>CM057341.1:447414347-450341010 GCA_030015575.1 Agapanthus africanus | reverse complement strand
CTAGAGGCCATTACTGTACATACGATGTATATTGTAGTGGATGCTAGGACATATATAAGGAGGACTTTCTTGCTCGACATGATAGTATGCTATCTGGTTGTACTTTATCTTAACATGTACTCTGATTGTCTCTATGTTACATGTTGATAAAGCCCTTAGGATATGTACTCGACTACTGGGACTATGATGAGATCATACTAGTGGGGCCGCGGTAGCCGACGAGTACATCTTATAACTGTTCCTAGTCGAGGGTGTATCGAGACAGGGCATCGATGCACCAGAGTAGACTAGCGTATACGCATCTTGACCCAGATGATGGGCGATGGATGATCCCATATCCATCGGTGTTTGACATCAAGGATGGTGTACGGGTGCTCAGTGGAGACTGGGTACACTGGACGGACTCGCCGAGAACTCCCAGATGGTATTATACCATACGTCAGATGGCAGTTCTCTGGTGACACTGGTATAGAGTAGTCTGTTGACCCGAGATCGTCATAGAGTCTTGTGTGGTTCCCACTGTGCTTTGATTTCCATCATACCATGTCCAAGAGGGCGTGCAAAAAGGTGGCTTTTGGGTACAGTCCCGAATCACATGGAGGCAATGAGCGATAGGAGGGGATTCGTCTCTCCCGGTATAGGGAGTTGATGTTGTGCTGTGTTCGATTGGCTATAACCGGAAATCCCTGGCCAGGGTTGCTGAGATTTACTGCTAAGTGTTATCAGTAGTTTCTCGAACTGTTATAGACCTCATATCGACACGACTTATCGAGCTACTGGGGTCTGACGTTTACCACCCCTAGGCGAGATATGCGACATATCAGACGACGAGACCGGACTGTACGGGAGTGTTACTGTTTGGATCCACAGGAGAATGTACAGGCTTGCTTGTTGATCTTCTGAGCGCTCAATACCTGGGTAGCTGTTACGTTTAGCTGACCGCTTGCAGCTTGTGGGTGTTTGATATGATCATCACCTACTGCCGGCGTATTGACGATTCTTTAGAGTCCTACACAGAGGTTTCTTGACTCAGGCAAAACGGAGTAGGAGCACGTATGTGATATGTGCGGGACCGAGGATAATGCGGTATGTGATATCGTATTATATTCTCGCGATATTTGATATCAGCCGGGTCATCGGATCAAGTGTTGATTCGATGAATCGGTACGGATAAATATTAGCCGGTTATATGCGATATAGCCGGATTGTCGGATCAAGTGTTGATTCGATAATTTAATGTATAATAATATATGTGATATATTAAATTGCATTAACTAATATTTGCTCACTAAAAGATTCTTTTTCTCACTCGGATAATACATTGATGTATATGCGATATATGTTAATTGTATTATTTATATTTTGTTACAATAAATATTATATATGTGATATATAATATTGTAACATGATATGATAAATAATGCAACTTGTTTAGTGGAGTTTAAACTTGATTAGGGTTTGGATTAGGGTTAAACTTTCTAGATGTTTCTAGAAGGTTTTCTTTTTGTCATTTGAAAGATATTTTGAAATGAGTCATGCTTTAACCAAACCCAAACCCTAACCCTAGTTAATTCTCTACATTGGTTAAGTGAACCATGGTTGCATAATCTATCATATTATTACTTTTCCTATTCATCACAAAAGTATAATGATATTGATCTTCTTCTTCCTCCTTCATTCTTCCATGAAAAAGCTTACTAGATTTTTCAAAGGTGATGAATACTTGTGAGATAAATAAATAGAGAAAAATTCCTACTTCATCATCCTCATCTTCCCTTGCCATTTAGATGAGGGTGTTCACATCATTTCATGAGTGTTAGCTTGTGTTAAAGAAACTTCGAGGTAGATCATCTTAGTATCGAAGATCGGAAGCAAAGGTTGCGTCTTTCTCTTCGTGGAACCTCTCGAGAGTCCGGATCCTGATGATCGCAGCGAAGGGACCACAACATGGAGCATATGAAGTGAAGGACCGGATCTACAAAGGTTGTAATCCCTCTCACTTAGTGTTAAAGTGTTTAGCATGTTGTTTTCGCCTAATCTCTAGTTTAAAGTTCCGTATTCGGGTTGTTCGGCACGGCTAAATTTTTATTCGGGCATGGTTGATGCCTCGTAGACCCTTGTGCGCGTGCCTAGCAACCCTACAGTGGTATCAGAGCCAAGCTAGAGCTTTAGGCGAAGTCTGAACGAAGTTTGAAGTCCGATCGAAACCCGAAACCCCGATATAACATGCTCTCTGGAAATTTTCTAAAAATTGGGATTTTTCCACATTAAAAATATCCAAAAATTACAGCAGGTAATTACAAGAATTACTGTGAAACACGTGAGCGTAATTCGCCAAACGAGGCGCGGAACCGCGGCCCCACCCAAGCATGTGCGGCGGTTCCGCGGCCACGTGGTCGATTTATGCCACGTGCTTTTCACAGTAACTCCTATTTTATAATCTTGTAGTTTCTGGAAATTTTTATTTTTTATTATTCAACTGTTGAATTATCCAGGTTGTATTGGGGACTTAAAGTTTTGATCGGATATTATAACTTTGTTTAGTTTTGTCCGGATAATTTTTTAGAAACTGTTAAAAAATTCGAACGGATATCAATAACTCACTTTTTCCCCTGTCGGAAAATTTTTCAAAAGTTGGATTTTTCCTCGTGTTTAAGAACGTTCTAAGTCGTGCAAGTAACTTGATGGACCCTCTAGAAGACAACAAACCTTAACTCGATTATGTGACCGTCTTGAACTGCCCTTTGAACCTTATGGTTTGGGGCAGTACGGCATGCCACATGTGAGGCGTTGGCTTGACCCTTCTACGGCTGGACCATTGGTACTGTGGCATGTAATGGATGTTTTTAAACTGTTTTCAAGTGTTGAAATATATTGGGGAATTCTTGGGTGCTTGATGATTCGATCGGAAAGTTTAACTTTTTCTATTTATCAGGAATGTGATACAATAATTGGAATCCACAGATAGTTATGAGATGACTAATTTGAATATTATAAACATAGCAGTTTAGTCTCAGATGATCGGTTGCCACGGAATTTTGATGTGATCAAAAGTCCGTCGCAATCACGTAGGGTACGCGAATACTCGCCGGGTAAACTTAATAGACAGCCTCACTCCATAGCCCCGACCAAGTGACCCTAGGAGAACCCCGTCACCGAAAGCATCCGTTCGGGTGCTCCCGGTAGCGGTGTTCCGCCTTGGTGCACTTCGTCGACGGTATCGGGGGTGCGGCCGTCTACTAAAGTTTGCGACGAGCATTCGATCAGGACGTCGGGAATCTTGTTGAATTGGCCGACTTGGTATTGAAAAGAGTTTTCGATAATGAGACTAAAATGCGGGGTTTATAATTGCTAGGCATGTGATGTCTAAGGAATTCATTTGGTTAGGCATGCGATGTCTAAGGAGGTTGCGGATTCCAACTGTTGTAGTTTTACACTTTCTTTTCTGTGACCGTAAGCGTAGTATGTGGTGTATCGCCGGCTTCGTTGCTATACATCAACGACAATCGGGATACGCATACTTGCTTACGTTGATGATATGAGATATTATGTGTTGCTGTGATATGTTGTATTGGATCGTCGCGTTTGAATAGCCGGGGGTTTTATGTGAGATGAGAGTTTTTCTTTTTCATTCATGTAAAATTCATTTGTATGTAATATTCTTTTATTGGGGCATTTCCAGGTAGCGGAAGCTGTCACCGTTGTATATTATTTACTTTTCCGCATTAGGTAGACCCAAGGAGGGGAGCACAAGTAACCGGGTTCTAGGGTCCAGTGGGAGACCATCTCGAGGAGTCGAGACCGGGTCTCCTAACCCTAGAATTGGCAGTGTTACTTGCCGCTCTCGTAGGGGTCTAGGGATGTGGGTTTGGCTATTCATCGCGACCGTGGAATCCGTGTTTTATACAGGCTCGTATTGAAAACACGGACGTCCTAGTATATCCAATATTTCATATATGTTCTTCTGCTGCAATGTTCTGTGATGAGATCATATTACTGCCTGAGACGAATGTTTATACTATATATATGAGATATATGTTATATTGCAGATTTCGTTTCAAAAGAGATGCTTGTGAAGCATAATAAAATGGGACTTCATTAATGAGATTAATGAAATAAAAGAAACCTAAGATGTTGTAGAAACTTGTTTAAAAACTGGTAGCTCTAGTTCTTGCTTTGCATAGCGGTGTTCCTTGTAGAACTTCCAGCACCTTATTCGATAAGGAAAGGACCGAGATCCCTTCACCGGGAGTGACTCCTTTAGCAATAACTGGCAGATGCTACAAATTCGGTTTGTCTTTTGATTGCTTCTATAGTTCTTGCTTTGCATAGTGGTATATATGATATATCCTGCACCTTATTCGATGAGGAAAGGGCCGACGATCCCTTCACCGGGAGTGACCCCTTTAGCAAAACTAGAAAAGCCTCAAAAACACTCCATTTAAAATCACTCGATTCTACAACGATATCAAGTTCATTACGCAATAGGTTTTCTGAAAAACCTGTCGTAGCTCTCCGTCATTTCAGATAAGTTGTATATAGTATTCGTGCTGCATTTGTTGGCTTTCGTCAAGGTGCAGTGTGCGGTAGCTATATGCTCCTTATCTGCTAGCATACGATGCGATTGGATTATGGTAGTCGTGCGGCTTTGTTGGCTTTCGTCAAGGGTCGTGCGGGTGGGTTTAATTCAATTAAGAAATGTACGGGTTGAACTTGACTAGCGGGCTATGGTTTGTTGGCTTTCGTCAAGGTCATAGCACGTTAGGGGCAAAATATTATTGGGAATTTCAAGTGTTGAAATTTGCAATGAGATTGCATACCTTCTATGAGATAGTTGGATCCCGATACCCGCTGCGAGTAAGAGTTACTCCTGGAAGAGTTTTACACATTACAATTAGCCGATCAAGTAAGTGTCTAGAAAGGTGTTAACGGGGTTACGCCTCTGGGAAAACGAGGTTTACTTTAATTAGGTTCGTGCGAAAGCACGGGGGACCTCCCTCAAAGTACCGACACTGGCCTGGCTGAAAGATTGGCGAACTTGTAGCGTGTAATTAATCCCGGCTAGTCTTTCCTTTTAGGGTTTGAAGGAAGATTTGACTAAAACAGTGGGAGACATCCTGATTAGATATATTATATAACCAATCTAATCTTGCAAGAGCATACGCTGAGTGTTTTCTTCTCTCTCTCTCCAGATAGCGACCATATCACGCCTTAATCAAGATAATAAAACGGATATATTGACCGAACCCGCTTGTTATACTGAGCTGGGGAACGTTGGTCCCGCTCCAACTTATAATTGTTATAAGAAAGAGCAGGAAATTGGGGAATACCAGATTTCCCGAGCCGCCCAAACGAAGAAAGTGCATGCTGATGCATCATCTTCGGGTGTGTTCGTTACACAGAACTGTTTCTCAGTATCCTTTACGTCCTGGGTATGAGATACCGGATCAGGATCCCGTGTATGTAATCTGTTGCATGGGCTACAGATAGGTAGAGAACTGAGAACGGGTGATTAGTTTCATGAGACAGAAAACGGTGCAAGTGTTGTAGCCAAGTCTGTTGGTCACTGTCACCCTGTATTACTAGAATACATTGATTCTGAACAAATGTTATTAGATACCGAACCTGATATACAAAATCATATCAGTCTCTTTATTAGTAAAGAAAGGATATAATTTTGTATTGTTGGATAATGTTTTGAACATTTCCTATATCAAGAGTTGATCGGTTCAGGCACGTTATCTAAAAGCATTGACGTTCTAAATCAAACTACAGTTCTTAGTATACAGAACACACACAAGAGGAAGAGTTCAGAAATGAATGAATCCTTCTTGAGGTATTGTAGACTAGGTCATATCAATGCGACCCGTCTGGCTGAAGTTACATTTAGATGCATATTTAAATTAGTTTGAATTTACATCTTGTGAAACTTGCCAGTCATGTCACAAAGATAAAATGACCACAGCTCTGTTTATTGGAAACAGAGAAGGAGTTAGTGAACTCTTGGGAATGATACATCATGATGTATGAAAGTCCCCTGTCTACACATGCCAAGACTGGTTCTTTGTACTTCATTACATTCTCTGATGATCTCTCAAGATTCAGACATATGTTCCTGCTGAAACACAAGTCCGAACCTTTTGAGATATTCACAGAATATAAGTTAGAAGTAGAGAACCAAAATACGGGTAAAAGTATTATGTCCTTTGATGTGATCAAGGAGGAGAATACTTGAGCATGGAAATCCTGGACTATTCTAAAGGAGAATGAGATTCTATCTCAGAATTACTCCTCCGTATACACCATAGCACGATGGTATATCGGGGCGGAGCAATAGCACCCTATGTGATATGGTGTGCTCTATGATGAGTACTACTGAGTTTCCTATTTCTTTTAGGGAGTTATGCACTTGTGAAGTTGCATACCTATTGAATAGGGTTCAAATCAAATCAGTTACCTACCACTTCATATGTGATATGGAAAGGGAAGAGCCCATATCTTAAGTTGGTTAAGATTTGGGGTTGTCCGGCCTATGTCTAAAAGCAAAATCTGGACAAGCTCAAGGCAAGGTCTGTTATGTAGAACTGGAAAGGTTCCAGCTATACAAAATACAGCAGATGATTTGGTACAACCAAAGGATTCAGTAGATACCAACGAACCTCAGCCTCTCCGCCGATCTAGTAGGGTTCCTCACCCACCTGAGAGATACTTCGGTTCCTCTATGACAGTGGGAGCAATGATTGCATCATGAAATGATGACCCAACTAATTTCGAGCTGGCCATCAGGAGTGGGACTCTTAAAGAATGGCTGGATGCTTAGCGATCTGAGATGGAATCCTTATACACCAACAAAGTATGGACTTTGGTTGCTTTATCTGAAGGGTTAGATTCCCATCAGGAGCGAGTATATCTTGAGAAGATTACTTGGTGTACATGGAAAAGTTGAGACTTTCAAAGCTATGCTTAAGTCCATCCAGATCCTACTTGCCACGGCTACATACCATGACTACGATATCTGGCGGTTGGGTGTCATGACTGCTTTTCTAAATGATGATTTAGAAGATAGCGTCTATAAGTACACAGCCAGAGGGCTTCGTAGACTGTGGGAGCAGCGGAAACGTGTGCAAGATGTTTTATATGATAAAACAGGCATCGCGGAGTTGGAACATCTGTTTTGATGTGGTAGTCAAAGAGTTTGACTTCATCAAAATGGTAGATGAACCTTGTATATACGAAAAGGTAGTAGAGAGTATGGTGGTGATCCTCGTAGAGTACGTGGATGACATACTCTTGATAGGGAAAGAGTTTCCTATGCTACGCTCGGTTAATCTCCGCTTATCACA
Source organism: Agapanthus africanus (assembly GCA_030015575.1). NCBI lineage: Eukaryota > Viridiplantae > Streptophyta > Magnoliopsida > Asparagales > Amaryllidaceae > Agapanthus > Agapanthus africanus. The sequence goes on along the minus strand of CM057341.1, from coordinate 450,333,667 downwards.
AGGATTCTCCATATAGGATCAAAATGATACCTCCTAAATCCTGTGTTTTTGGATCTATGAGATAGATCTAATTGGATGTTAGGACACTCACTAGTTGTAGTGAGATGGTATCAATCGATCCTGGGGAGAATCACTGGAAAGATTCCAGGGTGATAAGGACGACTGAATGTCAGTCACAGGCTTGTCTATGCCCTCAGTGGAGGGACGGTATGTTGGAAGAGTTCCAAGCTAGATACCGTGACATACTAGACGATTAGAGGCAAGATACATCGTTACCAAGGATGCTACCAAAGAGGCAGTCTGGATATTTATAAGTTCATAAGATGAACTTTGTTCCTACCATTGTGTGACAATGGAGTTGTGGCTTATGCCAAGGAACTACCGTCCCATCAGAAATCCAGATATAATTCTTAGGCAGTATCACCTGATCATGGAGATGGTTGATCTCCAGGGAGATCGAGGTTAGGAGAGTAGACACAGAGGACAACAGCGCGGATCCACTCACAAAGGCCTTTTTCCCAGTAGAGACTTTTATGGGATGGTTGAGTATGAGATACTTCAACCGCAGCTAATTGTTGGGTATGCGATACCATAACAGATGGCCCTAGTGCAAGTGGGAGATTGTTAGTTATATGTATGCCCTAGAGGCCATTACTGTACATACGATGTATATTGTAGTGGATGCTAGGACATATATAAGGAGGACTTTCTTGCTCGACATGATAGTATGCTATCTGGTTGTACTTTATCTTAACATGTACTCTGATTGTCTCTATGTTACATGTTGATAAAGCCCTTAGGATATGTACTCGACTACTGGGACTATGATGAGATCATACTAGTGGGGCCGCGGTAGCCGACGAGTACATCCTATAACTGTTCCTAGTCGAGGGTGTATCGAGACAGGGCATCGATGCACCAGAGTAGACTAGCGTATACGCATCTTGACCCAGATGATGGGCGATGGATGATCCCATATCCATCGGTGTTTGACATCAAGGATGGTGTACGGGTGCTCAGTGGAGACTGGGTACACTGGACGGACTCGCCGAGAACTCCCAGATGGTATTATACCATACGTCAGATGGCAGTTCTCCGGTGACACTGGTACAGAGTAGTCTGTTGACCCGAGATCGTCATAGAGTCTTGTGTGGTTCCCACTGTGCTTTGATTTCCATCATACCACGTCCAAGAGGGCGTGCAAAAAGGTGGCTTTTGGGTACAGTCCCGAATCACATGGAGGCAATGAGCGATAGGAGGGGATTCGTCTCTCCCGGTATAGGGAGTTGATGTTGTGCTGTGTTCGATTGGCTATAACCGGAAATCCCTGGCCAGGGTTGCTGAGATTTACTGCTAAGTGTTATCAGTAGTTTCTCGAACTCTTATAGACCTCATATCGACACGACTTATCGAGCTACTGGGGTCTGACGTTTACCACCCATAGGCGAGATATGCGACATATCAGACGACGAGACCGGACTGTACGAGAGTGTTACTGTTTGGATCCACAGGAGAATGTACAGGCTTGCTTGTTGTTCTTCTGAGCACTCAATACCTGGGTAGCTGTTACGTTTAGCTGACCGCTTGCAGCTTGTGGGTGTTTGATATGATCATCACCTACTGCCGGCGTATTGACGATTCTTTAGAGTCCTACACAGAGGTTTCTTGACTCAGGCAAAACGGAGTAGGAGCACGTATGTGATATGTGCGGGACCGAGGATAATGCGGTATGTGATATCGTATTATATTCTCGCGATATTTGATATCAGCCGGGTCATCGGATCAAGTGTTGATTCGATGAATCGGTACGGATAAATATTAGCCGGTTATATGCGATATAGCCGGATTGTCGGATCAAGTGTTGATTCGATAATTTAATGTATAATAATATATGTGATATATTAAATTGCATTAACTAATATTTGCTCACTAAAAGATTCTTTTTCTCACTCGGATAATACATTGATGTATATGCGATATATGTTAATTGTATTATTTATATTTTGTTACAATAAATATTATATATGTGATATATAATATTGTAACATGATATGATAAATAATGCAACATGTTTAGTGGAGTTTAAACTTGATTAGGGTTTGGATTAGGGTTAAACTTTCTAGATGTTTCTAGAAGGTTTTCTTTTTGTCATTTGAAAGATATTTTGAAATGAGTCATGCTTTAACCAAACCCAAACCCTAACCCTAGTTAATTCTCTACATTGGTTAAGTGAACCATGGTTGCATAATCTATCATATTATTACTTTTCCTATTCATCACAAAAGTATAATGATATTGATCTTCTTCTTCCTCCTTCATTCTTCCATGAAAAAGCTTACTAGATTTTTCAAAGGTGATGAATACTTGTGAGAAAAAGATAAATAAATAGAGAAAAAATCCTACTTCATCATCCTCATCTTCCCTTGCCATTTAGATGAGGGTGTTCACATCATTTCATGAGTGTTAGCTTGTGTTAAAGAAACTTCGAGGTAGATCATCTTAGTATCGAAGATCGGAAGCAAAGGTTGCGTCTTTCTCTTCGTGGAACCTCTCGAGAGTCCGGATCCTGATGATCGCAGTGAAGGGACCACAACACGGAGCATATGAAGTGAAGGACCGGATCTACAAAGGTTGTAATCCCTCTCACTTAGTGTTAAAGTGTTTAGCATGTTGTTTTCGCCTAATCTCTAGTTTAAAGTTCCGTATTCGGGTTGTTCGGCAGGCTAAATTTTTATTCGGGCATGGTTGATGCCTCGTAGACCCTTGTGCGCGTGCCTAGCAACCCTACAAGTATATCTTAAGAAGATTACTTGGTGTATATGGAAAAGTTGAGACTTTCAAAGCTAGACTTGTTAAAGGTCTACATCATTGACCAGGTATGGATGATGATGAAACCTTTTCTAAGTAGCTATGCTTAAGTCCATCCAGATCCTACTTGCCACGGCTACATACCATGACTACGATATCTGGTGGTTGGGTGTCATGACATCTTTTCTAAATGATGTTTTAGAAGAGAAAGTCTATAAGTACACAGCCAGAGGGCTTCGTAGACAGTGGGAGCAGCGGAAACGTGTACAAGATGCTTTATAGGATAAAGCAGGTATCGCGGAGTTGGAACATCTGTTTTGATGTGTTAGTCAAAGAGTTTGATATCATCAAAATGGTAGATGAACCTTGTATAAACAAAAAGGTAGTAGGGAGTATAGTGATGATCCTCGTAGAGTATGTGGATGACATACTCTTGATAAGAAAGGAGTTTCCTATGCTACGCTCGGTCAATCTCCACTTATCACAATGATTCTCCATATAGGATCAAAATGATACCACCTAAATCCTGGATTTTGGATCTATGAGATAGATCTAATTGGATGTTAGGATTCTCACTAGTTGTAGTGAGATGGTATCAACCGATCCTGGGGAGAATCACTGGAAGGGTTCCAGGGTGATAAGGACGACTGAAAGTCAGTCGCAGGCATTGTCTTTACCCTCAGTAAAGGGACGGTATGTTGGAAGAGTTCCAAGCTAGATACCGTGGCATACTAGACGATAAAGGCTTGATACATCGCTACTTAAAGATGCTAGCAAAGAGGCTGTTTGGGTGTATATTGGTTCATGAGATGAACTATGTTCCTCCCATTGTATGACCATGGAGTTGTGGCTTATGCCAAGGAACGCCCGTCCCATCAGTGATCCAGACATATTCTGAGGCAGCATCACCTGATCATGGAGATAGTTGATCTCCAGGGTGATCGAGGTTAGGAGAGTAGACTCAGAGGACAACACGGCGGATCCACTCACAAAGGCCTTTTCCCAGAGAGAGACTTTTATGGGATGGTTGAGTATGAGATGCTACAACCACTGCTATCAGATGGCCCTAGTGCAAGTGGGAGATTGTTAGTTATATGTATGCCCTAGAGGCCATTACTGTACATAGGATGTATATTGTAGTGGATGCTTGGACATATATAGGGAGGACTTTCTTGCTCGACATGATAGTATGCTATCTGGTTGATCTTTACCTTAACGTGTACACTGATTGTCTCTCTGTTACATGTTGGTAAAGCCCTTAGGATGTGTACTTGACTACCTGGACTATGATGCAGATCATACTAGTGGGGACATAGTTGTCCATAAGTACATCGTTCAAAGTCCCTAGTCGTGGGTGTATCGAGACGGGGCATCGATATACCAGAGTAGACTAGCGTATACCTTCTCGACCCATACAGATGGGCGATGGATGATCCCATATCCATTGGTGTTTGACATCAGAGATGATATACGGGTGCTCAGTGTAGACTGGGTACACTGGACGGACTCGCCGAGAACTCCCAGATGGTATTATACCTTACGTCAGATGGCAGTTCTCTGGTGACACTGGTACAGAGTAGTCTGTTGACCCGAGATCGTCATAGAGTCTTGTGTGGTTCCCACTATGCTTTGATTTCCACCTTACCACGTCCAAGAGGGCGTGCAAAACGGTGGTTTTTGGGTACAGTCCCGAGTCACATGGAGGCAATGAGCGATAGGAGGGGATTCGTCTCTCCCGGTATAGGGAGTTGATATTGCGCTGTGTTCGATTGGCTATAACCGGAAATCCCTGGCCAGGGTTGCTGAGATTTACTGGTATGTGTTACCAGTAGTTTCTCGAAATGTTATAGACCTCATATCGACACGACTTATCGAGCTATTGGGGTCTGACGTTTACCACCCCTAGGCAAGATATGCGACATATCAGACGATCAGACCGGACTGTACGGTAAGTGTTACTGGTTGGATTCACAGGAGTGTGAGCGGGCTTGCTCGTCGATCTTCTGATCGCTCAATACCCGAGTGGCCGTTACGTTTAGCAGACCCCTTGTGGCTTGTGGGTTTTTGATATGATCATCACCTGCTGCCGGCGTATTGACGAGTCTTTAGAGTCCTACACAGAGGTTTCCTGGCTCAAGCGAAACGAAATAGGAGCGCATATGAGATAAGTGCGGGACCGAGAATAATGCGTGTATGTGATACCGTATTCCATTCTCGCGATGAATGTATCGAATGGTTATATGCGATATAACCTAGTTATCGAATCAAGGATTGATTCGATAAGACGATACATAGGATACTAGTCGGTTATATGCGATATGACCGGATCGTTAAATCAAGTGTTGATTTAATGATTTAATGTAAAATTATATATTTGATATATCACTTTGCATTAACTAGTATTGGTTCACTTAAGATGGATTTTCTCACTCGGATGTGCGTATTGTATATGCGATATATTTTTGTGCACTTGATTGTATCATGTTTAATAATGCATGCAAAATTGGTTTGTGTAAAGAATTAAACCTAGGTTAAGTAAATGGTTAAGGTTTCTATTTATTTGTCCATTCATTTATCTTTTTATTTTGGATTAAAATAAAATGACAAAAGAAAACAAAATGGTTTTCATTCTTTCTTTCTTTCTTTCATGAAGCTTGTTGAAGCTTCATGAAGCTTTGACCATATGACCATTTTGTCTTCAAGCTTAACCCTAACCATTCTTTTAACCTTAGTCAATTCTCTACACCTAACTATAGTTAATGTTATGATAAGTATTCTTTTTCTTTTCTATTCTAATTAACTTATCATATCATTATCTTCATCATCTTCTTCTTCTTCACATGAAGAAAGCTTGCCTCATCAATGGCAAGTGAAGAAATCAAGTGAGAAATCCAATTCTAAAGTGAACCCACTTCCTATTTTCTGATCCTCTACCTCTTGCCAAGTAGTATAGGGTGTTTTCTTCACAAGTTTCATGACTTGGTGAAGTGGGAGCTTGATCTTGTGATGCCTCGACGTAGATCATCTTCGGCATCGTAGTCGATGACCTAGCCCGCCCATTTCTCCGATGAAGCCGACTCTAGAGCCCGGGATCCGTTTTGTACAGCGAGGGGACTTCATCACGGAGCTATGGAGGTGGAGCACGGGATCTACAAAGGTTGTATTTCTGGTCTTGTAGTTAAGTTGTTAGCTAGTTTCTTTTGTCGCCTAAAATTCTAGTTAACGATCCGTATTAGGGTTTGTAGGCACATGTAAAATTTGAAATTGGCATGGTTGATGCCTTGTGAGACCTCATTAGAGTGCCTAGGAACCCTACACATAGCGTGTGTATGTCCGCGGCATACTTGCGATACGGTACTCCGCCTAGGTGAATTTAGGGTATACTTGCTTGAAATTCCTTCTTTAATTCCGTGTATCCTATGATTCTATTGCACTGTTCTTATTATCCTGTTTCCTATACCAGTCACTATGCCGCCGAAGGCTATGAGGGCTCAGAGGGCTGCCGCCTGAGATGAGATCCGAGCAGGCTCATGCGAGATGAGGACCGATCAGGACGGTGTACCTACCCCTCAGGGACTGACTGATCCTCCTTCCCCAGGCCGCATGGATAGGCTAGAGTCTGGTATGCAGGAGTTACGACAGATGGTGGGAAGTATGAAGGAGTTACGACAGATGGTGGGATCCTTAGTCGAGGCCAGTCGTGCACCGAGATCGGAGGACGTACCTACCACAGCACAGATTACGATTGTACCTGCGGCCCAGACAGTTGCTCCTACTACTACCGTGGCTATTCCAGTATCACTACAAGATTTCATGAGCCTGAGACCCCCAGTCTTCACCGGCACAGATGCAGCGGAGGATCCGCAGACATTCCTCGACAAATTAGCTAGGATTTGCCGTTCGCTTAGATGTTCCGACGATAGATGGGTGGAGCTTATGAGTTTCCATCTAGAGGGCCTTACGCAGACGTGGTGTGAGTCGGTCGAGAGAGGTCGAACTGCAAATCTACCTCATATGACTTGGGACGAGTTCACAACAGTATTTCTAGCCCGTTTCCTTCCAGAGAGCGTTCGTGATGCTCGAGCTCGTAGTTTTGAGGCCTTGCGCAAGACTCCAGGGATGACAGTGTCCGAGTATGATATCCACTTTACGCGGTTGTCCAGATATGCTCCGTACTTTGTTGATACTGAAGAGAATATGGTAAAGAGGTTTATGCAGGGACTCGACACACACTTATTCCTTGCTATCGGCGCCCAGCACTTTGGCACTTATGCAGCTGTTATGGACACGGCCTTACGGATGGAGGCGCGCATTTCAGAGACTTCGGTCGTTTCTGGGCCGAAGAAGATTCGTGCCGATATGCGAGCTCAGAATCATCGTGATAGATTATTTCCGAGAGATGGTGGAGGCAGAGGAGTCAGATGGGGTCAGCTATTTGGTTCTTATCCGCAGGGCCAACAGGCATCGCCAGGATTTTTTTGGTGCGGGAGTCCGTACCATCGTATCAGAGACTGTATGGTGAGACGACAGGGAGCGGCGACAGTTCCACACATGATTTTACCACCTTCACCACCTCCTAAGAGGGCTCTACTTCCTACCCCCGGTGATGCTCCACGCCAGTTAGACGCCCATGGACACGGCGGTCCTGTTCAGAAAGGACGAGGAGGCAGAGGCCGAGGCCGAGGACAGCCAGCTATTGGTGGAGGATAGGCCTGAGTATTCGCTTTGACTCCGCAGGATGCGCAGGCATCCAATGCCGTTGTGACAGGTACCTTGCAAGTATGTTCTTTCAACGTGCGAGTATTATTCGACCTAGGTTCCACACATTCATATGTATTTACACACTTTGCACCGATGTTGGGCCGGGAGTCATCGTCGTTAGATCAACCACTTGTTGTTATTACCTCGGTAGGCAAATCCTTTGTCGCTCGTTCTGTGTTTCGATTGTGTTCCACTCGTATCGGGGAAAGGGATTCATTGGTTGATTTGATTTTCCTCGATATGTTGGACTTTGATGTGCTTCTGGGCATGGACTGGCTAGCTACTTATTATGCATCTATGGACTGCCGTGAGAAGGCAGTCAGATTTAGCTTTTCGGGGGAGCCAGCCCTTGTTATTCAGGGAGACCACAGCGTCACCCTTCCTAGCTTGATTTCGTCTCTTCGCGCCGGTCAGCTCTTGCAGAAGGGATGTCAGGGATTCTTAGCATATGTTTGTGATACTCGAGCTGCAGAGGTTCCTTTAGACCAGGTCCCGATTGTTAGTGAGTTCCCTGATGTTTTTCCTGACGAGCTGCATGGGTTACCGCCTGAGCGCGATATTGCTTTCTGCATTGAGTTGATCCCCGGTACGGGGACAATTTCCATACCGCCTTATCGGATGGCCCCGGCGGAGCTTAGAGAGCTAAAGGATCAGTTGCAGGATTTGTTAGATAAATGGCTTATTCGACCTAGTGTATCTCCGTGGGGTGCTCGTGTCTTGTTCGTCAAGAAGAAGGATGGCAGTTTGCGCTTATGCATTGATTACCGCCAGCTAAACAGGGTTATCGTACGGAACAGATATCCCTTACCACGTATCGATGATTTGTTCGAACAGCTTCAGGGTGCGGGATACTTTTCAAGGATTGACTTGCGATGGGGTTACCATCAGTTGCGGGTGCGGCAGGAGGATATTTCGAGGACGGCTTTTCGCACACGTTACGGGAACTATGAGTTTTTGGTGATGTCGTTCGGACTCACCAATGCACCAGCCACATTTATGGATTTGATGAACCGTATTTTCACGCCGTATCTATATCTGTTGATCATCGTGTTTTTTTAAGACATTTTGGTGTATTCCCAGAGCCGAGAGGAGCACGAGCAGCACCTGGGGATCACATTGCAGACCTTATGGAAGCACCAGCTGTTCGCAAAATTCTCCAAGTGCGCGTTTTGGCTTGACAGCGATGATTTCTTGGGTCACGTGATTACGAGAAATGGCATATGTGTAGACCCGAAGAAGATCGAGGCCATTCAGCATTGGCCCAGACCAGCATCAGTTACAGAGATCCGCAGCTTCCTAGGCCTGGCTGGCTACTAGCGATGATTTGTTCAGGACTTCTCCCGTATCGCTGCACCGTTGATCGGGTTGACCCGGAAGGGAGTTCCTTTTGATTGGACCGAGGCGTAAGAACATAGCTTCCAGCAGTTGAAGACTCGTCTGACTACTGCACCAGTATTGTCATTGCTTTCGAGATCGGGCAGATTCGTGGTTTATTGCGACGCTTCTCGAGTGGGAATAGGTTGCGTGTTGATGCAGCACGACAGGGTTATCGCGTATGCTTCTCGGCAGCAGAAGTCACATGAACAGAACTATCCTACGCACGATTTAGAGATGGCTACAGTGGTGTTTGCAATCAAGATCTGGAGACATTACCTATACGGATAGTTGTGCCTGATATTCACGGACCACAAGAGCTTGAAGTACATATTTCAGCAGCGAGACCTGAATCTGAGGCAGCGCCGTTGGATGGAGCTGGTGAAAGACTATGATTGCGAAATCCTTTACCATCCGAGCAAGGCGAACGTGGTGGCAGATGCTTTGAGTCGGAGGCCCGGAGGTAGTTTATCTTGTTTGAGCGCCGTGCAGAGGTAGTCGTCAGCAGATTAGCATATTCCATGCGACAACCGAGCGTAGTTCGAGTTCACTCCGACCGGGGGACAGCTTGCGCATGTTCGTGCACGTCCGCAGTTGCTTGACCGTATTCGAGAGGCGCAGCCCAGTGATGACCGTCTTTCAGAGATCATGGAGCAGATTAGGCAGGGCAGAGATTCCGAGTTCGTGATCGATGATCAGGGGGTACTGCGATTTGGGACTCGATTATGCGTACCAGATTCTGAGTGACTGCAGCATGAGATTCTTGAGGAGGCGCATAGATCGATTTATAGCGTTCATCCCAGTTCCACCAAGATGTACCGCAATATGAGAGATGTTTATTGGTGGGACGGAATGAAGAGGGACGTCACAGACTTCGTGTCAAGATGCCTGACTTGTCAGCAAGTCAAGGCCGAGCACTAAAGGCCCACGGGAGAGTTGCAGCCTTTGCCCATTCAGGAGTGGAAATGGGAGCAGATTTCTATGGAATTCATTATGGGTATACCCAGGACTAGTCGAGGGTATGAATCCATTTGGGTGATCGTGAATCGATTGACGAAAAGCGACTCACTTCCTGCCAGTGAAGACCACTTTCGGTTTTGCTCGGTATGCCCAGATTTAAATCGACGAGATCATACGGTTGCATGGCGTCCCGACTTGTATCGTGTCAGACCGAGGCACCCAGTTTAACAACCAACTATGGAAGAGACTTCAAGAGGCGTTAGGCACCCATTTGAGTTTCAGCACAACATTTCATCCGCAGACCGACGGCCAGTAAGAGCAGACAATCCAGACTCTCGAGGACATGCTCCGAGCGTGCGTATTAGACTTCGGTGGTAGCTGGGATCATCATTTACCCTTAGTGGAGTTCTCCTACAACAACAGCTTTGTAACATTTCAGAAAATATAAAATATTATGTTTGGAATTTAATATTAAAATAATATTTTTCCCGAAAACTGGCCGATTTGCGAAATTGGCGTTTTCGAAAAAGGGTATAAATATATACCAATAACTGTGAAATAATTGAAAATTAAAATGATTTATTCATTTAATAATATAATTACAGGATTTGGCATTTTTAAAATTTATTATACGCAGTTTCGATAAAAACCCGATTAGTGCACTGCTAATCGCGATTAAGCCAAATCCGTGTTTCTACAGTTTTCCATGGTTAGTGCACCATGTCATGTTCCATTTGGTTACATGTTGTTTTATTTGTGTTGTTTTATGGGTATTATGTGATTTGGTTTTGAATTTTGAAAGAGAAAAGATAAAGGAAAGGCAAAAGGGTAATTTAGTGAAAAAGGGTATGACTTGGAAAGAGAGTGGGTGAGAATAAAAATGAGAGAGAGAGGGGGGCTGCTTCCCACACATTCCCTATCATTTTCTTTTTCTCCCCTTCATCTTCCTCAACCTCACTTCCCTCCTCAAATAACCCTGTATCCATCTCCAAATAATCACCAAAACCCTACACTCCCTTCACAAAATTTATTCCCCATCTCTTCCTCTACATATTGAACCAAGCAAAGTGGGATTTTGATGACATTGAGAAGCTAGGGTTTTCTTGAGTGGCCTTAATGAGGTATAACTTCTTCCCTTTAGATTAGTTTTGTGAGATATCGTATTTTGAACGTCGTTTTGTGATGTCACAAACCTGCTGTGACCCCGAATGTTCACTGTAAAAACAAACAGTGTAGTAATGTTGTAATTGTGACCCTGAGTACACACTTGTGACCCCGACCCTGCCTGCTCGGTTTTGGCCGGCGAGTAGTATGGAAATTCCGACGACCTCGGGTTTATAAGGGGGTTAGGGCTTGGGTTTCATAGGGTAGTTGCTTGGGGTTGTTTAACGGTGTTTGGTCCTACTAGATTTTTCTGTAGTGAAAATAGGTGAAGTCTGGGAACAGTTAGGAGTGCTTACATGACCATGGTGACACAATTCATGACCTGAGCCATAGAAGTGAACCCGATGCTCGAACTTAGGAATTTTTTGTATCGGTTTTGTGAATTTTAGTGTGCCTACAGGGTATCTGGAGCAACCTAGGACATTTTTGAGAAAACCAAACAATACCAGGGGCCAAATTAAGTCACTAGGAGACCACTCTGACCAGATGAACCCAAACAGAGACCCCTGGGCCGGTGACCTCGGATTTTGGGTGGGGTGATCTGCCACTTCGAGGTGTATGGTTCTGGAAATTTAACAGTAGCTCATACACTCCCTGTACTACACCTTAGACTTGTTTGCTTAACTTTATTAGACCTGAGTCAAATTCTGGGAGCCTTTGAATTTGATTTTGGCTATGGTTTTCAGTATTTTGAAATGGTAAGTTTTTATATTTGGATTTGTATTGGTTGTAGGATGTTTATACATTAACAACAAGGGTTGTTTGGTTGATTTTGTACGCGTAAGCTATAGGTTCGAACTTATGAGCAATGCGCGTGCCGTTTTGGATTTTAGAACTTGATTTTAATAGCGTTGCAATATATGTTGTTATTGTATGTACCTTCGTGTGGATTCCGAGGCGACGGAGCGTGGCGTCAACGACTTCGGCAAGCGAAGGCTACGGTGAGTGGATCTTTATCCACGGGGAAGTCGGGTGGATGGCGTATAGCACCCCCGCAAAGTTTTGATGGAGACTGATTTATAGAATATGGTTAAGGGAACCTAGATTAGAAAATTAGGGTTAGAGTTAAAAGATAGTTAGTGAAACTATATTAGAAGCAAAATGACAGTTAGAAGTGATATGATACGGCTAATATGAAATGACGGGAATGGGGGATGATATTTGATGATATTGTCGTTTAGGGTACTATAGGACTAGATAGTCGACGTAGGTGTGTCATCCGAACCATACCTATTTCCAAACTGAAGAATGATATGCATCTTTTAAACAGATACCTTGAGGGACGTTACGGATTTTCAAATGATATTTTTTCTTTAAAAACACTGTATCCCCTACTTTCAAAACTACGATTCACATCTTTTAAAAATCTGCTTGTATGGTTCGGGTGTGTATGTTAGATTAGGTACTTATACTTAGTAGAGATAGAATGTTTATGTAAACTCGACTTGATGTGAGATATAAATGTGATGAAAAGAATATAAGACGAATATGATGACCTGATGATATGTTGGTATACGGATGCGAGTCGATTGAGATGAATTATACCCTGTCCGTCCCCAGATATGAGATTATTGCGGATGCGACCTGGGACATAGGTATATAGAGATATTTATATATGTTGTGAATCGTGAGTGATAGCCGTACGAGACGTTGGGTCCGTACCCTCCTCGTCTTATAGGATGATAGGATCCCTGATAGCTTAATGCCGTCGTACGATGATTTTCCGTACGTGATTAGTTTGACTTGAGATTTGATCCATACCCTTGACTAGAGGATGCCGTACGATGGATTATACCGTACGTGGTGCTGTGAGGCTAGATGACGATTGATAGATTCACCGACTTAGACATATGATAGTTACGTATACCTTATAGCTTTTAGCTGATGATTTACCTTATGCTGCATTCATGATTTTATTATATCATTGCATATACCTGTGTTAGTACACTTACACCATTATCGATGATGCGTAGGTTACACGTACACAGATTTGCCGGCTCACACACTTCATCATCGATAATTGCCATGTCACTACATAGTAGGATTGATGCATCATGATATGATTCTTTGCATAATTAACTTGCTATAGTTACCTGTGCACTTTTATATGATGTTGCATTTGACTTTGGAGATATTAGGAACCGCAAGACATATTTTCAAAACTGGAATTATTTAAAGGAGCGGTTTTCCCTTAATATGATATATCACTGTTCCATGTTGCATGATATACGGATATGCTTACATTTCTATTATATGTCGCTTACATCATGATTTATGATTTTACGCATTGAGATATGCTATTTTCATGAGATTTCTGGATTTGAGAACCATGGTGATTTCAAAAGAAAGTATGTATTGTTTTAAAAACCCGGTTTCTCTTAATATGATATTTCAGTGCGTCCACCATGTGTTTTCTCGGTTCTGAGAGTGGCATGTGAAACCCGATACGAGGAGCGGTAGGCACCGTCTGCGGGTACATGGTGGACCCGGTGAGGTACCCCGGGGCAAGAAGACTCATATATGTTAGACGGTGAGCCTGGCAGGGGAGCACTACCTACCAGTGATAGTATTTGGACTTGGCGGTTATCCGGAGGATACCGACCGGAATAGCAAGATGTATATGAGGGCCGGCCAGGGTGTGCGGCGCCTGAGGGCCGATCTGAGGATGCGGCGCCTAAGATATATGAGGATTTACGTGTCGATGCTAGACACGGTTTTCATGATGTTTCGAGTGTCGATGCTAGACACTCAGGTTCCATGATTTTGAGGTGTCACGAGGGACACATGTTGATTTATATCCTCATATTTTCATGCATTTGCTTTTATGATATTTACAAGCATGATGTTGTTGTGTCAGTGGTTGATACGTGGACTAGATCCACATGCATACATACTTTGATTATCTGGGCGGACGAGATCCATTTGCAAACATGCATTGATTATACTGTTGGATGTTATCCACATGCTTTTAGCCATTGACTACCTTGTTAGCCCATATACAGACCCGGTCACGCTAGATATCATAGTATTATTTTAATGATATAGTTGACCTAGGAGTCGTTGTTTATTCGATTTCTATCTGTTGATATTTTTCTACTCACGAGTTGGCAACTCACCCCCGTTGTGCCACAGTTCTTGCAGGTTGAACGCTTGGATCAGTAGCGGCTTCGCTGGCACACAGTTGCATTCGGGTGTTTTGCATTAGTAGGTTGGACATTTGTATCGTACCCACTCTTGTATCTATATTTCATTATTGTATTAGTTAACTCCATCAATCAAAATTAGTAAATTGTATAAGTAATGAGACTTAGTGAGACTAGTAGTTGCGAGATTTGGGCGATGGGCTTTATATTCGCTTTTGGGGTTATGTCTTGCTTATTTCTTTATCTTTTGTGGTGATCTTCGCCGTTGGGCATCGTATACTGATATATATTGTCTTGCGTGGTTGTAATCCGCCGTTTGGCGAAGAGCTAACTCCCGCTTAGGGATGCCTTTCTTATCATCTTGTATTATGGTTTTGGATCAAAATATACAAAGGAGGTGCTGCCTAAATTTCCAAAAAGACGAAACATGTTTTTTTAAACTTGCATAATCCACTTGCATTTTCATGTTCCTTTCCTATGCATTCAGAAAAACTGATTTCATTATACCCTTATTTAAAAACTTCACCTCCTTTATTTTTCCTAAAAGGTTTAGATTTCTGGGTTTCAGCATACTTGAATTACGTTATGCCTTTAGACGTTGCGTTATTTAAGTGCTGGTCACGAGCTAATATTTCGGGTCGTGACAAGCTTCCAGGATAATATTCAGATGGTACCTTTCGAGGCCTTGTATGGGAGGAGATGTAGATTGCCCGTCTGTTGGACTGTGCTAAGCGAGAGCAGTATTTTGGGGCCGCAGATCGTGTAGGAGATGACCGAGAAAGTACAGTTGATTCGAGATCGGATGAGAGCGGCTCGGAGCAAGCAGAAATCGTATGCGGACAGACGCCGTCGCAGACTAGAGTTCGCAGTTGGCGATCATGTTTTTCTGACGATCTCTCCGATGAAGGGCGTGATGAGATTTGGGTGAAAAGGAAAGCTTAGTCCCAGATTTATGGGTCCCTTCAAGATCCTCGAGCGTATCGGCGCGGTTGCGTATCGTTTGGCTCTTCCACCCAGCTTTCCTGATGTTCACCCCGTATTCCATGTGTCGATACTTCGCAGATATTTTCATGACCCTTCTCACATGATTCAGCATCAGACCGTTTAGCTTGAGCGCGATCTTTCGTTCACCGAGCAGCCAGTAGTGATTTTGGATCGGCAGGTGAAGAAACTTCGATCAAAAGTCTTGCCATCTGTGAAGCTTCTTTGGCGCAGCCCGAATGGTGATGAGATCACTTGGGAGGCCGAGGGCGAGATGCGAAAGAAATTCCCCCATCTCTTTGAAGGTACGAATAACTATATTTTTAATTTCGGGGACGAATTTCTTTAAGGGGGAAGATTGTAACACCCTAGAATGCGATTAGGAGTTATTATGCTTTAATGTGGAGTTTTTAGTAAAAAATTTACCAAATCGGTTTTCAAATATGTTATAAGATTTAATGAACATTTTATTAGAATTTAATTGGGCTTGCACACACATGTGCATGTTAACCTAGGGCTAAATTTGGGGTTAGACCATATTATGTAACCATGTTGTAGTAACCCATTTTATTAGGATCATATGAAGTTAATTAAGGGTATTAGCTTTCATAATTAAATTAACTTTTGTTTGTTGTGGGGTTGACTTGTGAAAGTGAGGAGAGAGAGGGGAGGCATGGCTCCACTAACCTCACCCTCATTTCTAAACCCTCACTCTCTAACACCCTCACACTCCCACTCATTCCCTCACACTCATTTCTTTTCACTGATAATTCTCACTCCCTCTCTTTTCTTTTCCCTCAACTGCAACAGCAGCACCAACAGCAGCAGCAGCAGCAGCAGTAGCAGCAGCTCAGCAGCAGCAGCATCACCACCACCACCAGCAGCAAAACCCCCTTCTCTTCTTCTTCTTCTTCTTCTCTTCTTCTTCTTCTCTTGCATCCTGGGACCAACTTGAGGTATAATGTTAAACTCGAGTTCCTTCTTTGCTAAACAAGTAGTTATTCAGCATAATTTAGGGTTTAAGTTGATTTTAGTGCTAATTTTATGATTTAAGGGGAGTTTAGGCCAAGTTAGGTTTTTATGGCTAAAGTAGCTTAACAAAGTGTTATTAAGGTCATCTAATCCAAGTTTTTGCACCAGATTTCACAAAAATACCATATTGTATCACTTTAGTGTTTTAGTTAGGATTTGGGTTCTTTTTGAGATCTACTTTTGACCCGGGTATTTCAGGAAAAAGTTGCAAATACTGGAGCTTAGTGACTGGGATAGGACCACACACCCGAAACACGAGACCCCCTCTCCCCTTTTTGGCAGCAATTTTAATGTTTCTGGACGCAATTTTCGGCCAGAGGGTAGGTGTGGGTGTCGGGTCTTGGTTTGTAGGAGTATGCTATATATCTAAGGTTTTTGGTATATACAACTTTTGCTTTTTCCACTCGAGTCAAAATATGGAACCTAAAACCATGTTTTCAAAACTTTTTAACTTGTGAGACACGTGCGTTATGTGAGTTGGGTTTGTTGTTCACTACACGTCACAGCGTGTCAGGGTGGTTTCAGGTGAGGTTACACACGTTTCGGCGTATCGAGTGCTCACGCGTTTAACTTCCAACGCGAGTTTCACTTTTGATCTTGATATCGCATTTTTGGCAGGATTTTAGCCTTATGTGTGTTGCTTGTGTGTTTCTAGGATCGATCGCGGGGACGTCGGACACGGCGCGGAAGGGAAAAGCGGTGGTTGGACCTAGTTAGCACGAGATCACGGGTGAGTAAATGTACACATCTACGGTGGAAATCGTATGGATGGCGCGAGTTTTAAAACTTCTAGTAGTACAGGCATTGCGTGTAGTTCCTCGTTATTCATTTTGCTGCATTGCATGATCCTTATATCCCTATATGTGTTAGTTCATTATATAGAACCATTGAACCATTAATATGAGACATGTGACACGAGTACTATATGACTTGCTTAGTTCATCCTGTAGAACCTTTGAACCATTAAAGATGAGTATGCTGCGCAAGTATTAATTTACTTGTTAAATTGAGAATCTAGAATCATATTGCACCATTATCATGAGTTATGCGGCACAAGTACTATTTAACTTGCTAAATTGAGAATATGAAACTATTACACCATTATCATGAGTTATGCAGCGCAAGTACTATTTAACTTGCTAAATTGGGAATGTGAAACTATTGCACCATTATCATGAGTATGCGGCATGAGTACAAATTAACTTGCTAAATTGAGAAATTACAATCATTGTATCATCATTCATGTACAGTTTTCTAGCTACATATTGCAGTTCGTATTGTTAATACCATAGGTTCATTCTAGCTGACAT
This sequence comes from Agapanthus africanus, assembly GCA_030015575.1. Classification (NCBI taxonomy): domain Eukaryota; kingdom Viridiplantae; phylum Streptophyta; class Magnoliopsida; order Asparagales; family Amaryllidaceae; genus Agapanthus; species Agapanthus africanus. The sequence goes on along the minus strand of CM057341.1, from coordinate 450,316,134 downwards.
GCGTGCTTATGGTGATTTTCTAAGGATTTCTGCACTTGAGATTTATGAGTTTTTGGGGGGAAACCGCAAGGATTTAATAAACCAAATATCATTTTTAAATATTGCAAGTTGCGGTTTTCTTGCAATTGATATATGTGTCGTCCACCATGGGTTTTCTGTTAGTTTTCGTGACCCGATTCGAGGAGTAGGATGAACCGTTTCGGGTACATGGTGGGCCCGGTAAGGTACCCCGGGGCTAGAAGATCGAGTTGTAGACGATGATCCTGGCAGGGGCAGACTACCTACCGGTGATTGTTGGTGCGGTTGATATCCAGAGGATACCGACCGTGGTTGTGAGATATTGAGATATTGATACTTTGAGATAGGCCAGCCGGACGGCTGGGGCCCGAAATATTGTGATACCGATACTTGAGATTTTGAGATAGTCGTTTGAGGTGTCGATGCTGAACACGGATTTCTGTTGATTCCATTGATATTATGTTAATATTTTAAAAGAGTTTTCTAAGATGAAAATAATGATTTTCTCATATCAACATATTCAGATCACGGGTTAAACTTGATTCATGTTGCATACATACCTGATAGTACATCATGCCATATTAGTATTGTAAAATTGATCCATGTTACACACATACCTGCTAGTACATCCTGCCAGATTAATATTGTAAAATTGATTCATGTTGCATACATATCTGCTAGTATATCATGCCATATCAGTATTGTTGAGTTATGACACTTTGCGTACATGCTTACGATAACCTCTATAGATGTTACTTATTACTCATGAGTTGGCAACTCACCCCCGTTGTGCCACAGCCTTTTTGCAGGTCTGATCTGTCAGCACTGTAGCGGCGGACGCACTTCATCCTTTTGCTCCTTTTACTTGGATTTGAGACTTTTGCTCGTAGGTGGGATGTGAGATTATTTTGTTTCTACCTTGTATATTCATTGTATCTAGTGTACTCCATCAACTCTACCTGCTACTTATACTGATGTCTATTAACCTAGAGACGAGACAGTGAGATTTGTTGATATTTATGTTGTTTCTTTGGGTCGAGCTCACTTGAGCCGACGTGATGCTTATTACTTGGGTTTTTTTTACATGCTTATTTTTGCACAGTAATGGTTTTTATTGCGTGTGATGTTGAGACCGCTTTTGGCGAAGAGCTAGCTCCCGCTTAGGGATGTCTTATTCATGATTATATGTATAATCTTGTTTTGTACCCTTTTGGGTCCATTTTTTAAAAAAGAGATACTGCCGAAAATTTTGGAAAAAAAAGGTGAAGTTGTTTTTAAAGGATTTTGATGTGAATTATTTGGTTTTCCTTCACTATATTGCTTAAATGGGTTTGATTTCTGGGTTTTGGCATACTTAGATTACGTACGCCTTGAGGCGTTTCGTAATTTAAGTGCCAGTCACGTTCCGTACTTTTCGGGCCGTGGCAAAGAATGATAGCCAAACTCGACATTTTGGATCGCAGAACCACGGTGATATCCTAGGGTTTTCCGCAGTTCCATGGCGACAAGAGTGAGGAATGGGTCGGCACTTCTACGGATGGTTCATAGGAGCTGTGGCAGTTTCTGGGTACTTTTTGAACTCCACTCAAGTGTTGAGCTTGTAGGGAAATTTTGGGTGCTTGCATATTCGATTGAAAAGTTTAACTTCCTCTAGCTATTTATGATTGTGATACAATATTTGGAATCCACAAAAGTAGTTATGAGATAACTAGTTTAAATTTTATAAATCTAGTAGTTTAGTCTCATTTGATCGGTTACCAAGGGATTTTGATGTTGATCAAAAGTCCGTCGCAATTACATAGAGTACGCGGATACTCGCCGGGTAACCTTACTAGATAGCCACGCCCCATAGCCCCGACCAAGTGACTGTAGGAGAACCCCGTCGCCAAAAGCATCCGTTTAGGTGCTCGCGGCTGTTGTGTTCCGCCTTAGTGCACTTCGTCGATAGCATCGGGGAGTGCGGCCGTCTACTAAAGTTTTCGACGAGCATTCGATCAGATTATCAGGAATCTTGTTGAATTACCCGGCAGATTATTGGAAAGTGTTTTTAATATCGAGACTAAAATGCGGGGTTTATAATTGTTAGGCATGTGATATCTAAGGAATTCATTTGGTTAGGCATGAAATCCAATGTATGTGATACATTGGGTTTATGATGTCTAAGGTGATTGCGGATTCCAGTTGTTGTAGTTTTTCACTTTCTTTTCTGCGACCGTAAGTGTAATATGTGGTGTATCACCGGTATCGTTGCTATATGTCAACGAAAATTGGGATATGCATATTTACTTACATTGATGACATGTGATGTTATGTGTTGCTGTGATATGTTATATTGGATCGTCGTGTTTTGAATAGCCGGGTTTTTTTGAGTGAGATGAGAGTTTTTCATTTTCATTCATGTAAAAGCTTGTATGTAATATTATTTTATTGGGGCACTTCTGGGTTGAGGAAGATGTCACCATTGATGTATATTATTTACTTTTCCGCGTTAGGATAGACCCAAGGAGGGGAGCACAAGTAACCGGGTTCTAGGGTTCAGTGGGAGACCATCTCGAGGAGTCGAGTTCGGGTCTCCTAATTCTAGAAATGGTAGGGTTGCTTGCTGCTCTCGTAGGGGTCTAGGGATGTGGGTTTGGCTATTCATCGCGACCGTGGAATCCATGTTTTTTATTGGCTTATTTAAAACACGGAATTCCGAGTATATCGAATATTTCATATGTGTTCTTCTGCTGCTGATATTCTGTGATGTGATCACTTCATATGTTGAGACGAATGCTTATATTATATATATATATATATATGATAAATATTATTGCTTTCGTTTCTTCTGTGATGCTTAGGAAGCATAAATTGATGGGAATTCATTAATGAGATTAATGAAATAAAAAGAAACCTAAAGATGTTGTAGAAACTTGTTTTAAAAACTTGTAGCTCTAGTTCTTGCTTTGCATAGCGGTATTCCATGTAGAATTTCCAGCACCTTATTCGAAAAGGAAAGAGCCTAGATCCCTTCACCGGGAGTGACCTCTTTAGCGAAACTAGCAAATGTTACAACCCACTCAGTTTGTCTTTTGATTGCTTCTAAAGTTTTTTCTTTGCATAATGGTTTTTATGAAATACCCTGCACCTTATTTGATAAGGAAAGAGCCGAGATCCTTTCGCCGGGAGTGACCTCTTTAGCAAAACTAGTGAAAACCTAAAAAACACTCCTTTTCAAAATCACTCGATTCTACGACGATATCAAGTTCATTACGTAATAGGTTTTCTTAAAAACCTGTCGTAACCCTCCGTCATTTTAAGAAGTAGAGTAGTTAGTATTCGTACCACGTTTGTTGACCATAGTTAAGGCGTAGGGTGCGGTAGCTAAGTGAAGTCTTCCTACACAGCATATGATGCGAATAATTAGGACAGTCATGTGACTTTGTTGACCATAATTAAGGGTCATATGGGTGGGTCTAATTAATCATAAAATGACGGGTAGAACTTGACTAGTGCTTATGATTTGTTAACCATAGTTAAGATCATAAGTCACTAGGGGTAAAACCATTATTGGGAATTTCAAGTGTTGAAATTTTCAATGAGATTGCATACCTTCTATGAGATAGTTGGATCCCGATACCCACTGCGAGTAAGAATTACTCCTGGGAGAGTTTTACACATTACAATTAGCCGATCAAGTAGGTGTCTAGAATGGTGTTAACGGGGTTACGCCCCTGGGAAAATGAGGTTTATTTTAATTAAGTCCGTGTGAAAGCACAAGAAACCTCCCTCAATGTACCGACACTGGCCCGACTAAAAGATTGGAGAACTTGTTGGGTGTAATTAATCCCGGCTAGTATTACCTTTTAGGGTTTTAAGGAAGATTTGATAAAAACAGTGGGAGCCAACCTGATCAGATAAAATAATAAGCAATCTAATCTTACATAGAGCGCACGCAGAGTGTTTTCTTCTCTCTATCTCCTAGTAGTGACCATGTCACGCTTTAATCATGATAATAATATGGATGCATTGACCGAACCTGTTTATTATACTGAGCTAGGAAACATTGGTTCCGCTCTATCTTATAATTGTTATAAGTCCAAGCAGGAAATAGGGGAATATCCGGATTCCCATGCCACCCAATCGAAGAAAGTGCATGTTGATGCATCTTCTTCGGGTGTGTTCATTACCGAGAACTGTTTTTCAGTATCCTCTACGTCCTGGGTATGTGATACCGGATCAGGATCCCGCATATGTAATATGTTACACGGGCTACAGAAAGGTAGAGAACTGGGATTGGGTGATATTTCTCTAAGTGTTAGAGAATGGTGGAAGTGTTGTAGCCAAACCAGTTGTCAAATATCACCTTGTATTAATACATTGATTTTGAACGAATGTTATTACATACCGAACCTGATATACAACATTACATCGGTTTCTTTAATGAGTTAATGAAGGATGTAATTCTGTATTGGAGCATAATGTTTTGAACATTTTCCTGAATCAAGAGTTGATTTGATCAGGCACGATATATAATAGCATATACGTTCTAAATCAAACCACAATTCAAAGTATAGAACACACACAAGAGGAATCGTTCAGAAATGAACGAATCCTTCTTGTGGCATTGTACACTAGGTCATATCAATGCGACACAACCAGCTAAGTTATATAACGATGATTATACGAATCTGTTTGAATTTTCATCTTATGATACTTGCCAGGCTTGTTTCCAAATAAATCAAAACTCTCCCATTTTCTAAGAGCTCACAATCTCTCCGGATACCGTGAAAATGACCAATACTCCGTTTACTGGAAACAGAGAAAGAATTACTGAACTCTTAGGACGGATACATGATGATGTATATGTAGGGCTCCTAGGCACACTTGTGAAGGTTCATAAAGCATCAAACATGCCCGAATAAAATTTTACATATGCCGAACAACCTAAAGACGGGATCTTTGCTAGATTATTAGGGTTTAGCATGCAAGATGATATCTTTAAAGCTAAGTGTGAGGGATTACAACCTTTGTAGTCCGCTCCTTCGCTTCACAAGCTCCGAGTAGAAGTCCCTTCGCCGCGATCCATGATCTCCCGGACTCAAGAGAGGCTCCACGACTCGAACGATCCATGCTAGCTTGAAGTGTTCCAATTCTCCGATGATCTACGTCGAAGTTGCTATAACCCAAGCTTTCTCACTCTAAAGAGATGAACACCCTAATCTAATGGGCTAGATTAGATGAGGATGATGGAGTAGTATTTATGCAATCTTTTTAATTCACTTTCTCACAATAAATCATCACAAAAGGATTTTCTAGTGAGCTCCCTATCAAAACTTAAGAGAGAAGAAAATGAAGAATGAAAAGAATAATCCTTTTGTGTTGAATAGTAGTCAAGAGTATATGATTGATCATAGAACCATGGTCAAGGATGAGAGGTTAAAACTTGTAGAGAATAAACTAGAGTTAGGGTTTAGTTAAGTCAAGGATAAGTATCAACCATAATATCTTAAGCAAGACAAAATAGAATCCTTCTAGAATGAACAAGAAGAAGTTAACCCTAATCAAACCCTAATCCCTTTTTATCATCCTTAAACATGTTTTATAATAAATCATATCATGTCACAATAATATATATCACATATATATTATATATTTGCAACAAAAGAAAATAATACAATTAACATATATCGCATATATATCAATGTATTAATCCGGTGAGAAAATGAAATAATAAAGCGAGCCAATATTAGATAATGTAATACAATATATCATATATATCATTATACATTAAATCATCGAATCAACACTTGATCCAACGATCCGGCTATATCGAATATAACCGACTAATATATCATGTACCGATTCATCGAATCAACTCTAGATCCGATGTCCCGATTCATATATAAATATCGCGAGAATATAATACGGTATCTCAAATCGCATTATTCTCGGTCCTGCACATATCACATATGTGCCTCTACACCGTTTTGCCTGAGCCAAGAAACCTCTGTGTAGGACTCTAAAGAATCGGCAATACGCCGGTAGCAGATGATGATCATATCAAACACCCACAAGCTGCAAGCGGTCAGCTAAACGTAACAGCCACCCAGGTATTGAGCGATCAGAAGATCAACAAGCTAGCCTGTCCGTTCTCCTGTGAATCCAATCAGTAACACTCCCGTACAGTCCGGTCTGTTCGTCTGATATGTCGCATATCAAGTCTAGGGGTGGTATACGTCAGACCCCAGTAACCGATAAGTCGTGTCGATGTGAGGCTCATAACAGGTCGAGAAACTACTAGTAACACTTACCAGTATATCTCTATATCAGCCCTGGCCAGGGACTTCCAGTTATAGCCAATCGAACACAGCACAACATCAACTCCCTATACCGGGAGAGACGAATCCCCTCCTATCGCTCATTGCCTCCATGTGATTCGGGACTGTACCCAAAAGCCACCGTTTTGCACGCCCTCTTGGACGTGGTAAGGTGGAAATCAAAGCACAGTAGGAATCACACAAGACTCTATGACGATCTCGGGTCTACAGACTACCCTGTACCAGTGTCACCGGAGAACTGCCATCTGACGTGTGGTATATCTCCATCTGGAAGTTCTCGGCGAGTCCGTCCAGTGTACCCAGTTTCCACTGAGCACCCGTACACCATCTCTGATGTCAAACACCGATGGATATGGGATCATCCATCGCCCATCATATGGGTCAAGATGCGTATACGCTAGTCTACTCTGGTGTATCGATGCCCTGTCTCGATATACCCTCGACTAGAAACATTTATAGGATGTACTCATCGACTACCATGGCCCCACTAGTATGATCTCATCATAATCCCAGTAGTCGAGTACAGATCCTAAGGGCGTTATCAACATGTGAGAGAAAGACAGTAAACCAATACAAGTCAACATGTTAAGATAAAGTGAAACGAAATAGCATACTATCATGACGAGCAAGAAAGTCCTCTCTGTATATATCCAAGCATCTATCATAATATACATCATATGTACAACATTGGCCTCTAGGGCATATACATAACTAACAATCTCCCACTTGCACTAAGGCCAGCTGCTGTAGTATCTCATACCTAGCATCCCGAATAATCTCTCAAACTGTATCTGGAGAATAGCCTTCGTGAGTGGATCCGCAGTGTTGTCCTTCGTATCTACTCTCCTGACCTCGATCTCCCGGCGATCAACTATCTCCCTGATCGGGTGATACCACCTCAGAATATGTCTGGATTTCTGATGGGATATGGGTTACTTGGCCAAAGCCACAGCTCCATTGTTATCGCAATACAGAGGTATTGGATGTTCAATGGATGGAACCACACCAAGTTCAGTGATGAACTTCTTCATCCAGACAGCCTCTTTGGCAGCATCGTTGGCAGTGATGTATTCAGCCTCCATCGTCGAGTCTGCAACGGTATCCTGTTTGGAACTCTTCCAACATACCGCCCCTCTATTGAGGGTAAAGACAAATCCCGAGTGCGACTTTGAGTCATCCTTATCACTTTGGAAGCTGGAATCGGTAAAGGACTCCACCCGGAGTTTCCGTTACCATACACTAAGAACATATCTCTAGTCCTTCGTAAGTACTTGAGAATGTTCTTCACAGCCGTCCAGTGACTCTCTCCAGGATCTGCTTGATACCGACTCACTACACTTAGTATGTATGCTACATCGGGTCTGGTACATAGCATCGCATACATGATAGAGCCCGCTGCCGAAGTATAGGGTATCCCTTGCATGCGAGCTCTCTCCAAATCAGTCTTGGGAAACATCTCTTTGGAGAGAGTGAGTCCAGAGATCATGGGTTGGTTCCCACGCTTGGATTCTTCCATACCAAACCTCTTTAGTATGGTGTCAATGTACCTGGATTGGGACAATCCCAGTATCCTTTTGGATCTATCTCTATAGATCCTAATCCCCAATATGCAGAAGGCATCACCTAGATCTTTCATTGAGAGTCTTTGTGATAAGAAGAGCTTGACTGATTGCAGCATAGGAATATCATTTCCTATCAAGAGTATGCCATCCATGTATAATACGAGGAAGACAACCTTACTCTCTGCTACCTTCTTATAGATACAAGGTTCATCTATGTTTTTGATGAAGTCAAACTCTTTGACTACTATATCAAAACAGATGTTCCAACTCCGCGATGCTTGCTTTAACCCATAAATGGATTTAAGCAGTTTGCACACCTTTCCGCTACTCCCACTATCTACGAAGCCCTCTGGCTGAGTCATGTACACGCACTCTTCTAAATCACCATTTAGAAAGGCGGTCTTAACATCCATTTGCCAGATTTCGTAGTCATAGTATGCAGCAATGGCAAGTAAGATCCGGATGGACTTAAGCATAGCTACTGGAGAAAAGGTTTCGTCATAGTCCACACCTGGTCGTTGACGAAATCCCTTTGCTACAAGTCTAGCTTTGAAAGTCTCAACTTTTCCGTCCACACCAAATTTCTTTTTAAAAATCCACTTGCTCCCAATGGGTTTTACCCCTTCAGGAGCATTTTCCAAAATCCATACTTTATTGGTGTATATGGATTCCATCTCAGATCGCATTGCATCCAGCCATTTCAGAGAGTCACCACTCGTGATGGACTGCTCGAAACTAGTCGGGTCATCATCTTCCATGATGCAATCCTCGCTTCCACCATCAATGAGAAAACCATAGTATCTCTCAGGTGGACGAGAAACCCTACTAGATCGGCGGAGAGGCTAGGGTTCGCCGGGTACTACCGAATCCTCTGGTTCCACTAAATCTTCAGTTACAGTTTGTGTTGCTGGAACTTCTTCAAGTTCTACCTCAGAGCCACTAATCTCTTTTTCAAGAAATTCCTTTTCTAAAAAGGTGGCATGTTGAGCAATAAACACTTTTGTTGTTCACTGTGGTAGAAAAAATATCCATTTGAATGTTTAGGATATCCCACAAACTTGCGTAGAACTGACCGTGCCTCGAGTTTGTCTGGATTTTGCCTTTTGACATAGGCCAGACAACCCCATATCTTAACTCATTTAAGACATGGTCTCTTCCCACTCCATATCTCATATGGTGTGGTAGGTACATATTTAGTTGGAACTTGATTCAATAGGTATGCTGCTGTCTCAAGCGCATACCCCAGAAGGAAATAGGTAACTCAGCTGTACTCATCATAGAGCGCACCATATCTAATAGGGTGAGATTCCTCCGCTCCGATACACCGTTGTGCTGTGGTGTATAAGGAGGAGTAAGCTGAGAGAGAATCCCATTCTCTTTTAGATAATCTAGGAACTCATTGCTTAAGTATTCTCCTCCTCGATCAGACCGAAGAATCTTAATACTTTTGCCCGTTTGTTTTTCTACTTCGTGCTTATATTCTCTGAATTTCTCAAAAGCTTCAGACTTGTGTTTCATCAGGAATACATGTCCGAATCTAGAGAGATCGTCAGAGAATGTAATGAAGTAGGAAGAACCGTTCCTGGCATGCGTAGACATGGGACCGCATACATCACTATGTACCAGTCCTAAGAGTTCAGTAACTCTTTCTCCGTGTCCACTAAACGGAGCTTTGGTCATTTTTCCTTTGAGACATGAATGACAAGTATCATAAGATGATAATTCGAACGGATTCAAATAACCATCCTTATGTAACTTAGCCAGTCGTATCGCATTGATATGACCAAGTCTACAATGCCACAAGTAGGATTCGTTCATTTCTGAACTTTTCCTCTTGTGTGTGTTTTGTATATTGAGGACTGTATTCTGATTTAGAATGAATATGCCATTATGTAACGAGCCTGATGCAATCAACTTTTGATCTAGGAATATGTTCATAACATTATCCTTTACTACAAAATTATATCCTTTTTTACTTAATAAAGAAACTGATATAATGTTGGACATCATGATCGGTATATAATAGCACTCATTTAGAATCAGTGTATTATGACTTGGCAATACTAGGTGATATTCGCCAACTGCTTTGGCTGCAATACATGCACCGTTCCCTACTTGAACGGAATGATCACCTTTCCCCGTTCTCTACCTTTACGTAGCCCATGTAACAATTTACATATGTGTGATCCTGATCCGGTATCCAATACCCAGGACGTAGGGTGAACTGAGAAACAGTTCTCAATAACTAACACACCTGAAGAAGATGCATCAACATGCATGTTCTTTTGGGCGGCTTGAGAATCCAGATATTCTTCTATTCCCTGTTCAGTCTTATAACTCTTATAAGAAAGAACGGGTCCAACGTTCCCCTGCTCAGTATAATAAGCGGGTTCAGTCAATACATCCATATTATTATCTTGATTATGGCCTGACATGGTTGCTACCTGGAGAGAGAGAGAAGAAAACACTTTAGCGTATGCTCTTGCAAGATTAGATTGGTTATTATCTTATCTAATCAGGATGTCTCCCACTGTTTTTATCAAATCTACCTTCAAACCCTAAAAGGTAAGATTAGCCGGGATTAATTACACCCTACAATTTCGTCAATCATTCAGCCAGATCAGTGTCGGTACTTGAGGGAGGTTCCCCGTGCTTTCGAACGGACCTAATTAAAGTAAACCTCGTTTTCCCAAAGGCGTAACCTCGTTAACACTTTTCTAGACACCTACTTGATCGGCTAATTGTCCTGTGTAAAACTCTCCCAGGAGTAACTCTTACTCGCAGTGGGTATCGGGATCCAACTATCTCATAGGAGGTATGCAATCTCATTGCAAATTTCAACACTTAAAATTCCCGATAATATTTTGCCCCTAGTGTGCCATGACCTTGACAGAAGTCAACAAACCATAGTGCACTAGTCAAGTTCAACCCGTCATTTCTTGATTGAATCAAACCCACTCGCACGACCCTTGACAGAGGTCAACAAGGTCGTACGACTACCCTAATCCAATCACATCACATGCTTTACAGATAATTACTAGTTAGCTACCGCACACTACGCCTTGACAGAGGTCAACAAACGCAGCACGAATACTAAATAGTCTTTATCTGAAATGACGGAGGGCTACGTCAGGTTTTTCTGAAAACCTATTGCGTAAAGAACTTGATATCGTCGTAGAATCAAGTGAAATTTTGAAATGGAGTGTTTTTAGGCTTTCATTAGTTTTGCTAAAGAGGTCACTCCCGATGAAGGGATCTCGGCTCTTTCCTCATCGAATAAGGTGCAGGACATATCATATATACCACTGTGCAAAGCAAAACTCTAAAAGCAATCAAAAGACAAACCGAGTTTTGTAGCATCTGCCCGTTTTGCTAAAGAGGTCACTCCCGGTGAAGGGATCTCAGCTCTTTCCTCATCGAATAAGGTGCAGGGTATATCATATATACCGCTATGCAAAGCAAAACTGTAGCTACCCTTTTTATAAAGTTTTTATTCTACAACATCTTTTAGGTTTCTTTTCTTTTATTAATCTCATTAATAAAAAATCCCATCAGCTTATGCTTCCTAAGCATCACAGATAAATACGACGTACACTTATGCCATCCGCATTCGCCTCGATATCCCCTCGTGCACCGTTAGGTTAGATAACTAACGGCAGAGCAGGGCAGGGCTAGCGCGGGTGTAAAACATAAGTAACGCCTATATAATATATCATATATACTATATACTGTATCCATCACAACATATCAAATGATCACATCATAGATATCGCAGCAGAAACATAGATATAATGTGGGATATACTAGGACGTTCGTATTTAGTATTTAGCCAACAATAGAAAATACGGATTCCACAGTCACGATGAATAGCCAAGCCCACACCCTGGACCCCTACGAGAGCGGCAAGCGACCCTACCAATTCTGGAGTTTAGGAGACCCGGTCTCGACTCCTCGAGATGGCCTCCCACTGAACCCCATAACCCGGTCACCTGTGCTCCCCTCCTTGGGTCCATCCTAGTGCGGAAAAGTAAATAATATATAACACTGGTGGCATCAACCTCAACCTGGAAGTGCCCCAAATAAAAGAACATTACATTACAATTGAATTTACATGAATGAAAATATAAAACTCTCATCTCACATAAAACCCCCGGCTATTCAATCGCGACAATCCTGCACATCATATCTCAGCAACACATAATATCTCATATCATCAACGTAAGTAAGTATGCATACACCGATCGTCGTCGATGTATAGCAACGACAATCGGCAATACAACTACATACTACACTTACGGTCACAGAAAAGAAATTGTAAAACTACAATATTTGGAATCCACAATCATTTTAGACATCGTAAATCCGAAATATCACATACTTCGCATTTCATGCCTAACACAATGAATTCCACATATTGTATCACATTTCAGATAAATAGACAGTATTAAACTTTCCGAACAGATAATCAAATACCCAAAATTTCCTAAATTGCTCAACACTTGAGCGGAGTTCAAATAATCCGGAATGTGTCACAGTAGTAGCGGTCCAGCCGTAGAAGGGTCAAGCTAACGCCTCACATGTGGCACGCCGTACTGCTCCAAACCCGAAGGTTCAAAAGGCAGTTCAAGACGGTCACATAATTGAGTTAAGGTTTGTTGTCTTCTAGAGGGTCCACCACAAAACTTGCACGCATTTGCGAAAGATTTAAACTCGAGAAAAGATTCAACACTTGAAAATTTTTCGTGTCGGGAAAAAGTGAGTTAATGATATCCGTTCGAACTTTTTAACAGTTTCTAAATATCCGGAAATAAAAACGAATTTAAATATTCCGATCGAATCTACGATTACAAAACAAACCCCAGAACACTCAACCATTGAGTCAAAAATAAAAATACCAGAAACTGTATAAGCATTAGAAACTAATTACTGTGAAAAAATAATTGTCACATCAAACAGTACGGCCGCGGAACCGCGGCCCAAGCATGGTACGGCCGCGATTCCGCGGCAGTCTGTACGGATCACTGCACCGAATTTCACAGTAATTCTTATTTCTCTTTGCCGAATTTTTCAGGTATTTTTAATTCAGAAAAAATCTCATTTTTGAAAAATATCCATAGAGGGGTTCATTTTCGTCGGTTCGGGTTCGATCGGAGTTTTAACTTCGTATACACGTCGCCTAATGCTCTAGCTAGGCTCTGATACCACTGTAGGGTTCCTAGGCACACTTATGAAGGTTCATAAAGTATCAAACATGCCCGAATAAAATTTTACATGTGCCGAACAACCCAAAGACGGGATCTTCGCTAGATTATTAGGGTTTAGCATGCAAGATGATATCTTCAAAGCTAAGTGTGAGGGATTACAACCTTTGTAGTCCGCTCCTTCGCTTCACAAGCTCCGAGTAGAAGTCCCTTCACCGCGATCCATGATCTCCCGGACTCAAGAGAAACTCTACGACTCGAACGATCCATGCTAGCTTGTAGTGTTCCGATTCTCCCATGATCTACGTCGAAGTTGCTATAACCCAAGCTTTCTCACTCTAAAGAGATGAACACCCTAATCTAATGGGCTAGATTATATGAGGATGATGGAGTAGTATTTATGCTATCTTTTTAATTCACTTTCTCACAATAAATCATCACAAAAGGATTTTCTAGTGAGCTCTCTCTCAAAACTTAAGAGAGAAGAAGATGAAGAATGAAAAGAATAATCCTTTTGTGTTGAATAGTAGTCAAGAGTATATGATTGATCATAGAACCATGGTCAAGGATGAGAGGTTAAAACTTGTAGAGAATAAACTAGAGTTAGGGTTTAGTTAGGTTAAGGATAAGTATCAACCATAATATCTTAACCAAGACAAAATAGAATCCTTCTAGAATGAACAAGAAGATGCTAACCCTAATCAAACCCTAATCCCTTTTTATCATCCTCAAACATGTTTTATAATAAATCATATCATGTCACAATAATATATATCACATATATATTATATATTTGCAACAAAAGAAAACAATACAATTAACATATATCGCATATATATCAATGTATTAATCCGGTGAGAAAATGAAATAATAAAGCGAGCCAATATTAGATAATGTAATACAATATATCATATATATCATTATACATTAAATCATCGAATCAACACTTGATCCAACGATCCGGTTATATCGAATATAACCGACTAATATATCATGTGCCGATTCATCGAATCAACTCTTGATCCGATGTCCCGATTCATATCTAAATATCGCGAGAATATAATACGGTATCTCATATCGCATTATCCTCGGTCCTGCACATATCACATATGTGCCTCTACTCCGTATTGCTTGAGCCAAGAAACCTCTGTGTAGGACTCTAAAAAATCGTCAATACGCCGGTAGCAGGTGATGATCATATCAAACACCCACAAGCTGCAAGCGGTCAGCTAAACGTAACAGCCACCCAGGTATTGAGCGCTCAGAAGATCAACAAGCTAGCCTGTCCGTTCTCCTATGAATCCAATCAGGAACACTCCCGTACAGTCCGGTCTGTTCGTCTGATATGTCGCATATCAAGTCTAGGGGTGGTATACGTCAGACCCCAGTAACCGATAAGTCGTGTCGATGTGAAGCTCATAACAAGTCGAGAAACTACTAGTAACACCTACCAGTATATCTCTATATCAGCCCTGGCCAGGGACTTCCAGTTATAGCCAATTGAACACAGCACAACATCAACTCCCTATACCGGGAGAGACGAATCCCCTCCTATCGCTCATTGCCTCCATGTGATTCGGGACTGTACCCAAAAGCCGCCGTTTTGCACGCCCTCTTGGACGTGGTAAGGTGGAAATCAAAGCACAGTGGGAATCAGACAAGACTCTATGACAATCTCGGGTCTACAGACTACCCTGTACCAATGTCACCGGAGAACTGCCATCTGACGTGTGGTATATCACCATCTGGGAGTTCTCGGCGAGTCCGTCCAGTGTACCCAGTCTCCACTGAGCACCCGTACACCATCTTTGATGTCAAACACCGATGGATATGGGATCATCCATTGCCCATCATATTGGTCAAGATGCGTATACGCTAGTCTACTCTGGTGTATCGATGCCCTGTCTCGATATACCCTCGACTAGGAACATTTATAGGATGTACTCATCGACTACCGTGGCCCCACTAGTATGATCTCATCATAATCCCAGTAGTCGAGTACAGATCCTAAGGGCTTTATCAACATGTGAGGGAAAGACAATAAACCAATACAAGTCAACATGTTAAGATAAAGTGAAACCAAATAGCATACTATCATGACGAGCAAGAAAGTCCTCTCTGTATATATCCAAGCATCCATCATAATATACATCATATATACAACAATGGCCTCTAGGGCATATACATAATTAACAGTATACGGTCATTTATCTACAAATTCCAAGGTTGGTTCTTCGCACATCATTATATTCACTGATCATTTTTCAGGATTCGGACATATGTTCCTGTTGAAACACAAGTCTGAAACTTTTGAGAAATTCTAGGAATATAAGCTTGAAGTTAAAGAACCAGATGGGTAGAAGTATTAAGTCCTTCGATGTGATCGGAGAAGAGAATACTTGCGCATGGAGTTCTTAGAGTTTCTAAAAGGAGAATGTGATTCTCTCTCAGCTTACTCCTTCGTGTACACCATAGCACAACGGTGTATCGGGGCGGAGGTAACGCACCCTACGAGATATGGCGTGCTCTATGATGAGTATTTCTGAGTTACCTGTTTCCTTTTGGTGTTATGCACTTGAGAAGCGCATACCTATTGAATGGGGTTCCAACCAAATCAGTGCCTATCACTACATATGAGATATGGAATAGGAAGAGACTATGTCTTAAACGAGTTAAGATATGGGGTTGTCCGGCCTTTGTTGACAGGCAGAATCCGGACAAGCTTAAGGCAAGGTCAGTTCTGTAAGATTGTTAGGATATCCCAAAAATTTGTGAGGGAATATCTTCTTCCACTCTGAGGAGCAAAAGGTGTTTTCTTTCTAGTATGCCACCTTTTTAGAAAAGGAATTTCTTATGAAGAAATTTGTGGTCATGAGGTAGAAATGGAAGGAGTTCCAGCTAGAAAAACTAACAGCTGATGATTTGGTGAAACCAAAGGATTCAATAGTCTCCAACGAACCTCAGCCTCTCCGTGAATCTGGTAGGGTTCCTCATCCACTTAAGAGATACTACAGTCTTCTCAGTGACAGTGGGAGCGAGGAATGCATCATAGTAGATGATGGCCCAACTAGGTTCAGACAGGCCATCACGAGTAGGGACTCTGTGAAATAGCTGGATGCTATGCGATCAAAGATGGAATCCATGTACACCAACAAAGTATGACTTTGCATGTTGCACTTGAAGGGGTAAAACCCATTGGGAGCAAATGGATCTTGAGAAGTTTCTTAGTGTAGATAGAAAAGCTGAGACTTTCAAAGCTATTCTTAAGTCCATCAGGATCAATGCAAGAATCGCGGAGTTGGAATATCTATTTTGATGTGGAAGTCAAAGAGTTTGACTTCATCGAAATAGTAAATGAACCTTGTATATACAAGAAGGTTGTAGAGAGTAAGGTTGTCTTCCACGTATTGTACGTAGATGACATACTCTTGACAGGAAATGGTTTCCTATGCTACACTCGGTCAAGATCCTCTTATAACGAGGATTCTCAATATAAGATCTGGATGATACCTACTACATTTTATGGATTATGATCATCTAAGTGGATGTTGGAATTGTCCCAAATCCAGGTACATTAACACCATACTAAAGGGGTTTAGTATGGAGAATTCTAAGCGTGGTGGTTCGCCCACTATCTCAGAAATCACTCTTTAAAAAGATGTTTTCCGAAACTGATTTGCAGAGAGCTCGCGTGCAAGGGATATCCTATGCTTCGGAAGTAGTCTCTATCATGTATGCGATGTTATGTACCAGACCATATATAGATGACTCACTAGGTGTAGCGATTAGTAATCAATCGGATCTTCGGAGAATCACTGGATAGCTGTGGAGGACATTCTTAAGTACTTGAGAAGCACTAAAAGAAAGTTCGTGGTTCGAGCTTCCAAAGTGGCAAGGACGACTGAAAGTCAGTCACATGCATTGTATTAACCCTCAGTAGAGGGACGGTATGATTGGAAGAGTTCCAAGCTAGATACCGTGGCATACTAGACGATAAAGGCTGAATACGTTTCTACCAACGATGCTACCAAAGATGTTGTCTGGACATTTCTTGTTCATAAGATGAACAAGGTTCCTACCATTGAGCGTCCAATAAGTGTTGTTGTGACAACAATGGAGTTGTGGCTTTGGCCTAAGAACACCGGTCCCATCAGCGATCCAGACATATTCTGAGGACAGTATCACCTGATTAGGGAGATGGTTGATCTCCAAGGGATTGAGGTAAGGAGAGTAGATTTTGAGATTAACACGGCGGATCCACTCACCAAGGCCTGCTTCCCCAAATACAATTTGAGAGATTTTGGGATAGTTGAGTATGTGATACTATAACCACTGCTAAATTGTTGAGTATGAGATACTTCAACAAATGGCCTTAGTGCAAGTGGGAGATTGTTAGTTATATGTATGCCCTAGAGGCCATTACTGTACATGGGATGTATATTATAGTGGATGCTTGGACATATACATGGAGAACTTACTTGTACGATATGATAGTATGCTATCTGGTTGACTTTATCTTAACATGTTGACTTGTATAAGTGATGCAGTCTTGCTCTCACATGATAATAAAGCCCTTAGGATGTGTACTTGGCTACAAGGACTATGATGGAGATCATACTAGTGGGGACAATGGTAGTCCACAAGTACACCCTATAATTGTTCCTAGTCATGGGAGTATCGAGATAGGGCATCGATAGTCCAGAGTAGACTAGCGTATATGCTTCTCTACCCATATGATAGGCGATGGATGATCCCACATCCATTGGTGTTTGACATCAGAGAAGGTATACGGGTGCTCAGTGGAGACTGGGTACACTGAACGGACTCTCCGAGAACTCCTAGATGGTATTATACCTATCGTCAGATAGCAGTTCTCTGGTGACACTGGTACAGGTTAGTCTGTCGACCCGAGATCGTCATAGAGTCTCGTGTGATTCCCACCGTGCTTTGATTTCCACCATACCACGGCTAAGAGATCCTGCAAAAATGTGGTTTTTGGGTACAGCCCCGAGTCATATGGAGGCAATGAGCGATAGGAGGGGATTCATTTCTCCCGGTATTGGGAGTTGATGTTGCGCTATGCTCGATTGTCCATAACATGAAATCCCTAGCCAGGGTTGCTAAGATTTATGGGTAAGTGTTATCAGTAGTTTCTCGAACCGTTATGGACCTTGCATCGGCATGACTTATCATGCTATTGGGGTCTGACGTTTTACCACTCCTAGGCTTTTCATATGTGACATATCTGACGAAGAGACCGGATTGTACGGTAGTGTTACTGATTGGATTCGCAGAAGTACGAGCAGGCTTGCTTGTTGATCTTCTGATCGCTCAATACCCGTATGGTCGTTACGTTTAGTAGACCGCTTGAGGCTAGTGGGTGTTTGATATGATTATCACCTACTGCCTGTGTATTGACGAGTCTTTAGAGTCCTACATAGAGGTTTCCTGGTTCATGTGAAACGAAGTAGGAGTACATATGTGATATGTGCGGGACCGAGATTATTGCGTGTATGTGATACCGCATTCTATTCTCGCGATATGTGATATCGGTCGGTTATATGTGATATAGTCAGGTTATCGGATCAAGTGTTGATTCGATAAATTGTTACATTTGATATTAGTCGGTTGTATGTGATATAGCCGGATTATTAAATCAAATGTAGATTTGATAATTTAATGTAAAATTATATATGTGATATATTAATTTACATTAACTAATATTAGCTCACTTAAACATTTCTTTTTCTCACTTGTGTGCATATATATATATATATATATATATATATATATATATATATTAATGTACAACTATTGTGTCTTGTTTGATGCCACATGCAACATGGGTGTATGAGACATACATCATGCTTATAATAATGTAAAGGTTTTTATTTATCTTGGTAATTCACAAAATTAGTGGTAATTAGTCACATGGTTGAAGCTTGTGGAACCTTTGACCAAGTCCACTCATTTTGTTTTACTTGAAGATATTTATTAACCTAACCATTATTGTTAACCCATGGTTTATTCTCTACATGAGTTAGTGTATGACACTAACTCACCCATGGTTGCTATTCTCACCTCATGAGTTCATTCTTTGATATTCATTCTTCATCTTCTTCTTCATGAGAGAAAAATCTCACTAGCTTTTTTCTAAGTGAGAAAATAATGTGAGAAAAATAAATCTAAAGTGAGCCCACTTCCTACTTCATCATCCTCTACTATTAGCCTTTAGTTTAGGGCGTTTGCTTCACTAATCTACCATTAGTGAAGAGGTGGTATGAGCTTGAGTCTCTTTGACGTAGATCATCTTCGGCCTCGAAGACATCGAGCAAGGTTTTTCATTTCTTCATGTGAACCCTTACTAGAGTTCGGGTGTTCACTACTTGAAGCGAAGGTATTACTACACGGAGCTTTAGAAGTGAAGGATCAGTCTACAAAGCTTGTATTCCTTATTCATTTAGATGTTAAGATGTTAACATTACTAGTTTTTTAAAACTCTAGTTAAAGATTCTAGGTTAGGTTCTTTAGAACGGCAAAAATTTGAAAACGGCATGGACGATACCTCCCGAAACCTTACTGCCAACCTAGGGAACCCAACATATATAACTAACAATCTCCCACTTGCACTAAGGCCATCTATTGTAGTATCCAATACCCAACAATATAGCAGTGGTTGTACTATCCCATACTCAACCATCCCAAAAATCTCTCAAATAGTATTTGGGGAAGCAGACCTTGGTGAGTGGATCCGCCGTGTTAACCTCAAAATCTACTCTCCTTACCTCGATCCCTTGAAGATCAACCATCTCCATGATCAGGTGATACTGTCCTCAGAATATGTCTGGAACGCTGATGGGACCGGTGTTCCTAGTCCAAAGCCACAACTCCATTGTTGTCACAATAACAGTTATTGGACGCTCAATGGTAGGAACCTTGTTCATCTCATGAACAAGAAATGTCCAGACAACCACTTTGGTAGTGTCGTTGGTAGCAATGTATTCAGCCTTTATCGTCTAGTATGCCTCGATATCTAGCTTGGAACTCTTCCAACATACCTGTAAGTGCACAGCGGCGCCCCGGCCGTGAAAACGAGGCCAAAATGCGGAAACTAAAACTTTTCTGTTAACTTGAACCGGCACCACCGCGCACAAAAATCCCGGATCGGGCCATTAATCTAATCCTAGCTAGCAAGAGAAGGGGTAGAGAAATATACTGAGCGATCCGTGTCCTTTGCTCTTCTCGTCGTCGTCCCGATCTCCCCGCGGAATCTCCGGTCTTCGCCTCCTCGCCGGAAGGGCACCACATCGCCGGCTTCTTTTACGGGCTCCCACCTCTGGACCGAGGCAACTCGGGCACGAAGTTGGCGAGCCGACGTGCCTAAGGTTGCTGTAGGTTAACTGTAGAATTTTTTGTCTATTGGGGTTGTGGAAGTTGCCATATAAGTGGAGGAATGATATATGAACTTTTTCTAGATGAACTTGGGAATTTTTGGAGCATCAAGAGAACAAGAAAAACCCCATCAAAAATTGGGCAGCCCTCCTCAAGAGCTTGGCCGGCCTCAAGCTAAGGGAATGAGAGAGGGGAGTGAAAAAATGAGTGAGGCCCAACCATATCCAAGAGAGAGAAAGGGTGATCATGAAAAGAAATCAAAACCAATCAAAAACAACACTCCACCAACCTCATCATAACCCATCACCATCACAAAAGTCATGCCATCATGAACTCAAGAAAGTCAAGGGTGGAAGAATCATCATGACACAAGAATATGCAAATAACACCCTCCATAATGCTTATTTGCACAAATGCAAATAAGCCATCCTCCACCAATCTTCGGCCAATGAAAGATACAAAGGAAAATGGCCGAAACGGAAAACAAACTGGCAACTTCAGAAAACTGATCCCGTAATAAATTACAAGAAAACCCCGCTACTGTATATACATACCCGCATTTGTATTCCGACCGAAATACAAATGCAATGAGACAAAATCTACACTGTACTATACTAGGATCTGGCTTAAAGCAAATCCCGCTAGTATTAACCGTCCGATCTTGCTCCTGTAACATTTTAAAAATAATTAAATAAATAATTAAATGAATAAAATTGTTTAAGTGAATTTTATGATTTTCGGCAAAGTAAAATGTATTTTTCGTAAAACCTAGCCGTGATTGTTTTTCATTATAATTTCAAAAATACCTATTTTAATTATGTTATTACTAGTAAATGGTGTTTATTTAGTCACTTATAAATTTTTATTTTAATTAAATATTTTTCCTAAATTAATTATTTTAAATATTAACATAAGCTTTATTTATGCATTAAATTAGTGTAAATTACAAATTTGAATGGTTTTAATTTGTAAAAATGAGCCATGGTATATTAGAATCAAGTGTGTAATATGCAAAATCTTTTCCAAAATCTCTCCATGGTTCTATAAATTTCTAGGAATAGGGTTAAATTGAAAAAGATAGATAATAAAGGGTTTAAGTGAAAAAAATGCATTATTTATGAACTTTCTACACAATACCACACATTTTCTCTCTCTCTCCACCCTCCTCCCTCTCCATGGCCGGCCTCCCCTCCATGGGTAGCCCCAAAATTTTTCCCCCATCATTTTTGCATTAAAAATCATCAAAAATCATCAAAAATTCCAAAAATAAATCTCAAAAATCAACATTCAACCTCTACCATTTTCCTTTGACCTATTTAGCATGGATTTTGGAGATGGAAAGCATGCATTATGGAGGCTTATTTCATGTTTGGGTTTCATATTTTGGAGGTATAAATTTCCTTCTTTTGATTTATTGTTATTAGATGTTCATTTAAGCATAATTAGATTTAATATATTAATTCTATTTACTACTTTTAAAATTCAAGTTAGGGTTTGAAAAATCAAGTTGTTATTTTTATTAAATAATTAAGGTTATAATAGTTAGTTTAACACTTTTAGAATTGGAAAATCTTGCATGGTTGTTGAATTGTAAATTTTTCATTTAAAATTGTTTAAATGGAGCTATTTAGCTAACTAGTTTTTGTAAAAAATATATGTGGGTAATATAAAATTCCAAGTAAGGTTTCTATCATTAGATTGTAGTTTTAGTGAGAACTTTAGCATGTTAATGGAAAGAAAAACTTAGTTTGATTGCTAGTTTCTATTGATAAATTGATAAATTGTGATAAAAATTGCTAATTTGTAAACTAGATTTTAGAAATTTCTAAATAAATGTGATTAAAAATATAATTTATGGTTTTATTAAATCATTATCATTATGAATTATGGTTTAATACATTAATTCATGAAAAATCACGTTTTGCGGTGGAATTGTGGTATTTTGCTTGAAAAATGTTAAAATTGTTAAAAGTTGCAAACTAGAAATTTCAAATAAATGCAAAATTGTGTAATAAAAATAAAGTACGGGGTTGTATAGTCTAGTTATGCTATTTAATGAGTTTTATGACCATTGGTTTCATTTAAATGTCAAGTTTTGAAGAAAAACGGTAAATTGGCATTTTCGGGTTTTACGAAATCGGGCGATTTGATGGATTTTAGGGTTTCGATGGATTTAATCATGTTTTATAATATAGGTAATGTGTTTTAAAACTACGAGTTAGTTGTTAATGTTTATCTCGATCCATCGGAGTTTGTACGCCGATATCGAGCGATATTTGGTTCTTTTGCGTGGACGGGACATAGGTTTTAACCTATGCTTGTTCTTTGTATCGTTTGACTTTCGTATGTGATTCAGTTTACGATACTATTTATATGTTTGCGTTTAGGTACCCCTCACGTGGACTGCGGGCGATGAAGAGGATGATGGCGACACCGTCTTCGGCAGACATGGACCAGGTGAGTAGATGCATATCTACGGGGGGAAGTCGGGTGGAGGGCGTTTAGCACCCCCGCAACGTAGAATAGGAATAGTACTTATTGACATTAGAAAACCAGATGTGACCCTAGATTCTTAATGAGTAGGACCTGTTGGAGATAGCGCCCTCAGAGTCAATTATTGGATCACAGGCACGTGATTGCAATGATTGAGGGAGGACCTATCCCAGGAGGACAGTCTTACTCGAGATGATAGTATGCTATCTGGTTTACCTTTATCATCGTGTACTGCTTCAGGTGACCTTACAGGTCGCTATTACATGCTGATAGAGCCCCTAGGATTCTTGCTTGACTGCCAGCAGTATGAGGGCGATCATATACGTGAGAGCTGGTGGTCTATAAGCACATCCTTAAAAGGTCCCTAGTCGTGGGAGTTTCGAGACAGGGCATCAATTCTCCAGAGTAGACTAGTGTATACAGTCGAGACCCCGACGAGGGGCGGTGGCCGGTCTCATAAGCCGCTGGTGTCAGTTGGTTCACCTAAGATGTATACAGGTGCTAATTAGGTTATGAGTACACCGGACAGGACTCGCCGGGAACCTGCTAGTTGGGATTATACCATACGTCAGATAGCAGTTCCCAGGTGACATGTGTACAGGTTAGTTCATCGACCTGAGATCGTCATTTGTCTCGTGTGAGTTACTACTGTGCTTTGATTACTACCCTACCACGGCTCAAAGGAGTCGTGCAAACAGGTTTTAGTTGGGTACAGTCCCGAGCCACATGGAGGCAGTGAGCGGATCTGCAGGGGTTCGTCTCTCCCGGTATTGGGGGTGAGGTCGCGCTGTGTCTAGGAGAGCAACTACACAAAGCCCTCGGCCGAGGCAGGAGATTTACTGGTAGGTATTCCAGTAGTATCTCAGGGTGTTCTGGGCTTCACTCCGACACGACTTGTACCGCCTTTGGGGGTCTGACTTTTACCAACCCTCTAGGCCCGCCATGCGATGCTCATAGAAGAACGGACCGGACTGTACGGATATTGTCACTGACAGGCTCAGTAGGGTGTCAGGATGAGTTCGCTCATCGACGTCCCTTTTGGTCAATAGCTGGTGGCCCGTCACGTATTGGCTAATACCTCTGATGTGCTAATGGTTAAATCCACAGCCATAGTATTGACGGGTCTTTAGAGTCCACCACATAGACAGTTAGTCATGTTTCGGGCGAAACGCTGTAGTGGCCGTATGGAGATATGGCAGGGTCCGATCAGATACGTGCGGTATTGCACGGATCAGGATCGGACGGTTTGTACTAGTGGCCGTATGGATATATGGCAGGGTTCGATCGGATAAGTGCGGTATTGCACGGATTAGGATCGAACGGATATTACTAGCCGGCTTTGGTTTAAGCCGGTCCTAGTTTAGTACAGTGTAGATTTTGTCTCATTGCATTTGTATCCGGTCGGAATACAGATGCGGGTGTGTATGCACAGTAATGGGGTTTTCCTGTAATTTATTACGGGACCAGTTTTCTGGAGTTGCCAGTTTGCATTCCGTTCCGGCCGGTTTTCCTTTGTTCTTTCCCGGCCGGACTTTTCCGATGGAGGGGGTTATTTGCAATTGTGCAAATAACATTTGAGGAGGGGGTTTCTTGCACTTGTATTCATTATGATAAGCATCTTTTCTTTTGCACCATCACTTGCATTAATTGTGATTTGAGAGGGTATGGTTTGGATGTATGTTTCTGATGATAATGTTTTGTTTAAGGTCACCTCTTGCTTTATCCTACAATCACCTCCCTTCATGCTACATATTCATTTTCCCTCCACCATTTCCATTTGAGTGAGGCCGGCCACTTTTGGTGCAAGGATGAGAGAAATTTCCATTTTGTTGTAGCACATATTTCATCATCTCATTCTTCTAGTTTTGGAAAAATGAAAGCACCATTTTCCATAACCTTATTCCTCCATCAAGGCAACTACAAACCCCAAATGAGACAAGCTTCATCTACACTACATTCTACAGCAAATCTTGGGCACGTCGGCTAGCCAACTTCGCGCCCGAGTTGCCTCGGGATTGAGGTGGGAGCCCGTAAAAGATACAGACGATGTGGTGCCCTTCCGTGAAGGATGCGACGACCGGAGTTTCCGCAGGAGATCGGGATGATGACGAGAAGACCGGAGGACTCGGATCACTCGGTATATCTCTCACCCTTCCTCTTGTTAGCTAGTATCGATTAATGGTTTCGATCCGGGTATATTGTCCACGGTAGCGCCAGTTTAAAAGATAAGAAAATTTTGATTCCGCATTTTGGCCTCGGATAGACGGCCGGGGCGCTGCCGTGGCACAACATGGTATCAGAACCACGCCATTAACCTAGCCTAGCTTTTTCTAATGCGTTTTACTTATCCGATCGACCAAAATTCGAAAATCCGCGTTGTTGCATGCATCAGTTTTCTGTCGATTTTTTCCGGGCTCTAAAAATTTTTCAGGTTGTAGAAAATTGATGTACATGAAATTCTATGACTACTGGGAAAATTCGACACAGTCAGTCGATGACTGAAGCGCGGAACCGCGGCCAACCCCCCCTTGGGCCGCGGTTCCGCCGCGCATTGGTCTCTTCACTGTATCATATTTTTCCAGTGGGCTTCTGGGCTAATTTTTGGGGTTTTGGAATATTAATATTGGGCCCAGAATTTCTGTGAGTGCTACAGTATTGCTTGGGGGCCCACTTGTTAATGTTTGATCGATCGGATATTTTAAACACATTATTTCACAGTATTTACATTATATCTGCGACCGTGAATATCACTTGATCGGTAAATCCTGTCTAACTGCTATAGCCCGGTTAGACGGATTTGCGAACGTGATTTTCACGTTGATGTTCTGTGTTTATGCTGTGTTGATGCGGATCGGTCGTGGGGGATAGCCTGGATGCAATGCTAGTACTGTGTTGTTGTATTATGTACATTTGATATTGCGGGGCGAGCGTCCGACATGTGGACTGCCGTCACTGCCTGTTTGTATTATTCTTTTGGGGCACGACCTAGTTGCGGTCGATGTACCCGTTGTATGTATATTTTACTTTCTGTACTAGGGTTACCCCGCGGAGGGGTGCACGGATAGCCGGGTTCTAGAGGGCAACGGGCCCGCATCTCAGGGCATTGAGACGGAGGGGGCTTCAGTCTGGAATTGGCGGGCTATTCGCCGCACTCATAGGGGGTACAGGTTGACCCAGGAGGGGTGCCCAAGTTACCGGATTCCGTGAAGTGCTGGGTGGTCCATTCACGGTGCTGAAGGGGGCTGCCTCGCTTCAGGTTTTGGCGGGTGACTTGCCGCGCCCGTAGGGGTCTAGGATTTTGTAAGTGCACGGCGGCGCCCCGGTCGTCAATCCGACGGCCAAATGTGGAAACGGTGATAAACTTTATTTTTGCGAACTTTGCAAATCGGCACCACCGCGCACTAAACACCCGGATCGGACCATTAAACTAGTTCTAGCTAACTACAAGATGGGAAGAGATATACCGAGTGATCCGAGTCCTCCGGTCTTCTCGTCGTCGTCCCGATCTCTCGCGGAAACTCCGGTCGTCGCCTCCTTGCCGGAAGGGCACCACATCGCCTGTTTCTTTTACGGGCTCCCGCCTCTATACCGAGGCAACTCGGGCATGAAGCCGACAAGTCGACATGCCCAAGATGTGCTGTAGAATATGTGTAGGACTCATGTCTCATATTGGGGTAGTGAATGTTGCCATTTGATAGATGGAGGAATCAAGACAAGAAAAATGGTGCTTGCATTTTTCTAGCATGAAATGAGATCAAGAAAGCCACACTCCAAAAATGAAACTCTCTCATTTTTTCTCAATCAAGTGGCCGGCCAAATTCTTGTGGGAAATGGCGGTGGAGTGTGAACCAAAAGCAAGAGGGAGGTGAGTGTAGGAGATGAGAAGAGGTGACCATAAACAAACATCAACCATAACTTAATTCACATCAAAACCTTACCCTTTCTAATCTCATTTAATGAAAGTGATGGAGGGAATCAAAGATGCTATCATAATCTCTCATCTCACAAATAAACCCTCCACAAAATGTTATTTGCACAATTGCAAATAACCCCCTCCATCGGAAAAGTCCGGTCGGGAAAGAACAAAGGAAAACCGGCCGGAACGGAATGCAAACTGGCAACTCCAGAAAACAGGTCCCGTAATAAATTACAGGAAAACCCCGATACTGTGCATACACACCCGCATCTGTATTCCGTCCGGATACAAATGCAAAGAGACAAAATCTACACTGTACTAAACTAGGATCCGGCTTAAACCAAAGCCGGCTAGTAATGTTCGTCCGATCCTGATCCGTGCAATACCGCACGAATCTGATCGAACCCTGCCATATATCTATACGGCCTCTAGTACAAACCGTCCGATCCTGATCCGTGCAATACCGCACGTATCTGATCGGACCCTGCCATATCTCCATACGGCCTCTAGTACAAACCGTCCGATCCTGATCCGTGCAATACAGCACGTATCTGATCGGACCCTGCCATATCTCCATACGGCCTCTACAGCGTTTCGCCCGAAAGCCTGAGTAACTGAAAGTGTGGTGGACTCTAAAGACTCGTCAATACTATGGCTGTGGATTTAACCACTAGCACGTCAGAGGTATAAGCCAATACGTAACGGGCCACCAGCTATTGACCAAAAGGGACGTCGATGAGCGAACTCATCCTGACACCCTACTGAGCCTGTCAGTGACAATATCCGTACAGTCCGGTCCGTTCGTCTATGAGCATCGCATGTCGGGCCTTGGGGGTTGGTAAAAGTCAGACCCCCAAAAGCGGTACAAGTCGTGTCGGAGTGTAGCCCAGAACACCCTGAGATACTACTGGAATACCTACCAGTAAATTTCCTGCCTTGGCCAAGGACTTCGTGTAATGGCTCTCCTAGACACAGCGCGACCTCACCCCCAATACCGGGAGAGACGAACCCCCGAAGATCCGCTCACTGCCTCCATGTGGCTCGGGACTGTACCCTACTAAAACCTGTTTGCATGACTCCTTTGAGCCGTGGTAGGGTAGTAATCAAAGCACAGTGGGAACTCACACGAGACAAATGACGATCCCCAGGTCGATGAACTAACCTGTACACATGTCACCTGGGAACTGCTATCTGACGCCAGGTATAAGACCAACTAGCATGTTCCCGGCGAGTCCTGTCCGGTGTACTCATAACCCAATGAGCACCTGTATACATCTTAGGTGATCCAACTGACACCGGTGGCTTGTGAGACCGGCCACCGCCCCTCGTCGGGGTCTCGACTGTATACACTAGTCTACTCTGGAGAATCGATGCCCTGTCTCGAAATTCCCACGACTAGGGACCTTTTAAGGATGTGGTTATAGACTCCAGCTCTCACTTATATGATCGCCCTCATACTGCTGGCAGTCAAGCAAGAATCCTAGGGGCTCTATCAACGTGCAATAGTGACCTGTCAGGTCACCTAAAGCAGTACACGATGATAAAGGTAAACCAGATAGCATACTATCATCTCGAGTAAGACTGTCGTACCGGGATAGGTCCTCCCTCAATCATTGCAATCACGTGCCTGTGATCCAATAATTGACTCTGAGGGCACTATCTCCAACAATCTCCCACTTGCACTCAAGGCTAATTATTGCGATGTCGCATACTCACAGCCCGTGTGATACTGAACACCCAACTCCTCTACTAGTCAGTCTCACAAAGCCTGTTTGCGAAACTCTTGCGTTCGAGGAATAGCCTCAGCGAGTGGATCCGCTCTGAAGTTTCTTTCTATGTCTCTCTCTATATCTCAAGTTCGCGGAGAAAGCCATCTCCCGAAATGAGCAATACCTGTCTTAGACTGTCTGGATGTCTGATGGGACCTAGCTCATAAATGAACTCCAAATCCAAACTTCTCAGACTGTATCGTCAACTGAACTTAATCAGTATCCTGCGCCATGCCTCCCTCAGTATTGCCTTGGATCACCTGTCCAGAATACTGCCCCTCGTCAGAAGGAAAACTATAACTCTGACAACCTCCTTGTCGTCCATGTCACCTTGGAAGCCTGGAATGATAACTGTCTCCCAAATGAGGCTGTCGTTATCATATCCCTAGAACATCCACTTATGTTCTAAAACTGCTTCCGACTGTTTCTCCAGGATTGGATCAATGTCAACTTATTGCATCTTGTGCAAGAATAACATCTGGTGTGGTACTTGACATCACATGATTGACTCAATTGCCTAAGCAAGTGATCTGCCAATCATGCACATCCCTCTCTACTTTAGTCTATAAGACACCTTTAGAGAGGGTGACTCTATCACCTGCAGGTACACTACCGTGCCAGGAGTCGTCCATTCTAAATACTCTTAGAATGCTGTCAAAGTACCCTGATTGGGAAACCACCCAAATCTAGATCTAAAACCATAGATCTAGTAACCAGTATGTCTGATATAATGTCCAAGTCCCATGTGGAAAAACCACTGTGTGACGACCAAAGTATAACCGATCGTAGTATAGGAATATCACTTCCTACTTTGTGTATGTCATCCAAAACCCGGATATCACACCCTACTACCTTCTCAACAGATCCATCCCCTATTCTGATGAAGTCAAACCTATGACTGTCACGTCAGAAATAGATGATCTATCTCCGCTACATCTGCTTTAGTTTATAAATAGACATAAGCCTGATGTCCACCAATGCTTCCGCTGCTCCCACTGACTACGACAACCCTCTGGCAGAGTCATATAGACATGCACTTCTAAAGCTAGTTTAGAACGACGCTATACTCATTCTCCCACCGGGTCTCGCAGCCTGGAACAACAGCAATGGCAAGTGTGGGTAAACAAGAACTTCCCTGTCACCGTCCTTGAGGCTACCGGAGTACCTCTCGGGTGCCTGAAGTTACCCACCTTATCTGCGGAGTGGCCAATGGAATGTCAAATCAGATTGAATCTTTAGGTTCCTTATCAAATCTTTAGTAATCGTTTGCGGTTCTGGAATCACTTCCAGTTCTACCATACTCCCACTACTGTTTTTGAAAAAATCCATTTTTAATAAAACTGTGGCGAGTCTAGAACAATATTTCTATTGATCTGCCAGATGGTAGAAAATCAACCCTCATCATAGCCTGGGTCAACCCACAAACAGCCATTACAGAAACGTGCCTTGAGTTATCCAGAGTCTGGTTTTAATCATAAGCCGGACAACTCCCCGTACCTTAACAATGTTAAGATATGAACTGTACTATATCCAATATAGAACCAGATGCACTGATTTAATTGAACCAGATTCAAATCATGCAGCTATCTCCAGTGCATGTCAACTAAATGGAAGGAGGCCGATCAGCGTTACTCAACTTAGGAATACTTCCAATTATGAGTAACCTGAAAGAGAAGCAATTTCTCTTTATCATTACTATCAACTGAATACCATACACAAGTATCTACATCTTCGATCACCTTGAAGAATCCCGATACTTGCTACACCCGGTTCTCTACTCTATTCAAATACCTATAACTCCTCAAAACTTAGACCCTGTGTTTCTACGAAACACATGTCTAAGAACTAGAGAAGTTAAAAGTAAACAGAATATAGTATGAGGACCAACCCCTGTCCTAATGGACACTGGACAACATACAATACTCTGTATAAGTCCGCTAAGTCTTACAACTCTTTTACTGTGTGTCGTAGGTTGAAAACTGTACTTATGGTTAAGAAGAATTACACCGCTGTTTAATGCTCCTTACCTAACCATCCACTGATATAGGTAAATGTCATCGACATAATATCAAAAGGTATATCTCACTCTATGAAAATAGACGTACAGATATATCAATTTGAAATTGGTGCACAACAGCGGATATTCAAAACCAAATATTTGCTGACCGGCAAACAGCCCAGATGATCTCCTCAAATATCACCGATTACAACGAATCCCGATATAATGAGGATGATCACCCTATTCCCAATAACCTACTCCCACTCATCATCTGTAAAACCATACAGATGTGAGAATCATACCTGGTAAATACATACCCTGGAGCAAGTGTCAAATCAGGAAAACAGTTTTCTTTTAACAGTACACAGTTGAACTGAAACATTGAAATGTTTCGATTGGGTATCTTGGTGTTCCTAGTAATGCCTCTACCATTATCCA
This sequence comes from Agapanthus africanus, assembly GCA_030015575.1. Classification (NCBI taxonomy): domain Eukaryota; kingdom Viridiplantae; phylum Streptophyta; class Magnoliopsida; order Asparagales; family Amaryllidaceae; genus Agapanthus; species Agapanthus africanus. The sequence continues at coordinate 450,285,026 of CM057341.1, read as the reverse complement.
GATTCACAACTATAACCGTATAATTCTTCGCCATCTCTCCAAATCCCTTTATATGTCTTTAGTCATTACCTTCTGCACACCCCTTTAGGCCAATTGGTTTTCTTCCTTCCCTACCGTTCGGCACCAGCCTATGGTTTGGAAGAAGACTATCCAATAAGCATAATGGGTGTACTGTCCTAACCCTAGGAGCACTCGCAATGCGAGAGAAGGTGAGGATAAAAGACACCTGAATAAACCTTATTCCTATTTCTCCTGGACCAGAATCCATCCCCGAACTGGAACAAGTTCCTTTCGAGTTCGTATATAACCATACGATGGAGTATCCAATAAACTGTGGATCTTCGTAGTGATACGGAGTGTCCTGGAGAAATACAAAGGTGATTTAGGATTGGCGAAGAAATACTTGGTTTGGTCGTGAATATCAGTCGCAATTTACTTTGCTCTCTTACTAATCCCTTGCTTTTTCTTAATCTTAATACCTTCTGTACACCGTTTAGGCTAATTGGTTTTCTTCATTCCCTACCGGTCGGCACCAGCCTAAGGTTTGGAAGAAGACTATCCAATTTGCGTAATAGGTGTACTATCTCCTAAACCAAGGAGTACTCGCAATGAGAGAAGGTGAAAAGAAAAGACAACTGAATAATCCTATTCGTTTTCTCCAAGACCGGAAACCATCCTCGAATAAATTCCTTCGAGTTCGTATATAACCATACGATGGTTTTGTCCAATGGAAGTGGACGTTCGTAGTAATACGGGGTGTTCTGGAGAAAAGGGTAAAAGTAGGAGTGGCAATGAGGTCTGCAACTCTGACAATCCAAAAGCTAGTGTAAAGAAGGTTCGGTCAACTTGGTCACTGAGTCATAGTTTAGGGTCGGGTCAATGGTCGCTGCCAAAGACAGAGAGAAAAGAAACACTCAGCGTGCACTCTACCCTAGATCAGAATGGTTACCAATTTATCTAATCTGGAAACCTCCCACTGTACCTCAAACTCTCCTCCAAACCTGAAAGAAGAATTAGTCGGGGTCACCCGAGGAGTAAACCAACTCATCAGTGGGAATCGGGATCCAACTATCATCGCATGATAACGTGACGGAATCCGCTCACGCTATCACACTCCAGAAGGTATGCGCATATCTGGCAAGTTTCAGTTCTTTTGAAACTCCCGATGTGATTTCTGCCCTATGCTCTTATGACCTTGACGAAGGTCAACAAATCATAAGTCACATGTCAAGATCCACCCGTCATTGTCCAGGTTAATTTGAACCCACCCGTACAAGCCCTTGACGAAGGTCAACAAGGCTATACGACTGTCCCAAACCAACACATCTATCTATGCAGCAGAAAGGCAACAAGCAGCTACCATACACTATGCCTTGACGAAGGCCAACAAACATAGCATGAATACTACGTGCTACCCGTCTGAAACGACGGAGGGCTACGAATGGTTTCTGGCGAAAACCTTTAACGTAGTGAACTTGATATCGTTGAAGGAACGAATAGCTTTTTAGAAAATATAGTGACGAAAACCTTTACTAAAGAGGTCACTCCCGGTGAAGGGATCTCGGCTCTTTCCCCGTAGAATGGGGTGCAGGATATTCCAAATGAATACCACGGTGCAAAGCAAAAGTAATCGGCTATAGTGAAGTTAATGCCCTGACGCAAACTTCTGTCCAAGGGGTCACTCCCGGTGAAGGGATCTCGGCCCTTGCCTCGTCGACTGAGGAGCAGGATATTCCAAATGAATACCACGATGCAAAACAAAAGTGAACGTCCTTGCAATAACAGCTTTTTGAAAAAGTGTTCCAACAACATCAGAATAGGTTTGTTTAACTTGCATTGATCCGAATCAATGCAGTCCCATCAATTGATCACACCACAAAGAACGAAAATATACTGACGTACGTATATGCCATCCGCATTCGCCACTGGGTCCCGTCATCACCCGTTAGGTTAGCTAACTAACGGCAGAGCGGGGACTGGACTAGCGCGGATGAAAAACATATACAACATCTACTAATATATATACCAATATATAGTATTTCGCTCAAGGCGTGAATAAAATTCAACATCACAGAAATGTACAGCATCACAGAACAATACAGATATCTGGGATCCCCGGGTTTCACAGAGCCACTACTGAAACCCGACGTTCCCCTGGTCGTGAGGATAGCCTGTGCAATGAAAACCTATACCCCCTACGAGTGCGGCGAATAGCCAGCCAATCCTGGAGTGAAGCCCCTTCCGTCCCAATGCCATGAGATGCGGGCTTGTTACCTTCTAGAACCCGGCTATCCGTGCACCCCTCCGCGGGGTAATCCTAGTACAGAAAGTAAAATATACATACAACGGGTACATCGACCGCAACCTGGCCGTGCCCCAAAAGAATAATACAAACAGGCAGTGACGGCAGTCCACATGTCGGACGCTCGCCCCGCAATATCAAATGTACATAATACAACAACACTGTACTAGCATTGCATCCAGGCTATCCCCACCGACCGATCCGCAACATCACAGCAAAACACAGAACATCAACGTGAAAGTCACGTTCGCAAATCCGTCTAACCGGGCTATAGCAGTTAGACAGGATTTACCGATCGAGTGACATTCACGGTCGCAGATATAATGTAAATACTGTGAAAAATGTGTTTAAAATATCCGTTCGATCAAAAATTAACAAGTTGGCCCCCAAGCAGTACTGTAGCACTTACAGAAATTCTAGGCCCAATTTTAATATTCCAAAACCCCTATTTTTAGCCCACAAGCCCACTGCAAAAAAACGATCACATGAGCCCTCATTACTGCGGCGGATCCGCGGCCTAAGAAAGGTTAATGGCCGCGGATCCGCGGTCTTACTGAGGGATCATGTTGTCGAATTTTTCCAGTGTTCTTAGAACTCCCTGCACATCATTCTGAGACAACCTGAAAAATTTTTCGAGACCAAAAATTTTCAACAGAAACTGATGCTAACAAAAAATTTAGATTTTGGAATTTTGGTCGATCGGAAATGCAAAACACATCAAACGAAGCTAGACGAAGTTAATGGCGAGGCTCTGATACCAATGTAAGTGCACGGCGGCGCCCCGGTCGTCAATCCGACGGCCAAATGCGGAAACGGTGATAAACTTTATTTTTGCGAACTTTGCAAACCGGCACCACCGCGCACTAAACACCCGGATCGGACCATTAAACTAGTTCTAGCTAACTACAAGATGGGAAGAGATATACCGAGTGATCCGAGTCCTCCGGTCTTCTCAACGTCGTCCCGATCTCTCGCGGAAACTCCGGTCGTCGCCTCCTTGCCGGAAGGGCACCACATCGCCTGTTTCTTTTACGGGCTCCCGCCTCTATACCGAGGCAACTCGGGCATGAAGCCGGCAAGTCGACATGCCCAAGATGTTCTGTAGAATATGTGTAGGACTCATGTCTCATATTGGGGTAGTGGATGTTGCCATTTGATAGATGGAGGAATCAAGACAAGAAAAATGGTGCTTGCATTTTTCTAGCATGAAATGAGATCAAGAAAGCCACACTCCAAAAATGAAACTCTCTCATTTTTTCTCAATCAAGTGGCCGGCCAAATTCTTGTGGGAAATGGCGGTGGAGTGTGAACCAAAAGCAAGAGGGAGGTAAGTGTAGGAGATGAGAAGAGGTGACCATAAACAAACATCAACCATAACTTAATTCACATCAAAACCATACCCTTTCTAATCTCATTTAATGCAAGTGATGGAGGGAATCAAAGATGCTATCATAATCTCTTATCTCACAAATAAACCCTCCACAAAATGTTATTTGCACAATTGCAAATAACCCCCTCCATCGGAAAAGTCCGGCCGGGAAAGAACAAAGGAAAACCGGCCGGAACGGAATGCAAACTGGCAACTCCAGAAAACAGGTCCCGTAATAAATTACAGGAAAACCCCGATACTGTGCATACACACCCGCATCTGTATTCCGTCCGGATACAAATGCAAAGAGACAAAATCTACACTGTACTAAACTAGGATCCGGCTTAAACCAAAGCCGGCTAGTAATGTTCGTCCGATCCTGATCCGTGCAATACCGCACGAATCTGATCGAACCCTGCCATATATCTATACGGCCTCTAGTACAAACCGTCCGATCCTGATCCGTGCAATACCGCACGTATCTGATCGGACCCTGCCATATCTCCATACGGCCTCTAGTACAAACCGTCCGATCCTGATCCGTGCAATACCGCACGTATCTGATCGGACCCTGCCATATCTCCATACGGCCTCTACAGCGTTTCGCCCGAAAGCCTGAGTAACTGAAAGTGTGGTGGACTCTAAAGACTCGTCAATACTATGGCTGTGGATTTAACCACTAGCACGTCAGAGGTATAAGCCAATACGTAACGGGCCACCAGCTATTGACCAAAAGGGACGTCGATGAGCGAACTCATCCTGACACCCTACTGAGCCTGTCAGTGACAATATCCGTACAGTCCGGTCCGTTCGTCTATGAGCATCGCATGTCGGGCCTAGGGGGTTGGTAAAAGTCAGACCCCCAAAAGCGGTACAAGTCGTGTCGGAGTGTAGCCCAGAACACCCTGAGATACTACTGGAATACCTACCAGTAAATCTCCTGCCTTGGCCAAGGACTTCGTGTAATGGCTCTCCTAGACACAGCGCGACCTCACCCCCAATACCGGGAGAGACGAACCCCCGAAGATCCGCTCACTGCCTCCATGTGGCTCGGGACTGTACCCAACTAAAACCTGTTTGCACGACTCCTTTGAGCCGTGGTAGGGTAGTAATCAAAGCACAGTGGGAACTCACACGAGGCAAATGACGATCCCCAGGTCGATGAACTAACCTGTACACATGTCACCTGGGAACTGCTATCTGACGCCAGGTATAAGACCAACTAGCATGTTCCCGGCGAGTCCTGTCCGGTGTACTCATAACCCAATGAGCACCTGTATACATCTTAGGTGATCCAACTGACACCGGTGGCTTGTGAGACCGGCCACCGCCCCTCGTCGGGGTCTCGACTGTATACACTAGTCTACTCTGCAGAATCGATGCCCTGTCTCGAAACTCCCACGACTAGGGACCTTTTAAGGATGTGCTTATAGACTCCAGCTCTCACTTATATGATCGCCCTCATACTGCTGGCAGTCAAGCAAGAATCCTAGGGGCTCTATCAACGTGCAATAGTGACCTGTCAGGTCACCTAAAGCAGTACACGATGATAAAGGTAAACCAGATAGCATACTATCATCTCGAGTAAGACTGTCGTACCGGGATAGGTCCTCCCTCAATCATTGCAATCACGTACCTGTGATCCAATAATTGACTCTGAGGGCACTATCTCCAACAGATTTCATTGCACAGGCTATCCACACGACCAGGGGAACGTCGGGTTTCAGCAGCGTCTCTGTGAAACCCGGGGCTTCCAGATATCTGTATTGTTCTGTGATGCTGTATATTTCTGTGATGTTGCCTTTTATCACGCCTTGAGCGAATATAATATATTGGTATATATTAGTAGATGTTGTATATGTTTTACATCCGCGCTAGTCCAGTCCCCGCTCTGTCGTTAGTTAGCTAACCTAACGGGTAATGACGGGACCCAGTGGCGAATGCGGATGGCATATACGTACATCAGTATATTTTCGTTCTTTGTGGTGTGATCAATTGATGGGACTGCGTTGATTCGGATCAATGCAAGATAAACAAACCTATTCTGATGTTGTTGGAACACTTTTCAAAAAGCTGTTATTGCAAGGACGTTCACTTTTGTTTTGCATCGTGGTATTCATTTGGAATATCCTGCTCCTCAGTCGACGAGGCAAGGGCCGAGATCCCTTCACCGGGAGTGACCCCTTGGACAGAAGTTTGCGTCAGGGCATTAACTTCACTATAGCCGATTACTTTTGCTTTGCATCGTGGTATTCAGTTGGAATATCCTGCACCTCATTCTACGGGGAAAGAGCCGAGATCCCTTCACCGGGAGTGACCTCTTTAGTAAAGGTTTTCGTCACTATATTTTCTAAAAAGGCTATGCAGTTCCTTCAACGATATCAAGTTCATTACGTTAAAGGTTTTTCGCCAAAAACCAGTCGTAGCCCTCCGTCATTTCAGATCAGTATTGCTTAGTATTCGCGTTGCGTCTGTCGTTGCTATTCGCCGAGGCGTAGTGTGCGGTAGCTTTGTTGTGCTATTCTGTCGCATGGATATGTGGATTGGTTAGGACAGTCGTACGACTTTGTTGATTATTCGTCAAGGGTCGTGCGGGTGGGTTTAACACAATCAAGATAATGACGGGCTGAACTTGACTAGGACCTTTTGATTTGTTGATTATTCGTCAAGGTCACTTAGGTCCTAGGGGTAAAAATCACATCGGGAGTTTCAATAGAACTGAAACTTGCCAGACATGCGCATACAATCTGGAGTGTGGTGACGTGAGTGGATTCCGTCAAGTTATCATGCGATGATAGTTGGATCCCGATTCCCACTGATGAGTTGGTTTACTCCTCGGGTGATCCCGACTAATTCTTCTTTCAGGTTTGGAGAAGAATTTGACGGTACAGTGGGAGGTTTCCAGAATAGACAAAGTGATAACCATTCTGATCTAGGTTAGAGTGCACGTTGAGTGTTTCTTTTCTCTCTCTCTTTGGCAGCGACCATTGACCCGACCCTGGACTATGACTCAGTGACCAAGTTGACCGAACCTTCTTAACACCGGTTTTTGGATTGTCTGAGTTGCAAACCTCATTGCCACTCCTACTTTTACCCTTTTCTCCAGGACACCCCGTATTACTACGAACGTCCACTTCCATTGGACAAAACCATCGTATGGTTATATACGAACTCGAAGGACTTCGAGGATGGTTTCTGGTTCTGGAGAAAACGAATAGGATTATTCAGTTGTCTTTTCTTTTCACCTTCTCTTATTACGAGTACTCCTTGGTTTAGGAGATAGTACACCTATTATGCAAATTGGATAGTCTTCTTCCAAACCTTAGGCTGGTGCAGAACGGTGGGGAATGAAGAAAACCAATTAGCATAACGATGGTGTGCAGAAGGTATTAAGATTAAGACAAAGCAAGAGATTAGTAAGAGGGCAAAGTAAATTGCGACTGATATTCACGACCAAACCAAGTATTTCTTCACCAATCCTAAATCACCTTTGTATTTCTCCAGGACACTCCGTATCACTACGAAGATCCACAGTTTATTGGATACTCCATCGTATGGTTATATACGAACTCGAAAGGAACTTGTTCCAGTTCGGGGATGGATTCTGGTCCAGGAGAAATAGGAATAAGGTTTATTCGGTTGTCTTTTCTCTTCACCTTCTCTCGCATTCCGAGTGCTCCTAGGATTAGGACAGTACACCCATTATGCTTATTGGATAGTCTTCTTCCAAACCATAGGCTGGTGCCGAACGGTAGGGAGGGAAGAAAACCAATTGGCCTAAAGGGGTGTACAGAAGGTAATGACTAAAGACATATAAAGGGATTTGGAGAGGTGGCAATGAATTATACGGTTATAGTTGTGAATCTGGAGAATGGAAGAGGCATTACTTAGAATACCGGAATACCCCACCGAAACATTTCAATGTTTCAGTTTCACTGTGTTCTGTTAAAAGAAAACTAATTTTCCGATTAGACACTTGCTCCAGGGTATGTATTTACCAGATTCGATTCTCACATCTGAATGGTTTTACAGATGATGAGTGGGAGTAAGTTATTGGGAATTGGGTGATCATCCTCACTATATCGGGATTCGTTGTAATCGGTGATATTTGAGGAGATCACCTGGGCTGTTTGCCGGTCGGCAAATATTTGGTTTTGAATATCCGCTGTTGTGCACCAATTTCAAATTGATGTATCTGTACGTCTATTTTCATAGAGTGAGATATACCTTTTGATATTATGTCGATGACATTTACCTATATCAGTGGATGGTTAGGTAAGGAGCATCAAACAGCGGTGTAATTCTTCTTAACCATAAGTACAGTTTTCAACCTACGACGCACAGTGAAAGAGTTGTTAGACTCAGCGGACTTATACAGAGTATTGTATATTGTCCAGCGTCCATCAGGACAGAGGGGTTGGTCCTCGTACTATATTCGGTTTACTTATGACTTCTCTAGATTTTAGACAGCTGTTTCGTGGAAACACAGGGTCTAAGTTTTGAGGAGTTATAGGTATTTGAATAGAGTAGAGAACCAGGTGTAGCAAGTATCGGGATTCTTCAAGGTGATCGAAGATGTAGATACTTGTGTATGGTATTCAGTTGATAGTAATGATAAAGAGAAATTGCTTCTCTTTCAGGTTACTCATAATTGGAAGCATTCCTAAGTTGAGTAACGCTGATCGACCTCTCTTCCATTTAGTTGACATGCACTGGAGATAGCTGCATGATTTGAATCTGGTTCATTTAAATCAGTGCCTCTGGTTCTATATTGGATATAGAACAGTTCATACCTTAACGATGTTAAGGTACGGGGAGTTGTCCGGCTCATGATTAAAACCAGACACCGGACAACTCAAGGCACATTTCTGTAATGGCTGTTTGTGGGTTAACCCAGGCTATGGCGAGGGTTGACTTTCTACCATCTGGAAGATCAATAGTGATATTGTTCTTAACTCGCCACATTTTAAAAAGAAATGGTTATTTTTCAGAAAACAGTAGTGGGAGTATGGTAGAACTGGAAGCGATTCCAGAACCGCAAACGATTACTGAAGATTTGATAAGGAACCTAAAGATTCAATCTGATTTGACATTCCATTGGCCACTCCGCAGATAAGGTGGGTAACTTCAGGCACCCGAGAGGTACTCCAGTAGCCTCAAGGACGGTGACAGGGAAGTTCTTGTTTACCCACACTTGCCATTGTTGTTGTTCCAGGCTGCGAGACCCGGCAGGAAGATGAGTATAGCGTCGTTCTAAACTAGCTTTAGAAGTGCACGTCTATATGACTCTGCCAGAGGGTTGTCGTAGTCAGTGGGAGCAGCGGAAGCATTGGTGGACATCAGGCTTATGTCTATAGACTAAAGCAGATATAGCGGAGATAGATCATCTATTTCTGATGTGACAGTCATAGTTTTGACGTCATCAGAATAGGGGATGGATCTGTTGAGAAGGTAGTAGGAAGTGATATTCCTATACTACGATCGGTTATACTTTGGTCGTCACACAGTGTTTTCTCCACATGGGACTTGGACATTATATCAGACATACTGGTTACTAGATCTATGGTTTTAGATCTAGATTTGGGTGGTTTCCCAATCAGGGTACTTTGACAGCATTCTAAGAGTATTTAGAATGGTCGACTCCTGGCATGGTAGTGTACCTGCAGGTAATGGAGTCACCCTCTCTAAAGGTGTCTTATAGACTAAAGTAGAGAGGGATGTGCATGATTGGCAGATCACTTGCTTAGGCAATTGAGTCAATCATGAGATGTCAAGTACCACACCAGATGTTGTTCTTGCAGTAGGTGCAATAAGTTGATATTAATCCAATCCTGGAGAAACAGTCGGAAGCAGTTTTAGAACATAAGTTGATGTTCTAGGGATGTGATAACGACAGCCTCCTTTAGGAGACGGTTATCACTCCAGGCTTCCAAGGTGACATGGACGACAAGGAGGTTGTCAGAGTTATAGTTCTCCCTCTGACGAGGGACAGTATTCTGGACAGGTGATCCAGGCAGATACTGAGGGAGGCATGGCGCAGGATACTGATTAAGTTCAGTTGACGATACTGTCTAAGAAGTTTGGATTTGGAATTCATTTATGAACTAGGTCCCATCAGACATCCAGACATTCCAAGACAGGTATTGCTCATTTCGGGAGATGGTTTTCTCCGCGAACTTGAGATATAGAGAGACATAGAAAGAAACATCTCAGCGGATCCACTCACTGAGGCTATTCCTCGAACGCAATAGTTTCGCAAACGAGCTTTGTGAGACAGACTAGTAGAGGAGTTGGGTGTTCGGTATCACACGGGCTGTGAGTATGCGACATCGCAATAATTAGCCTTGAGTGCAAGTGGGAGATTGTTGGAGATAGTGCCCTCAGAGTCAATTATTGGATCACAGGCACGTGATTGCAATGATTGAGGGAGGACCTATCCCAGGAGGACAGTCTTACTCGAGATGATAGTATGCTATCTGGTTTACCTTTATCATCGTGTACTGCTTCAGGTGACCTTACAGGTCGCTATTACACGCTGATAGAGCCCCTAGGATTCTTGCTTGACTGCCAGCAGTATGAGGGCGATCGTATACGTGAGAGCTGGTGGTCTATAAGCACATCCTTAAAAGGTCCTTAGTCGTGGGAGTTTCGAGACAGGGCATCGATTCTCCAGAGTAGACTAGTGTATACAGTCGAGACCCCGACGAGGGGCGGTGGCCGGTCTCATAAGCCACTGGTTTCAGTTGGTTCACCTAAGATGTATACAGGTGCTCATTAGGTTATGAGTACACCGGACAGGACTCGCCGGGAACCTGCTAGTTGGGATTATACCATACGTCAGATAGCAGTTCCCAGGTGACATGTGTACAGGTTAGTTCATCGACCTGAGATCGTCATTTGTCTCGTGTGAGTTCCCACTGTGCTTTGATTACTACCCTACCACGGCTCAAAGGAGTCGTGCAAACAGGTTTTAGTTGGGTACAGTCCCGAGCCACATGGAGGCAGTGAGCGGATCTGCAGGGGTTCGTCTCTCCCGGTATTGGGGGTGAGGTCGCGCTGTGTCTAGGAGAGCCATTACACAAAGCCCTCGACCGAGGCAGGAGATTTACTGGTAGGTATTCCAGTAGTATCTCAGGGTGTTCTGGGCTTCACTCCGACACGACTTGTACCGCCTTTGGGGGTCTGACTTTTACCAACCCCCTAGGCCCGCCATGCGATGCTCATAGACGAACGGACCGGACTGTACGGATATTGTCACTGACAGGCTCAGTAGGGTGTCAGGATGAGTTCGCTCATCGACGTCCCTTTTGGTCAATAGCTGGTGGCCCGTCACATATTGGCTAATACCTCTGACGTGCTAGTGGTTAAATCCACAGCCATAGTATTGACGAGTCTTTAGAGTCCACCACATAGACAGTTACTCATGTTTCGGGCGAAACGCTGTAGAGGCCGTATGGAGATATGGCAGGGTCCGATCAGATACGTGCGGTATTGCACGGTTCAGGATCGGACGGTTTGTACTAGTGGCCGTATGGATATATGGCAGGGTTCGATCGGATAAGTGCGGTATTGCACGGATTAGGATCGAACGGATATTACTAGCCGGCTTTGGTTTAAGCCGGTCCTAGTTTAGTACAGTGTAGATTTTGTCTCATTGCATTTGTATCCAGTCGGAATACAGATGCGGGTGTGTATGCACAGTATTGGGGTTTTCCTGTAATTTATTACGGGACCAGTTTTCTGGAGTTGCCAGTTTGCATTCCGTTCCGGCCGGTTTTCCTTTGTTCTTTCCCGGCCGGACTTTTCCGATGGAGGGGGTTATTTGCAATTGTGCAAATAACATTTGAGGAGGGGGTTTCTTGCACTTGTATTCATTATGATAAGCATCTTTTCTTTTGCACCATCACTTGCATTAATTGTGATTTGAGAGGGTATGGTTTGGATGTAAGTTTGTGATGATAATGTTTTTTTTAAGGTCACCTCTTGCTTTATCCTACAATCACCTCCCTTCATGCTACATATTCTTTTTCCCTCCACCATTTCCATTTGAGTGAGGCCGGCCACTTTTGGTGCAAGGATGAGAGAAATTTCCATTTTGTTGTAGCACATATTTCATCATCTCATTCTTCTAGTTTTGGAAAAATGAAAGCACCATTTTTCCATAACCTTATTCCTCCATCAAGGCAACTACAAACCCCAAATGAGACAAGCATCATCTACACTACATTCTACAGCAAATCTTGGGCGCGTCGGCTAGCCAACTTCGCGCCCGAGTTGCCTCGGGATTGAGGTGGGAGCCCGTAAAAGATACAGACGATGTGGTACCCTTCCGGCAAGGATGCGACGACCGAAGTTTCCGCAGGAGATCGGGATGATGACGAGAAGACCGGAGGACTCGGATCACTCGGTATATCTCTCACCCTTCCTCTTGTTAGCTAGTATCGGTTAATGGTTTCGATCCGGGTATATTGTCCGCGGTAGCGCCAGTTTAAAAGATAAGAAAATTTTGATTCCGCATTTTGGCCTCGGATAGACGGCCGGGGCGCTGCCGTGGCACAACAGGACCCTAGTAATGACCTGTTCATATCAGATTTTTGCATTTTCATACCGCCCAATTTTTATCACATTGCATATCCGTAGATACTCTTGAGCCGTGTTTGCTAGTCAATTGCAGGATACAGGTTCTCGGTTCCAAAACGGTGAAATTCATGGAAAACACGAAAGAATCCGGGTTCCTGCCAACCACAGATAAAAACACGGTCTCTGCTCTTAATCCGTATGTTGCCAGATATCAATAGGAAGACAAAAGATCAAATCAATGTCATTCTCATGCACAAGGCTCAATGGTAGCACAAAATCCAAGAGATCTACACGGAGCTCGAGGCAAATCATGACAAAATCTTGACAAAAAGTCCACCTTTCCCTCAACAGAAATTCTGGAAAAATCGGGGAGCCAAACTCAGAAAATATATGTATCAGAATGAAGTACACTGCAGATCAGGCAACCACAAGAAATCCCCAAGCCCAATTCCTCTAAACGGCCGCGGAAGCGCGGCCAAAGGGGGGTCTTGGCCGCGCTTCCGCGGCCATCTTGGCGCCAATTGCGCAGAAATTTTGGGGGCACTCTGGTCTTTTCATATGGCCCCGTATTGTTGCCCTAGATTCTCATTTCTCACCCTATAAATACCCCAGAATTCTGTGAAGAGGAGGTCCAATTTTGTATTCTCATTTTGCCTAGTTTTAGTGTTGTTCTTCTTCCTCTTCTCACCTCTTCTCCATTAAACTTGTAGTGAGCTTTTGAGTGAAGAGTGATGAATAAAGAAGACCATTTTTATTATTATCATGCTTGTCACTTTCTTTACTTGTTATAATTGTTGTAACTTTAAATTCGTTAAGTAGTTGTTGTTATTTCTTTGTTGTTTCTTTCTTCTCTTTTTTTTCTTTATCCTTACATACGACAATGATACTTACGCTTGATCCTCGCCAAGGTGAGGTCGCAAACAGTTAGTCGTATTCTTCTAATCTCCTTCTTTCTATCTTCCTCTTTTGTGTTGTTTTGTTTTTCCTATCATGAAGTGTGAGTAGTTCTTTACTTGTTAGGGTAGGATAAGGGAAGTTTGAGAGAAGGAAATCTCTCTCACTCTTTCTTTGCCCAACAACTTGAATCGACTCCCGTTAATTGAACCACAATCCGCTCCTTACGGAACCCTATCCTACATGATAGCGGTGATTCCGTAGTGAGACCGGTTGTGGTTGAATTAACCGGAGGTTATGGATAAGAGCCAAGAACGGACTGACAAGCACCAAAAGGAAGACTTATGCGTTGGAAAGCCTAGCTTATACTCGCAAAGTCCTTCCTAGTCGTGCTAATCCCCGTTGTTGCCGATTACCGTAACACCGATATTAAGTGGGGCAACGAAAGATGTGGAGACTCCTAACTCAAACTAACCTAATCCTAACCCTAACAAGCTCTCTTTAAATATCAACTTAACACTTAGATAACCACAACAAAATCTGAACAACCGGACTTAACTCGTCGAAAAACACATAGAAAAAGATTCCCATCTCCCTGCGGACGACCCGTACTCAACCGGCTAGCTACAAGCGAAACCGTCTTGATTGCGGTATTTAGAACTAAACTTGATACGCACGTATCCTAACAATCAAATGGCGCCGTTGCCGGGGAGACGGTAGTTTATTTCCTTGTGTAATTTCGGGTTAATTTGTAAGTATAAAAAAAAAAACAAACCAAAAAACGAAAGAAAAAAACATACTTTGTAAAAAAAAAAACCATCTTGTTATTCTTGATTAGTTTTTGTGCAAGTGTGCAGGAAAATACGAAGTTCAAGATCGACGCCAAGGACGTGGAAAATACGGAGTTCAAGTACAGTGCCAAAGACGTGGGTAGATAGACCCACATTTCGCGGCTACACCGCGACGGACAAAACGTATCATCCGGTATACTGTACAAATCTGGAGCAAATACAGTGAGCAATTCAAGATTCAGTACATCCAGACAAGCAGAGGAAACCCCACAGAGAACATCCAATTTTTTCAGAACCCCAATCCCCCAACATAGCCGCGGATCCGCGGCCATTGCATGCTTTTGGCCACGGAAACGCGGCCACTTGGTGGATTCAGGGCACCAATTTTTCTGGGTAACTCTCTCTGCCTCTCCCCTCTCCTCTGAACTCCACTGAATTGTGTTTTCTGCAGGCTTCTTTGCGCAAATTCTTCTCCCCCTTCCAATAAACTGTTCTTGTGCAGGATTCTTTGCGCCGCAAATAAAAATTGTTTGCAGTTGATTTGTTACTGCTTTGCATTTCTTTAATACGGACTTAAGGGGCTTGAAACCAATCCAGATTGGGTGGGGATTTCATCACCCTTCCCAGGACCCCGGAAATCACTAAAGCATATGCATTGTCCATTGTAAATTAAAAAATACTAGACTTCAGCCCTAAGGACTTCGTGCTCATTAGGAGAAGATAAACCTTGTTTAGAACCTCGCTTAACCGTATATTGTTTACGGGGTGTCTAGGAAAGTGTTAAAGGCGCAACCGCCGAAAGAGAAAGGGTTATTTAATTAAGGAACTTCGCGAAAGCGTTGGACAACCTCCCCTTATCTCTGCACTTACCTGGCCTCGTGATCAGTGTATTTTTAAGCCCGTTTCTCGACATTGTTTAACTTCGACAATCAAGTTCAGGAGCAGGTCTAGTAGACCTAGGTTACCCTAGATCTAGGTGTGATTGTGCATATCTTGTTTGTGATTGCTTAAGCCGTATTTCCGTACATACTTCTGTAAATCTCTTTCTAAAAACAAAAAAAAAAAATCAAAAACTTTTATAAAAACTTGCCCTTTTGTCGCCAAATCCATTTTCACCCAACACCCATCGCCTTTCTTCATTAACGTTTTCTTACCCTCACCTTCTCCGCTTTGACTATACTAAACTCGTTTAGTGTATGTCCACTTGGACTCGGGACACTAGCGCCCGTCTAGTCCGCGTTACGTTAGTCGCGACCGACTACGCGATCGACTCCGAAGTCGATACTCCGTCCACTCCTCTTTCACCCCTTCCTTTGCCGGCCAACTCCGACGTTGACCGGAATTCTGTTCATACATCTTCACCTTCACCTTCACCTTCACCAACCTCTTCTTCCGCGATGTCGGGATTTAATCCGAACATCTCTTTGACCACCCCTGGATTGGCTCCACCTCCTACGGAGACCAATCTCCCACCACCTCCGCCTGTTGTAGCGCCGCAGCGAATCGCGCTCCAGGATCGTTTCTACCCTACCCGTTCTGCACTCCCCACCTGTCTTTCTCTTCCTCCGGCCAATGGGGACAACTTTGAAATTAAGCCCCATTTCATCAACATGCTTCCACGTTTTCATGGGCTTGAATCTGAAGATGCCTATATCTTCATAAATAAATTTCAAAATGTCTGTGCCATGATGAAAACCACCCAGCTGTCGGACGATGCTATACGTCTACGGGTCATTCCGTTCACTTTATGCGATCTCGCAGAAAAATGGCTGTATAGCACCGCTTCCCACTCAATCACCAGCTGGGACGAGTTTGTTAAAGCGTTTCTGAAAAAATTCTACCCAAATCATAAGACCGCAAGAATTCGAAATGAGATCAACCAATTCTCCCAGCTTCCTTCTGAACCCTTCTGGAAGTGCTTTGACCGATACAAAGACCTTCTTGTTCAGTGTCCTCACCACGGTATAGAGAAATGGCAACTCTGCCAAACCTTATACGAGGGACTGAACCCAGCAACGAAGCAGTTGCTGGAAACCATCTGTCAGGGCCACTTCCTATCCAAATCTGACGAGGAAGCGTAGCAGTTCTTTGACGATCTTGCGGAACAAACGCTACAGTGGGAGAGCACTAGACCGACTTCTTCTTCTTCTACCTCCACTTCTACCGGTCAGTCTAGGGTAGGAATCCACCAACTCGATGTCTCTATTGCGATGAAAGCTGAAATGGCTGCAATAACAGGAAAGCTTGAAGCGATAGAGAGCAAATTTTCTGCTCCTGCCCCCACACCTGTTCTCCCCCTTCGTACCATCTGCGCTTGTTGTTCCGATCCTTCCCACTTGACCGAAGAGTGTCCTTACAATCCACCCTCGCAAGGACAGGATCAGGTTAATGCTGCCTTCCAGCAAAGACCGAGGAATGATCCATACTCTTCCACCTACAATCCCGGTTGGAGGAACCACCCTAATTTCGCCTGGAATCAGAATCAGAATCAATTCCAGGGAAACAATTTCCAAAGGGCCCCTCCACCGCAACAACAAGCGCCACAACAAACTCAGCATCAGTATCAGCAGCACTTCTAACCCCAACCTTACCAAAACCAGACGAACAACTTTGCACCCAACAACTCTTTTCCAACAAACAACAACTTTGTTCCGTCCAACAACGATAAGGTTTCCTCGCTCGAGCGAAGTCTGGAGGCATTTGTTAAACAATCGACTCAATCCACCGCCAACATCCAGTCTTCGATTCAATCTTTAGTGCAACACACTGCCGCACACGGGCAAAGCATCAAGACCATTGAGGCCCAGATTGCACAGCTGAACGCGGCCTTGAGCGAGCGAGAGAAGGGGAAGCTCCCGTCCCAGCCACTTCCAAATCCCGGCCACCCACATAATGCACATGTTGCTCTTGAACAACAAAACCATAATGTGAGTGCCGTGACCATACTGAGATCAGGGAGGGTGCTGCAACACAACATTGGCAAACGGATCAACGATGACACCCCGGCCGCTGCTTCTTCTTCTTCTTCATCTCCTTCTGCTTCTTCGTCTTCTGAGCCTATTCTCCGTTCTTCAACAGGCTCCCCTTCTTCTTCTTCTGCTCTGAACGGACCCACTTCTCACTCCATGAAGACACCTATTCTGGGATCCGTTCCAACTCCAAAATCTCCTCCTCCAGTATTAGACTCAACCAATTTTCAAAATGTTCCATTTCCAAACCGGTTGAGGTCTAACAAACAAAATCCACAAATGGAGAAGATTTTGGAGTTATTCAAGCAAGTTAACATTAACATTCCTCTTTTAGATGCTGTCCAACAAGTCCCATCTTACGCGAAAATCTTAAAGGACTTGTGCACGAAAAAGAGGAAGTCTCAGGTACCCAAGAAAGTTTTCTTGGCTAGTGCTGTGAGTGATGCCCTTACCCAATCTTTACCACAAAAATGGAAGGACCCTGGCTGTCCTACGATTTCAATTACTATTGGGGATAAGAACATCAACCGCGCACTATTAGATCTTGATGCCAGTGTTAACTTGCTTCCGTATTCAGTATACGCGCAATTAGGCGTCGGAGAGCTGAAACCCACACACTGCACTCTCCAGATGGCCGACCGATCGATCACCCATCCTAGGGGAGAGCTAGAGGATGTGTTAATAAAAGTCGGGGACTTCATATTCCCCGTCGACTTCATTGTCTTAGATACACAGCCTGTAGCTAACCCCCGGAATCAAATTCCGGTGATACTCGGTCGCCCATTTCTCGCAACCTCAAATGCTGTGATCAATTGTCGCAATGGTTCAATGAACCTCTCTTTTGGAAATATGACAATTGAACTCAACATTTTTAGGTTGGGGAATCATCCCGCCGAACCTAATGCTCATATACTGGATGTTTGCTCGATCCAGGAGATCACACCAGAAGAGTGTGAATTCGAGGAGTTTCTGTTTGAACACGATAATCTTGACGCCACAAGTGCGTTTCTCTTCGAACCTGCTGCTACTTCTGCGCCCAACAACGACTACGAGTGTTTCACGTTCTTGAACGATCTTAGCCGCGCACAACCCGAGTTTGAATCTTTTGACTTTCCGGATGAGTTACCTGAACCATCCAACTCGGTTGCCTACACTCGCTTTGAACCTTTGCTGGAGTCCTTTGAGTTCGAAACCTTTGCACCAGTCTTGCCTTCCATCATTTCACCTCCAACGCTCGAACTCAAGCCGTTGCCGTCTCACCTTAAGTACGCCTACTTAGGTGAGAACGAGACCCTTCCTGTCATCATTTCGGCTTCTCTAGCTCCAGAGCAAGAGAAAGCCCTTCTCGCGGTCTTGCACAGCAACAGGCAAGCTTTTGGCTGGTCCATGGCGGACATCAAGGGGATTAGTCCCCTGATCGTTGAGCATCACATTCATCTGATGGATGATGCCAAACCAGCCCGGGATCCACAAAGACGTCTTAATCCAGTCATGAAGGAGGCTGTGAAGAAGGAGATCGTCAAATGTCTAGATAGTGGTATCATTTACCCTATCTCTGATAGCCAGTGGGTTAGCCCCATTCATGTTGTCCCCAAGAAGTCGGGCATCACAGTCATAACCAACGAGGCGAATGAGTTAATCCCTACTCGCACCCAAACTGGGTGGCGAATTTGCATTGATTACAGAAAACTCAAAGCCGCAACGCGGAAAGACCACTTTCCGCTACCTTTCATTGACCAGATGCTGGAACGATTGGCCGGACATGAGTACTATTGTTTTCTTGATGGCTACTCTGGCTATAATCAAATTCCCATCGCCGAAAAAGACCAGGACAAGACCACTTTCACTTGTCCTTTCGGCACGTTTGCATATCGACGCATGCCCTTTGGGTTATGCAATGCGCCCGCTACCTTCCAGCGGTGTATGATGGGAATTTTCTCTGACATGGTGGAAAAATTTCTGGAGATTTTCATGGATGACTTCTCCATTTTCGGCGACTCCTTTGACGAGTGTTTGCTGCATCTTGACGCTGTCCTTACCCGATGTAAGGACAAGAATCTCACTTTGAACTGGGAGAAATGCCACTTCATGGTGCGCGAAGGTATTGTCTTAGGACATATCATCTCGCAAAATGGCATAGAGGTTGACAAAGCAAAGATTGAGGTCATTTCCAATCTGCCTCCTCCCCGATGCGTCAGAGATATCCGAGCCTTCCTTGGCCATGCCGGTTTCTATAGACGGTTTATCAAGGACTTTAGCAAGATTGCTAGGCCCTTGACACTTTTGCTGGCCAAGGACACGCCTTTCGACTTCAACTCGAGCTGTGTGACTGCATTCGAGTCACTGAAATGCTCACTCACTTCTGCTCCCGTTCTTTCTTCCCCTGACTGGACGCACCCATTCGAGATTATGTGCGATGCATCCGACTTTGCCATCGGTGCTGTCCTTGGACAGCACATCAACAAGATGCCGCACGTAATCTATTACGCGAGCCGAACCCTGAACGACGCCCAACTTAACTATACAACAACTGAGAAGGAATTCTTGGCTGTTGTATTTGCTTTAGAAAAGTTCAGGCCCTACCTCATCGGCTCTCCAGTCATTGTCTATACGGACCATTCAGCTCTGCGCCATCTTTTTGCGAAGAAAGATGCAAAATCTCGGTTAATACGTTGGATCCTCTTGCTCCAAGAGTTTGACCTTGTCATTAAGGACAAACGAGGATGTGAAAACGTGGTTGCCGATCATCTCTCACGACTTCCTTCTTCGCCTTCGCTTCCAATTCCGATTAACGACGTGTTTCCGGATGAACAACTCTTGACAGTATCATGCGAACCTTGGTTCGCAGATATTGTGAATTATTTGGCCACGGGATTACTACCGACTGAATGGTCGAGTCAGGACAGACTTCGCTTCTTATCCCAAGTAAAACACTTTTACTGGGACGAACCCTACTTGTTCAAGTACTGTCCCGACCAGATTATTCGTCGGTGTGTCCCGGATGAGGAATTCAAGAGTGTGCTGTCATTTTGCCACGACCAAGCATGTGGCGGGCATTTTGGGCCCAGAAAGACAGCCGAGAAGATCTTGCAATGTGGTTTCTACTGGCCACAACTTTTCAAAGACGCTCACGACTATTGCAAGACTTGCTCCCGGTGCCAACACATGGGCCGGATATCCCGGAGAAACGAGATGCCGCTCCAACCAATCTTGGTTGTGGAGATTTTCGATGTTTGGGGGATAGACTTCATGGGGCCGTTTCCCAGCTCTTTTGGGAACTTGTACATTCTTCTAGCTGTTGATTACGTCTCTAAATGGGTTGAGGCTGTGCCCAGCCGAACTAACGACAACAAGGTTGTCGTTAGGTTCCTTAAAGAAAACATTTTCTCACGGTTTGGGTACCCCCGAGCGATCATTAGCGACAATGGAAGTCATTTCTGCAATAAAACTTTCGAGGCCTTGATGCGGAAATACTCCATTAATCATAAGCTTTCTACGCCCTACCACCCCCAAACCTGCGGGCAGGCCGAAGTTTCAAATCGGCAAATCAAGCAGATATTGGAGAAGACGGTTTCTAAGAACCGTAAGGATTGGTCTCTGAAACTCACTGATGCCCTTTGGGCATTTAGAACCGCTTATAAGACCGACCTTGGCATGTCTCCCTATCGGCTTGTGTACGGAAAAGCCTGCCACCTACCTGTCGAAATCGAGCATCGCGCGTTTTGGGCGATAAAGGAGCTGAATCTGTCTCTTGAGGATGCGGGCAGCCATCGGAAGCTGCAGTTGAACGAACTGAGTGAGCTTAGGGATGAGGCTTACGACAACGCGGTTGTCGTTAAGAATCGAACGAAGGTGTTTCATGATAAACACCTTTTGCGCAAAACCTTCGTACCTGGTCAGCAGGTACTACTTTACGACACCCGACTTCACTTCCATCCTGGAAAGCTCCGATCTCGCTGGAAAGGGCCGTATTTTGTGCGGACTGTGTATCCGCACGGCGCTGTGGATTTGGAAAATCCAAAGGACGGTTCACTCTTCAAAGTGAACGGACACCGATGCAAACCGTACCTTAGCGCCGAACCAACAGAGGAGCTCCTGTTCTTACAGGAGCCGGTTTACCTTGCTTGATCTTCCTCTGCTTACCTCCAAACTTCGGTTATCCAGCCAAGAACAGTGGACACTGTTCCAAATAAGTTTGGGGGTATGTACAAACCATTTTGTTTATATTTGTGTATATTCTTTTTCTTTTCTTTAAAAAAAAAAACAAATAAAAAGTTGTGTATCACTAACCGACAATTTTGAACCTTCAAACTGATCTCTTCATGCAACGACAGTGAGGACACTGTCCAGTTTAAGTTTGGGGGTACGCTCGGTACGCATTTCTTACCTTCGCATTCATATGTATATTTTGCATCTGCATATTAAATCCATAAAATCCATAAAAATTTGAAAATTTTCTAAAAATATAAAAACTTTTTTGTCAAGTTAGCGTATGAAAGAACTCTGATTCAACATTCGACGGTTTTTTTTTGAAAAAATAGGAATAACTAGATCTTCTGTTTGGATTTTTTAAACCTGAAAGATAACTCTCCTTTGAAGTTAACTATAGCTGATATACGTCTTTACATCACACTACACGTGTCGTAAGATTTTGGGAATTAGATGACAAGTCTTTCATGTTTGAACTTTTAAACAGATAAATTATTTTCTGAGGATCAAATATGTTTGTTCTGAAATAAGTAATGTCAAGAATAGTTTATGAAGTAAAGCGAATATGAAGGAATGTTATTGATGCCGTAATAGGAGCTAAGTCTGAAAAAATAACCCATATAAAACTTGATTGGAATGATTACACACCAAACCCACTAGACACGTCTTTAATCTGAAAAATAATTGAACTGCCGGTTATATCTCCGTTCGTATTAAATCATCTGATTTTCACGACAAACTGTCTTTTGTTTTTGGACCTAGGTAACTTGAGTAATTAAGTCCGCTGGGGTGTTTCTACACCTAATGCCCTAAAACCAACTGGTTTGGGTGCATTGGCCCAAAGCTCGCTAAGAAGCCTAGAAAGTCCAGATAAAAACAAAGTCAAGCAAGTGTTCTCTCCGAGTTAAAATTCCTAACAGTTCTTTGTGTGAGAATAATCTTGATAAAAGACAAGCTTTTATAAAAAAAAAATTTTAACGGAGATATGAAGGTTTTACTCTATGATAAAGACTATTGCACGTTCACAGAGGTGTGTATGAAATGAAAACAAGAAAAAGGTGGAGTGAAGAGTAAGACCTAGTTTCCTGTTAGGGAAGATAGAAATTCTGAAGTTGAAACTTTACTGGAAAACGAAACTTGAAAAATGCTTAACTCGTTATAAAACTTATGTGATCCTTTTAAAATTGTTATCTGGGCTTTATTGTGCGACATGATGACTTTAATCGATCCTTCTGGAACTTAACGACACTATTTGCACTACACGTAAAGACATATAAAATCTGTAGTTAAATAAGATGTGAGGTGTGAAAAATAAAGGTTCGATGGTCTAGACTTAGGATTATAGAATTGTTATTTTCTAAAAACAAAACTTTAGGGTTTGAAGCTTAGTTATTTTACAAAACCAACTTGACCGGATTTTGTGGGTAGTATCCGCTGAAAACCCTCAGGAGACAACACTCCTCCTACTAGGGACACCTAGAGGTTTAACGGCTTGTTGCACATGCTCAGTGCAATCGCGTTCCCTGCGAAAGTGAGGTTAGGAAATTTTTTTGTGAATAAATGGACTTTGCTCGGGACGAGCAAATGATAAGTTTGGGGGTATTTGTTCATATCAGATTTTTGCATTTTCATACCGCCCAATTTTTATCACATTGCATATCCGTAGATACTCTTGAGCCGTGTTTGCTAGTCAATTGCAGGATACAGGTTCTCGGTTCCAAAACGGTGAAATTCATGGAAAACACGAAAGAATCCGGGTTCCTGCCAACCACAGATAAAAACACGGTCTCTGCTCTTCATCTGTATGTTGCCAGATATCAATAGGAAGACAAAAGATCAAATCAATGTCATTCTCATGCACAAGGCTCAATGGTAGCACAAAATCCAAGAGATCTACGCGGGGCTCGAGGCAAATCATGACAAAATCTTGACAAAAAGTCCACCTTTCCCTCAACAGAAATTCTGGAAAAATCGGGGAGCCAAACTGAGAAAATATATGTATCAGAATGAAGTACACTGCAGATCAGGCAACCACAAGAAATCCCCAAGCCCAATTCCTCTAAACGGCCGCGGAAGCGCGGCCAAAGGGGGGTCTTGGCCGCGCTTCCGCGGCCATCTTGGCGCCAATTGCGCAGAAATTTTGGGGGCACTCTGGTCTTTTCATATGGCCCCGTATTGTTGCCCTAGATTCTCATTTCTCACCCTATAAATACCCCAGAATTCTGTGAAGAGGAGGTCCAATTTTGTATTCTCATTTTGCCTAGTTTTAGTGTTGTTCTTCTTCCTCTTCTCACCTCTTCTCCATTAAACTTGTAGTGAGCTTTTGAGTGAAGAGTGATGAATAAAGAAGACCATTTTTATTATTATCATGCTTGTCTCTTTCTTTACTTGTTATAATTGTTGTAACTTTAAATTCGTTAAGTAGTTGTTGTTATTTCTTTGTTGTTTCTTTCTTCTCTTTTTTTTCTTTATCCTTACATACGACAATGATACTTACGCTTGATCCTCACCAAGGTGAGGTCGCAAACAGTTAGTCGTATTCTTCTAATCTCCTTCTTTCTATCTTCCTCTTTTGTGTTGTTTTGTTTTTCCTATCATGAAGTGTGAGTAGTTCTTTACTTGTTAGGGTAGGATAAGGGAAGTTTGAGAGAAGGAAATCTCTCTCACTCTTTCCTTGCCCAACAACTTGAATCGACTCCCGTTAATTGAACCACAATCCGCTCCTTACGGCACCATATCCTACATGATAGCGGTGATTCCGTAGTGAGACCGGTTGTGGTTGAATTAACCGGAGGTTATGGATAAAAGCCAAGAACGGACTGACAAGCACCAAAAGGAAGACTTATGCGTTGGAAAGCCTAGCTTATACTCGCAAAGTCCTTCCTAGTCGTGCTAATCCCCGTTGTTGCCGATTACCGTAACACCGATATTAAGTGGGGCAACGAAAGATGTGGAGACTCCTAACTCAAACTAACCTAATCCTAACCCTAACAAGCTCTCTTTAAATATCAACTTAACACTTAGATAACCACAACAAAATCTGAACAACCGGACTTAACTCGTCGAAAAACACATAGAAAAAGATTCCCATCTTCCTACGGACGACCCGTACTCAACCGGCTAGCTACAAGCGAAACCGTCTTGATTGCGGTATTTAGAACTAAACTTGATACGCACGTATCCTAACAATCATGACCCTAGGCTGGACCAGACTGATTTAGGAAAACCATATCTGAAGATGAGTACCTTGGAAAAGGTTCGTAGGTTTGAGATAGAAACATACACACGCACACACTGAAACTCGACATGGGGTATACGTGTATGTGTGTATATATATAGAACTAGGTATAGGTATATACATATATATACAACACGTATGTGGGATTCATTGATGTGAGATGATATCCGAGGTATGATGAAATAGTGTAACTGGGCTTGATGCCGTGATTTTTGGCAATACAGTCGTATTAAGTGTTAGCGAATCATTAGAGGATAAGATAATCAACATGTATACTTAAATTATAAGGGGTAGTGATGATATTGAGGTACATAGGACTCTAAAATAGTACCCGGACTGTAACCTGTGATTGATCACGATATGGGATATGCATGACTTGATTACGACATCATATAGGTGTGATCTGATGTCGATATCATAGAGGTGTGACTTGAGGACGATATGATATCAGTATGACTTAATCACAATATGATACATGACATGATATTTCTGAGGATAAACTAATGATGCTTATTATGATGGCAATGATATATGATTGATGTAGGCGATTACAGTTTAGCACCTTGATCATGAGATGTGTTGGTGATGACATTATACGAATAATGAGACACCTAGGAGATACTTGACCCGTACCCCGATATTGGGATGCCGTACGATGGATTTTACCGTACGAGGCATAGATGTGATGATTGATTCGCACTCTTGATTTGAGAAAGTCGTACTATGTACGTGACGCTATTGAGGCAGGATCGCCGACTATTAGATATATGGACTCAGGCTTTAGGTATACTTCTATCGACCAGTTCTTAGGTTTAGTTTTCTTTAGGGGGGTTAGATGGACACTACGTTAGGTTCGAGTCGTATAGTGGTAGTGGTAATTGTATGTCAAATAAGTGGATAACACACATCCGTCTTTACTTTCACATTGTAATCATAATGTTGCATGTTCTTACATATGCTGCTATAATCAATATAAACCTTACCTGTTAGGACACCAGCACCATTACCGATGATGCGCATATTCCACGCACACTCATTTGCCGGCTCACACACATCATCATCGGTAATTGCTATGTCACGTATGTTAGTTATATGTATGCCCTAAAGGCCATTACTGTACATTGGATGTATATTGTAGTGGATGCTGGGACATATATAGGTAGGACTTTCTTACTCGACATGATAGTACGCTATCTGGTTGCTCTTTATCTTAACGTGTATACTTTCTGTCTCTCTGATTACATGTTGATAAAGCCCTTAGGATGTGTACTCGACTTCCAGGACTATGATGCAGATCATACTAGTGGGGCCTGGGTAGTCAATGAGTACATCCTTCATTGTTCCTAGTCGTGGGAATATCGAGACGGGGCATCGATATTCTAGAGTAGACTAGCGTATATCTTCTCGACCCATGTGATGGGCGATGGATGATCCCATATCCATTGGTGTTTGACATCGGGGATGGTATGCGGGTGCTCAGTGCAGACTGGGTACACTGAACGGACTCACCGAGAACTCCCAGATGGTATTATACCTCACGTCAGATGGCAGTTCTCTGGTGACACTGGTACAGCTTAGTCTGTTGACCCGAGATTGTCATAGAGTCTTGTGTGTCTCCCACTGTGCTTTGATTTCCACCCTACCACGGCTCTACTGAGTCATGCAAACAGGTGGTTTTTGGGTACAGTCCCGATTCACATGGAGGCAATGAGCGATAGGAGGGGATTCGTCTCTCCCGGTATTGGGGGTTGATGTTGCGCAATGCACGACTGGCCATAACAAGAAATCCCTGGCCAGGGTTGCAGTGATATACTGGTAAGAGTTATCAGTAGTTTCACGATAGTTATGGACCCTACGTCGGCATGACTTATCGAGCTATTGGGGTCTGACGTTTACCACCCCTAGGCGAGATATGCGACATATCAGACGAACAGACCGGACTGTACGGTAAGTGTTACTGGTTGGATTCACAGGAGTGTGAGCGGGCTTGCTCGTCGATCATCTGATCGCTCAATACCCGGGTGGCCGTTACGTTTAGCAGACCGCTTGCGGCTTGTGGGTGTTTGATATGATCATCATCTGCTGCCGGCGTATTGACGAGTCTTTAGAGTCCTACACAGAGGTTTCCTGGCTCAAGCGAAACGAAATAGGAGCGCATATGAGATATGTGCGGGACCGAGAATAATGCGTGTATGTGATACCGTATTTCATTCTCGCGATGAATGTGTCGAATGGTTGTATGCGATATAACCTAGTTATCGAATCAAGGATTGATTCGATAAGCCGATACATTGGATACTAGCCGGTTATATGCGATATGACCGGATCATTGAATCAAGTGTTGATTTAATGATTTAATGTATAATTATATATTTGATATATTACTTTGCATTAACTAGTATTGGTTCACTTTAAATGGATTTACTCACTTGTATTGCACATTGTATATGTGATATATTTTTGTGCATATGATTGTATCATGTTTGATGATACATTCTAGCTTGGTTTTGTGTAAAGTATTAAACCATGGTTAGTTAGTGGTTAGGGTATCATTTTATTTACTTATTCATTTATTTATTCTTTTTGTTTATTTTGGAAAAGGAAAATGATAAAGAGAAAGATAAATGGTGGACTTGTTTTGTTTTTAGTTGAAGCTTCTTGAAACCTTGACTAAGTCACCATTCTTGTCTCTTCTTTAACCCTAACCACTCATCTAACCTTAGTAAAATCTCTACACTAAACCATGGTTAAAGAAATGATAAGTATTCATTTATTTTCCTTTTTAAATTAAGACTTATCATATCTTCTTCTTCTTCTTCATCTTCTTCTTCCATGAAGAAAGCTTGCTACTCCAATGGCAAGTGATGAAAACTAGTGAGAAATCCAAAACTAAAGTCTACCCACTTCCTATTTCTTCATCCTCTACCTCTTGCTAAGTAGTTTAGGGTGTTTCCTTCACAAGTTTTCTTGACTTGGTGAAGTTGGAGCTTGTTCTTGTGATGCCTCGACGTAGATCATCTTCCGCATCGAACCGACGATCAAGCCCGCCCATTCTTCGATGATGCCAATGCTAGAGTCAAGGGTTCGATTTGGACAGCGGAGGGAGATCATCGCGGAGCTTAGGAAGTGGTGGACCGGATCTACAAAGGTTGTAGTCACTTTCCCTTAGCATTTAATTCGATTACATGCTTGCTTCGCCTATATATCTAGTTAACGATCCGTATTAGGGTTTGTAGGCACTTATAAAATTTCAATTGGCCATGTTTGATCACTTGTGAGACTCCATTAGAGTGCCTAGGAACCCTACAGTGGTATCAGAGCCTAGCTAGAGCCTTAGGCGAAGTCCCGACGGAATTAGAAGTCCGATCGACCCAAAACCCCAATATTTAACATGCTCTCTGGACATTTCTGTAAAATGTGGATTTTTGTGAATTAAAAATATTCAGAAAATTCAGCAGGGAATTTTAAGAAAAACTGTGCAGCACGTGCCCGTGATTCAACTAAAGTGCGGCGGAACCGCGGCATGAGCTTGCTCATGCGGCGGTTCCGCGGCCCGTTTGTCGTTTTGTGCATCCAATTTTGCACAGTAGTTCTTAGTTGTCTGTGCTGGTTTTCCTGGGGATTTTTAATATTTTTTTCCAGAGTTTCATTTTCTGGGTTGTATTGGGGACTCGGTATATCGATTGGATTTTCTAATTCTGTCTGTGTGCTTTTCCGGATAATCTTAGAATATGTTAAAAAGTTCGACCGGATATAAATACCCACTTTTTCCCCTGCCGGGAAATTTCCAATTGTTGGATTTTTCCGTAGTTTAACGACGTTCTAAGTAGTGCAAGTAACACGATGGTCCCTCTAGAAGACAACAAACCTTAACTCGATTATGTGACCGTCTTGAACTGCCCTTTGAACCTTCGGGTTTGGGGCAGTACGGCGTCCACATGTGAGGCGTTGGCTTGACCCTTCTACGGCTGGACCGTTGGTACTGAGGCACGAACTGAATGCTGTTAGACTTATTTCTTGTGTTGAGCTGTATCGGGAAAACTTGGGTGTTCGATTGTTCGATCGGAAAGTTTAACATTTTCTATTTATCCGGAATGTGATACAATAATTGGAATTCACAAGTAGTTATGAGATAACTCAATGAATGTTATAAACATAGCACTTTAGTCTTACTTGATCGGTTGCCACGGAATTTTGATGTGATCAAAAGTCCGTCGCAATCACGTAGTGTACGCGGATACTCGCCGGGTAAACTTAATAGACAGCCTCACTCCATAGCCCCCGACCAAGTGACTGTAGGAGAACCCCGTCGCCGAAAGCATCCGTTTGGGTGCTCGCGGTAGCGGTGTTCCGCCTTGGTGCACTTCGTCGACGGTTTCGGGGGTGCGGCCGTCTACTAAAGTTTGCGACGAGCATTCGATCAGAATGTCGGGAATCCTGTTGAATTGCCCGACTTGATATTGAAAAGAGTTTTCGATAATGAGACTAAAATGCGGGGTTTATAATTGTTAGGCATGCGATGTCTAAGTATTTCATTTGGTCAGGCATGCGATGTCTGAGGAGATTGCGGATTCCAACTGTTGTAGTTTTACACTTTCTTTTCTGTGACCGTAAGTGTAATATGTGATGTCGCCGGTTTCGTTGCTATATGTCAACGACAATTGGGATGCGCATATTTACTTATGTTGATGACATGTGATGTTATGTGTTGCTGGATATGTTATATTGGATCGTCGTGTTTGAATAGCCGGGGGTTTTTTATGTGAGATGAGTGTTTTTCATTTTCATTCATGTAAAAACTTGTATGTAATATTCTTTTATTGGGGCACTTCCAGGTTGCGGAAGATGTCACCGTTTGTATATTATTTACTTTTCTGCACTAGGATAGACCCAAGGAGGGGAGCACAAGTAACCAGGTACTAGGGTCCAGAGGGAGACCATCTCGAGGAGTCGAGTCCGGGTCTCCTAACCCTAGAATTGGTAGGGTTGCTTGCCGCTCTCATAGGGGTCTAGGGGTGTGGGATTGGCTATTCATCACGACCGTGGAATCCGTGTTTTATACTGGTTCGTATTGAAAACACGGACGCCCTAGTATATCCAATATTTCATATGTTTCTTCTGCTGTGATTTATCTGTGATGTGATCATGCGATGTTCTGTGCTCTGTTCAGATAGATATAGTATATAGTATATATGATATATTATATAGACGTTACTTATGTTTTACACCCGCGCTAGCCCTGCCCCGCTCTGCCGTTAGTTACCTAACCTAACGGTGCACGAGGGGACATCGAGGCGAATGCGGATGGCATAAGTATACGTCATATTTATCTGTGATGTTTAGGTAATTTAAATGATGGGATATTCATTAATGAGATTAATGAAAGAAAATAAACCTAATAGATGTTGTGGAATCGAATTTCAAAATAAAAACAGGTAGCTACAGTTCTTGCTTTGCATCGCGGTGTTCATTATAGAACATCCTGCACCTTATTCGATGAGGAAAGGACCGAGATCCCTTCACCGGGAGTGACTCCTTTAGCAATAACTGGCAGATGCTACACACTCGGTTTGTCCTTTGATTGCTTCTATAGTTTCTGCTTTGCCGAGTGATATATATGATATATCCCGCACCTCATTCGACGAGGAAAGGGCCGATGATCCTTTCACCGGGAGTGACCCCTTTAGCAAAACTAGAAAAGCCTCGAAAACATTCCATTTAAAAACCATTTGATTCCACAACGAGATCAAGTTCAAAGCGTTAAAGGTTTTCATAGAAACCATTCGCAACCCTCCGTCATTTTAGAAAGTAGAGTACTTAGTATTCGTGCTGTGTTTGTTGACCATAGTCAAGGCACAGTGTACGGTAGCTAAGTGATGTCTTCCTACACCGCATATGATGCGATTAGTTAGGACAGTCGCGTGACTTTGTTGACCTTAGTTAAGGGTCATGTGGGTGGGTCTAATTAATCACGAAATGACGGGTAGAACTTGACTAGTACTTATGATTTGTTGACCATAGTTAAGGTCATAGGTGCTAGGGGTAAAAATCTTTATCGGGAGTTTCAAGTGTTGAAATTTGCAATGAGATTGCATACCTTCTATGTGATAGTTGGATCCCGATACCCACTGCGAGTAATTGTTACTCCTGGGAGAGTTTTGCACTTTGCAATTAGCCGATCAAGTAGGTGTCTAGAAAGGTGTCAACGGGGTTACGCCTCCAGGAAAACGAGGTTTACTGTAATTAGGTCCGTGCGAAAGCACGGGGAACCTCCCTCAAAGTACTGACACTGGCCTGGCTGAAAGATTGGCGAACTTGTAGAGTGTAATTAATCCCGGCTAGTCTTTCCTTTTAAGGTTTGAAGGAAGATTTGATAAAAACAGTGGGAGCCATCCTGATTAGATAAAATAAATAACCAATCTAATCTTGCAAGAGCGCACGCTGAGTGTTTTCTTCTCTCTCTCTCCTGGTAGCGACCATATCACACCTTAATCAAGATAATAAAATGGATGTATTGATCGAACCCGCTTGTTATACTGAGC
Organism: Agapanthus africanus; assembly: GCA_030015575.1. NCBI lineage: Eukaryota > Viridiplantae > Streptophyta > Magnoliopsida > Asparagales > Amaryllidaceae > Agapanthus > Agapanthus africanus. The sequence continues at coordinate 450,254,132 of CM057341.1, read as the reverse complement.
TGGGGAACGTTGGTCCCGCTCCAACTTATAATTGTTATAAGACAGAGCAGGAAATAGGGGAATACCAGAATTCCTATGCCGCCCAAACGAAGAAAGTGCATATGATGCATCTCCTTCGGGTCTGTTAATTATACAGAACTATTTCTCAGTATCCTCTGCAACCTGGGTATCTGATACCGGATCAGGATCCCAGATATGTAATCTGTTACATAGGGCTACAAAAAGGTAGAAAAACTGAGAACGGGTGATAAGTTTCATGAGGCAGAAAACGAGGCAAGTGTTGCAGCCAAGTCTGTTGGTCACTGTCACCCTGTATTACGAATACATTGATTCTGAACAAATGCTATTAGATACCGAACCTGATATACAAAATCATATCAGTCTCTTTATTAGTAAAGAAGGATATAATTTTGTATTGTTGGATAATGTTTTGAACATTTCCTATATCAAAAGTTGATCGGTTCAGGCACGTTATCTAAAAGCATTGACGTTCTAAATCAAACTGCAGTTCCTAGTATACAGAACACACACAAGAGGAAGAGTTCAGAAATGAACGAATCCTTCTTAAGGCATTGTAGTCTAGGTCACATCAATGCGACCCGACTGGCTGAAGTTACATTTTAGATGCATATTTAAATCAGTTTGAATTTACATCTTGTGAAACTTGCCTGTCATGTCACAAAGATTAGATGACCATAGCTCTGTTTATTAGAAACAGAGAAAGAGTTAGTAAACTCTTGGGACTGATACATGATGATGTATGTAAAGTCTCATGTCTACACATACCAGGACTGGTTCTTCATACTTCATTATATTCTCTGATAATCTCTCAAGATTCAGTCATATGTTCCTGTTGAAACATAAGTCCGAACCTTTTGAGATATTCACAGAATATAAGTTAGAAGTAGAGAACCAAAATACGGGTATAAGTATTATGTCCTATGATGAGATCAGGGAGGAGAATACTTGTGCATGGAATTCCTGGATTATTCTAAAGGAGAATGAGATTCTCTCTCAGCATTACTCCTCCAAATAACCATAGCACATTGGTGTATCGGGGCGGATCAATCACACCCTATATGATAAGGTGTGCTCTATGATGAGTACTACTGAGTTACCTGTTTCCTTTTTGGGAGTTATGCACTTATGAAGTTGCATACCTATTGAATAAGGTTCGATTCAAATCAGTGCCAACCACTCCATATGAGATATGGTATGGGAAGAGCCTATCTCTTAAGTTAGTTAAGATTTGGGATTGTCCGGCCAATGTCGAAAGCAAAATCCGGACAAGATCGAGGTAAAGTCAGTTGTGTAGAACTGGAAAGGTTCCAGCTATACGAAACTACAACTGAAGATTTGACAGAACCAAAGGATTCTATAGTCCCCGATGAACCTCAGCTTCTCCGCCGATCTGGTAGGGTTCCTCACCCACCTGAGAGATACTTCGATTTCTCGATGACAGTGGGAGCGAGGATTGCATCATAAGATGATGACCCAACTAGTTTCGAGCTGGCCATCGGGGGTAGAACTCTGTAAAAATGGCTGGATGCTTAGTGATCTGAGATGGAATTCTTATACACTAACAAAGTATGGACTTTGGTTGCTATATCTGAAGGGTTAAATCCCCATCAGGAGCGAGTATATCTTGAGAAGATTACTTGGTGTACATGGAAAAGTTGAGAATTTCAAAGCTAGACTTGTTAAAGGTTTTCGTCATCAACCAGGCACGGATAATGATGAAAACTTTTCCAGGGACTATGTTTAAATCCATCCAGATCCTACTTGCCACGGCAACATACCATGACTACGATATCTGGTGGTTGGGTGCCATGACTACTTTTCTAAATATTGATTTAGAAGAGAACGTCTATAAGAACACAGACAGAGGGCCTCGTAGACAGTGGGAGCAGCGGAAACGTGTGCAAGATGCTTTATAGGATAAACCAGGCATCGCGGAGTTGGAACATCTGTTTTGATGGATTAGTCAAAGAAGTTGACATCATCAAAATGGTAGATGAACCTTGTATAAACAAAAAGGTAGTAGGGAGTATGGTGACGATCCTCGTAGAGTACGTGGATGACATACTCTTGTTAGGGAAGGAGTTTCCTATGCTACGCTCGATCAATCTCCGCTTATTACAATGATTTTCCATATAGGATCAAAATGATACCTACTAAATCCTAAGCTTTGGATCTATGAGATAGATCTAATTAGATGTTAGGATACTCACTAGTTGTAGTGAAATGGTATCAATCGATCCTGGGGAGAATCACTGGAAGGGTTCTAGAGTGATAAAGACGACTGAATGTCAGTCACAGGCATTGTCTTTACCCTCAGTAAAGGGATGGTATGTTGGAAGAGTTCCAAGCTAGATACCATGGCAAACTAGACGATAAAGGCTGGTAACATCGCTATTAAAGATACTGCCAAAGAGGCAGTTTGGGCGTATATTGGTTCATAGGATGAACTAGGTTCCTACCATTGTGTGACAATGGAACTGTGGCTTTGGCCCTGGAACCCTGGTCCCATCAGTGACCCAGACATATTCTGAGGCAGCATCACCTGATCATAGAGATAGTTGATCTCCAGGGTGATCGAGGTTAGGAGAGTAGACTCAGAGGACAACACGGCGGATCCACTCACGAAGGCCTTTTTCCCAAAGAGAAACTTTTAGGGGATGGTTGAGTATTAGATACTACAACCACTGCTACAGATGGCCCTAGTGCAAGTGGGAGATTGTTAGTTATATGTATGCCCTAGAGGCCATTACTGTACATTGGATGTATATTGTAGTGGATGCTGGGACATATATAGGTAGGACTTTCTTGCTCGACATGATAGTACGCTATCTGGTTGCTCTTTATCTTAACGTGTATACCTTCTGTCTCTCTGATTACATGTTGATAAAGCCCTTAGGATGTGTACTCGACTTCCAGGGCTATGATGCAGATCATACTAGTGGGGCCTGGGTAGTCAATGAGTACATCCTTCATTGTTCCTAGTCGTGGGAATATCGAGACGGGGCATCGATATTCCAGAGTAGACTAGCGTATATCTTCTCGACCCATGTGATGGGCGATGGATGATCCCATATCCATTGGTGTTTGACATCGGGGATGGTATGCGGGTGCTCAGTGCAGACTGGGTACACTGAACGGACTAGCCGAGAACTCCCAGATGGTATTATACCTCACGTCAGATGGCAGTTCTCTGGTGACACTGGTACAGCTTAGTCTGTTGACCCGAGATCGTCATAGAGTCTTGTGTGTCTCCCACTGTGCTTTGATTTCCACCCTACCACGGCTCTACTGAGTCGTGCAAACAGGTGGTTTTCGGGTACAGTCCCGATTCACATAGAGGCAATGAGCGATAGGAGGGGATTCGTCTCTCCCGGTATTGGGGGTTGATGTTGCGCAATGCACGACTGGCCATAACAAGAAATCCCTGGCCAGGGTTGCAGTGATATACTGGTAAGAGTTATCAGTAGTTTCACGATAGTTATGGACCCTACGTCGGCATGACTTATCGAGCTATTGGGGTCTGACGTTTACCACCCCTAGGCGAGATATGCGACATATCAGACGAACAGACCGGACTGTACGGTAAGTGTTACTGGTTGGATTCATAGGAGTGTGAGCGGGCTTGCTCGTCGATCATCTGATCGCTCAATACCCGGGTGGCCGTTATGTTTAGCAGACCGCTTGCGGCTTATGGGTGTTTGATATGATCATCATCTGCTGCCGGCGTATTGACGAGTCTTTAGAGTCCTACACAGAGGTTTCCTGGCTCAAGCGAAACGAAATAGGAGCGCATATGAGATATGTGCGGGACCGAGAATAATGCGTGTATGTGATACCATATTTCATTCTCGCGATGAATGTGTCGAATGGTTGTATGCGATATAACCTAGTTATCGAATCAAGGATTGATTCGATAAGCCGATACATTGGATACTAGCCGGTTATATGCGATATGACCGGATCATTGAATCAAGTGTTGATTTAATGATTTAATGTATAATTATATATTTGATATATTACTTTGCATTAACTAGTATTGGTTCACTTTAAATGGATTTACTCACTTGTATTGCACATTGTATATGTGATATATTTTTGTGCATATGATTGTATCATGTTTGATGATACATTCTAGCTTGGTTTTGTGTAAAGTATTAAACCATGGTTAGTTAGTGGTTAGGGTATCATTTTATTTACTTATTCATTTATTTATTCTTTTTGTTTATTTTGGAAAAGGAAAATGATAAAGAGAAAGATAAATGGTGGACTTGTTTTGTTTTTAGTTGAAGCTTCTTGAAACCTTGACTAAGTCACCATTCTTGTCCCTTCTTTAACCCTAACCACTCATCTAACCTTAGTAAAATCTCTACACTAAACCATGGTTAAAGAAATGATAAGTATTCATTTATTTTCCTTTTTAAATTAAGACTTATCATATCTTCTTCTTCTTCTTCATCTTCTTCTTCCATGAAGAAAGCTTGCTACTCCAATGGCAAGTGATGAAAACTAGTGTGAAATCCAAAACTAAAGTCTACCCACTTCCTATTTCTTCATCCTCTACCTCTTGCCAAGTAGTATAGGGTGTTTCCTTCACAAGTTTTCTTGACTTGGTGAAGTTGGAGCTTGTTCTTGTGATGCCTCGACGTAGATCATCTTCGGCATCGAACCGACGATCAAGCCCGCCCATTCTTCGATGATGCCAATGCTAGAGTCAAGGGTTCGATTTGGACAGCGGAGGGAGATCATCGCGGAGCTTAGGAAGTGGTGGACCGGATCTACAAAGGTTGTAGTCACTTTCCCTTAGCATTTAATTCGATTACATGCTTGCTTCGCCTATATATCTAGTTAACGATCCGTATTAGGGTTTGTAGGCACTTGTAAAATTTCAATTGGCCATGTTTGATCACTTGTGAGACTCCATTAGAGTGCCTAGGAACCCTACAACGTACACTTTAGATCATATTATCTTTAATTGATAGAATCAGTTAACATCTGACCGATATAGTATTGTGATTACGTTCTGATGTTAATTTAGACATGATATTTATCACTTAGACATTCATGCATTCATATTTTCATGTTATCATGCAGTATCATGGGCATATGCCGACACTTATCATATACTTACTCATGATTTTAAGATTTGGATTTCTATGAGATTTCTGGATTTTTGGGGAAAACCGCAAGAATATATGAAACTTCTCTCTCTCTCCTCTTCTCTTTTTAAAATAAGATGCGGTTTTCTCGTGATGTATGTGTCGTCCACCATGAGATTTCGTGTTTTCTGATGGATTTCGAGACCCGATTCGAGGAGTGGATGAACCGTCTCGGGTACTTGGTGGGCCCGGTATGGTACCCCGGGGCAAGAAGATCAAGTTGTAGACGATGAGCCTGGCAGGGGAAGGCTACCTACCGGTGATGTCTGGCGCGGCGGATATACGGAGGATACCGACCGTTGTCGTGAGATTTGATGATATGGGCCGATCCGGACTGATGGAGCCCGAGATATTGAGACTTGAGATTACATGTGTTGTATCGACGCTTGATACGGATTTCCATGGATTTCATTGTTGAGATTTCGGATTCTTATACACATTTTACTATGATAACAGCTAAAGATTTCTTATACATATATATCTGGATTTCAGGATTTGTTACTTTACACGCTTGGTGCATGCATTCCATTTCATATGACATAGTATTATATGAGGCACTGACACAAGCACGGAGTATCTGCACTTACACGTAGTTTTACCCTGCTATTACTAGATGATTGGGATATAATAGTGTATTATTATGACCTAGGATAGCGTCGTGCATTCGATTTCTTTTCGTAGATGTCTTCTACTCACGAGTTGGCAACTCACCCCGTTGTGCCAAATTTTATTACAAGTTCGATGTACAGGTCTCCCTGGCAGCTTGCTGGCACATCTTTTCTTCAGGGTGATTTGCACGGTAGGTTGGTTCACTTGTATATGAACCACCATTGTATTTTTTATTCTTTCATTTGTATCTAGTAAGCTCCATCAACCATACTTGTATTACTTGATAAGTTTATTGGACCAGTATTTTTTTTTATTTCGACCTTAGAGTCGCGCATGTTTTATTCTGATATGGTGGTTTTGTTTTCTTTGAGTTTTGAGCCTCGCCCTTTGGCGTTGTATATTATTGTGCTTGTTGTGGTTGTTTCCGCCTGTTGGCGTTGATGCTAGCACCCGTTTGGGGATGCTTTTTATTGTTTATTTATATTTTGCTTGTTGTACCCGTTTGGGGGCCAGTTTTTATAGAGGAGACTCTGCCGAAATTTTTGAGAAAATTTGCTGATACTTTTAAACTTGTTTTTCTTCATGTTTCTTTTACTTCTTCTTCTTTAATATGGCTTAGATTTCTGGGCTTCGGCTTACTTAAGTTGCGTTGCGCCTCTAGACGCTTCATAATCTAAGTGCCGGTCACGTTCCGTACTTTCGGGTCGTGACAGATCCGTGCAATACCGCACGTATCTTATCGAACCCTGCCATATCTCCATACGGCCTCTACAGCGTTTCCCCCGAAACTTGAGTAACTGTGTGTGGGGGACTCTAAAGACTCGTCAATACTATGGCTGTGGATTTAACCACTAGCACGTCAGAGGTATTAGCTATACGTAACGGGCTACCTGCTATTGACCAAAAGGGACGTTGATGAGCGAACTCATCCTGACACCCTACTGAGCCTGTCAGTGACAATATCCGTACAGTCCGGTCCGTTCGTCTATGAGCATAGCATGGCGGACCTAGGTGGTTGGTAAAAGTCAGACCCCCAAAAGCGGTATAAATCGTGTCAGAGTGTAGCCCAGAACACCCTAAGATACTACAGGAATACCTACGAGTAAATCTCCTGCCTCGGCCGAGGGCTTTGTGTAATGGCTCTCCTAGACACAGCGCGACCTCACCCCCAATACCGGGAGAGACGAACCCCTGAAGGTCCGCTCACTGCCTCTATGTGGCTCGGTACTGTACCCAACTAAAACCTGTTTGCACGTCTCCTTTGAGCGTGGTAGGGTAGTAATCAAAGTACAGTGGGAACACACACGAGACAAATGACAATCCTTAAGTCGATGAACTAACCTGTACACATGTCACCAGGGAACTGCTATCTAACGTCAGGTATAAGACCAACTAGCATGTTCCCGGCGAGTCCTGTCCGGTGTACTCATAACCCAATGAGCACCTGTATACATCTTAGGTGAACCATCTGACACCAGTGGCTTGTGAGACCGGCCACCGCCCCTCGTCAGGGTCTCGACTGTATACACTAGTCTACTCTGGAGTATCGATGCCCTGTCTCGAAACTCCCACGACTAGGGACCTTTTAATGATGTGCTTATAGACTACCAGCTCCCACGTATATGATCGCCCTCATACTGCTGGCAGTCAAGCATGAATCCTAGGGGCTCTATCAACGTGTAATAGCGACATGTCAGGTCACCTAAAGCAGTACACGATGATAAAGATAAACCAGATAGCATACTATCATCTTGACTAAGACTGTCCTACCGGAATAGGTCCTCCCTCAATCATTGAAATCACGTACCTGTGATCCAATAATTGACTCTGAGGGCACTATCTCCAACAATCTCCCACTTGCATTCAAGGCTAATTATTGCGATGTCGCATACTCACAGCCCGTGTGATACCGAACACCAAACTCCTCTACTAATCAGTCTCACAAAACCTGTTTGCGAAACTATTGTGTTTGAGGAATAGCCTCAGTGAGTGGATCCGCTCTAATGTTTCTTTTTTATGTCTCTCTTTATCTCAAGTTCGCGGAGAAACCTATCTCCCGAAATGAGCAATGCCTGTCTTAGAGTATGTCTGGATATCTGATGGGACCCAGCTCATAAATGAACTCCAAATCCAAACTTCTCAGACTGTATCGTCAACTGAACTTAATCAGTATCCTACGCCATGCCTCCCTCAGTATCCCCTTGTACCACCTGTCCAAAATATTGCCCCTCGTCAGAAGGAAAACTATAACTCTGACAACCTCTCTGTCATCCAGGTCACCTTGGAAGCCTGGAATGATAACTATCTCCCGAATGAGGCTGTCGTTATCATATCCCTAGAACATTCAATTATGTTCTAAAACTGCTTCTGTTCGTTTCTCCAGGATTGGATCAATATCATCTTATTGCATCCACTGCAAAAACAACATCTGGCGTGGTACTTGACATCTCATGATTGACTCAATTACCTAAGCAAGTGATCTGCCAATCATGCACATCCCTCTCCACTTTAGTCTGTAAGACACCTTTAGAGAGGGTGACTCCATCACCTGCAGGTACACTACCGTGCCAGGAGTCGTCCATTCTAAAACACCTTCAGAATGCTGTCTAAGTACCCAGATTGGGAAACTACCCAAATCTAGATCTAAAACCATAGATCTAGTAACCATAATGTCTGATATTATATCCAAGTCCCATGTGGAGAAACCACTGTGTGACAACAAAAGTTTAACCGATCGTAGTATAGGAGTTTCCTTTCCTACTCAGTGTATGTCATCCAAATACCAGGACATCACACCCTACTACCTTCTTAACAGATCCATCCCCTATTCTGATGAAGTCAAACCTATGACTGTCATATCAGAAATAGATGATCTATCTCCGCTACATCTTCTTTAGTCTATAAATAGACATAAGCCACTTTTCCACCAATGCTTCCGCTGCTCCCACTGACTACGACAACCCTCTGGCAGAGTCATATACACGTAAACTTCTAAAACCAGTTCAGAACGACTCTATACTCATCCTCCTACCGGGTCTCGCAGCCTGGAACAACAGCAATGGTAAGTCTGGGTAAACAAGAACCTCCCTGTCACCGTCCTTGAGGCTACTTGAGTACCTCTCGGGTGCCTGAGGTTACCCATCGTATCTGCGGAGTGGCTAAAGGAATGTCAAACAAGATTGAATCTTTAGGTTCTTATCAAATCTTCAGTAATCATTTGCGGTTTTGGAATCACTTCCAGTTCTACCATACTCCCACTTCTGTTTTCTGAAAAATCCATTTTTATTAAAACTGTGGCGAGTCAAGAACAATATCACTATTGATCTTCCAGATGGTAGAAAATCAACCCTCGTCATAGCCTGGGTCAACCCACAAATAGCCATTACAGAAACGTGCCTTGAGTTATCCAGAGTCTGGTTTTAAGCATAAGCCGGACAACTCCCCGTACCTTAACATCGTTAAGATATGAACTGTTCTATAACCAATACAGAAACAGAGGCACTGATTTAATTGAACCAGATTCAAATCATGCAGCTGTCTCCAGCGCATGTCAACTAAATGGAAAAAGGCTGATCAGCGTTACTCAACTTAGGAGTGCTTCCAATTATGAGTAATCTGAAAGAGAATCAAGTTCTCTTAACCATTACTATCAACTGAATGCTCTGCACAAGTATCTACATCTTCGATCACCCTGAAGAATCCTGATACTTGCAATACCTGGTTCTCTACTTTATTCATATACCTATAACTTCTCAAAATTCGGACCTTGCGTTTCTACGAAACACCTGTCTAAAAACTAGAGAAGTCATAAGTAAACCGAATATAGTACGGGAATCAACCCCTCTATCCTCATGGATGCTGGACAACATACAATACTCTGTATAAGTCCCTCGAGTCTAATAACTCAATACCTGTGTGTCGTAGGTTGAAAACTGTACTTATGGTTAAGAAGAATTACACCGCTGTTTAATGCTCCTTACCTAACCATCCACTGATATAGGTAAATGTCATAGACATAATTTCAAAAAGGTATATCTCACTCTATAAAAATAGGCGTACAGATATATCAATTTGAAATTGGTGCATAACAGCGGATATTCAAAACCAAATATTTGCCGTCCGGCAAACAACCCAGGTGACTTCCTCAAATATCACCGATTACAACGAATCCCGATATAATGAGGATGATCACCCAATTTCCAATAACATACTCCCACACATCATCTGTAAAACCATACAGATGTGAAAATCATACCTGGTAAATACATACCCTGGAGCAAGTGTCTAATTGGGAAATCAGTTTTCTTTTAACAGTACACACTGAAACTGAAACTTTGGAATGTTTCGATGGGGTATTCTGGTATTCCTAGTAATGCCTCATCTATTATCAGATTCACAACTGTAACCGTATATTTCTATACCATCTCTTCACATCCCTTCATATGTCTTTAGTCATTACCTTCTGCACACCCCTTTAGGCCAAATGGTTTTCTTCCTTCCCTACCTTTCGGCACCAGCCTATGGTTTGGAAGAAGACTATCCAATAAGCATAATGGGTGTACAGTCCTAATCCTAGGAGCACTCGCAGTGCAAGAGAAGGTGAAGATAAAAGACAACCGAATAAACCTTATTCCTATTTCTCCTGAACCAGAATCCATCCCCGAACTGGAACAAGTTCCTTTCGAGTTCGTATATAGCCATACGATGGAGTATCCAATAAACTGTGGATCTTCGTAGTGATACGGAGTGTCCTGGAGAAATACAAAGGTGAAGTGGGAGTGGTAATGAAATACCTGGTTTGGTCGTGAATATCAGTCGCAATTTACTTTGCCCTCCTTCTAATCCCTTTCTTTGTCTTTATATAATACCTTCTGTACACCATCGTTAGGCTAATTGGTTTTCTTCATTCCCTACCGTTCGGCACTAGCCTAAGATTTGGAAGATGACTATCCAATTTGCATAATAGGTGTACTATCTCCTAAACCAAGAAGTACTCACAACTTGAGAGAAGGTAAAAGGAAAAAGACAACTGAATAGTCCTATTCGTTTTCTCCAGAACCGGAAACCATCCTCGAAAAAATTCCTTCAAGTTCGTATATAACCATACGATGGTTTTATCCAATGGAAGTGGACGTTCGTAGTAATACGGGGTGTCCTGGAGAAAAGGGTAAATGTAGGAGTGGCAATGAGGTATGCAACTCTGACAATCCAAAAGCCAGTGTTTAAGAAGGTTCGGTTAGTTTTGGTCACTGAGTCATAGTCTTAGGGTCAGGTCAATGGTCGCTGCCAAAGAGAGAGAGAAAAGAAATACTCAGCGTGCACTCTAACCTAGATCAGAATGGTTACCAATTTATCTAATCTGAAAACCTCCCACTGTATCGTCAAATTCTCCTCCAAACCTTAAAGAAGAATTAGTCGGGATCACCTGAGGAGTAAACCAACTCATCAGTGGGAATCGGGATCCAACTTTCATCGCATGATAACGTGATGGACTTCGCTCACGTTATCACACTCCAGAAGGTATGCGCATATCTGGCAAGTTTCAGTTTCTTTAGAAACTCCCGATGTGATTTTTGCCCCATGCTCTTATGACCTTGACTTTGGCCAATAAATCATAAGTCACATGTCAAGTTCTACCCGTCATTCTCCAGTTTAATTTGAACCCATCCGTACATACCCTTGACTTTGGCCAACAAGGTAGTACGACTGTCCCAAACCAACGCATCTATCTATGCTGTATATGAATACCCAACAGCTACCAAACACCGTTCCTTGACTTTGGCCAACAAACACAGCTTGAATACTATTGACTACCCATATGAAACGACGTAGGGCTACGAATGGTTTCTGGCGAAAAACCTTTGAAGTAATGAACTTGATATCGTTGAAGGAACTGGATAGCTTTATAAAAATATAGTGGCGAAAACCTTTGCTAAAGAGGTCACTCCCGGTGAAGGGATCTCGGCTCTTTCCCCGTAGAATGAGGTGCAGGATATTCCAACTGAATACCACGATGCAAAGCAAAAGTAAACGACTATAGTGAAATTATTGCCCTGACGCAAACTTCTGTCCAAGGGGTCACTCCCGGTGAAGGGATCTCGGCCCTTGCCTCGTCGACTGAGGTGCTGGATATTCATAACCGAATACCACTGTGCAAAACAAAAGAGAACGCCCTTGCAATAACAGCTTTTGGAAAATTGTTCCAACAACATCAAATAGGTTTGTTTAGTTTGCATTGATCCGAATCAATGCAGTCCCATCAATTGATCACACCACAAAGAACGAAAATAATGATGTACGTATATGACATCCGCATTCGCCACTAGGTCCCGTCATTACCCGTTAGGTTAGCTAACTAACGACAGAGCGGGGACTGGACTAGCGCGGATGCAAACATATACAACAACTACTAGTATATATATAATATATAATTTTCGCTCAAGGCGTGATAAAATGCAACATCACAGAAATGTAATAAGCATCACAGAACAATACAGATATCTGGGATCCCCGGGTTTCACAGAGCCGCTACTGAAACCCGACGTTCCCCTGGTCGTGTGGATAGCCTGTGCAATGAAATCCTAGACCCCTACGGGCGCGGCAAGTTACCCGCCAAAACCTGAAGCGAGGCAGCCCCCTTCAGCAACGTGAATGGACCACCCAGCACTTCACGGAATCCGGTAACTTGGGCACCCCTCCTGGGTCAACCTGTACCCCCTACGAGTGCGGCGAATAGCCCGCCAATTCTAGAGTGAAGCACCCTCCGTCTCAACGCCATGAGATGCGAGCCCGTTGCCCTCTACAATCCGGCTATCCGTGCACCCCACCTTGGGGTAATCCTAGTACAGAAAGTAAAATATACATACAACGGGTACATCGACCTCAACCAGGTCGTGCCCCAAAAGAATAATATACAAACAGGCAGTGACGGCAGTCCACATGTCGGACGCTCGCCCCGCAATATCAAATGTACATAATACAACCAGATCTGTACTAACATTGCATCCAGGCTATCCCCCACGACCAATCCGTAACATCACAGCACAACACAGAACATCAACGTGAATGTCACGTTCGCAAATCCGTCTAACCGGGCTATAGCAGTTAGACAGGATTTACCGATCAAGTGAAATTCACGGTCGCAGATATAATGTAAATACTGTGAACTAATGTGTTTAAAATTTTCGATCGATCAAATTTTCCTAAGTGGGCCCCCAAGCACTACTGTAGCACTTAAAGAAATTCTGGGCCCAATAAGAATATTCCAAAACCCCTATTTTCTAGTCCAAGAGCCTCTGTAAAATTTTGATACGCTGAACAGTGAAATTGGCGGCGGAACCGCGGCCCAAGCATGGGTTTGGCCGCGGTTCCGCGGTGGGGTAATGGATTCAGGCGACCAAATTTTACCAGAGTTCTTATACTTCCCTGCACATCATTCTGCAACTACCTGAAAAAATTTTGGAGCCAAAAAAATTCGACAGAAACTGATGCACATGAAAACGTGGTTTTTGGAATTTTGTTCGATCGGAAATGTAAACACATTAGACAAAGCTAGACAAGGTTAATGGCGTGGCTCTGATACCAGTGTAAGTGCACGGCGGAGCCCCGGCCGTGAAAACGAGGCCAAAATGCGGAAACTAAAACTTTTCTGTTAACTTGAACCGGCATCACCGCGCACAAAAATCCCGGATCGGGCCATTAATCTAATCCTAGCTAACAAGAGAAGGGGTAGAGAGATATATTGAGCGATCCGTGTCTTTCGGTCTTCTCGTCGTCGTCCTGATCTCTCCACGGAATCTCCGGTCTTCGCCTCCTCGCCGGAAGGGCACCACATCGCCGGCTTCATTTACGGGCTCCCACCTCTGGACCAAGGCAACTCGGGTACGAAGTTGGCGAGCCGACGTGCCCAAGGTTGCTGTAGGTTAACTGTAGAATACTTTGTCTCTTGGGGTTGTGGAAGTTGCCATATAAGTGGAGGAATGATATATGAACTTTTTCTAGATGAACTTGGGAATTTTTAGAGCATCAAGAGAACAAGAAAAACCCCACCAAAAATTAGGCAGCCCTCCTCAAGAGCTTGGCCGGCCTCAAGCTAAGGGAATGAGAGAACGGAGTGAATAAATGAGTGAGGCCCAACCATATCCAAGAGAGAGAAAGGGTGATCATGAAAAGAAATCATCACCAATCAAAAACAACACTCCACCAACCTCATCATAACCCATCACCATCATAAAAGTCATGCCATCATGAACTCAAGAAAGTCAAGGGTGGAAGAATCATCATGACACAAGAATATGCAAATAACACCCTCCACAATGCTTATTTGCACAAATGCAAATAAGCCCTCCTCCACCAATCTTCGGCCAATGAAAGATACAAAGGAAAATGGCCGAAACGGAAAACAAACTGGCAACTTCAGAAAACTGATCCCGTAATAAATTACAGGAAAACCCCGCTACTGTATATACATACCCGTATTTGTATTCCGACCGAAATACAAATGCAATGAGACAAAATCTACACTGTACTTTACTAGGATCCGGCTTAAATCAAAGCCTACTAGTATTAACCGTCCGATCATGATCCGTGCAATACCGCACGTATCTGATCGAACCCTGCCATATCTCCATACGGCCTCTACAGCGTTTCCCCCGAAACTTGAGTAAATGTGTGTGGGGGACTCTAAAGACTCGTCAATACTATGGCTGTGGATTTAACCACTAGCACGTTAGAGGTATTAGCCATACGTAACGGGCTACCAGCTATTGACCAAAAGGGACGTCGATGAGCGAACTCATCCTGACACCCTACTGAGCCTGTCAGTGACAATATCCGTACAGTCCGGTCCGTTCGTCTATGAGCATCGCATGGCGGGCCTAGGGGGTTGGTAAAAGTCAGACCCCCAAAAGCGGTACAAATCGTATCGGAGTGTAGCCCAGAACACCCTAAGATACTACAGGAATACCTACCAGTAAATCTCCTGCCTCGGCCGAGGGCTTTGTGTAATGGCTCTCCTAGACACAGCGCGACCTCACCTCTAATACCGGGAGAGACGAACCCCTGAAGATCCGCTCACTGCCTCCATGTTGCTCGGGACTGTACCCAACTAAAACCTGTTTGCACGTCTCCTTTGATCGTGGTAGGGTAGTAATCAAAGTACATTGGGAACTCACACGAGACAAATGACAATCCTCAGGTCGATGAACTAACTTGTACACATGTCACCAGGGAACTGCTATCTGACGTCAGGTATAAGACCAACTAGCATGTTCCCGGCGAGTCCTGTCCGGTGTACTCATAACCCAATGAGCACCTGTATACATCTTAGGTGAACCATCTGACACCGGTGGCTTGTGAGACCGGCCACCGTCCCTTGTTGGGGTCTCGACTGTATACACTAGTCTACTCTGGAGTATCGATGCCCTGTCTCGAAACTCCCACGACTAGGGACCTTTTAAGGATGTGCTTATAGACTACCAGCTCCCACGTATATGATCGCCCTCATACTGCTGGCAGTCAAGCATGAATTCTACGGGCTCTATCAACGTGTAATAGCGACCTGTCAGGTCACCTAAAGCAGTACATGATGATAAAGATAAACCAGATAGCATACTATCATCTTGAGTAAGACTATCCTACCGGAATAGGTCCTCCCTCAATCATTGCAATCACGTGCCTGTGATCCAATAATTGACTCTGAGGGCACTATCTCCAACAATACCGTCCCTCCACTGAGGGTAAAGACAATGCATGTGACTGACTCTTCGTGTCATGACCCGAAATGGCACGCGACTGGCACTTGAATCATATGAAGTCTATAGGACTCCATCTAATTCAAGTAAGCCAAGAAATCCCATAAATCTAAACCATATAAAGAAAAAAGTGAAGAAAACATGTTTTGAAACAAGGGGTTTTTAAATAATAGAAGCCGATTATGCATTTTAAAATCTCAAGTCTTTTCTGAAAATTTCGGCAGAGTTTCCTTTGTAAAAATCGGCCCCAAAGGAGTACAACATGCATAATTTGAATAAAGACATCCCCAAGCGGGAGCTAGCTCTTCGTCAATCGACGGTCACAACCACACAAGCAATATAATATACAACGCCGAAAGGCGAGGATCAAAACTGAAAAGGAAACTAAAAATCATCAAGAAAACCATACTAATATAACGCGTGACTCTAAGGTCGAATGAATATACAACTGGTCTCTAAGTCAAATACATATACATGTCTTGTTGATGGAGTTTTACTAGATACAACTGAATAAAAATAGAGTACAATGGTGGTCGTGATGCGAGTGAACCCACCTACCAAAGCAATCATCCAGAAGAAAAGTAGTGTGCCAGCGAAGTCGCAACGAAACCTGTACGGCAAAACCTGCAAGAAAATGTGGCACAACGGGGGTGAAATGCCAACTCGTGAGTAGAAAACATCACAGAGCAGAGATCGTATGTATGACTCAATCCTAGGTCAAACAATCAGTAATATATATACATATCCTCAATATGATAAAGTCTGAAGAATAATAAAAAAACAAGGATAAACATCTAAACATAAGTGTAATCCCATATGCTCGTGTCAGTGCCTCAGGTAGCAAAATATCGTAAATATGAGGTATGAATGCGGTAAAATTAAAACATAAGACACCATGAATGAGAAAATTGTTTTCTTAATATAATGAGATTTTGTATAAACATTCAAGTATCATCAATGAAATCATCAGAAAATCAGTGTCAAGTATCGACACAAAATATATATCTCAATATCCCAATATCAATAAATCTCATAAAATCCACACAATATGTATGCAACATTCATGAAGGTACTCTATCAGGTACTACTAATACATGAAGCAATAAATGGCAATATGTATATGCAACAGTCATGAAAGGTACTCTATCAGGTACTACTAATACATGAAGCAATGCATATAAAATAAAAGTATGTAAATGCAACAGTCATGAAAGGTACTCTATCTGGTACTACCAATACATGAAGCAGTGCATAAAAACAATAAATGCGGTGTATGGAATAAAACATGTCATTCCTACGGAATCCTGACCTCGTGGTAGGACCAAAGACCATCAAGACAATTCAAATCCCAATTTTCCTCAAATTGGCTCTCATATCATGTAAGTCTCATATATCCTGAATGTATAATATCAAATAATCTCATATATATTGTACCCAATATCAAGTAAATATCATAAAATTCAATATCGGGTTAAACTCATATATATATATATATATATAACGAGCACATAGGCCGCGAGCACATAGGCCCATCACATCGACTATATAGGCCCCTCACATCGAGCACATAGGCCCCGAGCACATAGACCCCTCTCATCGACCATATAGGCCCACACATCGACCATATAGGCCCTTCACATCGAGCACATAGGCCCCGAGCACATAGTCCCCTCTCATCGACCATATAAGCCCACACATATAATGAATAGTATATTTGCATATATCATTATGGTGATATATGATATCGGTGTGTGTGTGTGTGTGTGTATATATATATATATATATATATATATATAACAGCGTCCCATACCACTGATATATATATACGATGGGTATACAAATATATATCAGCGTCCCATACCACTGATATATATATATATATATACGCAGGAGAAAAACAATCTAGAAAACATCATATGAAAACCATATCTCAATGCGAAATCTAAGAATATAATATATATGCAACATGAAACAGTGATATGAGCATATAAGGAAAAATTGCCATTTAACTACAACAAGTTATAAAATATATCATGCGGTTCCTAAATTCTCCAAATTCATACATCATATAAAGGTTAACATGTAACTATGTAAAGGCATATGTGTAAGCATGTAGGTATACAGGTATGCTATATGTCATATGCACAATGGAATATGAATCAATAACATATAAGCATGCAATGTGCAATGCAATGCGAGCAGTAGAATAAATGGTAAATGAATAAAAATGCAGCAATAAAGAAATATACATTCCTATATACGAGTCATACAGTTTTGGTATTTGAAATTTGCACGAATCGTGGTGTTTAGAAAATAGGGTTACGGTGTTTTTATGAAAAAGTGCATCCTTTGAAAATATCCGTAGTATCCCTTGACCTGTCTTTAAAATACCCACGATTCGTTAGTTTTTGAAATAGGTATGACATGAGATTATAGCGGGCCTTTAGGCGTGTGTTTTCATACACGTAGATATATATATATATATAGATGATATCAGTATGTACTAGACATAGATCAGTACCCCTAATACAGGATATGATGATGATTGATACCAGGTGAATAATAAGATGAATGTGATATTTGACCCGTACCCAGATTTGGGATGCCGTACAACGGATTTACGTACGAGTTATAGGCCCATACGTAAATATATATATATATTTATATTTATATATATCGAGCACATATGCCCCGAGCACATATGCCCTTCACATCGACCATATAGGACCCTCACATCGAGCATATAGGCCCCGAGCACATAGACCCCTCTCATCGACCATATAGGCCCACACATCGACTATATAGGACCCTCACATCGAGCATATAGGCCCACACATCGACCATATAGGCCCTCACATATAATGAATAGTATATTTGCATATATCATTATGGTGATATATGATATCGGTGTATATATATATAACAACGTCCCATACCACTGATATATATATATATATACGATGGGTATACATATATATATCAGCGTCCCATACCACTGATATATATACGCAGGAGAAAAACAATCCAGAAAACATCATATGAAAACCATATCTCAATGCGAAATCCATGAATATAATATATATGCAACATGAAACAGTGATATGAGCATATAAGGAAAAATCACCATTTAACTGCAACAAGTTATAAAATATATCATGTGGTTCCTAAATTCTCCAAATTCATACAACATCATATAAAGGTGATCATGTAACTATGTAAAGGCATATGTGTAAGCATGTAGGTATGCAGGTATGCTATATGTCATATGCACAATGGAATATGAATCAATAACATATAAGCATGCAATGCGCAATGCAATGCGAGCAGTAGAATAAATGGTAAATGAATAATAATGCAGCAATAAAGAAATATACATTCATATATACGAGCCATACAGTTTTTGGTATTTGAAAGTTGCACGAATCGTGGTGTTTAGAAAATAGGGCTACGGTGTTTTTATGAAAAAGTACATCCTTTGAAAATATCCGTAGTATCCCTTGACCTGTCTTTAAAATACTCACGATTCGTTAGTTTTTGAAATAGGTATGACTCGAGTCTAGTCTAACATCTACAAGTAAACTATAGGATTAACCGAAAGGTAATGAAACCACCTAAATCTGAGTCGATACATATAAATATAAAAGTCGGTGATCCCGCCTCAATAGTATCACATACGATACAACATATTTTATGACATCCTCGAGTCAAGAGTGCGGATCTCTCATCAATATATAGCTCGTATGTAAATCCGTCGTACGGCATCCCAAATCAGGGTACGGGTCAAATATCACATTCATCTCATTATTCACCTGGTATCCATCATCATCATATCCTGTATTAGGGGTACTGATCTAAGTCTAGTACATATTGATATCATCTATATATATATCTACGTGTATGAAAACACACGCCCAAAGGCCCGCTATAATCTCATGTCGTATCTCCTAATACGAACCAAAACATATCACCGATCTCACAGCATCAAGCCTAATCTCATCGACTCATCTCCAAATATCATCCACTATCCTCACTATCCAAGTATAGGTATACGTATATATATACATAGTCCCATACTTATGTGTGTGTGTGTGTGTGTGTATGTATCCCCATATACGCACAAGTAATAATAATAATGCATGCAAAGGTGTGTGTGCGTGTGTGCAAACCTATTCTATGGTTCGCGACTAAGAAATCAACCATGACACTATCATCCAAATTCACAACACATATGTAAATATATAACATATCATCAACTACACTACGAACTGCGGGAGTGCTACACGCCATCCATCCGACTTCCCCCGTAGATATAATCTACTCACCTTATCTTCGTTTGCCGATACCGATGTCGCCACACGCTTGCTTGTCCTCTCGAAGTCCTCGTAGAGGTACCTACACACCATAAAGTATCGTGCCGCACTAAAACCCAATTCAAAACCAAAACGACACACTAAAAGCCTATATGTTAGAACCTACGGACTACGCCTTTCAAACCACTAAACAACTCTCGATATCATCGTACAAACGTCAAGTGATTGAGGTAAAACACAATTACTAAAATCCAGAATCCAAAATACAAAAATATAACCCCGATTCAAAACAGCAACTCATGAATATGGTCCCAGATTTTACCCTAACTGAAATTAGCCAATTTTGCATATGTGGGGAGTCTAGATTACAGATACCGGAGCCATGAAACAAACACGAGACAGATTGGCCAAGACCTGGCCGCAATTTGCGGCCAGAAGGCATTAATTTGCGGTCAAAAAGAGGGTTCAGGGGCTGGGGTCTTGGGATTATCATCTATGCTGCCTGCACTACTCACTGTACTTGCTAAATAATTTTCAGGTCACCCGGGTGTTAGCAGATTACCAAAAACCATCACAATTCCCACAATTTCCGTATCTGCAGAATTTCAAAATTCGTATTTGGGGGTTAAGTCTCAGGTTTTATTCCAATATGATATCACTAAAGGGGGTTTAAGGTTACTACTAACCTCAATTACACATCACAACTCAAGAATTTTCAAACCCTAACTTGGAATTTTCTAAGTTCACTAAACCGCACAATATCGATTCTAAGTTAACATGGATGCAAAGCAAATGGGAAAACTACACTAATGATGGATAAATTACCTCATTTGGCAACTCAAGAATTTTCTTGAGTTGCCCCAAGTGTCCAAAATCCTTGCTTTCTTGGTCTAAAGTGTAGTTAGAGGGCTTGTGCACATTTTTAATGAAGTTGGGATTGAGTTTTGAGGTGTTTTTGGTGATGAAGTGGGTTGTTTGAGGAGGGAGGAGGTGGTGGGCAGCAGCAGCCATGGAGGGAATGAGGGGAGGAAAATGATAAGGGAATGAAAAAGGAATGGGAGCCTTGGTCCAAGGTTTGACCCCTCACCCTCTCTCTTCTCTTCTCTCTCTTGCCCATCCTTCATTATTCTATTCCTTTTCTTTTGTTTTTCTTATCTTCTCTTTTTCATTTCTAAAACAAAACCATGCACATAAATCCCAAATGAAACCATGGTTATAAAATGTAACACAAGTGTAAAATACCACACGGTGCATGTCATGTGCACAAAACAAGCTTAATGCGTGATTAGCGATATTTAATCGCGATTAGCATTAAAATAGTGTATAATAAATCATAAAATTTCATAATTTGCATAAATCACATAAAACACCCTCTTTCTAGTAATTTCTGTAATTTTCCAAATTTTCCCTAATTTATCGGTATTTAATTATACCGTCTTCATAAAATATTCAATATAATATTATTTAATTATAAAAATCCCCAAAAATAATATTTTATTTTTTCTGAAATGTTACACTTCGTCAACCTCATCACTCTGGAAGCTCGAACCAAGTACATTCATTTAGTGCTTCTCAAGTACTTAAGAATGTCTTCCACAGCTGTCCAGTGATTCTCCCAAGATCCGATTGATTCCTGATCACTACACCTAGTGAGTCATCTACATGTTATCTTGTACATAACATTGTATACATGATAGAGCCTACAGCCGAAGCATAGGGTATCCTTTGCACGTGAGTGATCCATGAGTAAGTGGGCGAACCACCACGCTTAGAATCATCGATACTAAACCCCTTTAGTATGGTGTTAATGTACCTGGATTTGGGACACTCCCAACATCCACTTAGATCTATCATCATAGATCATAATCCACAAGATGTAGTAGGTATCATCCAGATCTTCTATGGAGAATATTTGTGATAAGAGGAGCTTGACCGAGTGTAGCATAGGAAACCATTTCCTATCAAGAGTATGTCATCTACGTACAATACGTGGAAGACAACCTTACTCTGTACAACCTTCTTGTATATACAAGGTTCATCTACCATTTTGATGATGTCAAACTCTTTGACTGCCACATCAAAACAGATGTTCCAACTCCGCGATGTACGCATTAATCCTGATGGACATAAGCATAGCTTTGAAAGTCTCAACTTTTCCATCTATACTAGGAATCTTCTCAAGATCCATTTGCTCCCAATGGGTTTTACTCCTTCAGGTGCGACATGAAAAGTCATACTTTGTTGGTGTACATGGATTCCATCTTTGATCGCATAGCATCCAGCCTTTTCATAGAGTCGCCACTCGTGATGGCCTGCCTGAAGCTAGTTGGGCCATCATCTACAATGATGCAATCCTCGCTCCCACTGTCACCGAGAAGACCGTAGTATCTCTCGAGTGGATGAGGAACCCTACCAGATTCACGGAGAGGCCGAGGTTCGTTGGAGACTATTGAATCCTTTGGTTTCTCCAAATCATCAGTTGTTAGTTTGTCTAGCTGGAACTCCTTCCAGTTCTACCTTATGTCCACAAATTTCTTCACAAGAATTTCCTTTTCTAAAAAGGTGGCATGCTGAGAAACAAAACACCTTTTGTTCTTCATAGTGGTAGAATATATTCCCTCGCAAATGTTTGGAATATCCTAATAAACTTACAGAACATACCTTGCCTCAAGCTTGTCCGGATTCTGCCTTTCAACATAGGCCGGACAACCTCATATCTTAACTCGTTTAAGACATGGTCTCTTTCCATTCCATATCTCATATGTAGTGGTAGGCCCTGATTTAGATGGAACCCCATTCAATAGGTATTCAGCTTCTCAAGTGCATAACTCCCAAAAGTAAACAGGCAACTCAGCAGTACTCATCATAGAGCGCACCATATCTCATAGGGTACGATACCTCCGTCCCGATACAACATTGTGATGTGGTGTGTACGAAGGAGTAAGCTGAGAGAGAATCACATTCTCCTCTTAGAAACTCTAGCAACTGAATGCGCATGTATTCGCTTCCTCGATCACATCGAAGGTCTTAATACTTCAACCCTTTTTGGTTCTCACCTTCAAGCTTATATTCCATGAATTTCTCAAAACTTTTAGACTTGTGTTTCAACAGGAACATATGTCCGAATCCTGAGAAAATATCAGTGAATATAATGAAGTATGAAGAACCAACCTTAGCATTTGTAGATATAGTACCATATACATCATCATGTATCTGTCCCAAGAGTCTAATAACTCTTTCTCTATTTACAGTAAACGGAGTATTGTTCATTGTACCTTTGAGACAAGACTGGCAAGTATCATAAGGTGAAAATTCGAACAAATTCTTATATTCATCTTTATGTAACTTAGCTGGTCATGTCGCATTGATATGACCTAGTCTACAATGCCACAAGAAGGATTTGTTCATTTCTGAACTAGTCCTCTTGTGTGTGTTCGGTATACTTTGAACTGTGGTTTGATTTAGAACGTATATGCTATTATATAACGTGCCTGATCGAATCAACTCTTGATTCAGAAAAATGTTCACAACATTATCCTCCAATATAGAATTATATCCTTTTTAACTTAATAAAGAAACTGATGTAATGTTGTATATCAGGTTCGGTACTTATAACATTTGTTCAGAATCAATGTATTAATACAAGGTGATTTTTGCCAACTGATTTGGCTGCAACACTTGCACTATTCTCTATACTTAGAGATATATCACCCATTCCCATTTCTCTACCTTTCTGTAGCCCATGTAACATATTACATATGTGGGATCCAGATCCGGTATCACATACCCAGGACATAGAGGATACTGAGAAACAGCTCTCGGTAATGAACACACCCGAAGAAGATGCATCAACTTGTACTATCTTCGATTAGGTGGCATGGGAATCCGGATATTCCCCTATTTCCTGCTCGGACTTATAACGCTTATAAGATAGAGTGGAACCAACATTTCCTAGCACAGTATAATAAGCAGGTTCGGTCAATGCATCCATATTATTATCTTGATTAAGGTGTGACGTGATCGCTACCAGGAGAGAGAGAGAAGAAAACACTCTGCGTGCGCTCTTACAAGATCAGATTGGTTATTATTTTATCTAATCAGGATGGCTCCCACTGTTTTTATCAAATCTTACTTCAAACTCTAAATGGTAAGACTAGCAGGGATTAATTACACCTTACAAGTTTGCAAATTTTTCGGCCAGGCCAGTGTCGGTACTTTGAGGTAGGTTTCCTGTGCTTTCGCACAAACCTAATTAAAATAAACCTCATTTTCCTAGGGGCATAACCCCGTTAACACCTTTCTAGACACCTACTTGATCGGCTAATTGTAATGTGTAAAACTCTCCCAGGAGTAACTCTTACTAGCGGTGGGTATCGGGATCCAACTATCTCATAGAAGGTATGCAATCTCATTGCAAATTTCAACACTTGAAATTCCCGATAATATTTGGCCCCAAGCGATCTATGACCTTGACAAAGTCAACAAACTATAGACTGCATGTCAAGTTCAACCCGTCATTTCCTGATTGAATTAAACCCACCCGCACGACCCTTGACAAGGTCAACAAGTCCGCACGACTACCCTAATCCAATCGCATCATATGGTAGCAGATAAGTACTAATCAGCTACCGCACACTACGCCTTGACAAGGTCAACAAACACAGCACGAATACTAAATACTACTTGTCTGAAATGACGGAGGGCTACGATAGGTTTTTATGAAAACATTTTTCGTAATGTACTTGATATCGTTGTAGAATCGAGTGATTTTGGAAAGGAGTGTTTTTGAGGCTTTTACTAGTTTCGCTAAAGATCTCACTCCCGGTGAAGGGATCTCGGCTCTTTCCTTATCGAATAAGGTGCAGGATATTTCATAAATACCACTATGCAAAGCAAAAACTATAAAAGCAATCAAAAGACAAACTGAGTAGGTTGTAGCATCTGCTAGTTTCGCTAAAGATGTCACTCCCGGTGAAGGTATCTCGACACTTTCCTTATCGAATAAGGTGCTGGATATTCTACAAGGAATACCTCTATGCAAAGCAAGAACTAGAGCTACCAGTTTTTAAAAAATGTTTCTACAACATCTTTAGGTTTCTTTTATTTCATTAATCTCATTAATGAAGTCCCATCAAATTATGCTTCCTAAGAATCACAGAAGAAACGAAAGCAGCAATAGTTCTCAGAATATATCAAGTGATCACATCACAGAATATCAGCAGCAGAAGAACATATATGAAATATTGAATATACTAGGAATTCCGTGTTTTAAACTATGCCAGTAGAAAACACGGATTCCACGGTCACGATGAATAGCCAAACCCACATCCCTAGACCCCTACGAGAGCGGCAAGCGACCCTTCCAATTCTAGAGTTAGGACACCCGGTCTTGACTCCTAGAGATGGTCTCCTACTGGAACCTAGAACTCGGTTGCTTGTGCTCCCCGCCTTGGGTCTATCCTAATGCGGAAAAGTAAACAATATACATCAGTGGTGACATCATCCTCAACCCGAAAGTGCCCCAATAAAAGAATATTACATGCACGATTTTACATGAATGAAAAAGAAAAACTCTCATCTCACATAAAAAAAAACGGCTATTCAAAACACGATGATCCAATATAACATATCACAGCAACACATAACATCACATGTCATCAACGTAAGTAAATATGCGTATCCCAATTGTCGTTAACATATAGCACCAAAACCGGCGATAGACTATATATTACACTTACGGTCACAGAAAAGAAAGTGAAAAACTACAACAGTTGGAATCCACAACCACCTTAGACATCATAAACCCAACGCATCACATACATTAGATTTCATGCCCAACCATATGAATTCCTTAGACATCACATGCCTAACAATTATAAACCCTGCATTTTAGTCTCAATATTGAAAACACTTTTTAATAACCTATCGGGTAATTCAACAAGATTCTCGATAACCTGATCGAACGCTCGTCGGAAACTTTAATAGACAACCGCACCCTCGATGCCTTCGACGAAGTGCACTAAGGCGGAACACCGCAGCCGCGAGCACCCGAACGGATGCTTTTGGCGATGGGGTTCTTCTACAGTCACTTGGTCGGGGCTATAGGACGTGGCTGTCTAATAAGGTTACCCGGCGAGTATCCGCATACGCTACATGATTGTGATGGACTTTTGATCACATTAAAATCCCGTGGCAACCGATCAAATGAGACTAAACTACTAGATTTATAAAATTCAAACTAGTTATCTCATAACTGATTATGTGGATTCCAAATATTGTATCACAATCAAAGATAGCTAGACGAAGTTAAACTTTTCGATCGAATGAGCAAGCACCCAAAATTTCCCTACAAGCTCAACAATTGAGTGGAGTTCAAAAAATGCCCAGAACATGCCACAACTCCTATGAACCAGCCGTTGAAGGGTCAACAAATGCCTCACCAGTGGTGCCGCTAAACTACCACAAACCCTAGGGTTTAGTGGCGGTTTTGACGGTCATAGAATCGAGTTAGGGTTTCGTTTTTCTAGAGGGTCCACATAATCGCTTGCATGATTTTCTGAAAATTTTAAACTTGGGAAAATCCAACACTTGGAAAATTTCCAGCGGGGAAAAATTGGGTTATTGATATCCGTTCAAACTTTTAACATCATCTAAATAACCCGAATACATGTTAAAATTACGACTACGAAACACTCTGAGTTTCCTTTGCAGAAAGTTAACATCACATGCAAATTTAGCAAAAGCAAACAACACCTGAAACACCAAAACCCAGACCCTGGAACCCAGGAAAAATTTGAAGCTCAAACACCATAAAGTGGCCGGCCTCCTCGGATTTTCCCCTCATGTTCTCAGCCAAATTCCGAGCAACTAGGTTAAAATTTCTCCTGTGTTCATATTGCATCTCATACAACATTCTGCAGTTGTTCAAAAAATGTTTAAAGGCCTTTTTTAATTCGACAGAAATTGGATTCTAGGGTTTCAAGTTTCGGAGCAGTTTTGGTTTAGTAATCTAACAAACATCGTTTAAATCTCTAGCTTGGCTCTGATACCACTGCAGGGTTACTTAGCACTACAGCAAGATTTCGGAAGGCATTGTCCATGCCGTTTTCAAAAATTTGTCGTTCTACAAAACCCTAACCAAGAATCTTAATTAGAGTTTTAAACAAAACAACATGCAAACAACTTTGCAAACTAAGTGAATGCGGAATATAACTTTGTAGACCGGTCCTTCACTTTAAATACTCCGTGTAGAAGTCCCTTCGCTACCAGTAAGAATCTCCCGAACTCTTGAGAGGCTCCATAAGGTGAAAGATGCAAACATGCTCGAAGTCTTCGAGACCGAAGCTGATCTACGTCGAGGAGACTTAAGCTCATGCTACCTCTTCACTAAATTATGGTTTAGTGAAGAAAACAGCCTAAACTAAATGGTTAATAGTAGATGATGATGAAGTAGGAAATGGGCTCTCTTTAATTTTCTTTTTCTCACAATATTTCTCACCTTAGAAAAAGCTAGTGAGCTTTTTCAATGAAGAAGAAGATGATCAAGTAAAGAATGAGAGAAGAATATAAACCATGGGTGAGTTAGTGTCATGCACTAACTCATGTAAAGACTTAACTAGGGTATGGATAAAGGTTGGGTTAATAAATATCTCAAGGAAAACAAAAGAGTGGACTTGGTCAATGGTTATCCAATGCTTTCTCAAAGCTTCTACCATGAAAAAATTCCACCATTTTAGAATTACTTTGATAAATAAAAACCCTAGCATTATCCTAACTATAGTCTAAGTCTCAAACACCCATGTTTCATGTATCATCAAACATGACACAATAAAATGTACATTAATATATATCACATATATACAATATGCACACTTGTGAGAAAAAGAATACTTAGTGAGCAAATATTAGTTAATGTAAGTTAATATATCAAATATATAATTATACATTAAATTATCAAATCATTATTTTATTTAATAATCCGGCTATATCACATACAACCGACTAATATCATATGAATCAACTTATCGAATCAACACTTGATCCGATAACCAGGCTATATCACATATAACCGACCGATATCTTATATCGTAAGAATAGAATACGGTATCATATACACGTATTAATCTCGGTCCCGCACATATCACATATGTGCTCCTACTCCGTTTCGCATGAACCAAGAAACCTCTGTGTAGGACTCTAAAGACTCGTCAATACGCCGGCAGTAGATGATGGTCATATCAAACACCCACAAGCCACAAGTGGACTGCTAAACATAACGGCCACCCGAGTATTGAGCGATCAGAATATCAACAAGCAAGCCTGCTCAAACTCCTACGAATCCAATCGGTACACTACCGTACAGTCTGGTCTCTTCGTCAGATATATCGCATATCACAGCCTGGGGTGGTATAACGTCAAACCCCAATAGACTGATATGTCATGCCGATGCAAGGTCCATAACTGTTAGAGAAACTACTGATAATACTTACCAGTAAATCTCAGCAACCCTGGCCAGGGATTTCATGTTATGGCCAATTGAGCATAGCGCAACATCCACTCCCAATACCGGGAGAGACGGATCCCCTCCTATCGCTCATTGCCTCTATATGACTCGGGACTGTATCCAAAAACCACCTTTTTGCACGATCTCTTGATCGTGGTATGGTGGAAATCAAAGCACAGTGGGAATCATACAAGACTCTATGACGATCTCGGGTCAACAGACTAACCTGTACCAGTGTCACCAGAGAACTGCTATCTGACGATAGGTATAATACCATCTAGGAGTTCTCGGCGAGTCTGTCTAGTGTACCCAGTGTCCACTGAGCACCCGTATAGAATCTCTGATGTCAAACACCAATGGATATGAGATCATCCATCGCCCATCATATGGGTCAAGATGCGTATACGCTATTCTACTCTGGAATATCGATGCCCTGTCTCGGTACACCCTCGACTAGGAACAATTGTAGGGTGTACTTGTGGACTACCCCTGGCCCCACTAGTTTGATCTCCATCATTGTCCTGGTAGTCAAGTACACATCCTAAGGGCTTTGTCAACATGTGAGAGCAAGACAGTATCATGTATACAAGTCAACATGTTAAGACAAAGAGCAACCAGATAGCATACTATCATATCGAGCAAGAAAGTCCTCCCTATATATGTCCGAGCATCCACTACAATATACATCACATGTACAGTAATGGCCTCTAGGGCATACATATAACTAACACAAGGAATAGGGGGATCTGGAATCCCAAGCCACCCGAACAAAGTAGGAGTATGCTAATGCATCTTCTTCGGGTGTGTTCGTTACCGAGAACTGTTTCTCAGTTGACACTACGTCCTGGGTATTGGATACTGGATCAAGATCCTACGTATGTAATTTGTAACATGGGCTAAAGAGAGGTAAAGGACTGGGAAAAGGTGGTATATCCCTCAGAGAAGGGAATGATGCAATTGTTACAGCCAAAGCAGTTGGCGAATGTCATCTTGTCTTACCAAGTGGTAACACAATGATTCTAACCGAATGTTATTTCGTACCAAAAATATTGTGAATATTTTCCTAAATCAAGGGTTGATTGGGTATGGTACGTTGTATAACGGTATATATGTTTTAAATCACAAAACAGTTTTAAGTTTACAGAACACACACAAGAGGAACAGTTCAGAAATGTACGAAGATTTCTTGTGGCATTGTAAACTAAGTCATATCAATGCGATAAGACTGGCTAAGTTGCATAAGGAAGGATATTTGAATCCATTCAAATTTACATCTTATGAAACATGCCAGCCATTTCTCAAAGGCAAGATGACCAAATCTCCGTTTACTGGACATGGAGAAAGGGCTACTGAACTCTTGGGACTGATACATAGTGATGTATGCGGTGCTATGTCTACACATGCCAGGAATGGTTCCTCGTACTTTATTACATTCACCGATGATCTCTCAAGAATCAGACATATGTTCCTATTGAAACACAAGTCTGAACCTTTTGAGAAATTCAAGGAATATAAGTACAAAGTTGAGAACCATACGGGTAAAAGTATTAAAATCATTCGAGTGGATCGGGGAGGAGAATACTAAGGCACGGAATTCAGAGACTACTTAAAAGAGAATGGGATTCTCTCTCAGCTTACTCCTCCGTATACAACATAGCACAATGGAGTTTCGGAGCGGAGGAATTGCACCCTGTTAGATATGGTGCGCTCTATGATGAGTAATGCTGAGTTGCCTATTTTCTTTTGGGGTTATGCACTTGAGATAGCTGCATTCCTATCGAATAGAGTTCCGACCAAATCCGTTGCCTACCACTCCATATGAGATATGAATGGGAAGAGATCGTCTCTTAAACGAGTTAAGATATGGGGTTGTCCGGCCTATGTTAAAATGCAAAATCCGGACAAGCTCAAGGCAAGGTTAGTTCTGTGCAAATTTGTAGGATATCCCAAACATTCGCGAGGGTGCATCTTCTGCCACACCGAGGAAGAAAATGTGTTCGTTTCTTGACATGCCACCATTTTAGAAAATGAATTTCTTGTGAAAGAAATTAGTGGCAATGAGGTAGAACTGGAAGAAGTTCCAGCAACACAAACTATAACTGACGATTTGGTGGAACCGGAGGATTCAATAGTCCACAACAAAACTCATCCACTCCACAGATCTAGTAGGGTTCCTCATCCACTTTAGAGATACTATGGTTTTTTCATAGACCGTGGGAGCGAGGATTGCATTATGGAAGATGATGACCCAACTAGTTTCGAGCAGGCCATCACAAGTGGAAACTCTGTGAAATGGCTAGATGCTATGCGATCTGAGATGGAATCCATGTACACCAACAAAGTATGGACTTTGAAAGTTTCTCCTGAAGGGGTAAAACCCATCGGGAGCAAGTGGATCTTGAAAAGATAATTGGTGTAGATGGAAAGGTTGAGAACTTCAAAGCAAGACTTGTAGATAAAGGTTTTCGTCAACAACCAGGTGTCAACTATGATGAAATCTTTTCTCAAGTGGCTATGCTTAAGTCCATCAGGATCCTACTTGCCGTTGATGCGTACCATGATTACTAAATCTGGCAATTGGATGTCAAGACCACTTTTCTAAATAGTGATTTAGAAAAAGTGTGTACATACCACAGCCAGAGGGCTTCGTAGACAGTGGGAGCAGCGGAAGCGTATGCAAGCTTCTCAATTCAATCTACTGATTAAAGCAGGCATCACGGAGCTGGAACATCTGTTTCGATGAAGCTGTCAAAGAGTTTGACTTCATCAAAAATGTAGATGAACCATATATATACAAGAAAGTTATAAAGAGTAAGGTTGTCTTCCTCGTATTGTACGTGGATGACATACTCTTGATAGGAAACGATGTTCCTATGCTACACTCAGTAAATCTCTTCTTATCACACAGGTACTCCATGAAAGATCTAGGTGATGCCTCCTACATCTTGGGGATAAAGATCTATAGAGATAGATCTAAGCGGATGTTGGGATTGTCCAAATCCAGGTACATTGACACCATACTAAAGAGGTTTAGTATGGAAGATTCTAAGCATGGTAATTTACCCGCGTGTTAAGGAATCACTCTCTCCAAAGAGATGTCTCCCAAGACTGATTTGGAGAGGGCTCGCATGCAAGAGATACCCTATGCTTCGGCAGTCGATTCTACATGTATGCGATGTTATGTACCGAATCAGATGTAGCTTACTCACTAGGTATAGTTAGTAGGTATCAATCATATCCAGGGGAGAAACACTGTACAGCTGTGAAGAACATTCTTAAGTACTTAAGAAAGACTAAAGATATGTTCTTGGTGTATGTAACGGTGAACTCCAGGTAGAGTCCTTTATCGATTCGAGCTTCCAGAGTGATGAGAACTACAGTAAGTCGGTCTCCGGTTTTGTCTTCACCCTCAATGGAGGGGCGGTATGTTGGAAGAGTTCCAAGCCAGATACCGTAGCAGACTTGACGATGGAGGCTGAATACATCGCTACTAACGATGCTGCCAAAGAGGCTGTCAGGATGAACAAGTTCATAGCTGAACTTGGTGTGGTTCCATCTATTGAGCATCCAATACCTGTGTATTATGATAACAATGGAACTGTGATTTTGGCCAAGGAACCCCGGTCCAATCAAAGATCCAGACATATTCTTAGGCGGTATCACCTGATCTGGGAGATAGTTGATCGCCGGGAGATCGAGGACAGGAGAGTTGACACGGAGGATAACACAGCGGATCCACTCACGAAGGCCATTCCCCAGACGTGATTCGAGAGACTATTTGGGTTGTTGGGTATGAGATACTACAATAACTGACCTTAGTACAAGTGGGAGATTGTTAGAGATATGTATGCCCTAAAGGCCATTATTGTACATTGATGTATATTATAGTGGATGCTTGGACATATATAGAGAGGACTTTCTTGCTCGACATGATAGTATGCTATCTGGTTGCAGTTTATCTAACATGTGCATTTGAATTATTATATTATCTCTATGATACATGTTGATAAAGCCCTTCGGATGTTGGCTTGACTACCAGGACTATGATGCAGATCATATTACTGGGACTTGTGTAGTCTACAAGCATATCCTTTAACAGTTCCTAGTCGAGGGTGTATCGAGACAGGGCATCAATATTCCAGAGTAGACTAGTGTGTACGTTTCTTAAGCCTATATGGGGCGATGGTTGATCCCATATCCATTGGTGTTTGACATCAAAGATTGTACACAGGTGCTCATTAGAGAAAGGGTACACCGAACATGACTCGCTGAGAACTCCTAGATGGTACTATACCTATCGTCAGATAGCAGTTCTCTGGTGACACTGGTACAGGTTAGTCTATGGACCAGAGATCATCATAGAGTCTTGAGTGGTTCCCACTGTGCTTCGATTTCCTCCGTACCACGGCTCAAAGGAGTTATGCAAATCGGTGGATTTTTGGTACAATCCCGAGTCACATGGAGGTAATGAGCGATAGGAGGGGTTTTGCCTCTCCCGGTATAGGGAGTTGATGTTGCGCTATACTCGATTAGCTATAATAGGAAGTTCCTGGCCAGGGCTATTGATGAGATTTACTGGTAAGTGTTATCAGTAGTTTCTCGTACCGTTATAGGCCACACATCGGCATGACTTATCAAGTTATTGGGACTATTACATCCCCAGACTCGGTGTGCGACATATCAGACGAAGAGACTGGACTGTACGGTAAGTGTTACTTATAGGCTTCATGTGAGTTTGGACAAGCTGGCTTGTTGATCTTCTAATCGCTCAATACCTGAGTAGTCGTTACGTCTAGCTAGTACCGCTGACGGCTTGTGGGTGACTGATGTGATCATCACCTACTGCTGGCGTATTGACGAGTCTTTAGAGTCCCACAAACAAGTTTCCTAGTTCAAGCAAAACGAAGTAGGATATGTTGATATGTGCGGGGGCCTGCTTAAATACGAGTATGTGATACCATATTCTAATCTGGCGGTTATTTGTTATCGGTTAGGTTATATGTAATATAACCGAATTATTCAATCAAGTGTTGTTTGAAAATGTGATATACAGATAAATGATATTAGTCGGTTATATGTGAATTAACCAGATTATTAAATCAAGTGTTGATTTAATAATATGATATATATTTATATTTGATATAATTATATTAACTAATATTATTAGCTCACTAATTATTATTCTTAATATATATATTAATATATATATATATATGATATATATATTAATAAATATATATATACATATATATATATTATGAAGCATGGCATGGATTTTCTAGTTTTAGAAAATAGAAAATGAGGTGGAAAATGAGGAAAGATAATTGAGGAATGGTGAGGCATGGCTTTTCTAATTGTTTATTCATTTAGGATACACTATAGAAGCATGGTTGCTTTATATTATTGATATTTATTGATGCTTCTATGATTGTGATATTAGATAAGCCATTCTTCACTTCATTTTTAAGGCTCATGCTTGCTAACTTGCATTCTTGAGTTGAGCTCATGAGATGAGTTCTTCTCTTTAGCTTTCTTCATTCTCCTCCTCACCTCCTCTAAGCTCAATCCCTCACATTAGTTCTGAAACCTTGATCTTGTGAGAACCCTAGTGAGCAAACAACACCCCTACTTCACCATCCTACACTAGATTAGCACTTTGGTGTAGTGTTTTTCCTTCACTAAAGAGTTTAGTGAAGAGGTAGCTTGGATTAGCAGACTTCGGGTATATCATCTTCGGCACGAAGGTCATTGAAGCAAGTTCGTTCAACCTTCAAGTGGAGCCTAGTGGAGTCGCGTGGACTACTACATGGAGCTTGAGAAGAGAAGGACACTGTCTACAAAGGTTGTAGCCACCCTTCTCTTAGTTAGGTTTTATGATATCATAGTTAAACTATAATCATCTAGTTTAAGATCTTGGTTAGTGTTGATTAGCACCCCAGAAATTTTTAAAATGGCATGCTTGATGCTACTAAAACCCTGTGGTGTTGCTAACAAACACTTTCAGTAAGGTACCCCGGGGCAAGAAGCTCGAGATATAGACGATGAGCCTGGCAGGAGGGAACACTACCTATCGGTGATAGTTTGAACCCGGTGATTATCCGGAGGATACTGGCCGGAGTCGTGAGATGGATATGAGGGCCGATCAGAGGATGCGGCGCCTGAGGGCCGATCAGAGGATGCAGCGCCTGAGATATGAGGATTTACGTATCGATGCTTGACACGGGTTTCATGATGTTTCGAGTGTCGGTGTTGGAAACTCAGGTTCCATAATATTATGTGTCGTTGATGGACACATGTTGGTAGATTTTCCTCATACATACAGGCATTTGATTCAGATGATTGCTTTTACATGTCATTGGCATTGATTATATTGTTGATACATATGAATACATGGACACCGTAGATATCATAGTATCACCTTCATGATACAGTATGACCTAGGAGTCGCTGTTTATTCGATTTCTACCTGCTGATGTTTTGTACTCACGAGTGGGCAACTCACCCCCGTTGTGCCACAGTTTTCTTGCAGGTTCAACCGCTTGGATCAGTAGCAGTATCGAAGGCACACAGCTTGATTTTAGGGTGGTTGCTATGGTAGGTGGTACACTTTAGATCGTACCCACTCTTGTATTTATTATTTCTATTATATCTAGTCAAACTCCATCAATCAGAAACTAGACTTTGTATATTGGTAGACCTAGACAGACTTGTGTGACTGCGAGACTTAGAGTGAGGGTGTATGTTCGCTTATTTTGTGTTGTGTCTTGCTGTATTTACTTATACTTTCTGTGTTGATCTTTGCCGTTGGGCGTCGTATATATTGCTTATTTGCATGGTTGGAATTCTACCATTTGGCGAAGAGCTAGCTCCCGCTTGGGCATGCTTATATATATATATGTGTGTGTGTGTGTGTGTGTGTGTGTGTGGTTTTGGATCAAACTATACAAGGGAGGTGCTGCCCAAATTTTTAAAAGAAAAAAAAATGTTTTCAACTAGTATTTAACCCACTTGCATTTTCATATATCATTATCTATGCATTTAAAGAAAAACTTGATTTCATTATTCCTTTATTTCAAAACTGCAGCTCCACTATTTTCCGCAAAAAATTTTAGATTTATGGGCTTCGGCTTACTTGAATTACGTTATGCCTTCAGACGTTGCGTGATTTAAGTGCCGGTCACGAGCTAAATTCCAGGTCATGACAATTGTGTAGCACTTTGACGTTTCTAACATGGTTGGATTGTATTGTATATGTTTTTTGTAAAATAATCAAAATATGAAGAGATTCTTTTTAAAAACTAGATTCTCTATAAAAGCTAACAATCTCCCACTTTTTGATATTTTTACAAAACTTGCAATATTATATATATTGTATTCATATGCTCCCCCTTAATGAATGCTCAATATTTATTTCTCCCCATTTTTGAAAATATCAAAAAGTGGTGATATAGAAGAGTAAATATAAATATAGGAAGCTTATCAATAAATTCTGTGATAAAATGCAACATGAGAATGCAAAATACATAACCATAAACTAACACATACTAAATATGTCTATTACAACCAAATTGAAAAGCAAATAACTATTTTAACGAAGTACATACGAAATTATAAACTAAATTGTTCAAACCTAAAGAAATAGAAACTACGCATAATCTAGAATCGTTCTGATTCGTCATCGTCGTCATCGTTCTCAGGTTGTTAAGGTGGTGGTGGATGATACTCAAACGGAGGATGATGAGGGTAGTTTGCATGTGAATATTGAACCAAGTAGAAATGCAAGCACTCGAACCATAGGCAAAATAATTTTAGTATGTAAAACATGAAACATGTGCGGGTTTTCATCTTCATACATCAACCTAGATATTTGTTCTTGAGAAAGACCGGGAGGTAGTTGAAAATATTCTATTGTATCATTAAAAATATCAACCCCTTCATTAGGAACTTGCAAAACTCGTGCAAGGGAAGTGGGTGATATGGTGATAGTTGTTCATTAAAGACGAGTACGAAGAACATTAGATTGATCATGACTACTATAACACCTTAGAATGCGGTTAGTGTTAATTAAGCGATAATGCGGGTTTTTAGTAAAAAGTTAACCAAAATAGTTTTCACATATTTTATAAAAATTAATTAATATTTTATTATTATTTGTTTAAGCTTGCACACACTTGTAAATGTTAACTTGGAGGTGTTAACCATGCTTAAGTAGTCATGGCATCCTAAACCAATTTTTAAGCCATGTTAACCCATTTCATTATTCTTTTGACTAAGTGTTGATTTGAGAGAGAGACGGAGAGAGAGAGTTGACAATGGAGAATGATGAGGCATGGGGCAAGCATGGGAGCATTTAATGAGGAGAGAGAAGGGGTATGGCTCATCTCCTAATCTCACACCCTCATTTTTCCTTCACCACTCTCACACTCTCATTTTCCCTCAACACTCACACTCTCTCATTTCTTGTTCTTCTTCTCATTTCCCTTCCCCAAACTGAAACCTATCTTGTACTTCATTAAAACCAAGCCTAATCTTCACTAAACTTTATTAAAACCCTCACAAAGTCAAGTTAAGCCTCTAGAGATGACTTGGAGCATGGAAAGCTAGGGTTTTTGAGTAAGTTTGGTAAGGTAGTGATCTCTAACCATTAGCTAGGCTTTTAAGATGTTGTGTTGCTTATTAGTTGTTGTTTAAAACACCAAAGTTATAGTTTTGTGCAATTATCGTATTTTTGGTGATAAATTGGTGTCTCTGGGATCTGCTATCACTACGTAAGCTTACTGTAAAATCTAGCAATGCAGTAGTATTGTGTTAGAAGCCCTAAGTATTCACCTGAAACCCGGACCCCACCCTTTACTGTTCACCCGGCGAGATTGGCGAAAGATCCGACGCCGCCGTATTTTTGTTGACCTGGGCAGTTGTGGTTTTGAGGGTAGCTGTCTGTAGGTTATCCTGGGTGTTTGGTACAACTTGATTTTCCTATATTGACTGTAAGAAAAATCTGGGACCACTTTGCTAGTTTCTAGTGTTTCGGCAATGCGTGATACGGTATCTGACATGATTTGCGTACTTTGTGTAGCTTGCTGCACTTAGGTTGGGTTTAGAATATCGCTACATACGTTAGCCACTAAGCTAACACTTGAGAGTTTGTAGGAGTCAATGCGTTGATCTAAGTGTAGTTTGTATGTATTATTGGATGGCTTTTAAGTTGCACTTGTTGTGTTTTGTGTGATATTAGGATCGTAGGCGGGGACTTCAGACGCTGCAAGGAGGGGAAAACAAGCGGTTGGATTTACCTAGCTCGAGATCGTCGGTGAGTAGATTTAACATCTATGAGGTAATCTTCCATATGGTGTTAAGCGTTGAGGGCTAGATATGATGTTGTAGCCACATTTTTATATGCATATGCGTTGATTGTGAATGAGCATTATTTGCATACCATTATTTGTTGTACATTGACTTAATACTTATTGGACACTGCACCATTACTGACGGTTTATGTAGCATGAGCACTGAATTGCATGCCACACACATACCGTTGGTAATTACCATGACACACACAACATATACATATATATGGTACTGCATTCGTTATTTGACATTGCGGCTGTTGATTCTTGTTTCGTGCATATGAATTGCATCATGCATACATACGTACATGCATACACACATAACTTGCTATAGCTACATATACACCTTTATTTGATGTTGCATTTGACTTCGGGGAATTTAGGAACCGCATGATATCTTTAAAAACTTGATTCATTTAAAAGAGCGTTTCCCTTGATATGCTCATATTACTATTCTATGTTGCATACATCGTATTTCATGGATTTACGCATTAAGATACTGATTTCATATGATTTATGGATTTGAGAACTGTGGTTATAATTCAAGAAAGTATGCATCGTTTTGAAAACCGGGTTTCTCTTGATATGATATTTCGATGCGTCCACCATGAGTTTTCTCGGTTCTGAGATTGCTTTTCGAAACCCGATTCGAGGAGATGGATGATCTGTTTGTGGGTTCATGGTGGACCCAGTATGGTAGTCCGGGGCAAGAAAAGTATGTTTTGCAGTAGACGATGAGCCTGGCAGAGGGACTACTACCTACCGGTGATAGTTTGGACCCGGCAGTTATCCGGAGGATACCGACCGGAGTCGTGAGATAGATATGGGCCGATCCGGACTGACGGAGCCCGAGTTATGTGGATTTACGTGTCGATGCTGGACACGGGTTTTCATGAGGCCTCGAGTGTTGATATTGGGCACTCAGGTTTCATGAGATTTACAGATATGATGGCTGATCAGAGTGACGGTGCCTGAGGTATTGGGATTTGGGGTGTCGTTGATGGACACCGGGTTTTTCCATGATGATGAGTCATTGATGATGTTATGTTTTATCCCACACTCAGGATTTATTAGATATGCATTGTTCCATGTAGTTTTAGTACCCTTATGTTGTACCTTGATCATGATTGTTGCATATCCAAATTGCCATACTTATGTTATCAGATTGCATGTTTTAGATTATCGTTGTTCGTGCATACCTACGGTTATCTGTATGATGTTACTTACTATTCACGAGTTGGTAACTCACCCCTGTTGTGCCATAGTGTTTTGTAGGCTTTACCCTCAGAGTAGTCGCGACATGGCTCCTTATTGTATCTATTTTTGCGGATACCGCTACAGTTGGCTGTGAGGCCTTTTTGGTCTAAGTGGGTTTGCGGTTATCCGAACACATCTATTGTATATCTCATTGTATCTAGTACTCTCCATCTACCACTTTCATGTATTGACTTATAGACTAGTTGTGAGGAGCGATATTGTATATTTTATGACTCTGGGTGTCATGCTCGTGTGAGCCGACTTTTCTTATGTCACTTTATCTCTTTTATGTTTTTTTTTCATTTTTATTGTCTATTTCTTCACTACGGCGTCGTATGTATACTTGTAGTGATTGTTTTCCGCCTTTGAGGGTGATTTGCTCCTGTTGGGATGCTTTATTTATATTCTGTGTTTGTACCCGTTTCGAGAATAGTTTTACAAAGGAGGTGAACCAAAATTTTTAATAAAATAAACTTAAACTTTAAGATTTTTACTTGAGATTTCTAATGTTTTAACAATGTTTTATCACTTACTTCTCTTTATGGTTTAGATTTCTGGGTTTTCGACTTATTTAAATTGCGTTACGTCTGTTGACGTCACGCGGTTTAAGTGCCGGTCACGTTCCTAAACTGGGTCATGACAACTACATTGCATGTTGGAATAGAAAAGATAAATGAAATTTGCATGAGATGAACAAGCAAGTGTTAAAAATGGAATTTAATCTTGAAAATTGAAAAGTGGGTTGAATTGAAAATGAGTGATTTCATTTAGACGAACCCGTGAAACGGTCTTGATTTTCTTGGTGACAAGGTGATCTTATAGATTGGAAGCGTCTTGTGAGATAAATATAAACTCGACAACTTCGGCGACCAAAAATTCTTGAATGTCGCTTGGCACTGTTGACGCTTGATAGGTCTCATCTTATCTTTAGTTAGATATGAGTCTCATACACCCAAGTCCAATGTATCATCTAGCATGATACAAAATATAAATACATTAATATATATTACATATATATTTAAATGTATTAGTAGAAAAGAAATTCTTAAGTGAGCTAATATTAGTTAATATATATTAATATATCAAATATATAAAAATATATTAAATTATTAAATCAACACTTGATTTAATAATCCGGCTATATCACATATAAGTGACAAATATCGTTTATATCAACTTATCGAATAAACACTTGATTCAATAACCCGGCTATATCTCATATAACCGATTGATATCATATATCGCGAGATTAGAATACGGTATCATATACACGTATTAATCTCGGTCCCACACATATCACATATGTCCCCAACTTCGTTTCGCTTGATCCATGAAACCTCAACGTAAGACTCTAAAAACTCGTCAATACGCCAGCAGTAGGTAATGATCATATCAGTTACCCACAAGGTGTCATGACCCGAAAGTACAGAACGTGACCGGCACTTAGAATACGAAGCGTCCAGAGGCGCAACGTAACCTAAGTAAGCCGAAGCCCAGAAATCTAAACCATAAAAAGAAGAAGAAGTAAAAGAAAACATGAAGAAAACAAGTTTAAAAGCATCAGCCAATTTTCTCAAAAATTTCGGCAGAGTCTCCTTTGTAAAAACTGGCCCCAAACGGGTACAACAAGTATAATATACACAAACAATAAAAAGCATCCCCAAACGGGAGCTAGCTCTACGCCAAAAGGCGAAAACAACCACACCAATGCACAATAGTATACAACGCCAAAGGGCGAGGCTCAAAACTCAAAAGAAAACAAATCCACTAAATCAGAAGAATACATATGCAACTCTAAGGTCGAAATAAACAACCGGTCCAATAAACTTAACAAGTAATACATGTTTGGTTGATGGAGCTTTCTAGATACAAAAGAAATAATAAAAGTACAATGGCGGTCTAGATACAAGTGAACCAACTTACCGTGCAAATCACCCTGAGTGAATAGATGTGCCAGCAAGCGGCCAGGAAAACCAGTACATCGAACCTGTAATAAAATTTGTCACAACGGGGGTGAGTTGCCAACTCGTGAGTAGAAGATATCTGCGAAAAGAAATCGAATGTACGACGCTGTCCTAGTTCATAATAATATACTAATATACTACTAGTCATCAAGTAAGGACAGAATAATAAGCTACATATAAGTGCAAATTTTTCGTGCTCGTGTCAGTGCCTCATATAGTACTATGTCATGAGAACGAGTATGCATGCACCATGAATGTAAAACAACCAATCCTGAAATCTAGATATATCTGTATAAGAAATCTTTAGCTTTTATCAGGGTAAAATGTGTATAGAAATCTGAAATACCAACGATGAAATCCATGGAAATCCGTGTCATGCATTGACACAAAACATGTAAATCTCAAGTCTCAATACCTCATAGTCTCAATATCTCATAGTCTCAATATCTCGGGCTCCGTCAGTCCGGATCGGCCCATATCATCAAATCCCACGACAACGGTCGGTATCCTCCGGATATCCGCCGCGCCAGACATCACCGGTAGGTAGCCTTCCCCTGCCATGCTCATCATCTACAACTCGATCTTCTTGCCCCGGGGTACCATACCGGGCCCACCATGTACCCGAGACGGTTCATCCACTCCTCGAATCGGGTCTCGAAATCTAACA
Organism: Agapanthus africanus; assembly: GCA_030015575.1. Taxonomy (NCBI): domain Eukaryota; kingdom Viridiplantae; phylum Streptophyta; class Magnoliopsida; order Asparagales; family Amaryllidaceae; genus Agapanthus; species Agapanthus africanus. Next base: position 450,212,546 of record CM057341.1, on the reverse strand, counting down.
GAAAACATGAAATCTCATGGTTGACGACACATACATCACGAGAAAACCGCATCTTATGTTTTAAAAAGAGAGGAGGAGAGAGAGAGAAGTTTTTATGTATTCTTGCGGTTTTCCCCAAAAATCCAGAAATCTCATATAAATCCAAAATCCCAAAAATCATGAGTAAGTATATGATAAGTGTCAGCATATGTCCCCATAATACTGCATGATAACATGAAAATATGAATGCATGAATGTCTAAGTAATAAATGCCATGTCTAGACTAACATCTGAGAGTAATCATAATGCTATATCGATCTAGCTTTTAGCTGATTCTATCAATAAAAGATAATATGATCTAAAATGTACGTGACTTAACAATTACCGATGATGATGTGTGTGAGCCGGCAAATAAGTGTGCGTGGAATATGCGCATCATCGGTAATGGTTCTGGTGTCCTAACAGGCAAAGTTTTATGCTGATTATAGAAACATATGTACAAACATGCACATTATGATTACGGTATGAATGTAAAGATGGATGTGTAATAACCACTCATCTGCGATATACAAGTACCACTACCACTATATGACTCGAACCTAAACTAGTGTCCATCTAACCTCTTAAGGAACTAAACCTAAGAAACTAGTCGATAAGAAATAGGAGTACACCTAAAGTCTGAGTCCATATCTCTAATAGTCGGCGATCCAGCCTCAATAGCGTCACGTACGTAGTACAATTTCCTCGAAACAAGAGTGCGAATCAATCATCACAACTATGCCTCGTACGGTAAAATCCATCGTACGGCATCTCAATATCGGGGTACGGGTCAAGTATCACCTACGTGTCTCATCATTCGTATAATATCATCATCAACTCATGTCATGATCAAGGTACTATACTGTACTCGCGTATATCAATCATATTTCATTGCCAGCATAATTATACTTCGTTAATTTATCCTCAGAAATATCATGTCATATGTGTCATATTGTGATTAGGTCACACTTATATCATATCGTAATCAAATCATACCTATATGATATCGTAATTAAGTCACGCATAAATGATATCGAAATCAAGTCACACCGGTATGATGTCGTAATCAAGTCACGCATATATCATATCAGAATTTCAAACACATGTTACGGTCCGAGTGCTATTTTAGAGTCCCATGTACCTCAATACCATCACCACCCTTTATTATCTATGTATACCTATTCATTAACTCATTTCCTAATGATCCGCTAACATCATAACACGACCGTAGCCAAGAATCACGGCATCAGCCCAGTTATATTGTTTCATCCCCGTGTATCATATCACATCCCTGTATCACATATACGTATTGTGTAGTCCTATATATACACATACACGTATACACCACATCTAGTCTCAGTGTGTGCGTGTGTGCGTATCTACCTAAAACCTACGAAATCTCCTCCAAGATATTCATCCTCGGGTAAGGTCTTTCTAAATCAATCTAGTCCAACCTAGGGTCATTACTAGGGTCCTACTCATCGAAATTCTAAGGTCACGTCAGGCTTCCTAATGACAATAAGTACTATTCCTATTGTACGTTTGCGGGGGTGCTAAACGCCATCCACCCGACTTCCCCCGTAGATATACATCTACTCACCTGGTCCTTGTCTGCCGAAGACGGTGTCGCCATCCTCTTCTTCATCGCCCGCAGTCCACGTGAGGGGTACCTATACGCAAACATATATAGTATCGTAAACTGAATCACGGACAAAAGTCAAAACGACGCACAGAACGCGCATAGGTTAAAACCTATGTCCCGTTCACGCAAAAGAACCAAATATCGCTCGATATCAGCATACAAACTCTGATTAACCGAGATAAACATCAACAAACAACTCTTAGTTTAAAACTCATTACATATAGTATAAAATATGATTTAATCCATCAAAACCCTAAAAATCGATCAAGTCGTCCGATTTCGTAAAACCCGAAAATGCCAATTTACCGTTTTACTTCAAAACTTACTGTTTAAATGAAACTAATGGTCATAATATTCATTAATTAGCATAACTAGATTATACAAACCACTACTATATTTTTATTACATAAATTTGTATTAATTTGGAATTTCTAGTTTGCAACCATTATCAATTTTCAACATCTTACAAGCAAAATTCCACAATTTCACGACTAAACTTGATTTTGCCTAAATTAACTTATCAAACTACAATTTATAATGATAGTAATATAATGAAACCATAAATTAGATTTTAAATCTCATTTATTTAAGAATTTCCAAATTCTAGTTAGCAAATATAGCAATTTTCTTACAATTTCTCAATTATTAATAGAAACTAGTAACCAAATTAAGTTTTCCATTCCACTAACAAGTTAATACTCTCATTAAAACCACAATATAGTGATAAAAATATAAATTATAATTTATTAACACCAATATATATGTTTTATAGAAACCTAGTTAGCAAAAATATTTAATTTAAACAATTTTAAATGAACAATTTATAATTCAACAACCATGCAAGATTTTTTCCAATTCTAAAAGTGTTAAACTAATTATTATAACCCTACTTAATTAATAAAAACCATAACCTAATTTTATAACCCTAACTTGAATTTTTAAAACTTGTTGATAGAATTAATTTATTAAATCTAATTATGCTAGAATGAAACATTAAATAACAATAATTCAAAAGAACAAGATTTATACCTCCACAACATGAAATCCAAACATGAAAATAAGCCTCCAAAATGAATGCTTTCCATCTCCAAAATCCATGTAAGGATGAGCAAAGAATAGAGGGTAGGAATTAATTAGGATTTTGTGGATTTTTTATTGAATTTTTAATGAATTTTTTGATGGATTTTGCAACAAAATCAAAGGGTGAAAATGGGGGGGGGCTGCCATGGGGAAGTGGCCGGCCAGGGTGGGAGGAAATGGGAGAGAAAGAAAAAGTGAAGAGTTGTGTAGAAACTTCCTTCATAAATTTCCTTCTTTATGTCTTTTCAACTTTTATTCATTTTCTTTTTAAATTTTCCATAAAACCTAAATTCTAGAAGTCACTTGAAGAATCAAGTGAGAGGGGGCTGCTAAGGCTGGCCAAAATAGTGTGAGGGAGTAAAAGAGAGTGTGGGTTTTGTTTGGGAAAAGATAAAAGTTGTACCGCACTTCATTTGTACTAATTTCACCGAAAAAAGTCTTTTTCTTCGATATTTTCTAACACCGGTTAACAACCCTATTTCAATTCAAAAACCACATGATAAAATTTTATTTATTGTATTATGATGCACAAAATTTGTTTCAACTCATTCCAGTTTGTAATTTTCCCGAATTTAATGTATTAGTGACGGCTTAAAATAATATTAAAATAATTAATTTCGGAAAAATTTTCAGAAATTTTGAAATCTCACCAGTGGCTCAATAAACACCAAATACTACCAATTACATAGTTAGAACATTTATATTTAATTTTAAAATAAAGATATTTGTATTTTGACTTTTTACAGAAAACTCCGTTATTTTACCGATTTTCCGAAATTTCACCAAAACGATTTTCAACACGTTACAATCTTCCCCCCTTAAAGAAATTCGGTCCCCGAATTTAAATTAAAACTCCCTCTCCAAATACTAAAACATTTAGCAAAACACTCAAATCGTCGGGGCTCCGAAATCATCAATACATAACTAAAATCAACTCCGTCAAGCATAACGCAATCATCGGAGTTATGGCGAAAATAAAATATCAAAACCCAATACGAAAACCAACATAATATACATCAAAACTACAACTTATCTATAGTGCGCATCATAGTAAAATCGTCACAATATCTGGATAAAGAAGCATGCAAGAACCCCTTTTTGAAAATCGCCGTGCGATGCACATGTCACGGCATAAGTAGCGGACGTTTATTTTTTTTTTAAAAATAGCTATATATATATATTTAACATACACGTCCCGCCTGGTTACCAAATCAATAGTAATGAATATAAATACATACTGCTGGAACTGAAACCAATCCTAATCACATCATAAAAATATCATGTGCGTCCGGTGCGCACTGAAATCAAAACCAAATACAGATACCATGAATACACACAAAGCAAAATTAAGTGCAACAGGTGTGCACCAAAACATCTGTCAAGTGCAACGGGCGTGCATGACTCAATATCAGGTGCATCAAATCTGCATAAAACCCCGATTTAGTACATCTGGTGTGCACAAAATCGTATCAAGTGCGCCAAGTGTGCGCAAGAATCTCAATCAGGTGCACATAGTGCACGAAAACATACACTGAATATCAAAATCGAAATCACAGTACGAAAGTGCATGAAAACTAGGTCGAAGCATATGTCAAGATCATGTGTAACCATATGCACGAAATCAAATCAAAATATCGAAATGTATTAAAACCAAATCAAGTGCACTGGGTATGTACTAAACAACATCAATACAACTGATATATGAAACACAAATAGAATGTAATGAAGGTACACATAAGAAATACCAATCGTAGAACAAAATTCTCAAAATACCAAAATCCAATCAACGAAAATATGAAATTCAAATCACCAAATCAAAATCGTAAACACTATCGTCAATGTGCGCCTCTTTCCCCCTTTCCTCTGGTGTCGACTGCTTCGAACTCGTCTCTTCATAGGCGTGCCGACTGCGCTACCAACGGCAATACTCATATCTAGAGTCTCCCACGTAGTCGATCCATTCACCTGATATCCGGACTACATTAAACTTTTTGATCGATCCATCAAAATCCCATAATTCCCCGAGAGCTCAATACTCAAGTACAGTTTAAAAATATCCGGTACATACCCCAGCATCGATGGTCCAGCCATAAAAGGGCAAACCCAAGCCTCACTAATGGCACCGCGGAACTGCCATAAACCCTCAGGTTCAAGGGCGTTCTCGTGGTCATTATGTCGAGTTAGGGTTTCATTCTTCTAGAGGGTCCATAGAAATACCTGCATGTTCTTCCGAATACTTTAAACTTGGGAAAATGGGTTTCTGACAATCGTTCGAATCCTTTAACTTCGTCTGGACGACATGTGAATACCCTTCATCCACACGCTGAACAATGCTTCACTCCTCAAGAATAACCAATACCCTAATGGTTATCGCATTCGAGCCGCAGCATCCTCTGCCCGTGCGACCGTGGTAACAGAAACCACCCTCCGACATCGACGAAGATAGATCAAAGGAACGAATGAAATGCGGTGCAAACAAATGTACATCCTAAGGCTATTTAAGAAGAGTAGCGTATCGTAAGTATGTCGCGGATCATACCCACGGTACGTCACTCGACCTAAGTCGCCTACTCCATCAACCAAGGGTCACCTAGACTTATACAAGGTTAAACCTAGCGCTCTGATACCAACTTTGTCACGATCCGAAAGTACGGAACGTGACCGGCACTTAGATTACGAAGCGTCTAGAGGCGCAACGTAACCTAAGTAAGCCGAAGCCCAGAAATCTAAACCATAAAAAGAAGAAGAAGTAAAAGAAAACATGAAGAAAACAAGTTTAAAAGCATCAGCCAATTTTCTCAAAAATTTCGGCAGAGTCTCCCTTGTAAAAACTGGCTACAAACGGGTACAACAAGTATAATATACACAAACAATAAAAAGCATCCCCAAACGGGAGCTAGCTCTACGCCGAAAGGCGGAAACAACCACACCAATGCAAAATAGTATACAACGCCAAAGCGCGAGGCTCAAAACTCAAAAGAAAACAAATCCACTAAATCAGAATAATACATGCGCGACTCTAAGGTCGAAATAAACAACTGGTCCAAGAAACTTAACAAGTAATACAAGTTTGGTTGAAGGAGCTTTCTAGATACAAAAGAAATAATAAAAGTACAATGGCGGTCCAGATACAAGCGAACCAACCTACCGTGCAAATCACCCTGAGTGAACAGATGTGCCAGCAAGCTACCAGGAAAACCTGTACATCGAACCTGTAATAAAATTTGGAACAACGGTGGTGAGTTGCCAACTCGTGAGTAGAAGATATCTGCAAAAAGAAATCGAATGTACGACGCTGTCCTAGGTCATAATAATAAACTAATATACTACTAGTCATCAAGTAAGAACAGAATAATAAGCTACGTATAAGTGCAAATGTTTCGTGCTCGTGTCAGTGCCTCATATAGTACTATGTCGTGAGAACGAGTATGCATGCACCATGAATGTAAAATAACCAATCCTGAAATCTAGATATATCTGTATAAGAAATCATTAGATTTTATCATGGTAAAATGTGTGTAGAAATCTGAAATATCAACGATGAAATCCATGGAAATCCGTGTCAAGCATCGACACAAAACATGTAAATCTCAAGTCTCAATACCTCATAGTCTCAATATCTCATAGTCTCAATATCTCGGGCTCCGTCAGTTCGGATCGGCCCATATCATCAAATCTCATGACAACGGTCGGTATCCTCCGGATATCCGCCGCGTCACACATCACCGGTAGGTAGCCTTCCCCTGCCAGGCTCATCGTCTACAACTCGATCTTCTTGCCCCGGGGTACCATACCGGGCCCACCATGTACCCGAGACGGTTCATCCACTCTTCGAATCAGGTCTCGAAATCCAAAAGAAAACATGAACTCTTATGGTGGACGACACATACATCACGAGAAAATCGCATCTTATGTTTTAAAAAGAGAGGAGGAGAGAGAGAAGTTTTTATGTATTCTTGCGGTTTTCCCCAAAAATCCAGAAATCTCATATAAATCCAAAATCCCAAAAATCATAAGTAAGTATATGATAAGTGTCGGCATATGCCCCATAATACTGCATGATAACATGAAAATATGAATGCATGAATGTCTAAGTAATAAATGCCATGTCTAGACTAACATCTGAGAGTAATCAAAATGCTATATCGATCTAGCTTTTAGCTGATTCTATCAATAAAAGATAATATGATCTAAAGTGTACGTGACATAACAATTACCGATGATGATGTGTGTGAGCCGGCAAATAAGTGTGCGTGGAATATGCGCATCATCGGTAATGGTGCTGGTTTCCTAACAGGCAAAGTTTTATGCTGATTATAGAAACATATGTATAAACATGCACATTATGATTACAGTACGAATGTAAAGACGGATGTGTAATAACCATTCATCTGTGATATACAAGTACCACTACCACTATATGACTCGAACCTAAACTAGTGTCCATCTAACCTCCTAAGGAACTAAACCTTAGCAACTAGTCGATCAGAAATAGGAGTACACCTAAAGTCTGAGTCCATATCTCTAATAGTCGGCGATCCAGCCTCAATAGCGTCACGTACGTAGTACGATTTCCTTGAAATAAGAGTGCGGATCAATCATCACATCTATGCCTCGTACGGTAAAATCTATCGTACGGCATCTCAATATCGAGGTACGGGTCAAGTACTACCTACGTATCTCATCATTCGTATAATATCATCATCAACTCATGTCATGATCAAGGTACTATACTGTACTCGCGTACATCAATCATATATCATTGCCAGCATAATTATACTTCGTTAATTTATCCTCAGAAATATCATGTCATATATGTCATATTGTGATTAGGTCACACTTATATCATATTGTAATCAAATCACACCTATATGATATCGTAATCAAGTCACGCATATACGATATCGAAATCACGTCACACCTGTATGATGTCGTAATCAAGTCACGCATATATCATATCAGAATTTCAATCACATGTTACGGTCCGGGTGCTATTTTAGAGTCCCATGTACCTCAATACCATCACCACCTTTTATTATATATGTATACCTATTCATTAACTCATTTCCTAATGATCGGCTAACATCATAACACGTTCGTAGCCAAGAATCACGGCATCAGCCCAGTTATATTGTTTCATCCCCGTGTATCATATCACATCCCTGTATCACATATACGTATTGTGTATATATATATATATATACCTACACCTAGTCCTATATATATACACATACACGTATACACCACATCTAGTCTCAGTGTGTGCGTGTGTGCGTATCTATTTAAAACCTACGAAATCTCCTCCAAGATATTCATTCTCGGGTAAGGTCTTTCTAAATCAATCTAGTCCAACCTAGGGTCATTACTAGGGTCCTACTCATCGAAAATCTAAGGTTACGTCAGGCTTCCGAATGACAATAAGTACTATTCCTATTCTACGTTTGCGGGGGTGCTAAACGCCATCCACCCGACTTCCCCCGTAGATATACATCTACTCACCTGGTCCTTGTCTGCCGAAGACGGTGTCGCCATCCTCTTCTTCATCGCCCGCAGTCCCCGTAAGGGGTACCTATACGCAAACATATATAGTATCGTAAACTGAATCACGGACAAAAGTCAAAACGACGCACGTAACGCGCATAGGTTACAAAACCTATGTCCCGTTCACGCAAAAGAACCAAATATCGCTCGATATCGGCGTACAAACTCCGATTAACCGAGATAAACATCAACAAACAACTCATAGTTTAAAACTCATTACATATAATATAAAACATGATTTAATCCATCGAAACCCTAAAAATCGATCAAATCGTCCGATTTCGTAAAACCCGAAAATGCCAATTTACCGTTTTACTTCAAAACTTACTGTTTAAATGAAACTAATGGTCATAATATTCATTAATTAGCATAACTAGATTATACAAACCACTACTATATTTTTATTACACAAATTTGTATTAATTTGGAATTTCTAGTTTGCAACCTTTATCAATTTTCAACATCTTACAAGCAAAATTCCACAATTTCACGACTAAACTTGATTTTGCCTAAATTAACTTATCAAACTACAATTTATAATGATAGTAATATAATGAAACCATAAATTAGATTTTAAATCTCATTTATTTAAGAATTTCCAAATTCTAGTTAGCAAAAATAGCAATTTTCTTACAATTTCTCAATTATTAATGGAAACTAGTAACCAAATTAAGTTTTCCATTCCACTAACAAGTTAATACTCTCATTAAAACCACAATATAGTGATAAAAATATAAATTATAATTTATTAACACCAATATATATGTTTTATAGAAACCTAGTTAGCAAAAATATTTAATTTAAACAATTTTAAATGAACAATTTATAATTCAACAACCATGCAAGATTTTTCCAATTCTAAAAGTGTTAAACTAATTATTATAACCCTACTTAATTAATAAAAACCATAACCTAATTTTATAACCCTAACTTGAATTTTTAAAACTTGTAGATAGAATTAATTTATTAAATCTAATTATGCTAGAATGAAATATTAAATAACAATAATTCAAAAGAAAAAGATTTATACCTCCACAACATGAAATACAAACATGAAAATAAGCCTCCAAAATGAATGCTTTCCATCTCCAAAATCCATGTAAGGATGAGCAAAGAATAGAGGGTAGGAATTAATTAGGATTTTGTGGATTTTTTATTGAATTTTTAATGAATTTTTTGATGGATTTTGTAACAAAATCAAGGGGTGAAAATGGGGGGCGGGGGCGGCTGCCATGGGGAAGTGGACGGCCATGGTGGGAGGAAATGGGAGAGAAATAAAAAGTGAAGAGTTGTGTAGAAACTTCCTTCATAAATTTCCTTCTTTATGTCTTTTTAACTTTTATTCATTTTCTTTTTAGATTTTCCATAAAACCTAAATTCTAGAAGTCACTTGAAGAATCAAGTGAGAGGGGGCTACCAAGGCTGGCCAAAATAGTGTGAGGGAGTAAAATAGAGTGTGGGTTTTGTTTGGGAAAAGATAAAAGTTGTACCGCACTCCATTTGTACTAATTTCACCGAAAAAAGCCTTTTTCTTCGATATTTTCTAACACCGGTTAACAAACCTATTTCAATTCAAAAACCATATGATAAAATTTTGTTTAATATATTATGATGCACAAAATTTGTTTCAACTCATTCCAGTTTGTAATTTTCCCGAATTAAATGTATTAGTGACGGCTTAAAATAATATTAAAATAATTAATTTCGGAAAAAATTTCAGAAATTTTGAAATCTTACCAGTGGCTCAATAAACACCAAATACTAGCAATTATATAGTTAGAACATTTATATTTAATTTTAAAATAAAGATATTTGTATTTTGACTTTTTACAGAAAACTCCCTTATTTTACCGGTTTTCCGAAATTTCACCAAAACGATTTTCAACACGTTACACAAGGCATCAGCGGTACTAGATGGACGTATCGGCTACCCAGGTATTCAGTGATCAGAAGATCAACAACCAAGCTTGTCCATACTCCCGTGAATCCAGTAAGTAACACCACCATACAGTCCGGTCTCTTCGTCTGATATGTCACATATCGAGTCTGGGGGGTCGTAAACATCAGACCCTAATAAATTGATAAGTCAGGCCGATGTGAGGCTCATAACGGGTCAAGAAACTACTGATAACACTTACCAATAAATCTCATCATCAGCCCTGGCCAGGGACTTCCTGTTACAGCCAATCGAGCATAGCGCAACATCAACCCCTAATACTAGGACAGACGAAACCCCTCCTATAGCTCATTGCCTCCATGTGAGTTGGGACTGTACCCAAAATCCACCTGTTTGCACGCTCTCTTAAGCGTGGTAAGGAGGAAATTAAAGTATAGTAGGAATCACACAAGACTTTATGACGATCTTGGGTCTACAGACTAACCCGTACCAGTGTTACCAGAGAACTGCTATCTGACGATAGGTATAATACAATCTAAGAGTTCTCGGCGAGTTTTGTTCGGTGTACCTATTCTCCAATGAGCACCTGTGTACAATCTTTGATGTCAAATACCAATGGATGTGGAATCATCGATCGCCCCATACAGGGTCAAGAAACGTACACACTAGTTTACTCTGGAATATCGATGCCCTGTCTCGATACTCTCTTGACTAGGAACAATTAAAGGATGAACTTGTAGACTGCCCTGGCCTTACTAGTATGATCTGCATCATAATCCTGGTAGTCAAGTACACATCCTAAGGGCTTTATCAACATGTAACGGAGAGACTATATAAGGATACAAGTTTACATGTTAAGATAAAGAGCAACCAGATAGCATACTATAATGTCGAGCAAGAAAGTCCTCTCTATATATGTCCAAGCATCCACTATAATATACAACCATGTACAAAAATGGCCTCTAGGAAATGCATATAACCAACACCGGTATCAGTCAAACCCTGGAGATAAGCACTGGATAGCAGTAAAGAACATTCTCAAGTACCTGAGAAGGACTAAGGAGATGTTCTTGGTGTACAACGGAAAAGACCTCCAGATCTAGGCCATTGCTGACTCCAGCTTCCAGAGTGACAAGGATGACTCCAAGTCCATGTTGATTTATGTCTTTACCCTCAATAGAGAGGTGGTCTGTTGGATGAGCTCCAAGCAAGTCACCGTTGCTGACTCGATGATAGAAGCGGTGTATATCGCCGCGTATGACGCCGCAAAAGAAGTAGTCTGGATGAGGAAGTTCTTAATAGAACTTCAGGTGGTTCCATCCATTGTTGATCCAATACCTCTGTATTATGACAACAATGGGGCTATAGCTTTAGAGAAAGAACCCAGGTCCCATCAGAAGTCCAGACATATCTTGAGGCGGTATCACCTGATCAGGGAGAATGTGGATCGCCGGGAGATCGAGGTGCAGAGGGTTGATACGGAGAACAACACTGCGGATCCACTTGTTGGCTATAGTGCCCTCAAGGCAATTATTGTAATCACATACAGGTGATTATCATGATTGAGGGAGGACCTATACTGGTAGAACAGTCTTACTCGAGATGATAGTATGCTATCTAGTTTGTCTTTATCATCATATACATGTTGATAGAGCCCATAGGATTCTTTCCTGACTACCAACATTATGATGGCGATCATATATGTGGGAGCTGATGGTCTATAAGTACATCCTTAAATGTCCCTAGTCGTGGGAGTATCAAGACTGGGCATCGATCTCCAGTGTAGACTAGTGTATACTGATCGATACGTCGACGAGGGGCGGTGGCCAGGTCTCACAAGCCATTGGTGTTAGTTTATAACCTAAACTAGTATACAGGTGCTCATTAGGTTATGAGTACACTGGACGGACTCGCCGGGAGCCTGCTAGTTGGTATTATACCTATTGTCAAATAGCAGTTCCTAGGTGACATGTGTACAGGTCAGTCTGTCGACCTGAGATCTTCATTTATCTCGTGTGAGTTCCTACTGTGCTTTAATTACTATCCTACCACGGCTCAAAGGAGTCATGCAAAAAGGTTTTACTTGGGTACAGTCCCGAACCACATGGAGGCAGTGATCGATTCGTCGGGGATTCGCCTCTCCCGGTATTGGGGGTTGATGTCGCGTTGTGCAAAGGTGGCCAGCACCAGAAATCCATGGACATGGTGGACGAGAATTACCGATCCAAGATCGATAGTTTCTCAGGTGGTGATGGGTTTCATGCCGACACTAAATGTCGCATTGTTAGGGGTCTGACTTTATCCACCGCCTAGACTCGATATGCGATACTCTTAGACGAACAGACCGGACTGTACGGATATTGTCATTGTCAGGCTCAGTAGGGGTTCAGGATGAGTTTTCTCGTCAGCTTCCCTTTCGCTCAATACCTGGGTAGCCGTTACATACAGCTAGTGCCGCTGACGTGCTTGTGGTTAAACCCACTGACAGTGTATTGACGAGTCTTTAGAGTCCCACACAGAGGGTTTTCACGGTTCAGGCGATATGGTGTAGATGACGTATGTTGGTACACACAGGTGTCCGATTAAATATGTGCACATGCTGCACAGACTTTATCAGACGGTTGATAATACTAGCAGCTTAGGATTAAGCCGGATTATTAAATCAGGTTTTTATTTAATAATTTATATATGTATTTATATATATGTATTCTGGTATTATTGTTCACTATTCATTTTCTCTCTTGGCTATTCGTATTTTTGTACGAATACGCATATATGTATTTCGATACGTATACCAGGTTGGATTCCATATTTATACGGAATGGTTTCTAGAAGATGTCCAACTCATTAATTGATTTTCTATTTAGAAAATCAATTAGGAAATAAGGTGGAGGGTGAGTTGGCATGAGCATTGGTCAAGGCATGGTTTGCAATTTATAATTGCTAAAATGGAAAAGATATTTTGTGTGGATTATTAAGAGAGAGAGAGAGGGCAGCCACTAGTTTTTGGTGTGGACTTGGTCATTTTTCTACACTTGCTTCATGGCTTGCATTCTATTCTTACCTCAACACTTAGCCATTCTTGAGTTGCTCATGCCATTGTTTCCTCACCTCCTTCTTCATCTTCTATGGTTGCTCATTGAGCACATGTGATGAGAGAAAATTATAGTGACACATTCTTACACCTCCACTCTCCATTTCTAGCAACCTTAGAGCGTCAGTTGACCCGCTCGACGAGGCTAAAGCTTATGTCATTCCCCTCAGGTGGATCATCGTAGATGGAGGAAGTCCGGCAACCAAACTCGATTAAGGAGCCTCTTGGAGCTTGAGGATGATGGTAGAAGACCGAAGGACACGGATCAACTCGGTATAACCATCTAACTTCTTATATATAGCTTGCTAGTTTAGGGTTTATGGTAGATCCGGGCATCGGGTAATGGTAGCGCCAATTCAGTAAATTTTGTTCCGCATTTGGCCACGGTTTGATGGTCGGGACGCTGCCGTAACCCAACATGGTATCAGAGCCAGCCTTTAAACCCCTTACTAGCTTGTTTAAACAATGTTAAAGTATCAAAATCGAAACAACTTGATAACAGTGCACTGCTGATTCCATTCTCTGTCGATTTTCAAAGTCATCAAAAAACTATTTTAGCAACTGCAGAAGGCTACTTATATGACCACTAGTCCATACCCCAAATACGAACCCATTCCACCTGTTTTCACTCGAGCACATGCTTAGAAAAACCGAGGAGGCCAGTCTAATTCATGAGTTGGGGCTTCGTATTTTGGGTGTGGTTTGGTCTCTGGAATTTTGGATCGGTGGTATTTCTAGTTTTGCCCATTTTGGATATTATGTTATCTGTTGTTCAGGGGCAATTCGGGGTGTTTCGAAGTCGATAATTTAGCGTTGTTTAAATGTTTATATAGTACTTACATTACTATCTGCGACCGTGAATGTCACCCGATTGGTACAACTTGTCTAATTGTTATAGTTCTTTTAGACGGGTTTGCGAACGTGACATTCATGTTGATGTTCTGTGTTGTGCTGTGTTGTGGTTAGATCGTCGTGGTGGATAGCTATTGTGCAATGTTAGTACAGTTTAGCTTCATTTGTACATTTGATATTGCGGGGTGAGCGTCCGACATGTGGACTGCCATCACTTCCAGTTTATATATTATTTGTTTGGGGCACGACCGGGTTGAAGTCGATGTCACCGTTGTACATATTATTTTCTTTTCTGTACTAGGAATACCCCGCGGTGGAGTGCACGAATAGCCGGGTTCTAGAGGGCAACGGGTCCGCATCTCATGGCATTGAGACGGAGGGTACCTTACTCTAAAATTGGCGGGCTATTAGTCGCACTCGTAGGGGGTATAGGTTAACCCAGGAGGGGTGTTCAAGTTACCGGATTCCGTGAACTGCCGGGTGGCCCATTCATGTTGTTGAAGGGGGTTGCCTCACTTCTGGTTTTGTCGGGTAACTTGCCGCACTCTTAGGGGTCTAGGTTTTTATTGCACAGGCTATCTACACGACAGGGGAACGTCGGGTCTCACTTGCGGCTCAAGTGAAACTCGGGGCCTAAGATTATCCACCATTCAGTGTTGCTTCTGTGATGTTTCTGTGATGTTGCTTTATATCATGCCTGGGACGATTGTTATATATATTTATATATATACTAGCAGATGTTGTATATGTTTTGCACCCGCACTAGTCCATCCCCCGCTGTGTCCCTAGTTATGTAACCTAACGGGTGATGACGGGACCCAGTGGCGAATGCGGATGGCATATACGTACATTTTATTTTCGTTCTTTTCTGGTGTGATTAATTGATGGGACAGCATTGATTCTTATCAATGCAAGGATAAAACAAACATATATATGATGTTTTTGGAACCAAGTTTTTTTTATAAAAAAACTCACATTGCAGACGTTCTCTTTTGCTTTGCAAAGTGGTATTCGGTTATGAATATCCAGCACCTCATTCCACGAGGCAAAGGCCGAGATCCCTTCATCGGGATTGATCCCTTGAGTAAAAGTTTGCGTCAACGTAATAACTTCACTATAGTCGATTAGTTTTTGCTTTGCATCATGGTATTCAGTTTGGAATATCCTGAACCTCATTCGACGAGGAAAGAGCCGAGATCCCTTCACAGGGAATGACCTCTTTAGCAAAAGTTTTTGCCACTATAAATATGTAAAACCACGCGGTTCCTTCAATGATATCAAGTTCATTACGTTAAAGGTTTTTTCACCAAAAAACAGTCGTAGCCCTCAGTCATTTCTTACAGGTATTACTTAGTATTCATGCTGTGTATGTTGACTTCTGCCAAGGCACAGTGCTTAGTAGCTGGGTAATGCTTGTTTATTGCATAGATATGCGATTATTAAGGACAGTCGCACGGTCATGTTGACCTCTGTCAAGGGCTCGTACGGGTGGGTCTATGTTAATCCAGGACAATGACCGGTTGAACTTGACTTGCAACTTATGATATGTTGACTTCTGTCAAGGTCATAAGCCACTTGGGGTAAAAACACACATCGGGAGTTCAAACATACAGGAAACTTGCCAGGCTTGCGCATACTTTCTGGAGTATGGTAACTTGAGTGGCTTCCATCAAGTTATAATGCGATGATAGTTGGATCCCGATTCCCACTGATGAGGAGGATTACTCCTTGGGTGATTCCAACTAATTCTCCTTTTGGGTTTTGAGGAGAATGGGTTTGGAGGGGAATTCGAGGAAACGGTAGGAGCCATCCTGATTAGATAAATAAATAACCATTCTGATCTAGGTTAGAGTGCACGCTGAGTGTTTCTTTTCTCTCTCTCTTTGGCAGTGACCATGGCCCAACCCTTGACTAAAACTCATGAACCCAATTAACCGAACCTTCTTATAACACTTTAGCTTTTGGAATGTCACGTAGTCGCAAAATATCCTTGCCACTTCTATATCACTTTTGTATTTCTCCATAACACCCCGTATCACTACGAACATCCACTTCCATTAGATAAATCCATCGTATAGTTGCATACGAACTCGAAGGAACTTGTTTCAGATTCGAGGATGGATTCTGGTTCTGGAGAGATTGAATAGGATTATTCGGTTGTCTTTTCCTTCTACCTTCTCTCAATGTTGTGTGGGCCCCTAGGATTAGGAGAGGGTGCACCTATTGAGCTTATTGGAAAGTCTTCCTCCAGACCATAAGCAGGTGCCGAAAGGTGGGGAAGGAAGAAAACCAAGAAGCCTAAGTGTGGTGTACAGAAGGTAATAAGTAAAGACATATAAAGGGATTAGATTAAGGGGAAAAAAAATTACGACAACCATCATTCACGAAAAAACCATGTATACCCCTCCTACTCCCACATCCACTTTGGATTTCTCTAGAACACTCCGTATCACTACAGATATCCACTCCTATTGGATATGCCATCGTATAGTTACATACGAACTCGAAGGAATTCGTTCCAGATTCGAGGATGGTTTCCGGTTCAGGATAAATAGAATAGGATTATTCAGATGCCTTTTCCCATTACCTTCTCTCGGGTTGCGAGGGCTCCTAGAATTAGGAGAGTACACCTATTGGGCTTATTGAATAGTCTTCTTCCAAACCTTAGGCTGGTGCCGAAGGGTAGGGAAGGAAGAAAACCAATTAGCCTAAAGAAGGTGTACAAAAGGTAATAAGTAAAGACATAATAAAGGGATTGGAGTGAGGGCAGGTAAGTATATGGTTACTGTCATGAATCAGGATAGTGAAAGAGGCGTTACTAGGAATACCAGTTAACCCCTTTTGAAACATTTTCATGTTTCAGTTTCACTGTGCGATGTTAATTGAAAACTGTTTTTCCAATTGGAATCTAACTCCAGGGTATGTGTTTACCAGATCAGTTTCTCGCATCTGGATGTTGTTACGAATAGTGAGTGGGAGTAAGATATTAGAAATTGGGTGATTAGATCCTCATTATATCGGAATGTCACGACCCGAAATGGCACGTGACTGGCCCATGAATCATATGAAGTCTATAGGACCCCATCTAATTCAAGTAAGCGAAAAATCCCAGAAATCTAAACCATTTAAAAGAAGAAAGAAGGAAATGTTTAGTTTTAAAGTAATTTGTTTAACAACATAAGCCGAAGTATGCATTTTTAAAATCTCAAGTCTTTTCTGAAAATTTCGGCAGAGTTTCCTTTGTAAATACTGACCCCAAAAGGGTACAACATGCATAATATATATAAAGGAATCCCCAAGCGGGAGCTAACTCTTCGTCAATTGGCGGTCACAACCACGTAAGAAATATAGTATACAACGCCGAAGGGCAAGGATCAAAACTCAAAAGGAAACTCAAAATCATCAAGAAAACCCATAATAATACAACGCGCGACTCTAAGGTCGAAAGAATATACACAGGTCTTTAAGTCTAATAAATAATACAGTCTGGTTGATGGAGTTTACTAGATACAACTGAATATAATTAAGTACAATGGTGGTCACGATGCGAGTGAACCCAGCTACCAAAGCAATCACCCAGAATAAAGTAATGTGCTAGCAAAGTCGCCAAGGAAAACCTGTATGGCAAAACCTGCAAGAAATTGTGGCACAACGGAGGTGAGTTGCCAACTCATGAGTGGAAAACATCACAGAGCAGAAATCGTATGTATGACTCAATCCTAGGTCAATACGATCAATAATATAAATATCCTCAAAATGATAAGGTCTGAAGCATGATAAGCTGCAAAGGGTGAACATCCATACATAAGTGTAATACCAAGTGCTCGTGTCAGTGCCTCAGATAGCAGCATATCATAAATATGAGGTATGAATGCAATATAATGAAAACAGAATGCATCATGTATGTGAAACTGTTTTCTTAATTTAGTGAGATTTCTGTATATTTATAAATCGAGGTATCATCAATGAAATCAACATGAAATCAGTGTCAAGCATCGACACAAAACATAAATCCCAATATCTCAATATCTCAATATCTTAGGCTCCGGCAATCCGGACTGGAATGTATCCTCGAATCTCAATATCTAGGGCTCCGACTATCCGGACTGGCCCATAACATCAAATATCAAAATCTAGGGCACCGGCTATCCGGACTGGCCCATACTTCGATCGGTATCCTCCGGATATCCGTCGAGTCACAATACAATCACCGGTCAGTAGTGCTCCCCTGTCACAGGCTCAACGCCATCATCTGCCACCTTCTATCCCTGGGGTACCGCACCGGGTCCACCATGCACCCAAAGACGGTTCCTCCTCCTCCTTGAATTGGGTGTATGATATCGCTCAAGAGCCGAGAAAACTCATGGTGGACATATCTTAAATCATATCATGAGAAAACCGCATTTTCTATCTTTTAAAAAGATGATAAGTTTATAAAATCTTTGCGGTTTCTCTAAATCCAGAAATCTCATGGAAATCCAAAATCATGAATCACGATGTAAATAAACAATGAATACTGGGCTCCGGCAATCCGGACTGGCCCAAACTATCGCATGGCAAATAAATATATGAATAACAAGCATGAGATAACACAGTAAATAATGCAATATTTAATCTAGCACACTAATAATATATCGGATCTATCAGCTAACAAGCGATATCGATGAATAAATATTCTCTAAAGTGTGCGTGAAATGGCAATTACCGATGATGATGTGTGTGAGCCGGCAAGCAGGTGTATATGGAGTATACGCATCATCGGTAATGGTGCTGGTGTCCTAACAGCATGATTTTTGATAATAACTGATGAAAACACAATATAAGCATGCAATGCGAGGCGAACAGTAAGAATATGCAGAACATGAATAACAACGCAACATGTACGAATATACAGAAATGAATAGTAAATACAACAATAAGGAATCTACATTAATACATATGGGTCATACAGTTTTGCCGTTTGAAATAACACGAATCGTGGTGTTTAGAAAATAGGGCTACGGTGTTTTTAAGAAAAAGTACGTCCTTTGAAATATCCGTAGAATCCCTTGGCCTGTCTTTAAAATACTCACGATTCGTTAATTTTTAAATTGGTATGACCCGAGTCTAGTCCAACATCTACAAGTAAACTACTGGACTAAACTAACAGACTAATCGAAAATAGGTAAGGAACTCCACCTAAGTTTGAGTCATATATATATAAATATAATAGTTGGTGATCCCGCCTCAATAGTATCACATACGATACAATATATAATATGACATCCTTGAGTCAAGAGTGCGGATCTATCATCAATATGGCTCGTACGGTAAATCCATCGTACCGCATCCCAAATCTGGGTATAAGTCAAATATCACATTATCTCATTATTCATCTGGTATCCTTATCATCATATCCTGTAATCGGGGTACTGATCTAAGTCTAGTACATTCTGATACCATCTACATATAAATATATATGCGTGTGTATGAAAACACATCGCCTAAAGGCCTGCTGTAATATCATGTCGTATCTCATAATACGAACCCAAAACACATCACCGATCTCGTGGCATCATGCCCAATCTCATCGACTCATCTCCAAGTATCATATACTATCATCATCATCCAAGTATATGTATACGTACATATATATATACATAGTCCCATACCTATGTGTGTGTATATATATGTACATATCCCCATATACGGACAAGAAAGTAAAATGCATGCGAGTGTGTGTGTGTATAGGTGTAAACTTTATTCTAGGGTTTCGCGACTAACACTAGACTATAGCAATAACTACCAAATAGGCTTACACTAACCCAAAGTCCACTAAAGCATTTCTAGCAATGTATACGTATTTTATAATAACATATAAATATATATATATAGCATAACGCATTCGCGTTCTATACTACGAAACTGCGGGGGTGCTATACGCAATCCACCCGACTTCCCCTATAGATATATATCTACTCACCTTGATCCTCGCTTGCCGAAGTAGATGTCTCCATCCACTTCTTCATTATCCGAATTTCACGTGAGGGGGGGTATCTACATATATATCATATGACATTGTAAATAAAAATCGCGCACGAAAACCAAATCGGCACGCGTATCACACATAGGTTAAAACCTATGGTCACGTATGCAAAACACTACCAAATAACCCTCGTCGTTGACGTTCAAATGCCACACGACGGAATTAAATCAAATACAAAACTAAAGTTTCAGAATCGCAAAAATAGAAATCAGAAATCATGAAAAATACTTCCAGATTTTATCCTAGGCCAAATTAGCCAATTTTGCATATGTAGGGGGCCTAATTTACAGAAGAATAAGACATGGACCAAACACAAATGGATTCCACCCCACCTTGGCAGCAAATTACGGCCAGGAAGAATAAATCTGCGGCCTGGAAGATTGGGTAGGGGCTCGGGTCTCTATGGCAGCTTCCTAGGTGACTGCATGACTCTCTGTCTTCGCTATAAAATTTTCAGGTGCCCCGAGTGTTAGCAGATCTCCAATACACATCAAAATTTCTACAATTCTAATATCGGCAGAATTTCAAAGTTCGCATTTGGGGTTAAGTCTTAGGTTTTGGTCCAATATACTATCGCTAAAGGGGGGTTTAAGGTAACTATTAACTCAATTACCCTATCTCAATTCAAGAATTCCTCAAAACCCTAACTTGAAATTTTCTAAGTTCACAAAACCTCACTTAATCACTTCTAAACTAACATGGAAGCTTAAGTGAATGTAATTCTACACAAATGGTAAAGAGATTACCTCGTTTGGCAACTCAAGAAATTTCTTGAGTTGCTCCAAGTGTCCAAAATCCTTGATTTCTTAGTCCAAAGTGTTTGTATGGTGCTTGTGCACATTTTTAATGAAATGGAAATGGAGTTTTGGTGAGTTTTTAGTGGTGAAGTGAGGAGGTAGATGGGAAAGGAAGAGAGGGCAACATCCATGGGAGATGAGGGAGTGAGAAAGATGAAGAAATGAAGGGGGAAACAAATAGGACCTAAGGTCAAAGACCCCTCATCTCTCTCTCTCCTTTCTCTCTCATGCCCATACTCCATTTTTTTTATCCTTTTCCATTTTCTTTTCTTTTCTTTTGTTTTCTTTTCTCATTTCATTTTAAAACAAATCCAAGCATGAAAAGAAAAGAAAAGGCCATGGCAGAAAAATGTGGAAATGTGAATTAGAACATGGTGCATGTCATGTGCACAAATCCGGCTTAATGCATGATTAGCGATATTTAATCGCGATTAGTATTAAAATAGAATTTAATTAATTATAAGGAATTTATATTTTGCTTAAATCATATAAAACACCCTCATTCAGTAATTTCTATAATTTTCCAAATATTTCCCAATTTATTGGAAATTAATTATACCGCATTATCAAAGATTCTTAATATTTATTATTTATTTTTTATAAATTCCCAAAAATAATATTTTGTTTTTCTGAAATGTTGCATTCTTCCCCCTTAAAGAAATTCGGTCCCCGAATTTAATTTTAAACTCCCCCAATTTCTAAAATATTTCAGTAAAAAGATAAAGTCGTCGGGGTTCCGAAATCATAAATACATAAATCACATCGTAGAGCAATGTATGCACATGAAAACGAGTATATAAACCAAACCCAAAACTTCGTCAAGCATCCCGCAATCATCGGTGTATGGTGAAGACACCAATGCAAAAACCCAATACGAAAACCAACATGATATACATCAAAACTATACATGTAAACATCGTGGTAAATTCGTCAAAACATCTGGAAGAAATGCATGCTAAACCTTTTTAAGTCGCTGTGCGATGCGCATATCAGGGCACAGTGGCGGACGTTTATTATAAGAAAATAACTATATATATATTTACCCTTTTTTTAACATACACGTCCCGCCGTTTTAAAAAATAATTTAGAAGTGTTTCCTTTGTTAAATGTCTCGTGTCATCTCGGACACATAGGTAAATACTGAGACTATAGCTCCTTTTTGGAAATCCCTTCGATAACTATCAATGCATGCAAAAATATATCCAGGTACTGTCCTCGGGCTAGTCCTGCTCAGTCACTATACTAAATAGTAAATATCATAAAAACATACTGCTCAAAAGAAATCAATCCCAAATTACATAAGAATGCAACGTGCGTTGGGTGCGCACGGAAATCGAATCAATGAATGTGCCATACATGTGCACAGAAACAAAATCTAAGTGCAACGGATGTACACGAAAACACCTGTCAATGGCAACGTGTGTGCCTGACAGGAATATCAGGTGCATCTGATATGCACGAAGAAACTCGATTTAGTGCATCTGGTGTGCACCAAAATCACATCAAGCGTCTCAAGTATGCATAAGAATCCAAATCAAGTGCACAAGGTGCAAGAAAACAAATATCGAGTATCACAATCGAAATCGACGTTATACAACACATCTCAATCTAAATCCAAATCAGGTATATCATGGTATGAAATCTCACAACCATGTGCATCAGTGTGCACAAAATCACATCAAAATACTAAAGTGCATGAAAACTATGTCGAAAGCATAAGTCAAATCACATGCATACCATAGGTTTGAAATCAAAATCAGCATCTCAAATGACATCAAATCGAAGTCAAGTGCAACTGTGGTGCACAAAATCTCAATCATGCAAATAAATCGCCTAAAATACCGAAATCAAAGATGGCGGAAACAGTCCCGCTCTAGCACATCCTCTAAAAATCTCTGGCCAACTGTCATGGTCACCCATAACATACCTCGTCGACGATGCCGAACTCTGGCCTACTGGGTGTGCGTATTATGACCGATCCTGGGTCTAAGTCTTCTCGTATTGTATTCCAGAAAGATCTTGTCGGTGTCTCTTCCGAATCTCGTTTCTGCCAAACTGCCCGAAAGTTATCATCTTTTACTAAATCTTTTTCTTGTTCCGTAACGGCTGCATACTCATCGCAACTCCTTTTGGAAGATATATCCATATACAACACCTCTGCATGCGTATCCCATCTCTGATGTCAGCGGAGTGGAACGTCATCTCATCAAGATCTCGTACGAACCTCTTGCTCCACTTTTCTCAAAATGTCGACTGATTCGGACTCGTCTCTTCGTGGCTACATGGACTGTGCTCCAACGGCTATACTCGTATCTGGAGTCTCCAAGCAATGTATCCCATCACATGATATCCGAATGACGTCGAACCTTTCGATCGATTCATCAAAGTTCCATAATCCCCCAAGAGCTCAACTCTTGAGTACAGTTTAATAATATTCAGTACATGCCACAGTACCTATAGACCAGCCGTAGAAGGGCAAACCCAAGCCTCATTAATGGCATCACGGAACTGCTGCAAATCCTAAGGTTTCAAAGCGTTCTCATGATCATTATATCGAGTTAGGGTTTCATTCTTCTAGAGGGTCCACTGAATTACTTGCATGTTTTTCCGAATACTTTAAACATAGAAAAATGGGTTTCTAACATTCGATCGTCTTCTATCGACTCTCAACATACCTGCGTGAAGTCGTCTCAAGCTAGAATCAATCAATCTGATGACCTCGTATCGGGGTAGGCAACGAATCACATGTCTTAGTCATTCCTTCTTGGTGACTAGCGATCTTCTATCATCTCTACGTACAACTCGTACGGTAATAGCTCCAATCATCTGGGGCGATATCTTGTCATTCGCAGCAACAACTGGCTCATCCGTCCGCACGTTGAACAGTGCCTCAATCATCAAATAATCGGTGCATTGACGGTCATCACATTCTGGCTGGCCTCTAGGGGTAGCCCAATCCTCTTGTGCTGATCTGCACGTCCAAGAAATCTTATAAAAGCGATCCATCAAACGCTCATAGCGCGAAAACACAA
This sequence comes from Agapanthus africanus, assembly GCA_030015575.1. Taxonomy (NCBI): domain Eukaryota; kingdom Viridiplantae; phylum Streptophyta; class Magnoliopsida; order Asparagales; family Amaryllidaceae; genus Agapanthus; species Agapanthus africanus. The sequence continues at coordinate 450,188,568 of CM057341.1, read as the reverse complement.
TAGGACGATACATCTATGCAATCGTGTGTCCCTGGAATCATGCCCTGGTCAGTCCTCGTCCGTGACGAGCTCGTGCTGACATAACTCTAGCCGTAGCTCTCTCTGCCCGTGTAATCGTGGCAGCAAAAACCATAAACCAATATCGATGAAGATAGATCATGAATGAATATAATGTTGTGCAAGGAAATGTGCATCTTAAGGCTTCTTAAGCGGAGTAGCGTATCGTAAGTATGCCGTGGAACATACACACGGTACGTCACTCTCCTTATGTCACCTACTCCATCAACCAAGGTAAACCTACGCGATGAAAGTTCGGGTCTAATACCTCCTCGACTAAGTCTAAGTTCCGTAAGGTCAAGCCTAGATTCTGTATATATATAAACGCCCTAGGCACTGCATAATCAAACATAGACTCGAACCAAGGTTAACCTAGCACTCTGATACCAACTTTGTCATGAGCCGAAATGGCACGTGACTGACCCTTGAATCATATGAAGTCTATAGGACCCCATCTAATTCAAGTAAGCCAAAAATCCCAGAAATCTAAACCATTTAAAAGAATAAAGAAGGATAAGTTTAGTTTTAAAGCAATTTTTTTAACAACATAAGCCGAAGTATGCATTTTTAAAATCTCATGTCTTTTCTGAAAATTTTGGCAGAGTTTCCTTTGTAAATACTGGCCCTAAAAGGGTACAACATGCATAGCATATATAAAGGCATCCCCAAGCGGGAGCTAGCTCTTCGTCAATTGGCGGTCACAACCACGCAAGCAATATAGTATACAACACCGAAGGACGAGGATATAACTGAATATAATTAAGTACAATGGTGGTCACGATGCGAGGGAACCCCCCTACCAAAGCAATCACCCAGAATAAAGTAATGTGCTAGCAAAACCGCCAAGGAAAACCTGTACGGCAAAACCTATAAGAAACTATGGCACAACGGGGGTGAGTTGCCAACTCGTGAGTGGAAAACATCACAGAGCAGAAATCGTATGTATGACTCAATCCTAGGTCAATACGATCAATAATATAAATATCCTCAAAATGATAAGGTCTGAAGCATGATAAGGTGGAAAGGGTAAACATCTATACATAAGTGTAATACCAAGTGCTCGTGTCAGTGCCTCAGGTAGCAGCATATCATAAATATGAGGTATGAATGCAATATAATGAAAACAGAATGCATCATGTATGTGAAACTGTTTTCTTAATTTAGTGAGATTTCTGTATATTTATAAATTGAGGTATCATCAATGAAATCAATATGAAATCAGTGTCAAGCATCGACACAAAACATAAATCCCAATATCTCAATATCTCAGGCTCCGGCAGTCCGGACTGGCCTGTATCCTCCAATCTCAATATCTAGGGCTCCGGCTATGTGGACTAGCCCATAACATCAAATCTCAAAATCTAGGGCTCCGTCTATCCGGACTGGCCCATACTCCGATCGGTATCCTCCAGATATCCGTCGAGTCACAATACAATGACCGGTCAGTAGTACTCCCCTGTCACAGGCTCAACGCCATCATCTGCGACCTTCTCGCCCTGGGGTACCGCACCGGGTCCACCATGCACCCTGTCAGGACCCAAAATATTAGCTCGTGACCGGAACTTAAATCACGCCATGTCTAAAGGCGTCACGTAATTCAAGTAAGCCGAAACCCATAAATCTAAACCTTTTTAAGAAAAATCAAGGAGATGAAGTTTTGAAATAAGGGTATAATGAAATCAAGTTTTCTTAAATGCATAGTAAAGGAACATGAATAATGCAAGTGAAATTTAATAGTTTGAAAACATGTTCCATTTTTAAAAAAAATTTGGGCAGCACATCCTTTGTATATTTTGATCCAAAACCACAATACAAGATAATGATAAAGGCATCCTCAAGCGGGAGCTAGCTCTTCGCCAAACGGCGGATCACAACCACGCAAGACAGTAAATATAAGGATACGACGCCCAACGGCGATGTTCACGACAAAAGATAAAGAAATAAGCAGACATCAAAACCACAAGTAGCGGAAAACCTCTCGTTCTAAGTCTCGCAACCACAAGTCTCACTAAGTCTCATTACTTACACAATTACCAAATTTGATTGATGGAGTTGACTAGATATAATATGAAATATAAATACAAGAGTGGGTATGATACAAATGTCCCACCTACCAAAGCAATCACCCGAAAGCAACTGTGTGCCAGCGATGCCGCTACTGATCCAAGAGGTCAAACTGCAAGAACTGTGGCACAACGGGGGTGAGTTTCTAACTTATGAGTAGAAAAACATCAACAAGTAGAAATCGAATAAACAACGACTCCTAATTCAACTGTATCATAAAGGTAATACTATGATATCTAGGGTGACCGGGTCTGTATATGTGCCAACAATGTAATCAATGCCTATAAGCATGCGGATAACATCCAACAGTATTAACAAATGCCTGTGTGCATGTGGATCTCGTCCCCGGGTCAACCAATTGTAGGGTTCCTAGGCACTCTAATGAGGTCTCACAAGGCATCAACCATGCCAATTTCAAAAATTACAAGTGTCGAGAAACCCTAATACGGATCGTTAACTAGATTTTTAGGCGAAAAAGTAACTAGTTAACAAATTAACTAAGTGAACGGAAATACAACCTTTGTAGATCCGGTCCTCCACCTCCACAGCTCCATGATGAAGTCTCCTTGCTGTCCAAATCGAATCCCGGGCTCTAGCGTCGGCTTCATCGGAGAAATGGGCGGGCTAGGTCATCGACTTCGATGCCGAAGATGATCTACGTCGAGGCATCACAAGATCAAGCTCCCACTTCACCAAGTCATGAAACTTGTGAAGAAAACACCCTATACTACTTGGCAAGAGGTATAGGATGAAGAAATAGGAAGTGGGTTCACTTTAGAATTGGATTTCTCACTCTTTTCATCAAGTCACCATTGATGAAGCAAGGTTTTCTTCAAGTGAAGAAGAAGAAGAAGATGAAAATTGTTATGATAAGTTATTTACAAATAGAAAATAAAATCAATACTTATCATAATACAACCATGGTCAAGTGTAGAGAATGAACTAGGGTTAAGTGGAGTGGTTAGGGTTAAGCATGAGACAAAATGGTCACTTAGTCAAAGCTTCATGAAGCTTCAACTAGAAACAAAACTAGCAACCATTTCATTTCTTATCTTTTCAAAATAAATAAATAAATAAATAAATAAGAAAAAGAAAACCCTAATCATTAACTTAACCATGGTTTAATTCTTTACACTTAACCAAGTAAACATGTATCATCAAACATGATACAATCAAGTGCACAAAAGTATATCACATATACAACTTGCACAATTCAAGTGAGAAAATCCATTTAAAGTGAACCAATACTAGTTAATGCAAAGTAATATATCAAATATATAATTATACATTAAATCATTAAATCAACACTTGATTTAACGATCCGGTCATATCGCATATAAACGACTAGTATCCTATGTATCGGCTTATCGAATCAACCCTTGATTCGATAACTAGGTTATATCGTATACAACTAATCGATACATTCATCACGAGAATGAAATACGGTATCACATACACGCATTATTCTCGGTCCCGCACATATCTCATATGCGCTCCTATTTCGTTTCGCTTGAGCCAGGAAACCTCTGTGTAGGACTCTAAAGACTCGTCAATACGCCGGCAGCAGGTGTGATCATATCAAACACCTACAAGCCGCAAGCGGTCTGCCAAACGTAACGGCCACCCGGGTATTGAGCTATCAGAAGATCGATGAGCAAGCCCGCTCACACTCCAGTGAATCCAACCAGTAACACTACCGTACAGTCCGGTCTCGTCGTCTGATATGTCGCATATCTTGCCTAGAGGTGGTAAACGTCAGACCCCAACAGCTCGATAAGTCATGTCGATATGAGGTCTATAACAGTTCGAGAAACTACTGGTAACACTTACCAGTAAATCTCAGCAACCCTGGCCAGGGATTTCCGGTTATAGCCAATCGAACACAGCGCAACATCAACTCCCTATACCGGGAGAGACGAATCCCCTCCTATCGCTCATTGCCTCCATGTGATTCGGGACTGTACCCAAAATCCACCGTTTTGCACGCCCTCTTGGATGTGGTAAGGTGGAAATCAAAGCACAGTGGGAACCACACAAGACTCTATGACGATCTCGGGTCAACAGACTACTCTGTACCAGTGTCACCAGAGAACTGCCATCTGACGTAAGGTATAATACCATCTGGGAGTTCTCGGCGAGTCCGTCCAGTGTACCCAGTCTCCACTGAGCACCCGTATATCATCTCTGATGTCAAACACCAATGGATATGGGATCATCCATCGCCCATCTGTATGGGTCGAGAAGGTATACGCTAGTCTACTCTGGTATATCGATGCCCTGTCTCGATACACCCACGACTAGGGACCTTGAAGGATGTACTTATGGACTACTCTGTCCCCACTAGTATGATCCACATCATAGTCCAGGTAGTCAAGTACACATCCTAAGGGCTTTACCAACATGTAACAGAGAGACAATCAGTGTACACGTTAAGGTAAAGATCAACCAGATAGCATACTATCATGTCGAGCAAGAAAGTCCTCCCTATATATGTCCAAGCATCCACTACAATATACATCCTATATGTAAGGTTCCTAGGCACCCTAATGAGGTCACACAAGGCATCGAACATGCCAAATTAAAATTTTTAGTGCCGAGAAACCCTAGACTACGGATCTTAGACTAGATGTCTAGGCGAAATAGAAAGCTAGTTAACACTTAACTATAGTTTAAACGGAAATACAACCTTTGTAGATCCGGATGTCCACCTCCACGGCTCCGCAACGACGTCTCCTCGCTGTCCTAGTCGAGCTCCGGGCTCAAACGTCGGCTTCGTCGGAGAAACGGGTGAGCTAGATCGCCGGCTTCGTGTCAAAGACGATCTACGTCGAGGCATCGCAAGTTCAAGCTCCGACTTCACAAAGTGATGAAATTTGTGAAGAAAACACACTCTACAACTTGGCTAGAGGTAGAGGGTGAAGAAATAGGAGATGGGTTCACTTTAGATTTGGATTTTGCTCACTAGATCACAACTTGCCATTAAAGTAGCAAGCTTTCTCACTTTGAGAAGAAGAAGAAGATGATAGAAAAACTTATGATAAGTTATTTCTAAAATGAATAATAATGGAATTCTTATCATCTTCTAACCATGGTCAAGTGTAGAGAATTGACCATGGTTAGTGGGAGTGGTTAGGTTTAAGCAAGGAGACAAAATGGCATCATTACAAAAAGCTTCATGAAGCTTCACCACACTTCATGATAAAATGAAACCCTTTTGTTTCCATAAATCTATTTAATAAATAATAAAAGGATTTAATAATAAGAGAATAAATCTTAAACCCTAACCACTCTCATAACCATGGTTGCATTCTTTACACAAAGCCAAAACAACATGCATCATCAAACATGATACATGTAATTGCACAGAAGTATATCACATATACAATGTGCACATCAAGTGAGAAAAATCCGTTTAAAGTGAACCAATACTAGTTAATGCAAAGTAATATATCAAATATATAATTATACATTAAATCATTAAATCAACACTTGATTCAATGATCCGGTCATGTCGCACATAACCGACTAGTATTCAATGTATCGACTTATCGAATCGATCTTCGATTCGATAACAAGGTTATATCACATACAACCAATCGAAACATTAATCGCGAGAATCAAATACGGTATCACATACACGCATTATTCTCGGTCCCGCACATATCTCATATGCACTCCTATTTCGTTTCGCTTGAACCAGGAAACCTCTGTGTAGGACTCTAAAGACTCGTCAATACGCCGGTAGCAGATGATGATCATATCAAGCACCCACAAGCCGCAAGCGGTCTGCTAAACGTAACGGCCACCCGGGTATTGAGCGATCAGAAGATCGACGAGCAAGCCCGCTCACACTCCTGCGAATCCGACCAGTAACACTTACCATACAGTCAAGTCTCTTCGTCTGATACGTCGCATATCAAGTCTAGGGGTGGTATACGTCAGACCCCAATAACCCGATAAGTCGTGCCGATGTGAGGCTCGTAACGGGTCGAGAAACTACTGGTAACACTTACCAGTAAATCTCTGATCAGCCCTGGCCAGGGACTTCCCTGCTACGGCCAATCGAGCACAGCACAACATCAACTCCCAATACCGGGAGAGACGAAACCCCTCCTATCGCTCATTGCCTCCATGTGACTCGGGACTGTACCCAAAGACCACCGTTTTGCACGCCCTCATGGACGTGGTAAGGTGGAGATCAAAGCACAGTAGGAATCACACAAGACACTATGACGATCTCGGGTCTACAGACTAACCTGTATAAGTGTCACCTGAGAACTGCCATCTGACGTGAGGTATAATACCATCTGGGAGTTCTCGGCGAGTCCGTCCAGTGTACCCAGTCTCCACTGAGCACCCGTATACCATCTCTGATGTCAAACATCAATGGATATGGGATCATCCATCGCCCATCACATGGGTCGAGAAGCGTATACGCTAGTCTACTCTGGTATATCGATGCCCCGTCTCGATACACCCACGACTAGGGACCTTGAAGGATGTACTTATGGACTACCATGTCCCCACTAGTATGATCTGCATCATAGTCCAGGTAGTCAAGTACAAATCCGAAGGGCTTTACCAACATGTAACTATAAGACAGTATAAAGAGACTAGTGTACATGTTAAGATAAATGGCAACCAGATAGCATACTATCATGTCGAGCAAGAAAGTCATCTCTATATATGTCCATGTAAGTCCACGTTGCGACCCCCGGTTCTTACGGGGAGGCGGAAACGGTATAAAATCAAAATTTTAACGCAAGAGGCAACATGGACTAAGCTAGGTCGGGATCTTTACCTAAACTAAAACTAGCATACTAAGCTAAAGATATTTAGCTACTCGGATAGAGATGGTTATACCTAGCTTGTCTTGAACTCCTTCGTCTTCAAGCTCCGGTGGTGGTCCGATGGCTCCTTCTCGTCGTCTCCGTACGCCGAAGATAGATCCACTTGAAAGCTCCAACCTTTAGCTCCTTCTTCGGTCTTTGAAGAAACTAGTTCACTTGGTTTGCTAAACCTAGTGAACTAGAATGAGTAGAGAGGAAATAAAATGGGATTTTATCTATGGTTCTTGATTCTCAACTCATGAGACAAGAGAACCATAGATCAAGAGAGGGAGCAAGAGGTTGAGGGTGAGAGCAAGGGGAGAGCTCAAGAACAAGAGAGAGAATGAGCAAGAAAGAATGAGCAACTCTTTTGTCTTTCACCCTCTCATAATCCAAAGCAATGATAACTCATCATATCAACAAAAGTCTTATGTGATGGTTGAAGTAACCATAACCTTATCATGTCATGCACTCATTTTACTCAAAAGAACAAGCAAGAAAAAGTCTTTGGCATGAAATGATAACCATGGTTATCATGATGGTCAACTAGTCAAGCCTAGTCAACCGGTCAACAAGTCAACAAAAGTCAACAAGTCACCAAAGTCAACAAGTCAACAAAAGTCAACAAGTCAACAACCATATCACCATAATACTTAATTAATATAATAGTTAATCACATATCATATTCTCATTAGGGTTGAGCATAAAGTCAAAAAGTCAACGGTCAACTGTCAACAACCCTAATGAGAATCCGCTGCCTCTGCCTCCCTGTCATTTGTGCATACACACCCGCATCCGCGTTCCGAGGAACACGAATGCAAACTGGATAAATCCAATCCCATAAGGTACACTAGGATCTGGCTTAAACCAAAGCCCGCTAGTGTAAACTGCCCGGACACTGTACGTGCACAAGTGCACGGATGTGACCGAACCCTGTCGCAAAACCATGCGACCTGTCGCAATACCATGCGACCTCTACTCTTTTGCCTAAAGGCGAAAAGCTTTCTGTGTGGGACTCTAAAGACTCGACACTACGCTGGCAGTGGGTTTAACCACAGACCGCAAGCGGCACTAGCTGTGCGTAACGGTCCCCAGGTAATGCCGACAAGAAGACCGACGAGGCGAAACCCATCTGAACTCCTACTGAGCCTGAGTGTGACATTCTCCATACAGTCCGGTCTGTTCGTCTGATACATCGCATGGCGGGCCTAGGGGGCGGTAAACGTCAGTCCCCCAATAGCGGTACAAGTCGTGCCGGAGTGAAGCCCAATACACCCTGAGATAACACTGGAAACCTACCAGTATATCTCGTTTGCCCTGGCCAGGGACTACTCGTGTAATGGCTCTCCTAGACACAGCGCGATGTCAACCCCCAATACCGGGAGAGACGAATCCTGTCTAACCGTCACTGCCTCCAAGTGCTTCGGGACTGCACCCAACCACTACCTGTTTGCACGACTCCTTTGAGCCGTGGTAGGGTAGTGATCAAAGTACAGTGGGAACACACTCGAGGCGGAGTGACAGTGTCAAGTCAGCGGACTAAGCTGTACTCATGTCACCTGGGAACTGATAACTGACGATAGGTATAATACCAACTAGTCAGTTCCCGACGAGTCCTGTCCAGTGTACCCGTAACCTAACGAGCACCCGCATACTATCTCAAGTACGACGTACTGACGGCTGTGGGACAGACCGTCTCCCACACTGGGATGAGAAGCGCATGCGCTGGTCTACTCCGGAGTATCGATGCCCTGTCTCGATAGTCCTGCGACCAGGGACCTGCATAAGGATGTGCTTATAGATTACCCAGCCCCACTAGTGTGACGGCCATCACATCGCTGGTAATCAAGCAAAGATCCTAAGGGCTCTACTAATGTGTATAGGCGATATACAAAAAATAAACACATGTACACATTGAAGTAGAAACAAACCAAGTAGCATACTACTATTTTGAGCAAGATTGTCAATACAAGGTGAATATCCCAAGCTTCCATTAAGTAATATACATACTAGTATGATACAGTAATGGCCTCTAGGGCATATACACTAACAATCTCCCACTTGCACTAAGGCCATGTACTGGCGTATCGAAGACCTATCATCTCGATCAGCCGCTCGAACTGAGTCTGGGGCAAGGCCTTGGTGAATGGATCTGCAGTGTTATCTTCTGATTTTACTCTCTTTACCTCGATCTCCTGGCGATCAATGATCTCCCTGATCAGGTGGAACCGCCTCAAAATGTGCCTGGACTTCTGATGGGACCTTGGTTCCTTCGCTAAAGCTATAGCGCCGTTGTTGTCACAATACAGCGGTATTGGATCAACACTGGTAGGAACCACCTGAAGTTCCGTGAGGAACTTCTTCATCCAGACAGCTTCCTTTGCGGCATCGCAAGCAGCTATGTACTCCGCTTCCATGGTTGAGTCAGCAACGGTTTCCTGCTTGGAACTCTTCCAGCAAACCGCCCCTCCATTGAGGGTAAAGACATAACCCGACATGGACTTGGAGTCATCCTTGTCACTCTGGAAGCTGGAGTCAGCAAAGGCCTCAATCTGGAGGTCTTTTCCGCCATACACCAAGAACATCTCCTTAGTCCTTCTCAGGTACTTGAGAATGTTCTTTACTGCTATCCAGTGTTTCTCCCCTGGGTCTGACTGATACCGGCTTACAACGCTCAATGCGTATGCTACATCTGGTCTGGTACATAACATCGCATACATAATAGAGCCTACCGCAGATGCGTAGGGTATTGATGACATGCGAGCCCTTTCCAAATCAGTCTTGGGAGACATCTCTTTGGAGAGGGTGATTCCGTGACAAGCCGGTAGATTACCGCGCTTGGAATCTTCCATACTGAATCGTTTCAGTATGGTGTCGATGTACCTTGACTGTGAAAGTCCCAACATCCTTTTAGATCTATCACGATAGATCTGGATCCCCAGAATGTAGTTGGCATCGCCCAGGTCCTTCATGGAGAACCTCTGTGACAAGAATCCTTTGACTGACTGTAGCATAGGAATATCATTTCCTATTAGGAGAATGTCATCGACGTACAAGACGAGGAATACCACATTTCTCCCTACAATCTTACTGTAAATGCATGGTTCATCTGGGTTTTTGACAAAGTCGAATTCTTTGACAGTATCATCAAAGCAGATGTTCCAACTCCGCGATGCCTGCTTAAGTCCATAGATGGACTTGAGCAACTTGCACACTTTACCGCTGCTCCCACTCTGATTGAATCCCTCTGGCTGATCCATATAGACGCACTCTTCTAAATTTCCATTTAGGAAAGCCGTCTTAACGTCCATCTGCCAGATCTCATAATCGTGGAAGGCAGCAATGGCAAGAAGGATCCGAATGGATTTAAGCATGGCTACCGGAGAAAAAGTCTCGTCATAGTCCAAACCAGGTCTTTGACGAAAACCCTTTGCAACGAGCCTAGCCTTATAGGTTTCAACCTGCCCATCTACACCAATCTTCTTTCTGAAGATCCATTTGCAGCCTACGGTTTTACCCCTTCTGGAGCAAAGTCCAAAGTCCAAACTTTGTTGGTGTACATGGACTCCATCTCGGTCCGCATTGCATCCAGCCATTTTACCGAGTCATCGCTCTGAATGGCTTGCTGGAAGCTAGTAGGCTCATCATAATTTATGATGCAATCCTCTCTATCCCCGTCTATGAGAAAACCGTAGTATCTCTCGGGCGGATGAGACTGCCTACTACTCCTACGGAGCGGCGTAGGAATGTCCGGTTCCCCTGAACCTTCTGGTTCTACTAAGGTTTCAGTAATAGCTTGTGGTTCTGGAATTTCTTCCAGTTCTATTGCGCTCCCACTTATCTGATTTTCTAAAAACTCAGTTTCCATGAAGCGGGCATGACGAGAAACAAGGACTTTTTGCTCCTCTGCGTAATAGAAAAGATACCCCTTGGAGTTCTTTGGGTATCCCACAAACTTGCACTGTACTGAGCGTGCCTCGAGCTTGTCCGCATGCTGCTTTTTTACAAAAGCCGGACATCCCCATGTCTTAAAGGATTTAAGACAGGGTTTCTTCCCACTCCACATCTGGTATGGTGTGGTAGGCACTGTCTTAGTAGGAACTTGGTTCAAGAGATGTGCAGCTGTTTCCAGTGCATAACCCCAGAAAGATCGCGGTAACTCAGCCTTACTCATCATGGAACGAACCATATCTAGTAGGGTTCGATTCCTTCTTTCCGATACACCATTGTGTTGTGGTGTGTATGGAGGAGTACGCTGAGAGAGAATTCCATTCTCTTTTAAGTAGTCCAGAAATTCGGCACTCAAGTATTCACCACCTCGATCCGATCTTAGGATCTTGATACTTTTGCCTGTTTGTTTTTCTACTTCATTCTTATATTCTCGAAATTTCTCAAAGGCCTCGGATTTGTGCTTCATTAAGAAGACATGTCCAAACCTAGAGAAATCATCTGTGAAAGTAATGAAGTATGAATAACCGCTTCGCGCATGTGTAGACATTGGACCACACACGTCACTGTGTATAAGTCCTAAGAGCTCGCTCGCTCTTACTCCGTGTCCAGTGAACGGAGTCTTTGTCATCTTTCCCATGAGACAAGATTCACAAGTGGCATAAGACTGGTACTCGAACGGATCCAAGTATCCTTCTTTATGTAACTTAGTCAACCGTGTCTCATTGATGTGACCCAGTCTACAATGCCATAAGAAAGCCTGATTTAATTCTGGAGACTTTCTTTTAAGTGTGTTCTGGACACTGAATATCTGAGCTTGATTCAATACGTATATACCGTTATTTAATGTACCTGACCCAATCAGTGCTTGATTTAGGTGGATGTTTACTACATCGCTTACAAAAGCAAAATCATATCCTTCCTTAGAAAGTAAGGATACAGATATGATATTGCAAGTCGCACCTGGTACATACAAACAGTCACGCAGAATCAATATCTGCCCAGTTGTCAGTCCTAGGTGATATTCCCCTACGGATACAGCATCCATGCTCATTCCGTTAGCAACCCTGAGAGTCATATCACCTTTCCTGATAACCCTACGGTTTCTCAGACCCTGTAACGAATTACAGATGTGAGATCCTGATCCGGTATCCAATACCCAGGAAGTAGGGTTAACTGACAAACAGTTCTCAATTACAAACACACTCGAAGCCGAAGCCACAACATGCTTCGAATTCTGGCTACTGGCTTTACAAGCCCTGCAATCTCTCTGCCATAGTTCATTCCCGTTACAATAGGAACGTCCCTCTTTAATCATATCCAGTCCCGAAACTTTTGCCCTTGTTTTTCCTTTTTCTTCCCTGGTTTCTTTCAGGGTATAAGCAGAGGGCAGGGACTGTAGAATTAGGTCAGTACTTGACCCATTCTCCAACGTGGTCTCCAGGTCCGTGAGCTTAAAATAGCTGGTCTCTGTAAGGACGTTGCCCCCTACAGATGACCCGACAGCCAACCTCGCTTGAAGCAATTCGTTCGAGGTCTCATATCTTGCGATACGAGATTGCTCTCCATATAAAACTTTGTTATGGAGGAAGATAGAAACTGAGTCCATCTTCTCGTGCTGCCTCTGGTTTGCACCATTAACTGAGGCTAACACGAGGCACTTGGCTTTCGCACAATCCTTTTCCGGTGTCCTGCGGATGTGAACATCCGTGACAGGGGAAACTGGACCTGAGACAGCAGGGATTTGATTAGTTAAGAGGTGTCCCAGCTTGTCATGGGCAATGGACATCTGGACAGACCTTTGCCAGTCATAACAGTCAGGTTCAGTCATATTTTTATCTAGATGTAACCTAGGTGCGGTCACAGGGTCGCTGCAATTAAGAGAGAGAAGAAGAAACACTCAGCATGATGCTCTTGCAAGTTTAGAGTGGTTTTTAGTTTGTCTAAACAGGATGGCTCCCACTGTTTCTCGAATCCCTCCTCAAACCATAAAGGAAGAATTAGTCGGGATCAATCCCACCGCACAATACTTGCTTAACCGTTCAGCCAGGCCGGTGTCGGTACTTCGAGGGAGGTTTTCCAACGCTTTCGCGAAGTTCCTTAATTAAAGAACCTCTTTTCCCTGGGGGCGTAGCCCCGCTAACACCTTTCTAGGCACCTACTAGGTTTATAGCATTGATCGTTTAGTGAGAAATTTTCCGAGGAGTAGCATATACTCACAGTAGGATCGGGATCCAAATATCATCGCGTGAAGAAACTGAAGGAATCCTACCAGAATCATCACACTCCAAATGGTATGCAAATCTAGCAAGTTTCAGTACTTATGAAACTCCCGATGTATATTTTTGCCCCATGCTCTTATGACCTTGACTAAGGCCAACAAATCATAAGTCACATGTCAAGTTCTACCCGTCGTTGTCCAGGTTAATTTGAATCCACCCGTATATACCCTTGACTAAGGCCAACAAGGTAATACGACTGTCCCAAACCAACGCATTCTATCTATGCAACATATGAATACCCACCAGCTACCAAACACTGTGCCTTGACTAAGGCCAACAAACACAGCTTGAATACTGTTGAATATTCATATGAAACGACGGAGGGCTACGAATGGTTTTGGCGAAACCGTGAACGTAGTGAACTTGATTTAGTCGATGGAACGAGATAGCTTTTAAATGGAGTGGCTCAAACTCCGCATTTTAAAAGTTTGTTTTGAAAAGAACCGAGTGGTTTTTCGAAAATGTTCCAACGACTTATACTTGGTTTATTTTCTTGCATTAGTTCTTTTAATGCATGTTTTGCTTGCATTAGTTCTTTTAATGCGTGATATTCTTGCATTAGTTCTTTTAATGCGTCCCATCATTTAATCCTACCATTGCAGAAAACAACCAAAATATGACGTACGCTTATGCCATTCGCATTCGCCACGGGGCCCCGTCATTACCCGTTAGGTTACTTAACTAACGACAGAGCGGGGGCTGGGCTAGCGCGTCTGTAAAACATAAGCAACGCCTAAATTATATCATATATAGATATACTGCAATGATAAACATTTCAGATCACAGATAAATACATTGGATATACTAGCAATCTGTAATTTGTACGAGCCTGTAACAAAAACAGATAACACGGTCGCGGTGAATAGCCAAAACCCCACCCAAGACCCCTACGGGTGCGGCAAACTACCCGCCAAGTACCCGAAGCGTAGCAACCTCCCTCAACTCCATGAGTAGGCCACTCGACACTTCGGCATACCCGGTAGTTTGTGCACCCCTCCATGGGTCTATCCTAGGAGCAAAAACAGTAAAAAGAAATTATACAATGACGGCTACAACCCCTTCCCGGTTGTGCGGCCATACAAATAATTATTACATCAATTTACAAATTTACATGAATTGCAAGAAAAGAAAACTCTCGTCTCACAACCCCCGGCTATTCACCCGCGACAATCCAACATATTTATATACACATTCCAGCACATTACAGATCATGTATAACCCCGACTAATCGACTTATAGCGATTAGCCGACGTTCAATACATGCAAGCATCACAGATATAACCATTATAGTCAAAGTGCAGTGAAGTTCGGAAAAAATACGGAATTATAGGACCCCAAAAGGAAATTTCTTTTCTGGAAAATCTGGGCACATATAATATATTTTAAAAATCCCAAAACCAACACACAAACACACTGCACGAAAAACGATGCAGAGAAGAAACCAAGTCGCGGCGGTTCCGCGGCGGTCAAGAAGGATCACGCGGCGGAAGCGCGGCACTTTAGGCGAATCACTGTATCGTTTTTCTTGGGTGTTCACACAAAACCCTGAGCCGAATTTAGGAGTATAAAGTTTTTCATTTTGACCAGGAAAAATTTCAACAGAAACTCAGATTTTGTAAAGTTTGATTTTTGGATTTTTCCGGTTCCGAACTTCGTTACACTTCACTACCAAGCTAGTTTAAGTTTAGTTAGGCTCTGATACCACTGTAAGTCCACGTTGCGACCCCCGGTTCTTACGGGGAGGCGGAAACGGTATAAAATCAAAATTTTAACGCAAGAGGCAACATGGACTAAGCTAGGTCGGGATCTTTACCTAAACTAAAACTAGCATACTAAGCTAAAGATATTTAGCTACTCGGATAGAGATGGTTATACCTAGCTTGTCTTGAACTCCTTCGTCTTCAAGCTCCGGTGGTGGTCCGATGGCTCCTTCTCGTCGTCTCCGTACGCCGAAGATAGATCCACTTGAAAGCTCCAACCTTTAGCTCCTTCTTCGGTCTTTGAAGAAACTAGTTCACTTGGTTTGCTAAACTAGTGAACTAGAATGAGTAGAGAGGAAATAGAATGGGATTTTATCTATGGTTCTTGATTCTCAACTCATGAGACAAGAGAACCATAGATCAAGAGAGGGAGCAAGAGGTTGAGGGTGAGAGCAAGGGGAGAGCTCAAGAACAAGAGAGAGAATGAGCAAGAAAGAATGAGCAACTCTTTTGTCTTTCACCCTCTCATAATCCAAAGCAATGATAACTCATCATATCAACAAAAGTCTTATGTGATGGTTGAAGTAACCATAACCTTATCATGTCATGCACTCATTTTACTCAAAAGAACAAGCAAGAAAAAGTCTTTGGCATGAAATGATAACCATGGTTATCATGATGGTCAACTAGTCAAGCCTAGTCAACCGGTCAACAAGTCAACAAAAGTCAACAAGTCACCAAAGTCAACAAGTCAACAAAAGTCAACAAGTCAACAACCATATCACCATAATACTTAATTAATATAATAGTTAATCACATATCATATTCTCATTAGGGTTGAGCATAAAGTCAAAAAGTCAACGGTCAACTGTCAACAACCCTAATGAGAATCCGCTGCCTCTGCCTCCCTGTCATTTGTGCATACACACCCGCATCCGCGTTCCGAGGAACACGAATGCAAACTGGATAAATCCAATCCCATAAGGTACACTAGGATCTGGCTTAAACCAAAGCCCGCTAGTGTAAACTGCCCGGACACTGTACGTGCACAAGTGCACGGATGTGACCGAACCCTGTCGCAAAACCATGCGACCTGTCGCAATACCATGCGACCTCTACTCTTTTGCCTAAAGGCGAAAAGCTTTCTGTGTGGGACTCTAAAGACTCGACACTACGCTGGCAGTGGGTTTAACCACAGACCGCAAGCGGCACTAGCTGTGCGTAACGGTCCCCAGGTAATGCCGACAAGAAGACCGACGAGGCGAAACCCATCTGAACTCCTACTGAGCCTGAGTGTGACATTCTCCATACAGTCCGGTCTGTTCGTCTGATACATCGCATGGCGGGCCTAGGGGGCGGTAAACGTCAGTCCCCCAATAGCGGTACAAGTCGTGCCGGAGTGAAGCCCAATACACCCTGAGATAACACTGGAAACCTACCAGTATATCTCGTTTGCCCTGGCCAGGGACTACTCGTGTAATGGCTCTCCTAGACACAGCGCGATGTCAACCCCCAATACCGGGAGAGACGAATCCTGTCTAACCGTCACTGCCTCCAAGTGCTTCGGGACTGCACCCAACCACTACCTGTTTGCACGACTCCTTTGAGCCGTGGTAGGGTAGTGATCAAAGTACAGTGGGAACACACTCGAGGCGGAGTGACAGTGTCAAGTCAGCGGACTAAGCTGTACTCATGTCACCTGGGAACTGATAACTGACGATAGGTATAATACCAACTAGTCAGTTCCCGACGAGTCCTGTCCAGTGTACCCGTAACCTAACGAGCACCCGCATACTATCTCAAGTACGACGTACTGACGGCTGTGGGACAGACCGTCTCCCACACTGGGATGAGAAGCGCATGCGCTGGTCTACTCCGGAGTATCGATGCCCTGTCTCGATAGTCCTGCGACCAGGGACCTGCATAAGGATGTGCTTATAGATTACCCAGCCCCACTAGTGTGACGGCCATCACATCGCTGGTAATCAAGCAAAGATCCTAAGGGCTCTACTAATGTGTATAGGCGATATACAAAAAATAAACACATGTACACATTGAAGTAGAAACAAACCAAGTAGCATACTACTATTTTGAGCAAGATTGTCAATACAAGGTGAATATCCCAAGCTTCCATTAAGTAATATACATACTAGTATGATACAGTAATGGCCTCTAGGGCATATACACTAACAGTCCAAGCATCCAATATAATATACATAATCTGTACAATACTGGCCTCTAGGGCATACATACAACTAACACTATATATAGTAATGGCCTCTAGGGCATACATATAACTAACAATCTCCTACTTGCACTAGGGCCATCTGATAGCAGTGGTTGTAGTATCTCATACTCAACCATCCCATAAGAGTCTCTCTCTGGGAAAAGGCCTTTGTGAGTGGATCCGCCGTGCTGTCCTCTGAGTCTACTCTCCTAACCTCGATCACCCTAGAGATCAACCATCTCCATGATCAGGTGATACTGCCTTAGAATATGTCTGGATCACAGATGGGACGGACGTTCCTTGGCATAAGCCACAACTCCATTGTCACACAATGGGAGGAATTAAGTTCATCACATGAACATATATACATCCAGACTGCCTCTTTGGTAGCATCTTAAGTAGCGATGTATCCAGCCTTTATCATCTAGTATGTCACGGTATCTAGCTTGGAACTCTTCCAACATACCGTCCCTTTACTGAGGGTAAAGACAATGCCTGTGACTAACATTCAGTCGTCTTTATCACCCTGGAACCCTTCCAGTGATTCTCCTCAGGATCGATTGATACCATCTCACTACATCTAGTGAGTATCCTAACATCCAACTACATCTATCTCATAGATGAAAATTCAGGATTTAGGAGGTATCAACTTTGATCCTATATGGAGAATCCTTGTGATAATCGGAGATTGACCGAGCGTATCATAGGAAACTCCTTCCCTATCAAGAGTATGTCATCCACGTACTCTACGAGGATCACTACCATACTCCCTACTACCTTTTTGTGTATACAAGGTTCATCTACCATTTTGATGAAGTCAAACTCTTTGACTACCACATCAAAACAGATGTTCCAACTCCGCGATGCCTGTTTTATCACATAAAACATCTTGCATACGTTTCCGCTGCTCCCACTGTCTACGAAGCCCTCTGGCTGTGTACTTATAGACGCCCTCTTCTAAAACATCATTTAGAAGAGCAGTCATGACACCCAACCACCAGATATCATAGTCATGGTATGTAGCCGTGGCAAGTAGGATCTGGATGGACTTAAGCATAGCTCCTTAGAAAAAGTTTCATCATGATCCATACCTGGTCAATGATGCAAACCTTTAACAAGTCTAGCTTTGAAAGTCTCAACTTTTCCATGTACACCAAGTAATCTTCTCAAGATATACTTGCTCCTGATGGGGATTTAACCCTTCAGATATAGCAACCAAAGTCCATACTTTGTTGGTGTATAAGGATTCCATCTCAGATCGCTAAGCATCCAGCCATTCTTACAGAGTCCCACTCTTGATGGCCAGGTCGAAACTAGTTGGGTCATCATCTCATGACGCAATCCTCACTCCCACTATCATCGAGAAACTAAAGTATCTCTCAGGCGGATGAGGAACCCTACTAGATCGGCGGAGAGGCTGAGGTTCGTTGGAATCTACCGAATCCTTTGGTTCTATCAAATCATCTGCTGTAATTTGTATAGCTGGAACCTTTCCAGTTGTACATAACAGACCTTGCCTTGAGCTTGTCTGGATTTTGCCTTTAGACATAGGCCAGACAACCCCAAATCTTAACTAACTTAAGATATGGGCTCTTCCCTTTCCATATCACATATGAAGTGGTAGGCAACTGATTTGATCGAAACCTTATTCAATAGGTATGCAACTTCATAAGTGCATAACTCCCAAAAGGAAATAGGTAACTCAGTAGTACTCATCATAGAGCACACCTTATCATATAGGGTGTGATTGCTCCGCCCCGATATACCATTGTGCTATGGTGTATACAGAGGAGCAATGCTGAGAGAGAATTTCATTCTCCTTTAGAATAGTCCAGGATTTCCGTGCTCAAGTATTCTCCTCCTTGATCTCATCAAAGGACATAATACTTATACCCGTATTTTGGTTCTCTACTTCTAACTTATATTCTGTGAATATCTCAAAAGGTTTGGACTTGTGTTTCAACAGGAACATATGTCTGAATCTTGAGAGATTATCAGAGAATGTAACGAAGTACAAAGAACCGGTCTTGGCATGTGTAGACAGGGGACCTACATACATCAACATGTATCATCCCAAGAGTTTACTAACTCTTTCTCTGTTTCCAATAAACAGAGCTGTGGTCATCTTATCTCTGTGACATGACTGGCAAGTTTCATAAGATGTAAATTCAAATTGATTTAAATATACATCTATATGTAACTTCATCTAGTCGGGTCGCATTGATATGACCTAGTCTACAATGCCTCAAGAAGGATCCGTTCATTTCTGAACTCTTCTTCTTGTGTGTGTTCTGTATACAAGGAACTGTAGTTTGATTTAGAATATCAATGCTTTTAGATAACGTGCCTGAACCGATCAACTTTTGATATAGGAAATGTTCAAAACATTATCCAACAATACAAAATTTTATCATTTCTTTACTAATAAAGAGAGTGATATGATTTTGTATATCAGGTTCGGTATCTAATAACATTCGTTCAGAATCAATGTATTCTGGTAATACAGGATGATAGTGACCAACAGACTTGGCTGCAACACTTGCCCCGTTTTCTGTCTCATGAAACTTATCACCCGTTCTCAGTTTTTCTACCTTTTTGTAGCCCTATGTAACATATTACATATCTGGGATCCTGATCTGGTATCACATACCCAGGACGTAGAGGATTCAGAGAAACAGTTCTTTGTAATGAACACACCCGAAGATGATGCATCATATGCACTTTCTTCGTTTGGGCGGCACAGGAATTCTGGTATTCTCCAATTTCCTTCTTTGTCATATAACAATTATAAGTTGGAGCGGGACCAACGTTCCCCAGCACAATATAACAAGCGGGTTCGGTCAATTATCCGTATTATTATCTTGATTAAGGCGTGATATGGTCGCTACCAGGAGAGAGAGAGAAGAAAACACTCAGCGTGCGCTCTTGCAAGATCAGATTGGTTTTTATTTTATCTAATCAGGATGGTTCCCACTGCTTTTTATCAAATCTTCTTTCAAACCCTAAAAGGAAAGACCGGCCGGGATTAATTACACACTACAAGTTTGCCAATCTTTCAGCCAGGCCAGTGTCGGTACTTTGAGGGAGGTCCCCCATGCTTTCGCACGAACCTAATTAATGTAAACCTCGTTTTCCCAGAGGCGTAACCTCGTTGACACCTTTCTAGACACCTACTTGATCGGCTAATTGTAATGTGTAAAACTCTCCCAGGAGTAACTCTTACTCGCAGCGGGTATCGGGATCCAACTATCTCATAGAAGGTATGCAATCTCATTGCAAATTTCAACACTTGAAATTCCCGATAATATTTTGCCCCTAGCAGCTATATGACCTTAACATAGTCAACAAATCATAAGTGCTAGTCAAGTTCAACCCGTCATTTCCCGATTGAATTAAACCCACCCGCACGACCCTTAACATAGTCAACAAAGTCGCACGACTACCCTAATCCAATCGCATCATATGCTTATGCAGATAAGTACTAATTAGCTACCGCACACTACGCCTTAACATAGTCAACAAACGTAGCATGAATACTAACTAGCACTTATCTGAAATGACGGAGGGCTACGACAGATTTTTCTGAAAACCTATTGCGTAATGAACTTGATATCGTTGTAGAATCAAATGATTTTAAAAATGGAGTGCTTTTGAGGCTTTTCTAGTTTTGCTAAAGGAGTCACTCCCGGTGAAGGGATCGTCGGTCCTTTCCTCTTCGAATGAGGTGCGGGATATATCATATATATCACTGTGCAAAGCAGAACTCTTAAAAGCAATCAAAAGACAAACCGAGTGTGTAGCATCTGCCAGTTATTGCTAAAGGAGTCACTCCCGGTGAAGGGATCTCGGTCCTTTCCTCATCGAATAAGGTGCAGGATATATCACATATACCGCTGTGCAAAGCAAGAACTGTAGCTACCTGTTTTATTTTTGAAATTCGATTCTACAACATCTTTAGGTTTCTTTTACTTTCATTAATCACATTAATGAGGTCCCATCATTTAAGTACATAAACATCACAGATAAATACGACGTACACTTATGCCATCCGCATTCGCCTCGATGTCCCCTCGTGCACCGTTAGGTTAGGTAACTAACGGCAGAGCAGGGCAGGGCTAGCGCGGGTGTAAAACATAAGTAACATCTATATAATATATCATATATACTATATACTGTATCTATCACAGAACATCGCATGATCACATCACAGATATCGCAGCAGAAGAATCATATGAAATATTGGATATACTAGGACGTCCGTGTTTTCAATACGAGCCAGTATAAAACACGGATTCCACGGTCGTGATGAATAGCCAAACCCACACCCCTAGACCCCTACGAGAGCGGCAAGCAACCCTACCAATTCTAGGGTTAGGAGACCCGGACTCGACACCTCGAGTTGGTCTCCCACTGGACCCCAGAACCCGGTTACTTGTGCCCTCCTCCTTGGGTCTATCCTAGTGCGGAAAAGTAAATAATATACAAAAGGTGACATCTTCCGCAACCTGGAAGTGCCCTAATAAAAGAATATTACATACAAGTTTTTACATGAATGAAAATGAAAAACACTCATCTCACATAAAAACCCCCGGCTATTCAAACACGACGATCCAATATAACATATCCAGCAACACATAACATCACATGTCATCAACGTAAGTAAATATGCGCATCCCAATTGTCGTAGACATATAGCAACGAAACCGGCGATATCACATATTACACTTACGGTCACAGAAAAGAAAGTATAAAACTACAACAGTAGGAATCCGCAATCTGCATAGACATCTCATGCCTAACAATTAAAAACCCCGCATTTTAGTCTCATTATTGAAAACACTTTTCAATATCAAGTCGGGCAATTCAACAAGATTCCCGACATCATGATCGAATGCTCGTCGCAAACTTCAGTAGACGGCTGCACCCCCGATGCCGTCGACGAAGTGCACCAAGGCGGAACACCGCTACCGCGAGCACCCGGACGGATGCTTTCGACGACGGGGTTCTCCTACAGTCACTTGGTCGGGGCTATGGAGTGAGGCTGTCTATTAAGTTTACCCGACGAGTATCCGCGTACACTACGTGATTGCGATGGACTTTTGATCACATCAAAATTCCGTGGCAACCGATCAAGTGAGACTAAACCGCTAGATTTATAACATTCATTCAGTTATCTCATAACTGTTTGTGAATTCCAAGTATTGTATCCCATTCCGGATAAGCAGAAAATGTTAAACTTTCCGATCGAACAATCGAACACCCAAGTTTTCCCGATACAGCTCAACACATGAAATAAGTCTAATGACATTCAGTTCGTGCCTCAGTACCAACGGTCCAGCCGTAGAAGGGTCAAGCCAACGCCTCACATGTGGCACGCCGTACTGCCCCAAACCCTAAGGTTCAAAGGGCAGTTCAAGACGGTCACATAATCGAGTTAAGGTTTATTGTCTTCTAGAGGGACCATCGCGTTACTTGCACTACTCAGAACGTCCTTAAACCACAGAAAAATCCAACACTTGGAAATTTTCCGGCAGGGGAAAAAGTGGGTATTTATATCCGGTCGAACTTTTTAACATATTCTTAAATATCCGGAAAAACACATAGACAAAGTCTGATAATCCGATCGAATCTACGAACTCCCAATACAACCCAAAATACTCAACTCTTGATTTCAGATTAAAAATTCCCAGGAAAACCAGCACTGCCAAGTAGGAATTACTGTGCAAAATTTAATGGGAGAAGAGACAAAAGGGCCGCGGAACCGCCGCATTAGCATGCTAATGCCGCGGTTCCGCCGCACTTTTATGGAATTAGGTCATCGAACTTCACAGTAATTCTTATAATTTCCTGCTGGTTTTTCTGCATATTTTTAATTCTGAAAAATCCCCGAATTTGATGGGGTCGCCGCCTCTGTAGGGTTCCTAGGCACTCTAATGAGGTCTCACAAGGCATCAACCATGCCAATTTCAAAAATTACAAGTGCCGAGAAACCCTAATACGGATCGTTAACTAGATTTTTAGGCGAAAAAGTAACTAGTTAACAAATTAACTAAGTGAACGGAAATACAACCTTTGTAGATTCAGTCCTCCACCTCCACAGCTCCATGATGAAGTCTTCTTGCTGTCCAAATCGAATCCCGGGCTCTAGCGTCGGCTTCATCAGAGAAATGGGCGGGCTAGGTCGTCGACTTCGATGCCGAACATGATCTACGTCGATGCATCACAAGATCAAGCTCCCACTTCACCAAGTCATGAAACTTGTGAAGAAAACACCCTATACTACTTGGCAAGAGGTAGAGGATGAAGAAATAGGAAGTGGGTTCACTTTAGAATTGGATTTCTCACTCTTTTCATCAAGTCACCATTGATGAAGCAAGGTTTTCTTCAAGTGAAGAAGAAGAAGAAGATGAAAATTGTTATGATAAGTTATTTACAAATAGAAAATAAAATCAATACTTATCATAATACAACCATGGTCAAGTGTAGAGAATGAACTAGGGTTAAGTGGAGTGGTTAGGGTTAAGCATGAGACAAAATGGTCACTTAGTCAAAGCTTCATGAAGCTTCAACTAGAAACAAAACGAGCAACCATTTCATTTCTTATCTTTTCAAAATAAATAAATAAATAAATAAATAAATAAGAAAAAGAAAACCCTAATCATGAACTTAACCATGGTTTAATTCTTTACACTTAACCAAGTAAACATGTATCATCAAACATGATACAATCAAGTGCACAAAAGTATATCACATATACAACTTGCACAATTCAAGAGAGAAAATCCATTTAAAGTGAACCAATACTAGTTAATGCAAAGTAATATATCAAATATATAATTATACATTAAATCATTAAATCAACACTTGATTTAACGATCCGGTCATATCGCATATAACCGACTAGTATCCTATGTATCGGCTTATCGAATCAACCCTTGATTCGATAACTAGGTTATATCGCATACAACTAATCGATACATTCATCACGAGAATAAAATACGGTATCACATACACGCATTATTTTCGGTCCCGCACATATCTCATATGCGCTCCTATTTCGTTTCGCTTGAGCCAGGAAACTTCTGTGTAGGACTCTAAAGACTCGTCAATACGCCGGCAGCAGGTGATGATCATATCAAACACCCACAAGCCGCAAGCGGTCTGCCAAACGTAACGGCCACCCGGGTATTGAGCGATCAGAAGATCGATGAGCAAGCCCGCTCACACTCCAGTGAATCCAACCAGTAACACTACCGTACAGTCCGGTCTCGTCGTCTGATATGTCGCATATCTTGCCTAGGGGTGGTAAACGTCAGACCCCAACAGCTCGATAAGTCGTGTCGATATGAGGTCTATAACAGTTCGAGAAACTACTGGTAACACTTACCAGTAAATCTCAGCAACCCTGGCCAGGGATTGCCGGTTATAGCCAATCGAACACAGCGCAACATCAACTCCCTATACCGGGAGAGACGAATCCCCTCCTATCGCTCATTGCCTCCATGTGATTCGGGACTGTACCCAAAAGCCACCGTTTTGCACGCCCTCTTGTACATGGTAAGGTGGAAATCAAAGCACAGTGGGAACCACACAAGACTCTATGACGATCTCGGGTCAACAGACTACTCTGTACCAGTGTCACCAGAGAACTGCCATCTGACGTAAGGTATAATACCATCTGGGAGTTCTCGGCGAGTCCGTCCAGTGTACCCAGTCTCCATTGAGCACCCGTATATCATCTCTGATGTCAAACACCAATGGATATGGGATCATCCATCGCCCATCTGTATGGGTCGAGAAGGTATATGCTAGTCTACTCTGGTATATCGATGCCCTGTCTCGATACACCCACGACTAGGGACCTTGAAGGATGTACTTATGGACTACTCTGTCCCCACTAGTATGATCTGCATCATAGTCCAGGTAGTCAAGTACACATCCTAAGGGCTTTACCAACATGTAACAGAGAGACAATCAGTGTACACGTTAAGGTAAAGATCAACCAGATAGCATACTATCATGTCGAGCAAGAAAGTCCTCCCTATATATGTCCAAGCATCCACTACAATATACATCCTATGTATAGTAATGGCCTCTAGGGCATACACATAACTAACACCAATGACACAACAACATCATGCATGTAAATATCATAAAGCATACGAATGGAGGTATGAGGATATAAATCAACGTGTGTCCCTCGCGACACATCAAAAATCATGGAACCTGGGTGTCCAGCATCGACACTCGAAAACATCATGAAACCCGTGTCCAGCATCGACACGTAAATCCTCATATCTCGGGCTCCGTCAGTCCGGATCGACCCATATCATCTCTCGACTCCGTTCGGTATCCTCCGGATATCCGCTGAGCCTAAATACTATCACCGGTAGGTAGTGGTCCCTCTGCCAGGCTCACCGTCTACTGCACAGCAGATCCGTTCTCATCTCGGGGTACCATACCGGGTCCACCATGTACCCGCAATCTGTTAGTGTATATGCCCTAGAGGCCATTACTGTATCATACTAGTTTTTATATTACTTAATGGATGCTTAGGATATTCACCTTGTATATACAATCTTGCTCAAAATAGTAGTATGCTACTTGGTTTGTATCTACTTCAATGTGTACATGTGTTTATTTTAGTATATCACCTATACACAACAGTGGAGCTCTTAGGATCTTTGCTTGATTACCAGCGATGTGATGGCAGTCATACTAGTGGGGCTGGGTAATCTATAAGCACATCCTTATGCAGGTCCCTAGTCGCAGGACTATCGAGACAGGGCATCGATACTCCGGAGTAGACTAGCGCATGCGCTTCTCATCCCAGTGTGGAAGACGGTCTGTCCCACAGCCGTCAGTACGTCGTACTTGAGATAGTATGCTGGTGCTCGTTAGGTTACGGGTACACTGGACAGGACTCGTCGGGAACTGACTAGTTGGTATTATGCCTATCGTCAGTTATCAGTTCCCAGATGACATGAGTACAGCTTAGTCCGCTGACTTGACACTGTCACTTCGCCTCGAGTGTGTTCCCACTGCACTTTGATTACTCCCGTACCACGGCTCAAAGGAGCCGTGCAAACAGGTAGTAGTTGGGTGCAGTCCCGAAGCACTTGGAGGCAGTGACGGTTAGACAGGATTCGTCTCTCCCGGTATTGGGGGTTGACATCGCGCTGTGTCTAGGAGAGCCATTACACGAGTAGTCCCTGGCCAGGGCAAACGAGATATACTGGTAGGCTTCCAGTGTTATCTCATGGTGTTTTGGGCTTCGCTCCGACACGACTTGTAGCGCTATTGGGGGACTGACGTTTACCGCCCCCTAGGCCCGCCATGCGATGTATCAGACGAAAAGACAGGACTTTACGGAGAATGTCACATTCAGGCTCAGTAGGAGTTCAGATGGGTTTCGCCTCGTCAGTCTTCTTGTCGGCATTACCTGGGGACCGCTATGCACAGCTAGTGCCGCTTACGGTCTGTGGTTAAACCCACTGCCAGCGTAGTGTCGAGTCTTTAGAGTCCCACACAGAAAGCTTTTCGCCTTTAGGCAAAAGAGTAGCGGTCGCATGGTTTTGCGACAGGTCACATGGTTTTGCGACAGGGTTCGGTCACGTCCGTGCACTTGTGCACGTACAGTGTCCGGACAGTTTGCACTAGCGGGCTTTGGTTTAAGCCAGATCCTAGTGTACGTATTGGTATTGGATTTATCCAGTTTGCGTTCGTGTTCCTCGGAACACGGATGCGGGTGTGTATGCACAGTTGACGGGGAGACAGAGGCAGCAGATTCTCATTAGGGTTGTTGACAGTTGACCGTTGACTATTGACTTTTTGCTCAACCCTAATGAGAATATGATATGTGATTAACAATTATATTAATTAAGTATTATGGTGACATGGTTGTTGACTTTTGTTGACTTGTTGACTTGTTGACTTTTGTTGACTTGTTGACTTTGTTGACCGGTTGACTAGGCTTGACTAGTTGACCATCATGATAACCATAGCCATCATTTCATGGCAAAGGCTTTTGCTTGCTTGCTCATTTGTGCAAAATGAGTGCATGAAATGATATGGTTATGGTTGCTTCAACCATCACATAACACTTGATTTGGTATAATGAGTTATCATTGTTTTGGATTATGAGAGGGTGAAAGACAAAAGAAAGGCTCATTCTTACTTGCTCATTCTCTCTCTTGTTCTTGAGCTCTCTTGCTCTTGCTTTCACCCTCTTCCTCTTGCTCCCTCTCTTGACTCTATGGTTCATATGTCTCATGAGTTGAGAATCAAGAACCATAGATAAAATCCCATACAAACTCTTCTCTACTCATTCTAGTTCACAAGGTTTAGCAAACCAAGTGAACTAGTTTCTTCAAAGAACGAAGAAGGAGCCAAAGGTTGGAGCTTTCAGGTGGATCTATCTTCGGCGTAAGGAGACGACGGGAAGAAGCCGATCCGGACCTCCATTGGAGTTTGAAGACGAAGGAGTTCAAGACAAGCAAGGTATAACCCCCTAACCGAGTAGTTAGCAACTCGTAGTTAGGTTGTTAGTTAGATATTTAACCAAGATCCGGGTTATAAGTCCAAGTTACCACCTCTATAAAAATCGTTTTTTATCAAATTCCGCATGCCCGTAAGTACCGGGAGAGGTAGCATGGACTTACACAATCGGCCTCATCCAGCTCCTCGAATCGGGTTTCACATGTTATATGTCTCAGAACTGAGAAAACACATGGTGGACGCACTGAAATATCATATGAAGAGAAACCGGTTTTTTAAAACAGTACATGCTTTCTTTTGAAATAGCCACGGTTCTCAAATCCAGAAATCTCATGAAAACAACATATCTCAATGCGTGTAATCATAAAGTTTGATGTATGCAACATGTGATAGAAATGTAAGCATATCCGTATATCATGCAACATGGAACAGTGATGTAACATATTAAAGGAAAACTGCTCTTTTAAATGATTCCAGTTTTTAAAAATATATCCTGCGGTTCCCAATTTCTCCAAAGTCAAATGCAACATCGTACAAAGGTGCATATGCAACAATAGCAAATAAATTATGCAAGTATGGTGTACAATATGTATGCACGCAAGTTTGGTGTACAATATGTATGTACGCAGGTATGGTGTACAATATGTATATACGCAGGTATGGTGTACAATATGTATGTACGCAGGTATGGTGTACAATATGTATGCACGCACGTATGACATGCAAGGAGTCAGGTCCTGATGCAGCAGTTCTACTGTGTAGTGACATGGCAATTATCGATGATGAAGTGTGTGAGCCAGCAAATCTGTGTACATGTAACATACGCATCATCGATAATGGTGTAAGTGTACTAGCACAGGTATATGCGATGCAATGAGAATAACATGAATGCAGCATAAGGTAAATCATATGCAAATGCTGACGGGTATACGTATCTAACATGATCGAGTCGGTGAATCTAGCAGTCGGAATGTAGCCTCACAACATCCCGTACGGTATCCTCTAGTCAAGGGTATGGATCAAACATCAAGTCAAACTCATCAGGTACGGAAAATCATCGTACGGCGGCATTAAGCTATCAGGGATCCTATCAACCTATAAGACGAGGAGGGTACGGACCTAACGTCTCGTACGGCTATCACTCACGATTCACAACATATATAGGTATCTCCATATACCTATGTCCAAGGTCACATCGGCAACAATCTCATATCAGGGGACCGGCAGGGTATAAATCATCTCAATCGACTCGCATCCGTATACCAACATATCATCAAATCATCATATCACGTCATATATTCTATTCAACGCATTTATATCCCACATCAAGTCAATTTTACAAATACATTCTACATTTACTATAAGCATACGTATCTAATCTAACATACACACCCGAACCATACAAACAGTTTTTGAAAGATGCGAATCGTAGTTTTGAAAGTAGGGGCTATGGTGTTTTTAAAGAAATGATATCATTTGAAAATCCGTAACGTCCCTCCAGTTATCTGTTTAAAATATACATACGATTCTTCAGTTTGGAAATAGGTATGGTTCGGATGACACAATTACGTCGGCTATCTAATCCTATAGTACCCTAAACGGCAATATCGTCAATCATCATCCTCAAATTCCGTCATCACATATTAGTCGTATCAAAACACTTCTAACTATCTTTTAGTTTATAATATGGTTTCACTAACAATCTTTAAAACTCTAACCCTAGTTTCCTAACTAGGTCTTCTTAACCATATGCTACAAATCAGTTTCCACCAAGACTTTGCGGGGGTGCTATACGCCATCCACCCGACTTCCACCGTGGATATAGATCCACTCACCTTGCTTCTTGCTTGCCGAAGTGGATGACGCCACGCTC
Organism: Agapanthus africanus; assembly: GCA_030015575.1. Classification (NCBI taxonomy): domain Eukaryota; kingdom Viridiplantae; phylum Streptophyta; class Magnoliopsida; order Asparagales; family Amaryllidaceae; genus Agapanthus; species Agapanthus africanus. The sequence continues at coordinate 450,159,091 of CM057341.1, read as the reverse complement.
CGTCACCTCGGAATCCACGTGAAGGTACCTACAATAATAAACAATTGAAATCGCTTATTAAAATCGAATCCGGAAAACCGATACGGCACACAGTGCGCTCATAGGTTAGAACCTATGGCCTACGCGTGCAAGAACAATCAAACAACTCTTGTTGTTGATGTACAAACATCCAACAACCAAATACAAATCCAAATATCAAAACTAAACATTTCAAAATACGGAAAACATAGCCAAAATCACACCAAAGTGCTCCCAGATTTTGACTCAGGTCAAACTTGACAATTTTGCATATAGGGATGCTCTAGATATCACATGAGGGGACATCCAACCAAAATTCACCCACTTTTGCCATGACCAGTCCGCAAATTGCGGCCTGGGGGAATAAATCTACGGCTACTTAGTGAGGAGAGGGTCTCGGGTCTCTACGGTACACTTACAATCACCTGCTTACCTCACTGTCTTTGCAAAATTATTTTTATTACCCCCGGGTTACTCCAGATTCCATAATACTATCACAAACTGTCAATATTCGATGTTGGGAAAAATCTAAGTTCGTGTTTTGTTTTCAAATCCGGATATTGGCCAGTAAAGTCGACACTAAGGTTTGTAGGCAGCCACTACCCAACACCAATTCTAAACAAGCCCTAATTCCTCTCTTGAAATTTTCAACATCATAAATCCGTCACTAAACGAATTCGAAACTAAACTAAAATATCGCAAACTAAAAACTAAACTAATTGGTAGAGATTATACCTCATTAATGCCACCAAGCAAAACCCTAGAAGTCCCAAGTCTTCAAAATCTAACTTTTCTTGGTCCATTGCGATGAGGGTGAGGAGGTGATTATTTTTTGTGAAGGGGGTATGGGGTTTTGATGAAAGATTGGAGATGGGTCATGAGGGTAGAATGAGGGGCTTGAGGATGAAGAAGGAGATGAATGAAAATGGTGGGGGAAAAGAATGGGGCAGCACTCTCCCTCTCTCTCTCTTTCTCACTTTCATTCTCTTTCCTAGCATGGCCTCAACATCATTATGTTCCCTCTCTCTCTCTCCTCAAGTCATCATGACACCTTTTCCCTTTCTTTTCTTTTCTCACCACAATAAAACTATAACATAAAACAACACAAATGAACCTGTAACCAAAATAAACATGTCATGGTGCACTAACCATGAAAATTGTAGAAACACGGATTTGGCTTAATCGCCATTAGCAGTGCACTAATCGGGTTTTTATACAAATTGCATATAATAATTTTTAAAAATGCCAAATCCTTTAAATATATTATTAAATGAATAAATCATTTTAATTTCCATTTATTTCACAATTATCGGTATATATTTATACCCATTTTCGAAAACCCCAATTTCGCAAATCGGGCAGTTTTCGGGAAATATATTATTTTAATATTAAATTCCGAAAATAATATTTTATATTTTCTGAAATTTTATAGTCTTCCCCCCTTAAATAAATCCGGTCCTCGAATTTAAATTTAAACCCCAAAATCTAAAACATTTCAATAATCAACTCAAAACAACGGGGCTCCGAAATCATGGAAGATGCAGAAATACTACAGCACATCGCGCGCGCCTGAAAACGAATACAAGACTCAAATCGAACTCCATCAAGCGTCACTCAAATCATCTGATTTGCACGCATATCCTTGGATTTACAATAGAGATACAGATCTTGAAATCCAATATACATTAGTCAAATACTATAATACATGTAAAGTACGCATCTTTGGAAAACTTTCAAGAACTGAATAAAACTCATGCAAAAATCTTTTCTAGATTGCCGCATGAATTCGTAACTCACGGCATAAGTGGCGGGCGCTCATTTGTAAAATAATAATATATGTCTATATATGTTTTGCTAAATATACGTTCCGTCGTTTCAAAATATCCCAAAAGGTTTTCCTTTAAAAACGTTCGCGTCGCTCACGGACACGTAGGAAATAGCGAGACTATAGCTATTTTTCAAAAACCTCTTGGTAAACTTTTAATGCATGCAAAGTACTCAGGTACTGTCCTCAGATCAGTCCTATTCGGCAACTACATAATATGGTGCCCAAAACGAAAACAAAGTGCTCAAAAGCAAAATCAGCCTCAAAAGGCGTACCCAACAATCACGTGCGTCTGATGCGCATGGAAACCAAATACAAATACAGGTGCCATAATATGCACAAAAGCAAAACTAAGTGCAACAGGTGTGCACGAAAACATCTGTCCAGTGCAACGGGTGTCCACGAAAACACATCTGGTGCATCTATTATGCACGAAAACAATATCTGGTGCATCAAATGCACGAAATACCATCAATAACTCGACGCATAAAAAGCAACACCGAGTGCACCAAGGTGTATAAATCAAAAATCTATGCAACTATGTGCACAATATCCGTATCAATGCACTGCAAGCACATGAGAGCTATACCGAGTGCAAAAATCACATCATTCGTATGAAATCCACGAAATCATAAACACATACTACAAAGGTACAAAATTGACATCAAATGCAATGGATATACACAAATCGCAAATCAACACAACGGTGTATAAAATATATATAAAGTGAGATAACTATGCACAAAATGTAAATACCCAGCAGGTGTAGCCATGGTGCACGAAAACCAATATCATGAAAGTCAATCATCAAAACTCAAATCCAAACGATATAAGCGTGATACTCGGATCACAAACGTAAATCGCAATAAATGACTTCGAGGTACACCTCCTACAATGTCGAAAAATGTCGGTGTGCCCAAAACTGGCAGAGCAAGAACATCCGCTTGCCTCCTGCTCACGATCTGGCGTCCTCTGTCTCTGGGTCCTCATTTTCTCCTCGGATTACCAATCTCGCAATCCATCGGCTCATCGACCCGGTCAGGTGTGCTAACGGGAACAATTCCGCTCTGGCACTTCTCTGGTTTACTCGGCTAATCATCATGACCACGCGTAAAGCAGCACGTTACCGGCATCGGCCTCTGGTTCTCTGAATACTCGTGACACAATTGATCCTTGATGCAAACCTTATTGCAGTAGTGTCCTGGAAAGAACCTGCTCAGATTCTCTTCCGATCTCGCCTATGCCGAACTATACGGAGGATGGTACTCATGCATAATCTTTTCTCGTTTTCTGGACATTTGCATTTTCAGCACAACATTCCTCGGGAACTGGTCGCATCCCAATGCCTCTGTAAGCATATCAGATCTCTGATCTCGACGGGGAGTAATAACAGCTCGCCAACATCTCGTGCGAACCACTGGTTCCACTTGTCTGTATCATCGTCCATTTCGACGTCACGTCACGCTATCTACATACTGCAAATGTTCTCGGCTACAGTCAATCCGGAGTCTCTCACACGGACTCAAAATCACGAACTCTGTATCTTCATCACTCTGTAGAAGATCTCTAGCTGAACACGTCCTCGGGAACTCGTCCCAACCATCGGAGGAATACTCAATACTCGTCCGTTCTCGATCAACTCACAACGCATCTGAGTGAGGTCCTCTATCCGAAACTGGTCAGCTTGCTGACCTCTTATCACATGATATCCAGACGACGCTAAACTTTTCGATCGAGTCATCAAGGTCCCAAAATATCCCGAAAGCTCAACACCTGAGCACAGTTTAATAATATCTGGTACATACCACAGTACCTCTGGATCAGCCTAGAAGGGCAAACCCAAGCCTCACTGATGGCACTACTAAACTGCCGCAAGCCCTAAAGTTCAAAAGCGGTTCCATGGTCATCATGTCAAGTTAGGGTTTCATTCTTCTAGAGGGCCCACAGAATTACTTGCATGTTCCTCCAAATACTTTAAACCTAGAAAAAATGGGTTTTCTGACATTCGTTCGAACTTTTTAACTCCGCTTAGACCACACACGAATACCCTTCGTCTGCATGCTAAACAATGCCTCATTCCTCCAGGAAAGGCGATACATCAACGGTCATCTCTGGATCGGTCTGCTCTAGATCTGAGTAAGACCCTCCACACTGAAAATCTTCAATTTAACTAGGCCTGCGTTGGCGCATCAATCTGACGAATCACCTACGTCTCTCAACTCGGGACAGACTAGCCATCACCTGTCGCATCTCCGCCTGGTAGCTCCAGCGATCTCGACTCATAAATTCTGGAGGTGACATCCTATCAATCTCAGCAACAGCTGGGTCATCTATCTGCATGGTAGATGATTGATCAAATCTTCGTGTGTAAATAAAATGTTCACAACCAAAGAAATTTATACCGCAATCAATTAACGATGTCGATGTAGTGCGTTAATGAATACGGATCGTCCACTGAGATGTGTGTTTTGATCGATCTTATTTTAGATGAGTTGAAATGAAAATTTAAAAGAAAATGCAAGACAATTGATTCATGATTTGTGAGTTTTAATTTCAAGAAACATAAAGAAAGTAGATCTAGATCAAGAATCAAGAAATGTCCCAATCACTTTGATTTATAGAGATAATGAAGAATAGCTTGTAGGATTCGATTGAGTTAATAGTTAATGATGAATCTAATAATTCCTAATCTTATCTATTGATAATTTGTAGCTAGATTGATGATTATGATGAAGATTAGGGATCTATTGAAGAAACTAGGGGTTCTCCTTCTATCCCTTGCCATTTCAATCATGATCATTCGGATCTAGCCTCTAGCAAAGAAAATCATCAATCGTTTGATCCCTAATTTGCAATGAAATAATTAAGAAGTCATTTCGCTCCAAATTAGGTCATCAACGATTCTTTTTGCTAAGGTTCACAAATCTCATAAGAATTAAGACTGGTATTAAGATTTGATCATCATTAAATCTATCAATTCTCTCGAATCCTCCACAAGCTGAGAATTTACTCAAGCATCATGAAAATAAATGAATAAAAGATCAAGAAGTTTCACAACGCAAGAATGTAAAGAAAACAAGAATTTCAATTACCACCTTTATTAAATCGACAACTAATTACACATTCCCTCAATTCGAGGTTACAAGATGTTGCTTGATCGCTCCTTTTGAAGAGGTAACTATATCCCTCTAATTTCGCTCCGCTCTATCTCCGTGAGTCGCGGATCGTCGTGGATCTCTTGCTCGGATGAAGATTGGCTTCGCGGATAAAGGATCGATGGTTGCTTGCTTGAATTGCTTCTCAAAATGATCTTGATTGGGCTTTGGAATTGGATTTGGGATAGGGTTTTTGGTATCAAGTTGTGTCACTCGACTTGAATTTGAATTTTGGCTCCAAAAGGGTAACTAACTCCCCACTAATTAACAAACTATTGAACAGCCCTAAATTCTAAATCTAGATCCCTTTTTATAACCACTCATTTAATCTTCTCTCATAAGCTTGGTTGTTATGCAGAGCCTTCCAGAAGAAGCCATGTGGAAATGGAGCGTCCTGAGAAAGCTAGGCCGTTACGATGAAGCTTCTGGAAAAGTCTCGAGCATCAACGAGTCAGAACAACCGCGGATCCGCGGCGACTCGGCCTGGATCGGCCGCTGATCCGCGGCCATATAGGGAGATCTCTGTGTAATTTTCTGGGGTTATCTTGGTATTGTCTTTTGGGTGTTCTTTTGATGTATGGAATCTTATAATTCTTTATTGGTTGCTGCCAGATTTCAAGTCTTTGACTTGCTGTATTTTATCGGCACTTTTGTGATTCCGGCACTTTGAGCTGAAGGATTTTCTGCACACAATTTCGATAAACAGTGTTGAGACATACAAAATCATGCGTGTAGTAATAAACACACAATTTCCCTCAAAATGCCGATTATAATGTATAACACATATGTAAGTGCACGGCGGCGGCCCGGCCGTTGATCCGACGCCAGAAACGCGGAAACGAAAAACTTTACAAACTAGTTAACCGGCACCACCGCGCACTTTTAACCCGGATCGGGCCATTAACCTAATCCTAGCAAAATAGAAAAGTAGTAGAGAAGCTATACCAAGCGATCCGTAACCTTCGGTCTTCGTCTCCACTCCGATCTCCTCGCGGAATCTCCGGTCGTCTCCTCCTCTTCGGAATAGGCACCACATCACCGGGTTCTTTTACGGGCTCCTACCTCTGGACCGAGGCAACTCGGGCACGAAGCTAGCGAGTCGACGTGCCCAAGAATTGCTGTAGGCTAGTGTAGAAACCATTGTCTCTTTGGGGTGATGAAGTTGCCTTTGATGGAGGTGGAGAAAATGAAGAACTTTGGAGAGGGATTTTTCTTTTGTTGCATCAATGGAATAATGAGATAGCATAAAGAATGAGAACCATAATAACTCCCCCCATCTCTCTAGTGGCCGGCCCCTTCTCCAAAATGGGAGTGGAAAAGAACAAAACAAGAAGGGAGGTGAGTGTAGGATATCAAAGTGGTGACCATAACCAAAAGTAAGCCTCACATCAAAATACAAATCAACTCTCATCACAATCCCCTCACATTAAAAGCAAACCATGATTAAAGAAAAAGCAAAGATGCTTTAAGTTATCATGATAAACCAAATGCCACAAACAACACTTCACAAAAGTAATTTGCACAATTGCAAATTACCCCCTCCATCGGAAAAGTCCGGCCGGGAAGAAACAAAGGAAAACTGGCCGGAACGGAATACAAACTGGCAACTTCAGAAAACTGATCCCGTAATAAATTACAGGAAAACCCCGCTACTGCATATACATGCCCGCATTTGTATTCCCACTGAATACAAATGCAAAGAGACAAAACTACACTGTCTAATACTAGGATCCGGATTAAAACAAAGCCGGCTAGTAAAATCTGTCCGATCACGATCCGTACAATACCGCACGTATCTGATCGAACCCTGCCGTATCTCCATACGGCCTCTACAGCGTTTCGCCCGAAACTTGAGAAACAGGTCTGTGGGGGACTCTAAAGACTCGTCAATATTTTGGTTATGGATTTAACCACTAGCACATCAGAGGTATTAGCCAATACGTAACGGGCTACCAGGTATTGACCAAAAGGGATGTCGATGAGTCAACTCATCCTGACACCCTACTGAGCCTGTCAGTGACAATATCCGTACTGTCCGGTCCGTTCGTCTATGAGCATCGCATGGTGGGCTTAGGGGGTTGGTAAAGTCAGACCCCCAAAAGCGGTACAAGTCGTGTCGGAGTGTAGCCCAGAACACCCTGAGATACTACTGGAATACCTACCAGTAAATCTCCTGCATTGGCCAAGGACTTTCATGTACTGGCTCTCCTAGACACAGCGCGACCTCACCCCCAATACCGGGAGAGACGAACCCCTGCAGATCCGCTCACTGCCTCCATGTGGCTCAGGACTGTACCCAACTAAAACCTGTTTGCACATCTCCTTTGAGCGTGGTAGGGTAGTAATCAAAGCACAGTGGGAACTCACACGAGACAAATGACGATCTCAGGTCGATGAACTAATCTGTACACATGTCACCAGGGAACTGTTATCTGACGTTAGGTATAATACTAACTAGCAGGCTTCCGGCGAGTCCTGTCCGGTGTACTCATAACCCAATGAGCACCTGTATACATCTTAGGTGAACCAACTGACACCAGTGGCTTGTGAGACCGGCCACCGCCCCTCGTTGGGGTCTCGACTGTATACACTGGTCTACTCTGGAGAATCGATGCCCTGTCTCGAAACTCTCACGACTAGGGACCTTTTAAGGATGTGCTTATAGACCCCAGCTCCCACGTATATGATCGCCCTCATACTGCTGGTAGTCAAGCAAGAATTTTAGGGGCTCTATCAACGTGCAATAGTGACCTGTAAGGTCACCTAAAGCAGTACACGATGATAAAGATAAACCAGATAGCATACTATCATCTTGAGTAAAACTGCCCTATCGGGATAGGTCCTCCATCAATCATTGCAATCACGTGCCTGTGATCCAATAATTGACTCTGAAGGCACTATATCCAACAATCTCCCACTTGCACTCAAGGCTAATTATTGCGATGTCGCATACTCACAGCTCGTGTGATACCGAACACCCAACTCCTCTACTAATCAGTCTCACAAAGCTCGTTTGCGAAACTGTTGTGTTCGAGGAATAGCCTCAGTGAGTGGATCCGCTTTGATGTTTCTTTCTATGTCTCTCTTTATCTCAAGTTCGCGGAGAAAGCCATCTCTCGAAATGAGCAATACCTGTCATAGAATATGTCTGGATATCTGATGGGACCTAGTTCATAAATGAACTCCAAATCCAAACCTCTTAGACTGTATCGTCAACTGAATTTAATCAGTATCCTGCGCCATCCTTCCCTCAGTATCCACCTGGACCACCTATCCAAAATACTGCCCCTCGTCAGAGGGAAAACTATAACTCTGGCAGTCACTCTGTCATCCAGGTCACCTTGGAAGCCTGGAATGATAATTGTCTCCCAAAGGAGGCTGCCGTTATCATTTCCCTAGAACATCCACTTATGTTCTGAAACTGCTTCTGAATGTTTCTCCAGGATTGGATCAATATCAACTTATTGCATCTACTGCAAGAACAAAATCTGGTGTGGTACTTGACATTTCATGATTGACTCAATTGCCTAAGTAAGTGATCTGCCAATCATGCACATCCCTCTCTACTTTAGTCTGTAAGACACCTTTAGAGAGGGTGACTCCATCACCTGCAGGTACACTACCGTGCCAGGAGTCGTCCATTCTAAATACTCATAGAATACTGTCTAAGTACCCAGATTGGGAAACCACCCAAATCTAGACCTAAAACCATAGATCCAGTAACCAGAATGTCTGATATAATATCCAAGTCCTATGTGGAGAAACCACTGTGTGACAACCAAAGTTTAACCGATCGTAGTATAGGAATATCACTTCCTACTCTTTGTATGTCATCCAAATACCAGGACATCACACCCTACTACCTTCTTAACAGATCCATCCCCTATTCTGATGAAGTCAAACCTAGGACTGTCACATCAGAAATAGATGATCTATCTCCGCTATATCTGCTTTAGTATATAAATAGACATAAGCCATTTATCCACCAATGCTTCCGCTGCTCCCACTGACCACGACAACCCTCTGGCAGAGTCATATAGACGTACACTTCTAAAGCTAGTTCAGAACGACGCTATACTCATCCTCCTGCCGGGGCTCACAGTCTGGAACAACAGCAATGGCAAGTCTGGGTAAACAAGAACCTTCCTGTCACCGTCCTTGAGGCTACCGAAGTACCTCTCTAGTGCCTGAGGTTACCCACCATATCTGCGGAGTGGCCAATGGAATGTCAATCCAGATTGAATCTTTAGGTTCATATCAAATCTTCAGTAATCGTTTGCGGTTCTGGAATCGCTTCCAGTTCTACCATACTCCCACTTCTGTTTTCTGAAAAATTCCATTTTTATTAAAACTATGGCGAGTCAAGAACAATATCACTATTGATCTTCCAGATGGTAGAAAGTCCACCCTCGTCATAGCCTGGGTCAACCCACAAACAGCCATTACAGAAACGTGCCTTGATTTATCCGGAGTCTGGTTTTAAGCATAAACCGGACAACTCCCCGTACCTTAACAATATCAAGATATGAACTGTTCTATATCCAATATAGAAATAGAGGCACTGATTTAATTGAACCAGATTCAAATCATGCAGCTGTCTCCAGTGCATGTCTACTAAATGGAAGAAGGCTGATCAGCGTTACTCAACTTAGGAGTACTTCCAATTATGAGAAACCTGAAAGAGAAGCAAGTTCTCTTAATCATTACTATCAACTGAATACCATATACAAGTATCTACATCTTCGATCACCTTGAAGAATCCTGATACTTGCAATACCTGGTTCTCTACTCCATTCTTATACCTATAACTTCTCAAAACTTAGACCCTGTGTTTCCACGAAACACCTGTCTAAGAACTAGAGAAGTCATAAGTAAACCAAATATAGTACGAGGACCAACCCCTCTGTCCTAATAGACACTGGACAATATACAATACTCTGTATAAGTCCCCTGAGTCTAGTAACTCATTCACTGTGTGTCGTAGGTTGAAAACTGTACTTATGGTTAAGAAGAATTACACCGCTGTTCAATGCTCCTTACCTAACCATCCACTGATATAGGTAAATGTCACGGACATAATTTTAAAAAAGGTCTATCTCACTCTAAGAAAATAGACGTACAGATATATCAATTTGAAATTGGTGCATAACAACGGATATTCAAAACCAAATATTTGCCGACCGGCAAACAACCCAGGTGACTTCCTCAAATATCACCAATTACAACGAATTCCGATATAATGAGGATGATCACCCAATTCCCAATAACTTACTCCCACTCATCATCTGTAAAACCATACAGATGTGAGAATCAAACCTGGTAAATACATACCCTGGAGCAAGTGTCTAATTGGGAAATCAATTTTCTTTTAACAGTACACAGTGAAACTGAAACATTGAAATGTTTCGATGGGGTATCCCAGTATACCTAGTAATGCCTCTTCCATTATCCAGATTCACAACTGTAACCGTATATTTCTTTTCCATCTCTCCAAATCCCTTTATATGTCTTTAATCATTACCTTCTGTACACCCCTTTAGGCCAAATGGTTTTCTTCCTTCCCTACCGTTCGGCACCAGCCTATGGTTTGGAAGAAGACTATCCAATAAGCATAATGGGTATACTGTCCTAATCCTAGGAGCACTCGCAATGCGAGAGAAGGTGAAGATAAAAGACAACCGAATAAACCTTATTCCTATTTCTCCTGAACCAGGATCCATCCCCGAACTGGAACAAGTTCCTTTCGAGTTCGTATATAACCATACGATGGAGTATCCAATAAACTTGGGATCTTCATAGTGATACGGAGTGTCCTGGAGAAACACAAAGGTGATTTAGGATTGGCGAAGAAATACTTGGTTTGGTCGTGAATAGCAGTCGCAATTTACTTTGCCCTCTTACGAATCCCTTTCTTTGTCTTAACTTAATACCTTCTGTACACCGTTTAGGCTAATTGGTTTTCTTCATTCCCTATCGGTCGGCACCAGCCTAAGGTTTGGAAGAAGACTATCCAATTTGCGTAATAGGTGTACAATCTCCTAAACCAAGGAGTACTCGCAACCTGAGAGAAGGTAAAAGGAAAAGACAACTGAATAGTCCTATTCGTTTTCTCCAGAACCAGAAACCATCCTCGAATAAATTCCTTCGAGTTCGTATATAACCATACGATGGTTTTATCCAATGGAAGTGGACGTTCGTAGTAATACGGGGTGTCCTGGAGAAAAGGGTAAAAGTAGGAGTGGTAAGGAGGTTTGCAACTCAGACAATCCAAAAGCCAGTGTTAAAGAAGGTTCGGTCAACTTGGTCACTGAGTCATAGTCTAGGGTCAGGTCAATGGTCGCTGCCAAAGAGAGAGAGAAAAGAAACACTCAGCGTGCACTCTAACCTAGATCAGAATGGTTATCACTTTATCTAATCTGGAAACCTTCCACTGTACCGTCAAATTCTCCTCCAAATCTGAAAGAAGAATTAGTCGGGATCACCCGAGGAGTAAACCAACTCATCAGTGGGAATCAAGATCCAACTATCATCGCATGATAACGTGACGGAATCCGCTCACGTTATCACACTCCAGAAGGTATGCGCATATCTGGCAAGTTTCAGTTTCTTTAGAAACTCCCGATGTGGATTTTTGCCCCATGCTCTTATGACCTTGACTTTGGCCAACAAATCATAAGTCACATGTCAAGTTCTACCCATCATTCTCCAGGTTGATTTGAACCCACCCGCACAAGCCCTTGACTTTGGCCAACAAGGCTATACGACTGTCCCAAACCAAAGCATCTATCTATGCTGCATATGAATAACCAACAGCTACCAAACACTGTGCCTTGACTTTGGCCAACAAACACAGCTTGAATACTATTGACTATCCATATGAAACGACGGAGGGCTACGAATGGTTTCTGGCGAAAACCTTTAACGTAATGAACTTGATATCGTTGAAGGAACGGATAGCTTTATAAAAATATAGTAACGAAAACCTTTGCTAAAGAGGTCACTCCCGGTGAAGGGATCTCGGCTCCTTCCCCGTAGGATGGGGTGCAGGATATTCCAACTGAATACCACGATGCAAAGCAAAAGTAATCGGCTATAGTGAAGTTATTGCCCTGACGCAAACTTCTGTCCAAGGGGTCACTCCCGGTGATGGGATCTCAGCCCTTGCCTCGTCGACTGAGGAGCAGGATATTCCAACGGAATACCACTGTGCAAAACAAAAGAGACGCCCTTGCAATAACAGCTTTTTGAAAAAGTGTTCCAACAACATCAGAATAGGTTTGTTTAACTTGCATTGATCCGAATCAACGCAGTCCCATCAATTGATCACACCACAAAAGAACAAAAATAATGACGTACGTATATGCCATCCGCATTCGCCACTGGGTCCCGTCATCACCCGTTAGGTTAGCTAACTAACGACAGAGCGGGGACTAGACTAGCGCGGATGCAAAACATATACAACATCTATTAGTATATATATAAATATATAATATTCGCTCAAGGCGTGATAAAATGCAACATCACAGAAATTTAACCAGCATCACAGAACAATACAGATATCTGGGATCCCCGGGTTTCACAGAGCCGCTACTGAAACCCGACGTTCCCCTGGTCGTGTGGATTGCCTGTGCAATGAAATCCTAGACCCCTACGGGCGCGGCAAGTCACCCGCCAAAACCTGAAGTGAGGCAGCCCCCTTCAGCAACGTGAATGGACCGCCCAGCACTTCACGGAATCCGGTAACTTGGGCACCCCTCCCGGGTCAACCTATACCCCCTACGAGTGCGGCGAATAGCCCGCCAATTCTAGAGTAAAGCCCCCTCCGTCTCAATGCCATGAGATGAGGGCCCGTTGCCCTCTAGAACCCGGCTATCCGTGCACCCCTCCGCGGGGTAAACCTAGTACAGAAAGTAAAATATACATACAACAGGTACATCGACCTCGACCCAGTCGTGCCCCAAAAGAATAATACAAACAGGCAGTGACGGCAGTCCACATGTCGGACGCTCGCCCCGCAATATCAAATGTACATATAAAACAAAACTGTGCTAACATCGCAACCAGGCTATCCCCACGACCGATCCGTAACATCACAGCACAACACAGAACATCAACGTGAATATCACGTTCGCAAATCCGTCTAACCGGGCTATAGCAGTTAGACAGGATTTACCAATCAAGTGACATTCACGGTTGCAGATATAATGTAAATACTTTGAACTAACATGTTTAAAATATCCGATCGAACAAATGTACCAACGTGGGCCCCAAGCACTACTGTAGCACTCACAGAAAATCTGGGCCCAAAAAGAATGTTCCAAAAACCCCATTTCACATACTAGGAACCACTGGAAAAAAATGGTGCAACAAGGGGTTATAATGGCCGCGGAACCGCGGCCAATGCATGTGTTTGACCGCGGTTCCGCGGTGAAAAGGCCGAATCATGCAACCAAATTTTTCCAGAAGTCTTAGAACACCCTGCACATATTTCTGAAACACCCTGAAAAATTTTTGAAGCTAAAAAAATTTCGACAGAAACCTGTGCTTTTGAAAATACGGTTTTTGGGACTTTTTGTTCGATCGAGTTCTAAATATGTTAGAAAGCTAGACTAGGTTAATGGCGTGGCTCTGATACCAATGTAAGTGCACGGCGGTGCCCCGACCGTCGATCCGACGCCGGAAGCGCGGAATCGAAAAACTTTACAAATTAGTAAACCGGCACCACCGCGCACTTTTAACCCGGATCGGGCCATTAACCTAATCCTAGCAAAATAGAAAAGGAGTAGAGAAGCTATACCAAGCGATCCGTAACCTTCGGTCTTCATCTCCACTCCGATCTCCTCGCGGAATCTCCGGTCGTCGCCTCCTCATCGGAACGGGCACCACATCGCCGGGTTCTTTTACGGGCTCCCACCTCTGGACCGAGGCAACTCTGGCACGAAGCTGGCGAGTTGACGTGCCCAAGAATTGCTGTAGGCTAGTGTAGAAACCATTGTCTCTTTGGGGTGATGGAGTTGCCTTTGATGGAGGTGGAGAAAATGAAGAACTTTGGAGAGGGATTTTTCTTTTGTTGCATCAATGGAATAATGAGATAGCATAAAGAATGAGAACCACAATAATCTCCCCCCTTCTCTCTAGTGGCCGGCCCCTTCTCCAAAATGGTAGTGGAAAAGAACAAAACAAGAAGGGAGGTGAGTGTAGGATATCAAAGTGGTGACCACAACCAAAAGTAAGCCTTACATCAAAATGCAAATCAACTCTCATCACAATCCCCTCACATTAAAAGAAAACCATGATTAAAGAAAAAGCAAAGATGCTTTAAGTTATCATGATAAACCAAATGCCACAAACAACCCTTCACAAAAGTAATTTGCACAATTGCAAATTACCCCCTCCATCGGAAAAGTCCGGCCGGGAAGGAACAAAGGAAAACTGGCCGGAACGGAATACAAACTGGCAACTTCATAAAACAGATCCCGTAATAAATTACAGGAAAACCCCGCTACTGCATATACATGCCCGCATTTGTATTCCCACTGAATACAAATGCAAAGAGACAAAACTACACTGTCTAATACTAGGATCCGGCTTAAACCAAAGCCGGCTAGTAAAATCCGTCCGATCACGATCCGTGCAATACCGCACGTATCTAATCGAACCCTGCCATATCTCCATATGGCCTCTACAGCGTTTCGCCCGAAACTTGAGAAACAGGTCTGTGGGGGACTCTAAAGACTCGTCAATACTTTGGTTGTGGATTTAACCACTAGCACGTCAGAGGTATTAGCCAATAACGTAACGGGCTACCAGGTATTGACCAAAAGGGACGTCGATGAGCGAACTCATCCTGACACCCTACTGAGCCTGTCAGTGACAATATCCGTACTGTCCGGTCCGTTCGTCTATGAGCATCGCATGGCGGGCCAAGGGGGTTGGTAAAGTCAGACCCCCAAAAGCGGTACAAGTCGTGTCGGAGTGTAGCCCAGAACACCCTGAGATACTACTGGAATACCTACCAGTAAATCTCCTGCCTTGGCCAAGGACTTTCATGTACTGGCTCTCCTAGACACAGCGCGACCTCACCCCTAATACCGGGAGAGACGAACCCCTGCAGATCCGCTCACTGCCTCCATGTGGCTCGGGACTGTACCCAACTAAAACCTATTTGCACCTCTCCTTTGAGCGTGGTAGGGTAGTAATCAAAGCACAGTGGGAACTCACACAAGACAAATGACGATCTCAGTTCGATGAACTAACCTGTACACATGTCACCAGGGAACTGCTATCTGACGTCAGGTATAATACCAACTAGCAGGCTCCCAGCGAGTCCTGTCCGGTATACTCATAACCCAATGAGCACCTGTATACATCTTAGGTGAACCAACTGACACCAGTGGCTTGTGAGACCGGCCACCGCCCCTCGTCGGGGTCTCGACTGTATACACTAGTCTACTCTGGAGAATCGATGCCCTGTCTCGAAACTCCCACGACTAGGGACCTTTTAAGGATGTGCTTATAGACCCCAGCTCCCACGTATATGATCGCCCTCATACTGCTGGTAGTTAAGAAAGAATTTTAGGGGCTCTATCAACGTGCAATAGTGACCTGTAAGGTCACCTAAAGCAGTACACGATGATAAAGATAAACCAGATAGCATACTATCATCTTGAGTAAGACTGCCCTATCGGGATAGGTCCTCCATCAATCATTGCAATCACGTGCCTGTGATCCAATAATTGACTCTGAGGGCACTATATCCAACAACATGTTATTTGATATTTTGCAGATGAATTGCTAATATGTTCTATATTTATACCAAACACCTTTAGATGATTGCAAAGAATAGGAAAATTGATGCGTTAAAAATGCAATATTTTCGACTGATCAAATTCCCCCAAACATAATTTTGGTCATCTCGAGCAAACATGTTTTATTTTTATTTTAGAGAAGGGGAAAATATAAGGAAAAAAAAACTAACTAGCACACTTTCGTAGGCAACACGATTGCACAGAGCACGTGCAACAAGCCTTTAAACCTCTAGGTGTCCTTAGTAGGAGGAGTGTTGTCTCCTAAGGGTTTTCAGCGGATTGCACCCACAAAATCCCATAATAAAAGGAAGACCATGAAAGTTACATATAAAGATAAGAATTATAAAACAAAGACTTTGAAAATTAGAGTTTCCAACTAATACTAGCTTTTCGGTTGTCATGAGCCCTATCTTAATGTTAGTGTATATGCCTTAGAGGCCATTACTGTATCATACTAGTATGTATATTACTTAATGGAAGCTTGGGATATTCACCTTGTATTGACAATCTTGCTCAAAATAGTAGTATGCTACTTGGTTTGTTTCTGCTTCAATGTGTACATGTGTTTATTTTAGTATATCACCTATACACATTAGTGGAGCCCTTAGGATCTTTGCTTGATTACCAGCGTTGTGATGGCAGTCACACTAGTGGGGGCTGGGTAATCTATAAGCACATCCTTATGCAGGTCCCTAGTCGCAGGACTATCGAGACAGGGCATCGATACTCCGGAGTAGACTAGCGCATGCGCTTCTCATCCCAGAGTGGGAGATGGTCTATCCCACAGCCATCAGAATGTCGTACTGGAGATAGTATGCGGGTGCTCATTGGGTTACGAGTACACTGGACAGGACTCGTCAGGAACTGACCGGTTGGTATTATACCTATCGTCAGTAATCAGTTCCCAGGTGACATGAGTACAGCTTAGTCCGCTGACTTGACACTATCACTTCGCCTCGAGTGTGTTCCCACTGTACTTTGATTACTACCCTACCACGGCTCAAAGGAGTCGTGCAAACAGGTAGTAGTTAGGTGCAGTCCCGAAGCACTTGGAGGCAGTGACGGTTTGACAGGATTCGTCTCTCCCGGTATTGGGGGTTGACATCGCGCTGTGTCTAGGAGAGCCATTACACGAGTAGTCCCTAGCCAGGGCAAGCGAGATATACTGGTAGGCTTCCAGTGCTGTCTCAGGGTGTATTGGGCTTCACTCCGACACGACTTATACCGCTATTAGGGGACTGACGTTTACCGCCCCCCTAGGCCCGCCATGCGATGTATCAGACGAACAGACCGGACTGTACGAAGATTGTCAGATTCAGGCTCAGTAGGAGTTTAGATGGGTTTCACCTCGTCAGTCTTCTTGTCGGCATCTACCTAGGGACCGTTACGCACAGCTAGTGCCGCTTGCGGTCTGTGGTTAAACCCACTGCCAGCGTAGTGTCGAGTCTTTAGAGTCCCACACAGAAAGCTATTCGCCTTTAGGCAAAAGAGTAGAGGTCGCATGGTTTTGCGACAGGTCGCATGGTTTTGCGACAGGTCGCATGGTTTTGCGACAGGGTCCGGTCACATCTATGCACTTGTGCACGTACAGTGTCCGGACAGTTAGCACTAGCGGGCTTTGGTTTAAGCCAGATCCTAGTGTACGTTTTGGGATTGGTTTTATCCGGTATGTATTCGTGTTCCTCGGAACGCGGATGCGGGTGTGTATGCACAGTTGACGGAGAGACAGAGGCAGAGGATTCTCATTAGGGTTGTTGACCGTTGACTGTTGGCTATTGACTTTTTGCTCAACCCTAATGAGAATATGATATATATATATATATATTTAGCAATAATATTAATTAAGTATTATAGTGACATGGTTGTTGAGGGGTTGACTTTGTTGACTTGTTGACTTTGTTGACCGGTTGACTAGGTTGGACTAGTTGACCATCATCATCACAATGGTTGTCATTTTCATGCAAAGACTTTTGTTTGCTTGTTGTGGTTTGCAAAATGAGTGCATGGAAATGATATTGCCTTTGACATGATATGAACCATCACATAATAATACTTGATTAACATTATGGCTCATGATGTTTTTGGATTATGAGAGGGTGAAAGAGAAAAGAGAGGCTCATTCTTTCATTATCTTTCTCTCTCTTGGTTTTGAGCTCTCCCATTCTCTTGCTCTCACCCTCTTCCTCTTGCTCTCTCTCTTGTCTATGGTTCACTTGTCTCATGTGTTGAGAAGAAAGAACCATAGAGAAAATCCCATCACACTCTCCTCTACTCACTCTAGTTCACAAGGTTTAGCAAACCAAGTGAACTAGTTTCTTCAAAGTTCGAAGAAGAAGCCAAAGGTAGAAGCTTTCAGGTGGATCGATCTTCGGCGCAAGGAGACGACAGGGTGAAGCCGATCCGGACAACCATCGAGGCTTGAAGACGAAGGAGTTCAAGAAAGAAAGGTATAACCCCCAAACCGAGTAGTTAACAACTCCTAGTTAGGTTGTTAGTTAGATGTTTAACCAAGATCCGGTTTTGAGTCCATGTTACCGCCTCTAGAAAATTGTTTTTCACCAAATTCCGCATGCCCGAAAGTACCGGGTGAGGTAGCATGAACTTACACTTAATAGTCATGAAAAGATGTTAGAAATCATATCATCCCTCAATAAAACATCACCTTTATTCTTCACTCCTACCTTCTTCCAAACATCGATCATATATCCCTACGTGTGTGTAAAAGCCATCCCTACACTCGGAGAATTCAATTCAAGCTATCATACTCTTGTCCATTGACCTCAGTACTTTTTACTCGGTGAATATTTTAGATGGAATTGCTCACACATTTTTCATGCGACCGTTAATACTTCTTAAGGTACTAACTGACCGATTACTCATGTGCTTGCTGATTAGGCGTAAATAGCATTTTCCTCGTCTTGCAACACCTAAGGCTTAGCAGTGACTCCCAAACCAGTTGGTCTAAGGCATTAGGTAATGAAGCACCCTCGCTATATTTGTTTATTGCTTGCCTTGGTGTTTACAAAACCAGTGTTCATTTTTCTATACCATTTTATCTTTTATTCATTTATAATTTCCTTCATACTTTAGCTTTAAGACAAGAGCATTTCATGGTATCCTCTACAATCCCGAGTTTCCAGACGTGTGTAAGTGCGTATAGTAGGGTATCAACATTCAAATGTTTGGCTTCCAGAATAGGAACTATTTTTCAGACTTATTTTTATCCTCAGATTAGTGACTTCTTTCTTCTTACTAACCCTTGGGATAACGGCTCATAACTACTTATTACTAGTTTCGTTTAAGAAAACTTCTAACTTTCTTGGTTTTCTTAAATTTTTCCAATCTTTTGGATGTAATTTTTCACTATCTAATCTTTTATTATCTTATTTATGTACAGTTTTTTTATTATATGTTTTGTGCTTATGCAAAGTATGATGCAAAATGATGCGTAAATAAGCACAAACCTCCCCCAAACTTGTTTTCAACAGTGTCCTCACTGTTGTCTTCTGATAAATCTCAAAAACCTATAATTTTAGGAGGACATTATTAATGGGGGCAAGAATAAGTGAAAGTGAAAATCCTCCCCCAAACTTATTTTTGGCTCACAATTTTGAGGACAACTATTATTTTCAAGAGCCAAAAATATACCCCCCCTTATACATGAGTTAGACAATATTAAACATTTTAGGAGGGGGTAAGTCATTTGGTCAAAATAAGACTTTACAGAGACCAAAAATTAATACCAACCATTCAATGATTTTATCAGTGTAGCGTATAGGTCGGTGGAAGAACATGTTGTATAGAGTCAGGAAGAAATGAGGAAAAGATAAGTGATGGTCTGGAAAGGGTTTGAGTTTTAAATTAGAGAAATGAAAGAATGAGAATGAATGTGAATGATCAGGAAGAAGGAGTGGTGGCGGTTCAACTTTTATAGGTTGATGTTGATCAATCACAAAATCCGTGTTGTTTAGGAATGCAAGTTCGTGAGCAAAAAGTTCTTCAAAACTTTTATCAATTGTGTGATCAAACATTTTGCAGTCAATAAATTTTATGTCAGATTTTACCATACTTGATTTGTCAAAATACATGGAGGTAGAAGACTCGAAAAACTCATCTACCTCATTTTCAAAAATATCCAAATCAAGTTAGCTTTCTGGGATTGTCGAACTTGAACTATAGGATTGTGATTCATCAAAACTCACTAAAACTATAGGAAGAAAAGAAGAAGAACCAGAGAAAGTAGAAGGTGAAATGGGTAAACAAATTGGTGTGTCGAGGATCGCAAAACCAGATTGGAAGATGTAGGCTGAATTTCGGTCTGCTGTTCGGTTATACCATTATTATCAACTTGGAGAAGAATTTGGGGTTCGGGAAGAATTATCAAAGGCTCGAGATGATGACCATAAGGAAGTGAAAAGACATGATGAATTGGTGGGAAAAACTCATCCAAAATTTCGGGTTCATCAATCAATATATACCCAACGTCAATCACCTCAGTCAAGTGAAGGTTAAAATTCTCAAACACCTCATCAAAAGTATGGTTTTCAATCAATTTTTATTCATGAGTGGAGGTGTAGAGAACACAAGGATTTGGTATGGTTTCACTCGAAAGGGACCCTTCACAGTCGGGTAAATCAAACACTGCATTATTACACAACTTCGCATAGATTCTTTCGTCAGTTGGTGAATCATTTGGTGTACTCGATGAATCTGTGAAACTGGAGTTGTGGATTTCAGTTTGGAAATGGAAGGTTTGATTAGGAAAGGTGTATACTTCTCTCTCACTACCCAAATTCTCACTTTGTCCTATGCCCGAATTATATACTGAAAATTTGGGCTGGTTTGAAATTATTTGCTTGTCTCCACTCTGTCATTTCCTTCCTAATTTGGTTTGACAATTGCAGTTATTTTTCTAATGTCTGCTCAAGGCTAGACTTGGGTCGATAAGGGGTTTCCGTATAAGATTGAAATTCTTGTGGACAATTAAAACTTCCAAATGACTGATTAGAAGGACTGTCTAGAGAAGGTGGAAAAGTCGGATTGGATTGAGAAGAATTGAATGGTTGCGAAAATTGGGCAGGAGTAGGGTCAATATTGTGATAAGAAAACTATTGATATTGGTTGGTCAGTTGGCTATTGGACATCTTACATGCCACAAACCGATTATGAAATTCTTCTTTAGAAAGTGGAGGTGATGGTTGATATTATTCCGGATTGAAACTTTGGCCTCTAACCCTAGCTATATGCCCAGCAATGGACATACGTCTAGGGGCATCCTCACTCGGAGTATCAACTGAAACGGATGTAGAATTAGGATACGGTTGATATTGGTCCGGATTAAAACTTTGGCCTCTAGCCCTAGCTATATGCTCAGCAATGGACATACGTCTAGGGGCATCCTCACTCGGAGTATCAACTACAACGGATGTAGAATTAGGATACGGTTGATATTGGTCCGGATTGAAACTTTGGCCTCTAGTTCTACCCGCTTGTTCTATCCGATCTCTTAAGGACATGGGAGAGTCGGACGGTATACCGAAGCAATTACGAAAACAAGAAATATCTGGTTGTGGACAGCAAAGCTCGGTAAGAGTTCGTCTGTTTGGGTCACCTATTATAAGAAGAGAAGAGGGGGGAAAAGGGTAAAAAGGGGGGAAATAATTGGTTTGTTTTGAAAAAGAAACGGATTTTAAAAAAAAAATCACACAAAAAAGCACAACCACCCTAAATCTAATGGTTACCTAGGTCAAGTCTCTAGGCCGCTCCTAGACTTCCAGAGGAAAAATCGCAGGATAAATCCTCTACTGGCTCTTTATCCCTTCTGTGGCCAGGTAAGTGGGAGGTTCTCCGCTACATAAGTAGTGGGCCTAATTAAGTAACCACTTGCCTTAGACACACTTGCCTAGACACCACAAAAGAAATGCGGATAAGCAATAGATTACCCACGACCTTCTTCTGTCCTAATTGAGTGCGCCAGTCCTTAGAGTCTTGTCTAGATATTTTTTAACTAATGAGGGTGATGTTGATGCAAGTTTTGTGATTTTTGGGGCTTAGGAAGGGTAATGAAATCCCCACCTAATCAGAATTTGGTCATTGCCCCTTAAATTCCGTATTAAAATATGCAAACAACCAATTTCCAGAATCGCAACAAATTTATTTTTTAGCGGCGCTGAATTTTGCTAAGAATCCTATAGGAAATTGATATTGGACAAGATCAGAGAGAAGAGGAGAAAACAGAGAGCGGATCTAAGAAATTTGGTACAGTGCAAACCCTAAACGGCGGCGGAACCGCTGCAAAAACGCCTCAGTAGCCGCGGAGCCGTGGCTTGATGGTGGAATTAGGGTTTAGAAATTTTTGTGCAGGCCCCTGTACTTCTCTGGATTCTTCAGATGTTCTCCGAATCTTGATCGCACTGCTGAAATGATTCCAGATTCCCTCGAAAAAATTCAAACACTAATCGTTAAGCACTTGAAGCGAATCTTGGATGAAAATTTGATGGAATAATAATTTTTCAACTCAAATAACAAAAACGAACAAAATGGCACACATCCCCGGCAACGGCGCCATTTGATTGATCAAATCTTCGTGTGTAAGTAAAATGTTCACAACCAAAGAAATTTATACCGCAATCAATTAACGGTGTTGATATAGCGCGTTAATGAATACAGATCGTCAACTGAGATGTGTGTTTTGATCGATCTTGTTTCGGATGAGTTGAAATGAAAATTTAAAAAAAATGCAAGACAATTGATTCAAGATTTATGAGTTTTAATTTCAAGAAAAATAAAGAAAGTAGACCTAGAATCAAGAATCAAGAAATGTCCCATTCACTTTAATTTATCAAGATAATGAAGAATAGCTTGTAGGATTCGATTGAATTAATAGTTAATGATGAATCTAATAATTCCTAATCTTATCTATTAATAATTTGTAGCTAGATTGATGATTATGATGAAGATTAGGGATCTATTGAAGAAACTAGGGTTTCTCCTTCTATCCCTTGTCTTTTCAATCATGATCATTCAGATCTAGCCTCTAGCAAAGAAAATCATCAATCGTTTGATCCCTAATTTGCAATGAAATAATCAAGAAGTCATTTCGCTCCAAATTAGGTCTTCAACGATTCTTTTTGCTAAGGTTCACAAATCTCATAAGAATTAAGACTAGTATTAAGGTTTGATCATCTTTACATCTATCAATTCTCTCGAATCCTCCACAAGCGGAGAATTTACTCAAGCATCATCAAAATAAATGAATCAAAGATCAAGAAGTTTCACAATGCAAGAATGTAAAGAAAACAAGAATTTCAATTATCACCTTTATTAAATCGACGACTAATTACACATTCCCTCAATTCGAGGTTATAAGATGTTGCTCTTGATCGCTCCTTTTGAAGAGGTAACTAGATCCGTCGAATTTCGCTCCGCTCGATCTCCATGAGTCGCGAATCATCGTGGATCTCTTGCTCGGATGAAAATTGGCTTCGCGGATAAAGTATCAATGGTTGCTTGCTTGATTTGCTTCTCAAAATGATCTTGATTTGGCTTTGGAATTGGATTTGGGCTAGGGTTTTTGGTATCAAGTTGTGTCACTCAACTTGAATTTGAATTTTGGCTCCAAAAGTGTAACTAACTCCCAACTAATTAACAAACTATTGAACATCCCCGAATTCTAGATCTAGATCCCTTTTTATATCCACTCGTTTAATCTTCTCTCATAAGCTTGGTTGTTATGCATAGCCTTCCAGAAGATGCCACGTGGAAATGGAGCGTCCTGAGAAAGCTAGGCTATTACGATGAAGCTTCTAGAAAAGTCTCGAGCATCAACGAGTCAGAACAGCCGCGGATCCGCGGCGACTCGGCCTGGATCGGCCGCGGATCCGCGGCCATATAGGGAGATCTCTGTGTAATTTTCTGGGGTTATCTTGGTATTGTCTTTTGGGTGTTCTTTTGATGTCTGGAATCTTATAATTCTTTCTTGGTTGCTGCCAGATTTTAAGTCTTTGACTTGCTGTATTTTATCGGCACTTTTGTGATTCCGGCTCTTTGACCTGAAGGATTTTCTGCACACAATCTCGATAAACAGTGTTGAGACATACAAAATCATACGTGTGGTAATAAACACACAATTTCCCTGAAAATGCCGATTATAATGTATAACACATGTTATTTGATATTTTGCAGACGAATTGCTAATATGTGCTATATTTATACTAAACACCTTTAAATGATTGCTAAGAATAGGGAAATTGATGCGTTAAAAATGCAATATTTTGGACTGATCAGTAGACGACATCACAATCTCTGAGGTAAGATGTACGTCAACAGTCCTCTCACAACTGGCAGCTCTAACTATGGCCGGATAATCCGGTGTAAAACCAAACACTCGCCTCAACAAGAGGTCACAACACAACACTACATCGAGACGTTCCCATGTCACCAGAAAACACAATGGTCAGCCCTCGTCCATGACGAGCTCGCCCTGACCGCCTCACTAGCAGCAGCTCAATCTGCGCTCAACCATGGTGACAGGAAGCTCAATCGTGTATCGATGAAGGTTGCTCAACGGAATGAAAGGAATCGACAGATCCAGA
This sequence comes from Agapanthus africanus, assembly GCA_030015575.1. Taxonomy (NCBI): domain Eukaryota; kingdom Viridiplantae; phylum Streptophyta; class Magnoliopsida; order Asparagales; family Amaryllidaceae; genus Agapanthus; species Agapanthus africanus. The sequence goes on along the minus strand of CM057341.1, from coordinate 450,134,691 downwards.
ATGGATACATGATCATAAGAAGGAATAGCATCAATAAGAGTATGATCATGGAAATAAATAGAATCAAGAATCTCAAATGGATGTAAAATCATGAGTACAAAGGGAATCACAGATCTCAAAATGTGTACATCCTGAGGTTTCTTAAGTGGAGTATCGTATTGTAAATATGCCGTGGAACATACGTACGGTATGTCACTCTACTCAAGCTACCTACTCCATCAATCAGGGTCAGCCTATGAAAAGAAAGTTTGGGTCTAATACCCCCATGTTCATGTCTAAGTTCCGAAAGGTCAAGCCTAGGTTCCGAAATACATACCCGCCCTAGACTCCGCATTGTCAAACATAGACTCGGACCAAGGTTAAACATAGCGCTCTGATACCAACTTTGTCACGACCCGAAATATTAGCTCGCAACCGGCACTTAAATCACGCCACGTCTAAAGGCGTCACTTAATTCAAGTAAGCCGAAACTCAGAAATCAAAACCTTTTTAAGAAAAATCAAGGAGGTGAAGTTTTTAAATAAGGGTATAATGAAATAAAGTTTTCTTAAATGCATAGAAAAGGAACATGAATAATACAAGTAAAATTTACTAGTTCTAAAACATGTTTCATTTTTTTAAAATTTGGGCAGCACCTCCTTTTTATATTTTGATCCAAAACCACAATACAAGATAATGATAAAGGCATCCCCAAGCGGGAGCTAGCTCTTCGCCAAACGGCGGATCACAACCATGCAAGACAGTAAATATAAGTATACGATGCCCAACGACAATGTTCAGCACAAAAGATAAAGAAATAAGCAGACATCAAAACCATAAGTAGCGGAAAACCACCCGCTCTAAGTCTCGCAGCCACAAGTCTCGCTAAGTCTCATTACTTACACAATTACTAAATTTAATTGATGAAGTTGGCTAGATACAATATGAAATAAAAATACAAGAGTGGGTACGATGCAAATGTCCCATCTACCAAAGCAATCACCCGAAAGCAACTGTGTGCCAGAGATGCCGCTACTGATCCAAGCGGTCAACCTGCAAGAACTGTGGCACAACGGGGGTGAGTTGCCAACTCGTGAGTAGAAAAACATCAACAAATAGAAATCGAATAAACAATGACACCTAGATCAACTGTATCATAAAGGTAATACTATGATATCTAGGGTGACCGGGTCTGTACCTGAAAGCAACTGTGTGCCAGTGACGCCGCTACTGATCCAAGCGGTCAACCTGCAAGAACTGTGGCACAACGGGGGTGAGTTGCCAACTCGTGAGTAGAAAAACAACAATAAGTAGAAATCGAATAAACAACGACACCTAGGTCAACAGTATAATAAAGGTAATACTATGATATATAGGGTGACCGGGTCTGTATATATGCCAACAATGTAATCAATTCTTATGAGCATGCGGATAACATCCAACAGTAATAACAAATGACCGTGTGCATGTGGATCTCGTCCCCGGGTCAACCAATGACACAACAACATCATGGATGTAAATATCATAAAAGCATACGCATGGAAGTATGAGGATATAAATCAACGTGTGTCCCTCACGACACATCAAAAATCATGGAACCTGGGAATCCAGCATCGACACTCGAAAACATCATGAAACCCGTGTCCAGCATCGGCACATAAATCCTCATATCTCGGGCTCCGTCGATCCGGATCGGCCCATATCATCTCTCGACTCCGGTCGGTATCCTCCGGATATCCGCCGAGCCCAAATACTATCACCGGTAGGTAGGGGTCCCTCTGCCAGGCTCACCATCTACTGCACAGCAGATCCGTTCTCGCCCCGGGGTACCATACCGGGTCCACCATGTACCCGCAATCGGCCTCATCCAGCTCCTCAAATCGGGTTTCATATGTCATACGTCTCAGAACCAAGAAAACGCATGGTGGACGCACTGAAATATCATATCAAGAGAAACCGGGTTTTTAAAGCAGTACATGTTTCATTTGAAATAGCCACGGTTCTCAAATCCAGAAATCTCATGAAAACAACATATCTCAATGCGTGTAATCATAAAGCATGATGTATGCGATATGTGATAGAAATATAAGCATATTCGTATATCATGCAACATGGAACAGTGATGTAACATATTAAGGGAAAACCGCTCTTTTAAATGATTCCAGTTTTTAAAAATATATCCTGCGGTTCCCAATTTCTCCAAAGTCAAATGCAACATCGTATAGAGGTGCATATGCAACAATAGCAAATAAATTATGCAAGTATGGTGTATAATATGTATGTACGCAAGTATGGTGTACAATATGTATGTACGCGGGTATGGTGTACAATATGTATGTACGCACGTATGGTGTACAATATGTATGCACGCAAGTATGTCATGCAAGGAGTCATATCCTGATGCAGCAGTTCTACTGTGTAATGACATGGCAATTATCGATGATGAAGTGTGTGAGCCGGCAAATCTGTGTACGTGTAACATACGCATCATCGATAATGGTGTAAGTGTACTAGCACAGGTATATGCGATGCAATGAGAATAACATGAATGCAGCATAAGGTAAATCATATGCAAATACAGATGGGTATATGTGTCTAGAATAACTGAGTCGATGAATCTAGCAGTCGGCATCTAGCCCCATAACATCCCGTACGGTATCCTCTAGTCAAGGGTATGGATCAAACATCAAGTCAAACTCATCAGGTACGGAAAATCATCGTACGGCGGCATTAAGCTATCAAGGATCTTATCAACCTATAAAACGAGGAGGGTATGGACCTAACGTCTCGTACGGAAATCACTTATAATTCACAACATATATAAATATCTCTATATACCTATGTCCCAGGTCACATCGGCAACAATATCTTATCAGGGGACCGGCAGGGTATAAATCATCTCAATCGACTCGCATCCGTATACTAACATATCATCAAATCATCAAATCACGTCATATATTCTTTTCATCGCATTTATATCCTACATCAAGTCAATTTTACAAATACATTCTACCTTTACTATAAGCTTACGTATCTAATATAACATACACACCCGAACCATACAAACAGTTTTTGAAAGATGCGAATCGTAGTTTTGAAAGTAGGGGCTACGGTGTTTTTAAAGAAAAGATATCATTTGGAAATCCGTAACGTCCCTCAAGGTATCTGTTTAAAAGATGCATACGATTCTTCGGTTCGAAAATAGGTATGGTTCGGATGACACAATTACGTCGGCTATTTAGTCCTACAGTACCCTAAACGGAAATATCATCAAACGTCATCCTCAAATTCTGTCATCACATATTAGTCGTATCAAAACACTTCTAACTATCCTTTAGTTTATAATATGGTGTCACTAACAATCTTTAAAACTCTAACTCTATTTTCCTAATCTAGGTCTTCTTAACCATATGCTACAAATCGGTTTCCACCAAGACATTGCGGGGGTGCTATACGCCATCCACCCGACTTCCCCCGTGGATATAGATCCACTCACCTTGCTTCTTGCTTGCCGAATTTGATGACGCCATGCTCCATCGCCTCGGAATCCACATGAAGTTACCTACAATAATACACAATCTAAATCGCTTATTAAAATCGAATCCGGAAAACCGATACGGCACACGGTGCGCTCATAGGTTAGAACCTATGGCCTACGCGTGCAAAAATAATCAAACAACCCTTGTTGTTGATGTACAAACATCCAACAACCAAATACAAATCCAAATATCAAAACTAAAAATTTCAAAATACGGAAAACATAGCCAAAATCACACCAAAGTGCTCCCAGATTTTGACTCAGGTCAAACTAGACAATTTTGCATATAGGGTTGCTCTAGATATCACATGAGGGGACAACCAACCAAAATTCACCCACTTTTTCCATGACCAGGCCACAAATTGCGGCCTAGGGGAATAAATCTACGGCCACTTAGTGAGGGGAGGGTCTCGGGTCTCTAGGGTACACTCACAATCACCTGCTTACCTCACTGTCTTTACAAAATTATTTTTAGTACCCCCGGGTTACTCCAGATTCCATAATATTATCACAAACTGTCAATATTCGATGTCGGGAAAAATCTAAGTTCGTATTTTGTTTTCAAATCCGGGTATGGCCAGTAAAGTCGACACTAAGGTCTGTAGGCAGCTACTACCCAACACCAATTCCAAATAAGCCCTAATTCCCCTCTTGAAATTTTCAACATCACAAATCCATCACTAAACGAATTCTAAACTAAACTAAAATATCACAAACTAAAAACTAAACTAATTGGTTGAGATTATACCTCATTAATGCCACCAAGCAAAACCCTAGAAGTCCCAAGTCTTCAAAATCTAACTTTTCTTGGTCCATTGCGATGAGGGTAAGGAGGTGATCATCTTTTGTGAAGGGGATATGGGGTTTTGATGAAAGATTGGAGATGGGTCTTGAGGGTAGAATGAGGGGCTTGAGGATGAAGAAGGAGATGAAAGAAAATGGTGGGGGAAAAGAATGGGGCAGCACTCTCCCTCTCTCTTTCTCTCTCTCTCTTTCTCACTCTCATTCTCTCTCCAGGCATGGCCTCAACATCATTATGTCCCCTCTCTCTCTTCTCAAGTCATCATGATACCTTTTCCCTTTCTTTTCTTTTCTCACCACAATAAAACCATAATATAAAACAACACAAATGAACCTGTAACCAAAAGAAACATGTCATGGTGCACTAACCATGAAAACTGTAGAAACACGGATTTGGCTTAATCGCGATTAGCACTGCACTAATTCGGTTTTTATCCAAACTGCATATAATAAATTTTAAAAAGGCCAAATCCTTTAAATATATTATTAATTGAATAAATCATTTTAATTTCCATTTATTTCACAATTATCGGTATATATTTATACCTTTTTTTGAAAACCCCAATTTCGCAAATCGGGCAGTTTTCGGGAAATATATTATTTTAATTTTAAATTCCAAAAATAATATTTTATATTTTCTGAAATCTTACACACCCACAGAAGGTTCCTCCTCCTCCTCGAATCGGGTGTATGATATCGCTCAAGAACCGAGAAAACTCATGGTGGACATATCTCAAATCATAACATGAGAAAACCGCATTTTCTATCTTTTAAAAAGATGATAAGTTTATAGAATCTTTGCAGTTTCTCTAAATCCAAAAATCTCATGGAAATCCGAAATCATGAATCACGATGTAAATAAATAATGAATACTGGTCTCCGGCAATCTGGACTGGCCCAAACTATCGCATGGCAAATAAATATATGAATAACATGCATGAGATAACACAGTAAATAATGCAATATCTAATCTAGCACACTAATAATATATCGGAAGTATCAGCTAACAAGCGATATCAATGAATCGATATTCCCTAAAGTGCGCGCGACATGGCAATTACCGATGGTGATGTGTGTGAGCCGGCAAGCAGATGTATGTGGAGCATACGCATCATCGGTAATGGTGCTGGTGTCCTAACAGCACGATTTTTAATAATAACTGATGAAAACACAATATAAGCATCCAATGCTAGGCGAACAGTAAGAATATGCAGAACATGAATAACAACGCAACATGTACGAATATACAAAAATGAATAGTAAATGCAACAATAAGGAATCTACATTAATACATATGGGTCATACAGTTTTGCCGTTTGAAATAACACGAATCATGGTGTTTAGAAAATAGGGCTACAGTGTTTTTAAGAAAAGGTACATCCTTTGAAAAATCCGTAGAATCCCTTGGCCTGTCTTTATAATACTCACGATTCGTTAGTTTTGAAATAGGTATGACCCAAGTCTAGTCTAACATCTACAAGTAAACTACTGGACTAAACTAACAGACTAATCGAAAAGAGGTAAGAAACTCCACCTAAGTCTGAGTCGATATACATATAAATATAATAGTCGGTGATCCCGCCTCAATAGTATCACATACGATACAATATATAATATGACATCCTCGAGTCAAGAGTGCGGATCTATCATCAATATGGCACGTACGGTAAATCCATCGTACGACATCCTAAATCTGGGTACATGTCAAATATCACATTATCTCATTATTCATCTGGTATCCTTATCATCATATCCTGTAATCGGGGTACTGATCTAAGTCTAGTACATACTGATACCATCTACATATAAATATATATGCGTGTGTATGAAAACACATAGTCTAAAGACCTACTGTAATATCATGTCGTATCGCATAATACGAATCCAAAACACATCACCGATCTCGTGGCATCATGTCCAATCTCATCGACTCATCTCCAAGTATCATATACCATCCTCATCATCCAAGTATATGTCTATGTACATATATATATATACATATTCCCATACCTATGTGTGTGTATATACATGTACCATATACGCACAAGAAAGTAAAATGCATGCGAGTGTGTGCGTGCGTGTAGGTGTAAACCTTATTCTAGGGTTTCGCAACTAACACTAGACTATAGCAATAACTACCAAATACGCTTACACTAACCCAAAGTCCACTAAAGCATTTCTAGCAATGTATACATCTCTTATAATAACATATAAATATATATATATAAATTATAACGCATTCGCATTTTATACTACAAAACTGCGGGGGTGCTATATGCCATCTACCCGACTTTCCCCGTAGATATATATCTACTCACCTTGATGCTCGCTTGCCGAAATCGATGTCGCCATCCTTTTCTTCATTGTCCGAAGTCCACGTGAGGGGGGATACCTACATATATATCACATGACATCGTAAATAGAAATCGCGCACGAAAACCAAATCGGCACGCGTATCAGACATAGGTTAAAACCAATGGTCACGTATGCACAACACTACCAAATAACCCTTGTCGTTGACGTTCAAATGCTACACGACGGAATTAAATCAAATACAAAACTAAAGTTTCAGAATCGCAAAAATACGAAATCAGAAATCATGAAAAATACTTCCAGATTTTACCCTAGGTCAAACTAGCCAATTTTTCATATACAGGGGGCTTAATTTACAGAAGAATAAGACATGGACCAAACACGAATGGATTCCACCCCACCCCGGCCGCAAATTGCGGCCAGGAAAAATAAATCTGCGGCCTGGAAGATTGGGTAGGGGCTCGGGTCTCTATGGCAACTTCCTAGGTGCATGCATGACTCTCTGTCTTCGCTATAAAATTTTCAGGTGCCCTGGGTGTTAGCAGATCACCATTACACATCAAAATCTCCACAATTCTAATATCGGCAGAATTTCAAAGATCGCATTTGGGGTTAAGTCTCAGGTTTTGGTCCAATATACTATCGCTAAAGGGGGGTTTAATGTCACTATTAACTCAATTACCCCATCTTAATTCAAGAATTCCTCAAAACCCTAACATGGAATTTTCTAAGTTCACAAAACCTCACATAATCACTTCTAAACTAACATGGAAGCTAAAGTGAATGTAATTCTACACAAATGGTAAAGAGATTATCTCATTTGGCAACTCAAGAAATTTCTTGAGTTGCCCCAAGTGTCCAAAATCCCTACTTTGTTGGTCCAAAGTGTTTGTAGGGAGCTTGTGCACATTTTTAATGAAATATAGATGGAGTTTTGGTGAGTTTTTAATGGTGAAGTGAGGAGGTAGAGAGGAGAGGGAGAGAGGGTAGCAGCCATGGGAGATGTGGGAGTGAGAAAGATGAAGAAATGAAGGGGGAAATAAATGGGACCTAAAGTCAAAGACCCCTCACCTCTCTCTCCTTTCTCTCTCATGACCATACTCCATTTTTTTATCCTTTTCCATTTTAATTTCTTTTCTTTTGTTTTCTTTTCTCATTTCATTTTAAAACAAATCCAAGCATGAAAAGAAAAGAAAAAGGCATGGTAGAAAAAATGTGGAAATGTGAATTAGGACATGGTGCATGTCATGTGCAGAAATCCGGTTTAATGCACGATTAGCGATATTTAATCGCGATTAGTATTAAAATAGAATATAATTAATTATAAGGAATTTATAATTTGCTTAAATCATATAAAACACCCTCATTCATTAATTTCTATAATTTTACAAATATTTCTCAATTTATTGGAAATTAATTATACCGCATTATCAAAGATTCTTAATATTTATTATTTAATTTTTATAAATTCCCAAAAATAATATTTTATTTTTCTGAAATGTTACACGGAATTCATTTTAATCGGTGATATTTGAGGAAATCATCTGGATTTTGCCGGACGGCAAATATTTGGTTTTGAATATCCATTATTATGCACTAAATTCAAACTGATATATCTGTACGTTTATTTTATAAAGTGAGATATAACTTTTTGATATTATGTTGTGACATTTACCTATATCAGTTGGTGATTAAGTAAGGTGTATTCAACAACGGTGTAATTCTTCTTAACCATAGTACAGTTTTTCAACCTACGATACACAGGGTTTGAGTTATTAAACTCAGTGGTCTTATACAAAGTATTGTATGTTGTCCGGTCTCCATTAGGACAATGGGGTTGGTACTCATACTATATTCTATTTACTCATGACTTCTCTAATTTTAGTCAGGTATTTTGTTGAAATGCAAGGTCCAGATATTGAGAAGTTATAGGTATAAGAATAAAGTAGAGAACCATTTGTTGGAAGTATCAGGATTCTTTGATGAAGTCGAAGATGTAGATAGTTGAGTTTGGTATTCCGTTGATAGTAATGGTTTTAAGAACTTATTTCTCTTTCAGGTTACTCATATATGGATGCACTCCTACGTGAGTATTGCTGAATGGCCTCTTTCTATTTGCTTGATATGCATTGGAGACAGCTGCATGATTTTGAATCTGGTTCCAATTAAATTAGTGCTTTTGTTTCTAAATTAGATATATATAGAATCAATTTAAATCTTAACGATGTTAAGGTATAGGGAGCTGTCCGGCTGATACTTAAAACCAGAATCCGGATAAACTCGAGGCACGTTTCAATAATGGCAGTTTGTGGGTTATCCCGGACTTTGACAAGGGTTAACTTTCTACCATCAGGAAGATCAATATTTATATTGTTCTTCACTCGCCGCAGTTTTAGTAAAATGGATTTTTTTCAGAAAAACAGAAGTGGGAGTATGGTAGAACTGGAAGTGATTCCAGAACCACAAATGATCACTGAAGATTTAATAGGACCTAAGGATTCAATTAGTTTCGACATTCCATTAGCCACTCCGCAAATTTGGTGGGTAACCTCAGGTACCCGAAAGGTACTTCGGTCTTCTCAGAGACGGTGACAGGGAGGTTCTTGTTTAGCCAGACTTGCCATTGCTGCTGTTCTAGACTATATGACCCGGAAGGAGGATAAGTATAGCGTCGTTCCAAACTAGCTTTAGAAGTGCACGTGTATATGTCTCTGCCAGAGGGTTTTTGTAGTCAGTGAGAGCAGCGGAAGTATAGTGGGCAAGTAGATTATGTCTATTTATAAATTAAAGCAGGTATAGCGGAAATAGATCATCTATTTTTGATGTGACAGTCATAAGCTTTGACTTCATCAGAATAGGAGATGGATCTGCTAAGAAAGTAGTAGAGAGTGATGTCCAGGTAATTAGGATGATATGCACTTGATAGGAAGAGATATTCCTATACAACGATCGGTTATATTGTGGTTGTCACAAAGTTGTTTCTCCACATAGGATATAAATAAAATATCTGGGTTTCTGGTTACTAGATCTATGCTTTTAGATATAGATATAGGAAGGATCCTAATCTGGGTACTTTGACATTATTCTAAAGGTATTTTAGAATGGACAACTCCTGGCATAGTGGTGTACCTACAGGTGATGAAGTCACCCTCTCTAAAGGTGTCTTACAGACTAAAGGGGAGAGGGATCTGCATGATTAGCATATCACTTTCTTAAGCAATTGAGTTAATCATGAAATGTCAAGTATCACACCAGATGTTGTTTTTGCACTAGCTTCAATAAACATATATTAATCCAATCCTGGAGAAACATGGGGAAGCAGTTTATGAACCAAAATGGATGTTTTAGCGATATGATAATGGCGGCCTCCTTCGGGAGACAGTTATCATTTAAGACTTCCAAGATGACGTGGATGACAGAGTGGCTGTCTGAGTTATAATTTTTCCCACTTCTGAGGGACAGTATGTTGGACAGGTGGTCCAAGCGGATACTAAGGAAGGCATGGCACGGGATACTGATTAAATTCAGTGGATGATATAGTCTGAGAAGTTTGCTGGATTTGGAGTTAATTTATGAACTGAGTCTCATCCAGACAAATTCTAAGACAGGTATTGCTCATTTCGGGAGATAGCTTTCTCCGCGAAGTTGAGATATAGAGAGATACAAAAAGAAATCTTAGAGTGGATCCACTCACTAAGGCTATTTCTCGAACACAATAGTTTCACAAACAGGCTTTGCAAAACTGATTACTAGAGAAGTTAGGTGTTCGGTATCACACGGGCTGTGAGTATGCGACATCGCAATAATTGGCCTTAAGTGCATGTGGGAGATTATTGGATATAGTGCCCTCAAGACAATTATCATAATCGCAGGCAGGTGATTATGATGATTGAGGGAGGACCTATACCGATAGAACGGTCTTACTCGAGTTGATAGTATACTATCTGGTTTGTCTTTATCATCATGTACATGTTGATAGAGCCTATAGGATTCTTTTCTGACTACCAGCATTGTGAATGCGATCATATACATGGGAGCTGGTGGTTTATAAGCACATCCTTTAATGTCCCTAGTCGTGGGAGTATCGAGACTGGGCATCGATACTCCAGTGTAGACTAGTATATACTGATCAAGCCCTAACGAGGGACGGTGGCCTGGTCTCACAAGCCATTGGTGTTAGTTTTTCACCTAAGATAGTATACAGGTGCTCATTGGGTAATGAGTACACTGGACAGACTCGCCGGGAACCTGCTAGTTGGTATTATACCTATTGTCAGATAGCAGTTCTCAGATGGCATGTGTTTAGGTTGGTCTGTCGACCTGAGATCGTCATTTGTCTCATGTAAGTTCCCACTATGCTTTGATTACTACCCTACCACCGCTCAAAAGAGTCATGCAAACAGGTTTTAGTTAGGTACAGTCCCGAGCCAAATGGAGGCAGTGATCGTATCGTCGGGGATTCGCCTCTCCCGATATTGGGGGTTGATGTCGTGTTGTGCATGGGTGGCCATCACCATAAATCCATGGCCATGATGGACAAGAATTACCGATCCAGGATCGATAGTTTCTCATGTGGTGATGGGTTTCATGCCGACACTAAATGTCGCGTTGTTAGGGATCTGACTTTATCCACCCCCTAGACTCGATATGCGATACTCTTAGACGAACAGACCGGACTGTACGGATATTACCACTGTCAGGCTCAGTAGGGGTTCAGGATGAGTTTGCTCGTCGGTCTCCCTTTTGCTCAATACCTGGGTAGCCGTTACGTACAACTAGTGCCGCTGACGTGCTTGTGGTTAAACCCACTGCCAGCGTATTGACGAGTCTTTAGAGTCCCACACAGAGGGTTTTCACGGTTCAGGCGATATGGTGTAGATGACGTATGTTGGTACATACAGGTGTCCGATTAAATATATGCACATGCTGCACAGACTTTATCGGACGGTTGATAATACTAGCGGCTTAGGATTAAGCCGGATTATTAAATCAGGTTTTGATTTAATAATTTATATATATATATTTATATATATGTATTCTAGTATTATTGTTCACTATTCATTTTCTCTCTTGGATATTCGTATTTTTGTATGAATACGTATATATGTATTTCGATACGTATACCAGGTTGGATCCCGTATTTATACGGAATGGTTTCTAGAAGATGTCCACCTCATTAATTGATTTTCTTTAAAAAATCAATTAGGAAATGAGGTGGAAGGTGAGTTGGCATGAGCATGGGTCAAGGCATGGTTTGCAATTGATTATTGCTAAAATGGAAAAGATATTTTGTGCGGATTATTGAGAGAGAGAGAGGGGGTAGCCACTAGTTTTTGGTGTGGGCTTGGTCATTTTTCTACATTTGCTTCATGGCTTGCATTCTATTCTCACCTCAACACTTAGCCATTCTTGAGTTGCTCATGCCATTGTTTGCTCACCTCCTTCTTCATCTTCTATGGTTGCTCATTAAGCACATGTGATGAGAGAAAATTATAGTGACACATTCCTATACCTCCACTCTCCATTGCTAGCAACCTTGGAGCGTTGGTTTCCCCGCTCGACGAGGCTGAAGCTTGCGCCATTTCCCTCAGGTGGATCATCGTAGATGGAGGAAGACCGGCAACCAAACTCGATCAAGGAGCCTCTTGGAGCTTGGGGATTATGGTAGAAGACCGAAGGACACGGATCAACTAGGTATAACCATCTAACTTCTTATATATAGCTTGCTAGTTTAGGGTTCAAGGTAGATCCGGGAATCAGGTAATGGTAGCGCCGATTCTGTAAATTTTTGTTCCGCATTTGGCCACGGTTTGATGGCCGGGGCGCTGTTGTAACCCAAAACCACTCACAAAGGCGATCCCTCAGACGCAGTTCGAGAAGCTATTCAAGATGATAGGTCTGCGATATGCCAACACAAGGCCTTAGTACAAGTGGAAGATTGTAAGTAATATATGCCCTAGAGGCTATTATTGTATATTACTAGTTTGTATATTACATTTTGGAAGCTTGGGATATACACGAATATTAGGACAGTCTTGCTCAATATAGTAATATGCTACTTGGTTTGTTTCTATCTTAATATGTGTATATGTTTCTTTTAACGTATCACTAATACATATTGATAGAGCCCTTAGGATATTAGCTTGACTATCAGCGTTGTGATGGCAGTCATACTAGTGGGGGGTGGGTAGTCTATAAGCACATCCTTATACATGTCCCTAGTCATAGGATTATCGAAGCTGGGCATCGATACTCCAGAGTAGACTAGTGTATACGCTTCTCCTCCCAGCAGGGGAGATGGTCTGTCCTACAGCCATTAGTATGTCGTACTGGAGATAGTATGCAGGTGCTCATTGGGTTATGAGTTACACTGAACGGACTCATAGGGAACTGCTGGTTGGTACTATACTTATCGTCAGGTAGCAGTTTCCAGGTAACATGAGTACAGCATAGTCCGTTGACTTGAAAATGCTACTTCGCCTCGAGTGTGTTCCTACTGTTCTTAGATTAATACCCTACCATGGCTCTGATGGATCATGAAAACAGGTAGTAGTGGGTGTAGTCCCGAAACACTTGGAGGCAGTGGCGGTTAGATAGGATTCATCTCTCCTGGTATTGGGGATTGATGTCGCGCTGCGTTCGGAAAGCCATTACACAAAGTCCCTGGCCCGGGCAAGCGAGATTTACTAGTAGGTACTCTAGTAGTTTCTCAGGGTGTTTTTGGGCTCTACTCCGGCATGACTTATTGCACTATTAGGGATCTGACGGCTACCTCCTCCTAGGCCCGATATGCGATACTCTTAGACGAACAGACCGGATTGTACGGAGATTGTCACAGATAGGCTCAGTAGGAGTTCGGATGAGTTTGCTCATCGGCCTTCTTATCGACAAATACCTAAGTAGCCGTTACGTGCAGCTAGTACCGCTGACATTCTTGTGGTTAAACCCACTGCCAACATACTATCAAGTCTTTAGAGTCCCACACAGAGGGTTTCCCTGCTTCGGGCAAAATGATATAGAGGTCGTATGGTTTTACGACAAGGTTAAAACATATACGTGTACTTGTGCACGGATCATGTTCGGATGGATAATACTAGTGGGCTTTGGGTTAAGCCGGATCCTAGTATTAGATTATTGGATTTGTTTCGTCTCATTGTATTCATGTTTTTCTGAATACGGATACAGATATGTATATACAGTGAAAGGTTGATTTGATCTAATTTTTGCTTCTTCGATTTTATAGAAAAGATGTAGTAGTAAAGAAGTGATGAAATGTTTTAGTCGTATAATGACCGCAATCAATAATGGTGTCGCGTGTAGCGAGCGTAAGTGAGTACAGGTCGTTCTCTGGGATTTGTGGAACTCGTAAATTCTTGCTTTAGTTGAGTTGAAAGAAATAGTAAAGAAAATAACGAAATTGTTTTAAGATTTGATTGAAGTAATAGTTTCAAGAAATTCAAGAAATTGTTTTTAAGAAAATATTCATGATTTAGTTATCAAGAAAATTGAAGAAGGCTTGTAGGATTCGAACGGAATTACTATCCATGGATGATGATTCAAGATAATCCATCTTATCTATTAGTATAATTACTACTAGATCGATGCCTATTAATGAGAATTAGGGATTCTTTGGAAAAACTAGGATTTTTTCTTCATTGCCCATTGTCTTTTTATTAATTGTCATTCATATCTTGCCTTTAGCAAGAAAGATCATTAATCTACTCCCCAAATTATGATGAAATTCTCAATAAATTGATCTCACTCACAATTTGGATATTAATGATTCTTTTTGCTAAAGTTTATAAACTCCATAAGACTTAAGATGAATATAGAATTCTTTCACCATTAGATATACCAAATTCTTTCGAATCTTTAACAAGCGGAGATTTACTCACACATTATGAAAATAGAAGAATCAACAAATAGAGATTTCATAATGTGAAAATTTAAAGAAAGTAAGATTAAAAGTAATGATCACCTTTATTCTTCAACTTCAAATTACAACTTCTTCAATCCGAGATTACAAGAAAATTCGCTCTCGATCACTCCATTGAAGAGGTAATTTCTCCGTCGATTTTCGCTTCGCTCGATCACCATGAGTCTTGGATCTATCAAGGATTACATGCTCGTTGATGACGATCGACTTCGCGTAAAGGGCCTTGAATGATCTCGCTCGATGAATTTCTCATGATTCTTGATCTTTGATCTTGATTTGGAATTGGATCTTGCTTTGTTTTTCGGATCAAAAGTGTCGAACTAAAAAATCAACAATTATTCAACAACCTTTTTAATGTAGGCTTAGGTCCCTTTTTATAGCCCCTCATCAAGCATCCCTCATAAGCTAGGTTGTTATAAAGAGCTTTCTAGAATAAGCTAGGTAGTTATGAAGCTTGATCAACAAGCTAGGTTGTTGTAGAGAAGTTTCCAGAACAAGATTGTTACAACAAAGCGTCTCCAAGAAGCTAGGACGTTGCAATGAAGTTTCCAGAGAGTTCCCAACTTTGAAGCCCCCAACTCGGCCGTGGATCCGCGGCGACCTGGCCTGACTCGACCGCGGTTCCGTGGTCGATTGGTAAGTTTGTTGCTTCAAAATTCATGAGTCTTCTAATGTTGTGTAAGTCTACGGTAGCGTCCCGGCCGTCAATCTGACGCCAAATGCGGAATAAAAACTTTTATAACTGGCGCTATCGCATACTATAACCCGGATCTGCCATTAACGCTAAACTAACAAATTACAAAGAGGGTAGAAAGGTTATACCGAACGATCCGAGTCCTTCATTCTTTAGCCATCATCCCACGCTCTATTGCGGCTGCTCCGATCTCGTCGATCTCTAATCATCTCGTCCAGGTGGCACCACGTCATCGGATCTTTAAACGGGCTCCCGCCTCTGACCCGAGGCAACTCGGTCATCAAGTTTGCTAAAAGAGATAACCAAGATTGATGTATAGAATGAGTAGAACACTTTGTCTCACTTCGTCCAAAGACATGGACGAACGGTTAATGAAGTTTCCTTTTGGAATCGGGTAAATGAGAAATGAGCATACAAATTTTCATGAACCAAAATCTATCATCTTTTTTCCAATCAAGTGTTTGTGTGAAGAGGAGGAGAGGGGCTGGCCATATATGAGGAGGGGGGTGATGGTAGGAGCAAGTGGTGACCATTAAAAAAGCTTCTCTCAAAAATATCAAGAAGAAATATCTTAAGATTTACAAAATGCATTAATGAAAACAATGACTCATAACCTTAGTCATCCTTTCATTAAATGCAACCAATGAAACAATAACACCACTCTAACCTAATCACCTCTTCTAGAAACTTCTAGAACCTTCCACACTCATCAAGAAAAGATAAATCTGTTTTTAACTGAATGTCAAATACGGGTGATAGAAAACTGGAAACTGGCAACTTCCAAAAGTGATTCCGAAACGAATTTCAGGATAACCCCGTAACAGTATAAACATACCCGCATTTGTATTACAACTGAATACAAAAGCAACTGAGACAAAGATATTATATCAACTAATTATAATACATGGATCCGGCTTAAACCAAAGCCCACCAGTATTATCTGCCCGAAATATGACACGTGCATAAACGCACGTGCATTTTCCGAACCATGCCCTAAAACCATACGGCCTCTACAATGTTTCGCCCGAACTTGGGAAACTATCTGTGGGGGACTCTAATGACTCGTCAGTACCCTGGCAGTGGGTTTAACCACAAGCCGTCAGGGGCACTAGCTGTGCGTAACGGCTGCCCATGTACTGACCTCAAGGGAGGCCGATGAGCGAACTCATCTGGAAACCCTACTGAGCCTAACAGTGACAATGTATATACAGTCCGGTCCGTTCGTCTATGAGTATCGCATATCCGGCCTAGGGGGCTAGTAACGTCATACCCCCAACAGCGGTATAAGTCGTGTCGGAGACAAGCCCTGAACACCCTGAGAAACTACCGGAGTACCTACCAGTAATTCTCACCTGCCTTGGCCAAGGACTTGGTGTAAGGGCTTTCCTAGACACAGCGCGATCTCCACCCCCAATACCGGGAGAGACGAATCCCCTGCCGATCCGCTCACGTGCCTCCATGTGGCTCGGGACTGTACCCAAAAACTACCTGTTTGGACGACACCTTTGAGCCGTGGTAAGGTAGAAATCAAAGCACAGTGGGAACTCAGACGAGACAAATGACGACCTCAGGTCGATGAACTAACCTGTACACATGTCACCAGGGAACTGCTATCTGACAATATGTATAATACCAACTAGCAGGTTCCCGGCGAGTCCGTTCCGGTGTACTCATAACCCAATGAGAACTTGTATACATCTTAGGTGATCCTACTGACACCAGTGGCTTCTGAGACCGGCCACCGCCCCTCGTCGGGGTCTCGACTGTATACACTAGTCTACTCAGGAGTATCGATGCCCTGTCTCGAAACACCCACGACTAGGGACCACTATTAAGGATGTGCTTATGGACTACCCAACTCTCACGTATATGATGTAGGGTTCCTAGGCACTCCAAGGAGGTCTCACAAGGTATCAACCATACCAATTTCAAAAATTTAGGTGCCGAGAAACCCTAATACGGATCGTTGGCTAGAAATCTAGGCGAAAATGAAACTAGTTAACAACTTAACTAAAGTTTAAACGGAAATACAACCTTTGTAGATCCAGTGCTCCACCTCCATAGCTCTGTAACGAAGTCCCCTCGCTGTCCAAATGAATTCCCGGGCTCTAGCGTCGGCTTCGTCGGAGAAATGGCGAGCTAGGTCGTCGATGTCCATGCCGAAGATGATCTACGTCGAGGCATCGCTAGATCAAGCTCCACCTTCACCAAGCCATGAAAACTTGTGAAGGAAACACCCTATACTACTTGGCAAGAGGTAGAGGATAAAGAAATAGGAAGTGGGTTCACTTTAGAATTGGATTTCTCACTCTTTATCATCACTTGCCATTAATGGAGCAAGCTTTCTTCCATGAAGAAATGAAGAAGAAGAAGAAGAAGAAGAATGTTATGATAAGTTAATTTAAAATAGAAAAGAAAATCAAAACTTATCATAATCCAACCATGGTTTTGTGTAAAGAGTTAAACCTTGGTTAAGTGAATGGTTAGGGTTTTATTTCTTATTCATTTATTTGTTTATTTATTCATTTTTGGCAAAAGGAAAATGGTGGCTAATTTGGATATATGTTGAAGCTTCATGAAGCTTTGACTTAGTCACCATTTTTGTCTTCATACCTAACCTAACCATTCACTTAACTTGAGTTTAGTGGATAGACCCAAGGAGGGGAGCACAAGTAACCGGGTTCTGGAGTCCAGTAGGAGACCAACTCGAGGAGTCGAGTCCGGGTCTCCTAACTCTAGAATTGGTAGGGTTGCTTGCCGCTCTCGTAGGGGTCTAGGGGTGTGGGTTTGGCTATTCATCGCGACCGTGGAATCCGTGTTTTATACTGGCTCGTATTGAAAACACGGACGTCCTAGTATATCCAATATTTCATATGTTTCTTCTGCTGCGATATCTGTGATGTGATCATGTGATGTTCTGTGATAGATACAGTATATAGTATATATGATATATTATATAGGCGTTACTTATGTTTTACACCCGCGCTAGCCCTGCCCCGCTCTGCCGTTAGTTACCTAACCTAACGGTGCACGAGGGGACATCGAGGCGAATGCGGATGGCATAAGTGTACGTCGTATTTATCTGTGATGTTTAGGTACTTAAATGATGGGACTTCATTAATGTGATTAATGAAAGTAAAAGAAACCTAAGATGTTGTAGAATTGAATTTCTAAATAAAACAGGTAGCTACAGTTCTTGCTTTGCACAGAGGTATATATGATATATCCTGCACCTTATTCGATGAGGAAAGGACCGAGATCCCTTCACCGGGAGTGACTCCTTTAGCAATAACTGGCAGATGCTACACAACTCGGTTTGTCTTTTGATTGCTTTTAAGTGTTTTTGCTTTGCACAGTGATATATATGATATATCCCGCACCTCATTCGACGAGGAAAGGACCGACGATCCCTTCACCGGGAGTGACTCCTTTAGCAAAACTAGAAAAGCCTCAAAAGCACTCCATTTCAAAATCATTTGATTCTACAACGATATCAAGTTCATTACGCAATAGGTTTTCAGAAAAACCTGTCATAGCCCTCCGTCATTTCAGATAAGTTGTATATAGTATTCGTGCTGCATTTGTTGGCTTTCGTCAAGGTGCAGTGTGCGGTAGCTATATGCTGCTTATCTGCTGCATACGATGCGATTGGATTAGGGTAGTCGTGCGGCTTTGTTGGCTTTCGTCAAGGGTCGTGCGGGTGGGTTTAATTCAATCAAGAAATGTACGGGTTGAACTTAACTAGCGGGCTATGGTTTGTTGGCTTTCGTCAAGGTCATAGATGTTAGTGTATATGCCCTAGAGGCCATTACTGTATCATACTAGTTTGTATATTACTTAATGGAAGCTTGGGATATTCACCTTGTATAAACAATCTTTCTCAATATAGTAGTATGCTACTTGGTTTGTTTCTACTTCAATGTGTACATGTGTTTATTTTGCGATATCACCTATACGCATTAGTGGAGCCCTTAGGATCTTTGCTTGATTACCAGCGTTGTGATGGCAGTCACACTAGTGGGGGCTGGGTAATCTATAAGCACATCCTTATACAAGTCCCTAGTCGCAGGACTATCGAGACAGGGCATCGATACTCCAGAGTAGACTAGCGTATGCGCTTCTCATCCCAGTGTGGGAGATGGTCTGTCCCACAGCCATTAGTACGTCGTACTGGAGATAGTATACGGGTGCTCGTTGGGTTACGAGTACACTGGACAGGACTCGTCGGGAACTGACAGGTTGGTATTATACCTATCGTCAGTTATCAGTTCCCAGGTGACATGAGTACAGCTTAGTCCGCTGACTTGACACTGGCACTTCGCCTCGAGTGTGTTCCCACTGTACTTTGACTACTACCCTACCACGGCTCAAAGGAGTCGTGCAAACAGGTGGTAGTTGGGTGCAGTCCCGAAGCACTTGGAGGCAGTGCCGGTTAGACAGGATTCGCCTCTCCGGGTATTGGGGGTTGACATCGCGCTGTGTCTAGGAGAGCCATTACACGAGTAGTCCCTGGCCAGGGCAAGCGAGATATACTGGTAGGCTTCCAGTGTTATCTCAGGGTGTTTTGGGCTTCACTCCGACATGACTTGTACCGCTATTTGGGGACAGACGTTTTACCGCCCCCTAGGCCCGACATGCGATGTATCAGACGAACAGACCGGACTGTACGGAGAATGTCACATTCAGACTCAGTAGGAGTTCAGATGGGGTTCACCTCGTCAGCCTTCTTGTCGGCATCTACCTGGGGACCGTTACGCACAGCTAGTGCCGCTTGCGGTCTGTGGTTAAACCCACTGCCAGCGTAGTGTCGAGTCTTTAGAGTCCCACACAGAGGGTATTCGCCTCTGGGCAAAACAGAGTAGAGGTCGCATGGTTTTTGCGGCAGGGTTCGTTCTCATCCGTGCACTTGTGCACTTTTGGAGTCCGGACTGATTATACTAGCAGGCTCTGGTTTGAGCCAGATACTGGTATATGTTTTGGGGTTGCTTTTATCTCTCAGTATTCTTGTTCCTCGGAACGAGAATGCAGGTGTGTATGCACAGTTGTTTGAGGCGGAGGAAGAGGTTTTTCATTATGGTTTCGGAACGGGTGCGTATGCACAGTTGACAGTCATCTTTTTCCAAACCCTAATGGAATTATGAAATATCAATTAATAATAGTAATTAAATGAAATTATGTCATGGTTGGTTTTGTTGACTTGTTGACCATGGTTGACTTGTTGACCATGGTTGAATGTTTGACCATCATCATTACTTTGCAAGGATGCTCCTTGATTCTAGCTTACATTCATTTAATGAAGTTATGATAGTGGTCATTCCAAAACAACCATCAACTATTCTCGTTTGAATTATTATTATTTTTTAGATAATTCTTTTTCTTTTTGATATGGTTGCAAAAGGAAAAAGAGAGCTCATTCTATCATAACCATTCTCTCTCCTCACTTCATCTTCTTCTTCCTCAAGCTCAAGGAGAATCCTTCTCATGTGTTGAGAATCCCTCTCCTTGAAAAGAAAACACCCCTTAGACACTCTCTACTCACTCTAGGATCAAAGGTTTAGCAAGCCGAAGATTCTACTTCTCTCAAAGTTCGAGAAAGAGCCCGAAGGTTGAACCCTCAGGTGGATCCATCTTTGACGGAAGAAGGCGACGAGGAAAGAACCATCAACCTCTACAAAGTTTGAAGAAGAAGGAGTTCAAGTTTAGGTACAACCATCTTTCCGAGTAGCTAACTCTCTTTAGCTTGTTTGCTAGTTTTAGTTTAGGAAAAGATCCCGACTTTGTTAGTCCATGTTGCCCCATGCGCTAAAAATTTGTTTTTTATACCGTTTCCGCCTCCCCGTAAGAACCGGGGGTCGCAACGTGGACTTATAGTGGTATCAGAGCCTAACTAAACTTAAACTAGCTTGGTAGCGAAGTGTATGGAAGTTCGAAACGAAAAAATCGCAAAACCGGAAATTCTAAAACCCTAAGTTTCTGTTGAAATTTTTTGTGCTCTAAAAGTAAAACTTTTTACTCCTAAAATCGGCTCAGGGTTTTGTGAGAACACCCACGAAAAACGATCCCATGAATCCTTCAAACCGCCGCGGATCCGCGGCCTCAGCTATTCTAGTCGCCGCGGATCCGCCGCCGTTTGGGCTCTTCATGTGATCGTGTTTTGTGCAGTGTTCTTCTGGTAGGGTTTTGGGATTTTTCAAATATGTTATATGTGCTAAGATTTTCCAGAAAAGAAATTTACTTTTGGGGTCCTATAAATCCGTATTTTTTTTCGAACTTCGCTACACTTTGGCTATATTGGTTATATCTGTGATGTTTGTATGTATTGAACGTCGGCTAATCGCTATAAGTCGATTAGTCGGGGTTATACATCTCTGTGATCTGTGTTTGATATTGGAATGTGTATATGAATGTGTTGGACTGTCGCGGGTGAATAGCCGGGGTGGATGTGAGATGAGCTTTTGTTTTTCTTTCATTCATTTGTAAATGTAATTTGATGCAATAATATTATTTGTATGGCCGCACAACCGGGTCGGGGTTGTAGCCGTCATTGTATAATTCTTTTTACTGTTTTTGCTCCTAGGATAGACCCATGGAGGGGTGCACAAACTACCGGGTACTTGGCGGGTAGTTTGCCGCACCCGTAGGAGTCTTGGGTGGGGTTTTGGCTATTCACCGCGACCGTGTAATCCGCTTTTCGTTGCAGGCTCGAACGGATTGCGGATTCCTAGTATATCCAATGTATTCATCTGTGATCTGTAATGTCTATCATTGCTTTATATTTAGGCGTTGCTTATCTTTTACAGCCGCGCTAGCCCAGCCCCCGCTCTGTCGTTAGTTAAGTAACCTAACGGGTGATGACGGGACCCCGTGGCGAATGCGAATGGCATAAGCGTACGTCATATTTTGGTTGTTTTCTGCAATGGTAGGATTAAATGGTGGGACGCATTAAAAGAACTAATGCAAGAATATCACGCATTAAAAGAACTAATGCAAGATAATAAACCAAGTTAAAGTCGTTGGAACACTTTCGAAAAACCACTCGGTTCTTTTCAAAACTAACTTTTAAATGCGGAGCTTGAGCCACTCCTTCTAAAAGCTATCTCGTTCCATCGATTATATCAAGTTCACTACATTCACGGTTTTACCAAAACCATTCGTAGCCCTCCGTCGTTTCACATAAATAGTCAATAGTATTCAAGCTATGTTTGTTGGCCAAAGTCAAGGCATAGTGATTGGTAGCTATTGGGTATTCATGTGCAGCATAGATAGATGCGTTGATTTGGAACAGTCGAACTACCTTGTTGGCCAAAGTCAAGGGTAGGTACGAATGGATTCAAATTAACCTGGAAAACGACGGGCAGAACTTGACATGTGACTTATGATTTGTTGGCCAAAGTCAAGGTCATAAGAGCATGGGGCAAAAATCCACATCGGGAGTTTCATAAGTACTGAAACTTGCTAGATTTGCATACCATTTGGAGTGTGATGATTATGGTAGGATTCCTTCATTTTCGTCACGCGATGATATTTGGATCCCGATCCTACTGTGAGTATATGCTACTCCTCGGGAAATTTCTCACTAAACGATCAATGCTATAAACCTAGTAGGTGCCTAGAAAGGTGTTAGCGGGGCTACGCCCCCAGGGAAAAGAGGTTCTTAAATTAAGGAACTTCGCGAAAGCGTTGGAAAACCTCCCTCGAAGTACCGACACTGGCCTGGCTGAACGGTTAAGCAAGTATTGTGCGGTGGGATTGATCCCGGCTAATTCTTCCTTTGTGGTTTGAGGAGGGATTCGAGAGACAGTGGGAGCCATCCTGTTTAGACAAATTAAAAACCATTCTAAACTTGCAAGAGCATCATGCTAAAGTGTTTCTTCTCTCTCCCCCCTGCAGCGACCAAATCGAAATGACTGGACTTAAGTTACTTCTAGATAAAAATATACTGACAGGGCCAAACTACAAAGATTGGCTCAGGAATGTCAAAATGGCAATCACTTACGACAAGCTGGGGTATCTTCTTACCACCAAAGCTCCCCCCGTCCCAGGTCCCACCTCCAGCGTCGCGGATAAGGAAATCCGTAAGACTTGGGAGATTGATTGCGCGAAGGCCAGGTGCCTCGTGCTTGCCTCTATGGACAACGAACATCAGAGGAGGCATGAGAATATGGACTTAGAATCCATATTTCTTCATACAAAAGAACTGTATGGAGAGCAGTCTCGTATCGCAAGATACGAAGTGTCGAAGAAGTTATTTTCGGCAAACTTGGCCGTCGGATCATCGGTAGCGGACCACGTGCTTAAGATGATTGGCTACATTGAGGAGCTCGCGGAACTTGGGACCACGTTGGAAAGTGAACTTTATACGGATTTAATTCTCCAGTCCCTTCCATCCACTTACGCCCAGTTTATACTGAACTTCAACTTACAAGAAAAGGAAGTTGAACTTTCAGAACTCCTCAACATGCTGAGGAGCGCAGAGGGCACCCTACAGAAAGGTAGGGAAACACCCGCTTTGTTTGTAGGAGGATCTTCTTCTTCTAGGTCCAAGGCGAAAGCCAAGGGAAAGAGGAAGAAAGCCCCCGCAAAACCAAGGGGCGGTGTTTGTAAAGTGGGTACGAAGGGAAAAGAAATGGCAACAAAGATTGCGGGGAAGCTTGTGGGTAAAGAGGAATGCTTCTATTGTCATAAGAGTGGACACTGGAAGAAAGATTGCAGGGCTTGGAAAGCCAGGACACAGGAACTGAAGCAGGTTGCGGCTTCAGCTTCAGGTGTGTATGTTATTGAAAACTGTCTTTCTATAAACTCTACTTCCTGGGTATTGGATACCGGATCAGGATCTCATATCTGTAATTCTTTGCAGGCGTTGAGAAACCGTAGGTTTTTGAAGGAAGGTGACATGACCCTCAGAGTTGCGAACGGAGCTAGCATGAATGCTAAAGCCGTGGGGGACTATCACCTGGGAATGTCAGATGGACATGTTTTGGTTTTGCGTAATTGCTTTTTTGTACCCAACGCAACTTGTAATATCATTTCTGTATCTTTGGTTTCTAAAGAAGGTTATGAATTTGCGTTTGTAAGTAATGTTGTAAACATTCACCTTAATCAAGTTCTGATTGGGTCAGGTACACTGAGCAATGGTATATACGTATTAAACCAACCACAGATTTTCAATGTCCAGAATACACACAAAAGAAAGTCTCCAGATATCAATCAGACTTTCTTATGGCATTGTAGACTGGGTCACATCAATGGGAGAAGGTTGACTAAGTTACATACAGAAGGATATTTGGATCCGTTCGAATATCAATCATATGCCATTTGTCAATCCTGTCTCAAAGGAAAGATGACAAAGACTCCGTTCACTGGACACGGAGTAAGAGCGAGCGAGCTCTTGGGACTCGTACACAGCGACGTGTGCGGTCCAATGTCTACACATGCGCGAAGCGGTTATTCTTACTTCATTACTTTTACGGATGACTTTTCAAGGTACGGTTATGTCTTCTTAATGAAACATAAGTCCGAAGCCTTTGAAACGTTCCAGGAATATAATAATGAAGTTGAAAAACAAACCGGCAAAAGTATCAAGATTCTAAGATCGGATCGAGGTGGAGAATACTTAAGTGCCGAGTTCCTGAATTACTTAAAAGAGAATGGGATTCTCTCTCAGCTTACTCCTCCATACACTCCGCAACATAACGGTGTATCGGAGAGACGGAACCGAACCCTATTGGATATGGTACGGTCCATGATGAGTAACGCTGAGTTACCGCGATCTTTCTGTGGCTATGCACTAGAATCAGCTGCATACCTTTTGAACCGAGTTCCTACTAAAACTGTGCCCACCACACCATATGAGATGTGGTGTGGAAAGAGGCCCCATCTTAATCACATTAAGACATGGGGATGTCCAGCTTTTGTCAAGAAGCAGCATGCGGACAAGCTCGAGGCACGCTCAGTACAGTGCAAGTTTGTGGGATATCCAAAGAACTCCAAGGGGTATTTCTTCTACTGTGAAGAGGAACAAAAAGTTCTTGTTTCTCGTCTTGCCTACTTCTTGGAAACTGAGTTTGTGGAAAACCAGATAAGTGGGAGCACAGTAGAAATGGAAGAAATTCCAGAACCACAAGCTATTACTGAAAGTTTGGTGGAACCAGAGGGTTCAAATGAACAAGACATTCCTACGCCGCTCCGCAGGAGTAGTAGGTAGTCTCATCCGCCCGAGAGATACTACGGTTTTCTCATAGACGGGGATAGAGAGGATTGCATCATAGATTATGATGAGCCTACTAGCTTCCAGCAGGCCGTTCAGAGCGTTGACTCGGTAAAATGGCTGGATGCAATGCGGACCGAAATGGAGTCCATGTACACCAACAAAGTATGGACGTTGGACATTGCTCCAGACGGGGTAAAACCCGTAGGATGCAAGTGGATCTTCAAAAGGAAGATTGGTGTAGATGGACAGGTTGAGACCTATAAAGCTAGACTTGTAGCAAAGGGTTTCCGTCAAAGACCTGGCTTGGACTATGACGAGACCTTTTCTCCAGTGGCTATGCTGAAATCCATTCGGATCCTTCTTGCCATTGCTGCCTTCCACGATTATGAGATTTGGCAGATGGACGTAAAAACCGCTTTTCTAAATGGAAATTTAGAGGAGTGTGTCTATATGGATCAGCCAGAGGGTTTCATTCAGAGTGGGAGCAGCGGAAAGGTGTGCAAGTTGCTTAAGTCCATCTATGGACTAAAGCAGGCATCGCGGAGTTGGAACATCTGTTTTGATGAGACGGTCAAGGAATTTGGCTTTATCAAAAATCCAGATGAACCATGCATCTATAGTAGATTTGTAGCGAGAACTGTAGTATTCCTCGTTTTATACGTGGATGACATTCTCTTAATAGGAAATGACATTCCTATGCTACAATCTGTCAAGGGGTTCTTGTCACAAAGGTTCTCCATGAAAGACCTGGGTGATGCCTCTTACATCCTGGGGATCCGGATCCATCGTGATAGATCCAAGAGGATATTAGGACTTTCACAGTCCAGGTACATCGACACTATACTGAAGAGATTCAGTATGGAAGATTCCAAGCGCGGTAACCTACCGGCTTGTCACGGGATCACCCTCTCTAAAGAGATGTCTCCCAAGACTGATTTGGAGAGGGATCGCATGTCTATTATACCCTACGCTTCTGCGGTAGGCTCTATAATGTATGCGATGTTGTGTACCAGACCGAATGTAGCTTATGCACTGAGTGTAGTAAGCCGGTATCAGTCAAACCCTGGGGAGAAACACTGGATAGCAGTAAAGAACATTCTCAAGTACCTAAGAAGGAGTAAGGAGATGTTCTTGGTGTATGGCGGAAAAGACCTCCAGATCGAGGCCTTTGCTGACTCCAGCTTCCAGAGTGACAAGGATGATTCCAAGTCCATGTCGGGTTTTGTCTTTACCCTCAATGGAGGGGAGGTGTGTTGGAAGAGTTCCAAACAGGAAACCGTTGCAGACTCGACGATGGAAGCGAAATACATCGCTGCATCTGATGCCGCAAAAGAAGCTGTCTGGATAAGGAAGTTCTTGAAAGAACTTCAGGTGGTTCCGTCCATTGTTGACCCAATACCTCTGTATTGCGACAACAACGGGGATATAGCTTTAGCGAAGGAACCCAGGTCCCATCAGAGATCCAGGCACATCTTGAGGCGGTATCACCGGATCAGGGAGATCGTGGATCGCAAGGAGATCGAGGTTCGGAGGGTTGCTTCAGAAGAAAACACTGCAGATCCATTCACCAAGGCCCTACCCCAGACTTAGTTCGAGCGGCTGATCGAGATGATAGGTCTTCGATACGCCAGTACATGGCCTTAGTGCAAGTGGGAGATTGTTAGTGTATATGCCCTAGAGGCCATTACTGTATCATACTAGTTTGTATATTACTTAATGGAAGCTTGGGATATTCACCTTGTATAAACAATCTTGCTCAATATAGTAGTATGCTACTTGGTTTGTTTCTACTTCAATGTGTACATGTGTTTATTTTGCGATATCACCTATACGCATTAGTGGAGCCCTTAGGATCTTTGCTTGATTACCAGCGTTGTGATGGCAGTCACACTAGTGGGGGCTGGGTAATCTATAAGCACATCCTTATACAGGTCCCTAGTCGCAGGACTATCGAGACAGGGCATCGATACTCCGGAGTAGACTAGCGTATGCGCTTCTCATCCCAGTGTGGGAGATGGTCTGTCCCACAGCCATCAGTACGTCGTACTGGAGATAGTATACGGGTGCTCGTTGGGTTACGAGTACACTGGACAGGACTCGTCGGGAACTGACAGGTTGGTATTATACCTATCGTCAGTTATCAGTTCCCAGGTGACATAAGTACAGCTTAGTCCGCTGACTTGACACTGGCACTTCGCCTCGAGTGTGTTCCCACTGTACTTTGACTACTACCCTACCACGGCTCAAAAGAGTCGTGCAAACAGGTGGTAGTTGGGTGCAGTCCCGAAGCACTTGGAGGCAGTGCCGGTTAGACAGGATTCGTCTCTCCCGGTATTGGGGGTTGACATCGCGCTGTGTCTAGGAGAGCTATTACACGAGTAGTCCCTGGCCAGGGCAAGCGAGATATACTGGTAGGCTTCTAGTGTTATCTCAGGGTGTTTTAGGCTTCACTCCGACACGACTTGTACCGCTATTGGGGGACTGACGTTTTACCGCCCCCTAGGCCCGACATGCGATGTATCAGACGAACAGACCGGACTGTACGGAGAATGTCACATTCAGACTCAGTAGGAGTTCGGATGGGGTTCACCTCGTCAGCCTTCTTGTCGGCATCTACCTAGGGACCGTTACGCACAGCTAGTGCCGCTTGCGGTCTGTGGTTAAACCTACTGCCAGCGTAGTGTCGAGTCTTTAGAGTCCCACACAGAGGGTATTCGCCTCTGGGCAAAACAGAGTAGTGGTCGCATGGTTTTTGCGGCAGGGTTCGTTCTCATCCGTGCACTTGTGCACTTTTGGAGTCCGGACGGATTATACTAGCAGGCTCTGGTTTGAGCCAGATACTGGTATATGTTTTGGGGTTGCTTTTATCTCTCAGTATTCTTGTTCCTCGGAACGAGAATGCAGGTGTGTATGCACAGTTGTTTGAGGCGGAGGAAGAGGTTTTTCATTAGGGTTTCGGAACGGGTGCGTATGCACTGTTGACAGTCGTCTTTTTCCAAACCCTAATGGAATTATGAAATATCAATTAATAATAGTAATTAAATGAAATTATGTCATGGTTGGTTTTGTTGACTTGTTGACCATGGTTGACTTGTTGACCATGGTTGAATGTTTGACCATCATCATTACTTTGCAAGGATGCTCCTTGATTCTAGCTTACATTCATTTAATGAAGTTATGATAGTGGTCATTCCAAAACAACCATCAACTATTCTCATTTGAATTATTATTATTTTTTAGATAATTCTTTTTTTTTTTTGATATGGTTGCAAAAGGAAAAAGTGAGCTCATTCTATCATAACCATTCTCTCTCCTCACTTCATCTTCTTCTTCCTCAAGCTCAAGGAGAATCCTTCTCATGTGTTGAGAATCCCTCTCCTTGAAAAGAAAACACCCCTTAGACACTCTCTACTCACTCTAGGATCAAAGGTTTAGCAAACCGAAGATTCTAGTTCTCTCAAAGTTCGAGAAAGAGCCCGAAGGTTGAACCCTCAGGTGGATCCATCTTTGACGGAAGAAGGCGACGAGGAAAGAACCATCAACCTCTACAAAGTTTGAAGAAGAAGGAGTTCAAGTTTAGGTATAACCATCTTTCCGAGTAGCTAACTCTCTTTAGCTTGTTTGCTAGTTTTAGTTTAGGAAAAGATCCCGACTTTGTTAGTCCATGTTGCCCCATGCGCTAAAAATTTATTTTTTATACCGTTTCCGCCTCCCCGTAAGAACCGGGGGTCGCAACGTGGAATTACAATAGCACGTTAGGGGCAAAATATTATCGGGAATTTCAAGTGTTGAAATTTGCAATGAGATTGCATACCTTCTATGAGATAGTTGGATCACGATACCCGCTGCGAGTAAGAGTTACTCCTGGGAGAGTTTTATACATTACAATTAGCTGATCAAGTAGGTGTCTAGAAAGGTGTCAACGGGGTTACGCCTCTGGGAAAACGAGGTTTACATTAATTAGGTTCGTGCGAAAGCACGGGGGACCTCCCTCAAAGTACCGACACTGGCCTGGCTGAAAGATTGGCGAACTTGTAGTGTGTAATTAATCCCGGCTAGTCTTTCCTTTTAGGGTTTGAAGGAAGATTTGATAAAAAGCAGTGGGAGCCATCCTGATTAGATAAAATAATAACCAATCTAATCTTGCAAGAGCGCACGCTGAGTGTTTTCTTCTCTCTCTCTCCAGGTAGCGACCACATCACGCCTTAATCAAGATAATAATACGGATATTTGACCGAACCCGCTTGTTATACTGAGCTGGGGAACGTTGGTCCCGCTCCAACTTATAATTGTTATAAGACAGAAAAGGAAATTGGGGAATACCAGATTTCCCGTGCCGCCCAAACGAAGAAAGTGCATGATGATGCATCGTCTTCGGGTGTGTTCTTTATACAGAACTGTTTCTCTATCCTCTATGTCCTGGGTATGTGATACCAGATCAGGATCCCAGATATGTAATCTGTTACATAGGGCTACAGATAGGTAGAGAACTGAGAACGGGTGATAAGTTTCATGAGGCAGAAAACGGGGCAAGAGTTGCAGCCAAGTCTGTTGGTCACTGTCACCCTGTATTACAATACATTGATTCTGAACGAATGTTATTAGATACCGAACCTGATATACAAAATCATATCAGTCTCTTTATTAGTAAAGAAATGATAAAATTTTGTATTGTTGGATAATGTTTTGAACATTTCCTATATCAAAAGTTGATCGGTTCAGGCACGTTATCTAAAAGCATTGATGTTCTGAATCAAACTACAGTTCTTAGTATACGGATCACACACAAGAGGAAGAGTTCAGAATTGAACGATTCCTTCTTGAGGCATTGTAGACTAGGTCATATCAATGTGACCCGACTAGCTGAAGTTACATTTAGATGCATATTTAAATCAGTTTGAATTTACATCTTGTGAAACTCGCCAGTCATGTCACAAAGATAAGATGACCACAGCTCTGTTTATTGGAAACAGAGAAAGAGTTAGTAAACTCTTGGGATGATACATGTTGATGTATGTAAGGTCCCCTGTCTACACATGCCAGGACTGGTTCTTTATACTTCATTACGTTCTCTGATGATCTCTCAAGATTCAGACATATGTTCCTGTTGAAACACTAGTCCGAACCTTTTGAGATATTCACAGAATATAAGTTAGAAGTAGAGAACCAAAATACGGGTATAAGTATTATGCCCTATGATGTGATCAGGGAGGAGAATACTTGTGCATGGAATTCCTGGAATATTCTAAAGGAGAATGAGATTCTCTCTCAGCATTACTCCTCCGTATACACCATAGCACGATGGTATATCGGGGCGGAGCAGATACACCCTATTTGATATGGTGTGCTCTATGATGAGTACTGCTGAGTTACCTTTTTCCTTTTGGGAGTTATGCACTTATGAAGTTGCATACCTATTGAATAGGGTTCCAACTAAATCAGTTGCCTACCATTTCTTATGTGATATGGAAAGGGAAGAGCCCATGTCTTAAGCTAGTTAAGATTTGGGGTTGACCGGCCTATGTCTGAAAGCAAAATCCGGACAAGCTCGAGGCAAAGTCTGTAATGTAGAACTGGAAAGGTTCCAGCTATACAAACTGCAGCTGATGATTTGATAGAACCAAAGGATTCAGTAGATTCCAACGAACCTCAGCCTCTCCGCCGATCTAGTAGGGTTCCTCACCCACCTAAGAGATACTTCTGTTTCTCTATGACAGTGGGAGCGAGGATTGCATCATGAGATGATGACCCAACTAGCTTCGAGCTGGCCATCGAGAGTAAGACTCTGTAAGAATGGCTGGATGTTTATCAATCTGAGATGGAATCCTTATACACCAACAAAGTATGGACTTTGATTGCTATATCTGAAGGGTTAAATCCCCATCAGGAGCAAGTATATCTTGAGAAGATTACTTGGTGTACTTGGAAAAGTTGAGACTTTCAAAGCTAGACTTGTTAAAGTTTTTCGTCATAGACCAGGCGTGGATTATGATGAAACCTTTTCAAGTGGTTATGCTTAAGTCCATCCAGATCCTACTTGCCACGGCTACATACCATGACTACGATATCTGGCGGTTGGGTGCCATGACTGCTTTTCTAAATGATGTTTTAGAAGAGAACGTCTATAAGTACACAGCCAGAGGGCTTCGTAGACAGTGGGAGCAGCGGAAACGTGTACAAGATGCTTTATAGGATAAAGCAGGTATCACGGAGTTGGAACATCTGTTTTGATGTGTTAGTCAAAGAGTTTGATATCATCAAAATGGTAGATGAACCTTGTATAAACAAAAAGGTAGTAGGGAGTATAGTGACGATCCTCGTAGAGTACGTGGATGACAAGCTCTTGATAGGGAAGGAGTTTCCTATGCTACGCTCGATCAATCTCCGCCTATCACAACGATTCTCCACATAGGATCAAAGTGATACCTACTAAATCCTGGGTTTTGGATCTATGAGATTGATCTAAATGGATATTAGGATTCTCACTAGTTGTAGTGAGATGGTATCAGTTGATCCTAGGGAGAATCACTGGAAGGGTTCCAGGGTGATAAAGACGACTGAATGTCAGTCGCAGGCATTGTCTTTACCCTCAGTAAAGGGACGGTATGTTGGAAGAGTTCCAAGCTAGATACCGTGACATACTAGACGATAAAGGCTGGATACATCGCTACTTAAGATGCTACCAAAGAGGCTGTTTGGGTGTATATTGGTTCATGAGATGAACTACGTTCTTACCATTGTGAGACAATTGAGTTGTGGCTTATGCCAAGGAACGCCGGTCCCATCAGTGATCCAGACATATTCTAAGGCAGTGTCACCTGATCATGGAGATGCTTGATCTCCAAGGGATCGAGGTTAGGAGAGTAGACTCAGAGGACAACACAGCGGATCCACTCACAAAGGCCTGTTCCCAGAGAGAGACTTTCATGGGATGGTTGAGTATGAGATACTACAACCACTGCTATCCGATGGCCCTAGTGCAAGTGGGAGATTGTTAGTTATATGTATGCCCTAGAGGCCATTACTGTACATTGGATGTATATTGTAGTGGATGCTGGGACATATATAGGGAGGACTTTCTTGCTCGACATGATAGTATGCTATCTGGTTGCTCTTTACCTTAACGTGTACACAGATTGTCTCTCTATTACATGTTGGTAAAGCCCTTAGGATGTGTACTTGACTACCTGGACTATGATGCGGATCATACTAGTAGGGACAGATAGTCCATAAGTACATCCTTCAAAGTCCCTAGTCGTGGGTGTATCGAGACGGGGCATCGATATACCAGAGTAGACTAGCGTATACCTTCTCGACCCATACAGATGGGCGATGGATGATCCCATATCCATTGGTGTTTGACATCGGAGATGATATACGGGTGCTCAGTAGAGACTGGGTACACTGGACGGACTCGCCGAGAACTCCCAGATGGTATTATACCTTACGTCAGATGGCAGTTCTCTGGTGACACTGGTACAGAGTAGTCTGTTGACCCGAGATCGTCATAGAGTCTTGTGTGGTTCCCACTGTGCTTTGATTTACATCTTACCACGTCCAAGAGAGCGTGCAAAACGGTGGTTTTTGGGTACAGTCCCGAATCACATGGAGGCAATGAGCGATAAGAGGGGATTCGTCTCTCCCGGTATAGGGGGTTGATGTTGCGCTGTGTTCGATTGGCTATAACCGGAAATCCCTGGCCAGGGTTGCTGAGATTTACTGGTAAGTGTTATCAGTAGTATCTCGAATTGTGATAGACCTCATATCGACACGACTTATCGAGCTATTGGGGTCTGACGTTTAGCACCCCTAGGCGAGATATGCGACATATCAGACGATCAGACCGGACTGTACGGTAGTGTTACTGGTTGGATTCACAGGAGTGTGAGCGGGCTTGCTCGTCGATCTTCTGATCGCTCAATACCCGGGTGGCAGTTACGTTTAGCAGACCGCTTGCGGCTTGTGGATGTTTGATATGATCATCATCCGTTGCCGGCGTATTGACGAGTCTTTAGAGTCCTACACAGAGGTTTCCTGGCTCAAGCGAAACGAAATAGGAGCGCATATGAGATATGTGCGGGACCGAGAATAATACGTGTATGTGATACCGTATTCTATTCTCGCGATGAATGTGTCGAATGGTTGTATGCGATATAACCTAGTTATCGAATCAAGGATTGATTCGATAAGTCGTTACATTGGATATTAGTCGGTTATATGCGATATGACCGGATCGTTAAATCAAGTGTTGATTTAATGATTTAATGCATGAATATATATATTTGATATATTACTTTGCATTAACTAGTATTGGTTCACTTAAGATGGATTTTCTCACTCGGATGTGCACATTGTATATACGATATAATTTTGTGCACTAGTTTGTATCATGTTTGATGATGCATGCTAAATTGGCTAAGTGTAAAGATTAAACCATGGTTGTATAATGGTTAGGGTTTTGTTTTTACTTATTCATCTGGTGTGGTACTTTACATCTCACGATTGACTCAATTGCCTAAGCAAGTGATCTGCCAATCATGCACATCCTTCTCCCCTTTAGTCTGTAAGACACCTTTAGAGAGGGTGACTCCATCACCTGCAGGTACACCACCATGCCAGGAGTCGTCTATTCTAAAAACCATTAGAATAATGTCAAAGTACCCATATTGGGAAACTACCCAAATCCAGATCTAAAACCATAGATCTAGAAACCAGAATGTCTGATATTATATCCATATACTGTCTGGAGAAACAACCGTGTGACGACCACAGTACAACCGATCTTAGTATAGGAATTTTACTTCCTACTCTGTGTATGACATCCATAATACTGGGACATCACACCCTAATACCTTATAACAGATCCATTCCCTATTCTGATGAAGTCAAATCCATGACTGTCACATCAAAATTAGATGATCTATCTCCGCTATAACTGCTCAAGTCTATAAATAGACATAAGCTACTTGCCCACTATGCTTCTACTGCTCCCACTGACCACAACAACCCTCTGGCAGAATAATATATACGTGCACTTCTAAAGCTAGTTTAGAATGATGCTATACTTATCCTACTGCCGGGTCTCATAGCCTGGAACAACAGTAGTGTCAAGTCTGGGTAGATAAGAACCTCCCTGTCTCCGTCTTTGAGGCTACCGGAGTACCTCTCGGGTGTCTGAGGTTACCCACCATATCTGCGGAGTGGCTATTGGAATGTCAAACCTGATTGAATCTTTAGGTCCTATTAAATTTTCCGTAATCGTTTATGGTTATGGAATCACTTCCAGTTCTACCATACTCCCACTACTGTTTTCTGAAAAAATCCATTTTACTAAAACTGTGGCGAGTTAAGAACAATATCACTATTGATCTTCCAGATGGTAGAAAGTCAACCCTCGTCATAGCCTGGGCCAACCCACAAACAGCCATTACAGAAACGTGCCCTGAGTTATCCAGAGTCTGGTTTTAAGCATAAGCCGGATAACTCCCCGTACCTTAACATCATTAAGATATGAACCATTCTATATCCAATAGAGAAATTTTGGCACTTATTTAATTGGAACCAGATTCTAATCATGCAGCTGTCTCCAGTGCATATCAACTTTAATGGAGAGAGGCTAATCAGCATTACTCAACTTAGGAATCCATCCAATTATGAGTAACCTGAAAGAGAAACAAGTTTCTCAAAACTTTTACTATCATCTGAATACCAATCACAAGAATCTACATCTTCGATCTTTTTGAAGAATCCCGATACTTGCGACATCTGGTTCTCTACTTTATTCTTATACCCACAACTTCTCAAAACTTAGACCTTGTATTTCTATAAAACACTTGTCCAAAAACTAGAGAAGTCATAAGTAAACAGAACATAGTACGAGGACCTACCCCTTTGTCCTGATGGACACTGGACAACATACAATACTCTGTATAAGTCCGCTGAGTTGAATAACTCAAAACCTGTGCGTCGTAGGTTGAAAACTGTACCCAGGCGATTTCCTCAAATATCACCAATTTCAACGAATTTCGATATAATGAGGATGATCACCTAATTCCCAATAACTTCCTCCTATTCATCATCCGTAAAACCATACAGATGTGAGAATGAAACCTGGTAAAGACATACCCTGGAGTAAGTATCTAATCGGGAAAACAGTTTTCCATTAACAATGCACTGAAACATGAAAATGTTTCGTAGGGGTATCCTGGTATTCATAGTAATGCCTCTTCCATATTCCAATTCATGACTGTAACCGTATATTTCTTTACCATCGCTCCAAATCCATTTATTTGTCTTTAGTCATTATCTTCTGTACACCATCGTTAGGCTGAATGGTTTTCTTCCTTCCCTACCGTTCGGCACCTGCCTATGGTTTGGAAGAAGACTATCCAGTAAGCATAATAGGTGTACCCTCATCAACCTAGGAGTACTCACATTTGGAGAGAAGGTGATGATAAAAGACAACTGAATAATACCTTATTCATTTAAAGGTGAAATAGGAGTGGCGATGAAGTTCGCGGTTTGATCGTGAATGATAACGGTCGCAATTTACTTTTCCCTCTTTCTAATCCCTTTATTTTGTCTTTACATATTACCTTCTGTACACCCTACTTAGGCTAATTGGTTTTCTTCATTCCCTACCTTTCGGCACCTGCCTATGGTTTGGAAGAAGACTATCCAATAAGCGTAATAGGTGTACTCTCCTAAACCAAGGAGCCCTCGCAAGCTGAGAGAAGGTGATAATAAAAGACAACTGAATAAACCAATTCTATTTCTCCTGAACCTTGATCCATCCTCGAAGAAGTCCCTTCGAGTTTGTATATAACCATACGATGGATCTATCCAATGGAAGTGGATGTTCGTAGTGATACGAGGTGTTCTGAGAAATGCAAAGGGAAAAAGAAGGAGTGGAAATGACTTATGCAACTCAGACAATCCAAAAGCCAGTATTTTAAGAAGGTTCGGTCAACTTGGTCACCGAGTCATAGTCTAGGGTCGGTCAAAGGTCGCTGCCAAAGAGAGAGAGAGAAAAAAACACTCTGCGTGCACTCTAACCTAGATCAGAATGGTTATCACTTTATCTAATCCAGAAACCTCCCACTGTACTTTCAAATTCTCCTCCAAACCTAAAAGAAGAATCAATCGGGATCACCCGAAGAGTAAACCAACTCATCAGTGGGAATCGGGATCCAACTCTCATCACATGATAACGTGACGGAATCCACTCACGTTATCACACTCCAGAAGGTATGCGCATGCCTGGCAAGTTTCAGTTTCTTTAGAAACTCCCGATATGATTTTTGCCCCATGTTCTTATGACCTTGGTGTTGGTCAAAATGTCATAAGTCACATGCCAAGTTCTACCCGTCACTATCTTGTCCATTTGAACCCACCCGCACATGCCCTTGACGTTGGCCAAAATGGCAGAACGACTGTCCCAAACCAACTCATCTATCTATGCAACAAATGAATACCCAGCAGCTACCAAACACTATGCCTTGGCGTTGGTCAAATTACATAGCTTGAATACTACTAAATACCCAAAAGAAATGACGGAGGGCTACGGCTGGTTTTTGGCAAAAAACCTTTAACGTAATGAACTTGATCTCGTTGAAGGAACCTGATAGCTTTTTATAAAAATATAGTGATGAAAACCTTTGCTAAACTGGTAACTCCCGGTGAAGGGATCTCGGCTCTTTCCTCGTGGAATGAGGTGCAGGATATTCCACTTAATACCGCAATGCAAAGCAACTTGTAATCGACTATAGTGAAGTTATTACCCTAACGAAAACTTCTGCCCAAGGGGTCACTCCCGGTGAAGGGATCTCGGCCCTTGCCTCGTCGAATGAGGTGCAGGATATTCCAACTGAATACCACTATGCAAAACAAAAGAAAACGTTTTCGTAATAACACTTTTTAAAACTGTTCCAACAACATCCAAACAGGTTTGTTTTTCTTTGCATTAATCAGAATCAACGCAGTCCCATCAATTAATCACACCAGAAAAGAACGAAAATAAAATGTACGTATAAGCCATCCGCATTCGTCACTGGGTCCCGTCATAACCCATTAGGTTACTTTAACTAACGACAGAGCGGGGACTGGACTAGCGCGGGTGCAAAACATATACAACATCTAATAGTATATATACAATTATACAATAATCGCTCCAGGCGTGATAATATGCAACATTACAGAAAAGTAATAAGCATCACAGAACAATACAGATAATCTGGGATCCCCGGGTTTCACAGAGCCGCTGCTGAAACCCGATGTTGCCCTGGTCGTGTGGATAGCCTGTACAATGAAACCTAGACCCCTATGGGTGCGGCAAGTTACCCGCCAAAACCTCAAGCGAGGCAGCCCCCTACAGCAAAGTGAATGGTCCACCCTGTGTAAGTGCACGGCAGCGCCCTGGCCTCCATCCCGAGGCCAAATGCGGAAGCGATGGTTAACTTTAAATTTTGCAAACTAGCAAACCGGCACCACCGCGCACTAAAACCCGGATCGAACCATTAACTAGTCCTAGCTAACTACAAGATGGGGAATAGAGATATACCGACTAATCCGAGTCCTCCGGTCTTCTCGTCGTCGTCCCGATCTCCCGCGGAATGTCCTGTCTCCACCTCATCGCCGGAAGTGCACCACATCGCCTACATCTTTTACAGGCTCCCACCTCTATGCCGAGGCAACTCGGGCACGAAGCTTGCTAGTCGACGTGCCCAAGGTTTGCTATAGAATGTGTAGTGAGCTATTTGTGTCTCTAGGGGTTTTGGGAGTTGCCATTGGTGGAGGAAATGAACTACGCTTTTTGGAGATGGTGTTTTGGGATTTTTCCAACATGAAATGAACCAAAATCCCACACTACAAATTTGGGCAGCCCCATGAGGAATGGCCGGCCATCACAAGTGAGGGGAGAGTGAGAATGAGAATGGGAGCCACTCACAAAAAATCATCCAAGAGAGAGAGAGAAAAAGCTATCATGCTCAAGCATGATAACAAGCTAAAACCAACACTCCACCACAACCATCATGATATCCAAAGTCAAGCAATCATGAAAACCATCATGAAGCAAAAAGTCAAGTCAATGGATGGTGCACCATCATGATACAAGAATATGCAAAGACCCCCTCCACAATTGCTTATTTGCACAAATGCAAATAAGCCCTCCTCCACCAATCTTCGGCCAACGAACGAAACAAAGAAAATGGCCGAAACGGAAAGCAAACTGGCAACTCCAGAAAACTGGTCCCGTAATAAATTACAGGAAAACCCCGATACTGTGTATACACACCCGCATTTGTATTCCGACCGAAATACAAATGCAATGAGACAAAATCTACACTGTACTAAACTAGAATCCGGCTTAAACCAAAGCCGGCTAGTAATAACCGTCCGATCCTGATCCGTGCAATACCGCACGTATCTGATCGAACCCTGCAATATATCCATACGGCCTGTAGTACAAACTGTCCGATCCTGATCCCCTTTAGTACCGCACTTATCTGATCGGACCTTGCCATATCTCCATACGGCCTCTACAGCTTTTCGCCCGAAAGCTTGAGTAACTGAATGTGGGGGACTCTAAAGACTCGTCAACACCTTGGTTGTGGATTTAACCACTAGCACGTCAGAGGTATAAGCCAATACGTGACGGGCTACCAGGTATTGACTAAAAGAGACGTCTGTGAGCGAACTCAGCCTGACACCCCACTGAGCCTGTCAGTGACAATATCCGTACAGTCCGGTCCGTTCATCTATGAGCATCGCATGGCGGGCCTAGGGGGTTGGTAAAAGTCAGACCCCCAAAAGCGGTACAAGTCGTGTCGGAGTGTAGCCCAGAACACCCTAAGATACTACTGGAATACCTACCAGTAAATCTCTCGCCTCGGCCGTGGGCTTTGTGTAATGGCTCTCCTAGACACAGCGCGACCTCACCCCCAATACCGGGAGAGACGAACCCCTGAAGATCCGCTCACTGCCTCCATGTGGCTCGGGACTGTACCCAACTAAAACCTGTTTGCACGTCTCCTTTGAGCGTGGTAGGGTAGTAATCAAAGTACAGTGGGAACTCACACGAGACAAATGACGATCCTCAGGTCGATGAACTAACCTGTACATATGTCACCAGGGAACTGCTATCTGACGTCAGGTATAAGACCAACTAGCAGGTTCCCGGCGAGTCCTGTCCGGTGTACTCATAACCCAATGAG
The DNA here is from genome assembly GCA_030015575.1 of Agapanthus africanus. Taxonomy (NCBI): domain Eukaryota; kingdom Viridiplantae; phylum Streptophyta; class Magnoliopsida; order Asparagales; family Amaryllidaceae; genus Agapanthus; species Agapanthus africanus. Next base: position 450,095,007 of record CM057341.1, on the reverse strand, counting down.
CACCTGTATACATCTTAGGTGATCCAACTAACACCAATGGCTTGTGAGACCGGCCACCGCCCCTCGTCGGGGTCTCGACTGTATACACTAGTCTACTCTGGAGTATCGATGCCCTGTCTCGAAACTCCCACGACTAGGGACCTTTTAAGGATGTGCTTATAGACTACCAGCTCCCACGTATATGATCGCCTTCATACTGCTGGCAGTCAAGCAAGAATCCTAGGGGCTCTATCAACGTGTCAGGTCACCTGAAGCAGTACACGATGATAAAGATGAACCAGATAGCATACTATCATCTCGAGTAAGACTGTCCTACTGGGACAGGTCCTCCTTCAATCATTGTAATCACGTGCCTGTGATCCAATAATTGACTCTGAGGGCACCATCTCCAACAATCTCCCACTTGCACTCAAGGCTAATTATTACGATGTCGCATACTCACAGCCCGTGTGATACCGAACACCCAACTCCTCTACTTTTCAGTCTTACAAAACCTGTTTGCGAAACTATTGCGTTCGAGGAATAGCCTCAGTGAGTGGATCCGTCTTGATGTTTCTTTCTATGTCTCTCTATATCTCAAGTTCGCGGAGAAAACCATCTCCCGAAATGAGCAATACCTGTCTTAGAATGTGTCTGGATGTCTGATGGGACCTAGATCATAAATGAACTCCAAATCCAAACTTCTTAGACTGTATCGTCAACTGAACTTAATCAGTATCCTGCACCATGCCTCCCTCAGTATTGCCATGGACCACCTGTCCAAAATACTGCCCCTCGTCAGAAGGAAAAACTATAACTCTGACAACCTCCTTGTCATCCATGTCACGTTGGAAGCTTGGAATGATAACTGTCTCCTTAACGAGGCTGTCGTTATCACATCCCTGGAACATCTACTTATGTTCTAAAACTGCTTCCGACTGTTTCTCCAGGATTGGATCAATGTCAACTTATTGCATGTAGTGCAAGAACAACATCTGGTGTGGTACTTGACATCTCATGATTGACTCAATTGCCTGAGCAAGTGATCTGCCAATCATGCACATCCCTCTCCCCTTAAGTCTGTAAGACACCTTTAGAGAGGGTGACTCCATCACCTGCAGGTACACTACCGTGCTAGGAGTCTTCCATTCTAAATACTCTTAGAATGCTGTCTGAGTACCCTGATTGGGAAACCACCCAAATCTAGATCTAAAGCCATAGATCTAGTAACCAGTATGTCAGATATAAAATCCATTTCCTTTGTGGAGAAAACACTGTGTGACGACCAAAGTATAACCGATCGTAGTATAGGAATATCACTTCCTACTCTGTGTATGTCATCCAAATACCAGGACATCACACTCTACTACCTTCTCAACAGATCCATCCCCTATTCTGATGAAGTCAAACTCATGACTGTCACATCAGAAATAGATGATCTATCTCCGCTATATCTGCTTTAGTCTATAAATAGACATAAGCCACTTGTCCACCAATGCTTCCGCTGCTCCCACTGACTACGACAACCCTCTGGCTGAGTCATATAAACGTACACTTCTAAAGCTAGTTTAGAACGACGCTAAACTCATCCTCCTGCCAGGTCTCGCAGCCTGGAACAACAGCAATGGCAAGTCTGGGTAAACAAGAACTTCCCTGTCACCGTCCTTGAGGCTACCGGAGTACCTCTCGGGTGCCTGAAGTTACCCACCTAATATGCGGAGTGGCCAATGGAATGTCAAACCAGATTGAATTTTTAGGTTCCTATCAAACCTTCAGTAATCGTTTGTGGTTCTGGAATCACTTCCAGTTCTACCATACTCCCACTACTGTTTTCTGAAAAAATCCATTTTATTTAAAAGTGTGGCGAGTCTAGAACAATATCGCTATTGTTCTTCCAGATGGTAGAAAGTCAACCCTCGTCATAGCCTGGGTCAACCCACAAACAGCCATTACAGAAACGTGCCTTGAGTTGTCCAGTGTCTGGTTTTAATCATAAGCCGGACAACTCCCCGTACCTTAACATCGTTAAGATATGAACTGTTCTATATCCAATATAGAAACAGAGGCACTGATTTAATTGAACCAGATTCAAAACATGCAGCTGTATCCAGTGCATGTCAACTAAATGGAAGGAGGCCGATCAGCGTTACTCAACTTAGGAATGCTTCCAATTATGAGTAACCTGAAAGAGAAGCAAATTCTCTTTATCATTACTATTAACTGAATACCATATACAAGTATCTACATCTTCGATCACTTTGAAGAATCCCGATACTTGCTACACCTGGTTCTCTACTCTATTCAAATACCTATAACTTCTCCAAATTCGGACCCTGTGTTTCCACGAAACACCTGTCTAAAAACTAGAGAAGTCATAAGTAAACCGAATATAGTACGAGGACCAACCCCTCTGTCCTGATGGACCCTGGACAACATACAATACTCTGTATAAGTCCCTTGAGTCTGATAACTCATTCACTGTGTGTCGCAGGTTGAAAACTGTACTTATGGTTAAGAAGAATTACACCGCTGTTTAATGCTCTTTACCTAACCATCCACTGATATAGGTAAATGTCATAGACATAATTTCAAAAAGGTATATCCCACTCTATGAAAATAGACGTACAGATATATCAATTTGAAATTGGTGCATAACAGCGGATATTCAAAACCAAATATTCGTCGACCGGCAAACAGCCCAGGTGATTTCCTCAAATATCACCGATTACAACGAATCCCGATATAATGAGGATGATCACCCAATTCCCAATAACTTACTCACACTCATCATCTGTAAAACCATACAGATGTGAGAATCTACCTGGTAAATACATACCCTGGAGTAAGGACTAATTGGGAAATCAGTTTTCTTTTAACAGTACATAGTGAAACTGAAACATTGAAATGTTTCGATGGGGTATCCCGGTATTCCTAGTAATGCCTCTTCCAGATTCACGACTGTAACCGTATAATTCTTTGCCATCTTTCCAAATCCCTTTCTATGTCTTTAGTCATTACCTTCTGTGCACCCCTTTTGGCCAAATGGTTTTCTTCCTTCCCTACCGTTCGGCAACAGCCTATGGTTTGGAAGAAGACTATCCAATGAACATAATGGGTGTACTGTCCTAATCCTAGGAGCACTCGCAATGCGAGAGAAGGTGAGGATAAAAGACAACCGAATAAACCTTATTCCTATTTCTCCTGAACCAGAATCCATCCCCGAACTGGAACAAGTTCCTTTCGAGTTCGTATATTACCATACGATGGAGTATCCAATAAACTGTGGATCTTCGTAGTGATACGGAGTGTTCTGGAGAAATACAAAGGTGATTTGGGAGTGGTAATGAAATACCTGGTTTGGTCATGAATATCAGTTGCAATTTACTTTGCCCTCTTACTAATCCCTTGCTTTGTCTTAACGTAATAGCTTCTGTACACCATCGTTAGGCTAATTGGTTTTTTTCATTCCCTACCGGTCGGCACCTGCCTATAGTTTGGAAGAAGACTATCCAATTTGCGTAATAGGTGTACTATCTCCTAAACCAAGGAGTACTCGCAACCTGAGAGAAGGAAAAATGAAAAGACAAATGAATAGTCCTATCCATTTTCTCCAGAACCTGAAACCATCCTCGAATTAATCTCTTCGAGTTCGTATCTAACCATACGATGGTTTTGTCCAATGGAAGTGGACGTTCTTAGTAATACGGGGTGTCCTGGAGAAAAGGGTAAAAGTAGGAGTGGCAATGAGGTTTGCAACTCTGACAATCCAAAAGCCAGTGTTAAGAAGGTTCGGTTAATTTTGGTCTCTGAGTCATAGTCTTAGGGTCGGGTCAATGATCGCGGCCGAAGAGAGAGTGAAAAGAAACACTCAGCGTGCACTCTAACCTAGATCAGAATGGTTACCAATTTATCTAATCTGGAAACCTCCCACTGTACCGTCAAATTCTCCTCCAAACCTGAAAGAAGAATTAGTCGGGATCACCCGAGGAGTAAACTAACTCATCAGTGGGAATCGGGATCCAACTATCACCGCATGATAACGTGACGGAATCCGCTCACGCTATCTCACTCCAGAAGGTATGCGCATATCTGGCAAGTTTCAGTTCTTTTGAAACTCCCGATGTGGATTTTTGCCCCATGCTCTTATGACCTTGACGAAGGTCAACAAATCATAAGTCACATGTCAAGTTCCACCCGTCATTGTCCAGGTTAATTTGAACCCACCCGTACAAGCCCTTGACGAAGGTCAACAAGGCTATACGACTGTCCCAAACCAACGCATCTATCTATGCAGCAGAAAGGTAACAAGCAGCTACCATACACTATGCCTTGACGAAGGCCAACAAACATAGCATGAATACTACGTGCTACCCGTCTGAAACGACGGAGGGCTACGAATGGTTTTTGGCGAAAACCTTTAACGTAATGAACTTGATATCGTTGAAGGAACGGATAGCTTTTATAAAAATATAGTGACGAAAACCTTTGCTAAAGAGGTCACTCCCGGTGAAGGGATCTCGGCTCTTTCCCCGTAGAATGAGGTGCAGGATATTCCAACTGAATACCACGGTGCAAAGCAAAAGTAATCGGCTATAGTGAAGTTATTGCCCTGACGCAAACTTTTTGTCCAAGGGGTCACTCCCGGTGAAGGGATCTCGGCCCTTGCCTCGTCGACTGAGTAGCAGGATATTCCAACTGAATACCACGATGCAAAACAAAAGTGAACGTCCTTGCAATAACAGCTTTTTGAAAAGTGTTCCAACAACATCAGATTAGGTTTGTTTTTAACTTGCATTGATCTGAATCAACGCAGTCCCGTCAATTGATCACACCACAAAGAACGAAAATATACTGATGTACGTATATGCCATCCGCATTCGCCACTGGGTCCCGTCATTACCCGTTAGGTTAGCTAACTAACGACAGAGCGGGGACTGGACTAGCGCGGATGCAAAACATATACAACATCTACTAATATATATACCAATATATTATATTTCGCTCAAGGCGTGATAAAATGCAACATCACAGAAATGTACAGCATCACAGATTAATACTGATATTTGGGATCCCCGGGTTTCACAGAGCCGCTGAAACCGGACGTTCCCCTGGTCGTGTGGATAGCCTGCGCAATGAAATCCTAGACCCCTACGGACGCGGCAAGTTACCCGCCAAAACCTGAAGCGAGGCAGCCCCCTTCAGCGACGTGAATGGACCACCCGGCACTTCACGGAATCCGGCAACTTGGGCACCCCTCCTGGGTCAACCTGTACCCCCTACGAGTCGGCGAATAGCCCGCCAATTCTAGAGTGAGGCCCCCTCCGTCTCAATGCCATGAGATGCGGGCCCGTTGCCCTCTAGAACCCGGCTACCCGTGCACCCCTCCGCGGGGCAATCCTAGTACAGAAAGTAAAATATACATACAACGGGTACATCGACCGCAACCTGGTCGTGCCCCAAAATAATAATACAAACAGGCAGTGACGGCATTCCACATGTCGGACGCTCGCCCCGCAATATCAAATGTACATAATACAACAAAACTGTACTACCACTGCAACCAGGCTATCACCCACGACCAAGCCGCAACATCACAGCAAAATCACAGAACATCAACGTGAAAGTCACGTTCGCAAATCCGTCTAACCGGGCTATAGCAGTTAGACTGGATTTACCGATCAAGTGACATTCACGGTCGCAGATATAATGTAAATACTGTGAAATAATGTGTTTTAAAATATCCGATCGATCAAATTTTAACAAGTGGGCCCCAAGTACTACTGTAGCACAACAAGAAATTCTGGGCCCAAAATTAATATTCCAAAAATCCTAATTTAAACCCAGAAAGCAACTGATGAAATTTGATGCAGTGATCTCAACATAGTGCGGCCGAACCGCGGCTTAAAGGGGGGTTTGGCCGCGGTTCCGCGCTCCTATTGTGGAGTCACTGTATCGAATTTCTACAGTGTTCTTAGAATTTCCAGTACATCACTTTTCTACAACCTGAAAAAAATTTCGACTCCAGAAAATTTCAACAGAAAACTGATGCATGTGAAAAACGCGGAATTTGGAATTTTGGTCGATCGGAAATGTAAACACATTAGACAAAGCTAGACTAGGTTAATGGCGAGGCTCTGATACCACTGTAAGTGCACGGCGGCGCCCCGGCCTCCATCCCGAGGCCAAATGCGAAAGCGATGGTTAACTTTAAATTTTGCAAACTAGCAAACCGGCACCACCGCGCACTAAAACCTGGATCGAACCATTAACTAGTCCTAGCTAACTACAAGATGGGGAATAGAGATATACCGACTGATCCGAGTCCTCCGGTCTTCTCGTCGTCGTCCCGATCTCCCGCGGAATGTCCTGTCTCCACCTCGTCGCCGGAAGTGCACCACATCGCCTACATCTTTTACGGGCTCCCACCTCTATGCCGAGACAACTCGGGCACGAAGCTGGCTAGTCGACGTGCCCAAGGTTTGCTATAGAATGTGTAGTGAGCTATTTGTGTCTCTAGGGGTTTTGGGAGTTGCCATTGGTGGAGGAAATGAACTAAGCTTTTTGGAGATGGTGTTGTGGGATTTTTCCAACATGAAATGAAACAAAATCCCACACTACAAATTTGGGCAGCCCCATGAGGAATGGCCGGCCATCACAAGTGAGGGGAGAGTGAGAATGAGAGTGTTCTCCAAAGAATGGGAGCCACTCACAAAAAATCATCCAAGAGAGAGAGAGAGAGAAAAAGCTATCATGCTCAAGCATGATAACAAGCTAAAACCAACACTCCACCACAACCATCATGATGTCCAAAGTCAAGCAATCATGAAAACCATCATGAAGCAAAAAGTCAAGTCAATAGATGGTGCACCATCATAATACAAGAATATGCAAAGACCCCCTCCACAATTGCTTATTTGCACAAATGCAAATAAGCCCTCTTCCACCAATCTTCGGCCAACGAACGAAACAAAGAAAATGGCCGAAACGGAAAGCAAACTGGCAACTCCAGAAAACTGGCCCCGTAATAAATTACAGGAAAACCCCGATACTGTGTATACACACCCGCATTTGTATTCCGACCGAAATACAAATGCAATGAGACAAAATCTACACTGTACTAAACTAGAATCCGGCTTAAACCAAAGCCGGCTAGTAATAACCGTCCGATCCTGATCCGTGCAATACCGAACGTATCTGATCGAACCCTGCTATATATCCATACAGCCTGTAGTACAAACTGTCCGATCCTGATCCGTGCAATACCGCACTTATCTGATAGGACCTTGCCATATCTCCATACGGCCTCTACAGCTTTTCGCCCGAAAGATTGAGTAACTGAATGTGGGGGACTCTAAAGACTCGTCAACATCTTGGTTGTGGATTTAACCACTAGCACGTCAGAGGTATAAGCCAATACGTGACGGGCTACCAGGTATTGACCAAAAGGGATGTCTGTGAGCGAACTCAGCCTGACACCCCACTGAGCCTGTCAGTGACAATATCCGTACAGTCCGGTCCGTTTGTCTATGAGCATCGCATGGCGGGCCTAGGGGGTTGGTAAAAGTCAGACCACCAAAAGCGGTACAAGTCGTGTCGGAGTGTAGCCCAGAACTCCCTGAGATACTACTGGAATACCTACCAGTAAATCTCCTGCCTCGGCCGAGGGCTTTGTGTAATGGCTCTCCTAGACACAGCGTGACCTCACCCCCAATACCGGGAAAGACGAACCCCTAAAGATCCGCTCATTGCCTCCATGTGGCTCGGGACTGTACCCAACTAAAACCTGTTTGCACGTCTTCTTTGAGCGTGGTAGGGTAGTAATCAAAGTACAGTGGGAACTCACACGAGACAAATGACGATCCTCAGGTCGATGAACTAACCTGTATACATGTCACCAGGGAACAGCTATCTGACGTCAGGTATAAGACCAACTAGCAGGTTCCCGGCGAGTCCTGTCCGGTGTACTCATAACCCAATGAGCACCTGTATACATCTTAGGCGATCCCCTCGTCGGGGTCTCGACTGTATACACTAGTCTACTCTGGAGTATCGATGCCCTGTCTCGAAACTCCCACGACTAGGGACCTTTTAAGGATGTGCTTATAGACTACCAGCTCCCACGTATATGATCGCCCTCATACTGCTGGCAGTCAAGCAAGAATCCTAGGGGCTCTATCAACGTGTAATAGTGACGTGTCAGGTCACCTAAAGCAGTACACGATGATAAAGATGAACCGGATAGCATACTATCATCTCGAGTAAGACTGTCCTACTGGGACAAGTCCTCCTTCAATCATTGTAATCACGTGCCCGTGATCCAATAATTGACTCTGAGGGCACCATCTCCAACACCCTGCACTTCATAGAATCTGGTAACTTGAGCACCCCTCCTTGGGTCAACCTGTACCCCGTACGAATGCGGCGAATAGTCTGCCAATACTAGAGTGAGGCCCCTCTGCCTCTCAAAGCCATGAGATGCGGACACGTTGCCCTCCAGAACCCGGCTATCCGTGCACCCCGTCGCGGGGCAAACCTAGTACAGAAATGAAAAATATGTACAACGGATACATCGACCTCAACCCGGTCGTGTCCCAAAAGAATATTATACAAACAGGCAGTGACGACAGTCCACATGTTGGACGCTCGCCCGGCAATATCAAATGTACAAATAAATCCAAACTGCACTACCATTGCACACTGCTATCCACCACGACTAATCCGCAACATCACAGCACAACACAGAACATCAACGCGAATGTCACGTTCGCAAATCCATCTAAAAGGACTATATCAATTAGACGCAATTTACCACTCGAATGTCATTCACGGTCGGAGATATAATGTAAGTACTGTAAACTAACACGTTTAAATTTCGATCGACAAAACTTCCCGAAGTGGGCCCCACATACATCTGCTGTACAGTAACAAAAACTGGGCCCAAAAGATATATTCCAGAAACCACAATATTCCATATAGAAGCCCCAGAAGAAAAACTACCCTCTGATTCACCAAGACGGCCGCGTTTCCGCGGCCAAAGCATGGCTTTGGCGGCGGATCCACGGCCGTACGGTCGGATCAGTTGGTCGTTTTTCTCCAGTGTTCTTTAAAAAAGCCTGCTTAATTTTCTGATATAGTCAAAATGATTTTTAGACCAGATTTAAAATCGACAGAAACTTTACACATGAAATTTACGATTTTCGAAAATCCGTTCGATCGATATTTTAAACGTGTTAGCACAAGTTAGTAAAGCTTAATAGCGAGGCTCTGATACCATGTAAGTCTACGGAAGCGCCCCGGCCGTCAATTTGACGCCAAATGCGGAACAAAAACTTTTATAACAGGCGCTATCGCATATTATAACCCGGATCTGCCATTAACGCTAAACTAACAAATTACAAAGAGTGTAGAAAGGTTATACCGAACGATCCGAGTCCTTCGTTCTTTAACCATCATCCCACGCTCCGTTGCGGCTGCTCCGATCTCGTCGATCTCCGATCTTCTCGTCCAGGTGGCACCACGTCATCGGATCTTTAAACGGGCTCCTGCCTCTGACCCGAGGCAACTCGGTCATCAAGTTTGCGAAAAGAGATGACCAAGATTGATGTAGAGAATGAGTAGAACACTTTGTCTCACTTCGTCCAAAGACATGGACGAACAGTTAATGAAGTTGCCTTTTGGAATCGGGTAAATGAGAAATGAGCATACAAATTTTCATGAACCAAAATCTATCATCTTTTTTCCAATCAAGTGTTTGTGTGAGGAGGAGGGGAGAGGCCGGCCATATATGAGGAGGAGGGTGATGGTAGGAGCAAGTGGTGACCATTAAAAAAGTTTCTCACAAAAATATCAAGAAGAAATATTTTAAGCTTTACAAAATGCATTAATGAAAACAATGACTCATAACCTTAGTCATCCTTTCATTAAATGCAACCAATGAAACAATAACACCACTCTAACGTAGTCACCTCTTCTAGAAACTTCTAGAACCTTCCACACTCATCAAGAAAAGATAAATCCGTTTTTAACCGAATGTTAAATACGGGTGATAGAAAACTGGAAAAGGGTAACTTCCAAAAGTGATCCCGAAACGAATTTCAGGATAACCCCGTAACAGTATAAACATACCCGCATTTGTATTATGACCGAATACAAATGCAACTGAGACAAAGATATTATATTTACTAAGTATAATACAAGGATCCGGCTTAAACTAAAGCCCACCAGTATTATCTGCCCGAAATATGACACGTGCATAAACGCACGTGCATTTTCCGAACCCTGCCATAAAACCATACGGCCTCTACAACGTTTCGCCCGAACTTAGGAAACTATCTGTGGGTGACTCTAATGACTCGTCGGTACCCTGGCAGTGGGTTTAACCACAAGCCGTCAGCGGCACTAGCTGTGCGTAACGGCTGCCCATGTACTGACCTCAAGTGAGGCCGATGAGAGAACTCATCCGGGAACCCTACTGAGCCTAATAGTGACAATGTATATACAGTCCGGTCTGTTCGTCTATGAGTATCGCATATCCGTCCTAGGGGGATAGTAACGTCAGACCCCCAATAGCGGTATAAGTCGTGTCGGAGTCAAGCTCTGAACACCATGAGAAACTACCAGAGTACCTACCAGTAATTCTCACCTGCCTTGGCCAAGGACTTGGTGTAATAGCTTTCCTAGACACAGCGCGATCTCCACCCCCAATACCGGGAGAGACGAATCCTTTGCCGATCCGCTCACGTGCCTCCATGTGGCTTGGGACTGTACCCAAAAACTACCTGTTTGCACGACTCCTTTGAGCCATGGTAGGGTAGAAATCAAAGCACAGTGGGAACTCACACGAGATAAATGACGACCTCAGGTCGATGAACTAACCTGTACACATGTCACCAGGGAACTGCTATCTGACGATATGTATAATACCAACTAGCAGGTTCCCGGCGAGTCCTGTCCGGTCTACTCTTAACCCAATGAGCACCTGTATACATCTTAGGTGATCCTACTGACACCAGTGGCTTGTGAGACCGGCCACCGCCCCTCGTCGGGGTCTCGACTGTATACACTAGTCTACTCCGAAGTATCGATGCCCTGTTTCGAAACTCCCACGACTAGGGACCACTATTAAGGATGTGCTTATGGACTACCCAACTCTCACGTATATGATCGCCCTCATACTGTTGACAGTCAAGCAAGATCCTAAGGGCTCTATCAACGTGTAATCGTGATCAGTCACCTGAACCTATACACGACTGATAAAGGCAAACCAGAAGCATACTATCATCTCGAGTAAGACTGTCCTACCGGCATAGGTCCTCCTCAATCATTGCAATCACGTGCCTGCGATCCAATAATTGACTTTGAGGGCACTATATCCAACATGTTGGTCTCTGGGTTTATATGTGATATCTGGAATCTTCTTATCTCCATTGAATCTCTGCCAGAATTTAACTCTTTGATTTCCTGTATTTTATCGGCGAATTTCTGATTCGATATCTGATCTGGGCTAATTTCTGCACAAGATTTCAATGAAGAATATTAGAGATATTCAATATTATGCGTGAAATAATAAATATATAATTTCTTTCAAAAGTGTTGATTATAATGTATAATACATGATAATTGATATTTTCCAGACGAACTTGTAATATGTGTTATATTTATAACAAACATCCTTAGATGATTAGAAAAGTGAGAAAATTGTTATGTTATAAATTGCAATATTTTCGACTGAACAAATTTCCCCAAACTTGACTTTGATCGTCCCGCGGAAACTTCTTTTATTCACTGAGCCAACCGATCGCCCAACAGCGAGCATGAGAAGGAGAAAATTGAAAGAAAGAGAAAAACTAATTCGCACGCTTTCATAGGCAACACGATTGCACTGAGCACGTGCAACAAGCCTTTAAACCTCTAGGTGTCCCTAGTATGAGGAGTGTTGTCTCCTAAGGGTTTTCAGCGGATTGCACCCACAAAATCCGATAATAAAAGAAAGACTGTGAAAGTTACATATAAAGATAAGAAGTATAAAAGAAAAAACTTGAAAATCAGAGTTTTTCAACTACATTAGCTTTTCGGTTGTCATGAGCCCTATCTTAATAAGCATGAAAAGATGTTAGAAATCACATCATCCCTCAATAAAACATCACCTTTATTCTTCATCCCTACCTTTCTTCTAAACACCGATCATATACCCCTACGTGTGTGTAAAAGACATCCCTACACTCGGAGAATTCAATTCAAGCTATCATACTCTTGTCCATCTACCTCAATACTTTTTAGTCGGTGAATATTTTAGATGGAATTGCTCACACATTCTTCATGAGACCGTTAATAATTCTTGAGGTACTAACCGACCGATTACTAAATGTTCTCACTTATTAGGCGTAATTAGCAATTTACTCGTCTTGCAACACCTAAAGCTTATCAGTGACTCCCCAAACCAGTTGGTCTAAGGCACTAGGTGATGAAGCACCGTCGCTGTATTTTTTTATGTTGCCTTGGGGATTACAAAACCAGTGTTCATTTTACTTCACCATTTTATACATTTATTTTTCATTTTTTATTTTCTTCTTATTTTGGCTTTTAGACAAGAGCATTTCAAGGTATCCTCTACTATCCTGAGTTTCAAGACGTGTGTAAATGCGTATAGTAGGGTATCAATGTTCAAATGTTTGGCTTAAAAAATAGGGACCATTTTTCAGACTTATTTTTATCCTCGGATTAGTGACTTCCTTCATCTTACTAACTCTTGGGAAAACGGCTCATAACTACTTATTACTAGTTTCATTTAAGAAAACATATAACTTTCTTGGTTTTCTTAAACTTTTCCAATCTTTTAAATGTAATTTTTCACTTTCTAACCTTTTATTTTAAAAGAAATTTTTTGAAATTTTTGTGCTTATGCAAAGTGTAATGCAAGGTAATGCGTAAATAAGCACAAGCCACCCCCAAACCTGTTTACAGTAGTGTCCTCACCGTTGTCTTCTTTTAAATCTCAAAAACCTGTAGACTTGGGAGGAAAAGTTATTAACGGGGTATAAGAATAAATGAACGTGAAAATCTCCCCTAAACTTATTTTTTTAATCATATAGATATTCAATTAAGTCCTTTTTTAAACTCACCTCCATATTTATGATAAGACAATATTATCGAGACATGGAGTTGAGGTGGAGGAAATTTAGTTATGATAAATCGGCTCCTGTAAAAACAGGAGCTCCTCCGTGGGGTCAGTGGAAAAATACGGTTTTAATCTATGCCCATTCACTTTAAAAATACAACCGTTTTTAATATTTTCAACTTCAACTGCCCTGTGCGGATATACATACCGCACCACAAATGGTCCTTTCCAATGAGATCTTAACTTACTCGCATGAAGATGGAGACGGGAATCGTAAAGAAGGACTTGTTATCCTGGGGTAAAAGTTTTTCTCAAAATATTTTTGTCGTGAAATACCTTAGTCCGGTTCTTTACTATCACCGCATTATCATAAGCTTCATCGCGGAGTTTACTTAGCTCATTTAATTGCAGCTTTCGAAAGTTGCAAGCTTGATTTAAATCGAAGATAAGTTCTTTAATGGCTCACATTGCTTTATATTCGATCTCGACAGGAAGGTGGCAAGCCTTTCCAAACACTAGACGGTAAGGAGACATACCAAGATCAGTCTTATAAGCGGTACGAAATGCCCAAAGAGCATTCGTCAATTTAGTTGACCAATCTTTACGATTTTTAGAAACTGTCTTCTCCAAAATTTATTTAATTTTCTTATTAGAAATCTCAGCTTGCCCGCTTGTTTGGGGATGATAGGGTGTAGAAAGTTTATGGTTGATTGAATATTTCTGCATCAAAGTCTTGAAAGACCGATTACAGAAATGCGTCCCATTGTCGCTAGTTATAGCGCGAGGGTCTCCAAATCGCAAAAAGATATTCTCTTTAAGTAACTTAATAACAACCTTGTTGTCATTAGTGCGATATGGTATTGCTTCCACCCATTTTAAGACGTAATCAACCGCTAACAAGATATATAGATTCCCAAAAGAGTTGGGAAAAGGACCCGTAAAATCAATACCCCAAACATAAAAAATTTCCACAACCAAGATAGGTTGGAGTGGCATCTCATTTCTCCGAGAAATCCGACACGTGTGTTGATACTGTGGACAAGTATTGCAATGTTCAAATGCATCTTTGAATAATGTTGGCCAGTAAAAACCACATTGCAAAAATTTCTCCGCCGTCTTACGTGGACCAAAGTGACCACCACATGCCTGATCATGACAGAAAGACAAAACACTTTTGAATTCATCATTAGGGACACATCTGTGAATGATTTGGTCAGGACAATACTTAAACAAATAAGGTTCATCCTAGTAAAAATGCTTTACTCGGGATAGAAATCGATGATTGTCTTGTTTAGACCATTCGCTAGGAATAAGTCTCGTTGCTAGATAATTCATAATATCCACGAACCAAGCTTCGCAGGTTGCGTTCAAGAGCTGTTCGTCAAGAAAAGAGTCGTTTATTGGCAAGGCCACAGTAGGTGAAGAAGAGATGCGTGAAAGATGGTCGGCTACTACGTTTTCACATCCTTTCTTATCTCGTATGACAAAATCAAATTCTTGTAATAAAAGGATCTAACGTATTAACCTAGTCTTAGCATCCTTCTTAGACAAAAGATGTTTTAGGGCGGAGTGATCGGTGAAACCACAATCGGTGAGCCAATCAAGTAAGGCCTAAATTTTTCTAATGCAAATACAACTGCCAAGAGTTCTTTCTCGGTGGTTGTATAATTAATTTGGGCATCATTCAAGGTCTTACTTACATAATAAATCGCATGTGGCATCTTATCAATGTGATGTCCTAAGACTGCACCAACAGCAAAATCTGATGCATCACATATAAGCTCAAACAGGTGGTTCCAATCAGGAGATGATAGAACAGTGGTTGTAGTGAGAGATCTCGTAAGTGATTCAAAAGCAGCCTCATAGTCCGAATCAAAGTGAAATATTGTATCCTTGGCCAAGTGAAGAGTTAAGGGTCTAGCAATTTTGCTAAAATCCTTAATGAATCTCTTATAAAATACTGCATGACCAAAGAAAGATCATATATCTTTGACGTATTTGGGATGAGAGAGGTTATGAATGACGACTATTTTAGCTCTGTCTACTTCAATGCCTTTTCGTGAAATGACATGTCCTAGCACAATACCTTCTTGGACCATGAAATTGCATTTTTCCCAATTCAATATTAAGTTCTTATCCTTACAGCGGGTAAGAACAGCGTCTAGATGACATAGGCAATCCTCAAATAAGTCCCCGAATATATAGAAATCGTCCATGAAAATCTCCAGAAAATTCTCGACCATGTCTGAGAATATCCCCATCATACACCGCTGAAATGTAGCGGAAGCATTGCATAACCCAAAGGGCTTGCTTCTATAAGCAAAGGTACCGAATGGACAAGTAAATGTTGATTTATCTTGATCCTTTTCGGCGATAGGGACCTGGTTATAGCCAGAGTATCCGTCCATGAAACAATAATATCCATGTCCAGCTAATCGTTCCAACATCTGGTCAATAAAAGGTAGAGGGAAGTGATCTTTCCTCGTTGCGGCATTGAGTTTTCTATAATCAATACATACACGTCCCCCAGTTTGGGTGCGTGTTTGGATCAACTCATTAGCCTCATTGGTTATGGCCGTGATGCCAGACTTTTTAGGGACCACATGAATAGGACTTACCCATTGGCTATCAGAGATTGGGTAAATTATACCACTATAAAGGCACTTGACAATTTCTTTCATTACTGCATCCTTCATGACAGGGTTCAACCGTCTTTGTGGGTCTCGGGTTGGTTTGTCTTCATCCATCAAATGTGTATGATGTTCTACAATCAAAGGACTAATCCTTTTGATGTCTGCCATTGTCCAACAAAATGCTTGCCGATTAGATCTCAAGACCATCAAAAGAGCGTTCTCTTGCTCTAATGCTAGAGAAGCGGATATGATCACGGGAAAAAACTCATTCTCACTTAAATATGCATATTTAAGATGAGAAGGTAATAGTTTGAGATCTAATTTCGACGGAGAGACAATAGAAGGTGGGATAAGGGAATGATATTCGGATTCTCGAAGAAGTTCATAACCTGTATAGGATATTGACTCGGAAAGTGCTACTGACTTTTATGATGAGTCAAAAGGTTCAAACTCAGGGATGGACTCGTCAAAAGTGTCCTCACTATGATACTGTGCAAGATCAAACAATGAGGTACTAATGTCGTCGAGATCATCAAAGCAAAGTTTATCAACCTTGCAGCTTTCGGGAGCTATCTCGTGGACAGAACAGACATCAAGAATATGATCAGAAGGTTTAGATGGTTGACTTCCAAGCTTGTAAATATTAAGCTCAATTGTAATTTTCCCAAAGGATAGGTTCATAGAACCGTTATGACAATTAATGACAGTATTGGAAGTGGCTAAGAAGGGTCGATGGAGAATCACCGGAATTTGGTTCCGTGGGTTCGCTACAGGATGTGTATCTAAAACAATAAAGTCCACAGGGAATATAAATTCCCCGACTTTTATCAACACATCCTCAAGTTCAGCCCTAGGTTTGGTGATAGATCGATCTGTCATCTAGAGAGTGCAGTGGGCAGGTTTCAACTCTCCAATACCTAACTGCTCGTAGACAGAGTATGGAAGCAGGTTAACATTAGCGCCAAGGTCGAGTAGAGCACGTTTAATATTCTTACCCCCAATAGAAATAGAAATTGTAGGACAGCCAGGGTCCTTACGTTTCTTTGGTAACTGATGGGTAAAAGCTGTGCTAACATTACTCATCATGAACACTTTTTTTGGCACTTGAGTCTTTCTCTTCTTAGTGCACAAGTCCTTAAGTATTTTCGCATAAGCCGGAACTTGTTGGATAGCATTTAGGAGAGGGATATTTATGTTAACATGTTTAAACATTTCCATAATCTTCTCCATTTGTGCGTTAGGTTTGTTGGCCCCCAACCTATTTGGATAAGATGCTTTATCTATAATAGTTGGGTCCAACATTTGTGGAGAAGTTCGTGTGGGTAAAACGGATCCCAGAAGTGGAGTGGGGATCGTTTCAGATTGTGTCAATGAGGTGGGCGGAGAGTTCGAGTCTTGGGGAAAACGGAGAATAGGCTCGCAAGGAGGTGGAGTAGAAGAAATAGGGTAAGAAGTGGAAGTGGAAGCCGGGGTATCATTGATTGTTTCCTCATTATCAATCTCTTCACTGCCATGGTTGTTTAGCACTCTTCCAGATATCAACGTGGTAATAGCACTCACATTATAATGCGAGTAGCCAGGATTTGATAGGGGTTGAGCTAGAAGATTCCCTTTCTCTCTAGTACTCATCGCGTCATTCAATTGTGCAATTTGTGCTTCTATCGATTTTATACTCTCACCGTGAGAGGCGGAGTCCTTCTTTATGGTATCGATAGAAAATCTTATATCAGCCGACATTTGTATGGAATGTTTCATAAACAAATCCAAAGTTCGTTCGAGTGAAGAGGAGTTTTCGGTACCAGCCGTTTGGAAAGAATTATTATAAGGTGCGGAATTGTTGGCTGGATTTTGAAAAGTTTTTGTTTAAAAGGGGTGCTGAATCTGTGGTGGTTGCTGTGGCTGTGGAGAAACCCTTTGAAAGTTATTTTGGTTTGGAACCATATTTTGAGTTTGGTATTGTTTCCAAGCAAAATTAGGGTGATTCCTTCAACCTTGATTATATGTAGAAGAATAAGGATCGTTTCTAGGTCTTTGCTGAAAAGCAGCATTAGTGCGCTCTTGACCTTGAAACGGAGAATTCAAAAGACATTCTTCCGTCAAATGTGATGGATCGGAACAGCATCCACACACGGTTTTAGGGAGCGTCACCTGGTTTAGTGAGGCTAATAAAAATTTGTTTTCCATAGCTTCGAGTTTCTTTTGCATTGCTGCCATTTCGGCTTTTACGGCTATGGAAATATCAAGTTGATGGATACCACCCTTAGATGAATGATTAACGCTATCCCATTGCAAAGTGTTTTCAGAAAAATCTTCCAAAAATTTCCAGGCTTCACCATCATCTTTAGACATGAAATTGCGTTGACACATGGTTTCAAGCATCTGCTTTGTCGTTGGATTAATGCCTTCGTATATAACTCGGCATAGATTCCATGATGAGGACATTGGACAAGAAGAGCCTTGAACCGTTCAAAACATTTCCAAAATGGTTCATTAGGAACTGGGAAAACTTGTTGATTTCACTCCTAACAAGGGCGGTCTTATGATTGGGATAAAATTTCTTAAGGAATGCTATAACGAATACATCCCAATTGGAAATTGAATGTGCAGTTGTGTTATAAAGCTAATTTTCAGCTAAATCGCACAAAGTAAACGGGAGAAGACGTAAACGCATAGCATCCACAGAAAGTTGTGAAGTGCCCATCATAGCACATACGTTTTCAAATTTAGTGATAAAACGTATGCGTCTTCAGACTTGAGACCGTGAAATTTAGGCAAAAGATTGATATAGTGTGGTTTGATTTCAAAATTATCCCCATTGGCTGGTGGAATAGAAAGACAAGTAGAAAGAGGACCACGTCTAGGGTAGCATCTGTCACGACCCGGAAATGGCACGTGATTGGAACTTGAATCATATGAAGTCTATAGAGCTCCATCTAATTCAAGTAAGCCAAGAAAACCCAGAAATCTAAACCATTTTAAATAATAAATGAAGGAAAACTGGTTTTAAAGAAGTGGTTTTAATAGTGTAGGGTTCCTAGGCACTCTAATGAAGTCTCACAAGGCATCAACCATGCCAAATTCAAAAATTATGGGTGCCGAGAAACCCTAATGCGGATCGTGTACTAGAAATCTAGGCGAAACTATAAACTAGTTAACACTTTAACTAAAGTTAAGATGCTACAACCTTTGTAGATCCGGATTTCCACTTGCTTAGCTCCACGTGGGTGTCCTCTCGCTGTCCTTCTCGAATCCTAGACTCGATCGTCGGCTTCATCGGGAAAACGAGCGGGCAATGTCGTCGGCTTCGTGCCGAAGATGATCTACGTCGAGGCATCACTAGTTCAAGCTCCGACTTCACAAGCTTGTGAAACTTGTGAAGTAAACACCCAAAACAACTTGGCAAGAGGTAGAGGGTGAAGAAATAGGAGGTGGGTTCACTTTAGAATTGGATTTCTCACTTTGGATCTCAAGATGCCATTAAAGTAGCAAGCTTTTCTATTTCAAGAAGAAGAAGAAGATGAAGCTAGTTTATGATAAGTCTTGAGATAAAATGAATAATAATTCAATACTTATCATAAGCTAACTAAGGTTAAGTGTAGAGAATAGACCATGGTTTCTTGGTTGAGTTAGGGTTAAGCATGAAGATAAGAATGGTTAAGAAGTCAAAGCTTCATGAAGCTTCAACTAGAAACAAAAGAAGCCACCATTCTTATCTAAATCATTTCTAAATAAATAAACAAATAAATAAATGAGAAAAAGCAAAACCCTAATCAACTATTAACCATGGTTTAATCCTTTACACTTAACCACATAATCAAGTATCATCAAACATGATACAAACATGTGTACAAAAGTATATCACATATACAACTTGCACATCAAGTGAGAAAATCCATTTAAAGTGAACCTATACTAGCTAATGCAAAGTAATATATCAAATATATAATTACACATTAAATCATTAAATCAACATTTGATTCAATGATCCGGTCATGTCACACATAACCGACTAGTATTCAATGTATCGATTTATCGAATCAATGATTCGATAACTAGGTCATATCAAATATAACCAATCGAAACATATATCGCGAGAATGAAATGCGGTATCACATACACGCATTATTCTCGGTCCTGCACATATCTCATATGCGCTCCTATTTCGTTTCGCTTGAACCAGGAAACCTCTGTGTAGGACTCTAAAGACTCGTCAATACGCCGGTAGCAGATGATGATCATATCAAGCACCCACAAGCCGCAAGCGGTCTGCTAAACGTAACGGCCATCCGGGTATCGAGCGATCAGAAGATCGACGAGCTAGCCCGCTCACACTCCTGTGAATCTAACCAGTAACACTTACCGTACAGTCCGGTCTATTCGTCTGATATGTCGCATATCAAGTCTAGGGGTGGTATACGTCAGACCCCAATAACCGATAAGTCGTGCCGATGTGAGGCTCATAACGGGTCGAGAAACTACTGGTAACACTTACCAGCAAATCTCTGATCAGCCCTGGCCAGGGACTTCCCTGTTACGGCCAATCGAGCACAGCGCAACATCAACCCCCAATACCGGGAGAGACGAAACCCCTCCTATCGCTCATTGCCTCCATGTGACTCGGGACTGTACCCAAAGACCACCGTTTTTCACGCCCTCATGGACGTGGTAAGGTGGAGATCAAAGCACAGTGGGAATCACACAAGACTCTATGACGATCTCGGGTCTACAGACTAACCTGTACAAGTGTCACCTGAGAACTGCCATCTGACGTGAGGTATAATACCATCTGGGAGTTCTCGGCGAGTCCGTCCAGTGTACCCAGTCTCCACTGAGCACCCGTACACCATCTCTGATGTCAAACACCAATGGATATGGGATCATCCATCGCCCATCTCATGGGTCGAGAAACGTATACGCTAGTCTATACTGGTATATCGATGCCCCGTCTCGATACACCCACGACTAGGGACCATGAAGGATGTACTTATGGACTACCATGTCCCCACTAGTATGATCTACATCATAGTCCAGGTAGTCAAGTACACATCCTAAGGGCTTTACCAACATGTAACTATAAGACAGTGTAAAGAGACTAGTGTACATGTTAAGATAAAGAGTAACCAGATAGCATACTATCATATCGAGCAAGAAAGTCATCTCTATATATGTCCAAGCATCCAATATAATATACATCATCTGTACAATACTGGCCTCTAGGGCATACATACAACTAACAAATAGCATAAGCCGAATATGCATTTTAAAATCCCAAGTCTTTTCAGAAAATTTCGGCAGAGTTTCCTTTGTAAAATTGGCCCCGAACGGAGTACAACATGATAATATATACATCAATGATAAAAGGCATCCCCAAGCGGGAGATAGCTCTTCGTTAATCGACGGTCACAACTACGCAAGCAATGTAATATACAACGCCGAAGGACGAGGATCAGAACTCAAAAGGAAACTCAAAATATCAAGAAAACCATAATAATAATACAGCGCGCGACTCTAAGGTCAAAAGAATAAACAACTGGTTTTCTAAGTATACAAGTCTGGTTGATGGAATTTTACTAGATACAACTGAAAATCAATAAGTACAATGGTGGTCACGATGCGAGTGGACCCACCTACCAAAGCAATCACCCAGAAAGGAAGCAGTGTGCCAGAAAGCCGCAATGAAACCTGTATGGCAAAAACCTGAAAGAACTGTGGCACAACGGGGGTGAGTTGCCAACTCGTGAGTAGAAAACATCACAGAGCAGAAATCATATGTATGACTCGATCCTAGGTCAAACGATCAGTAGTATATATATCCTCAATATGATAAAGTCTGAAGCATGATAAGGTGGCAAGGGTAAACATTTATACATCAGTGTAATACCAAGTGCTCGTGTCAGTGCCTCAGGTAGCAACATATCATAAACATGAGGTATGCCACGACCCGAAGGTACGGAATGTGACCGGCACTTAAATTACGAAACTTCTAAAGGCGTAACGTAATCTAAGTAAGCCGAAGCCCAGAAATCAAAACCATTTAAAAGTAGAAGTGTAAGAAAACATGTTTAAAAGCAACATCAAATTTTCTCAAAAATTTCGACAGAGTCTCCTTTGTAAAAACTGGCCCCAAACGGGTACAAGCAAGAATATATACATAAGCAATAATAAAGGCATCCCCAAGCGTGAGCTAGCTCTATGCCAATTGGCGGAAACAACCACACAAGCAATATAATATACAACGCCGAAGGGAGAGAATCCAAACTCAAATAAAACCATCAAAACCACCAGAAAACCATAATAATACAAGCGCGACACTAAGGTCGAAAGAATAAACAACTGGCCTTCTAAATCTATCAAGTAATATAAGTCTGGTTGATAGAGCTTACTAGATACAACTGAATTAATAAAAGTACAACGGCGGTCCCGATACAATGAACCAACCTACCAAGCAAATCACCGTGAATGAAATGATGTTCCAGCAAGCTGCCAAGGAAACCTGTTCATCGAAACCTGTAAGAAAATTTGGCACAACGGGGGTGAGTTGCCAACTCGTGAGTAGAAGACATCTGTGAGTAGAAATCGCATGCACGGCGCTCTCCTAGGTCATAATAATATACTTAATATAACACTAGTCATCTAGTAAGGGCAGGGTAATAATCTTTGCGTAAGTGCAATGCTCAGTGCTCGTGTCAGTGCTTCAAGTAGTAACATGTCATGTGTATGAGTATGCATGCACCATAAATGTGAAACAATCAACCATGAAATCTGGATATATCTGTATAAGAAATTTTTAACTTTTATCATAGTAAAATTTTATGGTAATCTGAAAAATCATCTATGGAAATCTGTGTCAAGCATCGACACAAAACATGTAAATCTCAAAGTCTCAATACCTCATAGTCTCAATATCTCATAGTCCAGATATCTCGTAGTCTCAATATCTCGGGCTCCGTCAGTCCGGATCGGCCCATATCATCAAATCACACGACAACGGTCGGTATCCTCCGGATATCCGCCGCGCCAGACATCACCGGTTGGTAGTCTTCCCCAGCCAGGCTCATCGTCATCCCCATAAAAACACTCTCGTCCCAGGGTACTGTACCGGGCCCACCATGTACCCGAGACGGTTCCTCTACTCCTCGAATCGGGTCTCGAAATCCAACAGAAAATAAGAAATCTCATGGTGGACGATACATACATCATGAGAAAACCACAACTTGTATTTTATAATGAGAGGGAGAGAGAGAGATGTTTTTATATATATTCTTGCGGTTTTCCCCAAAATCCAGAAATCTCATAGAAATCCAAAATCCCAAAATTGTGAGTAAGTAAATAATGAGTACCGACATAAGCCCCACAATACTGCATGATAATATGAAAATATGAATGTATGAAATGTCTAAGTAATAAATGCAATATCTAAACTAGCACATGAGAGTAATCACACAATATTATATTGGACTAGCATTTAGCTGATTATATCAATAAAAAGATAATATGTTCTAAAGAGTACGTGACATGGCAATTACTGATGATGATGTGTGTGAGCCGACAAATAAGTGTACGTGGATCATGCGTATCATCGGTAGTGGTGCTGGTGTCCTAACAGGCAGAGTTTCATATTAGCTAAAAAAACATATGTATGAATATGCAATGCGACGAACACAACATGAATATAACGGTGAATGTGTAGTAAACGCACAACTAGAAAATACAAACTAATTACGAGTCATACAGTTTGTTGTTTGAAAAAGCACAAATCGTGGTTTTTAGAAAATTAGGGGATACGGGGTTTGTAAGAAAAGATATGTCCTCTGAAAAATCCGTAGTATCCTTCAGGCTGTCTTTAAAAATGCGCACGATTCGATAGTTTTGAAAATAAGTATGACTCGAGCCTAAACTAAGATCTACCTAACCAACTAAGGAACTAACTAAAAACACTAGTTGAGAGGTAAGAAGAATCCTCCTAAAGTCTGAGTCGATATATCTAGTAGTCGGCGATCCATCCTCAATAGCGTCACGTACGTAGTACGACTTCCTCGAGTCAAGAGTGCGGATCAATCATCACATCTATGCCTCGTACGGTAAAATCCATCGTACGGCATCCCAAAATTGGGGTATGGGTCAACTATCATATATATAGATCATCGTTCGTATAGTATCATCATCAAACAATATCAAGATCAAGGGTACTGTACTATAATCGCATACATCCCAATATCATCAAACATATATCATCATCTGTGTTAATATACATCATCAAATGGTCCACTAAAATATCATATTATATATCATATCGTGATTAAGTCACATATTACAATCCGGGTTCTATTCTAGAGTCTCGTACATTTCAATGTCATCATCACCTATTATCGTTTATGTATAAATACACATTTTCTCATTTCCCAACGATCCGAAAATATCATAATACATCTCATATCATAACTCGATCGTATATCCAATATCTCACGGCATCAAGCCCAGTCATACCGACTCATCCCCAGGTATCACATAACATCCTCATATCACGTGTATATGCTATATATATATACATATATATATATACCTACATACATTCCTATACACACACACACACACACATATACACACCAAGTCAGATTTATGTGTGTGCGTGTGTGTGTGTCTACATGAAACCTATGAATTCCCTCCAAGGCAATCATCCTCTGGTTAAGTCTTCCTAAATCAGTCTAATCCAACCTAAAGTCATCAATAGTACCCTACACGCCAAGAATCTAAGGTCACGTCCGACTTCCTAATAATAATATGTAATATCCTTATTTTACGTTTGCAGGGATGCTATACGCCATCCACCCGACTTCCCCCGTAGATATACATCTACTCACCTGGTCCTTGTCTGCCGAAGTTGATGTCGCTATCCTCTTCTTCCTCGTCTGAAGTCCACGTGAGGGGTACCTATACGCAAACATATATAATATCGTAAACCGAAATCGCGGACAGAACCAAAACAGTGCACGAAACGCGCATAGGTTAAAACCTATAATCCGCTCATGCAAAATAACCAAATAACCCTCGACATCGGCGTACAAACGCCGATTGATCGAGAAAAACCCAAACACACCAATCATGGTTTCGTAAATCACTAATTATAATATGAAATAGATTGCAACTCATCAAAACCTCAAAATAAATCAAATCGATTTATTTCCGGAAACCTAGAAAGCATTTAATTTTCGTTTTAATTCGAAACTTGATATTTTAACAAAACTAATGGCCATAATATTCACTAAATATCATAACTAAGGCATACAAACCATCACCATAATTTAATCTCATCAATTTGTATTAAATCCAAAATTCTAGTTTGCAAAAATATCAAATTTTAACACTTTTTAAAGCAAAATTCACAATTCCACAACTAAGCTTGGTTATGCATGAACTAAAGTATTAAACTACAATTTAAAATGTTAATAATGTCATAAAAACCTTAATTGGATTTTAATCTCAATTATTTAATCAATTTCCAAAAACCTAGTTTGCAAAATTAGCATAATTAGCATAATTTCCAACTAACAATTTGAAATTAGTAACTAGATTAGCTTTTGCATTCCATTAACATGTTAATCTTCTCATTAAAACCATGAATAATTGATAAAAATCCTCACTTTAATTTTATCTCACCTATTTATATGATTTATAAAAATCTAGTTTGCAAATAGCATAATTTGAACAATTAAAATGTAACAATTAGTAATTTGAAAACTTAATTTCATTTTGCATACTCTAAGTTGTTATACTACACTTCAAACCATAACCACTTTATGAAAACCCTAACTTAATCTCAAACCCCTTTCTTGAATTTTCAATATTTGAAATTAAAGCCTAATTAAGAATCATGATTAATTAAATTGAAGTAATTAAATATCAAGTAACAATTGGTTTAAAATTATACCTTCAAACCATGAGATCAAACATGCAAACTTGTCTCCAAAGTGATCTCTTGCTCCAAGGATTTATGCTAGATTTGAGCAAAGAATAATGAGTATGGGTTAAATGAGGAATTAGTGGAGTTTTAATTTGATTTTTGTTGAATTTTTTGAAGAATTTTTGATGAGAAATGATAGGAGAAATTTTTGGGCAGCCAAGGGGGAATTTCGGCCGAGAGGGAGGAGAGTGTGGAGTGTGTGTGAGTTGGTAGAAATGTGAAGACTTCTTTAATTAATTACATCACTTAAGTCTTTTCACAATTATTTGATTTTTTATTCATTTTCTTTTCTAAAAAAAACGTAGAATTTTCTAGAATTTTGGAGAGAACTCAAGAAGAGAAAAGCATGCTACAAACTTATTTTTAATATGTCATGGTTCACTTTGTAAAATTAACCCATTTCTAATTTATAATTTGCACTAATTTAATGTATAATTAAAGCTTATGTTAATATTTTAATTTAATTAATTTAGGAAAAATGTTTTAGTAAACTAGAAATTTCAAGTGACCAAATAAATACCAATTACTAGCAATTACATAATTAAAATAGGCGTATTTAAGTTTATATTGAAAAATAATTGTAGTTGAGTTTTACGGAAAATACGGTTTATTTTATAGATTATCGGAAAATTCACCTAAAGGGTTTTATTTATTTATTTATTTATTTTTAAAGCGTTACAATCTTCCCCCCTTAAAGAAATTCGGCGCTCGAATTTAAATTAAAACTCTCCCCCAAATACTAAAACATTTAGCAAAACACTCAAATCGTCGGGGCTCCGAAATCATCATTACATAAAACACATCTTAGCGCAATGCATGCGCATGAAAAACAAGTACATAACTCAAAATCAAAACTCCGTCAAGTATAACGCAATCATCGGAGTTATGGTGAGAATACAATGTCAAAGTCCAATACGAAAACCAACATGATATACATCAAAACTATAACTTATATATAGTGTGCATCGTAGTAAAATCGTCCAAACATCTGAATAAAGAAGCATGCAAAACACCTTTTCCCAAATCACCGTGCGATGCGCGAATCACGGCATAAGTAGCGGACGTTCATTTTAGAAAAAAATAGCTATACATATATATCTTTAATTTAACATACACGTCCTGCCTGGTTACTAAACCAAATAGTAATTATTATAAAAACATACTGCTCAAAATGAAATCAATCCCAATTACAGCATAAAAGAATATCATGTGCGTCCGGTGAGCACTGAAATCGAAGCCAAATACAGAAGCCACGAATATACACAGAAACAAAACTGAGTGAAACGGGTGTGCACCAAAACCATCTGTCAAGTGCAACGGGCATGCACGACAACAATATCAGGTGCATCTAATCTGCACAAATCCCGATTTAGTGTATCTGGTGTGCACAAAATCGCATCAAGTGCACCAAGTGTGCGCAAGAATCTCAATCAAGTGCACATGGTGTACGAAAACATATACTGAATATCAAAATCGAAATCATAGTACGAAAAGTGCATGGAAACTATGCCGAAGCATACGTCAAAATCATGTGCAACCCATATGCACGAAATCAAATCAATATCTCAAAATGTATAAAACAAAATCGAGTGCACTGGGTATGCACAAAACAACATCAATACAACTGATATATGGAACATGAATAGAGTGTAATGAATGTGCACATAGGAAAACCAATCATAAAAAGAAATCCTCAAAATACCAAAATCCAAACAACGGAAATGTGATACTCAAATCACCAGATTGCAAATCGTAACATCGACGTCAATGTGCTCCTCTTTCCTCTGGTGTCGACTGATTCGAAATCGTCTCTTCGTAGCTGTATGAACGGCGCTACAAACTTCTATACTCATATCTAAATTCTCCCACATAATCTATTGTCACGTCCCGAAAGTACGGAACATGACCGGCACTTAAACTACGAAACGTCTCGAGGCGTACGTAATCTAAGTAAACCGAAAACCCAGAAATCCAAACCAAGAAAAGTAGTAGAGTGAAGGAAAACCAATTTAAAACAAGTAGTTTTAATAGCATAAGCCAAATTATGCGGTTTTTAAGAACATCAAAATTTACTGAAAATTTCGGCAGAGTCTTCTTTGTAAATACTGGCCCCCAAACGGGATACAACATGAATAGTATACGAAATCAATAAAAAGGCATCCCCAAGCGGGAGCTAGCTCTTCGTCAAACGACGGTCACAACCACACAAGCAATATAATATACAACGCCAACGGCGAGGATCAAAATTCAAAAGGAAACTCAAAACCACAAGAAAACCGCAGAAATATAACGCGCGACTCTAAGGTCGAAGAAATAACATCACGGGTCTCTATCTCAAAAATAAATACATGTTTGGTTGATGGAACTTCTAGATACAACAGAATAATAATATACAAGATATATAATGGGGGTACGATACAAGTAAACCCACCTACTAGCAAATCACCCGAAGGAAACTATGCCCGCAAGCCGTAATGAAACCTGTACGGCAAACCTGCAAGAAACTAGGGCACAACGGGGGTGAGTTGCCAACTCGTGAATAGAAAAAACATCTACGCACAGAAATCGCATAAATAACGCAACCTAGGTCAATGATCATAATATATCCTCAATTATATATATACCTATAACAAGGCTAGAGTAAATATCTAACCCGAGTGTAATCTCATGTGCCCGTGTCAGTGCCTCAGGTAGCAATATATCATATGAATGAGGTATGAATGCATGAAACAGAATGCATGTACTGACGAAGACTGCTTTCATAAATCAGTGAGATTTCTGTATTTTAAAAGTGAGGTACCATAAATGAAATCAGCATAAAACAGTGTCCAGCATCGACACAAAACAAGTGTCCAAATATCTCGATATCTCTGTATCATAATCTCTGTACCTCAATATCTCAAAATCTCAATATCTAGGGCGCCGTCAATCCAGACCGGCCCCTACCATCCATCTCAAGACCACGACGGTATCCTCCGGATATCCGACGCGTCTGGTAATATCACCGGTCGGTAGTGCTCCCCTGCCGGGCTCAACGTCAACAACACATTCCTCTTGCCCCGGGGTACCGCACCGGGCCCACCATGTACCCGAAACGGTTCCTCCACTCCTCGAATCGGGTCTCGAAATCCATCAGCAAACTCATGGTGGACGACTCATACATCATGGGAAAACCGCACTTTTTATTTCAAAAGAGAGAAAAGGTTTATTTATGTTTTTGCGGTTTTCCTCCAAATCCAGAAAATCTCATGGAAATCCGAATCCAAAACCTCAATAACACGTAAAATAGTGAATATATGCATGAGAATCCATGAATGCGGCATAACAATGAATAACAGTATGCATGAAGTAGCAGGTAATAACTAAAATGTCTAAACTATTAGCTAACAGGCTATGTCAAGCGATAATATTTTCTAAGGTGTACGTGACATGGCAATTACCGATGAAGATGTGTGTGAGCCGGCAAGTAAGTGTATGTGGTACATACGCATCATCGGTAATGGTGCTGGTGTCCTAACAGCATGATATCAATAATGGAGTATGAAACATAATGTAAGCATGCGATGCGAAGCGAACCACAATAATGAGCGGGAGCTGAATACTAGACGCAACTATAACTAATCTGCATTAATCTAATATAAGTCCAATAAATGGTGCCTTTTGAAATAACACGAATCATGGGGTTTTGAAAATAGGGGCTACGGTGTTTTTATGAAAAGATACGTCTTTTGAAATATCCGTAGGATCCCTTGGGCTGTCTTTTAAAATACCCACGATTCGTTAGTTTTTGAAATAGGTAAGAATCGAATCTAATCTAACAACTAAACTAAACTAAAGGATAAAGCTAATAAGCTGGACTACAGGTAAGGAAACCGCCTAACCTCTGAGTCGATACATATACATACCTTTATATGTATAGTCGGTGATCCCGCCTCAATAATATCATATCCGATACCATATCTATAATCATCCCAAGTCAAGAGTGCGGATCAATCATCAATATAGCTCGTACGTAAATCTGTCGTACGGCATCCCAATCTGGGTACGGGTCAATATCACATTCATCATACTATTCACCTGGTATCCTCTTTATCAAATATCATGATCGGGGTACTGATCTACGTCTAGTACCATACTGATACCGCCTACGTATGCATGGACGTGTGTGAAACACTACGTCAAGGACCCGCTACAACGTCATGTCGTATCTCAAATACGAACCCTGCTATATCACCGATCTCACGGCCTCAAATCAAATCTCATCGACTCAGCTCAATCCCAAGTATCATCCTCAAATCCGTATGTGAACATATAGTCCCATACCCATGTGAACCCATAACTATAAAGAATCCCATGAGCACATATCAATAGGAATGTATGCAAGTATGTATGTGTGTATGTGTAGTGCAACACTACCCTAGGGTTCGCAACACTAAAGTAATCCAACACACCAATATCCATCCTAAGCATCGTTATTAATCCTAAATAACATATAATAATTGTTGGTGTGTATACGCATCCGTATACACCACCACGGACTGCGGTGGTGCTATACGCCATCCACCCGACTTCTCCCCGTAGATATAAATCTACTCACCTGGTCCTCGCTAGCCGGTGCCGACGTCGCCACGCGCTTGCTTGTCGTCTCGAAGTCCACATGGGGGTACCTACATATCATAACGCACCATATCGCATTAAAACTAAATTCGAAATAGAAACGGCATACGAAAATCAAATCGGCACGCGTATCACGCATAGGTCCAAACCTATTGCCTACGCATGCAAGAATAGTCAAACCAACCCTCGATGTCGATGTACAAACGTCAAACCATCGAGAAAAATCCAATCACACTCATTTGCACAATTACAAGCACTAATTATAATATAAAATAGCTTACAATTCCCAAAAACCCCAATTTCACTTAAAAAGTCGTTTTTCCGAAAATCTAGCAAGCACAATTCGCCGTTTTTGTACAAAACATGATGTTTAAATGAATGTAGCGGCCAATATACTTATTAAATATCTTAAATAAGTCATAGAAACAATTTCCGGAATTTAATCTCATTAAATTCCAAAAACCCTAATATTCTAGTTTACAAAATACCCTTTTTAACAATTTCATAGCAAAAATGCACAAACTACAATTTAGGTTGGATTTCCATGAACTAAAGTGTTAAACTACACTTAATAAAGTTAATAATATGATAAAAACCCTAACCATATTTTTAATCTCATATTTCGAATTAAATCAAAAAAACTAGTTTGCAACAAAAGCTTAATTGGGACATTTTTCAAGTAACAACTTGTAATTAACAACTAGATTAGTTTTCTACAAAACTAAATATGTTAATCCACCTCACTAAACCATACACAATCAAACACAACTCATTTCCACAACAAACCCTAACTTGAAATCTTTAATCATGCAATTAAACTCACATAACCCAAATTAACACTTAATTAACTTAGCTTTAAGAAATTAAGTAACAAACTAAGCAAAAAGTTTAGAATTATACCCAAAAATATTTGAAGATCCACAAGCATCCATGGCCCTCCAAAATGCTCTATTTTCATAAGGATCCATGCTATACGGGCTAAGCTAAAATGGGTAGGAGTCGGATTTGGGTTTTGGGATTTTTTTGATGGATTTTGGGGCAATTTTTGATGAAGTTTTGAAGAGAAAAGAGAAGGGAAATGGGGGGGAGGGCTGTTGCTGCAGTAGGAGAGGGGGGCTGCTGGAATTGGAGTGGGAGAGGAGAGAGAGGGAGGTAGAGAAAGTGGGGGAAGAAGTCAAAGTCAATTCAAGGTCAAAGGTCCACCTCATTTCTCCATTTTCTTTTCTTTTCTTTCATTTCTTTCCTTTGAAATTAAAGTGGGGAAAATAAATGGGGGCTGCTGAATTCTTCAAGGGGAGAAGTAAATGGGAGTGTGTGGATGTGGGTACGGGTGTGGGGTGATGAAAAATGATAAATATAATACCCCAAACATCCATTTACGCTAAAAAAAAGCCTTTTTTCTTCAATAATTTCTAAACCGTTTTGGCAAATGATTTCGTTCCAAAAACCACATGATAAAATTTTATTTAATGTTTTATGATGCAAAAAATTTGTTTCAACTCATTCCAATTTGTAATTTTCCCTAATTAAATGTATTAGTGACGGCTTAAATAATAATAAAATAATATTTTTTTCAGAAAATTTGAAATTTCACCAGTGGCTCAATAAACACCAAATACTAGCAATTACATAGCTAGAATATGTATATTTAATTTTTATAATAAGATATTTTCATTTTGACTTTTTACAGAAAACCCCTTTATTTTACCGTTTTTTTTCGAAATTTCACCGAAACGATTTTCAAAACGTTACAATCTTCCCCCCTTAAAGAAATTCGGTCCCCGAATTTAAATTAAAAGTTCCCCCAATTACTAAAATATTTCAGCCAAAACCATCAAATAGCCGGGGCTCCGAAATCATAAATACATAAAACAAATCGTAGCGCAACGCATGCGCATGAAAATGAGCATATAACTCAAATCAGAACTCCGTCAAGCATCCCGCAATCATCGGAGTCAAGGGGAAGACATCAATACCAAATCCAAAGCAAAACCAATATGATATAACTCGAAACTATACATGTAAAATATATTCAGGTACCGTCCTCTGACTAGTCCTGCTCAGTACAAAAACACATAGCAATATCATAAAAACGTACTGCTCTATAAGAAAAATCAATTCCAAAATACACGTATGAATACTACGTGCGTCTGGTGCGCACGGAAATTAAAATCCAAATATGTGCCATACATATGCACAGAAACAACATCTAAGTGCATCGGGTGTGCACGAAACATCTGTCATAGGCAACATGTGTGCCTGACAGCAAAATCAGGTGCATCTGACATGCACGAAAAATCTCGATTTAGTGCATCTGGTGTGCACCAAAATCACACTTCAAAATATGCGCCCAACATGCGCGAAAATCCAAATCAGGTGCATCCATCGTGCACGAAATCAGGAAATCCAATATCAAGTGCCGAACATGCGCAAAATCAAATCAGGTGCACAAGGTGCACAAAACAAATATCGAACATCACCATCGAAATCAAAGTCCAATGCATCTAAGTGCACAAAAGGCGTATCACTGCACTGCAAGCATATATAAACTATACAGAGTGCAGGAACCAAATCGTGTGCGTGCATATGCACAAAATCAACTCAAATGTCTAAAACCGTAAAATCACAAACATGTGAAACCCAAGCACGAAAACGATATCAAGTGCAACCTTGTGCAAAGATCGTAAATCCTCAATCATCAAAATCAAATCATTCGAATAAATCACCCAAAACATCGAAATCAATAATGGCGGAATAGTACCGCTCAAGCGCATCCTCTAAGAATCTCGAGCCAACTGTCGCGGTCACTAGTGGGACGTCTCGTCGATGATCATGAACTCTGGCCTGCTGGTGTGCGTAACAATGACCACTCCTGGTCAAGGTCTTCTCGTAATTCATTCCAGAAAGGTCCTCTCGAGGTCTCTCCCAAATCTCGCATCTGCCGAACTTTCCGGAAGTCATCGTCCCTTACTAGATCTCTTCTCGTTCCTGAACGGCTACATACTCATCGCGACTCCTTCTGGAAGGTATATCCAAGTACCATGCCTCGGCACGCGCATCGCATCTCTGAGGTCGGCGGAGTGGAACGTCATCTCATCTAGATCTGGTACGAACCTCTTACTTCACTTTTCTCTAATGTCGTCTGCTTTGGACTCGTCTCGTCGCGGCTGCATGGACTGAGCCCCAATGGCTATCCTCGTATCGGGTGTCTCCGAAGAAATGCATCTCACCACCTAGCATCCGAATTAAGTCGAGCTATCCGATCGAGTCGTCAAAACCTCATAATCCCCCAAGAGCTCAACATCTTGGGCACAGTTTAATATTATCGAGTACATACCACAGCATCGGTGGTCCAGCCGTAGAAGGGCAAACCCAAGCCTCACTAATGGCGCCGCGGAACTGCCGCAAACCCTAAGGTTCAAAGGCTTTCACACGGTCATTAAGTCGAGTTAGGGTCTCATTCTTCTAGAGGGTCCATAGAATTGCCTGCATGTCTTTCCGAATACTTTAAACTTGGAATAATAGGTTTCGGACATTCGATCGTCTCTGTCGACTCTCAACGTCTCTGCTTGAAGTCGTCTCTTGCTGGAATCAATCTATCTGATGACCTCTCATCGGGTAGGCGAACGAACCACATGTCCTAGTCATTCATCCTCGGTGACTAGCGACCTTCTATCATCTCTTAGTACAGCTCATACTGTAATAGCTCCAACACCTGGGGCGATATCTCGTCGTTCGCAGCAATAACTGGCTGACTCGTCTGCACGCTGAACAGTGCTTCAATCATCAGGAGTAAGCAATACGCCAACGGTTATCAAAATCTGGCTGGCCTCTACATTGGCTCAATCCTCTGGTACTGATCGGCACGTCCAAGAAGTCTCGTAAGGGCGATTCGCCAAATGCTCCTGGCGCGAAAATACAGCAAAAAGACACATCTCCGCAATCGTGTGTCGCCGGAATTACGCCCAGGTCAGTCCTCGTTCGTGACGAGCTCGTGCTGACCGCAACTCTAGCTGTAGCTCTCCCTGCCCGTAATCGTGGCAGCAAAACCATAACTGGTACTGATGAGGCTAGATCGGAATGAATATAATACTGAGCAAAGAAATGTACATCCTAAGGCTTCTTAAGTGGAGTGGCGTGTCGTAAATATGCCGCGGAACATACAAACGGTACGTCACTCTACTTTAGTCACCTATTCCATCAACCAAGGGTCATCCTACGCTCCGAAGATAAAACCTAACGCTCTGATACCAACTTTGTCACGTCCCGAAAGTACGGAACATGACCGGCACTTAAACTACGAAACGTCTCGAGGCGTACGTAATCTAAGTAAACCGAAAACCCAGAAATCCAAACCAAGAAAAGTAGTAGAGTGATGGAAAACCAATTTAAAACAAGTAGTTTTAATAGCATAAGCCGAATTATGCGGTTTTTAAGAACATCAAAATTTACTGAAAATTTCGGCAGAGTCTCCTTTGTAAATACTGGCCCCCAAACGGGATACAACATGAATAGTATATGAAATCAATAAAAAGGCATCCCCAAGCAGGAGCTAGCTCTTCGTCAAACGACGGTCACAACCACACAAGCAATATAATATACAACGCCAACGGCGAGGATCAAAATTCAAAAGGAAACTCAAAACCACAAGAAAACCGCAGAAATATAACGCGCGACTCTAAGGTCGAAGAAATAACATCACGGGTCTCTATCTCAAAAATAAATACATGTTTGGTTGATGGAACTTCTAGATACAACAGAATAATAATATACAAGATATATAATGGGGGTACGATACAAGTAAACCCACCTACTAGCAAATCACCCGAAGGAAACTATGCCCGCAAGCCGTAATGAAACCTGTACGGCAAACCTGCAAGAAACTAGGGCACAACGGGGGTGAGTTGCCAACTCGTGAATAGAAAAAACATCTACGCACAGAAATCGCATAAATAACGCAACCTAGGTCAATGATCATAATATATCCTCAATTATATATATACCTATAACAAGGCTAGGGTAAATATCTAACCCGAGTGTAATCTCATGTGCCCGTGTCAGTGCCTAAGGTAGCAATATATCATATGAATGAGGTATGAATGCATGAAACAGAATGCATGTACTGACGAAGACTGCTTTCATAAATCAGTGAGATTTCTGTATTTTAAAAGTGAGGTACCATAAATGAAATCAGCATAAAACAGTGTCCAGCATCGACACAAAACAAGTGTCCAAATATCTCGATATCTCTGTATCACAATCTCTGTACCTCAATATCTCAAAATCTCAATATTTAGGGCGCCGTCAATCCAGACCGGCCCCTACCATCCATCTCAAGACCACGACGGTATCCTCCGGATATCCGACGCGTCGGGTAATATCACCGGTCGGTAGTGCTCCCCTGCCGGGCACAACGTCAACAACACATTCCTCTTGCCCCGGGGTACCGCACCGGGCCCACCATGTACCCGAAACGGTTCCTCCACTCCTCGAATCGGGTCTCGAAATCCATCAGCAAACTCATGGTGGACGACTCATACATCATGGGAAAACCGCACTTTTTATTTTAAAAGAGAGAAAAGGTTTATTTATGTTTTTGCGGTTTTCCTCCAAATCCAGAAAATCTCATGGAAATCCGAATCCAAAACCTCAATAACAGGTAAAATAGTGAATATATGCATGAGAATCCATGAATGCGGCATAACAATGAATAACAGTATGCATGAAGTAGCAGGTAATAACTAAAATGTCTAAACTATTAGCTAACAGGCTATGTCAAGCAATAATATTTTCTAAGGTGTACGTGACATGGCAATTACCGATGAAGATGTGTGTGAGCCGGCAAGTAAGTGTATGTGGTACATACGCATCATCGGTAATGGTGCTGGTGTCCTAACAGCATGATATCAATAATGGAGTATGAAACATAATGTAAGCATGTGATGCGAAGCGAACCACAATAATGAGCGGGAGCTGAATACTAGACGCAACTATAACTAATCTGCATTAATCTAATATAAGTCCAATAAATGGTGCCTTTTGAAATAACACGAATCATGGGGTTTTGAAAATAGGGGCTACGGTGTTTTTATGAAAAGATACGTCTTTTGAAATATCCGTAGTATCCTTTGGGCTGTCTTTTAAAATACCCACGATTCGTTGGTTTTTGAAATAGGTAAGAATCGAATCTAATCTAACAACTAAACTAAACTAAAGGATAAAGCTAATAAGCTGGACTACAGGTAAGGAAACCGCCTAACCTCTGAGTCGATACATATACATACCTTTATATGTATAGTCGGTGATCCCGCATCAATAATATCATATCCGATACCATATCTATAATCATCCCAAGTCAAGAGTGCGGATCAATCATCAATATAGCTCGTACGTAAATCCGTCGTACGGCATCCCAATCTGGGTACGGGTCAATATCACATTCATCATACTATTCACCTGGTATCCTCTTTATCAAATATCATGATCGGGGTACTGATCTACGTCTAGTACCATACTGATACCGCCTACGTATGCATGGACGTGTGTGAAACACTACGTCAAGGACCCGCTACAACGTCATGTCGTATCTCAAATACGAACCCTGCTATATCACCGATCTCACGGCCTCAAATCAAATCTCATCGACTCAGCTCAATCCCAAGTATCATCCTCAAATCCGTATGTGAACACATAGTCCCATACCCATGTGAACCCATAACTATAAAGAATCCCATGAGCACATATCAATAGGAATGTATGCAAGTATGTATGTGTGTATGTGTAGTGCAACACTACCCTAGGGTTCGCAACACTAAAGTAATCCAACACACCAATATCCATCCTAAGCATCGTTATTAATCCCAAATAACATATAATAATTGTTGGTGTGTATACGCATCCGTATACACCACCACGGACTGCGGTGGTGCTATACGCCATCCACCCGACTTCTCCCCGTAGATATAAATCTACTCACCTGGTCCTCGCTAGCCGGTGCCGACGTCGCCACGCGCTTGCTTGTCGTCTCGAAGTCCACATGGGGGTACCTACATATCATAACGCACCATATCGCATTAAAACTAAATTCGAAATAGAAACAGCATACGAAAATCAAATCGGCACGCGTATCACGCATAGGTCCAAACCTATTGCCTACGCATGCAAGAATAGTCAAACCAACCCTCGATGTCGATGTACAAACGTCAAACCATCGAGAAAAATCCAATCACACTCATTTGCACAATTACAAGCACTAATTATAATATAAAATAGCTTACAATTCCCAAAAACCCCAATTTCACTTAAAAAGTCGTTTTTCCGAAAATCTAGCAAGCACAATTCGCCGTTTTTGTACAAAACATGATGTTTAAATGAATGTAGCGGCCAATATACTTATTAAATATCTTAAATAAGTCATAGAAACAATTTCCGGAATTTAATCTCATTAAATTCCAAAAACCCTAATATTCTAGTTTACAAAATACCCTTTTTAACAATTTCATAGCAAAAATGCACAAACTACAATTTAGGTTGGATTTCCATGAACTAAAGTGTTAAACTACACTTAATAAAGTTAATAATATGATAAAAACCCTAACCATATTTTTAATCTCATATTTCGAATTAAATCAAAAAAACTAGTTTGCAACAAAAGCTTAATTTGGACATTTTTCAAGTAACAACTTGTAATTAACAACTAGATTAGTTTTCTACAAAACTAAATATGTTAATCCACCTCACTAAACCATACACAATCAAACACAACTCATTTCCACAACAAACCCTAACTTGAAATCTTTAATCATGCAATTAAACTCACATAACCCAAATTAACACTTAATTAACTTAGCTTTAAGAAATTAAGTAACAAACTAAGCAAAAAGTTTAGAATTATACCCAAAAATATTTGAAGATCAACAAGCATCCATAGCCCTCCAAAATGCTCTATTTTCATAAGGATCCATGCTATACGGGCTAAGCTAAAATGGGTAGGAGTCGGATTTGGGTTTTGGGATTTTTTTTATGGATTTTGGGGCAATTTTTGATGAAGTTTTGAAGAGAAAAGAGAAGGGAAATGGGGGGGGGGGGCTGTTGCTGCAGTAGGAGAGGGGGGCTGCTGGAATTGGAGTGGGAGAGGAGAGAGAGGGAGGTAGAGAAAGTGGGGGAAGAAGTCAAAGTCAATTCAAGGTCAAAGGTCCACCTCATTTCTCCATTTTCTTTTCTTTTCTTTCATTTCTTTCCTTTGAAATTCAAGTGGGGAAAATAAATGGGGGCTGCTGAATTCTTCAAGGGGAGAAGTAAATGGGAGTGTGTGGATGTGGGTACGGGTGTGGGGTGATGAAAAATGATAAATATAATACCCCAAACATCCATTTACGCTAAAAAAGCCTTTTTTCTTCAATAATTTCTAAACCGTTTTGGCAAATGATTTCGTTCCAAAAACCACATGATAAAATTTTATTTAATGTTTTATGATGCACAAAATTTGTTTCAACTCATTCCAATTTGTAATTTTCCCTAATTAAATGTATTAGTGACGGCTTAAATAATAATAAAATAATATTTTTTTCAGAAAATTTGAAATTTCACCAGTGGCTCAATAAACACCAAATACTAGCAATTACATAGCTAGAATATGTATATTTAATATTTATAATAAGATATTTTCATTTTGACTTTTTACAGAAAACCCCTTTATTTTACCCTTTTTTTCGAAATTTCACCGAAACGATTTTCAAAACGTTACATCTATCCCTTCACCTGATATCCAGACTACGTTACATTTTTCGATCGATTTATCAAAGTCCCAAAATCCCCCGAGAGCTCAACACTCGAGTATAGTTTAAAAATATCCAGCACATGCCCCACGATCTGCGGACCAGCCATAGAAGGGCAAACCCAAGTCTCACTGATGGCACCGCGGAACTGCCGTAAATCCTAAGGTTCAAAGGCGTTCTCATGGTCATTATGTCGAGTTGGGTTTCATTCTTCTAGAGGGTCCATAGAAATACCTGCATGTTCTTCCGAATAACTTAAACTTGGGAAAATGGGTTTCTAATATTCGTTCGAACCTTTTAATTTCGTCTGGACGACATGTGAATACCCTTCATCCGCACGCTAAACAATACTTCAATCCTCAAAAATAGACGATACCCTAACGGTCATCGTATTCGATCCGCAGCTCCCTCTGCCCGTGCGACCGTGGTAACAGAAACCACCATCCGACATCGACGAAGATAGATCAAGGAACGAATAGAATACGATTCAAAGAATATACATCCTAAGGCTTCTTAAGTGGAGTAGCGTATCGTAAGTATGCCGCGGATCATACCCACGGTACGTCTCTCTACCTAAGTCACCTACTCCATCAACCAAGGTCAACCTAGACATAGACAACGTTTAAACCTAGCGCTTTGATACCAACTTTGTCACGACCCGAAGGTACGGAACGTGACCGGCAATTAAATTACGAAACGTCTAAAGGCGTAACGTAATCTAAGTAAGCCGAATCCCAGAAATCTAAACCATTTAAAAGAAGAAGTGTAGGAAACAAGTTTAAAAGCAACATCAAATTTTCTCAAAAAATTCGGCAGAGTCTCCTTTGTAAAAACTGGCCCCAAACGGGTTCAAGCAAGAATATATACATAAGCAATAATAAAGGCATCCCCAAGCGGGAGCTAGCTCTATGCCAATTGGCGGAAACAACCACACAAGCAATATAATATACAATGCCGAAGGGCGAGGATCCAAACTCAAAGAAAACCATCAAAGCCACCTGAAAACCATAATAATACAAGCGCGGCTCTAAGGTCGAAAGAATAAACAACTGGTCTTCTAAATCTATCAAGTAATACAACTCTGGTTGATGGAGCTTACAAGATACAACTGAAATAATAAAAGTACAACGGCGGTCCCGATACAATGAACCAACCTACCAAGCAAATCACCCTGAATGAAATGATGTGCCAGCAAGCTGCCAAGGAAACCTGTACATCGAAACCTGTAAGAAAATTTGGCACAACGGGGGTGAGTTGCCAACTCGTGAGTAGAAGACATCTGCGAGTAGAAATCGCATGCACGACGCTCTCTTAGGTCATAATAATATACTTAATATAACACTAGTCATCAGTAGTGGGATGGTAATAATCTATGCGTAAGTGCAATACTCAGTGCTCGTGTAAGTGCCTCAAGTAGTAACATGTCATGTGTATGAGTATGCATGCACCATGAATGTAAAACAATCAACCATGAAATCTGGATATATCTGTATAAGAAATCTTTAACTTTTATCATAGTAAAATTTTTATGGTAATCTGAAACATCATCAATGAAATCCATAGAAATCCGTGTCAAGTATCGACACAAAACATATAAATCTCAAAGTCTCAATACCACATAGTTTCAATATCTCATAGTCCAAATATCTCATAGTCTCAATATCTCGGGCTCCGTCAGTCCGGATCGGCCCATATCATCAAATCACACGACAACGGTCGGTATCCTTCGGATATCCGCTGCGCCAGACATCATCGGTAGGTAGTCTTCCCCAGCCAGTCTCATCGTCATCCATACAAAAACACTCTCGCCCCGGGGTACCGTACCGGGCCCACCATGTACCCGAGACGGTTCCTCCACTCCTCGAATCAGGTCTCGAAATCCAACAGAAAACATGAAATCTCATCGTGGACGACACATACATCACGAGAAAACCGCAACTTGTATTTTAAAATGAGAGGGAGAGAGAGAGAGAAGTTTTTATATATATTCTTGTGGTTTTCCCTAAAATCCAGAAATCTCATAGAAATCCAAAATCCCAAAATCATGAGAAAATAAATAATGAGTACCGACATAAGCTCAACAATACTGCATGATAATATGAAAATGTGAATGTATGAAATGTCTAAGTAATAAATGCAATGTCTAAACTGGCACATGAGAGTAATCACACAATATTATATTGGACTAGCATTTAGCTGATTATATCAATAAAAAGATAATATGTTCTAAAGTGTACGTGACATGGCAATTGCCGATGATGATGTGTGTGAGCCGGCAAATAAGTGTATGTGGATCATGTGTATCATCGGTAATGGTGCCGGTGTCCTAACAGGCAGAGTTTCATATTAGCTAAAGAAACATATGTATGAATATGCAATACGATGAACACAACATGAATATAACGGTGAATGTGTAGTAAACGCACAACTAGAAAATACACACTAATCACGAGTCATACAGTTTGTTGTTTGAAAAAGCACAAATCGTGTTTTTTAGAAAATTAGAGGCTACGGGGTTTTTAAGAAAAGATATATCCTTTTAAAAATCCGTAGTATTTCTCAGGCTGTCTTTAAAAATGCGCACGATTCGATAGTTTTGAAAATAAGTATGACTCGAGCCTAAACTAAAATCTACCTAACCAACTAAGGAACTAACTAAAAACACTAGTCGAGAGGTAAGAAGAATCCTCCTAAAGTCTGAGTCGATATCTCTAATAGTCGGCGATCCAGCCTCAATAGCGTCACGTACGTAGTACGACTTCCTCGAGTCAAGAGTGCGGATCAATCATCACATCTATGCCTCGTACGGTAAAATCCATCTTACGGCATCCCAAAATCGGGGTACGTGTCAACTATCACATATATACATCATCGTTCGTATAGTATCATCATCAAACAATATCATGATCAAGGGTACTGTACTATAATCGCATACATCCCAATATCATCAAACATATATCATCGTCTGTGTAAATATACATCGTCAAATGATTCACTAAAATATCATGTCATATATCATATCGTGATTAAGTCACATATTACAATCCAGGTTCTATTCTAGAGTCTCGTATATTTCAATGCCATCATCACCTATTATCGTTTATGTATAAATACACATTTTCTCATTTCCCAAAGATCCGCTAATATCATAATACATCTCATATCATAACTCGATCGTATATCCAATATCTCACGGCATCAAGCCAAGTCATACCGACTCATCCCCAGGTACCACATAACATCTTCATATCACGTGTATATGCTATATATATATACATACACATATATTTATACTTACACACATTCCTATACACACACACACACACATACACACACACACAAACACCAAGTCAGGTTTATGTGTGTGCGTGTGTGTGTGTCTACATGAAACCTACGAATTCCCTCCAAGGCAATCATCCTCTGGTTAAGTCTTCCTAAATCAGTCTAATCCAATCTAAAGTCTTCAATAGTACCCTACTCGCCAAGAATCTAAGGTCACGTCCGACTTTCTAATAATATTATGTAATATCCTTGTTCTACGTTTGCAGGGGTGTTATACGCCATCCACCCGACTTCCCCCGTAGATATACATCTACTCACCTGGTCCTTATCTGCCGAAGTCGATGTCGACATCTTCTTCTTCCTCGTCCGAAGTCCACGTGTGGGGTACCTATACGAAAACATATATAATATCATAAACCGAAATCGCGGACAGAACCAAAACAGCGCACGAAACGCGCATAGGTTAAAACCAAAGACCCGCTCATGCAAAATAACCAAATAACCCTCAACATCGGCGTACAAACGCCGATTGATCGAGAAGAACCTAAACACACCAATCATGGTTTCATAAATCACTAATTATAATATGAAGTAGATTGCAACTCATCAAAACCTCAAATTAAATCAAATCGATTTATTTCCGAAAACCTAGAAAGCACTTAATTTTCGTTTTAATTCAAAACTTGATATTTTAACAAAACTAATGGCCATAATATTCACTAAATATCATAACTAAGTCATACAAACCATCACCACAATTTAATCTCATCAATTTGTATTAAATCCAAAATTCTAGTTTACAAAAATATCAAATTTTAACACTTTTTAAAGAAAAATTCACAATTCCATAACTAAGCTTGGTTTTGCATGAACTAAAGTATTAAACTACAATTTAAAATGTTAATAATGTCATAAAAACCCTAATTGGATGTTAATCTCAATTATTTAATCAATTTCCAAAAACCTAGTTTGCA
The DNA here is from genome assembly GCA_030015575.1 of Agapanthus africanus. Lineage (NCBI taxonomy): Eukaryota > Viridiplantae > Streptophyta > Magnoliopsida > Asparagales > Amaryllidaceae > Agapanthus > Agapanthus africanus. Next base: position 450,051,667 of record CM057341.1, on the reverse strand, counting down.
AAATTAGCATAATTAGCATAATTTCCAACTAACAATTTGAAACTAGCAACTAGATTAGCTTTTGCATTCCATTAACATGTTAATCTCCTCATTAAAACCATGAATAATTGAAAAAAAATCCCCACTTGAATTTTATCTCACCTATTTATATGATTTATAAAAATCTAGTTTACAAATAGCTTAATTTGAACAATTAAAATATAACAATTAGTAATTTGACAACTTAATTTCAGTTTGCATACTCTAAGCTGTTATACTACACTTCAAACCATAACCACTTTATGAAAACCCTAACTTAATCTCAAACCCCTTTCTTGAATTTTCAATATTTGAAATTAAAACCTAATTAAGCATCATGATTAATTAAATTGAAGTAATTAAACATCAAGTAACAATTGGTTTAAGATTATACCTTCAAACCATGAGATCAAACATGCAAACTTATCTCCAAAGTGGTCTCTTGCTCCAAGGATTTAAGCTAGATTTGAGCAAAGAATAATGGGTATGGGTTAAATGATGAATTAGTGGAGTTTTAATTTGATTTTTGTTGAATTTTTTGAAGAATTTTTGATGAGAAATGAGAGGAGAAATGTTTGGGCAGCCAAGGGGGAATTTCGGCCAAGAGGGAGGAGAGTGTGGAGTATGTGTGAGTTGGTAGAAATGTGTAGAAGACTTCTTTAATTAATTACATCACTTAAGTCTTTTCACAATTATTTGATTTTTTATTCATTTTCTTTTCTAAACAAAACCTAGAATTTTCGAGAATTTTGGAGACAACTCAAGAAGAGAAAAGCATGCTACAAACTTAATTCTAATATGTCATGGCTCACTTTATAAAATTAACCCATTTCCAATTTATAATTTGCACTAATTTAATGTATAATTAAAGCTTATGTTAATATGTTAATTTAATTAATTTAGGAAAAATATTTTAGTAAACTAGAAATTTACAAGTGACCAAATAAATACCAATTACTAGCAATTACATAATTAAAATAGGCGTATTTAAGTTTATATTGAAAAATAATTGTAGTTGAGTTTTACGGAAAATACGGTTTATTTTACCGATTATCAGAAAATTCACCTAAAGGGTTTTATTTATTTATTTATTTTTAAAGCGTTACAAGGTATCATCAATGAAATCGGTGTCAACTATAGTATGAAGTCTATGAGTATGTGGATATCATCCAACTATATAATCAATGCTTGTATGCATGTGGATTTCATCCACGTGTCAACCAATGACATAATAACATCATGCATGTAAAAATCATAAAAGCTTATGCATGAAAGTATGAGGATATAAATCAACGTGTATCCCTCGCGACACATCAAAATCATGGAATCTGAGTGTCCAACATCGACACACGAAAACATCATGAAATCTGTGCCCCAGCATCAGCACGTAAATCCTCATATATATAGGGCTCCATCAGTCCGGATCGGCCCACGGGCTCTGTCACTCCGGATCGGCCCGTATCATCTCTCAACTCCGGTCGGTAAACTCCGGATATCCACCGAGCCCAATACAATCACCGGTAGTTAGTAGTCCCTCTGCCTTGCTCACCGTCTGCATACACAGCATCCATTTCTTGCCCCAGGGTACTATACCGGGCCTCATCATGTACCCGCACACGGCCCACGACTCCTCCTCGCATGGGGTATATATATCAGAACCGATAAAACTCATTGTGGTTGCTGAAATATCATATCAAGAGAAACCGGGTTTTTAAAACAGTGCATACGTTCTTTTGAAATACCCACAGTCCTCTAATCCAGAAATATCATGGAAACAACATATCTTAATGCGGATAATCATAAAGCATGATGTATGCGACATATAATAGAAATGTAAGCATATCAGTATATCATGCAACATAAAACAGTAATATGCACATATCGAGGGAAAACCGCTCCTTTAAAATGAATCCAGTTTTAAGTTATATCTTGCGGTTCCCAAATCTTCAAAATCAAGCCATAATCATCTATGTATGTGCAAGTACGTATGTATGCAAGTATGAATGTACAATATGTATGTACGCAAGTATGAGTGAACAATATGTATGTACGCAAGTATGGGTGTACAATATGTATGTACGCAAGTATGGGTGTACAATATGTATGTATGCAAGTATGGGTGTACAATATGTATGTACGCAAGTATGCGTGTACAATATGTATGTACGCAAGTATGGGTGTACAATATGTATGTACGCAAGTATGTCATGTAAGGAGTCATATCCTGATGCAACAGTCCTACTGTGTAGTGACATGGCAATTATCGATGATGAAGTGTGTGAGCCGGCAAGCAGGTGTACGTGGAACATACGCATCATCGATAATGGTGCTGGTGTCCTGACAACATGGGTTTAATATAACAATAAACACATTTAACATGTAATGCGATGTGAATAGAAAGAATATGCGGAAAATGAATAATAAACACAACAGTGAAGAATCTACATCAATATATATATGTCATGCAGTTTTTGCCATTTGAAATAACACGAATCGTGGTGTTTAGAAAAAAATAAGGGCTGCGGTGATTTTTGGAAAAGATGCGTCTTTTGGAAATATCCATAGAATCACTTGACCTGTCTTTAAAATACTCACGATTCGTTAGTTTTGAAATAGGTATGACTCGGGTCTAATCTAACATCTAATAAGTAAACTACAGATCTAACTAACAAACTAATCGAAAGGGTATGGAAACCACCTAAATCTGAGTCGATATATATATACATATATGATAGTCGGTGATCTCGGCTCAATAGTATCACATAGATACAATAAATAACATGACATCCTCGAGTCAAGAGTGCGGATCAATCATCAATATATAGCTCGTACGTAAATCCGTCGTACGGCATCCCAATCTGGGTACGGATCAAATATCACATTCATCTCATCATTTATCTGGTATCCTTGTCATCATATCTCATGAACTGGGGTACTGATCTAAGTCTAGTACAAACCGATACCATTTGCATATATATGCGTCTATGAAAACACATGCCTAAAGGCCCGCTAAAATCTCATGTCGTATCTCCTAATACGAACCACATCATATCACCGATCTCGTGGCACCATGCCCAATCTCATCGACTCATCTCCAAATACCATGTACAATCCTCATCAACCATGTGTAGATATACGTATATATATATATATATATACATAATCCCATACCTATGTGTGTATATATATATACATATCCCCATATACGCACAAGTATAACAAGTAAGCATGTGTTTGCGTGTGGGTGTAAACCTTATTCTAGGGCTCGCGACTAAACTAACTAGCGACACCATCATCCAATTGCACTAAAGTTATCCATGACTCTCAAAGTCTATCTAGATAATCATAACCTCACAATACCATATAAATATATCCATATAATATATATATACCATACACAATGCTACGAACTGCGGGGGTGCTATACGCCATCCACCCGACTTCCCCCGTAGATATAATCTACTCACCTTGCTCTACACTTGCCGTTGCCGATGTCGCCACGTGCTTGCTTGTCATCTCGAAGTCCTCGCGGGGGTACCTACACATCATAACGTATCGTGCTGCATTAAAACCCAATTCAAAACCAAAATGACACGCTAAAAGCCTATAGGTTAGAACCTATGGACTACGCCCTTCAAACCACCAAACAACACTCGATATAGACGTACAAACGTCAAGTGATCGAGGTAAAACAAAAATACTAAAATCCAGAATTCACAATACGTAAAACGAAACCCCGAATCAAAACAACAACTCTTGAAAATAGCCCAGATTCTACCCTAGGTGAAATTAGCCAATTTTGCATATATGGAGGGTCTAATTTACTAGAGATAAAGCCACAGAACAAATACAGACACCAATAGTCCCACCCTGGCCGCAATTTGCGTCCAGATTGATTAAAATTGCGGCCAGAACATGAAGGGGGTGGCTCAGGTTTTGGGGTTAGCGTCTAGGTTGCCCCTATCGGAAAAAGCGTTCGATCAAATGGCGCCGTTGCCGGGGAGACGGTAGCGTATTTTCTTTCTTGTTATTCGGGTTAATATTCTTTTTGTATATATTTATAAATTAAAAAAAATCTTTTTGTTATTTTTTATCATTTTTGTGTGCAAGTTTGCAGATTTTTGCGGATTTGCATACTGCGGTCGTGGGGAGCAAAGGATACGTTTAAGGTTAAGGTGATTACGAAGTACAGTGCCAAAGATCCGGGAAGTTTGACCCGCGCAAGCAAACTTTTCAAGCTTACCGGAATTGATTCAACGGGGGTTTCCTAACCCAAAAAACTTAACGGTACGTATTTCTTAAACACCTTCTTCTCAAATCCGACGCATCCAATATACTATTCTTTGCAGGTTTGCTAGCAAACGCTAAAAATTGACTAACCCGTATTTATTGCAGTGCCGTGCTTAAACTAAAAAAATGATTGTTTGATTCTTTATAGAATTTTTATTGAATTGCGCATTGCATACATTAATACGGACTTAAGGGCAAGCGAACCCCACAACATACGGTAAAGGATTTCATCACCTTTTCCATGGCCTACAAATCACGAACTTAAGCATAACGTTTACCCGCACAAACTTTAAAAGAAACTAGACTTTAAGCCTTAAGGACTTCGCGCTCACTAGGAGAAGTTAACTGTGTTTAGAAGCTCGCTTAACGGTATATTGTTTACGGGGTGTCTAGGAAAGTGTTAACGGCGAAACAACCAAAAGAGAAAGGATTATTTAATTAAGGACCTTCGCGAAAGCGTCGGAAAACCTCCCCTTATCTCTGCACTTACCTGGCCTCGTGATCAGTGTATCTTGAGCCCGTTTCTCGACACAGTTTTACTTCGACAATCAAGTTCTGGAGCAGGTCTAGTTGACCTAGGTGAACCCTAGAACGATTAGGTGTGTGGTACTTTTGTGTCGTGATTCATTTGTTCCAGATTCTTTTTGTGTATATATTTCAATCTTTTGTTAATAGCTAACTAAAAAAAAATATTCACATTCTTTTCCCCCTCCTTTTCTCTGCCTTTCTTTCTTTTTCTCTTCATATCATGGGTACCCCACCTCGCAAAACTCTTGCCGAACTTTTGTACCCACAACCAGACATAACTTCCTACGGTTCTTGCTTTGGCCGAATGTCGAACGATCCCTCCATGCCCAAAATCTCTTTGAAAGATCGGATAGACGCGTCTAGGACAAACACTTGCCCTCCTCAATCCACTTTGTATCAACCTTTTCAACCTCCCCCACCCTCTTATGTTGATACCCCTTTTGCAAGTCGTCCTTTGTCCATCGCTGAACATATTGAACAATCCTGTAGCCGATCTTTCACTCCTTTCACCACTACAAATTCTTGGGATCCACAATTTCATTCACTTTCTTATCCAAATGTTGATCCTACTCCTGTCCAACCATTCAATTCCTACCAGTCCTACCCGACTTTTGTACCTTCCCTAGACATTGCTTCTGAACAGCCTTTTGGGAGTTTCCAGTATCCAAACAACTTTGAATCTGTTACTGAAACCCCTTCACAATCCATGTCTAGTCTGGAACAGTCATTGGAAGACTTTAGGGTAGCGTCGTACCAACAGATGATGGATTTGATGCGTCCATGGCCGCCCTCATACAACCTAGTGACCCGGTAGCTAGTTTTCAACTAGCTCCAAATTTTCCAATGTATGAAGAGGAGGTAGGACTGGTTGAGAATTTGAGTGGAGAGAGTGAGATGTACCCCTTTCCGAATCAAGCCTACCCGTTTCAACTTGAATCCCTCAACTCCGGTTTTGAATGTCTATCTAGTGTTCCAAACGATTCATTGATTAAAGATAGAACATATAATGAGTTGTGTGACTTTGTAGTGTTTGATTTGCCCGATTGTGAAGGGTCCTTTTCGAGTGAAACCACACCCAATCCTTTTGACCTCTACACCTCCACTCTAGAACCTGAATTGATTAATATCCATGCTTTTGTTGAGGTGTCTGAGAATATTGATTTTCACTTGATTGAGGATATTGATGCCGGGAATATTTTGGATGATGAACCTGTAGATTTGGCAGAGTTTTTCTCTCCAATTCATCATCCCGAGTCATTAACTGTTTTTCCCGAACCCTATATGCGTCTTGATTTTGATGAAATTTTCGTGGATAAGCTGAATTTTGAGGAAACTTTTGAGGATATTTTTGAGGATGAACCAGTTTTAATTGATGAGTCGGATTTTCCAAATCATCCTGTTCCTTTCATTGACTGTGTACACCCTCCTGAACCTTTAACAGATAACCTTCCCCAATCACCTACCTCCATCCTTTCCATCATTCCGACCTTGCAAGAAACTGTCTCACTTTCATTTCAAATGTCTGGTTTACCGAGTTCGGCGTACCCATGGTTTCTCACGAATCTTGAGGGATTTGACCCCATTTCTCGCCATATGGATAGATTAGTACAATCCATCTTTTCACATAGATCATTACAAATTGTACTAATTTATTCAATCCATTTCCACCCTTAAGTTCGTATTCCACTTCTTTCTCCCTTCCGCCATTCTTCCTCTCATATACCGAGACCGTATCCCGCTTCTATCTTCATACGGTCTCGCGTATTCTCCCTCTCTTTTCTCTACGCCTTCTTCCACCAACCTGTACATTATAGCGATAAAATCTTTGAATGGTTGGTGCTCACTTTTGGCCTGTGTAAGGCCTTGTATAGTTTGAAACTGTTTTCTTTCCCCCTAATCCTGAACTTCAACGCATAACAGTGGAAACACTGTTTTACTTAAGTTTGGGGGGAACCTTTTTGTATATATATATTTTTTGTTTTCCTTTTATGTTTTGTATATAATTTGTTTCTAGGGAGCGCCGACAATTTTGACCCTCTTGGTGTAGCCTGACAGTGAGGGCACTGTCAAGTTTAAGTTTGTGGGTACGCTCGGTACGCATTTCTAACCTTCGCATTCATATGTATATTTTGCATCTGCATACTAAAATCTATAAAATCCATAAAAATCAGAAAATTTTCTAAAAACGTAAAAACTTTTTTGTCAAGTTAGCTAGTGGGAGAACTCAGATTCAACATTTCGACGGTTTTGTTTAATAAGATAAGAATAACTAAATCTTATTTTTAGATTTTGAAAACCTGAAAGATAACTCTCCTTTGAAGTTAACTATAGCTGATATACGTCTTTACATCACACTACACGTGTCGTGAGTTTTGGAAATTAGATGACAAATCTATTATGTCTAAAAACTTTTAAATGGATAAATGATTTTCGGAGGATCAAATAGGTTTGTTCTGAAATAAGTAATATTAAGAATAGTTTATGAAGTGACGCGAATATGAAGGAATGTTATTGATGCCTTAATTGGAACTAATTCTGAAAAATAACCCATCTGGAACTTGATTGGAATGATTACACACCTAACCCACTAAACATGTCTTTTATCCAAAAAAATAACTGAACTACCGATTATATCTCCGTTCGTATTGAATCATCATGATTTTCACGCTGAATTGTCTTTTGTTTTTGGACCTAGGTAACTTGAGTAATTAAGTCCGCTGGGGTGTTTCTACACCTAATGCCCTAAAGCCAATTGGTTTGGGTACATTGGCCCAAAGCTCGTTAAGAAGCCTAGAAAGTCCAGTTTAAAACAAACTCAAGCAAGTGTTCTCTCCGAGTTAAAATTCCTAACGGTTCTTTGTGTGAGAATAATCTTGACAAAAGACAGGTTTTTATAAAAAATATTTCTAGCGGAGATATGAAGGTTTTATTCTATGATAAAGACTATTGCACGTTCACAGAGGTGTGTATGAAATGAAAACAAGAAAAAGGTGGAGTGAAAAATAAGACTTAGTTTCATGTTAGGGAAGATAGAAATTCTGAAGTTGAAATTTTATTGGAAAACGAAACTTGAAAAATGCTTAACTCTTTATAAAACTTATGTGATCCTTTTAAAATTTTTATCTGGGCTTTATTGTGTGACATGATGACTTTAATCGATCCTTCTGGAACTTAACGACACTATTTGCACTACACGTAAAGACATATAAAATCTTAAGTTAAATAAGAAGCGAGGTGTGAAAAATAAAGGTTCGATAGTCTAGACTCAGGATAATAGAATTGTTATTTTCTAAAACAAAACTTTAGGGTTTGAATCATAGTTATTTCCCAAAACTAGCTTGACCGGATTTTGTGGGTAGTATCCACTGAAAACCCTCAGGAGACAACACTTCTGCTACTAGGGACACCCAGAGGTTTAAACGGCATGTTGCACATGCTCAGTGCAATCGCGTTCCCTGCGAAAGTGCGGTTAGGATTCTTTTTTGTGAATAATTGGTTTTGCTCGGGACGAGCAAAATTTAAGTTTGGGGGTATTTGTTCAGACCAAAATATTGCATTTTATACCGCCCATTCTTACACTCGTTTGTTTATCGATAGGTACTCTTGAGCCGTGTTTGCTAGTTAAATGCAGGATACTGGTTCTCAGCTCTAAACAGTGAAATCCATGGAAAAGTACGACAAATTCCGAATTACTGTCAACCACAGATAAACACGGGTCTCCGCTCTCTATCCGTATGTTGCCACACACCAGTTTAAGGGACAAAATGGCAAATCGATGTCATTTTCATGCACAATACCCAATGTCAACACAAGATCCAACATATCTACGCGGAGCTCGAGGAAATCATGGCAAAAGATCTACATCACATCACCTTTTGATCTACTGAAATTCTGGAAGAATTGTGAAGAGCTTCTGAGAAAAGTATTATACCACACTGAAGAGTACACAAAAACAAGGAAACCGACAAAACCCCATCGCCTAACTCCTCATTAAGGCCGCGGTTTCGCGGCATAAGCATGCTTAGGCTGCGGAACCGCGGCCATGATGACTCTGCAAGGTGTCGTTTTCTGGGGGCAGATAGGTACATTCATTTTGATTCAGAATATTGCCCTAGGTTTTCGGTTTACTGCCTATAAATATCCCAGAACTTGCCAAGCCAAGGGTGTTCTTTTCATGCTCTATTTTTGTTAGTTTTTAGTTTTCTTCTTCTTCTTCTCCATCTTCCCTCCATTAAATTGTTGTGAGAGTTTTTGAGTGGAGGTTAAATGAAGATGAGGGGTATTTTGTATCATTCTTTTTAGCTTCCGCCTTGAGCTCTCTACCTTAACTTGATCTTGCAACCTCTTAAGTGAGATTGCAAGTTTAAGCTTTGGTCATTGATCTCAAGGGGTTGTATCATTTTGGAATCAATAAAGTCTTCTCTTTTGTGCTTCATTCACCATGAGTTCTTTGCCTCTTCTTGATCTTGCAACCACTTAATTGAGCTTGCAAGTTTAAGATTTGGTTATTAAACCCATGTCTTGTATTTGGTTCTATGGTTCCTAGCTTCATTTCTTGCTCATTTACTTTCTTGCACTTTAATACTTGCTTTACTTTCATGCACTTAAATTCCATGCACTTTTAATTACTTGCTTGTAATTTTTTCTTTTCTTGGTTTATCTTTTCTTTTGCTCTTTTTGGTTTGTTTTGTGAATGGGTGTAATATGTGTTGTTAAGAATGAATACGATATTGTAAGTTAATGTTTCTTTGCTCATTTCCTTTTCCCGTTATTTTCCTTTGAACTCCGCCCAAACATTACGCAAGCGCTCCGTTAGGCACCCTACCCTACCAAGGTAACGGTGATTCCTAAACGCGACCGGTTGCGTTCGGTTTGGCCGGAGGCGAAAGCAAGAGACAAGAACGGAAGGACAAGGGTAAATAAGCCGGTTTCCATGAATACCGTGCTTAAATCCCCTAATCCACGTTGTTGCCGATTGCTCTAGCTTCAATTGGTCAAGACTCGGCTCAAAGGTTTTGAGTGCGGATTTCCTTAGCTTACACTTTCGTATCTTTTTCTTAACAACTTTATACCTGCATATAAAACACATAGGTTAGATTTGAACAAACATATACAAATTCTTCATTGACTCGTCTAAAACTCGAACGGACATACAACCATCTCCCTGTGGATCGACCCGTGCTCAACCGGCTAGCTGCATAGCGACACCGTCCTGGTCGCGGTTATAACTTTAGATCTTTGAACATCCGACACGCCAAAAGCGTTCGATTAGGGAGGAAGAGGGCAGCCAACTTCTGAAATGAGAAGGAAAATGGTGAAGAAAATGAAGGATGAAGCCAAGTCAAAGAAGACCCCTCACTCTCTCTCATGCCCATGCTTCATATAATATTGTTTTCCTTTTCCTTTTCCTTTTCTTTTCTATTCTTTTCATTTAAAACCCAAAATGAAATGATCATGAAGGAAAACCATGATAAAAATGTAACAAGTGTTAAAAATGACATGTGCATGTCATGTGCACAAAAAACGCTTAATGCCCGATTAGCGATATTTAATCGCGATTTGCATTAAAATAGTGTATAATAAATCATAAAATTTCATAATTTGCATAAATCACATAAAGCACCCTCTTTTTAGTAATTTCTATAATTTTCCAAAATTTTTCCTATTTATCGGTATTTAATTATACCGCCTAATTAAAATATTAAATATAATATTATTTAATTATAAAAAAATACCCAAAAATAATGTTTTATTTTTCTGAAATGTTACAGCATCTATCTTGGAGTGATATACGCGGTAGATTCTGCGCACCTGCGGGTGGTGGCAAAGTGGTGTTATTGAAATTCGATGGAGAACCGTCCATCTCGGTGGATGTGGTGTCTGGTGAGAAAAAAGAAGATGAAGAAATACCGATTTCGGAGTCGATAGACGAAACGCGGACAAGACGGGCACTAGAATCCCGTGTCCAGCCGAGCATGCACTAAGCGGGTTTAGCGCAAGTGGCGGCGTATGTGTAAATTAAAAGAAAGGTTTTATTTTTATTTTTTGTTTGTTTTGGAAAAGACGGATTTAGAAAAATCACAACAAAAAATACATAATCAACCCTAGATCTAAGGTCACCTAGGTCAAGTCACTAAACCGCTCCTAGATTTCTAGAGGACAAATCACAGGATAAATCCTCTACTACCTCTTTATCCCTCCTGTGGCCAGGTAAGTGGGAGGTATCCGCTATGTAAATAGCGGGCCTAATTAAGTAACCACTTGCCTTAGACACACTTTCCTAGACACCACAAAAGAAATGCGGATAAGCAGTAGATTACCCACGACTTTCCTCTATCCTAATTGAGTGCGACGGTCCTTAGAGTCTTGTCTAGATATTTTTTAATTAATGAATGGTGATGCGGAAGCTAGTTTTGTGGGTTTTGGGGCTTAGGAAGGGTAATGAACTCCCACCCAATCTGAATTTGTTCTTTGCCCCTTAATTTCCGTATTACAATATGCACAAACAACCAATATAAAAACACGCAACAAGAATTTGTTTTTTGAACAGCGAATTTTTGCAAAGAATCCTGCAGAAAAATTGTTATTGGATTAATCTGTAGAGAGAGAAGAAGATAGAAATTATACCACAGAGAGCTAAAACTCTAAATCGTTCAAGGTGTCATGGTTCTGCCGCCAAATCCTGCTTCTTGCCGCGATTCCGCGGTCGATTCAACGGTTATTTGAACAATTTTTGGTACCGATGCTCCCCTTGATCCTCTAGTCTCGATGTAATGATCTAAATATTTTTCTCGCTGCTACAGCGATTCCAGATTTCCTTGCAAAATTCACACACTAATCGTTAAGCACACGATGCATTTTTTTTATTTAAATTTTGATGGAATAATAATATTTCAACTCAAATAGCAAGAACGACAAAATTACGCACACATCCTCGGTAACGGCGCCATTTGGTTTGATCTAATTTTCGCTTCTTTGATTTTATAGAAAAGATGTAGTAGTAAAAAAGTGATGAAATGTTTTAGTCATATAATGACCGCAATCAATAACGGTCTCGCGTGTAGCTAGCGTTAGGGAGTACGGGTCGTCCTCTGGGATTTGTGGAACTCGTAAATTCTTGCTTTAGTTGAGTTGAAAGAAATAGTAAAGAAAATTAAGAAATTGTTTTAAGATTTGATTGAAGTAATAGTTTTAAGAAATTCAAGAATTGTATTTAAGAAAATATTCAAGATTTAGTTATCAAGAAAATTGAAGAAGGCTTGTAGGATTCGAACGAAATCAGTAGCCATAGATGATAATTCAAGATGATTCATCTTATCTATTGGTAGAATTACTACTAGATCGATACCTATTAATGAGAATTAGGGATCTATTGAAGAAACTAGAGTTTCTCCTTCATTGCCCCTTGTCTTTTCATTAATTGTCATTCATATCTAGCCTTTAGCAAATCTACTCCCCAAATTGTGATGAAATTCTTAATAAATTGATCTCACTCACAATTTGGACATTAATGATTCTTCTTGCTAAAGTTTATAAACTCCATAAGAATTAAGATGAATATAGAATTCTCTCACCATTAGATTTACCAAATTTTTTTGAATCCTTAACAAGCGGAGATTTACTCACACATTATGAAAATAGAAGAATCAACAAATAGAGATTTCATAATGTGAAAATTTAAAGAAAGAAAGATTAAAAGTAATGATCACCTTTATTATTCAACTTCAAATTACAACTTCTTCAATCCGAGATTACAAGAAAATTCGCTCTCGATCACTCCATTGAAGAGGTAATTTCTCCGTCGATCTTCACTTCACTCGATCACCGTGAGTCTTGGATCTATCAAGGATCACGTGCTCGTTGATGACGATCGGCTTCGCGTAAAGGATCTTGAATGATCTCGGTCGATGAATTTCTCATGATTCTTGATCTTGGATCTTGATTTGGAATTGGATCTTGATTTGGTTTTTGGATCAAAGTGTCGAACTGAAAATCAACAATTATTCAACAACCTTTTTAATGTAGCCTTAGGTCCCTTTTTATAGCCCCTCATCAAGCTTCCCTTATAAGCTAGGTTGTTATAGAGAGGCTTCTAGAATAAGGTAGGTAGTTATGAAGCTTGATCAAAAAGATAGGTTGATGTAGAGAAGTTTCCAGAATAAGGTTGTTACAACGAAGCGTCTCCAAGAAGCCAGGACGTTGCAATGAAGTTTCCAGAGAGTTCCCGACTTCGAAGCCCCTAGCTCGGCCGCAGATCCACGGCGACTCGGCCTGACTCGACCGCGGTTCCGCGATCCATTGGTAAGTTTGTTGCTTCAAAATTCTTGAGTCTTCTAATGTTGGTCTCTAGGTTTATATGTGATATATGGAATCTTCTTATCTCTACTCAATCTCTGCCAGAATTTAACTCTTTGATTTCCTGTATTTTATCGGCGAATTTCTGATTCCGATATCTGATCTGGGCTAATTTCTGCACAAGATCTCAATGAAGAATGTTCGAGATATACAATATTATGCGTGAAATAATAAACATACAATTTCCTTCAAAAGTGTTGCTTACAATGTATAACATATGATAATTGATATTTTCCAGACGAACTTGTAATATGTGTTATATTTATAACAAACATCCTTAGATGATTAGAAAAGTGAGGAAATTGTTATGTTATAAATTGCAATATTTTCGACCGAACACGGGTATTCTTGTAATTTGTTGAAGAGTGCTTCTAGAAGAAGACACATCATTAATTGTATTACCATTTATGTTAAATGTTTAATGAGGTGGAGGTATAAGGTGTTATTTTGTGATAAATGAAGCATGTTTACTTGGTGACTCATGGATGACTATTGTGGAAAGGGTGGACTTAGATATTTTGAGTTATTTTGTGTGATATTTTGTGAGATATTTTGGGATGCTTCATAGTCATCACAATTAGCCATCTTCATTCTATAATTATCTTAAACACTCTCTCTCCTCGAGAGCTCTCTTCTTCTTCCTCAAATCCTAATTGTCTCATGTGTTGAGAAACCTAGGGTTATTGAGACTAATCTATCCATAATCACTCTCTACATGCTCTACGCTGCTTAGATTAGCACACTAGGTACCCTAGTTACCTCATCTTAGTGGTAGGAGCTCTTAGTAGACACTCTAAGGTGGATCTTCTTTGACTCGAGGAGGCCGACAAGGAGGAACGATCCGTACACCCTTCAAGGAGCTCACGAAGAGGAGGAGGAGTGCTAGAAGAAGAATGACTTGATACTTGAGGTATAACTTTCTTACATAGTAGTTAAACATCATAGTTGTTTTGTTAGCTAGGGTTTAGTATCGATCCTGGAGTTTAGTCGGTGTTGCGAAGCATATAAAATTCATTTTTTTCAAACTCCGCCTCCCTGTGAACCCGCGGGGTGCGTGACATCGACTTTCAATTGCCCCCCTCTCTCTCATCAATTATCCTCTGTTTTCTTTTTCTCGTTCTCCCCCTCTCATCTAAATAAAACCAAATATCAACAATGCAAAAGAAGCAACAAGCAGCAAAATGCAACATGTCATGGTGCACTAGCCATGGTTAATTAAAAAGACGGATTTGGCTTAATCATGATTAGTGTTGCACTAATCAAGTTTAATTTAAACTTGGATATAAATAATTGCATAATTATTTATAAAATACCCAAATCCAATAAATACCTTTTAAATAAATAATACAATATAAATCTCCAATTATTTTCCAAATATTGGTATTTAATTATACCATTTTACGAAAACCCAAATTTGCAAATCGAATAGTTTTCGTGAAATATATTATTTTATTATTTAAATTCCAAAAATAATATTTTATATTTCTGAAATGTTACAATCTTCCACCCTTAAATAAATTCGGTCCCCGAATTAAAATTTAAACCCCCAAATACTAAAACATTTCAATAATTAGTTCAAATCAACGGGGCTCCGAAATCACGGAATACTCAAGAATATCACAGCGCATCGAGTGCGCATGAAAATGAATGCCAAACTCAAAATCAAACTCCGTCAAGCATCATGCAATCACTGGAGTTATAATGGAAATACAAATCTCGAAATCCACTACTGAAATCCAAATATACTATAGTTAAAATCATAATACTTATATAGTACGCATTCTTGAAAAATCCTCTAAAAACTGAATAAAACACATGCAAAATCTTTTCCGAATCGCCGTGTGATGCGTAACTCACGGCACAAGTGGTAGATGCTCATTTGTAAATTAGTAAATATACGTTCATATATATTTTGCTCAAATATACGTTCCGCATTTTTGAAATATCCCAAAAGGTTTTCCTTTGTAAAAGTTCGTGTTACTCCTGGGCACGTAGGAAATAGCGAGACTGTAACTCCTTCTTGAAAACTCTTGGTAAATTTTTATGCATGCAAAGGTACTCCGATACTATCCTCATATCAGTCCTGCTCGGCTAATATATAATATAGTACCCATCAAGACAATATGATGCTCAAGAGTAAAATCAGCCTCAAAAAGTGTATCCAAAGTCACGTGTGTCTGGTGCGCACGGAAAAAAAAGCTAATACAAGTGCCACAAATGTGCATAAAAGCAAAACTAAGTGCAACGAGTGTGCACAAAAGTATCTGTCAAGTGCAACGAGTGTGCACGATAACAATATCAAGTGCATCTAAAGTGCACAAAAATCTCATCCAAGTGCAACTAATGAATAAAAATCTCAATCAAGTGCTCCTGGTGTGCACAAAATCACATCACATGCGCCTAGTGTGCGTGAAAATCTAAATCAAGTGCGTTAGGTCCGCACAAAACATCTAGTGCAGTAAATGCACGAAAATATAAATCTGGTGCACTAGGTGCCCGAAAACCTATCAATATCTCAAATGCACACAAAAACAACACCGAGCGTGCCAAGGTGTATAAAATCATAAACGTGTGCAACTGTGTGCACAAAACACGTATCATTGCACATACTGAGTGCATAAATCAAGTCAAGTGCATACAACATGCACGAAATCAAATCGACTGTATGAAATACATAGAATCATAAATACCTGCAATCAAATGCACAAAATCGATATCAAGTGAAACAACTGTGCACAAATCATAAACCAATGTAACGGTGTATAAAACATAAATCAAGTGCAATAACTATGCACAAAACGTAAATATCCAGTAGGTGCAGCCATGGTGCACAAAAAAAAAAATCACGAAACCCAATCATCGAAACTTAAAGTCCAAGCGATAAATGTGTGATACTCGGATCACAAAACGCAAATCACAATAAATGACATTGAGGTACACCTTCTTCAATGTCGAAAAAAGATGGTGAGCCCAAAGCTGGCAGAGCAAGAACATCCGCTTGCCTCTTGCTCACGGTCTGGCGTCCTCTGTCTCTGGGTCCTTTTCTTCTCTGTGGATTACTAATCCCACTATCTTTCTGCTCGTCGGCCCGGTTGGGTATAATAACGGAACAGTTCCGCTCTAGCACTCCTCTGATCATCTCTTGGCCAATTATCACGACCACTCGCAAAACGGCACGTCGCTGACGGCGGCATCTAGCCTTCTGAATAAGCACGACACAACTGATCCTGGGTGAAAATCTTCATCACTGCGGTGTCCTAGAAAGAAAATACTTAAGGTTTCTTCTGATCTCACCTATTCCGAACTATATGGAGGTTGGCACTCTTTACTAAACACTTTTCTCATCTGGACGGTTGCGTCCTCAGCACGGCTTTCCTCTGGAATTTGGCTGTATCCAATTCCTCTACATACGTACCAATCCTCTGGCATCAACGGGGAGTAACACAGCTCGTTAATATCTCGCACGACCCTATTGTTCCACCCGTCTTTATTATCATCCACTTTGATTTCATCTCTTGCTGGCTAGTTACTGTAATTCGTTCTCGACTACAGTCAATTCGGAGTCTCTCATACGGACTCGAAATTACGAACTCGGGTATCTTCTCTGCTCTGTTGAAGATATCTAGTCGATAACATCCATGGGAACTCGCCCAATTTATCAGAGGAATACGCTTCATTCGTCCGTTCTCGATCAACTCACAACACATCTGGGTGAGGTCCTTCTATCTGAAGTTGGTCAACATACTGATCTCACATCCGAGCATCCAACGAACAATATCCTCTCTTGATCGATTTACTCTAGATCCGAGTAAAATCCTTCAAACTGGAATTCACCAACTTAACTGAGCCTGTGTCAGGCATCCAATTAGACGAATTATCTTAGTCGCTCAAGTCAAGATGGACCAGCTATCTTCTGTGACGTCTCTACCTGTAAATACTAATGGTTTCAGGTCATAAACTCTGGAGGCAACATCCTGTCAATCTCAGCAACAGTTGGGTCATCTATCAGCACGGTAGACAAAATCAAGACCTCTGGGTAGGCTGTACATCAACAGTCCTCTCAATTTGGCAGCTGCTATCAATGGCCTGATCATCCAGTACAGATCCGAACACTCGCCTAAAACGAGAGATCTCAACACAAACACTATACTGATACGTCCCTATTGTTAGTGTATATGCCCTAGAGGCCATTACTGTATCATACTAGCTTGTATATTACTTAATGGAAGCTTGGGATATTCACAGTTGTATATACAATCTTGCTCGAAATGGTAGTATGCTACTTGGTTTGTCTCTGCTTTAATATGTGCATGTGTTTCTTTTAGCATATTGCTGGTATACATATTAGTAGAGCCCTTAGGATCTTTGCTTGATTACCAGCGTTGTGATGGCGCTCGCACTCGTGGGAGCTGGGTAATCTATAAGCACATCCTTATACAGGTCCCTGGTCGTTGGACTATCGAGACAGGGCATCGATACTCCGGAGTAGACTAGCGTATGCGCTTCTCATCCCAGTGTGGGAGACGGTCTGTCCCACAGCCGTTAGTACGTCGTACTTGGGATAGTATGCGGGTGCTCGTTAGGTTACGAGTACACTGGACAGGACTCGTCGGGAACTGTTGGTTGGTAATATACCTATCGTCAGTTATCAGTTCCCAGGTGACATGAGTACAGCTTAGTCCGCTGACTTGACACTGTCACTTCGCCTCGAGTGTGTTCCCACTGCACTTTGATTGCTACCCTACCACGGCTCAAAGGAGCTGTGCAAACAGGTAGTTTTTGGGTGCAGTCCCGAAGCACTTGGAGGCAGTGACGGTTAGACAGGATTCGTCTCTCCCGGTATTGGGGGTTGACATCGCGCTGTGTCTAGGAGAGCCATTACACGAGTAGTCCCTGGCCAGGGCAAGCGAGATATACTGGTAGGTTTCCAGTGTTATCTCAGGGTGTTCTGGGCTACACTCCGACACGACTTGTACCGCTATTAGGGGACTGACGTTCACCGCCCCCCTAGGCCCGCCATGCGATGTATCAGACGAACAGACCGGACTGTACGGAGACTGTCACATACAGGCTCAGTAGGAGTGCAGATGGGGTTCACCTCGTCAGTCTTCTTATCGACATCTACCTGGGGACCGTTACGTACAGCTAGTGCCGCTTGCGGTCTGTGGTTAAACCCACTGCCAGCGTAGTGTCGAGTCTTTAGAGTCCCACACAGAGAGCTATTCGCCTTTAGGCAAAACGAGTAGAGGTCGCATGGTTTTGCGACAGGGTTCGTTCGCATCCGCGCACTTGTGCACGTTTGCTGTCCGGACAGTTTATACTAGCGGGCTTTGGTTTAAGCCGGATCCTAGTTTATGATTTGAGATTGGTTTTTCTCAGGGTATTCGTGTTCCTCGGATCACGAATGCGGGTGCGTATGCACAGTTGCTTGAGATTGGGGGAGAGGACCTTGTTTAGGGTTAATGGCTTTTGTCATTTTATTAACCCTATTGATTTTGTGTGGATTATTGTTAATTGATAATTAGCTTAATTATTGTGCATGGTTGTTGTTGACAATTTGACTTCATTGACTTGTTGACCATGTTGACAACTTGACCATAATCATTTCATTTGGAAGATGCTCTTTGATCTTTGCAAAAATGAAATGATAATGGTCAATTCATGATTTATCATGACAATTTTCAAGCTAATTATCTAATTAAAATTGTCCTCACATATTAGTGAGAATGGCTCACTATTATTTCATTCTATCATATCTTTTCTCTCTCTTGCTCATCCTCTCCCTCAAGCTCTCTCCCTCTCATGTGTTGAGAAACAAAAAGGGCTTGAGAAAAACCCTCTCTTGATCTTCTCTACTCACTTCTAGGGTTCAAGTCTTAGCATTTCTTGTACTCTAGTTACTCCTAGCTTGGAGTTGAAGCTAAAGGTGGTGGCTTTCGGGTGGATCCTTCTTTGACGGGAGAAGACAAGCAAGGTGATCCTTTTCTACCATACCTAGGAGCAAGGAGAGAAGGACTAAAGACCAAAGGTATAACCTTTCATCACTTAGCTACTTTGTAGTTAGGGTTAGCTAGTTTATGTTTAGCAAAGATCCTCACAAGCATAGTCCATGTTGCCTAAGTCATTAAAAATCCGATTTTTATTATGTTTTCCGCCTCCCCGTAAGCACCGGGGTGGGCAACACGGACTTACAGTGGTATCAGAGCCTAACTAAACTCAAACTAGCTAAGTAGTTAAGTGTAACGAAGTTTCGAAACCGAAAAACCCTAAAACCAAACTTTTTCAAAATCCAACTTTCTGTTAAAATTTTTCCTGGTTAAAATGAAAAACTGTATACTTGTAAAATCGTCTCAGGGTTTTGTGAATACACCCAAGAAAAACGATACCCTAATTCCCTCAAGTCGCCGCGCTTCCGCCGCATGAAGTAGGTATATGCGGCGGAACCGCCGCGGATTGTGGTTATCGGCGCATCGTTTTTCGTGCAGAGTGTGTTGTTGTTGGTTTTAGGATTTTTAGGATATGTTATATGTGCCCAGATTTTCCAGAACTAAAATTTACTTTTGGGGGCCTATAAATCCGTATTTTTCGGAACTTCACTACACTTTAACTATATCGGTTATATCTGTGATGCTTGTATGTATTGAACGTCGGCTAATCGCTATAAGTCGATTAGTCGGGGTTATACATCTCTGTGATCTGTGATTGTTGGTTTGTGGATATGAATGGATTGGATTGTCGCGGGTGAATAGCCGGGTTGGATGTGAGATGAGCGTTATTTTCTTTCATTCATTTGTAACATGTAAATTGATGTAATAATATTCTTTGTATGGCCGCACAACCGGGTCGGGGTTGTAGCCGTCATTGTATAATTCTTTTTACTGTTTTTGCTCCTAGGATAGACCCATGGAGGGGGTGCACAAACTACCGGGTATCTCGAAGTGCCGAGTGGCCTACTCACGGTGGTGAGGGAGGTTGCTTCGCTTCGGGTGCTTGGCGGGTAGTTTGCCGCACCCGTAGGGGTCTTGGGTGGGGTATTGGCTATTCACCGCGACCGTGTAACCCGCTTTGCGTTGCAGGCTCGAACGCATTGCGGATTCCTAGTATATCCAATGTATTCATCTGTGATCTGTAATGTCTATCATTGCTATATATTTATATATAATAACTATTTAGGCGTTGCTTATGTTTTACAGCCGCGCTAGCCCAGCCCCCGCTCTGTCGTTAGTTAAGTAACCTAACGGGTGATGACGGGGCCCCGTGGCGAATGCGAATGGCATAAGCGTACGTCATATTTTGGTTGTTTTCTGCAATGGTAGGTTTAAATGATGGGACGCATTAAAAGAACTAATGCAAGAAATAAACCAAGTAAAAGTCGATTGGAACACTTTGAAAACCACTCGGTTCTTTTCAAAACTAAACTTTTAAACGCGGAGCTTGAACCACTCCTTTTAAAAGCTATCTCGTTCCATCGATTATATCAAGTTCACTACGTTCACGGTTTCGCCAAAACCATCCGTAGCCCTCCATCATTTCGGTTAAATATTCGGTAGTATTCAAGCTATGTATTTTGACCTCACGCCAAGGCATAGTGATTGGTAGCTACCGGATATTTATCCGTTGCATAGATAGAATGCGTTGATTTGAGACAGTCGTACTGCCGTTTTGGCCTACGTCAAGGGTAGGTACGGGTGGGTTCAAATTAACCAGGATAATGATGGGAAGAACTTGACATGTGACTTATGACATTTTGACCTCACGCCAAGGTCATAAGAGCATGGGGCAAAAATCCACATCGGGAGTTTCATAAGTACTGAAACTTGCTAGCGTTGCATACCATTTGGAGTGTGATAATTCTGGTAGGATTCCTTCGGTTTTATCACGCGATGATATTTGGATCCCGATCCTACTGTGAGTATATGCTACTCCTCGGGAAAACTCTCACTTAACGATCAATGCTATAAACCTAGTAGGTGCCTAGAAAGGTGTTAGCGGGGCTACGCCCATAGGGAAAAGAGGTTACTTAATTAAGGAACTTCGCGAAAGCGTTGGAAAACCTCCCTCGAAGTACCGACACTGGCCTGGCTGAACGGTTAAGCAAGTATTGTACGGTGAGAATGATCCCGGCTAATCCTTTTCTTTATGGTTTGAGAAGGGATTCGAGAGACAGTGGGAGCCATCCAGTTTAGACAAATTAAAAACCACTCTAAACTTGCAAGAGCATCATGCTAAAGTGTTTCTTTTCTCTCTCCTAATTGCAGCGACCATTCAAGATGACCGGACTTAAGTTACTATTAGATAAAAACATATTGACAGGGCCAAACTACAAAGATTGGCTCAGGAATGTCAAGATGGCTATCACTTATGACAAGCTGGGGTATATACTTACCACCAAAGCTCCCCCCGTCCCAGGTCCCACCTCCAGCGTCGCGGATGTAGAAATCCGTAAGACATGGGAGATAGATTGCGCGAGGGCCAAATGCCTCGTATTAGCCTCGATGGACAACGACCATCAGAGGAGGCACGAGAATATGGACCTAGAGTCCATATTTCTCCATACAAAAGAACTGTATGGAGAGCAGTCTCGTATCGCAAGATACGAAGTGTCGAAGAAGCTCTTTTCGGCAAGGTTGGCCGTCGGATCATCGGTAGCGGACCACGTGCTTAAGATGATCGGCTACATAGAGGAGCTCGCGGACCTCGGGACCACGTTGGAGAATGAACTCTATACTGATCTGATTCTCCAGTCCCTTCCTTCCACTTACGCCCAGTTCATTCTCAACTTCAACATGCAAGGAAAGGAGGTTGAACTTGCCGAACTTCTGAACATGTTGAGGACTGCTGAGGGCACCCTACAGAAGGGTAGGGAGACATCCACTTTGTTTGTAGGAGGATCTTCCTCTTCTAGGTCCAGGGCGAAAGCCAAGGGCAAGAAGAAGAAAGCCCCCGCCAAACCAAGAGGCGGTGTCGGTAAAGTGGATACGAAGGGAAAGGGTAAAGCAACAAAGATAGCGGGGAAGCTGGTGGGGAAGGAAGAATGCTTCTATTGTCACAAAAGTGGCCACTGGAAACAAGATTGCAAGGCTTGGAAAGCCAGAACACAGGATTTGAAGCGAGTTGCAGCTTCAGCTTCAGGTGTGTATGTTATTGAAAATTGTCTATCAATAAACTCTACATCCTGGGTATTGGATACCGGATCAGGATCTCATATCTGTAATTCTTTGCAGGCATTGAGAAAGCGTAGAGTTTTGAAGGCAGGTGACATGACCCTCAGAGTTGCGAACGGTGCTAGCATGGATGCAGAGGCCGTGGGGGACTATCACCTGGGATTATCAGATGGACACTTTTTGGTTTTGCGTAGTTGTTATTATGTACCAAATGCAACCTGTAATATCATTTCTGTATCTTTATTATCTAAAGAAGGTTATGAATTTGCATTTGTAAGTAATGTAGTGAACATTCACCTTAATCAAGTGTTGATTGGGTCAGGTACATTGAACAACGGTATTTACGTTTTAAACCAACCACAGGTTTTCAATATCCAGAATACACACAAAAGAAAGTCTCCAGAAATTAATAAAACTTTCTTATGGCATTGTAGACTGGGTCACATCAACGAGAGAAGATTGACTAAGTTACATACTGAAGGATATTTAGATTCGTTCGAATATCAATCGTATGCAACTTGTCAATCCTGTCTCAAAGGAAAGATGACAAAGGCTCCGTTTTCTGGACACGGAGAAAGAGCGAGCGAGCTTTTGGGACTCGTACACAGCGACGCGTGCGGTCCAATGTCTACACATGCGCGAAGCGGTTTTTCTTACTTCATAACTTTTACGGATGATTTCTCAAGATTCGGACATGTCTTCTTAATAAAGCATAAATCCGAAGCTTTTGATAAGTTCCAGGAATATAAGAATGAAGTAGAAAAACAGACCGGCAAAAGTATCAAGATCCTAAGATCGGATCGAGGAGGAGAATACTTAAGTGCCGAATTCCTGAATTACTTAAAAGAGAATGGAATTCTCTCTCAGCTTACTCCTCCATACACCCCGCAACATAACGGTGTATCGGAGAGACGGAACCGAACCCTATTGGATATGGTACGGTCCATGATGAGTAATGCTGAGTTACCGCGATCTTTCTGGGGATATGCGCTAGAAACAGCTGCATATCTTTTGAACCGTGTTCCCACTAAGACTGTGCCTACCACACCATATGAGTTATGGAGTGGGAAGAAACCCTATCTTCAATACTTGAAGATTTGGGGATGTCCAGCTTATGTCAAAAAGCAGCATACGGACAAGCTCGAGGCACGCTCAGTACTATGCAAGTTTGTGGGATACCCAAAGAACTCCAGGGGGTATCTTTTCTATTACGCAGAGGAACAAAAAGTCCTTGTTTCTCGCAATGCCCACTTTCTGGAACATCAGTTTTTAGAAAAAGAAATAAGTGGGAGCGCAATAGAACTGGAAGAAATTCCAGAACCACAAACTATTACTGAAAGTTTAGTGGAACCAGAAGGTTCAAAAGAACAGGACATTCCTACGCCGCTCCGCAGGAGTAGTAGGCAGTCTCATCCGCCCGAGAGATACTACGGTTTTCTCATTGACGGGGATAGAGAGGACTGCATCCTAGATTGTGATGAGCCTACTAGCTTCCAGCAAGCCATTCAGAGCGTCGACTCGGTAAAATGGCTGGATGCAATGCGGACCGAGATGGAGTCCATGTACACCAACAAAGTATGGACGTTGGACATTGCTCCAGACGGGGTAAAACCCGTAGGATGCAAGTGGATCTTCAAAAGGAAGATTGGTGTAGATGGACAGGTTGAGACCTATAAAGCTAGACTGGTAGCAAAGGGTTTTCGTCAGCGACCTGGTTTGGACTATGACGAAACCTTTTCTCCAGTAGCTATGCTGAAATCCATTCGGATCCTTCTTGCCATCGCTGCTTTCCACGATTATGAGATTTGGCAGATGGACGTAAAGACAGCTTTTCTAAATGGTCATTTAGAGGAGTGTGTCTATATGGACCAGCCAGAGGGTTTCATTCAGGGTGGGAGCAGCGGAAAGGTGTGCAAGTTGCTCAAGTCCATTTATGGACTCAAGCAGGCATCGCGGAGTTGGAACATCTGTTTTGATGAGACGGTCAAAGAATTTGGCTTTATCAAAAATCCAGATGAACCATGCATCTATTGTAGATTTGTAGCGAGAACTGTAGTATTCCTCGTTTTATACGTGGATGACATTCTTTTAATAGGAAATGACATTCCTATGCTACAATCTGTCAAGGGGTTCTTGTCACACAGGTTCTCCATGAAAGACCTGGGTGATGCCTCCTACATTCTGGGTATCCGGATCTACCGTGACAGATCCAAGAGGATATTAGGACTCTCGCAGTCCAGGTACGTCGACACCATACTAAAGAGATTCAGTATGGAAGATTCCAAGCGCGGTAATCTACCGGCTTGTCACGGGATCACCCTCTCCAAAGAGATGTCTCCCAAGACTGATTTGGAAAGGGATCGCATGTCTATTATACCCTACGCTTCTGCGGTAGGCTCTATAATGTATGCGATGTTGTGTACCAGACCGGATGTGGCTTATGCACTGAGTGTGGTAAGCAGGTATCAGTCAAACCCTGGGGAGAAACATTGGATAGCAGTAAAGAACATTCTCAAGTACCTGAGAAGGACTAAGGAGATGTTCTTGGTGTATGGCGGAAAAGACCTGCAGATTGAGGCCTTTGCTGACTCCAGCTTCCAGAGTGACAAGGATGATTCCAAGTCCATGTCGGGTTTTGTCTTTACTCTCAATGGAGGGGCGGTGTGTTGGAAGAGCTCCAAACAGGAAACCGTTGCTGACTCGACTATGGAAGCGGAATACATCGCTGCATCTGATGCCGCAAAAGAAGCTGTCTGGATGAGGAAGTTCTTGAAAGAACTTCAGGTGGTTCCGTCCATTGTTGACCCAATACCTCTGTATTGCGACAACAACGGGGCTATAGCTTTAGCGAAGGAACCCAGGTCCCATCAGAAATCCAGACACATCTTAAGGCGGTATCACCTGATCAGGGAGATCGTGGATCGCCAGGAGATCGAGGTCCGGAGAGTTGCATCAGAAGATAACACAGCAGATCCATTCACCAAGGCCTTGCCCCAGACTCAGTTCGAGCGGCTGATCGAGATGATAGGTCTTCGATACGCCAGTACATGGCCTTAGTGCAAGTGGGAGATTGTTAGTGTATATGCCCTAGAGGCCATTACTGTATCATACTAGCTTGTATATTACTTAATGGAAGCTTGGGATATTCACAGTTGTATATACAATCTTGCTCGAAATGGTAGTATGCTACTTGGTTTGTCTCTGCTTTAATATGTGCATGTGTTTCTTTTAGCATATTGCTGGTATACATATTAGTAGAGCCCTTAGGATCTTTGCTTGATTACCAGCGTTGTGATGGCGCTCGCACTCGTGGGAGCTGGGTAATCTATAAGCACATCCTTATACAGGTCCCTGGTCGTTGGACTATCGAGACAGGGCATCGATACTCCGGAGTAGACTAGCGTATGCGCTTCTCATCCCAGTGTGGGAGACGGTCTGTCCCACAGCCGTTAGTACGTCGTACTTGGGATAGTATGCGGGTGCTCGTTAGGTTACGAGTACACTGGACAGGACTCGTCGGGAACTGTTGGTTGGTAATATACCTATCGTCAGTTATCAGTTCCCAGGTGACATGAGTACAGCTTAGTCCGCTGACTTGACACTGTCACTTCGCCTCGAGTGTGTTCCCACTGCACTTTGATTGCTACCCTACCACGGCTCAAAGGAGCTGTGCAAACAGGTAGTTTTTGGGTGCAGTCCCGAAGCACTTGGAGGCAGTGACGGTTAGACAGGATTCGTCTCTCCCGGTATTGGGGGTTGACATCGCGCTGTGTCTAGGAGAGCCATTACACGAGTAGTCCCTGGCCAGGGCAAGCGAGATATACTGGTAGGTTTCCAGTGTTATCTCAGGGTGTTCTGGGCTACACTCCGACACGACTTGTACCGCTATTAGGGGACTGACGTTCACCGCCCCCCTAGGCCCGCCATGCGATGTATCAGACGAACAGACCGGACTGTACGGAGACTGTCACATACAGGCTCAGTAGGAGTGCAGATGGGGTTCACCTCGTCAGTCTTCTTATCGACATCTACCTGGGGACCGTTACGTACAGCTAGTGCCGCTTGCGGTCTGTGGTTAAACCCACTTCCAGCGTAGTGTCGAGTCTTTAGAGTCCCACACAGAGAGCTATTCGCCTTTAGGCAAAACGAGTAGAGGTCGCATGGTTTTGCGACAGGGTTCGTTCGCATCCGCGCACTTGTGCACGTTTGCTGTCCGGACAGTTTATACTAGCGGGCTTTGGTTTAAGCCGGATCCTAGTTTATGATTTGAGATTGGTTTTTCTCAGGGTATTCGTGTTCCTCGGATCACGAATGCGGGTGCGTATGCACAGTTGCTTGAGATTGGGGGAGAGGACCTTGTTTAGGGTTAATGGCTTTTGTCATTTTATTAACCCTATTGATTTTGTGTGGATTATTGTTAATTGATAATTAGCTTAATTATTGTGCATGGTTGTTGTTGACAATTTGACTTCATTGACTTGTTGACCATGTTGACAACTTGACCATAATCATTTCATTTGGAAGATGCTCTTTGATCTTTGCAAAAATGAAATGATAATGGTCAATTCATGATTTATCATGACAATTTTCAAGCTAATTATCTAATTAAAATTATCCTCACATATTAGTGAGAATGGCTCACTATTATTTCATTCTATCATATCTTTTCTCTCTCTTGCTCATCCTCTCCCTCAAGCTCTCTCCCTCTCATGTGTTGAGAAACAAAAAGGGCTTGAGAAAAACCCTCTCTTGATCTTCTCTACTCACTTCTAGGGTTCATGTCTTAGCATTTCTTGTACTCTAGTTACTCCTAGCTTGGAGTTGAAGCTAAAGGTGGTGGCTTTCGGGTGGATCCTTCTTTGACGGGAGAAGACAAGCAAGGTGATCCTTTTCTACCATACCTAGGAGCAAGGAGAGAAGGACTAAAGACCAAAGGTATAACCTTTCATCACTTAGCTACTTTGTAGTTAGGGTTAGCTAGTTTATGTTTAGCAAAGATCCTCACAAGCATAGTCCATGTTGCCTAAGTCATTAAAAATCCGATTTTTATTATGTTTTCCGCCTCCCCGTAAGCACCGGGGTGGGCAACACGGACTTACACCTATGTCATAAGAAAACTGTATGGTTACTAGGCACACTCATAAGGTTCTACAAGGCATCAACCATGCCTGATTTAAAATTTAGACGTGCCGAACAACCCTATCCAAGATCTTTAAACTAGAGATTAGGCGAAACAAAGCATGTTAAATACTTTAACATCTAAGAGTTTGGGATTACAACCTTTGTAGTCCGGTCCTTCGCTTCATAAGCTCCGTGTTGAGGTCCCTTCTCTGCGATCATCATTTACCCAGACTCTAGAGAGGTTCCACGAAGAGAAAGATGCATGCTTGCTTCCGATCTTTGATAACAGTGATGATCTACCTTGAAGTTTCATTAACACAAGCTCTCACTTATAAATGAAGTGAATACCCTAATCTAAATGGCTAGGATAGATTAGGATGATGAAGTAGGATTTTAGCTCTCATTTGTTTTCTTAATCTCACTCAAAATCATCACAAATGAAAAAGCTAGTAAGCTTTTCCATGAAAGAAGAAGGAAGAAGAAGAACCAATCTCTTTGTGATGAATAATGAATAACTCTCGTGAGGTTAGAAATGCAACCATGGGTTAAGTATGAAGACTTAACCAATGTAGAGAATTAACTATGGTGAAGGGTTGGGTTGGGTTAAGCAAATATCTACACAAAATATCCAAAGTCAAAGTCAAAGCTTCAAGAAGCTTCTTGAAAGCTTCATGCAAGCTTAACCCTAATCCAAACCTTAACCATATTTAAACTACAAAAATCATGTTGCATTTATAACCCTAACATGGTACAATATTATATATCACATATACAATATTTATTGTAACAAAATAAAATAATACAACTAACATATATCACATATATATCAATGTATTACCCGAGTGAGAAAAAGAATCTTTTAGTGAGCTTATGTTAGTTAATGTAATTTAATATATCAAATATATAATTATACATTAAATTATCGAATCAACACTTGATCCGATAATCTGGCTATTTCACAAATAACCGACTAATATAATCCGTATCAGTTCATCGAATCAACACTTGATCTGATGACCCGGCTATATCACATATACCCGGCCGATATCTCATATCGCGAGATTCTAATACGGTATCACATACACGTATTGTTCTCGGTCCCGCACATATCATATATGTGCTCCTACTCCGTTTTTCCTGAGCCAGGAAACCTCTGTGTAGGACACTAAAGAATCGTCAATACGCCGGCAGTAGGTGATGATCATATCAAACACCCACATGCTGCAAGAGGTCGGCTAAACGTAACAGCCACCCAGGTATTGAGCAATCAGAAGATCAAAAATCAAGCCTGTACTTTCTCCTACGAATCTAGTTAGTAACACTCCCGTACAGTCCGGTCTCTTCGTCTGATATGTCGCATATCTCGCCTAGGGTGGTAAACGTCAGACCCCAGTAACTTGATAAGTCGTATCGATATGAGGTCTATAACAGTTCGAGAAACTACTGATAACACTTACCAGTAAATCTCAGCAACCCTGGCCAGGGATTTCCAGTTATAGCCAATCGAACATAGCGCAACATCAACTCTCTATACCGGGAGAGACGAATCCCCTCCTATCGCTCATTGCCTCCATGTGATTCGGGACTGTACCCAAAAGCCACCTTTTTGCACGCCCACTTGGACATGGTATCATGGAAATCAAAGCACAGTGGGAATCATACAAGACTCTATGACGATCTCGGGTCTACAGACTAACCTGTACCAGTGTCACCAGAGAATTGCCATCTGACGTGAGGTATAATACCATCTGGGAGTTCTAGGCGAGTCCGTCCAGTGTACCCAGTCTCCACTGAGCACCCGTACACCATCCTTGATGTCAAACACCGATGGATATGGGATCATCCATCGCCCATCATATGGGTCAAGATGCGTATACGCTAGTCTACTCTGGTGTATCGATGCCCTGTCTCGATATACCCTCGACTAGGAACAGTTATAGGATGTACTCGTCGACTACCCTGGCCCCATTAGTATGATCTCATCATAGTCCCAGTAGTCGAGTACATATCCTAAGGGCTTTATCAACATGTAACATAGAGACAATCAGAGTATATGTTAAGATAAAGTGCAACCAGATAGCATACTATCATGTCGAGCAAGAAAGTCCTCCCTATATATGTCCAAGCATCCACTACAATATACATCATATGTACAGTAATGGCCTCTAGGGAATACTGTAGGGTTACTAGGCACTCTAACAAGGTTCTACAAGGCATCAACCATGCCTGATTAAAATTTTAGCCGTGCCGAACAACCCTAAACAAGATCTTTGCTAGATAATTAGGGTTTCATATGCAAGTAAATACCATTTACGACTAAGTGAATACGAAATACAACCTTTGTAGATCGGTCCTTCACTTTAAAAGCTCCTTGTTGTAGTCCCTTCGCTGCGATCATGGTCCTCCCGGGCTCTTTCATGGCTTCACGAGGCAGAAGGAGCGTCCTTGCTTGAAGTCTTCGAGGCCGAAGATGATCTACGTCGAGGGCATACGAACTCAAGCTTCTACTTCACTAACTAGAGAATTAATGAAGTAAACACCCTAAACTAAAGTGCTAGTCTAGTAGAGGATGAAGAAATAGGAAGTGGGTTCACTTCAGAATTAATTTTCTCACAATCTATCACTCTCTTTTGAAAACCCTAGCAAGCTTTTCTTTTGCTCAAAGAAGAAGAAGATGAACAAATGAAAAGATGAGGATAATGATCAAGTCAAGAGCTAACCATGGGTGAGTGAGTATCATATACTAACTCATGTAGAGACATAACCATGGCTAATCTAAAATGGTTAGGTTAAAAAAATCCAAATTAAAACAAAGATAGTGGACTTTGTCAAAGCATCCAAAAGCTTCTACAAGTTTCATGCTTGTGACAAAAGCTCCACTAATTTGTAATTACCTTAAATAATTATAAACCATCATTTAAAATAGAATGGTGTATGTCTTGCACACCCATGAATGATGTATCAACAACCATGATACAAAATGAAAACACATTTTAATATATATCACATATATATTAAAGTTGTGCACATGTGAGAAAAATCATTAAATAAACAAATGTTAGTTAATGTAAATTAGTATATCAAATATACAATCATACACTAAATTATTAAATCAACACTTGATTTAATAATCCGGTTATATCTCATATAACCGACTAGCATCCAATGTATCGACTTATCGAATCAACACTTGATTCGATAACCCGGCTATATCACATATAACCGACCGATACAAAAAGTCGCAAGAATATAATACGGTATCACATACACGCATTATTCTCGGTCCCGCACATATCACATATGCGCTCCTATTTCGCTTTGCCTGAGCCAGTAAAACCTCTATGTAGGACTCTAAAGACTCGTCAATACGCCGGCAGTAGGTGATGATCACATCAAGCATCCATAAGCCGTCAGCGGTACTAGCTGGACTTAACGGCTACCCGGGTATTGAGCGATCAGAAGATCAGCAAGCAAGCCCGCTCCAACTCCTGTAAAAGCCTAACGGTAACACTTGCCGTACATTCCGGTCTCCTCGTCTGATATGTCACATATCAAGTCTAGGGGTGGTAAACGTCAGACCCCAATAACCGTTAAGTCGTGTCGATATGAGGCTCATAACGGGTCGAGAAACTACTGGTAACACTTACCAGTAAATCTCTAAATGAGCCTTGGCCAGGGACTTCCCTGTTATGGCCAATCGAGCACAGCGCAACATCAACCCCCAATACCGGGAGAGACGAAACCCCTCCTATCGCTCATTTCCTCCATGTGACTCGGGACTGTACCCAAAAACCACCGTTTTGTACCCCTCTTGGATGTGGTAAGGTGGAAATCAAAGCACAGTGGGAATCACACACGACTCTATGACAATCTCGGGTCTACAGACTAACCTGCACAAGTGTCACCAGAGAACTGCCATCTGACGTGAGGGATAATACCATCTGGGAGTTCTCGGCGAGTCCGTCCAGTGTACCCAGTCTCCACTGAGCACCCGTATATCATCTCTGATGTCAAACACCAATAGATATGGGATCATCCATCGCCTATCTCATGGGTCGAGAAGCGTATACGCTAGTCTACTCTGATATATCGATGCCCTGTCTCGATACACCTATAACTAGGAACATTAAAGGATGTACTTATGGACTACCATGGCCCCACTAGTATGACTGCATCATAGTCCTGGTAGTCAAGTACACATCCTAAGAGCATTACCAACATGTAACTACGAGACAGTATCAAGAGACAAGTATACATGTTAAGATAAAGAGCAACCAGATAGCATACTATCATATCGAGCAAGAAAGTCCTCATTATATATGTCCATGCATCCAATATAATATACATCATCTGTACAATACTGGCCTCTAGGGCATACATACAACTAACAATCTCCCAATTGCACTAGGGCCAGCTGCTGTAGTATCGCATACCAAGCATCCTGAAAAGTATCTCAAACTGTATCTGGGGAATGGCTTTCGTGAGTGGATCCGCAGTGTTGTTCTTCATGTCAACCCTCCTGACCTCGATCTCCCGGCGATCTACTATCTCCCGGATCAGGTGATACTGTCTCAGAATATGCCTGGATCGCTGATGGGACCTGGGTTCCTTGGCCAAAGCCACCGTTCAATTGTTATTACAATACAAAGGTATTGGATGCTCAATGGATGGAACAACTCCAAGTTCAGTAATGAACTTCTTGATCCAGACAGCCTCTTTGGCAGCATCGTTGGCAGCGATGTATTCAGCCTCCATCATCGAGTTTGCCACGGTTTCCTGCTTGGAACTCTTCCAGCTAACCGCCCCTCCGTAAAGAAATCCCGAGTGAGACTTAGAGTCGTCCTTATCACTCTGGAAGCTCGAATCGGTAAAGGACTCTACTTGGAGTTCTCCGTTACCATACACCAAGAGTATCTCTTTAGTCCTTCGTAAGTACTTGAGAATGCTCTTCACAGCTGTCCAGTGACTCTCTCCAGGATCACCTTGATACCTACTCACTACACTTAGTGAGTGAGCTACATCGGGTCTGGTACATAGCATCGCATACATGATAGAGCCTACTGCCGAAGCATAGGGTATCCCTTGCATGCGAGCTCTCTCCAAATCAGTCTTGGGAGACATCTCTTTGGAGTGAGTGAGTCCAGAGATCGTAGGTAAGTTCCCACGCTTGGATTCTTCCATACTAAACCTCTTTAGTATGGTGTCAATGTACCTGGATTGGGACAATCCCAATATCCTTTTAGATCTATCTCTATAGATCATAATTCCCAGTATGCAGGAGGCATCACCTAGATCTTTCATTGAGAATCTTTGTGATAAGAAGAGCTTGACCGATTGCAGCATAGGAATGTCATTTCCTATCAAGAGTATGTCGTCCACGTACAATACGAGGAAGACAACCTTACTCTCTGCCACTTTCTTGTAGATACAAGGTTCATCTACGTTTTTGACGAAATCAAACTCTTTGATAACTACGTCAAAGCAGATGTTCCAACTCCGTGATGCTTGCTTTAATCCATAAATGGATTTAAGCAGCTTTCACACCTTCCCG
Organism: Agapanthus africanus; assembly: GCA_030015575.1. NCBI lineage: Eukaryota > Viridiplantae > Streptophyta > Magnoliopsida > Asparagales > Amaryllidaceae > Agapanthus > Agapanthus africanus. Next base: position 450,018,640 of record CM057341.1, on the reverse strand, counting down.
CTGCTCCCACTAGCTACGAAGCTCTCTGGCTGAGTCATCTACATGCTCTCTTCTAAATCACCGTTTAGAAAGGCGGTCTTAACATCTATTTGCCAGATTTCGTAGTCATGATATGCAGCGATGGCAAGCATGATCCGGATGGATTTAAGCATAGCCACTGGAAAAAAGGTTTCGTCATAGTCCACACCTGGTCTTTGACGAAAACCCTTTGCAACAAGTTTAGCTTTGAAAGTCTCTACTTTCCCATCTACACCAAGTTTTTTCTTGAAGATCCACTTGCTCCTAATGGGTTATACCCCTTCAAGAGCATCTTCCAAAGTCCATACTTTGTTGGTTTACATGGATTCCATCTCGGACCGCATTGCATCCAGCCATTTCACTGAGTCCCCACTCATGATGGCCTGCTCGAACCTAGTTGGGTCATCATCCTCCATGATGCAATCCTCGCTCCCACCATCCATGAGAAAACCATAGTATCTCTCAGGTAGGTGAGAAACCCTACTAGATCGGCGGAGAGGCTGAGGTTCGTCGAGAACTACCGAATCCTCTGGTTCCATTAAATCTTCAGTTGTAGTTTGTGTATCTGGAACCTCTTCCAGCTCTACCACTTTGCCACTAATTTCTTTTACAAGAAATTCCTTTTCCAAAAAGGTGGCATGTTGAGCAACAAACACTTTTTGTTCCTCACTGTGGTAGAAAAAATACCCATATGAGTTATTTGGATATCCAACAAACTTGCAAAGAACCGACCGTGCCTCGAGTTTGTCCGGATTTTGTCTTTTGACATAGGTCGGACAACCCCATATCATAACTCGTTTAAGATATGGCCTCTTCCCACTCCATATGTCATATGGTGTGGTAGGTACAGATTTAGATGGAACTTGATTCAATAGGTATGCTACTGTCTCCAGCGCATACCCCCAGAAGGAAATAGGTAACTCAGCCGTGCTCATCATTGAGCGCACCATATCTAATAGGGTGCGGTTCCTCCGTTCCGATACATCGTTGTGCTGTGGTGTATATGGAAGAGTCAGCTGAGAGAGAATCCCATTCTCTTTTAGGAAGTCCAGGAATTCATTGCTTAAGTATTCACCTCCTCGATCAGATCGAAGGATTTTAATACTTTTCCCGGTTTGGTTCTCGACTTCTTGTTTATATTCTCTAAATTTCTCAAAAGCTTCTGATTTGTGTTTCATCAGGAACACATACCCGAATCTAGAGAGATCGTCAGTGAATGTAATGAAGTACGAAGAACCATCCCTGGCATGTGCAGTCATGGGACCGCATACATCACTATGTACCAGTCCCAAGAGTTCCGTAACTCTTTCTTCGTGTCCCGTAAATGGAGTTTTGGTCATCTTGCCTTTGAGACATGACTGGCAAGTGTCATAAGATGAAAGTTCGAACTGTTTCAAATATCCATCCCTATGCAACTTAGCTAGCCGTGTCGCATTGATGTGACCTAGTCTACAATGCCACAAGAAGGATTCGTTCAGTTCTGAACTCTTCCTCTTGTGTGTGTTTGTTATGCTCAGAACTGTTGATTGATTTAGAACATAAATACCATTGCACATCGTGCCTGATCCAACCAACTTTTGGTTCAGGAAAATGTTCATAACATTATCCTGTAATACAAAATTATATCCCTCTTTACTCAATAATGAAACCAATATAATGTTGCATATCAGGTTCAGAATGTAATAGCATTCGTTCAGAATCAATGTATTACCGGTTGGCAATACAAGGTGATATCCCCCGACGGTTTTAGCTGCAACAATTGCACCATTTCCAACCCTTATGTCTTTATTACCTTCTCCAAGTTCTCTACCTTTTCTCAACCCATGTAACTAATTACATATATGGGATCCTGACCCGGTATCTAATACCCAGGACGTGGAGCAAATGGAGAAACAGTTCTCCGTAACGAACACACCCGAAGAAAATGCATCAACATGTACTTTCTTCATTCGGGTGGCATGGGAATCCTGTTATTCCCCTATATCCTTTTCAGTCTTATAACTTTTATAAGAAAGAACGGAACCAACGTTCCCCAGCACAGCATAACATGCGGGTTCAGTCAATACATCCATATTATTATCTTGATTAAGGCATGATATGGTCGCTACCTGGAGTGAGAGAGAAGAAAACACTTTAGCGTATGCTTTTGCAAGATCAGATTGGTTATTATTTTATCTAATCAGGATGGCTCCCACTGTTTTTATCAAATCTTCCTTCAAACCCTAAAAGGAAAGACTAGCCGGGATTAATTACACCCTACAATTTCGCCAATCTTTCAGCCAGGCCAGTGTCGGTACTTTGAGGGAGGTTCCCCGTGCTTTCGCACGGACCTAATTAAATTAAAGCTCGTTTTCCCAGAGACGTAACCCCGTTGACACCTTTCAAGACACCTACTTGATCGGCTAATTGTCCTGTGTAAAACTCTCCAAGAAGTAACTATTACTCGCAGTGGGTATTGGGATCCAACTATCTCATAGAAGATATGCAATCTCATTGCAAATTTCAACACTTGAAATTCCCGATAATATTTTGCCTTAAACGATCTATGACCTTGACAAGGTCAACAAACCATAGACCGTAAGTCAAGTTCAACCCGTCATTTCTTGATTGAATTAAACCTACCCGCACGACCCTTGACAAGGTCAACAAGGCCGTACGACTACCCTAATCCAATCTGCATCATATGCATAAACAGATAAATACTGGTCAGCTACCGCACACTACGCCTTGACAAGGTCAACAAACGCAGCACGAATACTAAGCGGGACTTATCTGAAATGTTGGAGGGCAACGACAGGTTTTTCTGAAAACCTATTGCGTAATGAACTTGATATCGTTGTAGAATCGAGTGAATTTTGAAATGGAGTGATTTTGAGGCTTTCATTAGTTTTGCTAAAGAGGTCACTCCCGGTGAAGGTATCTCGGCTCTTTCCTTATGGAATAAGGTGCAGGATATATCATATATATCACTATGCAAAGAAAAAGTTTAAAAGCAATCAAAAGGCAAATCGAGTGTTGTAGCATCTGCTAGTTTTGCTAAAAAGGTCACTCCCGGTGAAGAGATCTCGGCTCTTTCCTCATCGAATAAGGTGCAGGATACATCATATTTATCGCTTTGCAAAGCAAAACTGTAGCTACCCTTTTTTTAAAAAAAAATTGATTCTACAACATCTTTTAGGTTTCTTTTCTTTCATTAATCATATTAATGAAGTCCCATCATATAAGTCACCTTAACATCACAGATAAATACGACGTACACTTATGCCATTCGCATTCGCCTCGATGTCCCCTCGTGCACCGTTAGGTTATGTAACTAACGGCAGAGCGGGGTTGGGCTAGCGCGGGTGTAAAACATAAGTAACGTCTATATAATATATCATATATACTATATACAGTATCTATCACAACATATCAAATGATCACATCACAGATATCGCAGCAGAAGAAACATATGAAATAATGGATATACTAGGAGGTCCGTGTTTTATTTTGAGCCTCTATAAAACACGGATTCCACGGTCGCGATGAATAGCCAAACCCACACCCCTAGACCCCTATGAGAGCGGTAAGCAACCCTTCCAATTCTAGAGTTAGGAGACCCGGACTCGACTCCTCGAGTTAGTCTCCCACTGGACTCTAGAACCCGGTTACTTGTGCTCTCCTCCTTGGGTCTACCTAATGCGGAAAAGTAAATAATATACAATGGTGACATCATCCTCATCCCGGAAGTGCCCCAATAAAAGAATATTACATACATTGAATTTACATGAATGAAAATAAAAACCCTCATCTTATATAAAAACCCCCGGCTATTCAGAACACGACGATCCAATATAACATATCCAACAACACATAACATCACATGTCATCAAAGTAAGTAAATATGCGCATCCCAATTGTCGTTGACATATAGCAACGAAACCGGCGATATCACATATTACACTTACGGTCGCAGAAAAGAAAGTGTAAAACTACAACATTTGGAATCCACAATCTCTTTAGGCATTGTAAATCCGAAATATCACATACTTCGCATTTCATGCCTACCTATATGAATTCTACATATTGTATCACATTCCAGATAAATAGAAAGTATTAAACTTTCCGATCGAATAATCAAATACCGAAGATTTCCTAAATAGCTCAACACTTGAGCGGAGTTTAAAAAAAATTCCAGAATACGTCACAGTAGCAATGGTCCAGCTGTAGAAGGGTCAAGCCAACGCCTCACATGTGGCACGCCGTACTGCTCCAAACCCTAAGGTTTAGAGGCGGTTCAGACGATCACATAATCGAGTTAAGGTTTGTGTTCTTCTAGAGGGTCCATCGCGTCACATGCACATTTTTCCGAAAGATTTAAACTCAAGAAAAATTCAACACTTGAAAGTTTTTCGTGTCGGGAAAAAGTGAGTTAATGATATCCGTTCGAACATTTTAATACTTTCTAAATTATCCGGAAAAAGAACGAAATTAAATTTTCCGATCGAATCAACGAATTCAAAATAATCCCAGAACACTTAACACTGGAGTCAGATTAAAAATACCCAGAAATATACTGAATCACCTACGGATATTACTGTACCAAAAAGAGTGCACAATACTTCTGTACGGCCGCGGATCCGCAGCACAAGCAAGGTATTGCCGCGGTTCCGCGGCGTCTTGTACGGATTATTGCCTCGTTTTCCACAGTAACTCTTATAATTCCCTGCTGATTTTTTTGAGTATTTTTAATGCAGAAAATATCATGTTTTTAAAAATTGTCCAGAGAGGGGGTCATTATGGATGTTACGGGGTTCGATTGGAGTTTTAACTTCTTATACACGTCGCCTAATGCTCTAGCTAGGCTCTGATACCACTGTAGAATTACTAGGCACTCTAACAAGGTTCTACAAGGCATCAACCATGCCCGATTAAAATTTTAGTCGTGCCGAACAACCCTAAACAAGATCTTTGCTAGATAATTAAGGTTTCATATGGAAGTAAATACCATTTACAACTAAGTGAATACGAAATACAACCTTTGTAGATCGGTCCTTCACTCCAAAAGCTCCTTGTTGTAGTCCCTTCGCGGCGATCATGGTCCTCCCGGGCTCTTTCATGGCTTCACGAGGCAGAAGGAGCGTCCTTGCTTGAAGTCTTCGAGGCCGAAGATGATCTACTTCGAGTGAATACGAACTCAAGGTTCTACTTCACTAACTAGAGAATTAGTGAAGCAAACACCCTAAACTAAAGTGCTAGTCTAGTAGAGGATGAAGAAATAGGAAGTGGTTTCACTTTAGAATTTATTTTCTTACAATCTATCACTCTCTTTTGAAAACCCTAGCAAGCTTTTCTTTTGCTCAAAGAAGAAGAAGATGAACAAATGAAAAGATGAGGATAGTGATCAAGTCAAGAGCTAACCATGGGTGAGTGAGTATCATATACTAACTCATGTAGAGACATAACCATGGCTAATCTAAAATGGTTAGGTTAATAAAAATCCAAAGTAAAACAAAGTTAGTGGACTTTGTCAAAGCATCCACAAGATTCTACAAGCTTCATGCTTGTGACAAAAGCTCCACTAATTTGTAATTACCTTAAATAATTATAAACCACAATTTAAAATAGAATGGTGTATGTCTTGCACACCCATGAATGATGTATCAACAACCATGATACAAAATGAAAACACATTTTAATATATATCACATATATATTAAAGTTGTGCACATGTGAGAAAAATCCTTAAATAAACAAATGTTTGTTAATGTAAATTAGTATATCAAATATACAATCATACACTAAATTATTAAATCAACACTTGACTTAATAATCCGGTTATATCTCATATAACCGACTAACATCCAATGTATTGATTTATCGAATCAACACTTGATTCGATAACCCGGCTATATCACATATAACCGTCCGATACAAAAAGCCGCGAGAATATAATACGGTATCACATACACGCATTATTCTCGGTCCCGAACATATCACATATGCGCTCCTATTTCTTTTTGCTTGAGCCATTAAAACCTCTATGTAGGACTCTAAAGACTCGTCAATACGCCGGCAGTAGGTAATGATCACATCCAACACCCACAAGCCGTCAGCGGTACTAGCTGGACTTAACGAATACCCGGGTATTGAGCGATCAGAAGATCAGCAAGCAAGCCCGCTCCAACTCCTGTAAAAGCCCAACGGTAACACTTGCCGTACAGTCTGGTCTCTTCGTCTGATATGTCGCATATCAAGTCTAGGGGTGGTAAACGTCAGACCCCAATAACCGATAAGTCGTGCCGATGTGAGGCTCATAACTGGTCGAGAAACTACTGGTAACACATACCGGTAAATCTCTAAATCAGCCCTAGCCAGGGACTTCCCTGTTATGGCCAATCGAGCACAGCGCAACATCAACCCCCAATACCTGGAGAGACGAAACCCCTGCTATCACTCATTACCTCCATGTGGCTCGGGACTGTACCCAAAAACCACCGTTTTGCACGCCCTCTTGGACGTGGTAAGGTGGAAATCAAAGCACAGTGGGAATCACACAAGACTCTATGACGATCTCGGGTCTACAGACTAACCTGCACAAGTGTCACCAGAGAACTGCCATCTGACGTGAGGTATAATATCATCTGGGAGTTCTCGGCGAGTCCCTCCAGTGTACCCAGTCTCCACTAAGCACCCGTATACCATCTCCGATATCAAACACCAATGGATATGGGATCATCTATTGCCCATCTCATGGGTCGAGAAGCGTATACGCTAGTCTACTCTGGTATATCGATGCCCTGTCTCGATACATCTACGACTAGGAACATTAAAGGTTGTACTTATGGACTACCATGGCCCCACTAGTATGATCTGCATCATAGTCCTGGTAGTCAAGTACACATTCTGAGGGCTTTACCAACATGTAATTACAAGACAGTATCAAGAGACAAGTATACATGTTAGGATAAAGAGCAACCAGATAGCATACTATCATATCGGGCAAGAAAGTCCTTTCTATATATGTCCAAGCATCCAATATAATATACATCATCTGTACAATACTGGCCTCTAGGGCATACATACAACTAACACATACATATAACTAACAATCTCCCACTTGCACTAAGGCCATCTGTTGTGGTATCGCATACCAAACAATCAGCAGTGGTTGAAGTATCTCATACTCAACCATCCCATAAAATTCTCTACCGGGAAATAGGCCTTTGTGAGTGGATCCGCGCTGTTGTCCTCTGTGTCTACTCTCCTAACCTCGATCTCCCTGGAGATCAACCATCTCCATGATCAGGTGATACTGCCTAAGAATTATATCTGGATTTCTGATGGGATGGGGGTTCCTTGGCATAAGCCACAACTCCATTGTCACACAATGGTGGGAACGAAGTTCATCTCATGAACTTATATATATCCAGACTGCCTCTTTGGTAGCATTCTTGGTAACGACGTATCTTGCCTTTAATCGTCTAGTAAGTCACGGTATCTATCTTGGAACTCATCCAACATACCGTCCCTCCACTGAGGGTAAAGACAATGCCTGCGACTGACATTCAGTCGATCTTACCACCCTGGAACCGTTCCAGTGATTTTCCCCAGGATCGATTTATACCTTCTCACTACAACTAGTGAGTATCCTAACATCCAATTAGATCTATCTCATAGATCCAAAACCCAGGATTTAGTAGGTATCAACTTGATCCTTTATGGAGAATCCTTATGATAAGAGGAGATTGACCAAGCGTAGCATACGAAACTTCTTCCCTATCAAGAGTATGTCATCCACGTATTCTATGAGGATCACCACCATACTCTCTACTACCTTTTTGTATATACATGGTTCATCTACCATTTTGATGAAGTCAAACTCTTTGACTATCACATCAAAACAGACGTTCCAACTCTGCGATGCCTGTTTTATCGCATAAACCAACTTGCACACGTTTTCGCTGCTCCCACTGTCTACGAAGCCCTCTGGCTATGTACTTATAGAGGCTCTCTTCTAAAACATCATTTAGAAAAGCAGTTATGACACCCAACCACCAGATATCGTAGTCATGGTATGTAGCCGTGGCAAGTAGGATCTGGATGGACTTAAGCATAGCTTTGAAAGTCTCAACTTTTCCATGTACACCAAGTAATCTTCTCAAGATATACTTGCTCCTGATGGGGATTTAACCCTTCAGATAAAGCATCCAAAGTCCATACTTTGTTGGTGTATAAGGATTCCATCTCAGATCGCTAAGCATCCAGCCATTCTTACAGAGTCCCACTCCTGATGGCCTGATCGAAATAAGTTGGGTCATCATCTCATGATGCAATCCTCACTCCCACTGTCATAGAGAAACCGAAGTATCTCTCAGGTGGGTTAGGAACCCTACTAGATCGGCGGAGAGGCTGAGCTTCGTTGGTTACTATTGAATCCTTCGGTTCTACCAAATCATCAGTTGCAGTTCGTATAGTTGAAAATTTTTCCAGTTCTACCTTATGACCACTAATTTCTTCATAAGAAATTCCCTTCCCAAAGGTGGCATGTTGAGAAACAAAACATCTTTTGTTCCTCGGTTAGGTAGAAGATATTCCCTTGCAAATGCTTGGGTTATCCAACAAACTTCTACAGAACTGACTTTGCCTCGAGCTTGTCCGGATTATGCTTTTTAGACATAGGCCGGACAACCCCAAATCTTAACTTACTTAAGATATGGGCTCTTCCCATTCTATATCACATATGAAGTGGTAGGCAACTGATTTGATTTGAACCCTATTCAATAGGTATGCAGCTTGTCAAGTGCATAACTCCCAAAAGGAAATAGGAAACTCAGTAGTACTCATCATAGAGCACACCATATCACATAGGGTGCTATTGCTCTACCCCGATATACCATCGTGCTATGGTGTATACGGAGGAGTAATGCTGAGAGAGAATCTCATTCTCCTTTAGAATAATCCAGGAATCTCCGTGCTCAAGTATTCTCCTCCCTGATCTCATCAAAAGACATAATACTTATACCCGTTTTTGGTTCTCTACTTCTAACTTATATTCTGTGATTATCTCAAAAGTTTCGGACCTGTGTTTCAACAGGAACATATGTCTGAATCTTGAGAGATCATCAGTGAATGTAATGAAGTACAAAGAACCGGTCCTGGCATGTGTAGACATGGGACTTTCATACATCAGCATGTATCAATCCCAAGAGTTCACTAACTCTTTCTCTGTTTCCAATAAACGGAGCTGTGGTCATCTTATCTCTGTGACATGACCGGCAAGTTTCACAAGATGTAAATTCAAACTAATTTAAATATGCATCTTTATGTAACTTCAGCTAGTCGGGTCGCATTGATATGACCTAGTCTACAATGCCTCAAGAAGGATTCGTTCATTTCTGAACTCTTCCTCTTGTATGTGTTCTGTATGTTAAGAACCGTGGTTTGAATTAGAACGTCTATGCTTTTAGATAACGTGCCTGAACCGATCAACTCTTGATATAGGAAATGTTCAAAACATTATCCAACAATACAAAATTATATCCTTCTTTACTAATAAAGAGACTGATATGATGTTGTATATCAGGTTCGGTATCTAATAACATTCGTTCAGAATCAATGTATTCTGGTAATACAGTGTGATAACTACCAACAGACTTGGCTGCAACACTTGCCCCGTTTCTATCTCATGAAACTTATCACCCGTTCTCAGTTCTCTACCTATCTGTAGCCCATGTAACAAATTACATATGCAGGATCCTGATTTGGTATCTCATACCCAGGACGTAAAGGATACTGAGAAACGGTTTTCGGTAATGAACACACCCGAAGAAGATGCATCAGCATGCACTTTCTTCGTTTGGGTGGCACGGGAATTCTGGTAATCCCCTATTTCCTGCTCTGTCTTATAACAATTATAAGTTGGAGCGGGACCAACATTCCCTAGCGCAGTATAACAAGTGGGTTCGGTCAATACATCCGTATTATTATCTTGATTAAGGCGTGACATGGTCGCTACCTAGAGAGAGAGAAGAAAACACTCAGCGTGCGCTTTTACAAGATTAGATTGGTTATCAATTTATCTAATCAGGATGGCTCCCACTGTTTTAGTCAAATCTTCCTTCAAACCCTAAAAGGAAAGACTAGCCGGGATTAATTACACTCTACAAGTTCGCCAATCTTTCAGCCAGGCCAGTGTCGGTACTTTGAGGGAGGTTCCCCATGCTTTCGCACGGACCTAATTAAAATAAACCTCGTTTTCCCAGGGGCGTAATCCCGTTAACACTTTTCTAGACACCTACTTGATCGGCTAATTGTAATGTGTAAAACTCTCCCAGGAGTAACTCTTAGTCGCAGCGGGTATCGGGATCCAACTATCTCATAGATGGTATGCAATCTCATTGCAAATTTCAACACTTGAAATTCCCAATAATATTTTTACCCTTAGCATCCTATGACCTTGACGCAGGCCAACAAACCATAGTCCGCTAGTCAAGTTCAACCCATACATTTCCTCATTGAATTAAACCCACCTGCACGACCCTTGACGCAGGCCAACAAAGTCGCACGACTACCCTAATCCAATCGCATCGTTTGCTGCAGATAAGCACTAGTTAGCTACCGCACACTACGCCTTGACGCAGGCCAACAAACGTAGCATGAATACTAAGTAATACTTATCTGAAATGACGGAGGGCTACGACAGGTTTTTAAGAAAACCCTTTGCGAAATGAACTTGATATCGTTGTAGAATCGAGTGATTTTAAATGGAATGTTTTTGAAGCCTTTTCTAGGTTTGCTAAAGAGGTCACTCCCGGTGAAAGGATCGTCGGCTCGTTCCTTATCGAATAAGGTGCAGGATATTTCACAAATACCACTATGCAAAGCAAAAACTATAGAAACAATCAAAAAACAAACCGAGTTTGTAGCATCTGCTAGTTTCGCTAAAGAGGTCACTCCCGGTGAAGGGATCTCGGCTCTTTCCTTATCGAATAAAATGCTGAATGTTCTACAAGGAACACCTCTATGCAAAGCATGAACTAGAGCTACCAGTTTTTAAACAAGTTTCTACAACATCTTTATGTTTCTTTTATTTCATTAATCTCATTAATGAAGTCCCATTTTAATATGTTTCACAAGCATTACAATTGAAACGAAATCTGCAATATAACATATATCTCATATTTATAATATAAACATTCGTCTTAGGAAGTAATATGATCTCATCATAGAACATTGCAGCAGAAGAACATATATGAAATATTGGATATACTAGGAGGTCCGTGTTTTAATACGAGCCTGTATAAAACAAGGATTCCACGGTCGCGATGAATAGCCAAACCCAAATCCCTAGACCCCTACGAGAGCGACAAGCAACACTGCCAATTCTTGGGTTAGGAGACCCGGTCTCGACTCCTCGAGATGGTCTCCCGCTGGACCCTAGAACCCGGTTACTTATGCTCCCCGCCTTGGGTCTACCTAATGCGGAAAAGAAAATAATATACAATGGTGACATCATCCTCAGCCCGGAAGTGCCCCAATAAAAGAATATTACATACAAATGAATTTTACATGAATGAAAAAGAAAAACTCTCATCTCACATAAAACCCCCGGCTATTCAGAACACGACGATCCAATATAATATTTCACAGCAACACATAATATCACATATCATCAACGTAAGCAAGTATGCGTATCCCGATTGTCGTTGATGTATAGCAACGAAGTCGGCGATACACCACATACTACGCTTACGGTCGCAGAAAAGAAAGTGTAAAACTACAACAGTTGGAATCCGCAACCTTCTTAGACATCTCATGCCTAACCAAATGAATTCCTTAGACATCGCATGCGTAACAATTATAACCCCGCATTTTAGTCTCAATCTCGAAAACACTTTTCATTATCAAGTCGGGCAATTCAACAAGATTCCCGACATACTGATCGAATGCTCGTCGCAAACTTTAGTAGACGACCGCACCCCTGGATGCCGTCGACGAAGTGCACTAAGGCGGAACACCGTTGCCACGAGCACCCGAACGGATGTTTTTGGCGACAGGGTTCTCCTACAGTCACTTGGTCGGCGTTATGGGGCGTGGCTATCTATTAAGTTTACCCGGTGAGTATCCGCGTACGCTACGTGATTGCGACGGACTTTTGATCGCATCAAAATCCCGTGGAAACCGATTATCTGAGACTAAACTGCTAGATTTATAACATTCAAATTAGTTATCTCATAAGTACATGTGGATTCCAAATATTGTATCACATTCCAGATAAATAGACAGTGTTAAACTTTCCGATCGAATAAACAAACACCCAAGTTTTCCCAAATAGTTCTCAACACTTGAAATTAGTTTAAAAAAACATCCATCACATACTACAGTACCAATGGTCCAGCCGTAGAAGGGTCAAACAAACGCCTCACATGTGGCAACGCCGTACTGCCCCAAACCCTAAGGTTTAGAGGCAGTTCAAGACGGTCACATAATCGAGTTAAGGTTTGTGTTCTTCTAGAGGGTCCACTGCGTTACTTGCACGACTAAGAACGTCCTTAAACTACGGAAATATCCAACACTTGGAAATTTTCCGGCAGGGGAAAAGGTGAGTTATTGATATCCGTTCGAACTTTTTAACACGTTCTAAAAATTACCCGGACAGACTAAACGAAGTTATACTTTCCGATCGAATCAACCAGCTCCCAATACAACCCAGAAAACTCAACACTTGAGTATAATTAAAAATTCTTAGAAGCATCAGGAAGTGCCTACGGATGTTACTGTGCCAAACGAGAACCACAACTTTACTGTTTGGCCACGGAACCGCCGCGCATGCCATGGTACGGCCGTGGTTCCGCGGCGCTTTAATGATATTGGTGGCTCGTTTTACACAATAATTCTTGTATTTCCCTGCTGATTTTTTGAGTATTTTTAATGCAGAAAAAATCAACTTTTGAAAAAAATTTCCAGAAGCTAGGGTTTTACGGGTATTCGGAGTTCGATCGGACTTTAAATTTCGTCTAGACTTCGTCTAAAGCTCTAGCTTGGCTCTGATACCACTGTAGGGTTATTAGGCACACTCACAAGGTTCTACAAGGTATCAAACATGCCCGATTTAAAATTTAGACATGCCGAACAACCATATCCATGATCTTTAAACTAGAGATTAGGTGAAACAAAGCATGTTAAACACTATAACATCTAAGAGTTTGGGATTACAACCTTTATAGTCCAGTCCTTCGCTTCATAAGCTCCGTGTTGAGGTCTCTTCGCTGCGATCATCATGTACCCGGACTCTAGAGAGGTTCCACGAAGAGAAAGATGCATGCTTGCTTCCGATCTTCGATAACAAAGATGATCTACCTTGAAATTTCATTAACACATGCTCTCACTTATAAATGAAGTGAATACCCTAATCTAAATGGCTAGGATAGATTAGGATGATGAAGTAGGATTTTAGCCCTCATTTTTTTCTTAATCTCACTCAAAATCATCACTAATGAAAAAGCTAGTAAGCTTTTCCATGAAAGAAGAAGGAAGAAGAAGAACCAATCTCTTTGTGATGAATAATGAATAACTCTCGTGAGGTTAGAAATGCAACCATGGGTTAAGTATGAAGACTTAACCCATGTAGAGAATTAATTATGGTGAAGGGTTGGGTTGGGTTAAGCAAATATCTACACAAAATATCCAAAGTCAAAGTCAAAGCTTCAAGAAGCTTCTTGAAAGCTTCATGCAAGCTTAACCCTAATCCAAACCTTAACCACATTTAAACTCCACAAAAAAAGTTGCATTTATAACCCTAACATGTTACAATATTATATATCACATATACAATATTTATTGTAACAAAATAAAATAATACAATTAACATATATCACATATATATCAATGTATTACCCGAGTGAGAAAAAGAATCTTTTAGTGAGCTTATATTAGTTAATGTAATTTAATATATCAAATATATAATTATACATTAAATTATTGAATCAAAACTTGATCCGATAATCCGGCTATTTCACAAATAACCGACTAATATAATCCGTATTAGTTCATCGAATCAACACTTGATCCGATGACCCGACTATATCACATATACCCGGCCGATATCTCATATCGTGAGAATCTAATACGGTACCACATACACGTATTGTTCTCGGTCCCTCACATATCATATATGTGCTCCTACTCCGTTTTGCCTGAGGCAAGAAATCTCTGTGTAGGACTCTAAAGAATCGTTAATACGCCGGCAGTAGGTGATGATCATATCAAACACCCACAAGCAGCAAGAGGTCAGCTAAACGTAACAGCCACCCAGGTATTGAGCGATCAGAAGATCAACAAGCAAGCATGTACTTTCTCCTGCGAATCCAGTCAGTAACACACCCGTACAGTCCGGTCTCTTCGTCTGATATGTCGCATATCTCGCCTTGGGGTGGTAAACGTCAGACCCCAGTAGCTTGATAAGTCGAGTCGATATGAGGTCTATAACAGTTCGAGAAACTACTAATAAGACTTACCAGTAAATCTCAGCAACCCTGGCCAGGGATTTCCAGTTATAGCCAATCGAACACAGCGCAACATCAACTCCCTATACCGGGAGAGACGAATCCCCTCCTATCGCTCATTGCCTCCTTATGATTCGGGACTGTACCCAAAATCCACCTTTTTGCACGCCCTCTTGGACGTGGTATGATAGAAATCAAAGCACAGTGGGAATCACACAAGACTCTATGACGATCTCGGGTCTACAGACTAACTTGTACTAGTATCACCAGAGAACTGCCATCCGACGTGAGGTATAATACCATCTGGGAGTTCTCGGAGAGTCCGTCCAGTGTACCCAGTCTCCACTGAGCACCCGTACACCATCATTGATGTCAAACACCGATGGATATGGGATCATCCATCGCCCATCATATAGGTCAAGATGCGTATACGCTAGTCTACTCTGGTGTATCGATGCCCTATCTCGATATACCCTCGACCAGGAACAGTTATAGGATGTACTCGTCGACTATCCTGGCACTACTAGTATGATCTCATCATAGTCCCAGTAGTCGAGTATATATCCTAAGGGCTTTATCAACATGTAACATAGAGACAATCAGAGTACATGTTAAGATAAAGTGCAACCAGATAACATACTATCATGTCGAGCAAGAAAGTCCTCTCTATATATGTCTAAGCATCCACTACAATATACATCATATGTACAGTAATGGCCTCTAGGGCATACATATAACTAACAAAAACATCATGGTCAGCCCTCGTCCGTGACGAGCTCACTCTGACCATAACTCTAGCAGCAGATCTCTCTGCGCTCATAGCCATGGTGACAGGAACCTCAAGTTGGTATTGATGAAGATAGATCGAAGGGACGAAAGAAATCGATAGGTCCGAAATGGATATATGATCATAGGAAATAATGAAATCAATAGGGGTATGATCATTGGAACGAATAGAATCAAGGATCTCAAGTAATGTACAACCTAAGCTCACTTAAGCGGAGCAGCGTTTCGTAAGTATTCCGCAAAACATACACACGGTACATCACTCTAATCAAGCTACCTACTCCATCAACCAAGGTCAGCCTAAAAGGTGAAAATTCGGGTCCCAAAAAAACCCCCTAGTCAAGTCTATGTTCCGTAAGGTCAATCCTAAACTTGAACCAAGGTTAAACCTAACGCTTTAATAACAACTTTGTCATGACCCAGAATTTGGAAAGTGACCGGCACTTAAATCACGCAACGTCTAAAAGAGTTACGTAATTCAAGTAAGCCGAAGCCCAGAATTTCTAAACCTTTTTGCGAAAAATAGTGGAGGTGCCGTTTTGAAATAACGGTATAATGAAATCAAGTTTTTCTTTAAATGCATAAATAATGATATATGAAAATGCAAGTGGATTAAATACTAGTTGAAAACAATTTTCGTCCTTTAAAAATTTGGGCATCACCTCCCTTGTAAATATTGATCCAAAACCACATACATGCGATAAAAGGCATCCCCAAGCAGGAGATAGCTCTTCACCAATTGGAGAAATCACAACTACGCAATAAATAGATATACGACGCCCTACGGCAAATATCAAACCCAGAAAGAACAATAAATAAAGCAAGACATCAAAAGCTCAAAAGAAACGAACATACACCCATCGCTCTAAGTCTCGCAATACAAGTCTGTATAGGTCTACCAATATATAAAATCTGGTTCCGGATCTAATGGATTTCATCTAGATACAATAGGAATAATAAGTATAAGAGTGGACACGATCCAAGGTGTGGCCTACCTACCAAAGCAAAACACCCTGATAGAACTGTGTGCCATCAATACCGCTACTGATCCAAGCGGTCGAACCTGCAAGAAAACTGTGTGTCATGACCCGTAATTTAGCACGTGACCAGCACTTAAATTACGCATCGTCTAAAGGCGTGACGTAAATCAAGTAAGCAAATCTAAACCTTTTTGCGGAAAATAGTGGAGGTGCAGTTTTGAAATAAAGGAATAATGAATCATGTGTTGTCTTTTAATATTTCGGCAGCACCACCCTTGTATATTTTGATCCAAAAACATATACACAACAATATATAGACATGCCCAAGCGGGAGCTAGCTCTTCGCCAACTGGCGAAATCACAACCATGCAATAACATATATACGACGCTAAACGGCGAAGATCAACCCAGAAAGAATAATAAAGCAAGACATCAAACTCAAGAATGCGATCAAAAACCCATCGCTCAAGTCTCACACAAAACCCAAGTCTGACTAGGTCTGCCAGATACACAATTCTAGTCTTTGATTGATCTGATCTGATGTGATGGAGTTTATCTATATACAATAGAAAATAACAGTACGAGAGTGGGCACGATCCAACATGTGTCCCACCTACCAAAGTAAACACCCTGGATGAAGCTGTGTGCTAACGATACCGCAACTGATCCCAAATGGTCAAATCTGCAAGAACTATGGTACAACGGGGGTGAGTTACCAACTCGTTAGTAGAAAACAACAATAAGTAGAAATCGAATAACACAACGATTTCCTAGGTCACTATATCCTGAAGGTAATACTATGATATCTAGGGTGACCACAAATGCATATATGTCAACAATTAAGTCCATGTAATGACATATATAAATAAACATCCGATATCATATGCCTGTATGCATGTGGATATCATACACGTGTCCGTTAACGACACAACTAATATCATGGAACGTGAGTGTCCAACACCGACACTCGAAATATCATGAAAACAGATGCATGTATATATATGAGAATATCAACCACGTGTGTCCATCAACGACACAACTAAATCATGGAACCTGAGTTTCCTACACCTACACTCGAAACATCATGAAACCCATGTCCAACATCGACACGTAAATCCTTATATCTCGGGCTCCGTCAGTCCGGAAGGGCCTATGGACTCCGTCTGTCCGGATCGGCCCTCGGGCTCCGGCAGAACGAATCGGCCCATATCCATCTCTCAACTCCGGTTGGTATCCTCTGGATAACCGCCAGGTCCAACCAATCACAGGTAGGTAGTACCCTCCTGTAAGTCCACGTTGCGACCCCCGGTTCTTACGGGGAGGCGGAAACGGTATAAAAAACAAATTTTTAGCGCATGGGGCTACATGGACTAACAAAGTCGGGATCTTTTCTAAACTAAACTAGCTATCATGCTAAAGAGAGTTAGCTACTCGGATAAAAGTGGTTATACCTAACTTGAACTCCTTCTTCTTGAAACCTAGTAGAGGTTGATGGTTCTTTCCTCGTAGCCTTCTTCCGTCAAAGATGGATCCACCTGAGGGTTCAACCTTCGGGCTCTTTCTCGAACTTAGAGTGAACTAGGATCTCCGGCTTGCTAAACCTTGAACCCTAGAGAGAGTAGAGAGTATCTATGGGGTGTTTCTCTTTCAAGGAGAGGGATTCTCAACACATGAGAAGGATTCTCCTTGAGCTTGAGGAAGAAGAAGATGAAGTGAGGAGAGAGAATCAATATGATAGAATGAGCTCATTTTTCTTTTGCAACCATAACAAAAGGAAAAAGATATATCTAATTAATAATAATAATTCAAAAATGAAATAGTTGATGGTTGTATTTGGAATGACCACTATCATCACTTCATTAAATGAATGTAAGCTAGAATCAAGGAGTATCCTTGCAAAGCAATGATGATGGTCAAACATTCAACCATGGTCAATAAGTCAACCATGGTCAACAAGTCAACAAAATCAACCATGACACAATTTTATTAATTACTATTATTAATTGATATTTCATAAATCCATTAGGGTTTGGAAAAAGACGACTGTCAACTGTGCATACGCACCCGTTCCGAAACCCTAATGAAAGACCTCTTCCTCCGCCTCAAACAACTGTGCATACACACCTGCATTCTCGTTCCGAGGAACAAGAATACTGAGAGATAAAAGCAACTCTGAAACATATACCAGTATCTGACTCAAACCAGAGCCAGCCAGTAATATTCGTCCGGACTCCAAACGTGCACAAGTGCGCGGATGAGAACGAACCCTGTCGCAAAACCATGCGACCTCTACTCTGTTTTGCCCAATGGCGAATAGCCCTCTGTGTGGGACTCTAAAGACTCGACACTTACGCTGGCAGTGGGTTTAACCACAGACCGCAAGCGGCACTAGCTGTGCGTAACGGTCCCCAGGTAGATGCCGATAAGAAGACTGACGAGGTGAACCCCATCTGAACTCCTACTGAGTCTGAGTGTGACAGTCTCCGTACAGTCCAGTCTGTTCGTCTGATACATCGCATGGCGAGCCTAGGGGGCGGTAAACGTCAGTCCCCTAATAGCGGTACAAGTCGTGTCGGAGTGAAGCCCAAAACACCCTAAGATAATACTGGAAGCCTACCAGTATATCTCGCTTGCCCTGGCTAGGGACTACTCGTGTAATGGCTCTCCTAGACACAGCGCGATGTCAACCCCCAATACCGGGAGAGACGAATCCTATCTAACCGTCACTGCCTCCAAGTGCTTCGGGACTGCACCCAACTACTACCTGTTTCCACGACTCCTTTGAGCCGGGGTAGGGTAGTGATCAAAGTGCAGTGGGAACACACTCGAGGCGAAGTGCCAGTGTCAAGTCAGCGGACTAAGCTGTACTCATGTCACCTGGGAACTGATAACTGACGATAGGTATAATACCAACTGGTCAGTTCCCGATGAGTTCTGTCCAGTGTACTCGTAACCTAACGAGCACCCGTATACTATCTCCAGTACGACGTACTGATGGCTGTGGGACAGACCATCTCCCGCACTGGGATGAGAAGCGCATACGCTAGTCTACTCCGGAGTATCGATGCCCTGTCTCGATAGTCCTGCGACTAGGGACCTGTATAAGGATGTGCTTATAGATTACCCAGCCCCCACTAGTGTGACTGCCATCACAACGCTGGTAATCAAGCAAAGATCCTAAGGGCTCCACTAATGTGTATAGGTGATATACAAAAATAAACACATGTACACATTGAAGTAGAAACAAACCAAGTAGCATACTACTATATTGAGCAAGATTGTTTATACAAGGTGAATATCCCAAGCTTCCATTAAGTAATATACAAACTAGTATGATACAGTAATGGCCTCTAGGGCATATACACTAACAATCTCCCACTTGCACTAAGGCCATGTACTGGCGTATCGAAGACCTATCATCTTGATCAGCCGCTCGAACTGAGTCTGGGGTAGGGCCTTGGTGAATGGATCTGCAGTGCTTTCTTCTGAAGCAACCCTCCGAACCTCGATCTCCTTGCGATCCACGATCTCCCTGATCAGGTGATACCGCCTCAAGATGTGCCTGGATCTCTGATGGGACCTGGGTTCCTTCGCTAAAGCTATAGCCCCGTTGTTGTCGCAATACAGAGGTATTGGGTCAATAATGGACGGAACCACCTGAAGTTCTTTCAAGAACTTCCTCATCCAGACAGCTTCTTTTGCGGCATCAGATGCAGCGATGTATTCCGCTTCCATCGTCGAGTCTGCAATGGTTTCCTGTTTGGAACTCTTCCAACACACCGCCCCTCCATTGAGGGTAAAGACAAAACCTGACATGGACTTGGAATCATCCTTGTCACTCTGGAAGCTGGAGTCAGCAAAGGCCTCGATCTGGAGGTCTTTTCCGCCATACACCAAGAACATCTCCTTAGTCCTTCTCAGGTACTTGAGAATGTTCTTTACCGCTATCCAGTGTTTCTCCCCAGGGTTTGACTGATACCTGCTTACCACACTCAGTGCATAAGCTACATCCGGTCTGGTACACAACATCGCATACATTATAGAGCCTACCGCAGAAGCGTAGGGTATAATAGACATGCGATCCCTCTCCAAATCAGTCTTGGGAGACATATCTTTAGAGAGGGTGATCCCGTGACAAGCCGGTAGGTTACCGCGCTTGGAATCTTCCATACTGAATCTCTTCAGTATAGTGTCGATGTACCTGGACTGTGAAAGTCCTAATATCCTCTTGGATCTATCACGATGGATCCGGATCCCCAGGATGTAATAGGCATCACCCAGGTCTTTCATGGAGAACCTGTGTGACAAGAACCCCTTGACAGATTGTAGCATAGGAATGTCATTTCCTATTAAGAGAATGTCATCCACGTATAAAATGAGGAATACTACAGTTCTCGCTACAAATCTACTATAGATGCATGGTTCATCTGGATTTTTGATAAAGCCAAATTCTTTGACCGTCTCATCAAAGCAGATGTTCCAACTCCGCGATGCCTGCTTTAGTCCATAGATGGACTTAAGCAACTTGCACACCTTTCCGCTGCTCCCACTCTGAATGAAACCCTCTGGCTGGTCCATATAGACACACTCCTCTAAATTTCCATTTAGAAAAGCGGTTTTTACGTCCATCTGCCAAATCTCATAATCGTGGAAGGCAGCAATGGCAAGAAGGATTCGAATGGATTTCAGCATAGCCACTGGAGAAAAGGTTTCGTCATAGTCCAAGCCAGGTCTTTGACGGAAACCCTTTGCTACAAGTCTAGCTTTATAGGTCTCAACCTGTCCATCTACACCAATCTTCCTTTTGAAGATCCACTTGCATCCTACGGGTTTTACCCCGTCTGGAGCAATGTCCAACGTCCATACTTTGTTGGTGTACATGTGTAAGTCCACGTTGCGACCCCCGGTTCTTACGGGGAGGCGGAAACGGTATAAAATCAAAATTTTAACGCAAGAGGCAACATGGACTAAGCTAGGTCGGGATCTTTACCTAAACTAAAACTAGCATACTAAGCTAAAGATATTTAGCTACTCGGATGAAGATGGTTATACCTAAACTTGAACTCCTTCTCTTCAAGCTCCGATGGTGGTTCGATGGCTCCTTCTCGTTGTCTCCGTACGCCGAAGATAGATCCACTTGAAAGCTCCAACCTTTAGCTCCTTCTTCGTTCTTTGAAGAAACTAGTTCACTTGGTTTGCTAAACCTAGTGAACTAGAATGAGTAGAGATGATTTAGAATGGGATTTTATCTATGGTTCTTGATTCTCAACTCATGAGACAAGAGAACCATAGATCAAGAGAGGGAGCAAGAGGTTGAGGGTGAGAGCAAGAGGAGAGCTCAAGAACAAGAGAGAGAATGAGCAAGAAAGAATGAGCAACACTTTTGTCTTTCACCCTCTCATAATCCAAAGTGATCATAACTCATCATATCAAAAAAGTCTTATGTGATGGTTAGAAGCAACCATAACCTTATCATGTCATGCACTCATTTTACTCAAATGAGCAAGCAAGAAAAAGTCTTTGGCATGAAATGATAACCATGGTTATCATGATGGTCAACTAGTCAAGCCTAGTCAACCGGTCAACAAGTCAACAAAAGTCAACAAGTCAACAAAGTCAACAAGTCAACAAAAGTCAACAAGTCAACAACCATATCACCATAATACTTAATTAATATAATAGTTAATCACATATCATATTCTCATTAGGGTTGAGCATAAAGTCAAATAGTCAACGGTCAACAGTCAACAACCCTAATGAGAATCCGCCGCCTCTGCCTCCCTGTCAACTGTGCATACACACCCGCATCCGCGTTCCGAGGAACACGAATGCAAACTGGATAAATCCAATCCCATAAGGTACACTAGGATCTGGCTTAAACCAAAGCCCGCCAGTGTAAACTGTCCGGACACTGTACGTGCACAAGTGCACGGATGTGATCGAACCCCGTCGCAAAACCATGCGACCTGTCGCAATACCATGCGACCTCTACTCTTTTGCCTAAAGGCGAAAAGCTTTCTGTGTGGGACTCTAAAGACTCGACACTACGCTGGCAGTGGGTTTAACCACAGACCGCAAGCGGCACTAGCTGTGCGTAACGGTCCCCAGGTAATGCCGACAAGAAGACCGACGAGGCGAAACCCATCTGAACTCCTACTGAGCCTGAGTGTGACATTCTCCGTACAGTCAGGTCTGTTCGTCTGATACATCGCATGGCGGGCCTAGGGGGCGGTAAACGTCAGTCCCCCAATAGCGGTACAAGTCGTGGCGGAGCGAAGCCCAAAACACCCTGAGATAACACTGGAAACCTACCAGTATATCTCGTTTGCCCTGGCCAGGGACTACTCGTGTAATGGCTCTCCTAGACACAGCGCGATGTCAACCCCCAATACCGGGAGAGACGAATCCTGTCTAACCGTCACTGCCTCCAAGTGCTTCGGGACTGCACCCAACCACTACCTGTTTGCACGACTCCTTTGAGCCGTGGTAGGGTAGTGATCAAAATACAGTGGGAACACACTCGAGGCGGAGTGACAGTGTCAAGTCAGCGGACTAAGCTGTACTCATGTCACCTGGGAACTGATAACTGACGATAGGTATAATACCAACTAGTCAGTTCCCGACGAGTCCTGTCCAGTGTACCCGTAACCTAACGAGCACCCGCATACTATCTCAAGTACGACGTACTGACGGCTGTGGGACAGACCGTCTCCCACACTGGGATGAGAAGCGCATGCGCTGGTCTACTCCGGAGTATCGATGCCCTGTCTCGATAGTCCTGCGACCAGGGGCCTGCATAAGGATGTGCTTATAGATTACCCAGCCCCACTAGTGTGACGGCCATCACATCGCTGGTAATCAAGCAAAGATCCTAAGGGCTCTACTAATGTGTATAGGCGATATACAAAAATAAACACATGTACACATTGAAGTAGAAACAAACCAAGTAGCATACTACTATTTTGAGCAAGATTGTATATACAAGGTGAATATCCCAAGCATCCATTAAGTAATATACAAACTAGTATGATACAGTAATGGCCTCTAGGGCATATACACTAACAATCTCCCACTTGCACTAAGGCCATGTACTGGCGTATCGAAGACCTATCATCTCGATCAGCCGCTCGAACTGAGTCTGGGGCAAGGCCTTGGTGAATGGATCTGCAGTGTTGTCTTCTGAAGCGACTCTCCGAACCTTGATCTCCTGGCGATCCACGATCTCCCTGATCAGGTGATACCGCCTCAAGATGTGCCTGGATTTCTGATGGGACCTGGGTTCCTTCGCTAAAGCTATAGCCCCGTTGTTGTCGCAATACAGAGGTATTGGATCAACAATGGACGGAACCACCTGAAGTTCTTTCAAGAACTTCCTCATCCAGACAGCTTCTTTTGCGGCATCAGATGCAGCGATGTATTCCGCTTCCATCGTCGAGTCTGCAACGGTTTCTTGTTTGGAACTCTTCCAACACACCGCCCCTCCATTGAGGGTAAAGACAAAACCCGACATGGACTTGGAATCATCCTTGTCACTCTGGAAGCTGGAGTCAGCAAAGGCCTCGATCTGGAGGTCTTTTCCGCCATACACCAAGAACATCTCCTTAGTCCTTCTCAGGTACTTGAGAATGTTCTTTACCGCTATCCAGTGTTTCTGCCCAGGGTTAGACTGATACCGGCTTACCACACTCAGTGCATAAGCTACATCCGGTCTGGTACACAACATCGCATACATTATAGAGCCTACTGCAGAAGCGTAGGGTATAATAGACATGCGATCCCTCTCCAAATCAGTCTTGGGAGACATCTCTTTAGAGAGGGTGATCCCGTGACAAGCCGGTAGGTTACCGCGCTTTGAATCTTCCATACTGAATCTTTTCAGTATGGTGTCGATGTACCTGGACTGTGAAAGTCCTAATATCCTCTTGGATCTGTCACGGTAGATCCGGATACCCAGAATGTATGAGGCATCACCCAGGTCTTTCATGGAGAACCTGTGTGACAAGAACCCCTTGACAGATTGTAGCATAGGAATGTCATTTCCTATTAAGAGAATGTCATCCACGTATAAAACGAGGAATACTACAGTTCTCGCTACAAATCTACTATAGATGCATGGTTCATCTGGATTTTTGATAAAGCCAAATTCTTTGACCGTCTCATCAAAGCAGATGTTCCAACTCCGCGATGCCTGCTTTAGTCCATAGATGGACTTAAGCAACTTGCACACCTTTCCGCTGCTCCCACTCTGAATGAAGCCCTCTGGCTGGTCCATATAGACACACTCCTCTAAATTTCCATTTAGAAAAGCTGTCTTTACGTCCATTTGCCAGATCTCATAATCGTGGGAGGCAGCAATGGCAAGAAGGATCCGAATGGATTTCAGCATGGCTACTGGAGAAAAGGTTTCGTCGTAGTCCAAGCCAGGTCTTTGACGAAAACCCTTTGCTACCAGCCTAGCTTTATAGGTCTCAACCTGTCCATCTACACCAATCTTCCTTTTGAAGATCCACTTGCATCCTACGGGTTTTACCCCGTCTGGAGCAATGTCCAACGTCCATACCTTGTTGGTGTACATGGACTCCATTTCGGTCCGCATTGCATCCAGCCATTTCACTAAGTCAACGCTCTGAACGGCCTGCTGGAAGCTAGTAGGCTCATCATAATCTATGATGCAATCCTCTCTATCCCCGTCTATGAGAAAACCGTGGTATCTCTCGGGCGGATGAGACTGCCTACTACTTCTGCGGAGCGGCGTAGGAATGTCCTGTTCTGTTGAACCCTCTGGTTCCACTAACCTTTCAGTAATAGTCTATGGTTCTGGAATTTCTTCCAGTTCTACTGCGCTCCCACTAATCTCCTTTTCCAAGAACTGGTGTTCCAGAAAGTGGGCATTACGAGAAACAAGGACTTTTTGTTCCTCTGCGTAGTAGAAAAGATACCCCCTGGTGTTCTTTGGGTATCCCACAAACTTGCACAGTACTGAGCGTGCCTCGAGTTTGTCCGCATGCTGCTTTTTGACAAAAGCTGGACATCCCCAGATCTTCAGATATTGAAGATAGGGTTTCTTCCCACTCCACATTTCATATGGGGTGGTAGGCACAGTCTTAGTCGGAACTCGGTTCAAAAGGTACGCAGCTGATTCTAGCGCATACCCCCAGAATGATCGCGGTAACTCAGCGTTACTCATCATGGACCGCACCATATCCAATAGGGTGCGGTTCCGTCTCTCCGATACACCGTTATGTTGCGGGGTGTATGGAGGAGTAAGCTGAGAGAGAATTCCGTTCTCTTTTAGATAGTCCAGGAACTCGGCACTTAAGTATTCTCCACCTCGATCCGATCTTAGAATCTTAATACTTTTGCCGGTCTGTTTCTCTACTTCATTCTTATACTCCTGGAATTTTCCAAAGGCCTCGGACTTATGTTTCATTAAGAAGACATAAACGTACCTTGAGAAGTCATCCGTAAAAGTAATGAAGTAAGAATGTCCGCTTCGGGCATGTGTAGACATTGGACCGCACACGTCACTGTGTACGAGTCCCAAGAGCTCGCTCGCTCTTACTCCTTGTCCAGTAAACGGAGTCTTTGTTATCTTTCCTATGAGACAAGATTGACAAGTGGCATACGATTGATATTCGAACGTATTCAAATATCCTTCTGTATGTAACTTAGTCAACCTTCTCTCATTGATGTGACCCAATCTACAATGCCATAAGAAAGTCTGATTTAGTTCTGGAGACTTTCTTTTGTGTGTATTCTGGACGTTGAAAATCTGTGGTTGGTTTAACACGTATATACCATTACTCAATGTACCTGACCCAATCAGAACTTGATTAAGGTGAATGTTTACAACATTACTTACAAACGCAAATTCATAACCTTCTTTAGAAACTAAAGATACAGAAATGATATTACAAGTTGCGTTGGGTACAAAAAAGCAATTACGCAAAACCAAAACATGTCCATCTGACATTCCCAGGTAATAGTCCCCCACGGCTTTAGCATCCATGCTAGCTCCGTTTGCAACTCTGAGGGTCATGTCACCTGCCTTCAAAACCCTACGGTTTCTCAACGCCTGCAAAGAATTACAGATATGAGATCCTGATCCGGTATCCAATACCCAGGAAGCAGAGTTTATTGAAAGACAGTTTTCAATAACATACACACCTGAAGCTGAAGCTGCAACCTGCTTCAATTCCTGTGTTCTGGCCTTCCAGGCCCTGCAATCATTCTTCCAGTATCCTTTCTTATGACAATAGAAGCATTCTTCCTTATCCACAAGCTTCCCCGCTATCTTTGTTGCTTTTGCTTTTCCCTTCGTATCCACTTTACTAACACCGCCCCTTGGTTTGGCGGGGGCCTTCTTCTTCTTTCCCTTGGCTTTCGCCTTGGACCTAGAAGAAGATGATCCTCCTACAAACAAAGTGGATGTATCCCTACCTTTCTGTAGGGTGCCCTCTGCGCTCCTCAGCATGTTGAGGAGCTCTGAAAGTTCAACCTCTTTTTCTTGTAGGTTGAAGTTCAGTATGAACTGGGCGTAAGTGGAAGGAAGGGACTGGAGAACTATATCCGTATATAGCTCACTCTCTAATGTGATCCCTAGGTCAGCGAGCTCCTCAATGTAGCCGATCACCTTTAGCACGTGCTCGGCTACTGATGATCCGACGGCCATTCTTGTCGAAAATAACCTTTTCGACGCTTCGTATCTTGCGATACGTGATTGCTCTCCATACAGTTCTTTTGTATGGAGCAATATGGACTCCATGTCCATATTCTCATGCCTCCTCTGATGTTCGTTGTCCATCGAGGCAAGCAGGAGGCACTTGGCCTTCGCGCTATCAATCTCCCAAGTCTTGCGGATTTCCTTATCCGCGACACTGGAAGTTGGACCAGGGACAGGGGGAGCTTTGGTGGTAAGAAGATACCCCAGCTTGTCATAAGTGATTGCTATCTTGACATTCCTGAGCCAATCTTTGTAGTTTGGCCCTGTCAGTTTGTTTTTATCTAGGAGTAACTTAAGTCCAGTCATGTTGATTGGTCGCTGCAATTAGGAGAGAGAAGAAGAAACACTCAGCATGATGCTCTTGCAAGTTTAGAGTGGTTTTTAGTTTGTCTAAACAGGATGGCTCCCACTGTTTCTCGAATCCCTCCTCAAACCATAAAGGAAGAATTAGTCAGGATCAATCCCACCGTACAATACTTGCTTAACCGTTCAGCCAGGCCGGTGTCGGTACTTCGAGGGAGGTTTTCCAACGCTTTCGCGAAGTTCCTTAATTAAAGAACCTCTTTTCCCTGGGGGCGTAGCCCCGCTAACACCTTTCTAGGCACCTACTAGGTTTATAGCATTGATCGTTAAGTGAGAAATTTCCCGAGGAGTAGCATATACTCACAGTAGGATCGGGATCCAAATATCATCGCGTGACGAAACTGAAGGAATCCTACCAGAATCATCACACTCCAAATGGTATGCAAATCTAGCAAGTTTCAGTACTTATGAAACTCCCGATGTGGATTTTTTTTTTGCCCCATGCTCTTATGACCTTGGCGTGAGGTCAAAATGTCATAAGTCACATGTCAAGTTCGTCCCATCATTATCCAGGTTAATTTGAACCCACCCGTACATACCCTTGACGTAGGCCAAAATGGCAGTACGACTGTCTCAAACCAACGCATTCTATCTATGCAACAGATAAATATCCGGCAGCTACCAATCACTATGCCTTGGCGTGAGGTCAAAATACATAGCTTGAATACTACCGAATATTTAACTGAAATGATGGAGGGCTACGGATGGTTTTGGCAAAACCGTGAACGTAGTGAACTTGATTTGGTCGATGGAACGAGATAGCTTTTAAATGGAGTGGCTCAAACTCCGTATTTTAAAAGTTTGTTTTGAAAAGAACCGAGTGGTTTTTCGAAAGTGTTCCAACGACTTTAACTTGGTTTATTATCTTGCATTAGTTCTTTTAATGCGTGATATTCTTGCATTAGTTCTTTTAATGCGTCCCATCAATTAAACCTACCATTGCAGAAAACAACCAAAATATGACGTACGCTTATGCCATTCGCATTCGCTACTGGGCCCCGTCATTACCCGTTAGGTTACTTAACTAACGACAGAGCGGGGCTGGGCTAGCGCGTCTGAAAAACATAAGCAACGCCTAAATAATATCATATATAGATATACTGCAATGATAAACATTTCAGATCACAGATAAATACATTGGATATACTAGGAATCTGTAATTTGTACGAGCCTGTAACAAAAACAGATTACACGGTCGCGGTGAATAGCCAATACCCCACCCAAGACCCCTACGGGTGCGGCAAACTACCCGCCAAGTACCCGAAGCGTAGCAACCTCCCTCATCTCCATGAGTAGGCCACTCGACACTTCGGCATACCCGGTAGTTTGTGCACCCCTCCATGGGTCTATCCTAGGAGCAAAAACAGTAAAAAGAAATTATACAATGACGGCTACAACCCCGACCCGGTTGTGCGGCCATACAAATAATTATTACATCAATTTACAAATTTACATGAATGGCAAGAAAAGAAAACTCTCGTCTCACAACCCCCGGCTATTCACCCGCGACAATCCAACATATTTATATACACATTCCAGCATCAAACACAGATCATGTATAACCCCGACCAATCGACTTATAGCGATTAGCCGACGTTCAATACATGCAAACATCACAGATATAACCATCATAGTCAAAGTGCAGTGAAGTTCGGAAAAAATACGGAATTATAGGACCCCAAAAGGAAATTTCTTTTCTGGAAAATCTGGGCACATATAATATATTTCAAAAATCCCAAAACCAACACAGACAGACACTGCATGAAAAACGATGCACAGAAGACGACAAAGCGCGGCGTTTCCGCGGCGGATGCCTAGCTCGCGCGGCGGAAGGGCGGCGGTTTGGACGAATTACTGTATCGTTTTTCTTGGGTGTTCACACAAAACCCTGAGCCGAATTTACAAGTGTAAAGTTTTTCATTTTGAGCCAAAAAAATTTCAACAGAAAATCAGTTTTTTGTAAAATTTTGGTTTTTGGATTTTTCCGGTTCCGAACTTCGTTACACTTCACTACCAAGCTAGTTTAAGTTTAGTTAGGCTCTGATACCACTGTAAGTCCACGTTGCGACCCCCGGTTCTTACGGGGAGGCGGAAACGGTATAAAATCAAAATTTTAACGCAAGAGGCAACATGGACTAAGCTAGGTCGGGATCTTTACCTAAACTAAAACTAGCATACTAAGCTAAAGATATTTAGCTACTCGGATGAAGATGGTTATACCTAAACTTGAACTCCTTCTCTTCAAGCTCCGATGGTGGTTCGATGGCTCCTTCTCGTTGTCTCCGTACGCCGAAGATAGATCCACTTGAAAGCTCCAACCTTTAGCTCCTTCTTCGTTCTTTGAAGAAACTAGTTCACTTGGTTTGCTAAACCTAGTGTACTAGAATGAGTAGAGATGATTTAGAATGGGATTTTATCTATGGTTCTTGATTCTCAACTCATGAGACAAGAGAACCATAGATCAAGAGAGGGAGCAAGAGGTTGAGGGTGAGAGCAAGAGGAGAGCTCAAGAACAAGAGAGAGAATGAGCAAGAAAGAATGAGCAACACTTTTGTCTTTCACCCTCTCATAATCCAAAGTGATCATAACTCATCATATCAAAAAAGTCTTATGTGATGGTTAGAAGCAACCATAACCTTATCATGTCATGCACTCATTTTACTCAAATGAGCAAGCAAGAAAAAGTCTTTGGCATGAAATGATAACCATGGTTATCATGATGGTCAACTAGTCAAGCCTAGTCAACCGGTCAACAAGTCAACAAAAGTCAACAAGTCAACAAAGTCAACAAGTCAACAAAAGTCAACAAGTCAACAACCATATCACCATAATACTTAATTAATATAATAGTTAATCACATATCATATTCTCATTAGGGTTGAGCATAAAGTCAAATAGTCAACGGTCAACAGTCAACAACCCTAATGAGAATCCGCCGCCTCTGCCTCCCTGTCAACTGTGCATACACACCCGCATCCGCGTTCCGAGGAACACGAATGCAAACTGGATAAATCCAATCCCATAAGGTACACTAGGATCTGGCTTAAACCAAAGCCCGCCAGTGTAAACTGTCCGGACACTGTACGTGCACAAGTGCACGGATGTGATCGAACCCCGTCGCAAAACCATGCGACCTGTCGCAATACCATGCGACCTCTACTCTTTTGCCTAAAGGCGAAAAGCTTTCTGTGTGGGACTCTAAAGACTCGACACTACGCTGATAGTGGGTTTAACCACAGACCGCAAGCGGCACTAGCTATGCGTAACGGTCCCCATGTAATGCCGACAAGAAGACCGACGAGGCGAAACCCATCTGAACTCCTACTGAGCCTGAGTGTGACATTCTCCGTACAGTCCGGTCTGTTCGTCTGATACATCGCATGGCGGGCCTAGGGGGCGGTAAACGTCAGTCCCCCAATAGCGGTACAAGTCGTGGCGGAGCGAAGCCCAAAACACCCTGAGATAACACTGGAAACCTACCAGTATATCTCGTTTGCCCTGGCCAGGGACTACTCGTGTAATGGCTCTCCTAGACACAGCGCGATGTCAACCCCCAATACCGGGAGAGACGAATCCTGTCTAACCGTCACTGCCTCCAAGTGCTTCGGGACTGCACCCAACCACTACCTGTTTGCACGACTCCTTTGAGCCGTGGTAGGGTAGTGATCAAAATACAGTGGGAACACACTCGAGGCGGAGTGACAGTGTCAAGTCAGCGGACTAAGCTGTACTCATGTCACCTGGGAACTGATAACTGACGATAGGTATAATACCAACTAGTCAGTTCCCGACGAGTCCTGTCCAGTGTACCCGTAACCTAACGAGCACCCGCATACTATCTCAAGTACGACGTACTGACGGCTGTGGGACAGACCGTCTCCCACACTGGGATGAGAAGCGCATGCGCTGGTCTACTCCGGAGTATCGATGCCCTGTCTCGATAGTCCTGCGACCAGGGACCTGCATAAGGATGTGCTTATAGATTACCCAGCCCCACTAGTGTGACGGCCATCACATCGCTGGTAATCAAGCAAAGATCCTAAGGGCTCTACTAATGTGTATAGGCGATATACAAAAATAAACACATGTACACATTGAAATAGAAACAAACCAAGTAGCATACTACTATTTTGAGCAAGATTGTATATACAAGGTGAATATCCCAAGCATCCATTAAGTAATATACAAACTAGTATGATACAGTAATGGCCTCTAGGGCATATACACTAACAACATGGACTCCATTTCGGTCCGCATTGCATCCAGCCATTTTACCGAGTCAACGCTCTGAACGGCCTGCTGGAAGCTAGTAGGCTCATCATAATCTATGATGCAATCCTCTCTATCCCCGTCTATGAGAAAACCGTAGTATCTCTCGGGCGGATGAGACTGCCTACTACTCCTGCGGAGCGGCGTAGGAATGTCCTGTTCATTTGAACCCTCTGGTTCCACTAAGCTTTCAGTAATAGTCTGTGGTTCTGGAATTTCTTCCAGTTCCACTGCGCTCCCACTTAATTCTTTTTCTAAGAACTGGTGTTCTAGAAAGTGGGCATGACGAGAAACAAGAACTTTTTGTTCCTCCTCGTAGTAGAAGAGATATCCCTTGGAATTCTTTGGATATCCCACAAACTTACACAGTACTGAGCGCGCCTCGAGCTTGTCCGCATGCTGCTTTTTAACAAAAGCTGGACTTCCCCAAGTCTTAATGTGACTGAGATGGGGCCTCTTCCCACACCACATCTCATATGGTGTAGTAGGCACAGTCTTGGTAGGAACTCGGTTCAAAAGGTACGCAGCTGATTCTAGCGCATACCCCCAGAATGATCGCGGTAAGTCAGCGTTACTCATCATGGACCGTACCATATCCAATAGGGTTCGGTTTCGTCTCTCCGATACACCGTTGTGTTGCGGAGTGTATGGAGGAGTAAGCTGAGAGAGAATCCCGTTCTCTTGTAAATAATTCAGGAACTCGGCACTTAAGTATTCTCCACCTCGATCCGATCTTAGAATCTTGATACTTTTGCCGGTCTGTTTTTCTACTTCATTCTTATATTCCTGGAACTTTTCAAAGGCTTCGGACTTATGTTTCATTAAGAAGACATAACCGTACCTTGAAAAATCATCCGTAAAAGTAATGAAGTAAGAGTAACCGCTTCGCGCATGTGTAGACATTGGACCGCACACGTTGCTGTGTACGAGTCCCAAGAGCTCGCTCGCTCTTACTCCGTGTCCAGTGAACGGAGTCTTTGCCATCTTTCCTTTGAGACAGGATTAACAAGTGGCATACGATTGATATTCGAACGGATCCAAATATCCTTCTGTATGTAACTTAGTCAACCTTCTCTCATTGATGTGACCCAGTCTACAATGCCAAAAGAAAGTCTGATTGATTTCCGGAGACTTTCTTTTGTGTGTATTCTGGACATTGAAAATCTGTGGTTGGTTCAATACGTATATACCATTGCTCAGTTTACCTGACCCAATCAGAACTTGATTAAGGTGAATGTTTACAACATTACTTACAAACGCAAATTCATAACCTTCTTTAGAAACCAAAGATACAGAAATGATATTACAAGTTGCGTTGGGTACAAAAAAACAATTACGCAAAACCAAAACATGTCCATCTGACATTCCCAGGTGATAGTCCCCCACGGCTTTAGCATCCATGCTAGCTCCGTTCGCAACTCTGAGGGTCATGTCACCTGCCTTCAAAACCCTACGGTTTCTCAACGCCTGCAAAGAATTACAGATATGAGATCCTGATCCGGTATCCAATACCCAGGAAGTAGAGTTTATCGAAAGACAGTTTTCAATAACATACACACCTGAAGCTGAAGCCGCAACCTGCTTCAGTTCCTGTGTCCTGGCTTTCCAAGCCCTGCAATCTTTCTTCCAGTGTCCACTCTTATGACAATAGAAGCATTCTTCCTTTCCCACAAGCTTCCCCGCTATCTTTGTTGCCTTTTCCTTTCCCTTCGTACCCACTTTACTAACACCGCCCCTTGGTTTGGGGGGGGCTTTCTTCCTCTTTCCCTTGGCTTTCGCCTTGGATCTAGAAGAAGAAGATCCTCCTACAAACAAAGCGGGTGTTTTCCTACCTTTCTGTAGGGTGCCCTCTGCGCTCCTCAGCATGTTGAGGAGTTCTGAAAGTTCAACTTCTTTTTCTTGTAAGTTGAAGTTCAGTATAAACTGGGCGTAAGTGGATGGAAGGGACTGGAGAATTAAATCCGTATAGAGTTCGCTTTCCAACGTGGTCCCAAGTTCCGCGAGCTCCTCAATGTAGCCAATCATCTTAAGCACGTGGTCCGCTACCGATGATCCGACGGCCAACTTTGCCGAAAATAACTTCTTCGACACTTCGTATCTTGCGATACGAGACTGCTCTCCATACAGTTCTTTTGTATGAAGAAATATGGATTCTAGGTCCATATTCTCGTGCCTCCTCTGATGTTCGTTGTCCATAGAGGCAAGCACGAGGCACTTGGCCTTCGCGCAATCAATCTCCCAAGACTTACGGATTTCCTTATCCGCGACGCTGGAGGTGGGACCTGGGACGGGGGGAGCTTTGGTGGTAAGAAGATACCCCAGCTTGTCGTAAGTGATTGCCATTTTGACATTCCTGAGCCAATCTTTGTAGTTTGGCCCTGTCAGTATGTTTTTATCTAAGAGTAACTTAAGTCCAGTCATGTTGAATGGTCGCTGCAATTAGGAGAGAGAGAAGGAACACTCAGCACGATGCACTTGCAAGTTTAGAATGGTTTTTAATTTGTCTAAACAGGATGGCTCCAACTGTCTCTCGAATCCCTCCTCAAACCACAAAGGAAGAATTAGCCGGGATCAATCCCACCGCACAATACTTGCTTAACCGTTCAGCCAGGCCAGTGTCGGTACTTCGAGGGAGGTTTTCCAACGCTTTCGCGAAGTTCCTTAATTTAAGAACCTCTTTTCCCTGGGGGCGTAGCCCCGCTAACACCTTTCTAGGCACCTACTAGGTTTATAGCATTGATCGTTTAGTGAGAAATTTCCCGAGGAGTAGCATATACTCACAGTAGGATCGGGATCCAAATATCATCGCGTGACGAAACTGAAGGAATCCTACCAGAATCATCACACTCCAAATGGTATGCAAATCTAGCAAGTTTCAGTACTTATGAAACTCCCGATGTGGATTTTTGCCCCATGCTCTTATGACCTTGACTTTGGCCAAAATATCATAAGTCACATGTCAAGTTCGACCCGTCACTATCCAGGTTAATTTGGATCCACCCGTACCTACCCTTGACTTTGGCCAAAATGGCAGTACGACTGTCCCAAACCAACGCATCTATCTATGCTACACATGAACACCCAATAGCTACCAATCACTATGCCTTGACTTTGGCCAACATACATAGCTTGAATACTATTGCCTGTTCATGCGAAACGACGGAGGGCTACGAATGGTTTTGGTAAAACCGTGAACGTAGTGAACTTGATATAATCGATGGAACGAGATAGCTTTTAGAAGGAGTGGCTCAAGCTCCGCTTTTAAAAGTTAGTTTTGAAAAGAACCGAGTGGTTTTTCGAAAGTGTTCCAACGACTTTAACTTGGTTTATTATCTTGCATTAGTTCTTTTAATGCGTGATATTCTTGCATTAGTTCTTTTAATGCGTCCCATCATTTAATCCTACCATTGCAGAAAACAACCAAAATATGACGTACGCTTATGCCATTCGCATTCGCCACGGGGTCCCGTCATCACCCGTTAGGTTACTTAACAAACGACAGAGCGGGGGCTAGGCTAGCGCGGCTGTAAAACATAAGCAACGTCTAAATAGTTATAAATATAGCAATGATAGACATTACAGATCACAGATGAATACATTGGATATACTAGGAATCCGCAATCCGTTCGAGCCTGCAACGAAAAGCGGATTACACGGTCGCGGTGAATAGCCAAAACCCCACCCAAGACCCCTACGGGTGCGGCAAACTACCCGCCAAGTACCCGGTAGTTTGTGCACCCCTCCATGGGTCTATCCAAGGAGCAAAACCAGTAAAAAGAATTATACAATGACGGCTACAACCCCGACCCGGTTGTGCGGCCATACAAATAATAATATTACATCAATTTACATATTACAAATGAATGAAAGAAAAACAAAAGCTCATCTCACATCCACCCCGGCTATTCACCCGCGACAGTCCAACACATTCATATACACATTCCAATATCAAACACAGATCACAGAGATGTATAACCCCGACTAATCGACTTATAGAGATTAGCCGACGTTCAATACATACAAACATCACAGATATAACCAACATAGTCAAAATGTAGTGAAGTTCGGAAAAAAATACGGAATTATAGGCCCCCAAAAACAAATTTCTATTCTGGAAAATCTGGGCACATATAATATATCTCAAAAATCCTAAGACCAATCCAGAGATACACTGCACCAAAATCGAGGCAGAGAGGAGACAAGACGGCCGCGGATCCGCGGCAACATAACTTGCTGTTGCCGCGGAAACGCGGTCGTTTGGTCAGATCTCTGGCTCGTTTTTGGTGGTTATTTTTAAAAAACCCTGAGATGATTTTAGGTGAATAACAAATTTTGTTTTGACCAGAAAAAAATTTAACAGAAACTAGGGTTTTTGAAAAGTTTGGTTTTTGGATTTTTCGGTTCCGAACTTCGTTACACTTCACTACCTAGCTAGTTTATGTTTAGTTAGGCTCTGATACCACTGTAAGTCCACGTTGCGACCCCCGGTTCTTACGGGGAGGCGGAAACGGTATAAAAAACAAATTTTTAGCGCATGGGGCAACATGGACTAACAAAGTCGGAATCTTTTCTAAACTAAACTAGCTATCATGCTAAAGAGAGTTAGCTACTCGGATAAAAGTGGTTATACCTAACTTGAACTCCTTCTTCTTGAAACCTAGTAGAGGTTGATGGTTCTTTCCTCGTAGCCTTCTTCCGTCAAAGATGGATCCACCTGAGGGTTCAACCTTCGGGCTCTTTCTCGAACTTAGAGTGAACTAGGATCTCCAGCTTGCTAAACCTTGAACCCTAGAGAGAGTAGAGAGTATCTATGGGGTGTTTCTCTTTCAAGGAGAGGGATTCTCAACACATGAGAAGGATTCTCCTTGAGCTTGAGGAAGAAGAAGATGAAGTGAGGAGAGAGAATCAATATGATAGAATGAGCTCATTTTTCTTTTGCAACCATAATAAAAGGAAAAAGATATATCTAATTAATAATAATAATTCAAAATGAAATAGTTGATGGTTGTATTTGGAATGACCACTATCATCACTTCATTAAATGAATGTAAGCTAGAATCAAGGAGTATCCTTGCAAAGCAATGATGATGGTCAAACATTCAACCATGGTCAACAAGTCAACCATGGTCAACAAGTCAACAAAATCAACCATGACACAATTTCATTTAATTACTATTATTAATTGATATTTCATAAATCCATTAGGGTTTGGAAAAAGACGACTGTCAACTGTGCATACGCACCCGTTCCGAAACCCTAATGAAAGACCTCTTCCTCCGCCTCAAATAACTGTGCATACACACCTGCATTCTCGTTCCGAGGAACAAGAATACTGAGAGATAAAAGCAACTCTGAAACATATACCAGTATCTGACTCAAACCAGAGCCAGCCAGTAATATCCGTCCGGACTCCAAACGTGCACAAGTGCGCGGATGAGAACGAACCCTGTCGCAAAACCATGCGACCTCTACTCTGTTTTGCCCAATGGCGAATAGCCCTCTGTGTGGGACTCTAAAGACTCGACACTTACACTGGCAGTGGGTTTAACCACAGACCGCAAGCAGCACTAGCTGTGCGTAACGGTCCCCAGGTAGATGCCGATAAGAAGACTGACGAGGTGAACCCCATCTGAACTGATACTGAATCTGAGTGTGACAGTCTCCGTACAGTCCGGTCTGTTCGTCTGATACATCGCATGGAGGGCCTAGGGGGCGGTAAACGTCAGTCCCCTAATAGCGGTACAAGTCGTGTCGGAGTGAAGCCCAAAACACCCTGAGATAATACTGGAAGCCTACCACTATATCTCGCTTGCCCTGGCCAGGGACTACTCGTGTAATGGCTCTCCTAGACACAGCATGATGTCAACCCCCAATACCGGGAGAGACGAATCCTATCTAACCGTCAGTGCCTCCAAGTGCTTCGGGACTGCACCCAACTACTACCTGTTTGCACGACTC
Organism: Agapanthus africanus; assembly: GCA_030015575.1. Lineage (NCBI taxonomy): Eukaryota > Viridiplantae > Streptophyta > Magnoliopsida > Asparagales > Amaryllidaceae > Agapanthus > Agapanthus africanus. Next base: position 449,981,057 of record CM057341.1, on the reverse strand, counting down.
CTTTGAGCCGTGGTAGGGTAGTGATCAAAGTGCAGTGGGAACACACTCGAGGCGAAGTGCCAGTGTCAAGTCAGCGGACTAAGCTGTACTCATGTCACCTGGGAACTGATAACTGACGATAGGTATAATACCAACTGGTCAGTTCCCGACGAGTCCTGTCCAGTGTACTCGTAACCTAACGAGCACCCGTATACTATCTCCAGTACGACGTACTGATGGCTGTGGGACAGACCATCTCCCACACTGGGATGAGAAGCGCATACGCTAGTCTACTCCGGAGTATCGATGCCCTGTCTCGATAGTCCTGCGACTAGGGACCTGTATAAGGATGTGCTTATAGATTACCCAGCCCCCACTAGTGTGACTGCCATCACAACGCTGGTAATCAAGCAAAGATCCTAAGGGCTCCACTAATGTGTATAGGTGATATACAAAAATAAACACATGTACATATTGAAGTAGAAACAAACCAAGTAGCATACTACTATATTGAGCAAGATTGTTTATACAAGGTGAATATCCCAAGCTTCCATTAAGTAATATACAAACTAGTATGATACAGTAATGGCCTCTAGGGCATATACACTAACACCTCCCTGCCAGGCTCATTGTCTACACAACAAAAACCATTTCTCGCCCCGGGGAACAATACCGGGTCCACGATGAACCCGCAAACGGATCATCCAACTCCTCGAATCGGGTTTCACATATCACACGTCTCAGAACCAAGAAAACACATGGGGGACGTCTCAAAATATCATATCAAGAGAAACCGTTTTTTTTAAAAACAATACATACTTTCTTTTGAAATAACCACGGTTCTCAAATCCAGAATCTCATGAAAACAGCATCTCAATGCATATAATTGTAAAGCATGATGTATGCGACATATAACAGAATGTAAGCATATCCATATATCATGCAACATGGAACAGTGATGTGAGCATATCAGTATACCATGAAAGCATATAAGGTGATAATACTGAACCATGAACGTACTTTTACTTTTATGAATTATATCATGATAGGGCAGTTCTCCTGTGTAAATGGCACGACAATTCTACTGTATATGTGACATGGCAGTTACCGATGAAGAATGTGTATGAGCCGGCAAATCTGTGTATGTATAACATGCGCATCAACGGTAATTGTGCAGGTGTACTAGCAAATGATATCATATAGCATTAAATACTGGCACGTGGTATGTACATTACGAGGGGTAATATCCTACACAACATGGACCATAAATGGGTGCATCTATCTACAAAAGAATCATACGGTCACTTTTTAAACGGTACACATCGTCGTTTTGAAAAAAAGTGTGATTCAGGTAGCAATCTTTATATCGCGATCCCGCCTAATAACATCCGATATGATAATAATCATCGATCATCATCCTCAAATCACTAGCGCGGATCAATCATCCGGTACATTTCATCGCGTACGATAATCCATCGTACGGGGTTATCAAACAGAATAGGGAATCTATCGATCTATACAATAATGACGGTACGGATCTAAAGTCTCGTACGGCATATTACCCATTATACTCAAAAATATATATGTACACATATATCTTAAATCACATTTGTATAAACGTCATATCTTATTAATTCCGCCACATCTCTATCTCAATCTCGATCGTACTTATCGATCTCGATTTCATATCATACCATCATCAACTCATACTTATTCTCTTTTAATTCGTACCTATCATGATTCACTTCTCATTTCATATTCTCAAGCAATATATCCATTAGCATCAAGTTTATCATAATTATAATTTACCAAAACCTTTATCAAAATTATAATTATAAAACGATCTTTCCATATCAATGGTTGCGGGGGTGCTATACGCTATCCACCCGACTTCCCCCGTAGATATAAATCTACTCACCAGCAATTCTTCTCACTTAGCTGAACTCGATGTGCTTCGTCATCTCGGAAGTCCACGCAAAGTACCTACAATCAATACACAATCGAAATGCAAACACAATCAATATCCGAAAACCGATACGGCACACGGTTCGCTCTTAGGTTGATACCTATAGCCTCGCATGCAAAATCAACCAAATAACCCTCGTCCGTTGACGTATAAATGTCCAACGACGGAATCCAAACTCAAATACAAAACCAAGTTTTAGAAACTGCATAACACTAAATCAGCAACAAGGGAAAACACCTCCAGATTTTGACTCAGGTAAAATTACCCAATTCTTCATATGGGGTTGCTCTAGATATAGGATAACAATGCCACAGACCAAAAATCACACATTCTCACCATAACTTGGCCGCAAATTGCGGCCAAACCCAATTAATCTACGTCCTGAAAAGACAAGGATGGGCTCGGGTTTCTAGGGTAGGTTCCTGGTTGCCTGCACGTCTCTCTTTGTTCGCTAAATATTTTTCAGGTCTTCCGGGTCATAGCAGATCACAAAATCCTAACACAAATCACACAAAATACGATATCGGCCAAATTCAAAGTTCGTGTTTTGGGTTATTGTCTCAGGTCTTGGCAAGTAAAACACTCTCTAAGGTCAAGTAAACTCTCACTACACCTCAACTTATCATTTAACAGCAACTTATAATTTTCCAAGATCACATAACCTATTTATACCGATTTCTAATTAAACTAGGATATATAACACAAATACTAATTTAAAAGTGAAGGATATACCTCATTGGCCACTTAGGAAAATTCTAGAGTTGCTCAAAGTCTTCAAAATCAAAACTTCTTTGGTTCAAGGGGTTTAGAATTGGTTTGTGTATGATTTTTATGAAGGGTGGATAGGGTTTTGAGAAGAAAATGAAGAGGATGCGTGGAGGTAGTGTGTGATGAAGGAGATGAAAAAATGGGTAAAGGAAACAATGGAGAATGAGAATGGGGCAGCCAAGTCTCACTCTCCCTCTCCTAGGCTCACTCTCTCTTACCCTCACTCTCTCTCAAAATATCTATTCTTGTTTCTTTCATAAATATTTCTTGGCATCTAATTTTATTCCATTCACACTACACTCTTTCTTTTCTTTTCTTTGATTTTCTTTTCCTTTCTCTTTATTTCTCTAACTCCCAAACTCACAAGTCACAAACCCAACATGCACATGACACAGTGCACGAGTCACGGAAAAAGTAAAAACACGGATTTGACCAAAAATCCGATAAATATCATTTTAATAAATAAATAATTTTAATCTCCGATAAATTTCCAAATATTGGTATATACTTATTGTAAAGTTTTAGAAATCGTTATGCGAATTTTCTGTTAATAGGTAAAATAGGAGGTGTTTTTCCGTAAAAACCTTGTAGTGATCTTTTATCTGTGTAGAATTCACTGCACCTAGTTTACCTAGGAAATTGCTAGTTTGCGGTTTTTAGTAAGTCACTTGTAATTTTAGTGCATTTTAATATTTTTCCTTAATTAAAATATTATTATAAGCTTTTAATTATGCACTTAATTAGTGATAATTACAAATTTGATTGGGTTAATTATGGTAAAGGGAATCTATGCTAACTTAATCACAAGATTAAGCATTAATCCATCCATGCAAAATATCTCTCCAAAATATCTAGATATTTGTTGAATTAAAGGAAAATTTTAATTAGAAAAGAAAAGGAATTAAGAGGTGGCATAAGGATAAGCTTATTAATTGAACATTAATGTGTTTTAACTTGGAAATTTCCAAACAATTTCCTTTTCATTCATGAGTTGGCCGACCCTCCCCTTGGCTGCCCCATTTCATTTTCACCTTATTTTCACTTCTTTCAAGCTCAAATAATTCATCTAAAATAATAGAATAATCCTACAAACTCAAAAACAAATCAAAAAGATTATTCTTTATCCTAATTCTTGCATGGATCTTCATGAAAGTTAGCATTTTGAGGCTAATTTGGATTTCTAGTTGCAAGTTTGTGATTCTAGTGTGAGGTATAAATCCTAACCCTAAGCTTAGTTGTTGCTTTAATATTTTGTGCTAGCTTGTTAGATGTTTAAATATGGCTTTAATTTGCATATTTAGAATTTCTAGAAAAGGTTTTTGATAATCAAGTTAGGGTTTTGTGTATTGTAATGGTTAAGTGTGAAGTTTAGACTTGGATAAAACTTAACCTAGTGCAAGATTGTTAAATGATATTTTTCCTAATTATCTAATAAGTTTAATTGCAAACTAGACATTTACTAAATCACCTCTGGGTGAGATTAAAATTGTAGTAAAGGTTTGTGTGGTTTAAGTAAACTATTGTGTGTTGATTTTGATCACTAGTTTTAGTTAAACTTGTAGATTTGATCTAAAATGATGAAAATTATGCTTACTAGGTTTTCGGATAAATTAGGCGTGGGTTTCTATTGACGTTGCGATGTTATAGATATTAGTTTGCACGATATATATTGTGTTGTGAATGCGCGATCAGTACGATCGGGGTCTAGGCTTGGTTATTTTGTCATCCTAGCTAGGGTTGTACCGATATCGTACGCGTTTTGTGCACTGAATGCACAGTGTGTTTATCTTGTGGACGTTGTCCTTGCGTTTCGTTGTCTTTTTGTTGGCGTAGGATATTTAGTCTTATGTGTTGTGTTTGTGAAATTTTAGGATCGCGAGCAGGGACTTCGGACGCTGCGAAGAAAGGGAAGTAGGTGGTCGGATTTACTTACCTCGAGATGATCTGTGAGTAGATTTAACATCTATAGGGGAATCGCCCACATGGCGTTATGCGTCTGGGCTGGATTATATGACATGATTATTAGTTACAAGTATTGCACATATAGAGATTGTGCATGAACTTAATTTTATATTATTACTTGTTGTGCTGGGACTTGTACCCATTAAACACTGCACTTTTATTGACGGTTCATGTTGCACGAGCACATATTGTATGCTACACCCACGCCGTCAATAATTGCCATGACATGCACAACACCTATATATATGTGATATTGTATTAGTTAGGTACATTGAGACATGATCCTTATTTCCATTATGCATATGAGATATAGCATACCTGTATACCTATTTGCTTACACATATGCCTTGCTATACCTTAATACAGCTACGCCTATACCTAGAGGGTATTACATCATTATTGACATGTATATACACATATCTTGCTATGCTATAGCTACACATATACCTGGAGGGTAGTGCATCTTTATTGACAGGTATATACACATATGAGATATAGCTACATGTACATCTTGCATACATACTTACATGTACACACATATACCTTGCTATATCTACATGTTCACCCTTATATGATGTTGCGTTGGATTTTGGAGGAATTAGGAACCGCATGATATATTTAATAACTTGTTGCATTTAAATAGCGGTTTTTTCCTTTATATGCTCATGTTACTGTTTAAGTTGCATATATTATATTTCATGGATTTTGCATTGAGATATGGATTTCATATGATGTTTTCTGGATGTTTTACTCCTGAGGGTATATATCAGTGGTATGGGACGCTGATATATGTATATATATATATATATATATTAGTGGTATGGGACGCTGTTATATATATATATATATATATATATATATATCATCAAAATGATCTATGCAAGTATTCTTATTCATTACTTGATGTTTTATGGATTTGAGAACCGTGGGGGTATTTCAAGAAAATTATGTATTGTTTGAAAACCCGGTATCTCTTGATATGATATTTCAGTACATCCACCATGAGTTTTCTCGGTTCTGAGATTTTCATGTGATACCCGATTCGAGGAGCGGATAGGCACCGTCTGCGGGTACATGGTGGACCCGGTATGGTACCCCGGGGCAAGAAAGGTATGTCGATGGATTTGCCGATGAGCCTGGCAGAGGGACTACTACCTACCGGTGATAGTATTTATACTCGGCGGATAATGGAGGATACCGACCGGAGTCGTGAGATGTTACGGGCCGATCCGGACTGATGGAGCCCGTGGGCCAATCCGGACTGACGGAGCCCGAGATATTGATGAGGGCCGATCCGGACTGACGGAGCCTGATATATGAGGATTTGCGTGTCGATGCTGGACACGAGTATTTCATGATGTTTCGAGTGTCGATGTTGGACACTCAGGTTCCATGATTTTTATATGTCGTTGATGGACACATGAGATAGATATCCTTATATATATACACACACACACACACAGAGGTATAGTTTTCATGATGTTTTAGGGTGTCGATGTTGGACACTCAGGTTCCATGAGACTTACAGGATATGAGGGCCGATCGGAGGATGTGGTGCCTTTGGTTTTTGGATTTAGTTTATCTTGATGGACACTGGTCCTGCCACGATGAGGATTCCGTGAGGGTGACATGTTTTATCCCATACTCAGCATTTATTTGATATGCCTTGTTTCATGTATTAGTAGTACTGGATCGGGTACCTTTCATGACTGTTGCATATACATATTGCCATTTATTGTTATCAGCTTGCATATGATAGATTACAGCAGTACGTGCATACCTGAGATTACCTGCACATGTTATTTACTATTCACGAGTTGGCAACTCACCCCCATTGTGCCATAGTGTTTGCAGGTGTCCCTCAGAGCAGTCGCGGCAGGGCTTCTTCATCACATCGTATTTTTGCAGCGGATACCGCTACGGCTGACTGTGTGCAGTTTTGCTATAGGTGGGTTTTGTGGTTATCCGATGATGCTCATTTGTATATTCGTTGTATCTAGTACTCTCCATCTACCACTTTCATGTATTGACTTAGAGATGAGTTGTGATGACGATATTGTATATTATTTTGTGACTCAGGATGTATTTTAAGCTGTTTTTGTTTATATCGTCCATTTTCTTCGCTACAGCATCGTATATCTGTTGTGGTGGTTTTTTTTCACCTTTGGGCATGGATTTGCTCCCGTTGGGGATGCTTTAATTATATCTTTGTTTGTACCCATTTTTTGGGCTAGTTCTTACAAAGGAGGTGCTGCTAAAATTTTTAAGAAAGTAAATTTGGACTTTAAAGAATTTGTACTTGAGATTTTCAAAAGTTTTAGCAATGTTCTTATCACTTACTAGTTTTGATGGTTTAGATTGCTGGGTTTTTGGCTTACTTAACTTGCATTACGCCTGTAGACGTTACGTGGTTTAAGGGCCGTCACGTGCCAAATTTCGGATCGTGACAAATTTGGTATCAGAGCGCTAGGTTTTACCTTTCGGGGTGTAGGATGACCTTGGTATGATGGAGTAGGTAGCTTAAGCAGAGTGACGTAGCGTGTGTATGTCCGCGGCATACTTACGACACGGTACTCCGCTTAAGTGACTTTAGTACTTTTTGCTTGACATTCCTTCAATGATTATACATATCCTTGCGATTCGATTTCCGTGTTCATATCGAATCCTACTTCCATTTCTAGCCATTTGCCGCCGATGACTATGAGGGCTTAGAGAGAGGCAGCGAGAGCCGAGGTCAGAGTTGACTCGTTTGGGACGAGGACTGACCAAGACGGTACGCTCGGTGTGCAGGAGCAGTTTGATCTGCCGTCGATAGATCGTATCGCTAGGTTTGAGACAGATATGCAGGATTTGCGCCAGATGATGAGATCGTTGGTTGAAGCCAGTCGAGCGCAACGACAGGAGGTTGCCAACCCTGTTACCCAGTTATTCTTTGCTATCAGCATACATCGTTGTGTCATGTATACTGCAGCAGTGGACGCAGCCCTACTAGATGAGGAACGTCTTCCCGAGACTTTGGAAGTTTCAGGACCGAGGAGGGCTCGTACAGGTGTATCATCCGAGAGATAGATGCTTAGACGCTGCGATAGATTTCATTCGGTTCGCAGAAGTAGCAGAGGCTTGGGACGAGGTTAGATGTTTAGCTCTTACCCTCAGGAGGGTCAGCAGTTATCGTATGGATGTTTCCAATGCAGGAGTTTCCATCACCTCGTCAGGATATGTACAGTAGTACGCCAGAGGTGAGCAGCAGTACCATATGATATCTTATCACCTTCACCTCAGGGAGAGTCTCCTTTTGCGCCTGTTGTTGATCTGCGTCAGACTTATGTTCGGAGAGGTCGTGGTCGCGGAGGGTTTGTTCAGAGGAGGAGGATAGCTTGTTGCGGGTAGAGGGCAGGCACGAGTGTTTGCTTCTACTCATCGGGACGCACGGGCGTCCAATGAAGAGTTTTCTGGTAATATTTTTGAATGATCTTCTGATGGGCATGTTTTGTTTAATTCGGGATCTATGCACTCGTTTGTTCTACACACTTCGTGCCGAGGTTGGGCCGAGAGTCGTGTATGCTAGATCAGCAGTTTGTTGTGTTTACTCTTGTCAGCAATTCTTTGGTTGCGCGACACGTGTTTCGGTCATGTGCTAATTGGGTAGGAGATATAAATTCTTCCGTCAATTTGAACCTTCTAGAGATGTTGGGCTTTGACATTCTCCTGGGCACGGACTGGTTAGCTACTTGCTATGCGTCTGTGGACTGCCGCGAGTAAACAGTCAGGTTTTGTTTTCCCGGCGAGTCAGTTCTTGTTGTGCAGGGGGACTGTGGTGCAGCCCCTCACAGCTTGATTTCATCCTTTTTACACTAGTCAGCTTTTGAGGAGAATATGTCGAGGATTCTTGGATTTTATTCGTGATACCGAAGCCACAGTGGATTACTTGGACCGGGTTCCTATTGTGCGAGGGTTTTCCGACCTTGTTCCGGATGAGTCGGTGGAGCTTAGGGAGCTTAATGGTCAGCTGCAGAGTTACTAGATTGGGGGACTGGTACGTCCAAGTGTTTCACTTTGGAGAGCTCCTATTCTGTTCGTCAAGAAGAAGGATGGCAGTTTGAGGTTGTGTATTGATTGATCGTCAATTGAACCGAGTTATGGTGCGGATAGGTATCCTTTACCCCGCATTGACGATTTGCTCGATTAGCTCCAGGGTGCGAGACATTTTTCTAAGTTTGATTTGGGATCAGGTAATCATTAGTTGCGGGTTCGGAGTGATGATATTCCGAAGACTGCTTTTGTGTGCGTTACGGGCTTTATAAGTTTTTGGTTGTGTCGTGGGACTCACCAATGCCCTAGCAGCATTCATGGATGTGATGAACCAGATACTTGAGGCCGTTCCTCGACCAGTGTATTGTTGTGTTATAGATGACATTCTGGTCTTTTCCATGAGTCGAGAGGAAAATGAGCATCACTTGAAGATTGCTTTGCAGACATTATGAGAGCGCTAGCTGTTTGCTAAATTCTCGAAGTGTTCCTTCAGGCATGATAGTGTTGACTTCCTAGGTCATGTGGTTATGGGAGACGGTATTCGTATGGACCCGACGGAGATCGAGGCCGTACAGCTTTGGCCCAGACCTGTTCAATGACAGAGGTCCGTAGCTTTTTGTGCTTAGCCGGTTTACCGCCGTTTCGTGCAGGATTTCTTGTGTATCCCTGCACCGTTGACCGGACTGACCAGGAAGGGTTTCCTTTTCTTAGACTGAGGCATGCAAGTTGAGTTTTCAGCAGTTGAAGATTCGGTTGACGATTGCACCAGTTCTATCTTTGCTTTCTGGATCGGGCGACTTTGTCGATTATTGTGATGTTTCACGAGTGGGGCTCGATTGTGTACTGATGTAGCATGATAGAGTTATTGCTTATGCTTCCCGATAGTTGGAGGAAGTACGAGTAGGATTTATCCCACTCATGATCTGGAGATGGCCGCAGTGGTCTTGCGCTGGAGATTTAGGGACACTACTTGTACGGAGAGTCGTGTAAGGTTTTCACGGACCACCAGAGCTTAATCTTCCTGTAGCGGGATCTGAGTTGAGACAGCGCCGTTGGATGGAGCTTGTGAAGGATTGCGATTGTGAGATCCTTTATTACCGGTGGCAAGGCGATTGTGGTACCTGATGCTTTAAATCGTAGGCTTGGGGGTAGCTTGTTCCGGTTGTGCGCAGTTCAGAGACGGTCTTTTGTAGATTTACAGTTCTTGTGCGATCGTTGAGTACAGCTTAAGTTCACCTCTACTGGGTGACAGCTTGCTCATGTCCGCGCCCGTCCACTTTTACTTAATCGTTTTTGTGAGGCATAGCCCGCTGATGCTCGTTGTCTGAGATACTTGAGCATGTTCAGCAGGATATAGATTCGGAGTTCTTGATTGATGACCAGGGTGTGCTATGTTAGGGACTCGTTGGCGTGTACCAGATATTGATGGATAGAGACGCGAGATCCTAGAGCAGGCATTATCAGTCATTTATCAGAGTTCACCAAAGTTCCACCAAGATATAACGTGACTTGAGAGTTAGTTACGGTGGGCAGGGATGGAGTGTGATGTTTCAGATTTCGTTTTGAGGTGCCTGACTTGTTAGCGAGCTAAGGTGAGCATTTGAGACCGGCAGGAGAGTTGAAACTTTTAACTGTTCCAGAGTGGGAATGAGAGAAGATCTCCATGAATTCTTCATGGTGTCTACCCAGGATTAGACAGGGTGTGACTCCATTTGGGTGAATTGTTGTCCGGTTGTGCTCAGTTTGCTTGTTGTTCTTCGATAAGATTGTGCGTTTGCACGGAGTTCCTTCATGCGTTGTATCCAATAGAGGCACCCAGTTCGCTAGCCGTCTTTGGCAGAAACTTCAGGAAGCCTTGGGTACTGGTTGAGCGTTAGGTCCGCTTTCCATCCGTAGGCCGATGGTCAGACAGAGCGGACTATACAGACTCTGGAGGATATGCTTGTGCGTACGTACTAAGTGTTTGTTGGCTGTGGGATCGTCACTTTCCATTGATGGAGTTCTCCTACGATAAAAGTTATCAGGAAACATTTCAAATGGCAACTTTCAGGCCTTGTGTGGTAGGTTGTGTCGATCGCCAGTCTGTTTTACCGACTCTGCGAGAGCAAGATTTTTGGACCCCAGCTAGTCCAGAGACTTCGGAGAAGATCCAGTTGATTCAGGTCAGGATGAGAGAAGCCCAGTGCAGACAGAAGTCTTAAGTCGACCGTCGTTGTCGCAGACTTGAGTTCGCAGTGGGAGATCATGTATTCCTACGGATTTTTCCGATGAATGGCGTGTTGAGTTTTGGGAAGATTAGTCCCAGATTGTAGGTCCTTTTGAGATCCTTTAGCGAGTTAGTTCCATTGCCTATAAGTTGGCTCTTCCACCCAGATTTTTGAGCATTCACCCCGTATTCCTTGTGTCGATACTTCGCAAATACCTTCATGACCTTCCTCACATGATTCAGCACCAGACCATTCGTTTTGGACGCGATCTTTCGTTCACCAGCGGTCGATAGTTATAGTGGATCGGCAGGTAGAGAAACTTCGGTCAAAGATCTTGCCATCTGTGGAGGTTTTCTTTGGCGTAGCCGTCTAGTGAGGAGATCACTTGGGAAGCTACGAACGAGATGTGTATGATTTGCACTCATCTTTTTGAAGGTATGCATAGTAAAAATTTTAAATTCGGGGACCGAATTTCTTTAAGGGGGGAAGATTGTAACGTTTTAGAAATCGTTATGCGAATTTTCCGTTAATAGGTAAAATAGGCGGTGTTTTTCCGTAAAAACCTTGTAGTGATCTTTTCTCTGTGTAGAATTCACTACACCTAGTTTACATAGGAAATTGCTGGTTTGCGCTTTTTAGTAAGTCACTTGTAATTTTAGTGCATTTTAATATTTTTCCTTAATTAAAATATTATTATAATCTTTTAATTATGCACTTAATTAGTGATAATTACAAATTTGATTGGGTTAATTATGCTAAAGGGAATCTATGCTAACTTAATCACAAGATTAAGTATTAATCCATCCATTCAAAATATCTCTCCAAAATATCTAGATATTTGTTGAATTAAAAGAAAATTTTAATTAGAAAAGAAAAGGAATTAAGAGGTGGCATAAGGATAAGCTTATTAATTGAACGTTAATGTGTTTTAACTTGGAAATTTCCACGCAATTTCCTTTTCATTCATGAGTTGGCAGACCCTCCCTTTGGCTGCCCCATTTCATTTTCACCCCATTTTCACTTCTTTCAAGCTTGAATAATTCATCTAAAATCATAGAATAATCCCACTAACTCAAAAACAAATCAATACCGATTATTCTTTATCCTAATTCTTGCATGGATCTTCATGAAAGTTAGCATTTTGAGGCTAATTTGGATTTCTAGTTGCAAGTTTGTGATTCTAGTGTGAGGTAAAAATCCTAACCCTATGCTTAGTTGTTGCTTTAATATTTTATGCTAGCTTGTTAGATGTTTAAATATGGCTTTAATTTGCATATTTAGAATTTCTAGAAAAGGTTTTTGATAATCAAGTTAGGGTTTTGTGTATTGTAATGGTTAAGTGTGAAATTTAGACTAGGATAAAACTTAACCTAGTGCAAGATTGTTAAATGATATTTTTCCTAATTATCTAATAAGGTTAATTGCAAACTAGACTTTTACTAAATCACCTTTGGGTGAGATTAAAATTGTAGTAAAGGTATGTGTCGTTTAAGTAAGCTATTGTGTGTTGATTTTGATCACTAGTTTTAGTTAAACTTGTAGATTTGAGCTAAAATGATGAAAATTATGCTTACTAGGTTTTTGGATAAATTAGGCGTGGGTTTCTACTGACGTTGCGATATTGTAGATATTAGTTTCCACGATATATATTGTGTTGTGAATGCGCGATTGGTACGATCGGGGTCTAGGCTTGGTGGTTGTGTCATCCTATCTAGGGTTATGCCGATATCGTACGTGTTTTGTGCACTAAGTGCACAGTGTGTTTATCTAGTGGACGTTGTCCTTGTATTTCGTTGTCTTTATGTTGGCGCGGGATATTTAGTCTTATGTGTTGTGTTTGTGAAATTTTAGGATCGCGACCAAGGACTTCGGACGCTGTGAAAAAAGGGAAGCAGGTGGTCGGATTTACTTAGCTCGAGATCATCTGTGAGTAGATTTAACATCTACAGGGGAATCGCCCGCATACCGTTATGCGTCTGGGCTGGATTATATGACATGATTATTAGATACAAGTATTGCACATATAGAGATTGTGCATGAACTTCATTTCGTATTATTACTTGTTGTGCTGGGACTTGTACCCATTGGACACTGCACTATTATTGACGATTCATGTTGTACGAGCACAAATTGTATGCTACACCCACACCGTCGATAATACCCATGACACGCACAACACCTATACATACGTGATATTATATTGGTTAGGGACATTGAGACATGTTCCTTATTTCCATTGTGCATATTAGATATAGCATACCTGTATACCTACATGCTTACATATATGCCTTGCTATACCTTGATACAGCTACACCTATACCTAGAGGGTATTACATCATTATGGACATGTATATACATATTCTTGCTATGCTACAGCTACACATATACCTGGAGGTTAGTGCATCATTATTGACAGGTATATACACATATGAGATATAGCTACATGTACATCTTGCATACATACTTACATGTACACACATATACCTTGCTATAGCTACATGTTCACCTTTATATGATATTGTGTTGGATTTTGGAGGAATTAGGAACCGCATGATATATTTAATAACTCGTTGCATTTAAATAGCGGTTTTTCATTTATATGTTGATGTTACTGTTTATGTTGCATATATTATATTTCATGGATTTCGCATTGAGATATGATTTCATATGATATTTTCTGGATGTTTTACTCCTGAGGGTATATATCAGTGGTATGGGACGCTGTTATATACGTATATATATATATCAGCGGTATGGGACGCTATTATATATGTACAGATATGTAATATATATATATATATATATATATATATATATATATCATAATGATCTATGCAAGTATTCTTATTCATTACTTAATGTTTTATGGATTTGAGATACGTGGGGGTACTTCAAGAAAATTATGTATTGTTTGAAAACCCGGTTTCTCTTGATATGATATTTCTGTGCGTCCACCATGAGTTTTCTCGGTTCTGAGATTTTCATGTGATACCCGATTCGAGGAGCGGATAGGCACCGTCTGCGGGTACATAGTGGACCCGGTATGGTACCCCGGGGTAAGAAAAATATGTCGATGGATTTGCCGATGAGCCTGGCAGAGGGACTACTACCTACCGGTGATAGTATTTGGACTCGGCGGATATCTGGAGGATACCGACCGGAGTCATGAGATGGTACGGTCCGATCCGGACTGACGAAGTCCGTGGGCCGATCTGGACTGACGGTGCCCGAGATATTGATGAGGGCCGATCCGGACTGACGGAGCCCGATATATGAGGATTTGCGTGTCGATGCTGGATACGAGTACTTCATGATATTTCGAGTGTCGATGTTGGACACTCAGGTTCTATGATTTTTACGTGTCGTTGATGGATACACGAGATAGATATCCTTATATGTATACACAAACACACAAACACATACGGGTATAGTTTTCATGATGTTTTCGGGTGTCGATGTTGGACACTCAGGTTCCATGAGACTTACAGGATATGAGGGCCGATCGGAGGATGCGGTGCCTTTGGTATTGGGATTTAGTTTGTCTAGATGCACACTGGTCCTGCCAAGATGAGGATTCCGTAAGGGTGACATGTTTTATCCCATACTCAGTATTTATTTGATATGAATTATTTCATGTATTAGTAGCACTGGATAGAGTACCTTTCATGACCGTTGCATATACATATTGCCATTTATTGCTATCAGCTTGCATGTGATAGATTACCGCAGTACGTGCATACCTGCGATTACCTGCATATATTATTTACTATTCACGAGTTGGCAACTCACCCCCGTTGTGCCACAGTGTTTGCAGGTGTCCCTCAGAGCAGTCGCAGCAGGGCTTCTTCATCACATCGTATCATCTTTTGCAGTGGATACCGCTACGGCTGACTGTGTGCAGTTATGCTATAGGTGGGTTTTGCGGTTATCCGATGATGCTCATTTGTATATTCGTTGTATCTAGTACTCTGCATCTACCACTTTCATGTATTGACTTAGAGATGAGTTATGAGGACGATATTGTATATTATTTTGTGACTCGGGATGTCTTTTATACTGTTTTTATTTATATCGTCCATTTTCTTCGCTACGGCGTCGTATATCTGTTGTGGTGGTTGTTTCCGCCTTTAGGCGTGGATTTGCTCCCGTTGGGGATGCTTTACTTATATCTTTGTATGTACCCATTTTTTGGGCTAGTTTTTACAAAGGAGGTGCTGCCAAAATTTTTAAGAATGTAAATTTGGACTTTAAAGAATTTGTACTTGAGATTTTCAAAAGTTTTAGCAATGCACTTATCACTTATTACTTTTGATGGTTTAGATTGCTGGGTTTTCGGCTTACTTAACTTGCGTTACGCCTGTATACGTTACGTGGTTCAAGGGCCGTCACGTGCCAAATTTCGGGTCGTGACACTTATACCCTTTTATGAAAAATCCCTATTCGCAATTTGAATAGTTTTCGTAAAATATATTATTTTAATATTAAATTTCTAAAAATAATATTTTATATTTCTGAAATGTTACAGTCTTCCCCTCTTAAATAAATTCGGTCCCCGAATTTAAAATTTAACTCCCCAAATACTAAAACATTTTAATAATCAGCTCAAATCAACAGGGTTCCAAAATCACGGAAGATATGCAAATACCACGGCGTATCGTGTGCGCCTGAAAACGAGTACAAAACTCAAAATCAAACTCCGTCAAGCATGACGCTGTAAGTGCACGGCGGCGCCCCGGCCGTCGATCCGACACCGGAAACGCGGAAACGAAAAACTTTGCGAAACTTGCTAACCGGCACCACCGCGCACTATCAACCCGGATCGGGCCATTAACCAAGCTACTAGCAAACAAAAAGATGGGTGAAGAGATATACCAAGCGATCCGTGTCCTTCGGTCTTCGTCTCCACTCCGATCTCCCGCGGAATATCCGTCCGTCACCTCCTCGTCGGAAAGGGCACCACGTAGCCGGGTTCGTTTACGGGCTCCCACCTCTGGACCGAGGCAACTCGGGCACGAAGTTGGCTAGCCGACGCATCCAAGATTTGCTGTAGATGTAGTGTAGTAGGCTATGTCTCTTTGGGGTTTAAGTTACCATTGATGGAGGTGAAGAAAATAGATGAGCTTTGAAATGGAACTCTCATTTTAGGATGAATGGAATAATGAGATGAAGATTTTTGCCACCACCAAAAAAATGATCCCTCTCCCCTCCTCTCCATGATGTGGCCAGCCCCTAAATGTAGAATGAGGAGAGAAAAAAAACTCAAAACAAGAAGGGAGGTGATGGTAGGAAAAGTAAAAGGGTGACCACAAGCCAAGAGTGATGATTACAATATCAAATCAATTTCAAATCCTTTCTAATCTCAATTAATGCAAGAAAAGCAAAGATGATTTCAAAATCTCCCATTTCACAAATAACCCCTCCACAAATGCTAATTTGTGAACTTGCAAATTAGCCCCTCCAACGGAAAGTCCGGCCGCGAAGGAATAAAGGAAAATCGGTCGGAACGGAATGCAAACTGGCAACTTCAGAAAATCGATCCCGTAATAAATTACAGGAAAACCCCGCGACTGCATATACATGCCCGCATTTGTATTCCCATTGAACACAAATGCAAAGAGACAAAACTACACTGTCTAATACTAGGATCCTGTTTAAGCCAAAGCCGGCTAGTAAAATCCGTCCGATCACGATACATGCAATACCGCACGTATCTGATCGAACCCTGCCATATCTCAGTACGGCCTCTACAGCGTTTCGCCCGAAACTTGAGTAACTGTGTGTGTGGTGGACTCTAAAGACTCGTCAATACTATGGCTGTGGATTTAACCACTAGCTCGTTAGAGGTATCGGCCATACGTGACGGGCCACCAGCTATTGACCAAAAGGGACGTCGATGAGCGAACTCATCCTGACACCCTACTGAGCCTGTCAGTGACAATATCCGTACAGTCCGGTCCGTTCGTCTATGAGCATCGCATGGCGGGCCTAGGGGGTTGGTAAAAGTCAGACCCCCAATAGCGGTACAAGTCGTGTCGGAGTGTAGCCAAGAACACCCTGAGATACTACTGGAATACCTACCAGTAAATCTCCTGCCTTGGCCAAGGACTTTTCATGTACTGGCTCTCCTAGACACAGCGCGACCTCACCCCCAATACAGGGAGAGACGAACCCCTGCAGATCCGCTCACTGCCTCCATGTGGCTCGGGACTGTACCCAACTAAAACATGTTTGCACGTCTCCTTTGAGCGTGGTAGGGTAGTAATCTAAGTACAGTGGAAACTCACACGAGACAAATGACGATCTCAGGTCGATGAACTAACCTGTACACATGTCACCAGGGAACTGCTATCTGACGTCAGGTATAATACCAACTAGCAGGCTCCCGGCGAGTCCTGTCCGGTGTACTCATCACCCAATGAGCACCTGTATATACATCTTAGGTGAACCAACTGACACCAGTGGCTTGTGAGACCGGCCACCGCCCCTCGACGGGGTCTTGACTGTATACACTAGTCTACTCTGGAGTATCGATGCCCTGTCTCGAAACTCCCACGACTAGGGACCTTTTAAGGATGTGCTTATAGACTCCAGCTCTCGCGTATATGATCGCCCTCATACTGCTGGTAGTCAAGCAAGAATCCTAGGGGCTCTATCAACGTGATATAGCGACTCGTAAGGTCACCTAAAGCAGTACACGATGATAAAGATAAACCAGATAGCATACTTGTTGGAGATAGTGCCCTCATAGTCAATTATTGGATCGCAGGTACGTGATTGCAATGATTGCGGAGGATCTATCCCGGTAGCACAGTCTTACTCAAGATGATAGTATGCTATCTGGTTTGCCTTTATCAGTTGTGTACATGTTCAGGTGACTGATTGCATGTTACACTTTGATAGAGCCCTTAGGATCTTGCTTTACTACCAACTGTATGAGGGCGATCATATACGTGAGAGTTGGGTAGTTTAGATGCATATCCTTAATTGTGGTCCCTAGTCGTGGGAGTTTCGAGACAGGGCATCGATACTCCGGAGTAGACTAGTGTATACAGTCGAGACCCCGACGAGGGGCGGTGGCCGGTCTCACAAGCCACTGGTGTCAGTTGGATCACCTAAGATGTATACAGGTGCTCATTGGGTTATGAGTACACCGGACAGGACTCGCCGGGAATCTGCTAGTTAGTATTATATCTACCGTCAGATAGCAGTTCCCTGGTGACATGTGTACAGGTTAGTTCATCGACCTGAGGTCGTCATTTGTCTCGTGTGAGTTCCCACTGTGCTTTGATTTCTACCCTACCACGGCTCAAAGGAGTCGTGCAAACAGGTAGCTTTTGGGTACAGTCCCGAGCCATATGGAGGCACGTGAGCGGATCGGCAGGGGATTCGTCTCTCCCGGTATTGGGGGCGAGATCGTGCTGTGTCTAGGAGAGCCATTACACAAAGCCCACGGCCGTGGCAGGAGATTTACTGGTAGGTACTCCAGTAGTATCTCAGGGTGTTATTGGGCTACACTCCGACACGTCTTATACTGCTTCTGGGGGTCTGACGTTACTAGCCCCCTAGGCGGATATGCGATACTCATTGACGAACAGACCGGACTGTATATACATTGTCGCTGTTAGACTCAGTAGGGTTTCTGGATGTGTTAGCTCATCGGCCACCCTTGAGTGCGCTCATCAGCCTCCCTTAAGTTCAGTCCATGGGCAGCCGTTATGCATAGCTAGTGCCGCTGACGGTTTGTGGTTAAACCCACTGCCAGGGTACTGAAGAGTCATTAGAGTCCCCCACAGACAGTTTCCCAAGTTTCGGGCGAAACGTTGTAGAGGCCGTATGGTTTTATGGCAGGGTTCGGAAAATGCACGTGCGTTTACGCACGTGTCGATTTTCGGACAGATGATACTGGTCGGCTTTGGTTTAAGCCGGATCCGAGTATTATATTGAGTAGGTATAATATCTTTGTCTCGGTTGCATTTGTATTCGGTCGTAATACAAATGCGGGTATATTTATACTGTTTCGGGGTTATCCTGAAAGTCGTTTCAGGATCACTTTTGGAAGTTGCCAGTTTCCAGTTTTCTATCAGCCGTCTTTTAACATTCGGTTAAAGACGGATTTATCTATTCTTCAGATATGAGTGAGTCATCATTCTAGAAGCTTCTAGAAGTGATGAAGTGGCTAATGAGTCATCTTGGCTTTAATGGTGCATTTATTAAGTGGTGACTATGCTTAATGACTCATGCTTTGTAGTTAAAGCCTTTTGTTTTCCTTAAGATATTTTCTTCTTGATCTTTTAAGTGAGAAGCTTTCTTGTGGTCACCCCCTTCTCCTACGGTCACCTCCCTCTTGCTATATATGGCTTGCCCTCTCTCTCTCCTCTTGCTCACTCTCACTTGATGTTTCATTTTAGAGAGAAAAGATTATGATAGGTTTTATCGGTGTATGGAATTTCACAGTTCATTTCATTCCATCACCCGATTTCCACGGCAACTTCATTAACCGTCCGTCCACAGTTTTGGACGGAACGAGACAAAGTCATCTACTCATTCTCTACATCAAATCTTGGTCGTCTCTTTTAGCAAACTTGACGATCGAGTTGCCTCGAGTCAGAGGCGGGAGCCCGTTTAAAGAATCGTCGATGTGGTGCCACCTCGACGAGGAGATCGGAGATCGACGAGATCGGAGCAGCCGCAACGGAGCGTGGGATGATGGTTGAAGAACGAAGGACTCGGATCGTTCGGTATAACCATTCTACACTCTTTACAGTTTGTTAGTTTAGCAATAATGGCAGATCCGGGTTAAAGTATACGATAGCGCCAAGTTAAAAGTTTTTATTCCGCATTTTGGCGTCTGTAGACTGCCGGGGCGCTAGCGTAGACTTACATACAATGGTATCAGAGACTCACCATTTTGCTATACTAACTTGTGCTAACGCGTTTAAAATATCGATCGAACCGAAAATCGAAAACGGCAAAATCCTTGCTCGACAGTTTCTGTTGATTTTAAATGGTCTCAAAATTTATTTCTGGATGTCTTAAAAATCTGAGCAGGCGATTATAAGACCCACGACAAAATTTGGAGTCGTGACTCCTCCAAGTTGCCGCGGAAGGGCGGCCAAACCCATGGTTTGGCCGCGCTTCCGCGGCCATGTGAGGAGCACGTGCTCCCAAATTTTTGCAGTGGGTTCTTCTGTGGATTTTGAGGTTTTTGATATATTTAGTTTTGGCCCAGATTTTGTTACTGTTCACCAGTATGCTTTGGGGCCCACTTTTTGATATTTGGTCGATCGAAATTTAAACACGTTAGTTTACAGTGCTTACATTATATCTCCGACCGGGAATGTCATTTGATCGGTAAACTGCGTCTGATTGCTATAGTTATTTTAGACGGGTTTGCGAACGTGACATTCGCGATGATGTTCTGTGTTGTGCTGTATTGTTGCGGACTTGTCGTGGTGGATAGCAGTGTGCAATGGTAGTACAGTTTGAGTTTATTTGTACATTTGATATTGCGGGGCGAGCGTCCAACTTGTGGACTGCCGTCACTGCCTGTTGTATAATATTCTTTTGGGGCACGACCAGGTTGCGGTCGATGTACCTATTGTACTATTTTTCATTACTGTACTAGGTTTTACCCCGCGACGGAGTGCACGGATAGCCGGGTTCGGGAAAGCAACGGGTCCGCATCTCATGGCTTTGAGAGGCAGAGGGGCCCCACTTCAGAATTGGCAGACTATTCGCCGCACTCGTAGGGGGTACAGGTTGACCCAAGGAGGGGTGCTCAATTTACCGGATTCCGTGAAGTGCCGGGTGTTCCATTCACTATGCTGTGGGGACTGCCTCGCTTCAGGTTTTGGCGGGTAACTTGCCGCACCCGTAGGGGTCTAGGTTTCATTGCACAGGCTATCCACACGACAGGGGAACGTCGAGTTTCAGCAGCGGCTCTGTGAAACTCGGGGATCCCAGATATCTGTATTGTTCTGTGATGCTTATTACTTTTCTGTAATGTTGCATATTATCACGCCTGGAGCGATTATGTATATTGGTTTATATACTATTAGATGTTGTATATGTTTTACACCCGCGCTAGTCCAGTCCCCGCTTTGTCGTTAGTTAAGTAACCTAACGAGTGATGACGGGACCCAGTGACGAATGCGGATGGCATATACGTACATTTTATTTTCGTTCTTTTCTGGTGTGATTGATTGATGGGACTGCGTTGATTCTGATCAATGCAAAGTAAAACAAACCTGTTTGAGTTGTTGGAACAATTTTAAAAAGGTGTTATTGCAAAGACGTTTCCTTTTGTTATGCATAGCGGTATTCGGTGTGAATATCCAGCACCTCATTCGACGAGGCAAGGGCTGATATCCCTTCACCGGGAAAGACCCCTTGGACAGAAGTTTGGGTCAGGGCAATAACTTTACTATAGTCGATTACAAGTTGCTTTGCATAGCGGTATTCAGTGGAATATCCTGCACCTCATTCCACGAGGAAAGAGCCGAGATCCCTTTACCGGGAGTGACCTCTTTAGCAAAAGGTTTTCGCCACTATATTTTAAAAAGCTATCAGGTTCCTTCAGCGATATCAAGTTCACTACGCTAAAGGTTTTTCGCCAAAAACCAGCCGTAGCCCTCCGTCACTTCTTTTGGGTATTTAGTAGTATTCAAGCTATGCATTTTAGCCAAAGTTAAGGCATAGTGTTTGGTAGCTGCTGGGTATTCAATTGTTGCATAGATAGATGAGTTAGTTTAGGACAGTCGTTCTGCCGATTGGCCAAAGTCAGGGGCATGTGCGGGTGGGTTCAAATCGACAAGATAGTGACGGGTAGAACTTGGCATGTGACTTATGACATTTTGACCAAAGCCAAGGTTATAAGAGCATGGGGCAAAAACAATATCGGGAGTTTCTAAAGAAACTGAAACTTGCCAAGTATGCGCATACCATCTGGAGTATGAGTAACGTAGATGCATTCCATCACGTTATCATGCGATGAGAGTTGGATCCCGATTCCCACTGATGAGTTGGTTTACTCTTCGGGTGATCCCGATTGTTTCTTCTTTAGGTTTGGAGGAGAATTTGACAGGACAGTGGGAGGTTTCCGGATTAGATAAATTGATGACCATTCTGATCTAGGTTAGAGTGCACGCAGAGTGTTTCTTTTCTCTCTCTCTCTTTGGCAGCGACCTTTGACCGACCCTAGACTATGACTCAGTGACCAGGTTGACCGAACCTTCTTAAATTACTGGCTTTTGGATTGTCTGAGTTGCATAAGTCATTGCCACTCCTTCTTTTACCCTTTGAATTTCTCAGAACGCCCGTATTACTACGGATATCCACTTCCATTGGATAGATCCATCGTATGGTTATATACGAACTCGAAGGAACTTCTTCGAGGATGGATCCAGGTTCAGGTTCAGGAGAAATAGAATTGGCTTATTCAGTTGTCTTTTATTATCACCTTCTCTCAGGTTGCGAGAGCTCCTTGGTTTAGGAGAGTACACCTATTACGCTTATTGGATAGTCTTATTCCAAACCATAGGCTGGTGCCGAAAGGTAGGGAATGAAGAAAACCAATTAGCCTAAGTAGGGTGTGCAGAAGGTAATATGTAAAGACATAATAAAGGGATTAGAAAGAGGGCAAAGTAAATTGCGACTGATATCATTCACGACCAAAACCGCGTACTTCATCGCCACTCCTATTTCACCTTTAAAAGAATAAGGTATTATTCAGTTGTCTTTTATCATCACCTTCTCTCAGTTGCGAGTACTCCTTGGTTTAGGAGGGTACACCTATTATGCTTACTGGATAGTCTTCTTCCAAACCATAGGCTGGTGCCGAACGGTAGGGAAGGAAGAAAACCATTTAGCCTAACGATGGTGTACAGAAGGTAACGACTAAAGACAAATAAAAGTGATTTGGAGAGATGGCAATAAAATATACGGTTGAAGTCATGAATTGGATTATGGAAGAGGCATTGCTATGAATACCAGGATACCCCTACGAAACATTTTCATGTTTCAGTGCATTGTTAAAGAAAAACTGTTTTCCCGATTAGACACTTACTCCAAAGGTATGTATTTACCAGGTTTCATTCTCATATCTGTATGGTTTTACAGATGATGAGTGGGAGTAAGATATTGGGAATTAGGTGATCATCCTCATTATATCGGAATTCGTTGTAATTGGTGATATTTGAGGAAATCGCCAGGGTACAGTTTTCTACCTACGACGCACAGGTTTTGAGTTGTTTAACTCAGCGGACTTATACAGAGTATTGTATGTTGTCCAAGTGTCCATCAGGACAAAGGGGTAGGTCCTCGTACTATGTTCTGTTTACTTATAACTTCTCTAGTATTTAGACGAGTGTTTCGTAGAAATACAGGGTCTAAGTTTTGAGAAGTTGTGGGTATAAGAATAAAGTAGAGAACCAGGTATCACAAGTATCGGGATTCTTCAAAGAGATCGAAGATGTAGATTCTTGTGATTGATATTCAGATGATAGTGATGGTTTTGGGAAACGTGTTTCTCTTTCAGGTTACTCATAATTGGATGGATTCCTAAGTTGAGTAATGCTGATCAGCCTCTTTCCATTATGTTGATATGCACTGGAGACAGCTGCATGGTTTGAATATGGTTCCAATTAAATAAGTGCCAAAGTTTCTGTATTGGATATAGAATGGATCGTACCTTAAAAGAAATTAAGGTACGGGGAGTTGTCCAGCTTATGCTTAAAACCAGACTCTGGATAACTCAGGGCACGTTTCTGTAATGGCTGTTTGTGGGTTGACCCTGGCTATGACGAGGGTTGATATTCTACCATTTAGAAGATCAATAGTGATATTGTTCTTGACTCGCCACAGTTTTAGTAAAAATGGATCTTTTTCAGAAAACAGTAGTGGGAGTATGGTAGAACTGGAAGTGATTCCAGAACCGCGAACGATTACGGAAAATTTAATAGGACCTATACATTCAATCAGGTTTGACATTCCAATAGCCACTCCGCAGATTTGGTAGGTAACCTCAGACACCCGAAAGGTACTTCGGTAAGCTCAAGGACGGTGACAGGGAGGTTCTTATCTACCCAGACTTGACACTACTGTTGTTCCAGGCTACGAGACCCGGTAGGAGGGTTGTCGTAGTCAGTGGGAGCATCGGAAGCATGGTGGGCAAGTAGCTTATGTCTATTTATAGACTAGAGCAGTAATAGCGGAGATAGATCATCTGATTTTGATGTGACAGTCATGGGTTTGACTTCAATCAGGATAAGGGATGGATCTGTTAAGAAGGCAGTAGGGTGTGATGTCATGTATCTGGATGACATACACATAGTAGGAAGTAAAATTCCTATACTACGATCGGTTGTACTGTGGTCGTCACACAGTTGTTTCTCCAGACAGAATATGGATATAATATTTGACATTCTGGTTTCTAGATCTATAGTTTTAGATCTGGATTTGGGTAGTTTCCCAATGTGGGTACTTTGACAGTTATTCTAATGGTTTTTAGAATAGTTGACTCCTAGCATGGTAGTGTACCTGCAGGTGATGGAGTCACCCTCTCTAAAGGTGTCGTATAGACTAAAGGGGAGAGGGATGTGCATGATTGGCAGATCACTTGCTTAGGCAATTGAGTCAATCATGAGATGTCAAGTACCACACCAAATGTTGATTTTGCACTAGATGCAATAAGTTTGTATTAATCCAATCCTGGAGAAACATAAGGAAGCAGTTTTAGAACATTAGTACATGTTCTACGGATTTGATAACGGCAGCCTCTTTCGGGAGACGGTTATCATTCCAGGCTTCAAAGGTGACATGGATGACAGAGTGATTGTCAGAGTTATAGTTTTCCCTCTGACGAGGGACAGTATTATGGACAGGTGATCCAAGAAAATACTGTGGGAGGCCTGGTGCCGGATACTGATTAGGTTCAGTGATCCATACAGTCTAAGAAGTTTGGATATGGAGTTCATTTATGAACTAAGGTCCCATCAGATATCCAGACATATTCTAAGACAGGTACTACTCAATTCGGGAGATGGCTTTCTCCGCGAATTTGAGATTAAGAGAGATATAGAAAGATACTTCTAGGCGGATCCACTCATCAAGGCTATTTCTCGAACACAATAGTTTTACAAACGGGCTTTGTGAAACTGATTAGTAGAGGAGTTGGATGTTCGGTTTCACACGGGCTGTGAGTAGTCGACATCGCAATATTAGCCTTGAGTGCAAGTGGGAGATTGTTGGAGATAGTGCCCTCATAGTCAATTATTGGATCGCAGGTACGTGATTGCAATGATTGCGGAGGATCTATCCCGGTAGCACAGTCTTACTCAAGATGATAGTATGCTATCTGGTTTGCCTTTATCAGTTGTGTACATGTTCAGGTGACTGATTGCATGTTACACTTTGATAGAGCCCTTAGGATCTTGCTTTACTACCAACTGTATGAAGGCGATCATATACGTGAGAGTTGGGTAGTTTAGATACATATCCTTAATTGTGGTCCCTAGTCGTGGGAGTTTCGAGACAGGGCATCGATACTCCGGAGTAGACTAGTGTATACAGTCGAGACCCCGACGAGGGGCGGTAGCCGGTCTCACAAGCCACTGGTGTCAGTTGGATCACCTAAGATGTATACAGGTGCTCATTGGGTTATGAGTACACCGGACAGGACTCGCCGGGAATCTGCTAGTTAGTATTATATCTACCGTCAGATAGCAGTTCCCTGGTGACATGTGTACAGGTTAGTTCATCGACCTGAGGTCGTCATTTGTCTCGTGTGAGTTCCCACTGTGCTTTGATTTCTACCCTACCACGGCTCAAAGGAGTCGTGCAAACAGGTAGCTTTTGGGTACAGTCCCGAGCCATATGGAGGCACGTGAGCGGATCGGCAGGGGATTCGTCTCTCCCGGTATTGGGGGCGAGATCGTGCTGTGTCTAGGAGAGCCATTACACAAAGCCCACGGCCGTGGCAGGAGATTTACTGGTAGGTACTCCAGTAGTATCTCAGGGTGTTATTGGGCTACACTCCGACACGTCTTATACTGCTTCTGGGGGTCTGACGTTACTAGCCCCCTAGGCGGATATGCGATACTCATTGACGAACAGACCGGACTGTATATACATTGTCGCTGTTAGACTCAGTAGGGTTTCTGGATGTGTTAGCTCATCGGCCACCCTTGAGTGCGCTCATCAGCCTCCCTTAAGTTCAGTCCATGGGCAGCCGTTATGCATAGCTAGTGCCGCTGACGGTTTGTGGTTAAACCCACTGCCAGGGTACTGAAGAGTCATTAGAGTCCCCCACAGACAGTTTCCCAAGTTTCGGGCGAAACGTTGTAGAGGCCGTATGGTTTTATGGCAGGGTTCGGAAAATGCACGTGCGTTTACGCACGTGTCGATTTTCGGACAGATGATACTGGTCGGCTTTGGTTTAAGCCGGATCCGAGTATTATATTGAGTAGGTATAATATCTTTGTCTCGGTTGCATTTGTATTCGGTCGTAATACAAATGCGGGTATATTTATACTGTTTCGGGGTTATCCTGAAAGTCGTTTCAGGATCACTTTTGGAAGTTGCCAGTTTCCAGTTTTCTATCAGCCGTCTTTTAACATTCGGTTAAAGACGGATTTATCTATTCTTCAGATATGAGTGAGTCATCATTCTAGAAGCTTCTAGAAGTGATGAAGTGGCTAATGAGTCATCTTGGCTTTAATGGTGCATTTATTAAGTGGTGACTATGCTTAATGACTCATGCTTTGTAGTTAAAGCCTTTTGTTTTCCTTAAGATATTTTCTTCTTGATCTTTTAAGTGAGAAGCTTTCTTGTGGTCACCCCCTTCTCCTACGGTCACCTCCCTCTTGCTATATATGGCTTGCCCTCTCTCTCTCCTCTTGCTCACTCTCACTTGATGTTTCATTTTAGAGAGAAAAGATTATGATAGGTTTTATCGGTGTATGGAATTTCACAGTTCATTTCATTCCATCACCCGATTTCCACGGCAACTTCATTAACCGTCCGTCCACAGTTTTGGACGGAACGAGACAAAGTCATCTACTCATTCTCTACATCAAATCTTGGTCGTCTCTTTTAGCAAACTTGACGATCGAGTTGCCTCGAGTCAGAGGCGGGAGCCCGTTTAAAGAATCGTCGATGTGGTGCCACCTCGACGAGGAGATCGGAGATCGACGAGATCGGAGCAGCCGCAACGGAGCGTGGGATGATGGTTGAAGAACGAAGGACTCGGATCGTTCGGTATAACCATTCTACACTCTTTACAGTTTGTTAGTTTAGCAATAATGGCAGATCCGGGTTAAAGTATACGATAGCGCCAAGTTAAAAGTTTTTATTCCGCATTTTGGCGTCTGTAGACTGCCGGGGCGCTAGCGTAGACTTACATACAATACTATCATCTTGAGTAAGACTGTCCTACTTGGACAGGTCCTCCCTCAATCATTGCAATCAAGTTCCTGTGATCCAATAATTGACTCTGAGGGCACTATCTCCAACAGACGCAATCATCGGTGTTATGATGGAAATACGAATCTCGAATTCTACTACTGGAATCCAAATGCACTATAGTCAAATCATAATACGTATATAGCACGCATCTTTGTAAAAACCATTTTAAAAACTGAATGAAACACATGCAAAAATCTTTCCTAAATCTCCGTGCTATGCGTAGCTCACTGTACAAGTGGCGGACGATC
The DNA here is from genome assembly GCA_030015575.1 of Agapanthus africanus. Taxonomy (NCBI): domain Eukaryota; kingdom Viridiplantae; phylum Streptophyta; class Magnoliopsida; order Asparagales; family Amaryllidaceae; genus Agapanthus; species Agapanthus africanus. Next base: position 449,953,434 of record CM057341.1, on the reverse strand, counting down.
ATTTATAAAGTAATAAATATATCTTCACATAGGTTTTGCAAAAATAAACGTTCCGCCCTTTTTGAAATATCCCAAAATGTTTTCCTTTATAAACGTTCGTGCCGCTCGCGAACACGTAGGAAATAGCATGACTAAAGCCCCTTGTTGAAAACCTTTGGTAACTTTTATACATGCAAAAGTACTCAGGCACTGTCCTCAGACCAGCCCTGCTCGGCTACTATATAATATAGCATCCATCATCAAAATGCGAAACTCATAAATAAAACCAGCCTCAAAAGGCGTATCCAACATCACATGCGTCTGGTGCGCACGGAAAACCAAATCCAATACAAGTGCCATGAATATGCACAAAAACAAAACTAAGTGCAACTGGTGTGCACGGAAGCATCTGTCCAGTGCAACGGGTATGCACGACAACAACATCTAGTGCATTCATAGTGCACGAAAATCTCAATCCAGTGCAACTAACATGCATAAATGAAAATCCCAAACAAGTGCATCTGATGTGCAAAAAATCACATATCATACCATGCGCCCAACATGCGAGAGAATCCAAATCAAGTGCATCCGACATGCACGAGTAAAATCTAAGTCAAGTGCATCCGTCATGCACGAATAAAAATTTCCATCAAGTGCACCCGGTATGCACAAAATCTCATATCCTGCGCCCAACATACGCGAAAATCTAAATCAAGTGCATCTGGTCCATATAAAACATCTAGTGCAATAGTGTGCACGATAACGAACGTCAAGTGCAAATGCGCGCAAAAACATAAATCTGGTGAAACAAATACTCAAAGACATAAATCGGGTGCAACCAAGGTACGGAGTATAAAGCTAGTGCAACCAATGCACGAAATACCTATCTGGTGCAACAAACGCATGAAATGAAAATCTAGTGCAACAAATGCACGAAATACGAATCTGGTGCAACAAATGCTCAACATACAAATCGGATGCATCCAGTGCACGAAATACAATCCCGGTGCAACCAATGCATGAAATACAATTCCGGTACATCCAGTACACCAAATACCAATCTAGTGCAACAAATACACAAAAACTCATCAATAACTCAAATGCGTATGAAAAGCAACACCGAGTGTACCAAGATGTAATAAATCATAACAGCATGCAACTGCAAGCACAAAACACGTATCAATGCACTGCGAGCATATGTGAGCTATACATAGAGCAAAAATCAAATCGAGTGCGTACTATATGCACAAAATCAAATAAACCGTACGAAATCCACGAAATCATAAACACGTGCAGCCAAGGTACAAAATGAATATCAAATGCAATAAATATGCACAAATCATAAACCAACACAACGGTGCACAAAGCATATCTCAAGTGCAATAACTATGCACAAAAATGTAAATGCCTAGTAGGTGCATCCATGGTGCACGAAAACAATATCATGAAACTCAATCAAGAAAACTCAAATCCAAGCGATATAAGCGTGATACTCGGATCACAAACGCAAATCTCAACAAATGACATTGAGGTAGACCTCCTATAATGTCGAAAAATGTCGGTGCGCCCAAATTTGGCAGAGCAAGTGTAACATTTTAAAAATTAAATAAATAAATAATTAAATAAATAAAATCCTTTAGGTGAATTTTCTGATAATCGGTAAAATAAACCGTATTTTCCGTAAAACTAAACTATAATTCTTATTCAATATAGATTTAAGTAAGCCTATTTTAACTATATAATTGCTAGTATTTGGTATTTATTTAGTCACTTATAAATTTTTAGTTTACCTAAATATTTTTCCTTAAGTAATAATTTTTAATATTAACATAAGCTTTTAATTATGCATTAAATTGGTGCAAATTACAAATTACAATGGGTTAATTTGACAAATGTGAACCATGACATATTGGAATCTATTTAGTAGCATGCTCTTCTCTTCTTGATTTGTCTTCAAATTTCTAGACTTTTCTAGGTCAATAAAATAAAGAAAATAAATAAAAATGTAATAATTAGTGATAAGACTTAAAAGGGTTAATTATTTGGGAGCTTTCTACACATTTCTACACACTTTTTCCTCTCTCTCTTTCCCTCCCCTAATGTGGCCGAAATCCCCCATGGCAGCCCCCAATTTTCCCTATCTCACTTTGCAACAAAAATCTTCAAAAATTCATGAAAAATCCAAAAAAGAACCTTATATTCCAAATCCAATCCCTACCCATTATTCGTTGGCCTATCTAGCATGGATCTTGGAGCAAAGTTAGCACTTTGGAGACTATGATTTACATGTTGAATCTCTTGTTTAGTGAGGTATAATTCTAACCCTGGTGTTAATTGTAAGTTAATTACGTAAATTGAATGGATTTCGGTGTTTAATTATGGTTTTAGTTACTAAATTGAAAATTAAAGAAAGGGTTTTTAAATCAGGTTAGGGTTTTTACATCATCATTAAGTATGCAATGTGTAGTTTAACATGTTGGGTAAAACTAAACCTAATCTAGAAGCTAAATTATAAATTGTTACAATTAATTTGTCCAAATTGCATAATTTTTGCAAACTAGGTTTTTGTAAAATATATATATATAGGTGAGATAAAATTCTAGTGAGAATTTTTAACAATTATTCATGGTTTTAATGGGTAGATTAACATGTTAATTGAATGCAAAACCTAATTTAGTTAATAGTTGCTAATTGTAAGTTTAAAATTATGCTAAATATGCTATTTTTGCTAACTAAGTTTTTAGAAATTGGTTAAATAATTGGGATCAAAATCTAATTAGGGTTTCATCACATTATTAACATTATAAGTTTTAGTTTAATACTTTATTTCATGCAAAACCAAGCTTAGTTGCGGAATTATGAATTTTGCTTTAAAAAGTGTTAAAATTTGATATTTTTGCAAACTAGAATTTTGGATTTAATACAAATTGATGAGATTAAATTATGGTGATGGTTTGTATGACTTAGTTATGATATTTAGTGAATATTATTGCCATTAGTTTTGTTAAAACATCAAGTTTCGAATTAAAACAATAATTAAGTGCTTTTTAGGTTTTCGGAAATAAATCGATTTGATTTATTTTGAGTTTTTGATGAGTTGCAATCTATTTTATGTTATAATTAGTGAGTTTTGGAACTACGATTAGTACATTTGTGTTTATCTCGATCAATCGGCGTTTGTACACCGATGTCGAGGGTTATTTGGTTCTTTTCCATAAGCGGGTCATAGGTTTTAACCTATGCGCGTTTCGTGCGTCGTTTTGGTTTTGTCCGCGATTTCGGTTTACGATATTATATATGTTTGCGTATAGGTACCCCTCATGTGGACTTTGGACGATGAAGAAGAGGATGGCGGCATCGACTTCGGCAGACAAGGACCAAGTGAGTAGATATATATCGACGGGGGAAGTCGGGTGGATGGCGTATAGCACCCCCGCAAGCGTAGGATAAAGATATTACATATTATTATTAGGAAGTCGGACGTGACCTTATATTCTTGCCGAGTAGGATATTATTGAAGATTTTAAGTTGGATTAGACTGATTTAGAAAGACTTAACCAGAGGATGATTGCCCTGAAGGGAATTCGTAGGTTTCATGTAGACACACACACACTTACACTTAACTTTGTGTATATGTGTGTGTGTGTGTGTATATATATATTATATATATATATATATATATATATATATATATATGAATGTTTGTAGGTTTCTATATGTGTGTGTGTATATATATATATAACATATACACATGATATGAGGATGTTATAGGATACATGGGGATGAGTCGATATGCCTAGGCTTGATGCCGTGATTTATTGGATATATGATCGAGTTATGACATGAGATGTGTTATGATAGTAGCGGATCGTTGGGCAACGAGATTATATAAAATTTATTTATATAAATGATAATATGCGTTGATGACATTGGAATGAACGAGACTCTAGAATAGAACCCAGATTGTAATATGTGACTTAATCATGATATGACATATGACATGATATTTTAGTGGATCATTTGACAATATATATTTACACAGACAATGATATATGTTTGATGATATTGGGATGTATGCGATTATAATATAGTACCCTTGATCATGATATTGTTTGATGATGATACTATACGAACGATGATGTATATATGTGATGATTGATCCGCACTCTTGACTTGAGAAAGTCGAACTATGTACGTGATGCTATTAAGGTTGGATCGCCGACTACTAGAGATATCGACTCAGACTTTAGGAGGATTCTTCTTACCTTTCGACTAGTGTTTTTAGTTAGTTTCTTAGTTGGTTAGGTAGATCTTAGTTTAGGCTCGAGTCATACTTATTTTCCAAACTAACGAATCGTGCGTATTTTTAAAGATAGCCTGAGGGATACTAAGGATTTTTCAAAGGACATATCTTTTCTTAAAACCCCGTAGCCCCTAATTTTCTAAAAACCACGATTCGTGCTTTTTCAAACAACAAACTGTATGACTCGTAATAGTATGTATTCTATAGTTGTGCGTTTAATACACATTCACTGTTATATTCATGTTGTATTCATCGCATTGCATGTTCACACATATGTTTCTTTAGCTAATATGAAACTCTACCTGTTAGGACACCAGCACCATTACCGATGATGCGCATGTTCCACGTACACTTATTTGTCGGCTCTCACACATCTTCATCGGTAATTGCCATGTCACGTACACTTTAGAACATATTATCTTTTATTGATATAATCATCTAAATGCTATTCTAATATAATATTGTGTGATTACTCTCATGTGCCAGTTTGGACACTGCATTTATTACTTAGACACTTCATGCATTTACATATTCATACTATCATGCAGTATTGTGGGACTTATGACAATACTTATTATTTATTTACTCATGGTTCTGGGTATTTTGCATTTCTATGAGATTTCTGGATTTTGGGGCAAACCACAAGAATTTAATAAAAGCTTATTATTATCATTATTAAAATACAAGTTGCGATTTTCTCGTGATGTATGTGTCGTCCACCATGAGATTTCATGTTTCCTGTTGGATTTCGAGACCCGATTTGAGGAGTGGATGAACCGTCTCGGGTATATGGTGGGCCCGGTATGGTACCCCAGGGCAAGAAGCTCGAGTTGTAGACGATGAGCCTGGCAGGGAAAGACTACCTACCGGTGATGTCTGGCGCGGCGGATATCCGGAGGATACCGACCGCTGTCGTGAGATTTGATGATATGGGCCGATCCGGACTGACGGAGCCTGAGATATTGAGACTATGAGATATTGACTATGAGATATTGAGACTTTGAGATTTACATGTTTTATGTCGATGCTTGACACGGATTTCCATGGATGTCATTGATGATGTTTCAGATTACCATACAAATTTTAATATGATAAAAGTAAAGATTTCTTATATAGATATATTCAGATTTCATGGTTGATTGTTTTACATTCATGATTCATGCATACTCATAAATTTGACATGTTACTACTTGAGGCACTGACACAAGCACTGAGTATTGCACTTATGCATAGATTATTACCCTGTCACTACTAGATGTCTAGTGTTATATCTTTATATATATATATATATATATATATATATTATGACCTAGGAGATTGCCGTGCATGCGATTTCTACTCGCAGATGTTTTCTACTCACGAGTTGGTAACTCACCCCCGTTGTGCCAAATTTTCTTACAGGTTTCGATGTACAGGTTTTCTTGGCAGATTGTTGGCACATCATTTCATTCAGAGTGATTTGCTTGGTAGGTTGGTTCACTTGTATCAGGACCGCTGTTGTACTTTTATTATTTCATTCGTATCTAGTAAGCTCCATCAACCAGACTTGTATTACTTGATAAATTTAGAAGACCGGTTGCTTATTCTTCCGACCTTAGAGTCGCGCATGTACTATTATGGTTTTCTGGTGGTTTTGATGGTTTTCTTTGAGTTTGGATCCTCGCCCTTCGGCGTTGAATATTATAGTGCATTTTGTGATTGTTTCCGCCATTTGGCGTAGAGCTAGCACCCGCTTGGGGATGCCTTTTTATTGCTTGTATATATTATTCTTGTTTGTACCCATTTGGGGCCAGTTTGTACAAAGGAGACTCTGCCGAAATTTTTAAGAAAATTTGATGTTTCTTTTAAACATATTTTCTTACACTTCTTCTTTTAATTGGCTTAGATTTCTGGGCTTCGGATTGCTTAGATTACGTTACGCCTCTAGACGTTTCGTAATTTATGTGTCGGTCACGTTCCGTACCTTCGGGTCGTGACAAAGTTGGTATCAGAGCGCTAGGTTTAACCTTTGTCTAAGTTTAGGTTGACCTTAGTTGATGGAGTAGGTGACTTAGGTAGAGTGACGTACCGTGGGTATGATCCGCGGCATACTTACGATACGCTACTCTGCTTAGGAAACCTTAGGATGCACATTTCTTTGCATCGTATTCTATTCGTTCGTATGATCTATCTTCGTCAATGTCGGATGGTGGTTTCTGTTACCACGGTCGCACGGGCAGTGGGAGCTGCGGCTCGAATGCGATGACTGTTTGGGTATCGTCTATTCTTGAGGATTGAAGTATTGTTTAGCGTGCGGACGAAGGGTATTCACATGTCGTCCAGAAGAAGTTAAAAGGTTCGAACGAATGTCAGAAACCCATTTTCCCAAGTTTATGATATTCGGAAGAACATGCAGGTATTTCTATGGACCCTCTAGAAGAATGAAACCCTAACTCGACATAATGACCATGAGAATGCCTTTGAACCTTAAGGTTTACGGCAGTTCCGCAGTGCCATTAGTGAGGCTTGGGTTTGCCCTTCTACGGCTGGTCCGCAGGTGCTGTGGCATGTACTGGATATTTTTAAACTGTACTTGAGTGTTGAGCTCTCGGGAATTATGGGACTTTGATGAATTGATCGAATAGTTTAACGTAGTCCGGATATCATGTGATGAGATACATTACTTGGGATACTCTAGATATGAGTATAGCCGTTTGTAGCACCGTTCATACAGCTACGAAGAGACGAGTTCGAATCAGTCGACACCAGAGGAAAGAGGAGCCCATTGATGTCGGTGTTACGATTTGCGATCTGGTGATTCGAGTATCACATCTCCGTTGTTGGGTTTTGGTATTTTGAGGATTTCGTTTTATGATTCGTTTTCCTATGTATTCATTCTTTTCACTCGATTCGTGTTCCATGTATTAGATGTATTGATGTTGTTTTGTGCATACCCAGTGCACTCGATTTGGTTTTATACATTTTGAGATATTGATTTGATTTCGTGCATATAGGTTGCACATGATTTTGATGTATCCTTCGGCATAGTTTTCATGCACTTTTCGTACTGTGATTTCGATTTTGATATTCGGTATATGTTTTCGTGCACCATGTGCACTTGATTGAGATTCTTGCGCACACTTGGCGCACTTGATGCGATTTTGTGCACACCAGATGCACTAAATCGGGATTTGTGTAGACTAGATGCACCGATATTGTTGTCATGCACGCCCGTTGCACTTGACAGATGTTTTTGGTGCACACCCGTTGCACTCAGTTTGTTTCTGTGCATATTCGTGGCATCTGTATTTGGTTTCGATTTCCGTGCGCACCGGACGCACGTGGTACCTTGTATACTGTATTTGAGATTGATATCATTTTGAGCAGTACGTTTTTATGATATTTAATTTGGTTTAGTAGTCGAGCAGGACTGTTCTGAGAACAGTACCTAGGATTTTGATGTATATCTTGTTGGTTTTCGTATTGGACTTTGACATTGTATTCTCACCATAACTCCGATGATTGTGTTATGCTTGACGGAGTTTTGATTTTGAGTTATGTACTTATTTTTCATGCGCATGCATTGCGCTAAGATGTGTTTTATGTATTGATGATTTCGGAACCCCGACGATTTGAGTGTTTTGCTAAATGTTTTAGCATTTTGGTGGGACTTTTATTTTAAATTCGGGGACCGAATTTTTTTAAGGGGGGAAGATTGTAACATTTTAAAAATTAAATAAATAAAATCCTTTAGGTGAATTTTCTAATAATCGGTAAAATAAACCGTATTTTTCGTAAAACTCAACAATAATTATTTTTCAATATAGATTTAAGTATGCCTATTTTAACTATATAATTGGTAGTATTTGGTATTTATTTAGTCACTTATAAATTTTTAGTTTACCTAAATATTTTTCCTTGAGTAATAATTTTTAATATTAACATAAGCTTTTAATTATACATTAAATTGGTGCAAATTACAAATTTCAATGGGTTAATTTGACAAATGTGAACCATGACATATTGGAATCTATTTAGTAGTATGCTCTTCTCTTCTTGATTTGTCTTCAAATTTCTAGACTTTTCTCGGTCTAATAAAATAAAGAAAATAAATAAAAATGTAATAATTAGTGATAAGACTTAAAAGGGTTAATTATTTGGGAGCTTTCTACACATTTCTACACAATTTTTCCTCTCTCTATTTCCCTCCCCTAATGTGGCCGAAATCCCCCATGGCAGCCCCCAATTTTCCCCATCTCACTTTGCAACAAAAATCTTCAAAAATTCTTGAAAAATCCAAAATAAAACCTTAAATTCCAAATCCAATCCCTACCCATTATTCGTTGGCCTATCTAGCATGGATCTTGGAGAAAAGTTAGCACTTTGGAGGCTATGATTTTCATGTTGGATCTCTTGTTTAGTGAGGTATAATTCTAACCCTAGTGTTAATTGTAAGTTAATTACGTAAATTGAATGGATTTCGGTGTTTAATTATGGTTTTAGTTGCTAAATTGAAAATTAAAGAAAGGGTTTTTAAATCAAGTTAGGGTTTTTACTTCATTATTAAGTATGCAACGTGTACTTTAACATGTTGGGTAATGCTAAACCTAATCTAGAAGCTAAATTGTAAATTGTTACAATTAATTTGTCCGAATTGCATAATTTTTGCAAACTAGGTTTTTGTAAAATATATATATATAGGTGAGATAAAATTCTGGTGAGAATTTTTATCAATTATTCATGGTTTTAATGGGTAGATTAACATGTTAATTGAAAGCAAAACCTAATCTAGTTACTAGTTGCTAATTGTTAGTTTAAAATTATGCTAAATATGCTATTATTGCTAACTAGGTTTTTAGAAATTGGTTAAATAATTGGGATTAAAATCTAATTAGGGTTTCATGACATTATTAACATTATAAATTATAGTTTAATACTTTATTTCATGAAAAACCAAGCTTAGTTGTGGAATTGTGAATTTTGCTTTAAAAAGTGTTAAAATTTGATATTTTAGCAAACAAGAATTTTGGATTTAATACAAATTGATGAGATTAAATTATGGTGATGGTTTGTATGACTTAGTTATGATATTTAGCAAATATTATGGCCATTAGTTTTATTAAAACTTCATGTTTCGAATTAAAACGATAATTAAGTGCTTTTAGGTTTTCGGAAATAAATCGATTTGATTTATTTTGAATTTTTGATGAGTTACAATCTATTTTATATTATAATTAGTGAGTTTTGGAACTAAGATTTGTACGTTTGTGTTTATCTCAATCAATCAGCATTTGTACACCGATTTCGAGGGTTATTTGGTTCTTTTCCATGAGCGGGTCATAGGTTTTAACCTATGCGCGTTTCGTGCGTCGTTTTGGTTTTGTCCGCGATTTTGGTTTACGATATTATATATGTTTGCATATAGGTACCCCTCATGTGGACTTTGGACGATAAAGAAGAGGATGGCGGCATCGGCTTCGGCAGACAAGGACCAGGTGAGTAGATGTATATCTACGGGGGAAGTCGGGTGGATGGCGTATAGCACCCCCGTAAGTGTAGGATAAAGATATTACATATTATTATTAGGAAGTCGAAGGTGACCTTAGATTCTTGCCGAGTAGGATATTATTGAATACTTTAAGTTGGATTAGACTGATTTAGAAAGACTTAACCAGAGGATGATTGCCCAGAAGGGAATTCGTAGGTTTCATGTAAACACACACACACGCACACACACATACACTTGACTTGGTGTGTGTGTGTGTGTGTATGAACGCGTGTAGGTTTCTATATGTGTATATATATATATATATAACATATACACGTGATATGAGGATGTTATACGATACATGGGGATGAGTCGATATGACTAGGCTTGATGTCGTGATTTATTGGATATATGATCGAGTTATGACATGAGATGTGTTATGATAGTAGCGGATCGTTGGGCAATGTGATTATATAAAATATATTTATATAAATGATAATATGTGTTGATGACATTGGAATGAACGAGACTCTAGAATAGAACCCAGATTGTAATATGTGAATTAATCATGATATGACATATGACATGATATTTTAGTGGATCATTTGACAATGTATATTTACACAGACGATGATATATATTTGATGATATTGGGATGTATGCGATTATAGTATAGTACCCTTGATCATGATATTGTTTGATGATGATACTATACAAACGATGATGTATATATGTGATGATTGATCCGCACTCTTGACTTGAGGAAGTCGTACTATGTACGTGATGCTATTGAGGCTGGATCGCCGACTACTTCAGATATCGACTCAGACATTAGGAGGATTCTTCTTACCTTTCGACTGGTGTCTTTAATTAGTTCCTTAGTTGGTTAAGTAGATCTTAGTTTAGGCTCGAGTCATACTTATTTTCCAAACTAATGAATCGTGCACATTTTTAAAGACAGCCTGAGGGATACTACGGATTTTTCAACGGACATATCTTTTCTTAAAACCCCGTAGCCCCTAATTTTCTAAAAACCACGATTCGTTCTTTTTCAAACAACAAACTGTATGACTCGTAATTAGTTTGTATTCTCTAGTTGTACGTTTACTACACATTCACTGTTATATTCATGTTGTATTCATCGCATTGCATGTTCACAAATATGTTTCTTCAGCTAATATGAAACTCTGCCTGTTAGGACACCAGCACCATTATCGATGATGCGCATGTTCCACGTACACTTATTTGCTGGCTCACACACATCATCATCGGTAATTGCCATGTCACGTACACTTTAGAACATATTATCTTTTATTGATATAATCAGCTAAATGCTAATCTAATATAATATTGTGTGATTACTCTCATGTGCTAGTTTGGACACTTCTTGCATTTACATATTCATACTATCATGCAGTATTGTGGGACTTATGCCGATACTTATTATTTATTTACTCGTGGTTCTTGAGATTTTGGATTTCTATGAGATTTATGGATTTTGGGGAAAACCGCAAGAATTTAATAAAAGCTTATTATTATTATTTTTAAAATACAAGTTGCGGTTTTCTCGTGATGTATGTGTCATCCACCATGAGATTTCATGTTTTCTGTTAGATTTCGAGACCCGATTCGAGGAGTGGATGAATCGTCTCGGGTACATGGTGGGCCCGGTATGGTACCCCGGGGCAAGAAGCTCGAGTTGTAGACAATGAGCCTGGCAGGGGAAGACTACCTACTGGTGATGTCTGGCGCAGCGGATATCCGGAGGATACCGACCGTTGTCGTGAGATTTGATGATATGGGCCGATCCGGACTGACGGAGCAAGAGATATTGAGACTATGAGATATTGAGACTATGAGGTATTGAGACTTTGAGATTTACATGTTTTGTGTCGATATTTGACACGGATTTCCTTGGATTTCATTGATGATGTTTCAAATTACCATACAAATTTTACTATGATAAAAGTAAATATTTCTCATACAGATATATCCATATTTCATGGTTGATTGTTTTACATTCATGATGCATGCATACTCATAAATTTGACATGTTACTTCCTGTGGCATTGACACGAGCACTGAGTATTGCACTTATGCATAGATTATTATCCTGTCACTACTAGATGTCTAGTGTTATATATATATATATGTATGTATGTATGTATATTATTATGACCTAGAAGATCGTCGTGCATGCGATTTCTACTCGTAGATGTTTTCTACTCACGAGTTGGCAACTCACCTCCGTTGTGCCAAATTTTCTTACCGGTTTCGATGTCCACGTTTCCTTGGCAGCTTGCTGGCACATCATTTCATTCAGGGTGATTTGCTTGGTAGGTTGGTTCACTTATATCAGGGCTGCCGTTGTACTTTTATTATTTCATTTGTATCTAGTAAGCTCCATCAACCAGACTTGTATTACTTGATAAATTTACAAGACCAGTTGCTTATTCTTCCGACCTTAGAGCCGCACTTGTACTATTATGGTTTTCTGGTAGTTTTGATGGTTTTCTTTGAGTTTGGATCCTCGCCCTTCGGCATTGTATATTATAGTGCATTGTGTGGTTGTTTCCGCCATTTGGCGTAGAGCTAGCTCCCGCTTGGGGATGACTTTTTATTGCTTGTATATATTATTCTTGTTTGTACCCGTTTGGGGCCAGTTTTCACAAAGGAGACTCTGCCGAAATTTTTGAGAAAATTTGTTGTTGCTTGTAAACTTGTTTTCCTACACTTCTTCTTTTAATTGGTTTAGATTTCTGGGCTTCGGCTTGCTTAGATTACGTTACACCTCTAGACGTTTCGTAATTTAAGTGCCGTTCACGTTCCGTACCTTCGGGTCATGACAGCAAGAACATCCTCTTTCCTCCTGCCCACGGTCTGGCGTCCTCTGTCTCTGGGTCTTTGTTTCTCTGTGGATCACCAATCTCGCAATCGATCGGCTCGTCGGCCCGGTTAGGTGTACTAACAGAAACGATTCCACTCTAACACTCCTCCGGTCATCTCTCGGCCAATTAGCATGACCACTCGTAAAGCAACACGTCATCGACGTCGGCCTCTGGCCTTCTGAATACACATGACACAACTGATCCTCGGTGCAACTCTTATCGCGGTAGTGTCCTAGAAGGGACCTGCTCAAGGTCTCTTCCGATCTCGCCCATGCCGAACTATACGGAGGCTGGCACTCTTACATAATCATCTTCTCGTTTTCTAGACATCTGCGTTCTCAGCACATCATTTTCTCGAGAACCGACCGTATCCCAATGCCTCTGTATACATATCAGATCTCTAATCTCAATGGGGACTAACAACAGCTCGTTAACATCTCGCACGAACCTCTTGTTCCACTCGTCTTTATTATCGTCCGCTTCGACGTCATGTCATGCTATATGCGTACTGCAATTGTTCTCGGCTACAGTCAATCCGGAATCTCTCACACGGACTCGAAACCATGAACTCGGTATCTTCATCACTCTGTAGAAGATATCTAGCCGAACACGTCCTCGGGAACTCATCCTAACCATCGGAGGAATACTCAATACTCGTCCGTTCTCGATCAACTCACAACGCATCTGGGTGAGGTCCTCTATCTGAAGCCGATCCACTTACTGATCTCCTATCAGATCATTCAACGAACAGCGTCATCTCTTGATCGATCTACTCTAGCTCTGAGTAAGATTCTCCACACTGGAAATCTTCAACTCAACTGAGCCTGCATCGGCACATCAAATCTGACGAGTCACCTTCGTCTCTTAACTCATGATAGACTATCTATCATCTGTCGCATCTCTTCCTTGAAGCTCCAGCGATCTCACCTCGTAAGCTCCGGAAGCGACATCCCATCAATTTCAGCTATACCGGATGTAAATCAAGTAAGCCAAAGCCCAGAAAATCTAAACCTTTTTGTGGAAAATAGTGGGGGTGTAGTTTTGAAATAAAGGAATAATGAATCATGTGTTGTCTTTTAAAATTTGGGCAGCACCTCTTTTTGTATATTTTGATCCAAAAACATATATACAACAATATATAGGCATCCCCAAGCGGGAGCTAGCTCTTCGCCAACTAGCGGAATCACAACTACGCAATAACATATATATGACGCCAATCGGCGAAGATCAACCTAGAAAGAACAATAAAGCAAGACATCAAACTCAAGAAAGCGATCAAACACCCATCGCTCAAGTCTCGCACAAAACCCAAGTATGACTAGGTCTGCCAAATACACAATTCTAGTCTCTGATTGATCTGATCTGATGTGATGGAGTTAATCTAGATACAATAGAATATAACAGTACGAGAATAGGCACGATCCAACATGTATCCCACCTACCAAAGCAAACACCTTGGATGAAGCTGTGTGCCAACGATACCGCAACTAATCCCAAACGGTCAAACCTGCAAGAACTGTGGCACAACGGGTGTGAGTTGCCAACTCATGAGTAGAAAACATCAGCAAGTAGAAATCAAATAACACAACGATTTCCTAGGTCACTATATCCTGAAGGTAATACTATAATATCTAAGGTGACCACAAATGCATATATGTCAACAATCGAGTCCATGTAATGACATATATAAATAAATATCGGACATCATATGTCTGTATGCATGTGGATATCATCCACGTATCCGTCAAAGACACAACTAATATCATGAAACCTGAGTGTCCAATACCGACACTCGAAACATCATGAAAACAGATGCCTATATATATATGAGGATATCAACCACGTGTGTCCATCAACGACACAACTAAATCATGGAACCTGAGTGTCCAACACCGACACTCGAAACATCATGAAACCCGTGTCCAACAACGACACGTAAATCCTCATATCTCGGGCTCCGTCAGTCCTGAAGGGCCCACGGGCTCCGTCTATCCGGATCGGCCCTCGAGCTCCGGCAGAACGAATCGGCCCATATCCATCTCTTGACTCTGGTCGGTATCCTCCGGATAACTGCCAGGTCCAACAAATCAGCAGTAGGTAGTACCCTCCCTGCCAGGCTCATTGTCTACACCACAAAAACCATTTCTCGCCCCGGGAAACTATACCGGGTCCACCATGAACCCGCAAACGGATCATCCAACTCCTCGAATCGGGTTTCCCATATCAAATGTCTCAGAATTGAGAAAACGCATGGTGGACGTCTCGAAATAACATACCAAGAGAAACTGGATTTTTTTAAAACAATACATACTTTATTCTGAAATAACCACGGTTATCAAATCCAGAATCTCATGAAAACAGCATCTCAATGCACTTAATCGTAAAGCGTGATGTATGCTACATATAACAGAATGTAAGCATATCCATATATCTTGCAACATGGAACAGTGATGTGAGCATATCAGTATACCATGCAAGCATATAAGGTGATAATACTGAACCATGAATGTACTTTTACTTTTAAGATTTTTATCATGATAGGGCAGTTCTCCTGTGTAAATGGCACGACAATTTTACTATATATGTGACATGGCAGGTACCGATGAAGAATGTGTGTGAGCCGGCAAATCTGTGTATGTATAACATACGCATCAACGGTAATTGTGCAGGTGTACTAGTAAATGATATCATATAGTATTAAATACCGACACGTGGTATGTATATCACGAGGGGTAATATCCTACACAACATGAACCATAAATGGGTGTATCTATCTACACAAGAATCATACGGTCACTTTTTAAACGATACACATCATCGTTTTGAAAATAGGTGTGATTCAGGGGGCAATCTTTATATCTGCGATCCGCCTCATAACATCCGATAAGACAATAATCATCTGTCCTCATCTTCAAATCACTAGCGCGGATCAATCATCCGGTAGATTTCATCGCGTACGGTAATCCATCGTACGGGGTCATCAAACAGAATAGGGAATCTATCGACCTATACAATAATGAGGGTACGGATCTAAAGTCTCGTATGGCATATTACCCATTATACTCATAAATATATATGTACACATTTGTATAAACGTCATATCTTATTAATTCCGCCACACCTCTATCTCAATCTCGATCGTGCTTATCGATCTCGATTTCATATCATTCCATCATCAATTCATACTTGTTCTCTTTCAAATCGTACCTATCATGATTCACTTCTCATTTCATATTCTCAAGCAATATATCCATTAGCGTCAAGTTTATCATAATTATAATTTACTAAAAGCTTTATCAAAATTATAATTATAAAACGATCTTTCCATATCAAAGGTTGCGGGAGTGCTACACGCCATCCACCCGACTTCCCCCGTAGATATAAATCTACTCACCAGCAATTCTCCTCGCTTAGCCAAAGTCAATGTGCTTCGTCGTCTCAAAAGTCCACGCAAAGTACCTACAATCAATACACAATCGAAATGCAAACACAATCAATATCCAAAAACCGATACGGCACACGGTTCGCTCGTAGGTTAAAACCTATAGCCTTACATGCAAAATCAACCAAATAACCCGCGTCCGTTGACCTATAAACGTCCAACGACGGAATCCAAACTCAAATACAAAAACAAGTTTTAGAAACCGCATAACACTAATTCAACAATAAGGGAAACCACCTCCGGATTTTGACTCAGGTAAAATTAGCCAATTCTGCACATGGGGTTGCTCTAGATTTAGGATAACAATGCCACAGACCAAAAATCACACACTTTCACCACAAATTGCGGCCAAACCCAATAAATCTGCGGCCTGAAAAGAAGAGGATAGGCTTGGGTTTCTAGGGTAGGTTCCTGGTTGCCTGCACGTCTCTCTATGTTCGCTAAATATATTTCAGGTCCTCCAGGTCATAGCAGATCACAAAATCCTAACACAAATCACACAAAATACGATACCGGCCAAATTCAAAGTTCGTGTTTTGGGTTATTGTCTCAGGTCTTGGCCAGTAAAACACTCTCTAATGTCAAGTAAACACTCACTACACCTCAACTTATCATTTAACAACAACTTATAATTTTCCAAGATCACGTAACTTATTTATACCGATTTCTAACTAAACTAGGATATATAACACAAATACTAATTTAAAAGTGAAGGAATATACCTCATTGGCTACTTCGGAAAGTTCTAGAGTTGCTCAAAGTCTTCAAAATCCAAACTTGATTGGTTTAAAGGGTTTAGAATTGGTTTGTGCATGTTTTTTATGATGGGTGCATAGGGTTTTGAGAAGAAAATGAAGAGGATGCATGGAGGTAGTGTGTGATGAAGGAGATGAAGAAATGGGTGAAGGAAACAATGGAGAATGAGAATGGGGCACCCAAGTCTTACTCTCCCTCTCTTAGGCTCACTCTCTCTCAAAATATCTATTCTTGTTTCTTTCATAAATATCTCTTGGCATCTAATTTTATTCCATTCCCACTACACTCTTTCTTTTCTTTTCTTTTCCTTTCCCTTTATTTCTCTAACTCCCAAACTCACAAGTCACAAACCCAACATGCACATGACATGGTGCACGAGTCACGGAAAAAGTAAAAACATGGATTTGACAAAAAATCCGATAAATATCATTAAAATAAAAAAATCATTTTAATCTCCTATAAATTTCCAAATATTGGTATATACTTATACCCCTTTACGAAAAATCGCTATTCTCAATTTGAATAGTTTTCTCGAAACATATTATTTTAAATTTCTAAAAATAATATTTTATATTTCTGAAATTTTACACTGTGGCACAACGGGGCAAGTTGCCAACTCGTAAGTAGAAAACATCAGCAGGTAGAAATCGAATAAACAGAGATTCGTAGGTCATACTACATCATGAAGGTAATACTATAATATTTAGGGTGATCATGTATGCATATATGTCAACAATAGAGTCAATGCCAATGACATGTAAAAACAAACATCTGAAATCATATGCCTGTATGCATGTGGATATCAACCATGTGTGTCCATCAATGAAACATTAACATCATGGAACCTGAGTGTCCAACATCGACACTCAAACCATCATGAAACCCGTGTCCAGCATCGATATGTAAATCCTCATTTGTCAGGCGCCGCATCCTCAGTTCGGCCCTCATATCCATCTCACAACTCCTGTCGGTATCCTCCGGATAACCGCCGGGTCCAAACTATCACCGGTATGTAGTACATCCCATGCCGAGCTCATTGCCTTTCTCTACGATCTTCTTTTCCCGGGTACCTTACCGGGTGCACCATGTACCCGCAAACGGTTCCTCCCTACCTCGAGTCGGGTATGCTCATAGATCATAACCGAGAAAACTCATGGTGGATGCCTCGAAATCACATCACGAGAAACCGCATTTTTAAAACAATTTATAATTTCCTTTGATATATAACCGCGGTTATTAAATCCAAAAATCTCATGAAAACAGTATCTCAATGCATATAACCATAAAGTACGATGTATGCAAACATAAAACAGTAATGTGAGCATATCAAGTATATCATGCAAGCATGTTATATGATAGTACTAAAATATGAAAGTACTTTACAGTTAAGAATAGTATCGTGATATAGCAATTCTGCTGTGCATGTGGCATGGCAATTACCGATGATGAATGTGTGAGTCGGCAAATCTATGTAAGTGTAACATGCGCATCATCGGTAATTATGTAGGTGTACTAGCAGACGATATCATAAAGCGGTAAATACCGGGAACATAACACGTATGGCACGAGAGATAAGCCAACATAAACATAAACTACAATAAGGTATGTAACTACACATGAACTATACGATTAGTTTAAATGATACGAATCGTAGTTTTGAAAGTGGGGGCTATGGTGTTTTTAAGGAAAATACACCATTTGAAAATCCATAGCATCCCTTGAGGTTTCTATTTGAAAATCCATAGCATCCCTTGAGGTTTCCATTTGAAAATACACCATACGATTCGTCGGTTTTGGAAATAAGTATGGTTCAGGTGAAATCTTTACGTCGGCGATCAAGCCTCATAGTATCCGATATGGCAGTATCTTCGATCATCATCCTCAAATCACGAGCGTGGATCAATCATCCGGTATATCTCATCGCGTACGGTAATCCATCGTACAGCGGCATCAAATTAGATTAAGGATCTATCGTCCTATTCATCGATAAGGGTACGGTTCTACGCTCTCGTACGGGATGTCGTCTTTTATTCTCATATATACCTACGTGTGTGTGTGTGTGTTTGTGTGTGTGTATATCATGCCATATCCTTATCGATCTCTTATCATCTCATTAACAATCTCATTTCATATCTAGGCATATGTATGTGAATATTTATATCGCATCACATTCTCATATCATGCATATTTGCTCATATCATCTTATATCATCACATTGGCATCTCAATTCATGTCATCGTATATTAATCATATCATATCTGTAAGTTCATACTTAGGTTTCTCCAAACTATAATTTATATATCGGTTCTTTCATCATTTGTTGCGGGAGGGCTATACGCCATCCACACGACGTCCTCTATAGATATAAATCTACTCACCTGCAAATCTCCTTTCTTATCTAAAGTCAATGCGCTTCGTCATCTCGGAAATCCACGCGAAGGTTTGCGAGTTTAAGCAAGCTTCCTAACACAGAATCCATTCCTAGTGCCCCTTGTCCGTCCGCTATGTATGCTTATTTCCAACCCTAGGCCAAACACCCACAAACATGTTTCCAATTAAGTCATAACTACATGTCCTGTTGTAGTGCGCCCAAAGGACTTCTCAACTTAAGTCGTGGCTATATGTCACGTATAGCGCGCCTAAGTGAGGGGGTTGTGTTTGTTTGGTCTAGGTTCATTTTAGGATGTTTGGCGAAGAGAAGAACAATGGATTCTTCCGTCTCTCATACTAACCTTCCTTATGTTGGGTTATGCAAGTGCCCTGGCCATCAAACCGTGGCCGAATGCGGAACAAAAATTTTCTAAACTGGCGCTAGAACAACCCGAAATATGGATCGACCATAACCCCTAAAGCTAGCAAACTATAAAGAAAGGAGTTAAGAATGGTTATACCGAATGATCTGTGTCCATCGGTCTTTAACCATCATCCCAAGCTCCTAGAGGCCTCCATGATCTAGCTTGATATCCAGTCTTCCACCATCGAAGATGATCCACCTGAGGATTTGTATTTCGAGCTCCAACCGCATAGCCGAGGTAACTAGGGTACCTAGTTCGCTAAACTAGATAGCCTAGATGATGTAGAATCTAATGATGGATTAATTTGTCTCCAAACATCCTAGGTTTCTAAACAAATTAGACTTGAAGGGTGGAGGTAGAAGAAGAAGCTTGAGGATGAGAGCGTGAAGCAACTCAAGAAAATGGCTAAGTCATGTGAGCAATAATGAAGCCTCTAATAAATATCTCAAGTCTCCAAAATATCTCACACCCAAACACAAATATCAAGAAACCACAATAGTAACCATGAGTCACCCCATGAGTCACCAAGTGAGCCATGCAACAATAAATGCTTACAACACCTCATCCTCCACCTCATTAACCATTTAATCCTAAATGGTTAAAGCTAAATGAGGCAGCATCTTCTAGAAACAATCTTGTAATAAATTATAAGAATACCCCTCATCCGTATATACATACCCGCATCCGGATTACAAAGAATACGAATACAAAGAGACGAAAATAATCCAACAATATAATACTAGAATCCGGCTTAAACCAAAGCCCACTAGTATTATCCGTCCGAATCATTATACGTGCACAAGTGCACGTATATGATCGAACCCTACCGTAAAACCATACGGCTTCTACATCATTTTGCCCGAAGCAGGGAAACCCTCTGTATGGGATTCTAAAGACTTGTCAATATGCTGGCAGTGGGTTTAACCACAAGCACGTCAGCGGCACTAGCTGTACGTAACGGCTACCCAGGTATTGAGAGAAAGGAAGGCCAATGAGCAAACTCATCCTAACCCCTACTGAGCATGTCCGTGACAATATCCATGCAGTCCGGTCTGTTCGTCTAAGAGTATCGCATATCGAATCAAGGGGGAGGATAAAGTCAGACCCCTAATAATGCGACATTTCATGTCGATATGAAGCCCATCACCAACTGAGAAACTATTGATCCAAATCAGTAATTCTCGGCTACCTTGGCTTTGGATTTCTAGTGATGGCCACTCGTGCACAATGCGACATCAACCCCCAATACCGGGAGAGATGAATCCTCGACAATCCGCTCACTGCCTCCATATGGCTCATGACTGTACCCAACTAAAACCTGTTTGCACGACTCTTTTGAGCCGTGGTAGGGTAGTAATCAAAGCACAGTGGGAACCCACACAAGACAAATGACGATATCAGGTCGACGGAGTAACCTGTACACATGTCACCTGGGACTGCTATCTGACAATAGGTATAGTACCAACTAGCAGGTTCCCGGCGAGTCCATCCAGTGTACTCATAACCCAATGAGCACCTGTATACTATCTTAGGTGAACAAACTAACACCAATGGCTTGTAAGACCAAGCCATTGCCCTTCTTCGGGTTCGTGATCACTATACACTAGTCTACTCTGGAGTATCGATGCCCAGTCTCAATACTCCCCCGACAAGGGACATTTAAGGATGTGCTTATAGACCACCAAGCTCCTACGTATATGATCGCCATCATAATGCTGGTAGTCAAGAAAAAATCATATGGGCTCTATAAACATGTAATAGTGATCTGTAATACCACATAAAGTATGTACATGATGATAAAGACAAACAAGATAGCATACTATCATTTTGAGTAAGACCGTTCTATCCGTATAGGTCCTCCCTCAATCATCGCAATCGCGTGCCTGCGATTCAATAATTGACTTGAGGGCACTATAGCTAACAATCTCCCACTTGCACTTAAGGAAAATTATTGCGGTGTCACATACTCACAGCTCGTGTGATACCGAACACCCAACTTTTCTACTAATCAGTTTTTCAAAGCTCGTTTGTGAAACTATTGTGTTCGAGAAATAGCCTCAGTGAGTGGATCCGCTCCAATGTTTCTTTCTATATCTCTCTATATCTCAACTTCGCGGAGAAATACTATCTCCCAAAATGAGCAATATCTGTCTTAGAATTTGATTGGATATTTGATGGGACCCAGTTCATAAATGAACTCTAAATCCAACAAACTTCTTAGACCGTATCATCCACTGAATTTAATCAGTATCCTGCGCCATGTCTTCCACAGTATTCTCTTGGACTACCTGTCCAACATACTGTCCCTCAAAATAGGGAAAACTATAACTCAGACAGCCACTCTATCATCCAGGTCACCTTGGAAGCCTGAAATGGTAACAATCTTCCGAAGGAGGCTGCCGTTACCATATCCCAAGAACATCAACTTATGTTCATAACTGCTTCCCAACGTTTCTCCAGGATTGGATTAATATATATACTTATTGCAGCTAGTGAAAAATCAATATCTGGTGTGGTACTTGTCATCTTATGATTGACTCAATTGCATAAGAAAGTGATATGCCAATCATGCAAATCTCTCTCCTCATCAGTCTAGAAGACATCTCTTTAGAGAGGGGTGACTCCATCACCTGCAGGTACACCACCATGCCAGGAGTCGTCCATTCTAAAACACTTTAGAATAATGTCAAACTACCCGAATAAGGACACTTCCCAAATCTAGATCTAAAACTATAGATCTAGTCACCAGAATCCCTAATATTTTATTCATATCATATGTGGAGAATCATTTGTGACAACCATAGTATAATCGATCTTAGTATAGAAAGATCTCTTCCTATTTATTGCATGTCATCCAAATACCGGGACATCACTCCCTACTACCTTCTTACCAGATCCATCTTTTATTCTGATGAAGTCAAACTTTATGACTGTCATATCAAAAATAGATTATCTATCTCCGCTATATCTGTTTTGGTCTATAAATAGACATAAGCTACATGCCCACTATGCTTCCGTTGCTCCTACTGACTATAACAACCCTCTAGCAGAGTCATATACACGTGCACTTCTAAAGCTAGTTTAGAACGACGTTATACTCATCCTCCTGCCAGACCTCATAGTCTAGAACAGTAGCAGTGGCAAGTTTGGGTAATCATAAACCTCCCTGTCACCGACTTTGAGGATACCGAAGTACCTCCCGAGTGCCTGAGGTTATCCACCAAATCTGCGGAGTGGCTAATGGATCGTTGAAACCATTTGAATCGTTAGGTTCTATTAAATTTTCAGTAATCGTTTGTGGTTCTAGAATTACTTCTAGTTCTGCCATACTCCCACTAATGTTTTCTGAAAAGAATCCGTTTTACTAAAACTGGTGGCGAGTCAAGAACAATATAACTATTGATCTTCTTGATGGTAGAAAGTTAACCCTCGTTAAAGCCCGAGATAACCCACAGACTGACATTACAGAAACGTGCCTTGAGTTTATCCAACTTCTGGTTTTAAGTATAAGCCGGAAAACTCCATATACCTTAACATTGTTAAGATATGAATCCATTCTATATATCCAATATAGAAACAAAGGCACTAATTTAATTATAACCAGATTCAAAATCATGCAGCTGTTTCCAGCGAAAATCAACCAAATGAAGAAGACCAAACAACATTACTCATCAAGGAATGCATCCACGTATGAGTAACCTGAAAGAGAAGCTAGTTCTCAAAACCATTACTTACAACGGAATACCTAACACAAGAAGAATCCTGATACTTCCAACAAATGGTTCTCTACTTTATTCTTATACCTATAACTTCTCAAAATCCGGACCTTGTATTTCAACGAAATACTTGTCTAGAACTGGAGAAGTCATAAGTAAACAGAATATAGTATGAGTACCAACCCCTTTGTCCTAACGGACATCGGGCAACATATAATACTTTGTATAAGTTCCCCGAGTTCAATAACTCAAACCCTGTGCGTCGTAGGTTGAAAATTGTACTATGGTTAAGAAGAATTACACCGCGGTTGAATGTAACTTACCTAACCACCAACTGATATAAGTAAATGTCATATAAATAATATCAAAAAGTTATATCTCACTTTATAAAATAAACGTACAGATATATCAATTTGAAATTGGTGCATAACAATGGATATTCAAAACCAAATATTTGTCGTCAGGCAAAACCCAGGCGATTTCCTCAAATATCACCAATTACAAAGAATTACGATATAATGAGGATATAATCGCCTAATTCCCATTATTCTACTCCCACTCATCATCTGTAACGGTATACAAATGTGAGAATCAAAACTGGTAAATACATACCCTGGAGTAAGGATCTAATTGGAAAAACAGTTTTCAATTAACACCGCACAGTGAAACTGAAACATGAAAATGTTTCGAAGGGGTATCCGGGTATTACTAGCAATGCCTCTTCCACTATCCTGATTCACGACAGTAACCGTATACTTCCTTGCCGTCACTCCAATCCCTTTATATGTCTTTACTTATCACCTCTGTACACCATACTTAGGCTAATTGATTTTCTTCTATCCCTACCCTTTGGCACCAGCTAAAGGTTTGGAAGAAGATTATCCAATAAGCGCAATAGGTGTGCTCTCTTAATACTAGGAGCCCTCACAACCTGAGAGAAGGTAAAGAGAAAATACAGCTGAATAATCCTATTCTATGTCTCCAGAACCAGAATACATCCTCGAACTGGAACAAGTTCCTTCGAGTTCGTATGTAACTATACGATGGCATATCCAAGCATTATGGATCTTCGTAGTGTTATGAAGTGTTCTGGAGAAATCCAAAGTGGATGTAGGAGTGTTACGACCTGGAAAAGGCACGTGACTAGCACTTGAATCATGTGAAGTCTATAGGACCCCACCTAATTCAAGTAAGCCAAAAGCCCAGAAATCTAAACCATTTTAGGGGAAAATAGTATAGGTGCAGTTTTGAAAGAATGGTATAATGAAATCAAATTCTTTCTTTCAAATATATATGTAATAATATATGAAAAACAAAATCCTTGTATTTAACTTGAAAACATTTTCGTCATTTAAAATTTGGGCAGCACCTCCTTATAATTTTTAACCCAAAAACGAATACAAACAATAATTTTTAACCCTCCGCGGCACTTTAATGGCTTCACGAGCTCAAATATTTTCCGTAGCCTTGTATTTGCCTGCACGGATTTTTAAGCTACTGCAAATAATTTTTTGACCATGTTTGAAAATCGACAGCAAACAGAATAATGGATTCGTGTTTTCGGTAAAATCCATCGATCGATCTTTTAAGCACGTCTAAACAAGCTAGTAAGGGGTTTAAAGGGTGGCTCTGATACCATGTAGGGTCCCGGCAGCGCCCCGGCCGTCGAAACGCGGCCAAAATGCGGAACAAAAATTTTCTAAACCGGCGCTACCGCTACCCGATTTCCGGATCGACCTTAAACCCTATACTAGCGAGCTAACTAAGAGTTAGGAAGGTTATACCAAGATGATCTAAGTCCTTCGTTCTTCATTCCAAGCTCCTAGCGATCCTTTGATGATGTTTGGTTGCCGGTCTTCCTCCATCTCCGATGATCCACCCGAGGGAAACGGCGCAAGCTCCAGCTCGACGAACGAGACAACCGACGCTCCAAAATCGCTAGCTATGGAGAGTGGGGGTGTATGAAAGTGTCACTACCATTTTCTCTCTTTCCATGTGCTCCATGGAGCAACTCAAGAAGATGATTAAAGAGGTGATGAAGCTTTGGCAAGAAGAACAATGTTTAAGTGTTTTGTGGTCAACTTGAGAGAGTGAGAGAGTGGGCTTAAACAAAATCCATCATCCAAATGAAATGAGAATCTCCCACCAAAATATTTGCCGGCCCCCTTCTCTCTCTCTCATCAAAAAATTTCTACCACATTTCATTAAACAATTAAACAAAGTGCAACCCATACTTTGCTACATGCAAAAACCCATGCCCAAAGCCATGTTCATGCCACATCATACCTCCTTTCCACCTCATTTCCAAATGATTTTCAATAAATAAAATCATTAATGAGGTGGCACCTTCTAGAAGCTATTCCGTATAAAATACGGAATACTTCTGGTACATGTACCGAAATACATATACGCGTATTCGAACCAAAATACGAATAGCCGAGAGAGAAAACGTATAGTGAACAATAATACTAAAATACGTATATACAAATACATATATAAATTATTAAATCAAAACCTGATTTAATAAACTGGCTTAATCCTAAGCCGCTAGTATTATCAACCGTCCAATTAAAGTCTGCGCAGCAAGTGCACATATTTAATCGGACATCTGTGTGTATCAACATACCTCATGTACAATATTTCTCCTGAACCGTGAAAACCCTCTGTGCGGGACTCTAAAGACTCATCAATACACTGGTAGTGGGTTTAACCACAAGCAAGTCAGCGGCACTAGCTCTACGTAACGGCTACCCAGGTATTGAGCGAAAGGGAGGCCGATGAGCAAACTCATCCTGAACCTCTACTGAGCCTGTCAGTGACAATATCCGCACAGTCCGGTCTGTTTGTCTAAAAGTATCGTATATCGAGACTAGGGGGTGGATAAAGTCAGACCCCCAACAACGCGATATTTAGTGTCGGTATGATACCCCATCACCACCTGAGAAACTATCGATCTTGGATCGGTAATTCTCGTCCACCGTTGCCACGAATTTATGGTGATGGCCATCCGTACACAACGTGACATCAACCCCCAATACTGGGAGAGACGAATCCCCGACGATCCGATCACTGCCTCCATGTGGCTCGGACTGTACCCAACTAAAACCTGTTTGCACCACTCATTTGAGCCGTGGTAGGGTAGTAATCAAAGGACAGTGGGAACTCACACGAGACAAATAACGATCTCAGGTCGACAGACTAACCTGTACACATGTCACCTGAGAACTGCTATCTGATAATAGGTATAATACCAACTAGCAGGTTCCCGGCGAGTCCGTCCAGTGTACTCATAACCCAATGAGCACCTGTATACTATCTTAGGTGAACAAACTAACACCAATGGCTTGTGAGACCTGGCCACCGCCCCTCGTCGGGGTCTTGATCAGTATACACTAGTCTACACTGGAGTATCGATGCCCGGTCTCGATACTCCTACGACTAGGGACATTTAAGGATATGCTTACAGACCCCCAGCTCCCACGTATGTGATCGCCATCACAATGCTGGCAGTCAAGCAAGAATCCTATGGGCTCTATCAACATGTACATGATGATAAAGACAAACCAGATAGCATACTATCATTTTGAGTAAGACTGTTTTATCGGTATATGTCCTCACTCAATCATCATAATCATAAGTCCGCGACTATGATAATTGCCTTGAGGGCACTATAGCCAACACATGTGGCATCTAAATAAGAAATACAATGTCTACACTACCATTTAAGATCTTGAGTGTTAAATAATAGTACTTCTACTGATTGTCAAATTATATGAATGAAGTAAAGGTTCTCTAGTATGTATGTGGCATGGAAATTACCGATGATGATGTGTGTGAGCCGGCAAGCAAGTGTACGTGCAACATACGCATCATCGGTAATGGTGCAGGTGTCCTAGCAGACGAGATCATAATAGCTAAAGAAAACAAATGTATATATGCAATGCAATCAGAACAACATGAATATAACGGAAAATAAATAGTAAACACAACATTATAGAATATACATATCTGTATACGAGTTATACAGTTTTAGTATTTAAAATAGCATGAATTGTGGTTTTTAGAAAAGTAGGGGCTACGGTGTTTTTGAGAAAAGATATTTCCTTTGAAAATCCGTAGCATCCCTCGGATTGTCTTTTGAAAATACTCACGATTCGTTAATTTGAAAATAGGTATAACTCGAGCCTAGTCTAGCATCTACCTAAATAACTATATGATTAAACTAAAAACCTAGTCGGAGTGATAAGAAAATCTAAACATATTCCGAGTCGATATATCTAGCAGTCGGCGATCCAACCTCACAGCATCACATACAGTATAATACATTGTACAGTATCCTCGAGTTAAGAGTGCGGATCAATCATCATATATACCTCGTACGGTAATATCCATTGTACGGCATCCCCAAAATCGAGGATACGGGTCAAATATCATATATACATCATCATTCGTACGATATCATCCATTGTACTATATCAATATCACGGGTACGGATCTAAGGTCTTGTACAATCTATTATTCATCGAGTCACATGTTACCGCATGTTTGCATATACATCGCCCAACGATCCTTTATTATATCATATCATAAACGGTGTTTCGACGCAATCATATATTATAGCATCAAGGCATAACGCCTGATCATATCGACTTATATCCATTCAACATTGTAGGGTTACTAGGCACTCTCACAAGGGTCTATAAGGCATCAACCATGCCCGATTTAAAATTTAGATGTGTCGAATAACCCAAAGTCGGGATCTTTGCTAGATTATTAGGGTTAAACATGCAAGTAAACATCTTTACAACTATGAGAGAGGGATTACAACCTTTGTAGTCCGCTCTTTCGCTTCATAAGCTCCGATTAGAAGTCCCTTGGCCGCGATCCACGATCTCCCAGACTCAAGAGAAGCTTCACAACCCGAATGATCCATGCTAGCTTGTAGTCTTCCTTTTCTCCGATGATCTACCTTGAAGTTTCTATAACTCAAGCTCTCTCTCTCTAATGAGGTGAACACCCTAATCTAATTGGCTAGATTAGATAAGGATGATGAAGTAGGATTTATGCTCTCTTTTATTATCAAATTCTCACTTTAATTCATCACCTAAAGAAAACCTAGAATGTTTTCTCAAAGCTCAAAGGAAGAAGAAGAAGAAAGTGAATGGATAATTCCTTTTGTGATGAATAATGAAAAGTTGTAGAGGTTACAAATCTAACCAAGGGTTAAGCATGAAAGAGTTTACCCTTGTAGAGAATAAACTAGAGTTAATGGTTTGGATTAGGTTAACATAATATCTTCACAAAATATCAAGCCAAAGACAAAGTCAAAGCTTTATGAAGCTTCATGGAAGCTTCAAGCAAAAGCAAACCCTAATCCAAACCCTAACCAAGTTTAAACCCTAATCTTTTGTTAAATTTGGAACCCTAACATGTTACAATATTATATATCACATATACAATATATTTTGTAACGAAAGAAAATAATACAATTAACATATATCGCATATATATCAATGTATTATCTCGTGAGAAAATGAATTAATAAAGCGAGCTTATATTCGTTAACGTAATGTAATATATCTCATATATAATTATACATTAAATTATCGAATCAACACTTGATCCGACAATCCGGCTATATTACATATAACCGACTAATATAACATGTACCAATTCTTCGAATCAACACTTGATCCGATGACCCGGCTATATCACATATACCCGGCCGATATCTCATATCGCGAGAATAGAATACGGTATCTCATATCGTATTATTCTCGGTCCCGCACATATCACATATGTGCTCCTACTTCGTTTTGCCTGAGTCAAGAAACCTCTGTATAGGACTCTAAAGAATCATCAATACGCCGGCAGTAGGTGATGATCATATCAAACACCCACAAGCTGCAAGCGGTCAGCTAAACGTAACAGCCACCCAAGTATTGAGTGATCAGAAGATCAACAAGCAAGCCTGTATATTCTCCTGTGAATCCAATTAGTAACACTCCCGTACAGTCCGGTCTCTTTGTCTCATATGTAGCATATCTAGTCTAGGGGTGGTATACGTCAGACCCCAGTAACCGATAAGTCATGTCGATATAAGGCTCATAACGGGTCGAGAAACTACTTATAACTTTTACCAGCAGCACTCCATATCAGCTCTGGCCAGGGACTTCCAGTTATAGCCAATCGAACACTGCACAACATCAACTCCCAATACCGGGAGAGACGAAACCCCTCCTATCGCTCATTACCTCCATGTCAATCGGGACTGTACCCAAAAGCCACCGTTTTGCACGCCCTCTTGGACGTGGTATGATAGAAATCAAAGCACAGTGGGAATCACACAAGACTCTATGACGATTTCGGGTCTATAGACTAACCTGTAACAGTGTCACCGGAGAACTGCTATCTGACGATAGGTATAATACCATCTAGGAGTTCTCGGCGAGTCCGTTCAGTGTACCCAGTCTCCATTGAGCACCCGTATACCATCTTTGATGTCAAACACCAATGGATATGGGATCATCCATCGCCCATCATATGGGTCAAGATGCGTATACGCTAGTCTACCCTGTTGTATCGATGCCCTGTCTCGACACACCCTCGACAAGGAACAATTTATAGGATGTACTCTTTGACTACCCTGGCCCCACTAGTGTGATCTCATCACAGTCCCAGTAGTCGAGTACATATCCTAAGGGCTTTATCAACATATGAGAGCAAGACAGTAAACTAATACAAGTCAACATGTTAAGACAATGTGAAACCAAATAGCATACTATCATGTCGAGCAAGAAAGTCCTCTCTCTATATATCCAAGCATCCATTATAATATACATCATATGTACAACATTGGCCTCTAGGGCATATATATAACTAACAATCTCCCACTTGCACTAAGGCCAAGTGTTGTAGTATCTCATACCCAATATCCCGAAGAGTCTCTCAAATTGTATCTGGGGTATGGCCTTCGTGAGTGGATCCGCAGTGTTGTCCTTCGTGTCAACTCGCCTGACCTCGATCTCGCGGCGATCAACTATCTCCCGAATCAGGTGATACCGCCTCAGAATATGTCTGGATTTCTGATGGGACCTGGGTTCCTTGGCCAAAGCCACAGCTCCGTTGTTATCACAATACAAAGGTATTAGATGCTCAATGGAAGGAACCACACCAAGTTCAGTGATGAACTTCTTCATCCAGACAGCTTCTTTGGCAGCATCGTTGGCAGCGATGTATTCAGCCTCCATCGTCGAGTCTGCCACATTTTCTTTCTTGGAACTCTTCCAACAAACCGCCCCTCCATTTAGGGTAAAGACAAATCCCGATTGCGACTTAGAGTCGTCCTTATCACTTTGGAAGCTTGAATCGGTAAAGGACTCCACCTGGAGTTCACCGTTACCATACACCAAGAACATCTCCTTAGTTCTTCTCAAGTACTTGAGAATGTTCTTCACAGCTGTTCAGTGATTCTCTCCAGGATCTGCTTGATACCTACTCACTACACTTAGTGAGTATGCTACATCGGGTCTGGTACATAGCATCGCATACATGATAGAGCCTACTGCCGAAGCATAGGGTATCCCTTGCATGCGAGCTCTCTCCAAATCAGTCTTAGGAGACATCTCTTTGGAGAGAGTGAGTCCAGAGATCGTGGGTTGGTTCCCACGCTTGGATTCTTCCATACTAAACCTCTTTAGTATGGTGTCAATGTACCTGGATTGGGACAATCCCAGTATCCTCTTGGATCTATCTCTATAGATCCTAATCCCTAAAATGCAGGAGGCATCACCTAGATCTTTCATTAAGAATCTATGTGATAAGAAGAGCTTGACCGAGTGCAGCATAGGAACATCATTTCCTATCAAGAGTATGTTATCGACGTACAATACTAGGAAGACAACCTTACTCTCTGCAACCTTCTTGTAAATACAAGGTTCATCTATGTTCTTGATGAAGTCAAACTCTTTGACTACCACATCAAAACATATGTTCCAACTCCGCGATGCCTGCTTTAACCCATAGATGGATTTAAGCAGCTTGCACACCTTTCCCCACTATTTACGAAGCCCTCTGGCTGATTCATGTACACGCACTCCTCTAAATCACCATTTAGAAAGGCGGTCTTAACATCCATTTGCCAGATTTCGTAGTCATGGTATGCAGGAATGGCAAGTAAGATCCGGATGGACTTAAGCATAGCCACGGGAGAAAAGGTTTCGTCATAATCCACACCTGGTCGTTGACGAAAATCCTTTGCAACAAGTCTAGCTTTGAAAGTCTCCACTTTTCCATCTACACCAAGTTTCTTCTTAAAGATCCACTTGCTCCCAATGGGTTTTACCCCTTCAGGAGCAACTTCCAAAGTCCATACTTTGTTGGTTTGCATAGATTCCATCTCAGATCACATTTCATCTTGCCATTTCACAGAGTCACTACTTGTGATGGCCTGCTCGAAACTAGTCGGATCATCATCTTCCATGATACAATCCTCGCTTCCACCATCAATGAGAAAACCGTAGTATCTCTCAGGTGGATGAGAAACCCTGCTAGATCGGTGGAGAGGCTGGGGTTTGTCGGGTACTACTGAATCTTCTGGTTCCATCAAATTTTCTGTTGTAGTTTGTTCTGCTGGAACTTCTCCCAGTTCTACCTCAGAGCCACTAA
Source organism: Agapanthus africanus (assembly GCA_030015575.1). NCBI lineage: Eukaryota > Viridiplantae > Streptophyta > Magnoliopsida > Asparagales > Amaryllidaceae > Agapanthus > Agapanthus africanus. The sequence goes on along the minus strand of CM057341.1, from coordinate 449,921,421 downwards.
TCTCTTTTGTAAGAAATTCCTTTTCTAAAAAGGTGGCGTGTTGAGCAATAAACACCCTTTGTTCCTCACTGTGGTAGAAAATATACCCTCGCGAATGCTTGGGATATCCAATAAACTTACATAAAACAGACCTTGCCTCGAGTTTGTCCAGTTTTTGTCTTTTGACATAGGCCGGGCAACCCCATATCTTAACAAAATTAAGATATGGTCTCTTCCCTTCCCATATCTCATATGGGGTGGTAGGCACAGATTTGGTAGGAACTTTATTCAGTAGGTATGCTCAAGCGCATATCCCCAGAAGGAAATAGGTAACTCAGCATTGCTCATCATAGAGCGTAGCATATCTAATAGGGCGTGATTCCTCCGCTCTGATACACCGTTGTACTGTGGTGTATAGGGAGGTGTAAGCTAAGAGAGAATCATATTCTCTTTTATATAATCTAGGAACTCATTGCTTAAGCATTCTCTTCCTCGATCAGATCGAAGGATTTTAATACTTTTGCCCGTTTGGTTCTCTACTTCGTGTTTATATTCTCTGAATTTCTCAAAAGCTTCAGACTTGTGTTTCATCAGGAACACATGTCCGAATCTTGAGAGATCGTCAGTGAATGTAATGAAGTAAGAAGAACCGTTCCTGGCATTTGGAGACATGGGTCCGCATATATCACTATGTACCAGTCCTAAGAGTTCTGTAACTCTTTCTCCGTGTCCACTAAACGGAGTTTTGGTTCTTTTTCCTTTGAGACATGAATGGCAAGTATCATAAGATGATAATTCGAACGGATTCAAATATCCATCCTTATGTAACTTAGCTAGCCGTGTCACATTGATATGACCAAGTCTACAATGCCATAAGAAGGATTCGTTCATTTCTGAACTCTTCCTTTTATTTGTGTTTTGTATATTAAGGACTGTATTTTAGTTGAGAACGTATATGCCATTATTTAACGATCATGATCCAATCAACTTTTGATTCAGGAATATGTTCATAACATTATCCTGTACTACAAAATTATATCCTTCTTTGCTCAATAAAGAAACTGATATAAGATTGCATATCAGGGTCGGAATGTAATAGCATTCGTTCAGAACCAATGTATTACCATTTGGTAACACAAGGTGATATTCGCTAACTGCTTTGGCTGCAACTTTTGCACCATTTCCTACTCTTACGGAATGATCACCCTCTCCCAGTTCCCTACCTTTACGTAGCCCATGTAACATATTACATATATGGGATCCAGATCCGGTATCTAATACCCAGGACGTAGAGTGAATTGAGAAACAGTTCACGATAACAAACACACCCGAAGAAGATGCATCATCATGTTTGTTCTTCGTCTAGGCGGCGTGAGAATTCATATATTCTCCTATTCCCTGCTCAGTCTTATAACACTTATAAGAAAAAACGGGAGCAACGTTCCCCTGCTCAGTATAATAAGCAGGTTCAGTCAATACATCCATATTATTATCTTGATTAAGGCCTGACAGGGTCGCTACCTGGAGAGAGAGAGAAGAAAACACTTTAGCGTATGCTCTTGCAAGATTAGATTGGTTATTATTTTATCTAATCAGGATGTCTCCCACTGTTTTTATCAAATTTTCCTTCAAACCCTAAAAGGTAAGATTAGCCGGGATTAATTACACCCTACAATTTCATCAATCTTTCAGCCAGATCAGTGTCGGTACTTGAGGGATGTTCCCCGTGCTTTCGCACGAACCTAATTAAAATAAACCTCATCTTTCCAGAGGCTTAACCCCGTTAACACCTTTCTAGACACCTACTTGATCGGCTAATTGTCCTGTGTAAAACTCTCCCAGGAGTAACTCTTACTCGCAGTGGGTATCGGGATCCAACTATCTCATAGGAGGTATACAATCTCATTGCAAATTTCAACACTTGAAATTCCCAATAATACTTTTTTCCCCAAGCATCCCATGACCTTGACGGAGGTCAACAAATCATAGAGTGCTAGTCAAGTTCAACCCGTCATTTCTTGATTAAATCAGACCCACCCGCACGACCCTTGACGGAGGTCAACAAGGCCGTACGACTACCCTAATCCAATCAGCATCACATGCATAAAAAGATAAATACTAGTTAGCTATCGCACACTACGACTTGACGGAGGTCAACAAACGTAGTACGAATACTAAGTAGGACTTATCTGAAATGACGAAGGGCAACGAAAGGTTTTTCTGAAAACCTATTGCGTAAAGAACTTGATATTGTTGTAGAAACAAGTGATTTTGAAAAGGAGTGTTTCTGAGGCTTTTCTAGTTTTGCTAAAGAGGTCACTCCCGGTGAAGGGATCTCGGCTATTTCCTTGTCGAATAAGGTGCAGGATATTTCACAAATACCGCTGTGCAAAGCAAGAACTATTGAAGCTGTCAAAAACTAAACCGCGAGTTTGAAGTATCTGCCAGTTTAGCTAAAGAGGTCACTCCCGGTGAAGGGATCTCGACTCTTTCCTCATCGAATAAGGTGCAGGGTATATCATATATACCGCTATGCAAAGCAAAACTGTAGCTACCCTTTTTATAAAGTTTTGATTCTACAACATCTTTTAGGTTTCTTTTCTTTTTATTAATCTCATTATTATATCCAATCAGCTTATGCTTCCTAAGCATAACAGTAGAAACGAAAGCAGTAATATTTATATATCAGCATATATATATATATATATAGTATACGCATTCGTCTCAGGCAGTAATATGATCTCATCACAGAACATTGCAGCAGAAGAACATATATGAAATATTGGATATACTAGGATGTCCGTGTTTTAATACGATCCTGTATAAAACACGGATTCCACGGTCGCGATGAAGAGCCAAACCCACATCCCTAGACCCCTACGAGAGCGACAAGTAACACTGCCAATTCTAGGGTTAGGAGACCCGGTCTCGACTCCTCGAGATGGCCTCCCACTGGACCCTAGAACCCGGTTACTTGTGCTCTCCTCCTTGGGTCTACCTAATGCGGAAAAGTAAATAATATACAATGGTGACATCATCCTTATCCCGAAAGTGCCCCAATAAAAGAATATTACATACAAATGAATTTTACATGAATGAAAATAAAAACCCTCATCTCACATAAAACCCCCGGCTATTCAGAACACGACGATCCAATACAACATATCACAACAACACATAATATCTCATATCATCAACGTAAGCAAGTATGTATATCCCGATTATCGTTGATGTATAGCAACGATGCCGGCGATACCCCACATACTACGCTTACGGTCACAGAAAAGAAAGTGTAAAACTACAACATTTGGAATCCACAAACAATTTAGACATCTTAAATCCGAAATATCACATACTTCGCATTTCATGCCTAACTATATGAATTCCATATATTGTATCACATTCCAGATAAACAGACAATATTAAACTTTCCGATCGAATAATCAAATACCCAAGATTTCCTGAATGGCTCAACACTTGAGCGGAGTTCAAATAATCCCAGAATTTGTCACAGTACCAATGTCCCATCCGTAGAAGGGTTAAGGCAATGCCTCACATATGGCACGCCATACTGCCCCAAACCCTAAGGTTTAGAGGCAGTTCAGACGGTCATATAATCGAGTTAAGGTTTGTGTTCTTCTAGAGGGTCCACCGCGTTACTTGAACGTTTTTCCGAAAGATTTAAACTCAAGAAAAATTCAACACTTGAAAGTTTTTCGTGCCGGAAAAAATGAGTTAATGATATCCGTTCGAACATTTTAATACTTTCTAAATTATCCGAAAATAAGAACGAAATTAAACTTTCCGATCGAATCAACGAATTCAAAATAATCCCCAGAACACTCAACACTTGAGTCAAATTAAAAATACCCAGAAATATGCCGGAATAGCTACGGATATTACTGCATAAAAACCTGTCCCTAATTCACTGTTCCTGCCGCGGAACCGCCGCTACAAGTAGCTTCTTGCCGCGGTTCCGCGGCTATATGAGAGCCTTGGGGGTTCGTTTTTCATGGTAACCCTTAAAATTCCCTGCTGATTTTTTGAGTATTTTTAATGCAGAAAAAATCACATTTTTACAAAATTTCCAGAGACGGGGTCATGTTCGATGTTTCGGGGTTCGATCGGACTTTTAACTTCATATACACGTCGCCTAATGCTCTAGCTAGGCTCTGATACCACTGTAGAGTTACTAGCAACTCTCACAAGGGTCTATAGGGCATCAACCATGCCCGATTTAAAATTTAGACGTGGCGAATAACCCAAAGCCGGGATCTTTGCTAGATTATTAGGGTTAAACATGCAAGTAAACATCTTTACAACTAAGAGAGAGGGATTACAACCTTTGTAGTCCGCTCCTTCGCTTCATAAGCTCCGAGTAGAAGTCCCTTTGCCGCGATCCATGATCTCCCGGACTCAAGAGAAGCTTCACAACCCGAATGATCCATGCTAGCTTGTAGTCTTCCTTTTCTCCGATGATCTACCTTGAAGTTTCTATAACTCAAGCTCTCTCTCTAATGAGGTGAACACCCTAATCTAATTGGTTAGATTAGATGAGGATAATGAAGTAGGATTTATGCTCTCTTTTATTATCAAATTCTCACTTTAATTCATCACCTAAAGAAAACCTAGAAAGCTTTCTCAAAGCTCAAAGGAAGAAGAAGAAGAAAGTGAATGGATAATTCCTTTTGTGATGAATAATGAAAAGTCGTAGTGGTTACAAATCTAACCAAGGGTTAAGCATGAAAGAGTTAACCATTGTAGAGAATAAACTAGAGTTAATGGTTTGGATTGGGTTAACATAATATTTTCACAAAATATCAAGCCAAAGACAAAGTCAAAGCTTCATGAAGCTTCATGGAAGCTTCATGCAAAAGCTAACCCTAATCCAAACCCTAACCAAGTTTAAACCATAATCTTTTGTTAAATTTGTAACCCTAACATGTTACAATATTATATATCACATATACAATATATTTTGTAACAAAAGAAAATAATACAATTAACATATATCCAATATATATCAATGTATTATCTAGTGAGAAAATGAATTAATAAAGCGAGCTTATATTAGTTAACGTAATATAATATATCTCATATATAATTATACGTTAAATTATCGAATCAACACTTGATCCGACAATCCGGCTATATTACATATAATCGACTAATATAACATGTACTAATTCATGAATCAATACTTGATCCAATGACCCGGCTATATCACATATACCCGGCCGATATATCATATCGCGAGAATAGAATACGGTATCTCATATCGTATTATTCTCGGTCCTGCACATATCACATATGTGCTCCTACTTCGTTTTGCCTGAGTCAAGAAACCTCTGTGTAGGACTCTAAAGAATCGTCAATACGTCGACAGTAGGTGATGATCATATCAAACACCCACAAGCTTCAAGCGGTCAGCTAAACGTAACAGCCACCCAGGTATTGAGCGATCTGAAGATCAACGAGCAAGCCTATACATTCTCCTATGAATCCAATCAGTAACACTCCCGTACAGTCCAGTCTCTTCTTCTGATATGTTGCATATCTAGTCTAGGGGTGGTATACGTCAGACCCCAGTAACCGATAAGTCGTGTCGATATAAGGCTCACAACGGGTCGAGAAACTACTGATAACTCTTACCAGAAGTACTCCATATCATCCCTGGACAGGGACTTCCAGTTATAGCCAATCGAACACAACACAAAATCAACTCCCAATAACGGGATAGACGAAACCCCTCCTATCGCTCATTGCCTCCTTGTCATTCGGGACTGTACCCAAAAGCCACCGTTTTGCATGCCCTCTTGGACGTGGTATGATGGAAATCAAAGCACAGTAGGAATCACACAAGACTCTATGACGATTTCGGGTCTACAGACTAACCTGTACCAGTGTCACCGGAGAACTGCTATCTGACGATAGGTATAATACCATCTAGGAGTTCGTGGCGAGTCCGTTCAGTGTACCGAGTCTCCACTGAGCACCCGTACACCATCTTTGATGTTAAACACCAATGGATATGGGATCATCCATCGCCCATCATATGGGTCAAGATGCCTATACGCTAGTCTACTCTAGTGTATCGATGCCCTGTCTCGACACACCCTCGACTAGGAACAATTTATCAGATGTACTCTTTGACTATCCTGGCCCCACTAGCGTGATCACATCATAGTTCCAGTAGTCGAGTACATATCCTAAGGGCTTTATCAACATGTGAGAGCAAGACAGTAAACTAATACAAGTCAACATGTTAAGACAAAGTGAAACCAAATAGCATACTATCATGTCGAGCAAGAAAGTCCTCTCTATATATATCCAAGCATCCACTATAATGCACATTATATGTACAACAATGGCCTCTAGGGCATATATATAACTAACAAACATCTTATATCCTCATCTCACGTGTGTGTGTGTGTCTATATATATATATATATATATATATATATATATATATATATATATTCAAACACACACACACACATATATACACACATATATCATAAACCAAGTGTATGTGTGTATGCGTGTGTGGGTGTATGTGGTAACGACATATAACCTAAGGTCTCCTAGAAACTCTGTTTGCTAGGTATCTAAGTCTCGCATAAACACATATATATATAATATACGAAAATCCTATCCTACGGTTGCGGGGATGCTATACGCCATCCACCCGACCTCCCCCGTAGATATACATCTACTCACCTCGATCCTCGGTTGCCGAAGTCGATTACGCCACACTCTCCTCGTCGTCCCGAAGTCCACGCGGAGGTACTTATAGTTTCAAATACGTCGTATTGTAAAACAAGAATCAAATACAAGAAAAGCCGACACGGCACACAAAACACACATAGGTTAGAACATACGGTCTACGCATGCAAGAATAACCAACAACTCTCGACATCGACGTATGAACGCCAATCGATCGAGATAAAACACAAATATCAAAACTTAAGTTATTAAAGACCATGAAACCAAAACAACAACTAAGAAAAACTGCTCCAGATTTTGACTCAGGTAATTTGGGACCAAACAAACAATATAGGGGCTAGGTTACAAGGTGTATGAGCTATAGGCAAAACCCCAACATCTATAGCCTAAATTGGCCCGGCGAGATGGCTAATATACCCGGTGTTGCCGGCCCCACAGTTGTCACGACCCAAATGTGGTACGTTACCGGCACTTAAATCACGTGGCATCTAAAGACACCGACGCGATCCAAGTAAGCCGAAACCCGGAATCTAAACCCTTTTTGAAAATATTGGATGCGAGGTTTAAATGATCATCCGATGAAATCAGTTTAAAAATAACATCTAAATTTAACTAAGTATGTTGAAAAGCATCTATGACGTTTTAAAACATGACATCACCTCCTTTGCATTTCTGTAAAACCCAACACAACATAATAATACAATAGCATCCCAACGGAAACTAGTCTCCACGTCCAAACGACGGAGCGACCAACAATCTAAATCAGAAGTCGACTCCAAAGAGTGCACACCACCATACACAAACTCTAATCCTCGCTTCTAAGTCCATAATATACCATTTCTAAGTTGATGGACTTTCAACTAGATACAAGAATATATGAATAATCAAGAGCGAATACGATACAATAATAACCCACTTACCAATCAATCACCGATAGGGTTGTGTGTTGGGTTACCTACAATGGCAGCAAGGTTTCGGGTGGCATCTCACATGGCAATTTCAAAAATTTGCCATTATAGATAACCCAAAACCTAGATCATTAACTAGAGAATCAAACATAACTAGCATGTTAACACTTTAACATCTAAGAGTTAGGGATTACAACCTTTGTAGTCCATTCCTTCGCTTCATAAGCTCTGAGTTGAGGTCCCTTCACTGCGATCATCAAGTACACGGACTCTAGAGAGGTTCCATGAAGAGAATGATGCAACCTTGCTTCTAATCTTCAAGAACTAAGATGATCTACCATGAAGAATCTCAAACCCAAGCTCTTGCTTCACTAATCAAGTATTAGTAAAGCAAACACCCTAATATAAGTGGCTAGAATAGATGAGGATGATGAAGTAGGAATTTTGCTCTCTTTTGTTTTCTTTATCACGCTTTAAATCATCACAAAACAAAAATCAAGCAAGCTTTTGAGAGCTTGAAGAAGATGAAGAACAAAGTGATGAATGAATTATTGTTGAGGTTAGAAATGCAACCAAGGATAAGTATGCGTCATGGCTAACTCATGTAGAGAATAAAGCATAGGCTAGGGTTAAAGTTGGGTTAACAAATATCAAGCTAGAAACAAAGAGGGTGGACTTTGTCAAAGGTCATGAAGCTTCCTCAAAGGTTATCTAAAAGAAAATCCACACAATTTGAATTATTCCATAATAAAATGTTAACCCAAGTTTAAAACCCTAAGATGGTTTAAACCCTAGCTGCATTTCTAACCCTAACATGTTACAATATTATATATCACATATACAATATTTTGTAACAAAAGAAAATAATACAATTAACATATATCGCATATATATCAATGTATCATCCAAGTGAGAAAAAGAATCTTTAAGTGAGCTTATATTAGTTAATGCAATGTAATATATCATATATAAAATTATACATTAAATTATCGAATCAACACTTGATCCGATAATCCGGCTGTTTCACAAATAACCGACTAATATAAAATGTATCAGATCATCGAATCAACATTTGATCCGATGACCCGGCTATATTACATATACCCGGCCGATATCACATATCGCGACGATCTAATACGGTATCACATAAACGTATTATTCTCGGTCCCGCACATATCACATATGTGCTCCTACTCCGTTTTGCCTGAGCCAGGAAACCTCTGTGTAGGAATCTAAAGAATCGTCAATACGCCAGCAGTAGGTGATGATCATATCAAACACCCACAAGCTGCAAGCGGTCAGCTAAACGTAATAGCCACCCAGGTATTGAGCAATCAGAAGATAAATAAGCAAGCCTGTACAATCTCCTGTGAATCCAATTAGTAACACTCCCGTACAGTCCGGTCTCTTCGTCTGATATATCGCATATCCAGTCTACGGGTGGTAAACGTCAGACCCCTGTAAATGATAAGTTGTGTCGATATGTGGTCTATAACAGTTTGAGAAACTACTGATAACTCTTACCAGTAAATCTCAGCAACCCTGGCCAGGGATTTCCAGTTATAACCAATCGAACACAGCGCAACATCAACTCCCAATACCGGGAGAGACGAAACCCCTCCTATCGCTCATTGCCTCCATATGATTCGGGACTGTACCCAAAAGCCACCATTTTGCACGTTCTCTTGAACGTGGTAAGGTGGAAATCAAAGCACAGTGGGAATCACACAAGACTCTATGACTATCTCGGGTCTACAGACTAACCTGTACCAGTGTCACCAGAGAACTGCCATCTAACGTGAGGTATACTACCATCTGGGGGTTCTCGGCGAGTCCGTCCAGTGTACCCAGTCTCTACTGAGCACCCGTATACCATCTCTGATGTCAAACACAAATGGATATGGGATCATCCATCGCCCATCTACATGGATCGAGAAGCTATACGCTAGTCTACTCTGGTATATTTATGCCCTGTCTCGATACACCTACGATTAGGAACATTTGAAGGATGTACTTAGCGACTACACTGTTCCCACCAGTATGATCTACATCATAGTCTAGGTAGTCAAGTACTCATCCTAATGGGTTTATCAACATGTAACATAGAGACAAACATAGTACATGTTAACATAAAGAGCAACCAGACAACATACTATCATGTCAAGCAAGAAAGTCCTCCATATATATGTCCAAGCATCCACTACAATATGTTAGATATGTATATGCCCTAGAGGCCATTGTTGTACATGTGATGTATATTATAATGGATGCTTGGATATATATAGAAAGGACTTTCTTGCTCGATATGATAGTATGCTATCTGGTTTCACTTTATCTTAACGTGTTAACAAATACTGTTTTGTGATCATATGTTGATAAAGCCCTTAGGATATGTAATCGAGTATTAGGACTATGATGAGATCATACTAGTGGGGCCAGGTTAGTCCACGAGTACATCCTATAACTGTTCCTACTCGAGGGTGTATCGAGACAGGGCATCGATACTCCAGAGTAGACTAGCGTACACGCATCTTGACCCATATGATGGGCGATGGATGATCCCATATCCATTGGTGTTGGACATTAAAGATGGTGTACGGGTGCTCAGTGGAGACTGGGTATACTGAACGGACTCGCCGAGAACTCCTGGATGGTATTATACCTATCGTCAGATAGCAGTTCTCCGGTGACACTGGTACAGGTTAGTCTGTAGACCCGAGATAGTCATAGAGTCTTGTGTAATTCCCACTGTGTATTGATTTCCACTGAACCACGTCCAAGAGGGCGTGCAAAACGGTGGCTTTTGGGTACAGTCCCGAATCACATGGAGTAAATGAGCGATGGGAGGGGTTTCGTCTTTCCCGGTATTGGGAGTTGATGTTGTGCTGTGTTCGATTGGCTATAACTGGAAGTCTCTAGCCAGGGCTGATATGGAGATTTATTGGTAAGTGTTATCGGTAATTTCTCGACCGGTTATGAGCCTTACATCGACACGACTTATCGGTTACTGGGGTCTGACGTTTACCACCCCTAAACTAGATATGCAACATATCAGACGAAGAGACTGGACTGTACGGTAGTATTTACTGATTGGATTTACACGAGAATGTACTGTCTTGCTTGTTGATCTTCTGATCGCTCAATACCTGGGCAGCTGTTATGCTTTGCTGACCGCTTGCATCTTGTGGGTGCTTGATATGATCATCACCTACTACCGGCGTATTGATGATTCTTTAGAGTCCAACAAAAAGGTTTCCTGGCTCAGGAAAAACGGAGTAGGAGCACATATGTGATATGTGCGGGACCGAGAATAATACGATATGAGATACCGTATTCTATTCTCGCGATATGAGATATCGGCCTGGTATATTTGATATAGCCGGGTCATCGGATCAAGTGTTGATTCGATGAATTTGTACATGTTATATTAGTTGGTTATATGTAATATAGCCGGATTATCGGATCAAGTGTTGATTCGATAATATAATGTATAATTATATATGTGATATATTACATTATGTTAACTAATATAAGCTCGCTTTATTGATTCATTTTCTCACTGGATAATATATTGATGTATATGCGATATATGTTAATTGTATTATTTTCTTTTATTAAAAAATATATTGTATATGTGATATATAATATTGTAACAAGTTAGGGTTACAAATACAACATGGTTGTTAAGTTTAAACAAAGTTAGGGTTTGGATTTGGGTTAGCTTTTTCATGAAGCTTTCCTTTTGTCATTTTGCTTTAATATTTTGTGTAGATATTTGGTAACCCAACCCAAACCCTTAACTCTAGTTTATTCTTTACATGAGTTAAATCCTTCATTTTATTAACTCATGGTTGTAATTGTAACCACAACAATAATTCATTATTCATCACAAAAGCTTTCTTCTTCTTCTTCCTCCTTGAAAAAGCTTTCTAGCTTTTTGTGTTGTGATGATTTAAAGTGAGAAATTGAAAACAAAAGAGAGAAAAATTCCAGCTTCACCATCCTCATCTATTCTAGCCACTTAGATTAGGGTGTTCACTTCACTAATACTTGATTAGAGAAGTGAGAGCTTGAGTTTGAGATTCTTCAAGGTAGATCATCTTCGAAAAGGAAGACTTCTAGCAAGCATGGATCATTCGATTTGTGAAGCCTCTCTAGAGTCCGGAAGTTCATGGATCACGGCGAAGGGACTACTACTCGAAGCTTATGAAGCGAAGGAACAGACTACAAAGGTTGTAATCCCTCTCTCTTAGATGTAAAGTTGTTTACATACATGTTAACCCTAACTCTCTAGTTAAGATCTTGGTTTGGGTTTGTTTAGCACCCCCAAAAATTTTAAAGTAGCATGATTGATACTTGCCAAAACCTTGCTAAAGTGCTAAGCTAACCCTTCAGTGGTATCAGAGCCAAGCTAGAGCATTAGGTGTTGTCTAGACGAAGTTAGAAGTCCGATCAAACCCCGAAACTTCGAAACGACCCCTTTTCTGGAAATTTTTCAAAAGGTTGAAATTTTTCATATTAAAAATACTCAGAAAATCATTCAGGGAATTTTATGGACCCACCTGAAGAACGAGTCCCTAACTCGCTACAGTGACCGCGTAACCGCGGTCAAAACCTGGTTTTGGCGGCGGTTCCGCGGCTCCACTGTGGAGGCTTGGGACGGGCCCTTCAGCGACGGTCCATAGGTGCTGGGGCATGCTACTGGGAATTTTTATTTCTGCTCAAGTGTTGAGCTCACTGGGGTATTTTGGGAATTCGTTGTATCTATCGAATTATCTAACTTTGCCTAGTTATCTATGATGTTTATGTATTGTTGTGATATGTTATATTGGATCGTTGTGTATTGAATAGCCGGGGGTTTTATTTGAGATGAGAGTTTTCTTTTTCATTCATGTAAAATTCATTTGTATGTAATATTCTTTTATTGGGGCACTTCTGGGCTGAGGATGTTGTCACCATTGTATATTTTTTACTTTTCCGCATTAGGATAGACCCAAGACGGAGAGCACATGTAACCGGGTTCTAGGGTCCAGTGGGAGGCCATCTCGAGGAGTCGAGACCGGGTATCCTAACCCTAGAATTGGCAGGGTTACATGCCGCTCTTGTAGGGGTCTAGGGATGTGGGTTTGGCTATTCATCGCGACTGTGGAATCCGTGTTTTATATAGGCTCAAAATAAAACACGGACGTCCTAGTATATCCAATATTTTATATGTTGACTTCTGCTGCAATGTTCTGTGATGAGAACATATTACTGCATGAGACGAATGCTGATAATATATATATGTGATGATATATAAATATTATTGCTTTCGTTTCTTCTGTGATACTTAGGAAGCTTAAATGATGGGTTTTATTAATGAGATTAATAAGAGAAAAGAAACCTAAAAGATGTTGTAGAATCAAATTTTCACAAAGGGTAGCTACAGTTTTTGCTTTGCATAGCGGTATTCCCTGTAGAAATCCAGCACCTTATTCGATAAGGAAAGAGCCGAGATCCCTTCACCTGGAGTGACCTCTTTAGCAAAACTGGCAGATGCTACAAACTCACGGTTTAGTTTTTGATTGCTTCTATAGTTCTTGCTTTCCACAGCGGTATTTATGAAATATCCTGCACCTTATTCGATGAGGAAAGAGCCGAGATCCCTTCACCGGGAGTGACAACTTTAGCGAAACTAGAAAAGCCTAAAAAACATTCCTTTTTCAAAAACACTTGTTTCTACAACGATATCAAGTTCATTACGCTTAAGGTTTTTTGAAAAACCTGTGTAGCCCTCCGTCATTTCAGATAAATACTACTTAGTATTCGTGCTATGTTTGTTGACTATGTTAAGACATGGTGTGCGGTAGCTAATTAATGCTTATCTGCTAAAACATGAGATGTGATTGGATTAGGGTAGTTGTACGACTTTGTTGACTATGTTAAGGGTCGTGCAGGTCGGTTTAATTCAATCGGGAAATGAAAGGTTGAACTTGGCTAGCAATTATGATTTGTTGATTATGTTAAGGTTATAAGTTGCTAGCGGCAAAATCATTATTGGGAATTTCAAATGTTGAAATTTGCAATGAGATTGCATACCTTCTATGAGATAGATGGATCCCGATACCCACTGCGAGTAAGAGTTACTCCTGGGAGAATTTTACACAGGACAATTAGCCGATCAAGTAGGTGTCTAGAAAGGTGTTAACGGGCTTATGCCTCTGGGAAAAACGAGGTTTATACTAATTAGGTCCGTGCGAAAGCATGGGGAACCTCCCTCAAAGTACCAACACTGATCTGGCTGAAAGATTGACGAAATTTTAGGGTGTAATTAATCCCGGCTAATCTTACCTTTTAGGGTTTGAAGGAAGATTTGATTAAAACAGTGGGAGCCATCCTGATTAGATAAGATAATAACCAATCTAATCTTGCAAGTGCGCAGGCTAAAGTGTTTTCTTCTCTCTCTCTCCAGGCAGCGACCATGTCAGATTTTAATCAAGATAATAACATTGATGTATTGACCGAACCAGCTTGTTATACTAAGCAGAGGAACATTGGTTCCGTTCTTTCTTATAATTGTTGTAAGACTGAACAGTAAATAGGGGAATAACAGAATTCACACGCCGCCCAAACGAAGAATAAACATGTTGATGCATCTTCTTCGAACTTGTTAGTTACCAAGAACTGTTTCTCAGTTCACTCTACGTCCTGGGCATTTGATACCGGATCAGGATCCCACATATGCAATATATTGCATGGGCTAAAGAAAGGTAGAGAACTGGGAACGGGTGATCATTCCGTAAGAGTAGGGAATGGTGCAAATGTTGCAGCCAAAGCAGTTGGCGAATATCACCTTATATTACCAAGTGGTAATACATTGATTCTAAACGAATGCTATTATATACCGAACGTGATATGCAACATTATATCGGTTTCTTTATTAAGTAAAGAAGGATATAATTTTGTAATACAGGATAATGTTATGAACATCTTCCTAAATCAAAAGTTGATTGGATCAGGCTCGTTACATAATGGCATATACATTCGAAATCAAAACACAGTTATTAATATACAGAACACACACAAGAGGAAGAGTTCAAAAATGAACGAATCCTTCTTGTGGCATTGTAGACTGGGTCATATCAATGCGACACGGCTAGCTAAGTTACATAAGGATGGATATTTGAATCCGTTCGAATTTTCATCTTATGACACTTGCCAGTCATGTCTCAAAGGTAAGATGACCAAAACTCAGTTTAGTGGACACGGAAAAAGAGTTACGGAACTCTTAGGACTGATACAAAGTGATGTATGTGGTTCCATGTCTACACATGCCAGGAACGGTTCTTCCTATTTCATTACATTCACTGACGATCTCTCAAGATACGGACATGTGTTCCTGTTGAAACACAAGTCTGAAGCTTTTGAGAAATTCAGGGAATATAAACATGAAGTCGAGAACCAAACGGGTAAAAGTATTAAAACCCTTCGATCTGATCGAGGAGGAGAATACTTGAGCAATGAGTTTCTGAACTATTTAAAAGAGAATGGGATTCTCTCTCAGCTTACTCCTTCTTATACACCACAGCACAACGGTGTATCGGAGTGGAGGAATCGCACCCTATTAGATATGGTGCGCTCTATGATGTTCTCCGCTGAGTTGCCTATTTCCTTTTAGGGTTATACGCTGGAGACATCAACATACCTATTGAATCAAGTTCCATCTAAATCTGTACTTACCATACCACATGAGATATGGAGTGGAAAGAGACCATATTTTAAACGAGTTAAGATATGGGGTTGTCCGGCCTATGTCAAAAGGCAAAATCCGGACAAACTCGAGGCACGATCAGTTCTTTGCAAGTTTGTGGGATATCCTAAGAATTCACAAGGATATATTTTCTACAATACTGAGGAACAAAAGATGTTTGTTTCTAAATATGCCACCTTTTTGGAAAAGTAATTCCTTGCAAAATAAATTAGTGGAGAAGAGGTAGAACTGGAAGAAGTTCCAGCAGCACAAACTGCAACTGAATATTTAATGGAACCAGAGGATTCAGTTGTTCCCGACGAACCCCCGCCTTTCCGCCGATCTAGTAGGGTTCCTCATCCACCTGAGAGATACTACAGTTTTCTCGTCGATGGTGGGAGTGAGGATTGCATCATGGAAGTTGATGACCCAACTAGCTTCGAGCAGGCCATCACGAGTGGGGACTCAGTGAAACGGCTGGATGCAATGCGATCTGAGATTGAATCCATGTACACCAACAAAGTATGTACTTTGGATGTTGCTCCTGAAGGGGTAAAACCCATTGGGAGCAAATGGATCTTTAAGAAGAAACTTGGTGTAGATGGAAAAGTTGAGACTTTCAAAGCTAGACTTGTTGTAAAGGGTTTTCGTTAACGACCAGGTGTAGATTATGACGAAACCTTTTCTCCAGTGGCTATGCTTAAGTCCATCCGGATCTTACTTGCCATTGCTGCATATCATGACTATGAAATCTGGCAAATGGATGTTAAGACCGCCTTTCTAAATGGTGATTTAGAGGAGTGCGTGTACATGACTCAGCCAGAGGGCTTCATAGATAGTGGGAGCAGTGGGAAGGTGTGCAAGCTACTTAAATCCATCTATGGGTTAAGGCAGGCATCGCGGAGTTGGAACATCTATTTTGATGTGGTAGTCAAAGAGTTTGACTTCATCAAAAACATAGATGAACCTTGTATATACAAGAAGGTGGCAGAGAGTAAGGTTTTTCTTCCTCGTATTGTACGTAGATGACATTCTCTTGATAGGAAACAATTTTCCTATGCTGCACCCGGTCAAGCTCTTCTTATCACATAGATTCTCAATGAAAGATCTATTTGATGCCTCCTGCATTTTGGGGATTAAGATCTATAGAGATAGATCTAGACGGATACTGGGATTGTCCCAATCCAGGTACATTGACATCATACTAAAGAGGTTTCGTATGGAAGAATCCAAGCGTGGGAACTTACCCACGATCTCTAGACTCACTCTCTCCAAAGAGATGTCTCCCAAGACTGATTTGGAGAGAGCTCGCATGCAAGGGATACCCTATGCTTCGGGAGTAGGCTCTATAATGTACGCGATGCTATGTACCAGACCCGATATAGCATACTCACTAAGTGTAGTGAGTAGGTATCAAGCGATCCTGGAGAGAATCACTGGACAGCTGTGAAGAACATTCTCAAGTACTTGAGAAGGACTAAAGCGATGTTCTTGGTGTATGATAATGGAGAACTCCAGGTAGAGTCCTTTACCGATTCGAGCTTCCAAAGTGAAAAGGACGACTCTAAGTCGCACTCGGGATTTTTCTTTACCTTCAATGGAGGGGCGGTGTGTTGGAAGAGTTCCAAACAGGAAACCGTGGCAGACTCGACGATGGAGGCTGAATACATCGTTGCCAACGATGCTGCCAAAGAGGCTTTCTGGATAAAGAAGTTCATCACTGAACTTGGTGTGGTTACGTCCATTGAGCATCCAATACCTCTGTATTGTGATAACAATGGAGCTGTGGCTTTAGCCAAGGAACCCAGGTCCCATCAGAAGTCCATACATATTCTGAGGTGGTATCACCTGATCCGGGAGATAGTTGATCGCCGGGAGATCGAGTTCAGGAGAGTTGATACGAAGGACAACACTGCGGATCCACTCATAAAGGCTATTCCTCAAATACATTTTGAGAAACTCTTCAGGATGTTTGGTATGAGATACTACAACAGCTGGCCTTAGTACAAGTGGGAGATTGTTAGTTATGTATATGCCCTAGAGGCCATTGTTGTACATATGATGTATATTATAATGGATGCTTGGATATATATAGAGAGGACTTTCTTGCTCGATATGATAGTATGCTATCTGGTTTCACTTTATCTTACGTGTTAACAAACACTGTTTTGTGATCACATGTTGATAAAGCCCTTAGGATATGTACTCGACTACTAGGACTATGATGAGATCATACTAGTGGGGCCAGGGTAGTCCATGAGTACATCCTATAACTGTTCCTAGTCGAGGGTGTATCGAGACAGGGCATCGATACTCCAGAGTAGACTAGCGTACACGCATCATGACCCATATGATGGGCGATGGATGATCCCATATCCATTGGTGTTAGACATCAAAGATGTTGTACGAGTGCTCAGTGGAGACTGGGCACACTGAACGGACTCGCCGAGAACTCCTGGATGGTATTATACCTATCGTCAGATAGCAGTTCTCCGGTGACACTTGTACAGGTTAGTCAGTAGACCTGAGATCGTCATAGAGACTTGTGTAATTCCCACTGTGCTTTGATTTCCACCTTACCACGTCCATGAGGGCGTGCAAAACGGTGTCTTTTGGGTACAGTCCCGAATCACATGCAGGCAATGAGCGATAGGAGGGGTTTCGTCTTTCTCGGTATTGGGAGTTGATGTTGTGCTGTGTTCGATTGGCTATAACTGGAAGTCCCTGGCTAGGGCTGATATGGAGTTTTACTGGTAAGTGTTATCAGTAGTTTCTCAACCCGTTATGAGCCTTACATCCGCACGACGTATCGGTTACTGGGGTCTGACGTTTACCACCCCTAGACTAGATATGCAACATATCAGACGAAGAGACCGGACTGTATTGTGGTGTTTACTGATTGGATTTACAGGAGAATGTACAGACTTGCTTGTTGATCTTCTGATCGCTCAATACCTGGGTGGCTGTTACGTTTAGCTGACCGCTTGCAGCTTGTGGGTGTTTGATATGATCATCACAAACTGCCGGCGTATTGACGATTCTTTGGAGTCTTACACAGAGGTTTCCTGGCTCAGGCAAAATGGAGTAGGAGCACATACGTGATATGTGCGGGACCGAGAATAATACGATATGAGATACCGTATTCTATTCTCGCGATATGAGATATCGGCCGGGTATATTTGATATAGCCGGGTCATCGGATCAAGTGTTGATTCGATAATTTAATGTATAATTATATATGTGATATATCACATTACGTTAACTAATATAAGCTCGCTTTATTAATTCATTTTCTCACTGGATAATACATTGATGTATATGCGATATATGTTAATTGTATTATTTTCTTTTGTTACAAAATATATTATATATGTGATATATAATATTGTAACAAGTTAGGGTTACAAATGCAACTTGGTTGTTAAGTTTAAACAAAGTTAGGGTTTGGATTTGGGTTAGCTTTTTCATGAAGCTTCATGAAGCTTTCCTTTTGTCATTTTGCTTTGATATTTTGTGTAGATATTTGTTAACCCAACCCAAACCCTTAACTCTAGTTTATTCTCTACATGAGTTAAAGCCTTCATTTCATTAACTCATGGTTATAATTGTAACCACAACAATAATTCATTATTCATCACAAAAGCTTTCTTCTTCTTCTTCCTCCTTGAAAAAGCTTTCAAGCTTTTTGTGTTGTGATGATTTAAAGTGAGAAATTGAAAACAAAGTGGAAGAAAATTCCTACTTCATCATCCTCATCTATTCTATCCACTTAGATTAGGGTGTTTACTTCACTAATACTTGATTACAGAAGTGAGCGCTTGAGTTTGAGATTCTTCAAGGTAGATCATTTTCGAAAAGGAAGACTTCTAGCAAGCATGGATCATTCGACTTGTGGAGCTTCTCTAGAATCCGGAAGTTTATGGATCGAGGCGAAGGGCTAGTACTCGGAGCTTATGAAGCGAAGGAATGGACTACAAAGGTTGTAATCCCTCTCTCTTAGATGTAAAGTTGTAAGCTTACATGTTAACCTTAATTTTCTAGTTAAGATCTTGGTTAGGGTTTGTTTAGCACCCCAAAAATTTTTAAATTAGCATGATTGATGCTTACCAAAACCTTACTAAGGTGCTAAGCTAACCCTTCACAATATACAACGTATGTACAGTAATGGCTTCTAGGGCATACATATCAATAACAATCTCCCACTTGCACTAGGGCCATCTGTTGTAGTATCTCCTACCCAACAATCAGCTGTGGTTGAAGTATCTCATACTCAACCATCCTATAATA
The DNA here is from genome assembly GCA_030015575.1 of Agapanthus africanus. Taxonomy (NCBI): domain Eukaryota; kingdom Viridiplantae; phylum Streptophyta; class Magnoliopsida; order Asparagales; family Amaryllidaceae; genus Agapanthus; species Agapanthus africanus. Next base: position 449,901,792 of record CM057341.1, on the reverse strand, counting down.
GTCTCTAATGGGAAATAGGCCTTTGTGAGTGGATCCGCGCTGTTGTCCTCTGTATCTACTCTCCTAACCTCGATATCCCTGGAGATTAACCATCTCCATGATCAGGTGATACTGCCTAAGAATATGTCTGGATCTCTGATAGGACGGGGGTTCCTAGGCATAAGCCACAACTCCATTGTCACACAATGCTAGGAACGAAGTTCATCTCATGAACTTATATATTTCCAGACTGCCTCTCTGGTAGCATCCTTGGTAATGATGTATATAGCTTTTAATCGTCTAGTTTGCCACGGTATTTATCTTGGAACTCTTCCAACATACCGTCCCTTCACTGAGGGTAAAGACAATGCCTGTGACTGACATTCAGTCGACCTTACCACCCTGGAAGCATTCCAGTGATTCTCCCCAGGATCGATTGATACCATCTCACTACACCTAGTGAGAATCCTAACATCCATTTAGATCTATCTCATAGATCCAAAACTCAGGATTTAGGAGGTATCACCTTGATCCTATATGGAGAATCCTTGTGATAAGAGGAGATTGACCGAGCGTAGCATAGGAAACTCCTTCCTTATCAAGAGTATATCTTCCACGTACAATACGAGGAACACCACCAAACTACCTACTATCTTTTTTTATATACAAGGTTCATCTGCCATTTTGATGAATTCAAACTCTTTGACTACCACATCAAAACAGATGTTCCAACTCTGCGATGCCTAATTTATCCATAAAACAACTTGCACACGTTTCCGCTGCTCCCACTGTCTACGAAGCCCTTTGGCTGAGTACTTATAGACGTTCTCTTCTAAATCATTATTTAGAAAAGCAGTCATGACACACAACCGCCAGATATCGTAGTCATGGTATGTAGCAGTGGCAAGTAGGATCTGAATGGACTTAAGCATAGTTTTGAAAGTCTCAACTTTTCCATGTACACGAAGTAATCTTCTCAAGATATACTTGCTCCTGATGAGGATTTAACCCTTCAGATAAAGCAACTAAAGTCCATACTTTGTTGGTGTATATGGAATCCATCTCAGATCGCTAAGCATCCAGCCATTCTTACAGAGTCCCCACTTTTGATGTCCTGCTCAAAACTAGTTGGGTCATCATCTCATGATGCAATTCTCGCTCCCACTGTCATAGAGAAAACCGAAGTATCTCTCGGGTGGGTCAGGAACCTTACTAGATCGGCGGAGAAGTTGAGGTTCGTTGGGTGTTAGATAAGTATGCCCAAGAGGCTTGTATTGTATAGGATGCTAGGCATGTATATGTGCAGAAACAATCTTTACTTGAAATGATAGTAAGCTATCTGGTTTATCTTCATCTTAACTTGTGTTATATTTCATATCTTTATATGCATGTTGATGAAGCCCTTAGGATTATGCTTGACAACCAGGATTATGATGAGATCATACTAGTGGGGCCTGGATAGTCTACAAGCATATCCTTTAATAGTTCCTAGTCGAGGGTATATCGAGACAGGGCGTCGGTATTACCAAGTTAGACTAGTGTGTACGTTTCCTGACCCTGGGGGCGATGGTTGATTCCACAACCATTGGTGTTTGACATCAAAGATTGTACACAGGTGCTCATTGCAGAATGGGTGCACCGAACAGGACTCGCCGAGAACTCCTAGATGGTATATATACCAATTGTCAGATAGCAGTTCTCTGGCGACACTTGTACAGGTTAGTCTATAGACCCGAGATCGTCATAGTGTCTTGTGTGATTCCCACCGTGCTTTGATTTCCTCCCTACCGCGGCTCTGCTGAGTCGTGCAAACAGGTGGATTTTGGGTACAGTCCCGAATCGCATGGAGACAGTGAGCGATAGGAGGGGTTTCGTCTCTCCCAGTATAGGGAGTTGGTGTCGTGCTATGCTTGATCGGCCATAACATTAAATCCCTGGCCAGGGTTCTTGAGATTTACTGATAAGTGTTATCAGTAGTTTCTCGAACCGTTATGGGCCATAAATCAGCATGACTTATAAAGTTACTGGGGTCTGACATTTACCACCCCTAAACTTCATATGCCACGTATCAGACGAAGAGACCGGACTGTACGGTAAGTGTTGCTTGCAGGCTCGTTGCGGTTGTGATGAGTTCGCTCGTCGGCCACTTTTTCGTCATGTACCTGGGTAGCCGTTACGCACAGCTAGTGCCGCTGACGCGCTTGTGGTTAAACCCACTGCAAGCATACTGTCGAGTCTTTAGAGTCCCACACAGAGGGTTCCCTCATTCAGGCGAAAGATGTAGAGGCCGTAAGTGGTTACAGCAGCCGTAAGGTGTTACGACATGGTTTCGATTATGTTCGTGTAATTGTTACAGGAATAATAATCGTAACAATAATACTGTTAGTTGTATGTATGCCCTAGAGGCCAGTATTGTACAGATGATGTATATTATATTGGATGCTTGGACATATATAGAGATGACTTTCTTGCTCGATATGATAGTATGCTATCTGGTTACTCTTTATCTTAACATGTACACTAGTCTCTTTAAACTGTCTTATGGTTACATGTTGGTAAAGCCCTTAGGATGTGTACTTGACTACGTGGACTATGATGCAGATCATACTAGTGGGGACATGGTAGTCCATAAGTACATCCTTCAAGGTCCCTAGTCGTAGGTGTATCGAGACGGGGCATCGATATACCAGAGTAGACTAGCGTATACGCTTCTCGACCCATGAGATGGGCGATGGATGATCCCATATCCATTGGTGTTTGACATCAGAGATGGTGTATGGGTGCTCAGTGGAGACTGGGTACACTGGACGGACTCGCCGAGAACTCCCAGATGGTATTATACCTCACGTCAGATGGCAGTTCTCAGGTGACACTTGTACAGGTTAGTCTGTAGACCCGAGATCGTCATAGAGTCTTGTGTGATTCCCACTGTGCTTTGATCTCCACCTTACCACGTCCATGAGGGCGTGCAAAACGGTGGTCTTTGGGTACAGTCCCGAGTCACATGGAGGCAATGAGCGATAGGAGGGGTTTCGTCTCTCCCGGTATTGGGGGTTGATGTTGCGCTGTGCTCGATTGGCCGTAACAGGGAAGTCCCTGGCCAGGGATGTTCAGAGATTTGCTGGTAAGTGTTACCAGTAGTTTCTCGACCCGTTATGAGCCTCACATCGGCACGACTTATCGGTTATTGGGGTCTGACGTTTACCACCCCTAGACTTGATATGCGACGTATCAGACGAACAGACCGGACTGTACGGTAAGTGTTACTGGTTGGATTCACAGGAGTGTGAGCGGGCTAGGTCGTCGATCTTCTGATCGCTCAATACCCGGATGGCCGTTACGTTTAGCAGACCGCTTGCGGCTTGTAGGTGCTTGATATGATCATCATCTGCTACCGGCGTATTGACGAGTCTTTAGAGTCCTACACAGAGGTTTCCTGGCTCAAGCGAAACGAAATAGGAGCGCATATGAGATATGTGCGGGACCGAGAATAATGCGCGTATGTGATACCGCATTTCATTCTCGCGATAAATGTTTCGATTGGTTATATTCGATATGACCTAGTTATCGAATTATTGATTCGATAAATCGATACATTGAATACTAGTCGGTTATGTGCGACATGACCGGATCATTGAATCAAATGTTGATTTAATGATTTAATGTATAATTATATATTTGATATATTACTTTGCATTAGCTAGTATTGGTTCACTTTATATGGATTTTCTCACACGATGTGCAAGAAGTATATGTGATATACTTTTGTGCACACATTTGTATCATGTTTGATGATACTTGATTATTTAGTTAAGTATATAGAATTAAACCATGGTTAATTTGATAATTAGGGTTTTGCATATTCATTTATTTATTTATTTGTTCATTTATTTATTTGAAAATGATTTAAAGAGAATGGTGGCTTTCTTTTGTCATTAGTTGAAGCTTCATGAAGCCTTGACTTTTTCAACCATTCTTGTCCTCATGCTTAACCCTAACTCTCCAAATGACCATGGTTTATTCTCTACACTTAACCCTTGTTAGATTATGATAAGTATGCTTTTTTCTTTTCATTTTAAATAACTTATCATAAACTAGCTTCTTCTTCTTCTTCATCTTTAAGATAGAAACCTTGATGCCATCAATGGCAACTTAAGTTCTAGTGAGAGAAATCCAATTCTAAAGTGAACCCACCTCCTATTTCTTCACCCTCTACCTCTTGCTAAGTTGTTTTGGGTGTTTTCTTCACAAGTTTCACAACTTGGTGAAGTCGGAGCTTGAACTTATGATGCCTCGACGTAGATCATCTTCGGCACGAAGCCGACGACCTAGTCCACCCAATTCTTCGATGATGCCAACGTTCGAGTTTGGGAATCGAGATGGACAGCGAGAGCATGCCTTCGTGGAGCCAAGGAAGAGGGTAACCGGATCTACAAAGGTTGTAGCATCTAACCTTTAGTTAATTTGTTAACTAGTTTTGTTTTTCGCCTAGAATTTTAGTCTGAGATCCGCGTTAGGGTTTCGTGGCACCCATAAAATTTGAAATTGGCATGTTCGATGCCTCGTGAGACCTCTATAGGGTGCCTAGGAACCTTTCACTGGTATCAGAGCCTAGCTAGAGCCTTAGGCGAAGTCTAGACGGAGTTTGAAAGCCGGACGAAACGAAAACCTAACCCCAAAATAGCTCTCTGGACTTTTTCAAAAAAATGGGATTTTTGTCAATTAAAAATATGCAGAAAATCAAGCAGGGTGTTATTTGAATTACTGTGAAATACGAGGGCCTAAGTCGACTTTTCCACCGCGGAACCGCTGCACGTGCTCTGCATGCTGCGGCGGTTCCGCGGCCTTACTGTTCCCTTGTATGATGATTTCTGCACAGTAACTCATATAATTTAATGATATATTTTCTGGAATATTTTTGTTGTGACTCTACAGAAGAGTATTCTGGGGTACTATTGGGAATCAAAGTTTCGATCGGATTATCAAATTTCGTCTTTGTGTTTTTCCGGATAATTTTTTTGAATATGTTAAAAAGTTCGACCGGATATAAATACCCAATTTTTTCCCTGTCGGGAAATTTCCAAGTGTTGGATTTTTCCGTAGTTTAACGACGTTCTAAGTGTTGCGCCACGGCAGCGCCCCGGCCGTCTATCCGAGGCCAAAATGCGGAATCAAAATTTTCTTAACTTTTAAACTGGCGCTACCGCGGACAATTAACCCGGATCTAAACCATTAACCGATACTAGCAATCAAGAGAAGGGGTGAGAGATATACCGAGTGATCCGAGTCCTCCGGTCTTCTCGTCGTCGTCCCGATCTCCCGCGGAAACTCCGGTCGTCGCGTCCTTGCCGGAAGGGCACCACATCGTCTGCATCTTTTACGGGCTCCCACCTCAATACCGAGACAACTCGGGCACGAAGCTGGCTAGTCGACGTTCCCAAGATTTGCTGTAGAATGTAGTGTAGATGATGCTTGTCTCATTTGGGGTTTGTAGTTGCCTTGATGGAGGAATAAGGTTATGGAAAAATGGTGCTTTCAATTTTCCAAAACAAGAAGAATGAGATGAAGAAATATGTGCCACACAAAAATGGAAATTTCTCTCATCCTTAAACCAAAGTGGCCGGCCCCCCTTTGTATGGAAAATAGTGGAGGGAAAAAACCAAATGCAAGAAGGAAGGTGAGTGTAGGAAAAGATGGAGGGGTGACCACATCCAAACATCAACCATGCTTATTTCACATCAAACCCATATCCTTTCATATCACAATTAAAGCACCATTATGGATGAAAAACAAAAGATGCTTATCATAATGAATACAAGTGCAAGAAACCCCCTCCTCAAATGTTATTTGCACAATTGCAAATAACCCCCTCCATCGGAAAAGTCCGGCCGGGAAAGAACAAAGGAAAACCGGCCGGAACGGAATGCAAACTGGCAACTCCAGAAAACTGGTCCTGTAATAAATTACAGGAAAACCCCAATACTGTGCATACACACCCGCATCTGTATTCCGTCCGGATACAAATGCAAAGAGACAAAATCTACACTGTACTAAATTAGGATCCGGCTTAAACCAAAGCCGGCTAGTAAAATCCGTCCGATCCTGATCCGTGCAATACCGCACGTATCAGATCGAACCCTGCCATATAACCATGTGGCCATTAGTACAAACCGTCCGATCCTGATCCGTGCAATACCGCACATATCTGATCGGACCCTGCCATATATCCATACGGCCTCTACGGCGTTTCGCCCGAAAGCTTGAGTAACTGAAAGTGTGGTGGACTCTAAAGACTCGTCAATACTATGGTTGTGGATTTAACCACTAGCAAGTCAGAGGTATAAGCCAATACGTGTCGGGCCACCAGCTATTGACCAAAAGGGACGTCGATGAGCGAACTCATCCTGACACCCTACTGAGCCTGTCAGTGACAATATCCGTACAGTCCGGTCCGTTCGTCTATGAGCATCGCATGGCGGGCCTAGGGGGTTGGTAAAGTCAGACCCCCAAAGGCGGTACAAGTCGTGTTGGAGTGTAGCCCAGAACGCCCTGAGATACTACTGGAATACCTACCAGTAAATCTCCTGCCTCGGCCGAGGGCTTTGCGTAATGGCTCTCCTAGACACAGCGCGACCTCACCCCCAATACCGGGAGAGACGAACCCCTGAAGATCCGCTCACTGCCTCCATGTGGCTCGGGACTGCACCCAACTAAAACCTGTTTGCACGACTCCTTTGAGCCGTGGTAGGGTAGTAATCAAAGTACAGTGGGAACTCACACGAGACAAATGACGATCTCAGGTCGATGAACTAACCTGTACACATGTCACCTGGGAACTGCTATCTGACATCAGGTATAAGACCAACTAGCATGTTCCCGGCGAGTCCTGTCCGGTGTACTCATAACCCTATGAGCACCTGTATACATCTTAGGTGATCCAACTGACACCAGTGGCCTGTGAGACCGGCCACCGCCCCTCGTCGGGGTCTCGACTGTATACACTAGTCTACTCTGGAGTATCGATGCCCTGTCTCGAAACTCCCATGACTAGGGTCCTTTTAAGGATATGCTTATAGACTCCAGCTCTCACTTAAATGATCGCCCTCATACTGCTGGCCGTCAAGCAAGAATCCTATGGGCTCTATCAACGTGTAATAGTGACATGTAAGGTCACCTGAAGCAGTACACGATGATAAAGGTAAACCAGATAGCATACTATCATCTCGAGTAAGACTGTTCTACCGGGATAGGTCCTCCCTCAATCATTGCAATCACGTGCCTGTGATCCAATAATTGACTCTGAGGGCACTATCTCCAACAATCTCCCACTTGCACTCAAGGCTAATTATTGCGATGTCGCATACTTACAGCCCGTGTGATACCGAACACCCAACTACTCTACTAGTCAGTCTCACAAAGCTCGTTTGCGAAACTATTGCGTTCGAGGAATAGCCTCAGTGAGTGGATCCGCTGTGATGTTTCTTTCTATGTCTCTCTATATCTCAAGTTCGCGGAGAAAGCCATCTCCCGAAATGAGCAATACCTGTCTTAGAATATGTCTGGATATCTGATGGGACCTAGCTCATAAATGAACTCCAAATCCAAACTTCTTAGACTGTATCGATAACTGAACTTAATCAGTACCCAGCGCCATGCCTCCCTCAGTATTGCCTTGGACCACCTGTCCAAAATACTGCCCCTCGTCTGAAGGAGAAAATATAACTCTGACAGCCACTCTGCCATATATGTCACCTTGGAAGCCTGGAGTGACAACCGTCTCCTAAAAGAGGCTGTCGTTATCACATCCCTATAACATCAACTTATGTTCTAAAACTTCTTCCGACTGTTTCTCCAGGATTGGATTAATATCAGCTTATTGCAGCTACTGCAAGAACAACATCTGGTGTGGTACTTGACATCTCATGATTGACTCAATTGCCTAAGCAAGTGATCTGTCAATCATGCGTATCCCTCTCCCCTTTAGTCTGTAAGACACCTTTAGAGAGGGTGACTCCATTACCTGCAGGTGAACTACCGTGCCAGGAGTCGTCCATTCTAAATACTCATAGAATGCTGTCAAGGTACCCAGATTAGGAAACCACCCAAATCTAGATCTAAAACTATAGATCTACTAACCAGAATGTCTGATATAATATCCAAGTCCTGTGTGGAGAAAACACTGTGTGACAACCAAAGTATAACCGATCGTAGTATCGGAATATCACTTCCTACTCTGTGTATGTCATCCAAATACCATGACATCACACCCTACTACCTTCTCAACAGATCCATCCTTATTCTGATGAAGTCAAACCTATGACTGTCACATTAGAAATAGATGATCTATCTCCGCTGTATCTGCTTTAGTCTATAAATAGACATAAGCCACCTGTCCACCAATGCTTCCGCTGCTCCCACTGACTACGACAACCCTCTGGCAGAGTCATATAGACGTACACTTCTAAAGCTAGTTTAGAACGACGCTATACTCATCCTCCTGCCGGGTCTCACAGTCTGGAACAACAGCAATGGTAGGTCTGGGTAAACAAGAACCTCCCTGCCACCGTCCTTGAGCATACCGAAGTACCTCTCGAGTGCCTGAGGTTACCCACCATATCTGTGGAGTGGCCAATGGAATGTCAAATCAGATTGAATCTTTAGGTTCCTTATCAAATCTTCAGTAATCGTTTGCGGTTCTGGAATCACTTGCAGTTCTACCATACTCCTACTACTGTTTTTGAAAAAGTCCATTTTTAATAAAACTGTGGCGAGTCTAGAACAATATTTCTATTGATCTGCCATATGGTAGAAAGTCAACCCTTGTTATAGCTTGGGTTAACCCACAAACAGCCATTACAGAAACGTGCCTTGAGTTGTCCAGTGTCTGGTTTTAATCATAAGCCGGACAACTCCCCGTACCTTAACATCGTTAAGATATGAACTGTTCTATATCCAATATAGAACCAGAGGCACTGATTTAAATGAACCAGATTCAAATCATGCAGCTATCTCCAGTGCATGTCAACTAAATGGAAGGAGGCCGATCAGCGTTACCCAACTTAGGAATGCTTCCAATTATGAGTAACCTGAAAGAGAAGCAAGTTCTCATTACTATCAACTGAATACCATACACAAGTATCTACATCTTCGATCACCTTGAAGAATCCCGATACTTGCAATACCTGGTTCTCTACTCTATTCCTATACCAATAACTCCTCAAAAACCAGACCCTGTGTTTCTACGAAACACATGTCTAAGAATTAGAGTTGTTAAAAGTAAACAGAATATAGTATGAGGACCAACCCCTCTGTCCTAATGGACACTGGACAACATACAATACTCTGTATAAGTCCGCTGAGTCTAACAACTCTTTCACTGTGCGTCGTAAGTTGAAAACTGTACTTATGGTTAAGAAGAATTACACCGCTGTTTGATGCTCCTTACCTAACCATCCACTGATATAGGTAAATGTCATCGACATAATATCAAAAGGTATATCTCACTCTATGAAAATAGACGTACAGATATATCAATTTGAAATTGGTGCACAACAGCGGATATTCAAAACCAAATATTTGCCGACCGGCAAATAGCCCAGGTGATCTCCTCAAATATCACCGATTACAACGAATCCCGATATAATGAGGATGATCACCCTATTCCCAATAACTTACTCCCACTCATCATCTGTAAAACCATACAGATGTGAGAATCAAACCTGGTAAATACATACACTGGAGCAAGTGTCTAATCAGGAAATCATTTTTTCTTTTAACAGTACACAGTTGAACTGAAACATTGAAATGTTTCGATAGGGTATCCTGGTATTCCTAGTAATGCCTCTACCATTATCCAGATTCACAACTGTAACCGTATATCTCTTTGCCATCTGTCCAAATCCCTTTATATGTCTTTAGTCATTACCGTCTGCACACCCCTTTAGGCCAAATGGTTTTCTTCCTTCCCTACCGTTCGGCACCAGCCTATGGTTTGGAAGAAGACTATCCAATAAGCATAATGGGTGTATTGTCCTAATCCTAGGAGCACTCGCAATGCGAGAGAAGGTGAAGATAAAAGACAACCGAATAAACCTTATTCCTATTTCTCCTGGACCAGAATCCATCCCCGAACTGGAACAAGTTCCTTTCGAGTTCGTATATAACCATACGATGGAGTATCCAAATAAACTGTGGATCTTCGTAGTGATACGGAGTGTCCTGGAGAAATACAAAGGTGATTTAGGTTTAGCGAAGATATACTCGGTTTGGTCGTGAATAGCAGTCGCAATTTACTTTGCCCTCTTACTAATCCCTTGCTTTGTCTTAACTTAATACCTTCTGCACACCATCGTTATGCTAATTGGTTTTCTTCATTCCACGCCGTTCGGCACCAGCCTAAGGTTTGGAAGAAGACTATCCAATTTGCATAATAGGTGTACTATTTCCAAAACCAAGGAGTACTCACAATGAGAGAAGGTGAAAAGAAAAGACAACTAAATAATCCTATTCGTTTTCTCCAGAACCAGAAACCATCCTCGAAGTCCTTCGAGTTCGTATATAACCATACGATGGTTTTGTCCAATGGAAGTGGACGTTCGTAGTAATACGGGGTGTCCTGGAGAAAAGGGTAAAAGTAGGAGTGGCAATGAGGTCTGCAACTCTGACAATCCAAAAGCCAGTGTTAAGAAGGTTCGGTCAACTTGGTCACTGAGTCATAGTCCAGGGTCGGGTCAATGGTCGCTGCCAAAGAGAGAGAGAGAAAAGAAACACTCAGCGTGCACTCTAACCTAGATCAGAATGGTTATCACTTTATCTAATCTGGAAACCTCCTACTGTACCTCAAATTCTCCTCCAAACCTGAAAGAAGAATTAGTCGGGGTCACCCGAGGAGTAAACTAACTCATCAGTGGGAATCGGGATCCAACTATCATCGCATGATAACATGACGGAATCCACTCAAGTCACCATACTCCAGAAGGTATGCGCATGCCTGGCAAGTTTCAGTTCTTTTGAAACTCCCGATGCGATTTTTACCCCTAGGACCCAAGTGACCTTGACGAATAATCAGCAAATCAAAAGGTCCTAGTCAAGTTCAGCCCGTCATTATCTTGATTGCGTTAAACCCACCCGCACGACCCTTGACGAATAATCAACAAAGTCGTACGACTGTCCTAACCAATCTACATATCCATGCGACAGAATAGCACAACAAAGCTACCGCACACTACGCCTCGGCGAATAGCAACGACAAACGCAGCGCGAATACTAAGCAATACTGATCTGAAATGACGGAGGGCTACGACTGGTTTTTGGCGAAAAACCATTAACGTAATGAACTTGATATCGTTCAAGGAACTGGATAACTTTTTATAAAAATATAGTGACGAAAACCTTTACTAAAGAGGTCACTCCCGGTGAAGGGATCTCGGCTCTTTCCCCATAGAATGAGGTGCAGGATATTCCAACTGAATACCACGATGCAAAGCAAAAGTAATCGGCTATAGTGAAGTTAATGCCCTGACGCAAACTTCTGTCCAAGGGGTCACTCCCGGTGAAGGGATCTCGGCCCTTGCCTCGTCGACTGAGGAGCAGGATATTCCAAATGAATACCACGATGCAAAACAAAAGTGAACGTTCTTGCAATAACAGCTTTTTGAAAAAGTGTTCCAACAACATCAGAATAGGTTTGTTTATCTTGCATTGATCCGAATCAATGCAGTCCCATCAATTGATCACACCATAAAGAACGAAAATATACTGACGTACGTATATGCCATCCGCATTCGCCACTGGGTCCCGTCATCACCCGTTAGGTTAGCTAACTAACGGCAGAGCGGGGACTGGACTAGCGCGGATGAAAAACATATACAACATCTACTAATATATATACCAATATATAGTATTTCGCTCAAGGCGTGAATAAAATGCAACATCACAGAAATGTACAGCATCTAAGAACAAAACAGATATCTGGAAGCCCCGGGTTTCACAGAGCCGCTGCTGAAACCCGACGTTCCCCTGGTCGTGTGGATAGCCTGTGCAATGAAATCCTAGACCCCTACGGGCGCAGCAAGTCACCCACCAAAACCTGAAGCGAGGCAGTCCCCTTCAGCGCCGTGAATGGACCACCCAGCAATTCACGGAATCCGGTAACTTGGGCACCCCTCCTGGGTCAACCTGTACCCCCTACGAGTGCGGCGAATAGCTCGCCAATTCCATACTGAAGCCCCCTCCGTCTCAATGCCCTGAGATGCGGGCCCGTTGCCCTCTAGAACCTGGCTATCCGTGCACCCCTCCGCGGGGTAACCCTAGTACAGAAAGTAAAATATACATACAACGAGTACATCGACCGCAACCAGGTCGTGCCCCTAAATAATAATACAATCAGGCAGAGACGGCAGTCCACATGTCGGACGCTCGCCCCGCAATATCAAATGTACATATAAAACAAAACTGTACTAGCATTGCATCCAGGCTATCCCCCCCGACCGATCCGCAACAACACAGCATAAACACAGAACATCAACGTGAAAATCACGTTCGCAAATCCGTCTAACCGGGCTATAGCAGTTAGACAGGATTTACCGATCAAGTGATATTCACGGTCGCAGATATAATGTAAATACTGTGAAATAATGTGTTTAAAATATCCAATCGATCAAAAATTAACAAGTGGGCCCCCAAGTAATACTGTAGCACTCACAGAAATTCTGGGCCCAAGTTTAATGTTCCAAAACCCCTATTTCCCTGTAAAAAGATCACTGTGAAAAATTGGTCCAGTGAACACACTGAACTGCGGCGGAACCGCGGCGCCAAGGGGTGTTTGGCCGTGGTTCCGCGGCGGTTCTACAGTAACACTCGTCCAAATTTTCCCAGATGTCTTAAAATTTCATGTACATCAGTTTTCTACAACCTGAAAAATTTTTAGAGCCCGGAAAAAATCGACAGAAAACTGATGCAAGCAAAACGCGGTTTTTGGAATTTTGGTCGATCGGATAAGTAAAACCCATTAGAACAAGCTAGACAAGGTTAATGGCGTGGCTCTGATACCATGTTGCGCCACGGCAGCGCCCCGGCCGTCTATCCGAGGCCAAAATGCGGAATCAAAATTTTCTTAACTTTTAAACTGGCGCTACCGCGGACAATTAGCCCGGATCTAAACCATTAACCGATACTAGCAATCAAGAGAAGGGATGAGAGATATACCGAGTGATCCGAGTCCTCCGGTCTTCTCGTCGTCGTCCCGATCTCCCGCGGAAACTCCGGTCGTCGCATCCTTGCCGGAAGGGCACCACATCGTCTGCATCTTTTACGGGCTCCCACCTCAATACCGAGGCAACTCGGGCACGAAGCTGCCTAGTCGACGTGCCCAAGATTTGCTGTAGAATGTAGTGTAGATGATGCTTGTCTCATTTGGGGTTTGTAGTTGCCTTGATGGAGGAATAAGGTTATGGAAAAATGGTGCTTTCATTTTTCCAAAACAAGAAGAATGAGATGAAGAAATATGTGTCACACAAAAATGGAAATTTCTCTCATCCTTAAACCAAAGTGGCCGGCCCCCCTTTGTATGGAAAATAGTGGAGGGAAGAAACCAAATGCAAGAAGGAAGGTGAGTGTAGGAAAAGTTGGAGGGGTGACCACATCCAAACATCAACCATGCTTATTTCACATCAAACCCATATCCTTTCATATCACAATTAAAGCACCATTATGGATGAAAAACAAAAGATGCTTATCATAATGAATACAAGTGCAAGAAACCCCCTCCTCAAATGTTATTTGCACAATTGCAAATAACCCCCTCCATCGGAAAAGTCCGGCCGGGAAAGAACAAAGGAAAACCGGCCGGAACGGAATGCAAACTGGCAACTCCAGAAAACTGGTCCCGTAATAAATTACAGGAAAACCCCAATACTGTGCATACACACCCGCATCTGTATTCCGTCCGGATACAAATGCAAAGAGACAAAATCAACACTGTACTAAACTAGGATCCGGCTTCAACCAAAGCCGGCTAGTAAAATCCGTCCGATCCCTGATCCGTGCAATACCGCACGTATCAGATCGAACCCTGCCATATAACCATGTGGCCATTATTACAAACCGTCCGATCCTGATCCGTGCAATACCGCACGTATCTGATCGGACCCTGCCATATATCCATACGGCCTCTACGGCGTTTCGCCCGAAAGCTTGAGTAACTGAAAGTGTGGTGGACTCTAAAGACTCGTCAATACTATGGTTGTGGATTTAACCACTAGCACGTCAGAGATATAAGCCAATACGTGACGGGCCACCAGCTATTGACCAAAAGGGACGTCGATGAGCGAACTCATCCTGACACCCTACTGAGCCTGTCAGTGACAATATCCGTACAGTCCGGTCCGTTCGTCTATGAGCATCGCATGGCGGGCCTAGGGGGTTGGTAAAAGTCAGACCCCCAAAGGCGGTACAAGTCGTGTCGGAGTGAAGCCCAGAACGCCCTGAGATACTACTGGAATACCTATCAGTAAATCTCCTGCCTCGGCCGAGGGCTTTGCGTAATGGCTCTCCTAGACACAGCGCGACCTCACCCCCAATACCGGGAGAGACGAACCCCTGAAGATCCGCTCACTGCCTCCATGTGGCTCGGGACTGCACCCAACTAAAACCTGTTTGCACGACTCCTTTGAGCCGTGGTAGGGTAGTAATCAAAGTACAGTGGGAACTCACATGAGACAAATGACGATCTCAGGTCGATGAACTAACCTGTACACATGTCACCTGGGAACTGCTATCTGACATCAGGTATAAGACCGACTAGCATGTTCCCGGCGAGTCCTGTCCGGTGTACTCATAACCCAATGAGCACCTGTATACATCTTAGGTGATCCAACTGACACCAGTGGCCTGTGAGACCGGCCACCGCCCCTCGTCGGGGTCTCGACTGTATACACTAGTCTACTCTGGAGTATCGATGCCCTGTCTCGAAACTCCCACGACTAGGGACCTTTTAAGGATGTGCTTATAGACTCCAGCTCTCACTTATATGATCGCCCTCATACTGCTGGCCGTCAAGCAAGAATCCTATGGGCTCTATCAACGTGTAATAGTGACATGTAAGGTCACCTGAAGCAGTACACGATGATAAAGGTAAACCAGATAGCATACTATCATCTCGAGTAAGACTGTTCTACCGGGATAGGTCCTCCCTCAATCATTGCAATCACGTGCCTGTGATCCAATAATTGACTCTGAGGGCACTATCTCCAACACTAAGTAGTGCAAGTAACGCGATGGACCTTCTAGAAGACAACAAACCTTAACTCGATTATGTGACCGTCTTGAACTGCCCTTTGAACCTTCGGGTTTGGGGCAGTACGGCGTGCCACATGTGAGGCGTTGGCTTGACCCTTTTACGGCTGGACCGTTGGTACTGAGGCACGAACTGAATGTTGTTAGACTTATTTCATGTGTTGAGCTGTATCGGGAAAACTTGGGTATTCGACTGTTCGATCGGAAAGTTTAATATTTTCTGTTTATCTGGAATGGGATACAATAATTGGAATTCACAAACAGTAATGAGATAACTGAATGAATGTTATAAATCTAGCGGTTTAGTCCCACTTGATATTTAAAAGAGTTTTCAATAATGAGACTAAAATGCGGGGTTTATAACTGTTAGGCATGTGATGTCTAAGTATTTCATCTGATTAGGCATGTGATGTCTAAAGAGGTTGCGGATTCCAACTGTTGTAGTTTTACACTTTCTTTTCTGTGACCGTAAGTGTAGTATGTTCATATCGCCGGTTTCGTTGCTATACGTCAACGACAATTGGGGTATGCATACTTACTTACGTTGATGACATGTGATGTTATGTGTTGCTGGATATGTTATATTGGATCGTCGTGTTTGAATTGCCGGGGTTTTTTTATGTGAGATGAGTGTTTTTCATTTTCATTCATGTAAAAACTTGTATGTAATATTCTTTTATTTGGGGCACTTCCAGGTAGCTGAAGATGTCACCTCTTGTATATTATTTACTTTTCCGCATTAGGATAGACCCAAGGAGGGGAGCATAAGTAACCGGGTTCTGGAGTCCAGTAGGAGACCAACTCGAGGAGTCGAGTCCGGGTCTCCTAACCCTAGAATTGGCAGGGTTGCTTGCCGCTCTCGTATGGGTCTAGGGGTGTGGGATTGGCTATTCATCACGACCGCGGAATCCGTGTTTTATACTGGCTCGTATTGAAAACACGGACATCCTAGTATATCCAATATTTCATATGTTTATTCTGCTGCGATATCTGTGTTGTGATTCTGTGATAGATATAGTATATAGTATATATGATATATTATATAGACGTTACTTATGTTTTACACCCGCGCTAGCCCTGCCCTGCTCTGTCGTTAGTTACCTAACCTAACGGTGCACGAGGGGACATCGAGACGAATGCGGATGGCATAAGTGTACGTCATATCTATCTGTGATGTATAGGTATTTAATTGATGGGACTTCATTAATGTGATTAATGAAAGATAAGAAACCTAAGATGTTGTGGAATCGAATTTCAAAATAAAACAGGTAGCTACAGTTCTTGCTTTGCACAGCGGTATATGTGATATATCCTGCACCTTATTCGATAAGGAAAGGACCGAGATCCCTTCACCGGGAGTGACTCCTTTAGCAATAACTGGCAGATGCAACACACTCGGTTTGTTTTTGATTGCTTCTATAGTTTCTTCTTTGCACAGTGATATATATGATATATCCCGCACCTCATTCGACGAGGAAAGGGCCGACGATCCCTTCACCGGGAGTGACCCCTTTAGCAAAACTACAAAAACCTCAAAATCACTCCATTTTTAAAACTTCATTTGATTCTACAACGATATCAAGTTCATTATGCAATAGGTTTTCAGAAAAACCTGCCGCAGCCCTCCGTCATTTCAGATAAGTACTAGTTAGTATTCGTGCTACGTTTGTTGACTATGTTAAGGCGTAGTGTGCGGTAGCTGACCAGTATTTATCTGATTATGCATATGATGCAGATTGGATTAGGGTAGTCGTGCGACTTTGTTGACTATGTTAAGGGTCGTGCGGGTGGGTTTAATTCAATCAGGAAATGACGGGTTGAACTTGACTAGCACTTGTGATTTGTTGACTATGTTAAGGTCATATAGCTGCTAGGGGCAAAATATTATCGGGAATTTCAAATGTTGAAATTTGCAATGAGATTGCATACCTTCTATGAGATAGTTGGATCCTGATACCCACTGCGAGTAAGAGTTACTCCTGGGAGAGTTTTACACATTGCAATTAGCTGATCAAGTAGGTGTCTAGAAAGGTGTCAACGGGGTTACGCCTCTGGGAAAACAAGGTTTACATTAATTAGGTTCGTGCGAAAGCACGGGGGACCTCCCTCAAAGTACCGACACTGGCCTGGCTGAAAGATTGGCGAACTTGTAGTGTGTAATTAATCCCGGCTAGTCTTTCCTTTTAGGGTTTGAAGGAAGATTTGATAAAAACCAGTGGGAGCCATCCTGATTAGATAAGATAATAACCAATCTGATCTTGCACGAGCATACGCTAAAGTGTTTTCTTCTCTCTCTCTCCAGGTAGCGACCATTTCATGCCCTAATGAAGATAATAATATGGATGTATTGACCGAACCCGCATGTTATACTATGCTGGGGAACGTTGGTTCCGTTCTTTCTTATAAGAGTTATAGGAATGAACAGGATATAGGGGAATACCAGGATTCCCATGCCGCCCGATTGAAGAAAGTACATGTTGATGCATTTTCTTCGGGTGTGTTCGTTACTGAGAACTGTTTCTCTATTTGCTCTACGTCCTGGGTATTAGATACCGGGTCAGGATCCCATATATGTAATCAGTTACATGGGCTAAGGAAAGGTAGAGAACTTGGAGAAGGTGATAAAGACATTAGAGTTGGAAATGGTGCAATTGTTGCAGCTAAGACTGTCGGGGAATATCACCTTGTATTACCAACTGGTAATACAATGGTTCTGAACGAATGCTATTACATGCCGAACCTGATATGCAACATTATATCGGTTTCTTTATTAAGTAAAGAGGGATATAATTTTGTATTACAGGATAATGTTATGAACATTTTCCGTAACCAAAAGTTGGTTGGATCAGGCACGTTGTGCAATGGCATTTATGTTCTAAATCAATCAACAGTTCTGAGCATAACAAACACACACAAGAGGAAGAGTTCAGAACTGAACGAATCCTACTTGTGGCATTGTAGACTGGGTCACATCAATGTGACACGACTGGCTAAGTTGCATAAGGATGGATATTTGAAACCTTTCGAATTTTCATCTTATGAAACTTGCCAGTCATGTCTCAAAGGCAAGATGACCAAAACTCCGTTTACGGGACACGGAGAAAAAGTTACCGAACTCTTGGGACTTATACATAGTGATGTATGCGGTCCCATGTCTACACATGGCAGGGATGGTTCTTCATACTTCATTACATTCACTGACGATCTCTCTAGGTTCGGGTATGTGTTCCTGATGAAACACAAATCAGAAGCTTTTGAGAAATTTAGGGAATATAAACAAGAAGTTGAGAACCAAACCGGAAAAAGTATTAAAATCCTACGATCTGATCGAGGAGGGGAATACTTGAGCAATGAATTCCTGGACTTCCTAAAAGAGAATGGGATTCTCTCTCAGCTGACTCCTCCATATACGCCACAGCACAACGGTGTATCTGAACGGAGGAACCGCACCCTATTAGATATGGTGCGCTCTATGATGAGCACGGCTGAGTTACCTATTTCCTTCTGGGGTTATGCGCTGGAGACAGCAGCATACCTATTGAATCAAGTTCCATCTAAATCTGTACCTACCACACCATATGAGATATGGAGTGGGAAGAGACCATATTTTAAACGAGTTAAGATATGGGGTTGTCCGGCCTATGTCAAAAGGCAAAATCCAGACAAACTCGAGGCACGGTCAGTTCTTTGCAAGTTTGTGGGATATCCTAAGAATTCCCAAGGATATTTTTTCTACCATGCTGAAGAACAAAAAGTGTTTGTTTCTCAATATGCCACCTTTTTAGAAAAGGAATTCCTTGAAAAAGAAATTAGTGGCAAAGTGGTAGAGCTGGAAGAAATTCCAGATACACAAACTATAACTGAAGATTTAGTGGAACCAGAAGATTCGATAGTACCCGACGAACCCCAGCCTCTCCGCCGATCTAGTAGGGTTTCACGTCCACCTGAGAGATACTACGGTTTTCTCATTGATGGTGGAAGCGAGGATTGCATCATGGAGGATGATGACCCAACTAGCTTCGAGCAGGCCATCATGAGTGGGGACTCAGTGAAATGGCTGGATGCTATGCGGTCCGAGATGGAATCCATGTACACCAACAAAGTATGGACTTTGGACGTTGCTCCTGAAGGGGTAAAACCCATTGGGAGCAAGTGGATCTTCAAGAAGAAACTTGGTGTAGATGGGAAAGTGGAGACTTTCAAAGCTAGACTTGTAGCAAAGGGCTTTCGTCAAAGACCAGGTGTGGACTATGACGAGACCTTTTCTCCAGTGGCTATGCTTAAATCCATCCGGATCATGCTTGCCATCGCTGCTTATCATGATTACGAAATCTGGCAAATGGATGTTAAGACCGCCTTTCTAAATGGTGATTTAGAAGAGTGCGTGTACATGACTCAGCCAGAGGGCTTCGTAGACAGTGGGAGCAGCGGCAAGGTGTGCAAGCTGCTTAAATCCATTTATGGATTAAAGCAAGCATCGCGGAGTTGGAACATCTGCTTTGACGTCGTTATCAAAGAGTTTGATTTCGTCAAAAATCCAGATGAACCTTGTATCTACAAGAAGGTGGCAGAGAGTAAGGTTGTCTTCCTCGTATTGTACGTGGACGACATACTCTTGATAGGAAATGATATTCCTATGCTGCAATCGGTCAAGCTCTTCTTATCACAAAGATTCTCAATGAAAGATCTTGGTGATGCCTCCTGCATATTGGGAATTAGGATCTATAGAGATAGATCCAAACGGATTTTGGGATTGTCCCAATCCAGGTACATTGACACCATACTAAAGAGGTTTAGTATGGAAGAGTCCAAGCGTGGGAACTTACCCACGATCTCTGGAGTCACTCTCTCCAAAGAGATGTCTCCCAAGACTGATTTGGAGAGAGCTCGCATGCAAGGGATACCCTATGCTTCGGCAGTAGGCTCTATCATGTATGCGATGCTATGTACCAGACCCGATGTAGCATACTCACTAAGTATAGTGAGCAGGTATCAAGCTGATCCTGGAGAGAGTCACTGGACAGCTGTGAAGAGCATTCTCAAGTACTTACGAAGGACTAGAGATATGTTCTTGGTGTATGGTAACGGAGAGCTCCAAGTGGAGTCCTTTACCGATTCGAGCTTCCAGAGTGATAAGGATGACTCTAAGTCGCAGTCGGGCTTTGTCTTTACCCTTTACGGAGGGGCGGTTAGCTGGAAGAGTTCCAAGCAGGAAACCGTGGCAGACTCGACGATGGAGGCTGAATACATCGCTGCCAACGAAGCTGCCAAAGAGGCTGTCTGGATCAAGAAGTTCATTACTGAACTTGGAGTGGTTCCGTCCATTGAGAGTCCAATACCTTTGTATTGCGATAACAATGGAGCGGTGGCTTTGGCCAAGGAACCCAGGTCCCATCAGCGATCAAGGCATATTCTGAGGCGGTATCACCTGATCCGGGAGATAGTTGATCGCCGGGAGATCGAGGTCAGGAGGGTTGACACGAAGAACAACACGGCGGATCCACTCACGAAGGCCATTCCCCAGATACAGTTTGAGAGACTCTTAGGGATGCTCGGTATGCGATACTACAGCAGCTGGCCCTAGTGCAAGTGGGAGATTGTTAGTTGTATGTATGCCCTAGAGGCCAGTATTGTTCAGATGATGTATATTATATTGGATGCTTAGACATATATAGAGATGACTTTCTTGCTCGATATGATAGTATGCTATCTGGTTACTCTTTATCTTAACATGTACACTAGTCTCTTTAAACTGTCTTATGGTTACATGTTGGTAAAGCCCTTAGGATGTGTACTTGACTACCTGGACTATGATGCAGATCATACTAGTGGGGACATGGTAGTCCATAAGTACATCCTTCAAGGTCCCTAGTCGTAGGTGTATCGAGACGGGGCATCGATATACCAGAGTAGACTAGCGTATACGCTTCTCTACCCATGAGATGGGCGATGGATGATCCCATATCCATTGGTGTTTGACATCAGAGATGGTGTACGGGTGCTCAGTGGAGACTGGGTACACTGGACGGACTCGCCGAGAACTCCCAGATGGTATTATACCTCACGTCAGATGGCAGTTCTCAGGTGACACTTGTACAGGTTAGTCTGTAGACCCGAGATCGTCATAGAGTCTTGTGTGATTCCCACTGTGCTTTGATCTCCACCTTACCACGTCCATGAGGGCGTGCAAAACGGTGGTCTTTGGGTACAGTCCCGAGTCACATGGAGGCAATGAGCGATAGAAGGGGTTTCGTCTCTTCCGGTATTGGGGGTTGATGTTGCGCTGTGCTCGATTGGCCGTAACAGGGATGTCCCTGGCCAGGGCTGATCAGAGATTTGCTGGTAAGTGTTACCAGTAGTTTCTCGACCCGTTATGAGCCTCACATCGGCACGACTTATCGGTTATTGGGGTCTGACGTTTACCACCCCTAGACTTGATATGCGACGTATCAGACGAACAGACCGGACTGTACGGTAAGTGTTACTGGTTGGATTCACAGGAGTGTGAGCGGGCTAGGTCGTCGATCTTCTGATCGCTCAATACCCGGATGGCCGTTACGTTTAGCAGACCGCTTGCGGCTTGTGGGTGCTTGATATGATCATCATCTGCTACCGGCGTATTGACGAGTCTTTAGAGTCCTACACAGAGGTTTCCTGGCTCAAGCGAAACGAAATAGGAGCGCATATGAGATATGTGCGGGACCGAGAATAATGCGCGTATGTGATACCGCATTTCATTCTCGCGATAAATGTTTCGATTTGTTAAATTCGATATGACCTAGTTATCGAATTATTGATTCGATAAATCGATACATTGAATACTAGTCGGTTATGTGCGACATGACCGGATCATTGAATCAAATGTTGATTTAATGATTTAATGTATAATTATATATTTGATATATTACTTTGCATTAGCTAGTATTGGTTCACTTTATATGGATTTTCTCACACGATGTGCAAGAAGTATATGTGATATAGTTTTGTGCACACATTTGTATCATGTTTGATGATACTTGATTATTTAGTTAAGTATATAGAATTAAACCATGGTTAATTTGATAATTAGGGTTTTGCATATTCATTTATTTATTTATTTGTTCATTTATTTATTTGAAAATGATTTAAAGAGAATGGTGGCTTTCTTTTGTCATTAGTTGAAGCTTCATGAAGCCTTGACTTTTTCAACCATTCTTGTCCTCATGCTTAACCCTAACTCTCCAAATGACCATGGTTTATTCTCTACACTTAACCCTTGTTAGATTATGATAAGTATGCTTTTTTCTTTTCATTTTAAATAACTTATCATAAACTAGCTTCTTCTTCTTCTTCATCTTCAAGATAGAAACCTTGATGCCATCAATGGCAACTTGAGTTCTAGTGAGAGAAATCCAATTCTAAACTGAACCCACCTCCTATTTCTTCACCCTCTACCTCTTGCTAAGTTGTTTTGGGTGTTTTCTTCACAAGTTTCACAACTTGGTGAAGTCGGAGCTTGAACTTGTGATGCCTCGACGTAGATCATCTTCGGCACGAAGCCGACGACCTAGTCCGCCCAATTCTTCGATGATGCCAACGTTCGAGTTTGGGAATTGAGATGGACAGCGAGAGCATGCCTTCGTGGAGCCAAGGAAGAGGGTAACCGGATCTATAAAGGTTGTAGCATCTAACCTTTAGTTAATTTGTTAACTAGTTTTGTTTTTCGCCTAGAATTCTAGTCTAAGATCCGCGTTAGGGTTTCGTGGCACCCATAAAATTTGAAATTGGCATGTTCGATGCCTCGTGAGACCTCTATAGGATGCCTAGGAACCTTTCAAATACTGGTAGGCTTTGGTTTAATCCGGATACCGGTATTATATTATTGGATTAACAGTATTCGTATTTTTCGGAATTCGGATACGGGTATACGGTATACGGTATACGGAGGAGGGGTATTCTTGTAATTGTTACAAGAATACCTTCTAGAAGGTGCCACCTTATAATGACATTATTTATTTTATGAAAATAAATAAATGAGGTGGGAATAATAAAGTCCAAGCATGGTTGCAAGAATGGGTTATTTAATTTTATATTGTTTTGGAATTACTATTGAAGCATGGTGCTAATTTTATATTATATGCTTCAATTATTTCATTTGCAATATATCATTTTTCTCATGCTTGAACTCTCTCATTATCACAAACACTTTATCTCTCCTTCTTCTCTTCTCCTCCTTCATCCTAAGATTTACCCTTCACATTTGTTGTGAAACAAAAATTTAGGATTAAAGATAGTCCAATACCCTAATCTCTACATGATCCTAGTGACCTCTTCTAGCAAACTTGGTCTCTAGGTTAAGCTCTTATGAAGAGTTTCTAGCTTGCACGACAACTCTCACGTGGATCATCTAGGTCTTGGGGTGGCCGGAGATCGAGAACATCGGCAACATCCATAGGAGCTAAGGAGTGGAAAGGAGCAAAGGAGTTGCACCAAAGAGAAGACCCATAGGACCGTATCATTGAGGTATAATCCCTAACATAGTAGATAAGATCTCTAGTTTGGTTTTCCTAGTTATGGTTTAGAAAAGATCTTTTGAAAAGTGCGTGTTTGTATGCAAAGAAAATTTTCGTTTATCGCTTCCGCCGCCTCACAAGAGTTGTGGCAGCATGCAACATGCACTAACATGGTATCAAAACCTAACTAAACCATAATTAGATTATTAACCAAAAGTTAGAACTTCGATCGACGAATTTTTCCCGGAAAAACAAATTTTCTGTCCCCGTTTTCTGTCGATTTTTAAAGTGTTCAAAAAATCATTTCAGTGGCCTTAAAAATACATGCAGGGTTTTCTAAGCACACTGTAGAAAAACGAGAATCTAACTCGCCAGGAACGCCGCGGATCTGCGGCCAAACTCAGTGTTTGGCCGCCTATCCGCGGCCGAGTCATGGCCGAGTTGAGTCGTTTTTCAGCAGTTTGTTTAGATTAAGAAAATTGTGTTTCTGGGATATCTGGAATTTACACAAAGTTGTTTGTGCTCTGGATTGTGACAAGTGTTGCCATGGTTTAAAATTATCGATCGAAATTCTGAAGTGCTTGGCTAATTGGGTCTTCTTGGTTAATGATATGTGTGTTTGAAATTTCGACTAATTGCTATAAGTCGATCAGTCGGGGTTGACACTTCTGTAATGATATCATGAGATGGTATGTGTATATGAATATGTTGGATCGTCGTGATGAATGGCCGGGGGATGTGAGAAGAGCGCTTTTCTTTTCTTTCATTCAATGTAATTTGTAAAAAGCAATGTAATATTATTTTGCGGGGCACATCCGGGTTGAGGTTGTAGCCACTGTTGTATACTTTTCTTTTACTGTTTTTGCTCTTAGGATAGACCCAAGGTGGGGTGCACAAACTACCGGGTTTTCGAAGTGCAGAGTGGCCTACTCACTTTGTTGAGGGAGGTTGCTCCAGTTCGGGAATTTGGCGGGTAGTTTGCCGCACCCGTAGGGGTCTAGGATGGGGTTTTGGCTATTCATCATGACTGTGGAACCCGTCTTTCATTAAGGCTTGAATGAAATGCGGAATTCCTAGTATATCCAATGTATTCATCTGTGATCTGTAATGGCTATATTTATATACGAGATATATAATAAACGTTGCTTATGTTTTGCACCCGCACTAGTCCAGCCCCCGCTCTGCTGTTAGTTAAGTAACCTAACGGTGCATGACGGGGCCCAGTGGCGAATGCGGATGGCATAAGCGTACGCTTTATTTTCGTTTCTTTTCTGTGATGTTTAGGAAACGTAAATGATGGGACAACATTAATGTGATTAATATGAAGAAAAAGAAACCTGAAGATATTGTAGAATCAAAATTTTTAAAATGGGTAACTCTAGTTTTTGCTTTGCATAGTGGTATTCTTGAATATCCAGCACCTCATTCGATGAGGAAAGGGCCGAGATCCCTTAACCGGGAGTGACCCCTTTAGCGAAACTAGCAAATGTTATAAAGAACTCGATTGTTTTTATAGTTGATCTAACTTTTGTTTTGCATCGTGGTATTCATGATTGTCCTGCACCTCATTCGATGAGGAAAGAGCCGAGATCCCTTCACCGGGAGTGACCTCTTTAGCAAAATTAGAAAGATACTACAAAACCATTCGATTTTTAAAACTAGAGCTTAAACCACTCTTTTCACTCGATTCTACAACGATATCAAGTTCAAAACGTCGAAGGTTTTCAAAAAAACCATCCGTTGCCCTCCGCTATTTTAGGAAGCAAAGTACTTAGTATTCATGCCGCGTTTGTTGACTATAGTTAAGGCGTGGTGTACGGTAGCTAAGTGGTGTCTTCCTACAAAGCATTTGATGCGATCGATTAGGACATTCGCATGAGTTTGTTGACCATAGTTAAGGGTCTTGCGGGTGGGTCTAAATCAATCCCGAAATGGCGGGTAGAACTTGACTAGTGCTTATGATTTGTTGACCATAATTAAGGTCATAAGACACTAGGGGTAAAAATCAAATCGGGAATTTCAAGAATTGAAATTTGCGATGAGATTGCATACCTTCTATTTGATTGTTGGATCCCGATCCACTGTGAGTAAAAGTTACTCCCGGGAGAGTTTTGCACTTTACAATTAGCTAATCCAGTAGGTGTCTAGAAAGGTGTCAATGGGGTTACGCCTCTAGGAAAACGAGGTTTACTTTAATTAGGTCCGTGCGAAAGCACGGGGAACTGTTAGTTATATGTATGCCCTAGAGGCCATTACTATACATAGGATGTATATTGTAGTGGATGCTGGGACATATATAGGGAGGACTTTCTTGCTCGACATGATAGTATGCTATCTGGTTGATCTTTACCTTAACGTGTACCCTGATTGTCTCCCTGTTACATGTTGGTAAAGCCCTTAGGATCTGTACTTGACTACCTGGACTATCATGCAGATCATACTAGTGGGGACATGGTAGTCCATAAGTACATCCTTCAAAGTCCCTAGTCGTGGGTGTATCGAGACGGGGCATCGATATACCAGAGTAGACTAGCGTATACCTTCTCGACCCATACAGATGGGCGATGGATGATCCCATATCCATTGGTGTTTGACATCGGAGATGATATACGGGTGCTCAGTAGATACTGGGTACACTGGACGGACTCGCCGAGAACTCCCAGATGGTATTATACCTCACGTCAGATGGCAGTTCTCAGGTGACACTGGTACAGAGTAGTCTGTTGACCCGAGATCGTCATAGAGTCTTGTGTGATTCCCACTTTGCTTTGATTTCCATCTTACCACGTCCAAGAGGGCGTGCAAAACGGTGGTTTTTGGGTACAGTCCCGAGTCACATGGAGGCAATGAGCGATAGGAGGGGATTCGTCTCTCCCGGTATAGGGAGTTGATGTTGCGTTGTGTTCGATTGGCTATAACAGGAAATCCCTGGCCAGGGTTGCTGAGATTTACTGGTAAGTGTTACCAGTAGTTTCTCGAATTGTTATAGACCTCATATCGACACGACTTATCGAGCTATTGGGGTCTGACGTTTACCACCCCTAGGCTAGATATGCGACATATCAGACGATCAGACCGGACTGTACGGTAGTGTTACTGGTTGGATTCACTGGAGTGTGAGCGGGCTTGCTCGTCGATCTTCAGATCGATCAATACCCGGGTGGTCGTTACGTTTAGCAGACCGCTTGCGGCTTGTGGGTGTTTGATATGATCATCACCTGCTGCCGGCGTATTGACGAGTCTTTAGAGTCCTACACAGAGGTTTCCTGGCTCAAGCGAAACGAAATAGGAGCGCATATGAGATATGTGCGGGACCGAGAATAATGCGTGTATGTGATACCGTATTCTATTCTCGCGATGAATGTGTCGAATGGTTGTATGCGATATAACCTAGTTATCGAATCGAGGATTGATTCGATAAGCCGATACATTAAATACTAGTCGGTTATATGCGATATGACCGGATCGTTAAATCAAGTGTTGATTTAATGATTTAATGTATAATTATATATTTGATATATTACTTTACATTAACTAGTATTGGTTCACTTTAAATGGATTTTCTCACTCGGTTTGTGCACAGTGTATATGTGATATACTTTTGTACACATGATTGTATCATGTTTGATGATACATGTTTCCTTGGTTAAATGTAAAGAATTAAACCATGGTTAAACATATAATTAGGGTTTTATTTTTCCATTACTTATTTATTCATTTATTTATTTATTTATACATTTTGGAAAATAAATGGAAAAGAGAAAAGAATGGTGGCTTTATTTGTTGTTTAGTTGAAGCTTCATGAAGCTTTGACTTTGTCCACCATTCTTATCTCATCCTTAACCCTAACCATTCCTTTAACCATGATTGATTCTCTACACATTACCATAGTTAACATTATGATAAGGTTTGATTATTCTTTTCTTTTTAATTAACTTATCATAAGATTATTCTTCTTCTTCTTCATTTCTTCAAGTGAAGAAAGCTTGCCTCCATCAATGGCAAGTGATGAAAATGAGTGAGAAATCCAATTCTAAAGTCTACCCACTACCTATTTCTTCATCCTCTAACTCTTGCCAAGTAGTAGAGTGTGTTTCCTTCACAAGTTTCTTGACTTGGTGAAGTCGGAGCTTGATTTAGCGATGCCTCGACGTAGATCATCTTCGGCATGGACATCGATGACCTAGCCCGTCCATTCTCCGATGAAGCCGACGCTAGAGCCTGGGACTTGTTATGGACAGCGAGGAGAATTCATTGCGGAGCTATGGAGGTGGAGAACCGGATCTACAAAGGTTGTATTTCCGTATCTCTTAGTTAAGTGTTAACTAGTTTATTGTTTCGCCTAGACATCTAGCTAACGATCCGTAGTCTAGGGTTTCTCGGCACCGTAAAATTTGAAATTGGCATGGTTGATGCCTTGTGAGACCTCTTGGGAGTGCCTAGGAACCCTACAGTGGTATCAGAGCCTAGCTAGAGCCTTAGGCGAAGTCTAGACGGAGTTTGAAGTCCGAACGACCCGAAAACCCAAACCCAATATAGCTCTCTGTCCTTTTTTCAAAAACTGGGATTTTTCCAAATTAAAAATTGCTAAAAAATTCAGCAGGGAAATATAAGAATTACGGCGCAAAAATATTTTAATGAACAGTATAAATGGCGGCGGAACCGCGGCAGAAGCCTTGCTTATGCGGCGGTTCCGCGGCAACAAGGTGACGTCATCCTCCCCTTTCTGCACAGTAATTCATGTTTTCAGATGCTGATTTTTCTGGGAATTTTTAATATTTATTCAAGAGTTGAATTTTTTGGAGTTGTTTTGGGGATTCGGTGTTTCGATCGGAGTATCAAATTTTGTCTGTGTGGCTTTCCGGATAAATTTTAGAATATGTTAAAAAGTTCGACCGGATATAAATACCCAATTTTTCCCCTGTCGGGAAATTTCCAAGTGTTGGATTTTTCCGTAGTTTGACGACGTTCTAAGTAGTGCAAGTAACGCGATGGACCCTCTAGAAGACAACAAACCTTAACTCGATTATGTGACCGTCTTGAACTGCCCTTTGAACCTTCGGGTTTGGGGCAGTACGGCGTGCCACATGTGAGGCGTTGGCTTGACCCTTCTACGGCTGGACTGTTGGTACTGAGGCACGAACTGAATGTTGTTAGACTTATTTCATGTGTTGAGCTGTATCGGGAAAACTTGGGTGTTCGATTGTTCGATCGGAAAGTTTAACATTTTCTATTTATCTGGAATGTGATACAATAATTGGAATTCACAATAAGTTATGTGATAACTGAATGAATGTTATAAACATAGCACTTTAGTCTCACTTGATCGGTTGCCACGGAATTTTGATGTGATCAAAAGTCCGTCGCAATCACGTAGCGTACGCGGATACTCGCTGGGTAAACTTAATAGACAGCCTCACTCCATAGCCCCGACCAAGTGACTGTAGGAGAACCCCGTCGCCGAAAGCATCCATTCGGGTGCTCGCGGTAGCGGTGTTCCACCTTGGTGCACTTCGTCGACGGCGTCGGGGGTGCGGCCGCCTACTGAACTTTGCGACGAGCATTCGATCAGGTTGTCGGGAATCTTGTTGAATTACCCGACTTGATATTTAAAAGTGTTTTCGATAAAGAGACTAAAATGCAGGGTTTATAATTGTTAGGCATGCGATGTCTAAGTAATTCATTTGGTCAGGCATGCGATGTCTGAGGTGGTTGCGGATTCCAACTGTTGTAGTTTTACACTTTCTTTTCTGTGACCGTAAGTGTAAAATGTGATATCGCCGGTTTCGTTGCTAAATATCAACGACAATTGCGATACGCATGTTTACTTACGTTGATGACATGTGATGTTATGTGTTGCTGGATATGTTATATTGGATCGTCGTGTTTGAATAGCCGGGGGTTTTTATGTGAGATGAGTGTTTTTCATTTTCATTCATGTAAAAACTTGTATGTAATATTCTTTTATTGGGGCACTTCCAGGTTGCGGAAGATGTCACCCTTTGTATATTATTTACTTTTCCGCACTAGAATAGACCCAAGGAGGGGAGCACAAGTAACCGGGTTCTGGAGTCCAGTAGGAGACCAACTCGAGGAGTCGAGTCCGGGTCTCCTAACTCTAGAATTGGCAGGGTTGCTTGCCGCTCTCGTAGGGGCCTAGGGGTGTGGGTTTGGCTATTCATCACGACCGTGGAATCCGTGTATCATACTGGCTCGTATTGAAAACACGGACGTCCTAGTATATCCAATATTTCATATGATTCTTCTGCTGCGATATCTGTGATGTGATCATGTGATGTTCTGTGATAGATACAGTATATAGTATATATGATATATTATATAGGCGTTACTTATGTTTTACACCCGCGCTAGCCCTGCCCCGCTCTGCCGTTAGTTACCTAACCTAACGGTGCACGAGGGGACATCGAGGCTAATGCGGATGGCATAAGTGTACGTCGTATTTATCTGTGATGTTTAGGTAATTTAAATGATGGGACTTCATTAATGAGATTAATGAAATAAAAGAAACCTAAGATGTTGTAGAATCGAATTTCAAAATAAAACAGGTAGCTACAGTTCTTGCTTTGCACAGAGGTATATATGATATATCCTGCACCTTATTCGATAAGGAAAGGACCGAGATCCCTTCACCGGGAGTGACTCCTTTAGCAATAACTGGCAGATGCTACACACTCGGTTTGTCTTTTGATTGCTTTTAAGAGTTTTTTCTTTGCACAGTGATATATATGATATATCCCGCACCTCATTCGACGAGGAAAGGACCGACGATCCCTTCACCGGGAGTGACTCCTTTAGCAAAACTAGAAAAGCCTCAAAAGCACTCCATTTTAAATTCATTCGATCCTACAACGATATAAAGTTCATTACGCAAAAGGTTTTCTTAAAAACCTGTCGTAGCCCTCCGTCATTTCAGATAGGTAATAGTTAGTATTCGTGCTGCGTTTGTTGACTCAGTCAAGGCGTAGTGTGCGGTAGCTGATTATTGTTTATCTGCAAAGCATATGATGCGATTGGATTAGGGTAGTCGTGCGGCCTTGTTGACTCAGTCAAGGGTCGTGCGGGTGGGTTTAATTCAATCGAGAAATGACGGGTTGAACTTTACTTGTGGTCTATGATTTGTTGACTCAGTCAAGGTCATAGATCGCTTGGGGCAAAATATTATCGGGAATTTCAAGTGTTGAAATTTGCAATGAGATTGCATACCTCCTATGAGATAGTTGGATCCCGATACCCGCTGCGAGTAAGAGTTACTCCTGGGAGAGTTTTATACATTACAATTAGCCGATCAAGTAGGTGTCTAGAAAGGTGTTAACGAGGTTACGCCTCTGGGAAAACGAGGTTTACATTAATTAGGTTCGTGCGAAAGCACGGGGGACCTCCCTCAAAGTACCGACACTGGCCTGGCTGAAAGATTGGCGAACTTGTAGTGTGTAATTAATCCCGGCTAGTCTTTCCTTTTAGGGTTTGAAGGAAGATTTGATAAAAAGCAGTGGGAGCCATCCTGATTAGATAAAATAATAACCAATCTATTCTTGACAGAGCGCACGCTGAGTGTTTTCTTCTCTCTCTCTCCAGGTAGCGACCATATCACGCCTTAATCAAGATAATAATACGGAATATTGACCGAACCCGCTTGTTATACTGAGCTGGGGAACGTTGGTCCCGCTCCAACTTATAATTGTTATAAGACAGAGCAGGAAATTGGGGAATACCAGATTTCCCGTGCCGCCCAAACGAAGAGAGTGCATGCTGATGCATCATCTTCGGGTGTGTTCATTATACAGAACTGTTTCTCAGTATTCTTTACGTCCTGGGTATGTGATACCAGATCAGGATCCCTGATATGTAATCTGTTACATAAGGCTACAGAAAGGTAGAGGACTGAGAACGGGTGATAAGTTTCATGAGGCAGAAAACGGGGCAAGAGTTGCAGCCAAGTCTGTTGGTCACTGTCACCCTGTATTACCAATACATTGGTTCTGAACGAATGTTATTAGATACCGAACCTGATATACAAAATCATATCAGTCTCTTTATAAGTAAAGAAATGATAAAATTTTGTATTGTTGGATAATGTTTTGAACATTTCCTATATCAAAAGTTGATCGGTTCAGGCACGTTATCTAAAAGCGTTGATGTTCTAAATCAAACTACAGTTCTTTAGTATACGGAACAAACACAAGAGGAAGAGTTCAGAAATGAACGGATCCTTCTTGAGGCATTGTAGACTAGGTCATATCAATGCGACCCGACTGGCTGAAGTTACATTTAGATGCATATTTAAATAAGTTTGAATTTACATCTTATGAAACTTGCCAGTCATGTCATAGAGATAAAATGACCATAGCCCTGTTTAATGGAAACAGAGAAAGAGTTAGTAAACTCTTGGGATGATTCATGTTGATGTATGTAAGGTCCCCTGTCTACACATGCCAGGACTGGTTCTTTATACTTCATTATATTCTCTGATAATCTCTCAAGATTCAGTCATATGTTCCTGTTGAAACATGAGTCCGAACCTTTTGAGATATTCACAGAATATAAGCGAGAAGTAGAGAACCAATACGGGTATAAGTATTATGTCCTTTGATGTGATCGAGGAGGAGAATACTTGAGCACGGAAATCCTGGACTTTTCTAAAGAAGAATGAGATTCTCTCTCAGCATTACTCCTCCGCATACACCATAGCACGATGGTATATCGGGGCGGAGCAATCACACCCTATATGATATGGTGTGCTCTATGATGAGTACTACTGAGTTACCTTTTTCCTTTTGGGAGTTATGCACTTGAGAAGCTGCATACCTATTGAATAGGGTTCCAATCAAATCAGTTGCCTACCACTCCATATGAGATATGGTATGGGAAGAGCCCATGTCTTAAGCTAGTTAAGATTTAGGGTTGTCCGGCCTATGTCTAAAAGCAAAATCCGGACAAGCTCGAGGCAAGGTCTGTAATGTAGAACTGGAAATGTTCCAGCCATACAAACTGCAGCAGATGATTTGATAGAACCAAAGGATTCAGTAGGTTCCAACGAACCTCAGCCTCTCCGCCGATCTAGTAGGGTTCCTCACCCACATGAGAGATACTTCGGTTTCTCTATGACAGTGGGAGCGAGGATTGCATCATGAGATGATGACCCAACTAGCTTCGAGCTGGCCATCAGGAGTGAGACTCTATAAGAATGGCTGGATGCTTAGTGATCTGAGATGGAATCCATGTACACCAACAAAGTATGGACTTTGGCTGCTATATCTGAAGGGTTAAATCCCCATCAGGAGCAAGTATATCTTGAGAAGATTACTTGGTGTAGATGGAAAAGTTGAGACTTTCAAAGCTAGACTAGTTAAAGGTTTTCGTCATTGACCAGGCGTGGATAATGATGAAACCCTTTCCAGTACCTATGCTTAAGTCCATCCAGATGCTACTTGCCACGGCTACATACCATGACTACGATATCTGGCGGTTGGGTGTCATGACTGCTTTTCTGAATGATGTTTTAGAAGAATGCGTCTATAAGTACACAGCCAGAGGACTTCGTAGATAGTGGGAGCAGCGGAAACGTGTGCAAGATGCTTTATAGGATTAAAGCAGGCATCGCGGAGTTGGAACATCTGTTTTGATGGATTAGTCAAAGAGTTTGACATCATCAAAATGGTAGATGAACCTTGTATAAACAAAAAGGTAGTAGGGAGTATGGTGATGATCCTCGTAGAGTACGTGGATGACATACTCTTGATGGGGAAGGAGTTTCCTATGCTACGCTCGGTCAATCTCCGCTTATCACCATAATTCTGCATATAGGATCAAAGTGATACCTCCTAAATCCTGGATTTTGGATCTATGAGATAGATCTAAATGGATGTTAGGATACTCACTAGCTGTAGTGAGATGGTATCAATCGACCCTGGGGAGAATCACTGGAATGGTTCCAGGGTGATAAAGACGACTGAATGTCAGTCACATGCATTGTCTTTACCCTCAGTAAAGGGACGGTATGTTGGAAGAGTTCCAAGCTAGATACCGTGACATACTAGACGATAAAGGCACGATACATCGCTACTTAAGATGCTACCAAAGAGGCTGTTTGGGTGTATATTGGTTCATAAGATGAACTACGTTCCTACCATTGTGTGACAATGGAGTTGTGGCTTATGCCAAGGAACGCCCGTCCTATCAGTGATCGAAACATATTCTAAGGCAGTATCACTTGATCATGGAGATGGTTGATCTCCAGGATGATCGAGGTTTGGAGAGTAGACTTAGAGGACAACACAGCGGATCCACTCACAAAGGCCTGTTCCCAGAGAGAGACTTTTATGGAATGGTTGAGTATGAGATACTACAACCACTGCTACAGATGGCCTTAGTGCAAGTGGGAGATTGTTAGTTATATGTATGCCCTAGAGGCCATTACTATACATAGGATGTATATTGTAGTGGATGCTGGGACATATATAGGGAGGACTTTCTTGCTCGACATGATAGTATGCTATCTGGTTGATCTTACCTTAACGTGTACACTGATTGTCTCCCTGTTACATGTTGGTAAAGCCCTTAGGATCTGTACTTGACTACCTGGACTATGATGCAGATCATACTAGTGGGGACATGGTAGTCCATAAGTACATCCTTCAAAGTCCCTAGTCGTGGGTGTATCGAGACGGGGCATCGATATACCAGAGTAGACTAGCGTATACCTTCTCGACCCATACAGATGGGCGATGGATGATCCCATATCCATTGGTGTTTGACATCGGAGATGATATACGGGTGCTCAGTAGAGACTGGGTACACTGGACGGACTCGCCGAGAACTCCCAGATGGTATTATACCTCACGTCAGATGGCAGTTCTCAGGTGAGACTGGTACAGAATAGTCTGTTGACCCGAGATCGTCATAGAGTCTTGTGTGATTCCCACTGTGCTTTGATTTCCATCTTACCACGTCCAAGAGGGCATGCAAAACGGTGGTTTTTGGGTACAGTCCCGAGTCACATGGAGGCAATGAGTGATAGGAGGGGATTCGTCTCTCCCGGTATAGGGAGTTGATGTTGCGCTGTGTTCGATTGGCTATAACAGGAAATCCCTGGCCAAGGTTGCTGAGATTTACTGGTAAGTGTTACCAGTAGTTTCTCGAATTGTTATAGACCTCATATCGACACGACTTATCGAGCTATTGGGGTCTGACGTTTACCACCCCTAGGCGAGATATGCGACATATCAGACGATCAGACCGGACTGTACGGTAGTGTTACTGGTTGGATTCACTGGAGTGTGAGCGGGCTTGCTCGTCGATCTTCAGATCGCTCAATACCCGGATGGCTGTTACGTTTAGCAGACCGCTTGCGGCTTGTGGGTGTTTGATATGATCATCACCTGCTACCGGCGTATTGACGAGTCTTTAGAGTCCTACACAGAGGTTTCCTGGCTCAAGCGAAACGAAATAGGAGCGCATATGAGATATGTGCGGGACCGAGAATAATGCGTGTATGTGATACCGTATTCTATTCTCGCGATGAATGTGTCGAATGGTTGTAAGCGATATAACCTAGTTATCGAATCGAGGATTGATTCGATAAGCCGATACATTGGATACTAGTCGGTTATATGCGATATGACCGGATCGTTAAATCAAGTGTTGATTTAATGATTTAATGTATAATTATATATTTGATATATTACTTTACATTAACTAGTATTGGTTCACTTTAAATGGATTTTCTCACTCGGTTTGTGCACATTGTATATGTGATATACTTTTGTACACATGATTGTATCATGTTTGATGATACATGTTTCCTTGGTTAAGTGTAAAGAATTAAACCATGGTTAAACATATAATTAGGGTTTTATTTTTCCATTACTTATTTATTCATTTATTTATTTGTTTATACATTTTGGAAAATAAATGGAAAAGAGAAAAGAATGGTGGCTTTATTTGTTGTTTAGTTGAAGCTTCATGAAGCTTTGACTTTGTCCACCATTCTTATCTCATCCTTAACCCTAACCATTCCTTTAACCATGATTGATTCTCTACACATTACCATAGTTAACATTATGATATGGTTTGATTATTCTTTTCTTTTTAATTAACTTATCATAAGATTCTTCTTCTTCTTCTTCATTTCTTCAAGTGAAGAAAGCTTGCCTCCATCAATGGCAAGTGATGAAAATGAGTGAGAAATCCAATTCTAAAGTCTACCCACTTCCTATTTCTTCATCCTCTACCTCTTGCCAAGTAGTAGAGTGTGTTTCCTTCACAAGTTTCTTGACTTGGTGAAGTCGGAGCTTGATTTACCGATGCCTCGATGTAGATTATCTTCGGCATGGACATCGATGACCTAGCCCGTCCATTCTCCGATGAAGCCGACGCTAGAGCCCGGGACTTGTTATGGACAGCGAGGAGACTTCATTGCGGAGCTATGGAGGTGGAGAACCGGATCTACAAAGGTTGTATTTCCGTATCTCTTACTTAAGTGTTAACTAGTTTATTGTTTCGCCTAGACATCTAGCTAACGATCCGTAGTCTAGGGTTTCTCGGCACCGTAAAATTTGAAATTGGCATGGTTGATGCCTTGTGAGACCTCTTGGGAGTGCCTAGGAACCCTACAGGAACCTCCCTTGAAGTACAGATACTAGCCTGGCTGACCGGTTAGCGAACTTTCAGATTGCAATTAATCCTGGCTAATTTTCTTTTTGAAAGGTTTGAAGGAAAATTTGATAAAAGCAGTGGGAGACATCGGTTAGATAAGATTAATAACCTATCTAATTATACAAGAGCAATCACTGAGTGTCTTCTTTTCTCTCTCCTAATGGCAGATACCTATGACGGGACTTAAGTTTTTATTAGACAAAAATAAACTCACGGGACATAATTACAAAGATTGGCTAAGGAACGTGAATATTACCCTGACCTATGATAAGGTCGGATACGTCCTGACTACTGTAAGGTTAGTCTAGCACCCTATGAAGAGTTTTGAAGCATCACATGTCTCAAAGTTTGTATTTTTAAGGTGCTAAGCTAACACGCAAAGGATAGATCCTAGAAAATTAGGGTTATCAAAACTTTAAGCTAGTAAAGACTAGGGTTTGAAGGCTACAACCTTTGTAGCTCCCCTTTGCAAGACTCCTTGGTGTCTTGGGTGTTGAATCGAGGTCCTCTTGAACTCCCCTTGTGTCCACGACGATCCACCGCGGAGATCTCCGTCCAAGCTCGCTACTTTGTAAAATCAAAGGAAACACTCTAATCAAGTTGGCTAGACTTGAGTAGAATGGTGTTGTGGCTTTGGATCTCACTTCAAAAACCTTTCTTTGATTGTATTTAACTCACTAGAAAAACCTAGAGAGGAAAAGATGAAGGAAGATGAAGATGGTCGCCTTTCTTTGCAAGAGGTAAAAAGATAACCTTGAGTTAAAAAACAAGAGAAAGAAATATATATCACTATATATATTTAATTCCTTCTTGACTTCAACCATGATTAAATGATAGATAGTTAATTTAACTTGGGTTTAGAATGATAAAGAGAAGGATAACCATAGGTTAGTGGTAGTTGAGCTAGGTTAGGTTAGAAGAAGAGTGTGGAAACTAACATGATTATCCTTTCCTTTTTCATTTAACTTTAAAACCAAAATTAAATTATTATCCATTATTTAATCCATGGTGTGAGTCTTGCATTGCCACCATTTCCATATGCTAACAACCATGATGGATGAGTGTATGTATGTGTGCATGTATGCACATCCACATGTGCATGAAACTAGCATGAAAGAAAGAAAGAAAAGCACACATGCATGCACACATCCATCATCCAAGAAAAGGTTTTAAGTGAGAAAACTAATGGTTAAATGATAAATCAACACTTGATTTATCAATCCGGTCATATCTCATATGACCCCACCAAAAGTAGTTCACCCGATCAATGTTCGGTATCATATACGCACATTTCAATCGGGTGCATGCGCATATCGCATACGCGCACCACAACGTTTCTCCTGGACTGGGTAACTCCTTTGTGGGACTCTAAGACTTGTCAATACGCCGGCAGAGGGTGATGATCATATCAGGTACCCTCAAACCGCAAGCGGTCAACTAAACGTAACGGCCACCCGGGTATTGAGCGATCAGAAGACAACAAGCGAACCTGCTACAACTCCCGTCGAGCCATCCGGCAACACTACCGTACAGTCCGGTCTCTTCGTCAGATATGCTGCATATCGAGCCTAGGGATGGTCACGTCGACCCCAATAACTCAATAAGTCGAGGCGGTGAATGGTCTATAACAGATCGAGAAACTACTGATAACACTTATCAGCAAATCTCAGCAGCCCTGGCCAGGGACTTGCTGTTATAACCAGTCGGGCACAGCACAGCATCAACTCCCAATACCGGGAGAGACGAAACCCCTTCTATCGCTCATCGTCTTCGTGTGTATCGGGAATGTACCCAACGGCCACCTGTTTGCACGACTCAGTAGAGCCGTGGTAGGGTGGCAATCAAAGTACAGTGGGAGAACACACAAGACTCCATGACGATCTCGGGTCTACAGACTAACCTGTACCAGTGTCATCTGAGAACTGCTATCCGATGATAGATATAATTCCATATAGGAGTTCTCGGTGAGTCCGTCCAGTGTACCCAGTCACCACTGAGCACCCGTATATGATCTTGATGTCAAACATCGATGAATGTGGGAACATCCATCGCCCATCGTATGGGTCTAGTATCATATACGCTAGTCTACTCTGGTATATCGATGCCCCGTCTCGATATACCTACGACTAGGGACTTTCCAGGATATTCTTATAGACTACAGATGTCCCACTAGTATGATCTCCATCATAATCAGAGTAGTCAAGCCGATATCCTCAGGGCTTTATCAGCATGTATTAATGAATAGAAGCATGATCAAATAAACATGTCAGATAAAGAAGAACCAGATAGCATACTATCATGTCGAGCAAGAATGCATACCGAATATATATACATGTATAGATACATCCACTATCACATAATGGCCTCTAGGGCATACATATATCCAACAATCTCCCACTTGCACTAAGGCCAGTTATTGGCGTATCTCATACCCAACATCTCAAAAAGTCGCTCATGCTGCGGCTGAGGGAGGGCCTTGGTGAATGGACCCGCGGCGTTGTTCTTTGTGTCTACTCTCTTAATCTCGATCTCGCGGTGATCTACAATCTCCCGGATCAAATGAAAGCGCCTCAGGATGTGTCTGGACCGTTGATGGGATCTGGGCTCCTTGGCTAACGCCATCGCCCCATTATTGTCACAGTACAAAGGTATTGGATCAATAATGGTTGGAACTACTCCTAGCTCCGAGACGAACTTCTTCATCCAGACGGCTTCCTTGGCGGCATCATTTGCAGCAATGTACTCAGCTTCCATCGTAGAGTCTGCAACGGTATCTTGTTTGGAACTCTTCCAACTTACCGCCCCTCCATTGAGGGTAAATACAAACCCTGAGATAGATTTGCTGTCATCCTTATCGCTCTGGAAGCTCGAATCGGTAAAGGCCTCCATTTGGAGGTCTGTATTACCATACACCAAGAACAATTCTTTAGTTCTTCGTAAGTACTTAAGAATGTTCTTCACAGCTGTCCAGTGGTTCTCCCCTGGGTTGGATTGATACCTGCTTACAACACTAAGTGCATAAGCTACATCTGGGCGTGTACATAACATCGCATACATTATAGATCCTACTGCCGAAGCATAAGGTATAATGCTCATGCGAGCTCTCTCTTCATCGGTTTTTGGACAAGAATCCTTGGAGAGAGTGACTCCATGGCAAGCGGGTAAGGCACCCCACTTGGAGTCTTCCATACTAAACCTCTTTAGGATGGTGTTGATGTACCTGGTTTGGGACAATCCTAATAACTTTTTGGATCTATCCCTATAGATCCTTATGCCCAGGATGTATGTGGCATCACCCAGGTCCTTCATGGAGAACCTCAGTGATAAGAATGATTTGACCGACTGTAGCATAGGAATATCATTTCCTATCAGAAGAATATCATCCACGTACAATACGAGGAATGTAACAGCTCTTCCTACAGCCTTCTTATAAACACAAGGTTCATCTGGATTTTTGATGAAATCAAACTCTTTGATAACATCATCGAAACAGATGTTCCAACTCCGAGATGCCTGCTTTAACCCATATATGGATTTAAGCAATCTACATGCTTTCTCGCTGCTCCCACTGTCAATGAAGCCCTCTGGCTGATCCATATAAACGCATTCTTCTAAATCTCCATTTAGAAATGCTGTTTTAACGTCCATCTGCCAGATTTCATAGTCGTAGTGAGCAGCAATAGCAAGTAGGATCCGAATGGATTTAAGCATGGCTACGGACGAAAAAGTTTCGTCATAGTCCAAACCTGGTCTTTGACGAAAACCTTTCGCCACAAGTCCTACCTTATAGGTCTCTACCTGCCCATCCACACCAATCTTTCTTTTAAAGATCCATTTGCACCCTACAGGTTTTACCCCAGGGGGTACAACGTCCAAAGTCCATACTTTGTTGGTGTACATAGACTCCATTTCGGATCTCATGGCATCCAGCCACTTCACAGAGTCACCACTCGTGATAGCTTGCTGAAAACTGGTAGGATCATCATCTTCCATGATACAGTCTTCTCTGTCACCATCAATGAGGAAACCGTAGTACCTCTCCGGTGGGCGAGAAGTCCTACCAGACCTACGGAGTGGCCGAGGTTCTTCAGTTTCTGCTGCAACAGTCGGTTCAACCAAATCGTCATTTGTAGTTTGTGTCTCTAGAACCTCTTCTAGATCCACCACTTTGCCATCATCTTTATCTGTGAAAAACTCTTTTTCCAAGAATGTGGCATGTTGAGAAACAAACACTTTTTGTTCCTCTTTGTGGTAGAACAGATATCCATAAGAATTCTTTGGATATCCTACAAAGTTACACATGACTGACCGTGTCTCGAGTTTGTCCGGATTCTGCTTTTTAACATAGGCCGGGCAACCCCAAATCTTAATTCTCTTAAGAGATGGTCTCTTCCCATGCCATATCTCATATGGCGTGGTAGACATGGCTTTGGTTGGAACCCTGTTTAGTAGAAACGCTGCAGTCTCCAATGCATGCCCCCAAAACGAGACTGGTAACTCAGTGTCACTCATCATGGACCGGACCATATCCAATAGGGTCCTATTCCGTCGTTCTGACACACCGTTGTGCTGTGGTGTGTAAGGAGGAGTGAGCTGAGAGAGAATCCCATTCTCTTTTAGGAAGTTTGCAAATTCTGTACTGAGATACTCACCACCTCGATCTGATCAAAGCATCTTGATACTCAAGCCGGTTTGTTTTTCTACTTCTTGTTTATATTCAATGAATTTCTCGAAAGCTTCGGACTTGTGCTTTAATAAAAATACATGACCGAATCTTGAGAAGTCGTCAGTGAATGTAATGAAGTATGAAAAACCGCCTCTAGCCTGTGTAGACATTGGCCCACATACATCACTATATATGAGGCCTAAGAGCTCAGTAGCTCTTTCTCCGTGTCCGGTAAACGGAGTTTTGGTCATTTTACCCTTGATACAAGACTGGCAAGTCGCATAAGATTCATATTCAAAAGAGTTTAAATATCCATCTTTATGTAACTTGTTTAGTCTTGTTTCGTTAATATGACCAAGTCTACAATGCCAAAGAAAAGCTTCATTTAATTCTGAAAGTTTTCTTTTATTAGTGTGTTGTATACTGAAAACTGTGTGTTTATTTAGGACATATATTCCGTTATTTAGCGTACCATACCCAACCAACATTTGATTTAGGTGAATGTTCATAACATTGTTTTGCAATACAAAATTATATCCTTCATTGTCCAACAAAGAAACGGATATTATATTACATAGCATAGTTGGTACAAAATAACATGGATTTAAAACCAAAATACATCCAGAAGGCAACCCCAAGTGATACTCTCCCACTGCGACTGTATGTACATTGGAACCATTTCCAACGCGGAGAGTATGGTCACCTGTCCTCAAAACCTTGCTATTTCTCAGCCCCTGCATAGAATTGCAAATGTGAGAACCTGAACCGGTATCCAATACCCAGGAAGCAGAGTTTATAGAAAAACAGTTTTCAGTCACAAACGCACCTGAAGCAGAAGCATCACCATGCTTCTTCTTGAGACTTAAGTACTCTGTGCAATTGCGCTTCCAATGTCCTGTTTTGTGGCAATGAAAACATTCGCCCTTCCCCGAGTCTCCAGCCTTGGACTTTCCCTTTCCCTTCACCTTTTGAACTCCGCCTTTAGGATTAGTGGGTTTCTTCTTTTTCTTTCCCTTGGCTTTAGCTTTCGGGCGAGAAGAAGAAGTGTAACCCTTCGAAAATCGTTTAGGCAGTTTTTCGGTAATCGGCAAATTTTTCGGCTTTTTCCGTAAAAAAAAAAGTCAAAATTGATATTTATCATTGTAGACCTAATTATACAAAATTTAGATAAGATATTACTATAATTTTGTCACTAAAATGTCACTTATAATTATCTAGTTAAATAAAAAAAAATTCGTAATTAATTATTTTTTTATTATTTTAACCCTTTTTAAATACATTTAATTAGGGATAAATAGACAAATTTCGATGTTTGTAACGAATCGGTAAGAAAATCGCTTACTAGATTTTTGTAGAAAATAGAATGCGTTCAATTTGCGTTAGGTTAGCAATATTATTAGCTTCGTATAGGATTATTAGAATGCGCGAACGCGGGGTTTCGTCTAGTCGGGTGGTAGTTTGTCGATTTCCCCGAAATGACGATTTTTGTTAAAGGATTGCGATTTTCGTGCGTTTTTCCGCACACCGAGTGCATGCTATGATTAATTTGTGAGCGTCGATATTTGTATAATGTGACTTGCATCGTTTAGGGTTATTTAATCTTATACTTGGTGTTGTGCAAATTTAGGATCGGTCGGAGAAACATCGGACACGGCGCGTAAAGGCAAAGCGGTGGCCGGATCAGATTAGCTGGGATTTCAGGTGAGTAGATGTATTCATCTATGGGGGAATCGTCTGGATGGCGCGAGGCGCCCCATAGTTAGGATTACCCTACTTTTTGTAAGATTATATTGTTAGTTAGCTTATCCATTCATGTACACTGCATACCCTTATAGCGAACAGTATGTTAAATTGCATGGACATTCATCTCTACCTATGCGATATCATTTCGTAGGACACGAACACCTTACCATTGGCATCTGTTGCACGCGCACTATTCATGTGACACACACGCCTTTGGTAATTGCCATGCCACGTGCACGATAGAACCTGTTTATCTTAATATTGTCACCTGCATTCATACTTGATATATGAAACTGCATCGCATGCACATATCTCGCATCATCATCATATTTACATAGAACTCTAGCCAAAATTCACATCATACACATTGATATCATAGACATTTATCATATATATAACATGTGGACATTATGATTTTCTTGAGGATTTCAGTTTTGGTGCGATTTCTGGATTTTTGGGGAAAACCGCAAGAATTTAACAAAACCTTATCTTTATCATTTTCAAAACAAAGTTGCGGTTTTCTCGTGATGTATGTGTCGTCCACCATGAGTTTTCATGTTTTCTGTTGGATTTCGAGACCCGATTCGAGGAGTGGATGAACCGTCTCGGGTACATGGTGGGCCCGGTATGGTACCCCGGGGCAAGAAGATCGAGTTGTAGACGATGAGCCTGGCAGGGGAAGACTACCTACCGGTGATGTCTGGCGAGGCGGATATCCGGAGGATACCGACCGTTGTCGTGAGATTTATGATATGGGCCGATCCGGACTGACGGAGCCCGATATTGAGACAGATATGATTCCTATTTGGTGTCGATGCTTGACACGGGTTTTCAGATGATTTCTTGATGATATTTAGCTATTATACAGACATACACTTTCTAAAAGTTAAAATGCAGTAACATTAATATTTAAAACACTTAAAGAGTTAGAAAAGATATTGCATACATATGCATGCATACTAGAGTTATTATATCACATATGGACATACATGTTGTTCCGCATTGCGTGCATTCTTACGATTGCCTTACTAGATGTTATATTCTACTCACGAGCTGGCAACTCACCCCCGTTGTGCCACAGTGTCTTGCAGGTCGGACCCGTCAGTCTTGTAGCGGCGGGCTATCTTGTCATCAGTTCCTTTTGCTCAGACTCGCGACATCGCCCGTAGGTGGGTTGCGAGTATACTTTATTCCTTTTTTCTTTATCATTGTATCTAGTATTCTCCATCTACCACTTGTATTGTATATGCGACCTAGTGATGAGACTAAGAGATTTGTATATTTGTGGTTTCTTTTGGGTCGAGCTCACTTGAGCCGATGTGTGTTTCTGGTATTTGCATCTCTTTTATGCTCTTTTTCTTGATATTACTATTATATTGCATGTGGTTGTGATCCGCCTTGGGCGAAGAGCTAGCTCCCGCTTGGGGATGCCACTTTTATAATTACAGGTTTATTATCTTGTTGTACCCATTTTGGGGGATAGAAAATACAGGGGAGACTCTGCCGAAATTTTCAGAAATTTTTGAAGTTCTTTTTTTTGATCCTATGCAACTTATTTGATTTAAAAACCATTTCATTTAAGGTTTTTCCTTCACTCTCTTTTGATTTTGGGTTAGATTTCTGGGCTTTGGCTGACTTAGGTTACGGTACGCCTTTAGACGTCTCGTAATCTAAGTGCCAGTCACGTTCCGTACTTTCGGGTCGTGACAAAGTTGGTATCAGAGCGTAGGTTTTACTTTTCTGAGTGTAGGACGACCTTGGTAGATGGAGTAGGTGACTTAAGCAGAGTGGCGTAGCGTGGGTATGATCCGCGGCATACTTACGATACGGTACTCCGCCTAAGTGACCTTAGGACATAATTGCTTGTATTTCCTTTCTTGATTCCTTGCATTCCTTGATTCAATTGCAATGTCCTTATTAGTCCTGTTTCTTATTCCAGCTTCGATGCCGCCAAAGACTACGAGAGCTCAGCGGGCTGCCGCTAGGGATGAGATTCGAGCGGGCCT
Organism: Agapanthus africanus; assembly: GCA_030015575.1. NCBI lineage: Eukaryota > Viridiplantae > Streptophyta > Magnoliopsida > Asparagales > Amaryllidaceae > Agapanthus > Agapanthus africanus. Next base: position 449,856,937 of record CM057341.1, on the reverse strand, counting down.
GTCTGAGACGAGGATCGAGCAGGAGGATACGCCTACCCCTCAGGGTCCTACTGATCCGCCTTATCCTGACCGTATTGCCAGATTAGAGGCCGGCATGCAAGAGTTGCGGCAGATGATGGGATCTTTAGTCGAGTCCAGCCGGGCACAGAGATCCGAGGACGTTCCCTCCACCGCACAGACCACGATCGTACCTGCTGCACAGATGGTCACTCCTGCTGCTACTACGGAGACTATCCCTGCTTCACTACAGGAGTTCATGAGATTGAGACCTCCAGCTTTTACCGGTACAGATGCGACAGAGGACCCACAGGCATTTCTGGATAGGATGGCTCGGATTTGCCGTTCGTTGAGGTGTTCTGATGATAGATTGGTGGAGTTTGCGAGTTTTCGTCTGGAGGGTTTTGCCCAGACATGGTACGACTCAGTAGAGAGAGGCCGAGCTGCAGGTCTGCCTTCTATGACCTGGGATGAGTTTACAGCTGCATTTCTTGCCCGTTTTCTTCCGGAGAGTGTCCGAGATGCTCGAGCCCGTAGTTTTGAGTCTTTGCGCAAGACTCCTGGGATGACAGTGTCGGAGTATGATATACAGTTTACCCAGTTGTCTCGATATGCTCCATACCTAGTCGACACAGAAGAGAAGAGAATAAAGAGGTTTGTACGAGCGCTTGATACACAACTATTCCTTGCCATCGGCACCCAGCACTTTGATACATACGCAGCAGCGATGGATGCAGCCTTACTTTTGGAGGAGCGTATTTCTGAGACTCCGGTCGCTTCTGGGCCGTAGAGGATCCGTACTGATACTCCAGCTCAGTGGCAGATGGGCAGACATCGTGATAGATTATTTCCGGGAGATGGCGGAGGCAGAGGATTGAGACGAGGTCAGTTATTTGGTTCATATCCACAGACCCAGCAGTCGTCTCCAGGATATTTTCGGTGCGGGAGTCAGTATCACCGTGTCAGAGACTGTACCATGGGACGCCAGGGCGCGGCGACAGTCCCGCATGTGACTTTACCACCCTCACCACCTTCGCAGAGAGCTTTACTTCCTACTCCTGATGATGCTTCACGCCAGCCAGATGCTTCCAGAGGCCGTGGGCGTGGCGGTCCAGTTCCGAGAGGACGAGGCGACAGAGGCAGAGGCAGAGGCCGAGGTAGAGGCAGAAGACAGCCAGCTATTAGTGGTGGACAGGCCCGAGTGTTCGCATTGACTCCTCAGGATGCACAGGCATCTAATGCCGTCGTGACAGGTACTCTACCAGTATGTTCTTTTGATGCACGTATATTATTTGATCCAGGCTCCACACATTCCTATGTAACCACGTATTTTGCACCGAGGTTGGGCCGAGAGTCTTGTCCGTTAGATCAGCCGCTTGTCGTTATTACCCCGGTAGGCGAGTCTTTTGTTGCCCGTTTTGTGTACCGATCTTGTTCCGTTCGTATCAGGGAGAGAGATTCTTCAGTAGATTTGATTCTCCTCGATATGCTAGACTTTGACGTTCTTCTTGGTATGGACTGGCTAGCCACCTGTTATGCATCCGTGGACTGCCGTGAAAAGGCAGTCAGATTCAGTTTTCCTGGTGAGCCGGTTCTTATTATTCAGGGAGATCGTAGTGCTATCCTTCCCAGCTTGATTTCTTCTCTTCGCGCTGGTCAGCTCTTAAGGAAAGGGTGTCAGGGATTCTTAGCCTATGTTTGTGATACTAGCTCCACAGAGGTTCCGTTGGACTAGGTCCCTGTTGTGAGAGAGTTTCCTGATGTATTCCCTGATGAGCTGCCTGGTCTGCCACCAGAGCGCGAGATTGAGTTCTGTATTGACTTGATCCCTGGCACGGGGCCTATTTCTATACCTCCTTATCGGATGGCCCCGGCGGAGCTGAGAGAGCTAAAGGATCAGTTACAGGACTTGCTGGACAAGGGGCTTATCCGACCGAGTGTGTCACCTTGGGGTGCTCCCGTCTTGTTTGTTAAGAAGAAGGACGGGAGTATGCGTTTATGCATTGGTTATCGTCAGCTGAACCGGGTTACTGTGCGGAACAGGTATCCCCTACCCCGCATTGATGACTTATTTGATCAGCTCCAGGGTGCAGGGTTCTTCTCGAAGGTTGATTTACGATCAGGTTATCACCAGTTGCGGGTTCGGAAGGAGGATATTCCGAAGACCGCCTTCCGTACTCGTTATGGTCATTACGAGTTCTTGGTGATGTCGTTCGGGCTCACCAATGCCCCGGCAGCTTTTATGGATTTGATGAACCGCGTATTCAGGCCGTATCTCGATCAGTTCATCATTGTGTTCATTGACGACATCTTGGTTTATTCTCGGAGCCGGGAGGAGCATGAGCAGCACTTACGTATCACATTGCAGACTTTGAGGGAGCATCAGCTGTTCGCCAAATTCTCCAAGTGCGCATTCTGGTTAGACAGTGTCGACTTCTTGGGTCATGTGGTGACGAGAGATGGTATTTGCGTAGACCCGAAGAAGATCGAGGCAGTTCAGCATTGGCCTAGACCGGTATCAGTTACAGAGGTTCGCAGTTTTCTAGGTCTGGCCGGCTATTATCGGCGTTTCGTCCAGGATTTCTCCCGCATTGCTGCACCATTGATCGGGTTGACCCGGAAGGGGGTTCCTTTTGATTGGACCCAGGCATGTGAGGATAGCTTCCAGCAGTTGAAGACTCGTCTGACTACTGCTCCAGTGTTAGCATTGCCTTCAGGATCAGGCGGGTTCGTGGTATATTGTGATGCTTCTAGACTGGGGCTGGGCTGTGTATTGATGCAGCACAATAGAGTTATCGCGTATGCTTCTCGGCAGCTGAGGAAACACGAGCAGAACTACCCCACCCATGATTTAGAGATGGCTGCAGTGGTATTTGCACTTAAGATCTGGAGACATTACCTATACGGTGAGTCGTGCCAGATATTCACTGACCACAAGAGTTTGAAGTATATCTTCCAGCAGCGAGACCTGAACCTGAGACAGCGCCGTTGGATGGAGTTGGTGAAGGATTATGACTGCGAGATTCTATACCATCCGGGTAAGGCGAATGTGGTGGCAGATACTTTGAGTAGGAGGCCCGGAGGTAGCTTATCTTGTTTGAGCGCAGTACAGATGCAATCGACGGCGGATTGGCAGGTTTTATGTGACAGCAGAGTGCAGTTCGAGTTTACTCCTACAGGGGGACAGCTGGTCCATTTCAGAGCACGCCCATAGTTACTTGACCGTATCCGCGAGGCACAGTCCGGCGATGCCCGTATCTTAGAGATTATTGAGCAGATTCGGCAGGGCAGAGTTTCTGAGTTCGTGATTGATGATCAGGGGATACAACGATTTGGGACTCGACTGTGCGTGCCAGATTCAGAGGGACTGAAGCGTGATATTCTCGAGGAGGCACATAGATCAGTATACAGTGTTCACCCAGGTTTCACCAAGATGTATCGTGATTTGAGAGAGGTTTACTGGTGGGACGGGATGAAGAAGGATATTACAGATTTTATGTCGAGATGCCTGACTTGTCAGCAAGTCAAGGCCGAGCACCAGAGGCCAGCCGGCGAGTTACAGCCTTTGCCCATCCCTGAGTGGAAGTGGGAGCAGGTCTCCATGGACTTCATTATGGGTCTACCCAGGACCAGTCGAGGGTATGACTCTATTTGGGTGATTGTGGATCGACTGACGAAAGCGGCTCACTTTCTGCCAGTGAAGACCACTTTTGGATTTTCTCAGTACGCCCAGGTTTATATTGATGAGATTGTGCGACTGCATGGTGTTCCGACTTGCATCGTGTCCGACCGTGGCACCCAGTTTACCAGCCGATTGTGGCAGAAACTACAGGAAGCTTTGGGCACCCGGTTGAGTTTTAGCACAGCCTTTCATCCTCAGACTGACGGTCAGTCAGAGCGTACGATTCAGACTCTTGAGGACATGCTCAGAGCTTGTGTTTTGGATTTCGGTGGTAGCTGGGATCGTCATTTGCCTTTGATCGAGTTTTCCTACAATAATAGCTTCCAGGAGACGATTCAGATGGCACCTTTCGAGGCCTTATATGGGAGGAGATGTCGATCGCCTGTATGTTGGACAGAGCTTAGGGAGAGCTGTATTTTGGGGCCTCAGATCGTACAGGAGACGACCGAGAAGATACAGCTGATTCGGGACAGGATGAGAGCGGCACAGAGCAGGCAGAAATCATATGCTGACAGGCGCCGTCGCCGACTCGAGTTCGCTATTGGCGATCATGTTTTCCTGAAGGTCTCTCCGATGAAGGGTATGATGAGATTTGGGCGGAAAGGGAAACTGAGTCCTAGATATGTTGGTCCTTTCGAGATCCTAGAGCGTGTTGGTCCAGTCGCTTATCGGTTAGCTCTTCCGCCCAGCTTCCCCGATGTTCACCCCGTATTCCATGTCTCGATGCTCCGCAAGTACCTTCATGATCCTTCCCAGGCGATTCAGCACCAGACGATCCAGTTAGAGCGTGATCTTTCTTTCACCGAGCAGCCGGTTGTCATCTTGGATCGGCAGGTGAAGAAATTGAGGTCGAAGGTCATACCGTCTGTCAAGGTTCTTTGGCGTGGCCCGAACAGCGAGGAGGTCACCTGGGAGACCGAGGTCGAGATGAGGAAGAGATATCCCCATCTTTTTGAAGGTACGCGTAGTTAAATTCTAAATTCGGGGACCGAATTTCTTTAAGGGGGGAAGATTGTAACCCTTCGAAAATCGTTTAGGCAGTTTTTCGGTAATCGGCAAATTTTTCGGCTTTTTCCGTAAAAAAAAAGTCAAAATTGATATTTTTCATTGTAGACCTAATTATACAAAATTTAGATAAGATATTACTATAATTTTGTCACTAAAATGTCACTTATAATTATCTAGTTAAATAAAAAAAAATTCGTAATTAATTATTTTTTTATTATTTTAAGCCTTTTTAAATACATTTAATTAGGGATAAATACAAATTTAATTAGGTAAATTTCTTAATTAGGAGTCTTTATAAGCTAAAATATGGTGTTAATAAAATTATATCATGTCTTGCAAACTTTTAGATTTTTGGTGGGAAAATTATGAAAAAAATGGCTTAAAAAGGGTTTTTTTGTAAAAAGGTTGATATGAAAGCTTGAAATGATATCATATAATGTTGTAATGACCTAGAAACTTCCCCAAAATTTCCCCACCTCCTCCTCTTGCTGCAGCCGACCCCTCACCTGCAGAATTTCCCCACTTCCCACTTCATTCTTGCTTCTTTTTCTTGATATTACTATTATATTGCATGTGGTTGTGATCCGCCTTGGGCGAAGAGCTAGCTCCCGTTTGGGGATGCCATTTTTATAATTACAGGTTTATTATCTTGTTGTACCCATTTTGGGGGATAGAAAATACAGGGGAGACTCTGCCGAAATTTTCAGAAATTTTTGATCTTTTTTTTGATCCTATGCAACTTATTTGATTTAAAAACCGTTTCATTTAAGGTTTTTCCTTCACTCTCTTTTGATTTTGGGTTAGATTTCTGGGCTTTGGCTGACTTAGGTTACGGTACTCCTTTAGACGTCTCGTAATCTAAGTGCCAGTCACGTTCCGCACTTTCGGGTCGTGACAAGAAGACTGTCCAATAGTCATAACGGGAGTTCGAACTGACTTCATAGTGCTCTCTGCACTCCTTAACATGTTAAGGAGTTCAGGGAGATCCTTCTCCATGCTGTGTAGGGTTCCTAGGCACCCTAGTGAGGTCTCACAAGGCATCGAACATGCCAATATAAAAATTTATGGGTGCCGAGAGACCCGACTACGGATCGTTTGCTAGAAAACTAGGCGAAAAAGCTAACTAGTTAACACTTAACTAAGGGAATACGGAAATACAACCTTTGTAGATCCGGTGCTCCACCTCCATAGCTCCGCAACGAAGTCCTCTCCGCTGTCCAAATCAAATCCGGGCTCTAGCGTCGGCTTCGTCGAAGAATGGGCAAGCTAGGTCGTCGATGTCCATGCCGAAGATGATCTACGTCGAGGCATCGCTAAATCAAGCTCCGACTTCACCAAGTCAAGAAACTTGTGAAGAAAACACACTCTACTACTTGGCAATAGGTAGAGGATGAAGAAATAGGAAGTGGGTAGACTTTAGATTTGGATTTCTCACTCTTTTTCATCACTTGCCATTGATGGAGGCAAGCTTTCTTCACTTGAAGCAAGGAAGAAGAAGAAGAATTATATGATAAGATTAATTAAAAAGAAAAAGTAAATCCATACTTATCATACATTCAACCTTAGTTAAGCGTAGAGAAAAGACCATGGTTAATGGAATGGTTAGGGTTAAGGATAAGAACAAAATGGTCACTTGGTCAAAGTCTTCAAGAAGCTTCAATATGAAACAAAATTAGCCACCATTTTCTCTTTATGCCTTTTCTAATTATTTCCAAAATGAATAAATAGATAAATAAATAAGAAAAGGAAATAAAACCATAATCATATAAATAACCATGGTTTATTCTTAACATACACTTAAACTATCATGTATCATCAAACATGATACAAGCATATGTACAAATGTATATCACATATACAATGTGCACAATACAAGTGAGAAAATCCATATAAAGTGAACCAATACTAGTTAACGCAAAGTAATATATCAAATATATAATTATGCATTAAATCATTAAATCAACACTTGATTCAATGATCCGGTCATGTCGCACACAACCGACTAGTATTCAATGTATCGGTTTATCGAATCAATACTTGATTCGATAACTAGGTTATATCTCATACAACCATTCGATACATTCATCGCGAGAATAGAATACGGTATCACATACACGCATTATTCTCGGTCCCGCACATATCTCATATGCGCTCCTATTTCGTTTCGCTTGAGCCAGGAAACCTCTGTGTAGGACTCTAAAGACTCGTCAATACGCCGGCAGCAGATGATGATCATATCAAACACCCACAAGCCGCAAGCGGTCTGCTAAACGTAACGGCCACCCGGGTATTGAGCGATCTGAAGATCGACGAGCAAGCCCGCTCACACTCCAGTGAATCCGACCAGTAACACTACCGTATAGTCCGGTCTGATCGTCTGATATGTCGCATATCTCGCCTAGGGGTGGTAAACGTCAGACCCCAATAGCTCGATAAGTCGTGTCGATATGAGGTCTATAACTGTTCGAGAAACTACTGGTAACACTTACCAATAAATCTCAGCAACCCTGGCCAGGGATTTCCTGTTATAGCCAATCGAACACAGCACAACATCAACCCCCTATACCGGGAGAGACGAATCCCCTCCTATCGCTCATTGCCTCCATGTGACTCGGGACTGTACCCAAAAACCACCGTTTTTCACGCCCTCTTGGACGTGGTAAGATGGAAATCAAAGCACAGTAGGAACCACACAAGACTCTATGACGATCTCGGGTCAACAGACTACTCTGTACCAGTGTCACCAGAGAACTGCCATCTGACGTGAGGTATAATACCATCTGGGAGTTCTCGGCGAGTCCGTCCAGTGTACCCAGTCTCTACTGAGCACCCGTATATCATCTCTGATGTCAAACACCAATAGATATGGGATCATCCATCGCCCATCAGTATGGGTCGAGAAGGTATACGCTAGTCTACTCTGGTATATCGATGCCCCGTCTCGATACACCCACGACTAGGGACTTTGAAGGATGTACTTATGGACTACCATATCCCCACTAGTATGATCCGCATCATAGTCCAGGTAGTCAAGCACACATCCTAAGGGCTTTACCAACATGTAACAGAGAGACAATGAGTATACACGTTAAGGTAAAGTTCAACCAGATAGCATACTATCATGTCGAGCAAGAAAGTCCTCCCTATATACGTCCCAGCATCCACTACAATATACATCCTATGTACAGTAATGGCCTCTAGGGCATACATATAACTAACAATCTCCCACTTGCACTAGGGCCATCTGATAGCAGTGGTTGTAGTATCTCATACTCAACCATCCCATAAAAGTCTCTCTCTGGGAACAGGCCATTGTGAGTGGATCCGCTGTGTTGTCCTCTGAGTCTACTCTCCAAGCCTCGATCACTCTGGAGATCAACCATCTCCATGATCAAGTGATACTGCCTTAGAATATGTCTGGATCACTGATGGGACCGGCGTTCCTTGGCATAAGCCACAACTCCATTGTCACACAATGGTAGGAACATAGTTCATCTCATGAACCTATATACACCCAAACAGCCTCTTTGGTAGCATCTTAAGTAGCGATGTATCTTGCTTTTATCGTCTAGTATGTCACGGTATCCAGCTTGGAACTCTTCCAACATACCGTCCCTTTACTGAGGGTAAAGACAATGCCTGTGACTGACATTCAGTCGTCTTTATCACCCTGGAACTATTCCAGTGATTCTCCCCAGGGTCGATTGATACCATCTCACTACAACTAGTGAGAATCCTAACATCCATTTAGATCTATCTCATAGATCCAAAACCCAGGATTTAGGAGGTATCACTTTGATCCTATATGGAGAATCATGGTGATAAGCGGAGATTGATCGAGCGCAGCATAGGAAACTCCTTCCCTATCAAGAGTATGTCATCCACGTACTCTACGAGGATCGTCACCATACTCCCTACTACCCTTTTTGTATATATAAGGTTCATCTACCATTTTGATGATGTCAAACTGTTTGACTAATCCATCAAAACAGATGTTCCAACTCCGCGATGCCTGCTTTATCCTATAAAGCATCTTGCACACGTTTCCGCTGCTCCCACTGTCTACGAAGCCCTCTGGCTGTGTACTTATAGACGTTCTCTTCTAAAACATCATTTAGAAAAGCAGTCAAGACACCCAACCACCAGATATCGCAGTCATGGTATGTAGCCGTGACAAGTAGGATCTGAATGGACTTAAGCATAGCCACTGGAAAAGGTTTCATCATTATCCACGCCTGGTCGATGACGAAAACCCTTAACAAGTCTAGCTTTGAAAGTCTCAACTTTTCCATGTACACCAAGTAATCTTCTCAAGATATACTTGCTCCTGATGGGGATTTAACCCTTCAGATATAGCAACCAAAGTCCATACTTTGTTGGTGTATATGGATTCCATCTCAGATCGATAAACATCCAGCCATTCTTACAGAGTCTCACTCCTGATGGCCAGCTCGAAACTAGTTGGGTCATCATCTCATGATGCAATCCTCGCTCCCACTGTTATAGAGAAACCGAAGTATCTCTCAGGTGGGTGAGGAACCCTACTAGATCGGCGGAGTGGCTGAGGTTCGTTGGTATCTACTGAATCCTTTGGTTCTACCAAATCATCTTCTGTTGTTTGTATAGTTGGAACCTTTCCAGTTGTACATAACAGATCTTGCCTCGAGCTTGTCCGGATTTTGCTTTTAGACATAGGCCGGACAACCCCAAATCTTAACTATCTTAAGATATGGGCTCTTCCCTTTCCATATCACATATGAAATGGTAGGCAATTGATTTGATTGGAACCCTATTCAATAGGTATGCAGCTTCTCAAATGCATAACTCCCAAAAAGGAAAAAGGTAACTCAGTAGTACTCATCATAGAGCACACCTTATCATATAGGGTGTGATTGATCCGCCCTGATATACCATCGTGCTATGGTGTATACAGAGGAGTAATGCTGAGAGAGAATCTCATTCTCCTTTAGTATAATCCAGGATTTCCGTGCACAAGTATTCTCCTCCTTGATCTCATCATAGGACATAATACTTATACCCGTATTGGTTCTCTACTTCTAACTTATATTCTGTGAATATCTCAAAAGGTTCGGACTTGTGTTTCAACAGGAACATATGTCTGAATCTCGAGAGATTATCAGAGAATGTAATGAAGTACAAAGAACCGGTCTTGGCATGTGTAGACTGGGGACCTACATACAACAACATGTATTATCCCAAGAGTTTACTAACTCTTTCTCTTTTTCCAGTAAACGGAGCTATGGTCATCTTATCTTTGTGACATGACTGGCGAGTTTCACAAGATGTAAGTTCAAACTAATTTAAATATGCATCTTTATGTAACTCTAGCCAGTCGGGTCGCATTGATCTGACCTAGTCTACAATACCTCAAGAAGGATTCGTTCATTTCTGAACTCTTCCTCTTGTGTGTGTTCAATATACTAAGAACTGTAGTTTGATTTAGAACATCAACGCTTTTAGATAACGTGCCTGAACCGATCAACTTTTGATATAGGAAATGTTCAAAACATTATCCAACAATACAAAATTTTACCGTTTCTTTACTAATAAAGAGACAGATAAGATTTTGCATAACAGGTTCGATATCTAATAACATTCGTTCAGAATCAATGTATTGGTAATACAGGGTGACAGTGACCAACAGACTTGGCTGCAACACTTGCCCCGTTTTCTGCCTCATGAAACTTATCACCCGTTCTCAGTTCTCTACCTTTCTGTAGCCCTATGTTACAGATTACATATCTGGGATCCTGATCCGGAATCATATACCCAGGACGTAAAGGATACTGAGAAACAGTTCTGTATATTGAACACACCCGAAGATGATGCATCAGCATGTACTCTCTTCGTTTGGGCGGCACGGGAAATCTGGTATTCCCCAATTTCCTGCTCTGTCTTACAACAATTATAAGTTGGAGCGGGTCCAACGTTCCCCAGCTCAGTATAACAAGCGGGTTCGGTCAATATTCCGTTTTATTATCTTGATTAAGGCGTGATATGGTCGCTACCAGGAGAGAGAGAGAAGAAAACACTCAGCGTGCGCTCTTGCAAGAATAGATTGGTTATTATTTTATCTAATCAGGATGGCTCCCACTGCTTTTTATTAAATCTTCCTTCAAACCCTAAAAGGAAAGACTAGCCGGGATTAATTACACACTACAAGTTCGCCAATCTTTCAGCCAGGCCAGTGTCGGTACTTTGAGGGAGGTCCCCCGTGCTTTCGCACGAACCTAATTAATGTAAACCTCATTTTCTCAGAGGCGTAACCCCGTTGACACCTTTCTAGACACCTACTTGATCGGCTAATTGTAATGTATAAAACTCTCCCAGGGGTAACTCTTACTCGCAGCGGGTATCGGGATCCAACTATCTCATAGAAGGTATGCAATCTCATTGCAAATTTCAACACTTGAAATTCCCGATAATATTTTGCCCCATGCGATCTATGACCTTGACTGAGTCAACAAACCATAGACCGCAAGTAAAGTTCAACCCGTCATTTCTCGATTGAATTAAACCCACCCGCACGACCCTTGACTGAGTCAACAAGGCCGCACGACTACCCTAATCCAATCGCATCATATGCTTTGCAGATAAGCAATAATCAGCTACCGCACACTACGCCTTGACTGAGTCAACAAACGCAGCACGAATACTAACTATTACCTATCTGAAATGACGGAGGGCTACGACAGGTTTTTAAGAAAACCTTTTGCGTAATGAACTTTATATCGTTGTAGAATCAAATGATTTTTAAAATGGAGTGTTTTTGAGGCTTTTCTAGTTTTGCTAAAGGAGTCACTCCCGGTGAAGGGATCGTCGGTCCTTTCCTCGTCGAATGAGGTGCGGGATATATCATATATATCACTGTGCAAAGCAAAAACTCTTAAAAGCAATCAAAAGATAAACCGAGTGTGTAGCATCTGCCAGTTATTGCTAAAGGAGTCACTCCCGGTGAAGGGATCTCGGTCCTTTCCTCATCGAATAAGGTGCAGGATATATCTCATATACCGCTGTGCAAAGCAAGAACTGTAGCTACCTGTTTTAATTTTGAAATTCGATTCTACAACATCTTAGGTTTCTTTTATTTCATTAATCACATTAATGAAGTCCCATCATTTAAGTACCTAATCATCACAGATAAATACGACGTACACTTATGCCATCCGCTTTCGCCTCGATGTCCCCTCGTGCACCGTTAGGTTAGGTAACTAACGGCAGAGCAGGGCAGGGCTAGCACGGGTGTAAAACATAAGTAACGTCTATATAATATATCATATATACTATATGCTGTATCTATCACAGAACATCACATGATTACATCACAGATATCGTAGCAGAAGAAACATATGAAATATTGGATATACTAGGACGTCCGTGTTTTCAATACGAGCCAGTATAAAACACGGATTCCACGGTCGCGATGAATAGCCAAACCCACACCCCTAGACCCCTACGAGAGCGGCAAGCAACCCTACCAATTCTAGAGTTAGGAGACCCAGACTCGACTCCTCGAGTTGGTCTCCCACTGGACCCCAGAACCCGGTTACTTGTGCTCCACTCCTTGGGTCTTCCTAGTGCGGAAAAGTAAATAATATACAAGAGGTGACAACTTCCGCAACCTGGAAGCGCCCCAATAAAAGAATATTACATACAAGTTTTTTACATGAATGAAAATGAAAAACACTCATCTCACATAAAAACCCCCGGCTATTCAAACACGACGATCCAATATAACATATCCAGCAACACATAACATCACATGTCATCAACGTAAGTAAATATGTCCATCCCAATTGTCGTTGACATATAGCAACGAAACCGGCGATATCACATATTACACTTACGGTCACAGAAAAGAAAGTGTAAAACTACAACAGTTGGAATCCGCAACCTCGTCAGACATCGCATGCCTGACCAAATGAATTACTTAGACATCGCATGCCTAACAATTATAAACCCCGCATTTTAGTCTCAAAATCGAAAACTCTTTTCAATATCAAGTCGGGCAATTCAACAAGATTCCCGACATCCTGATCGAATGCTCGTCGCAAACTTTAGTAGGCGGCCGCACCCCCGACGCCGCTGACGAAGTGCACCAAGGCGGAACACCGCTGCCGCGAGCACCCGGACGGATGCTTTCGGCGACGGGGTTCTCCTACAGTCACTTGGTCGGGGCAATGGGGTGAGGCTGTCTATTAAGTTTACCCGGCGAGTATCCGCGTACGCTACGTGATTGCGACGGACTTTTGATCGCATCAAAATTCCGTGGCAACCGATCAAGTGAGGCTAAATTGCTAGATTTACAACATTCATTCAGTTATCTTATAACTTCTTGTGAATTCCAATTCTTGTATCACATTCCGGATAAATAGAAAATGTTAAACTTTCCGATCGAACAATCGAACACCTAAGTTTTCCCGATACAGCTCAACACATGAAATAAGTCTAACAACATTCCGTTCGTGCCTCAGTACCAACGGTCCAGCCGTAGAAGGGTCAAGCCAACGCCTCACATGTGGCACGCCGTACTGCCCCAAACCCGAAGGTTCAAAGGGCAGTTCAAGACGGTCACATAATCGAGTTAAGGTTTGTTGTCTTCTAGAGGGACCTTCGCGTTACTTGCACTACTTAGAACGTGGTTAAACTACGGAAAATCCAACACTTGGAAATTTCCCAACAGGGGAAAAATTGGGTATTTATATCCGGTCGAACTTTTTAACATATTCTAAAATTTATCCGGAAAGCCAAATAGACAAAATTTGATAACCCGATCGAAACACCGAATCCCCAAAACAACTGCAGAAAATTCAACTCTTGAATAAATATAAAAAAAATCCAGAAAAATCACCACTGGAAACTAACAGTTACTGTGCAAAATAAATTAAATATTCTGGTCGTACGGCCGCGGAACCGCCGCATGAGCTATTGCTCATGCCGCGGATCCGTGCTGTCTTAGTGGAATTGGACTGTAAAATTTCACAGTAACTCTTAGATGTTTGTGATGTGTTCTCTGCATATTTTTAATTTTGAAAAAGACCAGATTTCAGAAATCGACCAGAGAGCAATTTTGGGTTCGGGTTTTCGGTTCGTCCGGGTTTCAAATTGCGTCTAGACTTCGCCTAAGGCTCTAGCTAGGCTCTGATACCACTGTAGGGTTCCTAGGCACCCTAATGAGGTCTCACAAAGCATCGAACATGCCAATATAAATATTTATGGGTGCCGAGAGACCCGACTACGGATCGTTTGCTAGAAAACTAGGCGAAAAAGCTAACTAGTTAACACTTAACTAAGGGAATACGGAAATACAACCTTTGTAGATCCGGTGCTCCACTTCCATAGCTCCGCAACGAAGTCCTCTCCGCTGTCCAAATCAAATCCGGGCTCTAGCGTCGGCTTCGTCGAAGAATGGGCAAGCTAGGTCGTCGATGTCCATGCCGAAGATGATCTACGTCGAGGCATCGCTAAATCAAGCTCCGACTTCACCAAGTCAAGAAACATGTGAAGAAAACACACTCTACTACTTGGCAAGAGGTAGAGGATGAAGAAATAGGAAGTGGGTAGACTTTAGATTTGGATTTCTCACACTTTTTCATCACTTGCCATTGATGGAGGCAAGCTTTCTTCACTTGAAGCAAGGAAGAAGAAGAAGAATTATATGATAAGATTAATTAAAAAGAAAAAGTAAATCCATACTTATCATACATTCAACCTTAGTTAAGTGTAGAGAAAAGACCATGGTTAATGGAATGGTTAGGGTTAAGGATAAGAACAAAATGGTCACTTGGTCAAAGTCTTCAAGAAGCTTCAATATGAAACAAAATTAGCCACCATTTTCTCTTTATGCCTTTTCTAATTATTTCCAAAATGAATAAATAGATAAATAAATAAGAAAAGGAAATAAAACCCTAATCATATAAATAACCATGGTTTATTCTTAACATACACTTAAACTATCATGTATCATCAAACATGATACAAGCATATGTACAAATGTATATCACATATACAATGTGCACAATACAAGTGAGAAAATCCATATAAAGTGAACCAATACTAGTTAACGCAAAGTAATATATCAAATATATAATTATGCATTAAATCATTAAATCAACACTTGATTCAATGATCCGGTCATGTCGCACACAACCGACTAGTATTCAATGTATCGGTTTATCGAATCAATACTTGATTCGATAACTAGGTTATATCTCATACAACCATTCGATACATTCATCGCGAGAATAGAATACGGTATCACATACACGCATTATTCTTGGTCCCGCACATATCTCATATGCGCTCCTATTTCGTTTCGCTTGAGCCAGGAAACCTCTGTGTAGGACTCTAAAGACTCGTCAATACGCCGGCAGCAGATGATGATCATATCAAACAACCACAAGCCGCAAGCGGTCTGCTAAACGTAACGGCCACCCGGGTATTGAGCGATCTGAAGATCGACGAGCAAGCCCGCTCACACTCCAGTGAATCCGACCAGTAACACTACCGTATAGTCCGGTCTGATCGTCTGATATGTCGCATATCTCGCCTAGGGGTGGTAAACGTCAGACCCCAATAGCTCGATAAGTCGTGTCGATATGAGGTCTATAACTGTTCGAGAAACTACTGGTAACACTTACCAATAAATCTCAGCAACCCTGGCCAGGGATTTCCTGTTATAGCCAATCGAACACAGCACAACATCAACCCCCTATACCGGGAGAGACGAATCCCCTCCTATCGCTCATTGCCTCCATGTGACTCGGGACTGTACCCAAAAACCACCGTTTTGCACGCCCTCTTGGACGTGGTAAGATGGAAATCAAAGCACAGTGGGAACCACACAAGACTCTATGACGATCTCGGGTCAACAGACTACTCTGTACCAGTGTCACCAGAGAACTGCCATCTGACGTGAGGTATAATACCATCTGGGAGTTCTCGGCGAGTCCGTCCAGTGTACCCAGTCTCTACTGAGCACCCGTATATCATCTCTGATGTCAAACACCAATGGATATGGGATCATCCATCGCCCATCTGTATGGGTCGAGAAGGTATACGCTAGTCTACTCTGGTATATCGATGCCCCGTCTCGATACACCCACGACTAGGGACTTTGAAGGATGTACTTATGGACTACCATGTCCCCACTAGTATGATCCGCATCATAGTCCAGGTAGTCAAGCACACATCCTAAGGGCTTTACCAACATGTAACAGAGAGACAATGAGTATACACGTTAAGGTAAAGTTCAACCAGATACATACTATCATGTCGAGCAAGAAAGTCCTCCCTATATACGTCCCAGCATCCACTACAATATACATCCTATGTACAGTAATGGCCTCTAGGGCATACATATAACTAACATGCTGTGCATGTTGAAGTTCACTATGAACTGAGCAAAGGTGGAGGGGAGGGACTGCAGAATAATATCTATATATTGTTCATTGTCCATTGTCCATCCCAGGTCCTCAAGCTCTTCTATAAGAGCTATCATCTTCAATACATGGTCTCCTACTGGTGTGCCAGGGGCCATTCGCATCTGAAACAGTTTCCTTGATGCTTCGTATCGTAATACGCGGGATTGCTCCCCATACAACTCCTTTGTATGGAGCAATATACCGTGAATATCCATGTCCTCGTGCTGCTTTTGATGTGTATTTTCCATCGATGCAAGCGCGAGGCATGTGGCCGTGGCACAGTCAGCGTCCCATGTCTTGCGGACTTCAATGTCCGCAACTGAGGATTTTGGACCTGGGACGGGCGGGGCTGAAGCCGTGAGGACATATGATACTTTATCATAAGTCAAGGCGATCTTCAGATTCCTTAGCCAGTCTTTATAGTTGGTCCCATTCAGTTTGTTTTTATCTAGTAGAAGCTTAAGTCCAGTCATTGGTATCTGGCATTAAGAGAGAGAAAAGAATACACTCAGCGAAAGCTCTTGCATAGATTAGATTGGTTTATTATCTTGTCTAATCGATGTTTCCCACTGCTTTTTATCAAGTTTTTCTTTCAAACCTTAAAAAGAAAAACTAGCCGGGATTAATTACAGTCTACAACTTCGCTAACCGTTCAGCCAGGCCAGTGTCGGTACTTTGAGGGAGGTTCCCCGTGCTTTCGCACGGACCTAATTAGAGTAAACCTCGTTTTCCCAGAGGCGGAGCCCCGTTAACACCTTTCTAGACACCTAATGAGTTAGCTAATTGTAAACTGTAAAACTCTCCTAGGAGCAACTATTGCCCACAGTGGGATCGGGATCCAACCATCATATGGAAGGTATGCAATCTCATTGCAAATTTCAACTATTGAAATTCCCGATGTGGTTTTTACCCCTAATACTCGTGACCTTGGCTAAGGTCAACAAATCACGAGCACTAGTCAAGCTCAACCCGTCATTTCTTGATTAATTAGACCCGTTCACATGACCCTTGGCTAAGGTCAACAAAGTCATATGCCCGTCCTAATTAATCTGCATCATATGCGTTTGTAGGAAGACATCACTTAGCTACCGTACACTACGCCTTGGCTAAGGTCAACAAACGTAGCACGAATACTAAGTACTCTACTTCCTAAAATGACGGAGGGTTGCGAATGATTTTTAAGAAAATCTTTAACGCTTTGAACTTGATATCGTTGTAGAATCAAACAGTTTTCAAAAGGAGTGGCTTAAGCTCCGCAGTTTTGAAATATAGCTTTTTCATAAATAGCCGAGTAGTTTTCAAATCCGATTCTACAAAATCTTTTAGGTTTATTTTCTTTACATTAATCACATTAATGTAATCCCATCATTTAAGTCCTTAAGCCAATCACAGAAAAGAAACGAAAATAACACGTACGCTTATGCCATCCGCATTCGCCGCAATGTTCCGTTATGCACCGTTAGGTTACTTAACTAACGGCATACCGGGACGGGACTAGCGCGGGTGTAAAACATAAGCAACGTCTACTATATATCATATATATAATATGTCATTCGTCTCAGATATCACAGAACACAGGCAGCAGAAACATAGATATAACGTGGGATATTCTAGGACGTCCGTATTTAGTATTTAGCCAGAATAGAAAATACGGATTCCACAGTCGCGATGAATAGCCAAGCCCACACCCTGGACCCCTACGAGAGCGGCAAGTGACCCTACCAATCCTGGAGTTTAGGAGACCCGGTCTCGACTCCTCGAGATGGCCTCCCACTGAACCCCAGAACCCGGTCACCTGTGCTCCCCTCCTTGGGACCATCCTAATGCGGAAAAGTAAATAATATACAACACTGGTGACACAACCGCAACCTGGAAGTGCCCCAAATAAAAGAATATTACATTACATTTGAATTTACATGAATGAAAATATAAAACTCTCATCTCACAAAAACCCCCCGGCTATTCGATCGCGACAATCCTGCACATCATATCTCAGCAACACATAATATCACATATCATCAACGTAAGTAAGTATGCGTACCCCGATTGTCGTTGACATATAGCAACGGCAATCGGCAATACCACTACATACTACACTTACGGTCACAGAAAAGAAAGTGTAAAATAGTATCACATTCCGGATAAACAGACAGTATTGAATTTTTCGAACGAACTATCAAATACCCAGGATTCACTAAAGCCCAACACTTGAGCAGGATTCAAACACCTGGAGTGTGACACAGTAGTAGCGGTCCAGCCGTAGAAGGGTCAAGCCAACGCCTCACATGTGGCACGCCGTACTGCCCCAAACCCTAAGGTTCAAAGGGCAGTTCAAGACGGTCACATAATCGAGTTAAGGTTTGTTGTCTTCTAGAGGGACCACCACAAAAAGACTTGCACGTATTTCCAAAGTATTCAAACCCCGTGAATAGTGAGCAAATGACATTCGTTCAAACACTTCAATACTTCCTAATTTACCCGGAAAAGCAACGAAAACAAAATTCCGATCGAATCGACGGGTCCAAAATTATCTCAAGAATTTTTCTAAACTAAATACAGATCAAAAATATCTAAAATTATGTACAAGCAGAATAATGAATTACAGAAGAAAAATGATCCATCAATTTATATATGTGGCCGCGGAACCGCGGCCTAAGCAAGCTTAGGCCACGTTTCCGCGGCGGTTCTAACTGTTCATGTGATTATTTTTCTGCCGTAATCCTTATATTTTCCTGCTATGATTTTTACATATTTTTAATTCTGCAAAATGTCAATTTTTAGAAAATTTCCAGAGAGCCCCTTAAAAAGCCGTATTTCGGTTCGATCGGAGTTCTGACTTCGTAAAAAGGTCGCCTGATGTTCTAGGTCGGCTCTGATACCAATGTAAGGTTAGTCTAGCACCCTATGAAGAGTTTTGAAGCATCACATGTCTCAAAGTTTGTATTTTTAAGGTGCTAAGCTAACATGCAAAGGATAGATCCTAGAAAATTAGGGTTATCAAAACTTTAAGCTAGTAAAGACTAGGGTTTGAAGGCTACAACCTTTGTAGCTCCCCTTTGCAAGACTCCTTGGTGTCTTGGGTGTTGAATCGAGGTCCTCTTGAACTCCCCTTGTGTCCACGACGATCCACCGCGGAGATCTCCGTCTAGGCTCGCTACTTTGTAAAATCAAAGGAAACACTCTAATCAAGTTGGCTAGACTTGAGTAGAATGGTGTTGTGGCTTTTGATCTCACTTCAAAAACCTTTCTTTGATTGTATTTAACTCACTAGAAAAACCTAGAGAGGAAAAGATGAAGGAAGATGAAGATGGTGGCCTTTCTTTGCAAGAGGTAAAAAGATAACCTTGAGTTAAAAAACAAGAGAAAGAAATATATATCACTATATATATTTAATTCCTTCTTGACTTCAACCATGATTAAATGATAGATAGTTAATTTAACTTGGGTTTAGAATGATAAAGAGAAGGATAACCATAGGCTAGTGGTAGTTGAGCTAGGTTAGGTTAGAAGAAGAGTGTGGAAACTAACATGATTATCCTTTCCTTTTTCATTTAACTTTAAAACCAAAATTAAATTATTATCCATTATTTAATCCATGGTGTGAGTCTTGCATTGCCACCATTTCCATATGCTAACAACCATGATGGATGAGTGTATGTATGTGTGCATGTATGCACATCCACATGTGCATGAAACTAGCATGAAAGAAAGAAAGAAAAGCACACATGCATGCACACATCCATCATCCAAGAAAAGGTTTTAAGTGAGAAAACTAATGGTTAAATGATAAATCAACACTTGATTTATCAATCCGGTCATATCTCATATGACCCCACCAAAAGTAGTTCACCCGATCAATGTTCGGTATCATATACGCACATTTCAATCGGGTGCATGCGCATATCGCATACGCGCACCACAACGTTTCGCCTGGACTGGGTAACTCCTTTATGGGACTCTAAGACTCGTCAATACGCTGGCAGAGGGTGATGATCATATCAGGTACCCTCAAGCCGCAAGCGGTCAGCTAAACGAAACGGGCACCCGGGTATTGAGCGATCAGAAAACAACAAGCGAACCTGCTACAACTCCCGTCGAGCCATCCGGCAACACTACCGTACAGTCCGGTCTCTTCGTCAGATATGCTGCATATCGAGCCAAGGGATGGTCACGTCGACCCCAATAACTCAATAAGTCGTGCCGGTGAATGGTCTATAACAGATCGAGAAACTACTGATAACACTTATCAGCAAATCTCAGCAGCCCTGGCCAGAGACTTGCTGTTATAACCAGTCGGGCACAGCACAGCATCAACTCCCAATACCGGGAGAGACGAAACCCCTCCTATCGCTCATCGTCTTCGTGTGTCTCGGGACTGTACCCAACGGCCACCTGTTTGCACGACTCAGTAGAGCCGTGGTAGGGTGGCAATCAAAGTACAGTGGGAGAACACACAAGACTCCATGACGATCTCGGGTCTACAGACTAACCTGTACCGGTGTCACCTGAGAACTGCTATCTGACGATAGATATAATTCCATATAGGAGTTCTCGGTGAGTCCGTCTAGTGTACCCAGTCACCACTGAGCACCCGTATATGATCTTGATGTCAAACATCGATGAATGTGGGAACATCCATCGCCCATCGTATGGGTCTAGTATCATATACGCTAGTCTACTCTGGTATATCGATGCCCCGTCTCGATATACCTACGACTAGGGACTTTCCAGGATATGCTTATAGACTACAGATGTCCCACTAGTATGATCATCAGAGTAGTCAAGCCGATATCCTCAGGGCTTTATCAGCATGTATGAATGAATAGAAGCATGATCAAATAAACATGTCAGATAAAGAAGAACCAGATAGCATACTATCATGTCGAGCAAGAATGCAAACCGAATATATATACATGTATAGATACATCCACTATCACATAATGGCCTCTAGGGCATACATATATCCAACAACTACTCCAGCCCCTCCTATCCCAGGCCCTGATTCTTCAGTTGCGGATAAAGAAATCCGCAAGATATGGGATATAGACTGCGCCATAGCCAAGTGCCTCGCGCTTGCTTCCATGAACAATGAACATCAGAAGCAGCACGAGAAGATGGATGTTCAATCCATCTTTCTCCATACAAAGGAGTTGTATGGAGAGCAATCTCGTACTCTCCGATACGAGGCATCTCGAAAGTTGTTTCAGATGCGAATGGTTGCTGGCACGTCTGTAAGTGACCATGTATTGAGGATGATTGGACTTATCGAAGAACTTGAGGACCTGGGTTGGACCCTGGAGAACGAGCAGTATGTTGATATTATTCTACAGTCCCTTTCCCCTGCCTTTGCTCAATTCATTGCAAACTTCTACATGGAGAAGTCTTTGCCTGAACTCCTCAATATGTTCAGGAGTGCAGAGAGCACAATAAAGGTAGAGAAAACTCCCGTTCTTATTGCTGGGCCATCTTCTTCCTCCGTCCCAAAAGCCAAATCCAAGGGAAAGGGAAAGAAGAAGAAGAATCCCATCAAGCAGAGAGGCGGAGTGAAAAAGGCACCGGGAAGGGACAAGAAAGGGGCTGCTGCGACAGGACGAGGGAAATGTTTCCACTGCCACCAAACTGGGCACTGGAAGAGAAACTGCGTTGGATACTTGGCTGACCTCAAGAAGAAGAAGCAGGGTGAAGCTTCCACTTCAGGTGTGTTTGTAATAGAAAACTGTTTTTCAATTAACTCTGCTTCCTGGGTATTAGATACTGGGTCAGGATCCCACATTTGCAATTGTCTGCAGGGCTGAGAAATAGCAACTTTTTGAAGAAAGGTGATCACACTCTCCGGGTTGGGAATGGTTCCTCAGTACATGCTACAGCAGTGGGAGAGTATCACCTTGGTTTGCCGTCAGGTTGTATATTGGTTTTGAACCCGTGTTATTTTGTACCCTTTATGTTATGTAATATTATATCTGTATTGGTGTTGGACAATGCAGGATACAATTTTGTATTGCAATCTAATGTTATGAACATTAACCTTAATAAAAAGTTGATTGGGTCTAGTACATTAAATAACGGGATATACGTCCTAAACCAACATACAGTTTTTAATGTACAACACACAAACAAAAGAAAGGTTTCAGACAAAAATGAAGCTTTCATTTGGCATTGTTGGTCATATTAATGAAACAAGACTAACCAAGCTACATAAAGATGGATATTTAAACTCGTTTGAATATAAATCTTATGCGACTTGCCAGTCTTGCATCAAAGGTAAAATGACCAAAACTCCGTTTACTGGACACGGAGAGAGAGCTACTGAACTTTTAGGCCTCATACATAGTGATGTATGTGGACCAATGTCTACACATGCAAGAGGTAGTTTTTCATACTTCATAACCTTTACTGATGACTTCTCAAGATTTGGACATGTGTTCTTGATGAAACATAAGTCTGAAGCCTTCGAAAAGTTCAAGGAGTATAAATATGAAGTAGAAAAACAAACAGGCCTAAGTATCAAGAAAACTTCGATCAGATCGACGAGGTGGGTATCTAAACTCAGAGTTTCTAGATTTCCTAAAAGAGAATGGGATTCTCTCTCAGCTCACTCCTCCATACACACCATAGCACAATGGAGTATCGGAAAGGAGGAATCGCACCCTATTAGATATGGTACGATCTATGATGAGTGATGCTGAGTTACCAATATCATTCTGGGGGCACGCATTAGAGACTGCGATTCATCTTTTGAACAGGGTGCCGACCAAAACCGTGTCTACCACTCCATATGAGATATGGTATGGGAAGACACCATCTCTTAAAAGATTTAGGATATGGGATTGTCCGGCTTATGTGAAAAAGCAAAATCCAGACAAACTCGAGACACGATTTAGGAGGAACAAAGAGTGTTTGTTTCTCAGTATGCCACATTTTTAGAAAATGAATTTTTTGCAAATGATACTGTAGGCAATGCGGTAGAACTGGAAGAAATTCTAGATACACAAACAATTACCGATGATTTGGTTGAACCTGAGATTTCAATAGAACCGGACGAACCTCAGCCACTCCATAGATCTAGTAGGACTTCTCGCCCACCTGATAGATACTACGGTTTTCTAATTGATGTGATACAGAAGATTGCATCATGGATGATGATGACCCTACTAGTTTTTAGCAAGCTATCACGAGTGGTTACTCAATGAAGTGGCTGGATTCCATGAGATCCGAAATGGAATCCATGCACACCAACAAAGTATGGACTTTGGAGGTTGCACCTTCTGCAGTAAAACCCATAGGGTGCAAATGGATCTTTAAAAGAAAGATCGGTGTGGATGGTCAGGTGGAGACCTATAAAGCTAGGCTGGTAGCAAAAGGATTTCGTCAAAGACCAGGACTGGACTATGATGAAACCTTTTGACCAGTCGCGATGCTCAAATCCATTCGGATCCTGCTTGCAATAGCTGCTCACTATGATTATGAGATCTGGCAGATGGATGTTAAAACGATATTCCTAAATGGTGATTTAGAAGAATGCGTTTTTATAGATCATCCAGAAGGCTTCTGTCACGACCCGAAATTGGCACGTGACGGCCTTAATACTACGCAACGCCTCCAGACGTAACGCAGTAAAAGAAAGCCAAAACCCAGAAATCTAAACCATAAAAATACGGAAAAGATAATAAAAGTTTTGGAAACATTTGAAATCACAACCCAAATTCTTTAAAAGAATCCATTTTATTCTTAAAAATTTTGGCAGCACCCCCTTTGTAAAACAAGCCTGTAAAAAGGGTACAACATAAATATAAAGTAAAGCATCCCAAACGGGAGCAAAATCCACGCCCAACGGCGGAAAACAACACCACAACAGATATACGACGCCGTAGCGAAGAAATAAGAGGCAAAAGAAAGGAAACTGTATAAAGGCACAAATCCACAATAATATACAATATCGTCCTCACCAAGTCTCTAAGTCACAACATACTGGTAGTAGATGGAGAGTACAAGATACAACGAATATACAATACAATCTCAGATAACCACCAAACCCACCTGGGCAAAACTGCACACTATCAGGTGAAGTGGTATCCGCAGCCAAAAGATGATAGATGAGTGAATAGCCAGTCTCGACTACTCTGGGGAAACACCTGCAATACCTGTGGCACAACGGGGGTGAGTTGCCAACTCGTGAATAGTAAATAACATATGCAGGTAATCGCAAGAATGTACGTACAGCATGAATCTAATATATAGCAATTGCAGTAATAACAGGTCATATGAGTACGAAATAATGGAAAGTACACTAACAAGTACCACCAATATATAAAGCAATAATGATATGACAACAGTATGCAATAATCATGCACTGGGGATATGAGAAAGTAAATGTGCAACACTCATGAAGGTACACTCACAGGTACTCCTAATACATGGAACAGTGCATAAATATATATAGATGAGGTATGGAGTGAATTATGTCATTTCCACGGAATCCTGACATCGTGGTAGGATCACAATCCAACAAGACAAATCAAAATCCTAATTCCTCAATCAGCCCCAAATTGGCTCTCATATCATCTAAGTGTCACATCTCCTCAACTGCACAATATCAAGTATATCTCGCATATGTATCGAAGGTACAACATCAAGTAGATCTCACATATCTAGTATGTACAGCATCAGGTATATTTCACATATATCAAATGTACAACATCAAGTGGATCTCACATATCTAGTATGTACAATATCAGGTATATCTCACATATATCAAATGTACAACATCAAGTGGATCTCACATATCTAGTATGTACAATATCAGGTATATCTCACATATATCAAATGTACAACATCAAGTGGATCTCACATATCTAGTATGTACAATATCAGGTATATCTCACATATATCAAATGTACAACATCAAGTGGATCTTACATATCTAGTATGTACAATATCAGGTATATCTCACATATATCAAATGCACAACATCAAGTGGATCTCACATATCTCGTATGTACAATATCAGGTATATCTCACATATATCAAATGTACAACATCAAGTGGATCTCACATATCTCGTATGTACAATGTCAATATCCAATCCCAATGAATCTCTTATATCCTAAATATAATGACATAAATAAATATGATGAGGACAATACACATATATTAGCGTCACATTCCACTAATATTGGTGTAAAGGCATATATAACAGTGGCTCAATCCCCTGTTATATATACAAATGAGTATTTAGAAATATCATGAAACCAATGTGCCAAGCATCGACACAGAAATACTGATCCATCAGGTGCTGTCTCCATGACTGGCCCCCTGATAAGTACGTATCATATGCTATCCCGAGAGCTCGAGTGCCTAGCTCTGACCCTCGCCTCTCGACGTATCCATACGCACATGACTCCCGTCGGTATCCACTCGATAGCCGAAGAGTCATTGGTCCTGTCACCGGAAAGTATGGTTCCCCTAAGCCTCATCGCCTAGCACCGCGATGTCGACTCACACTGCGACAACGTTCTTGCTTCAGGGTACCTCCGGGCCCCACCATATACCCGTACACGGATCCCTCCTTTCCTCGCGTAAGGTATATATATCAGCACCGATAAATCTCATGGTGGCTGCTCAAATATCATATCAAGGAAACCGGGTTTTTCAATGTATGCATAATTTCATGAACTACCACGGTCCCCAAATCCAGAAAACATCATGAAAAATCCATATAACAATGCGATAATCCATGGATAAAGTATACGCAACATATAAACTGTAATGAAAGCGTATAAAAGAACATCATAGCTATAATCAGATATAAATGAACACATGAATGGTAAAGCAGAAATATAGGTATCTACCTATATGATGATGTGATATACCTATCAGGTATAAGTAAGGTATGAAATGCAAGTACACCTGTAGCTATGTCCCTAGGTGTGTATGTACCTAACACTAATGGTACAAAACCCTATAGGTAAACAGGAACTAGCATATCAATGTCTAAGTTATATACGATAAGAAATATGTATCAATGTCACAATGTCCCTAACCAGACAATATCATTTCTAAATGTGGGTTATGTATGACATGGCAATTATTGACGGTGTGTGTGGCATAAAATCAGTGCTCTCGCAATCTGAGCCGTCAATAATAGTGCAGTGTCGTAAGGATACTAGTCCAAGCACAACTACCACTAAACAGTAAGGTAAATGCGCAATTCTAAACATGACATAGAATATGCGACAATGTAAATATTTCTAGCCCAGACGCATAACGCCATGCGGGCGATTCCCCTGTAGATGTTAAATCTACTCACCCACACTCCAAGCTAGATGAAGTCTACCACCTGAATCCCCCTGTGGCAGTGTCCGTAGTCTCCGTCTGCGAACCTGCAACATATAAACAACAACAAATATATATTAATAATAACTCTAAAACACGAATCAACTACACAAAACAACCTCTTAAGTGTTCGTATCGTGGCTAACGAGAGTAGCGACACGACGAAAACAACTTAAGAGAAAAACCACGAAAACTGCACGACCCGTGTCGTATCACGTATCGCGCGGACACAAAACACTAGAAACTACATAAATGATCCCAGATTTTGCCTACTGTGAAAACTAAACAAACAAACAGGACCAGAAGAACCAAAACCATAGCAGACACCTACAGACAAAAACCCAAACCCTAACTCCCCAGCATGGCCGGCGTCGCCGGCCCCTCCTCTAGCCGTCGCCGGCCCTGGCCGGTAGCCTGGGGTCCATCTCCTAGGTGGTGCTCCAGGTTCCCTAGTACAACACTACCACTATGTTTAGTTTTTCAGTAAACACCCGGGTCAAAGCAGGTCCTAGAAATCACAAACCAACACTAAAATACGATATAACACACAAACCCTAACTTAAAACATTCTAAACTGCAATTTAAAAGCTAAGCTACACTAAAAACACAAAAAAAGAGCAGTAGGGGAATTTACCTACCCAAAGAAGCCTAAGATCCAAGCTTTAGAGCACTCCAAGCAAGAAAAAGAGATGAAGTGAAGAAAATTGGGATTTTTGATGAAAATAGATGGATTTGTGAATGAATTGAGAGGAAAAGAGAGAAAGAACTGGCTAAGGTAGTAGAGGGGAGAGGGAGCTCGGCCAAGTGAGAGGGAGAGAGAGAAAAAGGGAATTTCCTAGCAATTTCCAAGTAAAACAATGCAATAAATGCATTCACACACAATAATTCACATTCATGCAACTTCTTTTCATTTCTTTTCTTTTCTTTTCTCTTTAATCCTAGGCCACACAATCATTCTAGATAATATGTGGTTTAGTTTAACTTAAGAAAAATTTTAGAAAAGATGCAAAGAGAAGATTTCCCAAAATGTGCAAACCGGATTAAAATAACATTAAAATTGGGAAAAATTCAAACTGGACCAAAACGTCCCATATACTCCCAAAGTTTGCGCACTAGCTTTATTTTATCAAAACTAGGTGCTGGCAAGTCGATATGGCCGTTTGATCACAATCGGTATAAAACAGAAAATACCGACGAACTTCACCCAAAAACAAAAACAAACACAAAACGATTTCTAAAACGTTACAATCTCCCCCATTATAAAAATTCGTCCCCGAATTTAAAAATTTTCACCAAGCATACCTTCAAAGAGAAGAGTACAAAACTCCCAAATCTCGCTCGCAGCTTCCCTAGTGATCACCTCACTATACGGCTACGTCCAAGAAAACTCTCCACAGATGGCAAGACCCTTGACCGAAGTTTCTCCACCTGCCGAACCATTTACACCAATGGCTGCTGGTGAACGAAAAGATCGAGTCCAAACCAATGGTCTGTGCTGAATCATGTGAAAAACTCATGAAGGTATTTGCAAAAATCAACACCATGAAAACGGGGTGAATAATCGATAATCTGGGCGGAAGTGCCAAATTGAAGGCAACGAAAACTAACTCGCCTTAAGGATCTCAAAAGGACCTAAGATTCTGGGATAAGCTTCCCAAAACTCAACATGTCATTCATCGGAAAGTCCGTAGGAATACGTGATTTCCCACTGCGAACTCGAGTCTGCGACCAACATGGTCGGCATAAGACCTCTGTCTGCACTGGGCTACTCTCATCCTTACCTGAACCAACTGGATCATCTCCGAAGTCTCTAGACTAGCTGAGGTCCAACAATCCTACTACGCAGAGTCAGAAAAACAGACTGGTGATCGACACGACCTGACTAAACCTAAAGGTTGCCAATTGGAATGTCTCCTGATAACAGCTATCAAGAAGTATCCTAACAATGGCGAGTGACAATCCCAACTGCCGCAAACAACAAACACAAACACACAACAAGACAAACACCTTGAAACGAAACCTGAACTTTCTCTTTACATTCCTGTCCACCAGTAACTATCTCACCAGTCACGTCAATGTTGGCGGAACATGAATGAACATAGAGAGTTGACTGATGTGCTTGCTCTAGGATTTCACGTCTCTACCCGATAACATCAGGTACACAACCGCATTCCTATCTTAGCACAACCTTGTCACAATCACAGACTCCGAATAAAAAGCAAGAACTTATGCAGTTGCTAACTGAATCTTCAACTGCCGAAAACTCTGCACACATGCCTCAGTCCAAAGAAAAGAACCTCCTTTCAGGTCTGTCCAGTCAACGGTGCAACAATACGCTAGTAATCCTGCACGAAACGGCGGTAAAAAACTGTTAGTTGTATCTATGCCCTAGAGGCCAGTATTGTACAGATGATGTATATTATATTGGATGCTTGGACATATATAGAGATGACTTTCTTGCTCGATATGATAGTATGCTATCTGGTTACTCTTTATCTTAACATGTACACTTGTCTCTTTAAACTGTCTTATAGTTACATGTTGATAAAGCCCTTAGGATGTGTACTTGACTACCTGGACAATGATGCAGATCATCCTAGTGGGGACATGGTAGTCCATAAGTGCATCCTTCAATGTCCCTAGTCGTGGGTGTATCGAGACGGGGCATCGATATACCAGAGTAGACTAGCGTATACGCTTCTCGACCCATGAGATGGGCGATGGATGATCCCATATCCATTGGTGTTTGACATCAGAGATGGTATACGGGTGCTCAGTGGAGACTGGGTATACTGGACGGACTCGCCGAGAACTCCCAGATGGTATTATACCTCACTTCAGATGGCAGTTCTCAGGTGACACTTGTACAGGTCAGTCTGTAGACCCAAGATCGTCATAGAGTCTTGTGTGATTCCCACTGTGCTTTGATCTCCACCTTACCACGTCCATGAGGGCGTGCAAAACGGTGGTCTTAAGGTACAGTCCCGAGTCACATGGAGGCAATGAGCGATAGGAGGGGTTTCGTCTCTCCCGGTATTGGGGGTTGATGTTGCGCTGTGCTCGATTGGCCATAACAGGGAAGTCCCTGGCCAGGGCTGATCAGAGATTTGCTGGTAAGTGTTACCAGTAGTTTCTCGACCCGTTATGAGCCTCACATCGGCACGACTTATCGGTTAGTAGGGTCTGACGTATACCACCCCTAGACTTGATATGCGACATATCAGACGAACAGACCGGACTGTACGGTAAGTGTTACTGGTTGGATTCACAGGAGTGTGAGCGGGCTAGCTCGTCGATCTTCTGATCGCTCAATACCCGGATGGCCATTACGTTTAGCAGACCGCTTGCGGCTTGTGGGTGCTTGATATGATCATCATCTGCTACCAGCGTATTGACGAGTCTTTAGAGTCCTACACAGAGGTTTCCTGGCTCAAGCGAAACGAAATAGGAGTGCATATGAGATATGTGCAGGACCGAGAATGATGCGTGTATGTGATACCGTATTTCATTCTCGCGATGAATGTTTCGATTGGTTATATGCGATATAACCTAGTTATCGAATCGTAGACTGATTCGATAAGTCGATACATTGGATACTAGTCGGTTATGTGCGACATGACCGGATCATTGAATCAAGTGTTGATTTAATGATTTAATGTATAGTTATATATTTGATATATTACTTTGCATTAACTAGTATTGGTTCTCTTTAATAGGATTTTCTCACTTGTAGTTCACAAGTTGTATATGTGATATACTTTTGCGCACTACAATGTGTCATGTTTGATGATGCATGTAAATTGGTTTTGTGTTAAGACTTAAACCATGGTTATGATAATAGTTAGGGTTTTGATTTATTTACTTATTTATTTATCTATTCTTTTTTGATAAATAAATAAAAGATAACAAAATGGTTTCTTTCATGAAGCTTGATGAAGCTTCATGAAGCTTTGACTAAAGTGACCATTTTGTCATCATCCTTAACCCTAACCATTCTCACTTGACCATGGTCTATTCTCTACACTTAACCAAGGTTAGAAGATGATAAGTATTCATTTTTATTATTCTTTTAACAACACTTATCATATTCTAGCTTCATCTTCTTCTTCATCTTCAAAAGAAAAAGCTTGATGCCATCAATGGCAACTTGAGCAAAAGTGTGAGAAATCCAATTCTAAAGTGAACCCACCTCCTATTTCTTCACCCTCTACCTCTTGCCAAGTTGTTTTGGGTGTTTTCTTCACAAGTTTCACAACTTTGTGAAGTCGGAGCTTGAACTTGTGATGCCTCGACGTAGATCATCTTCGGCACGAAGCCGACGACCTAGTCCACCTAATTCTCCGATGAAGCCGAGGTTTGAGTTCGGGATTCGAGATGGAAAGCGAGAGGACGCCTACGTGGAGCTAAGGAAGTGGAGAACCGGATTTACAAAGGTTGTAGCCTCTCTCCTTTAGTTAAGATGTTAACTAGTTTACTGTTTCGCCTAAATTTCTAGTCGACGATCCGTATTAGGGTTTCTCGGCACCCATAAAATTTGAAATTGGCATGGTTGATGCCTTGTGAGACCTCTATAGTGTGCCTAGGAACCCTACAGTGGTATCAGAGCCTAGCTAGAGCCTTAGGCGAAGTGCAGACGGAGTTTGAAGTCCGATCGAACCGAAACCCTAAAATCAATATTGCTCTCTGTACATTTTCAAAAACTGGGTTTTTTCCAGATTAAAAATATGCAAAAAAATAAGCAGGAATATCTAAGAATTACTGTGAATTTCGAAAACATGATTCTTTCAATACGCGGCGGAACCGCGGCATTAACATGGCTAATGCGGCGGTTCCACGGCCAATTAATCCCTTCTCAAGTTTATTTCTGCACAGTAATTCCTAGTTTCCAGTGCTGGTTTTCCTGGGAATTTTTAATCTAAACTCAAGAGTTGAGTTTTCTGGGTTGTATTGGGAGTTCTTCGTTTCGATCGGATTATCGAACTTTGTCTAAGTGCTTTCCGGATAATTTTTTGAATATGTTAAAAAGTCCGACCGGATATAAATACCCAACTTTTCCCCTGCCGGAAAATATACAAGTGTTGGATTTTTGTGTGGTTTAAGGACGTTCTGAGTAGTGCAAGTAACGCGATGGTCCCTCTAGAAGACAACAAACCTTAACTCTATTATGTGACCGTCTTGAACTGCCCTTTGAACCTTCGGGTTTGGGGCAGTACGGCGTGCCACATGTGAGGCGTTGGCTTGACCCTTCTACGGCTGGACCGTTGGTTCTGAGGCATGAAGTGAATGTCTTTGAACCTATTTCATGTGTTGGACGGTTTCGGGAAAACTTGGGTGTTCAAATGTTCGATCGGAAAGTTTAATATATTCTATTCATCCGGAATGGGATACAATAATTGGAATTCACAAACAGTTATGAGATAACTGAATGAATGTTATAAATCTAGCGGTTTAGTCTCATTTGATATTGAAAAGAGTTTTCGATAATGGGACTAAAATGCGGGGTTTATAACTGTTAGGCATGTGATGTCTAAGTATTTCATTTGATTAGGCATGTGATGTCTAAAAGGGTTGCGGATTCTAACTGTTGTAGTTTTACACTTTCTTTTCTGTGACCGTAAGTGTAATATGTGATATCGCCGGTTTCGTTGCTATATGTCAACGACAATTGGGATGCGCATATTTACTTACGTTGATGACATGTGATGTTATGTGTTGCTGGATATGTTATATTGGATTGTCGTGTTTGAATAGCCGGGGGTTTTTATGTGAGATGAGTGCTTTTCATTTTCATTCATGTAAAAACTTGTATGTAATATTCTTTTATTTGGGGCACTTCCAGGTTGCGGAAGTTGTCACCTTTTGTATATTATTTACTTTTCCGCATTAGGAAAGACCCAAGGAGGGGAGCACAAGTAACCGGGTTCTAGGGTCCAGTGGGAGACCATCTTGAGGAGTCGAGTCCGGGTCTCCTAACCGTAGAATTGGTAGGGTTGCTTGCCACTCTCGTAGGGGTCTAGGGGTGTGGGATTGGCTATTCATCACGACCGTGGAATCCGTGTTTTATACTGGCTCGTATTGAAAACACCTAGTATATCCAATGTTTCATATGTTTCTTCTGCTGCGATATCTGTGATGTGATCATGTGATGTTCTGTGATAGATACAGTATATAGTATATATGATATATTATATAGACGTTACTTATGTTTTGCACCCGCACTAGCCCTACCCTACTCTGTCGTTAGTTACCTAACCTAACGGTGCACGAGGGGACATCGAGGCGAATGCGGATGGCATAAGTGTACGTCGTATTTATCTGTGATGTTTAGGTATTTAAATGATGGGACTTCATTAATGTGATTAATGAAAGAAAAGAAACCTAAGATGTTGTAGAATCAAATTTTAAACAAAACAGGTAGCTACAGTTCTTGCTTTGCATAGCGGTATATATGATATATCCTGCACCTTATTCGATGAGGAAAGGACCGAGATCCCTTCACCGGGAGTGACTCCTTTAGCAATAACTGGCAGATGCTACACACTCGGTTTGCTTTTGATTGTTTTTGAGTTTTGCTTTGCACAGTGATATATATGATATATCCCGCACCTCATTCGACGAGGAAAGGGCCGACGATCCCTTCACCGGGAGTGACCCCTTTAGCAAAACTAGAAAAGCCTCAAAATCACTCCATTTTAAAACTTCATTTGATTCTACGACGATATCAAGTTCATTACGCTCATGGTTTTCAGAAAAACCTGCGTAGCCCTCCGTCATTTCAGATAAGTACTAGTTAGTATTCGTGCTACGGTAGTTTGGCCTCCGTCAAGGCGTAGTGTACGGTAGCTAACTAGTGCTTATCTCATAGCATATGATGCGATTGGATTAGGGTATTCGTACGGTATTGTTTGGCCTCCGTCAAGGGTCGTGCGGGTGGGTTTAATTCAATCAGGAAATGACGGGTTGAACTTGACTAGCGGACTATGGGTTGTTTGGCCTCCGTCAAGGTCATAGGACGCTAGGGGCAAAATATTATCGGGAATTTCAAGTGTTGAAATTTGCAATGAGATTGCATACCTTCTATGAGATAGTTGGATCCCGATACCCACTGCGAGTAAGTTACTCCTGGGAGAGTTTTACACATTACAATTAGCCGATCAAGTAGGTGTCAAGAAAGGTGTCAACGGGGTTACGCCTCTGGGAAAACGAGGTTTTACATTAATTAGGTTCGTGCGGAAGCACGGGGGACCTCCCTCAAAGTACCGACACTGGCCTGGCTGAAAGATTGGCGAACTTGTAGTGTGTAATTAATCCCGGCTAGTCTTTCCTTTTAAGGTTTGAAGGAAGATTTGATAAAAACCAGTGGGAGCCATCCTGATTAGATAAGATAATAACCAATCTGATCTTGCACGAGCTTACGCTAAAGTGTTTTCTTCTCTCTCTCTCCAGGTAGCGACCATTTCATGCCCTAACAAAGATAATAATATGGATGTATTGACCGAACCCGCATGTTATACTGTGCAGGGGAACGTTGAACCCGTTCTATCTTATAAGTGTTATAAGAATGAACAGGAAACAGGAGATTATCTGGATTCTCACACCGCCCAAAAGGAGAAAATGCATGTTGATGCATCATCTTCGGGTGTGTTTGTCATTGAGAACTGTTTCTCAGTTCACCCTACGTCCTGGGTATTAGATACCGGATCAGGATCCCACATATGTAAGATGTTACATGGGCTGAGGAAAGGTAGAGAACTGGGAAAAGGTGATCATTCCGTTCAAGTAGGGAATGGGGTAAATGTTGCAGCCAAAGCAGTTGTCGAATATCACCTAGTATTACCAAGTGGTGATACACTGATTCTAAATGAATGCTATTATATACCGAACATGATGTGCAACATTATATCAGTTTCTTTATTAAGTAAAGAAGGATATAATTTTGTAGTAAAGGATAATGTTATGAACATATTCCTAGATCAAAAGTTGATTGCATCAGGCTCGTTACATAATGGCATATTCATTCTAAATCAAAATACAGTCCTCAATTTACAAAACACACATAAGAGGAAGAGTTCTGAACTGAACGAATCCTTCTTGGGGCATTGTAGACTTGGTCACATCAATGCGACACGACTAGCTAAGTTGCATAAGGATGGATATTTAAATCCGTTTGAATTTTCATCTTATGACACTTGCCAGTCATGTCTCAAAGGCAAGATGACCAAAACTCTGTTTACGGGACACGGAGAAAGAGTTACCGAACTCTTAGGACTAATACATAGTGATGTATGTGGTCCCATGTCTACACATGCCAGGGATAGTTCTTTGTACTTCATTACATTCACTGACGATCTCTCTAGATTCCGATATGTGTTCCTGATGAAACACAAATCAGAAGCTTTTGAGAAATTTAGAGAATATAAACAAGAAGTAGAGAACCAAACAGGCAAAAGTATTAAGATCCTTCGATCTGATCGAGGAGGAGAATACTTAAGTAACGAATTCAGAGATTATCTAAAAGAGAATGGGATTCTCTCTCAGCTTACTCCTCCTTATACACCACAGCACAACGGTGTATCGGAACGGAGAAATCGCACCCTATTAGATTTGGTGCGCTCTATGATGAGTACAGCTGAGTTACCTATTTCCTTCTGGGGATATGCACTGGAGACTGCTGCATATCTATTAAATAGAGTTCCAACCAAATCTGTGCCTACCACTCCATATGAGATATGGAATGGTAAGAGACCATGTCTTAATTTTATTTAGATATGGGGTTGTCCGGCCTATGTTAAAACACAAAATCCGGACAAGCTCGAGGCAAGGTCTGTTTTATGTAAGTTTGTTGGATATCCCAAACATTCGCGAGGGTATATCTTCTACCACTCCGAGGAACAAAAAGTGTTTGTTTCTCGACATGCCACTTTCTTAGAAAAGAGTTTTATTATGAAACAGACAAGTAGCATTGAGGTAGAACTAGAAGAGGTTCCAGCAATACAAACTGTAACAGAAGACTTGGTAGAACCAGAGGATTCAGTGGAACTCGACGAACCCCAGCCTCTCCGCCGATCTAGTAGGTATTCTCGTCCACCTGAGAGATACTACGGTTTTCTCATTGACGGTGGAAGCGAGGATTGCATCATGGAGGATGATGACCCAACTAGCTTCGAGCAGGCCATTACGAGTAGGGACTCAGTGAAATGGCCGGATGCTATGCGGTCCGAGATGGAATCCATGTACACCAACAAAGTATGGACTTTGGAAGTTGCTCCTGAAGGGGTAAAACCCATTGGGAGCAAGTGGATCTTCAAGAAGAAACTTGGTGTAGATGGGAAAGTGGAGACTTTCAAAGCTAGACTTGTTGCAAAAGGTTTTCGTCAAAGACCAGGTGTGGACTATGACGAAACCTTTTCTCCAGTGGCTATGCTTAAATCCATCCGAATCATGCTTGCCATCGCTGCGTATCATGACTACGAAATCTGGCAAATGGATGTTAAGACCGCCTTTCTAAATGGTGATTTAGAAGAGTGCGTGTACATGACTCAGCCAGAGGGCTTCGTAGACAGTGGGAGCAGCGGGAAGGTGTGCAAGCTGCTTAAATCCATTTATGGATTAAAGCAAGCATCGCGGAGTTGGAACATCTGCTTTGACGTCGTTATCAAAGAGTTTGATTTCGTCAAAAACCCAGATGAACCTTGTATTTACAAGAAGGTGGCAGAGAGTAAGGTTGTCTTCCTCGTATTGTACGTGGACGACATACTCTTGATAGGAAATGATATTCCTATGCTGCAATCGGTCAAGCTCTTCTTATCACAAAGATTCTCAATGAAAGATCTTGGTGATGCCTCCTGCATATTGGGAATTAGGATCTATAGAGATAGATCCAAACGGATATTGGGATTGTCCCAATCCAGGTACATTGACACCATACTAAAAAGGTTTAGTATGGAAGATTCCAAGCGTGGGAACTTGCCCACGATCTCTGGAGTCACTCTCTCCAAAGAGATGTCTCCCAAAACTAATTTGGAGAGAGCTCGCATGCAAGGGATACCCTATGCTTCGGCTGTAGGCTCTATCATGTATTCGATTCTATGTACCAGACCCGATGTAGCATACTCACTAAGTAAAGTGAGCAGGTATCAAGCTGATCCTGGAGAGAGTCACTGGACAGCTGTGAAGAGCATTCTCAAGTACTTACGAAGGACTAAAGAGATGCTCTTGGTGTATGGTAACGGAGAACTCCAAGAAGAGTCCTTTACCGATTCGAGCTTCCAGAGTGATAAGGACGACTCTAAGTCGCAGTCGGGATTTGTCTTTACCCTTTACGGAGGGGCGGTTAGCTGGAAGAGTTCCAAGCAGGAAACCGTGGCAGACTTGACGATGGAGGCTGAATACATCACTGCCAACGATGCCGCTAAAGAGGCTGTCTGGATCAAGAAGTTCATTACTGAACTTGGTGTGGTTCCATCCATTGAGCATCCAATACCTTTGTATTGCGATAACAATGGAGCGGTGGCTTTGGCCAAGGAACCCAGATCCCATCAGCGATCCAGGCATATTCTGAGGCGGTATCACCTGATCCGGAAGATAGTTGATCGCCGGGAGATCGAGGTCAGGAGAGTTGACACGAAGAACAACACGGCGGATCCACACACGAAGGCCATTCCCCAGATACAGCTTGAGAGACTCTTCGGGATGCTCGATATGCGATACTACAGCAGCTGGCCCTAGTGCAAGTGGGAGATTGTTAGTTGTATGTATGCCCTAGAGGCCAGTATTGTACAGATGATGTATATTATATTGGATGCTTGGACATATATAGAGATGACTTTCTTGCTCGATATGATAGTATGCTATCTGGTTACTCTTTATCTTAACATGTACACTTGTCTCTTTAAACTGTCTTATAGTTACATGTTGATAAAGCCCTTAGGATGGGTACTTGACTACCTGGACAATGATGCAGATCATACTAGTGGGGACATGGTAGTCCATAAGTGCATCCTTCAATGTCCCTAGTCGTGGGTGTATCGAGACGGGGCATCGATATACCAGAGTAGACTAGCGTATACGCTTCTCGACCCATGAGATGGGCGATGGATGTGTTAGTGTATATGCCCTAGAGGCCATTACTGTATCATACTAGTTTGTATATTACTTAATGGATGCTTGGGATATTCACCTTGTATATACAATCTTGCTCAAAATAGTAGTATGCTACTTGGTTTGTTTCTACTTCAATGTGTACATGTGTTTATTTTAGTATATCGCCTATACACATTAGTAGAGCCCTTAGGATCTTTGCTTGATTACCAGCGATGTGATGGCCGTCACACTAGTGGGGCTGGGTAATCTATAAGCACATCCTTATGCAGGTCCCTGGTCGCAGGACTATCGAGACAGGGCATCGATACTCCGGAGTAGACCAGCGCATGCACTTCTCATCCCAGTGTGGGAGACGGTCTGTCCCACAGCCGTCAGTACGTCGTACTTGAGATAGTATGCGGGTGCTCGTTAGGTTACGGGTACACTGGACAGGACTCGTCGGGAACTGACTAGTTGGTATTATACCTATCGTCAGTTATCAGTTCCCAGGTGACATGAGTACAGCTTAGTCCGCTGACTTGACACTGTCACTTCGCCTCGGGTGTGTTCCCACTGTACTTTGATCACTACCCTACCACGGCTCAAAGGAGTCGTGCAAACAGGTAGTGGTTGGGTGCAGTCCCGAAGCACTTGGAGGCAGTGACGGTTAGACAGGATTCGTCTCTCCCGGTATTGGGGGTTGACATCGCGCTGTGTCTAGGAGAGCCATTACACGAGTAGTCCCTGGCCAGGGCAAACGAGATATACTGGTAGGTTTCCAGCGTTATCTCAGGGTGTTTTGGGCTTCGCTCCGGCACGACTTGTACCGCTATTGGGGGACTGACGTTTACCGCCCCCTAGGCCCGCCATGCGATGTATCAGACGAACAGACCGAACTGTACGGAGAATGTCACACTCAGGCTCAGTAGGAGTTCAGATGGGTTTCGCCTCGTCGGTCTTCTTGTCGGCATTACCTGGGGACCGTTACGCACAGCTAGTGCCGCTTGCGGTCTGTGGTTAAACCCACTGCCAGCGTAGTGTCGAGTCTTTAGAGTCCCACACAGAAAGCTTTTCGCCTTTAGGCAAAAGAGTAGAGGTCGCATGGTATTGCGACAGGTCGCATGGTTTTGCGACAGGGTTCGGTCACATCCGTGCACTTGTGCACGTACAGTGTCCGGACAGTTTACACTAGCGGGCTTTGGTTTAAGCCAGATCCTAGTGTACCTTATGGGATTGGATTTATCCAGTTTGCATTCGTGTTCCTCGGAACGCGGATGCGGGTGTGTATGCACAGTTGACAGGGAGGCAGAGGCAGCGGATTCTCATTAGGGTTTTTGACAGTTGACCGTTGACTTTTTGACTTTTTGCTCAACCCTAATGAGAATATGATATGCGATTAACTATTATATTAATTAAGTATTATGGTGACTTGGTTGTTGACTTTTGTTGACCTTGTTGACCTGTTGACTTTTGTTGACTTGTTGACTTTGTTGACCGGTTGACTAGGCTTGACTAGTTGACCATCATGATAACCATGGTTATCATTTCATGCCAAAGACTTTTACTTTCTTGTTCATTTGAGTAAAATGAGTGCATGACATGATAAGGTTATGGTTGCTTCAACCATCACATAAGACTTTTGTTGATATGATGAGTTATCATTGCTTTGGATTATGAGAGGGTGAGAGACAAAATACTTGCTCATTCTTTCTTGCTCATTCTCTCTCTTGTTCTTGAGCTCTCCTCTTGCTCTCACCCTCAACCTCTTGCTCCCTCTCTTGATCTATGGTTCTCTTGTCTCATGAGTTGAGAATCAAGAACCATAGATAAAATCCCATTCTATTTCCTCTCTACTCATTCTAGTTCACTAGGTTTAGCAAACCAAGTGAACTAGTTTCTTCAAAGAACGAAGAAGGAGCTAAAGGTTGGAGCTTTCAAGTGGATCTATCTTCGGCGTACGGAGACAACGAGAAGGAGCCATCGAACCACCATCGGAGCTTGAAGAGAAGGAGTTCAAGTTTAGGTATAACCATCTTCATCCTAGTAGCTAAATATCTTTAGCTTAGTTTGCTAGTTTTAGTTTAGGTAAAGATCCCGACCTAGCTTAGTCCATGTTGCCTCTTGCGTTAAAATTTTGATTTTATACCGTTTCCGCCTCCCCGTAAGAACCGGGGGTCGCAACGTGGACTTACAGGATGATCCCATATCCATTGGTGTTTGACATCAGAGATGGTATACGGGTGCTCAGTGGAGACTGGGTACACTGGACGGACTCGCCGAGAACTCCCAGATGGTATTATACCTCACGTCAGATGGCAGTTCTCAGGTGACACTTGTACAGGTTAGTCTGTAGACCCGAGATCGTCATAGAGTCTTGTGTGATTCCCACTGTGCTTTGATCTCCACCTTACCATGTCCATGAGGGCGTGCAAAACGGTGGTCTTTGGCTACAGTCCCGAGTCACATGGAGGCAATGAGTGATAGGAGGGGTTTTGTCTCTCCCGGTATTGGGGGTTGATGTTGCGCTGTGCTCGATTGGCCGTAACAGGGAAGTCCCTGGCCAGGGCTGATCAGAGATTTGCTGGTAAGTGTTACCAGTAGTTTCTTGACCCGTTATGAGCCTCACATCGGCATGACTTATCGGTTATTGGGGTCTGACGTATACCACCCCTAGACTTGATATGCGACATATCAGACGAACAGACCGGACTATACGGTAAGTGTTACTGGTTGGATTCACAGGAGTGTGAGCGGGCTAGCTCGTCGATCTTCTGATCGCTCAATACCCAGATGGCCGTTACGTTTAGCAGACCGCTTGCGGCTTGTGGGTGCTTGATATGATCATCATCTGCTACCGGCGTATTGACGAGTCTTTAGAGTCCTACACAGAGGTTTCCTGGCTCAAGCGAAACGAAATAGGAGTGCATATGAGATATGTGCAGGACCGAGAATGATGTGTGTATGTGATACCGTATTTCATTCTCGCGATGAATGTTTCGATTGGTTATATGCGATATAACCTAGTTATCGAATCGTAGACTGATTCGATAAGTCGATACATTGGATACTAGTCGGTTATGTGCGACATGACCGGATCATTGAATCAAGTGTTGATTTAATGATTTAATGTATAGTTATATATTTGATATATTACTTTGCATTAACTAGTATTGGTTCACTTTAATAGGATTTTCTCACTTGTAGTTCACAAGTTGTATATGTGATATACTTTTGTGCACTACAATGTGTCATGTTTGATGATGCATGTAAATTGGTTTTGTGTTAAGACTTAAACCATGGTTATGATAATAGTTAGGGTTTTGATTTATTTACTTATTTATTTATCTATTCTTTTTTGATAAATAAATAAAAGATATCAAAATGGTTTCTTTCATGAAGCTTGATGAATCTTCATGAAGCTTTGACTAAAGTGACCATTTTGTCATCATCCTTAACCCTAACCATTCTCACTTGACCATGGTCTATTCTCTACACTTAACCAAGGTTAGAAGATGATAAGTATTCATTTTTATTATTCTTTTAACAACACTTATCATATTCTAGCTTCATCTTCTTCTTCATCTTCAAAAGAAAAAGCTTGATGCCATCAATGGCAACTTGAGCAAAAGTGTGAGAAATCCAATTCTAAAGTGAACCCGCTTCCTATTTCTTCACCCTCTACCTCTTGCCAAGTTGTTTTGGGTGTTTTCTTCACAAGTTTCACAACTTTGTGAAGTCGGAGCTTGAACTTGTGATGCCTCGACGTAGATCATCTTCGGCACGAAGCCGACGACCTAGTCCGCCTAATTCTCCGATGAAGCCGACGTTTGAGTTCGGGATTCGAGATGGACAGCGAGAGGACGCCTACGTGGAGCTAAGGAAGTGGAGAACCGGATCTACAAAGGTTGTAGCCTCTCTCCTTTAGTTAAGATGTTAACTAGTTTACTGTTTCACCTAAATTTCTAGTCGACGATCCGTATTAGGGTTTCTCGGCACCCATAAAATTTGAAATTGGTATGGTTGATACCTTATGAGACCTCTATAGTGTGCCTAGGAACCCTACAAAAACCTGCGAAGCCGGAAATCTGCGGATCTCCGTCCTGCACACAAGTCTGGGCCTATGCTGTACGGTCACGATCTCCCTCGGAACCATACGAAACCGCCTCCCGTAACTACAAGACCTATGAGTCAACACAAACAAGCCTGAAGGAACACTCCGAGAATCTAGCAGACAGCTGGGGCCCTCCCAATGTCTGCAAAACAAATTCTCAAGTGCTGCTCCTATTCCTCAAGACACAAAGTAGACCAGAATGTCGTCAAAACACAACAGCAACTGGTCGACGAACGGCCTGAAGAAGTCTGGTGCATCATATCTACAATTGCTGCTAGAGCATTGGCGAGTCCAAAGACACCACCAAAACACAAACTGCCCGTAGCACGCACAAAAACAGTATTCGGAATGCCACCACTCCGAACCCGCAACAATGATGACCTGATCCCAAACAAACTTAGAAAAAGTCTCGCACTCTGGAGCTGATCAAAGAAATCGTCAAAGCGAGGTAAATGATACCGAACCGCACCGTAAGCCGGTTCAGTTGACGATCTATCAATCCACAACTGCAAGTCTGTCGTCTTCCTCCTTGACGAACATAAATAGGAGCTCCCAAAAGCGTAACACTCGGACACACAAACCTCCCAACAAACAACTCTGCAGCAGATCCTTAAGCTCCCTGAATTTCGCTAGCTCCTCTGGAACATCGTCGGAAAACTCTTGCACGAAAGAAAACCGATCCAACAATCTACTATGGTTCCGGGATCACGAATAAACGCCAAGAATCCACGACATCTCCTCCAAAGCTGACTAGCGGAAAACGACTGAATTCAAGCTGTGAGGCGGCACAACTATCCACCTGCACAACAAGAACTGACTCGCCGGGAAAACAATTCCTGACTGTTTTCACACGGTAGTCCACAGATGCCTAACACGTAGCTAACCAATCCATGCCCAGGAGAACGTCATATCCAACATCTTTAGAATGATCCAATGACGGCAAAATCTCCTCACCGATTGGCATACGACTGAAATACGTGTCGCGCAACAAAAGAATTGCTGACAGAAGTTAACACAACAAAACGGCTGATCTAACTAACACGATCCTCGTCCCAACCACGGCACAAAGTGCGAAAAACCAACAAGTACATCAAAGAACATGAACAAGGATACCTGACAAATCGGCACTGGACGCCTGTGCGTCCCGATGAGTAGAAACAAACTCTCGTGTCTGCCTTCTACCCGGAACTGTCAGAACTCTTCCTCTGCCAGGCTGACCCCTCTGAGCAAACCTTCCACGTCCACGGCCTCTCTGAACTCTACCCTGACGCAGCGCTAAGGAACAACCCCTGATGAAGTGGTGAAGGCTCCCACATCGATAGCATCCAATATAACGCTGCTGACCCTCCTGGGGATAAGAGCTAGACGACTGTCCTCGCCTCAAGCCTCTTGTACTCCCATGCCGTGAACGAAACCTGTCACAACGACTGAACCTCTGTCCCTGGACTGGCCCACCTGTACGGGTCCTCTACCGTCCTGGAACTCGCAAACTCTGTGGAATACGTGTCTCGTCGACTGGGGCTACATCCACTGGTGCTACGTAGGTGACAGACTGCTGCACGCTGATCCCAAGGAACAACTGAGTAACTGGGGTGTCAACCTCCTGTCCCTGCGCTCGA
The DNA here is from genome assembly GCA_030015575.1 of Agapanthus africanus. Classification (NCBI taxonomy): domain Eukaryota; kingdom Viridiplantae; phylum Streptophyta; class Magnoliopsida; order Asparagales; family Amaryllidaceae; genus Agapanthus; species Agapanthus africanus. Next base: position 449,813,662 of record CM057341.1, on the reverse strand, counting down.
ATGGCATCAACTAAAGATCTCATCGTCTGGCGCAAGTCCTGCATCTCTGTCACAAGCCTAGCGAGCTGATCCGTCGAAGGCTGAACCGTCTGCACCTGTGCAACAAAAGTGCCATCCTGGTCAGTGCTCGTCTCACCCGAGCTAACTCTGACCTAGGCCCTTGCTGCATCACTCTGAGTCCCCATAGTCATCGGCGGCAAGGCTATAAATAGCGATAGGATTCGATAAGAACAAGAAAATCGAATCACAAGGATATGAATCATCAAGGAAGGAATTTCAAACAATTTGTACTTAGGCACTTTAGGCGAAATACCGCATCGTGAGTATGCTGCAGACATACACACACTACGTTACTCCGCTTAGGTTACCTACTCCCTCATACCAAGGTCATCCTACACTCCGAAAGGTAAAACCACGCTCTGATACCAACTTTGTCAAGACCCGAAATTGGCACGTGACGGCCCTAATACTACGCAACGCCTCCAGACGTAACGCAGTAAAAGAAAGCCAAAACCCATAAATCTAAACCATAAAAATACGGAAAAGATAATAAAAGTTTTGGAAACATTTGAAATCACAACCCAAATTCTTTAAAAGAATCCATTTTCTTTAAAATTTTGGCAGCACCCCCTTTGTAAAACAAGCCCCTAAAAAGGGTACAACATAAATATAAAGTAAAGCATCCCAAACGGGAGCAAAATCCACGCCCAACGGCGGAAAACAACACCACAACAGATATACGACGCCGTAGCGAAGAAATAAGAGGCAAAAGAAAGGAAACTGTATAAAGGCACAAATCCACAATAATATACAATATCGTCCTCACCAAGTCTCTAAGTCACAACATACTGGTAGTAGATGGAGAGTACAAGATTCAACGAATATACAATACAATCTTAGATAACCACCAAACCCACCTGGGCAAAACTGCACACTATCAGGTGAAGTGGTATCCGCAGCCAAAAGATGATAGATGCGTGAATAGCCAGCCTCGACTACTCCGGGGAAACACCTGCAATACCTGTGGCACAACGGGGGTGAGTTGCCAACTCGTGAATAGTAAATAACATATGCAGGTAATCGCAAGAATGTACGTACAGCATGAATCTAATATATGGCAATTGCAGTAATAACAGGTCATATGAGTACGGAATAATGGAAAGTACACTAACAAGTACCACCAATATATAAAGCAATAATGATATGACAACAGTATGCAATAATCATGCACTGGGGATATGAGAAAGTAAATGTGCAACACTCATGAAGGTACAGTCACAGGTACTCCTAATACATGGAACAGTGCACAAATATATATAGATGAGGTATGGAGTGAATTATGTCATTTCCACGGAATCCTGACATCGTGGTAGGATCACAATCCAACAAGACAAATCAAAATCCCAATTCCTCAATCATCCCCAAATTGGCTCTCATATCATCTAAGTGTCACATCTCCTCAACTGCACAATATCAAGTATATCTCGCATATGTATCGAAGGTACAACATCAAGTAGATCTCACATATCTAGTATGTACAGCATCGGGTATATCTCACATATATCAAATGTACAACATCAAGTGGATCTCACATATCTAGTATGTACAAAATCAGGTATATCTCACATATATCAAATGTACAACATCAAGTGGATCTCACATATCTAGTATGTACAACATCAGGTATATCTCACATATATCAAATGTACAACATCAAGTGGATCTCACATATCTAGTATGTACAATATCAGGTATATCTCACATATATCAAATGTACAACATCAAGTGGATCTCACATATCTAGTATGTACAATATCAGGTATATCTCACATATATCAAATGCTCAACATCAAGTGGATCTCACATATCTCGTATGTACAATATCAGGTATATCTCACATATATCAAATATACAACATCAAGTGGATCTCACATATCTCGTATGTACAATGTCAATATCCAATCCCAATGAATCTCTTATATTAGCGTCCCATTCCACTAATATTGGTGTAAAAGCATATATAACAGCGGCTCAATCCCCTGTTATATATACAAATGAGTATTTAGAAATATCATGAAACCAATGTGCCAAGCATCGACACAGAAATACTGATCCATCAGGTGCTGTCTCCATGACTGGCCCCCTGATAAGTACGTATCATACGCTATCCCGAGAGCTCGAGTGCCTAGCTCTGACCCTCGCCTCTCGACGTATCCATACGCACATGACTCCCGTCGGTATCCACTCGATAGCCGATGAGTCATTGGTCCTGTCACCGGAAAGTATGGTTCCCCTAAGCTTCATCGCCTAGCACCGCGACGTCGACTCACACTGCGGCAACGTTCTTGCTTCAGGGTACCTCCGGGACCCACCATGTACCTGTACACGGATCCCTCCTTTCCTCGCGTAGGGTATATATATCAGCACCGATAAATCTCATGGTGGCTGCTCAAATATCATATCAAGGAAACCGGTTTTTCAATGTATGCATAATTTCATAAACTACCACGGTCCCCAAATCCAGAAAACATCATGAAAAATCCATATAACAATGCGATAATCCATGAATAAAGTATACGCAACATATAAACTGTAGTGAAAGCGTATAAAAGAACAGCATAGCTATAATCAGATATAAATGAACACATGAATGGTAAAGCAGAAATATAGGTATCTACCTATATGATGATGTGATATTCCTATCAGGTATAAGTAAGGTATGAAATGCAAGTGCACCTGTAGCTATGTCCCTAGGTGTGTATGTACCTAACACTAATGGTACAAAACCCTATAAGTAAACAGGAACTAGCATGTCAATGTCTAAGTTATATACGATAAGAAATATGTATCAATGTCACAATGTCCCAAACCAGACAATATCATTTCTAAATGTGGGTTGTGTATGACATGGCAATTATTGACGGTGTGTGTGGCATAAAATCAGTGCTCTCGCAATCTGAGCCGTCAATAATAGTGCAGTGTCGTAAGGATACTAGTCCAAGCACAACTACCACTAAACAGTAAGGTAAATGCGCAATTCTAAACATGACATAGAATATGCGACAATGTAAATATTTCTCGCCCAGACGCATAACGTCATGCGGGCGATTCCCCTGTAGATATTAAATCTACTCACCCACACTCCAAGCTAGATGAAGTTTACCACCTGGATCCCCCTCTGGCAGTGTCCGTAGTCTCCGCCTGCGAACCTGCAACATATAAACAACAACAAATATATATTAATAATAACTCTAAAACACGAATCAACTACACAAAACAACGTCTTAAGTGTTCGTATCGTGGCTAACGAGAGTAGCGACACGACGAAAACAACTTAAGAGAAAAACCACGAAAACTGCACGACCCGTGTCGTATCACGTATCGCGCGGACACAAAACACTAGAAACTACATAAATGATCCCAGATTTTGCCTACTGTGAAAACTAAACAAACAAACAGGACCAGAAGAACCAAAACCATAGCAGACACCTACAGACAAAAACCCAAACCCTAACTCCCCAGCATGGCCGGCGTCGCCGGTCCCTCCTCTAGCCGTCGCCGGCCCTGGCCGGTGGCCTGGGGTCCATCTCCTAGGTGGTGCTCCAGGTTCCCTAGTACAACACTACCACTATGTTTAGTTTTTCAGTAAACACCCCGGGTCAAAGCAGGTCCTAGAAATCACAAACCGACACCAAAATACAATATAACACACAAACCCTAACTTAAAACATTCTAAACTGCAATTTAAAAGCTAAGCTACACTAAAAACACACAAAAAGAGCAGTAGGGGAATTTACCTACCCAAAGAAGGCAAAGATCCAAGCTTTAGAGCACTCCAAGCAAGAAAAGAGATGAAGTGAAGAAAATTGGGATTTTTGATGAAAAGAGATGGATTTGTGAATGAATTGAGAGGAAAAGATAGAAAGAAATGGCTAAGGCAGTAGAGGGGAGAGGGAGCTCGGCCAAGTGAGAGGGAGAGAGAGGAAAATGGAATTTCCTAGCAATTTCCAAGTAAAACAATGCAATAAATGCATTCACACACAATAATTCACATTCATGCACCTTCTTTTCATTTCTTTTCTTTTCTTTTCTCTTTAATCCTAGGCCACACAATCATTATAGATAATATGTGGTTTAGTTTAACTTAAGAAAATTTTTAGAAAAGATGCAAAGAGAAGATTTCCCAAAATGTGCAAACCGGATTAAAATAACATTAAAATTGGGAAAAATTCAAACTGGACCAAAACGTCCCATATACTCCCAAAGTTTGCGCACTAGCTTTATTTTATCAAAACTAGGTGCTGGCAAATCGATATGGCCGTTTGATCACAATCGGTATAAAACAGAAAATACCGACGAACTTCACCCAAAAACAAAAACAAACACAAAACGATTTCTAAAACGTTACAGCTTCATTGATAGTGGGAGAAGCGGAAAAGCATGCGGGCTGCTTAAATCCATCTATGGATTAAAGCAGGCATCACGGAGTTGTAACATCTGCTTTGATGATACAATCAAAGAGTTTAGTTTTATTAAAAATGTGGATGAACCATGCATTTATAAAAGGATTGTAGAGAGTACTGTTACATTCCTCGTATTATACGTGGACAACATTCTCTTAATAAGAAATGATATTCCTATGCAACAATCGGTCAAACTATTCTTATCGCAAAGGTTCTCCATGAAAGACTTGGGTGATGCCTCGTACATTCTGGGGAATAAGATCTATAGAGATAGATTTAAGAAATTATTAGGATTGTCCCAATCGAGATACATTGACACCATACTAAAGAGTTTTAGTATGGAAGATTCCAAGACGGATAATTTACCCGCTTGTCATGGGATCACCCTCTCCAAAGAGATGTCTCAAAAGACTGATGAAGAGAGGCCTTGCATGAGCATTATTCCCTACGCTTCAGCAGTAGGATCTATAATGTATGCGATGTTGTGTACTCGCCCTGATGTGGTTTATGCACTGAGTGCAGTAAGCAGGTATCAATCCAACCCAGGTGAGAAACACTGGACTGCTGTGAAGAACATTCTGAAGTACTTGAGAAGAACTAAAGAAATGTTCTTGGTGTATAGTAACGGAGATCTCCAAATGGAGGGATTTACCGACTCCAGCTTCCAGAGCGACAAGGATGATAGTAAGTCCATTTCTGGGTTTGTATTTACCCTAAACGGAAGGGCGGTATGTTGGAAGAGTTTCAAACAAGATACCGTCGCTGACTCCACGATGGAAGCTGAGTATATTACTGCTAATGATGCCGCAAAAGAGGCAGTCTGGATGAGGAAGTTCATTTCCGAACTTCAAGTGGTTCCATCCATTGCTAATCTAATACCTCTGTATTGTGATAACAATGGAGCCATGGCTTTGGCAAAGGAACCGAGGTCCCATCAGAAATCCAGACATATCTAGAGGCGGTATCACCTCATCAGGGAGATAGTGGATCGCCAGGACATCGAGGTACGGAGAGTAGACACGAAGGACAACACAGCAGATCCATTCACCAAGGCCATCCCTCAAGTCCAGTTTGAGAAACTGTTCGAGCTGTTGGGCATGCGGTACGCAGGCAACTGGTTCTAGTACAGACAGTTGGTACTTATTACAACAACTGTTAGAGATAGTGCCCTCAGAGTCAATTATTGGATCGCAGGTACGTGATTGCAATGATTGCGGAGGACCTATACCGGTAGGACAGTCTTACTCAAGATGATAGTATGCTATCTGGTTTGCCTTTATCAGTCGTGAACATGTCCAGGTGACTGATTACATGTTACACTTTGATAGAGCCCTTAGGATCTTTCTTTACTACCAACAGTATGATGGCGATCATATACGTGAGAGTTGGGTAGTTTATATGCATATCCTTAATTGTGGTCCCTAGTCGTGGGAGTTTCGAGACAGGGCATCGATACTCCGGAGTAGACTAGTGTATACAATCGAGACCCCGACGAGGGGCGGTGGCCAGTCTCACAAGCCACTGGTGTCAGTTGGATCACCTAAGATGTATACAGGTGCTCATTGGGTTATGAGTACACCGAACAGGACTCGCCGGGAATCTGCTAGTTGGTATTATACATATCGTCAGATAGCAGTTCCCTGGTGACATGTGTACAGGTTAGTTCATCGACCTGAGGTCGTCATTTGTCTCGTGTGAGTTCCCACTGTGCTTTGATTTCTACCCTACCACGGCTCAAAGGAGTCGTGCAAACAGGTAGTTTTTGGGTACAGTCCTGAGCCACATGGAGGCATGTGAGCGGATCGGCAGGGGATTCGTCTCTCCCGGTATTGGGGGCGAGATCGTGCTGTGTCTAGGAGAGCCATTACACAAAGCCCACGGCCGTGGCAGGAGATTTACTGGTAGGTACTCCAGCAGTATCTCAGGGTGTTATTGGGCTACACTCCGACACGACTTATACTGCTATTGGGGGTCTGACGTTACTAGCCTCCTAGGAAGATATGCGATACTCATAGACGAACGGATCGGAATGTATATACATTGTCACTGTTAGGCTTGTTAGTTATATGTATGCCCTAGAGGCCATTACTATACATAGGATGTATATTGTAGTGGATGCTTGGATATATATAGGGAGGACTTTCTTGCTCGACATGATAGTATGCTATCTGGTTGATCTTTATCTTAACGTGTACACTGATTGTCTCTCTGTTACATGTTGGTAAAGCCCTTAGGATGTGTACTTGACTACCTAGACTATGATGCGGATCATACTAGTGGGGACATGGTAGTCCATAAGTACATCCTTCAAAGTCCCTAGTCGTGGGTATATCGAGACGGGGCATCGATATACCAGAGTAGACTAGCGTATACCTTCTCGACCCATACAGATGGGCGATGGATGATCCCATATCCATTGGTGTTTGACATCAGAGATGATATACGGGTGCTCAGTGGAGACTGGGTACACTGGACGGACTCGCCGAGAACTCCCAGATGGTATTATACCTTACGTCAGATGGCAGTTCTCTGGTGACACTGGTACAGAGTAGTCTGTTGACCCGAGATCATCATAGAGTCTTGTGTGGTTCCCACTGTGCTTTGATTTCCACCTTACCATGTCCAAGAGGGAGTACAAAACGGTGGTTTTTGGGTACAGTCCCGAGTCACATGGAGGCAATGAGCGATAGGAGGGGATTCGTCTCTCCCGGTATAGGGAGTTGATGTTGCGCTGTGTTCGATTGGCTATAACCGGAAATCCCTGGCCAGGGTTGCTGAGATTTACTGGTAAGTGTTACCAGTAGTTTCTCGAATTGTTATAGACCTCATATCGACACGACTTATCAAGCTATTGGGGTCTGACGTTTACCACCCCTAGGCGAGATATGCGACATATCAGACGACGAGACCGGACTGTACGGTAAGTGTTACTGGTTGGATTCACAGGAGTGTGAGCGGGCTTGCTCGTCGATCTTCTGATCGCTTAATACCCAGGTGGCCGTTACGTTTAGCAGACCGCTTGCGGCTTGTGGGTGTTTAATATGATCATCACCTACTGCCGGCGTATTGACGAGTCTTTAGAGTCCTACACAGAGGTTTCCTGGCTCAAGCGAAACGAAATAGGAGCGCATATGAGATATGTGCGGGACCGAGAATAATGCGTGTATGTGATACCGTATTCCATTCTCGCAATTTGTAACATTGATCGGTTATATGCGTTATAGCCGGATTATCGGATCAAGTGTTGATTCGATAAGTTGTTACTATTGATATTAGTCGGTTATATGCGATATGACCGGGTCGTTAAATCAAGTGTTGATTTAATGATTTAATATATAATTATATATTCGATATATCACTTTACGTTAACTAATAAAGGTTCACTTAAAAAGGATTTTCTCACTTGAAGTGCACATTGTATATATGATATACTTTTGTGCATTTGATTGTATCATGTTTGATGATACATGATAGTTTGGTGTATAGTTTAAACCATGGTTGGTCAATGGTTAGGGTTTCTTTTGCTTCATTTACTTATTCATTTATTCATTTATTTATCCATTTTGTTTATATTAGCAAAAGAAAATGATGAAGAGAAAATGGTGGCTTTCTTTGTTTGTTTTTGAAGCTTCTTGAAGCTTTGACCTAGTGACCATTTTGTCTTCATGTTTAACCCTAACCCTTCCAATTAACCATGGTCTATTCTCTACACCTAATCATGGTTGCCTTATGATAAGTATACATTTTATTTTCTTTTTGAAAAACACTTATCATAAGATTTTTCATCTTCTTCTTCTTCTTTTTCAAGAAGAAGCTTGCTTCATCAATGGCAACTGGGCAATTGAGTGAGAAATCCAATTCTAAAGTGAACCCACCTCCTATTTCTTCATCCTCTACCTCTTGCCAAGTAGTATAGGGTGTTTTCTTCACAAGTTTCATGACTTGGTGAAGTGGGAGCTTGATCTAGTGATGCCTCGACGTAGATCATCTTCGGCACGAAGCCGACGACCTTGCCCGCCCATTTCTCCGATGAAGCCGACGCTAGAGCCCGAGTTTCCATTTGAACAGCGAGGAGACTTCATTGCGGAGCTATGGAGGTGGAGGACCGGATGTACAAAGGTTGTATTTCCGTATACTCGTAGTTAAGTTGTTAACTAGTTTAGTTTTCGCCTAAAATTCTAGTTAACGATCCGTATTAGGGTTTCTCGGCACCCGTAAAATTTGAAATTGGCATGGTTGATGCCTTGTGAGACCTCATTAGCGTGCCTAGGAAGCCTACAGTGGTATCAGAGCCTAGCTAGAGCCTTAGGCGATGCGTAGACGGAGTTAGAAATCCGATCGAACCGAAACCCCATTGCAAAATCGCTCTCTGTACATTTTTCAAAACTGTTGAATTTTGTGAATTAAAAATATGCAGAAAAATAATCAGGAAAAACTAAGAATTACTGTGAAGTTTGGGCTCCTAATTCCATAATTCGACCGTGGAACCGCGGCCAAACCAGGGTTTTGGCGGCGCTTCCGCGGCCAAAATTTGGACTTAGTCCCTCAAATTTCATATATTTATTCTTAGGTCCTTTCTTGGCAATTTTTTTTTGTGAATTTTTTAATTCCACTCAAGTGTTGAGTTTTCTTGGGTTTTATTAGGGATTCGTTAATTTGATCGGATAATTTAACTTCGTTTATGTTTTTCCGGATATTTTAGAAACTGTTAAAATGTTCGACTGGATATAAATACCCACTTTTTCCCCTGCCGGGAAATTTCCAAGTGTTGGATTTTTCCGTAGTTTAATAACGTTCTAAGTAGTGCAAGTAAAGCGATGGTCCCTCTAGAAGACAACAAACCTTAACTCGATTATGTGACCGTCTTGAACTGCCCTTTAAACCTTAGGGTTTGGGGCAGTACGGCGTGCCACATGTGAGGCGTTGGCTTGACCCTTCTACGGCTGGACCGTTGGTACTGAGGCACGAATTGAATGTTTTTAGACTTATTTCATGTGATGAGCTGTTTCGGGAAAACTTGGGTGTTCGATTGTTCGATCGGAAAGTTTAACATTTTCTATTTATCCGGAATGTGATACAATAATTGGAATTCACAAGTAGTTATGAGATAACTGAATGAATGTTATAAATCTAGCACTTTAGTCTCACTTGATCAGTTGCTACGGAATTTTGATGTGATCAAAAGTCCGTCGCAATCACGTAGCGTACGCGGATACTCGCCGGGTAAACTTAATAGACAGCCTCGCTCCATAGCCCCGACAAAGTGACTGTAGGAGAACCCCGTCGCCGAAAGCATCCGTCCGGGTGCTCGCGGTAGCGGTGTTCCGCCTTAGTGCACTTCGTCGACGGCATCGGCGGCGCGGCCGTCTACTGAAGTTTGCAACGAGCATTCGATCAGGATGTGGGGAATCTTGTTGAATTCCCCGACTTAATATTGAAAAGTGTTTTCGATAATGAGACTAAAATGCGGGGTTTATAATTGTTAGGCATGCGATGTCTAAGGAATTCATTTGATTAGGCATGCGATGTCTAAGAAGGTTGCGGATTCCAACTGTTGTAGTTTTACACTTTCTTTTCTGTGACCGTAAGTGTAATATGTGATATCGCCGGTTTCGTTGCTATATGTCAACGACAATTGGGATGTGCATATTTACTTACGTTGATGACATGTGATGTTATGTATTGCTGGATATGTTATATTGGATCGTCGCGTTTGAATAGCCCGGGGGTTTTTATGTGAGATGAGTGTATTTCATTTTCATTCATGTAAAAACTTGTATGTAATATTCTTTTATTGGGGCACTTCCAGGTTGCGGAAGATGTCACCCTTTGTATATTATTTACTTTTCCGCACTAGGATAGACCCAAGGAGGGGAGCACAAGTAACCGGGTTCTGGAGTCCAGTGGGAGACCAACTAGAGGAGTCGAATCCGGGTCTTCTAACTCCAGAATTGGTAGGGTTGCTTGCCGCTCTCGTAGAGGTCTAGGGGTGTGGGTTTGGCTATTCATCGCGACCGTGGAATCCGTGTTTTATACTGGCTCGTATTGAAAACACGGACGTCCTAGTATATCCAATATTTCATATGATTCTTCTGCTGCGATTTCTGTGATGTGATCATGTGATGTTCTGTGATGGATACTATATATAGTATATATGATATATTATATATTATATAGATGTTACTTATGTTTTACACCCGCGCTAGCCCTGCCCTGCTCTGCCGTTACGGGTGCCGAGAAACCCTAATACAGATCGTTGACTAGAAATCTAGGCGAAAAGCGAAACTAGTTAACAACTTAACTAAAGGAGAGAGGCTACAACCTATGTAGATCCGGTTCTCCACTTCCTTGGCTCCACGTAGGCGTCTTCTCGCTGTCCATCTCGAATCCCGAACTCAAATGTCGGCTTCATCGGAGAATTGGGCGGACTAGGTCGTCGGCTTCGTGCCGAAGATGATCTACGTCGAGGCATCACAAGTTCAAGCTCCGACTTCACAAATTTGTGAAACTTGTGAAGAAAACACCCAAAACAACTTGGCAAGAGGTAGAGGGTGAAGAAATAGGAGGTGGGTTCACTTTAGAATTGGATTTCTCACTTTAGATCTCAAGTTGCCATTGATGGCATCAAGCTTCTATCTTGAAGAAGAAGGTCAAGATGAAGAAAGAATCTGATAAGTGTTGAGTTAAAAATGAATAATAATTCAATACTTAACATAAGCTAACTATAGTTAAGTGTAGAGAATAGACCATGGTTACTTGGATGAGTTAGGGTTAAGCATGAAGACAAGAATGGTTACAAAAGTCAAAGCTTCATGAAGCTTCAACTTAAAACAAAGAAAGCCACAATTCTCATCATAATCCTTTTCAAATAAATAAATAAATAAATGAATGAATATGCAAAACCCTATTCAACACTTAACCATGGTTTTAATTCTTTACACTTAACAAAATGATCAAGCATCATCAAACATGATACAAATATGTGCACAAAAGTATATCACATATACTTCTTGCACATCAAGTGAGAAAATCCATATAAAGTGAACCAATACTAGTTAATGCAATGCAATATATCAAATATATAATTATACATTAAATCATTAAATCAACATTTGATTCAATGATCCGGTCATGTCGCACATAACCGACTAGAATCCAATGTATCGATTTATCGAATCAATGATTCGATAACTAGGTCATATCGAATATAACCAATCGAAACATATATCGCGAGAATGAAATGCGGTATCACATACACGCATTATTCTCGGTCCTGCACATATCTCATATGCGCTCCTATTTCGTTTCGCTTGAGCCAGGAAACCTCTGTGTAGGACTCTAAAGACTCGTCAATACGCCGGTAGCAGATGATGATCATATCAAGCACCCACAAGCCGCAAGCGGTCTGCTAAACGTAACGGCCATCCGGGTATTGAGCGATCAGAAGATCGACGAGCTAGCCCGCTCACACTCCTGTGAAACCAACCAGTAACACTTACCGTACAGTCCGGTCTGTTCGTCTGATATGTCGCATATCAAGTCTAGGGGTGGTAAACGTCAGACCCCAATAACCGATAAGTCGTGCCGATGTGAGGCTCATAACGGGTCGAGAAACTACTGGTAACACTTACCAGCAAATCTCTGATCAGCCCTGGCTAGGGACTTCCATGTTACGGCCAATCGAGCACAGCGCAACATCAACCCCCAATACCGGGAGAGACGAAACCCCTCCTATCGCTCATTGCCTCCATGTGACTCGGGACTGTACCCAAAGACCACCGTTTTGCATGCCCTCATGGACGTGGTAAGGTGGAGATCAAAGCACAGTGGGAATCACACAAGACTCTATGACGATCTCGTGTCTACAGACTAACCTGTACAAGTGTCACCTGAGAACTGCCATCTGACGTGAGGTATAATACCATCTGGGAGTTCTCGGAGAGTCCGTACAGTGTACCCAGTCTCCACTGAGCACCCGTATACCATCCACCAATGGATATGGGATCGTCCATCGCCCATCTCATGGGTCGAGAAGCGTATACGCTAGTCTACACTGGTATATCGATGCCCTGTCTCGATACACCCACGACTAGGGACCTTGAAGGATGTACTTATGGACTACCATGTCCCCACTAGTATGATCTGCATCATAGTCCAGGTAGTCAAGTACACATCCTAAGGGCTTTATCAACATGTAACTATAAGACAGTTTAAAAAGACAAGTGTACATGTTAAGATAAAGAGTAACCAGATAGCATACTATCATATCGAGCAAGAAAGTCATCTCTATATATGTCCAAGCATCCAATATAATATACATCATCTGTACAATACTGGCCTCTAGGGCATACATACAACTAACAGTTAGTTACCTAACCTAACGGTGCATGAGGGGACATCGAGGCGTATGCGGATGGCATAAGTGTACGTCATATTTATCTGTGATGTTTAGGTAAGTTAAATGATGGGACTTCATTAATGTGATTAATGAAATAAAAAGAAACCTAAGATGTTGTAGAATCGAATTTCAAAAATAAAACCGGTAGCTACAGTTCTTGCTTTGCACAGCGGTATATGTGATATATCCTGCACCTTATTCGATGAGGAAAGGACCGAGATCCCTTCACTGGGAGTGACTCCTTTAGCAATAACTGGTAGATGCTACACACTCGGTTTGTCTTTTTGATTGCTTTTAAGAGTTTTTGCTTTGCACAGTGATATATGTGATATATCCCGCACCTCATTCGACGAGGAAAGGATCGACGATCCCTTCACCGGGAGTGACTCCTTTAGCAAAACTAGAAAAGCCTCAAAAAACACTCCATTTCAAAATTCATTCGATCCTACAACGATATCAAGTTCATTACGCAATAGGTTTTCAGAAAAACCTGTCGTAGCCCTCCGTCATTTCAGATAAGTACTAGTTAGTATTCGTGCTGCGGTAGTTTGGCCTCCGTCAAGGCGTAGTGTACGGTAGCTAACTAGTGCTTATCTGCTAGCATATGATGCGATTGGATTAGGGTATTCGTACGGCGTTGTTTGGCCTCCGTCAAGGGTCGTGCGGGTGGGTTTAATTCAATCAGGAAATGACGGGTTGAACTTGATTAGCGGACTATGGGTAGTTTGGCCTCCGTCAAGGTCATAGGATGCTAGGGGCAAAATTATCGGGAATTTCAAGTGTTGAAATTTGCAATGAGATTGCATACCTTCTATGAGATAGTTGGATCCCGATACCCGCTGCGAGTAAGAGTTACTCCTGGGAGAGTTTTACACATTGCAATTAGCAGATCAAGTAGGTGTCTAGAAAGGTGTCAACGGGGTTACGCCTCTGGGAAAACGAGGTTTACATTAATTAGGTTCGTGCGAAAGCACGGGGGACCTCCCTCAAAGTACCGACACTGGCCTGGCTGAAAGATTGGCGAACTTGTAGTGTGTAATTAATCCCGGCTAGTCTTTCCTTTTAGGGTTTGAAGGAAGATTTGATAAAAAGCAGTGGGAGCCATCCTGATTAGATAAAATAATAACCAATCTATTCTTGCAAGAGCGCACGCTGAGTGTTTTCTTCTCTCTCTCTCCAGGTAGCGACCATATCACGCCTTAATCAAGATAATAATACGGATTACTGACCGAACCCGCTTGTTATTCTGAGCTGGAGAACGTTGGTCCCGCTCCAACTTATAATTGTTATAAGACAGAGCAGGAAATTGGGGAATACCAGATTTCCCGTGCCGCCCAAACGAAGAAAGTGCATGCTGATGCATCGTCTTCGGGTGTGTTCTTTATACAGAACTGTTTCTCTATTCTCTACGTCCTGGGTATCTGATACCGGATCAAGATCCCAGATACGTAATCTGTTACATAGGGCTACAGATAGGTAGAGAACTGAGAACGGGTGATAAGTTTCATGAGGCAGAAAACGGGGCAAGTGTTGCAGCCAAGTCTGTTGGTCACTGTCACCCTGTATTACAAATACATTGATTCTGAACGAATGTTATTAGATATCGAACCTGATATACAAAATCATATCAGTCTCTTTATTAGTAAAGAACTGATAAAATTTTGTATTGATGGATAATGTTTTGAACATTTCCTATATCAAAAGTTGATCGGTTCAGGCGCGTTATCTAAAAGCATTGATGTTCTAAATCAAACTACAGTTCTTAGTATATGGAACACACACAAGAGGAAGAGTTCAGAAATTAACAAATTCTTCTTGAGGCATTGTAGACTAGGTCATATCAATGCGATCCGACTGGCTGAAGTTACATTTTAGATACATATTTAAATTAGTTTGAATTTACATCTTATGAAACTTGCCAGTCATGTCACAGAGATAAGATGACCATAGCTCCGTTTACTGGAAACAGAGAAAGAGTTAGTGAACTCTTAGGATGATACATGATGATGTATGTAGGTCCCCTGTCTACATTTACCAAGACTGGTTCTTTATTCTTCATTAAATTCTCTGATGATCTCTTTTGATTCAGACATGTGTTCCTATTGAAACACAAGTCAGAACCTTTTGAGATATTCACAGAATATAAGTTAGAAGTAGAGAACCAATACGGGTATAAGTATTATGTCCTTTGATGAGATCAAGGAGGAGAATACTTGAGCATGGAATTCCTGGACTATTCTAAAGGAGAATGAGATTCTCTCTCAGCATTACTCCTCCGTATACACAATAGCACGATGGTATATCGGGGCGAAGCATTCACACCCTATATGATAAGGTGTGCTCTATGATGAGTACTACGGAGTTACCTATTTCCTTTTGGACGTTATGCACTTGAGAAGCTGCATACCTATTGAATAGGGTTCGAATCAGATCACTGCCTACCACTCCATATGAGATATGGAATGGGAAGAGCCCATGTCTTAAGCTAGTTAAGATTTGGGGTTGTCCGGCCTATGTCTGAAAAGAAAAATCCGGACAAGCTCGAGGCAAAGTCAGTTATGTAGAACTGGAAATGTTCCAGCTATACAAACTGCGGTTGATGATTTGATAGAACCAAAGGATTCAATAGTCACCAACGAACCTCAGCCTCTCCGCCGATCTAGTGAGGTTCCTCACCCACCTGAGAGATACTTCTGTTTCTCTATGACAGTGGGAGCGAGGATTGCATCATGAGATGATGACCCAACTAGTTTCGAGCTAGCTATCAGGAGTGGGACTCTGTAAGAATGGCTAGATGCTTAGCGATCTGAGATGGAATCCATGTACACCAACAAAGTATGGACTTTGGTTGCTATATCTGAAGGGTTGAATCCACATCAGGAGCAAGTATATCTTGAGAAGATTACTTGGTGTACTTGGAAAGGTTGAGACTTTCAAAGCTAGACTTGTTAAAGGTTTTCGTCATCGACCAGGCGTGGATAATGATGAAACCTTTTCCAGTGCCTATGCTTAAGTCCATCCAGATCCTACTTGCTACGGCTACATACCATGACTACGATATCTGGCGGTTGGGTGCCATGACTGCTTTTCTAAATGATGTTTTAGAAGAGAACATCTATAAGTACACAGCCAGAGGGCTTCGTAGACAGTGGGAGCAGCGGAAACGTGTACAAGATGCTTTATAGGATAAAGCAGGTATCGCGGAGTTGGAACATCTGTTTTGATGTCTTAGTCAAAGAGTTTGACATCATCAAAATGGTAGATGAACCTTGTATAAACAAAAAGGTAGTAGGGAGTATGGTGATGATCCTCATAGAGTACGTGGATGACATACTCTTGATAAGAAAGGAGTTTCCTATGCTACGCTCGGTCAATCTCCGCTTATCACAATGATTCTCCATATAGGATCAAAATGATACCTCCTAAATCCTGGGTTTTGGATCTATGAGATAGATCTAATTGGATGTTAGGATTCTCACTAGTTGTAGTGAGATGGTATCAACTGATCCTGGAGAGAATCACTGGAAGAGTTCCAGGGTGATATAGACGACTGAATGTCAGTCACAGGCATTGTCTTTACCCTCAGTGGAGGGACGGTATGTTGGAAGAGTTCCAAGATAGATACTGTGGCTAACTAGACGATAAAGGCAGGATACATCGCTATTTGAGATGCTACCAAAGAGGCAGTCTGGATGTATATTTGTTCATAAGATGAACTTAGTTCCTCCCATTGTGTGACAATGGAGTTGTGGCTTATGCCAAGGAACGTTCGTCACATCAGTGATCCAGACATATTCTAAGGCAGTATCACCTGATCATGGAGATGGTTGATCTCCAGGATGATCGAGGTTAGGAGAGTAGACTCAGAAGACAACACGGCGGATCCACTCACAAAGGCCCTTTCCCAGAGAGAGACTTTTATGGGATGGTTGAGTATGAGATACTACAACCACTGCTGTCAGATGGCCCTAGTGCAAGTGGGAGATTGTTAGTTATATGTATGCCCTAGAGGCCATTACTATACATAGGATGTATATTGTAGTGGATGCTTGGACATATATACGGAGGACTTTCTTGCTCGACATGATAGTATGCTATCTGGTTGATCTTTACCTTAACGTGTACACTGATTGTCTCTCTGTTACATGTTGGTAAAGCCCTTAGGATGTGTACTTGACTACCTAGACTATGATGTGGATCATACTAGTGGGGACATGGTAGTCCATAAGTACATCCTTCAAAGTCCCTAGTCGTGGGTATATCGAGACGGGGCATCGATATACCAGAGTAGACTAGCGTATACCTTCTCGACCCATACAGATGGGCGATGGATGATCCCATATCCATTGGTGTTTGACATCAGAGATGATATACGGGTGCTCAGTGGAGACTGGGTACATTGGACGGACTCGCCGAGAACTCCCAGATGGTATTATACCTTACGTCAGATGGCAGTTCTCTGGTGACACTGGTACAGAGTAGTCTGTTGACCCGAGATCGTCATAGAGTCTTGTGTGGTTCCCACTGTGCTTTGATTTCCACCTTACCACGTCCAAGAGGGCGTGCAAAACGGTGGTTTTTGGGTACAGTCCCGAGTCACATGGAGGCAATGAGCGATAGGAGGAGATTCGTCTCTCCCGGTATAAGGAGTTGATGTTGCGCTGTGTTCAATTGGCTATAACCGAAAATCCCTGGCCAGGGTTGCTGAGATTTACTGGTAAGTGTTACCAGTAGTTTCTCGAATTGTTATAGACCTCATATCGACACGGCTTATCAAGCTATTGGGGTCTGACGTTTACCACCCCTAGGCGAGATATGCGACATATCAGACGACGAGACCGGACTGTACGGTAAGTGTTACCGGTTGGATTTACAGGAGTGTGAGCGGGCTTGCTCGTCGATCTTCTGATCGCTCAATACCCGGGTGGCCGTTACGTTTAGCAGACCGCTTGCGGCTTGTGGGTGTTTGATACGATCATCACCTACTGCCGGCGTATTGACGAGTCTTTAGAGTCCTACACAGAGGTTTCCTGGCTCAAGCGAAACGAAATAGGAGCGCATATGAGATATGTGCGGGACCGAGAATAATGTTTGTATGTGATTCCGTATTCCATTCTCGCGATTTGTAACATTGATCGGTTATATGCGTTATAGCCGGGTTATCGGATCAAGTGTTGATTCGATAAGTTGTTACTATTGATATTAGTCGGTTATATGCGATATGACCGGGTCGTTAAATCAAGTGTTGATTTAATGATTTAATGTATAATTATATATTCGATATATCACTTTACATTAACTAATAAAGGTTCACTTAAAAAGGATTTTCTCACTTGAAGTGCACATTGTATATATGATATACTTTTGTGCATTTGATTGTATCATGTTTGATGATACATGATAGTTTGGTGTATAGTTTAAACCATGGTTGGTCAATGGTTAGGATTTCTTTTGCTTCATTTACTTATTCATTTATTCATTTATTTATCCATTTTGTTTATATTACCAAAAGAAAATGATGAAGAGAAAATGGTGGCTTTCTTTGTTTGTTTTTGAAGCTTCTTGAAGTTTTGACCTAGTGACCATTTTGTCTTCATGTTTAACCCTAACCCTTCCAATTAACCATGGTCTATTCTCTACACCTAATCATGGTTGCCTTATGATAAGTATACATTTTATTTTCTTTTTGAAAAACACTTATCATAAGATTTTTCATCTTCTTCTTCTTCTTCTTCAAGAAGAAGCTTGCTTCATCAATGGCAACTTGGGCAATTGAGTGAGAAATCCAATTCTAAAGTGAACCCACCTCCTATTTCTTCATCCTGTACCTCTTGCCAAGTAGTATAGGGTGTTTTCTTCACAAGTTTCATGACTTAGTGAAGTGGGAGCTTGATCTAGTGATGCCTCGACGTAGATCATCTTCGGCACGAAGCCGACGACCTTGCCCGCCCATTTCTCCGATGAAGCCGACGCTAGAGCCCGAGTTTCCATTTGGACGGCGAGGAGACTTCATTGCGGAGCTATGGAGGTGGAGGACCGGATCTACAAAGGATGTATTTCCGTATACTCGTAGTTAAGTTGTTAACTAGTTTAGTTTTCGCCTAAAATTCTAGTTAACGATCCGTATTAGGGTTTCTCGGCACCCGTAAAATTTGAAATTAGCATGGTTGATGCCTGGTGAGACCTCATTAGCGTACCTAGGAAGCCTACAAGGCTCAGTAGGGTTTCCGGGTGAGTTCGCTCATCGGCCTCCCTTGAGGTCAGTCCATGGGCAGCCGTTACGCATAGCTAGTGCTGCTGACGGTTTGTGGTTAAACCCACTGCCAGGATACTGACGAGTCATTAGAGTCCCCCACAGACAGTTTCCCAAGTTCGGGCGAAACGTTGTAGAGGCCGTATGGTTTTATTGCAGGGTTTAGAAAATGCACGTGCGTTTACGCACGTGTCAGATTTCGGGCAGATGATACTGGTCTGCTTTGGTTTAAGCAGGATCGGAGTATTATATTGTGTAGATATAATATCTTTGTCTCAGTTGCATTTGTATTCGGTCGTAATACAAATGCGGGTATATTTATACAGTTACGGGGTTATCCTGAAATTCGTTTCGGGATCGCTTTTGGAAGTTGCCAGTTTCCAGTTTTCTATCAGCCGTCTTTTAACATTTGGTTAAAGACGGATTTATCTTTTCTTGAGATGAGTGTGGAAGGTTCTAGAAGTTTCTAGAAGAGGTGACTATGTTTAATGGTGTTGAGTTTTCATTGGTTGCTTTCTTTGTGTTCACACTTTGTGTTCACACATGATATTTTTCTCTTGTGGTCACCCTCTTCCCTCCTACACTCACCCCCTTCCTATATATGGCCGGCCCCATCCCCCTCTCTCTCTCACTCTCACTTGAAAAAGATGGTTGTAAATAGATATGATAGTTTTGGGGTGTATGGAAATTTCATAGCTCATTTCATTCCATCACCCGACTTATTGGCAACTTCATTAACCGTTCGTCCATAGCTTTGGACGGAACGAGAAAAAGTCTTCTACTCATTCTCTACATCATTCTTGGTCGTCTCTTTTTGCAAACTTGACGACCGAGTTGCCTCGAGTCAGAGGCGGGAGCCCGTTTAAAGAATCGTTGACGTGGTGCCACCTGGACGAGCAGATCGGAGATCGACGAAATCGGAGCAGCCGCAACGGAGTGTGGGATGATGGTTAAAGAACAAAGGACTCGGATCGTTCGGTATAACCTTTCTACACTCTTTACAGTTTGTTAGTTTAGCAATAATGGCAGATCCGGGTTTTAGTATACGATAGCGCCAGTTAAAAAGATTTTGTTCCTCATTTGGCGTCTGTAGACGGCCGGGGCGCTACCGTAGACTTACAGTGGTATCAGAGCCTCACCATTTTGCTTTACTAACTTGTGCTAACGCGTTTAAAACATCGATCGAACCGAATTTCGAAAAACACAATTTTCAAGCTTCACAGTTTCTGTCGATTTTAAATGATGTCCTAAAATTATTCTACATATCACAGAAATCTGTGCAGGGTTTTCTAAGAATACTGTGAAAATTTAGGCACATGATACGACCAAACCGCCGCGGAATCACGGTCAAACCTAGGGTTTGACCGTGCATCCGCGGCCATTTGGTGTGATCATGCCCCCAAACTTGCACAGTGTATTCTTCTCTGGAAATTGGGGTTTTTGGAATATATCTTTTGGGCCCAGATTTTGTTACTGTACACCAGTTGTTCGTGGGGCCCACTTCGTGATATTTAGTCGATCGAAATTTAAACATGTTAGTTTACAGTACTTGCATTATATCTCCGACCGGGAATGTCATTTGAGCGGTAAACCGCGTCTGATTGCTATAGTTCTTTTAGACGGGTTTACGAATGTGACATTCGCGTAGATGTTCTGTGTTGTGCTGTGATGTTGCGGATTTGTCGTGGTGGATAGCAGTGTGCAATGGTAGTGCAGTTTGGATTTATTTGTACATTTGATATTGCGGGGCGAGCGTCCAACATGTGGACTGCCGTCACTGCCTGTTGTATAATATTCTTTTGGGGCATGACCAGGTTGCGGTCGATGTACCTGTTGTACTATTTTTCATTTCTGTACTAGGTTTTGCCCCGCAACGGAGTGCACGGATAGCCGGGTTCTGGGGGGCAACGGGTCCGCATCTCATGGCTTTGAGAGGCAGAGGGGCCTCACTCTAGAATTGGCAGACTATTCGCCGCACTCGTAGGGGGTATAGGTTGACCCAAGGAGGGGTGCTCAAGCTACCGGATTCCGTGAAGTGCAGGGTGGTCCATTCACTTTGCTGTAGGGGGCTGCCTTGCTTCAGGTTTTGGCGGGTAACTTGCCGCACCCGTAGGGGTCTAGGTTTCATTGCACAGGCTATCCACACGACAGGGGAACGTCGGGTTTCAGCAGCGGCTCTGTGAAACCCGGGGATCCCAGTTTATCTGTATTGTTCTGTGATACTTATTACTTTTCTGTAATGTTGCATATTATCACGCCTGGAGCGATTATTGTATATTGGTTTATATACTATTAGATGTTGTATATGTTTTACACCCGTGCTAGTCCAGTCCCCGCTCTGTCATTAGTTAAGTAACCTAACGGGTGATGACGGGACCCAGTGACGAATGCGGATGGCATACACGTACATTTTATTTTCGTTCTTTTCTGGTGTGATTGATTGATGGGACTGTGTTGATTCTGATCAATGCAAAGGAAAACAAACCTGTTTGCAGTTGTTGGAACAAATTTAAAAAGTGTTATTACAAAGACGTTTCCTTTTGTTATACATAGCGGTATTCAGTGGAATATCCTGCACCTCATTCGACGGGGCAAGGGCCGATATCCCTTCACCGGGACTGACCCCTTGGGCAGAAGTTTGCGTCAATGTAATAACTTCACTATAGTCGATTACAAGTTGCTTTGCATCGCGGTATTCAGTGGAATATCCTGCACCTCATTCCACGAGGAAAGAGCCGAGATCCCTTCACCGGGAATGACCTCTTTAGCAAATGATTTTCGCCACTATATTTTTATAAAAAGCTATCGTGTTCCTTCAGCGATATCAAGTTCGTTACGTTAAAGGTTTTTCGCCAAAAACCAGCCGTAGCCCTCCGTCACTTCTTTTGGGTATTCAGTACTATTCAAGCTATGCATTTTAGCCAAAGTTAAGGCATAGTGTTTGGTAGCTGCTGGGTATTCATTTGTTGCATAGATAGATGAGTTGGTTTGGGACAGTCGTTCTGCCATTTGGCCAAAGCCAGGGGCATGTGCGGGTGGGTTCAAATTGACAAGATAGTGATGGGTAGAACTTGGCATGTGACTTATGACATTTTGACCAAAGCCAAGGTTATAAGAGCATGGGGCAAAAATCATATCGGGAGTTTCTAAAGAAACTGAAACTTGCCAAGTATGCGCATACCTTCTGGAGTATGAGTAACGTGGATGCATTCTATCACGTTATCATGCGATGAGAGTTGGATCCCGATTCCCACTGATGAGTTGGTTTAATCTTCGGGTGATTCCGATTGATTCTTCTTTTAGGTTTGGATGAGAATTTGACAGGACAGTGGGAGGTTTCCGGATTAGATAAAGTGATAACCATTCTGATCTAGGTTAGAGTGCACGCAGAGTGTTTCTTTTCTCTCTCTCTTTGGCAGCGACCTTTGACCGACCCTAGACTATGACTCAGTGACCAAGTTGACCGAACCTTCTTAAAATACCGGCTTTTGGATTGTCCGAGTTGCATAAGTCATTGCCACTCCTTCTTCTACCCTTTGCATTTCTCAGAACACCCGTATTACCACGGACATCCACTTCCATTGGATAGATCCATCGTATGGTTATATACGAACTCGAAGGGACTTCTTCGAGGATGGATCCAGGTTCAGGAGAAATAGAATTGGTTTATTCAGTTGTCTTTTATTACCACCTTCTCTCAGGTTGCGAGGGCTCCTTGGTTTAGGAGAGTACACCTATTACGCTTATTGGATAGTCTTAATCCAAACCATAGGCAGGTGCCGAAAGGTAGGGAATGAAGAAAACCAATTAGCCTAAGTAGGGTGTACAGAAGGTAATATGTAAAGACAAAATAAAGGGATTAGAAAGAGGGAAAAGTAAGTTGCGACTGTTATCATTCACGACCAAACCGCATACTTCATCGCCACTACTATTTCACCTTTAAAAGAATAAGGTATTATTCAGTTTTCTTTTATCATCACCTTCTCTCAAGATGCGAGTACTCCTTGGTTTTGGAGGGTACACCTATTATGCTTACTGGATAGTCTTCTTCCAAACCATAGGCTGGTGCCGAACGGTAGGGAAGGAAGAAAACCATTTAGCCTAACGATGGTGTACAGAAGGTAACGACTAAAGACAAATAAAGGGATTTGGAGAGATGGCAATAAAATATTCGGTTGAAGTCATGAATTGGATTATGGAAGAGGCATTGCTATGAATACCAGGATACCCCTACGAAACATTTTCATGTTTCAGTGCATTGTTAAAAGAAAACTGTTTTCCCGATTAGATACTTACTCCAAGGGTATGTATTTACCAGGTTTCATTCTCATATCTGTATGGTTTTACAGATGATGAGTAGGAGTAAGTTATTGGGAATTTGGTGATCATCCTCATTATATCGGAATTCGTTGAAATTGGTGATATTTGAGGAAATCGCCAGGGTACAGTTTCCAACCTACGACGCACAGCTTTTGGGTTGTTCAACTCAGCGGACTTATACAGAGTATTGTATGTTGTCTAAGTGTCCATCAAGACAAAGGGGTAGGTCCCCGTACTATGTTCTGTTTACTTATAACTTCTCTAGTTTTTAGACAAGTGTTTCGTAGAAATACATGGTCTATATTTTGAGAAGTTGTGGGTATAAGAATAAAGCAGAGAACCAGGGATCACGAGTATCGGGATTCTTCAAAGAGATCGAAGATGTAGATTCTTGTGATTGGTATTCAGATGATAGTAATAATTTTGAGAAACTTGTTTCTCTTTCAGGTTACTCATAATTGGAAGGATTCCTAAGTTGAGTAATGCTGATTAGCCTCTTTCCATTAAGATGATATGCACTGGAGACAGCTGCATGATTGAATATGGTTCCAATTAAATTAGTGCCAAAGTTTCTATATTGGATATAGAATGGTTCATACCTTAAAAGATGTTAAGGTACTGGGAGTTGTCCAGCTTATGCTTAAAACCAGACACTGGATAACTCGGGGCACGTTTCTGTAATGGCTATTTATGGGTTGACCCTGGCGATGACGAGGGTTGATATTTTACCATTTGTAAGATCAATAGTGATATTGTTCTTGACTTGCCACAGTTTTAGTAAAATGGATTTTTTTCAGAAAACAGCAGTGGGAGTATGGTAGAACTGGAAGTGATTCCAGAACCGCGAACGATTACGGAAAATTTAATAGGACCTATATATTCAATCAGGTTTGACATTCCAATAGCCACTCCGCAGATATGATGGGTAACCTCAGACACCCGAGAGGTACTCCGGTAGCCTCAAGGACGGTGACAAGGAGGTTCTTGTTTACCCAGACTTGACACTACTGTTGTTCCAGGCTATGAGACCCAGTAGGAGGGTTGTCGTAGTCAGTGGGAGCATCAGAAGCATAGTGGGCAAGATACTTATGTCTATTTATAGACTTGAGCAGTTATAGCGGAGATAGATCATCTATTTTTGATGTGACAGTCATGGGTTTGACTTCAATCAGAATAGGGGATGGATCTGTTAAGAAGGTAGTAGGGTGTGATGTCATGGTATTTGGACGACATACACAGATTAGGAAGTAAAATTCCTATACTACGATCGGTTGTACTGTGGTCGTCACACAGTTGTTTCTCCAGACAGGATATGGATATAATATTAGACATTCTGGTTTCTAGATCTATGGTTTTAGATCTGGATTTGGGTAGTTTCCCAATGTGGGTACTTTGACAGTATTCTAATGGTTTTTTAGAATAAGATGACACCTGGCATGGTGGTGTACCTGCAGGTGATGGAGTCACCCTCTCTAAAGGTGTCTTACAAACTAAAGGGGAGAGGGATGGGCATGATTGGCAGATCACTTGCTTAGGCAACTGAGTCAATCATGAGATGTCAAGTACCACACCAGATGTTGTTTTTGCACTAGATGCAATAAGTTTGTATTAATCCAATCCTGGAGAAACATAAGGAAGCAGTTTTAGAACATAAGTACATATTCTACGGATTTGATAACGGCAGACTCCTTCGGGAGACGGTTATCATTCCCGGCTTCAAAGGTGACATGGATGATAGAGTGATTGTCAGAGTTACAGTTTTCCCTCTGATGAGGGACAGTATTATGGACAGGTGGTCCAAAAGGATACTGTGGGTGGCATGGTGCCGGATACCGATTAGGTTCAGTGATCGATACAGTCTAAGAAGTTTGGATTTGGAGTTCATTTATGAACTAGGTCCCATCAGACATCCAGACATATTCTAAGACAGGTATTACTCAATTCGGTAGATGGCTTTCTCCGCGAACTTGAGATTAAGAGAGACATAGAAAGAAACACTTAGGCGAATCCACTCACTGAGGCTATTTCTCGAACACAATAGTTTTACAAACGGGCTTTGTGAAACTGATTAGTAGAGGAGTTGGATGTTCGTTTTCACACGGGCTGTGAGTAGTCGACATCGCAATAATTAGCCTTGAGTGCAAGTAGGAGATTGTTGGATATAGTGCCCTCAGAGTCAATTATTGGATTGCAGGTACGTGATTGCAATGATTGCGGAGGACCTATACCTGTAGGACTGTCTTACTCAAGATGATAGTATGCTATCTGGTTTGCCTTTATCAGTCGTGAACATGTTCAGGTGACCGATTACATGTTACACTTTGATAGAGCCCTTAGGATCTTTCTTTACTACCAACAGTATGATGGCGATCATATACGTGAGAGTTGGGTAGTTTATATGCATATCCTTAATTGTGGTCCCTAGTCGTGGGAGTTTCGAGACAGGGTATCGATACTCCGGAGTAGACTAGTGTATACAGTCGAGACCCCGACGAGGGGCGGTGGCCGGTCTCACAAGCCACTGGTGTCAGTTGGATCACCTAAGATGTATACATGTGCTCATTGGGTTATGAGTACACCGGACAGGACTCACCGGGAATCTGCTAGTTGGTATTATACATATCGTCAGATAGCAGTTCACTGGTGACATGTGTACAGGTTAGTTCATCGACCTGAGGTCGTCATTTGTCTCGTGTGAGTTCCTGCTGTGCTTTGATTTCTACCCTACCACGGCTCAAAGGAGTCATGCAAACAGGTAGTTTTTGGGTACAGTCCCGAGCCACATGGAGTCACATGAGCGGATCGACAGGGGATTCGTCTCTCCCGGTATTGGGGGCGAGATCGTGCTGTGTCTAGGAGAGCCATTACACAAAGCCCACGGCCGTGGCAGGAGATTCACTGGTAGGTACTCCAGTAGTATCTCAGGGTGTTATTGGGCTACACTCCGACACGACTTATACTGCTATTGAGGGTCTGACGTTTCTAGCCCCCTAGGCAGATATGTGATACTCATAGACGAACGGACCGGACTGTATATACATTGTCACTGTTAGGCTCAGTAGGGTTTCCGGGTGAGTTCGCTCATCGGCATCCCTTGAGGTCAGTCCATGGGCAGCCGTTACGCAGATCTAGTGCCGCTGACGGTTTGTGGTTAAACCCACTGCCAAGGTACTGACGATTCATTAGAGTCCCCCACAGACAGTTTCCCAAGTTCAGGCGAAACGTTGTAGAGGCCGTATGGTTTTATGGCAGGGTTCGGAAAATGCACGTGCGTTTACGCACGTGTCAGATTTCGGGCAGATGATACTGGTCGGCTTTGGTTTAAGCCGGATCCGAGTATTATATTGAGTAGATATAATATCTTTGTCTCAGTTGTATTTGTATTCGGTCGTAATACAAATGCGGGTATATTTATACAGTTACGGGGTTATCCTGAAATTCGTTTCGGGATCGCTTTTGGAAGTTGCCAGTTTCCAGTTTTCTATCAGCCGTCTTTTAATATTTGGTTAAAGACGGATTTATCTTTTCTTGAGATGAGTGTGGAAGGTTCTAGATGTTTCTAGAAGAGGTGACTAGGTTGAATGGTGTTGAGTTTTCATTGGTTGCTTTCTTTGTGTTCACACTTTGTGTTCACACTATGTGTTCACACTTTGTGTTCACACATGATATTTTTCTCTTGTGGTCACCCTCTTCCCTCCTACACTCACCCCCTTCCTATATATGGCCGGCCCCTTCCCCCTCTCTCTCTCACTCTCACTTGAAAAAGATGGTTGTAAATAGATATGATAGTTTTCGGGTGTATGGAAATTTCATAGCTCATTTCATTCCATCACCCGACTTATTGGCAACTTCTTTAACCGTTCGTCCATAGCTTTGGACGGAACGAGAAAAAGTCTTCTACTCATTCTCTACATCATTCTTGGTCGTCTCTTTTAGCAAACTTGACGACCGAGTTGCCTCGAGTCAAAGGCGGGAGCCCGTTTAAAGAATCGTTGATGTGGTGCCACCTGGACGAGCAGATCGGAGATCGACGAGATCGGAGCAGCCGCAACGGAGCGTGGGATGATGGTTAAAGATCGGAGGACTCGGATCGTTCGGTATAACCTTTCTACACTCTTTACAGTTTGTTAGTTTAGCAATAATGGAAGATCCGGGTTTTAGTATACGATAGCGCCAGTAAAAAAGTTTTTGTTCCGCATTTGGCGTCTGTAGACGGCCGGGGCGCTACCGTAGACTTACATCAACTACAGGCCTTAGTGCAAGTAGGAGATTGCTAGATATGTATGCCCTAGAGGCCTGTATTGTATAGGATGCTAGGAATGTATATGTGCAGAAACAATCTTTGCTCGAAATGATAGTATGCTATCTGGTTTATCTTCATCTTAACTTTGATTATATTTCATATCTTTATATGCATGTTGATGAACCCTTTAGGATTATGCTTGACTACCAGGATTATGATGAGATCATACTAATGGGGCCTGGATAGTCTACAAGCATATCCTTTAATAGTTCCTCGTCGAGGGTATATCGAGACAGGGCATCGGTATTACCAAGTTAGACTAGTGTGTACGTTTCCTGACCCTGGGGGGCGATGGTTGATTCCACAACCATTGGTGTTTGACATCAAAGATTGTACATAGGTGCTCATTGGAGAATGGGTACACCAAACAGGACTCGCCGAGAACTCCTAGATGGTATATATACCAATTGTCAGATAGCAGATCTCTGGCGACACTTGTACAGGTTAGTCTATAGACCCGAGATCGTCAAAGTGTCTTGTGTGATTCCCACTATGCTTTGATTTCCTCCCTACGGCGGCTCTGCTGGGTCGTGCAAACAGGTGGATTTTCGGTACAGTCCCGAATCGCATGGAAACAGTGATTGATAGGAGGGGTTTCGTCTCTCCCGGTATAGGGAGTTGGTGTCGCGCTATGCTTGATTGGCCATAACATCAAATCCCTGGCCAGGGTTCTCGAGATTTACTGATAAGTGTTATCAGTAGTTTCTCGAACCGTTATGGGCCGTAAATCAGCATGACTTATAAAATTATTGGGGTCTGACATTTACCACCCCTAGACTTCATATGCCACGTATCAGACGAAGAGACTGGACTGTATGGTAAGTGTTGCTTGCAGGCTCGTTGCGGATGTGATGAGTTCGCTCGTCGGCCACTTTTTCGTCATGTACCTGTGTAGCCGTTACGCATAGCTAGTGCCGCTGACGCGCTTGTGGTTAAACCCATTGCCAGCGTACTGACGAGTCTTTAGAGTCCCACATAGAGGGTTCCCTTGTTCAGGCGAAAGATGTAGAGGCCGTAAGTGGTTACGGTAACCGTAAGGTGTTACGACAGGGTTTCGATTATGTTCGTGTAATTATTACAGGAATAATAATCGGAACAATAATGCTGGTAGGCTTTGGTTTAAGCCGGATACCGGTATTATATTATTGGATTAACAGTATTCGTATTTTTCGGAATTCGGATACGGGTATACGGTATACGGAGGAGGGGTATTCTTGTAATTGTTACAAGAATACCTTCTAGAAGGTGCCACCTCATAATGACATTATTTATTTTATGAAAATAAATAAATGAGGTGGAAATAATAAAGTCCAAACTTGGTTCCAAGAATGGGTTATTTAATTTTATATTGTTTTGGAATTACTATTGAAGCATGGTGCTAATTTTATATTATATGCTTCAATTATTTCATTTGCAATATATCATTTTTCTTATGCTTGAACTCTCTCATTATCATAAACACTTTCTCTCTCCTTCTTCTCTTCTCCTCCTTCATCCTAAGCTTTACCCTTCACATGTGTTTTGAAACAAAAGTTTAGGATTAAAGATAATCCAATACCCTAATCTCTACATGATCCTAGTGAGCTCTTCTAGCAAACTTGGTCTCTAGGTTAAGCTCTTATGAAGAGTTTCTAACTTGCATGACAACTCTCGCGTGGATCATCTAGGTCTTGGGGTGGCCGGAGATCGAGAACATTGGCAACATCCAAAGGAGCTAAGGAGTGGCAAGGAGCAAAGGAGCTGCACCAAAGAGAAGACCCGAAGGGCCATATCATTGAGGTATAATCCCTAACATAGTAGATAAGATCTCTAGTTAGGTTTTTCTAGTTATGGTTTAGACAAGATCTTTTGAAAAGTGCGTGTTGTATGCAAAGAAAATTTTCGTTTATCGCTTTCTCCGCCTCACAAGAGTTGTGGGAGCATGCAACATGCACTAACATTGGGTGCTATTGAATCCTCCGGTTCGACCAATTCATCAGCTGTAGTTTGTATAGATGGAAATCTTTCCAGTTCTACCTCATGACCACTAATTTCTTCACAAGAAATTCCCTTTCCAAAAGGTGGCATGCTGTAACATTTCAGAAAATATAAAATATTATTTTTGGAATTTAATATTAAAATATTATATTTCCCGAAAACTGCCCGATTTGCGAAATTGGGGTTTTCGAAAAAGAGTATAAATATATACCAATATTTGTGAAATAAATGATAATCAAAATGATTTATTCATTTAATAATATAATTAAAGAATTTGGCATTTTTAAAATTTATTATACGCAGTTTCGATAAAAATCCGATTAGTGCATAGCTAATCGCGATTAAGCCAAATTCGTGTTTCTACAGTTTTCATGGTTAGTGCACAATGACATGTTTTATTTGGTTACATGTTGTTTCATTTCATTTGGGTTATGTGTGATGGTTTATTGGTTGTGAGAAAAGAAAAAGAAAAGTCAAAAGGGGACATAATGATTGGGGTAGGTATACTTTTGGAGAGAGAGAGAGAGTGTGTGAATAATAGTGAGAGACAGGAGGCTGCTGCCATACACTTTGCCCATCATTTTCTCTTTCTTCTTCTTCATTCTCCAACCTCACTTCCCTCCTCAAATAACCCTAGATCCATCTCCAAATAATCCCTAAAACCGTACACTCCCTTCACAAAAATTAACCCCCATCTCTTCCTCTACACTTTGAACCGAGCAAAGTGGGATTTTGACGACATTGGGAAGTTAGTGCTTCCTAGAGGGGACTAAATGAGGTATAACTCCTTCTTTTTAGTTTAGTTTTGTACGATGTTGTATTTTAGTGTCGTTTTGTGACATCGACAACCTGCTGTGACCCCGAGACTTGTTGGTGAAAACAAACAGTGTGGTAATGTAGTACTTGTAACCCTAAGTGACTAGCTGAAGAACGAGACCTATCTGGGCGGGTTTGGCCGGCGACGATAGGGCAAAATCCGGCGTCCTTGGGTGGATAGGAGAGTTAGGGTTTGGGTTTTGTAGGGTAGTTAGTTGAAGGTGTTTAAGGGTGTTTGGTCCTACAAGATTTTTTCTGTTGTGAAAATAAGTGAAATCTTGGAACAGTTAGGAGTGTTTACATTACCATGGTGACACGATTCACGACCTGAGCCATAGAAGTGAACCCGATGCTTGAACTTAGGATTTTTCCGTAGCGGATTTGTGACGTTTAGTGTGCCTACAGGGTATCTGGAGCAACCTAGGAAATTTTTAAGTAAACCAAACAATACCGGGGACCTAGATACACCACCAGGATACCACCATGACCGGACGAACCTATTCAGAGCACAGGGCGCCGAGGAGGCCGGAATTTTGGCCTATGTGGCCGGCCTGTTGTGGGAGTTAGGGGGCTAGGTGGTTACAGTAGGTCATATACACTATGTACGTAACCCTAGACTTGTTTGCTTAGCTTTATTTGACCTGAGTCCGATTCAGGGAGCATTTTAGTGTGATTTTGGCTATGGTTTTCCGTATTTTGAATGATGAGTTTTGATATTTGGAATCGTTTTTAGTTGTCGCATGTTTGTACATCGACAACAAGGGTTGTTTGGTTGATTTTGTACGCGTATGCTATAGGTTCTAACCTACGAGCAAGGCGCGTGCCGTTTTGGATTTTAGAACTTAATTTTAATAGCGTTGCGATATGTGTTGTTATTGTAGGTACCTTTGCGTGGATTCCGAAGTTACGGAGCGTGGCGTCAACGACTTCGGTAAGCGAAGACCACGGTGAGTAGATCAATATCTACGGGGGAAGTCGGGTGGACGGCGTATAGCACCCCCGCAAAGTTTTGATGGAAAACTGATTTATAGAATATGGTTAAGGAAACCTAGACTAGGAAACTAGGGTTAGAATGAAGATAGCTATGAAACCATATTAGAAACTAGAGGATAGTTAGAGGTGATATGTAACGACTATTATAGGATGACGGAATTTGAGGATGACATGTGACGACATTGCCGTTTAGGGTACTATAAGACTAGATAGCCGATGTAGATGTGTCATCCGAACCATACCCTTTTCTAAACCGAAGAATCGTATGTACCTTTTAAATATATACTTTGAGGGACGTTATGGATTTTCAAATGATATCTTTCCGTCAAAAACACCGTAACTCCTATTTTCAAAACTACGATTCGCTTCCTTTAAAATCTGCTTGTATGGTTCGGGTGTGTATGTTAGATTAGATGCTTATACTTATAGTAGAGATAGAATGTTTATGTAAACTCGATTTGATGTGAGATATAAATGCGATGAAAGAATATAAGACTGATATGATGATATATTGATATGATGATATGATGATATGTTGGTATACGGATGCGAGTCGATCGAGATGATTCATACCCTGCCGGTCCCCTGATATGAGTTTATTACGGATGTGACCTGGGACTTAGGTACACACACACACACACATACACACACAGATATATATATATATAGAATGTTGTGAATCATGGATGATAGGCCGTACGTGATATTAGGTCGTACCCTCATTTGTCTTATAGGATGATAGGATCCCTATTAGCTTAATGCCGCCGTACGATGATTTTCCGTGCGTGATGAGTTTGACTTGATGTTTGATCCATACCCTTGACTAGAGGCTGCCGTACGATGTATTATACCGTACGCGATGTTGTTTGGCTTGAGGCCGATTGATAGATTTACCGACTCGATCATGTTAGATACGTATACCCGTCAGTATTTGCATATGATTATCTTATGCTGCATTCATATTATTCTCATTGCCTTGCTTATACCTGTGATAGTACACCTGTACCATTATCGATGATGCGTATGTTACACGCACACTGATTGTAAGCTCACACACTTCATCATCGATAATTGCCATGTCAATACACATTAGGATTGCTGCATCATGATATGACTCTTCGCATAACCTGTTTGCGCATATACACATTGTATATTCATATTGGTGCACATATGCATTGATACATCCATATTTGCACACATAAACATTGTGTAGTCATATTGGTGCACATATACATTGATACATCCATATTTGCGCACATACACACTGTATATTCATATTGGTACACATATACCTTGATACATCCATACTTGCGCATATACATATTGTGCCTACATAGATAACTGGTTTTATTGGGAAATTGGGAACCACATGTTATATTCTAAAAACTGGAATCATTTTAAAAGAGCGGTTTTCCCTTAATATGTCATATCACGGTTCCATGTTGCATGATATACAGATATGCTTACATCTCTATTATATGTCGCATACGTCATGCTTTATGATTTTACGCATTGAGATATGCCGTTTTCATGAGATTTCTGGATTTGAGAACCCTGGACATTTTAAAAGAGATTATGCGTTGTTTTAAAAACCCGGTTTCTCTTGATATGATATTTCAGTGCGTCCACCATGCGTTTTCTCGATTCGGAGACGTGTGACATGTGAAACCCGATTCGAGGAGGCGGATGAGGCCGATTGCGGGTACATGGTGGACCCGGTATGGTACCCCGTGGCAAGAAAGGGATGCTGTGTATACAGACGGTGAGCCGGCAGATGGACTACTACCTACCGGTGATAGTATTTGGGCTCGGCGGATATCCGGAGGATACCGACCGGAGTCGAGAGATGATATGGGCCGATCCGGACTGACGGAGCCCGTGGGCCGATCTGGACTGACGGAGCCCGATATATGAGGATTTTCATACCGATGTTAGGCACGGTTTTCATGATGTTTTCGAGTGTCGATGCTAGGCACTCAGGTTCCATGATTTTGATGTGTCGCGAGGGACACCGTTGATTTACATCCTCATACTTTCATGCACACTCTTTTATAATATTTACGGGCATGCAGACATTGACTATATGGGTGGACGAGATCCACATGCATACATATATTGATTATTACTGTTGGATGTTATCCACAAGCATATAGGCATTGTCTACCTTGTTGGCACCCATATCGACCCGGTCACCCTAGATATCATAGTATTACCTTTATGATATTGTTGACTTAGGAGTCGTTATTTATTCGATTTCTACTTCTTGATATATTTCTATTCCCGAGTTGGCAACTCACCCCCGTTGTGCCACAGTTCTTGCAGGTTGCCCGCTTGGATCAGTAGCGGCTTCGCTGGCACACACTCGCATCCGGGTGTTTTGCACTAGTAGGTAGGACATTTGTATCGTACCCACTCTTGTATCTATATTTCATTATTGTATCTAGTTAACTCCATCAATCAAAATTGGTAAATTGTATAAGTAATGAGACCTAGTGATACTTGTAGTTGCGAGATTTGAGCTATGAGTTTTATATTCGCTTTTGGGGTTATGTCTTGCTTATCTCTTTATCTTTTGTGGTGAACTTCGCCGTTGGGCATCGTATACTTATATTTACTGTCTTGCGTAGTTATAATTGTTAGTTATATGTATGCCCTAGAGGCCATTACTGTACATAGGATGTATATTGTAGTGGATGCTGGGACATATATAGAGAGGACTTTCTTGCTCGACATGATGGTATGCTATCGGTTACCCTTTACCTTAACGTGTATGCTGATTGTCTCTCTGTTACATGTTGGTAAAGCCCTTAGGATCTGTACTTGACTACCTGGACTATGATGCGGATCATACTAGTGGGGACATGGTAGTCCATAAGTACATCCTTCAAAGTCCCTAGTCGTGGGTGTATCGAGACGGGGCATCGATATACCAGAGTAGACTAGCGTATACCTTCTCGACCCATACAGATGGGCGATGGATGATCCCATATCCATCGGTGTTTGACATCAGAGATGATATACGGGTGCTCAGTAGAGACTGGGTACACTGGACGGACTCGCCGAGAACTCCCAGATGGTATTATACCTCACGTCAGATGGCAGTCTCTGGTGACACTGGTACAGAGTAGTCTGTTGACCCGAGATCGTCATAGAGTCTTGTGTGGTTCCCACTGTGCTTTGATTTCCATCTTACCACGTCCAAGAGGGCGTGCAAAACGGTGGTTTTTGGGTACAGTCCCGAGTCACATGGAGGCAATGAGCGATAGGAGGGGATTCGTCTCTCCCGGTATAGGGAGTTGATGTTGCGCTGTGTTCGATTGGCTATAACAGGAAATCCCTGGCCAGGGTTGCTAAGATTTACTGGTAAGTGTTACCAGTAGTTTCTCGAACAGTTATAGACCTCATATCGACACGACTTATCGAGCTATTGGGGTCTGACGTTTACCACCCCTAGGCGAGACATGCGACATATCTGACGATCAGACCGGACTGTACGGTAGTGTTACTGGTCGGATTCACTGGAGTGTGAGCGGGCTTGCTCGTCGATCTTCAGATCGCTCAATACCCGGGTGGCCGTTACGTTTAGCAGACCGCTTGCGGCCTGTGGATGTTTGATATGATCATCATCCGCTGCCGGCGTATTGACGAGTCTTTAGAGTCCTACACAGAGGTTTCCTGGCTCAAGCGAAACGAAATAGGAGCGCATATGAGATATGTGCGGGACCGAGAATAATGCGTGTATGTGATACCGTATTCTATTCTCGCGATGAATGTATCGAATGGTTGTATGCGATATAACCTGGTTATCAATTCAAGCGTTGATTCGATAAGCCGATACATTGTATAATAGTCGGTTGTGTGCGACATGACCGGATCATTGAATCAAGTGTTGATTTAATGATTTAATGTATAATAATATATTTGATATATTACTTTGCATTAACTAGTATCGGTTCACTTTAAAATGGATTTTCTCGCTCGGATGTGCGCATTACATATGCGATATGATTTTGTGCACTTGCTTGTATCATGTTTGATGATGCATGCTTTTTGGTTAAGTGTAAAGTATTAAACCTTGGTTAATGAAATGGTTAGGGTTTATAATTTAGTTATTCATTTATCTTATTTAGTTATCCATTTACTTTTGATAAATGAATAAAAGAAAGAGAAAAGGATGGTGGCTTCTTTTGTTGTTTTGTTAAAGCTTCATGAAGCTTTGACTTAGTCCACTATTCTTATCTCATCCTTAACCCTAACCATACCACTCAACCATGATTAATTCTCTACACTAAACCATGGTTCTAAGATGATAAGAATGTATTATTCTTTTCTTTTTAGAATTATCTTATCATAAGCTTCTTCTTCTTCTTCCTTGACTTCAAGAAGAAAAGCTTCACCTCCATCAATGGTGATTGATGCATATGAGTGAGAAATCCAATTCTAAAGTCTACCCACTTCCTATTTCTTCATCCTCTACCTCTTTCCAAGTAGTATAGTGTGTTTACTTCACAAGTTTCATGACTTGGTGAAGTTGTGAGCTTGATCTAGCGATGCCTCGACGTAGATCATCTTCGGCATGGACATCGACGACCTAGCTTGCCCATTCTCCGACGAAGCCGACTCTAGAGCCCGGATTTGATTTGGACAGCGGAGAGGACCTCGTTGCGGAGCTATGGAGGTGGAGCACCGGATCTACAAAGGTTGTATTTCCGTATTCTCATTAGTTAAGTGTTAACTAGTTAGTCTTTTCGCCTAAATTTTCTAGCAATCGATCGTAGTTTAGGGTTTCTCGGCACCGTATTTTTTGAAATTGGCATGGTTGATGCCTTGGGAGACCTCTCTAGTGTGCCTAGAAACCCTACAGTGGTATCAGAGCCTAGCTAGAGCCTTAGGCGAAGCGTAGACGGAGTTTGAAGTCCGATCGAACCGAAATCCGATTTCCAAATTGCTCTCTGTACATTTTTGTAAAATGTGGATTTTTGCAAATTAAAAATATGAAGAAAAATAAGCAGGTAAATATAAGAATTACGATGCAAAAATTACCTAATGATCTTTCTAAAGTGCGGCGGAACCGCGGCATTAGCGTGCTAATGCGGCCCTTCCGCGGCCCTTTTGTCTTATCTGCCATTGAATTTTGCACAGTAACTCCTATTTTTCAGTGCTGGTTTTCCTGGGAATTTTTAATATGCAGTAAACAGTTGAGCATTTTTGGGTTGTATTGGGAATCAAAGATTCGATCGGGGTTTCAAATTTTGTCTGTGTGGCTTTCCGGATAAATTTTAGAATATGTTAAAAAGTTCGACCGGATATAAATACCCAATTTTTCCCCTGTCGGGAAATTTCCAAGTGTTGGATTTTTCCGTAGTTTAACGACGTTCTAAGTAGTGCAAGTAACGCGATGGTCCCTCTAGAAGACAACAAACCTTAACTCGATTATGTGACCGTCTTGAACTGCCCTTTGAACCTTCGGGTTTGGGGCAGTACGGCGTGCCACATGTGAGGCGTTGGCTTGACCCTTCTACGGCTGGACCGTTGGTACTGAGGCACGAACTGAATGTTGTTAGACTTGTTTCATGTGTTGATCTGTATCGGGAAAACTTGGGTGTTCGATTGTTCGATCGGAAAATTTAACATTTTCTGTTCATCTGGAATGTGATACAATAATTGGAATTCACAAATAGTTATGAGATAACTGAATGAATGTTATAAACATAGCAGTTTAGTCTCACTTGATCGGTTGCCACGGAATTTTGATGTGATCAAAAGTCCGTCGCAATCACGTAGCGTACGCGGATACTCGCCGGGTAAACTTAATAGACAGCCTCGCTCTATAGCCCCGACCAAGTGACTGTAGGAGAACCCCGTCGCCGAAAGCATCCGTTCGGGTGCTCGCGGTAGCGGTGTTCCGCCTTGGTGCACTTCGTCGACGGTATCAGGGGTGCGGCCGTCTACTGAAGTTTGCGACGAGCATTCGATCAGGATGTCGGGAATCTTGTTGAATTGCCCGACTTAATATTGAAAAGAGTTTTCGATTTTGAGACTAAAATGCGGGGTTTATAATTGTTAGGCATGCGATGTCTAAGTAATTCATTTGGTCAGGCATGCGATGTCTGAGGTGGTTGCGGATTCCAACTGTTGTAGTTTTACACTTTCTTTTCTGTGACCGTAAGTGTAATATGTGATATCGCCGGTTTCGTTGCTATATGTCAACGACAATTGGGATGGACATATTTACTTACGTTGATGACATGTGATGTTATGTGTTGCTGGATATGTTATATTGGATCGTCGTGTTTGAATAGCCGGGGTTTTTTATGTGAGATGAGTGTTTTTCATTTTCTTTCATGTAAAAACTTGTATGTAATATTCTTTTATTTGGGGCGCTTCCAGGTTACGGAAGTTGTCACCGTTTGTATATTATTTACTTTTCCGCACTAGGATAGACCCAAGGAGGAGGGCACAAGTAACCGGGTTCTGGAGTCCAGTGGGAGACCAACTCGAGGAGTCGAGTCCGGGTCTCCTAACTCTAGAATTGGTAGGGTTGCTTGCCGCTCTCGTAGGGGTCTAGGGGTGTGGGTTTGGCTATTCATCACGACCGTGGAATCCGTGTTTTATACTGGCTCGTATTGAAAACACGGACGTCCTAGTATATCCAATATTTCATATGATTCTTCTGCTGCGATATCTGTGATGTGATCATGTGATGTTTTTGTGATAGATACAGTATATAGTATATATGATATATTATATAGACGTTGCTTATGTTTTACACCCGCGCTAGCCCTGCCCTGCTCTGTCGTTAGTTACCTAACCTAACGGTGCACAAGGGGACATCGAGGCGAATGTGGATGGCATAAGTGTACGTTGTATTTATCTGTGATGTTTAGGTACTAAAATGATGGGACTTCATTAATATGATTAATGAAATAAAAGAAACCTAAGATGTTGTAGAATCGAATTTCAAAATAAAACAGGTAGCTACAGTTCTTGCTTTGCACAGCGATATATATGATATATCCTGCACCTTATTCGATGAGGAAAGGACCGAGATCCCTTCACCGGGAGTGACTCCTTTAGCAATAACTGGCAGATGCTACACACTCGGTTTGTCTTTTGATTGCTTTTAAGAGTTTTTACTTTGCACAGTGATATATATGATATATCCCGCACCTCATTCGACGAGGAAAGGACCGACGATCCCTTCACCGGGAGTGACTCCTTTAGCAAAACTAGAAAAGCCTAAAAAACACTCCATTTCAAAATTCATTCGATCCTACAACGATATCAAGTTCATTACGCAATAGGTTTTCAGAAAAACCTGTCGTAGCCCTCCGTCATTTCAGATAAGTAGTAGTTAGTATTCGTGCTGCGTTTGTTGGCCTTTGTCAAGGCGCAGTGTGCGGTAGCTAACTGGTGCTTATCTGCTTATGCATATGATGCAGATTGAGTTAGGGTAGTCGTGCGACCTTGTTGGCCTTTGTCAAGGGCCGTGCGGGTGGGTTTAATTCAATCAGGAAATGACGGGTTGAACTTGACTAGCATCCTATGGTTTGTTGGCCTTTGTCAAGGTCATAGGAGGTTAGGGGCAAAATATTATCGGGAATTTCAAGTGTTGAAATTTGCAATGAAATTGCATACCTTCTATGAGATAGTTGGATCCCGATACCCGCTGCGAGTAAGTGTTACTCCTGGGAGAGTTTTATACATTAAAATTAGCCGATCAAGTAGGTGTCTAGAAAGGTGTTAACGAGGTTACGCCTCTGGGAAAACGAGGTTTACATTAATTAGGTTCGTACGAAAGCACGGGGGACCTCCCTCAAAGTACCGACACTGGCCTGGCTGAAAGATTGGCGAACTTGTAGTGTGTAATTAATCCCGGCTAGTCTTTCCTTTTAGGGTTTGAAGGAAGATTTGATAAAAAGCAGTGGGAGCCATCCTGATTAGATAAAATAATAACCAATCTATTCTTGCAAGAGCGCACGCTGAGTGTTTTCTTCTCTCTCTCTCCTGGTAGCGACCAAATCACGCCTTAATCAAGATAATAATACGGATTATTGACCGAACCCGCTTGTTATACTGAGCTGGGGAACGTTGGTCCCGCGCCACCTTATAATTGTTATAAGACAGAGCAGGAAATTAGGGAATACCAGATTTCCCGTGCCGCCCAAACGAGGAGAGTGCATGATGATGCATCATCTTCGGGTGTGTTCATTATACAGAACTGTTTCTCAGTATTCTTTACGTCCTGGGTATGTGATACCAGATCAGGATCCCAGATATGTAATCTGTTACATAGGGCTACAGAAAGGTAGAAAAACTGAGAACGGGTGATGAGTTTCATGAGGCAGAAAACGGGGCAAGTGTTGCAGCCAAGTTTGTCGGTCACTGTCACCCTGTATTACCGATACATTGATTCTGAACGAATGTTGTTAGATACCGAACCTGATATACAAAATCATATCAGTCTCTTTATTAGTAAAGAAAGGATATAATTTTGTATTGTTGGATAATGTTTTGAACATTTCCTATATCAAAAGTTGATCGGTTCAGGCACGTTATCTAAAAGCGTTGATGTTCTAAATCAAACTACAGTTCTTATTATATGGAACACACACAAGAGGAAGAGTTCAGAAATGAACGAATCCTTCTTGAGGCATTATAGACTAGGTCATATCAATGCGACCCGACTAGCTGAAGTTACATGTAGATGCATATTTAAATCAGTTTGAATTTACATCTCATGAAACTTGCGAGTCATGTCACAAAGATAAAATGACCTCAGCTCTGTTTATTGGAAACAGAGAAAGAGTTAGTGAACTCTTGGGATGATACATGTTGATATATGTAGGTCCCCTGTCTACACATGCCAAGACTGGTTCTTTATACTTCATTACGTTCTCTGATAATCTTTCGAGTTTCAGACCTATGTTCCTGTTGAAACACAAGTCCGAACCTTTTGAGATATTCACAGAATATAAGCGAGAAGTAGAGAACCAGAATAAGGGTATAAGTATTATGTCCTATGATGAGATCAAGGAGGAGAATACTTGAGCACGGAAATCCTGGACTATTCTAAAGGAGAATGAGATTCTCTCTCACCATTACTCCTCCGTATACACCATAGCACGATGGTATATCGGGGAGGAGCAGATACACCCTATTTGATATGGTGTGCTCTATGATGAGTGTTACTGAGTTACCTTTTTCCTTTTGGGAGTTATGCACTTGAGAAGTTGCATACCTGTTGAATAGGTTCGAATCAAATCAGTTGCCTACCGCTTCATATGTGATATGGAAAGGGAAGAGCCCATGTCTTAAGCTGGTTAAGATTTGGGGTTGTCCGGGCTATGTCTAAAAGCATAATCCGAACAAGCTCGAGGCAAGGTCTGTTGTGTAGAACTGGAAGTGTTTCAGCTATACAAACTACAGCAGATGATTTGGTACAACCAAAGGATTCAGTAGATACCAACGAACCTCAGCCTCTCCGCCGATCTAGCAGGGTTCCTCACCCACCTGAGAGATACTTTGGTTTCTCGATGACAGTGGGAGCGAGGATTGCATCATGAGATGATGACCCAACTAGTTTCGAGCTGGCCATCAGGAGTGGGACTCTGTAAGAATGGCTGGATGCTTAGTGATCTGAGATGGAATCCTTATACACCAACAAAGTATGGACTTTGGTTGCTATATCTGAAGGGTTAAATCCCCATCAGGAGCAAGTATATCTTGAGAAGATTACTTGGTGTACATGGAAAAGTTGAGACTTTCAAAGCTAGACTTGTTAAAAGTTTGCATCATTGACCAGGTATGGATAATGATGAAACCTTTTCAAGTAGCTATGCTTAAGTCCATCCAGATCCTACTTGTCACGGCTACATACCATGACTACGATATCTGGTGGTTGGGTGTCATGACTGCTTTTCTAAATGATGTTTTAGAAGAGTGCGTCTATAAGTACACAGCCAGAGGGCTTCGTAGACAGTGGGAGCAGCGGAAACGTGTGCAAGATGCTTTATAGGATAAAGCAGGCATCGCGGAGTTGGAACATCTATTTTGATGAAGCGGTCAAAGAGTTTGACATCATCAAAATGGTAGATGAACCTTGTATATACAAAAAGGTAGTAGGGAGTATGGTGACGATCCTCGTAGAGTACGTGGATGACATACTCTTGATAAGAAAGGAGTTTCTTATGCTACGCTCGATCAATCTCCGCTTATCACAAAGATTCTCCATAAAGGATTAAAGTGATACCTACTAAATCCTGGATTTTGGATCTATGAGATAGATCTAAATGGATGTTAGGATTCTCACTAGTTGTAGTGAGATGGTATCAATCGATCCAGGGGAGAATCACTGGAAGTGTTCCAGAGTGATAAAGACGACTGAATGTCAGTCACAGGCATTGTCTTTACCCTCAGTGCAGGGACGGTATGTTGGAAGAGTTCCAAGCTGGATACCGTGACATACTAGACGATAAAGGCTCAATACATCGCTACTTAAGATGCTACCAAAGAGGCTGTTTGGGTGTATATTGGTTCATGAAATGAACTACGTTCCAACCATTGTGAGACAATGGAGTTGTGGCTTATGCCAAGGAACGCCCGTCCCATCAGTGATCCAGACATATTCTAAGGCAGTATCACTTGATCATGGAGATGGTTGATCTCCAGGGGATCGAGGTTAGGAGAGTAGACTCAGAGGACAACACAGCGGATCCACTCACAAAGGCCTGTTCCCAGAGAGAGATTTTTATGGGATGGTTGAGTATGAGATACTGCAACCACTGCTACAGATGGCCCTAGTGCAAGTGGGAGATTGTTAGTTATATGTATGCCCTAGAGGCCATTACTGTACATAGGATGTATATTGTAGTGGATGCTGGGACATATATAGGAAGGACTTTCTTGCTCGACATGATAGTATGCTATCTGGTTACCCTTTACCTTAACTTGTATGCTGATTGTCTCTCTGTTACATGTTGGTAAAGCCCTTAGGATCTGTACTTGACTACCTGGACTATGATGCGGATCATACTAGTGGGGACATGGTAGTCCATAAGTACATCCTTCAAAGTCCCTAGTCGTGGGTGTATCGAGACGGGGCATCGATATACCAGAGTAGACTAGCGTATACCTTCTCGACCCATACAGATGGGCGATGGATGATCCCATATCCATCGGTGTTTGACATCAAAGATGATATACGGGTGCTCAGTAGAGACTGGGTACACTGGACGGACTCGCCGAGAACTCCCAGATGGTATTATACCTCACGTCAGATGGCAGTTCTCTGGTGACACTGGTACAGAGTAGTCTGTTGACCCGAGATCGTCATAGAGTCTTGTGTGGTTCCCACTGTGCTTTGATTTCCATCTTACCACGTCCAAGAGGGCGTGCAAAACGGTGGTTTTTGGGTACAGTCCCGAGTCACATGGAGGCAATGAGCGATAGGAGGGGATTCGTCTCTCCCGGTATAGGGAGTTGATGTTGCGCTGTGTTCGATTGGCTATAACAGGAAATTCCTGGCCACGGATGCTAAGATTTACTGGTAAGTGTTACCAGTAGTTTCTCGAACAGTTATAGACCTCATATCGACACGACTTATCGAGCTATTGGGGTCTGACGTTTACCACCCCTAGGCGAGACATGCGACATATCTGACGATCAGACCGGACTGTACGGTAGTGTTACTGGTCGGATTCTCTGGAGTGTGAGCGGGCTTGCTCGTCGATCTTCAGATCGCTCAATACCCGGGTGGCCGTTACGTTTAGCAGACCGCTTGCGGCTTGTGGATGTTTGATATGATCATCATCCGCTGCCGGCGTATTGACGAGTCTTTAGAGTCCTACACAGAGGTTTCCTGGCTCAAGCGAAACGAAATAGGAGCGCATATGAGATATGTGCGGGACCGAGAATAATGCGTGTATGTGATATCGTATTCTATTCTCGCGATGAATGTATCGAATGGTTGTATGCGATATAACCTGGTTATCAATTCAAGCGTTGATTCGATAAGCCGATACATTGTATACTAGTCGGTTGTGTGCGACATGACCGGATCATTGAATCAAGTGTTGATTTAATGATTTAATGTATAATAATATATTTGATATATTACTTTGCATTAACTAGTATCGGTTCACTTTAAAATGGATTTTCTCGCTCGGATGTGCGCATTACATATGCGATATGATTTTGTGCACTTGCTTGTATCATGTTTGATGATGCATGCTTTTTGGTTAAGTGTAAAGTATTAAA
The DNA here is from genome assembly GCA_030015575.1 of Agapanthus africanus. NCBI lineage: Eukaryota > Viridiplantae > Streptophyta > Magnoliopsida > Asparagales > Amaryllidaceae > Agapanthus > Agapanthus africanus. The sequence continues at coordinate 449,769,881 of CM057341.1, read as the reverse complement.
CCTTGGTTAATGAAATGGTTAGGGTTTATAATTTAGTTATTCATTTATCTTATTTAGTTATCCATTTATTTTTGATAAATGAATAAAAGAAAGAGAAAAGGATGGTGGCTTCTTTTGTTGTTTTGTTAAAGCTTCATGAAGCTTTGACTTAGTCCACTATTCTTATCTCATCCTTAACCCTAACCATACCACTCAACCATGATTAATTCTCTACACTAAACCATGGTTCTAAGATGATAAGAATGTATTATTCTTTTCTTTTTAGAATTATCTTATCATAAGCTTCTTCTTCTTCTTCCTTGACTTCAAGAAGAAAAGCTTCACCTCCATCAATGGTGATTGATGCATATGAGTGAGAAATCCAATTCTAAAGTCTACCCACTTCCTATTTCTTCATCCTCTACCTCTTGCCAAGTAGTAGAGTGTGTTTACTTCACAAGTTTCAGGACTTGGTGAAGTTGTGAGCTTGATCTAGCGATGCCTCGACGTAGATCATCTTCGGCATGGACATCGACAACCTAGCTTGCCCATTCTCCGACGAAGCCGACTCTAGAGCCCGGATTTGATTTGGACAGCGGAGAGGACCTCGTTGCGGAGCTATGGAGGTGGAGCACCGGATCTATAAAGGTTGTATTTCCGTATTCTCATTAGTTAAGTGTTAACTAGTTAGTCTTTTCGCCTAAATTTTCTAGCAATCGATCGTAGTTTAGGGTTTCTCGGCACCGTATTTTTTGAAATTGGCATGGTTTATGCCTTGGGAGACCTCTCTAGTGTGCCTAGGAACCCTACAATAATCCGCCGTTTGGCGAAGAGCTAGCTCCCGCTTGGGGATGCCTCTATCATCTTCATGTATTTGTGGTTTTGGATCAAAATATACAAAGGAGGTGCTGCCCAAATTTTCAAAAAAAGATGAAACATGTTTTTTTTAAACTTGCATAATCCACTTGCATTTTTATGTTCCTTTTCTATGCATTTAAGCACACTTGATTTCATTATACCTTTATTCCAAAAACTTCACCTCCTTTATTTTCTTAAAAAGGTTTAGATTTCTGGGTTTCAGCTTACATGAATTCCGTTACGCCTTTAGACGTTGCGTGATTCAAGTGCTGGTCACGAGCAAATATTTTAGGTCATGACAAAGTTGGTAACATAGCGTTAGGTTTAACCTTGGTTCGAGTCTACGTTTGACTATGCGGAGTCTAGGGCGGGTATGTATTTAGGAACCTAGGCTTGACCATACAAAACTTAGACTTGAACGGGGGGGTATTAGACCCGAACTTTCGTTTCATAGGCTGACCCTGATTGATGGAGTAGGTAGCTTGAGTAGAGTGACGTACCGTACGTATGTTCCGCGGCATATTTACGAAACGATACTCTGTAGGGTTACTAGGCACTCTAACAAGGTTCTACAAGGCATCAACCATGCCCGATTAAAATTTTAGCCGTGCCGAACAACCCTAAACAAGATCTTTGCTAGATTATTAGGGTTTCACATTCAAGTAAATATCATTTACAACTAAGTGAATACGAAATACAACCTTTGTAGATCGGTCCTTCACTTCTATAGCTCCTTGTTGTAGTCCATTCGCTGCGATCATGGTCCCCCCGGGCTCTTGCATGGCTTCACGAGGCAGAATGAGCGTCCTTGCTTGAAGTCTTCGAGGCCGAAGATGATCTACGTCGAAGGAATACGAATTCAAGCTTCTTCTTCACTAACTAGAGAATTAGTGAAGCAAACAACCTAAACTAAAGTGCTAGTCTAGTAGAGGATGAGGAAATAGGAAGTGGGTACACCTTAGAATTATTTATCTCACATTTATTTCTCACTTAATCAAAACCTAGAGAGCTTTTGAGCTCAAGGAAGAAGATGAACAAAATAAAGAGAGAAGGATAATGATCAAGTGAGAAAGCTAACCATGGTGAGTGAGTATCATATACTAACTCATGTAGAGACATAACCATGGCTAATCCTAATGGTTGGGTTAACAAATATCCAAAGTAAAAACAAACCTAGTGGACTTAGTCAATGCATCTACAAGCTTCCAAAAGCTTCTTGCATTTTTCTAATCTTCCACTAATTTTGTAATTACTTTAAATATTAAACCCAACATAACAAATAGCATGGTGTAAGTCTCATACACCCATGAATGTTGTATCAACAACCATGATACAAAAAGAAAACACATTTTAATATATATCATATATATATTGAAGTTGTGCACATGTGAGAAAATCCTTCAATGAACAAATGTTAGTTAATGTAAATTAGTATATCATATATACAATTATACACTAAATTATTAAATCAACACTTGACTTAATAATCCGGTTATATCTCATATAACCAACTAACATCCAATATATCGACTTATCGAATCAACACATGATTCGATAACCCGGTTATATCACATATAACCGACCGATACAAAAAGTCGCGAGAATAGAATACGGTATCACATACACGCATTATTCTCGGTCCCGCACATATTACATATGCGCTCCTATTTTGTTTTTCCTGAGCCAGTAAAACCTCTATGTAGGACTCTAAAGACTCGTCAATACGCCGACAGTAGGTGATGATCACATCAAGCACCCACAAGCCGTCAGCGGAACTAGCTGGACGTAACGGCAACCCAGGTATTGAGTGATCAGAAGATCAGCAAGCAAGCCCGCTCCAACTCCTGAAAAAGCCTAACGGTAACACTTGTCGTACAGTCCGGTCTCCTCGTCTGATATGTCGCATATCAAGTCTAGGGGTGGTAAACGTCAGACCCCAATAACTGATAAGTCGTGCCGATGTGAGGCTCATAACGGGTCGAGAAACAACTGGTAACACTTACCAGTAAATCTCTAAATCAGCCCTGGCCAGGAACTTCCCTGTTAATGTCAATCGAGCACAGCGCAACATCAACCCACAGTACTGGGAGAGACGAAACCCCTCCTATCGCTCATTGCTTCCATGTGACTCGGGACTGTACCCAAAAACCACCCTTTTGCACGCCCTCTTGGACGTGGTAAGGTGGAAATCAAAGCACAGTGGGAATCGCACAAGACTCTATGACGATCTCGGGTCTACAGAATAACCTGTACAAGTGTCACCAGAGAACTGCCATCTGACGTGAAGTATAATACCATCTGGGAGTTCTCGGCGAGTCCGTCCAGTGTACCCAGTCTCCACTGAGCACCCGTATACCATCTCTGATGTCAAACACCATTGGATATGGGATCATCCATCGCCCATCTCATGGGTCGAGAAGCGTAAACGCCAGTCTACTCTGGTATATCGATGCCCTGTCTTGATACACCCATGACTAGAAACATTAAAGGATGAACTTATGGACTACCATGGCCCCACTAGTATGATCTGCATCATAGTCCTGGTAGTCAAGTACACATCCTAAGGGCTTTACTAACATGTAACTATAAGACAGTATCAAGAGACATGTAAACATGTTAAGATAAAGAGCAACCAGATAGCATACTATCATATCGAGCAAGAAAGTCCTCTCTATATATGTCCAAGCATCCAATATAATATACATCATCTGTACAATACTGGCCTCTAGGGCATACATACAACTAACAATCTCCCACTTGCACTAGGGCCAGCTGCTGTAGTATCGCATACCAAGCATCCTGAAGAGTCTCTCAAACTGTATCTGGGGAATGGCCTTCGTGAGTGGATCCGCAGTGTTGTTCTTCGTGTCAATCCTCCTGACCTCAATCTCCCGGCAATCTACTATCTTCCGGATCAGGTGATACCGCCTCAGAATATGCCTGGATCGCTGATAGGACCTGGGTTTCTTGGCCAAAGACACCGCTCCATTGTTATCACAATACAAAGGTATTGGATGCTCAATGGATGGAACCACTCCAAGTTCGGTAATGAACTTCTTGATCCAGACAGCCTCTTTGGTAGCATCGTTGGCAGCGATGTATTCAGCCTCCATCGTCGAGTTTGCCACGGTTTCCTGCTTGGAACTCTTCCAGCTAATCGCCCCTCCGTAAAGGGTAAAGACAAATCCCGGGTGCGACTTAGAGTCGTCCTTACCACTCTGGAAGCTCGAATCGGTAAAGGACTCCACTTAGATTTCTCCGTTATCATACACCAAGAGCATCTCTTTAGTCCTTCGCAAGTACTTGAGAATGCTCTTCACAGCTGTCCAGTGACTCTCTCTAGGATTAGCTTGATACCTACTCACTACACTTAGTGAGTGTGCTACATCAGGTCTGGTACATACCATCGCGTACATGATAGAGCCTACAGCCGAAGCATAGGGTATCCCTTGCATGCGAGCTCTCTCCAAATCAGTCTTAGGAGACATCTCTTTGGAGAGAGTGAGTCCAGAGATCGTGGGTAAGTTCTCACGCTTGGATTCTTCCATACTAAACCTCTTTAGTATTGTGTCAATGTATCTGGATTTGGACAATCCAAATATCCTTTTAGATCTATCTCTATAGATCATAATTCCCAGTATGCAGGAAGCATCACCTAGATCTTTCATTGAGAATCTTTGTGATAAGAAGAGCTTGACCGATTGCAGCATAGGAATGTCATTTCCTATCAAGAGTATGTCGTCTACGTACAATACGAGGAAGACAACCTTACTCTCTACCACCTTCTTGTAGATACAAGGTTCATCTACGTTTTTGACGAAATCAAACTCTTTGATAACGACGTCAAAGCAGATGTTCCAACTCCGCGATACTTGCTTTAATCCATAAATGGATTTAAGCAGCTTGCACACCTTCCCGCTGCTCCCACTAGCTACGAAGTCCTCTGGCTGAGTCATTTACACGCTCTCTTCTAAATCACCATTTAGAAAGGCGGTCTTAACATCCATTTCCCAGATTTCGTAGTCATGATATGCAGCGATGGAAAGCATAATCCGGATGGATTTAAGCATAGCCACTGGAGAAAAGGTTTCGTCATAGTCCACACCTGGTCTGTGACGAAAACCCTTTGCAACAAGTCTAGCTTTGAAAGTCTCCACTTTCCCATCTACACCAAGTTTTTTCTTGAAGATCCACTTGCTCCCAATGGGTTTTACCCCTTCAGGAGCATCTTCCAAAGTCCATACTTTGTTGGTGTACATGGATTCCATCTCGGACCACATTGCATCCAGCCATTTCACTGAGTGCACACTCGTGATGGCCTGCTCGAAGCTAGTTGGGTCATAATTCTTCATGATGCAATCCTCGCTCCCACAATGAGAAAACCGTAGTATCTCTCAGGTGGGTGAGGAACCCTACCAGATCGGCGGAGCGGCTGTGGTTCTTCGGGAACTACGGAATCCACCGGTTCAACCAAATCTTCTGTCATAGTCTGTATTGCTGGAACCTCTTCCAGTTCTACCTCAGAGCCACTAATTTCTTGTGCAAGAAATTCCTTTTCTAAAAAGGTGGCATGTTGAGCAACAAACACCCTTTGTTCCTCATTGTGGTAGAAGATATACCCTCGCGAATGCTTGGGATATCCAACAAACTTACACAAAACAGACCTTGCCTCGAGTTTGTCCGGTTTTTGTCTTTTGACATAGGCCGGACAACCCCATATCTTAATAAAATTAAGATATGGTATCTTCCCCTCCCATATCTCATATGGGGCGGTAGGTACAGATTTGGTAGGAACCCTATTCAGTAGGTATGCCGCTGTCTCCAGTGCACATCCCCAGAAGGAAATAGGTAACTCAGCTATGCTCATCATAGAGCGCACCATATCTAATAGGGTGCGGTTCCTCCGTTCTGATACACCGTTGTGCTGTGGTGTATATGGAGTAGTTAGTTGAGAGAGAATCCCATTCTCTTTTAGGAAGTCCAGGAATTCATTGCTCAAGTATTCACCTCCTCGATCAGATCGAAGGATTTTAATACTTTTCCCAGTTTGGTTCTCTACTTCTTGTTTATATTCTCTAAATTTCTCAAAAGCTTCTGATTTGTGTTTCATTAGGAATACATATCCGAATCTAGAGAGATCGTCAGTGAATGTAATGAAGTACAAAGAACCAGCTCTGGCATGTGTAGACATGGGACCGCATACATTGCTATGTATCAGTCCCAAGAGTTCAGTAACTCTTTTTCCGTGTCCCGTAAACGGAGTTTTGGTCATCTTGCCTTTGAAACATGACTGGCAAGTGTCATAAGATGAAAATTCGAACGGTTTCAAATATCCATCCTTATACAACTTAGCTAGCCGTGTCGCGTTTATATAACCAAGTCTACAATGCCACAAGAAGGATTCGTTCATTTCTGAACTCTTCCTCTTGTGTGTGTTTGTTATGCTTAGAACTGTTGATTGATTTAGAACATAAATGCCATTGCACAACGTGCCTGATCCAAACAACTTTTGGTTTAGAAAAATGTTCATAACATTATCCTGTAATACAAAATTATATCCCTCTTTACTTAATAAAGAAACCGATATAATGTTGCATATCAGGTTCGACATGTAATAGCATTCGTTCAGAATCAATGTATTACAAGTTGGTAATACTAGGTGATATTCCCCGATGGTTCTAGCTGCAACAATTGCACCATTTCCAACCCTTACGTCTTTATCACCTTCTCTAAGTTCTCTACCATTCCTCAGCCCATGTAACTGATTACATATATGGGATCTTGACCTGGTATCTAATACCCAGGACGTAGAGCAAATGGAGAAACAGTTCTCTGTAACGAAAACACCCGAAGAAAATACATCAACATGTACTTTCATCATCGGGTGGCATGGGAATCCTGGTATTCCCCTGTATCCTATTCAGTCTTATAACTTTTATAAGAAAGAACGGAACCAACGTTCCCCAGCATAGTATAACATGTGGGTTCGGTCAATACATCCATATTATTATCTTGATTAAGGCATGATATGGTCGCTACCTGGAGAGAGAGAAGAAGAAAAACACTTTAGCGTATGCTCTTGCAAGATCAGATTGGTTATTATATTATCTAATCAGGATGGCTCCCACTGTTTTAATCAAATCTTACTTCAAACCCTAAAAGGAAAGACTAGCCGGGATTAATTACATCCTACAATTTCGCCATTCTTTCAGCCAGGCCAGTGCCGGTACTTTGAGGGAGGTTTCCCGTGCTTTCATACAGACCTAATTAAAGTAAATCTCGTTTTCCCAGAGGCATAACCCCATTGACACCTTTCTAGACACCTACTTGATCGGCTAATTGTCCTGTGTAAAACTCTCCCAGGAGTAACAATTACTCGCAGTGGGTATCGGGATCCAACTATCTCATAGAAGGTATGAAATTTCATTGCAAATTTCAACACTTGAAATTCCCGATAATATTTTTCCCCATGCATCCCATGACCTTGACGGAGGTCAACAAACCACAGGGTGCAAGTCAAGTTCAACCCGTCATTTCTTGATTGAATCAAACCCACCCGCACGACCCTTGACGGAGGTCAACAAGGTCGTACGACTACCCTCATCCAATCTGCATCATATGCATAAGCAGATAAATACTAGTTAGCTACCGCACACTACGCCTTGACGGAGGTCAACAAACGTAGCATGAATACTAAGTAGGACTTATCTGAAATCACGGAAGGCTATGACAGGTTTTTCTGAAAACCTATTGCGTAATGAACTTGATATCGTTGTAGAATCGTGTGAAATTTTGAAAAGGAGTGTTTTTGAGGCTTTTACTAGTCTTGCTAAAGTGGTCATTCCCGGTGAAGGGATCTCGGCTCTTTCCTCATCGAATAAGGTGCAGGACATATCATATATATCACTATGCAAAGAAAGACTCTAAAAGCAATCAAAATACAAACCGAGTGCTGTAGCATCTGCCAGTTTTGCTAAAGAGGTCACTCCCGGTGAAGGGTTCTCGGCTCTTTCCGCATCGAATAAGGTGCAGGATATATCATATATATCGCTATGCAAAGCAAAAACTGTAGCTATCTTTTTTGAAAATTTGATTCTACAACATCTATTAGGTTTCTTTTTCATTCATTAATCATATTAATGAAGTCCCATCATTTAAGTCACCTAAGCATCACAGATAAATATGACGTACACTTATGCCATCCGCATTCGCCTCGATGTCCCCTCGTGCACCATTAGGTTAGGTAACTAACGGCAGAGTGGGGCAGGGCTAGCGCGGATGTAAAACATAAGTAACGTCTATATAATATATCATATATGCTATATACAATATCTATCACAACATATCAAATGATCACATCACAGATATCGCAGCAGAAGAAACATATGAAATAATAGATATACTAGGAGGTCCATGTTTTATTTTGAGCCTTTATAAAACACGGATTCCACGGTCGCGATGAATAGCCAAACCCACACCCCTAGACCCCTACGAGAGCGGCAAGCAACCCTACCAATTCTAGAGTTAGGAGACCCAGAATCGACTCCTCGAGTTGGTATCCCACTGGACCCTAGAACCCGGTTACTTGTGCTCCCCTCCTTGGGTCTACCTAATGCGGAAAAGTAAATAATATACAATGGTGACAGCATCCTCATCCCGGAAGTGCCCCAATAAAAGAATATTACATCCAATGAATTTTACATGAATGAAAATAAAAACCCCCATCTCACATAAAGCCCCCGGCTATTAAGAACACGACGATCCAATATAACATATCCAGCAACACATAACATCTCATGTCATCAACGTAAGTAAATATGAGCATCCTAATTTTCGTTGACATATAGCAACGAAATCGGCGATATCACATATTACACTTACGGTCGCAGAAAAAAAAGTGTAAAACTACAACATTTGGAATCCGCAATCTCTTTAGACATCGTAAATCCGAAATATCACATACTTCGCATTTATTGCCTAACTATATGAATTCCACATATTGTATCACATTCCAGATAAATAGACAGTATTAAACTTTCCGATCGAATAATAAAATACCCAAGATTTCCTAAATAGCTCAACACTTGAGCGGAGTTCAAAAATTCCAGAATAAGTCACAGTACCAAAGGTCCAGCCGTAGAAGGGTCAATCCAATGCCTCACATGTGGCATGCCGTACTGCCCCAAACCCTAAGGTTTAGAGGCAGTTCAGACGGTCACATAATCGAGTTAAGGGTTGTTTTCTTCTAGAGGTCCATCGTTTTACTTGCACGTTTTTCCGAAAGATTTAAACTCAAGAAAAATTCAACACTTGAAAGTTTTTCGTGTCGGGAAAAAGTGAGTTAATGATATCCGTTCGAATATTTTAATACTTTCTAAATTATCCCGAAAACAGAACGAAATTAAACTTTCCGATCGAATCAACGAATGCAAAATAATCCCCAGAACACTCAACACTTGAGTCAGATTAAAAATACCCAGAGTCATGTAGGAACACCTAAGGATAATACTGTGCAAACACGTGTCAATGATGCCAAAGTACGGCCGCGGAACCGCCGCGGGAAGCAGGTTCCTGCCGCGGTACCGCGGCGACTTCATGGTATCTTGGCTTCGTGTTTCATGGTAATTCTTAGAATTCCCTGCTGATTTTTTTAAGTATTTTTAATACAGAAAAAATCACATTCTTAAAAATTGTCCAGAGAGGGGTTCAAAGTCGGTGTTTCGGGGTTCGATCGGAGTTTTAATTTCGTATACACGTCGCCTAATACTCTAGCTAGTCTCTGATACCACTGTAGGGTTACTAGGCACTCTAACAAGGTTCTATAAGGCATCAACCATGCATGATTAAAATTTTAGCCGTGCCGAACAACCCTAAACAAGATCTTTGCTAGATTATTTGGGTTTCACATGTAAGTAAATATCATTTACGACTAAGTGAATACGAAATACAACCTTTGTAGATCGGTCCTTCACTTCTATAGCTCCATGTTGTAGTCCCTTCGCTGCGATCATGGTCCTCCTGGGCTCTTGCATGGTTTCACGAGGCAGAAGGAGCGTCCTTGCTTGAAGTCTTCGAGGCCGAAGATGATCTACGTCGAGGGAATACGAACTCAAGCTTCTTCTTCACTAACTAGAGAATTAGTGAAGCAAACATCCTAAACTAAAGTGCTAATCTAGTAGAGGATGAGGAAATAGAAAGTAGGTACACCTTAGAATTATTTATCTAACATTTATTTCTCACTTAATCAAAACCTAGAGAGCTTTTGAGCTCAAGGAAGAAGAAGAACAAAATAAAGAGAGAAGGAAAATGATCAAGTGAGAAAGCTAACCATGGTGAGTGAGTATCATATACTAACTCATGTAGAGACATAACCATGGCTAATCCTAATGGTTGGGTTAACAAATATCCAAAGTAAAAACAAACCTAGTGGACTTAGTCAATGCATCCACAAGATTCCATAAGCTTCATGCATTTTTCAAATCTTCCACTAATTTTGTAATTACTTTAAATATTAAATCCAACATAAAAAATAGCATGTTGTAAGTCTCATACACCCATGAATGTTGTATCAACAACCATGATACAAAAAGAAAACACATTTTAATATATATCACATATATATTGTGCACATGTGAGAAAAATCCTTAAGTGAACAAATGTTAGTTAATGTAAATTAGTATATCATATATACAAATATATACTAAATTATTAAATCAACACTTGACTTATATCTCATATAACCGACTAACATCCAATGTATCGACTTATCGAATCAACACATGATTCGATAACCTGGTTATATCACATATAACCGACCTATACAAAAGTCACGAGAATAGAATACGGTATCACATACACGCATTATTCTCAGTCCCGCACATATCACATATACGCTCCTATTTCGTTTTTCCTGAGCCAGTAAAACCTCTCTGTAGGACTCTAAAGACTCGTCAATATGCCGACAGTAGGTGATGATCACATCAAGCACCCACAAGCCGTCAACGGTACTAGCTGGACGTAACGGCTACCCGGGTATTGAGTGATTAGAAGATCAGCAAGCAAGCCCACTCCAACTCCTGTAAAAGCCTAACGGTAACACTAGCCGTACAGTCCGGTCTCCTCGTCTGATATGTCGCATATCAAGTCTAGGGGTGGTAAATGTCAGACCCTAATAACCGATAAGTCGTGCCGATGTGACGCTCATAACGGGTCGAGAAAATACTGGTAACACTTACCAGTAAATCTCTAAATTAGCCCTGGCCAAGGACTTCCCTGTTATGGCCAATCGAGTACAGCGCAACATCAACCCCCAATACCGGGAGAGACGAAACCCCTCCTATCGCTCATTGCCTCCATGTGACTCGGGACTGTACCCAAAAACCACCCTTTTGCACGCCCTCTTGGACGTGGTAAGGTGGAAATCAAAGCACAGTGGGAATCACATAAGACTCTATGACGATCTCGAGTCTACATACTAACCTGTACAAGTTTCACCAGAAAACTGCCATATGACGTGAGGTATAATACCATCTGGGAGTTCTCGGCGAGTCCGTCCAGTGTACCCAGTCTCCACTGAGCACCCGTATACCATCTCTGATGTCAAACACCAATGGATATTGGATCATCCATCGCCTATCTCATGGGTCGAGAAGCGTGTACGCTAGTCTACTCTGGTATATCGATGCCCTGTCTCGATACACCCATGACTAGGAACATTAAAGGATGAACTTATGGACTACCATGGCCCCACCAGTATGATCTGCATCATAGTCCTGGTAGTCAAGTACACATCGTAATGGCTTTACCAACATGTAACTATAAAACAGTATCAAGAGACAAGTATACATGTTAAGATAAAGAGCAACCAGATAGCATACTATCATATCGAGCAAGAAAGTCCACTCTATATATGTCCAAGCATCCAATATAATATACATCATCTGTACAATACTGGCCTCTAGGGCATACATACAACTAACATACTCCACTTAAGAAACCTTAGGATGTACATATTTTGAGATCTGTGATTCTCTTCTTATCCTTGATTATACATCCATTTGAGATCCTTGATTTTATTTGTTCCATGATCATACTCTCATTGATGCTGTTCCTTCTTATGATCATGTATCCATTCCGGATCTGTCGTTTCCTTTCATGCCGTTGAGCTGCTTCCTTCGATACTCGATTGAGGTTCCTGTCACCATGTTTGAGCACAGATTGAGCTGCTGCTTGTGTTACGGTATGGGCGAGCTCGTCTGGTATGGGGGCCGACCATTGTGTTTTCTGTTGACATGGGAACATCTCGATGTAGTGTTGTGTTGTGACCTCCTGTTTAGGTGTGTGTTTGGTTTTGCACCGGATGATCGGGCCATCGATAGAGCTGACAGTTGCGAGAGGACTGTCGATGTACAACATACCCCAGAGATATTGATGTCGCCTACCATGTAGACAGATGACCCAGCTGTTGCTGAGATTGATAGGATGTCGCTTCCAGAGCTTACGAGCTGAGATCGCCGGAGCTTCCAGGCAGAAATGCGACAGATAATAGCTAGTCTTTTCCGAGTTGAGAGGCGAAGGTGATTCATCAGATTGATGCGCCGACGCAGGCCCGGTTGAGTTGAAGATTTTCAGTATGAAGAGTCTTACTTAGATCTAGAGCAGATCGATCCAGAGATGGCTGCTGATGTATCGCCTTTTCTGGAGGATTGAGGCATTGTTTAGCGTGCGGACGGAGGGTATTCACATGTTGTATAGGCGAAGTTAAAAAGGTTTGAACGAGTGTCAGGAAACCATTTTCCCAAGTTTAAAGTGTTCGGAGGAACATCCAGGTAATTCTGTAGACCCTCTAGAAGAATGAAACCCTAACTCGACATGATGACCATGGAACCACTTTGAACCTTAAGGTTTGTAGCAGTTTAGCGGTGCCATCAGTGAGGCTTGGGTTTTCCCTTCTACGGCTAATCCAGAGGTGCTGTGGTATGTACCATATATCTTTAGACTGCGCTCAGGTATTAAGCCTTCGGGAAATTTTGGGGCCTTGATGACTCGATCGAAAAGTTTGACGTCGTCCAGATACCATGTGATAAGAGATCGGCAAGCTGACCAGCTTCGGATAGAGGACCTCACCCAGATTCGTTGTGAGTTGATCGAGAGCGGACTAGTATAGAGTATTCCTCCGATGGTTGGGAGGAGTTTCCGAGGACGCGTTCGGCCAGATATCTTCCACAGAGTGATGAAGATACAGAGTATACGATTTCGAGTCCGTGTGAGAGACTTCGGATTGACCGTGGCCGAGAACAGAAGCAGTACGCAGATAGCAAGACGTGACGTTGAAGCGGACGATGATAAAGGCGAGTGGAGCCATAGGTTCATGCGCGATGCTGACGAGCTGTTGCTACTCCCCGTCGAGATTAGAGATCTGATATGTATACAGTGACGTTGGGATACGGCCTGTTCCCGAGGGAAGGTGTGCAGAACACGCAGATGTCCAGAAAACGAGAAAAGATTATGCAAGAGTTCCAGCCTCCGTACAGTTCGGCATAGGAGAGATCGGAAGAGACCTTGAGCAGGATTCCTTCCGGGACACTGCTGCAATGAGACTTGCACCCAGGATCAGATGAGTCACGTGTATTCAGAGAGCCAAAGGCCGGTGCCAGTGAAGTGCTGCCTTACGAGTGGTCATGATGATTGACCGAGAGATGACCAGAGAAGTGCCAGAATGGAATCGTCCCCGTTTGCACACATGACAGGGCCGATGAGCCGATGGATTGCGAGATTGGTAATCCGAGGAAAAGATGAGTACCCAGAGACAGAGGACGCCAGATCGTGAGTAGGAGACGAGCGGATATTCTTGTTCTGCCGGTTTTAGGCGCACTGATTCATTTTTCGAGATTATAGGAGGTGTATCTCAATGTCCTTTGTTGCGATTTGCGTTTGTGATCTGAGTATCACGCTTATATCGCTTGGATTTGATTTTTGATGATTGAGTTTCATGATATTGTTTTCGTGCACCATGGTTGCACCTACTGGGTATTTACATTGTGTGCATAGTTATTGCACTTGAGATATGTTTTTATACACCATTGTGTTGGTTTTTTATTTGTGCATATTTATTGCACTTGATATCGGTTTTGTTCCTTGGCTGCACATGTTTATGATTTCGTGGATTTCATACAGTTGATTCGATTTTTATGTGTATGGTATGCACTCGATTTGATTTTTGCACTCGGTATAGCTTATATGTGCTCGTAGTGCATTGATATGTGTTTTGTGCATGCAGTTGCACACGTTTATGATCTTATAAACCTTGGTACCCTCGGTGTTGTTGTTCACGCGTTTGAGTTATTGATCGGTATTTTGTGTACAGGATGCACTGTATTTAGTATTTCGTGCACGGGATGCACTGGATTTGTATTTCGTGCCCTGGATGCACCGGATTTGTGTTTCGTGCATTTGTTGCACTAGATTTTCATTTCGTGCAATTGTCACACCAGATTTATATTTTGTGCATTTGTTGCGCCAGATTCGTATTTCGCACATTAGTTGCACTAGATTTGCATTTCTTGCATTTGTTGCACCGGACGGGTATTTATGCGTTTGTCGCACTGGATTTATACTCCGTACCTTGGTTGCACCCGATTTATATCATCGAGCATTCGTTTCACCAGATTTGCATTTTCGTGCGCATTGGCACTTGCCGTTCGTTTTCGTGCATGCTACTGCACTATATGCTTTTATGGACCCAACGCGCTTTGGTTGGATTTTTGCGCATATTAGGCACTTGATTTGGATTTTCGCGCATGTTGGGCACATGATATGAGACGATTTTATGCACACCGGATGCACTCTAGATGCACTTGATATTATTGTCGTGCACACCCGTTGCACTGGACAAATGCTTTCGTGCACACCCGTTGCACTGAGTTTTGGATTTTGTGCATATTGTGGCACCTGTGCTTGGATTTGATTTCCGTGCGCATCAGATGCACGTGATTGTCGGATACGCCTTTTGAAGCTGATTTTGCTTTTTGAGCACTTTGTTTTCATGATAGGTACTATATATAGTATATAGTAGCCGAACATGACTGATCTGAGGACAGTACCTGAGTACTTTGCATGCATTAAAAGCATACCAAGGGGTTTTCAAAGGAGTTATAGTCTCTCTATTTCCTACGTGTCCGTGAGCGACGCGAACGTTTATAAGGGAAAACCTATTGGGATATTTTGAAAACGACGGAACGTATATTTAGCAAAATATATATGGACATATATTATTTCCTTACAAATGGACGTCCGTCACTTAGGCCGTGAGTTATGCATCACACGGCGATTTAGAAAGTATTTTTGAATGAGTTTTATTTAGTTCTTGAAAGTTTTCCAAAGATACGTACTATACACGTATTATAGTATTGGACTAGTGTATATTGGATTTCAGTAGTGGATTTTGAGACCTGTATCTCTATTGCAACTCCGAGGATATGCGTGAAAATCCGATGATTTGCATGACGCTTGACGGAGTTCGATTTGAGTTTTGTACTAGTTTTCATGCGCACTTGACGCGCTGTGTTATTTTTGCGTTTTCCATGATTTCGGAGCCCCGTTGATTTGAGCTGATTATTGAAATATTTTAGATTTTGGGGGTTTCAATTTAAATTCGGGGACCGAATTTATTTAAGGGGGGAAGATTGTAACATTTCAGAAAATATAAAATATTATTTTGGAATTTAATATTAAAATAATATATTTCCCGAAAACTGCCCGATTTGCCAAATTGGGGTTTTCGAAAAAGGGTATAAATATATATCAATATTTGTGAAATAAATGAAAATTAAAATGATTTATTCATTTAATAATATAATTAAAGGATTTGGCATTTTTAAAATTTATTAAACACGGTTTCGATAAAAATCCGATTAGGGCACTGTTAATCGCAATTAAGCCAAATCCGTGTTTCTACAGTTTTCATGGTTAGTGCACAATGATATGTTTTATTTGGTTACATGTTATTTCATTTCATTTGGGTTATGTGTGATGGTTTATTAGTGGTGAGAAAAGAAAAAGAAAAGTCAAAAGGGGACATAATGATTGGGGTATGTATACTTTTGGAGAGAGAAAGATAGTGTGTGAATAATAGTGAGAGAGAGGGGGGCTGCCATACCCTTGGCCCATCATTTTCTCCTCTTTCTTTTTCATTCTCCAACCTCACTTCCCTCCTCAAATAACCCTAGATCCATCTCCAAATAATCCCCAAAACCCTACATTCCCTTCACAAAAATTAACCCCATCTCTTCATCTACACTTTGAACTGAGCAAAGTGGGATTTTGACGACATTGGGATGTTAGTGCTGCCTAGAAGGGACTAAATGAGGTATAACTTCTTCCTTTTAATTTAGTTTTGTACGATGTCATATTTTAGTGTCGTTTTTTGACATCGACAACCTGCTGTGACCCCGAGACTTGTTGGTGAAAACAAACAGTGTGGTAATGTTGTACTTGTAACCCTAAGTGACCACCTGAAGAACGAGACCGATCTAGGCGGTTTTAGCCGGCGACTATAGGGAAAAATCCGGCGACCTCAGGTGGATAGGAGAGTTAGGGTTTGGGTTTTGTAGGGTAGTTACCTGAAGGTGTTTAAGGGTGTTTTGTCCTACTAGATTTTTCTGTTGTGAAAATAGGTGAAATCTGGGAACAGTTGGGAGTGTTTACATGACCATGGTGACACAATTCATAACCTGAGCCATAGAAGTGAACCCGATGCTCGAACTTAGGATTTTTCCGTATCGGTTTTGTGACTTTTAGTGTGCCTACAGGGTATCTGGAGCAACCTAGGACATTTTTGAGTAAACCAAAACAATACCAGGGACCTAGATACACTACTAGGAGACCACCATGACAGGACGAACCGATTCAGAGCATAGGGGGCTGAGGAGGCCAGAATTTTGGCCCATGTGGCCGGCCTGTTGTGGGAGTTACGGGGCTAGGTGGTTACAGTAGGACATATACGCTATGTACATAACCCTAGACTTGTTTGCTTAGCTTTATTTGACCTGAGTCAGATTTAGGGAGCATTTTAGTGTGAATTTTGCTATGGTTTTCCTTATTTTAAATGATGAGTTTTGATATTTGGAATCGTTTTTGGTTGTCGCATGTTTGTACATCGACAATAAGGGTTGTTTGGTTGATTTTTTACGCGTATGCTATAGGTTCTAACCTACGAGCAAAGCGCGTGCCGTTTTGGATTTTAGAACTTGATTTTAATAGCGTTACGATATGTGTTGTTATTGTAGGTACCTTCGCATGGATTCCGAGGCGACGGAGCGTGGCGTCAACGACTTCGGCAAGAGAAGACCACGGTGAGTAGATCTATATCTACAGGGGAAGTCGGGTGGATGGAGTATAGCACCCCCGCAAAGTTTTGATGGAAAACTGATTTATAGAATATGGTTAAGGAAACCTAGACTAGGAAACTAGGGTTAGAATGAAGATAGCTATGAAACCATATTAGAAACTAGAGGATAGTTAGAGGTGATATGTAACGACTATTATAGGTTGACGGAATTTGAGGATGACATGTGACAACATTGCCGTTTAGGGTTCTATAGGACTAGATAGCCGATGTAGATGTGTCATCCGAACCATACCCTTTTCTAAACCGAAGAATCGTATGTACCTTTTAAATATATACTTTGAATTGCGGATTTTCAAATGATATCTTTTCTTTAAAAACACCGTAACTCCTATTTTCAAAACTACGATTCGCTTCCTTTAAAATCTGCTTGTATGGTTCGGGTGTGTATGTTAGATTAGATGCTTATACTTATCATAGAGATAGAATGTTTATGTAAACTCGACTTGATGTGAGATATAAATGCGATGAAAGAATATAAGACTGATATGTTGATATGATGATATGATGATATGTTGGTATACGGATGCGAGTCGATCGAGATGATTCATACCCTACCGGTCCCCTGATATGAGTTTATTGCGGATGTGACCTGGGACATAGGTACATATATATATATATATATATATATATATATATATATAAAATGTTGTGAATCATGGATGATAGGTCGTACGTGATATTAGGCCGTACTCTCATTTGTCTTATAGGATGATAGAATCCCTATTAGATTAATGCCGCCGTACGATGATTTTCCATGCATGATGAGTTTGACTTGATGTTTGATCCATACCCTTAACTAGAGGCTGCCGTACGATGTTTTATACCGTACGCGATGTTGTTAGGCTGGATGTCGATTGATAGATTTACCGACTCGATCAAGTTAGATACGTATACCCGTCATTATTTGCATATGATTACCTTATGTTGCATTCATATTATTCTCAATGCCTTGCTTATATCTGTGATAGTACACCTGCACCATTATCGATGATGCGTATGTTACACATACAGAGATTGTAGGCTCACACACTTCATCATCGATAATTGCCATGTCACTATACAGTAGGATTACTGCATGATGATATGACTCTTCGCATAACCTGTTTGCGCACATACACATTGTATATTCATATTAGTGCACATATACATTGATACATCCATATTTGCGCACATACACATTGTTTATTCATATTGGTGCACATATACATTGATACATCCATATTTGCGCACATACACACTGTATATTCATATTGGTGCACATATACATTGATACATCCATACTTGCGCATATACATATTGTGCCTACATAGATAACTGGTTTTATTGGGAAATTGGGAACCGTATGTTATATTCTAAAAACTAGAATCATTTTAGAAGAGCGGTTTTCCCTTAATATGTCATATCACTGTTTCATGTTGCATGATATACGGATATGCTTACATCTCTATTATATGTCGCATACGTCATGCTATATGATTTTACGCATTGAGATATGCTGTTCTCATGAGATTTCTGGATTTGAGAACCGTGGACATTTTAAAAGAGATTATGTGTTGTTTTAAAAACCCAGTTTCTCTTGATATGATATTTCAGTGCGTCCATCATGCGTTTTCTCGGTTCTGAGACGTGTGACATGTGAAACCCGATTTGAGGAGGCGGATGAGGCCGATTGCGGGTACATGGTGGACCCGGTATGGTACCCCGGAGCAAGAAAGGGATGCTGTGTATACATACGGTGAGCCGGGCAGAGAGTCTACTACCTACCGGTGATAGTATTTGGGCTCGGCGGATATCCGGAGGATACCGACCGGAGTCAAGAGATGATATGGGCCGATCCGGACTGACAGAGCCGGTCGGCCGATCCGGACTGACGGAGCCCGATATATGAGGATTTTCGTGCCGATGCTGGGCACGGTTTTCATGATGTTTTCGAGTGTCGATACTAGGCACTCAGGTTCCATGATTTTGATGTGTCGCGAGGGACACCATTGATTTACATCCTCATACTTTCATGCACACTCTTTTATGATATTTACGTGCATGCAGACATTGATTATATGGGTGGACGAGATCCACATACATACATACATTGATTATATGGATGGACGAGATCCACATGCATACATACTTGGTTATTACCGTTGGATGTTATCCACATGCTTTTAGGCATTGTCTACCTTGTTGGCACACATACCGACCGGGTCACCCTAGATATCATAGTATTACCTTTATGATATAGTTGACCTAGAAGCCGTTATTTATTTGATTTCTACTTATTGATATATTTCTATTCACGAGTTGGAAACTCACCCCCGTTGTGCCACATTTCTTGCAGGTTGCCCACTTGGATCAGTAGCGGCTTCGCTGGCACACTGTCGCATCCGGGTATTTTGCACTAGTAGGTGGGACATTTGTATCGTACCCACTCTTGTATCTATATTTCATTATTGTATCTAGTTAACTCCATCAATCAAAATTGGTAAATTGTATAAGTAATGAGACTTAGTGAGACTTGTAGTTGCGAGATTTGAGCGATGGGTTTTATATTCGCTTTTGGGGTTATGTCTTGCTTATCTCTATAACTTTTGTGGTGAACTTCGCCGTTGGGCGTCGTATACTTATATTTACTGTCTTGCGTGGTTATAATCCGCCGTTTGGCGAAGATCTAGCTCCCACTTGGGGATGCCTCTATCATCTTCATGTATTTGTGGTTTTGGATCAAAATATACAAAGGAGGTGCTGCCCAAATTTTCAAAAAAAGACGAAACACGTTTTTTTTAAACTTGAATAATCCACTTGCATTTTCATGTTCCTTTTCTATGCATTTAAGCACACTTGATTTCATTATACCTTTATTCCAAAAACTTCACCTCCTTTATTTTCTTAAAAATGTTTAGATTTCTGGGTTTCAGCTTACTTGAATTTCGTTACGCCTTTAGACGTTGCGTGATTCAAGTGCTGGTCACGAGCTAATATTTCGGGTCGTGACACATGCTGAGAAACAAAACATCTTTTGCTCCTCAGTTTGGTAGAAGATATTCCCTTGCGAATGCTTGGGATATCCAACAAACTTCCACAAAACTGACTTTGTCTCGAGCTTGTCCGGATTTTTCTTTTAGACATTGGCCGGAAAACCCCAAATCTTAACATACTTAAGACATAGGCTTTTCCCATTCCATATCTCATATGGAGTGGTAGGCACCTGATTTGGTTGGAACCCTATTCAATAGGTATGTAGCTTCACAAGTGCATAACCCCCAAAAGGAAATAGGCAACTCAGTAATACTCATCATAGAACACACCATATCACATAGGGTGTGATTGCTCCGCCCCGATACACCGACTTGCTGTGGTGTTTACGGAGGAGTAATGCTAAGAGAGAATCTCATTGTCCTTTAGAATAGTCCAAGAATTCCGTGCTCAAGTATTATCCTCCCTGATCTCATCAAAGGACATAATACTTATACCCATATTGGTTCTTTACTTCTAACTTATATTCATCAAATTTCTCAAAAGGTTCAGACTTGTGTTTCAACAGGAACATATGTCCGAATCTTGAGAGATAATCAGTGAATGTAATGAAGTACAAAGAACCGGTCCTGGTATGTGTAGATAGGGGACCTTACATACATCATCATATATCAATCCTAAGAGTTCACTAACCCTTTCTCTATTTCCAATAAATAGAGTTGTGGTCATCTTATTTTTGTGACATTACTGGCAAGTTTCACAAGATGTAAATTCAAACTGATTTAAATATGCATCTTTATGTAACTTCAGCTAGTCGGGTCATATTGATATGACCTAGTCTACAGTACCTCAAGAAGGATTCATTCATTTCTGAACTCTTCCTCTTGTGTATGTTCTATACGTTAAGAACTGTGGTTTGATTTAGAACGTATATGCTTTTAGATAACGTTCCTGAACTGATCAACTTTTGATATAGAAAATGGTCAAAACATTATCCAACAATACAAAATTAGATCCTTCTTTACTAAATAAAGAGACTGAAATGATGTTGAATATCAGGTTCGGTATCTAATAACATTCGTTCAGAATCAATGTATTTGGTAATACAAAGTGATAACTGCCAAAATACTTGGCTGCAACACTTGCACCATTTTTAACCCTTAAAACTTATCACCCTTTCTCAGTTCTCTACCTATCTGTAGCCCATGTAACAGATTACATTTGTAAGATCCTGATCCGGTATCTCATACCCAGGACGTAAAGGTAACTAAGAAACAGTTCTCGGTAATGAACACAACCGAAGAAGATGCATCATCATACACTTTCTTCGTTTGGGCTGCACGGGAGTTCTGGTAATCCCCTATTTCCAGCTCGGTTTTATAACAATTATAAGTTGGAGCGGGACCAAGGTTCCCTAGCTCAGTATAACAAGCGGGTTCGGTCAATACATCCGTATTTGTTATCTTTATTAAGGCGTGACATGGTCGCTACCTGGAGAGAGAGAGAGAAGAAAACACTCAGCGTGTGCTCTTGCAAGATTAGATTGGTTATTAATATATCTAATCAGGATGGCTCCCACTGTTTTAGTCAAATATCCCTTCAAAACCTAAAAAGAAAGTCTAGCCGGGATTAATTAAACTCTACAAGTTCGCCAATCTTTCGGCCAGGCCAGTGTCGGTACTTTGAGGGAGGTTCCCCGTGCTTTCGCACGGACCTAATTAAAATAAACTTCATTTTCCCAGGGGCATAACCACGTTAACACCTTTCTAGACACCTACTTGATCGGCTAATTGTAATGTGTAAAACTCTCCCAGGAGTAACTCTTACTCACAGTGGGTATCGGGATCCAACTATCTCGTTGGAGGTATGCAATCTCATTGCAAATTTCAACACTTGAAATTCCCAATAATGTTTTACCCCTAGCATCCTATGACCTTGACGAAAGCCAACAAACCACAGGCTACTAGTCAAGTTCAACCCGTACATTTCCTGATTGAATTAAACCCACCCGCACGACCCTTGACGAAAGCCAACAAAATCGCACGACTAGCCTAACTCAATCGCATCATATGCTTATGCAGATAAGCATAAATAGCTACCACACACTACGCCTTAACGAAAGCCAACAAACGCGGCACGAATACTATGAAGTACTTATCTGAAATGACGGAGGGCTACGACGGGTTTTTATGAAAACCCTTTGCGTAATGAACTTGATATCGTTGTAGAATCAAACGATTTAAATGGAGTGTTTTTGAGGCCTTTGCTAGTTTTGCTAAAGAGGTCACTTCCGGTGAAGGGATCTCAACTCTTTCCTCATCGAATGAGGTGCAGGATATTTCACAAACACCACTATGCAAAGCAAGAACTAGAAAAGAAATCAAAAGACAAAACCGAGGGTTGTAGCATCTGCCAGTTATTGCTAAAGAGGTCACTCCCGGTGAAGCGATCTCGGCTCTTTCCTTAACGAATAAGGTGCTGGATAATCTACAAGGAATACCGCTATGTAGAGCAACAACTAGAGCTACCTGATTTTTTTTTTTGAAAATTCGATTCCACGACATCTTTAGGTTTCTTTTATTTCATTAATCTCATTAATGAAGTCCCATCATTTTAGTTTACCTAAACATCACAGATAAATACAACGTACGCTTATGCCATCCGCATTCGCCTCGATATCCCCTCGTGCACCGTTAGGTTAGGTAACTAACGGCAGAGTGGGGCGGTACTAGCGCGGGTGTAAAAGATAAGAAACGTCTATATAATATATCACATATACTATATCCTGTATTCATCTCATCATATCAAATGATCACATCAGAGATATCGCAGCAGAAGAAACATATGAAATATTGGATATACTAGGAGGTCTGTGTTTATTGCAAGCATGTATAAAACACGGATTACACGGGCGCGATGAATAGCCAATCCTATACCCCTAGACCCCTACGAGAGAGGCAAGCAACCTTACCAATTCTAGAGTTAGGACACCCGGTCTCGACTCCTCGAGATTGTCTCCCACTGGACCCTATAACCCGGTTACTTATGCTCCCCGCCTTGGGTTTATCCTAATGCGGAAAAGTAAATAATATACATTGGTGACATCATCCTCAACCCGGAAGTGCCCCAATAAAAGAATATTACATACAATGAATTTTACATAAATGAAAATAAAAACTCCCATCTCACATAAAACCCACGGCTATTCAAAACACGACGATCTAATATAACATATCACAGCAACACATAACATCACTTGTCATCAACGTAAGTAAATATGCATATCCTAATTGTCATTGATGTATAGCAATGAAACAAGCGATACACCACATATTACACTTACGGTCGCAGAAAAGAAAGTGTAAAACTACAACAATTGGAATCCGCAACCTCCTTAGACAACACATGCTTAACCAAATGAATTCCTTAGACATCACATGCCGAACAATTATAAACCCCGCATTTTAGTCTCGATCTAAAAAACACTTTTCAATATCTAGTCGGGAAATTCAACAAGATTCCCGACATCCTGATCGAATGCTCGTCGGAAACTTTAGTAGACGGCCGCACCCCCCGATGCCGTCAACAAAGTGCACTAAGGCGGAACACCGCTGCCGCGAGCACCGGAATGGATGCTTTTGAAGACGGGGTTCTCCTACAGTCACTTGGTCAGGGCTATGGGGCATGGCTATGTATTAAGTTTACCCAGCGAGTATCCACAAACGCTACGTGATTACAACGGACTTTTGATCGCATCAAAATCCCGTGGCAACCGATCAAATGAGACTAAACTGCTAGATTTATAACATTCAAATTAGTTATCTCATAACAACTTATGGATTCCAAATATTGTATCACATTACAGAAAATGTTAGATGATGTTAAACATTCCGATCGAATCAACAAACGCCCAAAATTTCCCTATTTGCTCAACACTTGAACATAGTTTAAAAGCATCCATCATATGCCACAGTACCAATGGACCAGCCATAGAAGGGTCAAACCAACGCCTCACATGTGGCAACGCCGAACTGCCACAAACCCTGGGGTTTAGAGACGGTTCTGACGGTCAAATAATCGAGTTAAGGTTTTCGTTCTTCTAGAGGGTCCACCGCGTAACTTGCACGACTTTGAATGTTCTTTAACTAAGGAAAAATTCAACACTTGGAAATTTTCCAGCAGGGGAAAAAGTGAGTTATTGATATCCGTTCGAACTTTTAACACTATCTAAACAAACCGAAACAAACCTAGAATTGCGAATACGAAACACTCCGAATCAACCTTTATAGTAGTAAATAAACATCTTATGCAAATTTAGCAAAAGTAAAAACACCTGAAGTACCAACCCTAGAGATGAGAACACCACCCAAAACTCAAAACCCAGAGCCTAAAAAATCCGAGAAGGCCGGATTTTCAGGCCTTCTGGCCGGCCAAAATCCGAGCAGGGTGTTTGGGTTTTGGTGTGTGTTCATATTGTATCTCATACAACAATCTGCAACTGTTTGAAAAAAAATTGACTCCAGAAAAATTTCGACAGAAACTAGGGTTTTTCGTCGGGTGTTTCGGAATTGTTTCGGTTTCGTAATCCTACACTTATCCGTTTAATTCTCTAGCTAGGCTCTGATACCACTGTTGGGTTAATTGTTAGTGATATGAATGCCCTATAGGCCATTACTGTACATACGATGTATATTGTAATGGATGCTTGGACATATATATGGAGGACTTTCTTGCTCGACATGATAGTATGTTATCTGGTTGCTCTTTATCTTAACATGTACTATGTTTGTCTCTATATTACATGTTGATAAACCCCTTAGGAGGAGTACTTGACTACCAGGACTATGATGTAGATCATACTAGTGGGGATAGTATAGTCGCTAAGTACATCCTTCAAATGTTCCTAGTCGTAGGTGTATCGAGACAGGGCATCGATATACCAGAGTAGACTAGCGTATAGCTTCTTGACCCATGTAGATGGGCGATGGATGATCCCACATCCATTGGTGTTTGACATCAGAGATGGTATACGGTTGCTCAGTGGAGACTGGGTATACTGGACGGACTCGCCGAGAACTCCCAGATGGTAGTATACCTCACGTTAGATGGCAGTTCTCTGGTGACACTGGTATAGGTTAGTCTGTAGACCCGAGATCTTCATAGAATCTTGTATGATTCCCACTGTGCTTTGATTTCCACCTTACCACGTTCAAGAGAACGTGCAAAACGGTGGCTTTTGGGTAAAGCCCCGAATCACATGGAGGCGATGAGCGATAGGAGGGGTTTCGTCTCTCCCAGTATTCGGAGTTGATGTTGCGCTGTGTTCGATTAGCTATAATTGGAAATCTCTGGCCAGGGTTGCTAAGATTTACTGGTAAGAGTTATCAGTAGTTTCTTGAACTGTTATGGACCTCATATCGACATGACTTATCGGTTACTGGGATCTGACGTTTACCACCCCTAGACTGGATATGCGACATATCAGATGAAGAAACCAGACTGTACGGGAGTGTTACTGATTGGATTCACAGGAGATTGTACAGGCTTGCTTATTGATCTTCTGATCGATCAATATCTGGGTGGCTGTTACGTTTAGCTGACCGCTTGCAGCTTGTGGGTGTTTGATATGATCATCACCTACTGCCGGTGTATTGACGATTCTTTAGAGTCCTACACAGAGCTTTCCTGGCTCAGGCAAAATAGAGTAGGAGCACATATATGATATGTGCGGGACCGAGAATAAAACGTGTATGTGATACCGTATTAGATTCTCGCGATATGTGATATCGGCCGGGTATATGTGATATAGCCGGGTCATCGGATCAAATGTTGATTCGATGTACTGATACATTTTATATTAGTTGGTTATTTGTGAAATAGCCGGATTATCGGATCAAGTGTTGATTCGATAATTTAATGTATAATTATATATATGATATATTATATTGCATTAACTAATATAAGCTCACTTAAAGATTCTTTTTCTCACTTGGATGATACATTGATATTTATGTGATATATGTTAATTGTATTATTTTCTTTTGTTAGAAAATATTGTATATGTGATATATATTATTGTAACATGTTAGGGTTACAAATGCAACTAGGGTTTAAACCATGTTAGGGTTTTAAACTTGGGTTAACATTTTATTATGGAATAATTCAAATTGTGTGGATTTTCTTTTGGATAAGCTTTGAGGAAGTTTCATGACCTTTGACAAAGTCCACCCTCTTTGTTTCTAGCTTGATATTTGTTAACCCAACTTTAACCCTAGCCTATGGTTTATTCTCTACATAAGTTATCCATGACACATACTTAACCTTGGTTGCATTTCTACCCTCAACAATAATTCATTCATCACTTTGTTCTTCATCTTCTTCAAGCTCTCAAAAGCTTGCTTGATTTTTGTTTTGTGATGATTTAAAGTGAGATAAAGAAAACAAAAGAGAGCAAAATTCCTACTTCATCATCCTCATCTATTCTAGCCACTTAGATTAGGGTGTTTCTTTACTAATACTTGATTAGTGAAGCAAGAGCTTGGGTTTGAGATTCTTCATGGTAGATCATCTTAGTTCTTGAAGATTAGAAGCAAGGTTGCATCATTCTCTTCATGGAGCCTCTCTAGAGTCCGGGTACTTGATGATCGCAGTGAAGGGACCTCAACTTGGAGCTTATGAAGCAAAGGAACGGACTACAAAGGTTGTAATCCCTAACTCTTAGGTGTTAAAGTGTTAACATGCTAGTTATGTTTGATTCTCTAGTTAATGATCAAGGTTTAGGGTTATCTATAATGGCAAATTTTGAAATTGGCAAGTAAGATGCCACCCGAAACCTTGCCGCCGTTGTAGGTAACCCAACAATGTGTACCAAGCCGCTGATAATCCAAGCGGTAAAACCTGCAAGAAACTGTGTCACAACGGGGATGAGTTGCCAACTCAGTGAATAGAAGTACATCTAAAGGTAGAAATCGAATTGCACGACTATACCTATGTAACACTTCGAAAATCGTTTAGGCATTTTTTCGGTAATCGGCTAAATTATCAGCTTTTTCCGTAAAAAGTCAAAATAGGTATTTTTCATTATAGACCTAATTATACAAAATTTAGATAAGATATTACTATAAATTGGTCACTAAAATGCCACTTATAATTTTCTAGTCAATTAAAAAAATTTCCTTAATTAATTATTTTTAATATTATTTTAAGTTTTTAAAAATACATTTAATTAGTGATAAATACAAATTTAATTGGGTAAATTACACACATAGGAATCATTATAAACTAAAATTTAGTGTTGATAAAATTTTATCAAGACTTTTCAAGATTTAGTTCTATGGTTAAAAAAATTAAAGCAAAAATGGCTAAAAAGGGGGTTTTTAATGTAAATTATGATGTGATATGCATTAAATGAGTTTAGGGGTTGCTTTTTGTGTAGAATTTTCTACACAATTCACTCACAACTCACCTCTCCCACCTCAGGTCGAGCAAGGCAGCATCTCACCATTTTTTTCCCTCACTTCTTGCATCAAAATCCTTGCTAAAATCAATAAAAAAATCCACAAAATTCACAATTTTCCTTTGCAAATTCAAAACAAAACCCTAATCTATCCCTTCCCTCACCCTAATTTGGTTGAAAGGTGATGAAAAGAGGTGTCTTGGAGGCTAGAGCAAGTTTGGAATCAACACTTGGGAGGTATAAATTCTAAACAAGTTATTTAATTTGTAGTTTAAATAAGCTAAATTAGTATATTAAAGTGATTCATTTCATTATAATGGTTAGTTTTGAAATTTCAAGAAAGGGATGATGTTCTAGATTAGGGTTTGATATTGGATAAGTGGGTTTAAGCTAGTGTTGTGGTTATCTAGTTGGTTAGAATGGTTAATTGTGCGATGTTGCGCTCGCTAGATCGATAATTTGCGATATTTACATCGAAATCGGTATGCAAATGCTTACTAAGTTTTTATGTAAATTAGGAGGTGATCTAATTGCGATATATGGACGATATTTATAGCATTCCATACGACTATTGGTGTGCGTGAATGCGGGGTTTTGTCTAGTCGGGTTTTAGTTTTGACGATTGCCCCGAAACGTCGATTTTAGTTAAGGTTTTAGCGATTTTCGTGCGTTTTCCGCGCACTGAGTGCACGTTGCGATAAATTCGTGAGTGTCGATCTTTTCATATTATGAGTTGCGTCATTTCATGAACCTGTAATCTTATATTGTATGTTATGCAATTATAGGATCGGTCGCGGAAACATCGGACGCGGCGCGCAAAGGCAAGGCTGTAGTCGGATCAGATTAGCGAGGCATTCAGGTGAGTAGATGTATTCATCTATGGGGGAAATCGTCTGGATGGCGCGAGGCGCCCCTAGTTAGGATTACCTTATTTCTTGCAAGATTTGCATTGTTAGTTAGCTTACCCCTTCATTTATATTGCATACCATTATAACTAATCGTCTGTTAGATTGCATGGATATTCATATACACATGTGCGATATCACTTCGTAGGACACGAACACCATTACCATTGGCTTCTGTTGCACGCGCACTATTCATGTGACACACACACCTTTGGTAATTGCCATGCCACGAGCACCATAGAACCTGTTTAGCTTAGTGTCACCACTTGCATCATACATGATATATGAAATCGCATAGCATGTATAAATACCTTGCATCATCATCATACTTACATAGATTTCTAGCCACAAATCACATCGCATACCTTGATATCATAGACATTTATCACATACAACATGTTGGGTATTATGATTTTCTTGAGGATTTCAGTATTGCTGTGATTTCTGGATTTTTGGGAAAAACCACAAGAATTTAACTTAAGCTTATATTTATCATTTTAAAAAAAACAAAGTTGCGGTTTTCTCGTGATGTATGAGTCGACCACCATGAGTTTTTCATTTTTTCTCTTGGATTTCGAGACCCGATTCGAGGAGTGGATGAACCGTCTCGGGTACATGGTGGGCCCGGTATGGTACCCGGGGCAAGAAGATTGAGTTGTAGACGATGAGCCTAGCAGGGGAAGACTACCTACCGGTGATGTCTGGCGCGGCGGATATCCGGAGGATACCGACCGTTGTCGTGAGATTTGATGATATGGGCCGATCCGGACTGACGGAGCCCGATATTTTGAGACATTGATACAGTGAGACATTGAGACAGATGTGATTTCATATTTGGTGTCGATGCTTGACACGGGTTTCAGATGATTTCTTGATGGTATTTAGCTATTATACAGATATTCTTTTTCTAAAGTTAAGAATGCAGAACTCTTAGCATTTAAAACACTTAAAGATTTACTAATGACATTGCATACATGTGCATGCATACTAGAGGTATTATATCACATCTGGACATACATACTGTGACGCATTTGCGTGCATTCTTACGATTGCCTTACTAGATGTTATATTCTACTCACGAGCTAGCAACTCACCCCCGTTGTGCCACAGTGTCTTGCAGATCGGACTCATCAGTCTAGTAGCGGAGGCTTATCTTGTTAGTGACTTCTTTTGCTCAGACTCGCGATATTGCTCGTAGGTGGGTTGCGAGAGTGCTTTTATCTCTTTTCTTTTGTACTATTTTTGTATGTAGTATTCTCCATCTACCACTCCTTATGTGTATATGCGACCTAGTGATGAGATTGAGAGATTTGTGTATATGTGGTTTCTTTTGGGTCGAGCTCACTTGAGCCGACGTTGTGTTTTCTTACATTTTGCGTTTCTTAATGCTCTTTTCTGGATATTGCATATATATATTGCGTGTGGTTGTGATCCGCCTTGGGCGAAGAGCTAGCTCCCGCTTGGGGATGCCATTTTGTGATTACAGGTTATATATCTTGTTGTACCCATTTTGAGGGGTAGAGTTTACAAAGGAAACTCGGCCGAAATTTTTGGGAATTTTTGATGTTTTCAAAAAGGAGTTTAATGCAACTTAATTGATTTAAAAATCATTTTCATGTAAGGTTTTCCTTCACTCTCTTTTGATTTTGGTTTAGGTTTTTCTGGGCTTTGGCTGACTTAGGTTACGGTACGCCTTTAGACGTCTCGTAATCTAAGTGCCAGTCACGTTCCGTACTTTTGGGTCGTGACAAAGTTGGTATCAGAGCGTAGGTTTTACCTTTCTGAGTGTAGGATGACCTTGGTAGATGGAGTAGGTGACTTAAGCAGAGTGGCGTAGCGTGGGTATGATCCGCGGCATACTTACGATACGGTACTCCGCCTAAGTGACCTTAGGACATAATTGTTTGTATTTCCTTTCTTGATTCCTTGCATTCCTTGATTCAATTGCAATGTTCTTATCAGTCCTGTTTCTTATTCCAGCTTCGATGCCGCCAAAGACTACGAGAGCTCAGCGGGCTGCCGCTAGGGATGAGATTCGAGCGGGCTCGTCTGAGGCGAGGATCGAGCGGGATGATACGCCTACCCCTCAGGGTCATATTGATCCGCCTTATCCAGACCGTATTGCCAGATTAGAGGCCGGCATGCAAGAGTTGCGACAGATGATGGGATCTTTAGTTGAGTCCAGTCCGGCACAGAGATCCGAGGACGTTCCTTCCACCGCACAGACCACGATTGTACCTGTTGCACAGATGGTCACTCCTGCTGCTACTACGACTATCCATGTTTCACTACAGGAGTTCATGAGATTGAGACCTCCAGCTTTTACAGGTACGGATGCGACAGAGGACCCACAGGCATTTCTTGATAGGATGGCTCGGATTTGCCGTTCGTTGAGGTGTTCTGATGATAGATTGGTGGAGTTTGCGAGTTTTCGTCTGGAGGGTCTTGCCCAGACATGGTACGATTCAGTAGAGAGAGGCCGAGCTGCAGGTCTACCTTCTATGACCTGGGATGAGTTTACAACTGCGTTTCTTGCCCGTTTTCTTCCGGAGAGTGTCCGAGATGCTCGAGCCCGTAGTTTTGAGTCTCTGCGCAAGACTCCTGGGATGACAGTGTCGGAGTATGATATACAGTTTACCCAGTTGTCCCAATATGCTCCGTACCTAGTAGACACAGAAGAGAAGAGAATAAAGAGGTTTGTACGAGGGCTTGATACACAGCTATTCCTTGCCATCGGCACCCAGCACTTTGATACATACGCAGCCGCGATGGATGCAGCCTTACTTTTGGAGGAGCGTATTTCTGAGACTCCGGTCGTTTCTGGGCCGAAGAGGATCCGTACTGATACGCCAGCTCAACGGCAGATGGGTAGACACCGCGATAGATTATTTCCGGGAGATGGTGGAGGCAGAGGATTGAGACGAGGTCAGTTATTTGGTTCATATCCACAGACCCAGCAGTCGTCTCCAGGATGTTTTCGGTGTGGGAGTCAGTACCACCGTGTCAGAGACTGTACCATGGGGCGCCAGGGCGTGGCGACAGTCCCGCACGTGGCCTTACCACCCTCACCACCTCCTCAGAGAGCTCTACTTCCTACTCCTGATGATGCTCCATGCCAGCCAGATGTTCCTAGAGGTCGTGGGCGTGGCGGTCCGGTTCAGAGAGGACGAGGCGACAGAGGCAGAGGCAGAGGCCGAGGTAGAGGCAGAGGACAGCCGGCTATTAGTGGTGGACAGGCCCGAGTGTTCGCGTTGACTCCTCAGGATGCACAGGCATCCAATGCCGTCGTGACAGGTACTCTGCCAGTATGTTCTTTTGATGCACGGGTATTATTTGATCCAGGCTCCACACATTCCTATGTATCCACGTACTTTGCACCGAGGTTGGGCCGAGAGTCTTCTCCGTTAGATCAGCCGCTTGTCGTTATTACACCGGTAGGCGAGTCGTTTGTTGCCCGTTTCGTGTACCGATCATGTTCCGTTCGTATCGGGGAGAGAGATTCTTCAGTTGATTTGATTCTCCTTGATATGCTAGACTTTGACGTTCTTCTTGGTATGGAATGGCTAGTGTTAGTTATATGTATGCCCTAGAGGCCATTACTATACATAGGATGTATATTGTAGTGGATGCTGGGACATATATAGGGAGGACTTTCTTGCTCGACATGATAGTATGCTATCTGGTTGATCTTTACCTTAACGTGTACACTGATTGTCTCCCTGTTACATGTTGGTAAAGCCCTTAGGATCTGTACTTGACTACCTGGACTATGATGCGGATCATACTAGTGGGGACTTGGTAGTCCATAAGTACATCCTTCAAAGTCCCTAGTCGAGGGTGTATCGAGACGGGGTATCGATATACCAGAGTAGACTAGCGTGTACCTTCTCGACCCATACAGATGGGCGATGGATGATCCCATATCCATCGGTGTTTGACATCAGAGATGATATACGGGTGATCAGTAGAGACTGGGTACACTGGACGGACTCGCCGAGAACTCCCAGATGGTATTATACCTTATGTCAGATGGCAGTTCTCTGGTGACACTGGTACAGAGTAGTCTGTTGACCCGAGATCGTCATAGAGTCTTGTGTGGTTCCCACTGTGCTTTGATTTCCATCTTACCACGTCCAAGAGGGCGTGCAAAACGGTGGTTTTTGGGTACAGTCCCGAGTCACATGGAGGCAATGAGCGATAGGAGGGGATTCGTCTCTCCCGGTATAGGGGGGTGATGTTGCACTGTGTTCGATTGGCTATAACCGGAAATCCCTGGACAGGGTTGCTGAGATTTACTGATAAGTGTTACCTGTAGTTTCTCGAATTGTTATAGACCTCATATCGACACGTCTTATCGAGCTATTGGGGTCTGACGTTTACCACCCCTAGGCGAGATATGCGACATATCAGACGAACTGACCGGACTGTACGGTAAGTGTTACTGGTTGGATTCACAGGAGTGTGAGCGGGCTTGCTCGTCGATCTTCTGATCGCTCAATACGCGGGTGGCCGTTACGTTTAGCAGACCGCTTGCGGCTTGTGGGTGTTTGATATGATCATCACCTGCTGCCGGCGTATTGACGAGTCTTTAGAGTCCTACACAGAGGTTTCCTGGCTCAAGCGAAACGAAATAGGAGCGCATATGAGATATGTGCGGGACCGAGAATAATGCGTGTATATGATACCGTATTCTATTCTCGCGATGAATGTGTCTAATGGTTGTATGCGATATAACCTAGTTATCGAATCAAGGATTGATTCGATAAATCGATACATTGGATATTAGTCGGTTATATGCGATATGACCGGATCGTTAAATCAAGTGTTGATTTAATGATTTAATGTATAATTATATATATTTGATATATTACTTTGCATTAACTAATATTGTTTCACTTTAAATGGATTTTCTCGCTCGGATGTGCACATTGTATATTCGATATAGTTTTGTGCACTTGATTGTATCATGTTTGATGATACATGCTTTTTGGTTAAGTGTAAAGAATTAAAGCATGGTTAAGTTGGAAATTAGGGTTTTGTTTTTTCCATTATTTATTTAATTCATTTATTTATTTGTTTATTTATTTTGGAAAATAAATGGCATAAAGAAATGAAATGGTGGCTCATTTTGGACTTGCATGTTGAAGCTTCATGAAGCTTTGACTAAGTCACCATTTTGTCTCATGCTTAACCCTAACCACTCCACTTAACCCTAGTTGATTCTCTACACTTCACCATGGTTAGATTATGATAAGGATTCCTTTTATTTTCTATTTGGAAGATTATCATAATAAGATATGCTTCTTCTTCTTCATCTTCTTCAATGAAGAAAGCTTCACTTCATCAATGGTAATTGATGAAAAAGAGTGAGAAATCCAATTCTAAAGTGAACCCACTTTCTATTTCTTCATCCTCTACCTCTTGCCAAGTAGTAGAGTGTGTTTCTTTCACAATTTTTCAAGACTTGGTGAAGTTGGAGCTTGATCTAGCGATGCCTCGACGTAGATCATCTTCGGCACGTCGTCGATGACCTAGCCCGCTCTTTCTCCGATGAAGCCGACGCTAGAGCCCGGGATTTGATTTGGACAGCGGAGAGGACTTCATCACGGAGCCGTGGAGGTGGAGGAACGGATCTACAAAGGTTGTATTTCCGTACTCTTAGTTAAGATGTTAACTAGCTCGTTTTGTCGCCTAAAAATCTAGCCAACGATCTTGTTAGGGATTCTCGGCACCGTTAAAATTTGAAATTGGCATGGTTGATGCCTTGTGAGACCTCTTGGGAGTGCCTAGGAACCCTACAGTGGCATCAGAGCCTAGCTGGAGCCTTAGGCGAAGTCTAGACGACGTTTGAAATCCGAACGAACCCGAAAACCCATTTCCAAAATGCTCTCTGTCCAATTTTTTAAAATCTGGTTTTTTCCATATTAAAAATATGCAGAAAATTAAGCAGGGTTTTTTATGAATTACTGTGCAAAACGGAGCCCTAACTCCATCAAACCGCCGCGGAACCGCGGCCTTACCCCACGTGGCGCGGCGGTTCCGCGGCCGTTATGTTGAATCTTTGACTTTTGTTTGCACAGTAATTGTTATATTTGACTCCTGTGTTTTCTGGATAATTTTAATATTTTATTCAAGAGTTGAATTTTCTGGGGTTGTTTTGGGGATTCGTATATTCGATCGGATTATCAAATTTTGTCTGTGTGGCTTTCCGGGTATTTTAGAATATGTTAAAAAGTTCGGCCGGATATAAATACCCAATTTTTCCCCTGTCGGGAAATTTTCAAGTGTTGGATTTTTCCGTGGTTTAAAGACGTTCTAAGTAGTGCAAGTAACGCGATGGTCCCTCTAGAAGACAACAAACCTTAACTCGATTATGTGACCGTCTTGAACTGCCCTTTGAACCTTAGGGTTTGGGGCAGTACGGCGTGCCACATGTGAGGCGTTGGCTTGACCCTTCTACGGCTGGGCCATTGGTACTGAGGCACGAACTGAATGTTGTTAGACTTATTTCATGTGTTGAGCTGTATCGGGAAAACTTGGGTGTTTGAATGTTCGATCGGAAAGTTTAACATTTTCTAATTATCTGGAATGTGATACAATAATTGGAATTCACAATGAGTTATGAGATAACTGAATGAATGTTATAAAAATAGAACTTTAGTCTCACTTGATCGGTTGCCACGGAATTTTGATGTGATCAAAAGTCCGTCGCAATCACGTAGCGTACGCGGATACTCGCCGGGTAAACTTAATAGACAGCCTCACTCCATAGCCCCGACCAAGTGACTGTAGGAGAACCCCG
Source organism: Agapanthus africanus (assembly GCA_030015575.1). Classification (NCBI taxonomy): domain Eukaryota; kingdom Viridiplantae; phylum Streptophyta; class Magnoliopsida; order Asparagales; family Amaryllidaceae; genus Agapanthus; species Agapanthus africanus. The sequence goes on along the minus strand of CM057341.1, from coordinate 449,734,503 downwards.
TCGCTGAAAGCATCCGTTCGGGTGCTCGCGGTAGCGGTGTTCCTCCTTGGTGCACTTCGTCGACGGCGTCGGGGGTGCAGCCGCTTACTGAAGTTTGCGACGAGCATTCGATCAGGATGTCGGGAATCTTGTTGAATTGCCCGACTTGATATTGAAAAGAGTTTTCGATTTTGAGACTAAAATGCGGGGTTTATAATTGTTAGGCATGCGATGTCTAAAGAATTCATTTGATCAGGCATGCGATGTCTGAGGTGGTTGCGGATTCCAACTATTGTAGTTTTACACTTTCTTTTCTGTGACCGTAAGTGTAATATGTGATATCGCCGGTTTCGTTGCTATATGTCAACGACAATTGGGATGCGCATATTTACTTACGTTGATGACATGTGATGTTATGTGTTGCTGGATATGTTGTATTGGATCGTCGTGTTTGAATAGCCGGGGGTTTTTATGTGAGATGAGTGTTTTTCATTTTCATTCGTGTAAAAACTTGTATGTAATATTCTTTTTTTTAGGGCACTTCCAGGTTGCGGAAGTTGTCACCGTTTGTATATTATTTACTTTACTGCACTAGGATAGACCCAAGGAGGAGAGCACAAGTAACCGGGTTCTGGAGTCCAGTGGGAGACCAACTCGAGGAGTCGAGTCCGGGTCTCCTAACTCTAGAATTGGTAGGGTTGCTTGCCGCTCTCGTAGGGGTCTAGGGGTGTGGGTTTGGCTATTCATCGCGACCGTGGAATCCGTGTTTTATACTGGCTCGTATTGAAAACACGGACGTCCTAGTATATCCAATATTTCATATGATTCTTCTGCTGCGATATCTGTGATGTGATCATATGATGTTCTGTGATAGATACAGTATATAGTATATATGATATATTATATAGGCGTTACTTATGTTTTACACCCGCGCTAGCCCTGCCCCGCTCTGCCGTTACTTACCTAACCTAACGGTGCACGAGGGGACATCGAGGCGAATGCGGATGGCATAAGTGTACGTCGTATTTATCTGTGATGTTTAGGTAACTTAAATGATGGGACTTCATTAATGTGATTAATGAAATAAAAGAAACCTAAGATGTTGTAGAATCGAATTTCAAAATAAAACAGGTAGCTACAGTTCTTGCTTTGCACAGCGGTATATGTGATATATCCTGCACCTTATTCGATGAGGAAAGGACCGAGATCCCTTCACCGGGAGTGACTCCTTTAGCAATAACTGGCAGATGCTACACACTCGGTTTGTCTTTTGATTGCTTTTAAGAGTTTTTGCTTTGTACAGTGATATATATGATATATCCCGCACCTCATTCGACGAGGAAAGGACCGACGATCCCTTCACCGGGAGTGACTCCTTTAGCAAAACTAGAAAAGCCTCAAAAGCACTCCATTTTTAAAATAATTTGATTCTACAACGATATCAAGTTCATTACGCAATAGGTTTTCAGAAAAACCTGTCGTAGCCCTCCGTCATTTTAGATAAGTTGTATATAGTATTCGTGCTGCATTTGTTGGCTTTCGTCAAGGTGCAGTGTGCGGTAGCTATATGCTGCTTATCTGCCAGCATACGATGCGATTGGATTAGGGTAGTCGTGCGGCTTTGTTGGCTTTCGTCAAGGGTCGTGCGGGTGGGTTTAATTCAATCAAGAAATGTACGGGTTGAACTTGACTAGCGGGCTATGGTTTGTTGGCTTTCGTCAAGGTCATAGCACGTTAGGGGCAAAATATTATCGGGAATTTCAATTGTTGAAATTTGCAATGAGATTGCATACCTTCTATGAGATAGTTGGATCCCGATATCCACTGCGAGTAAGAGTTACTCCTGGGAGAGTTTTACACATTACAATTAGCCGATCAAGTAGGTGTCTACAAAGGTGTTAACGAGGTTACGCCTCTAGGAAAACGAGGTTTACATTAATTAGGTTCGTGCGAAAGCACGGGGGACCTTCCTCAAAGTACCGACACTGGCCTGGCTGAAAGATTGGCGAACTTGTAGTGTGTAATTAATCCCGGCTAGTCTTTCCTTTTAGGGTTTGAAGGAAGATTTGATAAAAACAGTTGGAGCCATCCTGATTAGATAAAATAATAACCAATCTATTCTTGAAAGAGCGCACGCTGAGTGTTTTCTTCTCTCTCTCTCCAGGTAGCGACCATATCACGCCTTAATCAAGATAATAATACGGATATTGACCGAACCCGCTTGTTATACTGAGCTGGGGAACGTTGGTCCCGCTCCAACTTATAATTGTTATAAGGCAGAGCAGGAAATTGGGGATTACCAGATTTCCCGTGCCGCCCAAACGAAGAGAGTACATGCTGATGCATCATCTTCGGGTGTGTTCATTACAAAGAACTGTTTCTCAGAATCCTCCGCATCCTGGGTATATGATACCGGATCTGGATCCCAGATATGTAATCTGTTACATAGGGCTACAAAAGGGTAGAAAAACTGAGAACGGGTGATAAGTTTCATGAGGCAGAAAACGGGGCAAGAGTTGCAGCCAAGTCTGTTGGTCACTGTCACCCTGTATTACCAATACATTGATTCAGAACGAATGTTATTAGATACCGAACCTGATATAAAAAATCATATCAGTCTCTTTATCAGTAAAGAAATGATAAAATTTTGTATTGTTGGATAATGTTTTGAACATTTCCTATATCAAAAGTTGATCGGTTCAGGCACGTTATCTAAAAGCATTGATGTTCTAAATCAAACTACAGTTCTTAGTATACGGAACACACACAAGAGGAAGAGTTCAGAAATGAACGAATCCTTCTTGAGGTATTGTAGACTAGGTCATATCAATGCGACCCGACTAGCTGAAGTTACATTTAGATGCATATTTAAATCAGTTTGAATTTACATCTTGTGAAACTTTCCAGTCATGTCACAAAGATATAATGACACTAGCTCTGTTTATTGGAAACAGAGAAAGAGTTAGTAAACTCTTGGGATGATACATGATGATGTATAAAGGTCCCCTGTCTACACATGCCAAGACCGGTTCTTTGTACTTCATTACATTCTCTGATAATCTTTCGAGATTCAGACCTATGTTCCTGTTGAAACACAAGTCCGAACCTTTTGAGATATTCACAGAATATAAGTTAGAAGTAGAGAACCAATACGGGTATAAGTATTATGTCCTTTGATGAGATCAAGGAGGAGAATACTTGAGCACGGAAATCCTGGACTATTCTAAAGGAGAATGAGATTCTCTCTCAGCATTACTCCTCCGAATACACCAAAGCACGATGGTATATCGGGGCGGAGCTATCTCACCCTATATGATAAGGTGTGCTCTATGATGAGTACTACTGAGTTACCTATTTCCTTTTTAGGAGTTATGCACTTGAGAAGCTGCATACCTATTGAATAGGGTTCAAATCAAATCAGTTGCCTACCACTTCATATTTGATATAACAAGGGAAGAGCCCATCTCTCAAGTTAGTTGAGATTTGGGGTTGTCCAGCCTATGTCTGAAAAGCAAAATCCGGACAAGCTCGAGGCAAGATCTGTTATGTAGAACTAGAAATGTTCCAGCTATACAAACTGCAGCTGATGATTTGAAAGAACCAAAGGATTCAATAGTTACCAACGAACCTCAGCCTCTCCACCGATCTAGTAGGGTTCCTCACCCACCTGAGAGATACTTCGGTTTCTCTATGACAGTGGGAGCGAGGATTGCATCATGAGATGATGACCCAATTAGTTTCGAGCTGGCCATCAGGAGTAAGACTCTATAAGAATGGCTGGATACTTAGCGATCTGAGATGGAATCCTTATGCACCAACAAAGTATGGACTTTGGTTGCTATATCTGAAGGGTTAAATCCCCATCAGGAGTAAGTATATCTCGAGAAGATTACTTGGTGTAGATGGAAAAGTTGAGACTTTCAAAGCTAGACTTGTTAAAGGTTTTCGTCATTGACCAGGCGTGGATAATGATGAAGGGTTAAATCCCCATCAGGAGTAAGTATATCTTGAGAAGATTACTTGGTGTAGATGGAAAAGTTGAGACTTTCAAAGCTAGACTTATTAAAGGTTTTCGTCATTGACCAGGCGTGGATAATGATGTACCTTTTTCCAGTATCTATGCTTAAGTCCATCCAGATTCTACTTGCCACGGCTATATACCATGACTACGATATCTGGTGGTTGGGTGTCATGACAGCTTTTCTAAATGATGTTTTAGAAGAGGGAGTCTATAAGTACACAGCCAGAGGGCCTTATAGACAGTGGGAGCAGCGGAAATGTATGCAAGATGTTTTATAGGATAAAGCATGCATCGCGGAGTTGGAACGTCTGTTTTGATGAATTAGTCGAAGAAGTTGACATCATCAAAATGGTAGATGAACCTTGTATAAACAAAAAGGTAGTAAGGAGTATGGTGACGATCCTCGTAGAGTACATGGATGACATACTCTTGATAGGGAAGGAGTTCCCTATGCTACGCTCGATCAATCTCCGCTTATCACAATGATTCTCCATATAGGATCAAAGTGATACCTACTAAATCCTAGGTTTTGGATCTATGAGATAGATCTAAATGGATGTTAGGATTCTCACTAGTTGTAGTGAGAAGGTATCAATCGACCCTGGGGAGAATCACTGGAATGGTTCCAGGGTGATAAAGACGACTGAATGTCAGTCACAGGAATTGTCTTTACCCTCAGTAAAGGGACGGTATGTTGGAAGAGTTCCAAGCTATATACCGTGACATACTAGACGTAATGGCAGGATACATCGCTACTTAAGATGCTACCAAGGAGGATGTTTGGGTGTATATTGGTTCATGAGATGAACTACGTTCCAACCATTGTGAGACAATGGAGTTGTGGCTTATGCCAAGGAACGTCCGTCCCGTCAGTGATCCAGACATATTCTAAGGCAGTGTCACCTGATCATGGAGATGGTTGATCTCCAGGGAGATCGAGGTTAGGAGAGTAGACTCAGAGGACAACACAGCGGATCCACTCACAAAGGCCTATTCCCAGAGAGAGACTTTTATGGGACGGTTGAGTATGAGATACTGCAACCACTGCTATCAGATGGCCCTAGTGCAAGTGGGAGATTGTTAGTTATATGTATGCCCTAGAGGCCATTACTATACATAGGATGTATATTGTAGTGGATGCTGGGAAATATATAGGGAGGACTTTCTTGCTCGACATGATAGTATGCTATCTGGTTGATCTTTACCTTAACGTGTACACTGATTGTCTCCCTGTTACATGTTGGTAAAGCCCTTAGGATCTGTACTTGACTACCTGGACTATGATGCGGATCATACTAGTGGGGACATGGTAGTCCATAAGTACATCCTTCAAAGTCCCTAGTCAAGGGTGTATCGAGACGGGGCATCGATATACCAGAGTAGACTAGCGTGTACCTTCTCGACCCATACAGATGGGCGATGGATGATCCCATATCCATCGATGTTTGACATCAGAGATGATATACGGGTGCTCAGTAGAGACTGGGTACACTGGACGGACTCGCCGAGAACTCCCAGATGGTATTATACCTTACGTCGGATGGTAGTTCTCTGATGACACTGGTACAGAGTAGTCTGTTGACCCGAGATCGTCATAGAGTCTTGTGTGGTTCCCACTGTGCTTTGATTTCCATCTTACCACGTCCAAGAGGGCATGCAAAACGGTGGTTTTTGGGTACAGTCCCGAGTCACATGGAGGCAATGAGCGATAGGAGGGGATTCGTCTCTCCCGGTATAGGGGGTTGATGTTGCGCTGTGTTCGATTGGCTATAACCGGAAATCCCTGCCAGGGTTGCTGAGATTTACTGGTAAGTGTTACCTGTAGTTTCTCGAATTGTTATAGACCTCATATCGACACGACTTATCGAGCTATTGGGGTCTGACGTTTACCACCCCTAGGCGAGATATGCGACATATCAGACGAACTGACCGGACTGTACGGTAAGTGTTACTGGTTGGATTCACAGGAGTGTGAGCGGGCTTGCTCGTCGATCTTCTGATCGCTCAATACCCGGGTGGCCGTTACGTTTAGCAGACCGCTTGCGGCTTGTGGGTGTTTGATATGATCATCACCTGCTGCCGGCGTATTGACGAGTCTTTAGAGTCCTACACAGAGGTTTCCTGGCTCAAGCGAAACGAAATAGGAGCGCATATGAGATATGTGCGGGACCGAGAATAATGCATGTATGTGATACCGTATTCTATTCTCGTGATGAATGTGTCGAATGGTTGTATGCGATATAACCTAGTTATCGAATCAAGGATTGATTCCATAAATCGATACATTGGATATTAGTCGGTTATATGCGATATGACCGGATCGTTAAATCAAGTGTTGATTTAATGATTTAATGTATAATTATATATATTTGATATATTACTTTGCATTAACTAATATTGGTTCACTTTAAATGGATTTTCTCGCTCGGATGTGCACATTGTATATTCGATATAGTTTTGTGCACTTGATTGTATCATGTTTGATGATACATGCTTTTTGGTTAAGTGTAAAGAATTAAACCATGGTTAAGTTGGAAATTAGGGTTTTGTTTTTTCCATTATTTATTTAATTCATTTATTTATTTGTTTATTTATTTTGGAAAATAAATGGCATAAAGAAATGAAATGGTGGCTCATTTTGGACTTGCATGTTGAAGTTTCATGAAGCTTTGACTAAGTCACCATTTTGTCTCATGCTTAACCCTAACCACTCCACTTAACCCTAGTTGATTCTCTACACTTCACCATGGTTAGATTATGATATGGATTCCTTTTATTTTCTATTTGGAAGATTATCATAATAAGATATGCTTCTTCCTCTTCATCTTCTTCAATGAAGAAAGCTTCACTTCATCATTGGTGATTGATGAAAAAGAGTGAGAAATCCAATTCTAAAGTGAACCCACTTTCTATTTCTTCATCCTCTACCTCTTGCCAAGTCGTAGAGTGTGTTTCCTTCACAAGTTTTCAAGACTTGGTGAAGTTGGAGCTTGATCTAGCGATGCCTCGACGTAGATCATCTTCGGCACGTCATCGATGACCTAGCCCGCTCTTTCTCCGATGAAGCCGACGCTAGAGCCTGGGATTTGATTTGGAAAGCGGAGAGGACTTCATCATGGAGCCATGGAGGTGGAGTAACGGATCTATAAAGGTTGTATTTCCGTACTCTTAGTTAAGATGTTAACTAGCTCGTTTTGTCGCCTAAAAATCTAGCCAACGATCTTGTTAGGGTTTCTCGGCACCGTTAAAATTTGAAATTGGTATAGATGATACCTTGTGAGACCTCTTAGGAGTGCCTAGGAACCCTACAGCTAGCCACCTGTTATGCATCCGTGGACTGCCGTGAGAAAGCAGTCAGATTCAGTTTTCCTGGTGAGCCGGTTTTTGTTATTCAGGGAGATCGTAGCGCTATCCTTCCCAGCTTGATTTCTTCTCTTCGCGCTGGTCAGCTCTTAAGGAAAGGGTGTCAGGGATTCTTAGCTTATGTTTGTGATACTAGCTCTACAGAGGTTCCGTTGGACCAGGTCCCTGTTGTGAGAGAGTTTCCTGATGTATTCCCTGACGAGCTGCCTGGTCTGCCACCAGAGCGCGAGATTGAGTTCTGCATCGACCTGATCCCCGGCACGGGGCCTATCTCTATACCGCCTTATCGGATGGCCCCGGCGGAGCTGAGTGAGCTAAAGGATCAGTTACAGGACTTGCTGGACAAAAGGCTTATCCGACTGAGTGTTTCCCCTTGGGGTGCTCCCGTCCTGTTTGTTAAGAAGAAGGACGGAAGTATGCGCTTATGCATTGATTATCGTCAGCTGAATCGGGTTACTGTGCGAAACAGATATCCCCTACCCAGCATTGATGACTTATTCGATCAGCTCCAGGGTGCAGGGTTTTTCTCGAAGGTTGATTTACGGTCAGGTTATCACCAGTTGCGGGTTCGGAAGGAGGATATTCCGAAGACCGCTTTCCGTACTCGATATGGTCATTATGAGTTCTTGGTGATGTCGTTCAGGCTCACCAATGCCCCGGCAGCATTTATGGACTTGATGAACAGTGTATTCAGGCCGTATCTCGATCAGTTCATTATTATGTTCATTGACGACATCTTGGTTTATTCTCGGGGCCGGGAGGAGCATGAGCAGCACTTACGTATCACATTACAGACTTTGAGGGAGCATCAGCTGTTCGCCAAATTTTCCAAGTGCGCATTCTGATTAGACAGTGTCGACTTCTTGGGTCATGTGGTGACGAGAGATGGTATTTGTGTGGACCCGAAGAAGATCGAGGCAGTTCAGCGTTGGCCTAGACCAGTATCAGTTACAGAGGTTCGCAGTTTTCTAGGTCTGGCCGGCTATTATCGACGTTTTGTCCAGGATTTCTCCCGCATTGCCGCACCGTTGACCGGATTGACCCGGAAGGGGGTTCCTTTTGATTGGACCCAGGCATGTGAGGATAGTTTCCAGCAGTTGAAGACTCGTCTGACTACTGCACCAGTGTTAGCATTGCCTTCAGGATCAGGCGGGTTCGTGGTATATTGTGATGCTTCTCGAGTGGGGCTGGGCTGTGTATTGATGCAGCACGACAGAGTTATCGCGTATGCTTCTCGGCAGCTGAGGAAACACGAACAGAACTACCCCACTCATGATTTAGAGATGGATGCAGTGGTATTTGCACTTAAGATCTGGAGACATTACCTATACGGCGAGTCATGCCAGATACTCACTGACCATAAGAGTTTGAAGTATATCCTTCAGCAGTGAGATCTGAATCTGAGACAACGCCGTTGGATGGAGTTGGTGAAAGATTATGACTGCGAGATTTTATACCATCCGGGCAAGGCGAATGTGATGGTAGATGCTTTGAGTAGGAGGCCCGGAGGTAGTCTATCTTGTTTGAGCGCAGTACAGATGCAGTAGACGGCGGATTGGCAGATTTGATGTGACGGCAGAGTGCAGTTCGAGTTTACTCCTACCGGGGGACAACTGGCCCATTTCAGAGCACGCCCACAGTTACTTGACCGTATCCGCGAGGCACAGTCCGGCGATGCCCGTATTTTAGAGATTATTGAGCATATTCGGCAGGGCAGAGTTTCTGAGTTCGTGATTGATGATCAGGGGATACTTCGATTTGGGACTCGACTGTGCGCACCAGATTCTGAGGGACTGAGGCACGATATTCTCGAGGAGGCACATAGATCAGTATACAGTGTGCATCCAGGTTCCACCAAGATGTACCATGATTTGAGAGAGGTTTACTGGTGGGATGGGATGAAGAAGGATGTTACAGACTTTGTGTCGAGATGCCTGACTTGTCGGCAAGTCAAGGCCGAGCACCAGAGTCCAGCCGGCGAGTTACAACCTTTGCCCATCCCTGAGTGGAAGTGGGAGCAGGTCTCCATGGACTTCATTGTGGGTCTATCCAGGACCAGTCGAGGGTATGACTCTATTTGGGTGATTGTGGATCGACTGACGAAAGCGGCTCACTTCCTGCCAGTGAAAACCACTTTTGCCTTTTCTCAGTACGCCCAGGTTTATATTGATGAGATCGTGCGACTGCATGGCGTTCCAACTTGCATCGTGTCCGACCGGGGCACCCAGTTTAGCAGCCGATTATGGTAGAAACTTCAGGAAGTTTTGGGCACCCGATTGAGTTTTAGCACAGCTTTTCATCCTCAGACTGACGGTCAGTCGGAGCTTACTATTCAGACTCTTGAGGATATACTCAGAGCTTGTGTTTTAGATTTCGGTGGTAGCTGGGATCGTCATTTGCCTTTGATCGAGTTCTCCTACAATAATAGCTTCCAGGAGACGATTCAGATGGCACCTTTCGAGGCTTTATATGGGAGGAGATGTCGATCGCCTGTGTGTTGGACAGAGCTCAGGGAGAGTAGTATTTTAGGCCCGCAGATCGTACAGAAGACGACCGAGAAGATACAGCTGATTTGGGACAGGATGAGAGCGGCACAGAGCAGGCAGAAATCATATGCTAATAGGCGCCGTCGCCGACTCGAGTTCGCTGTTGGCGATCATGTTTTCCTGAAGGTCTCTCCGATGAAAGGTGTGATGAGATTTGGGTGGAAAGGGAAGCTTAGTCCTAGATATGTTGGTCCCTTCGAGATCCTAGAGCGTGTTGGTCCAGTCGCTTATCGGTTAGCTCTCCTGCCCAGCTTCCCCGATGTTCACCCCGTGTTCCATGTTTCGATGCTCCGTAAGTACCTTCATCATCCTTCCCATGCGATTCAGCACCAGACGGTCCAGCTAGAGTGTGATCTTTCATTCACCGAGCAGCCGGTGGTCATTCTGGATCGGCAGGTGAAGAAATTGAGGTCGAAGGTTATACCGTCCGTCAAGGTCTTTTGGCATGGCCCGAACAGCGAGGAGGTCACCTGGGAGACCGAGGTCGAGATGAGGAAGAGATATCCCCATCTTTTTGAAAGTACGCGTAGTTAAATTCTAAATTCGGGTACCGAATTTCTTTAAGGGGGGAGATTGTAACACTTCGAAAATCGTTTAGGCAGTTTTTCGGTAATCGGCTAAATTATCAGCTTTTTCCGTAAAAAGTCAAAATAGGTATTTTTTATTATAGACCTAATTATACTTAATTTAGATAAGATATTACTATAAATTGGTCACTAAAATGCCACTTATAATTTTCTAGTCAATTAAAAAAATTTCCTTAATTAATTATTTTTAATATTATTTTAAGCTTTTAAAAATATATTTAATTAGTGATAAATACAAATTTAATTGGGTAAATTACACACATAGGAATCATTATAAACTAAAATTTAGTGTTAATAAAATTTTATCAAGACTTTTCAAGATTTAGTTCTATGGTTAAAAAAATTAAAGCAAAAATGGCTAAAAAGGGGTTTTTAATGTAAAATATGATGTGATATGCATTAAATGAGTTTAGGGGTTGCTTTTTGTGTAGAATTTTCCGCACAATTCACTCACAACTCACCTATCCCACCTCAGGTCGAGCAAGGCAGCATCTCACAAATTTTTTTCCCTCACTTCTTGCATCAAAATCCTTGCTAAAATCAATAAAAAATCCACAAAATTCACAATTTTCCTTTGCAAATTCAAAACAAAACCCTAATCTATCCCTTCCCTCACCCTAATTTGGTTGAAAGGTGAAGAAAAGAGGTGTCTTGGAGGCTAGAGCAAGTTTGGAATCAACACTTGGGAGGTATAAATTCTAAACAAGTTGTTTAATTTGTAGTTTAAATAAGCTAAATTAGTATTTTAAAGTGATTCATTTCATTGTGATGGTTAGTTTTGAAATTTCAAGAAAGGGATGATGTTCTAGATTAGGGTTTGATATTGGATAAGTGTGTTTAAGCTAGTGTTGTGGTTATCTAGTTGGTTAGAATGGTTAATTGTGCGATGTTGCGCTCGCTAGATCGATAATTTGCGATATTTGCATCGAAATCGGTATGCAAATGCTTACTAGGTTTTTATGTAAATTAGGAGGTGATCTAATTGCGATATATGGACGATATTTATAGCATTCCATACGACTATTGGTGTGCGCGAATGCGGGGTTTTGTCTAGTCGGGTTTTAGTTTTGACGATTGCCCCGAAACGGCGATTTTAGTTAAGGTTTTAGCGATTTTCGTGCGTTTTCCGCGCACTGAATGCACGTTGCGATAAATTCGTGAGTGTCGATCTTTTCATATTATGAGTTGCGTCATTTCATAAACCTGTAATCTTATATTGTATGTTATGCAATTATAGGATCGGTCGCGGAAACATCGGACGCGGCGCGCAAAGGCAAGGCGGTAGTCGGATCGGATTAGCGAGGCATTCAGGTGAGTAGATGTATTAATCTATGGGGGAAATCGTCTGGATGGCGCGAGGCGCCCCTAGTTAGGATTATCTAATTTCTTACAAGATTTGCATTGTTAGTTAGCTTACCCCTTCATTTATATTGCATACCATTATAACTAATCGTCTGTTAGATTGCATGGATATTCATATACTGTTAGTTGTATGTATGCCCTAGAGGCCAGTATTGTACAGATCATGTATATTATGTTGGATGCTTGGACATATATAGAGATGACTTTCTTGCTCGATATGATAGTATGCTATCTAGTTACTCTTTATCTTAACATGTACACTTGTCTCTTTAAACTGTCTTATAGTTACATGTTGATAAAGCCCTTAGGATGTGTACTTGACTACCTGGACTATGATGTAGATCATACTAGTGGGGACATGGTAGTCCATAAGTACATCCTTCAAGGTCCCTAGTCGTGGGTGTATCGAGACGGGGCATCGATATACCAGTGTAGACTAGCGTATACGCTTCTCGACCCATGAGATGGGCGATGGATGATCCCATATCCATTGGTGTTTGACATCAAAGATGGTATGCGGGTGCTCAGTGGAGACTGGGTACACTGGACGGACTCGCCGAGAACTCCCAGATGGTATTATACCTCACGTCAGATGGCAGTTCTCAGGTGACACTTGTGCAGGTTAGTCTGTAGACCCGAGATCGTCATAGAGCCTTGTGTGATTCCTACTGTGCTTTGATCTCCACCTTACCACGTCCATGAGGGCGTGCAAAACGTTGGTCTTTGGGTACAGTCCCGAGTCACATGGAGGCAATGAGTGATAGGAGGGGTTCGTCTCTCCCGGTATTGGGGGTTGATGTTGCGCTGTGCTCGATTGGCCAAAACAGGGAAGTCCCTGGCCAGGGCTGATCAGAGATTTGCTGGTAAGTGTTACCAGTAGTTTCTCGACCCGTTATGAGCCTCACATCGGCACGACTTATCGGTTATTGGGGTCTGACGTTTACCACCCCTAGACTTGATATGCGACATATCAGACGAACAGATCGGACTGTACGGTAAGTGTTACTGGTTGGATTCACAGGAGTATGAGCGGGCTAGCTCATCGATCTTCTGATCGCTCAATACCCGGATGGCCGTTACGTTTAGCAGACCGCTTGCGGCTTGTGGATACTTGATATGATCATCATCTACTACCGGCGTATTGACGAGTCTTTAGAGTCCTACACAGAGGTTTCCTGGCTCAAGCGAAATGAAATAGGAGCGCATATGAGATATGTGCAGGACCGAGAATAATGCGTGTATGTGATACCGTATTTCATTCTCGCGATAAATTTTTCGATTGGTTATATTCGATATGACCTAGTTATCGAATCATTGATTCGATAAATCGATACATTGGATACTAGTCGGTTATGTGCGACATGACCGGATCATTGAATCAAATGTTGATTTAATGATTTAATGTATAATTATATATTTGATATATTACTTTGCATTAATTAGTATTGGTTCACTTTAAATGGATTTTCTCACTTGATGTACACATTGTATATGTGATATACTTTTGTACACTAGTTTGTATCATGTTTGATGATACTTGCTCACTTGGGTTTGTGTAAAGATTAAACCATGGTTATATGAATGGTTAGGGTTTTGATTATTTACTTAGTTATTTATTTATATATTCATTATGGAAATTATTAAGGATGGTGGCTTATTTTGTTTTTAATGTTGAAGCTTCTTGAAGCTTTGAATAAGTCCACCATTCTTATCTTATCCTTAACCCTAACCATTCCAACTAACCTTAGTTTAATCTCTACACTTGACCATGGTTTAGATTATGATAAGTATTCTTTTTCTTTTCATTTTAAAAGACTTATCATAAAACTAGCTTCATCTTCTCCTTCTTCTTCAAGATAGAAACCTTGATGCCATCAATGGCAACTTGAGTTCTAGTAAGAGAAATCCAATTGTAAAGTGAACCCACCTCCTATTTCTTCACCCTCTACCTCTTGCCAAGTTGTTTTGGGTGTTTTCTTCACAAGTTTCATAACTTTGTGAAGTCGGAGCTTGAACTAGTGATGCCTCGACGTAGATCGTCTTTGACACGAAGCCGACGACCTAGCTCGCCCGTTTCTCCGATGAAGCCGACGATTGAGTTCGGGATTCATGATGGACAGCGAGAGGACACCCATGTGGAGCTAAGGAAGTGGAGAACCGGATCTACAAAGGTTGTAGCATCTAACTTTTAGTTAAGTAGTTAACTAGATTATCTTTTCGCCTAAACTTCTAGTCAACGATCCGTATTAGGGTTTCTCGGCACCCATAATTTTTTAAATTGGCATGGTTGATGCCTTGTGAGACTTCATTAGAGTGCCTAGGAACCCTACAGTGGTATCAGAGCTAAGCTAGAGCCTTAGGCGAAGTCTAGACGGAGTTTGAAATCCGAACGAACCCGAAACCCTAACACAAACTTGCTCTCTGGACATTTTCTAAAAACTGGGATTTTTCCAGATTAAAAATATGCAGAAAAACCAGCAGGGATATCTAAGAGTTACTGTGAAATTCGACAGCACAATTCAACTAAATCGCAGCGGTTCCGCGGCATGAGCATGGCTCAAGCGGCGGTTCCGCGGCCGTACGGCCTCATTATATAATTTCGTTTGTACAGTAATTCTTAGTCCCAAGTTCTGGTTTTCCTGGGAATTTTTAATAATTTTTCAAGAGTTGAATTTTCTGGGTTGTTTTGGGGATTCGAATGTTCGATCGGATTATCAAATTTTGTCTGTGTGACTTTTCGGAAAAATTTTAGAATATGTTAAAAAGTTCGACCGAATATAAATACCCAATTTTTCCCTTATCGTGAAATTTCCAAATGTTGGATTTTTCCGTAGTTTAACGACGTTCTAAGTAGTGCAAGTAACGCGATGGACCCTCTAGAAGACAACAAACCTTAACTCGATTATGTGACCGTCTTGAACTGCCCTTTGAACATTCGGGTTTGGGGCAGTACGGCGTGCCACATGTGAGGCGTTGGCTTGACCCTTCTACGGCTGGACCGTTGGTACTGAGGCACGAACTGAATGTTGTTAGACTTATTTCATGTGTTGAGCTGTATCGGGAAAACTTGGGTATTCGACTGTTCGATCGGAAAGTTTAACATTTTCTGTTTATCTGGAATGTGATACAATAATTGGAATTCACAAACAGTTATGAGATAACTGAATGAATGTTATAAATCTAGCAAATTAGTCCCACATGATATTGAAAAGAGTTTTCGATAAAGAGACTGAAATGCGGGATTTATATATGTTAGGCATGTGATGTCTAAGTATTTCATTTGATTAGGCATGCGATGTCTAAAGTGTTAGTAATATGTATGCCCTAGAGGCCATTACTGTACATAGGATGTATATTGTAGTGGATGCTGGGACATATATAGGGAGGACTTTTTTGCTCGACATGATAGTATGCTATCTGGTTGAACTTTACCTTAACGTGTATACTGATTGTCTCTCTGTTACATGTTGGTAAAGCCCTTAGGATGTGTGCTTGACTACCTGGACTATGATGCGGATCATACTAGTGGGGACATGGTAGTCCATAAGTACATCCTTCAAAGTCCCTAGTCGTTGGTGTATCGAGACGGGGCATCGATATACCAGAGTAGACTAGCGTATACCTTCTCGACCCATATAGATGGGCGATGGATGATCCCATATCCATCGGTGTTTGACATCAGAGATGATATACGGGTGCTCAGTAGAGACTGGGTACACTGGACGGACTCGCCGAGAACTCCCAGATGGTATTATACCTCACGTCAGATGGCAGTTCTCTGGTGACACTGGTACAGAGTAGTCTGTTGACCCGAGATCGTCATAGAGTCTTGTGTGGTTCCCACTGTGCTTTGATTTCCATCTTACCACGTCCAAGAGGGCGTGCAAAACGGTGGTTTTTGGGTACAGTCCCGCGTCACATGGAGGCAATGAGCGATAGGAGGGGATTCGTCTCTCCCGGTATAGGGGGTTGATGTTGCGCTGTGTTCGATTGGCTATAACAGGAAATCCCTGGCCAGGGTTGCTGAGATTTACTGGTAAGTGTTACCAGCAGTATCTCGAATTGTTATAGACCTCATATCGACACGACTTATCGAGCTATTGGGTCTGACGTTTACCACCCCTAGGCGAGATATGCGACATATCAGACGATCAGACCGGACTGTACGGTAGTGTTACTGGTTGGATTCACTGGAGTGTGAGCGGGCTTGCTCGTCGATCTTCAGATCGCTCAATACCCGGGTGGCCGTTACGTTTAGCAGACCGCTTGCGGCTTGTGGGTGTTTGATATGATCATCGCCTGCTGCCGGCGTATTGACGAGTCTTTAGAGTCTTACACAGAGGTTTCCTGGCTCAAGCGAAACGAAATAGGAGCGCATATGAGATATGTGCGGGACCGAGAATAATGCGTGTATGTGATACCGTATTCTATTCTCGCGATGAATGCATCGAATGGTTATATGCGATATGACCTAGTTATCGAATCAAGTATTGATTCGATAAACCGATACATTGTATACTAGTCGGTTGTGTGCGACATGACCGGATCGTTAAATCAAGTGTTGATTTAATGATTTAATGCATAATTATATATTTGATATATTACTTTGCACTAACTAGTATTGGTTCACTTTAAACGGATTTTCTCACTTGGTTTGTGCACATTGTATATGTGATATACTTTTTGTGCACTTGATTGTATCATGTTTGATGATACATGTTTGCTTGGGTTTGTGTAAAGATTGAACCATGGTTATTTAAATGATTAGGGTTTACATTTTCATATCTATTTATTTATTTATTTATTACGGAAATGATAATGAGAAGAATGGTTGCTAGTTTTGTTTTATTCTTTGAACCTTCATGAAGCATTGACTTTAGTCAACCATTCTTATCTCATCCTTAACCCTAACCATTCCAACTAACCTTGGTTTAATCTCTACACCTAACCATGGTTTGCTTATGATAAGAATGGATTTTCTTTTCTATTTTAATTATTCTTATCATAACAATTTCCTTCTTCTTCTTCATTTCTTCTAGTGAAGAAAGCTTGCCTCCATCAATGGCAAGTGATGAAAAAGAGTGAGAAATCCAAATCTAAAGTCTACGCACTTCCTATTTCTTCATCCTCTACCTCTTGCCAAGTAGTAGAGTGTGTTTTCTTCACAAGTTTCATGACTTGGTGAAGTGAGAGCTTGATTTAGCGATGCCTCGACGTAGATCATCTTCGGCATGGACATCGATGACCTAGCCCGTCCATTCTCCGATGAAGCCGACGCTAGAGCCCGGGACTTGTTATGGACAGCGAGGAGACTTCATTGCGGAGCTATGGAGGTGGAGAACCGGATCTACAAAGGTTGTATTTCCGTATTCTTCTAGTTTAGTTGTAAACTAGTTTGCTTTTTCGCCTAGTTTTCTAGCCAACGATCCGTAGTCGGGTTTCTCGGCATCTAGAATTTTTGAAATTGGCATGGTTGATGCCTTGTGAGACCTCACTAGGGTTCCTAGGAACCCTACAGTGGTATCAGAGCCTAGCTAGAGCCTTAGGCGTTGCGTAGACGGAGTTAGAAGTCCGATCGACCCGAAACCCCGACTTTGAAATGCTCTCTGGACTTTTTTGTAAAATGTGGATTTTTGCAAATTAAAAATATGCAGAAAAACAAGCAGGTAAATCTAAGAATTAAGATGCAAAAATTACCTAATGATCTTTCTAAAGTGCGGCGGAACCGCGGCATTAGCGTGCTAATGCGGCCCTTCCGCCGCACGTTTGTCTTATCTGCCATTGAATTTTGCACAGTAACTCCTATTTTTCAGTGCTGGTTTTCCTGGGAATTTTTAATCTGAAATCAAGTGTTGAGTATTTTGGGTTGTATTGGGAGTTCATACATTCGATCGGATTGTCAAATTTTGTCTATGTGTCGTTCCGGATAATTTTTTGAATATGTTAAAAAGTTCGACTGGATATAAATACCCAATTTTTCCCCTGTCGGGAAATTTTCAAGTGTTGGATATTTCTGTAGTTTAATCACGTTCTAAGTAGTGCAAGTAACACGATGGTCCCTCTAGAAGACAACAAACCTTAACTCGATTATGTGACCGTCTTGAACTGCCCTTTGAACCTTCGGGTTTGGGGCAGTACGGCGTGCCACATGTGAGGCGTTGGCTTGACCCTTCTACGGCTGGACCGTTGGTACTGAGGTACGAACTGAATGTTGTTAGACTTGTTTCATGTGTTGATTTGTATCGGGAAAACTTGGGTGTTAGAATGTTCGATCGGAAAGCTTAACATTTTCTAATTATCTGGAATTTGATACAATAATTGGAATTCACAAGAAGTTATGAGATAACTGAATGAATATTATAAACATAGCAGTTTAGTCTCACTTGATCGGTTGCCACGGAATTTTGATGTGATCAAAAGTCCGTCGCAATCACGTAGCGTACGCGGATACTCGCCGGGTAAACTTAATAGACAGCCTCACTTCATAGCCCCGACCAAGTGACTGTAGGAGAACCCCGTCGCCGAAAGCATCCATTCGGGTGCTCGCGGTGGCGGTGTTCCGCCTTGGTGCACTTCGTCGACGGTATCGGGGGTGCGGCCGTCTACTGAAGTTTGCGACAAGCATTCGATCAGGATGTCGGGAATCTTGTTGAATTACCCGACTTGGTATTGAAAAGTGTTTTCGATAATGAGACTAAAATGCAGGGTTTATAATTGTTAGGCATGCGATGTCTAAGTAATTCATTTGGTCAGGCATGCGATGTCTGAGGAGGTTGCGGATTCCAACTGTTGTAGTTTTACAGTTTCTTTTCTGTGACCGCAAGTGTAATATGTGATATCGCCGGTTTCGTTGCTATATGTCAACGACAATTGGGATGGACATATTTACTTACGTTGATGACATGTGATGTTATGTGTTGCTGGATATGTTATATTGGATCGTCGTGTTTGAATAGCCGGGGGTTTTTATGTGAGATGAGTGTTTTTCATTTTCATTCATGTAAAAACTTGTATGTAATATTCTTTTAATTGGGGCACTTCCAGGTTGCGGAAGTTGTCACCCTTTGTATATTATTTACTTTTCTGCACTAGGATAGACCCAAGGAGGGGAGCACAAGTAACCGGGTTCTGGAGTCCAGTGGGAGACCAACTCGAGGAGTCGAGTCTGGGTCTCCTAACTCTAGAATTGGTAGGGTTGCTTGCCGCTCTCGTAGGGGTCTAGGGGTGTGGGTTTGGCTATTCATCACGACCGTGGAATCCGTGTTTTATACTGGCTTGTATTGAAAACACGGACGTCCTAGTATATCCAATATTTCATATGTTTCTTCTGCTGCGATATCTGTGATGTGATCATGTGATGTTCTGTGATAGATACAGTATATAGTATATATGATATATTATATAGACGTTACTTATGTTTTACACCCGCGCTAGACCTGCCCTGCTCTGCCGTTAGTTACCTAACCTAACGGTGCACGAGGGGACATCGAGGCGAATGCGGATGGCATAAGTGTACGTCGTATTTATCTGTGATGTTTAGGTACTTAAATGATGGGACTTCATTAATGAGATTAATGAAATAAAAGAAACCCAAAGATATTGTAGAATCGAATTTCAAAATAAAACAGGTAGCTACAGTTCTTGCTTTGCACAGTGGTATATGTGATATATCCTGCACTTTATTCGATGAGGAAAGGAACGAGATCCCTTCACCGGGAGTGACTCCTTTAGCAATAAATGGCAGATGCTACACACTCGGTTTGTCTTTTGATTGCTTTTAAGTGTTTTGCTTTGCACAGTGATATATATGATATATCCCGCACCTCATTCGACGAGGAAAGGACCGACGATCCCTTCACCGGGAGTGACTCCTTTAGCAAAACTAGAAAAGCCTCAAAAGCACTCCATTTTAAAAATCATTTGATTCTACGACGATATCAAGTTCATTACGCAATAGGTTTTCAGAAAAACCTGTCGTAGCCCTCCGTCATTTCAGATACGTACTAGTTAGTATTCGTGCTGCGGTTGTTTGGCCTCCGTCAAGGCGTAGTGTACGGTAGCTAACTAGTGCTTATCTGCTAGCATATGATGCGATTGGATTAGGGTATTCGTACGGCGTTGTTTGGCCTCCGTCAAGGGTCGTGCGGGTGGGTTTAATTCAATCAGGAAATGACGGGTTGAACTTGACTAGCGGACTATGGGTTGTTTGGCCTCCGTCAAGGTCATAGCGAGCTAGGGGCAAAATATTATCGGGAATTTCAAGTGTTGAAATTTGCAATGAGATTGCATACCTTCTATGAGATAGTTGGATCCCGATACCCGCTGCGAGTAAGAGTTACTCCTGGGAGAGTTTTATACATTACAATTAGCCGATCAAGTAGGTGTCTAGAAAGGTGTCAACGGGGTTACGCCTCTGGGAAAACGAGGTTTACTGTAATTAGGTTCGTGCGAAAGCACTGGGGACCTCCCTCAAAGTACCGACACTGACCTGGCTGAAAGATTGGCGAACTTGTAGTGTGTAATTAATCCCGGCTAGTCTTTCCTTTTAGGGTTTGAAGGAAGATTTGATAAAAAGCAGTGGGAGCCATCCTGATTAGATAAAATAATAACCAATCTATTCTTGCAAGAGCGCACGCTGAGTGTTTTCTTCTCTCTCTCTCCTGGTAGCAACCATGTCACGCCTTAATCAAGATAATAAAAAGGATATTGACCAAACCCGCTTGTTATACTGAGCTGGGGAACGTTGATCCCGCTCCAACTTATAAATGTTATAAGACAGAGCAGGAAATTGGGGATTACCAGAATTCCCGTGCCGCCCAAACGAAGAGAGTGCATGCTGATGCAACATCTTCGGGTGTGTTCATTATACAGAACTGTTTCTCAGTATCCTTTACGTCCTGGGTATGTGATACCAGATCAGGATCCCAGATATGTAATCTGTTACATAGGGATACAGATAGGTAGAGAACTGAGAACGGGTGATAAGTTTCATGAGGCAGAAAACGGGGCAAATGTTGCAGCCAAGTCTGTTGGTCACTGTCACCCTTTATTACAGTACATTGATTCTGAACGAATGTTATTAGATACCGAACCTGATATACAAAATCATATCTATCTCTTTATTAGTAAAGAAATGATAAAATTTTGTATAGTTGGATAATGTTTTGAACATTTCCTATAACAAAAGTTGATCGGTTCAGGCACGTTATCTAAAAGCATTAATGTTCTAAATCAAACTACAGTTCTTAGTATACGGAACACACACAAGAGGAAGAGTTCAGAAATGAACGAATCCTTCTTGAGGCATTGTAGACTAGGTCATATCAATGCGACCCGACTAGCTGAAGTTACATGTAGATGCATATTTAAATCAGTTTGAATTTACATCTCATGAAACTTGCGAGTCATGTCACAAAGATAAAATGACCTCAGCTCTGTTTATTGGAAACAAAGAAAGAGTTAGTGAACTCTTGGGATGATACATGTTGATGTATGTAGGTCCCCTGTCTACATATGCCAGGACTGGTTCTTTATACTTCATTACATTCTCTGATAATCTCTTTAGATTCAGACATATGTTCCTGTTGAAACACAAGTCCGAACCTTTTGAGATATTCACAGAATATAAGTTAGAAGTAGAGAACCAAAACGGGTAAAAATATTATGTCCTTTGATGTGATCAAGGAGGAGAATACTTGTGCACGGAAATCCTGGACTATTCTAAAGGAGAATGAGATTCTCTCTCAGCATTACTCCTCCGAATACACCATAGCACGATGGTATATCGGGGCGGAGCAATCACACCCTATGTGATAAGGTGTGCTCTATGATGAGTACTACTGAGTTACCTAATTCCTTTAGGGAGTTATGCACTTGAGAAGTTGCATACCTATTGAATAGGGTTCCAATCAAATCAGTTGCCTACCCCTTCATATGTGATATGGAAAGGGAAGAGCCCATATCTTAAGTTGGAAAAGATTTGGGGTTGTCCGGCCTATGTCTGAAAGCAAAATCCGGACAAGCTCGAGGCAAGGTCTGTAATGTAGAACTGGAAAAGTTCCAGCTATACGAACTACAGCAGATGATTTGATAGAACCAAGGGATTCAGTAGATACCAACGAACCTCAGCCTCTCCGCCGATCTAGTAGGGTTCCTCACCCACCTGAGAGATACTTCGGTTTCTCTATGACAGTGGGAGCGAGGATTGCATCATGAGATGATGACCCAACTAGCTTCGAGCAGGCCATCAGGAGTAAGACTCTGTAAGAATGGCTGGATGCTTAGCGATCTGAGATGGAATCCTTATACACCAACAAAGTATGGACTTTGGTTGCAATATCTGAAGGGTTAAATTCCCATCAGGAGCAAGTATATCTTGAGAAGATTGCTTGGTGTAGATGGAAAAGTTGAGACTTTCAAAGCTAGACTTGTTAAAGGTTTGCATCATTGACCAGATATGGATCATAATGTTAAAACCTTTTCAAGTAACTATGCTTAAGTCCATCCAGATCCTACTTGCCACGGCTACATACCATGACTGCGATATCTGGTGGTTGGGTGTCTTGACTGCTTTTCTAAATGATGATTTAGAAGAGAGCGTCTATAAGTACACAGCCAGAGGGCTTCGTAGACAGTGGGAGCAGCGGAAACGTGTGCAAGATGCTTTATAGGATAAAACAGGCATCGCGGAGTTGGAACATCTGTTTTGATGAAGCGGTCAAAGAGTTTGACATCATCAAAATGGTAGATGAACCTTGTATATACAAAAAGGTAGTAGGGAGTATGGTGACGATCTTCGTAGAGTACGTGGATGACATACTCTTGATAAGAAAGGAGTTTCCTATGCTACGCTCGATCAATCTCCGATTATCATAAAGATTCTCCCTATAGGATCAAAGTGATACCTACTAAATCCTGGGTTTTGGACCTATGAGATAGATCTAAATGGATGTTAGGATTCTCACTAGTCATAGTGAGATGGTATCAACCGATCCTGGGGAGAATCGCTGGAAGGGTTCCAGGGTGATAAAGACGACTGAATGTCAGTCGCAGGCATTGTCTTTACCCTCAGTGAAGGGACGGTATGTTGGAAGAGTTCCAAGCTAGATACCGTGGCATACTAGACGATAAAGGTTGGATACATCGCTACTTAAGATGCTACCAAAGAGGCTGTTTGGGTGTATATTGGTTCATGAGATGAACTACGTTCCTACCATTGTGTGACAATGGAGTTGTAGCTTATGCCAAGGAACGCCGGTCCCATCAGTGATCCAGACATATTCTAAGGCAGTATCACTTGATCATGGAGATGGTTGATCTCCAGGGAGATCGAGGTTAGGAGAGTAGACTCAGAGGACAACACAACGGATCCACTCACAAAGGCCTGTTCCCAGAAAGAGACTTTTATGGGATGGTTGAGTATGAGATACTGCAACCACTGCTATCAGATGGCCCTAGTGCAAGTGGGAGATTGTTAGTAATATGTATGCCCTAGAGGCCATTACTGTACATAGGATGTATATTGTAGTGGATGCTGGGACATATATAGGGAGGACTTTCTTGCTCGACATGATAGTATGCTATCTGGTTGAACTTTACCTTAACGTGTATACTGATTGTCTCTCTGTTACATGTTGGTAAAGTCCTTAGGATGTGTGCTTGACTACCTGGACTATGATGCGGATCATACTAGTGGGGACATGGTAGTCCATAAGTACATCCTTCAAAGTCCCTAGTCGTGGGTGTATCGAGACGGGGCATCGATATACCAGAGTAGACTAGCGTATACCTTCTCGACCCATATAGATGGGCGATGGATGATCCCATATCCATCGGTGTTTGACATCAGAGATGATATACGGGTGCTCAGTAGAGACTGGGTACACTGGACGGACTCGCCGAGAACTCCCAGATGGTATTATACCTCACGTCAGATGGCAGTTCTCTGGTGACACTGGTACAGAGTAGTCTGTTGACCCGAGATCGTTATAGAGTCTTGTGTGGTTCCCACTGTGCTTTGATTTCCATCTTACCTCGTCCAAGAGGGCGTGCAAAACGGTGGTTTTTGGGTACAGTCCCGAGTCACATGGAGGCAATGAGCGATAGGAGGGGATTCGTCTCTCCCGGTATAGGGGGTTGATGTTGCGCTGTGTTCGATTGGCTATAACAGGAAATCCCTGGCCAGGGTTGCTGAGATTTACTGGTAAGTGTTACCAGCAGTATCTCGAATTGTTATAGACCTCATATCGACACGACTTATCGAGCTATTTGGGTCTGACGTTTACCACCCCTAGGCGAGATATGCGACATATCAGACGATCAGACCGGACTGTACGGTAGTGTTACTGGTTGGATTCACTGGAGTGTGAGCGGGCTTGCTCGTCGATCTTCAGATCGCTTAATACCCGGGTGGCCGTTACGTTTAGCAGACCGCTTGCGGCTTGTGGGTGTTTGATATGATCATCGCCTGCTGCCGGCGTATTGACGAGTCTTTAGAGTCCTACACAGAGGTTTCCTGGCTCAAGCGAAATGAAATAGGAGGGCATATGAGATATGTGCGGGACCGAGAATAATGCGTGTATGTGATACCGTATTCTATTCTCGCGATGAATGCATCGAATGGTTATATGCGATATGACCTAGTTATCGAATCAAGTATTGATTCGATAAACCGATACATTGTATACTAGTCGGTTGTGTGCGACATGACCGGATCGTTAAATCAAGTGTTGATTTAATGATTTAATGCATAATTATATATTTGATATATTACTTTGCACTAACTAGTATTGGTTCACTTTAAACGGATTTTCTCACTTGGTTTGTGCACATTGTATATGTGATATACTTTTTGTGCACTTGATTGTATCATGTTTGATGATACATGTTTGCTTGGGTTTGTGTAAAGATTGAACCATGGTTATTTAAATGATTAGGGTTTACATTTTCATATCTATTTATTTATTTATTTATTACGGAAATGATAATGAGAAGAATGGTTGCTAGTTTTGTTTTATTCTTTGAACCTTCATGAAGCATTGACTTTAGTCAACCATTCTTATCTCATCCTTAACCCTAACCATTCCAACTAACCTTGGTTTAATCTCTACACCTAACCATGGTTTGCTTATGATAAGAATGGATTTTCTTTTCTATTTTAATTATTCTTATCATAACAATTTCCTTCTTCTTCTTCATTTCTTCTAGTGAAGAAAGCTTGCCTCCATCAATGGCAAGTGATGAAAAAGAGTGAGAAATCCAAATCTAAAGTCTACCCACTTCCTATTTCTTCATCCTCTACCTCTTGCCAAGTAGTAGAGTGTGTTTTCTTCACAAGTTTCATGACTTGGTGAAGTGAGAGCTTGATTTAGCGATGCCTCGACGTAGATCATCTTCGGCATGGACATCGATGACCTAGCCCGTCCATTCTCCGATGAAGCCGACGCTAGAGCCCGGGACTTGTTATGGAAAGCGAGGAGACTTCATTGCGGAGCTATGGAGGTGGAGAACCGGATCTACAAAGGTTGTATTTCCGTATTCTTCTAGTTTAGTTGTAAACTAGTTTGCTTTTTCGCCTAGTTTTCTAGCCAACGATCCGTAGTCGGGTTTCTCGGCACCTAGAATTTTTGAAATTGGCATGGTTGATGCCTTGTGAGACCTCACTAGTGTGCCTAGGAACCCTACATAAAGAAGTTGCGGATTCCAACTGTTGTAGTTTTACACTTTCTTTTCTGTGACCGTTAGTGTAGTATGTTCATATCGCCGGTTTCGTTGCTATACGTCAACGACAATTGGGGTATGCATACTTACTTACGTTGATGACATGTGATGTTATGTGTTGCGGGATATGTTATATTGGATCGTCGTGTTTGAATAGCCGGGGGGTTTTATGTGAGATGAGTGTTTTTCATTTTCATTCATGTAAAAACTTGTATGTAATATTCTTTTTATTTGGGGCACTTCCAGGTTGCGGAAGTTGTCACCCTTTGTATATTATTTACTTTTCTGCACTAGGATAGACCTAAGGAGGGGAGCACAAGTAACCGAGTTCTGGGGTCCAGTGGGAGACCAACTCGAGGAGTCGAGTCCGGGTCTCCTAACCCTAGAATTGGCAGGGTTGCTTGCCGCTCTCGTAGGGGTCTAGGGGTGTGGGATTGGCTATTCATCACGACCGTGGAATCCGTGTTTTATACTGGCTCGTATTGAAAACACGGACGTCCTAGTATATCCAATGTTTCATATGTTTCTTCTGCTGCGATATCTGTGATGTGATCATGTGATGTTCTGTGATAGATTCAGTATGTAGTATATATGATATATTATATAGACGTTACTTATGTTTTGCACCCGCACTAACCCTGCCCTGCTCTGTCGTTAGTTACCTAACCTAACGGTGCACGAGGGGACATCGAGGCGAATGCGGATGGCATAAGTGTACGTCATATCTATCTATGATGTTTAGGTATTTAAATGATGGGACTTCATTAATGTGATTAATGAAAGAAAAGAAGCCTAAGATGTTGTAGAATCAAATTTTAAATAAAACAGGTAGCTACAGTTCTTGCTTTTGCATAGTGGTATATATGATATACCCTGCACCTTATTCGATGAGGAAAGGACCGAGATCCCTTCACCGGGAGTGACTCCTTTAGCGATAACTGGCAGATGCTACACACTCGGTCTGCTTTTGATTGCTTCTATAGTTTATGCTTTCCACAGTGATATATATGATATATCCCGCACCTCATTCGACGAGGAAAGGACCGACGATCCCTTCACCGGGAGTGACTCCTTTAGCAAAACTAGAAAAGCCTCAAAATCACTCCATTTCAAAACTTCATTTGATTCTACAACGATATCAAGTTCATTACGGAATAGGTTTTCAGAATAACCTGTCGTAGCCCTCCGTCATTTCAGATAAGTACTAGTTAGTATTCGTGCTGCGGTTGTTTGGCATGCGTCAAGGCGTAGTGTACGGTAGCTAAGTAGTGCTTATCTGCTCGCATACGATGCGATTGGATTAGGGTATTCGCACGGCGTTGTTTGGCATGAGTCAAGGGTCGTGCGGGTTGGTTTAATTCAAACAAGAAATGTACGGGTTGAACTTGACTAGCGGACTATGGGTTGTTTGGCATGCGTCAAGGTCATAGCACGCTAGGGGCAAAATATTATTGGGAATTTCAAGTGTTGAAATTTGCAATGAGATTGCATACCTTCTATGAGATAGTTGGATCCCGATACCCACTGCGAGTAAGAGTTACTCCTGGGAGAGTTTTACACATTACAATTAGCCGATCAAGTAGGTGTCTAGAAAGGTGTTAACGAGGTTACGCCTCTGGGAAAACGAGGTTTACATTAATTAGGTTCGTGCGAAAGCACGGGGGACCTCTCTCAAAGTACCGACACTGGCCTGGCTGAAAGATTGGCGAACTTGTAGTGTGTAATTAATCCCAGCTAGTCTTTCCTTTTAGGGTTTGAAGAAAGATTTGATAAAAACCAGTGGGAGCCATCCTGATTAGATAAGATAATAACCAATCTGATCTTGCACGAGCATACGCTAAAGTGTTTTCTTCTCTCTCTCTCCAGGTAGCGACCATTTCATGCCCTAATAAAGATAATAATATGGATGTCTTGACCGAACCCGCATGTTATACTGTGCTGGGGAACGTTGGTTCCGTTCCTTCTTATAAGAGTTATAGGAATGAACAGGAAATAGGGGAATACCAGGATTCCCATGCCACCCGAATGAAGAAAGTACATGTTGATGCATTTTCTTCGGGTATGTTCGTTACAGAGAACTGTTTCTCCATTTGCTCCACGTCCTGGGTATTAGATACCGGGTCAGGATCCCATATATGTAATCAGTTACATGGGCTTAGGAAAGGTAGAGAACTTGGAGAAGGTGATAAAGACATTAGAGTTGGAAATGGTGCAATTGTTGCAGCTAAGACTGTCGGGGAATATCACCTTGTGTTACCAACTGGTAATACATTGGTTCTGAACGAATGCTATTACATGCCGAACCTGATATGCAACATTATATCGGTTTCTTTATTAAGTAAAGAGGGATATAATTTTGTATTACAGAATAATGTTATGAACATTTTCCGTAACCAAAAGTTGGTTGGATCAGGCACGTTGTGCAATGGCATTTATGTTCTAAACCAATCAACAGTTCTGAGCATAACAAACACACACAAGAGGGATGGTTCTTCGTACTTCATTACATTCACTGAAGATCTCTCTAGATTCGGATATGTGTTCCTGATGAAACACAAATCAGAAGCTTTTGAGAAATTTAGAGAATATAAACAAGAAGTCGAGAACCAAACCGGAAAAAGTATTAAAATCCTACGATCTGATCGAGGAGGGGAATACTTGAGCAATGAATTCCTGGACTTCCTAAAAGAGAATGGGATTCTCTCTCAGCTGACTCCTCCATATACACCACAGCACAACGGTTTATCTGAACGGAGAAACCGCACCCTATTAGATATGGCGCGCTCAATGATGAGTATAGCTGAGTTACCTATTTCTTCTGGGGATATGCGCTTGAGACAGCCATGGACTTATTGAATCGAGTTCCTACCAAATCAGTGCCTACCACTCCATATGAGATATAGAAAGGGAAGAGACCACATCTTAATTATATTAAGATATGGGGTTGTCCAGCCTATGTCAAAAGACAAAATCCGGACAAACTCGAGGCAAGATCTGTCTTATGTAAGTTTGTAGGATATCCCAAAAATTCACAAGGGTATATCTTCTACCACCCCGAGGAACAAAAGGTGTTTGTTTCTCGACATGCCACTTTCTTAGAAAAAAGTTTTCTTATGAAACAGATAAGTGGCATTGAGGTAGAACTGGAAGAGGTTCCAGCGACACAGACTACAACAGAAGATTTGGTTGAACCAGAGGATTCCGTAGTTCCCGATGAACCCCAGCCACTCCGCCGATCTAGTAGGGTTCCTCGCCAACCTGAGAGATACTACGGTTTTCTCATGGATGGAGGGAGCGAGGATTGCATCATGGAGGATGATGACCCAACTAGCTTCGAGCAGGCCATCACGAGTAGGGACTCAGTGAAATGGCTGGATGCTATGCGGTCCGAGATGGAATCCATGTACACCAACAAAGTATGGACTTTGGAAGTTTATCCTGAAGGGGTAAAACCCATTGGGAGCAAGTGGATCTTCAAGAAAAAACTTGGTGTAGATGGGAAAGTGGAGACTTTCAAAGCTAGACTTGTAGCAAAGGGTTTTCGTCAAAGACTAGGTGTGGACTATGACGAGACCTTTTCTCCAGTGGCTATGCTTAAATCCATCCGGATCATGCTTTCCATCGCTGCATATCATGATTACGAAATCTGGCAAATGGATGTTAAGACCGTCTTTCTAAACGGTGATTTAGAAGAGTGCGTGTACATGACTCAGCCAGAGGGCTTCGTAGACAGTGGGAGCAGCGGCAAGGTGTGCAAGCTGCTTAAATCCATTTATGGATTAAAGCAAGCATCGCGGAGTTGGAACATCTGCTTTGATGTCGTTATCAAAGAGTTTGATTTCGTCAAAAACCCAGATGAACCTTGTATTTACAAGAAGGTGGCAGGGAGTAAGGTTGTCTTCCTCGTATTGTACGTGGACGACATACTCTTGATAGGAAATGATATTCCTATGCTGCAATCGGTCAAGCTCTTCTTATCACAAAGATTCTCAATGAAAGATCTTGGTGATGCCTCCTGCATATTGGGAATCAGGATCTATAGAGATAGATCCAAACGGATATTGGGATTGTCCCAATCCAGGTACATTGACACCATACTAAAGAGGTTTAGTATGGAAGAATCCAAGCGTGGGAACTTGCCCACGATCTCTGGAGTCACTCTCTCCAAAGAGATGTCTCCCAAGACTGATTTGGAGAGAGCTCGCATGTAAGGGATACCCTATGCTTCAGCTGTAGGCTCTATCATGTATGCGATGCTATGTTCCAGACCCGATGTTGCTGTTAGTTGTATGTATGCCCTAGAGGCCAGTATTGTACAGATGATGTATATTATATTGGATGCTTGGACATATATAGAGATGACTTTCTTGCTCGATATGATAGTATGCTATCTGGTTGCTCTTTATCTTAACATGTATACTAGTCTCTTTATACTGTCTTATAGTTACATGTTGGTAAAGCCCTTAGGATGTGTACTTGACTACCTGGACTATGATGCAGATCATACTAGTGGGGACATGGTAGTCCATAAGTACATCCTTCAAGGTCCCTAGTCGTGGGTATATCGAGACGGGGCATCGATATACCAGTGTAGACTAGCGTATACGCTTCTCGACCCATGTGATGGGCGATGGATGATCCCATATCCATTGGTGTTTGACATCAGAGATGGTATACGGGTGCTCAGTGGAGACTGGGTACACTGGACGGACTCGCCGAGAACTTCCAGATGGTATTATACCTCACGTCAGACGGCAGTTCTCAGGTGACACTTGTACAGGTTAGTCTGTAGACCCGAGATCGTCATAGAGTCTTGTGTGATTCCCACTGTGCTTTGATCTCCACCTTACCACGTCCATGAGGGCATGCAAAACGGTGGTCTTTGGGTACAGTCCCGTGTCACATGGAGGCAATGAGCGATAGGAGGGGTTTCGTCTCTCCCGGTATTGGGGGTTGATGTTGCGCTGTGCTCGATTGGCCGTAACAGGGAAGTCCCTGGCCAGGGCTGATCAGAGATTTGCTGGTAAGTGTTACCAGTAGTTTCTCGACCCGTTATGAGCCTCACATCGGCACGACTTATCGGTTATTGGGGTCTGACGTTTACCACCCCTAGACTTGATATGCGACGTATCAGACGAACAGACCGGACTGTACGGTAAGTGTTACTGGTTGGATTCACAGGAGTGTGAGTGGGCTAGCTCGTCAATCTTCTGATCGCTCAATACCCGGATGGCCGTTACGTTTAGCAGACCGCTTGCGGCTTGTGGGTGCTTGATATGATCATCATCTGCTACCGGCGTATTGACGAGTCTTTAGAGTCCTACACAGAGGTTTCCTGGCTCAAGCGAAACGAAATAGGAGCGCATATGAGATATGTGCGGGACCGAGAATAATGCGTGTATGTGATACCGCATTTCATTCTCGCGATAAATGTTTCAATTGGTTATATTCGATATGACCTAGTTATCGAATCATTGATTCGATAAGCCGATACATTGGATACTAGTCGGTTATATGCGATATGACCGGATCGTTAAATCAATTGTTGATTTAATGATTTAATGTATAATTATATATTTGATATATTACTTTGCATTAACTAGTATTGGTTCACTTTATACGGATTTTCTCACTTGATGTGCAAGTTGTATATGTGATATACTTTTGTGCACATATATGTATCATGTTTGATGATACTTGATCATTTGGTTAAGTGTGAAGAAGTAAACCATGGTTAAATGATAATTAGGGTTTTGCCTTATCATTTATTTATTCATTTCTTTATTTATTTTATTGGATAAATGAAAATGAAATGGTTTGTTTTTGTCATGAAGCTTGTTGAAGCTTCATGAAGCTTTGACTAAAGAAACCATTTTGTCTTCTAGCTTAACCCTAACCCTTCTCATTTACCATGGTCTTTTCTCTACACTTAACCTTGGTTAAGATATGATAAGTATTGATTTATTTTATTCTTATCAAAAGACTTATCATATTTTAGCTTCATCTTCTCCTTCTTCTTCAAAAGAGAAAACTAGATGCCATCAATGGCAACTTGAGCAAAAGTGAGTGAAATCCAATTCTAAAGTGAACCCACCTCCTATTTCTTCAACCTCTACCTCTTGCCAAGTTGTTTTGGGTGTTTTCTTCACAAGTTTCACAACTTGGTGAAGTTGGAGCTTGAACTTGTGCAATCTCGACGTAGATCATCATCGGCACGAAGCCGACGACATTGCCCGCTCGTTTTCCCGATGAAGCCGACGAATGAGTCTAGGATTCGAAAAGGACAGCGAGAGGACGACTACGTGGAGCTAAGGAAGTGGATATCCGGATCTACAAAGGTTTTAGCATCTAACTTTTAGTTAAAGTGTTAACTAGTTTATAGTTTCGCCTAGAAATCTAGCCGACGATCCGTATTAGGGTTTCTCGGCACCCATAAAATTTTAAATTGGCATGTTCGATGCCTTGTGAGACCTCTATAGTGTTCCAAGGAACCCTACAGTGGTATCAGAGCCTAGCTAGAGCCTTAGGCGAAGTCTAGACGCAATTTGAAGCCCGAACGTACCCGAAACCCTAAACCAAACATGCTCTTTGGAATTTTTCCAAAATATGGAGTTTTTCGAGTTTTAAAATATGCAGAAAAATCAGCAGGAAATTATAAGGTTTACTGTGAAATTCGTGAGCGTAATTCCACTAATCCAGCGCGGATCCGCGGCATGAGCATGGCTCATGCGGCGGATCCGCGGTCGTACGGCCTCAATATTTAAAGAATTTTACACAGTAATTCTTAGTTTCCAGTGGTGATTTTCCGGGGTTTTTTAATAATTGCTCAAGAGTTGAATTTTCTGGGGTTGCTTTGGGGATTCGGTGTTTCGATCGGGGTATCAAATTTCGTCTTTGTGTTTTTCCGGATAATTTTTAGAATATGTTAAAAAGTTTGACCGGATATAAATACCCAATTTTTCCCCTGTCGGGAAATTTCCAAGTGTTGGATTTTTCTGTAGTTTAACGACGTTCTAAGTAGTGCAAGTAACGCGATGGACCCTCTAGAAGACAACAAACCTTAACTCGATTATGTGACCGTCTTGAACTGCCCTTTGAACCTTCGGGTTTGGGGCAGTACGGCGTGCCACATGTGAGGCGTTGGCTTGACCCTTCTACGGCTGGACCGTTGGTACTGAGGCACGAACTGAATGTTGTTAGACTTATTTCATGTGTTGAGCTGTATCGGGAAAACTTGGGTATTCGAATGTTCGATCGGAAAGTTTAACATTTTCTGTTTATCTGGAATGTGATACAATAATTGGAATTCACAAACAGTTATGAGATAACTGAATGAATGTTATAAATCTAGCAGTTTAGTCCCACATGATATTGAAAAGAGTTTTCGATAATGAGACTAAAATGCGGGATTTATATCTGTTAGGCATGTGATGTCTAAGTATTTCATTTGATTAGGAATGCGATGTCTAAAATGGTTGCGGATTCCAACTGTTGTAGTTTTACACTTTCTTTTCTGTGACCGTAAGTGTAGTATGTTCATATCGCCGTTTTCGTTGCTATACGTCAACGACAATTGGGGTATGCATACTTACTTACGTTAATGACATGTGATGTTATGTGTTGCTGGATATGTTATATTGGATTGTCGTGTTCGAATAGCCGGGGGTTTTTATGTGAGATGAGTGTTTTTCATTTTCATTCATGTAAAAACTTGTATGTAATATTCTTTTATTCAGGGCACTTCCAGGTTGCGGAAGTTGTCACCCTTTGTATATTATTTACTTTTCTGCACTAGGATAGACCCAAGGAGGGGAGCACGAGTAACCGGGTTCTAGGGTCCAGTAGGAGACCATCTCGAGGAGTCGAGTCCGGGTCTCCTAACCCTAGAATTGGCAGGGTTGCTTGCCGCTCTCGTAGGGGTCTAGGGGTGTGGGATTGGCTATTCATCACGACCGTGGAATCCGTGTTTTATACTGGCTCGTATTGAAAACACGGACGTCCTAGTATATCCAATATTTCATATGTTTCTTCTGCTGCGATATCTGCGATGTGATCATGTGATGTTCTGTGATGGATATAGTATATAGTATATATGATATATTATATAGACGTTACATATGTTTTACACCCGCGCTAGCCCTGCCCTGCTCTGTCGTTAGTTACCTAACCTAACGGTGCACGAGGGGACATCGAGGCGAATGCGGATGGCATAAGTGTACGTCATATCTATCTGTGATGTTTAGGTATTTAAATGATGGGACTTCATTAATGTGATTAATGAAAGATAAGAAACCTAAGATGTTGTGGAATCAAATTTTAAAACAAAACAGGTAGCTACAGTTCTTGCTTTGCATAGTGGTATATATGATATACCCTGCACCTTATTCGATGAGGAAAGGACTGAGATCCCTTCACCGGGAGTGACTCCTTTAGCAATAACTGGCAGATGCTACACACTCGGTTTGGTTTTGATTGCTTTTAAGAGTTTTTTGCTTTGCACAGTGATATATATGATATATCCCGCACCTCATTCGACGAGGAAAGGACCGAGATCCCTTCACCGGGAGTGACTCCTTTAGCAAAACTAGAAAAGCCTCAAAATCACTCCATTTCAAAACTTCATTTGATTCTACAACGATATCAAGTTCATTACGCAATAGGTTTTCAGAAAAACCTGTCGTAGCCCTCCGTCATTTCAGATAAGTACTAGTTAGTATTCGTGCTGCGGTTGTTTGGCATGCGTCAAGGCGTAGTGTACGGTAGCTAACTAGTGCTTATCTGCTAGCATACGATGCGATTGGATTAGGGTATTCGCACGGCGTTGTTTGGCATGCGTCAAGGGTCGTGCGGGTGGGTTTAAATCAATCAAGAAATGTACGGGTTGAACTTGACTAGCGGACTATGGGTTGTTTGGCATGCGTCAAGGTCATAGCACGCTAGGGGCAAAATATTATCGGGAATTTCAAGTGTTGAAATTTGCAATGAGATTGCATACCTTCTATGAGATAGTTGGATCCCGATACCCACTGCGAGTAAGAGTTACTCCTGGGAGAGTTTTACACACTACAATTAGCCGATCAAGTAGGTGTCTAGAAAGGTGTCAACGGGGTTACGCCTCTAGGAAAACGAGGTTTACATTAATTAGGTTCGTGCGAAAGCACGGGGGACCCCCCTTAAAGTACCGACACTGGCCTGGCTGAAAGATCGACGAAGTTGTAGGGTGTAATTAATCCCGGCTAGTCTTTCCTTTTAGGGTTTGAAGGAAGATTTAATAAAAACCAGTGGGAGCCATCCTGATTAGATAAGATAATAACCAATCTGATCTTGCACGAGCATACGCTAAAGTGTTTTCTTCTCTCTCTCTCCAGGTAGCGACCAGTTCATGCCTTAATCAAGATAATAATATGGATGTATTGACCGAACCCGCATATTATACTGTGCTGGGGAACGTTGGTTCCGTTCTTTCTTATAAGAGTTATAGGAATGAACAGGATATAGGGGAATACCAGGATTCCCATGCCACCCGGATGAAGAAAGTACATGTTGATGCATTTTCTTCGGGTGTGTTCGTTACAGAGAACTGTTTCTCCATTTGCTCTACGTCCTGGGTATTAGATACCGGGTCAGGATCCCATATATGGAATCAGTTACATGGGCTTAGGAAAGGTAGAGAACTTGGAGAAGGTGATAAAGAAATTAGAGTCGGAAATGGTGCAATTGTTGCAGCTAAGACTGTCGGGGAATATCACCTAGAATTACCAACTGGTAATACATTGGTTCTGAACGAATGCTATTACATGCCGAACCTGATATGCAACATTATATCGGTTTCTTTATTAAGTAAAGAGGGATATAATTTTGTATTACAGGACAATGTTATGAACATTTTCCATAACCAAAAGTTGGTTGGATCAGGCACGCTGTGCAATGGCATTTATGTTCTAAATCAATCAACAGTTCTGAGCATAACTAACACACACAAGAGGAAGAGTTCTGAACTGAACGAATCCTTCTTGTGGCATTGTAGACTGGGTCATATCAATGCGACACGACTGGCTAAGTTGCATAAGGATGGATATTTAAATCCGTTTGAATTTTCATCCTATGACACTTGCCAGTCATGTCTCAAAGGCAAGATGACCAAAGCTCCGTTTACGGGACACGGAGAAAGAGTTACCGAACTCTTGGGACTGATACATAGTGATGTATGCGGTCCCATGTCTACACATGCCAGGGATGGTTCTTCGTACTTCATTACATTCACTGAGGATCTCTCTAGATTCGGATATGTGTTCCTGATGAAACACAAATCAGAAGCTTTTGAGCAATTTAGAGAATATAAACAAGAAGTCGAGAAC
Source organism: Agapanthus africanus (assembly GCA_030015575.1). Taxonomy (NCBI): domain Eukaryota; kingdom Viridiplantae; phylum Streptophyta; class Magnoliopsida; order Asparagales; family Amaryllidaceae; genus Agapanthus; species Agapanthus africanus. The sequence continues at coordinate 449,698,568 of CM057341.1, read as the reverse complement.
CAAACCGGAAAAAGTATTAAAATCCTACGATCTGATCGAGGAGGAGAATACTTAAGCAATGAATTCCTGGACTTCCTAAAAGAGAATGGGATTCTCTCTCAGCTGACTCCTCCATATACACCACAGCACAACGGTGTATCAGAACGGAGGAACCGCACCTTATTAGATATGGTGCGCTCTATGATGAGCACAGCTGAGTTACCTATTTCCTTCTGGGGATATGCGCTTGAGACAGCCATGGACCTATTGAATAGAGTTCCTACCAAATCAGTGCCAACCACTCCATATGAGATATGGAAAGGGAAGAGACCACATCTTAATTATATTAAGATATGGGGTTGTCCAGCCTATGTCAAAAGACAAAATCCGGACAAACTCGAGGCAAGATCTGTCTTATGTAAGTTTGTAGGATATCCCAAAAATTCACAAGGGTATATCTTCTACCACCCCGAGGAACAAAAGGTGTTTGTTTCTCGACATGCCACTTTCTTAGAAAAAAGTTTTCTTATGAAACAGATAAGTGGCATTGAGGTAGAACTGGAAGAGGTTCCAGCGACACAGACTACAACAGAAGATTTGGTTGAACCAGAGGATTCCGTAGTTCCCGATGAACCCTAGCCACTCCGCCGATCTAGTAGGGTTCCTCGCCAACCTGAGAGATACTACGGTTTTCTCATGGATGGAGGGAGCGAGGATTGCATCATGGAGGATGATGACCCAACTAGCTTCGAGCAGGCCATCACGAGTAGGGACTCAGTGAAATGGCTGGATGCTATGCGGTCCGAGATGGAATCCATGTACACCAACAAAGTATGGACTTTGGAAGTTGCTCCTGAAGGGGTAAAATCCATTGGGAGCAAGTGGATCTTCAAGAAGAAACTTGGTGTAGATGGGAAAGTGGAGACTTTCAAAGCTAGACTTGTAGCAAAGGGTTTTCGTCAAAAACCAGGTGTGGACTATGACGAAACCTTTTCTCCAGTGGCTATGCTTAAATCCATCCGGATCATGCTTGCCATTGCTGCCTTTCATGACTACGAAAGCTGGCAAATGGATGTTAAGACCGCCTTTCTAAATGGTGATTTAGAAGAGTGCGTGTACATGAATCAGCCAGAGGGCTTCGTAGACAGTGGGAGCAGCGGGAAGGTGTGCAAGCTGCTTAAATCCATTTATGGATTAAAGCAAGCATCGCGGAGTTGGAACATCTGCTTTGACTTCGTTATCAAAGAGTTTGATTTCGTCAAAAATCCAGATGAACCTTGTATCTACAAGAAGGTGGCAGAGAGTAAGGTTGTCTTCCTCGTATTGTACGTGGACGACATACTCTTGATAGGAAATGATATTCATATGCTGCAAGCGGTCAAGCTCTTCTTATCACAAAGATTCTCAATGAAAGATCTTGGTGATGCCTCCTGCATATTGGGAATTAGGATCTATAGAGATAGATCCAAACGGATTTTGGGATTGTCCCAATCCAGGTACATTGACACCATACTAAAGAGGTTTAGTATGGAAGAGTCCAAGCGTGGGAACTTGCCCACGATCTCTGGAGTCACTCTCTCTAAAGAGATGTCTCCCAAGACTGATTTGGAGAGAGCTCGCATGCAAGGGATACCCTATGCTTCGGCAGTAGACTCTATCATGTATGCGATGCTATGTACCAGACCCGATGTAGCATACTCACTAAGTGTAGTGAGCAGGTATCAAGCTGATCCTGGAGAGAGTCACTGGACAGCTGTGAAGAGCATTCTCAAGTACTTGCGAAGGACTAGAGATATGTTCTTGGTGTATGGTAACGGAGAGCTCCAAGTGGAGTCCTTTACCGATTCGAGCTTCCAGAGTGATAAGGACGACTCTAAGTCGCAGTCAGGCTTTGTCTTTACCCTTTACGGAGGGGCGGTTAGCTGGAAGAGTTCCAAGCAGGAAACCGTGGCAGACTCGACGATGGAGGCTGAATACATCGCTGCCAACGATGCTGCCAAAGAGGCTGTCTGGATCAAGAAGTTCATTACTGAACTTGGTGTGGTTCCATCCATTGAGCATCCAATACCTTTGTATTGCGATAACAATGGAGCAGTGGCTTTGGCCAAGGAACCCAGGTCCCATCAGCGATCCAGGCATATTCTGAGGCGGTATCACCTGATCCGAGAGATAGTTGATCGCCGGGAGATAGAGGTCAGGAGGGTTGACACGAAGAACAACACGGCGGATCCACTCACGAAGGCCATTCCCCAGATACAGTTTGAGAGACTCTTCGGGATGCTCGGTATGCGATACTACAGCAGCTGGCCCTAGTGCAAGTGGGAGATTGTTAGTTGTATGTATGCCCTAGAGGCCAGTATTGTACAGATGATGTATATTATATTGGATGCTTGGACATATATAGAGATGACTTTCTTGCTCGATATGATAGTATGCTATCTGGTTGCTCTTTATCTTAACATGTATACTAGTCTCTTTATACTGTCTTATAGTTACATGTTGGTAAAGCCCTTAGGATGTGTACTTGACTACCTGGACTATGATGCAGATCATACTAGTGGGGACATGGTAGTCCATAAGTACATCCTTCAAGGTCCCTAGTCATGGGTATATCGAGACGGGGCATCGATATACCAGTGTAGACTAGCGTATACGCTTCTCGACCCATGTGATGGGCGATGGATGATCCTATATCCATTGGTGTTTGACATCAGAGATGGTATACGGGTGCTCAGTGGAGACTGGGTACACTGGACGGACTCGCCGAGAACTCCCAGATGGTATTATACCTCACGTCAGATGGCAGTTCTCAGGTGACACTTGTACAGGTTAGTCTGTAGACCCGAGATCGTCATAGAGTCTTGTGTGATTCCCACTGTGCTTTGATCTCCACCTTACCACGTCCATGAGGGCGTGCAAAACGGTGGTCTTTGGATACAGTCCCGAGTCACATGGAGGCAATGAGCGATAGGAGGGGTTTCGTCTCTCCCGGTATTGGGGGTTGATGTTGCGCTGTGCTCGATTGGCCGTAACAGGGAAGTCCCTGGCCAGGGCTGATCAGAGATTTGCTGGTAAGTGTTACCAGTAGTTTCTCGACCCGTTATGAGCCTCACATCGGCACGACTTATCGGTTATTGGGGTCTGACGTTTACCACCCCTAGACTTGATATGCGACGTATCAGACGAACAGACCGGACTGTACGGTAAGTGTTACTGGTTGGATTCACAGGAGTGTGAGCGGGCTAGCTCGTCGATCTTCTGATCGCTCAATACCCGGATGGCCGTTACGTTTAGCAGACCGCTTGCGGCTTGTGGGTGCTTGATATGATCATCATCTGCTACCGGCTTATTAACGAGTCTTTAGAGTCCTACACAGAGGTTTCCTGGCTCAAGCGAAACGAAATAGGAGCGCATATGAGATATGTGCGGGACCGAGAATAATGCGTGTATGTGATACCGCATTTCATTCTCGCGATAAATGTTTCGATTGGTTATATTCGATATGACCTAGTTATCGAATCATTGATTCGATAAGCCGATACATTAGATACTAGTCGGTTATATGCGATATGACCGGATCGTTAAATCAAGTGTTGATTTAATGATTTAATGTATAATTATATATTTGATATATTACTTTGCATTAACTAGTATTGGTTCACTTTATACGGATTTTCTCACTTGATGTGCAAGTTGTATATGTGATATACTTTTGTGCACATATATGTATCATGTTTGATGATACTTGATCATTTGGTTAAGTGTGAAGAATTAAACCTTGGTTAAATGATAATTAGGGTTTTGCCTTATCATTTATTTATTCATTTCTTTATTTATTTTATTGGATAAATGAAAATGAAATGGTTTGTTTTTGTCATGAAGCTTGTTGAAGCTTCATGAAGCTTTGACTAAAGAAACCATTTTGTCTTCTAGCTTAACCCTAACCCTTCTCATTTACCATGGTCTTTTCTCTACACTTAACCTTGGTTAAGATATGATAAGTATTGATTTATTTTATTCTTATCAAAAGACTTATCATATTTTAGCTTCATCTTCTCCTTCTTCTTCAAGAGAGAAAACTAGATGCCATCAATGGCAACTTGAGCAAAAGTGAGTGAAATCCAATTCTAAATTGAACCCACCTCCTATTTCTTCACCCTCTACCTCTTGCCAAGTTGTTTTGGGTGTTTTCTTCACAAGTTTCACAACTTGGTGAAGTTGGAGCTTGAACTTGTGCAACCTCGACGTAGATCATCTTCGGCACGAAGCCGACGACATTGCCCGCTCGTTTTCCCGATGAAGCCGACGAATGAGTCTAGGATTCGAAAAGGACAGCGAGAGGACGACTACGTGGAGCTAAGGAAGTGGATATCCGGATCTACAAAGGTTGTAGCATCTAACTTTTAGTTAAAGTGTTAACTAGTTTATAGTTTCGCCTAGAAATCTAGCCGACGATCCGTATTAGGCTTTCTCGGCACCCATAAAATTTTAAATTGGCATGTTCGATGCCTTGTGAGACCTCTATAGTGTGTTAGTGTATATGCCCTAGAGGCCATTACTGTATCATACTAGTTTGTATATTACTTAATGGAAGCTTGGGATATTCACCTTGTATAAACAATCTTGCTCAATATAGTAGTATGCTACATGGTTTGTTTCTACTTCAATGTGTACATGTGTTTATTTTGCGATATCACCTATACGCATTAGTGGAGCCCTTAGGATCTTTGCTTGATTACCAGCGTTGTGATGGCAGTCACACTAGTGGGGGCTGGGTAATCTATAAGCACATCCGTATACAGGTCCCTAGTCGCAGGACTATCGAGAAAGGGCATCGATACTCCGGAGTAGACTAGCGTATGCGCTTCTCATCCCAGTGTGGGAGATGGTCTGTCCCACAGCCATCAGTACGTCGTACTGGAGATAGTATACGGGTGCTCGTTGGGTTACGAGTACACTGGACAGGACTCGTCGGGAACTGACAGGTTGGTATTATACCTATCGTCAGTTATCAGTTCCCAGGTGACATGAGTAAAGCTTAGTCCGCTGACTTGACACTGGCACTTCGCCTCGAGTGTGTTCCCACTGTACTTTGACTACTACCCTACCACGGCTCAAAGGAGTCGTGCAAACAGGTGGTAGTTGGGTGCAGTCCCGAAGCACTTGGAGGCAGTGCCGGTTAGACAGGATTCGTCTCTCCCGGTATTGGGGGTTGACATCGCGCTGTGTCTAGGAGAGCCATTACACGAGTAGTCCCTGGCCAGGGCAAGCGAGATATACTGGTAGGCTTCCAGTGTTATCTCAGGGTGTTTTGGGCTTCACTCCGACACGACTTATACCGCTATTGGGGGACTAACGTTTACCGCCCCTAGGCCCGACATGCGATGTATCAGACGAACAGAATGGACTGTATGGAGAATGTCACATTCAGACTCAGTAGGAGTTCAGATGGGGTTCACCTCGTCAGCCTTCTTGTCGGCATCTACCTGGGGACCGTTACGCACAGCTAGTGCCGCTTGCGGTCTGTGGTTAAACCCACTGCCAGCGTAGTGTCGAGTCTTTAGAGTCCCACACAGAGGGTATTCGCCTCTGGGCAAAATGAGTAGAGGTCGCATGGTTTTGCGGCAGGGTTCGTTCTCATCCGCGCACTTGTGCACGTTTGAAGTCCGGACGGATTATACTAGCAGGCTCTGGTTTGAGTCAGATACTGGTATATGTTTTGGGGTTGCTTTTATCTCTCAGTATTCTTGTTCCTCGGAACGAGAATGCAGGTGTGTATGCACAGTTGTTTGAGGCAGAGGAAGAGGTCTTTCATTAAGGTTTCGGAACGGGTGCGTATGCACAGTTGACAGTCGTCTTTTTCCAAACCCTAATGGATTTATGAAATATCAATTAATAATAGTAATTAAATGAAATTGTGTCATGGTTGATTTTTGTTGACTTGTTGACCATGGTTGACTTGTTGACCATGGTTGAATGTTTGACCATCATCATTGCTTTGCAAGGATACTCCTTGATTCTTGCTTACATTCATTTAATGTAGTGATGGTAATGGTCATTCCAAATACAACCATCAACTATTTCATTTTGAATTATTATTAATTAGATATATCTTTTTCTTTTTGTTATGGTTGTAAGAAGAAAAAGAGCTCATTCTATCATAACCATTCTCTCTCCTCACTTCATCTTCTTCTTCCTCAAGCTCAAGGGGAATCCTTCTCATGTGTTGAGAATCCCTCTCCTTGAAAAGAAAACACCCCTTAGACACTCTCTACTCACTCTAGGATCAAAGGTTTAGCAAGCCGAAGATTCTAGTTCTCTCAAAGTTCGAGAAAGAGCCCGAAGGTTGAACCCTCAGGTGGATCCATCTTTGACGGAAGAAGGCGACGAGGAAAGAACCATCAACCTCTACAAAGTTTGAAGAAGAAGGAGTTCAAGTTTAGGTATAACCATCTTTCCGAGTAGCTAACTCTCTTTAGCTTGTTTGCTAGTTTTAGTTTAGGAAAAGATCCCGACTTTGTTAGTCCATGTCGCCCCATGCGCTAAAAATTTGTTTTTTATACCGTTTCTGCTTCCCCGTAAGAACCGGAGGTCGTAACGTGGACTTACAGTGGTATCAGAGCCTAACTAAACTTAAACTAGCTTGGTAGCGAAGTGTATGGAAGTTCGAAACGAAAAAATCGCAAAACCGGAAATTCTAAAACCCTAAGTTTCTGTTGAAATTTTTTGTGCTCTAAAAGTAAAACTTTTTACTCCTAAAATCGGCTCAGGGTTTTGTGAGAACACCCACGAAAAACGATCCCATGAATCCTTCAAACCGCCGCGGATCCGCGGCCTCAGCTATTCTAGTCGCCGCGAATCCGCCGCCGTTTGGGCTCTTCATATGATCGTGTTTTGTGCAGTGTTCTTCTGGTAGGGTTTTGGGATTTTTCAAATATGTTATATGTGCCCAGATTTTCCAGAAAAGAAATTTTCTTTTGGGGTCCTATAAATCCGTATTTTTTTTCGAACTTCGCTACACTTTGGCTATATTGGTTATATCTGTGATGTTTGTATGTATTGAACGTCGGCTAATCGCTATAAGTCGATTAGTCGGGGTTATACATCTCTGTGATCTGTGTTTGATATTGGAATGTGTATATGAATGTGTTGGACTGTCGCGGGTGAATAGCCGGGGTGGATGTGAGATGAGCTTTTGTTTTTCTTTCATTCATTTGTAAATGTAATTTGATGTAATAATATTATTTGTATGGCCGCACAACCGGGTCGGGGTTGTAGCCGTCATTGTATAATTCTTTTTACTGTTTTTGCTCCTATGATAGACCCATGGAGGGGTGCACAAACTACCGGGTACTTGGCGGGTAGTTTGCCGCACCCGTAGGGGTCTTGGGTGGGGTTTTGGCTATTCACCGCGACCGTGTAATCCGCTTTTCGTTGCAGGCTCGAACAGATTGCGGATTCCTAGTATATCCAATGTATTCATCTGTGATCTGTAATGTCTATCATTGCTTTATATTTAGGCGTTGCTTATGTTTTACAGCCGCGCTAGCCCAGCCCCCGCTCTGTCGTTAGTTAAGTAACCTAACGGGTGATGACGGGACCCCGTGGCGAATGCGAATGGCATAAGCGTACGTCATATTTTGGTTGTTTTCTGCAATGGTAGGATTAAATGATGGGACGCATTAAAAGAACTAATGCAAGAATATCACGCATTAAAAGAACTAATGCAAGATAATAAACCTAGTTAAAGTCGTTGGAACACTTTCGAAAAACCACTCGGTTCTTTTCAAAACTAACTTTTAAATGCGGACCTTGAGCCACTCCTTCTTAAAGCTATCTCGTTCCATCGATTATATCAAGTTCACTACGTTCATGGTTTCGCCAAAACCATTCGTAGCCCTCCGTCGTTTCACATAAATAGTCAATAGTATTCAAGCTATGTTTGTTGGCCAAAGTCAAGGCATAGTGATTGGTAGCTATTGGGTATTCATGTGCAGCATAGATAGATGCGTTGATTTAGAACAGTCGAACTACCTTGTTGGCCAAAGTCAAGGGTAGGTACGAATGGATTCAAATTAACCTGGAAAACGACGGGCAGAACTTGACATGTGACTTATGATTTGTTGGCCAAAGTCAAGGTCATAAGAGCATGGGGCAAAAATCCACATCGGGAGTTTCATAAGTACTGAAACTTTCTAGATTTGCATACCATTTGGAGTGTGATGATTATGGTAGGATTCCTTCATTTTCGTCACGCGATGATATTTGGATCCCGATCCTACTGTGAGTATATGCTACTCCTCGGGAAATTTCTCACTAAACGATCAATGCTATAAACCTAGTAGGTGCCTAGAAAGGTGTTAGCGGGGCTACGCCCCCAGGGAAAAGAGGTTCTTAAATTAAGGAACTTCGCGAAAGCGTTGGAAAACCTCCCTCGAAGTACCGACACTGGCCTGGCTGTACGGTTAAGCAAGTATTGTGCGGTGGGATTGATCCCGGCTAATTCTTCATTTGTGGTTTGAGGAGGGATTCGAGAGACAGTGGGAGCCATCCTGTTTAGACAAATTAAAAACCATTCTAAACTTGCAAGAGCATCATGCTAAAGTGTTTCTTCTCTCTCCCCCCTGCAGCGACCAAATCGAAATGACTGGACCTAAGTTACTTCTAGATAAAAATATACTGACAGGGCCAAACTACAAAGATTGGCTCAGGAATGTCAAAATGGCAATCACTTACGACAAGCTGGGGTATCTTCTTACCACCAAAGCTCCCCCCGTCCCAGGTCCCACCTCCAGCGTCGCGGATAAGGAAATCCGTAAGACTTGGGAGATTGATTGCGCGAAGGTCAGGTGCCTCGTGCTTGCCTCTATGGACAACGAACAACAGAGGAGGCATGAGAATATGGACTTAGAATCCATATTTCTTCATACAAAAGAACTGTATGGAGAGCAGTCTCGTATCGCAAGATACGAAGTGTCGAAGAAGTTATTTTCGGCAAAGTTGGCCGTCGGATCATCGGTAGCGGACCACGTGCTTAAGATGATTGGCTACATTGAGGAGCTCGCGGAACTTGGGACCACGTTGGAGAGTGAACTTTATACGGATTTAATTCTCCAGTCCCTTCCATCCACTTACGCCCAGTTTATACTGAACTTCAACTTACAAGAAAAGGAAGTTGAACTTTCAGAACTCCTCAACATGCTGAGGAGCGCAGAGGGCACCCTACACAAAGGTAGGGAAACACCCGCTTTGTTTGTAGGAGGATCTTCTTCTTCTAGGTCCAAGGCAAAAGCCAAGGGAAAGAGGAAGAAAGCCCCCGCCAAACCAAGGGGCGGTGTTAGTAAAGTGGGTACGAAGGGAAAAGAAATGGCAACAAAGATTGCGGGGAAGCTTGTGGGTAAAGAGGAATGCTTCTATTGTCATAAGAGTGGACACTGGAAGAAAGATTGCAGGGCTTGGAAAGCCAGGACACAGGAACTGAAGCAGGTTGCGGCTTCAGCTTCAGGTGTGTATGTTATTGAAAACTGTCTTTCTATAAACTCTACTTCCTGGGTATTGGATACCGGATCAGGATCTCATATCTGTAATTCTTTGCAGGAGTTGAGAAACCGTAGGTTTTTGAAGGAAGGTGACATGACCCTCAGAGTTGCGAACGGAGCTAGCATGAATGCTAAAGCCGTGGGGGACTATCACCTGGGAATGTCAGATGGACATGTTTTGGTTTTGCGTAATTGCTTTTTTGTACCCAACGCAACTTGTAATATCATTTCTGTATCTTTGGTTTCTAAAGAAGATTATGAATTTGCGTTTGTAAGTAATGTTGTAAACATTCACCTTAATCAAGTTCTGATTGGGTCAGGTACACTGAGCAATGGTATATACGTATTAAACCAACCACAGATTTTCAATGTCCAGAATACACACAAAAGAAAGTCTCCAGATATCAATCAGACTTTCTTATGGCATTGTAGACTGGGTCACATCAATGAGAGAAGGTTGACTAAGTTACATACAGAAGGATATTTGGATCCGTTCGAATATCAATCATATGCCACTTGTCAATCCTGTCTCAAAGGAAAGATGACAAAGACTCCGTTCACTGGACACGGAGTAAGAGCGAGCGAGCTCTTGGGACTCGTACACAGCGACGTATGCGGTCCAATGTCTACACATGCGTGAAGCGGTTATTCTTACTTCATTACTTTTACGGATGATTTTTCTGTAAGTCCATGCTACCTCTCCCGGTACTTTCGGGAATGCGGAATTTAGTAAAAAATGATTTTTACGGAGGTGGTAACATGGACCTATTGTTGGAGATAGTGCCCTCAGAGTCAATTATTAGGTCACAGGTACGTGATTGTAATGATTGAGGGAGGACCTATCCCGGTAGGACAGTCTTACTCGAGATGATAGTATGCTATCTGGTTTACCTTTATCATCGTGTATTGTTTTAGGTGACCTGACACGTCGCTATTACACGTTGATAGAGCCCCTAGGATTCTTGCTTGACCACCAGCAGTATGAGGGCGATCATATAAGTGGGAGCTGGGGGTCTACAAGCATATCCTTAAAAGGTCCCTAGTCGTGGGAGTTTCGAGACCGGGCATCGATACTCCATTAGTAGACTAGTGTATACAGTCGAGACCCCGACGAGGGGCGGTGGCCGGTCTCACAAGCCACTGGTGTCAGTTGGATCACCTAAGATGTATACAGGTGCTCATTGGGTTATGAGTACACCGGACAGGACTCGCCGGGAACATGCTAGTTGGTCATATACCAGACGTCAGATGGCAGTTCCCTGGTGACATGTGTGCAGGTTAGTTCATCGACCTGGGGATCGTCATTTGTCTCGTGTGAGTTCCCACTGTACTTTGATTACTACCCTACCACGGCTCAAAGGAGTCGTGCAAACAGGTTTTAGTTGGGTACAGTCCCGAGCCACATGGAGGCAGTGAGCGTATCTTCAGGGGTTCGTCTCTCCCGGTATTGGGGGTGAGGTCGTGCTGTGTCTAGGAGAGCCATTACACAAAGTCCTTGGCCAAGGCAAGGAGATTTACTGGTAGGTATTCCAGTAGTATCTCAGGGTGTTCTGGGCTACACTCCGACACGACTTGTACCGCTTTTGGGGGTCTGACTATTACCAACCCCCTAGGCCCGCCATGCGATGCTCATAGACGAACGGACCGGACTGCACGGATATTGTCACTGACAGGCTCAGTAGGGTGTCAGGATGAGTTCGCTCATCGACGTCCCTTTTAGTCAATAGCTGGTGGCCCGTCACGTATTGGCTTATACCTCTGACGTGCTAGTGGTTAAATCCACAGCCATAGTATTGACGAGTCTTTAGAGTCCACCACACTTTCAGTTACTCAAGTTTCGGGCGAAACGCTGTAGAGGCCGTATGGAGATATGGCAGGGTCCGATCAGATACGTGCGGTATTGCACGGATCAGGATCAGACGGTTTGTACTAGTAGCCGTATAGGTTTATGGCAGGGTTCGATCAGATACGTGCGGTATTGCACGGATCAGGATCGAACGGATATTACTAGCCGGCTTTGGTTTAAGCCGGTCCTAGTTTAGTACAGTGTAGATTTTGTCTCTTTGCATTTGTATCCGGACGGAATACAGATGCGGGTGTGTATGCACAGTATCGGGGTTTTCCTGTAATTTATTATGGGACCAGTTTTCTGGGGTTGCCAGTTTGCATTCCGTTCCGGCCGGTTTTCTCTTTTTCCTTCCCGGTCGGACTTTTCGTTGGAGGGTGTTAATTGCAAGTTTGCAATTAACATTTTGTTGAGGGGGTTTCTTGCAAAAAGGATTGATATGATTGCATTTTTTTTGGCTCCATGTTGCATTAATTCTTGACTTGAGGAGGTATGGGTTTAGTGGTGGGGCCGGCCACTGCTTGATTGGAATTGTGGGCCGGCCACTGTGGAAATGGAGTGGGTTATGTTTTGTATGTTGAATTAATATATATTTATTCATTTGAGTGCATGAGTGTGCTGGAATGTGTGTGGTGGCCCCCCCCTCCATTTTGTGCAGTGAAGGAATTCTTCATTTCATTTTGGGTATTAATTCCTACCTTCATTCATTCATTCATTCTGTGAGGGCTTGCTTCATTCTTATTTTTTTTTTTGAGTGAGCTCTAACAGAGGCCGGCCACTTCTTGTAATGAGAATGAGAGATTTTTGATTTTGATGGCTTGCTCCATTTTTCTTCAAGCCTTCATGAAAATCTTTGTGCACAAATTCCTCCATCATGGCAACTATCCAAAACCCCAAAGAGACAAGTTTCTACATTTTTCTACAGCAATTCTTGGACGCATTGGCTAGCCAACTTCGCGCCCGAGTTGCCTCGGTATTGAGGTGGGAGCCCGTAAAAGATACAGGCGATGTGGTGCCCTTCCGGTAAGGAGGCGACGACCGGAGGATCCGCGGGAGATCGGGACGACGACGAAAAGACCGGAGGACTCGGATCACTCGGTACATCTCTTTCCCTTCTTCTATTTAGCTTAGACTTGTTAATGGTTCGATCCGGGTGTTTAGTGCGCGGTGGTGCCGGTTTGCTAAGTCCGCAAAATTAAAGTTTATCACCGTTTCCGCATTTGGCCGTCGGGTTGACGGCCGGGGCGCCGCCGTGCACTTACAGTGGTATCAGTGCCTCGCCATTAACTTCGTCTAGCTTCGTTTGATGTGTTTTGCATTTCCGATCGACCAAAATTCCAAAATCTACATTTTTGCTAGCGACAGTTTTCTGTTGAAATTTTTTGGTCTCTAAAAATTTTTCAGGTTGTATAAAAGTACTGTGCTAGAAGACCTAAGACTACTGTAGAAATTCGAGACACTGATCCTTTCAGAGGAGCGCGGAACCGCGGCAAAACCCTACTTGTTGCCGCGGTTCCGCCGCAGTATTGATGGATCAGTGTGTAGAATTTTTCCAGTAGGCCTTTTGGGTTATAATTGGGGTTTTGGAATAATAACATTTGGCCCAGAATTTCTTTATCTACTACAGTATTGCTTGGGGGCCCACTTGTTAAGATTTGATTGATCGGATATTCTAAACACATTATTTCACAGTTTTTACATTATATCTGCGATCGTGAATGTCACTCGATCGGTAAATCCGATCTAACTGCTATAGCCCGGTTAGAAGGATTTGCGAACGTGACTTTCACGTTGATGTTCTGTTTTTGCTGTGATGTTGCGGATCGGTCGTGGGGGATAGCCTGGATGCAATGCTAGTACAGTTTTGTTGTATTATGTACTTTTGATATTGCGGGACGAGCGTCCGACATGTGGACTGTCGTCACTGCCTGTTTGTATTATTCTTTTGGGGCACGACCTGGTTGCGGTCGATGTACCCGTTGTATGTATATTTTACTTTCTGTACTAGGGTTACCCCGCGGAGGGGTGCACGGATAGCCGGGTTCTAGAAGGCAACAAGCCCGCATCTCATGGCATTGGGACGGAGGGGCTTCAGTCTGGAATTGGCGGGCTATTCGCCGCACTCATAGGGGGTACAGGTTGACCCAGGAGGGGTGCCCAAGTTGCCGGATTCCGTGAAGTGCTGGGTGGTCCATTCACGGCGCTGAAGGGGGCTGCCTCGCTTCAGGTTTTGGCGGGTAACTTGCCGCGCCCGTAGGGGTCTAGGTTTTCATTGCACAGGCTATCCACACGACCAGGGGAACGTCGGGTTTCAGCAGTGGCTCTGTGAAACCCGGGGATCCCAGATATCTGTATTGTTTCTGTGATGCTGTACACTTCTCTGTGATGTTGCATTTCTTTCACGCCTTGAGCGAAATATAATATATTGGTATATATATTAGTAGATGTTGTATATGTTTTGCATCCGCGCTAGTCCAGTCCCCGCTCTGTCGTTAGTAAGCTAACCTAACGGGTAATGACGGGACCCAGTGGCGAATGCGGATGGCATATACGTACATCAGTATATTTTCGTTCTTTTTGGTGTGATCAATTGATGGGACTGCGTTGATTCGGATCAATGCAAGTTAAAAACAAACCTAATCTGATGTTATTGGAACACTTTTCAAAAAGTTGTTATTGCAAGGACGTTCACTTTTGTTTTGCATCGCGGTATTCATTTAGAATATCCTGCTCCTCAGTCGACGAGGCAAGGGCCGAGATCCCTTCACCGGGAGTGACCCCTTGGACAGAAGTTTGCGTCAGGGCATTAACTTCACTATAGCCGATTACTTTTGCTTTGCATCGCGGTATTCATTTGGAATATCCTGCACCCCATTCTACGGGGAAAGAGCCGAGATCCCTTCACCGGGAGTGACCTCTTTAGCAACGGTTTTCGTTACTATATTTTCAAAAAGCTATCCGTTCCTTCAACGATATCAAGTTCATTACGTTAAAGGTTTTCGCCAGAAACCATTCGTAGCCCTCCGTCGTTTCAGACGGGTAGCACGTAGTATTCATGCTGTGTTTGTTGACCTTCGTCAAGGCATAGTGTATGGTAGCTGCTTGTTACCTTTCTGCTGCATAGATAGATGCGTTGGTTTGGGACAGTCGTATAGCCTTGTTGACCTTCGTCAAGGGCTTGTACGGGTGGATTCAAATTAACCTGGATAATGACGGGTAGAACTTGACATGTGACTTATGATTTGTTGACCTTCGCCAAGGTCATAAGAGCATGGGGCAGAAATCACATCGGGAGTTTCAAAAGAACTGAAACTTGCCAGATATGCGCATACCTTCTGGAGTGTGATACCGTGAGCGGATTCCGTCACGTTGTCATGCGATGATAGTTGGATCCCGATTCCCACTGATGAGTTAGTTTACTCCTCGGGTAATCCCGACTAATTCTTCTTTCAGGTTTGGAGGAGAATTTGAGGTACAGTGGGAGGTTTCCAGATTAGATAAATTGGTAACCATTCTGATCTAGGTTAGAGTGCACGCTGAGTGTTTCTTTTCTCTCTCTCTCTGGCAGCGACCATTGACCCGACCCTATGACTATGACTCAGAGACCAAGTTGACCGAACCTTCTTAACACTGGCTTTTGGATTGTCAGAGTTGCAGACCTCATTGCCACTCCTACTTTTACCCTTTTCTCCAGGACACCCCGTATTACTACGAACGTCCACTTCCATTGGACAAAACCATCGTATGGTTATATACGAACTCGAAGGAATTTATTCGAGGATGGTTTCCGGTTCTGGAGAAAACGGATAGGACTATTCAGTTGTCTTTTCTTTTCACCTTCTCTCAGGCTGCGAGTACTCCTTGGTTTAGGAGTAGTACACCTATTACGCAAATTGGATAGTCTTCTTCCAAACCATAGGCTGGTGCCGACTGGTAGGGAATGAAGAAAACCAGTTAGCCTAAACGGTGTACAGAAGGTATTAAGTTCAGACAAAGCAAGGGATTAGTAAGAGGGCAAAGTAAATTGCGACTGCTATTCACGACCAAACCAAGTATTTCTTCGCCAATCCTAAATCACCTTTGTATTTCTCCAGGACACTCCGTATCACTACGAAGATCCCATTTTATTGGATAATCCATCGTATGGTTATATACGAACTCGAAAGGAACTTGTTCCAGTTCGGGGATGGATCCTGGTTCAGGAGAAATAGGAATAAAGTACATTCAGGTGTCTTTTATCTTCACCCTCTCTCATTGCGAGTGTTCCTAGGATTGGGACAGTACACCCATTATGCTTATTGGATAGTCTTCTTCCAAACCATAGGCTGGTGCCGAACGGTAGGGAAGGAAGAAAACCAATTGGCCTAAAGGGGTGTACAGAAGGTAAAGACTAAAGACATATGAAGGGATATGGAGAGGTGGCAAAGAATTATACGGTTATAGTTGTGAATCTGGATGATGGAAGAGGCATTACTAGGAATACCAGGATACCCCATTGAAACATTTCAATGTTTCAGTTCAACTGTGTACTGTTAATGGAAAACTGATTTCCCGATTAGATACTTGCTCCAGGGTATGTATTTACCAGGTTTGATTCTCACATCTGTATGGTTTTACAGATGATGAGTGGGAGTAGGTTATTGGGAATTGGGTGATCATCCTCATTATATCGGGATTCATGGTAATCGGTGATATTTGAGGAGATCACCTGGGCTGTTTGCCGGTCGGCAAATATTTGGTTTTGAATATCCGCTGTTGTGCACCAATTTCAAATTGATATATCTGTACGTCTATTTTCATAGAGTGAGATATACCTTTTGATATTATGTCGATGACATTTACCTATATCAGTGGATGGTTAGGTAAGGAGCATTAAACAGCGGTGTAATTCTTCTTAACCATAAGTACAGTTTTCAATCTACGACACACAGTGAAAGAGTTATCAGAATCAAGGGACTTATACAGAGTATTGTATGTTGTCCAGGGTCCATCAGGACAGAGGGGTTGGTCCTCGTACTACATTCAGTTTACTTATGACTTCTCTAGTTTTTAGACAGGTGTTTCGTGGAAACACAGGGTCCGAATTTGGAGAAGTTATTGGTATTTGAATAGAGTGGAGAACCAGGTGTCACAAGTATCGGGATTCTTCAAAGTGATCGAAGATGTAGATACTTGTGTATGGTGTTCAGTTGATAGTAATGATTAAGAGAACTTGCTTCTCTTTCAGGTTACTCACAATTGGAAATGCTTCCTAAGCTGAGTAACGCTGATCGGCCTCCTTCCATTTAGTTGACATGCGCTGGGGACAGCTGCATGATTTGAATCTGGTTCAATTAAATCAGTGCCTCTGTTTCTATATTGGATATAGAACAGTTCATATCTTAATGATGTTAAGGTACGGGGAGTTGTCCGGTTTATGATTAAAACCAGACACTGGACAACTCATGGCACGTTTCTGTAATGGCTGTTTGTGGGTTGACCCCGGCTATGACGAGGGTTGACTTTCTACTATCTGTATGAACAATAGCGATATTGTTTTAGACTCGCCACAGTTTTATTAAAAATGGATTTTTTCAGAAAACAGTAGTGGGAGTATGGTAGAACTGGAAGTGATTCCAGAACCACAAACGATTACTGAAGATTTGATAAGGAACCTAAAGATTCAATCTGGATAGACATTCCATTGGCCGCTCCGCAGATAAGGTGGGTAACTTCAGGCACCCGAGAGGTACTCCGGTAGCCTCAAGGACGGTGACAGGAAAGTTCTTGTTTACCCACACTTGCCATTGTTGTTGTTCCAGGCTGCGAGACCCAGCAGGAGGATGAGTATAGCGTCGTTCTAAACTTGCTTTAGAAGTGCACGTCTATATGACTCTGCCAGAGGGTTGTCGTAGTCAGTGGGAGCAGCGGAAGCATTGGTGGACATCAGGCTTATGTCTATTCATAGACTAAAGCAGATGTAGCGGAGATAGATCATCTATTTCTGATGTGACAGTCATGGGTTTGACTTCATCAGAATAGGAGATGGATCTGTTAAGAAGGTATTAGGGTGTGATGTCCTGGTATCTGGATGACATACACAGAATAGGAAAAGAAACTCCTATACTACAATCGGTTATACTTTGGTCGTCACACAGTGATTTCTCCACAAAGGAAATGGATTTTATGTCTGACATACTGGTTACTAGATCTATGGTTTTAGATCTAGATTTGGGTGGTTTCCCAATCAGGGTACTTAGACAGCATTCTAAGGGTATTTAGAATGGACGACTCCTGGCACGGTAGTGTACCTGCAGGTAAAGGAGTCACCCTCTCCAAAGGTGTCTTACAGACTAAAGGGGAGAGGGACGTGCATGGTTGGCAGATCACTTGCTCAGGCAATTGAGTCAATCGTGAGATGTCAAGTACCACACCAGATGTTGTTCTTGCACTAGATGCAATAAGTTGACATTAATCCAATCCTGGAAAAACAGTCGGAAGCAGTTTTAGAACATAAGTGGATGTTCTACGGATATGATAACGACAGCCTCATGTGGGAGACAGTTATCATTCCAGGCTTCCAAGGTGACATAGACGACAAGGAGGTTGTCAGAGTTATATTTTTCCTTCTGACGAGGGGCAGTATTTTGGACAGGTGGTCCAAGGCAATACTGAGGGTGGCATGGCGCAGGATACTGATTAATTTCGGTTGACGATACAGTCTAAGAAGTTTGGATTTGGAGTTCATTTATGAGCTAGGTCCCATCAGACATCCAGACATTCTAAGACAGGTATTGCTCATTTCGGGAGATGGCTTTCTCCGCGAACTTGAGATATAGGGAGACATAGAAAGAGACACCACAGGCGGATCCACTCACTGAGGCTATTCCTCGAACGCAAGAGTTTCGCAAACAGGCTTTGTGAGACTGACTAGTAGAGGAGTTGGGTGTTCGGTATCACACGGGCTGTGAGTATGCGACATCGCAATAATTAGCCTTGAGTGCAAGTGGGAGATTGTTGGAGATAGTGCCCTCAGAGTCAATTATTAGGTCACAGGTACGTGATTGTAATGATTGAGGGAGGACCTATCCCGGTAGGACAGTCTTACTCGAGATGATAGTATGCTATCTGGTTTACCTTTATCATCGTGTATTGTTTTAGGTGACCTAACACGTCGCTATTACACGTTGATAGAGCCCCTAGGATTCTTGCTTGACCACCAGCAGTATGAGGGCGATCATATAAGTGGGAGCTGGGGGTCTACAAGCATATCCTTAAAAGGTCCCTAGTCGTGGGAGTTTCGAGACCGGGCATCGATACTCCATTAGTAGACTAGTGTATACAGTCGAGACCCCGACGAGGGGCGGTGGCCGGTCTCACAAGCCACTGGTGTCAGTTGGATCACCTAAGATGTATACAGGTGCTCATTGGGTTATGAGTACACCGGACAGGACTCGCCGGGAACATGCTAGTTGGTCATATACCAGACGTCAGATGGCAGTTCCCTGGTGACATGTGTGCAGGTTAGTTCATCGACCTGGGGATCGTCATTTGTCTCGTGTGAGTTCCCACTGTACTTTGATTACTACCCTACCACGGCTCAAAGGAGTCGTGCAAACAGGTTTTAGTTGGGTACAGTCCCGAGCCACATGGAGGCAGTGAGCGTATCTTCAGGGGTTCGTCTCTCCCGGTATTGGGGGTGAGGTCGTGCTGTGTCTAGGAGAGCCATTACACAAAGTCCTTGGCCAAGGCAAGGAGATTTACTGGTAGGTATTCCAGTAGTATCTCAGGGTGTTCTGGGCTACACTCCGACACGACTTGTACCGCTTTTGGGGGTCTGACTATTACCAACCCCCTAGGCCCGCCATGCGATGCTCATAGACGAACGGACCGGACTGCACGGATATTGTCACTGACAGGCTCAGTAGGGTGTCAGGATGAGTTCGCTCATCGACGTCCCTTTTAGTCAATAGCTGGTGGCCCGTCACGTATTGGCTTATACCTCTGACGTGCTAGTGGTTAAATCCACAGCCATAGTATTGACGAGTCTTTAGAGTCCACCACACTTTCAGTTACTCAAGTTTCGGGCGAAACGCTGTAGAGGCCGTATGGAGATATGGCAGGGTCCGATCAGATACGTGCGGTATTGCACGGATCAGGATCAGACGGTTTGTACTAGTAGCCGTATAGGTTTATGGCAGGGTTCGATCAGATACGTGCGGTATTGCACGGATCAGGATCGAACGGATATTACTAGCCGGCTTTGGTTTAAGCCGGTCCTAGTTTAGTACAGTGTAGATTTTGTCTCTTTGCATTTGTATCCGGACGGAATACAGATGCGGGTGTGTATGCACAGTATCGGGGTTTTCCTGTAATTTATTATGGGACCAGTTTTCTGGGGTTGCCAGTTTGCATTCCGTTCCGGCCGGTTTTCTCTTTTTCCTTCCCGGTCGGACTTTTCGTTGGAGGGTGTTAATTGCAAGTTTGCAATTAACATTTTGTTGAGGGGGTTTCTTGCAAAAAGGATTGATATGATTGCATTTTTTTTGGCTCCATGTTGCATTAATTCTTGACTTGAGGAGGTATGGGTTTAGTGGTGGGGCCGGCCACTGCTTGATTGGAATTGTGGGCCGGCCACTGTGGAAATGGAGTGGGTTATGTTTTGTATGTTGAATTAATATATATTTATTCATTTGAGTGCATGAGTGTGCTGGAATGTGTGTGGTGGCCCCCCCCTCCATTTTGTGCAGTGAAGGAATTCTTCATTTCATTTTGGGTATTAATTCCTACCTTCATTCATTCATTCATTCTGTGAGGGCTTGCTTCATTCTTATTTTTTTTTTTGAGTGATCTCTAACAGAGGCCGGCCACTTCTTGTAATGAGAATGAGAGATTTTTGATTTTGATGCCTTGCTCCATTTTTCTTCAAGCCTTCATGAAAATCTTTGTGCACAAATTCCTCCATCATGGCAACTATCCAAAACCCCAAAGAGACAAGTTTCTACATTTTTCTACAGCAATTCTTGGACGCGTTGGCTAGCCAACTTCGCGCCCGAGTTGCCTCGGTATTGAGGTGGGAGCCCGTAAAAGATACAGGCGATGTGGTGCCCTTCCGGTAAGGAGGCGACGACCGGAGGATCCGCGGGAGATCGGGACGACGACGAAAAGACCGGAGGACTCGGATCACTCGGTACATCTCTTTCCCTTCTTCTATTTAGCTTAGACTTGTTAATGGTTCGATCCGGGTGTTTAGTGCGCGGTGGTGCCGGTTTGCTAAGTCCGCAAAATTAAAGTTTATCACCGTTTCCGCATTTGGCCGTCGGGTTGACGGCCGGGGCGCCGCCGTGCACTTACACCTAAAACCCGGATCTTGGTTAAACATCTATCTAGCAACCTAACTACGAGTTTCTAGCTACTCGGTTAGGGGGTTATACCTTGCTTGTCTTGAACTCCTTCGTCTTCAAACTCCGATGGTGGTCTGGATTGGCTTCTTCCCGTCGTCTCCGTACGCCGAAGATAGATCCACCCGAAAGCTCCAACCTTTGGCTCCTTCTTCGTTCTTTGAAGAAACTAGTTCACTCGGTTTGCTAAACCTTGTGAACTAGAATGAGTAGAGAAGAGTTTGTGTGGGATTTTATCTATGGTTCTTGATTCTCAACTCATGAGACAAGAGAACCATAGATTAAAGAGAGGGGAAAAGAGCAAGAGGGTGAGAGCAAAACAAGAGAGCTCAAGAACAAGAGAGAGAATGAGCAAGAAAGAATGAGCAACTCTTTTGTCTCTCACCCTCTCATAATCCAAAGTCATGATAACTCATCATACTAAAAAAGTCTTATGTGATGGTTGAAGTAACCATAATCATATCATTTCATGCACTCATTTTACACAAATGAGCAAGCAAACAAAAGTCTTTGCCATGAAATGATGGCTATGGTTATCATGATGGTCAACTAGTCAAGCCTAGTCAACCGGTCAACAAAGTCAACAAGTCAACAAAAGTCAACAAGTCAACAAAGTCAACAAGTCAACAACCATGTCACCATAATACTTAATTAATATAATAGTTAATCACATATCATATTCTCATTAGGGTTGAACAAAAATTCAAATAGTCAACGGTCAACTGTCAACAACCCTAATGAGAATCCGCTGTCTCTGTCTCCCTGTCAACTGTGCATACGCACCCGCATCCGCGTTCCGAAGAACACGAATGCACACTGGATAAATCCAATCCCAAAAGGTACACTAGTATCTGGCTTAAACCAAAGCCCGCTAGTGTAAACTGTCCGGACACTGTACGTGCACAAGTGCATGGATGTGACCGAACCCTGTCGCAAAACCATGCGACCTGTCGCAATACCATGCGACCTCTACTCTTTTGCCTAAAGGAGAAAAGCTTTCTGTGTGGGACTCTAAAGACTCGACACTACGCTGGCAGTGGGTATAACCACAGACCGCAAGCGGCACTAGCTGTGCGTAACGGTCCCCAGATAGTGCCGACAAGAAGACCGACGAGGCGAAACCCATCTGAACTCCTACTGATCCTGAGTGAGACATTCTCCGTACAGTCCGGTCTGTTCGTCTGATACATCGCATGTTAGTTGTATGTATGCCCTAGAGGCCAGTATTGTACAGATTATGTATATTATATTGGATGCTTGGACATATATAGAGATGACTTTCTTGCTCGACATGATAGTATGCTATCTGGTTGCTATTTATCTTAACATGTACACTAGTCTCTTTATACTGTCTTATAGTTACATGTTGGTAAAGCCCTTAGGATTTGTACTTGACTACCTGGACTATGATGCAGATCATACTAGTGGGGACATGGTAGTCCATAAGTACATCCTTCAAGGTCCCTAGTCGTGGGTGTATCGAGACGGGGCATCGATATACCAGAGTAGACTAGCGTATATGCTTCTCGACCCATGTGATGGGCGATGGATGATCCCATATCCATTGGTGTTTGACATCAGAGATGGTATACGGGTGCTCAGTGTAGACTGGGTACACTGGACGGACTCGCCGAGAACTCCCAGATGGTATTAAACCTCACGTCAGATGGCAGTTCTCAGGTGACACTTGTACAGGTTAGTCTGTAGACCCGAGATCGTCATAGAGTCTTGTGTGATTCCCACTGTGCTTTGATCTCCACCTTACCACGTCCATAAGGGCGTGCAAAACGGTGGTCTTTGGGTACAGTCCCGAGTCACATGGAGGCAATGAGCGATAGGAGGGGTTTCGTCTCTCCCGGTATTGGGGGTTGATGTTGCGCAGTGCTCGATTGGCCGTAACAGGGAAGTCCCTGGCCAGGGCTGATCAGAGATTTGCTGGTAAGTGTTACCAGTAGTTTCTCGACCCGTTACGAGCCTCACATCAGCACGACTTATCGGGTTATTGGGGTCTGACGTATACCACCCCTAGACTTGATATGCGACATATCAGACGAAGAGACCGGACTGTATGGTAAGTGTTACTGGTCGGATTCGCAGGAGTGTGAGCGGGCTAGCTCGTCTATCTTCTGATCGCTCAATACCCGGGTGGCCGTTACGTTTAGCAGTCCGCTTGCGGCTTGTGGGTGCTTGATATGATCATCATCTGCTACCGGCGTATTGACGAGTCTTTAGAGTCCTACACAGAGGTTTCCTGGCTCAAGCGAAACGAAATAGGAGCGCATATGAGATATGTGCAGGACCGAGAATAATGCGTGTATGTGATACCGCATTTCATTCTCGCGATATATGTTTCGATTGGTTATATTCGATATGACCTAGTTATCGAATCATTGATTCGATGAATCGATACATTACATTCTAGTCGGTTATGTGCGACATGACCGGATCATTGAATCAAATGTTGATTTAATGATTTAATGCATAATTATATATTTGATATATTGCATTGCATTAACTAGTGTTGGTTCACTTTAAACGGATTTTTCTCACTTGGATTGCACATTGTATATGTGATATACTTTAGTGCACTTTTTGTATCATGTTTGATGATACTTGATCATATGGTTAAGTGAATAGGATTAAACCATGGTTATTATGATAATTAGGATTTTGCATAATTATTTATTCACTTATTTGTTTATTCATTTATTTGGATATATTTAAATGAGGATGGTGGCAATTTTTGTTTCTTATAAGAAGCTTCATGAACCCTTGACTTTTGTAACCATTCTTATCCTCTTGCTTAACCCTAACCCACTCAACTAACTATGGTTTATTCTATACACTTAACTTGAGTTAAAGTTATGATAAGTATAGTTTTTTCTTTTTCTTTTAATTAGAACTTATCATAATTCTAGCTCTTCTTCTTCTTCATCTTCAAAAGAAAAGCTCAAGGTCCATCAATGGCAACTTGAGTTAAAGTGAGATAAATCCAATTCTAAAGTGAACCCACCTCCTATTTCTTCACCCTCTACCTCTTGCCAAGTTGTTTTGGGTGTTTACTTCACAAGTTTCACAAGTTTGTGAAGTCGGAGCTTGAGTTTGTGCAACCTCGACGTAGATCGTCTTTGACACAAAGCCGACGACATATTCCGCTTGTTTTCCCGATGAAGCCGATGATCGAGTCGAGGATTCATGATGGACAGCGAGGACATGACCACGTGGAGCTAAGGAGGCGGAAATCCGGATCTACAAAGGTTGTAGCATCTCAACTTTACTTAAATAGTTAACTAGTTTTCCGTTTCGCCTAAATATCTAGTCTAAGATCCGTAGTCTAGGGTTTCTCGGCACCAAAAATTTTAAATTGGCATGTTCGATGCCTTGTGAGACCTTACTAGAGTGCCTAGGAACCCTACAGTGGTATCAGAGCCTAGCTAGAGCCTTAGGCGAAGTCTAGACGGAGTTTGAAGTCCGAACGAACCCGAAACCCAAATACTTTAGAGCTCTCTGGACATTTTCATAAATCTGGGATTTTTTCATATTAAAAATGCCTAAAAAATTCACCAAGGAAATACAAGAATTACGATATAAAAATTTTCAGATGAACAGTTCCTTCAGCCGCGGAACCGCGGCAGAAGCATGGATTCTGCGGCGGTTCCGCGCTCAGAAGGTGACGTCAGCCCTATTTAATTCCACAGTAATTCCTGATAAATTCTGGTGAGTTTTCTGGGTATTTTTAAAATGATTTAAGGGTTGAGTGCTCTGGGGTTATATTGGGAATCGACGATTCGATCGGAACATCAAACTTTGTCCAAGTGTTTTTCCAGATAACTGTAGAATATGTTAAAAAGTTTGACCGGATACAAATACCCAACTTTTCCCCTGCCGAAAAAATTCCAAGTGTTGGATTTTTCTGTGGTTAAAAGACGTTCGAAGTAGTGCAAGTAACGCGATGGTCCCTCTAGAAGACACAAACCTTAACTCGATTATGTGACCGTCTTGAACTGCCCTTTGAACCTTCGGGTTTGGGGGAGTACGGCGTGCCACATGTGAGGCGTTGGCTTGACCCTTCTACGGCTGGACCGTTGGAACTGAGGTATGAAGTGAATGTCTTTGAACCTATTTCATGTGTTGATTGGTGTCGGGAAAACTTGGGTGTTCGAATGTTCGATCGGAAAGTTTGATATATTCTATTTATCCGGGATTGGATACAATAATTGGAATTCACAAACAGTTATGAGATAACTGGATGAATGTTATAAATCTAGCAGTTTAGTCCCATACGATATTGAAAAGAGTTTTCGATAATGAGACTAAAATGCGGGGTTTATAACTGTTAGGCATGTGATGTCTAAAGAGGTTGCGGATTCCAATTGTTGTAGTTTTACACTTTCTTTTCTGTGACCGTAAGTGTAGTATGTTCATATCGCCGGTTTCCTTGCTATACGTCAACGACAATTGGGGTATGCATACTTACTTACGTTGATGACATATGATGTTATGTGTTGCTGGATATGTTATATTGGATCGTCGTGTTTGAATAGCCGGGGGTTTTTATGTGAGATGAGTGTTTTTCATTTTCATTCATGTAAAAACTTGTATGTAATATTCTTTTATTTGGGGCGCTTCCAGGTAGCGGAAGTTGTCACCCTTTGTATATTATTTACTTTTCCGCATTAGGATAGACCCAAGGAGGGGAGCACAAGTAACCGGGTTCTGGAGTCCAGTGGGAGACCAACTCGAGGAGTCGAGTCCGGGTCTCCTAACCCTAGAATTGGCAGGGTTGCTTGCCGCTCTCGTAGGGGTCTAGGGGTGTGGGATTGGCTATTCATCACGACCGTGGAATCCGTGTTTTATACTGGCTCGTATTGAAAACACGGACGTCCTAGTATATCCAATATTTCATATGTTTATTCTGCTGCGATATCTGTGATGTGATTCTGTGATGGATATAGTATATAGTATATATGATATATTATATAGACGTTACTTATGTTTTACACCCGCGCTAGCCCTGCCCTGCTCTGTCGTTAGTTACCTAACCTAACGGTGCACGAGGGGACATCGAGGCGAATGCGGATGGCATAAGTGTACGTTATATCTATCTGTGATGTTTAAGTATTTAAATGATGGGACTTCATTAATGTGATTAATGAAAGATAAGAAACCTAAGATGTTGTGGAATCGAATTTTAAAATAAAAAGGGTAGCTACAGTTCTTGCTTTGCATAGCGGTATATATGATATACCCCGCACCTCATTCGACGAGGAAAGGACCGAGATCCCTTCACCGGGAGTGACTCCTTTAGCAATAACTGGCAGATGCTACACACTCGGTTTGCTTTTGACTGCTTTTGCGTTTTTGCTTTGCACAGCGATATATATGATATATCCCGCACCTCATTCGACGAGGAAAGGACCGAGATCCCTTCACCGGGAGTGACTCCTTTAGCAAAACTAGAAAAACCTCAAAATCACTCCATTTCAAAACTTTATTTGATTCTACAACGATATCAAGTTCATTACGCTCATGGTTTTTATGAAAAACCTGCGTAGCCCTCCGTCATTTCAGATAAATTACATATAGTATTCGTGCTACATTTGTTGGCTTTCGTCAAGGTGTAGTGTGCGGTAGCTATGTGCTGTTTATCTGCTGCATATGATGCGACTGGATTAGGGTAGTCGTACGGCTTTGTTGGCTTTCGTCAAGGGTCGTGCGGGTGGGTTTAATTCAGTCAAGAAATGTACGGGTTGAACTTGACTAGCGGGCTGTTGTTTGTTGGATTTCGTCAAGGTCATAGCACGCTAGGGGCAAAAGCATATCGGGAATTTCAAGTGTTGAAATTTGCAATGAGATTGCATACCTTCTATGAGATAGTTGGATCCCGATACCCACTGTGAGTAAGAGTTACTCCTGGGAGAGTTTTACACATTGCAATTAGCTGATGAAGTAGGTGTCTAGAAAGGTGTTAACGAGGTTACGCCTCTGGGAAAACGAGGTTTACAGTAATTAGGTTCGTGCGAAAGCACGGGGGACCTCCCTCAAAGTACCGACACTGGCCTGGCTGAAAGATTGGCGAACTTGTAGTGTGTAATTAATCCCGGCTAGTCTTTCCTTTTAGGGTTTGGAGGAAGATTTGATAAAAAGCAGTGGGAGCCATCCTGATTAGATAAGATAATAACCAATCTGATCTTGCACGAGCATACGCTAAAGTGTTTTCTTCTCTCTCTCTCCAGGTAGCGACCATTTCATGCCTTAATAAAGATAATAATATGGATGTATTGACCGAACCCGCATGTTATACTGTGCTGGGGAACGTTGGTTCCGTTCTTTCTTATAAGAGTTATAGGAATGAACAGGATATAGGGGAATACCAGGATTCCCATGCCACACGAATGAAGAAAGTACATGTTGATGCATTTTCTTTGGGTGTGTTCGTTACTGAGAACTGTCTCTCCATTTGCTCTACGTCCTGGGTATTGGATACCGGGTCGGGATCCCATATATGTAATCAGTTACATGGGCTAAGGAAAGGTAGAGAACTTGGAGAAGGTGATAAAGACATTAGAGTTGGAAATGGTGCAATTGTTGCAGCTAAGACTGTCGGGGAATATCACCTTGTATTACCAACTGGTAATACATTGGTTCTGAACGAATGCTATTACATGCCGAACCTGATATGCAACATTATATCGGTTTCTTTATTAAGTAAAGAGGGATATAATTTTGTATTACAGGACAATGTTATGAACATTTTCCGTGACCAAAAGTTGGTTGGATCAGGCACGTTGTGCAATGGCATTTATGTTCTAAATCAATCAACAGTTCTGAGCATAACAAACACACACAAGAGGAAGAGTTCTGAACTCAACGAATCCTTCTTGTGGCATTGTAGACTGGGTCACATCAATGTGACACGACTGGCTAAGTTGCATAAAGATGGATATTTGAAACCTTTCGAATTTTCATCTTATGACACTTGCCAGTCATGTCTCAAAGGCAAGATGACCAAGACTCCGTTTACGGGACACGGAGAAAGAGTTACCGAACTCTTAGGACTGATACATAGTGATGTATGTGGTCCCATGTCTACACATGCCAGGGATGGTTCTTCGTACTTCATTACATTCACTGACGATCTCTCAAGATACGGACATGTGTACTTAATAAGACACAAGTCTGAAGCTTTTGAGAAATTTAGAGAATATAAACAAGAAGTCGAAAACCAAACCGGAAAAAGTATTAAAATCCTTCGATCTGATCGAGGAGGTGAATACTTGAGCAATGAATTCCTGGAATTCCTAAAAGAGAATGGGATTCTCTCTCAGCTGACTCCTCCATATACACCACAGCACAACGGTGTATCAGAACGGAGGAACCGCACCCTATTAGATATGGTGCGCTCTATGATGAGCACAGCTGAGTTACCTATTTCCTTCTGGGGGTATGCGCTTGAGACAGCCATACATCTATTGAATATGGTCCCCACCAAATCTGTGCCTACCACTCCATATGAGATATGGAAAGGGAAGAGACCATGTCTTAACTATGTTAAGATATGGGGTTGTCCAGCCTATGTCAAACGACAAAATCCGGACAAACTCGAGGCACGGTCTGTTCTATGCAAATTTGTAGGATATCCCAAGAATTCTCAAGGGTATATCTTCTACCATCCTGAGGAACAAAGAGTGTTTGTTTCTCGGCATGCCACCTTTTTAGAAAAGGAATTTCTTGAAAAAGAAATTACTGGTCATGAGGTAGAACTGGAAGAGGTTCCAGCTGCAGAAGCTACAACAGAAGATCTGGTGGAACCAGAGGATTCCATAGTTCCCGATGAACCCCAGCCACTCCGCCGATCTAGTAGGGTTCCTCGCCAACCTGAGAGATACTACGGTTTTCTCATAGACGGTGGGAGCGAGGATTGCATCATGGAGGATGATGACCCAACTAGCTTCGAGCAGGCCATCACGAGTAGGGACTCAGTGAAATGGCTGGATGCTATGCGGTCCGAGATGGAATCCATGTACACCAACAAAGTATGGACTTTGGAAGTTGCTCCTGAAGGGGTAAAACCCATTGGGAGCAAGTGGATCTTCAAGAAGAAACTTGGTGTAGATGGGAAAGTGGAGACTTTCAAAGCTAGACTTGTAGCAAAGGATTTTCGTCAAAGACCAGGTGTGGACTATGACGAGACCTTTTCTCCAGTGGCTATGCTTAAATCCATCCGAATCATGCTTGCCATTGCTGCCTTTCATGACTACGAAATCTGGCAAATGGATGTTAAGACCGCCTTTCTAAATGGTGATTTAGAAGAGTGCGTGTACATGACTCAGCCAGAGGGCTTCGTAGACAGTGGGAGCAGCGGGAAGGTGTGCAAGCTGCTTAAATCCATTTATGGATTAAAGCAAGCATCGCGGAGTTGGAACATCTGCTTTGACGTCGTTATCAAAGAGTTTGATTTCGTCAAAAATCCAGATGAACCTTGTATCTACAAGAAGGTGGCAGAGAGTAAGGTTGTCTTCCTCGTATTGTACGTGGACGACATACTCTTGAGAGGAAATGATATTCCTATGCTGCAATCGGTCAAGCTCTTCTTATCACAAAGATTCTCAATGAAAGATCTTGGTGATGCCTCCTGCATATTGGGGATCAGGATCTATAGAGATAGATCCAAACGGATTTTGGGATTGTCCCAATCCAGGTACATTGACACCATACTAAAGAGGTTTAGTATGGAAGAGTCCAAGCGTGGGAACTTGCCCACGATCTCTGGAGTCACTCTCTCCAAAAAGATGTCTCCTAAGACTGATTTGGAGAGAGCTCGCATGCAAGGGATACCCTATGCTTCGGCAGTAGGCTCTATCATGTATGCGATGCTATGTACCAGACCCGATGTAGCATACTCACTAAGTGTAGTGAGCAGGTATCAAGCTGATCCTGGAGAGAGTCACTGGACAGCTGTGAAGAGCATTCTCAAGTACTTGTGAAGGACTAGAGATATGTTCTTGGTGTAAGGTAACGGAGAACTCCAAGTGGAGTCCTTTACCGATTCGAGCTTCCAGAGTGATAAGGACGACTCTAAGTCGCAGTCAGGCTTTGTCTTTACCCTTTACGGAGGGGCGGTTAGCTGGAAGAGTTCCAAGCAGGAAACCGTGGCAGACTCGACGATGGAGGCTGAATACATCGCTGCCAACGATGCTGCCAAAGAGGCTGTCTGGATTAAGAAGTTCATTTCTGAACTTGGAGTGGTTCCATCCATTGAGCATCCAATACCTTTGTATTGCGATAACAATGGAGCGGTGGCTTTGGCCAAGGAACCCAGGTCCCATCAGCGATCCAGGCATATTCTGAGGCGGTATCACCTGATCCGGGAGATAGTTGATCGCCGGGAGATCGAGGTCAGGAGAGTTGACACGAAGAACAACACGGCGGATCCACTAACGAAGGCCATTCCCCAGATACAGTTTGAGAGACTCTTCGGGATGCTCGGTATGAGATACTACAGCAGCTGGCCCTAGTGCAAGTGGGAGATTGTTAGTTGTATGTATGCCCTAGAGGCAAGTATTGTACAGATTATGTATATTATATTGGATGCTTGGACATATATAGAGATGACTTTCTTGCTCGACATGATAGTATGCTATCTGGTTGCTATTTATCTTAACATGTACACTAGTCTCTTTATACTGTCTTATAGTTACATGTTGGTAAAGCCCTTAGGATTTGTACTTGACTACCTGGACTATGATGCAGATCATACTAGTGGGGACATGGTAGTCCATAAGTACATCCTTCAAGGTCCCTAGTCGTGGGTGTATCGAGACGGGGCATCGATATACCAGAGTAGACTAGCGTATATGCTTCTCGACCCATGTGATGGGCGATGGATGATCCCATATCCATTGGTGTTTGACATCAGAGATGGTATACGGGTGCTCAGTGTAGACTGGGTACACTGGACGGACTCGCCGAGAACTCCCAGATGGTATTATACCTCACGTCAGATGGCAGTTCTCAGGTGACACTTGTACAGGTTAGTCTGTAGACCCGAGATCGTCATAGAGTCTTGTGTGATTCCCACTGTGCTTTGATCTCCACCTTACCACGTCCATAAGGGCGTGCAAAACGGTGGTCTTTGGGTACAGTCCCGAGTCACATGGAGGCAATGAGCGATAGGAGGGGTTTCGTCTCTCCCGGTATTGGGGGTTGATGTTGCGCAGTGCTCGATTGGCCGTAACAGGGAAGTCCCTGGCCAGGGATGATCAGAGATTTGCTGGTAAGTGTTACCAGTAGTTTCTCGACCCGTTACGAGCCTCACATCAGCACGACTTATCGGGTTATTGGGGTCTGACGTATACCACCCCTAGACTTGATATGCGACATATCAGACGAAGAGACCGGACTGTATGGTATGTGTTACTGGTCGGATTCGCAGGAGTGTGAGCGGGCTAGCTCGTCGATCTTCTGATCGCTCAATACCCGGGTGGCCGTTACGTTTAGCAGACCGCTTGCGGCTTGTGGGTGCTTGATATGATCATCATCTGCTACCGGCGTATTGACGAGTCTTTAGAGTCCTACACAGAGGTTTCCTGGCTCAAGCGAAACGAAATAGGAGCGCATATGAGATATGTGCAGGACCGAGAATAATGCGTGTATGTGATACCGCATTTCATTCTCGCGATATATGTTTCGATTGGTTATATTCGATATGACCTAGTTATCGAATCATTGATTCGATGAATTGATACATTACATTCTAGTCGGTTATGTGCGACATGACCGGATCATTGAATCAAATGTTGATTTAATGATTTAATGCATAATTATATATTTGATATATTTCATTGCATTAACTAGTGTTGGTTCACTTTAAACGGATTTTTCTCACTTGGATTGCACATTGTATATGTGATATACTTTAGTGCACTTTTTGTATCATGTTTGATGATACTTGATCATATGGTTAAGTGAATAGGATTAAACCATGGTTATTATGATAATTAGGGTTTTGCATAATTATTTATTCACTTATTTGTTTATTCATTTATTTGGATATATTTAAATGAGAATGGTGGCAATTTTTGTTTCTTATAAGAAGCTTCATGAACCCTTGACTTTTGTAACCATTCTTATCCTCTTGCTTAACCCTAACCCACTCAACTAACCATGGTTTATTCTCTACACTTAACTTGAGTTAAAGTTATGATAAGTATAGTTTTTTCTTTTTCTTTTAATTAGAACTTATCATAATTCTAGCTCTTCTTCTTCTTCATCTTCAAAAGAAAAGCTCAAGGTCCATCAATGGCAACTTGAGTTAAAGTGAGATAAATCCAATTCTAAAGTGAACCCACCTCCTATTTCTTCACCCTCTACCTCTTGCCAAGTTGTTTTGGGTGTTTACTTCACAAGTTTCACAAGTTTGTGAAGTCGGAGCTTGAGTTTGTGCAACCTCGACGTAGATCGTCTTTGACACAAAGCCGACGACCTATTCCGCTTGTTTTCCCGATGAAGCCGATGATCGAGTCGAGGATTCATGATGGACAGCGAGGACATGACCACGTGGAGCTAAGGAGGCGGAAATCCGGATCTACAAAGGTTGTAGCATCTCAACTTTAGTTAAATAGTTAACTAGTTTTCCGTTTCTCCTAAATATCTAGTCTAAGATCCGTAGTCTAGGGTTTCTCGGCACCAAAATTTTTAAATTGGCATGTTCGATGCCTTGTGAGACCTTACTAGAGTGCCTAGGAACCCTACATCGCATGGCGGGCCTAGGGGGCGGTAAACGTCAGTCCCCCAATAGCGGTACAAGTCGTGCCGGAGCGAAGCCCAAAACACCCTGAGATAACACTGGAAGCCTACCAGTATATCTCGATTGCCCTGGCCAGGGACTACTCGTGTAATGGCTCTCCTAGACACAGCGCGATGTCAACCCCCAATACCGGGAGAGACGAATCCTGTCTAACCGTCACTGCCTCCAAGTGCTTCGGGACTGCACCCAACCACTACCTGTTTGCACGACTCCTTTGAGCCGTGGTAGGGTAGTGATCAAAGTACAGTGGGAACACACTCGAGGCGAAGTGACAGTGTCAAGTCAGCGGACTAAGCTGTACTCATGTCACCTGGGAACTGATAACTGACGATAGGCATAATACCAACTAGTCAGTTCCCGACGAGTCCTGTCCAGTGTACCCGTAACCTAACGAGCACCCGCATACTATCTCAAGTACGACGTACTGACGGCTGTGGGACAAACCGTCTCCCACACTGGGATGAGAAGCGCATGCGCTGGTCTACTCCGGAGTATCGATGCCCTGTATCGATAGTCCTGCGACCAGGGACCTGCATAAGGATGTGCTTATAGATTACCCAGCCCCACTAGTGTGACGGCCATCACATCGCTGGTAATCAAGCAAAGATCCTAAGGGCTCCACTAATGTGTATAGGCGATATACAAAAATAAACACATGTACACATTGAAGTAGAAACAAACCAAGTAGCATACTACTATTTTGAGCAAGATTGTATATACAAGGTGAATATCCCAAGCTTCCATTAAGTAATATACAAACTAGTATGATACAGTAATGGCCTCTAGGGCCATGTACTGGCGTATCGAAGACCTATCATCTCGATCAGCCGCTCGAACTGAGTCTGCGGCAGGGCCTTGGTGAATGGATCTGCAGTGTTATCTTCTGAAGCGACTCTCCGGACCTCGATCTCCTGGCGATCTACGATCTCCCTGATCAGGTGATACCGCCTCAAGATGTGCCTGGATCTCTGATGGGACCTGGGTTCCTTCGCTAAAGCTATAGCCCCGTTGTTGTCGCAATACAGAGGTATTGGATCAACAATGGACGGAACCACCTGAAGTTCTTTCAAGAACTTCCTCATCCAGACAGCTTCTTTTGCGGCATCAGATGCAGCGATGTATTCCGCTTCCATCGTCGAGTCTGCAACGGTTTCTTGTTTGGAACTCTTCCAACACACCGCCCCTCCATTGAGGGTAAAGACAAAACCCGACATGGACTTGGAATCATCCTTGTCACTCTGGAAGCTGGAGTCAGCAAAGGCCTCGATCTGGAGGTCTTTTCCGCCATACACCAAGAACATCTCTTTAGTCCTTCTCAGGTACTTGAGAATGTTCTTTACCGCTATCCAGTGTTTCTCCCCAGGGTTTGACTGATACCGGCTTACCACACTCAGTGCATAAGCTACATCCGGTCTGGTACACAACATCGCATACATTATAGAGCCTACCGCAGAAGCGTAGGGTATAATAGACATGCGATCCCTCTCCAAATCAGTCTTGGGAGACATCTCTTTAGAGAGGGTGATCCCGTGACAAGCCGGTAGGTTACCGCGCTTGGAATCTTCCATACTGAATCTTTTCAGTATGGTGTCGATGTACCTGGACTGTGAAAGTCCTAATATCCTCTTGGATCTATCACGATGGATCCGGATCCCCAGGATGTATGAGGCATCACCCAGGTCTTTCATGGAGAACCTGTGCGACAAGAACCCCTTGACAGATTGTAGCATAGGAATGTCATTTCCTATTAAGAGAATGTCATCCACGTATAAAACGAGGAATACTACAGTTCTCGCTACAAATCTACTATAGATGCATGGTTCATCTGGATTTTTGATAAAGCCAAATTCTTTGACCGTCTCATCAAAGCAGATGTTCCAACTCCGCGATGCCTGCTTTAGTCCATAGATGGACTTAAGCAACTTGCACATCTTTTCGCTGCTCCCACTCTGAATGAAACCCTCTGGCTGGTCCATATAGACACACTCCTCTAAATTTCCATTTAGAAAAGCTGTCTTTACATCCATTTGCCAGATCTCATAATCGTGGAAGGCAGCAATGGCAAGAAGGATCCGAATGGATTTCAGCATGGCTACTGGAGAAAAGGTTTCGTCATAGTCCAAGCCAGGTCTTTGACGAAAACCCTTTGCTACCAGCCTAGCTTTATAGGTCTCAACCTGTCCATCTACACCAATCTTCCTTTTGAAGATCCACTTGCATCCTACGGGTTTTATCCCGTCTGGAGCAATGTCCAACGTCCATACCTTGTTGGTGTACATGGACTCCATTTCAGTCCGCATTGCATCCAGCCATTTCACTGAGTCAACGCTCTGAACGGCCTGCTGGAAGCTAGTAGGCTCATCATAATCTATGATGCAATCCTCTCTATCCCCGTCTATGAGAAAACCGTAGTATCTCTCGGGCGGATGAGACTGCCTACTACTCCTGCGGAGCGGCGAAGGAATGTCCTGTTCTGTTGAACCCTCTGGTTCCACTAAGCTTTCAGTAACAGTCTGTGGTTCTGGAACTTCATCCAGTTCTATTGTGCTCCCACTTATCTGGGTTTCCAAAAACTCAGTTT
This sequence comes from Agapanthus africanus, assembly GCA_030015575.1. Classification (NCBI taxonomy): domain Eukaryota; kingdom Viridiplantae; phylum Streptophyta; class Magnoliopsida; order Asparagales; family Amaryllidaceae; genus Agapanthus; species Agapanthus africanus. Next base: position 449,663,434 of record CM057341.1, on the reverse strand, counting down.
CTAAGAAGCGGGCATGCTGAGAAACAAAAACCTTTTGTTCCTCAGCGGTATAGAAAAGATACCCCCTGGAGTTCCTTGGGTATCCCAAAAACTTACACTGTACTGAACGTGCCTCAAGCTTGTCCGCATGTTGCTTTTTTACAAAAGCTGGACATCCCCATACCTTAAGATACTTAAGACAGGGTTTCTTTCCAGTCCACATCTCATATGGGGTGGTAGGCACAGTCTTGGTGGGAGCCTTATTCAAGAGATACGCAGCTGCTTCTAGTGCATATCCCCAGAATGATCGCGGTAACTCAGCGTTACTCATCATGGACCGAACCATATCCAATAGGGTTCGGTTCCGTCTCTCCGATACACCGTTATGTTGCGGGGTGTATGGAGGAGTAAGCTGAGAGAGAATTCCGTTCTCTTTTAAATAGTCCAGGAACTCGGCACTTAAGTATTCTCCACCTCGATCCGATCTTAGAATCTGAATACTTTTGCCGGTCTGTTTTTCTACTTCATTCTTATACTCCTGGAATTTTCCAAAGGCTTCGGACTTATGTTTCATTAAGAAGACATAACCGTACCTTGAGAAGTCATCCGTAAAAGTAATGAAGTAAGAATAACCGCTTCGCGCATGTGTAGACATTGGACAGCACACGTCACTGTGTACGAGTCCCAAGAGCTCGCTCGCTCTTACTCCACGTCCAGTAAACGGAGTCTTTGTCATCTTTCCTTTGAGACAAGATTGACAAGTGGCATACGATTGATATTCGAACGCATTCAAATATCCTTCTGTATGTAACTTAGTCAACCTTCTCTCATTGATGTGACCCAGTCTACAATGCCACAAGAAAGTCTGATTTATTTCTGGAGACTTTCTTTTGTGTGTATTCTGGACATTGAAAATCTGTGGTTGGTTCAATACGTATATACCATTACTCAATGTACCTGACCCAATCAGAACTTGATTAAGGTGAATGTTTACAACATTACTTACAAACGCAAATTCATAACCTTCTTTACAAACTAAAGATACAGAAATGATATTACAAGTTGCGTTGGGTACAAAAAAGCAATTACGCAAAACCAAAACATGTCCATCTGACATTCCCAGGTGATAGTCCCCAACGGCTTTAGCATCCATGCTAGCTCCGTTCGCAACTCTGAGGGTCATGTCACCTGCCTTCAAAACCCTACGGTTTCTCAACGCCTGCAAAGAATTACAGATATGAGATCCTGATCCGGTATCCAATAACCAGGAAGTAGAGTTTATTGAAAGACAGTTTTCAATAACATACACACCTGAAGCTGAAGCTGCAACCTGCTTCAATTCCTGTGTCCTGGCTTTCCAAGCCCTGCAATCATTCTTCCAGTGACCTTTCTTATGACAATAGAAGCATTCTTCCTTATCCACAAGCTTCCCCGCTTTCTTTGTTGCTTTAGCTTTTCCCTTCGTATCCACTTTATTAACACCGCCCCCTGGTTTGGCGGGGACTTTCTTCTTCTTTCCCTTGGCTTTCGCCTTGGACCTAGAAGAAGATGATCCTCCTACAAACAAAGTGGATGTTTCCCTACCTTTCTGTAGGGTGCCCTCTGCGCTCCTCAGCATGTTGAGGAGCTCTGAAAGTTCAACCTCTTTTTCTTGTAAGTTGAAGTTCAGTATAAACTGGGCGTAAGTGGAAGGAAGGGACTGGAGAACTATATCTGTATACAGTTCACTCTCCAATGTGATCCCTAGGTCCGCGAGCTCCTCAATGTAGCCGATCATCTTTAGCACGTGCTCGGCTACTGATGATCCGACGGCCATTCTTGCCGAAAATAACTTTTTCGACGCTTCGTATCTTGCGATACGAGATTGCTCTCCATACAGTTCTTTTGTATGGAGAAATATGGATTCAAGGTCCATATTCTCGTGCCTCCTCTGATGTTCGTTGTCCATCGAGGCAAGTACGAGGCACTTGGCCTTCGCGCTATCAATCTCCCAAGTCTTGCGGATTTCCTTATCCGCGACGCTGGAAGTGGGACCAGGGGCAGGGGGAGCTTTGGTGGTAAGAAGATACCCCAGCTTGTCGTAAGTGATTGCTATCTTGACATTCCTGAGCCAATCTTTGTAGTTTGGCCCTGTCAGTTTGTTTTTATCTAGGAGTAACTTAAGTCCAGTCATGTCGATTTGGTCGCTACAATTAGGAGAGAGAAGAAGAAACACTCAGCATGATGCTCTTGCAAGTTTAGAGTGGTTTTTAGTTTGTCTAAACAGGATGGCTCCCACTGTTTCTCGAATCCCTCCTCAAACCATAAAGGAAGAATTAGTCGGGATCAATCCCACCGCACAATACTTGCTTAACCGTTCAGCCAGGCCGGTGTCGGTACTTCGAGGGAGGTTTTCCAACGCTTTCGCGAAGTTCCTTAATTAAAGAACCTCTTTTCCCTGGGGGCGTAGCCCCGCTAACACCTTTCTAGGCACCTACTAGGTTTATAGCATTGATCGATTAGTGAGAAATTTCCCGAGGAGTAGCATATACTCACAGTAGGATCGGGATCCAAATATCATCGCGTGACGAAACTGAAGGAATCCTACCAGAATCATCACACTCCAAATGGTATGCAAATCTAGCAAGTTTCAGTGCTTATGAAACTCCCGATGTGGATTTTTGCCCCATGCTCTTATGACCTTGACGAAGGTCAACAAATCATAAGTCACATGTCAAGTTCTGCCCGTCATTGTCCAGGTTAATTTGAATCCACCCGTATATACCCTTGACGAAGGTCAACAAGGTAATGCGAATGTCCCAAACCAACGCATCTATCTATGCTACATATGAATACCCAACAGCTACCAATCACTATGCCTTGACAAAGGTCAACAAACACAGCTTGAATACTATTGAATATTCATACGAAACGACGGAGGGCTACGAATGGTTTTGGCAACACCGTGAACGTAGTGAACTTGATTTGGTCGATGGAACGAGATAGCTTTTAAAAGGAGTGGCTCAAGCTCCGCATTTAAAAGTTGGTTTTGAAAAGAACCGAGTGGTTTTTCGAAAGTGTTCCAACGACTTTAACTTGGTTTATTATCTTGCATTAGTTCTTTTAATGCGTGATATTCTTGCATTAGTTCTTTTAATGCGTCCCATCATTTAATCCTACCATTGCAGAAAACAACCAAAATATGACGTACGCTTATGCCATTCGCATTCGCCACGGGGCCCCGTCATTACCCGTTAGGTTACTTAACTAACGACAGAGCGGGGGCTGGGCTAGCGCGGCTGTAAAACATAAGCAACGCCTAAATAATATCATATATAGATATACTACAATGATAAACATTTCAGATCACAGATGAATACATTGGATATACTAGGAATCTGTAAATCGCACGAGCCTGTAACGAAAAACAGATTACACGGTCGCGGTGAATAGCCAAATACCCTACCCAAGACCCCTACGGGTGCGGCAAACTACCCGCCAAGTACCCGAAGCGTAGTAACCTCCCTCATCTCCATGAGTAGGCCACTCGACACTTCGGCATACCCGGTAGTTTGTGCACCCCCTCCATGGGTCTATCCTAGGAGCAAAAACAGTAAAAAGAAATTATACAATGACGGCTACAACCCCGACCCGGTTGTGCGGCCATACAAATAATTATTACATCAATTTACAAATTTACATGAATTGAAAGAAAAGAAAACTCTCGTCTCACAACCCCCGGCTATTCACCCGCGACAATCCAACATATTCATATCCACATTCCAGCAACATTACAGATCACAGATTTGTATAACCCCCACTAATCGACATATAGCGATTAGTAGACGTTCAATACAAATATCACAATACAGAAAAACCCGTTAGCTAAAGTCTTTTAGAAGTTCGATCAAAAATACGGATTTTCGGGACCCCAAAAATAAATTTTTCGTTCTGGAAAATCTGGGTTGAAAATATATATTCCAAAAATCCCAAAATACCCCCAGAAGAACACTGCACCAAAAATGGACCACGGCCGAGTCAACTCGGCCGCAGATCCGCGGCGGGAGCGTGCTCCCGCCGCGTTTCCGCGGCGCTTTGACTCGATCGTTGGACCAATTTTGGTGGGTGTTCACAGAAAAGCCTGAGCCGATTTTAGGTGTGAAAATAATCAACTTTTGAACAGTATAAAAATCGACAGAAACTTCGAATTTCGGGGTTTGTTTTCGGGACTTTTTCTTTGATCGATCTTCTAGTTACTTGCTAACATGTTAGATAGAGTTTAACTAGGCTCTGATACCACTGTAAGTCCATGCTACCTCTCCCGGTACTTTCGGGAATGCGGAATTTAGTAAAAAACGATTTTTACGGAGGTGGTAACATGGACCTAAAACCCGGATCTTGGTTAAACATCTATCTAGCAACCTAACTACGAGTTTCTAGCTACTCGGTTAGGGGGTTATACCTTGCTTGTCTTGAACTCCTTCGTCTTCAAACTCCGATGGTGGTCCGGATTGGCTTCTTCCCGTCGTCTCCGTACGCCGAAGATAGATCCACCCGAAAGCTCCAACCTTTGGCTCCTTCTTCGTTCTTTGAAGAAACTAGTTCACTCGGTTTGCTAAACCTTGTGAACTAGAATGAGTAGAGAAGAGTTTGTGTGGGATTTTATCTATGGTTCTTGATTCTCAACTCATGAGACAAGAGAACCATAGATTAAAGAGAGGGAAAAAGAGCAAGAGGGTGAGAGCAAAACAAGAGAGCTCAAGAACAAGAGAGAGAATGAGCAAGAAAGAATGAGCAACTCTTTTGTCTCTCACCCTCTCATAATCCAAAGTCATGATAACTCATCATACTAAAAAAGTCTTATGTGATGGTTGAAGTAACCATAACCATATCATTTCATGCACTCATTTTACACAAATGAGCAAGCAAACAAAAGTCTTTGCCATGAAATGATGGCTATGGTTATCATGATGGTCAACTAGTCAAGCCTAGTCAACCGATCAACAAAGTCAACAAGTCAACAAGTCAACAACCATGTCACCATAATACTTAATTAATATAATAGTTAATCACATATCATATTCTCATTAGGGTTGAACAAAAAGTCAAATAGTCAACGGTCAACTGTCAACAACCCTAATGAGAATCCGCTGCCTCTGTCTCCCTGTCAACTGTGCATACGCACCTGCATCCGCGTTCCGAGGAACACGAATGCACACTGGATAAATCCAATCCCAAAAGGTACGCTAGGATCTGGCTTAAACCAAAGTCCGCTAGTGTAAACTGTCCGGACACTGTACGTGCACAAGTGCACGGATGTGACCGAACCCTGTCGCAAAACCATGCGACCTGTCGCAATACCATGCGACCTCTACTCTTTTGCCTAAAGGCGAAAAGCTTTCTGTGTGGGACTCTAAAGACTCGACACTACGCTGGCAGTGGGTTTAACCACAGACCGCAAGCGGCACTAGCTGTGCGTAACGGTCCCTAGGTAGTGCCGACTAGAAGACCGACGAGGCGAAACCCATCTGAACTCCTACTGAGCCTGAGTGTGACATTCTCCGTACAGTCCGGTCTGTTCGTCTGATACATCGCATGGCGGGCCTAGGGGGCGGTAAACGTCAGTCCCCCAATAGCGGTACAAGTCGTGCCGGAGCGAAGCCCAAAACACCCTGAGATAACACTGGAAGCCTACCAGTATATCTCGATTGCCCTGGCCAGGGACTACTCGTGTAATGGCTCTCCTAGACACAGCGCGATGTCAACCCCCAATACCGGGAGAGACGAATCCTGTCTAACCGTCACTGCCTCCAAGTGCTTCGGGACTGCACCCAACCACTACCTGTTTGCACGACTCCTTTGAGCCGTGGTAGGGTAGTGATCAAAGTACAGTGGGAACACACTCGAGGCGAAGTGACAGTGTCAAGTCAGCGGACTAAGCTGTACTCATGTCACCTGGGAACTGATAACTGACGATAGGCATAATACCAACTAGTCAGTTCCCGACGAGTCCTGTCCAGTGTACCCGTAACCTAACGAGCACCCGCATACTATCTCAAGTACGACGTACTGACGGCTGTGGGACAAACCGTCTCCCACACTGGGATGAGAAGCGCATGCGCTGGTCTACTCCGGAGTATCGATGCCCTGTCTCGATAGTCCTGCGACCAGGGACCTGCATAAGGATGTGCTTATAGATTACCCAACCCCACTAGTGTGACGGCCATCACATCGCTGGTAATCAAGCAAAGATCCTAAGGGCTCCACTAATGTGTATAGGCGATATACAAAAATAAACACATGTACACATTGAAGTAGAAACAAACCAAGTAGCATACTACTATTTTGAGCAAGATTGTATATACAAGGTGAATATCCCAAGCTTCCATTAAGTAATATACAAACTAGTATGATACAGTAATGGCCTCTAGGGCATATACACTAACAATTTCAAGGTACGGTTATATCTTCTTAATAAAACATAAGTCCGAAGCCTTTGAAAAATTCCAGGAATATAAGAATGAAGTAGAAAAACAGACCGGCAAAAGTATCAAGATTCTAAGATCGGATCGAGGTGGAGAATACTTAAGTGCCGAGTTCCTGAATTACTTCAAAGAGAATGGGATTCTCTCTCAGCTTACTCCTCCATACACTCCGCAACATAACGGTGTATCGGAGAGACGGAACCGAACCCTATTGGATATGGTACGGTCCATGATGAGTAACGCTGAGTTACCGCGATCTTTCTGGGGCTATGCACTAGAATCAGCTGCATACCTTTTGAACCGAGTTCCTACTAAAACTGTGCCCACCACACCATATGAGATGTGGTGTGGAAAGAGGCCCTATCTTAATCACATTAAGACATGGGGATGTCCAGCTTTTGTCAAGAAGCAGCATGCGGACAAGCTCGAGGCACGCTCAGTACAGTGCAAGTTTGTGGGATATCCAAAGAACTCCAAGGGGTATTTCTTCTACTGTGAAGAGGAACAAAAAGTTCTTGTTTCTCGTCATGCCTACTTCTTGGAAACTGAGTTTTTGGAAAACCAGATAAGTGGGAGCACAGTAGAACTGGAAGAAATTCCAGAACCACAAGCTATTACTGAAAGTTTGGTGGAACCAGAGGGTTCAAATGAACAAGACATTCCTACGCCGCTCCGCAGGAGTAGTAGGCAGTCTCATCCGCCCGAGAGATACTACGGTTTTCTCATAGATGGGGATAGAGAGGATTGCATCATAGATTATGATGAGCCTACTAGCTTCCAGCAGGCCGTTCAGAGCGTTGACTCGGTAAAATGGCTGGATGCAATGCTGACCGAAATGGAGTCCATGTACACCAACAAAGTATGGACGTTGGACATTGCTCCAGACGGGGTAAAACCCGTAGGATGCAAGTGGATCTTCAAAAGGAAGATTGGTGTAGATGGACAGGTTGAGACCTATAAAGCTAGACTTGTAGCAAAGGGTTTCCGTCAAAGACCTGGCTTGGACTATGACGAGACCTTTTCTCCAGTGGCTATGCTGAAATCCATTCGGATCCTTCTTGCCATTGCTGCCTTCCACGATTATGAGATTTGGCAGATGGACGTAAAAACCGCTTTTCTAAATGGAAATTTAGAGGAGTGTGTCTATATGGATCAGTCAGAGGGTTTCATTCAGAGTGGGAGCAGCGGAAAGGTGTGCAAGTTGCTTAAGTCCATCTATTGACTAAAGCAGGCATCGCGGAGTTGGAACATCTGTTTTGATGAGACGGTCAAGGAATTTGGCTTTATCAAAAATCCAGATGAACCATGCATCTATAGTAGATTTGTAGCGAGAACTGTAGTATTCCTCATTTTATACGTGGATGACATTCTCTTAATAGGAAATGACATTCCTATGCTACAATCTGTCAAGGGGTTCTTGTCACAAAGGTTCTCCATGAAAGACCTGGGTGATGCCTCTTACATCCTGGGGATCCGGATCCATCGTGATAGATCCAAGAGGATATTAGGACTTTCACAGTCCAGGTACATCGACACTATACTGAAGAGATTCAGTATGGAAGATTCCAAGCGCGGTAACCTACCGGCTTGTCACGGGATCACCCTCTCTAAAGAGATGTCTCCCAAGACTGATTTGGAGAGGGATCGCATGTCTATTATACCATACGCTTCTGCGGTAGGCTCTATAATGTATGCGATGTTGTGTACCAGACCGGATGTAGCTTATGCACTGAGTGTAGTAAGCCGGTATCAGTCAAACCCTGGGGAGAAACACTGGATAGCAGTAAAGAACATTCTCAAGTACCTAAGAAGGACTAAGGAGATGTTCTTGGTGTATGGCGGAAAAGACCTCCAGATCGAGGCCTTTGCTGACTCCAGCTTCCAGAGTGACAAGGATGATTCCAAGTCCATGTCGGGTTTTGTCTTTACCCTCAATGGAGGGGCGGTGTGTTGGAAGAGTTCCAAACAGGAAACCGTTGCAGACTCGACGATGGAAGCGGAATACATCGCTGCATCTGATGCCGCAAAAGAAGCTGTCGGGATAAGGAAGTTCTTGAAAGAACTTCAGGTGGTTCCGTCCATTGTTGACCCAATACCTCTGTATTGCGACAACAACGGGGCTATAGCTTTACCGAAGGAACCCAGGTCCCATCAGAGATCCAGGCACATCTTGAGGCGGTATCACCTGATCAGGGAGATCATGGATCGCAAGGAGATCGAGGTTCGGAGGGTTGCTTCAGAAGAAAACACTGCAGATCCATTCACCAAGGCCCTACCCCAGACTCAGTTCGAGCGGCTGATCGAGATGATAGGTCTTCGATACGCCAGTACATGGCCTTAGTGCAAGTGGGTGATTGTTAGTGTATATGCCCTAGAGGCCATTACTGTATCATACTAGTTTGTATATTACTTAATGGAAGCTTGGGATATTCACCTTGTATAAACAATCTTGCTCAATATAGTAGTATGCTACTTGGTTTGTTTCTACTTCAATGTGTACATGTGTTTATTTTGCGATATCACCTATACGCATTAGTGGAGCCCTTAGGATCTTTGCTTGATTACCAGCGTTGTGATGGCAGTCACACTAGTGGGGGCTGGGTAATCTATAAGCACATCCTTATACAGGTCCCTAGTCGCAGGACTATCGAGACAGGGCATCGATACTTCGGAGTAGACTAGCGTATGCGCTTCTCATCCCAGTGTGGGAGATGGTCTGTCCCACAGCCATCAGTACGTCGTACTGGAGATAGTATACGGGTGCTCGTTGAGTTACGAGTACACTGGACAGGACTCGTCGGGAACTGACAGGTTGGTATTATACCTATCGTCAGTTATCAGTTCCCAGGTGACATGAGTACAGCTTAGTCCGCTGACTTGACACTGGCACTTCGCCTCGAGTGTGTTCCCACTGTACTTTGACTACTACCCTACCACGGCTCAAAGGAGTCGTGCAAACAGGTGGTAGTTGGGTGCAGTCCCGAAGCACTTGGAGGCAGTGCCGGTTAGACAGGATTCGTCTCTCCCGGTATTGGGGGTTGACATCGCGCTGTGTCTAGGAGAGCTATTACACGAGTAGTCCCTGGCCAGGGCAAGCGAGATATACTGGTAGGCTTCCAGTGTTATCTCAGGGTGTTTTGGGCTTCACTCCGACACGACTTGTACCGCTATTGGGGGACTGACGTTTACCGCCCCCTAGGCCCGACATGCGATGTATCAGACGAACAGACCGGACTGTACGGAGAATGTCACATTCAGACTCAGTAGGAGTTCAGATGGGGTTCACCTCGTCAGCCTTCTTGTCGGCATCTACCTGGGGACCGTTACGCACAGCTAGTGCCGCTTGCGGTCTGTGGTTAAACCCACTGCCAGCGTAGTGTCGAGTCTTTAGAGTCCCACACAGAGGGTATTCGCCTCTGGGCAAAATGAGTAGAGGTCGCATGGTTTTGCGGCAGGGTTCGTTCTCATCCGCGCACTTGTGCACGTTTGGAGTCCGGACGGATTATACTAGCAGGCTCTGGTTTGAGTCAGATACTGGTATATGTTTTGGGGTTGCTTTTATCTCTCAGTATTCTTGTTCCTCGGAACGAGAATGCAGGTGTGTATGCACAGTTGTTTGAGGCAGAGGAAGAGGTCTTTCATTAGGGTTTCGGAACGGGTGCGTATGCACAGTTGACAGTCGTCTTTTTCCAAACCCTAATGGATTTATGAAATATCAATTAATAATAGTAATTAAATGAAATTGTGTCATGGTTGATTTTTGTTGACTTGTTGACCATGGTTGACTTGTTGACCATGGTTGAATGTTTGACCATCATCATTGCTTTGCAAGGATACTCCTTGATTCTTGCTTACATTCATTTAATGTAGTGATGGTAATGGTCATTCCAAATACAACCATCAACTATTTCATTTTGAATTATTATTAATTGGATATATCTTTTTCTTTTTGTTATGGTTGTAAGAAGAAAAAGAGCTCATTCTATCATAACCATTCTCTCTCCTCACTTCATCTTCTTCTTCCTCAAGCTCAAGGAGAATCCTTCTCATGTGTTGAGAATCCCTCTCCTTGAAAAGAAAACACCCCTTAGACACTCTCTACTCACTCTAGGATCAAAGGTTTAGCAAGCCGAAGATTCTAGTTCTCTCAATGTTCGAGAAAGAGCCCGAAGGTGGATCCATCTTTGACGGAAGAAGGCGACGAGGAAAGAACCATCAACCTCTACAAAGTTTGAAGAAGAAGGAGTTCAAGTTTAGGTATAACCATCTTTCCGAGTAGCTAACTCTCTTTAGCTTGTTTGCTAGTTTTAGTTTAGGAAAAGATCCCGACTTTGTTAGTCCATGTTGCCCCATGCGCTAAAAATTTGTTTTTTATACCGTTTCCGCCTCCCCGTAAGAACCGTGGGTCGCAACGTGGACTTACATAGTGTGCCTATGAACCCTACAGTTGCATACTCACTAAGTGTAGTGAGCAGGTATCAAGCTGATCCTGGAGAGAGTCACTGGACAGCTGTGAAGAGCATTCTCAAGTACTTACGAAGGACTAAAGAGATGCTCTTGGTGTATGGTAACGGAGAACTCCAAGTGGAGTCCTTTACCGATTCGAGCTTCCAGAGTGATAAGGACGACTCTAAGTCGCAGTCGGGATTTGTCTTTACACTTTACGGAGGGGCGGTTAGCTGGAAGAGTTCCAAGCAGGAAACCGTGGCAGACTCGACGATGGAGGCTGAATACATCGCTGCCAACGATGCTGCCAAAGAGGCTGTCTGGATCAAGAAGTTCCTTACTGAACTTGGAGTGGTTCCATCCATTGAGCATCCAATACCTTTGTATTGCGATAACAATGGAGCGGTGGCTTTGGCCAAGGAACCCAGGTCCCATCAGCGATCCAGGCATATTCTGAGGCGGTATCACCTGATCCGGGAGATAGTTGATCGCCGGGAGATCGAGATCAGGAGGGTTGACACGAAGAACAACACGGCGGATCCACTCACGAAGGCCATTCCCCAGATACAGTTTGAGAGACTCTTCGGGATGCTCGGTATGCGATACTACAGCAGCTGGCCCTAGTGCAAGTGGGAGATTGTTAGTTGTATGTATGCCCTAGAGGCCAGTATTGTACAGATCATGTATATTATATTGGATGCTTGGACATATATAGAGATGACTTTCTTGCTCGATATGATAGTATGCTATCTGGTTACTCTTTATCTTAACATGTACACTTGTCTCTTTAAACTGTCTTATAGTTACATGTTGATAAAGCCCTTAGGATGTGTACTTGACTACCTGGACTATGATGTAGATCATACTAGTGGGGACATGGTAGTCCATAAGTACATCCTTCAAGGTCCCTAGTCGTGGGTGTATCGAGACGGGCCATCGATATACCAGTGTGGACTAGCGTATACGCTTCTCGACCCATGAGATGGGCGATGGATGATCCCATATCCATTGGTGTTTGACATCAGAGATGGTATGCGGGTGCTCAGTGGAGACTGGGTACAATGGACGGACTCGCCGAGAACTCCCAGATGGTATTATACCTCACGTCAGATGGCAGTTCTCAGGTGACACTTGTGCAGGTTAGTCTGTAGACCCGAGATCGTCATAGAGCCTTGTGTGATTCCCACTGTGCTTTGATCTCCACCTTACCACATCCATGAGGGTGTGCAAAACGGTGGTCTTTGGGTACAGTCCCGAGTCACATGGAGGCAATGAGCGATAGGAGGGCTTTCGTCTCTCCCGGTATTGGGGGTTGATGTTGCGCTGTGCTCGATTGGCCGTAACAGGGAAGTCCCTGGCCAGGGCTGATCAGAGATTTGCTGGTAAGTGTTACCAGTAGTTTCTCGACCCGTTATGAGCCTCACATCGGCACGACTTATCAGTTATTGGGGTCTGACGTTTACCACCCCTAGACTTGATATGCGACATATCAGATGAACAGATCGGACAGTACGGTAAGTGTTACTGGTTGGATTCACAGGAGTATGAGCGGGCTAGCTCGTCGATCTTCTGATCGCTCAATACCCGGATGGCCGTTACGTTTAGCAGACCGCTTGCGGCTTGTGGATGCTTGATATGATCATCATCTGCTACCGGCGTATTGACGAGTCTTTAGAGTCCTACACAGAGGTTTCCTGGCTCAAGCGAAACAAAATAAGAGCGCATATGAGATATGTGCAGGACCGAGAATAATGCGTGTATGTGATACCGCATTTCATTCTCGCGATAAATGTTTCGATTGGTTATATTCGATATGACCTAGTTATCGAATCATTGATTCGATAAATCGATACATTGGATACTAGTCGGTTATGTGCGACATGACCGGATCATTCAATCAAATGTTGATTTAATGATTTAATGTATAATTATATATTTGATATATTACTTTGCATTAACTAGTATTGGTTCACTTTAAATGGATTTTCTCACTTGATGTACACATTGTATATGTGATATACTTTTGTACACTAGTTTGTATCATGTTTGATGATACTTGCTCACTTGGGTTTGTGTAAAGATTAAACCATGGTTATATGAATGGTTAGGGTTTTGATTATTTACTTAGTTATTTATTTATATATTCATTATGGAAATTATTAAGGATGGTGGCTTATTTTGTTTTTAATGTTGAAGCTTCTTGAAGCTTTGAATAAGTCCACCCTTCTTATCTTATCCTTAACCCTAACCATTCCAACTAACCTTAGTTTAATCTCTACACTTGACCATGGTTTAGATTATGATAAGTATTCTTTTTCTTTTCATTTTAAAAGACTTATCATAAAACTAGCTTCATCTTCTCCTTCTTCTTCAAGATAGAAACCTTGATGCCATCAATGGCAACTTGAGTTCTAGTGAGAGAAATCCAATTCTAAAGTGAACCCACCTCCTATTTCTTCACCCTCTACCTCTTGCCAAGTTGTTTTGGGTGTTTTCTTTACAAGTTTCACAACTTTGTGAAGTCGGAGCTTGAACTAGTGATGCCTCGACGTAGATTGTCTTTGACACGAAGCCGACGACCTAGCTCGCCCGTTTCTTCGATGAAGCCGACGATTGAGTTCGGGATTCATGATGGACAGCGAGAGGACACCCACATGGAGCTAAGAAAGTGGAGAACCGGATCTACAAAGGTTATAGCATCTAACTTTTAGTTAAGTAGTTAACTAGATTATCTTTTCGCCTAAACATCTAGTCAACGATCCGTATTAGGGTTTCTCGGCACCCATAATTTTTGAAATTGGCATGGTTGATGCCTTGTGAGACTTCATTAGAGTGCCTAGGAACCCTACATATACACATGTGCGATATCACTTCGTAGGACACGAACACCATTACCATTGGCTTCTGTTGCACGCGCATTATTCATGTGACACACACGCCTTTGGTAATTGCCGTGCCACGAGCACCATAGAACCTGTTTAGCTTAGTGTCACCACTTGCATCATACATGATATATAAAATCGCATAGCATGTATATATACCTTGCATCATCATCATACTTACATAGATTTCTAGCCACAAATCACATCGCATACCTTGATATCATAGACATTTATCACATACAACATGTTGGGTATTATGATTTTCTTGAGGATTTCAGTATTGCTGCGATTTCTGGATTTTTGGGGAAAACCACAAGAATTTAACTTAAGCTTATATTTATCATTTTAAAAAAAACAAAGTTGCGGTTTTCTTATGATGTATGAGTCGTCCACCATGAGTTTTTCATGTTTTCTGTTGGATTTCGAGACCCGATTCGAGGAGTGGATGAACCGTCTCGGGTACATGGTGGGCCCGGTATGGTACCCCGGGGCAAGAAGATCGAGTTGTAGACGATAAGCCTAGCAGAGGAAGACTACCTACCGGTGATGTCTGGCGCGGCGGATATCCGGAGGATACCGACCGTTGTCGTGAGATTTGATGATATGGGCCGATCCGGACTGACGGAGCCCGATATTTTGAGACATTGATACAGTGAGACATTGAGACAGATGTGATTTCATATTTGGTGTCGATGCTTGACACGGGTTTCAGATGATTTCTTGATGGTATTTAGCTATTATACAGATATTCTTTTTCTAAAGTTAAGAATGCAGAACTCTTAGCATTTAAAACACTTAAAGATTTAGTAATGACATTGCATACATGTGCATGCATACTAGAGGTATTATATCACATCTGGACATACATACTGTGACGCATTTGCGTGCATTCTTACGATTGCCTTACTAGATGTTATATTCTACTCACGAGCTGGCAACTCACCCCCGTTGTGCAACAGTGTCTTGCAGGTCGGACTCATCAGTCTAGTAGCGGAGGCTTATCTTGTTAGTGACTTCTTTTGCTCAGACTCGCGATATTGCTCGTAGGTGGGTTGCGAGAGTGCTTTTATCTTCTTTTGCTCACTCTCTTTTGATTTTGGTTTAGGTTTTTCTGGGCTTTGGCTGACTTAGGTTACGGTACGCCTTTAGACGTCTCGTAATCTAAGTGCCAGTCACGTTCCGTACTTTTGGGTCGTGACAACCTAGGTCATATATATAGTACTATCATAATCTATATCAATATACTATATGATAGGCATATGTATCATAATGCAACACTATCTATCACGCAATCCCAAGTAACACATATCATTGCAAAAGACCTGTATCTAGGTATAAGCCCAATGTAGCCGAATATATATATATATATATATATATAAACCTCTTCTTTAAAATAGCCGTGGAATAGATATGTTACGACATAAAAGCAGACGTGAAAGTATTAAATATAATAGGTATCTTATTTAAGATATACGTCCTGCTATCTTAATAAATCGTGTTAAGAGGTTTACAATTTAAAAGAGTTCAGGGTCATCTCAGACACGTCGAAATAATGAGACTATAGCTCGCGTTTGAAATCCTATTTATGTATATGAATGTCCGTGCAAATATATACAGGAACTGTCCCCCGGATCAGTCCTGGTCGACTACCGTAACCATAATATACATATACCTCATGGTAACAATCATATCAATATATATATGGATGTCCAGCATCGACATCGAAATCAGAAATCTCTCGTGTCCAGCATCGACACGTAAATGCAGATACCGTCGACACCATCTCAACAGATGATCGCCATCCGATATCTCTAGGCCCGATCGGTATCCCCTAGATATATGCTGTGCTCGTCTCTATCTCCGGTATCGAGTATCCTCGCTAGGCTCCCCGGCTCAACTGCGGCAATCCTGCCCCTCGATCTCGATCCGGGTCCACCATGTATCCGACTGTATATCTACCCCACTCAGTCCTGATAAGAACAAGTCCGAAACCGTATAGCTCCCCCACTCGGTTCGGAACAAATACTTAGAAAACATAAAGCTCATGGTGGATGCCAACTCATCATATACAAAAATATCAAGTAAAGAATGAGAATACTTGTATAGATCATTCTGATGATATATTTTATGTATACATATATAACAGTGTCCCATACCACCGATATATATCATTAGGAGTAAAATATCCAGAAATCCATAAGAATCAAGTACAACATCTATAGTACTAATATTTATAATACACAACAGGTAATAAAGAAGGACTGCGAAATTAGATCATATAGGCATAATGATATCAATCCTACTCTGTCATGGCACTACTAATGATGTGTGGTGTAACATACGCGTCTGTGCTCGTGCAGCATGGCAATCATTAGTATTTGTGCAAGTGTTCTACAGGTGTAATAGCCTACTCATATCGACATCTACATATGCAATATATCATAACGGTCCTACAGTGACATGGCAGTACCAATGAGGTGTGGTGTAACATAGGTGTACGTGCTTGTGCAGCATAGTACTCAATGGTAGTTGTGCAGTGTTCTATCAGAGTGTTCGTATCGCGGAAACGGATAACATCGATAATATAATGCAAACATGTAAAGTAAATCTAAGCGTAACTGATAACTGTAATTAGTTACTATGCGCTTTACCATATCTTTGAAAAGGAAACGAAACGTTGGTTTTGAGATAAGGAAGCTGCCTTAGGTTAAAATAGATATTCGTTTTTGAAATTGGCACCGCATCCTTGTTTTTAACAAATAAAAGAGAAACGAATCGTAGTTTTTAAAAGAACATAGCTCATATAAGTATTACATCCAAAAACGGAATATAATCTAACTCTACGAGTCTAAAGGAAAAACTTGGTCATTATTCGGCATACAAATCTCATCACTTCCAATACAAATACTTTCTTATATAGTACCTCATCGTACCACTGTATCTGTATCATCTCAAGTACGGCATGATTCCTCGTACAATTCCATCAAACCATATCTATATCTGTAACACTTTGAATTTCCGTTTGAATGTCTTTCATGATAATTAGTGATCGTACGTGTTATTATATATGTGTTCCTTGGATTATTAGTTAATTTTAGTAGTGTTAGCATATTGGGAATTTTCCTTTGTAGTGTACACCTTGCACACTTAGACATTTTTGAGACTTAGGGTTTTGATAGCATGTTAACCCTTCTTGTGTTGTATGGTTGCTAACTTATTCCCCACCATTTTAATCTTTTCAAAACCCCATTTTATAATTCAAAATTCTATTAAACAAATGAGGCATGGGGGTTAGGTAAAAAGCTTGACTTTTGACCCATTTTTCCCTCTCTTCTCTCTCTCTTTCCCCACTCCAGAATTCTGGAGAATTCCAGCAGCAAACCCTCCCATTTTCTTCATCTTTTCTTCTCCTCTTCATGTCTCTTTGATCTATACACAAATCCTACACAAAAACCACACATTTCCTTCACAAAACCTTAGGAAAATTGAGCTTTTTGAGGTGTTTAAGGCAAATCTGCACACTAGAGGGGAAAGCTGAAACTTTTGGTGTTCTACAAGGTTCTTAGAAGGTATTAACTCATATTAGCACTTCTTTTCCTTAGACTTGTTGTATTCTTTAGTAAAAATCTCATTTTTGTGCATTTTTGGTGATATTTGAGGATAATTGTGAAGTATAGGTTAGATTGGTGTTCTCGTAGTTTAGTTAGCTCCTTTAAGTGTTATTAGAGCTATTTTAACCAGGTTGTACTTCAGGTTTGCACAAAAATACCCTAAAGTTCTATTTTAGTGCAAAGTGTGGATTTTAACCAGAAATAAGGCTCTGTAGGATCTGCTGCTACCCGAGACATTTCAGAGTAAAACTGTTAGTTATATGTATGCCCTAGAGGCCATTACTGTACATAGGATGTATATTGTAGTGGATGCTGGGACATATATAGGGAGGACTTTCTTGCTCGACATGATAGTATGCTATCTGGTTGATCTTTACCTTAACGTGTATACTGATTGTCTCTCTGTTACATGTTGGTAAAGCCCTTAGGATGTGTACTTGACTACCTGGACTATGATGCGGATCATACTAGTGGGGACATGGTAGTCCATAAGTACATCCTTCAAAGTCCCTAGTCGTGGGTGTATCGAGACGGGGCATCGATATACCAGAGTAGACTAGCGTATACCTTCTCGACCCATACAGATGGGCGATGGATGATCCGATATCCATTGGTGTTTGACATCAGAGATCATATACGGGTGCTCAGTAAAGACTGGGTATACTGGACGGACTCGCCGAGAACTCCCAGATGGTATTATACCTCACGTCAGATGGCAGTTCTCTGGTGACACTGGTACAGAGTAGTCTGTTGACCCGAGATCGTCATAGAGTCTTGTGTGGTTCCCACTGTGCTTTGATTTCCATCTTACCACGTCCAAGAGGGCGTGCAAAACGGTGGTTTTTGGGTACAGTCCCGAGTCACATGGAGACAATGAGCGATAGGAGGGGATTCGTCTCTCCCGGTATAGGGAGTTGATGTTGCGCTGTGTTCGATTGGCTATAACAGGAAATCCCTGGCCAGGGTTGCTGAGATCTACTGGTAAGTGTTACCAGTAGTTTCTCGAATTGTTATAGACCTCATATCGAAACGACTTATCGAGCTATTGGGGTCTGACGTTTACCACCCCTAGGCGAGATATGCGACATATCAGACGATCAGACCGGACTGTACGGTAGTGTTACTGGTCGGATTCACTGGAGTGTGAGCGGGCTTGCTCGTCGATCTTCAGATCGCTCAATACCCGGGTGGCCGTTACGTTTAGCAGACCGCTTGCGGCTTGTGGGTGTTTGATATGATCATCACCTGCTGCCGGCGTATTGACGAGTCTTTAGAGTCCTACATAGAGGTTTCCTGGCTCAAGCGAAACGAAATAGGAGCGCATATGAGATATGTGCGGGACCGAGAATAATGCGTGTATGTGATACCGTATTCCATTCTCGCGATAAATGTATCGAATGGTTGTATGCGATATAACCTAGTTATCGAATCAAGTATTGATTCGATAAGCCGATACATAGGATACTAGTCGGTTATATGCGATATGACCGGATCGTTAAATCAAGCGTTGATATAATGATTTAATGCATAATTATATATTTGATATATTAGTTTGCATCAACTAGTATTGGTTTACTTAAGATGGATATTCTCACTCGGGTGTGCGCATTGTATATGCGATATATTTTTGTGCACTTGATTGTATCATGTTTGATGATGGATTTTAACTTGGTTAAGTGTAAAGTTTAAACCATAGTTAAGTTAATGATTAGGGTTTTCCTTACCTTATTTATTTATTTATTTATTAAGGAAAAGATTAAAGAGAAGAATGGTGGCTTTCTTTGTTTCTAGTTGAAACTTCATGAAGGTTTGACCAAAGCTACCATTCTTGTCTTCTTCTCCTAACCCTAACCATTTAACTAACCTTGGTTAAATCTCTACACTTGACTATAGTTAATGATATGATAAGTATTATATTTTCTTTTCTATTTTAATAAACTTATCATATCATTTCTTCTTCTTCTTCCTTGAACTCAAGAAGAAAACCTTGAGGTCATCAATGGTGATTGATGATAAAGAGTGAGAAATCCAATTCTAAAGTCTACCCACTTCCTATTTCTTCATCCTCTACCTCTTGCCAAGTAGTAGAGTGTGTTTACTTCACAAGTTTCTTGACTTGGTGAAGTGAGAGCTTGATCTTGCGATGCTTCGACGTAGATCATCTTCGGCATGGACATCGATGACCTAGCCCGTCCATTCTCCGATGAAGCCGACGCTAGAGCCCGGGACTTGTTATGGACAGCGAGGAGACTTCATTGCGGAGCTATGGAGGTGGAGAACCGGATCTACAAAGGTTGTATTTCCGTATCTCTTAGTTAAGTGTTAACTAGTTTACTTTTTCGCCTAGACTTCTAGCCAACGGTCCGTAGTTTAGGGTTTCTCGGCACCGTAAAATTTTATATTGGCATGGTTGATGCCTTGTGAGACCTCATTAGGGTGGCTAGGAACCCTACACTGGTATCAGAGCCTAGCTAGAGCCTTAGGCGAAGTCCCGACGGAATCAGACGTCCGATCGACCCAAAACCCGACTTTGAAAATGCTCTCTGGACATTTCTGTAAAATGTGGTTTTTTCGAGATTAAAAATATTCAGAAAAATCAGCAGGAAGATCTAAGAGATACTGTAAAATTCGTGGTCCTGATTCCATAAAGTAGGCGCGGATCCGCGGCCTCAGAGAAGTCTCATGCGGCGGATCCGCGGCAACTTTGTCGTTTTGTGCATCTATTTCTGCACAGTAATTCTTATTTTTATGTACTGATTTTCCTGGGAATTTTTAATAATTTTTCCAGAGTTGTATTTTCTGGGTTGATTTGGGGACTCGGTGTATTCGATCGGACTGTCTAATTTTGTCGGTGTGCTTTTCCGGGTATTTTTAGAATATGTTAAAAAGTTCGACCGGATATAAATACCCAATTTTTCCCCTGTCGGGAAATTTCCAAGTGTTGGATTTTCCGTAGTTTAACGACGTTCTAAGTAGTGCAAGTAACGCGATGGTCCCTCTAGAAGACAACAAACCTTAACTCGATTATGTGACCGTCTTGAACTGCCCTTTGAACCTTCGGGTTTGGGGCAGTACGGCGTGCCACATGTGAGGCGTTGACTTGACCCTTCTACGGCTGGACCGTTGGTACTGAGGCACGAACTGAATGTTGTTAGACTTATTTCATGTGTTGATCTGTATCGGGAAAACTTGGGTGTTCGAATGTTCAATCGGAAAATTTAACATTTTCTGTTTATCCGGAATGTGATACAACAATTGGAATTCACAAAAGTTATGTGATAACTAAATGAATGTTATAAACGTAGCAGTTTAGTCTCACATGATCGGTTGCCACGGAATTTTGATGTGATCAAAAGTCTGTCGCAATCATGTAGCGTACGCGGATATTCGCCGGTAAACTTAATAGACAGCCTCACTCCATAGCCCCGACCAAGTGACTGTAGGAGAACCCCATCGCCGAAAGCATCCGTTCGGGTGCTCGCGGCAGCGGTGTTCCGCCTTGGTGCATCGGGGGTGCAGCCGCCTACTGAAGTTTGCGACGAGCATTCGATCAGGATTTCGGGAATCTTGTTGAATTGCCCGACTTGATATTGAAAAGTGTTTTCGATAACGAGACTAAAATGCGGGGTTTATAATTGTTAGGCATGCGATGTCTAAGTAATTCATTTGGTCAGGCATGCGATGTCTGAGGTGGTTGAGGATTCCAACTGTTGTAGTTTTACACTTTCTTTTCTGTGACCGTAAGTGTAATATGTGATATCGCCGGTTTCGTTGCTATATGTCAACGACAATTGGGATGCGCATATTTACTTACGTAGATGACATGTGATGTTATGTGTTGCTGGATATGTTATATTAGATCGTCGTGTTTGAATAGCCGGGGGTTTTTATGTGAGATGAGTGTTTTTCATTTTCATTCATGTAAAAACTTGTATGTAATATTCTTTTATTGGGGCGCTTCCAGGTTGCGGAAGTTGTCACCGTTGATGTATATTATTTACTTTTCTGCACTAGGATAGACCCAAGGAGGGGAGCACAAGTAACCGGGTTCTGGAGTCCAGTGGGAGACCAACTCGAGGAGTCGAGTCCGGGTCTCCTAACTCTAGAATTGGTAGGGTTGCTTGCCGCTCTCGTAGGGGTCTAGAGGTGTGGGTTTGGCTATTCATCACGACCGTGGAATCTGTGTTTTATACTGGCTCGTATTGAAAACACGGACGTCCTAGTATATCCAATATTTCATATGATTTTTCTGCTGCGATATCTGTGATGTGATCATGTGATGTTCTGTGATAGATACAGTATATTTAGTATATATGATATATTATATAGACGTTACTTATGTTTTACACCCGTGCTAGCCCTGCCCTGCTCTGCCGTTAGTTACATAACCTAACGGTGCACGAGGGGACATCGAGGCGAATGCGGATGGCATAAGTGTACGTCATATCTATCTGAGATGATTAGATACTTAATTGATGGGACTTCATTAATGTGATTAATGAAATAAAAGAAACCTAAGATGTTGTAGAATCAAATTTCAAAATAAAACAGGTAGCTACAGTTCTTGCTTTGCACAGCGGTATATATGATATATCCTGCCCCTTATTCGATAAGGAAAGGACCGAGATCCCTTCACAGGGAGTGACTCCTTTAGCAATAACTGGCAGATGCTACACACTCGGTTTGTCTTTTGATTGCTTTTAAGAGTTTTTGCTTTGCACAGCGGTATATACGATATATCCCGCACCTCATTCGACGAGGAAAGGACCGACGATCCCTTCACCGGGAGTGACTCCTTTAGCAAAACAAGAAAAGCCTCAAAAGCACTCCATTTTAAAATCATTTGATTCTACAACGATATCAAGTTCATTACGCAATAGGTTTTCAGAAAAACCTGTCGTAGCCCTCCGTCATTTCAGATAAGTACTAGTTAGTATTCGTGCTGCGGTTGTTTGGCATGTGTCAAGGCGTAGTGAACGGTAGCTAACTAGTGCTTATCTGCTAGCATACGATGCGATTGGATTAGGGTATTCGTACGGCGTTGTTTGGCATGCGTCAAGGGTCGTGCGGGTGGGTTTAATTCAATCAAGAAATGTACGGGTTGAACTTGACTAGCAGACTATGGGTTGTTTGGCATGCGTCAAGGTCATAGCGAGCTAGGGGCAAAATATTATCGGGAATTTCAAGTGTTGAAATTTGCAATGAGATTGCATACCTTCTATGAGATAGTTGGATCCCGATACCCGCTGCGAGTAAGAGTTACTCCTGGGAGAGTTTTATACATTACAATTGGCCGATCAAGTAGGTGTCTAGAAAGGTGTCAACGGGGTTACGCCTCTGGGAAAACGAGGTTTACATTAATTAGGTTCGTGCGAAAGCACGGGGGACCTCCCTCAAAGTACCGACACTGGCCTGGCTGAAAGATTGGCGAACTTGTAGTGTGTAATTAATCCCGGTTAGTCTTTCCTTTTAAGGTTTGAAGGAAGATTTGATAAAAAGCAGTGGGAGCCATCCTGATTAGATAAAATAATAACCAATCTATTCTTGACAGAGCGCACGCTGAGTGTTTTCTTCTCTCTCTCTCCAGGTAGCGACCATATCACGCCTTAATCAAGATAATAATACGGAATATTGACCAAACCCGCTTGTTATACTGAGCTGGGGAACGTTGGTCCCGCTCCAACTTATAATTGTTATAAGACAGAGCAGGAAATTGGGGAATACCAGATTTCCCGTGCCACCAAAACGAAGAGAGTGCATGTTGATGCATCATCTTCGGGTGTGTTCATTACAAAGAACTGTTTCTCAGTATCCTTTACGTCCTGGGTATGTGATACCAGATCAGGATCCCAGATATGTAATCTGTTACATAGGGCTACAGATAGGTAAAGAACTGAGAACGGGTGATAAGTTTCATGAGGCAGAAAACGGGGCAAATGTTGCAGCCAAGTCTGTTGGTCACTGTCACCCTGTATTACCAGTACATTGATTATGAACAAATGCTATTAGATACCGAACCTGATATACAAAATCATATCAGTCTCTTTATTAGTAAAGAAAGGATATAATTTTGTATTGATGGATAATGTTTTGAACATTTCCTATATCAAAAGTTGATAAGTTCAGGCACGTTATCTAAAAGCATTGAAGTTCTAAATCAAACTACAGTTCCTAGTATACAGAACACACACAAGAGGAAGAGTTCAGAAATGAACGAATCATTCTTGAGGCATTGTAGACTAGGTCATACAATGTGACCCGACTAGCTGAAGTTACATGTAGATGCATATTTAAATCAGTTTGAATTTACATCTTGTGAAACTCGCCAGTCATGTCACAAAGATAAGATGACCATAGCTCCGTTTACTGGAAACAGAGAAAGAGTTAGTGAACTCTTGGGATGATACATGTTGATGTATGTAGGTCCCCTGTCTACACATGCCAGGACTGGTTCTTTATACTTCATTACGTTCTCTGATAATCTCTCAAGATTCAGACATATGTTCCTGTTGAAACACAAGTACGAACCTTTTGAGATATTCACAGAATATAAGTTAGAAGTAAAGAACCAATACGGGTATAAGTATTATGTCCTATGATGAGATCAAGGAGGAGAATACTTGTGCATAGAATTCCTGGACTATTCTAAAGGAGAATGAGATTCTCTCTTGGCATTACTCCTCCGAATACACCATAGCACGATGGTATATCGGGGCGGAGCAATCACACCCTATATGATATGGTGTGCTCTATGATGAGTATTACTGAGTTACCTATTTCCTTTTAGGGGTTATGCACTTGAGAAGCTGCATATCTATTGAATAGGTTCGAATCAAATCAGTTGCCTACCACTCCATATGAGATATGGAAAGAGAAGAACCCATGTCTTAAGCTAGTTAAGATTTGGGGTTGTCCGGCCTATGTCTAAAAGCAAAATCCGGACAAGCTCGAGGCAAAGTCTGTAATGTAGAAATGGAAATGTTCCATCTATACAAACTCCAGCTGATGATTTAATAGAACCAAAGGATTCAGTAGATTCCAACGAACCTCAGCCTCTCCGCCGATCTAGTAGGGTTCCTCACCCACCTGAGAGATACTTCGGTTTCTCTATGACAGTGGGAGCGAGGACTGCATCATGAGATGATGACCCAACTAGTTTCGAGCTGGCCATCAGGAGTAAGACTCTGTGAGAATGGCTGGATGTTTATCGATCTGAGATGGAATCCTTATACACCAACAAAGTATGGACTTTGGTTGCTATATCTGAAGGGTTAAATTCCCATCAGGAGCAAGTATATCTTGAGAAGATTACTTTGTGTACATAGAAAAGTTGAGACTTTCAAAGCTAGACTTGTTAAAAGTTTGCATCATTGACCAGCTGTGGATAATGATGAAACCTTTTCAAGTACCTATGCTTAAGTCCATCCAGATCCTACTTGCCACGGCTACATACCATGACTACGATATCTGGTGGTTGGGTGTCATGACAGCTTTTCTAAATGATGTTTTAGAAGAGTGCGTCTATAAGTACACAGCCAGAGGGCCTCATAGACAGTGGGAGCAGCGGAAACGTGTGCAAGATGTTTTATAAGATAAAGCAGGCATCGCGGAGTTGGAACGTCTGTTTTTATGCGTTAGTCAAAGAAGTTGACATCATCAAAATGGTAGATGAACTTTGTATAAACTAAAAGGTAGTAGGGAGTATGGTGACGATCCTCGTAGAGTACGTGGATGACATACTCTTGATAGGGAAGGAGTTTCCTATGCTACGCTCGATCAATCTCCGCTTATCACTATGATTCACCATATAGGATCAAAATGATACCTCCTAAATCCTGAGTTTTGGATCTATGAGATAGATTTAATTGGATGTTAGGATTCTCACTAGTTGTAGTGAGATGGTATCAATCGATCCTGGGGAGAATCACTGGAATGGTTCCAGAGTGATAAAGACGACTGAATGTCAGTCACAGGCATTGTCTTTACCCTCAGTAAAGGGACGGTATGTTGGAAGAGTTCCAAGCTAGATACCGTGGCATACTAGACGATAAAGGATGAATACATCGCTACTTAAGATCTACCATAAAGGCAGTCTGGGTGTATAATAGTTCATGAGATGAACTTCGTTCCTACCATTGTGAGACAATGGAGTTGTGGCTTATGCCAAGGAACACCCGTCCCATCAGTGACCCAGGCGTATTCTAAGGCAGTATCACTTGATCATGGAGATGGTTGATCTCCAGGGAGATCGAGGTTAGGAGAGTAGACTCAGAGGACAACACAGCGGATCCACTCACAAAGGCCTTTTCCCAGAGAGAGACTTTCATGGGATGGTTGAGTATGAGATACTGCAACCACTGCTACAGATGGCCCTAGTGCAAGTGGGTGATTGTTAGTTATATGTATGCCCTAGAGGCCATTACTGTACATAGGATGTATATTGTAGTGGATGCTGGGACATATATAGGGAGGACTTTCTTGCTCGACATGATAGTATGCTATCTGGTTGATCTTTACCTTAACGTGTATACTGATTGTCTCTCTGTTACATGTTGGTAAAGCCCTTAGGATGTGTACTTGACTAACTGGACTATGATGCGGATCATACTAGTGGGGACATGGTAGTCCATAAGTACATCCTTCAAAGTCCCTAGTCGTGGGTGTATCGAGACGGGGCATCGATATACCAGAGTAGACTAGCGTATACCTTCTCGACCCATACAGATGGGCGATGGATGATCCCATATCCATTGGTGTTTGACATCAGAGATCATATACGGGTGCTCAGTAGAGACTGGGTACACTGGACGGACTCGCCGAGAACTCCCAAATGGTATTATACCTCACGTCAGATGGCAGTTCTCTGGTGACACTGGTACAGAGTAGTCTGTTGACCCGAGATCGTCATAGAGTCTTGTGTGGTTCCCACTGTGCTTTGATTTCCATCTTACCACGTCCAAGAGGGCGTGCACAACGGTGGTTTTTGGGTACAGTCCCGAGTCACATGGAGACAATGAGCGATAGGAGGGGATTCGTCTCTCCCGGTATAGGGAGTTGATGTTGCGCTGTGTTCGATTGGCTATAACAGGAAATCCCTGGCCAGGGTTGCTGAGATC
The DNA here is from genome assembly GCA_030015575.1 of Agapanthus africanus. Lineage (NCBI taxonomy): Eukaryota > Viridiplantae > Streptophyta > Magnoliopsida > Asparagales > Amaryllidaceae > Agapanthus > Agapanthus africanus. Next base: position 449,636,936 of record CM057341.1, on the reverse strand, counting down.
TACTGGTAAGTGTTACCAGTAGTTTCTCGAATTGTTATAGACCTCATATCGACACGACTTATCGAGCTATTGGGGTCTAACGTTTACCACCCCTAGGCGAGATATGCGACATATCAGACGATTAGACCGGACTGTACGGTAGTGTTACTGGTCGGATTCACTGGAGTGTGAGCGGGCTTGCTCGTCGATCTTCAGATCGCTCAATACCCGGGTGGCCGTTACGTTTAGCAGACCGCTTGCGGCTTGTGGGTGTTTGATATGATCATCACCTGCTGCCGGCGTATTGACGAGTCTTTAGAGTCCTACATAGAGGTTTCCTGGCTCAATCGAAACGAAATAGGAGCGCATATGAGATATGTGCGGGACCGAGAATAATGCGTGTATGTGATACCGTATTCCATTCTCGCGATAAATGTATCGAATGGTTGTATGCGATATAACCTAGTTATCGAATCAAGTATTGATTCGATAAGCCGATACATAGGATACTAGTCGGTTATATGCGATATGACCGGATCGTTAAATCAAGCGTTGATATAATGATTTAATGCACAATTATATATTTGATATATTAGTTTGCATCAACTAGTATCGGTTTACTTAAGATGGATATTCTCACTCGAGTGTGCGCATTGTATATGCGATATATTTTTGTGCACTTGATTGTATCTTGTTTGATGATGCATGTTAACTTGGTTAAGTGTAAAGTTTAAACCATAGTTAAGTTAATGATTAGGGTTTTCCTTACCTTATTTATTTATTTATTTATTAAGGAAAAGATTAAAGAGAAGAATGGTGGCTTTCTTTGTTTCTAGTTGAAACTTCATGAAGGTTTGACCAAAGCTACCATTCTTGTCTTCTTCTCCTAACCCTAACCATTTAACTAACATTGGTTAAATCTCTACACTTGACTAAAGTTAATGATATGATAAGTATTATATTTTCTTTTCTATTTTAATAAACTTATCATATCATTTCTTCTTCTTCTTCCTTGAACTCAAGAAGAAAACCTTGAGGTCATCAATGGTGATTGATGATAAAGAGTGAGAAATCCAATTCTAAAGTCTACCCACTTCCTATTTCTTCATCCTCTACCTCTTGCCAAGTAGTAGAGTGTGTTTACTTCACAAGTTTCTTGACTTGGTGAAGTGAGAGCTTGATCTTGCGATGCTTCGACGTAGATCATCTTCGGCATGGACATCGATGACCTAGCCCGTCCATTCTCCGATGAAGCCGACGCTAGAGCCCGGGACTTGTTATGGACAGCGAGGAGACTTCATTGCGGAGCTATGGAGGTGGAGAACCGGATCTACAAAGGTTGTATTTCCGTATCTCTTAGTTAAGTGTTAACTAGTTTACTTTTTCGCCTAGACTTCTAGCCAACGGTCCGTAGTTTAGGGTTTCTCGGCACCGTAAAATTTTATATTGGCATGGTTGATGCCTTGTGAGACCTCATTAGGGTGCCTAGGAACCCTACAAAAACTAGATATTACTGTAGCATGTATGGGGGGTATAGAGTGCACACACCAAACCTGGAAGCCCAATTCCCAAGTGGGGCCGCCGGAATATTCATTCTGGCCGCAATTTGCGGCCAGATGGGGGTGCTTTGGGTTGGGGTTTGGGGTGTGGGTGTCTGCTGCTATGTGGGTTGTTTTGGTATATGTAGTTTTACAATATCTTTCCTGTATCAAAATCTGGAGGTGATTACCTATTTTCCCGTATTTTCAATCTTTCGCGACACGCGTGATACGTATGTGTGGGTTTGGGGTTTCTGCGTATCGCGACGCGTCGGAGTGGTTTTAGGCACGTAACCACACATTTTAGCGTGTCGCGCACACGCGCGCTTGGTTCGCGACACGAGTTACTAGTTCGGCTTTAATGTCGCGTTTGTGTGACTTCAAGCCTACGTGTGATATATTGTGTAATTCTAGGTTCGCAGACGAGTACGGCGGACACCGCGCAGAAGGGGAAACAAGTTGTTGGCTACACCTAGCGAGAGACTACTGTGAGTAGATTTCACATCTACGGGGATATCGCCCGCATGGCGTTCTACGTAAGGGCTGATAGGACCTTATAGTTTCCTTTGTATACATTGACTATTCATGGCTACTATTTAGTGCATGCTGCATTCCCTGCTATTTGGATATAAACTAGGATTGATAGAACACCGCACCATTACTAACGGTCCATGTTCCACGAGCACTATCCTGCATGTTACACACACACCGTTAGTAATTGCCATGACACTCACACTGTAGTATACCACATCGGATCATTATATTGTAGCTCATCTATATGTGACTTGACATACTATTCATACTTGATGCCTATATCACATCGGATCATTATATTGTAGCTCATCTATATGTGACTTGACATGCTATTCATACTTGATGCCTATATCACATCGGATCATTATATTGTAGCTCATCTATATGTGACTTGACATGCTATTCATACTTGATGCCTATATCACATCGGATCATTATATTGTAGCTCATCTATATGTGACTTGACATGCTATTCATACTTGATGTCTATATCACATCGGATCATTATATTGTAGCTCATCTATATGCAACTTGACCTGCTATTCATACTTGATGCCTATATCACATCGGATCATTATATTGTAGCTTATCTATATGTGACTTGACATGATATTTATATTTGACGCACATATCATATCGGATCATTGACTTGCATTTTGGTTTGGATTACATATGATTTCTGGATTTGGGAACCGTGGCTATTGCAAATATGTAATCATTTAAAAACCCGGTTCCCTTGATATGATATTTCGGTGCGTCTACCATGTGTTTTCTCGGTGCTAGAGTGATATATGCGAACCCGAATCGAGGAGCTGGTTGAGGCCGATTACGGGTACATGGTGGACCCGGTATGGTACCCCGGAGCTAGAACGGTTTCGCTGTGCAGTAGACGGTGAGCCTGGCAGAGGGACTACTACCTGCCGGTGATTGGTTGGACCTGACAGTTATCCGGAGGGTACTGATCAAAGTCTATAGATGGATGCGGGGTGATCCGTACTGCCGGGGCCGAGGGCCGATACCGCAGACGGAGCCCGTGGGCTGACCCGGACTGACGGGGCCCGATGGATGAGGATTTGCGTGTCGATGCTGGACACGAGTATTTATGATATTTGGGTGCCGATGTTGGGCACTCGAGATTCTCAGAGATGTACAGAATTTGAGGGCCGATGAGAGTGCCGACGCCTGAGCTATTTGGGGGATCTGGGTGCATTGAGGGACACCGATTGTATATTCCACGTTGACATTCCGTGTAGATATTATATTGCCCCTGCTCAGCATTTACTATTGTACCTCATCCTGTAGTTACATTACCTGATAGTGCATTTGCTACCTCATCCTGTAGTTACATTACCTGATAGAGCATTTGCTACCTCATCCTGTAGTTACATTACCTGATAGAGCATTTGCATGATTATTGCACATACTGCTTATCACACATTGATATCATCTGTTGGCATATGATAGAATAGCGCAGTACGTGCATGCTCGCGATTACCTTTATATGTTATCTCTATTCACGAGTTGGCAACTCACCCCCGTTGTGCCACAGTGTTTGCAGGTTGCCCTTCGGAGTAGTCGCGGCAGGCTGCGGTTGCATCTTTTGACACAGATACCCCCATAGTTGGTGTACTTGCTCCTTTGCTGATAGGTGGGTTTTGCGCGGTATCTGTTTATCTTTCAGTATGTACATTGTTGTATCTAGTATTCTCCATCTACCATGTATATATTTGACTTAGAGACTGTGTGAGGACGATGATGTATTTTATTTGTATTCTGGTGTCGAGCTCGTGGTGAGCCGACTGTACTTGCAGTTTATCCTATCTGTGTTGTTCCCACTTGTGGATCTTGATCTTCGCTACGGCGTCGTATATTACTATCTTAGTGATTGTTTACTTAGATTTCTTATCATGTTAGTAAGTGCTTTCTTTTAAAAAACTTATAACACTCTATACTTTCACTGGTTTGATTTCTGGGTTTTCGGTTCACTTAGTCGCGTTACGCCTGTAGACGTTACGTGGTTAAGTGCCGGTCATGGGCCAAACTTTGGGTCGTGACAAAGTTGGTATCAGAGCGTAGGTTTTACCTTTCGGAGTGTAGGATTACCCTGGTATGATGGAGTAGGTGGCTGCAGCAGGGTAGCGTAGCGTGTGTATGTTCCGCGGCATACTCATGACACGGTACTCCGCCTACGCGACCTTAGGACTTGTTGATGTAAATTCCTTCTTGAGTATATACATTCTTGCGATTCGATTTCCGTATCCTTATCGAATCATATTGTTCCTTTCAGCCATTATGCCGCCAAAGACTACGAAGGCGCAGAGAGCGTCCGCGAGGGCCGAGATTCGAGTTGACTCGTCCGAGACGAGGACTGATCCGGGTAGCACACCAGTTGTGCCCGAGCAGGCTGTTCCTGCCGTGACAGATCAGATTGCTATGTTAGAGGCTGGTGTGCAGGAGATACGCCAGACGATGGGATCCAGTATGCAGGAGATGCGCCAGATGATGGGATCTCTAGTTGAGACACTTCGAGCGCAGCGACCAGAGGTAGTTCCACCCGTTGCGGAGACCGCGGTGGTACCGACAGTTCAGGTAGTTGCACCTGCGACTACAGAGGTTATTACAGTATCGCTGTCAGAGTTTTTGAGGCTGAAGCCTCCGGTCTTCACAGGCACCGATGTGGCCGAGGATCCACAGTCTTTCATTGATAGGATGGCGCGGATATGTCGTTCACTTAGATGCGCAGATGCGAGATGGGTTGAGTTTGCGAGCTTTCGCCTGGAAGGTCTTGCGCAGAAATGGTGCGAATCAGTCGAGAAGGGTAGAGCAGCAGGTCTTCCTCCTATGACCTGGACAGAGTTCGTGGCACTATTCCTTGCCCGCTTTCTTCCCCTGAGTGTCAGAGATGCTAGAGCACACAGGTTCGAGTCCTTACGCCAGACGCCAGAGATGTCAGTGGCAGAGTACGATGTGCTGTCCACCGAGCTATCCGTTTATGCTCCGTATCAGGTGGCTACTGAGGAGTTGCGAGTCAAGAGATTTGTCCGAGGCTTGCTTACACCACTATTCCTTGCTATCAGCGCCAGCATTACGAGACATACGCAGCAGCAGTAGATATAGCATTATTAGTTGAGGAGCGCCTTGCTGAGACTTCGGCAGTTCCAGGTCCGAAGAGAGTTCGTACAGATACGTCAGTGCAGAGACGGCCCTTCCGGCGTCGTGACAGGCGCCTTGGAGGTGGCAGAGATTCGAGACGAGGCCGATTGTTTAGCTCCTATTCCCAGGAGGGTCAGCGACCGTCATCGGGATGTTACCGTTGCGGGAGTTCTTATCATCATGTGCGAGATTGTCCTGAGGTACCCCGGAGTGGGGCGGCAGCACCACATGTGACATTACCGCCTTCACCATCCCAGACGGCATTGCCGATAGTACCTACTGTTACTTCGTGTCAGACGCATACACAGAGAGGTCATGGTCGCGGAGGATTTGTTCATAGAGGACGAGGTGGCCGAGGTAGAGGGCAGCCAGCGGCCGGCAGGGGACAGTTAGTTGCAGGTGGAGGACAGGCGCGAGTTTTTGCTTTGACGCATCAGGACGCGCAGGCGTCCAATGCGGTGGTCTCAGGTATCCTTTCTGTATGTTCGGTTGATCCACACGTGTTATTCGATCCCGGATCCACGCACTCGTATGTATCCACACACTTTGTGCCGAGTTTGGGTAGAGAGTCCGGTTTGCTTGACCAGCCGCTTGTTGTGACTACTCCTGTGGGAGAGTCGTTTGTTGCTAGGCATGTGTTCCGATACTGTACCGTCCGTATTGGCGAGAGAGAGTTGCCGGTCGATTTGATCCTTCTTGAGATGCTGGACTTCGACGTTCTTTTGGGCATGGATTGGTTAGCCACGTGCTATGCTTCTGTTGACTGCCGCGAGAAGACAGTTCGATTTTGTTTTCCCGGCGAGTCGGTGGTTGTTGTGTTGGGGGACCGTGGTGCCACCCCTCACAGTGTGATTTCTTCTTTTCACGCTGGACAGCTTTTGCGGAAGGGATGTCAGGGATTTCTCGCATATGTTTGCGATACTAGAGCTACGGAGGTTCCTCTGGATCAGGTTCCGGTTGTTAGCGAGTTCCCTGATGTGTTCCCTGACGAGCTTCCTGGGCTACCGCCCGAGCGTGATAATTCTTTTTGCATTGACTTGGTTCCTGGCACGGGGCCTATTTCTGTACCGCCTTATCGGATGGCCCCGGTGGAACTTAGAGAATTGAAGGGCCAGTTGAAGGACTTGCTGGATAAGGGACTTATTCGACCCAGTGTTTCTCCTTGGGGTGCTCCAGTCCTGTTCTTCAAGAAGAAGGACGGCAGTATGCGTTTGTGTATCGACTACCGCCAGCTGAATAGGGTGACAGTGCGGAACAGATATCCTTTGCCACGCATCGACGATTTGTTCGACCAGCTTCAGGGGGCAGGATACTTTTCGAGGATCGATTTGCGATCGGGCTACCATCAGCAGCGGGTTCGACAGGAGGACATTCCTTGGACGGCCTTCCGCACACGTTACGGCCATTATGAGTTTTTGGTGATGTCGTTCGGACTCACCAACGCGCCAGCAGCATTTATGGATTTGATGAACTGTATTTTCCGGCCGTATCTTGATCTGTTCATTATAGTGTTTATTGACGATATCTTGGTGTATTCTCGGAGTAGAGAGGAGCACGAGCAGCACCTGCGGATTACACTGCAGACCTTGAGGGAGTATCAGCTTTTCGCCAAATTCTCCAAGTGTGCCTTCTGGCTAGACAGCGTAGACTTCTTGGGGCACGTGATTACACGAGATGGTATATATGTCGACCCGAGGAAGATCGAGGCAGTTCGGAGTTGGCCTAGACCCACGTCAGTGATGGAGGTTCGCAGCTTTCTAGGGCTGGCAGGCTATTACAGGCGATTCGTGCATGACTTCTCTCGTATTGCTACACCTTTGACCGGGTTTGTTAGTTATATATATGCCCTAGAGGCCATTACTGTACATAGGATGTATATTGTAGTGGATGCTGGGACATATATAGGGAGGACTTTCTTGCTCGACATGATAGTATGCTATCTGGTTGAACTTTACCTTAACGTGTGTACTGATTGTCTCTCTGTTACATGTTGGTAAAGCCCTTAGGATCTGTACTTGACTACCTGGACTATGATGCGGATCATACTAGTGGGGACATGGTAGTCCAAGAGTACATCCTTGAATTGTTCCTAGTCGTGGGATTATCGAGACGGGGCATCGATATTCCAGAGTAGACTAGCGCATATCTTCTCGACCCATGCGATGGGCGATGGATGATCCCATATCCATTGGTGTTTGACATCGAAGATGGTATGCGGGTGCTCAGTGGAGACTGGGTACACTGAACGGACTCGCCGAGAACTCCCAGATGGTATTATACCTCACGTCAGATGGCAGTTCTCTGGTGACACTGGTACAGCTTAGTCTGTTGACCCGAGATCGTCATAGAGTCTTGTGTGTCTCCCACTGTGCTTTGATTTCCACCCTACCACGGCTCTACTGAGTTGTGCAAACAGGTGGTTTTTGGGTACAGTCCCGATTCACATGGAGGCAATGAGCGATAGGAGGGGATTCGTCTCTCCCGGTATTGGGGGTTGATGTTGTGCTATGCTCGACTGGCCATAACAGGAAATCCCTGGCCAGGGTTGCAGTGATATACTGGTAAGTGTTATCAGTAGTTTCACGAATGTTATGGACCCTACGTCGGCATGACTTATCGAGCTATTGGGGTCTGACGTTTACCACCCCTAGGCGAGATATGCGACATATCAGACGAACAGACCGGACTATACGGTAGTGTTACTGGTCGGATTCGCAGGAGTGTGAGCGGGCTTGCTCGTCGATCTTCTGATCGCTCAATACCCGGGTGGCCGTTACGTTTGGCAGACCGCTTGCGGCTTGTGGGTGTTTGATATGATCATCATCTGCTGCCGGCGTATTGACGAGTCTTTAGAGTCCTACACAGAGGTTTCCTGGCTCAAGCGAAACGAAATAGGAGCGCATATGAGATATGTGCGGGACCGAGAATAATGCGTGTATGTGATACCGTATTCCATTCTCGTGATCTGTGTATCGATTGGTTATATGCGATATAACCTAGTTATCGAATCAAGGATTGATTCGATAAGCCGATACATAGGATACTGGCCGGTTATATGCGACATGACCGGATCATTGAATCAAGTGTTGATTTAATGATTTAATGTACAATTATATATCTGATATATTACTTTGCGTTAACTAGTATTGGTTCACTTTAAAAGGATTTTCTCACTTGAATTGTACACATTGTATATGTGATATAGCTTTGTGCACATTTGTGTATCATGTTTGATGATACATGTTTGCTTGGTTAAGTATAAAGAATCAAACCATGTTTTAAGTTAATGATTAGGGTTTTGATTATTTATTTATCTTTTTCTTATTTATTTTGGAAAAAGGAAAAGATAAATGAATGGTTGCATATTTTGTCTTTTAGTTGAAGTTTCTTGAAACTTTGACTAAGTCACTCTTTTGTTGTTTTCCTTAACCCTAACCATTTAACTAACCCATGTTAATTCTCTACACTTAACTATAGTAGAAGATATGATAAGTATTGTATTTTCTTTTCCTTTTTAATTAAGTTATCATATCATCTTCTTCTTCTTCATCTTCTTCTTCCATGGATGTAGCTTGCTACTCCAATGGCAAGTGTTGAAAAAGTGTGAGAAATCCAAAACTAAAGTTTACCCACTTCCTATTTCTTCATCCTCTATCTATTGCCAAGTAGTATAGGGTGTTTCCTTCACAAGTTTTCCAAGCTTGATGAAGTTGGAGCTTGTTCTTGCGATATCTCGACGTAGATCATCTTCGGCATTGAACCGACGATCAAGCTCGCCCATTCTTCGATGATACCGATACTTGAGTTCCGGATTCATTTTGGACAGCCGAGGGGACTTTGATGCGGAGCCGTGGAGGTGGTGGACCGGATCTACAAAGGTTGTATGTCCGTTCCCTTAGTTAAATTGTTAACTAGTTTATGTTTCGCCTAAATATCTAGTAAACGATCCGTAGTCGGGTTTGTAGGCACCCGTAAAATTTTATTTGTGCATGTTTGGTCACTTGTGAAACCTAACTAGAGTGCCTAGGAACCCTACAGTGGTATCAGAGACTAGCTAGAGCCTTAGGCGAAGTCTAGACGCGATTTGAAGTCCGATCGAACCGAAACCTCACCCGGGAAATTGCTCTCTGTACTTTTTTCAAAAACAGTGATTTTTCCAAATTAAAAATATGCAGAGAACTCAGTAGGGAATTCTAAGAATTACGGCTAAAATTTATTTGGATGAACAGTTAAAACCGCGGCGGAAGGGCGGCATAAGACATGTTTATGCGGCGGTTCCGCCGCACATTGATGACGTCAGCCCTGAATTTTTTCACTGTAATTCATTGTTTCTGGTTCTGAGTTCTCTGGATGTTTTGAAATTTTATTCAAGAATTGAATTTTCTGCAGTTGTTTTGGGGATTCGGTGTTTCGATCGGGGTATCAAATTTTGTCTATTTGGTTTTCCGGATAAATTTTAGAATATGTTAAAAAGTTCGACCGGATATAAATACCCAATTTTTCCCCTGTCGGGAAATTTCCAAGTGTTGGATTTTTCCGTAGTTTAACGACGTTCTAAGTAGTGCAAGTAACGCGATGGTCCCTCTAGAAGACACAAACCTTAACTCGATTATGTGACCGTCTTGAACTGCCCTTTGAACCTTCGGGTTTGGGGCAGTACGGCGTGCCACATGTGAGGCGTTGGCTTGACCCTTCTACGGCTGGACCGTCGGTACTGAGGTACGAACGGAATGTTGTTAGACTTATTTCATGTGTTGATCTGTATCGGGAAAACTTGGGTGTTCGATTGTTCGATCGGAAAGTTTAACATTTTCTATTTATCTGGAATGGGATACAATAATTGGAATTCACAAAAGTTATGAGATAACTAAATGAATGTTATAAACGTAGCAATTTAGTCTCAATTGATCGGTTGCCACGGAATTTTGATGTGATCAAAAGTCCGTTGCAATCACGTAGCGTACGCGGATACTCGCCGGGTAAACTTAATAGACAGCCTCACTCCATAGCCCCGACCAAGTGACTGTAGGAGAACCCCGTCGCCGAGAGCATCCGTTCGGGTGCTCGCGGTAGCGGTGTTCCGCCTTGGTGCACTTCGTCGACGGTATCGGGGGTGCGACTGTCTACTAAAGTTTGCGACGAGTATTCGATCAGACTGTCGGGAATCTTGTTGAATTGCCCGACTCGATATTGAAAAGTGTTTTCGATAAAGAGACTAAAATGCGGGGTTTATAATTGTTAGGCATGCGATGTCTAAGTAATTCATTTGGTCAGGCATGCGATGTCTGAGGTGGTTGCGGATTCCAACTGTTGTAGTTTTACACTTTCTTTTCTGTGACCGTAAGTGTAATATGTGATGTCGCCGGTTTCGTTGCTATATGTCAACGACAATTGGGATGCGCATATTTACTTACGTTGATGACATGAGATGTTATGTGTTGCTGGATATGTTATATTGGATCGTCGTGTTTGAATAGCCGGGGGTTTTTATGTGAGATGAGTGTTTTTCTTTTTCATTCATGTAAAAAAACTTGTATGTAATATTCTTTTATTGGGGCACTTCCAGGTTGCGGAAGTCGTCACCCATTGTATATTATTTACTTTTCTGCACTAGGATAGACCCAAGGAGGGGAGCACAAGTAACCGGGTTCTGGGGTCCAGTGGGAGACCAACTCGAGGAGTCGAGTCCGGGTCTCCTAACCCTAGAATTGGCAGGGTTGCTTGCCGCTCTCGTAGGGGTCTAAGGGTGTGGGATTGGCTATTCATCACGACCGTGGAATCCGTGTTTTATACTGGCTCGTATTGAAAACACGGACGTCCTAGTATATCCAATATTTCATATGTTTCTTCTGCTGCGTTTTATCTGTGATCATGCGATGTTCTGTGTTCTGTGACAGGTATTATATATAGTATATATGATATATTATATAGACGTTACTTATGTTTTACACCCGCGCTAGCCCTGCCTCGCTCTGGCGTTAGTTACCTAACCTAACGGTGCAGACGGGACATCGAGGCGAATGCGGATGGCATAAGTGTACGTCATATCTATCTGTGATGTTTAGGTAACTTAAAATGATGGGATATTCATTAATGAGATTAATGAAAGAAAATAAACCTAATTGATGTTGTGGAATCGAATTTCAAAATAAAACAGGTAGCTACAGTTCTTGCTTTGCATCGCGGTGTTCATTATAGAACATCCTGCACCTTATTCGATGAGGAAAGGACCGAGATCCCTTCACCGGGAGTGACTCCTTTAGAAATAAATGGCAGATGCTACAACCCTCGGTTTGTCTTTGATCGCTTCTATAGTTTCCGCTTTGCACAGTGATATATATGATATATCCCGCACCTCATTCGACGAGGAAAGGGCCGACGATCCCTTCACCGGGAGTGACCTCTTTAGCAAAACTAGAAAAGCTTCAAAAACATTCCATTTAAAAACCATTTGATTCCGCAACGAGATCAAGTTCAAAGCGTTAAAGGTTTTCATAAAAACCAGCCGCAACCCTCTGTCATTTTAGGAAGTAGAGTACTTAGTATTCGTGCTGTGTTTGTTGACCATAGTCAAGGCACAGTGTACGGTAGCTAAGTGATGTCTTCCTACACCGCATATGATGCGATTAGTTAGGACAGTCGTGTGACTTTGTTGACCTTAGTTAAGGGTCATGTGGGTGGGTCTAATTAATCACGAAATGACGGGTAGAACTTGACTAGTACTTATGATTTGTTGACCATAGTTAAGGTCATAGGTGCTAGGGGTAAAAACCTTTATCGGGAGTTTCAAGTGTTGAAACTTGCAATGAGATTGCATACCTTCTATGTGATAGTTGGATCCCGATACCCGCTGCGAGTAAGAGTTACTCCTGGGAGAGTTTTATACATTACAATTAGCCGATCAAGTAGGTGTCTAGAAAGGTGTCAACGGGGTTACGCCTCTGGGAAAACGAGGTTTACATTAATTAGGTTCGTGCGAAAGCACGGGGGACCTCCCTCAAAGTACCGACACTGGCCTGGCTGAAAGATTGGCGAACTTGTAGTGTGTAATTAATCCCGGCTAGTCTTTCCTTTTAGGGTTTGAAGGAAGATTTGATAAAAAGCAGTGGGAGCCATCCTGATTAGATAAAATAAAAACCAATCTATTCTTGCAAGAGCGCACGCTGAGTGTTTTCTTCTCTCTCTCTCCAGGTAGCGACCATATCACGCCTTAATCAAGATAATAATACGGATTATTGACCGAACCCGCTTGTTATACTGAGCTGGGGAACGTTGGTCCCGCTCCAACTTATAATTGTTATAAGACAGAGCAGGAAATAGGGGAATACCAGAATTCCTATGCCGCCCAAACGAAGAAAGTGCATATGATGCATCTCCTTCGGGTGTGTTCATTACAAAGAACGGTTTCTCAGTATCCTCTGCATCCTGGGTATATGATACCGGATCAGGATCCCAGATATGTAATCTGTTACATAGGGCTACAGAAAGGTAGAGAACTGAGAACGGGTGATAAGTTTCATGAGGCAGAAAACGGGGCAAGAGTTGCATCCAAGTCTGTTGGTCACTGTCACCCTGTATTACAATACATTGATTCTGAACAAATGTTATTAGATACCGAACCTGATATACAAAATCATATCAGTCTCTTTATAAGTAAAGAAATGATAAAATTTTGTATAGTTGGATAATGTTTTGAACATTTCCTATATCAAAAGTTGATCGGTTCAGGCACGTTATCTAAAAGCGTTGATGTTCTAAATCAAACTACAGTTCTTAGTATACAGAACACACACAAGAGGAAGAGTTCAGAAATGAACGGATTCTTCTTGAGGTATTGTAGACTAGGTCAGATCAATGCGACCCGACTGGCTGAAGTTACATTTAGATGTATATTTAAATCGTTTTGAATGTACATCTTGTGCAACTCGCCAATCATGTCACAAAGATAAGATCACCATAGCTCTGTCTATTGGAAACAGAGAAAGAGTTAATGAACTCTTGGGACCGATACATGATGATGTATGTAAGGTCTCCTGTCTACACATGCCAGGACCGGTTCTTTATACTTCATTATATTCTCTGATAATCTCTCAAGATTCAGTCGTATGTTCCTGCTGAAACATAAGTCCGAACCTTTTGAGGTATTCACAGAATATATGTTAGAAGTAGAGAACCAATAACCGGGTATAAGTATTATGTCCTATGATGAGATCAGGGAGGAGAATACTTGTGCATGGCATTCCTGGACCATTCTAAAGGAGAATGAGATTCTCTCTCCGTACTACTCCTCTGATTACACCACAGCACAACGGTGTATCAGGGCGGGGCTATCACACCCTATATGATAAGGTGTGCTCTATGATAAGTACTACTGAGTTACCTTTTTCCTTTTGGGAGTTATGCACTTGAGAAGCTGCATACCTATTGAATTAGGTTTGAATCAAACCACTGCCTACCACTCCATATAAGATATGGTATGGGAAGAACCTATCTCTTAAGTAAGTTAAGATTTGGGATTGTCCGGCCTATGTCAAAAGCAAAATCCGGACAAGATCGAGGCAAGATCAGTTCTGTAGAACTGGAAAGGTTCCAGCTGTACAAAACTGCTAATGATTTGGTAGAACCAAAGAATTCAATAGTTTCCGACGAAACTCAGCCTCTCCGCCGATCTAGTAGGGTTCCTCACCCACCTGAGAGATACCTCAGTTTCTCGACGACAGTGGGAGCAAGGATTGCATCATGAGATGATGACCCAACTATTTTCAAGCAGGCCATCGAGAGTAGGGACTCTGTAAGAATGGCTGGATGCTTAGCGGTCTGAGATGGAATCCATATACACCAACAAAGTATGGACTTTGGTTGCTATATCTGAAGGGTTAAATCCTCATCAGGAGCAAGTATATCTTGAGAAGATTACTTGGTGTACATGGAAAAGTTGAGACTTTCAAAGCTAGACTTGTTAAAGGTTTTCGTCATCGACCAGGCGTGGATAATGATGAAACCTTTTCCAGTAGTTATGCTTAAGTCTATCCAGATCCTACTTACCACGGCTACATACCATGACTACGATATCTGGCGGTTGGGTGCCATGACTGCTTTCCTAAATACTGATTTAGAAAAGAACGTCTATAAGAACACAGCCAGAGGTCTTCGTAAACAGTGGGAGCAGCGGAAACGTGAGCAAGTTGCTTTACATAATGAAGCAGGCATCGCGGAGTTGGAACGTCTGTTTTGATGTGATAGTCAAAGTGTTTGATTTCATCAAAATGGTAGACGAACCTTGTATATACAAAAGGGTAGTAGAGAGTAAGGTGGTCATCTTCGTATTGTACGTAGACAACATACTCTTGATAGGAAAAGAGTTTCCTATACTACGATCGATCAATCTCCTCTTATCACTAAGATTCCCCAAATAGGATCAAAGTGACACCTACTAAATCCTGGATTTTGGATCTATGAGATAGATCTAAATGGATGGTTAGAATACTCACTAGATGTAGTGAGATGGTATCAATCGATCCTGGGGAGAATCACTGGAAGTATTCCAGGGTGATAAAGACGACTGAATGTCAGTCACAGGCACTGTCTTTACCCTCAGTAAAGGGACGGTATGTTGGAAGAGTTCCAAGCTCGATACCGTGGCAATCTAGACGATAAAGGCTGGTAACATCGCTATTAAAGATATTACCAAAGAGGCTGTTTGGGTGTATATTAGTTCATAAAATGAACTAGGTTCCTGCCATTGTATGACAATGGAAGCGTGGTTTCGACCCTGGAACCCTGGTCCCATCAGTGACCCAGACAAATTCTGAGGCAGCATCATCTGATCATGGAGATAGTTGATCTCCAGGGTGATCGAGGTTAGGAGAGTAGACTCAGAGGACAACACGGCGGATCCACTCACGAAGGCCCTTTTCCTAAAGAGAGACTTTTAGGGGATGGTTGAGTATGAGATACTACAACCACTGCTATCAGATGGCCCTAGTGCAAGTGGGAGATTGTTAGTTATATATATGCCCTAGAGGCCATTACTGTACATAGGATGTATATTGTAGTGGATGCTGGGACATATATAGGGAGGACTTTCTTGCTCGACATGATAGTATGCTATCTGGTTGAACTTTACCTTAACGTGTGTACTGATTGTCTCTCTGTTACATGTTGGTAAAGCCCTTAGGATCTGTACTTGACTACCTGGACTATGATGCGGATCATACTAGTGGGGACATGGTAGTCCAAGAGTACATCCTTGAATTGTTCCTAGTCGTGGGATTATCGAGACGGGGCATCGATATTCCAGAGTAGACTAGCGCATATCTTCTCGACCCATGCGATGGGCGATGGATGATCCCATATCCATTGGTGTTTGACATCGAAGATGGTATGCGGGTGCTCAGTGGAGACTGGGTACACTGAACGGACTCGCCGAGAACTCCCAGATGGTATTATACCTCACGTCAGATGGCAGTTCTCTGGTGACACTGGTACAGCTTAGTCTGTTGACCCGAGATCGTCATAGAGTCTTGTGTGTCTCCCACTGTGCTTTGATTTCCACCCTACCATGGCTCTACTGAGTTGTGCAAACAGGTGGTTTTTGGGTACAGTCCCGATTCACATGGAGGCAATGAGCGATAGGAGGGGATTCGTCTCTCCCGGTATTGGGGGTTGATGTTGTGCTATGCTCGACTGGCCATAACAGGAAATCCCTGGCCAGGGTTGCAGTGATATACTGGTAAGTGTTATCAGTAGTTTCACGAATGTTATGGACCCTACGTCGGCATGACTTATCGAGCTATTGGGGTCTGACGTTTACCACCCCTAGGCGAGATATGCGACATATCAGACGAACAGACCGGACTATACGGTAGTGTTACTGGTCGGATTCGCAGGAGTGTGAGCGGGCTTGCTCGTCGATCTTCTGATCGCTCAATACCCGGGTGGCCGTTACGTTTGGCAGACCGCTTGCGGCTTGTGGGTGTTTGATATGATCATCATCTGCTGCCGGCGTATTGACGAGTCTTTAGAGTCCTACACAGAGGTTTCCTGGCTCAAGCGAAACGAAATAGGAGCGCATATGAGATATGTGCGGGACCGAGAATAATGCGTGTATGTGATACCGTATTCCATTCTCGTGATCTGTGTATCGATTGGTTATATGCGATATAACCTAGTTATCGAATCAAGGATTGATTCGATAAGCCGATACATAGGATACTGGCCGGTTATATGCGACATGACCGGATCATTGAATCAAGTGTTGATTTAATGATTTAATGTACAATTATATATCTGATATATTACTTTGCGTTAACTAGTATTGGTTCACTTTAAAAGGATTTTCTCACTTGAATTGTACACATTGTATATGTGATATAGCTTTGTGCACATTTGTGTATCATGTTTGATGATACATGTTTGCTTGGTTAAGTATAAAGAATCAAACCATGTTTTAAGTTAATGATTAGGGTTTTGATTATTTATTTATCTTTTTCTTATTTATTTTGGAAAAAGGAAAAGATAAATGAATGGTTGCATATTTTGTCTTTTAGTTGAAGTTTCTTGAAACTTTGACTAAGTCACTCTTTTGTTGTTTTCCTTAACCCTAACCATTTAACTAACCCATGTTAATTCTCTACACTTAACTATAGTAGAAGATATGATAAGTATTGTATTTTCTTTTCCTTTATAATTAAGTTATCATATCATCTTCTTCTTCTTCATCTTCTTCTTCCATGGATGTAGCTTGCTACTCCAATGGCAAGTGTTGAAAAAGTGTGAGAAATCCAAAACTAAAGTTTACCCACTTCCTATTTCTTCATCCTCTATCTATTGCCAAGTAGTATAGGGTGTTTCCTTCACAAGTTTTCCAAGCTTGATGAAGTTGGAGCTTGTTCTTGCGATATCTCGACGTAGATCATCTTCGGCATTGAACCGACGATCAAGCTCGCCCATTCTTCGATGATACCGATACTTGAGTTCCGGATTCATTTTGGACAGCCGAGGGGACTTTGATGCGGAGCCGTGGAGGTGGTGGACCGGATCTACAAAGGTTGTATGTCCGTTCCCTTAGTTAAATTGTTAACTAGTTTATGTTTCGCCTAAATATCTAGTAAACGATCCGTAGTCGGGTTTGTAGGCACCCGTAAAATTTTATTTGTGCATGTTTGGTCACTTGTGAAACCTAACTAGAGTGCCTAGGAACCCTACAGGGTTGACCCGGAAGGGAGTTCGCTTCGATTGGACGGAGGAGTGTGAGCACAGTTTCCAGCGGCTACGGGCTCTACTGACCACGACACCAGTGCTATCATTGCCTTCAGGATCAGGCGGATTTGTGGTCTACTGCGATGCTTCACGAGTAGGGCTGGGGTGAGTTTTGATGCAGCATGACAGGGTGATTGCGTATGCTTCGCGGAAATTAAAGAAACATGAACAGAATTACCCTACTCATGATCTGGAGATGGCTGCGGTGGTCTTTGCACTCAAGATCTGGCGGCATTATCTGTATGGAGAGTCGTGCCAGATATTCACTTACCACAAGAGCTTAAAGTATATATTTCAGCAGCGAGGCCTGAACCTTAGACAGCGCCGATGGATGGAGTTAGTGAAGGACTACGATTGTGAGATCTTGTATCACCCGGGCAGGGCGAATGTAGTGGCGGATGCTTTGAGCAGGAGGCCCGGGGGTAGTCTATCCTGTTTGAGCGCAGTGCAGAGGCAGTCGTCGGCGGATTGGCAGATCTTATGAGACAGTCGGGTACAGTTCGAGTTTACGCCGATCGGAGGGCATATTGCGCATGTTCGTGCATGCCCACAGTTGCTTGACCATATATATGAGGCACAACACAGTGATGACCGCTGTTCAGAGATCAGGACACAGATGGGACAGGGCAGATTTTCCGAGTTCGTGATCGATGATCAGGAGATACTACAATTTGGAGCTAGACTGTGCGTACCAGATGCTGAGGGATTGCGGCGCGAGATTCTTGAGGAGGCACTTCGGTCGGTATATAGTGTTCATCCCGGTTCCACCAAGATGTACCATGATATGAGAGATGTTTACTGGTAGGACGGTATGAAGAGGGACATTGCAGATTTTGTGTCGAGATGCCTGACTTGTCAGCAAGTCAAGGATGAGCACCAGAGGCCCCGGGAGAGCTACAGCCGTTACCCATTCCGGAGTGGAAATGGGAACAAATATCTATGGATTTCATTGTGGGTCTACCCAGGACTAGTCGAGGGTATGACTCCATCTGGGTGATCGTGGATCGTTTGACGAAAGCAGCTCACTTCTTACCGGTGAAGACGACTTTCGGATTTACTCAGTATGCCCAGATTTATATTGATGAGATTGTACGACTGCACGGAGTTCCGACATGCATCGTGTCCGATAGAGGCACCCAGTTTACCAGCCGGCTATAGCAGAGGCTTCAGGAGGCTTTGGGCACTCACTTGAGTTTCAGCACGGCATTCCATCCGCAGACTGACGGGCAGTCAGAGCGGACTATTCAGACTCTCGAGGACATGCTCAGAGCATGCGTTTTAGACTTCGGAGGTAGCTGGGATCATCATTTGCCCTTAGTAGAGTTCTCCTACAACAACAGCTACCAGGAGACCATTCAGATGGCACCGTTTGAGGCTCTTTATGGGAGGAGATGCAGATCGCCCACCTGTTGGACGGAGCTCAGTGAGAGCAGTATCTTAGGACCGCAGATTGTGGAGGAGACGACCGCGAAGATCCAGTTGATTCGCGATAGGATGAGAGCAGCCCAGAGTAGGCAGAGATCTTATGCGTACCGTCGTCGGCGCAGACTTGAGTTTTCCGTTGGTGATCATGTTTTCTTGAGGGTCTCCCCAATGAAAGGCGTGATGAGGTTTGGGAAGAAGGGAAAGCTTAGTCCCAGATACGTGGGCCCCTTCGAGATCCTTGAGCATATTGGTGCGGTTGCGTATCGATTAGCCCTTCCGCCCAGTTTTCCAGACGTGCACCCCGTATTTCACGTTTCGATGCTCCGCAGATATCTTCATGATCCTTCGCATGCGATTCAGCACCCGACGATCCAGCTTGAGCGCGACCTTTCCTATGCAGAGCAGCCGGTGATGATCTTGGATCGACAAGTGAAGAAATTGAGGTCGAAGGAGATACCGTCCGTCAAGGTACTTTGGCATGGCCAGCGCGGTGAGGAGGTTACTTGGGAGACCGAGAGCGAGATGAGGAAGAGGTATCCCTATCTTTTTGAAGGTGCGTATAGTTAGATTTTTAAATTCCGGGACTGAATTTCTTTAAGGGGGGTAGATTGTAACACTTTGAATTTCCGTTTGAATGTCTTTCGTGATAATTAGTGATCGTACGTGTTATTATATATGTGTTCCTAGGATTATTAGTTAATTTTAGTAGTGTTAGCATATTGGGAATTTTCCTTTGTAGTGTACACCTTGCACACTTAGACATTTTTGAGACTTAGGGTTTTGATAGCATGTTAACCCTTCTTGTGTTGCATGGTTGCTAACTTATTCCCCACCATTTTAATCTTTTCAAAACCCCATTTTATAATTCAAAATTCTATTAAACAAATGAGGCATGGGGGTTAGGTAAAAAGCTTGACTTTTGACCCATTATTCCCTCTCTTCTCTCTCTCTTTCCCCACTCCAGAATTCTGGATAATTCCAGCAGCAAACCCTCCCATT
Source organism: Agapanthus africanus (assembly GCA_030015575.1). Taxonomy (NCBI): domain Eukaryota; kingdom Viridiplantae; phylum Streptophyta; class Magnoliopsida; order Asparagales; family Amaryllidaceae; genus Agapanthus; species Agapanthus africanus. Next base: position 449,617,047 of record CM057341.1, on the reverse strand, counting down.
TTCTTCCACTTTTCTTCTCCTCTTCATGTCTCTTTGATCTCTACACAAATCCTACACAAAAACCACACATTTCCTTCACAAAACCTTAGGAAAAGTGAGCTTTTTGAGGTGTTTAAGGCAAATCTGCACACTAGAGGGGAAAGCTGAAACTTTTGGTGTTCTACAAGGTTCTTAGAAGGTATTAACTCATATTAGCACTTCTTTTCCTTAGACTTGTTGTATTCTTTAGTAAATATCTCATTTTTGTGCATTTTTGGTGATATTTGAGGATAATTGTGAAGTATATGTTAGATTGGTGTTCTCAAAGTTTAGTTAGCTCCTTTAAGTGTTATTAGAGCTATTTTAACCAGGTTGTACTTCAGGTTTGCAGAAAAATACCCTAAAGATCCATTTTAGTGCAAAGTGTGGATTTTAACTAGAAATAAGGCTCTGTAGGACCTGCTGCTACCCGAGACATTTAAGAGTAAAACTAGATATTACTGTAGCATGTATGGGGGGTATAGAGTGCACACACCAAACCTGGGAGCCCAATTCCTAAGTGGGGCCGCCAAAATATTCATTCTGGCCGCAATTTGCGGCCAGATGGGGGTGCTTTCGGTTGGGGTTTGGGGTGTGGGTGTCTGCTGCTATGTAAGTTGTTTTGGTATATGTAGTTTTACAATATCTTTCCTGTATCAAAATCTGGAGGTGATTACCTATTTTCCCGTATTTTCAATCTTTCGCGACACGAGTGATACGTGTGTGTGGGTTCGGGGTTTCTGCGTATCGCGACGCGTCGGAGTGGTTTCAGGCGCGTAACCATACGTTTTAGCGTATCGCGCGCACGCGCGCTTGGTTCGCGACACGAGTTACTAGTTCGGCTTTAATGTCGCGTTTGTGTGACTTCAAGCTTACGTGTGATATATTGTGTAATTCTAGGTTCGTAGACGAGTACGGCGGACGCCGCGAAGAAGGGGACACAAGTTGTTGGCTACACCTAGCGAGAGACTACTATGAGTAGATTTCACATCTACGGGGATATCGCCCGCATGGCATTCTACGTCAGGGCTGATAGGACCTTATAGTTTCCTTTGTATACATTGACTATTCATGGCTACTATTTAGTGCATGCTGCATTCCCTGCTATTTGGATATAAACTAGGATTGATAGAACACCGCACCATTACTAACGGTCCATGTTGCACGAGCACTATCCTGCATGTTACACACACACCGTTAGTAATTGCCATGACACTCACACTGTAGTATACCACATCGGATCATTATATTGTAGCTCATCTATATGTGACTTGATATGCTATTCATACTTGATGCCTATATCACATCGGATCATTATATTGTAGCTCACTATATGTGACTTGACATGCTATTTATACTTGATGCCTATATCACATCGAATCATTATATTGTAGCTCATCTATATGTGACTTGACATGCTATTCATACTTGATGCCTATATCACATCGGATCATTATATTGTAGCTCATCTATATGTGACTTGACATGCTATTCATACTTGATGCCTATATCACATCGGATCATTATATTGTAGCTCATCTATATGTGACTTGACATGCTATTCATACTTGATGCCTATATCACATCGGATCATTATATTGTAGCTCATCTATATGCGACTTGACATGCTATTCATACTTGATGCCTATATCACATCGGATCATTATATTGTAGCTTATCTATATGTGACTTGACATGATATTTATATTTGACTCACATATCATATCGGATCATTGACTTGCATTTTGGTTTGGATTACATGTGCTTTCTGGATTTAGGAACCGTGGCTATTGCAAATATGTAATCATTTAAAAACCTGGTTCCCTTGATATGATATTTCGGTGCGTCCACCATGTGTTTTCTTGGTGCTAGAGTGATATATGCGAACCCGAATCGAGGAGCTGGTTGAGGCCGATTACGGGTACATGGTGGACCCGGTATGGTACCCCGGGGCGAGAACGGTTTCGTTGTGCAGTAGACGGTGGGCCTGGCAGAGGGACTACTACCTACCGGTGATTGGTTGGACCTGACAGTTATCCGGAGGGTACTAATCAGAGTCTATAGATGGATGCGGGGTGATCCGTACTGCCGGGGCTGAGGGCCGATACCGCAGACGGAGCCCGTGGGCTGACCCGGACTGACGGGGCCCGATGGATGAGGATTTGCGTGTCGATGCTGGACACGAGTATTTATGATATTTGGGTGCCGATGTTGGGCACTCGGGATTCTCAGAGATGTACAGGATTTGAGGGCCGATGAGAGTGCCAGCGCCTGAGCTATTTGGGGGATCTAGGTGCATTGAGGGACACCGATTGTATATTCCACGTTGACATTCTGTGTAGATATTATATTGCCCCTGCTCAGCATTTACTATTGTACCTCATCTTGTAGTTACATTACCTGATAGAGCATTTGCTATCTCATCCTGTAGTTACATTACCTGATAGAGCATTTGCTACCTCATCCTGTAGTTACATTACCTGATAGAGCATTTGCATGATTATTGCACATACTGCTTATCACACATTGATATCATCTGTTGGCATATGATAGAGTAGCGCAGTACGTGCATGCTCGCGATTATCTTTATATGTTATCTCTATTCACGAGTTGGCAACTCACCCCCGTTGTGCCACAGTGTTTGCAGGTTGCCCTTCGGAGTAGTCGCGGCAGGCTGCGGTTGCATCTTTTGACACAGATACCCCCATAGTTGGTGTACATGCTCTTTTGCTGATAGGTAGGTTTTGCGCGGTATCTGTTTATCTTTCAGTATGTACATTGTTGTATCTAGTATTCTCCATCTACCATGTATGTATTTGACATAGAGACAGTGTGAGGACGATGATGTATTTTATTTGTATTCTGGTGTCGAGCTCGTGGTGAGCCGACTGTACTTGCAGTTTATCCTATCTGTGTTGTTCCAACTTGTGGATCTTGATCTTCGCTACGGCGTCGTATATTACTATCTTAGTGATTGTTTACTTAGATTTCTTATCATGTTAGTAAGTGCTTTCTTTTAAAAAACTTATAACACTCTATACTTTCACTGGTTTGATTTCTGGGTTTTCGGTTCACTTAGTCGCGTTACGCCTGTAGACGTTACGTGGTTAAGTGCCGGTCACGGGCCAAAGTTTGGGTCGTGACAATATCGTACGGATCTAATATCACGTACGGATCTCATTTGAACTATGCATGAAATTATATGCAAATGGAAGACATACTATATATGATACTATATAAATAACATTAATATCTAATTAGATATCATACAACTTTAGTTATAAGGTTGCGGGGATGCTATATGCCATCCACCCGACTTCCCCCTTAGATGTAAATCTACTCACCAACTTAATAAGTTTGCTGAAATCCACGCTGCTAAGTTCGTCAACTCCGTCTCGGAATCCTTCGCGATCGCATTTATAATCGTATTTAAAATCACATCGATATAAATATCATATTGAAAACCAAAACAACGAGCTAAGCACCCGTAGGTTAGAACCTACAGCTCACTTACTCCAAAGACGATCAAATGCTTATGAATTTAACGTACGAATGTCAACGTTTCAGTTGCAGTACAGAAATACGGAAAATCATATCGAAATGTCGGACATTTTAATAAAACTCAACTAAACATTCCCAGATTTTACTGTGTAAATATTTAGATAACACAAACAATATAGAAACTTATAACATACCAACACAAAGCTACAGGAGAAAAACCAACACCAAAACCCACAAGGGGGCCGGCGTCGCCGGAATTTAGGTGCATGTCGCCGGATCATATAGGGTGTTTGGGATTCTGGTTTCAAGTGTTGTTTCCTAGTTGGCTCATTATACTTTTGGTCTTGCTAGTTTTTCTAGTGATTATACGTATTAGTTCCAGATTCAGTTTCAGTGAACAAAATATCACAAAAGTTTATGTTTTCTGTTTTTCTTATGAATTCTGATATTGGGCAGAACTGATTAAATTGAAAAAGAGGAAGATAAACCTATGGAGATTGTGTATAATAGAACACCAGCTCCTAATTTATATGTGGAAGCATCTAGGATTTGTAGTGGATCAAGCTTGATGATTTGCACAAGTTGATGAAGGGACTTAGATATTTTCACTTGGATTTATGAATACTTAGGAATTTCTTTGTTTGGGGTTGAAGAGTGCAGTATTTCAGTTGGGATCACTACTGAAATCTCTAAGTATTAGGTGTAAATAGAGTGAGGAGATTTGTAGAGAAAGCATGAGGTGTATGATGAGAGATGGAGGTGGCATGAGAGGAAGAAGGATGTGTCATTTGATGAAGCATGATTGATTCATGCAAGGAGGAGGTGTTAGATTTGAAGAAGGAGGTGTAAATGTTTGAAGGATGAGGTGTAAGGTTATAAGTAAGGGTGAAAATGAGATGTTTGTGCGAAGGTTTGCATAGAATATTATATGCCAATCATGATAAATTATAACAACAATTAAAACCCTTCATACCATAAATCCAAATCCTTATAACATAAAAGATATGAAATGATAATTCTATCACTTAATTATCATTAGTTTAATGACTATTACAATGTCATGATAAAACAATTAAAATATTATTTTCTTGATATTACCCACTTTATTCGTATTTATCTAAATAATTACATTTTTCGGATATGATTCCGATACCCAATTTCATAAGCGATATCATTTTCGTAAAAATATCAATTTCATTATTTTTATAATAAGAATTATAATTAAATATTCTAAATTTTCCAAAATGTTACTGTCTCTTCCCGTTAAAGAAATTCGGTCCCCGAATTTAAATTAAATCACTTTCGTAAAACATTTTTATTAACCCAATAAACTTATTTCAAAACAATTTCCCGAGGTCCAATTTTAAAACATGAAATTTACTCGATACAATAAGACTCTAAAGTCCTATATGAGCTCGAACATATCACAACGCAACCGTGTGCGTGAAAACTCAAAAGATATAATCTCTCATAACTGTAACTCTAACGGTTGCTATGAGAATTGCTCCAGTTATGACAAAAATTTTGCTAAATACGAAAACCGTTGTGTATACTCAGTACACAAACAATTCCATAATCGCAGTGCCATATTAGTGCACACGACCATGCGAAAAATATAGAAATCAAATCTATCGCATATCCTACCCAGTTTAAATCACTAAAACAAATCAACCCTAATGGGTTTGCATGTAAATCTCAAACCACACTTCACGGTGTCAATGAAAACAAAACAGTGTTAAGTGCAACAGGTGTGCTGTAAGTCGACGTTAGACACCCCACTTGATGCGCAGAGGCAGAATAGGTAAAACAATCATTTTGTTTAAGTTAACATCGACTAACTTTACGGATCTTTGCTAAACCCTAACTAACAACTATCTAGAAGTGATTAACTACTATGATAGATAATTATACCTAAAGATTCAAGTCCTTCTTATTCTTGTAGTTCACCTCCTCGTCGGCCTCCTCGATGTGATAGAAGATCCACCCGAGAGCTCCTTCTCCAAACTTTAACCTCTCACTTGAGGTAACTAGGTGGCTATGAGTGCTAATCAAAGTAATCTAGAGGATATAGAAGAGGATTAAGGATCTATTGGTCTTGCTAACCCTTGGATCTCAACACATGAGAGGATTAGGGTTAGTTATTTGAAGAGAGAAAGCTTGAGGAGAGAGAATGTGTAAGTGAGAATGAAAATGAATTATGTCTCATTTCAATATATGATGAAGCATAAAGAATATCAAATAAATCATTATATGATATTTACAACCATGCTTCATTTAATACAAACAATGAATCATCTCATGAGTCATTAAGAAATAAATGCTTCATTAACTCATTTGGATGATTCATTTCATGAGTCACTAATCCATTTAATGCAAATAACACCTAAGCTCTCCACCTCATCTTTCTTCTAGAAGCTTCTCGACTAATTACGAGAATGCCCCTCCCATCCTTGAAAACACGGAAATACTGAGACTGTATAAATCCAATAATCCAATACTAGAATCTTGCTTAAACTAAAGCCCTCTAGTAAAACTGTCCGAATATCGTACGTGCATAAATACACGTATGTGTCCGAACCTTGTCATAAAACCATACGACCTCTATATCGTTTTGCCTGAAGCAGGGAAACTCTCTGTGTGGGACTCTAAAGACTCGACACTACAATGGTAGTGGGTTTAACAACAAGCCGCAAGCGATACTAGCTGTACGTAACGGTCCCCAGGTAGATGTCGATAAGAAGGACGATGAGGAAACCCATCCGAACTCCTACTGAGCCTGATGTGACAATCTTCGTACAGTCCGATCTGTTCGTCTAGGACTATCGCATATCGGGCCTAAAGGGCGGCAAGCGTCAGTCCCCTAAAAGCGGTATAAGTAGTGCCGGAGTGAAGCCCATTACACCTTGAGAAGCTACTGGAAATCCTACCAGTAAATCTCGTTTTCCTTGGCCAGGGACATTGCGTAATAGCTCTCCAAACACAGCGTGATATCAACTCCCAATACCGGGAGAGACGAATCCTATCTAACCGCCACTGCCTCCAAGTGCTTCGGGACTGCACCCAACTGCTACTTGTTTGCACGACTTCTTTGAGCCGTGGTAGGATAGCAATCTAAGAATAGTCGGAACACACTCGAGACGAAGCAGCAGTGTCAAGTCTGCGGACTATGCTGTACTCAAGTCACCTGGGAACTGTTAACTGACGACGGGTATAATACCAACCAACAGTTCCCTGCGAGTCCTGTCCGGTGTACCCATAACCCAACGAGCACCTGTATACTATTTCCAGTACAACGTACTAATGGCTGTGGGAGAGACGATTTCCTCTGCTGGGATGAGAAATGTACACACTAGTCTACTCCGGAGTATCGATACCCTGTCTCGATAATCCTACGACTAGGGACCTGAAAAAGGATGTGCTTGTAGACTACCCAGCCCCCACTAGTGTAACTGCCATCACAACGCTGGTAGTCAAGCAAGATCCTAAGAGCTCTATAAATATGTATTTGCGATATGCTAACATATACACATATTAAGATAGAGATAAACCAAGTAGCATACTACTATGTTGAGCGAGACTGTTAATATAACTGTAACATTTCGAAATAATAAAAATATTATTTTTGGGAATTTTTATAATTTAATATTATTTTATTGAATATTTTAATATTTTGGTATTATTAAATACAAATAAATGGGGAAAATTTTTGGAAAATTATGGAAAATTCTAAAATAGGGTAAATTAGAGAATTATGCCATTTCTAAGTTTAATTGATTAGTTATATGCTAAATTAGTGCTAATCGCGATTAAAAAAATCGCTAATCGGTTTTTAGCTTTTTTGTGCAAAACATGCACATATCACTTTTTTCACACTTGTGCATTTTCTTGCCATGGTTCACTTTGGGTTTACAATTCTTGGGAGAGGGATTTTGAGAGAATAAGAAAAAGAAAAGGAAAAGAAAATGGGAAAAGAATAAAGAATGAGGTTTGGTGAGAAAGAGAGGTATGGGCTCTTTTGACAAAACACTTAGCCATTTTTCCTTCCCTCATTTTCCTCCCTCTTCTCCTTTCTCCTGCTACTGCTGCTCCTTCATCTCCCTCCATTTTTCAAAGCCCCAAATCATCTCAAATACAATCCCAAAACCCAATCTCCATTTCATTAAATGTGTGCACAAGCTCAAGATCTATACATTGGACCAAGAAAGCAAGGATTTTGGCCACTAGGGGCAACTCAAGAAAATTCTTGAGTTGCCAAATAAGGTATTTTTGTTAGTTGTATGTATGCCCTAGAAGCCAGTATTGTACAGATGATGTATATTATATTGGATGCTTGGACATATATAGAGATGACTTTCTTGCTCAACATGATAGTATGCTATCTGGTTACTCTTTATCTTAACATGTACACTAGTCTCTTTATACTGTCTTATAGTTACATGTTGGTAAAGCCCTTAGATTTGTACTTGACTACCTGGACTATGATGCAGATCATACTAGTGGGGACATGGTAGTCCATAAGTACATCCTTCAAGGTCCCTAGTCGTGGGTGTATCGAGACGGGGCATCGATATACCAGAGTCGACTAGCGTATACGCTTCTCGACCCATGTGATGGGCGATGGATGATCCCATATCCATTGGTGTTTGACATCAGAGATGGTATACGGGTGCTCAGTGGAGACTGGGTACACTGGACGGACTCGCCGAGAACTCCCAGATGGTATTATACCTCACGTCAGATGGCAGTTCTCAGGTGACACTTGTACAGGTTAGTCTGTAGACCCGAGATCGTCATAGAGTCTTGTGTGATTCCTACTGTGCTTTGATCTCCACCATACCACGTCCATTAGGGCGTGCAAAACGGTGGTCTTTGGGTACAGTCCCGAGTCACATGGAGGCAATGAGCGATAGGAGGGGTTTCGTCTCTCCCGGTATTGGGGGTTGATGTTGCGCAGTGCTCGATTGGCCGTAACAGGGAAGTCCCTGGCCAGGGCTGATCAGAGATTTGCTGGTAAGTGTTACCAGTAGTTTCTCGACCCGTTACGAGCCTCACATCGGCACGACTTATCGGGTTATTGGAGTCTGACGTTTACCACCCCTAGACTTGATATGCGACATATCAGACGAAGAGACCGGACTGTACGGTAAGTGTTACTGGTCGGATTCGCAGGAGTGTGAGCGGGCTAGCTCGTCGATCTTCTGATCGCTCAATACCCGGGTGGCCGTTACGTTTAGCAGACCGCTTGCGGCTTGTGGGTGCTTGATATGATCATCATCTGCTACCGGTGTATTGACGAGTCTTTAGAGTCCTACACAGAGGTTTCCTGGCTCAAGCGAAACGAAATAGGAGCGCATATGAGATATGTGCAGGACCGAGAATAATGCGTGTATGTGATACCGCATTTCATTCTCGCGATATATGTTTCGATTGGTTATATTCGATATGACCTAGTTATCGAATCATTGATTCGATAAATCGATACATTGGATTCTAGTCGGTTATGTGCGACATGACCGGATCATTGAATCAAATGTTGATTTAATGATTTAATGCATAATTATATATTTGATATATTGCATTGCATTAACTAGTATTGGTTCACTTTAAACGGATTTTTCTCACTTGATGCACATTGTATATGTGATATGCTTTAGTGCACTACTTTGTATCCTGTTTGATGATACTTGATAATGTGGTTAAGTGTAAAGGGTTAAACCATGGTTAAGTGATGATTAGGGTTTGGGTTTTTCATTTATTTATTTGTTTATTTATTTGGAAAGGATTAAGTTGAGAATGGTGGCTTATTTTGGAGCTATGTTGAAGCTTCTTGAAGCTTTGACAAAGTCCACCATCCTTATCTCATCCTTAACCCTAACCACTCTAACTAACCTTGGTTTAATCTCTACACTTGACCATGGTCAAGATATGATAAGTATTCATATTAGTTTTATTTTTAAAATTAGAAGACTTATCATTCTTGCTTCATCTTCATCTTCTTCTTCTTCTTCAAGCTTGCTACTTTAATGGCAACTTGAGATCTAGTGAGATAAATCCAATTCTAAAGTGAACCCACCTCCTATTTCTTCACCCTGTACCTCTTGCCAAGTTGTTTTGGGTGTTTTCTTCACAAGTTTCACAACTTTGTGAAGTTGGAGCTTGAGCTTGTGCAACCTCGACGTAGATCGTCTTTGACACGAAGCCGACGACCTATTCCGCACGTTTCTCCGATGAAGCCGTCACAAGAGTCCAAGGTTCAAGATGGACAGCGAAAGGACGCCCTCGTGGAGCTAAGGAAGTGGGTATCCGGATCTACAAAGGTTGTAGCATCTTAACCTTAGTTAAATTGTTAACTAGATTTATATTTCGCCTAGAATTCTAGCGACGATCCGTAGTCTAGGGTTTCTCGGCACCATTTTTTTGAAATTGGCATGTTCGATGCCTTGTGAGACCTCACTAGGGTGCCTAGGAACCCTACAATTTTCTGGATCATTAACTTAGTTTTAGCAATTCTTATACCCCCATGTTTAGATTGAACCGATATTGTTTGATATTGTGGAGTTAAGGAAAACCTAGTCAGGGTTTGAGGAAATTATGAGTTGTAATGTGAAATTGAGTTCAGTAGAGACTACACCAACACCCTAGTGTATGAATTGAGACCCTAACCTGTGAATTGAAACCCGAAATACGGATTTAGAAACCGATATCGGAGAATTTGTGAAATCTGTGAAGGTTTTATTGAATCTGCTATCACCCGAGACATCCTAAATTAAAATTGATTGGACAGTGACATGTGCAGGCACCCAGGAAGCTCCCACCAAGACCCCAACACCTAACTCATCAAGCCGGCCGCAGATTTATCCATTCTGGCCGCAATTTGCGGCCAGACCATGGTGGATTTGCCTCGTTTTGGTTTTGGTGTTCCCTTATCTGTAGATTAGGCCCCTGGTATATTTAGATTTGTCCAATTTGACCTAGGGTGAAATCTGGAACATATTTCCTATGTTGCTGTTTTGGATTCGTGTTTCCGTATTTTTTAATTCTGAAATTGTGTATTGTGTTTTACCTCGACTAATTGGCGTTTATACGACGATATAGAGGAATTGTTAATGGTTTTGAAGGCGTGCCATAGGTTCTAACCTATATGCCCCTTATCGTATCGTTTTGGGATTCGTCTGCCGTGTTAGCTTTGAATTGGTTTTAATGCGCTTATACGACACTTTGATGTGTAGGTACCCTATGAAGACTTTGGGACGACAAGCAAACGCGTGGTGGCATCGAAAGATAAAGACGCAAGGTGAGTAGATTATATCTACTGGGGGAAGTCGGGTGGATGGCGTATAGCACCCCCGCAGTCCGTAGTTGTTATTATATATGATAGTTAGGTGTACTATGGATTGTGTAGGGTTAGAAGCGACTAGTGTAGTTCATAGTCGCGAACCCTAGAATAGATTTACACCTACACGCACACCATTGCATATTCATTATACTTGCACTATGTTGATGATATTGGATGACAATGGAGATGAGTCGATGATGTTGGGCATTGTGCCGCGAGATCGGTGATTTGATGTGATTCGTATTCGGGATACGATACATGATCTCTAGCGGGCCTTGGGACGTGTGCTTGCACACACAGTATATTGATGGTATCAGTTGTACTAGACTTAGATCAATACCCCATATTATGTTATATGATTATAGTGATACCTGAGATGTGACGAGATAGTGTGATATTGACCCGTACCCAGCTATTGGAATGCCGTACGACGATTTACCGTACGAGCCTGTATTGATGATAGATCCGCACTCATGACTCGAGGATGTCTTACGATATACTGTATCGTTCAAGATATTATTGAGACGGGATCACCGACTATTATATCTATATATGTATCGACTCAGATTTAGGTGGTTTCCATACCTCTCCCGATTGACTTGATACTTAGATCTGTAGTTTGCATAGTAGATTCTTCACTGTGGTGTTGATTATTTGATTTCCGCATATTCATGCTATTAGCATTGCTTGCATATGTTTATTGCTATATTATTATCATGCCGTTAGGACACCAGCACCATTATCGATGATGCGTATGTTCCACGTACACTATTTGCCGGCCCACAGACTTCATCATCGATAATTGCCATGCCACTACACTGTAGTACTGTTGCATTCATGATATGATTCTTGCATGGCATATTGTACACTTATACCTATACACAAACATAGATGATTCTGACTTGATTAGAGATTTGGGAACCGCATGATGTTCTTCAAAACTGATTCGTTTTAAAATAGCGGTTTCCCTCGACATGTGCACATTACTATTCCATGTTGCATGACTTCTGATAGGCTTACCTTTCTTTACATGTCGCATACATTATGTTTTGATTATACGCATTGAGATATGTTGTTTCCATGATATTTCTGGATTTGGGAACCGTGGGTATTTCAAAAGAGAATATATAATTGTGTTAAAAACCCGGTTACCCTTGATATGATATTTCAGTGCGTCCACCATGTGTTTTCTCGGTGCTGAGAGCGACATGTGAAACACGATTCGAGGAGGTGGATGAGGCCGATTGCGAGTACATGGTGGACCCGGTATGTTACCCCGGGGCGAGAACGTTTTCGCTGTGTAGTAGACGGTGAGCCTGGCAGAGGTACTACTACCACCGGTGATTGTATTTGAGCTCGGCGGATATCTGGAGGATACCGACCGGAGTTGAGAGATGGACATGGGCTCACCCATACTGCCGTGGGCCGAGGGCCGATACCGCAGACGGTGCCCCATATGGATGAGGATTTACGTACCGATGCTAGGCACAGGTTCCATGATGATTTCCATGGCTTTTATTATATCCTCATATTTTCATATATGATGTTTATTGTCATTGGGTGACGGGTGGACGGGTTCCACGTTTATTGTCATTGGGTGACGGGTGGACGGGTTCCACGTTTATACAGACTTGATCACATACAGATTGGATTTACATTGATCATACTTCATTTGTATATATAACAGGGTATGAGGGCGCTGTTATATATACCTTTACACCAATATTAGTGGAATGGGATGCTAATATATGTGTATTGATATCCATTTGATACTTCTTCATATTTACTTCATGCAGACATACCTTATACTGATAACATGTTATTACCTGAGTACTTGGCACTACATACATGTTTAGATGTTACATTGCCACCTTATCATGCTTCAGACGTACTCTTGTGGGTTATATTATATTGATCGTATTGACCTAGGATTATGTCTTGCATTCGGTTTCTGCTTGTAGATATTTCTATTCACGAGTTGGCAACTCACCCCCGTTGTGCCACAGTTCTTGCAGGTTTTGCCGTACAGGTTCCATTGCGGCATTTCTGGCACACTGCTTCCTTGCGGGTGAATTGCATTTGGTAGGTGGATTCTTTTGCATCAAGAACCACCATTGTACTTGTATTATTCATTGTATCTAGAATTTCCATCAACCAAAACTTGTATATTGTTTCAGACTTAGACATTAGTGATGTATTATTTGACCTTAGAGTCGCGCTTAGTAGTATTGCGGTTTTCATGCTTATTGAGTTTCTTTTGGTTTGACCCTCGCCATTCGGCGTTGTATATAATATTGCTTGTGTGGTTGTGACCGTCGATTGACGAAGAGCTAGCTCCCGCTTGGGGATGCCTTTTATCATTATATATATATATATTGTCCTTGTTGTACCCCGCTCGGGGCCAGTATTTACAAAAGAAACTCTGCCGAAATTTTTAGAAAAGACTTTACATTTTAAAAATACATAATCGGCTTAGTTATTTAAAAACCTTTACTTCAAACATGTTTTCCTTCACCTCTTTAAACTAGTCTTCTTTACTTACTCTTAAAATGGTTTTAGATTTCTGGGCTTTTGGCTTACTTGGATCAGATGGAGTCCTATAGACTTCATATGGTTCAAGGGCCAGTCACGTGCTCTTTCGGGTCGTGACAAAGTTGATATCAGAGCGCTAGGTTGACCTTGGTTCGAGTCTAAGTTTGACTATGTAGAGCCTAGGGCGTTTATATATATACGGAACTTAGGCTTGACCTTACAGAACTTAGCCTTAGTCGAGGGGGTATTAGACCCGAACTTTCGTCGTATAGGATGACCCTTGGTTGATGGAATAGGTGACTAAAGTAGAGTGACGTACCGTGGGTATGTTCTGTGGCATACTTACGACACGCCACTCCGCTTAAGGAACCTTAGGATGTACATATTTTCGAGATCAGTGATCCTCTTCATATCCATGATTATACATCCATTTGATATCCCCGATTCTATTAGTTTCATGATCATATCTTTATTGATGTTGTTCCTTCTTATGATCATGTATCCACTATGGATCTGCTGTTCTCTTTCTTGCCATTGATCTGCTCTCTTCGATACTCGATTGAGGTTCCTGTCGCCATGTTGAGCGCAGTTTGGGCTACTGCTAGGGTTACGGTCGGTGCGAGCTCGTCAGGTACGAGGGCCGACCATTGTGTTTTCTGGTGACATGGGAACGTCTCGAGTTAGTATTGGTGACTGTGACCTCTAGTGGAGGCGAGTGCTTGGTCTTGCACCGGATGATCGGGCCATTGTTAGAGCTGCCAGTTGAGAGAGGACTATTGATGTACAGCATACCTCAGAGATTATGATGTCGCCTACCGTGCAGACAGATGGACCAGCTGTTGCTGAGATTGACAGGATGTCGCTTCCGGAGCTTACGAGCTGAGATTGCCGGAGCTTCCAGGCAGATATGAGACAGATGATAGCTAGTCTACCCGATTTGAGAGACGAAGGTGATTCGTCCGATTTATGCGCCGGAGCTGGCCCAGTTGAGTTGAAGATTTCCAGTGTGGAGAGTCTTACTCAGATCTAGAGCAGACCGATTCAGAGATGACCGCCAATGTATCGCCTTTCCTGGAGGATTGAGGCGCTGTTCGGCGTACAGGCGAATGAGCCAGTTGTTGCTGCAAATGACGAGATATCGCCCAGATGGTAGGAGCTACTGCAGCATGGGCATATACTTAGAGATATGGACGGTCGCTAGTCACCTGAGGATGAATGACTAGGACATGTGGTTCATTCGTTTACCGATGCGAGGTCATCAGATAGATTGTTTCCAGCTAGAGACGACTTCACGCAGGTTCGTTGAGAGTCGATAGAGACGATCGAATGTCAGGAACCCATTTTCCAAGTTTAAAGTATACGGAAAGACATGCAGGTGATTCTATGGACCCTCTAGAAGAATGAAACCCTAACTCGACTTAATGACCGTGTGAAAGCCTTTGAACCTTAGGGTTTGCGGCAGTTCCACGGTGCCATTAGTGAGGCTTGGGTTTGCCCTTCTACGGCTGGACCACCGACGCTGTGACATGTACTCGATACTATTAAACTGAACTCAAGATGTTGATCTCTTGGGGGATTATAAGGTTCTGACGAGTCGATCGAATGTTTCGACATCATTCGGATATCATGTGATGGGATGCTTTGCTTGGGAGACTCCAGATACGAGTATAGCCGTTGGAGCACAGTCCATGCAGCCACGATGAGACGAGTCTGAATCAGTCGACATTGAAGCAGAGTGAATAAAAGAGTTCGCAAGAGATTTCGACGAGATGACGTCCCACTCCGCTGACATCAGAGATGTGATACGCACCCAGAGGCGTTGTATATGGATATATCTTCCAGAAAGAAGCGCGATAAGTATGCAGCCGTTCCGGAATAAGAATTAGCTTCAGCAATGGATGATGACTTCCGGGCAATTTGGCAGGAATGAGATTTGAGAGAGAAACCTCGACAGGACCTTTCTGGAAAACGATATGAGAAAACCTAGACCCAGGAGTGGTCATATTGCGCACACCCAGCAGGACAGAGTTCGGCATCGTCGACGAGGTAGTTGACCAGGTTAGGATAAAGGAACTTACCCAGATGCGTTGTGAATTGATCAAGGACGGACGAGTATTGAGTATTCCTCCGATGGTTGGGACGTGTTCCCGAGGACCTTTTCGGCCTGACATCTTCTACAGAATGATGAAACTACAGAGTACGCGATTTCGAGTCCGTGTGAGAGACTTCAGATTGACCGTGGCCGAGAATAGTGCAGTGCGTAGATAGCATGGCGTGACGTCATAGCGGATGACGATAGAGACAGGTGGAACCAGAGGTTCGTGCGGGACGCTGACGTGCTATCAATACTTCCCGTCGAGACTAGAGACCTGATATGCTTACAGAGGCGTTGAGATGCGACCAATTTCCGAGAAAATGTTGTGCTGAGGACACAGATGTCTATCGAATGAGAAGAGATTATGCAAGAGAGCCAGCCTCCGTACAGTTCGGCATAGGCAAGATCGGAAGAGACCTTGAGCAGGATTCCTTCCAGGACATTGCTGCAATGATGTTTGCACCCAGGATGAGATGTGTGATGTGCATTCAGAAAGCCAGAGGCCGACGCCAGTGACATGCTGCTTACGAGTGGTCATGAGGATTTACCGAGAGATGACCAGAGAAGTGCCGGAACGGAATCGTCCCCGTTAGCACACCTGACCGGGCCGATGAGCCGATTGACTGCGAGATAGGTAATCCATAGAGAAGATAAGGACCCAGAGTCAGAGGACGCCAGACCGTGAGCAAGAGGCAAGTAGATATCTTGCGCTACTAGCATTGGATGCACCGACTCCTTCTCGACCTTGAAGGAGGAACTACCGACGACGGTATTTATGATTTGTGATTTTGTGAATCGATTATCACGTATCCGTCATCTTGGAATTTTGGTATTTTGGGCGTTCTATTGCATGATTTAGTTTTTATGACTGAGTTTCATGATATTGTTTCATACACCCACTGGATATTTATATTTTGCGCATAAGTTATTACATTTGAGCTATTGATTGTGATTTCACGCCTATCTTATACCGTGATTTGATTTACACTTCCAGCATAGTTTTCATGCACTTTTAGTGTTTTGATATACGATTTTGGTGCACGCCAGATGCACTAAATCGGAATTCTTCATACATGTCACATGCACCTGATTTTTACTGTCAGGCACACACGTTGCCTACGACAGATATTTCGTGCACACCAGTTGCACCTAGATGTTGTTTTGTACACCTGTTTGACACATATATGGATTTTGATTCCGTGCGCACCTGACGCACCTGATGTTCTTATATACATTTTTGGGGATTGATTTCTTATAGAGCAGTACATTTTTTTATGATATTCGCTACGTATTGATGTTTTCGAAACCCCGACAATTAAGATTTTGCTGAAATGTTTTACGTTTTGGGGGTTTAAATTTAAATTCGGGGACCGAATTTATTTTAGGGGGGTAGATTGTAACATTTCGAAATAATAAAAATATTATTTTTGGGAATTTTTATAATTTAATATTATTTTATTGAATATTTTAATATTTTGGTATTATTAAATACAATTAAATGGGGGAAAATTTTGGAAAATTATGGAAAATTCTAAATTAGCGTAAATTAGAGAATTATGCCATTTATAAGTTTAATTGATTAGTTATATGCTAAATTAGTGCTAATCGCGATTAAAAAAATCGCTAATCGGTTTTTAGCTTTTTTGTGCAAAACATGTATATATCACTTTTTTCTCACTTGTGCATTTTCTTACCATGGTTCACTTTGGGTTTACTATTCTTGGGAGAGGGATTTTGAGAGAATAAGAAAAAGAAAAGGAATAGAAAATGGGAAAAGAATAAAGAATGAGGTTTGGTGAGAAAGAGAAGTATGGGCTCTTTTGACTAAACACTTAGCCATTTTTCCTTCCCTCATTTACCTCCCTCTTCTGCTTTCTTCTGCTGCTGCTTCTCCTTCATCTCCCTCCCCTCTTCAAAGCCCCAAATCATCTCAAATACAATCCCAAAACTCAATCTCCATTTCATTAAATGTGTGCACAAGCTCAAGATCTATATATTGGACCAAGAAAGCAAGGATTTTGGCCACTAGGGGCAACTCAAGAAAATTCTTGAGTTGCCAAATGAGGTATTTTCTGGATCATTAACTTAGTTTTAGCAATTCTTATACCCCCATGTTTAGATTGAACCGATATTGTTTGATATTGTGGAGTTAAGGAAAACCTAGTTAGGGTTTGAGGAAATTATGAGTTGTAATGTGAAATTGAGTTCAGTAGAGGCTACACCAACACCCTAGTGTATGAATTGAGACCCTAACCTGTGAATTGAAACCCGAAATACGGATTTAGAAACCGATATCGGAGAATTTGTGAAATCTGTTAAGGTTTTATTGAATCTGCTATCACCCGAGACATCCTAATTAAAATTGATTGGACAGTGACATGTGCAGACATCCAGGAAGCTACCACCAAGACCCCAACCCCTAACTCATCAAGCCAGCCGCAGATTTATCCATTCTGGCCGCAATTTGCGGCCAGACCATGGTGGATTTGCCTCATTTTGGTTTTGGTGTTCCCTTATCTGTAGATTAGGCCCCTGGTATATTTAGATTTGTCCAATTTGACCTAGGGTGAAATCTAGAACATATTTCCTAAGATGCTGTTTTGGATTCGTGTTTCCGTATTTTTTAATTCTGAAATTGTGTATTGTGTTTTACCTCGACTAATTGGTGTTTATACGACGATATAGAGGAATTGCTAATGGTTTTGAAGGCGTGCCATAGGTTCTAACCTAGATGCCCCTTATCGTATCATTTTGGGATTCGTGTGCCGTGTTAGCTTTGGATTGGTTTTAATGCGCATATACGACACTTTGATGTGTAGGTACCCCATGAAGATTTCGGGACGACAAGCAAACGCATGGTTGTATCGAAAGATAAAGACGCAAGGTGAGTAGATTATATCTACTGGGGGTGTAGGGTTCCTAGGCACACTAATGAAGTTTCACAAGTGATCAAACATGCCCAATTGAAATTTTACATGTGCCGAGAAAACCTAATACGGATCGTTAACTAGATATATAGGCGAAGCAAGCATGTAATCGAATTAAATGCTAAGGGAAAGTGACTACAACCTTTGTAGATCCGGTCCACCACCTCCTAGGCTCCGTGATGAAGTCCCCTCGCTGTCCAAATCATATCTTGGGCTCTAGTGTCGGATTCATCGGAGAAAAACGGGCTAGGTCATCGACGACGATGCCGAAGATGATCTACGTCGAGGCATCGCTAGATCAAGCTTCAACTTCACCAAGTCAAGAAAACTTGTGAAGGAAACACCCTATACTACTTGGCAAGAGGTAGAGGATGAAGAAATAGGAAGTGGGTAGACTTTAGTTTTGGATTTCTCACTAGTTTTCATCACTTGCCATTGGAGTAGCAAGCTTTCTTCATGAAGGAAGAAGATGAAGAAGAAGAAGATATCATAAGTATTATGTAAATGATAAATAAATCAATACTTATCATTTACTAACCCTTGGTTAGTTGTAGAGAATGGACCATGGTTAACTTGAATGGTTAGGGTTAAGGATGAGACAAGAATGGTGACTTAGTCAAAGTTTCAAGAAACTTCAACTAAAAACAAAACAAGTAACCATTCATTTATCCTTTTCATTTTCCAAAATGAATAAATGAATAAGATAAATGAATAAGTAATTAAGTAAAAAAAACCCTAATCATTAACTTAACCATAGTTTAATTCTTTACACTTAACCAAATAAGCATGTATCATCAAACATGATACAATCATGTGCACAAAAGTATATCACATATACAACTTGCACAATTCAAGTGAGAAAATCCATTTAAAGTGAACCAATACTAGTTAATGCAAAGTAATATATCAAATATATAATTCTATATTAAATCATTAAATCAACACTTGATTCAATGATCCGGTCATAACGCATATAACCGGCTAGTATCCAATGTATCGGCTTATCGAGTCAATCCTTGATTCGATAACTAGGTTATATCGCATATAACCATTCGATACATTCATCATGAGAATAGAATACGGTATCACATACACGCATTATTCTCGGTCCCGCACATATCTCATATGCGCTCCTATTTCGTTTCGCTTGAGCCAGGAAACCTCTGTGTAGGACTCTAAAGACTCGTCAATACGCCAGCAGCAGATGATGATCATATCAAACACCCACAAGCCGCAAGCGGTCTGCTAAACGTAACGGCCACCCGGGTATTGAGCGATCAGAAGATCGACGAGCAAGCCCGCTCACACTCCTGCGAATCCAACCAGTAACACTTACCGTACAGTCCGGTCTGTTCGTCTGATATGTCGCATATCTCGCCTAGGGGTGGTAAACGTCAGACCCCAGTAGCTCGATAAGTCATGCCGACTTGAGGTCCATAACATTCATGAAACTACTGATAACTCTTACCAGCATATCACTGCAACCCTGGCCAGGGATTTCCTGTTATGGCCAGTCGAGCATAGCGCAACATCAACCCCCAATACCGGGAGAGACGAATCCCCTCCTATCGCTCATTGCCTCTATGTGAATCGGGACTGTACCCAATAACCACCTGTTTGCACAACTCAGTAGAGCCGTGGTAGGGTGGAAATCAAAGCACAGTGGGAGACACACAAGACTCTATGACGATCTCGGGTCAACAGACTAAGCTGTACCAGTGTCACCAGAGAACTGCCATCTGACGTGAGGTATAATACCATCTGGGAGTTCTCGGCGAGTCCGTTCAGTGTACCCAGTCTCCACTGAGCACCCGCATACCATCTTCGATGTCAAACACCAATGGATATGGGATCATCCATCGCCCATCACATGGGTCGAGAAGATATGCGCTAGTCTACTCTGGAATATCGATGCCCCGTCTCGATATTCCCTCGACTAGGAACATTTCAAGGATGTACTCATGGACTACCCAGGCCCCACTAGTATGATCTTCATCATAGTCCTGGAAGTCGAGTACACATCCTAAGGGCTTTATCAACATGTAACAGAGAGACAGAAAGTATACACGTTAAGATAAAGAGCAACCAGATAGCGTACTATCATGTCGAGCAAGAAAGTCCTACCTATATATGTCCCAGCATCCACTACAATATACATCCAATGTACAGTAATGGCCTCTAGGGCATACATATAACTAACAATCTCCCACTTGCACTAGGGCCATCTGTAGCAGTGGTTGCAGTATCACATACTCAACCATCCCATAAAGTCTCTCTTTAGGAAAAGGCCTTCGTGAGTGGATCCGCCGTGTTCTCCTCTGAGTCTACTCTCCTAACCTCGATCACCCTCGAGATCAACTATCTCCATGATCAGGTGATGCTGCCTCAGAATATGTCTGGGTCACTGATGGGACCAGGGTTCCAGGGCCAAAGCCACAGTTCCATTGTCACACAATGGTAGGAACCTAGTTCATCCTATGAACCAATATAAACCCAAACTGCCTCTTTGGCAGTATCTTTAATAGCGATGTTACCAGCCTTTATCGTCTAGTTTGCCACGGTATCTAGCTTGGAAATCTTCCAACATACCGTCCCTTTACTGAGGGTAAAGACAATGCCTGTGACTGACATTCAGTCGTCTTTATCACCCTGGAACTCTTCCAGTGATTCTCCCCAGGATCGATTGATACCATCTCACTAGTACTAGTGAGTATCCTAACATCCTTTTACATCTATCTCATAGATGAAAACTCAGGATTTAGGAGGTATCACTTTGATCCTATATGGAAAATCATTGTGATAAGCGGAGATTGATCGAGCGTAGCATAGGAAACTCCTTCCCTAACAAGAGTACGTCATCCACGTACTCTACGAGGATCGTCACCATACTCCCTACTACCTTTTTGTTTATACAAGGTTCATCTACCATTTTGATGATGTCAACTTCTTTGACTAATCCATCAAAACAGATGTTCCAACTCCGCGATACCTGCTTTATTCTATAAAGCATCTTGCACACGTTTCCACTGCTCCCACTGTCTACGAGGCCCTCTGGCTGTGTTCTTATAGACGTTCTCTTCTAAATCAAATATTTAGAAAAGTAGTCATGGCACCCAACCACCAGATATCGTAGTTATGGTATGTAGCCGTAGCAAGTAGGATCTGGATGGACTTAAACATAGTCCCTGGAAAAGGTTTCATCATTATCCGTGCCTGGTTGATGACAAAAACCTTTAACAAGTCTAGCTTTGAAAGTCTCAACTTTTCCATGTACACCAAGTAATCTTCTCAAGATATACTTGCTCCTGATGGGGATTTAACCCTTCAGATATAGCAACCAAAGTCCATACTTTGTTGGTGTGTAAGGATTCCATCTCAGATCACTAAGCATCCAGCCATTCTTACAGAGTCCCTACTCTCGATGGCCTGCTCGAAACTGGTTGGGTCATCATCTCATGATGCAATTCTCGCTCCCACTGTCATCGAGAAACCGAGGTATCTCTCAGGCAGGCGAGGAACCCTACTAGATCGGCGGAGAGGCTGAGGTTCGTCGGGAACTATTGAATTCTTTGGTTCTGTCAAATCATCAGCTGCAGTTTTGTATAGCTGGAACCTTTCCAGTTCTACACAACTGACTTTACCTCGATCTTGTCCTGATTTTGCTTTTGACATAGGCCAGACAACCCCAAATCTTAACTAACTTAAGATATGGGCTCTTCCCTTTCCATATCACATATGAAGTGGTAGGCAGTGATTTGATTCGAACCTAATTCAATAGGTACGCAGCTTCTCAAGCGCATAACATCCAAAAGGAAATAGGTAACTCAGTAATACTCATCATAGAGCACACGATGTCTAATATTGTGTGATTGCTCCGCCCCGATACACCGTTGTGCTGTGGTGTATTCAGAGGAGTAATGCTGAGAGAGAATCTCATTCTCCTTTAGAATGGACCAGGATTTCCGTGCTCAAGTATTCTCCTCCTTGATCACATCAAAGGCCATAATACTTATACCCGTATTTTGGTTCTCTACTTCCTAGTTATATTCTGTGAATACCTCAAAAGGTTCGGACTTATATTTCAACAGGAATATATGACTGAATCTTGAGAGATTATCAGAGAATATAATGAAGTATAAAGAACCTGTCCTGGCATGTGTAGACAGGAGACCTTACATACATCATCATGTATCAGTCCCAAGAGTTCATTAACTCTTTCTCTGTTTCCAATAAACAGGGCTAAGGTCATCTAATCTTTGTGACATGACTGGCAAGTTTCACAAGATGTAAATTCAAACTGATTTAAATATGCATCTATTATGTAACTTCAGCCAGTCGGGCCGCTTTGATATGACCTAGTCTACAATGCCTCAAGAATGATTCGTTCATTTCTGAACTCTTCCTCTTGCATGTGTTCTGTATACTAGGAACTGTAGTTTGATTTAGAACGTCAATGCTTTTAGATAACATGCCTGAACCGATCAACTTTTGATATAGGAAATGTTCAAAACATTATCCATCAATACAAAATTATATCCTTTCTTTACTAATAAAGAGACTGATATGATTTTGTATATCAGGTTCGGTATCTAATAGCATTTGTTCAGAATCAATGTATTGGTAATACAGGGTGACAGTGACCAACAGACTTGGCTGCAACACTTGCCCCGGTTTCTGTCTCATGAAACTTATCACCCGTTCTCAGTTTTTCTACCTTTTTGTAGCCCTATGTAACAGCTTACATATCTGGGATCCTGATCCGGTATCATATCCCAGGATTCAGAGGATACTGAGAAACAGTTCTTTGTAATGAACATACCCGAAGGAGATGCATCATATGCACTTTCTTCGTTTGGGCGGCATGGGAAATCTGGTATTCCCCAATTTCCTGCTCTGTCTTATAACAATTATAAGTTGGAGCGGGACCAACGTTCCCCAGCTCAGTATAACAAGCGGGTTCGGTCAATACATCCGTATTATTATCTTGATTAAGGCGTGATATGGTCGCTACCAGGAGAGAGAGAGAAGAAAACACTCCAGCGTGCGCTCTTGCAAGATTAGATTGGTTATGTATTTTATCTAATCAGAATGGCTCCAACTGTTTTTATCAAATCTTCCTTCAAACCTTAAAAGGAAAGACTAGCTGGGATTAATTACACTCTACAAGTTCGCCAATCTTTCAGCCAGGCCAGTGTTGGTACTTTGAAGGAGGTTCCCCGTGCTTTCGCACGGACCTAATTACAGTAAACCTCGTTTTCCCAGAGGCGTAACCCCGTTAACACCTTTCTAGACACCTACTTGATCGGCTAATTGTAAAGTGCAAAACTCTCCCAGGAGTAACAATTACTCGCAGTGGGTATCGGGATCCAACTATCATATAGAAGGTATGCAATATCATTGCAAATTTCAACACTTGAAACTCCAGATAAAGGTTTTTACCCCTAGCACCTATGACCTTAACTATGGTCAAAAAATCATAAGTACTAGTCAAGTTCTACCCGTCATTTCGTGATTAATTAGACCCACCCACATGACCCTTAACTAAGGTCAACAAAGTCACGCGACTGTCCTAACTAATCGCATCATATGCGGTGTAGGAAGACATCACTTAGCTACCGTACACTGTGCCTTGACTATGGTCAACAAACACAGCACGAATACTAAGTACTCTACTTCCTAAAATGACGGAGGGTTGCGAATGGTTTTTGTGAAAACCTTTAACGATTTGAACTTGATCTCGTTGCGGAATCAAATGGTTTTTAAATGGAATGTTTTCGAGGCTTTTCTAGTTTTGCTAAAGGGGTCACTTCCGGTGAAGGGATCGTCGGCCCTTTCCTCGTCGAATGAGGTGCGGGATATATCATATATATCACTGTGCAAAGCGGAAACTATAGAAGCGATCAAAGACAAACCGAGGGTTGTAGCATCTGCCAGTTATTGCTAAAGGAGTCACTCCCGGTGAAGGGATCTCGGTCTTTTCCTCATCGAATAAGGTGCAGGATGTTCTACAATAAACACCGCGATGCAAAGCAAGAACTGTAGCTACCTGTTTTATTTTGAAATTCGATTCCACAACATCAATTAGGTTTATTTTCTTTCATTAATCTCATTAATGAATATCCCATCATTTAATTCCACCTAAACATCACAGATAAATATAACGTACGCTTATGCCATCCGCATTCGCCTCGATGTCCCGTCTGCACCGTTAGGTTAGGTAACTAACGCCAGAGCGAGGCAGGGCTAGCGCGGGTGTAAAACATAAGCAACGTCTATATAATATATCATATATACTATATACTATATCTGTCTGAACAGAGCACAGAACATCGCATGATCACATCACAGATAATGCAGCAGAAAGAATCATATGAAATATTGGATATACTAGGACGTCCGTGTTTTCAATACGAGCCAGTATAAAACACGGATTCCACGGTCGTGATGAATAGCCAATCCCACACCCCTAGACCCCTACGAGAGCGTCAAGTAACCCTACCAATTCTAGGGTTAGGAGACCCGGACTCGACTCCTCGAGTTGGTCTCCCACTGGACCCCAGAACCCGATTACTTGTGCTCCCCTCCTTGGGTCTATCCTAGTACAGAAAAGTAAATAATATACATCAACGGTGACAACTTCCGCAACCTGGAAGTGCCCCAATAAAAGAATATTACATACAAGTTTTTACATGAATGAAAATGAAAAACACTCATCTCACATAAAAAAAACCCGGCTATTCAAACACGACGATCCAATATAACATATCCAGCAACACATAACATCAGATGTCATCAACGTAAGTAAATATGCGCATCCCAATTGTCGTTGGCATATAGCAACGAAACCGGCGATATCACATATTACACTTACGGTCACATAAAAGAAAATGTAAAACTACAACAGTTGGAATCCGCAACCTCCTCAGACATCGCATGCCTGACCAAATGAAATACTTAGACATCGCATGCCTAACAATTATAAACCCCGCATTTTAGTCTCGTTATCGAAAACACTTTTCAATATCAAGTCGGGCAATTCAACAAGATTCCTGAAAAACTGATCGAATGCTCGTCGCAAACTTTAGAAGGCGGCCGCACCCCTGATACCGTCGACGAAGTGCACCAAGGCGGAACACCGCTGCCGCGAGCACCCGGACGGATGCTTTCGGCGATGGGGTTCTCCTACAGTCACTTGGTCGGGGCTATGGGGTGAGGCTGTCTATTAAGTTTACCCGGCGAGTATCCGCGTACGCTACGTGATTGCAACGGACTTTTGATCACATCAAAATTCCGTGGCAACCGATCAAATGAGACTAAACTGCTATGTTTATAACATTCATCCAGTCATCTCATAACTATTTGCGAATTCCAAGTATTGTATCACATTCCGGATAAATAGAAAATGCTAAACTTTTCGATCGAACAATCGAACACCCAAGTTTTCCCGATACAGCTCAACACATGAAATAAGTCTAACAATATTCAGTTCGTGCCTCAGTACCAACGGTCCAGCCGTAGAAGGGTCAAGCCAACGCCTCACATGTGGCACGCCGTACTGCCCCAAACCCTAAGGTTCAAAGGGCAGTTCAAGACGGTCACATAATCGAGTTAAGGTTTGTTGTCTTCTAGAGGGACCATCGCGTTACCTGCACTACTCAGAACGTCCTTAAACCACGGAAAAATCCAACACTTGGAAATTTTCCGGCAGGGGAAAAAGTGGGTATTTATGTCCGGTCGAAATTTTTAACATATTCTAAAATATCCGAAAAACACATAGACAAAATTAGACAATCCGATCGAATGTACGAACTCCTAATACAACCCAAAAAACTCAACTCTTGATTTCAGATAAAAAAAATTCCCAGGAAAACCAGCACTGCAAAATAGGAATTACTGTGCAAAATTGAATGCCTAATAAGACAAAACGGCTGCGGAACCGCCGCATTAGCATGCTAATGCCGCGGTTCCGCCGCACTTTTGAGGGATCATTAGTTACTTTTTGCACCGTAATTCTTAGAATTTCCTGTTGATTTTTCTGCATATTTTTAATTCTCAAAAATCCACATTTTACAAAAAAGTTCAGAGAGCATTTCAAAGTCGGGGTTTTGGGTCGATCGGACTTCTAACTCCGTCGGGACTTCGCCTAAGGCTCTAGCTAGGCTCTGATACCACTGTAGGGTTCCTAGGCACACTAATGAAGTTTCACAAGTGATCAAACATTCCCAATTGAAATTTTACATGTGCCGAGAAAACCTAATACGGATCGTTAACTAGATATATAGGCGAAGCAAGCATGTAATCGAATTAAATGCTAAGGGAAAGTGACTACAACCTTTGTAGATCCGGTCCACCACCTCCTAGGCTCCGTGATGAAGTCCCCTCGCTGTCCAAATCATATCTTGGGCTCTAGTGTCGGATTCATCGGAGAAAAACGGGCTAGGTCATCGACGACGATGCCGAAGATGATCTACGTCGAGGCATCGCTAGATCAAGCTCCAACTTCACCAAGTCAAGAAAACTTGTGAAGGAAACACCCTATACTACTTGGCAAGAGGTAGAGGATGAAGAAATAGGAAGTGGGTAGACTTTAGTTTTGGATTTCTCACTAGTTTTCATCACTTGCCATTGGAGTAGCAAGCTTTCTTCATGAAGGAAGAAGATGAAGAAGAAGAAGAAGATATCATAAGTATTATGTAAATGATAAATAAATCAATACTTATCATTTACTAACCCTTGGTTAGTTTTAGAGAATGGACCATGGTTAACTTGAACGGTTAGGGTTAAGGATGAGACAAGAATGGTGACTTAGTCAAAGTTTCAAGAAACTTCAACTAAAAACAAAACAAGTAACCATTCATTTATCCTTTTCATTTTCCAAAATGAATAAATGAATAAGATAAATGAATAAGTAATTAAGTAAACAAAACCCTAATCATTAACTTAACCATAGTTTAATTCTTTACACTTAACCAAATAAGCATGTATCATCAAACATGATACAATCATGTGCACAAAAGTATATCACATATACAACTTGCACAATTCAAGTGAGAAAATCCATTTAAAGTGAACTAATACTAGTTAATGCAAAGTAATATATCAAATATATAATTCTACATTAAATCATTAAATCAACACTTGATTGAACGATCCGGTCATAACGCATATAACCGGCTAGTATCCAATGTATCGGCTTATCGAGTCAATCCTTGATTCGATAACTAGGTTATATCGCATATAACCATTCGATACATTCATCACGAGAATAGAATACGGTATCACATACACGCATTATTCTCGGTCCTGCACATATCTCATATGCGCTCCTATTTCGTTTAGCTTGAGCCAGGAAACCTCTGTGTAGGACTCTAAAGACTCGTCAATACGCCGGCAGCAGATGATGATCATATCAAACACCCACAAGCCGCAAGCGGTCTGCTAAACGTAACGGCCACCCGGGTATTGAGCGATCAGAAGATCGACGAGCAAGCCCGCTCACACTCCTGCGAATCCAACCAGTAACACTTACCGTACAGTCCGGTCTGTTCGTCTGATATGTCGCATATCTCGCCTATGGGTGGTAAACGTCAGACCCCAGTAGCTCGATAAGTCATGCCGACTTGAGGTCCATAACATTCATGAAACTACTGATAACTCTTACCAGTATATCACTGCAACCCTGGCCAGGGATTTCCTGTTATGGCCAGTCGAGCATAGCGCAACATCAATCCCCAATACCGGGAGAGACGAATCCCCTCCTATCGCTCATTGCCTCCATGTGAATCGGGACTGTACCCATTAACCACCTGTTTGCACAACTCAGTGGAGCCGTGGTAGGATGGAAATCAAAGCACAGTGGGAGACACACAAGACTCTATGACGATCTCGGGTCAACAGACTAAGCTGTACCAGTGTCACCAGAGAACTGCCATCTGACATCAGGTATAATACCATCTGGGAGTTCTCGGCGAGTCCGTTCAGTGTACCCAGTCTCCACTGAGCACCCGCATACCATCTTTGATGTCAAACACCAATGGATATGGGATCATCCATCGCCCATCACATGGGTCGAGAAGATATGCGCTAGTCTACTCTGGAATATCGATGCCCCGTCTCGATATTCCCTCGACTAGGAACATTTCAAGGATGTACTCATGGACTACCCAGGCCTCACTAGTATGATCTTCATCATAGTCCTGGAAGTCGAGTACACATCCTAAGGGCTTTATCAACATGTAACAGAGAGACAGAAAGTATACACGTTAAGATAAAGAGCAACCAGATAGCGTATTATCATGTCGAGCAAGAAAGTCCTACCTATATATGTCCCAGCATCCACTACAATATACATCCAATGTACAGTAATGGCCTCTAGGGCATACATATAACTAACAGGGGGAAGTCGGGTGGATGGCGTATAGCATCCCCGTAGTCCTTAGTTGTTATTATATATGATAGTTAGGTGTACTATGGATAGTGTAGGGTTAGAAGTGACTAGTGTAGTTCATAGTCGCGAACCCTAGAATAGATTTACACCTATACGCACACCTTTGCATATTCATTATACTTGCACTGTGTTGATGATATTGGATGACATTGGAGATGAGTCGATGATTTTGGGCATTGTGCTGCGAGATCGGTGATTTGATGTGATTCGTATTTGGGATACGATACGTGATCTCTAGCGGGCCTTGGGACGTGTGCTTGCACATGCAGTATATTGATGGTATCAGTTGTACTAGACTTAGATCAATACCCCAGATTATGTGATATGATGATAGTGATACCTGAGATGTGATGAGATAGTGTGATATTGACCCGTACCCAGCTATTGGGATGCCGTACGGCGATTTACCTTACGAGCCTGTATTGATGATAGATCTGCACTCATGACTCGAGGATGCCTTACGATATACTGTATCGTTCACGATATTATTGAGGCGGGATCACCGACTATTATATCTATATATGTATCGACTCAGATTTAGGTGGTTTCCATACCTCTCCCGATTGACTTGATACTTAGATCTGTTGTTTGCATAGTAGATTCTTCACTGTGGTGTTGATTATTTGATTTCCGCATATTCATGCTATTCGCATTGCTTGCATATGTTTATTGCTATATTATTATCATGCTGTTAGGACACCAGCACCATTATCGATGATGCGTATGTTCCACGTATACTATTTGCCGGCCCACACACTTCATCATCGATAATTGCCATGCCACTACACTGTAGTACTGTTGCATTCATGATATGATTCTTGCATGGCATATTGTACACTTATACCTGTACACAAACATAGATGATTCTGACTTGATTAGAGATTTGGGAACCCCATAATGTTCTTCAAAACCGATTCGTTTTAAAATAGCGGTTTCCCTCGACATATGCACATTACTATTCCATGTTGCATGACTTCTGATAGGCTTACCTTTCTTTACATGTCGCATACATTATGTTTTGATTATACGCATTGAGATATGTTGTTTCCATGATATTTCTGGATTTGGGAACCGTGGGTATTTCAAAAGAGAATATATAATTGTGTTAAAAACCCGGTTACCCTTGATATGATATTTCAGTGCGTCCACCATGTGTTTTCTCGGTGCTGAGAGCGACATGTGAAACCCGATTCGAGGAGGCGGATGAGGCCGATTGCGGGTACATGGTAGACCCGGTATGGTACACCGGGGCGAGAACGGTTTCGCTGTGTAGTAGACGGTGAGCCTGGCAGAGGGACTACTACCTACCGGTGATTGTATTTGAGCTCGGCGGATATCTGGAGGATACCGACCGGAGTTGAGAGATGGACATGGGCTGACACGTACTGCCGGGGGCCGAGGGCCGATACCGCAAACGGAGCCCTATATGGATGAGGATTTACGTGCCGATGCTAGGCACAGGTTTCATGATGATTTCCATGGCTTTTATTATATCCTCATATTTACTTACATGATGTTTATTGTCATTGGGTGACCGGTGGACGGGTTCCACGTTTATTGTCATTGGGTGGCGGGTGGACGGGTTCCACATACAGATTGGATTTACATTGATCATACTTCATTTGTATATATAACAGGGTATGAGGGTGCTGTTATATATACCCTTACACCAATATTAGTGGAATGGGACGCTAATATATGTGTATTGATATCCATTTGATACTTCTTCATATTTACTTCATGCAGACATACCTTATACTGATGACATGTTATTACCTGAGTATTTGGCACTACATACATGTTTAGATGTTACATTGCCACCTTATCATGCTTCAGACGTACTCTTGTGGGTTATATTATACTGATCGTATTGACCTAGGATTATGTCTTGCATTCGGTTTCTGCTTGTAGATATTTCTATTCATGAGTTGGCAACTCACCCCTTTGTGCCACAGTTCTTGCAGGTTTTGCCCTACAGGTTCCATTGCGGCATTTCTGGCACACTGCTTCCTTATGGGTGAATTGCATTTGTTAGGTGGATTCTTTTGCATCAAGAACCACCATTGTACTTGTATTATTCATTGTATCTAGAATTTCCATCAACCAAAACTTGTATATTGTTTCAGACTTAGACAATAGTGATGTATTATTCGACCTTAGAGTCGCGCTTAGTTGTATTGCGGTTTTCATGCTTATTGATTTTCATTTGGTTTGACCCTCGCTATTCGGCGTTGTATATCATATTGCTTGTGTGGTTGTGACCGTCGATTGACGAAGAGCTAGCTCCAGCTTGGGGATGCCTTTTATCATTGTATATATATAGTGTCCTTGTTGTACCCCGCTCGGGGCCAGTATTTACAAAAGAAACTCTGCCGAAATTTTTAGAAAAGACTTTACATTTTAAAAATGCATATTCGGCTTAGTTATTTAAAAACCTTGACTTCAAATATGTTTTCCTTCACCTCTTTAAACCAGTCTTCTTTACTTACTCTTAAAATGGTTTTAGATTTCTGGGCTTTTAGCTTACTTGGATCAGATGGAGTCCTATAGACTTCATATGGTTCAAGGGCCAGTCACGTGCTCTTTCGGGTCGTGACAATAACTGTGAATATCCCAAGTTTCCATTAAGTAATATACAAACTAGTATGATACAATAATGGCTCTTAGGGTATATACACTAACTATCTCCCACTTGCACTACGGCCATGTACCGGCATATCGAAGACCTATCATCTCGAGTAGCCACTCGAACTGAATCTGAGGTAGGGCCTTAGTGAATGGATTTACAGTGTTCTCCTCTGTAGCAACTCTCCGGACCTCAATCTCCTGGCGATCAATGATCTCCCTGATCAGGTGATACCGCCTTAAGATGTGTCTGGACTTCTGATGGGACCTGGGTTCCTTTGCTAAAGCTATAGCCCCGTTGTGGTTGTTAGTGTATATGCCTTAAGGGCCATTATTGTATCATACTAGTTTGTATATTACTTAATGGAAGCTTGGGATATTCACATGTATATAACAGTCTTGCTAAAACATGGTAGTATGCTATTTGGTTTTTCTATCTTAATATGTGTGTATACGTATTGATAGAGCTCTTAGGATCTTGCTTGACTACCAGCATTGTGATGGCAGTCACACTAGTGGGGGCTGGGTAGTCTACATGCACATCCTTATTCAGGTCCCTAGTCGTAGGATTATCGAGACAGGGCATCGATACTCTGGAGTAGACTAGTGTGTACGCTTCTCATCCCAGTTGGGGAAATGGTCTGTCCCACAGCCGTCAGTACGTCGTACTGGAGATAGTATACAGGTGCTCATTAGGTTACGGGTACACCGGACATGACTCATAGGGAACTGTTGGTTGGTTTTATACCAGTCGTCAGTTAACAGTTCCCAGGTGACATGAGTACAGCATAGTCCGCAGACTTGACACTGCTACTTCGCCTCGAGTGTGTCCCACTGTTCTTAGATTGCTACCATACCACGGCTCAAAGGAGTCGTGCAAACAGGTAGCAGTTGGGTGCAGTCCCGAGCACTTGGAGGCAGTGGCGGTTAGACAGGATTCGTTTCTCCCGGTATTGGGAGTTGATATCGCACTGTGTCAGAGAGCCATTACGCAAAGTCCTTGGCCAGGGCAAGCGAGATTTGCTGGTAGGTTCCAGTAGTTTCTCAGGGTGTAATGGGCTTCACTCCGACACGACTTATACCGCTATTAGGGGACTGACGCTTGCCGCCCCCTAGGCCCGATATGCGATAGTCTTAGATGAACAGACCGGACTATACGGAGATTGTCACATCAGACTCAGTAGGAGTTCGGATGGTTTTCTCATCGGCGTTCTTATCGACATCTACCTGGGGACCGTTATGTACAGCTAGTGCTGCTTGCGGTCTGTGGTTAAACCCACTGCCAGCGTAGTAGTCGAGTCTCTAGAGTCCCATACAGAGAGTTTCCCTACTCCAGGAGAAATGATATAGAGGTCGTATGGTTTTACGATAAGGGTTCGGACGCATACGTGTATTTACGCACGTACGACATCCGGATAGTTTTTACTAGCCGGCTTTGGTTTAAGCCAGTTTCTAGTATCCGGTTATTGGATTTATACAGTCTAAAGTTTTTCCGTGTTTTCACGGATAGGAGGGGCGTTCTCGTAA
Organism: Agapanthus africanus; assembly: GCA_030015575.1. Classification (NCBI taxonomy): domain Eukaryota; kingdom Viridiplantae; phylum Streptophyta; class Magnoliopsida; order Asparagales; family Amaryllidaceae; genus Agapanthus; species Agapanthus africanus. The sequence continues at coordinate 449,584,039 of CM057341.1, read as the reverse complement.
TTACGCGAGAAGCTTCTAGAAGATGGTGACTTGAGGGTTAAGGTGGCATATGCATTAAATGAGATTAGTGATTCATTTGTGTGATTCATCCATGACATTAATGCATCATAAATGCTTAATGACTCATGGAGATGAATCACCCTTTTATATTTATGAAGCATGGTTTTAAATCCTTTATTTTCTTTTATTGGATAAATGATAATGCTTGATATATATATTATGATAGATCATTATCTCATCTCATTCTCTTGCTCACTTTCTCTCTCCTCAAGCTCTCTCTCTTCAAACCTTAATCCTCCCCTCTCATGTGTTGAGACCAAGGATTAGAATAGACTACTTAATCCTTAACCATTCTCTATATCACCTAGGTTACTTAGATTAGCGATTTAAGAAACCTAGTTACCTCAAGTTAGAGGTGAAGCTTGTAGTAAAGCTCTCGGGTGGATCATCTACTACATAGAGAAGGCCGGAGAGGACGTGGAGAACGGAAAGACGAAGGACACGGTTCATTAGATATAATCACTTATCATAGTAGTTAACTCTTCTATGGTTTCTTGTTAGTTATTGTTTTAGCAAAGATTCTCGGTTAGTCGATGTTTACGCTTTAAACAAGATCGTTTTTCATTATTCCGCCTCCCCGCAATTCGTGGGGTGTTGTACATCGACTTACAGTGGTATCAAAGCCTCGCTAAACAATAATTAACTCATTAGCAAAGTCGTAAGAATTTCGAACGCAAAACGAACCTGAAAACGACATCGATATCACAAGTTTCTGTCGAATTTAAAACTGGCTCTAAAATTTTTTCAGGTTGCTGCTGTATAACCTACAGAGAAGTATAATAACACTGGTGAAAAATGGGTTCCTGAATCGGCCATACAGCCGCGGAACCGCGGCCGATCCCACCGATCCGCCGCGGATCGGTGGGCGAGTTAGGGCCGATTCAACCCAGTTTCCTCCAGTGGCTCTAATGTGATGTTTTTGTCTTTTCTGGATTGTTTATTTTTCTGCTCAAGTCTCAGGTGCACAGAGAAGTATTGGAGTAGAATCTAAAGTGTTTGCACGATCGAAATCTTGAGATGTTTGCTAATTTGATTATATCCGTGTTTGTATAATGTGTTCGTAAACCTTCCCTAACTGCTGGTATGTCGGTTGGCAAGGGGTTGCACATTTCTGTAATGGTTTTTACTGTTTGTGGTTGTGAACTGTATTGGACTGTTGTGATGATTAGCCGGGGTTTGAGATGGGTTATTATATTCATTCATTCAATGTAATTGTAATATGTTGTAATATTATTTTGCGGGGCACATCCAGGTTGCGGTTGTTGCCACCTTTGTATTATTTCATTTTACTATTTTTGCTCTTAGGATAGACCTAAGGTGGGGTGCACAAACTACCGGGTACTTTGAAGTGTTTAGTGGCCTACTCATTTTGTTGAGGGAGACCGCTTCACTTCGGGTATTTGGCGGGTAGTTTGCCGTACCCGTAGGGGTCTAGGGTGGGGTAATGGCTATTCATCACAACTGTGTAATCCGTATTTTGTTGCAGGCTCTAAACAAACGCGGATTGCTTGCAAATCCAATAAAGTTCATATGAGATCTGGAATGCCTATTATTGCGTCAGACGAATGTACAATATCTATATATGATAGCTATTTAGACGTCACTTATGTTTTACACCCGCGCTAGCCCAGCCCCCGCTCTGCCGTTAGTTAAGTAACCTAACGGGTGATGACGGGACCCGGTGGCGAATGCGGATGGCATAAGAGGACGTTGTATTTTCGTTGTTTTCTGCAATAATAGGTTAATGATGGGACGCATTATTTATAATGCAAAGAAAATAAACCAAAAGATGAATCGTTGGAACAGTTTAAAAGAAACCACTCGGTTATTTTAAAACAGATGATATTTTTTAATTGCGGAGCTTTAACCACTCCTTTTAAAAGCTATCAGGTTCCTTCGGTCATATCAAGTTCACTACGTTCACGGTTTCGCCAAAACCATTCATAGCCCTCCGTCATTTTATTTGGATATTCAGTAGTATTCAAGCTATGCATTTTGGCCAAAGTCAAGGCATAGTGTTTGGTAGCTGCTGGGTTTTCATTTGTTGCATAAGATAGATGAGTTAGTTTGGGACAGTCTTATTATCATTTGACCAAAGTCAGGGGTATGTACGGATGGGTTCAAATTGACAAGATAATGACGGGTAGAACTTGACATGTGACTTATGACATTTTGACCAAAGCCAAGGTCATAAGAGCATGGGGCAAAAACCTATATCGGGAATTTCTGAAGAAACTGAAATTTGCAAAGAGATGCATACCATTTGGAGTTTGATGAATGTTGGTAGGATTCCGTCAACATTATCATACGATGATATTTGGATCCCGATCCTATTGTGAGTATATGCTACTCATCAGGATATTCGTCACTTAACGATCAATGCTACAAACTAAGTAGGTGTCAAGAAAGGTGTCAGCGGGGTTACGCCCCCAGAGAAAAGAGGTTATTTAATTAAGGAAATTCGTGAAAGCGTTGGAAAACCTCCCTCGAAATACCGACACCAGCCTGGCTAAACGGTTAAGCAAGTATTGTACAGTGAGAATAGTCCTGGCTAATTCTTCTTTTATGGTTTGAGGAAGGATTCGAGAAACAGTGGGAGCCATCCAGTTTAGATAAATTAAAAACCACTCTAAACTTGAAAGAGCATCATACTAAAGAGTTTTCTTTTCTCTCTCCTAATTGCAGCGACCCTGAAAATGACTGGACTTAAGTTACTTTTAGAGAAAAATATACTGACAGGGCCAAACTATAAAGATTGGCTGCGGCATGTCAAAATGGTTTTGACCTATGACAAATTGGGGTACGTCCTCACCGCTAAGGCGCCTGCTATCCCTGGTCCAAAATCCAGTAATGCGGATAAGGAAATCCGCAAAACCTGGGATTTCGATTGCGTGAAAGCCAAGTGCATCGTGCTTGCCTCGATGAACAATGAACATCTGAGGAGGCACGAGGATATGGAACTAGATGCCATATTTCTCCATACAAAGGAACTTTATGGAGAGCAATCTCGTATAGTAAGATACGAGACCTTTAAGAACTTGTTTCGAGCAAGGTTGGCTGTCGGATCATCGGTGGGAGAACATGTCCTAAAGATGATCGGCTATATAGAAGATTTTGCAGACTTTGGGATGACTTTAGATAATGAGCTCTATACAGACCTTATTCTCCAGTCCCTTCCTTCCACCTACGCCCAGTTTATTCTGATCTTCAACATTCAAAGAAAAGAAGTTGAACTTCCGGAACTCCTTAACATGTTGAGGAGTGCGGAGGGAACCTTGCAGAAAGCAAGGGAAACACCCGCTATGTTTGTTAGCGGTGCTTCTTCTTCCGGGTCCAAGGCTAGGGCCAAAGGAAGGAAAAAGAAGGCCGCCACCAAACCTAGAGGAGGTGTAAGTAAGGTGGGAGGGAAGGGAAAGAAAAAGTTTGCGGTACCGGTAGTGGCCCAGGATGATTGCTTCCATTGTCACAGGAAAGGGCACTGGAAGAAGGATTGCAAGGATAGAACGCCAAGAACCAGGAACCGAAGCAAGCTTTGGCTTCGACTTCATGTGTGTTTGTAATTGAGAATTGTCTGTCAATCAACTCTACTTCCTGGGTATTGGATACCGGATCAGGATCTCATATTTGCAATTCATTGCAGGCACTGAGAAACTGTAGAGCGCTGAAGGATGGTGATATGACCCTGATGGTTGCTAACGGAGCTAGCGTGGGAGCTGTGTCCGTAGGGGATTATCACCTAGGATTGACGAGTGGACACATTTTGGTTTTACATAACTGTTTTTGTATACCCAGCTTAACGTGTAATATCATATCTGTTTCCTTGTTATCAAATAAAGGTTATGATTTCACGTTTGTAAGTGATGTTGTTAACATCCACCTTAATCATAGTTTGATTAGGTCTGGTACACTGGATAACGGTATATATGTCTTAAACCAACTCCAAATTTTCAATATCCAGAACACACTAAAAAGAAATTCTCCAGATTTAAATAAAGCTTTCTTATGGCATTGTAGACTGGGTCACATCAATGAGAGAAAGTTGACTAAGTTGCATAGAAAAGGATATTTGGACTCATTCGAATATCAAACTTATGCCACTTGTCAATCTTGTCTCAAAGGAAAGATGACAAAGTCTCCATTTACTGGACATGGAGTAAGAGCGAGCGATCTCTTAGGACTCATACACAGCGATGTATGTGGTCCAATTTCTACACATGCAAGAGGTGGTTTTTCCTATTTCATTACTTTCACGGATGATTACTCAAGGTACGGATTCATTTATCTGATGAAACATAAATCTGAGGCATTTGAGAAATTCCAAGAGTACAAGAATGAAGTAGAAAACCAAACCGGCAAAAGTATCAAGACACTAAGATTTGATCGAGGTGGTGAATACTTGAGTGCCGAGTTCCTAGGTTACCTAAAAGAGAAAGGAATTCTCTCTCAGCTTACTCCTCCATACACTCCACAGCATAACGGTGTATCGGAGAGACGGAATCGAACCCTATTGGATATGGTACGTTCCATGATGAGTAATGCTGAATTACCGCGATCTTTCTGGGGTTATGCACTAGATTCAGCGGCATATCTTCTGAACAGGGTTCCTACCAAGACTGTGCCTACCACCCAATATCAGATGTGGAGTGGGAAGAAACCCTATCTTCAGCATATGAAGATATGAGGATGTCCAGCTTTTGTTATGTCACGACCCGAAAGTACGGAACGCGACCGGCACTTAGATTACGAAGCGTCTAGAGGCGCAACGTAACCTAAGTAAGCCGAAGCCCAGAAATCTAAACCATAAAAGAAGAAGAAGTAAAGGAAAACATGAAGAAAACAAGTTTAAAAGCATCATCTAATTTTTTCAAAAATTTCGGCAGAGTCTCCTTTGTAAAAACTGGCCCCAAACGGGTACAAACAAGTATAATACATACAAACAATAAAAAGAATCCCCAAACGGGAGCTAACTCTACGCCAAAAGGCAGAAACAACCACACCAATGCACAATAGTATACAACGCCAAAAGGCGAGGCTCAAAACTCAAAAGAAAACAAATCCACCAAACCACAATAAAACATGCGCGACTCTAAGGTCGAAATAAACAACTGATCCATACAACTTATCAAGTAATACAAGTTTGGTTGATGGAGCTTACTAGATACAAATGGAATAATAAAAAAAAATACAACGGCGGTCCAGATACAAATGAACCAACCTACCGTGCAAATCACCCGGAATGAAATGATGTGCCAACAAACTGCCAAGGAATCTTGTACATCAAACCTGTAATAAAATTTGGTACAACGGGGTGAGTTGCCAACTCGTGAGTAAAAGATATTTGCGGAAAGAAATCGAATGCACGACGCTATCCTAGGTCATAATAATATACTAATATACTACTAGTCATCAAGTAATGATAGGATAATAAGCTACGTGTAAGTGCAAATGCTCCGTGCTCGTGGCAGTGCCTCATATAGTACTATGTCATGTGAATGAGTATGCATGCACCATGAATGTAAAATAACCAATCCTGAAATCTAGATATATCTGTATAAGAAATCTTTAGCTTTTATCATGGTAAAACGTGTATAGAAATCTGAAATATCAACGATGAAATCCATGGAAATCCGTGTCAAGCATCGACACAAAACATGTAAATCTCAAGTCTCAATACCTCATAATCTCAATGTATGATAGTCTCAATATCTCGGGCTCCGTCAGTCCGGATCGGCCCATATCATCAAATCTCACGACAACGGTCGGTATCCTCCGGATATCCGCCGCGCCAGACATCACCGGTAGGTAGTCCTCCGCTGCCAGGCTCATCGTCTATAACTCGATCTTCTTGCCCCGGGGTACCATACCGGGCCCACCATATACCCGAGACGGTTCATCCACTCCTCGAATCGGGTCTCGAAATCCAACAGAAAACATGAAATCTCATGGTGGACGACACATACATCACGAGAAAACCGCAACTTATATTTTAAAAAGAGAGGAGGAGAGAGAGAGAAGTTTTTATATATTCTTGCGGTTTTCCCTAAAATCCAGATATCTCATAGAAATCCAAAATCCCAAAATCATGAGTAAGTATATGATAAGTGTCGGCATATGCCCCATTATACTGCATGATAACATGAAAATGTGAATGCATGAAATGTCTAAATAATAAATGTCATGTCTAGACTAACACCAGAGAGTAATCAGAATATTATATCTATCTAGCTATTAGCTGATTCTATCAATAAAAGATAATATTGTCTAAAGTGTACGTTACATAGCAATTACCGATGATGATGTGTGTGAGCTGGCAAATAAGTGTGCGTGGAATATGCGCATCATCGGTAATGGTGCTGGTGTCCTAACAGGCAGAGTTTTATACTGATTATAGAAACATATGTATGAACATGGACTATGATGATTACGGTCTGAATGTAAAGACGGATGTGTATTAACCACTCATTTGATATACAAGTATAACTACAATTATATGACTCGAGCCTAAACTAGTGTCCATCTAACCTCCTAAGAAACTAGTCGATAAGGAATAAGTGTCCACCTAAGGTCTGAGTCCATATTTCTAATAGTCGGCGATCCAGCCTCAATAACGGCACGTACGTAGTACGGCTTCCTCAAATCAAGAGTGTGGATCAATCATCACATCTATGCCTCGTACGGTAAAATCCATCGTACGGCATCCCAATATCGGGGTACGGGTCAAGTATCACCTACGTGTCTCATCATTCGTATAATATCATCATCAAATCATGTCATGATCAAGGTACTGTACTGTAATTGCATACATCAATCATAAGTCATTGCCAGCATAAATATACATCGTTAATTTATCTTCAGAAATATCAGGTCACATGTATCATATTGTGATTAAGTCAGACTTATATCATATCGTAATCAAGTCACACATATATCATATCGTAATCAGGCACAGGTTACGGTCCGGGTTCTATTTTAGAGTCCCATGTACCTAAATATCATCACCATCCATTATTATTTATGTATACCTATTCATTATCTCATTTTCTAATGATCCGCTAACATCATAACACGACCTGATAGCCAAGAATCACGGCATCAAGCCCAGTTATATTATTTCATCCCCGTGTATCATATCACATCCTTGTATCACATATACGTGTTGTGTGTGTATATATATATACCTACACCTAGTCCTATATATATACACACATACACGTATACACCACGTCGAGTTTCTGTGTGTGCGTGTGTGTGTATCTACCTGAAACCTACGAATCTTCTCCGAGATATTCATCCTCTGGTAAGGTCTTTCTAATCAGTCTAGTCCAACCTAAGGTCATTGCTAGGGTCCTACTTATCAAGAATCTAAGGTCACGTCTGGCTTCCTAATGACAATAAGTACTATTCCTATTCTACGTTTGCGGGCGTGCTAAAAGCCATCCACCCGATTTCCCCCGTAGATATACATCTACTCACCTGGTCCTTGTGTAACGTTTTAAAAATAATTAAATAAATAAAATCATTTAAGTGAATCTTATGATTTTCGGTAAAGTAAAACGTAGTTTTCGTAAAATTAAACCGTAATTATTTTCACTATAAATTTAAAAATACCTATTTTAATTATGTTATTACTAGTAAATGGTGTTTATTTAGTCACTTATAAATTTTTAGTTTAATTAAATATTTTTCCTAAATTAATTATTTTAAATATTAACATTAGCTTTATTTATACACTAAATTAGTGTAAATTACAAATTTGAATGGGTTTAATTTGCAAAAATGAACCATTGCATATTAGAATCTAGTGTGTATCATGCAAAATTGATTTACAAATTTTTCCATGATTCTAGACATTTCTTTGGTTTATTTAGATTAGAAATGAAAGAAATTAAATAAAATCATGAAAAGACATAATGAGGTGATATTTTGGGGGAACTTTCTACATGATTCTTCACTCTTTTCTTTCTCTCCCTCACCTACTAATGGTGGCCGGCCCTCCTCCCCTTGGCAGCCCTCCTTTTTCCCGCTTGATTTTTATTACAAAAACCATCAAAAATTCAATAAAAATTCCACAAAATCCTAATAAATTCCTACCCTCTATTCTTTTCTCATCTTTACATGGATTTTTGAGATGGAAAGCATTCATTTTGGAGGCTTATTTTCATGTTTGGATTTCATGTTGTGGAGGTATAAATCTTCTTCTTTTGATTTATTGTTATTAGATGTTTCATTTAAGCATAATTAGATTTAATAAATAAATTCTATCTACAAGTTTTAAAATTCAAGTTAGGGTTTGTAAAATAAAGTTAGGGTTTTTAATAATTAAGTGGGGTTATTATAACTAGTTTAACATTTTTAGAAATGGGAAAAATCATGCATGGTTGATATATTGTAATTTGTTCCTTCAAATTGTTTAAATTAAGTAAATTTGCAAACTAGATTTCTATATATTGTATAAATTGGTGAGATAAAATTCCAATTAATGTTTGTAACAATAGATTATGGTTTTAGTGGGGATATTAACTTGTTAGTGGAATGAAAAACTTAATTTGGTTACTAGTTTTTATTGATAATTGAAAAATTGTGAGAAAAATGCTATTTTTGCTAACTAGAATTTGGAAATTCTTAAATAAATGAGATTTAAAATCTAATTTATGGTTTCATTATATTACTATCATTATAAATTGTAGTTTGATAAGTTAAATTAGGCACAATCAAGTTTAGTCGTGAAATTATGGAAAATTTTGCTTGCAAGGTGTTGAAATGGATAAAATTGCAAACTAAGAATTTATTTTTAATACAAATTAGTATGATAAAAATATGGTAATGGTTTCTATAATCTAGTTAGGTTATTTAATGAATATTATGACCATTATTTTCTTTTAAACATCAATTTTTGAAGTAAAACGGTAAATTGGCATTTTCGGGTTTTACGAAATCGGACTGTTTGATCGATTTTTAGGGTTTCGATGGATTAAATCATGTTTTATATTATAAGTAATGAGTTTTTTTTTAACTACAAGTTGTTTTTTGATGTTTATCTCGATTAATCGGAGTTTGTACGCCGATATCGAGCGATATTTGGTTCTTTTGCGTGAACGGGACATAGGTTTTAACCTATGCGCGTTTCGTGCGTCGTTTTGATTTTGTCCGTAATTTAGTTTACGATACTATATATGTTTGCGTATAGGTACCCCTCGCGTTGACTTCGGACGAGGAAGAAGAGGAGGGCGACATCGTCTTTGGCAGACAAGGACCAGGTGAGTAGATGTATATCTACGGGAGGAAGTCGGGTGGATGGCGTTTAGCACCCCCGCAAACGTAGAATAGGAATAGGTACTTATTGTCTTTAGGAAGCCAGACGTGACCTTAGAATTTCGGTGAGTAGGACCCTAGTAGTGATCTTAGGTTGGACTAGATTGATTTAGGAAGACCTTACCCGAGGATGAATATAATGGAGGAGATTCGTAGGTTTCAGGTAGATACACGCACACGCACACACTGAGACTCGACGTGGTGTATACGTGTATGTGTATATATATATAGGACTAGGTGTAGGTATATATATATATACACAATACGTATATGTGATACAAGGAGGTGATATGATACACGGGGATGAAACAATATAACTGGGCTTGATGCCGTGATTCTTGGTTATAGTTCGTGTTATGATGTTAGCGGATCATTAGGAAATGAGATAATGAATAGGTATATATAAATAATAAAGGGTGGTGATGATATTGAAGTACATGGGACTCTAAAATAGAACCCGGACCGTAACCTATGCCTGAAAGTCTGATATGATATATGTGTGACTTGATTACGATACCATATAGGTATGACTTGATTACGATATGAGATATGTGTAACTTGATTACGATATGATATATACATATATGTGACTTAATCACGACTTGACATATGTGACTTGATCAAGATATGATATATGTGACATAACATTTCCGAGGATAAATTTACGATGTATATTTATGCTGGCAATGATATATGATTGATGTATGCGATTACAGTATAGCACCTTAAGCATGACATGTGTTGATAATGATATTATACGAATGATGAGACACGTAAGTGATACTTGACCCGTACCCCGATATTGGGATGCCGTACGATGAATTTTACCGTACGAGGCATAGATATGATGATTGATCCGCACTCTAGATTAGAGGAAGCCGTACTACGTACGTGACGCTATTGAGGCTGGATCGCCGACTATTAGAGATATGGATTCAGACTTTTGGTGTACTCCTATTTCTTATCGACTAGTTTCTTAGGTTTAGTTCCTTAGGAGGTTAGATGGACACTAGTGTAAGTTCGAGTCATATAGTTGTAGTTGTACTTGTATATCATAGATGAGTGGTTATTACACATCCGTCTTTACATTCATACCGTAATCATAATGTTGCATGTTCATACATATGTTTCTATAATCAGTATAAAACTCTGCCTGTTAGGACACCAGCACCATTACCGACGATGCGCATATTCCACGCACACTTATTTGCCGGCTCACACACATCATCATCGGTAATTGCTATGTCACGTACACATTAGATCATATTATCTTTTATTGATAGAATCAGCTAACAGCTAGATTGATATTACATCGTGATTACTCTCTGGTGTTAGTATAGACATGGCATTTATTACTTAGACATTTCATGCATTCACATTTTCATGTTATCATGCAGTATTATGGGCATATGCCGACACTTATCATATACTTATTCATGATTTTGAGATTTTGGATTTCTATGAGATTTCTGGATTTTTGGGGAAAACCGCAAGAATATATATAAAAAAACTTCTCTCTCTCCTCCTCTCTTTTTAAAATATAAGTTGCGGTTTTCTCGTGATGTATGTGTCGTCCACCATGATATTTCATGTTTTCTGTTGGATTTCGAGACCCGATTCGAGGAGTGGATGAACCGTCTCGGGTACATGGTGGGCCCGGTATGGTACCCCGGGGCAAGAAGATCGAGTTGTAGACGATGAGCCTGGCAGGGGAGGACTACCTACCGGTGATGTCTGGCGCGGTGGATATCCGGAGGATACCGACCGTTGTCGTGAGATTTGATGATATGGACCGATCCGGACTGACGGAGCCCGAGATATTGAGACTATGAGATATTGAGATTATGACGTATTGAGACTTGAGATTTACATGTTTTGTGTCGATGCTTGACACGGATTTCCATGGATTTCATCGTTGATATTTCAGATTTCTATACACATTTTACTATGATAAAAGCTAAAGGTTCCTTATACAGATATATCTAGATTTCAGGATTGGTTATTTTACATTCATGGTGCATGCATACTCATTCACATGGCTTAGTACTATATGAGGCACTGACACGACCACGGAACATTTGCACTTACACGTAGCTTATTATCCTGCATTTACTTGATGACTAGTAGTATATTATTATATTATTATGACCTAGGATAGCGTCGTGCATTTCGATTTCTTTTCGCAGATATCTTCTACTCACGAGTTGGCAACTCACCCCTGTTGTGCCAAATTTTATTACAGGTTCGATGTACAGGTTTTCCTGGCAGCTTGCTGGCACATCTTTTCATTCAGGGTGATTTGCACGGTAGGTTGGTTCACTTGAATCTTTACCGCCATTGTACTTTTATTATTTCATTTGTATCTAGAAAGCTCCATCAACCAAACTTGTATTACTTGATAGTTACTGGACCAGTTATTTATTTCGACCTTAGAGTTGCGCTTGTATTATTATGATATCTGGTGGTTTTTTTTTCTTTTGAGTTTTGAGCCTCGCCCTTTGGCGTTGTATACTATTCTGCATTGGTGTGGTTGTTTCCGCCTTTTGGCGTAGAGCTAGCTCCCGCTTGGGGATGCTTTTAATGTTTATATATATTTATTTTGTTTGTACCCGTTTGAGGGCCAGTTTTTACAAAGGAGACTCTGCCAAAATTTTTGAGAAATTGGATGTTGCTTTTAAACTTTTTTTCTTCATATTTTCCTTTACTTCTTCTTCTTTTATGGTTTAGATTTCTGGGCTTCGGCTTACTTAGATTACGTTGCGCCTCTAGACGCTTCGTAATCTAAGTGCCGGTCACGTTCTGTACTTTCGGGTCGTGACACCTTGTCTGCCCAAGACGGTGTCGCCATCCTCTTCTTCATCGTCCGCAGTCCACGTGAGGGGTACCTATATGCAAACACATATAATATCGTAAACTGAATCACAGATAAAACCAAAACGACGCACGAAACGCGCATAGGTTAAACCTATGACCCGCTCTTGCAAAAGAACAAATATCGCTCGATATCGGCGTACAAACGCCGATTGATCGAGATAAAACACCAACAAACAACTCGTAGCTTTAAAACTCATTACTTATAATATAAAACTTGGTTTATATCATTGGAACCCTAAAATCGATCAAATCGTCCAATTCCGAAAACCTTGAAAATGTCAATTCACCGTTTTACTTCAAAACTTGACGTTTAAATGAAATTAATGGTCATAATACTCATTAAATAGCAAAACTAGATTATATAAACCATTACTATATTTTTAACAGCCTAATTTGTATTAAATTGAAATTCTAGTTTGTAAACTTGCCCGATTTCGGTACTTTTAAGCAAAACTTCACAATTTCACTTCCAAACTTGATTTTGCATTACTTAAATCGTTAAACCACTCCTTGAAAACCATAAGGATGTTCTAAAACCCTAACTTTATTTTTAATCCCACATTTTAAATGAATTTTCAAAACCTAGTTTAATAACATAGCAATATTGTGACAATTTTTATGGTGGAAGCTAGAAATTTGCAACTAGTTTATGTTTCACGCTCACTTAACAAGTTAATCTACACCCTAACACTACAATCTAATAATAAAAACCCTTATTCTAATTTTATCTAACTTATTTACATGTTTTGTAAAAATCTAGTTTACAAAAATATAACCTAATTAAACAATTTAAATGCAATAACAAGCAATTTTTGCTACTAAATTAGGTTAAACATTTCCTAGTATGTTAAACTAAAATTTTAGATCAAAACCTAAGAATAAAAACCCTAATAATAATTTAATAACCATATTCTAGAAATTTAAATCTTGAAACAAAACCATAATTAAACATTTTAATTTGATTGGGTTGCAATAATTAACAACAAATTAACATGGGTTTAGAATTATACCATAAAAATTTGAGATCACCCTTGCTTCATAATCTCCAAGTTGGATCTCTTGCCATCAAATTCCAAGTTAAATAGGAGCAAAGGAAATTGGATAGGGTGTAGTGAAGAATTTGTGTTAATATGAGTTGATTTTTGAATATTTTGGAGGGTTAATTGAAGAAAATTGAATGGAAAATGTGTAAAGGGGGGGAGAACAGAGCTCAGCCAGAAATTTGAGGAGGAAAGTGAGGGGGTGAGGTGTGTGGAGAAGTGTAGAAGTTTCCCCCCTTTAATTCCTTCTTTATGTCTTTTCTTGTTTTTCTTCATTATCTTTCATTTTTTGATTAACCACATTCTAGAAGTGTAAATGAGATGGCCAATTGATGGGGGGGCTGCCAAGGCCGGCCAAAATAGTGTGATGGAGTAAAATAGAGTGTGGGTTTTGTTTGGGAAAAGATAAAAGTTGTACCCCACTCTATTTGCACTAATTTCACCGAAAAAAAGCCTTTTTCTTCGATATTTTCTAACACCGGTTAACAACCCCATTTCAATTCAAAAACCACATGTTAAAATTTTTTTTAATGTGTTATGATGCAAAAAAATTGTTTCAACTCATTCCAGTTTGTAATTTTCCCTAATTAAATGTATTATTGACGGCTTAAAATAATATTAAAATAATTAATTTCGGAAAAATTTTCAGAAATTTTGAAATTTCACCAGTGGCTAAATAAACACCAAATACTAGCAATTACATAGCTAGAATATGTATATTTAATTTTAAAATAAAGATATTTATATTTTGACTTTTTACAGAAAACCCTCTTATTTTACCGATTTTCCGAAATTTCACCAAAACGATTTTCAAGACGTTACAATCTTCCCCCCTTAAAGAAATTCAGTCCCCGAATTTAAATTAAAACTCCCCCTCCAATTACTAAAACATTTAGGAAAACACTCAAATCGTCGGGGCTCCGAAATCATCAATACATAAAACACGTTTTTAGCACGATACAAGCACATGAAAAACATGTACATAACTCAAAATCAAAACTCCGTCAAACATAACACAATCATCGGAGTTATGGTGAAAATAAAATATCCAAGCCCAATATGAAAAACGAACATAATATACATCAAATCTATAACTTATATATATAGTGCGCATCGTAGTACAATCGTCTAAACATCTTAAATAAGAAGCATGCAAAAACCCTTCTTGAAAATCGCCGTGCGATGCACTTGTCACGGCATAAGTAGAGGACGTTTATTTTCTTTTAAAAAAATAGCTATATATATATATATATCTTTTATTTAACATACACGTCCCGCCTGGTTACCAAATCAATAGTAATGAATATAAAAACATACTGCTCAAACTAAAATCAATCCCAATCATATCATAAAAATATCACGTGCGTCCGGTGCGCACTAAAATCGAAACCAAATACAGATGCCACGAATACACACAAAACAAAACGAAGTGCAACAGGTGTGCACCAAAAACATCTATCAAGTGCAACGAGCGTGCACGACACAATATCAGGTGCATCTAATCTGTACAAAACCCCGATTTAGTGCATCTGGTGTGCACAAAATCGCATCAAGTGCGCCAAGTGTGCGCAAGAATCTCAATCAGGTGCACATAGTGCACGAAAACATACACCGAATATCAAAATCGAAATCACAGTACGAAAGTATATGAAAATGAGGTCGAAGCATATGTTAAAATCATGTGTAACCATATGCACGAAATCACATCAAAATCTCAAAATGTATTAAAACCAAATCAAGTGCACTGGGTATGTACTAAACAACATCAATACAACTGATATATGAAACACAAATAGAATGTAATGAAGGTACACATAAGAAATACCAATCATAGAACAAAGTCCTCAAAATACCAATATCCAATCAACAAAAATATGAAATTCAAGTCACCAAATCACAATCGTAAACACTATCGTCAATGTGCGCCTCTTTCCCCCTTTCCTCTGGTGTCGACTGCTTTGAACTCGTCTCTTCATAGCTGTGCTGACTACGCTACCAACGGCAATACTCGTATCTAGAGTCTCCCACGTAATCTATCCCTTCACCTGATATCCGGATTACATTAAACTTTTCGATCGATTCATCAAAATCCCATAATTCTCCGAGAGCTCAACACTCAAGTACAGTTTAAAAATATCCAGTACATACCCCAGCATCTGCGGACCAGCCGTAGAAGGGCAAACCCAAGCCTCACTAATGGCACCGCGGAACTGCCGTAAACCCTAAGATTCAAGGGCGTTCTCGTGGTCATTATGTCGAGTTAGGGTTTCATTCTTCTAGAGGGTCCATAGAAATACCTACATGTTCTTCCAAATACCTTAAACATGGGAAAATGGGTTTCTGACAATCGTTCGAATCCTTTAACTTCGTCTGGACGGCATGTGAATACCCTTCATCCGCACGCTAAACAATGCTTCAATCCTCAAGAATGAACGATACCCTAATGGTTATCGCATTCGAGCCGCAGCTCCCTCTGCCAGTGCGCCCGTGGTAACAGAAACCACCATCCGATATCGACGAAGATAGATCAAAAGGACGAATGAAATGCGGTGTAAAGAAATGTACATGCTAAGGCTACTCATGAAGAGTAGCGTATCGTAAGTATACCGCAGATCATACCCACGGTACGTCACTCTACTTAAGTCGCCTACTCTATCAACCAAGGGTCACCCTGGACATATACAAAGGTTAAACCTAGCGCTCTGAAACCAACTTGGAGATTATGAAGTAAGGGTGATCTCAAATTTTTATGGTATAATTCTAAACCCATGTTAATTTGTTGTTAATTATTGCAACCCAATCAAATTAAAATGTTTAATTATGGTTTTGTTTCAAGATTTAAATTTCTCGAATATGGTTATTAAATTATTATTAGGGTTTTTATTCTTAGGTTTTAATCTAAAACCTAGCGCTCTGATACCAACTTTGTCACGACCCGAAAGTACGGAACGTGACCGGCACTTAGATTACGAAGCGCCTAGAGGCGCAACGTAACCTATGTAAGCCGAAACCCAGAAATCTAAACCATAAAAAGAAGAAGAAGTAAAGGAAAACATGTTTAAAAGCAACATCCAATTTTCTCAAAAATTTCGGCAGAGTCTCCTTTGTAAAAACTGGCCCCAAACGGGTACAAACAAGTAAAATATATATACAAACGATAAAATGGCATCCCCAAACGGGAGCTAGCTCTACGCCAACAGGCGGAACAACCACACCAAGCACAATAATATACAACGCCAAAGGGCGAGGCTCAAAACTCAAAAGAAAACAAAACCACCAGATATCATAATAATACAAGCGCGGCTCTAAGGTCGAAATAAACAACTGATCCAGTAAACTATCAAGTAATACAAGTTTGCTTGATGGAGCTTACTAGATACAAATGAAATAATAAAAGTACAACGGCGGTTCAGATACAAATGAACCGACCTACCGCGCAAATCACCCTGAATGAAAAGATGTGCCAGCAAGCTGCCAGGAAAACCTGTACATCGAACCTGTAATAAATTTGGCACAACGGGGGTGAGTTGCGAACTCGTGAGTAGAAGATATTTGCGAAAAAAATCGAATGCACGACGCTGTCCTAGGTCATAATAATATACTAATATACTACTAGTCATCAAGTAAAGACAGGATAATAAGCTACGTGTAAGTGCAAATGCTCCGTGCTCGTATCAGTGTCTCATATAGAACTATGTCATGTGAATGAGTATGCATGCACCATGAATGTGAAATAACCAATCCTGAAATCTAGATATATCTGTATAAGAAATCTTTAACTTTTATCATGGTAAAATGTGTATAGAAATCTGAAATATCAACGATGAAATCCATGGAAATTTGTGTCAAGCATCGACACAAAACATGTAAATCTCAAGTCTCAATACCTCATAATCTCAATGTCTCATAGTCTCAATATCTCGGGCTTCGTCAGTCCGGATCGGCCCATATCATCAAATCTCACGACAACGGTCGGTATCCTCCGGATATCCGCCGCGCCAGACATCACCGGTAGGTAGTCCTCCCCTGCCAGGCTCATCGTCTACAACTCGACCTTCTTGCCCCGGGATACCATACCGGGCCCACCATGTACCCGAGACGGTTCATCCACTCCTCGAATCGGGTCTTGAAATCTAACAGAAAACATGAAATCTCATGGTGGACGACACCTACATCACGAAAAAACCGCATCTTATGTTTTAAAAAAGAGAGGAGGAGAGAGAGAAGTTTTTATATATTCTTGCTGTTTTCCCCAAAAATCCAGAAATCTCATAGAAATTCAAAATCCCAAAATCATGTGTAAGTATATGATAAGTGTCGGCATATGCCCCATAATACTGCATGATAACATGAAAATGCGAATGCATGAAATGTCTAAGCAATAAACGCCATGTCTATACTAACACCAGAGAGTAATCACAATATTATATCGATCTAGTTGCTAGCTGATTCTATCAATAAAAGATAATATGTTCTAAAGTGTACGTGACATAGCAATTACCGCTGATGATGTGTGTGAGCCGGCAAATAAGTGTGCGTGGAATATGCGCATCATCGGTAATGGTGCTGGTGTCCTAACAGGCAGGGTTTTACTGATTATAGAAACATATAAATGAACATGCACCATGATGATTACAGTCTGAAAGTAAAGACGGATGTGTAATAACCACTCATTGTAATATACAAGACTAACTACAACTATAAGACTAGAGCCTAAACTAGTGTCCATCTAACCCCCTAAGGAACTAAACCTAAGAAACTAGTCGGTAAGAAATAAGAGTCCACCTAAGGTCTGAATCCATATCACTAATAGTCGGCGATCCAGCCTCAATAGCGTCACGTACGTAGTACGGCTTCCTCGAATCAAGAGTGCGGATCAATCATCACTTATATGCCTCGTACGGTAAAATCCATCGTACGGCATCCCAATATCGGGGTACAGGTCAAGTATTACCTACGTGTCTCATTATTCGTATAATACCATCATCAACACATGTCATGATCAAGGTGCTATACTGTAATCGCATACATCAGTCATATATCATTGTCAGTATAAATATACATCGTTAATTATCCTCAGAAATGTCATGTCATATGTATCATATTGATTAAGTCACACTTAGATCATATCGTAATCAAGTCACACCTATATGATATCGAAATCAAGTCACACATATATGATATCAGAATTCAAGTCACACCTATATGATGTCGTAATCAAGTCACACCTATATGATTTCATATCAGAATTTCAGGCACAGGTTACGGTCCGGGTTCTATTTTAGAGTCCCATATACTTCAATATCATCACCACCCTTTATTATTGTTCATGTATACAAATCCATTATCTCATTTTCTAATGATCCGCTAACATCATAACACGACTGTATAGCCAAGAATCACGGCATCAGCCCAGTTATATTGTTTCATCCCTGTGTATCATATCACATCCTTGTATCACATATACGTATTTTGTATATATATATACCTACACCTAGTCCTATATATATATATACATACACGTATACACCACGTCTAGTCTCAGTGTGTACGTGTGTGTGTATCTACCTGAAACCTACGAATCTCTTCCAAGGTATTCATTCTCTGGTATGGTCTTTCTAAATCAGTCTAGTCCAACCTAGGGTCATTACTAGGGTCCTACTCATCAAGAATCTAAGGTCACGTCTGGCTTCCTAATGACAATAAGTACTATTCCTATTCTACGTTTGCGGGTGTGCTAAACGCCATCCACCCGACTTCCCCCCGTAGATATACATCTACTCACCTGGTCCTTGTCTGCTGAAGACGATGTCGCCTTCCTCTTCTTCCTCGTCTGAAGTCCATGCGAGGGGTACTTATACGCAAACATGTATAATATCGTAAACTGAATCACGGACAAAAATCAAAACGACGCACGGAACGCGCATAGGTTAAAACCTATGTCCCGCTCATTCAAAAGAACCAAATATCGCTCGATGTCGGCGTACAAACGCCGATTGTTCGAGATAAACATCGGCAAACAACTTGTAGTTTAAAAACTTATTACTTATAATATAAAACATGATTTAATCCATCGAAACCCTAAAAATCGACCAAATTGTCCGATTCCGTAAAACCTGAAAACACCAATTTACCGTTTTACTTCAAAACTTGATGTTTAAAAGAAACTAATGGTCATAATATTCATTAATTAGCATAACTAGACTATATAAACCATCACAATATTTTTAAACACCCTAATTTATATTAGTTTGAAAATTCTAGTTTGCAAACTTGCCCGATTTCGATACTTTTAAGGAAAATTTCACAATATCACATCTAAACTGGATTTTGCATGAATTAATGCACTAAACTACAATTCATGATGATAATGATATAATGAAACCATAAATTATATTTTAAATTTCATTTATTTAAGAATTTCCAAAATCTAGTTAGCAAAATCGCATTTTTATTTGTATTTTTCAATTATCAATATAAACTAGTAACCAATTTAAGTTTTTCATTCCACCAACAAGTTAATATCCTCATTAAAACCACAATCTAGTGTTACAAATATTAATTGGAATTTTATCTCACCAATATATACAATATATAGAAATCTAGTTTGCAAAATGGATTAATTTAAATAATTTTGGATAAACAATTTACAATATATCATCAATACAAGATTTTCCACTTCTAAAAATGTTAAACTAGTTATTATAACCCTACTTAATTAATAAAAACCATAACTTAATTTTATAAACCCTAACTTGAATTTTAAAACTTGTAGATAGAAATTATTTATTAAATCTAATTATGCTTAAATGAAACATCTAATAACAATAAATCAAAAGAAGAAGATTTATATCTCCACAACATGAAATCCAAACAAGAAAATAAGCCTCCAAAATGAATGATACCAACTTTGTCACGACCCGAAGGTACGGAACGTGACTGGCGCTTAGATTAGGAGACGTCTAAAGGCGTAACGTAAACTAAGTCAGCCAAAACCCAGAAAATCTAAACCAAAAACCAAAGAGAGTGAAGGAAAACCTTTCATGAAAACGATTTTGAAATCAATTAAGTGGCATTAAACCCATTTTTAAAAACATCAAAAATTTCCGAAAATTTCGGTAGAGTCTCCTTTGTAAATTCTATCCCCCAAAATGGGTACAACAAGATATATAACCTGTAATCACAAAATGGCATCCCCAAGCAGGAGCTAGCTCTTCGCCCAAGGTGGATCACAACCACACGCAATATATATATATATATATATATATATATATATATATAATCTCAAGAAAAAAGCATGAAGAAATGCAAAAATAAGAAAACACAACGTTGGCTCAAGTGAGCTCGACCCAAAAGAAACCACTTCTTTTGTGTATATGCGACCTAGTGATGAGACTGAGAGATTTGTGCATTAATTTCATTTAAACGTCAAGTTTTGAAGTAAAACGGTGAATTGACATTTTTAAGATGGAAGCTAGAAATTTGCAACTAGTTTATGTTTCACGCTCACTTAACAAGTTAAGCTACACCCTAACACTACAATCTAATAATAAAAACCCTTATTCTAATTTTATCTAACTTATTTACATGTTTTGTAAAAATCTAGTTTACAAAAATATATCCTAATTAAACAATTTAAATGCAATAACTATCAATTTTTGCTACTAAATTAGGTTAAACATTTCCTAGTATGTTAAACTAAAATTTTAGATCAAAACCTAAGAATAAAAACCCTAATAATAATTTAATAACCATATTCTAGAAATTTAAATCTTGAAACAAAACCATAATTAAACATTTTAATTTGATTGGGTTGCAATAATTAACAACAAATTAACATGGGTTTAGAATTATACCATAAAAATTTGAGATCACCCTTGCTTCATAATCTCCAAGTTGGATCTCTTGGCATCAAAATCCAAGTTAAATAGGAGCAAAGGAAATTGGATAGGGTGTAGTGAAGAATTTGTGTTAATATGAGTTGATTTTTGAATATTTTGGAGGGTTAATTGAAGAAAATTGAATGGAAAATGTGTAGAGGGGGGGGGGGGGGGGAGAACTGAGCTCGGCCAGAAATTTGAGGAGGAAAGTGAGGGGGTGAGGTGTGTGGAGAAGTGTAGAAGTTTCCCCCCTTTAATTCCTTCTTTATTTCTTTTCATGTTTTTCTTCATTTTCTTTTCATTTTTTGATTAACCACATTCTAGAAGTGTAAATGAGATGGCCAATTGATGGGGGGCTGCCAAGGCCGGCCAAAATAGTGTGATGGAGTAAAAGAGAGTGTGGGTTTTGTTTGGGAAAAGATAAAAGTTGTACCCCACTCCATTTGCACTAATTTCACCGAAAAAGCCTTTTTCTTCGATATTTTCTAACACCGGTTAACAACCCCATTTCAATTCAAAAACCACATGTTAAAATTTTGTTTAATGTGTTATGATGCACAAAATTTGTTTCAACTCATTCCAGTTTGTAATTTTCCCTAATTAAATGTATTATTGACGGCTTAAAATAATATTAAAATAATTAATTTCGGAAAAATTTTAAGAAATTTTGAAATTTCACCAGTGGCTAAATAAACACCAAATACTAGCAATTACATAGCTAGAATATGTATATTTAATTTTAAAATAAAGATATTTGTATTTTGACTTTTTACAGAAAACGCCCTTATTTTACCGATTTTCCGAAATTTCACCAAAACGATTTTCAAGACGTTACATGTTAAAAAGCAGCTTGCGGACAAGCTCGAGGCACGATCAGTAAAGTGTAACTTTGTGGGATATCCAAAGAACTCCAAGGGTTATTATTTCTATTACGCAGAGGAACAAAAGATTTTTGTTTCTCGTAATGCCCATTTTCTAGAACAGCAGTTTTTAGAAAGGGAAATAAGTGGGAGCGAAATAGAACTGGAAGAAATTCCAGAACCACAAACTAATACTGAAAGTTTGGTAGAACAAGTAGTTCAAGAAGAACAGGACATTGCCGCACCCCTCCGCAGGAGTAGTAGGCTTCTCATCCGCCTGAGAGATACTACGGTTTTCTCATAGATGGGGATAAAGAGGATTGCATCATAGATGATGATGAACCTACTAGCTTCCAGCAGGCCATCCAGAGCGGCGACTCGGTACGATGGCTAGATGCAATGCGGAGCGAAATGGAGTCCATGTACACCAACAAAGTATGGACTTTGGACTTTGCTCCAGATGGGGTAAAACCCATAGGATGCAAATGGATCTTCAAGAAAAAGATTGGTGCAGATGGACATGTGGAAACCTATAAGGCTAGACTTGTTGCAAAGGGTTTTCGTCAAAGACCTGGTTTGGACTATGACGAGACTTTTTCTCCAGTGGTTATGCTCAAATCCATTCGGGTTTATCTTGCTATTGCTGCCTTCCATGATTATGAAATCTGGCAGATGGACGTAAAGACGGCTTTTCTGAATGGAAATTTAGAAGAGTGCGTCTATATGGATCAGCCAGAGGGTTTCAATTGTTAGTTGTATGTATGCCCTAGAGGCCAGTATTGTACAGATGATGTATATTATATTGGATGCTTGGACATATATAGAGATGACTTTCTTGCTCGATATGATAGTATGCTATCTGGTTGCTCTTTATCTTAACATGTATACTTGTCTCTTTATACTGTCTTATAGTTACATGTTGGTAAAGCCCTTAGGATGTGTACTTGACTACCTGGACTATGATGCGGATAATACTAGTGGGGACATGGTAGTCCATAAGTACATCCTTCAAGGTCCCTAGTCGTAGGTGTATCGAGACGGGGCATCGATATACCGGTGTAGACTAGCGTATACGCTTCTCGACCCATGAGATGGGCGATGGATGATCCCATATCCATTGGTGTTTGACATCAGAGATGGTATACGTGTGCTCAGTGGAGACTGGGTACACTGGATGGACTCGCCGAGAACTCCCAGATGGTATTATACCTCACGTCAGATGGCAGTTCTCTGGTGACACTTGTGCAGGTTAGTCTATAGACCCGAGATCGTCATAGAGTCTTGTGTGATTCCCACTGTGCTTTGATTTCCACCTTACCACGTCCATGAGGGCATGCAAAACTGTGGTTTTTGGGTACAGTCCCGAGTCACATGGAGGCAATGAGCGATAGGAGGGGTTTCGTCTCTCCCGGTATTGGGGGTTGATGTTGCGCTGTGCTCGATTGGCCGTAACAGGGAAGTCCCTGGCCAGGGCTGATTAGAGATTTATTGGTAAGTGTTACCAGTAGTTTCTCGACCCGTTATGAGCCTCACATCGGCACGACTTATCGGTTATTAGGGTCTGACGTTTACTACACCTAGACATGATATGCGACATATCAGACGAGGAGACCGGACTACACGGGTAGTGTTGCCGGTTGGCTCGACGGGAGTTGTAGCAGGTTCGCTTGTTTTCTTCTGATCGCTCAATACCCGGGTGGCCGTTACGTTTAGCTGACCTGTCACGCTCCGCTTCCCAGAGTACGCTAGATTGGGCACGTGACATAGCCAACCATGCTACCTGTGGGTAGGAAGTATCCATCCACAGTCACATTACGGCTGTAGAGATATCAAGAACAAGATAAACTATCTAAAACATGCCCACAATCCAGAATAATAAGAGTCAATGATAAATAAATGCGGAAGCAAATGATCCAATACAATAATAGAAAAGTATGTCCCATAATGCGGGCTCACATCTGGAAATAAGAGTGCAGGAAATAAAACTAACCACTACAGAACTCACAAATCAGCCTGCTGGCTGAAATACTCCTGCTCAGACAGCGACAGTGGTAAAGAATCTGGGCCATGCAAAACCCAGACGTCAGCGCGTCATGTCAACCAATAATATAGTATGCACAGTGTAATAGGCAATGCAGAAATAAACATGAATAAAGCAATAGTAGGAAACAAGCAGTGCAGGGTAGTGTGCAGTGGGTAACTAAACTGTTCTAACAGGTTTTCTATTCTAAAATCTTTGAAATCAATTGATGAATCGTCGATGTAACTCAATAGTATCCCGTGCGTGCCCGGGACCACGGTCAAGATCCTCGGGGCTGAATCCGAGACGTGCCGCTAGGCAGTAACAGGTAGCAGGATGGGCGAGTGATGTCAGCATCATCACTCCGGGGCTGGCCTAGCCCGTAAGACTGATCAGAACAGGTATCGAACTGTTGAGTTACAAGTCGGTTTCACCTTTGATTTCCCCATACCCCCAAGTTATGTATGTCGAGTCAGGTATTCAGTAATCAAGAACTAATGCCAACACAGGATCAGGTAAAAGCAGGTTTGTCTGGATAGACAACAGGAACGGTCCATGAGGACAACATGTCAGGTTTGTTGGCATTAGGCACGAGATCAGGTAACAGGTCGGGTCATGGTACATCAGGTCAAGCCAGGTAATGTATAAAGGTGTCATGTCATGTCAAGAGTGTACGGTACCATGTCATGTCAAGTAGGAAGTGCAACAGGTCATGTCAGGAAGCACAAGATGTCATGTGGGTGCTCATAATCAAACTATCATAAACATGTGTATAAATAAACAAGCATGAGTATTATCAGAATAATAAACTGGAACATGTAATATGATATGCAAATAGATATAATTTCAAGGATATGGATGCACAGTTATCGATTAGGGTTACATTTATAGTTCCAATATTAATTAGGATGCAATTTATTAAACATGGAGTGTTAATATCACATTATTATGTAGTAATGTGATCTATGGATGCAATTATATGTATCTTAAATGCGATGGATGCAAACGGATATCCGAAAAGTTATAAAACCATAAAATGGAAACGTGGGATGTACAACTAAGCAATATGTGATATAAATATTAATATGGATAGCATATTCAAAGCGATTAATAACTATAAAAGTGGTATTGATTAACCAACACAAGAAAGTTCCGTTCAGAAATTCAGCGTCACCCTAATTTGTAAAATAGCTTAAAAATAACAAACGTTCTCCAAAAGGGACGTGTCTTATACCAAAACGAAGATAATTCAATAAGGTTTTCAGTTTTATAAGTATAAGCATCTCAGGTTGTCCCTACAAAAAGTTATGAATATTCGAAGTTGAAAGTTTGCTGCTGGAATTTCCCTGGACAGCAGTTTGGAGACATTTTCATTTGCATTTTACGTTATTTAAACAATTTATTTTGCAAGTAAATATTTTATAGAGTTATAGTATTCTGAGTTAGCTTCGTAACGAACTAAAGAACGTATACTAATGATTTTTCTATGATTTATAATGAATTTTATAAGATAAGGTGTACAGTAAATTTCAGATTTGTCATATCCGATTTTCCAACGACGTTTCATGTGTAAACTATAAGATTTTCAAATGTATAACATTATAAAATGAAGATTATAGAATAATTAAAGATAATAATAATAAATATTACGACGATATATATTTTAAATGATATGGTTGCAGTATAATGTAATCTAGTATGTCACAAGATAAGTTTTCATGATCTAGATTTAATATGATATAAACGGATGCCAACGGAACATCGAAACGTTATAAAATTAAACATGAGGCACTAGATTTAAACTATAGGTATGGTATTTATTTAAATAGGTATAAAATGAATTATATAGCATGTAGCAAGATTAACTTGCCTTGATGGGTCGCGAATCGGGAAAACGGAACGTTAACCGTCGGCGGGGGAAACTCGCGACGGACGCACGGTTCACGGAATGAACCCAAACGATGAACAAAGGAACCACACGGGTCGGGGTACCTCGCTGGAACGTCGAGAAGCGTCACCGGCACGACGGAATTCCGGCAACAAAAGAACAGTTAAAAAAAATAAGAAACGAGACATGAAGGAAGAAGAGAAAGAATGATAAAGAGAAGTACGAGAGGATATATGAGAGAGAGAGAAAAAGTGGAGAGAGAGAAAGTGGGGCCCACGGGGTTAAAGGAGAGGTTGCGATTGGCTGAGAGAATAAATTGAGAAGGATATAAAAGATTGTAAAAATATTATATGGTTAACTTAAAGATTTAAAAGATAGGTAACGAACAGTAAGATATCAGATTAGTTAGAAAAAATATATGTGAAGGTTTTAATAATATTAAAATTTGGGATTTTGGCGCCAAATGAAACATTTCCAAATTGCGCCCGGGTTGGGTCCAAAAATTCGAAATTCAAATAATAGGATTTTAAGCGGGTTCCAAATTTTAAAATGAAATGTTTTATGATTAAAAAAGCATACTCCCAAAACGGACACACGCACGTGCACGTAGCCATCCAAACTCGCCCGTTTCACTGAACGGGACGAGAACACAATGCACGGACGCTACCACGAGGCTAAGGGTGTCAAGTAGGCCAAGATAAATATTTTCAATTTTATTTTAGGTGCTAAAATTTGTTATATGCAGAATGACTTAGCCAGATAAAATTTTACAGTAAGACCCAAACAAGCAAGATAAATGAAATGAGTAATATCTAATGCTCAACCAATAATAGAAAATAGTAGTATTGGGCTCGGGTGTTACATGACAGCTTGCAGCTTGGGGGTGCTTGATATGATCATCACCCACTGTCGGCGTATTGACGATTCTTAGAGTCCCACAAAGGAGTTACCTAGTCCAGGCGAAACGTTGTGGTGCGCGTATGTGATATGCGCATGGACCCGGTTAAAATGCGCGTATGAGATACCGTATATTAATCGGGCGGCTTGCTTTTGGTTGGGTCGTATGTGATATGGCCGGATTGATAAATCAAGTGTTGATTAATCATTTAACCATTAGTTTCTCACTAGAAATCCTTTCTTGTATTTTTGATGTATGCATGCATGTATGCATTCTTTCTTGATTCATGCACATATGGATGTGCATGCACACATACATACATACATCATCCTTCATGGTTGTTTATACATAGAAAATGGTGGCAATATAAGACTCACACCATGGTTTTATATATATGTATTATTATTGCATTTGTTTTAAAACAAAAAGAAAGAGGAAAGGATAATTCATGGTTTCTTTCTACACTCTTCTTTGACCTAACCATGCTCACCCACCATTTAACCATGGATTAACTTTCCTTTTGTGTTTTAACTCAAGTTCAATAATATCTTTATTGTTTAACCATGGTTTGAGATGAGAAGTGGAAAATATATATTCATATATTTTCTATTTTTCAAAGTGGATTATCTTTCTCTCTTGTTCTAAAAGGCCATCATCTTCTTCTTCATTCTTCCTTTGCTCTCTAGATTTTTCTAGTGAGCAAAACATTCACCAAGTTAGGATTTTGAAGTGAGAATAGCCATCACAACATCATTCTACACAAGTCTTGCCCACTTGTTTAGAGTGTTAGCTTCATTTCTTTCTCTTGATCTTGTGAAGTTGCAAGCTTGGACAAAGCGGACTCCGGGTGGATCATCGTGGACCTAGAGGAGTTCAAGCGGACCTTTTCCAAACCCCAAGTAGCCGAGAAGTCTAGCGTAGGGAGCTACAAAGGTTGTACTCTCAAAACCCTTGCTTTACCTACTTGTGTTGAAGTGTAGTTTCTTGAAACCCTAATTGATCTAGGAATGATTCTTTGTATGCTTACTTAGCACCCTAAAATTTTAATCTTTGGTACATGTGATGCTTCCAAACCCTTCATGAGGTGCTAGGTAAATCCAACATTGGTATCAGAGCCGACCTAGAACATTAGGCGACACTTTAACGAAGTTAAAACTCCGATCGAACCGAAAAATACGGATTTTTAGCGCTCTCTGGACATTTTTTCAAAACTGTTAATTTTCAGAATTAAAAATCCTTAAAAAATTCAGCAGAGAAATATAAGCACACATGTAAAAAACGATGATATGAACAGTACTTATCCCCGCGGAACCGCGGCAATAGCCTTCTTGGGCCGCGGTTCCGCGGCCGTACTGATGAATCAATTTGTCGTTTTTGTACAGTAATTGTTTTGTCTGCTTGTATATTTTTTAGGGAATTTTTATTTTGAATTTAGAGTTGTATGTTCTGGAGATTGTTTTGGAGTCGGTGATTCGATCGGAATTTTGATTTCGTGTCTTTTCCGGGTAAATTAGAAAGTATTGAATTGTTCGAACAAGTATCATTTACTCACTTTTTCACGGGGTTTAAATCTTTCGGAAATACGTGCAAGTTTTGTGGTGGACCCTCTAGAAGACAACAAACCTTAACTCGATTTTGTGACCGTCTTGAACTGCCTTTTGAACCTTAGGGTTTGGGGCAGTACGGCGTGCCACATGTGAGGCGTTGGCTTGACCCTTCTACGGCTGGACCGCTACTACTGTGTTACACTCCGGGTTTTTGAACTCCGCTCAAGTGTTGAGCTTTTGGGAATTTTGGGAATTTGATCATTCGTTCGAAAACTTTAATACTGTCTATTTATCTGGAATGTGATGCAATGTGTGGAATTCATATAGCTAGACATGAAATTCGAAGTGTGCGATATTTCGCATTTACGATGTCTAAAGAGAATGTGGATTCCAGATATTGCAGTTTTACACTTTCTTTTCTGTGACCGTAAGTGTAGTATGTCGATATCGCCGGTTTCGTTGCTATACATCAACGACAATTAGGGTACGCATACCTACTTACGTTGATGATATATGATATTATGTGTTGCTAAGATATGATGTGCAGGATTGTCGCAATTGAATAGCCGGGGGGTTTTATGTGAGATGAGAGTTTTATATTTTCATTCATTTAAATTCAAATGTAATGTAATATTCTTTTATTTGGGGCACTTCCGGGTTGAGGTCAATGCCACCAGTGTTGTATATTATTTACTTTTCCGCATTAGCATGGACCCAAGGAGGGGAGCACAGGTGACCGGGTTCTGGGGTTCAGTGGGAGGCCATCTCGAGGAGTCGAGACCGGGTCTCCTAAACTCCGGAATTGGTAGGGTCGCTTGCCTCTCTCGTAGGGGTCCAGGGTGTGGGCTTGGCTATTCATCGCGACTGTGGAATCCGTATTTTCTATTGTTGGCTAAATAGTAAATACGGACGTCCTAGTATATCTCACATTATATCTATGTTTCTGCTGCGATATCTGTAATGTGATCATTTGATATGTTCTGATGGATACAGTATATTGTATATATGATATATTATATAGACGTTACTTATGTTTTACACCCGCACTAGCCTTGCCCTGCACTGTCGTTAGTTACCTAACCTAACGGTGCACGAGGGGACATCTAGGCGAATGCTGATGGCATAAGTGTACGTCGTATTTATCTGTGATGTTTAGGTGACTTAAATGATGGAACTTCATTAATGTGATTAATGAAAGAAAAGAAACCTAAAAGAAGTTGTAGAATCAAATTTTTTTCAAAAAGGGTAGCTACAGTCTTGCTTTGCATAGCGGTATATATGATATACCCTGCACCTTATTCGATGAGGAAAGAGCCGAGATCCCTTCACCGGGAGTGACCTCTTTAGCAAAACTGGTAGATGCTACAAAACTCGGTTTGGTTTTTGATTGCTTTTGGAGTTTTGCTTTGCACAGTGATATATATGATATATCCCGCACCTTATTAGATGAGGAAAGAGCCGAGATCTCTTCACCGGGAGTGACCTCTTTAGAAAAACTAATAAAAGCCTCAAAATCACTCCATTTCAAAATTCACATGATTCTACAACGATATCAAGTTCATTACGCAATAGCTTTTCAGAAAAACCTGTCGTAGCCCTCCGTCATTTCAGATAAGTCCTACTTAGTATTCGTGCTACGTTTGTTGACCTCCGTCAAGGCGTAGTGTGCGGTAGCTAACTTGTATTTATCTGCTTATGCATATGATGCAGATTGGATTAGGATAGTCGTACGACCTTGTTGACCTCCGTAAAGGGTCGTGCGGGTGGGTTTGATTCAATCAAGAAATGACGGGTTGAACTTGACTTGCACCCTATGGTTTGTTGACCTCCGTCAAGGTTATGGGATGCTTAGGGCAAAAGATTATCGGGAGTTTCAAGTGTTGAAATTTGCAATGAGATTGCATACCTTCTATGAGATAGTTGGATCCCGATACCCACTGCGAGTAATTGTTACTCCTGGGAGAGTTTTACACAGGACAATTAGCCGATCAAGTAAGTGTCTAGAAAGGTGTCAACGGGGTTACGCCTCTGGGAAAACGAGATTTACTTTAATTAGGTCCGTGCGAAAGCACGGGGAACCTCCCTCAAAGTACCGACACTGGCCTGGCTGAAAGATCGGCGAAGTTGTAGGGTGTAATTAATCCCAGCTAGTCTTTCCTTTTAGGGTTTGAAGGAAGATTTGATAAAAAAAACAGTAGGAGCCATCCTGATTAGATAAGATATTAACCAATCTGATCTTGCAAGAGCATACGCTAAAGTGTTTTCTTCTCTCTCTCTCCAGGTAGCGACCATGGCATGACTTAATCAAGATAATAATATGGATGTATTGACCGAACCCGCATGTTATACTGTGCTGGGGAACGTTGGTTCCGTTCTTTCTTATAAGAGTTATAGGACTAAACAGGACATAGGGGAATACCAGGATTCCTATGCCACCCGAATGAAGAAAGTACATGATGATGCATTTTCTTCGGGTGTGTTCGTTACAGAGAACTGTTTCTCCATTTCCTCTACGTCCTGGGTATTGGATACCGGGTCAGGATCCCACATATGTAATCAGTTACATGGGCTTAAGAAAGGTAGAGAACTTGGAGAAGGTGATAAAGACATAAGAGTTGGAAATGGTGCAATTGTTGTAGCTAAAACCGTCGGGGAATATCACCTTGTATTACCAACTGGTAATACATTGATTCTGAACGAATGCTATTACATTCCGAACCTGATATGCAACATTATATCAGTTTCTTTGTTGAGTAAAGAGCGATATAATTTTGTATTACAGGATAATGTTATGAACATTTTCCGTAACCAAAAGTTGGTTGGATCAGGCACCTTGTGCAATGGCATTTATGTTCTAAATCAATCAACAGTTCTCAGCATAGCAAACACACACAAGAGGAAGAGTTCAGAACTAAACGAATCCTTCTTGTGGCATTGTAGACTGGGTCACATCAATGCGACGCGACTAGCTAAGTTGCATAAAGATGGATATTTGAATCCGTTTGAATTTTCATCTTATGACACTTTCCAGTCATGTCTCAAAGGCAAGATGACCAAAACTCCGTATACGGGACACGGAGAAAGAGTTACGGAACTCTTGGGACTGATACATAGTGATGTATGCGGTCCCATGTCTACACATGCCAGGGATGGTTCTGCGTACTTCATTACATTCACTGACGATCTCTCTAGGTTCGGGTATGTGTTCCTGATGAAACACAAATCAGAAGCTTTTGAGAAATTTAGAGAATATAAACAAGAAGTCGAGAACCAAACCGGAAAAAGTATTAAAATCCTACGATCTGATCGAGGAGGTGAATACTTGAGCATTGAAATCCTGGACTTCCTAAAAGAGAATGGGATTCTCTCTCAGCTGACTCCTCCATATACACCACAGCACAACGGTGTGTCAGAACGGAGGAACCGCACCCTATTAGATATGGTGCGCTCTATGATGAGCACAGCTGAGTTACCTATTTCCTTCTGGGGATATGCACTGGAGACAGCAGCATACCTATTGAATAGGGTTCCTACCAAATCTGTGCCTACCACCCCATATGAGATATGGGAGGGGAAGAGACCATATCTTAATTTTATTAAGATATGGGGTTGCCCGGCCATGTCAAAAGACAAAAACCGGACAAACTCGAGGCAAGGTCTGTTTTGTGTATGTTTGTTGGATATCCCAAGCATTCGCGAGGGTATATCTTCTACCACAGTGAGGAACAAAGAGTGTTTGTTGCTCAACAACATGCCACCTTTTTAGAAAAGGAATTTCTTGCAAAAGAGATTAGTGGCCCTGAGGTAGAACTGGAAGAGGTTCCAGCTGTACAATCCACAACAGAAGATTCAGTGGAACCAGAGG
This sequence comes from Agapanthus africanus, assembly GCA_030015575.1. Taxonomy (NCBI): domain Eukaryota; kingdom Viridiplantae; phylum Streptophyta; class Magnoliopsida; order Asparagales; family Amaryllidaceae; genus Agapanthus; species Agapanthus africanus. The sequence continues at coordinate 449,551,795 of CM057341.1, read as the reverse complement.
ATTCAGTAGCTCCCAACGAACCTCAGCCTCTCCGCCGATCTAGTAGGGTTCCTCGCCAACCTGAGAGATACTACGGTTTTCTCATGGATAGTGGGAGCGAGGATTGCATCATGGAGGATGATGACCCAACTAGCTTCGAGCAGGCCATCACGAGTGGGGACTCAGTGAAATGGCTGGATGCAATGCGGTCCGAGATGGAATCCATGTACACCAACAAAGTATGGACTTCGGAAGATGCTCCTGAAGTGGTAAAACCCATTGGGAGCAAGTGGATCTTCAAGAAAAAACTTGGTGTAGATGGGAAAGTGGAGACTATTAAAGCTAGACTTGTTGCAAAGGGTTTTCGTCAAAGACTAGGTGTGGACTATGACGAGACTTTTTCTCCAGTGGCTATGCTTAAATCCATCCGGATCATGCTTGCCATCGCTGCATATCATGACTACGAAATCTGGCAAATGGATGTTAAGACCGCCTTTCTAAACGGTGATTTAGAAGAGTGCGTGTACATGACTCAGCTAGAGGGCTTCGTAGATAGTGGGAGCAGCGGGAAGGTGTGCAAGCTGCTTAAATCCATTTATGGATTAAAGCAAGCATCACGGAGTTGGAACATCTGCTTTGACGTCGTTATCAAAGAGTTTGATTTCGTCAAAAATGTAGACGAACCTTGTATCTACAAGATGGTAGCAGAGAGTAAGGTTGTCTTCCTCGTATTGTACGTGGACGAAATACTCTTGATAGGAAATGACATTCCTATGCTGCAATCGGTCAAGCTCTTCTTATCACAAAGATTCTCAATGAAAGATCTTGGTGATGCCTCCTGCATATTGGGAATTAGGATCTATAGAGATAGATCCAAACGGATATTGGGATTGTCCCAATCCAGGTACATGGACACCATACTAAAGAGGTTTAGTATGGAAGAATCCAAGCGTGGGAACTTACCCACGATCTCTGGAGTCACTCTCTCTAAAGAGATGTCTCCCAAGACTGATTTGGAGAGAGCTCGCATGCAAGGGATACTCTATGCTTCGGCTGTAGGCTCTATGATGTACGCGATGCTATGTACCAGACCTGATGTAGCATACTCACTAAGTGTAGTGAGCAGGTATCAAGCTGATCCTGGAGAGAGTCACTGGACAGCAGTGAAGAGCATTCTCAAGTACTTACGAAGGACTAAAGAGATGCTCTTGGTGTATGGTAACGGAGAACTCCAAGTGGAATCCTTTACCGATTCGAGCTTCCAGAGTGATAAGGACGACTCTAAGTCGCAGTCGGGATTTGTCTTTACCTTTTACGGAGGGGCGGTTAGCTGGAAGAGTTCCAAGCAGGAAACCGTGGCAGACTCGACGATGGAGGCTGAATACATCGCTGCCAAAGATGCTTCCAAAGAGGCTGTCTGGATCAAGAAGTTCATTACTGAACTTGGAGTGGTTCCATCCATTGAGAATCCAATACCTTTGTATTGCGATAACAATGGAGCGGTGGCTTTGTCCAAGGAACCCAGGTCCCATCAGCGATCCAGGCATATTCTGAGGCGGTATCACCTGATCCGGGAGATAGTTGATCGCCGGGAGATCGAGGTCAGGAGGGTTGACACGAAGAATAACACAGCGGATCCACTCACGAAGGCCATTCCCTAGATACAGTTTGAGAGACTCTTCGGGATGCTCGGTATGCGATACTACAGCAGCTGGCCCTAGTGCAAGTGGGGGATTGTTAGTTGTATGTATGCCCTAGAGGCCAGTATTGTACAGATGATGTATATTATATTGGATGCTTGGACATATATAGAGATGACTTTCTTGCTCGATATGATAGTATGCTACCTGGTTGCTCTTTATCTTAACATGTATACTTGTCTCTTTATACTGTCTTATAGTTACATGTTGGTAAAGCCCTTAGGATGTGTACTTGACTACCTGGACTATGATGCGGATCATACTAGTGGGGACATGGTAGTCCATAAGTACATCCTTCAAGGTCCCTAGTCATAGGTGTATCGAGATGGGGCATCGATATACCAGTGTAGACTAGCGTATACGCTTCTCGACCCATGAGATGGGCGATGGATGATCCCATATCCATTGGTATTTGACATCAGAGATGGTATACGGGTGCTCAGTGGAGACTGGGTACACTGGACGGACTCGCCGAGAACTCCTAGATGGTATTATACCTCACGTCAGATGGCGGTTCTCTGGTGACACTTGTGCAGGTTAGTCTGTAGACCCGAGATCGTCATAGAGTCTTGTGTGATTCCCACTATGCTTTGACTTCCACCTTACCACGTCCATGGGGGCGTGCAAAACGGTGGTTTTTGGGTACTGCCCCGAGTCACATGGAGGCAATGAGCGATAGGAGGGGTTTCGTCTCTCCCGGTATTTGGGGTTGATGTTGCGCTGTGCTCGATTGGCCGTAACAGGGAAGTCCCTGGCCAGGGCTGATTAGAGATTTACTGGTAAGTGTTACCAGTAGTTTCTCGACCCGTTATGAGCTTCACATCGGTACGACTTATCTGTTATTGGGGTCTGACGTTTACCACCCCTAGATATGATATGCGACATATCAGACGAGGAGACCGGACTGCACGGGTAGTGTTGCCGGTTGGCTCGACGGGAGTTGTAGCAGGTTCGCTTTTTTTCTTCTGATCGCTGAATACCCGGGTGGCCGTTACGTTTAGCTGACCGCTTGCGGCATGGGGGTGCTTGATATGATCATCACCCACTGCTGGCGTATTGACGAGTCTTAGAGTCCCACAAAGGAGTTACCTAGTCCAGGCGAAACGTTGTGGTGCGCGTATGTGATATGCGCATGGACCCGGTTAAAATGCGCGTATGAGATACCGTATATTAATTGGGCGGCTTGCTTTTGGTTGGGTCGTATGTGATATGGACGGATTGATAAATCAAGTGTTGATTAATCATTTAACCATTAGTTTCTCACTAGAAATCCTTTCTTGTATTTTTGATGTATGCATGCATGTATGCATTCTTTCTTGATTCATGCACATATGGATGTGCATGCATACATACATACATACATCATCCTTCATGGTTGTTTATACATAGAAAATGGTGGCAATATAAGACTCACACCATGGTTTTATATATATGTATTATTATTGCATTTGTTTTAAAACAAAAAGATAAAGGAAAGGATAATCCATGGTTTCTTTCTACACTCTTCTTTGACCTAAGCATGCTCACCCACCATTTAACCATGGATTAACTTTCCTTTTGTGTTTTAACTCAAGTTCAATAATATCTTTATTGTTTAACCATGGTTTGAGATGAGAAGTGGAAAATATATATTCACATATTTTCTATTTTTCAAAGTGGATTATCTTTCTCTCTTGTTCTAAAAGGCCATCATCTTCTTCCTCATTCTTCCTTTGCTCTCTAGATTTTTCTAGTGAGCAAAACATTCACCAAGTTAGGATTTTGAAGTGAGAATAGCCACCACAATATCATTCTACACAAGTCTTGCCCACTTGTTTAGAGTGTTAGCTTCATTTCTTTCTCTTTATCTCTTTCTCTTCATCTTGTGAAGTTGCAAGCTTGGACAAAGCGGACTCCGGGTGGATCATCGTAGACCTAGAGGAGTTCAAGCGGGCCTTTTCCAAACCCCAAGTAGCTGAGGAGTCTAGCGTAGGGACCTACAAAGGTTGTACTCTCAAAACCCTAGCTTTACCTACTTGTGTTGAAGTGTAGTTTCTTGAAACCCTAATTGATCTAGGAATGATTCTTTGTATGCTTACTTAGCACCCAAAAATTTAATCTTTGGTACATGTGATGCTTCCAAACCCTTCATGAGGTGCTAGGTAAACCCAACATCAATCAGAGTTGGAGCAGCGGGAAAGTATGCAAGCTGCTTAAGTCCATTTATGGACTAAAGCAGGCATCGCGGAGTTGGAACATCTGTTTTGATGAAACAGTCAAAGAATATGACTTTATTAAAATTCTAGATGAGCCATGCATATATAGTAAAATTGTAGCAAGAACTGTCGTATTCCTCGTCTTGTACGTGGATGACATTCTATTGATAGGAAATGACATTTTCCTATGCTACAATCTGTCAAAGGATTCTTGTCACACAGGTTCTCCATGAAAGACCTGGGTGATGCCTCTTACATTCTGGGGATCCGGATCTATCGTGATAGATCCAAGAGGATATTGGGACTTTCGCAGTCCAGGTATATCGACACTGTACTGAAAAGATTCAGTATGGAAGATTCTAAGCGCTGTAATCTACCGGCTTGTTACGGACTCACCCTATCCAAAGAGATGTCTCCCAAGACTGATTTGGAACGGGAACGCATGTCTATTATACCCTACGCTTCTGCAGTAGGCTCTATAATGTATGCGATGTTGTGCACCAGACCAGATGTAGCTTACGCACTGAGATGGTAAGCAGGTATCAGTCAGACCCAGGGGAGAAGCACTGGATAGCAGTAAAGAACATTCTCAAGTACCTGAGGAGGACTAAGGAGATGTTCTTGGTTTACGGCGGAAAAGACCTCAGGATGGAGGCCTATGCTGATTTCGGCTTCCAGAGTGATAAGGACGATTCCAAGTCCATGTCAGGTTATGTCTTTACCCTCAATGGAGGGGCAGTGTGCTGGAAGAATTCCAAGCAGGACACCGTTGCTAACTCGACGATGGAAGCGGAGTATATTGCTGCTTGCGATGCCACAAAAGAAGTGGTCTGGTTGAAGAAGTTCCTAACAGAACTTCTGGTGGTTCCTACCATTGTTGATCCAATACCTCTGTATTGCGACAACAACGGAGCTATAGCTTTAGCGAAGGAACCAAGGTCCCATCAGAAGTCCAGACACATCTTAAGGCGGTATCACCTGATCAAGGAGATCATTGATCGTCGGGAGATCGAGGTTCGGAGAGTTGCTACTGAAGAGAACATTGCTGATCAATTCACGAAGGCCCTACCTCAGATTCAGTTCGAGAGGCTACTCGAGATCATCGGTCTTCGATATGCCAGTACATGGCCCTAGTGCAAGTGGGAGATTGTTAGTGTATATGCCCTAGGGGCCATTATTGTGTAGGGTTCCTAGGCACCCTAATGAGGTCACACAAGGCATCGAACATGCCAAATTAAAAATTTATGGGTGCCGAGAGACCCGACTACGGATCGTTTGCTAGATGTTTAGGCAAAAATATAATCTAGTTAACACTTAACTAATGAGAAACGGAAATACAACCTTTGTAGATCCGGTCCTCCACCTCCACGGCTGCGAGATGAGGTCCTCTCCGCTGTCCAAATCAAATCCGGGCTCTAGCGTCGACTTCATCGGAGAATAAGCGAGCTAGGTCGTCGATGTCCATGCCGAAGATGATCTACGTCGAGGCATCGCTAAATCAAGCTCTCACTTCACCAAGTCATGAAACTTGTGAAGTAAACACACTCTACTACTTGGCAAGAGGTAGAGGATGAAGAAATAGGAGTTAGGTTCAATTTAGAATTGGATTTCTCACTCTTTATCATCAATCACCATTGATGACCTAAGCTTTTCTTCTTGAGTTCAAGGAAGAAGAAGAAGAAAAGATATGATAAGTTAATAGAAAAAGAAAAGAAAATGAATTCTTATCATAAAATTAACCATGGTCAAGTGTAGAGACTAAACTAGGGTTAGTGGGAATGGTTAGGGTTAAGGATGAGATAAGAATGGTTGACTTTATCAAAGCTTCATGAAGCTTCAGCTAAAGAACAAATAAAGCCACCATTCTTTTCTCTTTTCCATTTATTTTCCAAAATGTATAAACAAACAAATAAATGAATAAATAAGTAATGGAAAATAAAACCCTAACCACTCTCACAACCATGGTTTAATCTTCACACAAAACACAAGTTAGCATGCATCATCAAACATGATACATACAAGTGCACAAAAATATATCACATATACAATGTGCACAATCCAAGTGAGAAAATCCGTTTAAAGTGAACCAATACTAGTTAGTGCAAAGTAACATATCAAATATATAATTATGCATTAAATCATTAAATCAACACTTGATTCAATGATCCGGTCATGTCGCACACAACCGACTAGTATTCAATGTATCGGCTTATCGACTCAACGCTTGAATCGGTAACTAGGTTATATCGCATACAACCTTTCCGATACATTCATCGCGAGAATGTAATACGGTATCACATACACGTATTATTCTCGGTCCCGCACATATCTCATATGCGCTCCTATTTCGTTTCGCTTGAGCCAGGAAACCTCTGTGTAGGACTCTAAAGACTCGTCAATACGCCGGCAGCAGGCGATGATCATATCAAACACCCACAAGCCGCAAGCGGTCTGCTAAACGTAACGGCCACCCGGGTATTGAGCGATCTGAAGATCGACGAGCAAGCCCGCTCACACTCCAGTGAATCCAACCAGTAACACTACCGTACAGTCCGGTCTGATCGTCTGATATGTCGCATATCTTGCCTAGGGGTGGTAAACGTCAGACCCCAATAGCTCAATAAGTCGTGTCGATATGAGGTCTATAACTGTTCGAGAAACTACTGGTAACACTTACCAGTAAATCTCAGCAACCCTGGCCAGGGATTTCCTGTTATAGCCAATCGAACACAGCGCAACATCAACCCCCTATACCGGGAGAGACGAATCCCCTCCTATCGCTCATTGCCTCCATGTGACTCGGGACTGTACCCAAAAACCACCGTTTTGCACGCCCTCTTGGACGTGGTAAGATGGAAATCAAAGCACAGTGGGAACCACACAAGACTCTATGACGATCTCGGGTCAACAGACTACTCAGTACCAGTGTCACCAGAGAACTGCCATCTGACGTGAGGTATAATACCATCTGGGAGTTCTCGGCGAGTCCGTCCAGTGTACCCAGTCTCTACTGAGCACCCGTATATCATCTCTGATGTCAAACACCAATGGATATGGGATCATCCATCGCCCATCTGTATGGGTCGAGAAGGTACACGCTAGTCTACTCTGGTATATCGATGCCCCGTCTCGATATACCCACGACTAGGGACTTTGAAGGATGTACTTATAGACTACCATGTACCCACTAGTATGATCCGCATCATAGTCCAGGTAGTCAAGTACAGATCCTAAGGGCTTTACCAACATGTAACAGAGAGACAAACAGTATACACGTTAAGGTAAAGATCAACCAGATAGCATACTATCATGTCGAGCAAGAAAGTCCTCCCTATATATGTCCCAGCATCCACTACAATATACATCCTATGTACAGTAATGGCCTCTAGGGCATACATATAACTAACAATCTCCCACTTGCACTAGGGCCATCTGTAGCAGTGGTTGTAGTATCTCATACTCAACCATCCCATAAAAGTCTCCCTCTGGGAACAAGCCTTTGTGAGTGGATCCGCTGTGTTGTCCTCTGAATCTACTCTCCTAACCTCGATCTCCCTGGAGATCAACCATCTCCATGATCAAGTGATACTGCCTTAGAATATGTCTGGATCACTGATGGGACCGGCGTTCCTTGGCATAAGCCACAACTCCATTGTCACACAATGGGAGGAACATAGTTCATCTCATGAACCAATATACACCCAGACTGCCTCTTTGGTAGCATCTTAAGTAGCGATGTATCCAGCCTTTATCGTCTAGTATGTCACGGTATCTAGCTTGGAACTCTTCCAACATACCGTCCTTTTACTGAGGGTAAAGACAATGTCTGCGACTGACATTCAGTCGTCTGTATCACCCTGGAACCCTTCCAGTGATTCTCCCCAGGATCGATTGATACCAACTCACTACATCTAGTGAGTATCCTAACATCCAATTACATCTATCTCATAGATTAAAACACAGGATTTAGGAGGTATCATTTTGATCCTTCACGGAGAATCTTTGTGATAAACGGAGATTGATCGAGCGTAGCATAAGAAACTCCTTTCTTATCAAGAGTATGTCATCCACGTACTCTACGAGGATTTACACCATACTCCCTACTACCTTTTTGTATATACAAGGTTCATCTACCATTTTGATGATGTCAAACTCTTTGACTGCTTCATCAAAACAGATGTTCCAACTCCGCGATGCCTGCTTTATCAAATAAAGCATCTTGCACACGTTTCCGCTGCTCCCACTGTCTACGAGGCCCTCTGGCTGTGTACTTATAGACGTACTCTTCTAAATCATCATTTAGAAAAGCAGTCAAGACACCCAACCACCAGAGATCGTAGTCATGGTATGCAGCCGTGGTAAGTAGGATCTGGATGGACTTAAGCATAGGTACTGGAAAAGGTTTCATCATTATCCACGCCTGGTCAATGACGAAAACCTTTAACTAGTCTAGCTTTGAAAGTCTCAACTTTTCCATCTACACCAAGTAATCTTCTCAAGATATACTTGCTCCTGATGGGGATTTAACCCTTCAGATATTGCAACCAAAGTCCATACTTTGTTGGTGTACATGGATTCCATCTCAGATCGCTAAACATCCAGCCATTCTTAGAGAGTCTTACTCCTGATGGCCAGCTCGAAACTAGTTGGGTAATCATCTTATGAGGCAATCCTCGCTCCCACTGTTATAGAGAAACCGAAGTATCTCTCAGGTGGGTGAGGAACCCTACTAGATCGGCGGAGAGGTTGAGGTTCGTTGGTAACTATTGAATCCTTTGGTTGTTTCAAATCATCTTCTGTAGTTTGCATAGCTGGAACCTTTCCAGTTGTACATAACAGACCTTGCCTCGAGCTTGTCCGGATTTTGCTTTTAAACATAGGCCGGACAACCCCAAATCTTAACTAACTTAAGACATGGGTTCTTCCCTTTCCATATCTCATATGGAGTGGTAGGCAACTGATTTGATTCGAACCCTATTCAATAGGTATGCAACTTCATAAGTGCATAACCCCCAAGAAGGAAATAGGTAACTCAGCAGTACCCATCATAGAGCACACCATATCAAATAGGGTGTGATTGCTCCACCCAGATATACCATCGTGTAATGGTGTATACGGAGGAGTAATGCTGAGAGAGAATCTCATTCTCCTTTAGAATAGTCCAGGATTTCCGTGCTCAAGTATTCTCCTCCTTGATCTGATCAAAGGACATAATACTTTTACCCGTATTTTGGTTCTCTACTTCTTGCTTATATTCTGTGAATATCTCAAAAGGTTCAGACTTGTGTTTCAACAGGAACATAGGTCTGAATCTCGAAAGATCATCAGAGAATGTAATGAAGTATAAAGAACCAGTCTTGGCTAATGTAGACAGGGGACTTACATACATCAACATGTATCATCCCAAGAGTTCACTAACTCTTTCTTTGTTTCCAATAAACGGAGCTATGGTCATCTTATCTTTGTGACATGACTGGCGAGTTTCACAAGATGTAAATTCAAACTGATTTAAATATGCATCTATATGTAACTCTAGCTAGTCGGGTCGCATTGATATGACCTAGTCTACAATGCCTCAAGAAGGATTCGTTCATTTCTGAACTCTTCCTCTTGTGTGTGTTCCGTATACTAAAGAACTGTAGTTTGATTTAGAACATTAATGCTTTTAGATAACGTGCCTGAACCGATCAACTTTTGATATAGGAAATGTTCAAAACATTATCCAACAATACAAAATTTTATCATTTCTTTACTGATAAAGAGACTGATATGATTTTGTATATCAGGTTCGGTATCTAATAACATTCGTTCAGAATCAATGTATTGTAATACAGGGTGACAGTGACCAACAGACTTGGCTGCAACACTTTCCCCGTTTTCTGCCTCATGAAACTTATCACCCGTTCTCAGTTCTCTACCTATCTGTAGCCCTATGTAATCTGATTACATATCAGGGATCCTGATCTGGTATCACATACCCAGGACGTAAAGGATACTGAGAAACAGTTCTGTATAATGAATACACCCGAAGATGGTGCATCAGCATGCACTCTCTTCGTTTGGGCGGCACGGGAATTCTGGTAATCCCCAATTTCCTGCTCTGTCTTATAACAATTATAAGTTGGAGCGGGACCAACGTTCCCCAGCTCAGTATAACAAGCGGGTTCGGTCAAATATCTGTATTATTATCTTGATTAAGGCGTGATATGGTCGCTACCAGGAGAGAGAGAGAAGAAAACACTCAGCGTGCGCTCTTGCAAGAATAGATTGGTTATAATTTTATCTAATCTGGATGGCTCCCACTGCTTTTTATCAAATCTTCCTTCAAACCCTAAAAGGAAAGACTAGCCGCGATTAATTACACACTACAAGTTCGCCAATCTTTCAGCCAGGCTAGTGTCGGTACTTTGAGGGAGGTCCCCTGTGCTTTCGCACGAACCTAATTACAGTAAACCACGTTTTCCCAGAGGCGTAACCCTGTTGACACCTTTCTAGACACCTACTTGATCGGCTAATTGTAATGTATAAAACTCTCCCAGGAGTAACTCTTACTCGCAGCGGGTATCGGGATCCAACTATCTCATAGAAGGTATGCAATCTCATTGCAAATTTCAACACTTGAAATTCCCGATAATATTTAGCCCCTAACCTCCTATGACCTTGACAAAGGCCAACAAACCATAGGATGCTAGTCAAGTTCAACCCGTCATTTCCTGATTGAATTAAACCCACCCGCACGGCCCTTGACAAAGGCCAACAAGGTCGCACGACTACCCTAACTCAATCTGCATCATATGCATAAGCAGGTAAGCATCAGTTAGCTACCGCACACTGCGCCTTGACAAAGGCCAACAAACGCAGCACGAATACTAACTACTACTTATCTGAAATGACGGAGGGTTACGACAGGTTTTTCTGAAAACCTATTGCGTAATGAACTTGATATCGTTGTAGGATCGAATGAATTTTGAAATGGAGTGTTTTTGAGGCTTTTCTAGTTTTGCTAAAGGAGTCACTCCCGGTGAAGGGATCGTCGGTCCTTTCCTCGTCGAATGAGGTGCGGGATATATCATATATATCGCTGTGCAAAGCAAAAACACTTAAAAGCAATCAAAAGACAAACCGAGTGTGTAGCATCTGCCAGTTATTGCTAAAGGAGTCACTCCCGGTGAAGGGATCTCGGTCCTTTCCTCATCGAATAAGGTGCAGAATATATCACATATACCGCTGTGCAAAGCAAGAACTGTAGCTACCTGTTTTATTTTGAAATTCGATTCTACAACATCTTAGGTTTCTTTTATTTCATTAATCACATTAATGAAGTCCCATCATTTAAATACTTAATCATCACAGATATATACGACGTACACTTATGCCATCCGCATTCGCCTCGATGTCCCCTCGTGCACCGTTAGGTTAGGTAACTAACGGCAGAGCAGGGCAGGGCTAGCACGGGTGTAAAACATAAGTAACGTCTATATAATATATCATATATACTATATACTGTATCTATCACAGAACATCTCATGATCACATCACAGATATCGCAGCAGAAGAATCATATGAAATATTGGTTATACTAGGACGTCCGTGTTTTCAATACGAGCCAGTATAAAACACGGATTCCACGGTCGTGATGAATAGCCAAACCCACACCCCTAGACCCCTACGAGAGCGGCAAGCAACCCTACCAATTCTGGAGTTAGGAGACCCGGACTCGACTCCTCGAGTTGGTCTCCCACTGGACTCCAGAACCCGGTTACTTGTGCCCTCCTCCTTGGGTCTATCCTAGTGCGGAAAAGTAAATAATATACAAGAGGTGACAACTTCCGCAACCTGGAAGCTCCCCAATAAAAGAATATTACATACAAGTTTTTACATGAATGAAAAGGAAAAACACTCATCTCACATAAAAAAACCCCGGCTATTCAAACATGACGATCCAATATAACATATCCAGCAACACATAACATCACATGTCATCAACGTAAGTAAATATGCGCATCCCAATTGTCGTTGACATATAGCAACGAAACCGGCGATATCACATATTACACTTACGGTCACAGAAAAGAAAGTGTAAAACTACAACAGTTGGAATCCGCAACTATCTCAGACATCGCATGCCTGACCAAATGAATTACTTAGACATCGCATGCCTAACAATTATAAACCCCGCATTTTAGTCTCAAAATCGAAAACTCTTTTCAATACCAAGTCGGGCAATTCAACAAGATTCCCGACATCCTGATCGAATGCTCGTCGCAAACTTCAGTAGACGGCCGCACCCCTGATACCGTCGACGAAGTGCACCAAGGCGGAACACCGCTGCCGCGAGCACCCGGATGGATGCTTTCGGCGACGGGGTTCTCCTACAGTCACTTGGTCGGGGCTATGGAGTGAGACTGTCTATAAAGTTTACCCGGCGAATATCCGCGTACGCTACGTGATTGCGACGGACTTTTGATCACATCAAAATTCCGTGGCAACCGATCAAGTGAGACTAAACTGCTATGTTTATAACATTCATTCAGTTATCTCATAACTTATTGTGAATTCCAATTATTGTATCCCATTCCAGATAAACAGAAAATGTTAAACTTTCCGATCGAACAATCGAACACCCAAGTTTTCCCGATACAGATCAACACATGAAATAAGTCTAACAACATTCAGTTCGTACCTCAGTACCAACGGTCCAGCCGTAGAAGGGTCAAGCCAACGCCTCACATGTGGCACGCCGTACTGCCCCAAACCCGAAGGTTCAAAGGGCAGTTCAAGATGGTCACATAATCGAGTTAAGGTTTGTTGTCTTCTAGAGGGACCATCGAGTTACTTGCACTACTTAGAACGTCGTTAAACTACGGAAAAATCCAACACTTGGAAATTTCCCGACAGGGGAAAAATTGGGTATTTATATCCGGTCGAACTTTTTAACATATTCTAAAATTTATCCGGAAAGCCAAATAGACAAAATTTGATACCCCGATCGAAACACCGAATCCCCAAAACAATCCCAGGAAATTCAACTCTTGAATAAATATTAAAAATTCCTAGAAAACTCAGCAGAATTTATCAGGAGTTACTGTGCAAACAAAGTGGGCTGACGTCACCAAGGGGCCGCTGATCAGCCGCAGAAGCCAGAAACTTTTTGAACCGTAATTCTTATTTTTCCCTGCTGAATTTTTTAGCAATTTTTAATTTGGAAAAATCCACTGTTTTCAAAAAAGTACAGAGAGCATATTTTGGGTTTCGGTTTTGGGTCGTTCGGACTTCAAATTCCGTCTACGCTTCGCCTAAGGCTCTAGCTAGGCTCTGATACCACTGTAGGGTTCCTAGGCACCCTAATGAGGTCACACAAGGCATCGAACATGCCAAATTAAAAATTTATGGGTGCCGAGAGACCCGACTACGGATCGTTTGCTAGATGTTTAGGCAAAAATATAATCTAGTTAACACTTAACTAATGAGAAACGGAAATACAACCTTTGTAGATCCGTTCCTCCACCTCCACGGCTCCGAGATGAAGTCCTCTCTGCTGTCCAAATCAAATCCGGGCTCTAGCGTCGACTTCATCGGAGAATAAGCGAGCTAGGTCGTCGATGTCCATGCCGAAGATGATCTACGTCGAGGCATCGCTAAATCAAGCTCTCACTTCACCAAGTCATGAAACATGTGAAGTAAACACACTCTACTACTTGGCAAGAGGTAGAGGATGAAGAAATAGGAGTTGGGTTCAATTTAGAATTGGATTTCTCACTCTTTATCATCAATCACCATTGATGACCTAAGCTTTTCTTCTTGAGTTCAAGGAAGAAGAAGAAGAAAAGATATGATAAGTTAATAGAAAAAGAAAAGAAAATGAATTCTTATCATAAAATTAACCATGGTCAAGTGTAGAGACTAAACTAGGGTTAGTGGGAATGGTTAGGGTTAAGGATGAGATAAGAATGGTTGACTTTATCAAAGCTTCATGAAGCTTCAACTAAAGAACAAATAAAGCCACTATTCTTTTCTCTTTTCCATTTATTTTCCAAAATGTATAAACAAACAAATAAATGAATAAATAAGTAATGGAAAATAAAACCCTAACCACTCTCACAACCATGGTTTAATCTTCACACAAAACACAAGTTAGCATGCATCATCAAACATGATACATACAAGTGCACAAAAATATATCACATATACAATGTGCACAATCCAAGTGAGAAAATCCGTTTAAAGTGAACCAATACTAGTTAGTGCAAAGTAACATATCAAATATATAATTATGCATTAAATCATTAAATCAACACTTGATTCAATGATCCGGTCATGTCGCATACAACCGACTAGTATTCAATGTATCGGCTTATCGAATCAACGCTTGAATCGGTAACTAGGTTATATCGCATACAACCTTTCCGATACATTCATCGCGAGAATGTAATACGGTATCACATACACGTATTATTCTCGGTCCCGCACATATCTCATATGCGCTCCTATTTCGTTTCGCTTGAGCCAGGAAACCTCTGTGTAGGACTCTAAAGACTCGTCAATACGCCGGCAGCAGGCGATGATCATATCAAACACCCACAAGCCGCAAGCGGTCTGCTAAACGTAACGGCCACCCGGGTATTGAGCGATCTGAAGATCGACGAGCAAGCCCGCTCACACTCCAGTGAATCCAACCAGTAACACTACCGTACAGTCCGGTCTGATCGTCTGATATGTCGCATATCTTGCCTAGGGGTGGTAAACGTCAGACCCCAATAGCTCAATAAGTCGTGTCGATATGAGGTCTATAACTGTTCGAGAAACTACTGGTAACACTTACCAGTAAATCTCAGCAACCCTGGCCAGGGATTTCCTGTTATAGCCAATCGAACACAGCGCAACATCAACCCCCTATACCGGGAGAGACGAATCCCCTCCTATCGCTCATTGCCTCCATGTGACTCGGGACTGTACCCAAAAACCACCGTTTTGCACGCCCTCTTGGACGTGGTAAGATGGAAATCAAAGCACAGTGGGAACCACACAAGACTCTATGACGATCTCGGGTCAACAGACTACTAAATACCAGTGTCACCAGAGAACTGCCATCTGACGTGAGGTATAATACCATCTGGGAGTTCTCGGCGAGTCCGTCCAGTGTACCCAGTCTCTACTGAGCACCCGTATATCATCTCTGATGTCAAACACCAATGGATATGGGATCATCCATCGCCCATCTGTATGAGTCGAGAAGGTACACGCTAGTCTACTCTGGTATATCGATGCCCCGTCTCGATATACCCACGACTAGGGACTTTGAAGGATGTACTTATAGACTACCATGTCCCTACTAGTATGATCCGCATCATAGTCCAGGTAGTCAAGTACAGATCCTAAGGGCTTTACCAACATGTAACAGAGAGACAAACAGTATACACGTTAAGGTAAAGATCAACCAGATAGCATACTATCATGTCGAGCAAGAAAGTCCTCCCTATATATGTCCCAGCATCCACTACAATATACATCCTATGTACAGTAATGGCCTCTAGGGCATACATATAACTAACATATTGTATCATACTAGTTTGTATATTACTTAATGGAAGCTTGGGATATTCGCATGTATATAACAGTCTTGCTAAAACATGGTAGTATGCTACTTGGTTTTTCTATCTTAATATGTGTGTATACGTATTGATAGAGCTCTTAAGATCTTGCTTGACTACCAGCGTTGTGATGGCAGTCATACTAGTGGGGGCTGGGTAGTCTACAAGCACATCCTTATTCAGGTCCCTAGTCATAGGATTATCGAGACAGAGCATCGATACTCTGGAGTAGACTAGTGTGTACGCTTCTCATCCCAGTTGGGGAGATGGTCTGTCCCACAGCCGTCAGTACGTCGTACTGGAGATAGTATACAGGTGCTCGTTAGGTTACGGGTACACCGGACAGGACTCACAGGGAACTGTTGGTTGGTTTTATACCAATCGTCAGTTAACAGTTCCCTGGTGACATGAGTACAGCATAGTCCGCAGACTTGACACTGCTACTTCGCCTCGAGTGTGTCCCACTGTTCTTAGATTGCTACCCTACCATGGCTCAAAGGAGTCGTGCAAACAGGTAGCAGTTGGGTGCAGTCCTGAGCACTTGGAGGCAGTGGCGGTTAGACAGGATTCGTCTCTCCCAGTATTGGAAGTTGATATCGCGCTGTGTCAGAGAGCCATTACGCAAAGTCCCTGGCCAGGGCAAGCGAGATTTGCTGGTAGGTTCCAGTAGTTTCTCAGGGTGTAATGGGCTTCACTCCGATACGACTTATACCGCTATTAGGGGACTGACGCTTGCCGCCCCCTAGGCCCGATATGCGATAGTCTTAGACGAACAGACCGGACTGTACGGAGATTGTCACATCAGACTCAGTAGGAGTTCGGATGGGTTTCCTCATCGGCCTTCTTATCGACATCTACCTGGGGACCGTTACGTACAGCTAGTGCCGCATGCGGTCTGTGGTTAAACCCACTGCCAGCGTAGTAGTTGAGTCTCTAGAGTCCCACACAGAGTGTTTCCCTACTGCAGGAGAAACGATATAGAGGTCGTATAGTTTTACGACAAGGGTTCGGACGCATACGTGTGTTTACGCACGTACGACATCCGGACAGTTTTTACTAGCCGGCTTTGGTTTAAGCCAGTTTCTACTATCCGGTTATTGGATTTATACAGTCTAAAGTTTTTCCGTGTTTTCATGGATAGGAAGGGCGTTCTGGTAATTACGCGAGAAGCTTCTAGAAGATGGTGACTTGAGGGTTAAGGTGGCATATGCATTAAATGAGATTAGTGATTCATTTGTGTGATTCATCTATGACATTAATGCATCATAAATGCTTAATGACTCATGGAGATGAATCACACTTTTATATTTATGAAGCATGGTTGTAAATCCTTTATTTTCTTTTATTGGATAAATGATAATGCTTGATATATATTATGATAGATCATTATCTCATCTCATTCTCTTGCTCACTTTCTCTCTCCTCAAGCTCTCTCTCTTCAAACCCTAATCCTCCCCTCTCATGTGTTGAGACCAAGGATTAGAATAAACTACTTAATCCTTAACCATTCTCTATATCACCTAGGTTACTTAGATTAGCGATTTAAGAAACCTAGTTACCTCAAGTTAGAGGTGAAGCTTGTAGTAAAGCTCTCGGGTGGATCATCTACTACATAGAGAAGGCCGGAGAGGACGTGGAGAACGGAAAGACGAAGGACACAGTTCATTAGGTATAATCACTTATCATAGTAGTTAACTCTTCTATGGTTTCTTGTTAGTTATTGTTTTAGCAAAGATTCTCGGTTAGTCGATGTTTACGCTTTAAACAAGATCGTTTTTCATTATTCCGCCTCCCCGCAAGTCGTGGGGTGTTGTACATCGACTTACAGTTGTTACAATACTGAGGTATTGGATGAACAATGGATGGAACCACCTGAAGTTCTGTGAGGAACTTCTTCATCCAGAATGCTTCTTTTGTGGCATCACAAGCAGCTATATACTCCGCTTCCATCGTCGAGTCAGCAACGGTGTCCTTCTTGGAACTCTTCCAGCACATCGCCCCTCCATTAAGGGTAAAGACATAACCTGACATAGACTTAGAGTCATCCTTGTCACTCTGGAAGCTGGAATCAGTAAAAGCCTCGATCTTGAGGTCTTTTCCGCCGTAAACTAAGAACATATCCTTAGTCCTTCTCAGTTACTTGAGAATGTTCTTTACTGCTATCCAGTGCTTCTCCCCTGGGTCTGACTGATACCGGCTTACCACGCTCAGTGCGTAAGCTACATCTGGTCTGGTGCACAACAACGCATACATTATAGAGCCTACCGCAGAAGTGTAGGGTATAATCGACATGCGATCCCTTTCCAAATCAGTCTTGGGAGACATCTCTTTGGAGAGGGTGATTCCGTGACAAGCCGGTAAATTACCGCGCTTAGAATCTTCCATACTGAATCTTTTCAGTATAGTGTTGATATACCTGGACTGCGAAAGTCCCAACATCCTCTTAGATCTATCACGATAGATCTGGATCCCCATAATGTTAGAGGCATCATCCAGGTCTTTCATGGAGAACTTAGGTGACAAGAATCCTTTGACAGATTGTAGCATAGGAATGTCATTTCCTATCAAGAGAATGTCATCCACGTACAAGACGAGGAATACGACAGTTCATGCTATAATTTTACTATATATACATGGTTCATCTGGATTTTTGATAAAGTAATTTTCTTTGACCGTTTCATCAAAACAGATGTTCCAACTCCGCGATGCCTGTTTTAGTCCATAAATGGACTTAAGCAACTTGCATACTTTCCCGCTGCTCCCATTTTGATTGAAACCTTCTGGCTGATCCATATAGACGCACTCTTCTAAATTACCATTTAGAAAAGCCGTCTTTACGTCCATCTGCCAGATCTCATAATCATGGAAGGCGGCAATGGCAAGAAGGATCCGAATGGATTGGAGCATAGCCACTGGAGAAAAAGTTTCGTCATAGTCCAAACCAGGTCTTTGACGAAAACCCTTTGCAACAAGTCTAGCCTTATAGGTTTCCTCCTGTCCATCTACACCAATCTTTTTCTTGAAGATCCACTTGCATCCTATGGGTTTTACCCCATCTGGAGCAAAGTCCAAAGTCCATACTTTGTTGGTGTACATGGACTCCATCTCGGTCCGCATTGCATCCAGCCATCTTACTGAGTCGCCGCTCTGGATGGCCTGCTGGAAGCTAGTAGGTTCATCATAATCAATGACGCAATCCTCTCTATCCCCGTCTATGAGAAAACTGTAGTATCTCTCAGGCGGATGAGACGGCCTACTACTCCTGCGGAGGGGTGCGGGAATGTCCTGTTCTTCTTGAACTTCTGGTTCTACCAAACTTTCAGTAGTAGTTTGTGGTTCTGGAATTTCTTCCAGTTCTATTACGCTCCCACTTGTTTCCTTTTCTAAAAACTGCTGTTCTATAAAATGGGCATTACGAGAAACAAAAACCTTTTGTTCCTCTGCGTAATAGAAAAAATACCCCTTGGAGTTCTTTGGATACCCACAAACTTACACTTTACTGATCGTGCCTCGAGTTTGTCTGCATGCTGCTTTTTAACAAAAGCTGGACATCCCCATATCTTCAGATACTGAAGATAGGGTTTCTTCCCACTCTACATCTGATATGGTGTGGTGGGCACAGTCTTGGTAGGAGCCCTGTTCAAAAGATATGCAGCTGATTCTAGTGCATAACCCCAGAAAGATCGTGGTAACTCAGCATTACTCATCATAGAACGTACAATATCCAATAGGGTTCGGTTCCGTCTTTCCGATACACCGTTATGCTGTGGAGTGTATGGAGGTGTAAGCTGAGAGAGAATTCCATTCTCTTTTATGTAACCCAGGAACTCGGCACTTAAGTATTCACCACCTCGATCAGATCTCAGTGTCTTGATACTTTTGCCGGTTTGGTTTT
Organism: Agapanthus africanus; assembly: GCA_030015575.1. Taxonomy (NCBI): domain Eukaryota; kingdom Viridiplantae; phylum Streptophyta; class Magnoliopsida; order Asparagales; family Amaryllidaceae; genus Agapanthus; species Agapanthus africanus. The sequence continues at coordinate 449,532,435 of CM057341.1, read as the reverse complement.
TCTACTTCATTCTTATATTCTTGGAATTTCTCAAAGGCTTCGGATTTATGTTTCATTAAGAAAATGAATCCATACCTAGAGTAATCATCCGTAAAAGTAATGAAATATGAAAAACCTCCTCTTTCATGTGTATACATTGGACCACATACATCGTTGTGTATGAGTCCTAAGAGCTCGCTCGCTCTTACTCCATGTCCAGTGAATGGATTCTTTGTCATCTTTCCTTTGAGACAAGATTGACAAGTGGCATAAGATTGATATTCGAACGGATCCAAATATCCTTCTCTATGTAACATAGTTAACCTTGTTTCATTGATGTGACCTAGTCTACAATGCCATAAGAAAGCTTGATTTATATCTGGAAACATTCTTTTTAGTGTGTTCTAGACATTAAAAATTTGTAATTGGTTTAACATATATATACCGTTATCTAGTGTACTGGACCCAATCAATCCATGATTAAGGTAGATGTTAACAACATCGCTTACAAACGTGAAATCATAACCTTCTTTTGATAACAACGATACTGATATGATATTACACGTTTAACTGGGTACACAAAAACAGTTGTGCAAAACCAAAATATGTCTACTTGTCAATCCAAGATGATAATCCCCTACGGACACAGCACTCACGCTAGCTCCGTTAGCAACCTGGAGGGTCATATCACCAACCTTCAGCACTCTACGGTTTCTCAGTACCTGCAACGAATTGCATATATGAGATACTGATCCCGTATCCAATAACCAGGAAGTAGAGTTGATTGACAGATAATTTTCAATTACAAACACACCTGAAGTCGAAGCCACAGCTTGCTTCGGGTCCTGGTTCTTGGTGATCCAAGCTTTGCAATCTTTCTTCCAATGGCCTTTCCTACGACAGTGGAAGCATTCTTCCTTTTCCACTACTGGCACCGCAACCTTTGCCTTCCCCTTGACTCCCACCTTACCAATGTAAGTCCGCGGCGGCGCCCCGGCCGTCGATCCGACGCCGGAAACGCGGAAACAAAAACTTTGCAAAACTTGCAACCGGCACCACCGCGCACTTTTCACCCGGATCGGGCCATTAACCTAGCAACTAGCAAACTAAAATATGGGTAGAGAAGTATACCAAGCGATCCGTGTCCTTCGGTCTTCGTCTCCACTCCGATCTCCCGCGGATACTTCGTCCGTCACCTCCTCGTCGAAACGGGCACCACGTAGCCGGAATCTTTTACGGGCTCCCACCTCTTAACCGAGGCAACTCGGACGCGAAGTTGGCTAGCTGACGCGTCCAAGGGATGCTATAGAATAGTGTAGAATGCTTGTCTCTTTTGGGGTTAGAAGTTGCCATGGATGTGGAGGTGAGAAAAAGCTTTGGAAGAATGATGGTGTATATATTTTTCAAGCATGGAAAAATGATATGAATTTCTTTCCCTCATCCAAAGTGAAAACTCTCTCTCTCTCTCAAGAATAGTGGCCGGCCCTCTTATGGAATGGGAGGAGAAAAAATTCACAATAAGAAAATGTCAAGATTAGCATGGAAAAAGGTCACACTTCATTCTCATCTAAATCCACTCACAAAACCATCACAAGATAAGCAATGGAAATGACCATAATAGAATATCATCATGATGCTAGTCTCATCATAATGCTACAAAAGCAATAAAGCCCCTCACAACAAAGTTAATTGCAAACTTGCAATTAACCCCCTCCAACGAAAAGTCCGGCCGAGAAGGAACAAAGAAAAACCGGCCGGAACGGAATGCAAACTGGCAACTTCAGAAAATGGATCCCGTAATAAATTACAGGAAAACCCAACTACTGCAAATACATGCCCGCATTTGTATTCCCACTGAACACAAATGCTAAGAGACAAAACTACACTATCTAATACTAGGATCCGGCTTAAGCCAAAGCCGGCTAGTAAAAAAACCGTCCGATCACGATCCGTGCAATACCGCACGTATCTGATCGAACCCTGCCATATCTCCATACGGCCTCAACAGCGTTTCGCCCGAAACATGAGTAACTGAGTGTGGTGGACTCTAAAGACTCGTCAATACTATGGCTGTGGATTTAACCACTAGCACGTCAGAGGTATAAGCCAATACGTAACGGGCTACCAGATACTGACTAAAAGGGACATCGATGAGCGAACTCATCCTGACACCCTACTGAGCCTGTCAGTGACAATATCCGTACAGTCCGGTCCGTTCGTCTACGAGCATCGCATGGCGGGCCTAGGGGGTTGGTAAAAGTCAGACCCCCAATAGCGGTACAAGTCGTGTCGGAGTGTAGCCCAGAACACCCTGAGATACTACTGGAATACCTACCAGCAAATCTCCTGCTTTGGCCAAGGACTTTTCATGTTCTGGCTCTCCTAGACACAGCGCGACCTCACCCCCAATACCGGGAGAGACGAACCCCTGCAGATCCGCTCACTGCCTCCATGTGGCTCGGGACTGTACCCAACTAAAACCTGTTTGCACGACTCCTTTGAGCCGTGGTAGGGTAGTAATCAAAGCACAGTGGGAACTCACACGAGACAAATGACGATCTCAGGTCGATGAACTAACCTGTACACATGTCACCAGGGAACTGATATCTGACGTCTGGTATAATCCCAACTAGCAGGTTCCCGGCGAGTCCTGTCCGGTGTACTCATAACCCAATGAGCACCTGTATACATCTTAGGTGAACCAACTGACACCAGTGTAGGGTTCCTAGGCACTCTCAAGAGGTCTCACAAGGCATCAACCATGCCAATTTCAAAAATTATGGGTGCCGAGAAACCCTAATACGGATCGTTGACTAGAAGTTTAGGCGATATGTGAATCTAGTTAACAACTTAACTACAAGAAGAGAGATACAACCTTTTTAGATCCGGTTATCCTCTTCCTTAGCTCCATGTAGGCATCCTCTCGCTGTCCATCTCGAATACCGAACTCATACGTCGGCTTCGTCGGAGATTTGGGCGGACTAGGTCGTCGGCTTCGTGCCGAAGATGATCTACGTCGAGGCATCACAAGTTCAAGCTCCGACTTCAAAAATTTGTGAAACTTGTGAAGAAAACACCCAAAACAACTTGGCAAGAGGTAGAGGGTGAAGAAATAGGAGGTGGGTTCACTTTAGAATTGGATTTCTCACTTTGGAACTCAAGTTGCCATTAATGGCATCAAGCCTTTTCTTTTGAAGATGAAGAAGAAGATGAAGCTAGAATTATGATAAGTGTTGAGTTAAAATGAATAATAATTCAATACTTATCATAAGCTAACTATAGTTAAGTGTAGAGAATAGACCATGGTTACTTGGATGAGTTAGGGTTAAGCATGAAGACAAGAATGGTTACAAAAGTCAAAGCTTCATGAAGCTTCAACTTAAAACAAAGAAAGCCACCATTCTCATCATAATCCTTTTCAAATAAATAAATAAATAAATAAATGAATATGCAAAACCCTAATCAACACTTAACCATGGTTTTAATTCTTTACACTTAACAAAATGATCAAGTATCATCAAACATGATACAAATATGTGCACAAAAGTATATCACATATACTTCTTGCACATCAAGTGAGAAAATCCATATAAAGTGAACCAATACTAGTTAATGCAATGCAATATATCAAATATATAATTATACATTAAATCATTAAATCAACATTTGATTCAATGATCCGGTCATGTCGCACATAACCGACTAGAATCCAATGTATCGATTTATCGAATCAATGATTCGATAACTAGGTCATATCGAATATAACCAATCGAAACATATATCGCGAGAATGAAATGCGGTATCACATACACGCATTATTCTCGGTTCTGCACATATCTCATATGCGCTCCTATTTCGTTTCGCTTGAGCCAGGAAACCTCTGTATAGGACTCTAAAGACTCGTCAATACGCCGGTAGCAGATGATGATCATATCAAGCACCCACAAGCCGCAAGCGGTCTGCTAAACGTAACGGCCATCCGGGTATTGAGCGATCAGAAGATCGACGAGCTAGCCCGCTCACACTCCTGTGAATTCAACCAGTAACACTTATCGTACAGTCCGGTCTGTTCGTCTGATATGTCGCATATCAAGTCTAGGGGTGGTAAACGTCAGACCCCAATAACCGATAAGTCGTGCCGATATGAGGCTCATAACGGGTCGAGAAACTACTGGTAACACTTACCATCAAATCTCTGATCAGCCCTGGCCAGGGACTTCCCTGTTACGGCCAATCGAGCACAGCGCAACATCAACCCCCAATACCGGGAGAGACGAAACCCCTCATATCGCTCATTGCCTCCATGTGACTCGGGACTGTACCCAAAGACCACCGTTTTGCATGCCCTCATGGACGTGGTAAGGTGGAGATCAAAGCACAGTGGGAATCACACAAGACTCTATGACGATCTCGGGTCTACAGACTAACCTGTACAAGTGTCACCTGAGAACTGCCATCTGACGTGAGGTATAATACCATCTGGGAGTTCTCGGCGAGTCCGTCCAGTGTACCCAGTCTTCACTGAGCACCCGTATACCCTCTCTGATGTCAAACACTAATGGATATGGGATCATCCATCGCCCATCTCATGGGTCGAGAAGCATATACGCTAGTCTACTCTGGTATATCGATGCCCCGTCTCGATACACCCACGACTAGGGACCTTGAAGGATGTACTTATGGACTACCATGTCCCCACTAGTATGATCTGCATCATAGTCCAGGTAATCAAGTACACATCCTAAGGGCTTTACCAACATGTAACTATAAGACAGTTTAAAGAGACTAATGTACATGTTAAGATAAAGAGTAACCAGATAGCATACTATCATATCGAGCAAGAAAGTCATCTCTATATATGTCCAAGCATCCAATATAATATACATCATCTGTACAATACTGGCCTCTAGGGCATACATACAACTAACAATCTCCCACTTGCACTAGGGCCAGCTGCTGTAGTATTGCATACCGAGCATCCCGAAGAGTCTCTCAAACTGTATCTGGGGAATGGCCTTCGTGAGTGGATCCGCCGTGTTGTTCTTCGTGTCAACCCTCCTGACCTCGATCTCCCGGCGATCAACTATCTCCCGGATCAGGTGATACCGCCTCAGAATATGCCTGGATCGCTGATGGGACCTGGGTTCCTTGGCCAAAGCCACCGCTCCATTGTTATCGCAATACAAAGTTATTGGATGCTCAATGGATGGAACCACTCTAAGTTCAGTAATGAACTTCTTGATCCAGACAGCCTCTTTGGCAGCATCGTTGGCAGCGATGTATTCAGCCTCCATCGTCGAGTCTGCCATGGTTTCCTGCTTGGAACTCTTCCAACAAACCGCCCCTCCGTACAGGGTAAAGACAAATCCCGACTGCGACTTAGAGTTGTCCTTATCACTCTGGAAGCTCGAATCGGTAAAGGACTACACTTGGAGTTCTCCGTTACCATACACCAAGAGCATCTCTTTAGTCCTTCGTAAGTACTTGAGAATGCTCTTCACAGCTGTCCAGTGACTCTCTCCAGGATCAGCTTGATACCTGCTCACTACACTTAGTGAGTATGCAACATCGGGTCTGGTACATAGCATCGCATACATGATAGAGCCTACAGCTGAAGCATAGGGTATCCCTTGCATGCGAGCTCTCTCCAAATCAGTCTTGGGAGACATCTCTTTGGAGAGAGTGACTCCAGAGATCGTGGGCAAGTTCCCATGCTTGGATTCTTCCATACTAAACCTCTTTAGTATGGTGTCAATGTACCTGGATTGGGACAATCCCAATATCCGTTTGGATCTATCTCTATAGATCCTGATTCCCAATATGCAGGAGGCATCACCAAGATCTTTCATTGAGAATCTTTGTGATAAGAAGAGCTTGACCGATTGCAGCATAGGAATATCATTTCCTATCAAGAGTATGTCGTCCACGTACAATACGAGGAAGACAACCTTACTCCCTGCCACCTTCTTGTAAATACAAGGTTCATCTGGGTTTTTGACGAAATCAAACTCTTTGATAACGACATCAAAGCAGATGTTCCAACTCCGCGATGCTTGCTTTAATCCATAAATGGATTTAAGCAGCTTGCACACCTTGCCGCTGCTCCCACTGTCTACGAAGCCCTCTGGCTGAGTCATGTACACGCACTCTTCTAAATCACCATTTAGAAAGGCGGTCTTAACATCCATTTGCCAGATTTCGTAATCATGATATGCAGCGATGGCAAGCATGATCTAGATGGATTTAAGCATAGCCACTGGAGAAAAGGTCTCGTCATAGTCCACACCTGGTCTTTGACGAAAACCCTTTGCTACAAGTCTAGCTTTGAAAGTCTCCACTTTCCCATCTACACCAAGTTTCTTCTTGAAGATCCACTTGCTCCCGATGGGTTTTACCCCTTCAGGAGCAACTTCCAAAGTCCATACATTGTTGATGTACATGGATTCCATCTCGGACCGTATAGCATCCAGCCATTTCACTGAGTCCCTACTCGTGATGGCCTGCTCGAAGCTAGTTGGGTCATCATCCTCCATGATGCAATCCTCGCTCCCTCCATCCATAAGAAAACCGTAGTATCTCTCAGGTTGGCGAGGAACCCTACTAGATCGGCGGAGTGGCTGGGGTTCATCGGGAACTACGGAATCCTCTGGTTCCACCAGATCTTCTGTTGTAGCTTCTGCAGCTGGAACCTCTTCCAGTTCTACCTCATGACCACTAATCTCTTTTTCAAGAAATTCCTTTTCTAAAAAGGTGGCATGCCGAGAAACAAACACTCTTTGTTCCTCAGGGTGGTAGAAGATATACCCTTGAGAATTCTTGGGATATCCTACAAATTTGCATAGAACAGACCGTGCCTCGAGTTTCTCCGGATTTTGTCGTTTGACATAGGCAGGACAACCCCATATCTTAACATAGTTAAGACTTGGTCTCTTTCCTTTCCATATCTCATATGGAGTGGTAGGCACAGATTTGGTTGGGACCATATTCAATAGATGTATGGCTGTCTCAAGCGCATACCCCCAGAAGGAAATAGGTAACTCAGCTGTGCTCATCATAGAGCGCACCATATCTAATAGGGTGCGGTTCCTCCGTTCTGATACACCGTTGTGCTGTGGTGTATATGGAGGAGTCAGCTGAGAGAGAATCCCATTCTCTTTTAGGAAGTCCAGGAATTCATTGCTCAAGTATTCACCTCCTCGATCAGATCGAAGGATTTTAATACTTTTTTCCGGTTTGGTTCTCGACTTCTTGTTTATATTCTCTAAATTTCTCAAAAGCTTCAGACTTGTGTCTTATTAAGTACACATGTCCGTATCTTGAGAGATCGTCAGTGAATGTAATGAAGTACGAAGAACCATCCCTGGAATGTGTAGACATTGGACCGCATACATCACTATGTACTAGTCCTAAGAGTTCAGTAACTCTTTCTCCGTATCCCGTAAACGGAGTTTTGGTCATCTTGCCTTTGAGACATGACTGGCAAGTGTCATAAGATGAAAATTCGAATGGTTTCAAATATCCATCCTTATGCAACTTAGCCAGTCGTGTCGCATTGATGTGACCCAGTCTACAATGCCATAAGAAGGATTCGTTCAGTTCTGAACTCTTCCTCTTGTGTGTGTTTGTTATGTTCAGAACTGTTGATTGCTTTAGAACATAAATGCCATTGCACAACGTGCCTGATCCAACCAACTTTTGGTTACGGAAAATGTTCATAACATTGTCCTGTAATACAAAATTATATCCCTCTTTACTAAATAAAGAAACTGATATAATGTTGCATATCAGGTTCGGCATGTTCATTCGTTCAGAACCAATGTATTACCAGTTGGTAACACAAGGTGATATTCCCCGACAGTCTTAGCTGCAACAATTGCACCATTTCCAACTCTGATGTCTTTATCAGCTTCTCCAAGTTCTCTAGCTTTCTTAAGCCCATGTAACTAATTACATATATGGGATCCTGACCCGGTATCTAATACCCAGGACGTGGAGCAAATGGAGAAACAATTCTCTGTAACGAACACACCCGAAGAAAATGCATCAACATGTACTTTCTTCATCCGGGTGGCATGGGAATCCTGGTATTCCCCTATATCCAGTTCATTCCTATAACTCTTATAAGAAAGAACGGAACCAACGTTCCCCAGCACAGAATAACATGCGGGTTTGGTCAATACATCCATATTATTATCTTTATTAGGGCATGAAATGGTCGCTACCTGGAGAGAGAGAGAAGAAAACACTTTAGCGTAAGCTCGTGCAAGATCAGATTGGTTGTTATCTTATCTAATCAGGATGGCTCCCACTGTTTTTATCAAATCTTCCTTCAAACCCTAAAAGGAATGACTAGCCGGGATTAATTACACACTACAAGTTCGCCAATCTTTCAGCCAGGCCAGTGTCGGTACTTTGAGGGAGGTCCCCCGTGCTTTCGCACGAACCTAATTAATGTAAACCTCGTTTTCCCAGAGGCGTAACCTCGTTAACACCTTTCTAGACACCTACTTGATCGGCTAATTGTAATGTGTAAAACTCTCCCAGGAGTAACTCTTACTCGCAGTGGGTATCGGGATCCAACTATCTCATAGAAGGTATGCAATCTCATTGCAAATTTCAACACTTGAAATTCCCGATAATGCTTTTGCCCCTAGCGTGCTATGACCTTGATGAAAGCCAACAAAACACAGCCCGCTAGTCAAGTTCAACCCGTACATTTCTTGACTGAATTAAACCCACCCGCACGACCCTTGACGAAAGCCAACAAAGCCGTACGACTACCCTAATCCAGTCGCATCATATGCAGCAGATAAACAGCACATAGCTACCGCACACTACACCTTGACGAAAGCCAACAAATGTAGCACGAATACTATATGTAATTTATCTGAAATGACGGAGGGCTACGACAGGTTTTTCTGAAAACCTATTGCGTAATGAACTTGATATCGTTGTAGAATCAAATGAAGTTTTGAAATGGAGTGATTTCGAAGCTTTTCTAGTTTTGCTAAAGGGGTCACTCCCGGTGAAGGGATCGTCGGCCCTTTCCTCGTCGAATGAGGTGCGGGATATATCATATATATCACTGTGCAAAGCAAAACTCAAAAACAATCAAAAGCAAATCGAGTGTGTAGCATCTGCCAGTTATTGCTAAAGGAGTCACTCCCGGTGAAGGGATCTCGGTCCTTTCCTCATCGAATAAGGTGCAGGGTATATCATATATACCGCTATGCAAAGCAAGAACTGTAGCTACCTGTTTTGTTTAAAATTTGATTCTACAACATCTTAGGTTTCTTTTCTTTCATTAATCACATTAATGAAGTCCCATCATTTAAATACCTAAACATCATAGATAAATACGACGTACACTTATGCCATCCGCATTCGCCTCGATGTCGCCTCGTGCACCGTTAGGTTAGGTAACTAACGACAGAGCAGGGCAGGGCTAGTGCGGGTGCAAAACATAAGTAACGTCTATATAATATATCATATATACTATATATAGTATCTATCACAGAACATCACATGATCACATCACAGATATCGCAGCAGAAGAAACATATGAAACATTGGATATACTAGGACGTCCGTGTTTTCAATACGAGCCAGTATAAAACACGGATTCCACGGTCGTGATGAATAGCCAATCCCAAACCCCTAGACCCCTACGAGAGCGGCAAGCAACCCTGCCAATTCTAGGGTTAGGAGACCCGGACTCGACTCCTCGAGTTGGTCTCCCACTGGACCCCAGAACCCGGTTACTTGTGCTCCCCTCCTTGGGTCTATCCTAATGCAGAAAAGTAAATAATATACAAAAGGTGACATCTTCCGCTACCTGGAAGTGTCCCAAATAAAAGAATATTACATACAAGTTTTTACATGAATGAAAAGGAAAAACACTCATCTCACATAAAAAACCCCGGCTATTCAAACACGACGATCCAATATAACATATCCAGCAACACATAACATCACATGCCATCAACGTAAGTAAACATGCGTATCCCAATTGTCATTGACATAGAGCAACGAAACCGGCGATATCACATATTACACTTACGGTCACAGAAAAGAAAGTGTAAAACTACAACAGTTGGAATCCGCAACCTCTTTAGACATCACATGCCTAATCAAATGAAATACTTAGACATCACATGCCTAACAGTTATAAACCCTGCATTTTAGTTCCATTATCGAAAACTCTTTTCAATATCACGTGAGACTAAACCGCTAGATTTATAACATTCATTCAGTTATCTCATAACTGTTTGTGAATTCCAATTATTGTATCCTATTCCGGATAAATTGAAAATGTTAAACTTTCCGATCGAACAATCAAACACCCAAGTTTTCCCGAAACCGTTCAACACATGAAATAGGTTGAATGACATTCGCTTCATGCCTCAGTACCAACGGTCCAGCCGTAGAAGGGTCAAGCCAACGCCTCACATGTGGCACGCCGTACTGCCCCAAACCCGAAGGTTCAAAGGGCAGTTCAAGACGGTCACATAATCGAGTTAAGGTTTGTTGTCTTCTAGAGAGACCATCGCGTTACTTGCACTACTCAGAACGTCTTTAAACCATAGAAAGATCCAACACTTGGAAATATTCCGGCAGGGGAAAAGTTGGGTATTTTCATCCGGTCGAACTTTTTAACATATTCTTAAAATATCCGAAAAACACATAGACGAAATTTGATAATCCGATCGAACTATCGAAGCTCCAAAACAACCCCAGAAAATGCAACTCTGGAATAAATTTTAAAAATTCCCAGGAAAACCAGCACTATCAATTAGGAGTTACTGTATAAAATATATTGAATAAGGAGGCCGTACGACCGCGGAACCGCCGCACGAGCCATGCTCGTGCCGCGGAACCGCGGCGGTTTGATGGAGTTCGGCACACGAAATTCACAGTAACTTTAAAAATCACCTGCTGATTTTTCTGCATATTTTTAATATTGAAAAATCCCGATTTTTAAAAATTGGACAGAGAGCATTTTGTGAGTTAGGGTTTCGTTTCGTTCGGGTTTCAAACGTCGTCTAGACTTCGCCTAATGCTCTAGCTAGGCTCTGATACCACTGTAGGGTTCCTAGGCACTCTCAAGAGGTCTCACAAGGCATCAACCATGCCAATTTCAAAAATTATGGGTGCCGAGAAACCCTAATACGGATCGTTGACTAGAAGTTTAGGCGATATGTGAATCTAGTTAACAACTTAACTAAAAGAAGAGAGCTACAACCTTTGTAGATCCGGTTTCCGGTTATCCACTTCCTTAGCTCCATGTAAGCATCCCCTCACTGTCCATCTCGAATCCCGAACTCATACGTTGGCTTCATCGGAGATTTGGGCGGACTAGGTCGTCGGCTTCATGCCGAAGATGATCTACGTCGAGGCATCACAAGTTCAAGCTCCGACTTCACAAATTTGTGAAACTTGTGAAGAAAACACCCAAAACAACTTGGCAAGAGGTAGAGGGTGAAGAAATAGGAGATGGGTTCACTTTAGAATTGGATTTCTCACTTTGGAACTCAAGTTGCCATTAATGGCATCAAGCTTTTTCTTTTGAAGATGAAGAAGAAGATGAAGCTAGAATTATGATAAGTGTTGAGTTAAAATGAATAATAATTCAATACTTATCATAAGCTAACTATAGTTAAGTGTAGAGAATAGACCATGGTTACTTGGATGAGTTAGGGTTAAGCATGAAGACAAGAATGGTTACAAAAGTCAAAGCTTCATGAAGCTTCAACTTAAAACAAAGAAAGCCACCATTCTAATCATAATCCTTTTCAAATAAATAAATAAATAAATGAATATGCAAAACCCTAATCAACACTTAACCATGGTTTTAATTCTTTACACTTAACAAAATGATCAAGTATCATCAAACATGATACAAATATGTGCACAAAAGTATATCACATATACTTCTTGCACATCAAGTGAGAAAATCCATATAAAGTGAACTAATACTAGTTAATGCAATGCAATATATCAAATATATAATTATACATTAAATCATTAAATCAACATTTGATTTAATGATCCGGTCATGTCGCACATAATCGACTAGAATCCAATGTATCGATTTATCGAATCAATGATTCGATAACTAGGTCATATCGAATATAACCAATCGAAACATATATCGCGAGAATGAAATGAGGTATCACATACACGCATTATTCTCGGTCCTGCACATATCTCATATGCGCTCCTATTTCGTTTCGCTTGAGCCAGGAAACCTCTGTGTAGGACTCTAAAGACTCGTCAATACGCCGGTAGCAGATGATGATCATATCTAGCACCCACAAGCCGCAAGCGGTCTGCTAAACGTAACGGCCATCCGGGTATTGAGCGATCAGAAGATCGACGAGCTAGCCCGCTCACACTCCTGTGAATCCAACCAGTAACACTTACCGTACAGTCCGGTCTGTTCGTCTGATATGTCGCATATCAAGTCTAGGGGTGGTAAACGTCAGACCCTAATAACCGATAAGTCGTGCCGATATGAGGCTCATAACGGGTCGAGAAACTACTGGTAACACTTACCAGCAAATCTCTGATCAGCCCTGGCCAGGGACTTCCCTGTTACGGCCAATCGAGCACAGCGCAACATCAACCCCCAATACCGGGAGAGATGAAACCCCTCCTATCGCTCATTGCCTCCATGTGACTCGGGACTGTACCCAAAGACCACCGTTTTGCACGCTCTCATGGACGTGGTAAGGTGGAGATCAAAGCACAGTGGGAATCACACAAGACTCTATGACGATCTCGGGTCTACACACTAACCTGTACAAGTGTCACCTGAGAACTGCCATCTAACGTGAGGTATAATACCATCTGGGAGTTCTCGGCGAGTCCGTCCAGTGTACCCAGTCTTCACTGAGCACCCGTATACCCTCTCTGATGTCAAACACCAATGGATATGGGATCATCCATCGCCCATCTCATGGGTCGAGAAGCATATACGCTAGTCTACTCTGGTATATCGATGCCCCGTCTCGATACACCCACGACTAAGGACCTTGAAGGATGTACTTATGGACTACCATGTCCCCACTAGTATGATCTGCATCATAGTCCAGGTAGTCAAGTACACATCCTAAGGGCTTTACCAACATGTAACTATAAAACAGTTTAAAGAGACTAGTGTACATGTTAAGATAAAGAGTAACCAGATAGCATACTATCATATCGAGCAAGAAAGTCATCTCTATATATGTCCAAGCATCCAATATAATATACATCATCTGTACAATACTGGCCTCTAGGGCATACATACAACTAACAACCAGTGGCTTGTGAGACCGGCCACCGCCCCTCGTCGGGGTCTCGACTGTATACACTAGTCTACTCCGGAGTATCGATGCCCTGTCTCGAAACTCCCACGACTAGGGACCTTTTAAGGATGTGCTTATGGACTCCAGCTCTCACTTATATGATCGCCCTCATACTGCTGGTAGTCAAGCAAGAATCCTAGGGGCTCTATCAACGTGTAACAGTGACTCGTAAAGTCACCTAAAGCAGTACACGATGACAAAGATAAACCAGATAGCATACTATCATCTTGAGTAAGACTGTCCTACCGGGATAGGTCCTCCCTCAATCATTGCAATCACGTTCCTGTGATCCAATAATTGACTCTGAGGGCACTATCTCCAACAATCTCCCACTTGCACTCAAGGCTAATTATTGCGATGTCGCATACTCACAGCCCGTGTGATACCGAACACCCAACTCCTCTACTAGTCAGTCTCACAAAGCTCGTTTGCGAAACTATTGCGTTCGGGGAATAGCCTCAGTGAGTGGATCCGCTCTGGTGTTTCTTTCTATGTCTCTCTATATCTCAAGTGCGGAGAAAGCCATCTCCTGAAATGAGCAATACCTGTCTTAGAATGTTTGGATGTCTGATGGGACCTAGCTCATAAATGAACTCCAAATCCAAACTTCTTAGACTGTATCGTCAACTGAACTTAATCAGTATCCTGCGCCATACCTTCCCTCAGTATCCACCTGGACTACCTGTCCAAAATACCGCCCCTCGTCGGAGGGAAAACTAAAACTCTAATGGCCACTCTGCCATCCAGGTCATTTTGGAAGCCTGGAATGATAACCGTCTCCAAAAAGAGGCTGCCGTTATCAATTTCCTAGAACATCCACTTATGTTCTAAAACTGCTTCCGACTGTTTCCCCAGGATTGGATCAATATCAACTTATTGCATCTACTTCAAGAACAACATCTGGTGTGGTACTTGACATTTCATGATTGACTCAATTGCCTAAGCAAGTGATCTGTCAATCATACGTATCCCTCTCCCCTTTAGTCTGTAAGACACCTTTAGAGAGGGTGACTCCATCACCTGCAGGTATACTACCGTGCCAGGAGTCGTCCATTCTAAATACTCTTAGAATGCGGTCAAAGTACCCGAATTGGGAAACCACCCAAATCTAGATCTAAAACCTTAGATCCAGTAACCAGAATGTCTGATATAAGATCCAAGTCCTATGTGGAGAAACCACTGTGTGACGACCAAAGTATAACCGATTGTAGTATAGGAATATCACTTCCTACTCTGTGTATGTCATCAAATACCAGGACATCACACCCTACTACCTTCTTAACAGATCCATCCCCTATTCTGATGAAGTCAAATCTATGACTGTCACATCAGAAATAGATGATCTATCTCCACTATATCTGCTTTAGTTTATAAATAGACATAAGCCTGATGTCCACCAATGCTTCCGCTGCTCCCACTGACTACGACAACCCTCTGGCAGAGTCATATAGGCGTACACTTCTAAAGCCAGTTTAGAACGACGCTATACTCATCCTCCTGCCGGGTCTCACAGTCTGGAACAACAGCAATGGCAAGTCTGGGTAAACAAGAACCTCCCTGCCACCGTCCTTGAGCATACCGAAGTACCTCTCGAGTGCCTGAGGTTACCCACCATATCTGCGGAGTGGCCAATGGAATGTCAAACCAGATTGAATCTTTAGGTTCTTATCAAATCTTCAGTAATCGTTTACGGTTCTGGAATCACTTCCAGTTCTACCATACTCCCACTACTGTTTTCTGAAAAAATCCATTTTTATTAAAACTGTGGCGAGTCAAGAACAATAAGACAATTGATCTTCCAGATGGTAGAAAGTCAACCCTCGTCATAGCCCGGGTCAACCCACAAACAGCCACTACTGAAACGTGCCTTGAGTTGTCCAGAGTCTGGTTTTAAGCATAAGCCGGACAACTCCACGTATCTTAACAATGTCAAGATATGAACTGTTCTATATCCAAGAAACAGAGGCACTGATTTAATTGAACCAGATTCAAATCATGCAGCTGTCTCCAGTGCATGTCAAGTAAATGGAAGGAGGCCGATCAGCGTTACTCAACTTAGGAACACTTCCAATTATGAGTAACCTGAAAATGAAGCTAGTTCTCTTAATCATTACTATCAACTGAATACCATACACAAGTATCTACATCTTCGATCATCTTGAAGAATCCCGATACTTGCAACACCTGGTTCTCTACTTTATTCATATACCTATAACTTCTCAAAACTTGGACTTTGTGTTTCTACGAAACACTTTTCTAAGAACTAGAGAAGTCATAAGTAAGCTGAATATAGTACGAGTACCTACCCCTCTGTCCTAATGGACACTGGACAATATACAATACTCTGTATAAGTCCCCTGAGTTTAATAACTCATTCACTGTGTGTCGTAGGTTGAAAACTGTACTTATGGTTATGAAGAATCACACCGCTGTTGAATGCTCCTTACCTAACCATCCCCTGATATAGGTAAATGTCATAGACATAATTTCAAAAAGGTATATCTCACTCTATAAAAATAGACGTACAGATATATTAATTTGAAATTGGGGCATAACAACGGATATTCAAAACCAAATATTTGCCGACCGGCAAACAACCCAGGTGACTTCCTCAAATATCACCAATTACAACGAATCCCGATATAATGAGGATGGTCACCCAATTCCCAATAACTTACTCCCACTCATCATCTGTAAAACCATACAGACGTGAGAATTCTACCTGGTAAATACCTACCCTGGAGTAAGTGTCTAATTGGGAAATCAGTTTTCCTTTAACAGTACACAGTGAAACTGAAACATTGAACTGTTTCGACGGGGTATCCCGGTATTCCAAGTAATGCCTCTTCCATTATCCAGATTCACGACTGTAACCGTATATATCTTTGCCACTTCTCCAAATCCCTTTATATGTCTTTAGTCATTATCTTCTGTACACCCCTTTAGGCCAATTGGTTTTCTTCCTTCCCTACCGTTCGGCACCAGCCTATGGTTTGGAAGAAGATTATCCAATAAGCATAATAGGTGTACTGTCCTAATCCTAGGAGCACTCGCAATGCGAGAGAAGGTGAAGATAAAAGACACCTGAATGAACTTTATTCCTATTTCTCCTGAACCAGGATCCATCCCCGAACTGGAACAAGTTCCTTTCGAGTTCGTATATAACCATACGATGGATTATCCAATAAACTTGGGATCTTCGTAGTGATACGGAGTGTCCTGGAGAAATACAAAGGTGATTTAGGATTGGCGAAGAAATACTTGGTTTGGTCATAAATAGCAGTCGCAATTTACTTTGCCATCTTACTAATCCCTTGCTTTGTCTGAACTTAAAACCTTCTGTACACCGTTTAGGCTAATTGGTTTTCTTCCTTCCCTACCGGTCGGCACCTGCCTATGGTTTGGAAGAAGACTATCCAATTTGCGCAATAGGTGTACTATCTCCTAAACCAAGGAGTACTCGCAACCTGAGAGAAGGTAAAAGGAAAAGACAACTGAATAGTCCTATTCGTTTTCTCCAGAACTAGAAACCATCCTCGAATTCCTTCGAGTTCGTATATAACCATACGATGGTTTTGTCCAATGGAAGTGGACGTTCGTAATAATACGGGGTGTCCTGGAGAAAAGGGTAAAAGTAGGAGTGGCAATGAGGTCTGCAACTCTGACAATCCAAAAGCCAGTGTTTTAGAAGGTTCGGTCAACTTGGTCACTGAGTCATAGTCTACGGTCGGGTCAATGGTCGCTGCCAAAGAGAGAGAGAAAAGAAACACTCAGCGTGCACTTTAACCTAGATCAGAATGGTTATCACTTTATCTAATCTGGAAACCTCCCACTGTAACGTCAAATTCTTCCCCAAACCTGAAAGAAGAATTAGCCGGGATCACCCGAGGAGTAAACCAACTCATCAGTGGGAATCGGGATCCAACTATCATCGCATGATAACATGACGGAATCCGCTCACGCTATCACACTCCAGAAGGTATGCGCATATCTGGCAAGTTTCAGTTCTTTTGAAACTCCTGATGTGGATTTTTACCCCATGCTCTTATGACCTTGACTTTGGCCAACATATCATAAGTCACATGTCAAGTTCTACCCGTCATTATCCAGGTTAATTTGAACCCACCAGTACCTACCCTTGACTTTGGCTAAAATGGCAGTACGACTGTCCCAAACCAACGCATCTATCTATGCTGCATATGAATACCCAACAGCTACCAAACACTGTGCCTTGACTTTGGCCAACATACACAGCTTGAATACTATTGACTATCCATATGAAACGACGGAGGGCTACGAATGGTTTCTGGCGAAAACCTTTAACGTAATGAACTTGATATCGTTGAAGGAACTGATAGCTTTATAAAAATATAGTGACGAAAACCAATACTAAAGAGGTCACTCCCGGTGAAGGGATCTCGGCTCTTTCCTCGTAGAATGAGGTGCAGGATATTCCAACTGAATACCACGATGCAAAGCAAAAGCAATCGGCTATAGTGAAGTTATTGCCCTGACGCAAACTTCTGTCCAATGGGTCACTCCCGGTGAAGGGATCTCGGCCCTTGCCTCGTCGACTGAGGAGCAGGATATTCCAACTGAATACCACTGTGCAAAACAAAAGAGAACGTCCTTGCAATAACAGCTTTTTGAAAAAGTGTTCCAACAACATCAAAATAGGTTTGTTTATCTTGCATTGATTCGAATCAACACAGTCCCATCAATTGATCACACCACAAAGAACGAAAATATACTGACGTACGTATATGCCATCCGCATTCACCACTGGGTCCCGTCATCACCCGTTAGGTTAGCTAACTAACGACAGAGCGGGGACTGGACTAGCGCGGATGCAAAACATATACAACATCTACTAGTATATATACAATATATAATTTTCTCTCAAGGTGTGAAAAAAATGCAACAGCACAGAAATGTACAGCATCACAGAACAATACAGATATCTGGGATCCACGGGTTTCACAGAGCCGCTACTGAAACCCGACGTTCCCCTGTTCGTATGGATAGCCTGTGCAATAAAAATCCTAGACCCCTACGGGCGCAGCAAGTTACCCGCCAAAACCTGAAGCGAGGCAGCCCCCTTCAGCAACGTGAATGGACCACCCAACACTTCACGGAATCCGGTAACTTGGGCACCCCTCTTGGGTCAACCTGTACCCCCTACGAGTGCGGCGAATAGCCCGCCAATTCTAGAGTGAAGCCCCCTCCATCTCAACGCCATGAGATGCGGGCTCGTTGCCCTCTAGAACCCGGCTATCCGTGCACCCCACCGTGGGGTAATCCTAGTACAGAAAGTAAAATATACATACGACGGGTACAGCGACCGCAACCTGGTCGTGCCCCAAAATAATAATACAAACAGCCAGTGATGGCAGTCCACAGGTCGGACGCTCGCCCCGCAATATCAAATGTACATATAAAACAGAACTGTACTAACATTGCATCCAGGCTATCCTCCACGACCGATCCGCAACAACACAGCACAACACAGAACATCAACGTGAATGTCACGTTCGCAAATCCGTCTAACCGGGCTATAGCAGTTAGACGGGATTTACCGATCAAGTGACATTCACGGTCGCAGATATAATGTAAATACTGTGAACTGGCATGTTTAAAATATCCGATCGAACAAATTCCATCAAGTGGGCCCCAAGCAGTATTGTAGCACTTACAGAAAATCTGAGCCCAAAAATAATATCCCAAAACCCCTATTTCCAAGTCTAAGACAATCTGGAAATTTTTGGTGAGCTGATCTGTTCAAAGCGCGGCGGAACCGCGGCCCAAGCATGGGTTTGGCCGCGGTTCCACGGCGGTATGGAGTGATCACGCGACCAAAATTTCACACAATTCTTAGATTTTCATGCACAGTATTCTGAAACAACCTGAAAAATTTTTGGAGCAAAAAATATTTCGACAGAAACACGATGCATGGAAAATACGGTTTTTTTGGGGATTTTTGTTCGATCGAGTTCTAAACATACTAGAGCAAGCTAGGCATGGTTAATGGCGTGTCTCTGATACGAATGTAAGTCCGCGGCGGCGCCCCGGCCGTCGATCCGACGCCGGAAACGCGGAAACAAAAACTTTGCAAAACTTGCAACCGGCACCACCGCTCACTTTTCACCCGGATCGGGCCATTAACCTAGCAACTAGCAAACTAAAATACGGGTAGAGAAGTATACCAAGCGATCCGTGTCCTTCGGTCTTCGTCTCCACTCCGATCTCCCGCGGATACTTCGTCCGTCACATCCTCGTCGAAACGGGCACCACGTAGCCGGAATCTTTTACGGGCTCCCACCTCTTAACCGAGGCAACTCGGGCGCGAAGTTGGCTAGCCGACGCGTCCAAGGGATGCTATAGAATAGTGTAGAATGCTTGTCGCTTTTGGGGTTAGAAGTTGCCATGGATGTGGAGGTGAGAAAGAGCTTTGGAAGAATGATGGTGTATATATTTTTCAAGCATGGAAAAATGATATGAATTTCTTTCCCTCATCCAAAGTGAAAACTCTCTCTCTCTCTCAAGAATAGTGGCCGGCCCTCTTATGGAATGGGAGGAGAAAAAATTCACAATAAGAAAATGTCAAGATTAGCATGGAAAAAGGTCACACTTCATTCTCATCTAAATCCACTCACAAAACCATCACAAGATAAGTAATGGAAATGACCATAATAGAATATCATCATGATGCTAGTCTCATCATAATGCTACAAAAGCAATAAAGCCCATCACAACTAAGTTAATTGCAAACTTGCAATTAACCCCCTCCAACGAAAAGTCCGGCCGAGAAGGAACAAAAAAAAATCGGCCGGAACAGAATGCAAACTGGCAACTTCAGAAAACGGATCCCGTAATAAATTATAGGAAAACCCAACTACTGCAAATACATGCCCGCATTTGTATTCCCACTGAACACAAATGCAAAGAGATAAAACTACACTATCTAATACTAGGATCCGGCTTAAGCCAAAGCCGGCTAGTAAAAAAAACCGTCCAATCACGATCCGTGCAATACCGCACGTATCTGATCGAACCCTGCCATATCTCCATACGGCCTCTAAAGCGTTTCGCCCGAAACTTGAGTAACTGAGTGTGGTGGACTCTAAAGACTCGTCAATACTATGGCTGTGCATTTAACCACTAGCACGTCAGAGGTATAAGCCAATACGTAACGGGCTACCAGATACTGACTAAAAGGGACATCGATGAGCGAACTCATCCTGACACCCTACTGAGCCTGTCAGTGACAATATCCGTACAGTCCGGTCCGTTCGTCTACGAGCATCGCATGGCGGGCCTAGGGGGTTGGTAAAAGTCAGACCCCCAATAGTGGTACAAGTCGTGTCGGAGTGTAGCCCAGAACACCCTGAGATACTACTGGAATACCTACCGGCAAATCTCCTGCCTTGGCCAAGGACTTTTCATGTTCTGGCTCTCTTAGACACAGCGCGACCTCACCCCCAATACCGGGAGTGACGAACCCCTGCAGATCCGCTCACTGCCTCCATGTGGCTCGGGACTGTATCCAACTAAAACCTGTTTGCACGACTCCTTTGAGCCGTGGTAGGGTAGTAATCAAAGAACAGTGGGAACTCACACGAGACAAATGACGATCTCAGGTCGATGAACTAACCTGTACACATGTCACCAGGGAACTGCTATCTGACGTCTGGTATAATCCCAACTAGCAGGTTCCCGGCGAGTCCTGTCCGGGGTACTCATAACCCAATGAGCACCTGTATACATCTTAGGTGAACCAACTGACACCAGTGGCTTGTGAGACCGGCCACCGTCCCTCGTCGGGGTCTCGACTGTATACACTAGTCTACTCCGGAGTATCGATGCCCTGTCTCGAAACTCCCACGACTAGGGACCTTTTAAGGATGTGCTTATGAACTCCAGCTCTTACTTATATGATCGCCCTCATACTGCTGGTAGTCAATCAAGAATCCTAGGGGCTCTATCAACATGTAACAGTGACCCGTAAGGTCACCTAAAGCAGTACACGATGATAAAGATAAACCAGATAGCATACTATCATCTTGAGTAAGACTGTCCTACCGGGATAGGTCCTCCCTCAATCATTGCAATCACGTGCCTGTGATCCAATAATTGACTCTGAGGGCACTATCTCCAACAACCAACACCACCTCTTGGTTTGATAGCGGCCTTCTTCTTCCTTCCTTTAGCCCTTGCCTTGGACCTGGAAGAGGAAGCACCACGAACAAACATAGTGGGTGTTTCCCTTGCCTTCTGCACTCCTCAACATGTTAAGGAGTTCTGGAAGTTCAACTTCCATACCTTGAATGTTGAAATTCAAGATAAACTGGGTGTAGGTGGAAGGAAGGGACTGAAGAACTAAGTCTGTATATAGCTCGTTCTCTAATGTCGTCCCGAGGTCCGCGAGCTCTTCTATATAGCCAATCATCTTAAGGACATGTTCTCCTACAGATGATCCGATGGCCAGCCTCGACTGAAACAAGTTCTTCGAGGTCTCGTATCTAGCTATACGAGATTGCTCTCCATACAAATCCTTGGTGTGGAGAAATATGGATTCTAGATCCATTTTCTCGTGCCTCCTCTGATGTTCATTATTCATGGAGGCAAGCATGATGCATTTGGCCTTCGCGCAGTCAATCTCCTAGGCCTTGCGGATTTCCTTATCCGCGACACTGGATTCTGGACCAGGGACAGCAGGTGCCTTAGTGGTAAGGACATACCCCAATTTGTCATAAGTAATTGCCATCTTGACATTCCGGAACCAATCTTTATAGTTTGGCCCTGTCAAAATATTTTTATCTAATAATAACTTAAGGCCTGTCATGTTCTGGGTCGCTACAATGAGAGAGAGAGAGGGAACACTTTAGCATGATGCTCTTGCAAGTTTAGAGTGGTTTTTAGTTTATCTAAACAGGATGGTGTTGGAGATAGTGCCCTCAGAGTCAATTATTGGATCACAGGCACGTGATTGCAATGATTGAGGGGAGGACCTGTCCCAGTAGGACAGTCTTACTCGAGATGATAGTATGCTATCTGGTTTATCTTTATCATCGTGTACTGCTTTAGGTGACCTTTCGAGTCGCTATTACACGTTGATAAAGCCCCTTGGATTCTTGCTTGACCACCAGCAGTATGAGGGCGATCATATAAGTGGGAGCTGGGGGTCTACAAGCACATCCTTAAAAGGTCCCTAGTCGTGGGAGATTCGAGACAGGGCATCGTTTCTCCAGAGTAGACTAGTGTATACAGTCGAGACCCCGACGAGGGGCGGTGGCCGGTCTCACAAGCCGCTGGTGTCAGTTGGTTCACCTAAGATGTATACAGGTGCTCATTGGGTTATAAGTACACCGGACAGGACTCGCCGGGAACCTGCTAGTTGGGATTATACCAGACGTCAGATAGCAGTTCCCTGGTGACATGTGTACAGGTTAGTTCATCGACCTGAGATCGTCATTTGTCTCGTGTGAGTTCCCACTGTACTTTGATTACTACCCTACCACGGCTCAAAGGAGTCGTGCAAACAGGTTTTAGTTGGGTACAGTCCCGAGCCACATGGAGGCAGTGAGCGGATCTTCAGGGGTTCGTCTCTCCCGGTTTTGGGGGTGAGGTCGTGCTGTGTCTAGGAGAGCCAGAACATGAAAAGTCCTTGGCCAAGGCAGGAGATTTGCTGGTAGGTATTCCAGTAGTATCTCAGGGTGTTCTGGGCTACACTCCGACACGACTTGTACCGCTTTTGGGGGTCTGACTTTTACCAACCCCCTAGGCCCGCCATGCGATGCTCATAGACGAACGGACCGGACTGTACGGATATTGTCACTGACAGGCTCAGTAGGGTGTCAGGATGAGTTCGCTCATTGACGTCCCTTTTGGTCAATAGCTGGTGGCCCGTCACGTATGGCTTATACCTCTGACATGCTAGTGGTTAAATCCACAGCCATAGTATTGACGAGTCTTTAGAGTCCACCACACAGACAGTTACTCAAGTTTCGGGCGAAACGCTGTAGAGGCCGTATGGAGATATGACAGGGTTCGATCAGATACGTGCGGTATTGCACGGATCATGATCGGACGGTTTTTACTAGCCGGCTTTGGCTTAAGCCGGATCCTAGTATATGATAGTGTAGTTTTGTCTCTTTGTATTTGTGTTCAGTGGGAATACAAATGCGGGCATGTATTTGCAGTAGCGGGGTTTTCCTGTAATTTATTACGGGATCCGTTTTCTGGGGTTGCCAGTTTGTATTCCGTTCCGGCCGGTTTTCTCTTTTTCCTTCACGGCCGGACTTGTCGTTGGAGGGTGTTAATTGCAAGTTTGCAATTAACATTTTGTGAGGGGTTTCTTTGCATGAGTGTGGCTTCATAATCATGATATTCTATTATGGTCATTTCATTTGCTTATCTTGTGAGTGGACTTTGATATGAATGGAGGGTGACCATTTTTCCATGTTTATCTCTCATTTCCTTTTTAATTTATTGATTCCTTTTTCCGCCCATTTTTTAATGAGGGGCCGGCCACTGTTGATGTGGCATGTGAGGTTTTATATTGGTTTTTTAATGGGTGTGCAAGGGGCTAATTGGTTTTAAGATTGATGAATTATTTTATAAGTGGGCAAGGAGCTTAATTGGTGCAGAGGCTGTTGGAATTGTTTTGTTGAGATGAGGGATTAATTTATTTATGAGCTTAAAATGGGACTCTTTTTTGAGGAGAGAGAGAGAGGCTTCATTCCATTTTCCAGTGAGCATATTTTACATTGGCCGAGCCCATTTTCAAGCATGCTCCATTTTTTTTCAAGCCTTCATGAAAAATCCTTGTGCAAAATCCTTCCATCAAGGCAACTTCAAAAACCCCAAAGAGATAACCTTCTACACTATTTCTATAGCAAGCCTTGGACGCGTCGGCTAGCCAACTTCACGCCCGAGTTGCCTCGGTCAAGAGGCGGGAGCCCGTAAAAGATTCCGGCTACGTGGTGTCCTTTCCGACGAGCGAGGAGGTGACGGAGATTCCGCGGGAGATCGGAGTGGAGACGAAGACCGAAGGACACGGATCGCTTGGTATAGCATCTCTACTCTTTTCTATTTTGCTAGTTGCTAGGTTAATGGCCCGATCCGGGTAAAAAGTCCGCGGTGGTGCCGTTTTGCAAAGTTCGCAAAGTTTTTGTTTTCCGCGTCTCCGGCGTCGGATCGACGGCCGGGGCGCCCCCGCGGGCTTACATTGGTATCAGAGCCACGCCATTAACTTAGCCTAGCATGGTCTAGTGTGTTTAAAACCCGATCTAACAAAATCCCCAAAATCCGTATTTTCCAAGCATGTGTTCTCTGTTGAAATTTTTTCAGCTCCTAAAATTTTTCAGGTTATTGAGGAGACATGTACAAGAAATTCTAAGAATTCTGGGAAAATACGGTTCAGTGATTCCCTACTTCGACCGCGGAAACGCGGCCAAACCCCGGGTCTGGCCGCGGTTCCGCGGTGGTTAAAAGGAATCGTTGAACCAAAATTTCCCAGTAGGCTTTTGATCAGGAAATAGGGGTTTTGGGATATTTATTTTGGGCCCAGATTTTCTGTAAGTGCTACAGTAGTGTATGGGGCCCACTTGATAATACTTGTTCGATCGGATATTTTAAACATGCCAGTTCACAGTTTTTACATTATATCTGCGACCGTGAATGTCACTTGATCGGTAAATCCCGTCTAACTGCTATAGCCCGGTTAGACGGATTTGCGAACGTGACTTTCACGTTGATGTTCTGTGATTGTACTGTGTTGTTGCGGATCGGTCGTGGGGGATAGCCTGGTTGCAGTGGTAGTACAGTTCTGTTTTATATGTACATTTGATATTGCGGGGCGAGCGTCCGACATGTGGACTGCCGTCACTGCCTGTTTGTATTATTATTTTGGGGCACGACCTGGTTGCGGTCGATGTACCCGTTGTATGTATATTTTACTTTCTGTACTAGGATTACCCTGCGGAGGGGTGCACGGATAGCCGGATTCTAGAGGGCAATAAGCCCGCATCTCATGGCATTGAGACGGAGGGGGCTTCACTCTAGAATTGGCGGGCTATTCGCCGCACTCGTAGGGGGTATAGGGTTGACCCAGGAGGGGTGCCCAAGTTACCGGATTCCGTGAAGTGCTGGGTGGTCCATTCACGTTGCTGAAGGGGGCTGCCTCGCTTCAGGTTTTGGCGGGTAACTTGCCGCGCCCGTAGGGGTCTAGGTTTTCATTGCACAGGCTATCCACACGACCACGGGAACGTCGGGTTTCAGTAGCGGCTCTGTGAAACCCGGGGATCCCAGATATCTGTATTGATCTGTGTTGCTATACATTTCTGTGTTGCATTTTATCACGCCTTGAGCGAAATACTATATATTGGTATATATATATTTATAGATGTTGTATATGTTTTTCATCCGCGCTAGTCCAGTCCCCGCTCTGTCGTTAGTTAGCTAACCTAACGGGTGATGACGGGACCCAGTGGCGAATGCGGATGGCATATACGTACGTCAGTATATTTTCGTTCTTTGTGGTGTGATCAATTGATGGGACTGCATTGATTCGGATCAATGCAAGTTAAACAAACCTAATCTGATGTTGTTGGAACACTTTTTCAAAAAGCTGTTATTGCAAGGGCGTTCTCTTTTGTTTTGCACAGTGGTATTCAGTTGGAATATCCTGCTCCTCAGTCGACGAGGCAAGGGCCGAGATCCCTTCACCGGGAGTGACCCCTTGGACAAAAGTTTGCGTCAGGGCAGTAACTTCACTATAGCCGATTACTTTTGCTTTGCACAGTGGTATTCAGTTGGAATATCCTGCTCCTCAGTCGACGAGGAAAGAGCCGAGATCCCTTCACCGGGAGTGACCTCTTTAGCAAAGGTTTTCGTCACTATATTTTTAAAAGCTATCAGTTCCTTCAACGATATCAAGTTCATTACGTTAAAGGTTTTCGCCAGAAACCATTCGTAGCCCTCCGTCGTTTCATATGGATGGTCAATAGTATTCAAGCTGTGTATGTTGGCCAAAGTCAAGGCACAGTGTTTGGTAGCTGTTGGGTATCCATATGCAGCATAGATAGATGCGTTGGTTTGGGACAGTCGTACTGCCATTTTGGCCAAAGTCAAGGGTAGGTACGGGTGGGTTCAAATTAACCAGAAAAATGACGGGTAGAACTTGACATGTGACTTATGATATGTTGGCCAAAGTCAAGGTCATAAGAGCATGGGGCAGAAATCCACATCGGGAGTTTCAAAAGAACTGAAACTTGCCAGATATGCGCATACCTTCTGGAGTGTGATAACGTGAGCGGATTCCGTCACGTTATCATGCGATGAGAGTTGGATCCCGATTCCCACTGATGAGTTGGTTTACTCCTCGGGTTATCCCGGCTAATTCTTCTTTCAGGTTTGGGGAAGAATTTGACGTTACAGTGGGAGGTTTCTAGATTAGATAAAGTGACAACCATTCTGATCTAGGTTAGAGTGCACGCTGAGTGTTTCTTTTCTCTCTCTCTGGCAGCGACCATTGACCCGACCCTAGACTATGACTCAGTGACCAAGTTGACCGAACCTTCTTAACACTGGCTTTTGGATTGTCAGAGTTGCAGACCTCTTTGCCACTCCTACTTTTACCCTTTTCTCCGGGATACCCCGTATTACTACGAACGTCCACTTCCATTGGACAAAACCATCGTATGGTTATATACGAACTCGAAGGACTTCGAGGATGGTTTCAGGTTCTGGAGAAAACGAATGGGACTATTCAGTTGTCTTTTCCTTTTACCTTCTCTCAGGTTGCGAGTACTCCTTGGTTTAGGAGTAGTACACCTATTATGCAAATTGGATAGTCTTCTTCCAGACCCTAGGCTGGTGCCGACCGGTAGGGAATGAAGAAAGCCAATTAGCCTAAACGATGTACAGAAGGTATTAAGTTCAGACAAAGCAAGGGATTAGTAAGAGGGCAAAGTAAATTGCGACTGCTATTCACGACCTAACCATGTACTTCTTTGTCAATCCTAAATCACTTATGAATTAGGTTTATTCGTGTGTCTTTTATCTTCACCTTCTCTCGCATTGCGAGTGCTCCTAGGATTAGGACAGTACACCCATTATGCTTATTGGATAGTCTTCTTCCAAACCATAGGCTGGTGCCGAATGGTAGGGAAGGAAGAAATCCATTTGGCCTAAAGGGGTGTACAGAAGGTAATGACTAAAGACATGTAAAGGGATTTGGAAAGATGGCAAAGAATTATACGGTTATAGTTGTGAATCTGGATAATGGAAGAGGCATTACTAAGAATACCAGGATACCCCATCGAAACATTTCAATGTTTCAGTTTCACTGTGTACTGTTAAAAGAAAACTGATTTCCCAATTAGGCACTTGCTCCAGGGTATGTATTTACCAGGTATGAGTCTCACATCTGTATGGTTTTACAGATGATGAAGGGAAGTAAGTTATTGGGAATTAGGTGACCATCCTCATTATATCGGGATTCGTTGGAATTGGTGATATTTGAGGAAGCCACCTGGGTTGTTTGCCGGTCGGCAAATATTTGGTTTTGAATATCCGTTATTGTGCACCAATTTCAAATTGATATATCTGTACGTCTATTTTTATAGAGTGAGACATATTTTTTTGAAATTATGTCTATGACATTTACCTATACCAGTGGATGGTTAGGTAAGGAGCATTGAACAGCGGTGTAATTCTTCTTAACCAAAAGTACAGTTTTCAACCTACGACACACAGTGAATGAGTCACCAGACTCAGGGGACTTATACAGAGTATTGTATATTGTCCAGCGTCCATAAGGACAGAGGGGTTGGTCCCCGTACTATATTCTATTTACTTATGACTTCTCTAGTTCTTAGACATGTGTTTCGTAGAAACACAGGGTCTAAGTTTTGAGGAGTTATAGGTATAAGAATAAAGTAGAGAACCAAATATTGCAAGTATCGGGATTCTTCAAGGTGATCGAAGATGTAGATACTTGTGTATGGTATTCAGTTGATAGTAATGGTTAAGAAAACTTGTTTCTCTTTCAGGTTACTCATAATTGGAAGTACTCCTAAGTTGAGTAACGCTGATCGTCCTCCTTCCATTTACTTGACATGCACTGGAGACAGCTGCATGATTTGAATCTGGTTCAATTAAATCAGTGCCTCTGGTTCTATATTGGATATAGTACAGTTCATATCTTAACATTGTTAAGGTATGGGGAGTTGTCCGGCTTATGATTAAAACTAGACTCTGGATAACTCAAGGCACGTTTCTGTAATGGCTGTTTGTGGGTCGACCCAGGCTATGACGAGGGTTGATTTTCTACCATCTGGAAGATCAATAGTGATATTGTTCTTGACTCGCCACAGTTTTATTAAAAGTGGATTTTTTCAGAAAACAGTAGTGGGAGTATGGTAGAACTGGAAGTGATTCCAGAACTGCAAACGATTACTGAAGATTTGATAAGAACCTAAAGATTCAATCTGGTTTGACATTCCATTGGCCACTCCGCAGATATGGTGGGTAAACTCAGGCACCCGAGAGGTACTTCGGTATGCTCAATGACGGTGGCAGGGAAGTTCTTGTTTACCCACACTTGCCATTGCTGTTGTTCCAGGCTGCGAGACCCGGCGGAAGGATGAGTATAGCGTCGTTCTAAACTTGCTTTAGAAGCGTACGTGTATATGACTCTTCCAGAGGGTTGTCGTAGTCAGTGGGAGCAGCGGAAGCATTGGTGGACATCAGGCTTATGTCTATTTATAGACTAAAGCAGATATAGCGGAGATAGATCATCTATTTCTGATGTGACAGTCATAGGTTTGACTTCATCAGAATAGGGGATGGATCTGTTAAGAAGGTAGTAGGGTGTGATGTCCTGGTGTTTGATGACATACACAGAATAGGAAGTGATATTCCTATACTACGATCGGTTATACTTTGGTCGTCACACAGTGGTTTCTCCACATAGGACTTGGATATAATATCAGACATTCTGGTTACTAGATCTATGGTTTTAGATCTAGATTTGGGTGGTTTCCCAATCTGGGTACTTTGACCGCATTCTATGAGTATTTAGAATGGACGACTCCTGGCACGGTAGTGTACCTGCAGGTAATGGAGTCACCCTCTCTAAAGGTGTCTTACAGACTAAAAGGGAGAGGGATACGCATGATTGACAGATCACTTGCTTAGGCAATTGAGTCAATCATAAGATGTCAAGTACCACACCAGATGTTGTTCTTGCAGTAGGTGCAATAAGTTGATATTGATCCAATCCTGGAGAAACAATCGGAAGCAGTTTTAGAACACAAGTTGATGTTCTAAGGAATTGATAACGGCAGCCTCCTTTAGGAGACGGTTATCATTCCAGGCTTCCAAGGTGACATGGATGGCAGAGTGGCTGTCAGAGTTATAGTTTTTCCCTCTGACGAGGGGCAGTATTTTGGACTGGTGGTCCAGGTGGATACTGAGGGAAGGCATGGCGCAGGATACTGATTAAGTTCAGTTGACGATACAGTCTAAGAAGTTTGGATTTGGAGTTCATTTATGAACTGTGTACCATCAGACATCCAGACATTCTAAGACAGGTATTGCTCATTTCGGGAGATAGCTTTCTCCGCGAACTTGAGATATAGAGAGACATACAAAGAAACATCAAAGCGGATCCACTCACTGGGGCTATTCCTCGAACGCAATAGTTTCGCAAACGAGCTTTGTGAGTCCGACTAGTAGAGGAGTTGGGTGTTCGGTATCACACGGGCTGTGAGTATGCGACATCGCAATAATTAGCCTTGAGTGCAAGTGGGAGATTGTTGGAGATAGTGCCCTCAGAGTCAATTATTGGATCACAGGCACGTGATTGCAATGATTGAGGGGAGGACCTGTCCCAGTAGGACAGTCTTACTCGAGATGATAGTATGCTATCTGGTTTATCTTTATCATCGTGTACTGCTTTAGGTGACCTTTCGAGTCGCTATTACACGTTGATAAAGCCCCTTGGATTCTTGCTTGACCACCAGCAGTATGAGGGCGATCATATAAGTGGGAGCTGGGGGTCTACAAGAACATCCTTAAAAGGTCCCTAGTCGTGGGAGATTCGAGACAGGGCATCGTTTCTCCAGAGTAGACTAGTGTATACAGTCGAGACCCCGACGAGGGGCGGTGGCCGGTCTCACAAGCCGCTGGTGTCAGTTGGTTCACCTAAGATGTATACAGGTGCTCATTGGGTTATGAGTACACCGGACAGGACTCGCCGGGAACCTGCTAGTTGGGATTATACCAGACGTCAGATAGCAGTTCCCTGGTGACATGTGTACAGGTTAGTTCATCGACCTGAGATCGTCATTTGTCTCGTGTGAGTTCCCACTGTACTTTGATTACTACCCTACCACGGCTCAAAGGAGTCGTGCAAACAGGTTTTAGTTGGGTACAGTCCCGAGCCACATGGAGGCAGTGAGCGGATCTTCAGGGGTTCGTCTCTCCCGGTTTTGGGGGTGAGGTCGTGCTGTGTCTAGGAGAGCCAGAACATGAAAAGTCCTTGGCCAAGGCAGGAGATTTGCTGGTAGGTATTCCAGTAGTATCTCAGGGTGTTCTGGGCTACACTCCGACACGACTTGTACCGCTTTTGGGGGTCTGACTTTTACCAACCCCCTAGGCCCGCCATGCGATGCTCATAGACGAACGGACCGGACTGTACGGATATTGTCACTGACAGGCTCAGCAGGGTGTCAGGATGAGTTCGCTCATTGACGTCCCTTTTGGTCAATAGCTGGTGGCCCGTCACGTATGGCTTATACCTCTGACGTGCTAGTGGTTAAATCCACAGCCATAGTATTGACGAGTCTTTAGAGTCCACCACACAGACAGTTACTCAAGTTTCGGGAGAAACGCTGTAGAGGCCGTATGGAGATATGGCAGGGTTCGATCAGATACGTGCGGTATTGCACGGATCATGATCGGACGGTTTTTACTAGCCGGCTTTGGCTTAAGCCGGATCCTAGTATATGATAGTGTAGTTTTGTCTCTTTGTATTTGTGTTCAGTGGGAATACAAATGCGGGCATGTATTTGCAGTAGCGGGGTTTTCCTGTAATTTATTACGGGATCCGTTTTCTGGGGTTGCCAGTTTGTATTCCGTTCCGGCCGGTTTTCTCTTTTTCCTTCACGGCCGAACTTGTCGTTGGAGGGTGTTAATTGCAAGTTTGCAATTAACATTTTGTGAGGGGTTTCTTTGCATGAGTGTGGCTTCATAATCATGATATTCTATTATGGTCATTTCATTTGCTTATCTTGTGAGTGGACTTTGATATGAATGGAGGGTGACCAATTTTCCATGTTTATCTCTCATTTCCTTTTTAATTTATTGATTCCTTTTTCCGCCCATTTTTTAATGAGGGGCCGGCCACTGTTGATGTGGCATGTGAGGTTTTATATTGGTTTTTTAATGGGTGTGCAAGGGGCTAATTGGTTTTAAGATTGATGAATTATTTTATAAGTGGGCAAGGAGCTTAATTGGTGCAGAGGCTGTTGGAATTGTTTTGTTGAGATGAGGGATTAATTTATTTATGAGCTTAAAATAGGACTCTTTTTTGAGGAGAGAGAGAGAGGCTTCATTCCATTTTCCAGTGAGCATATTTTACATTGGCCGAGCCCATTTTCAAGCATGCTCCATTTTTTTTCAAGCCTTCATGAAAAATCCTTGTGCAAAATCCTTCCATCAAGGCAACTTCAAAAACCCCAAAGAGATAACCTTCTACACTATTTCTATAGCAAGCCTTGGACGCGTCGGCTAGCCAACTTCGCGCCCGAGTTGCCTCGGTCAAGAGGCGGGAGCCCGTAAAAGATTCCGGCTACGTGGTGTCCTTTCCGACGAGCGAGGAGGTGACGGAGATTCCGCGGGAGATCGGAGTAGAGACGAAGACCGAAGGACACGGATCGCTTGGTATAGCATCTCTACTCTTTTCTATTTTGCTAGTTGCTAGGTTAATGGCCCGATCCGGGTAAAAAGTCCGCGGTGGTGCCGTTTTGCAAAGTTCGCAAAGTTTTTGTTTTCCGCGTCTCCGGCGTCGGATCGACGGCCGGGGCGCCCCCGCGGGCTTACAGATGGCTCCCACTGTTTCTCGAATCCCTCCTCAAACCAAAAGGGAAGAACTAGTCAGGACTATTCTCACCGTATAATACTTGATTAACTGTTCAGCCAGGCCGGTGTCGGTACTTCGAGGGAGGTTTTATGACGCTTTCGCGAAGTTCCTTAATTAAATAACCTCTTTTCTCTGGGGGCGTAGCCCCGCTGACACCTTTCTCGACACCTACTTGGTTTACAGCATTGATCGTTAAGTGACGAATCTCCTGATGAGTAGCGGATACTCACAGTAGGATCAAGATCTGAAAGATTCCTAGGCACTCTAGTAAGGTCTCACAAGGCATCGAACATGCCAATTTTAAAAAAAATGGTGCCGAGAAACGCTAGACTACGGATCTTAGACTAGATGTTTAGGCGAAAAGATAATCTAGTTAACAAATTAACTAAAAGTTAGGATGCTACAACCTTTGTAGATCCGGATACCCACTTCCTTAGCTCCACGAGGGCGTCCTCTCGCTGTCCATCTTGAACCTTGGACTCTCGTGACGGCTTCATCGGAGAAACGTGCGGAATAGGTCGTCGGCTTCGTGTCAAAGACGATCTACGTCGAGGTTGCACAAGCTCAAGCTCCGACTTCACAAAGTTGTGAAACTTGTGAAGAAAACACCCAAAACAACTTGGCAAGAGGTAGAGGGTGAAGAAATAGGAGGTGGGTTCACTTTAGATTTGGATTTCTCTCACTAGAACTCAAGTTGCCATTGATGGCATCAAGGTTCTTATCTTGAAGAAGAAGGAGAAGATGAAGTTAGAATATGATAAAAGTGTTTTTCAAAATAGAAAAGAAAACAATATTTATCATATCCTAACCATGGTCAAGTGTAGAGAATAGACCATGGTTAGTGGGAGTGGTTAGGGTTAAGCATGAAGACAAAATGGCATCATTAGTCAAAGCTTCATGAAGCTTCACCATTCTTCATGATAAAATGAAACCAATTTGTTTTCATAAATCCATTTAAATAAATAATAAATGGATAAAATAATAAGTGAATAAAATATAAACCCTAACCACTTGCATAACCATGGTTGCATTCTTTACACAAAGCCAAAACAACATGCATCATCAAACATGATACATTCAAGTGTACACAAAACATATCACATATACAATGTGCACATCAAGTGAGAAAAATCCGTTTAAAGTGAACCAATACTAGTTAATGCAAAGTAATATATCAAATATATATAATCATACATTAAATCATTAAATCAACACTTGATTCAATGATCCGGTCATGTCGCACATGACCGACTAGTATTCAATGCATCGATTTATCGAATCAATGATTCGATAACTAGGTCATATCTCATACAACCAATCGAAACATTAATTGCGAGAATCAAATACGGTAACACATACACGCATTATTCTCGGCCCCGCACATATCTCATATGCACTCCTATTTCATTTTGCTTGAGCTAGGAAACCTCTATGTAGGACTCTAAAGACTCGTCAATACGCCGGTAGCAGATGATGATCATATCAAGCACCCACAAGCCGCAAGCGGTCTGCTAAACGTAACGGCCACCCGGGTATTGAGCGATCAGAAGATCGACGAGCTAGCCCGCTCACACTCCTGCGAATCCGACCAGTAACACTTACCATACAGTCCGGTCTCTTCGTCTGATATGTCGCATATCAAGTCTAGGGGTGGTATACGTCAGACCCCAATAACCGATAAGTCGTGCCGATGTGAGGCTCGTAACGGGTCGAGAAACTACTGGTAACACTTACCAGCAAATCTCTGATCAGCCCTGGCCGGGGACTTCCCTGTTACGGCCAATCGAGCACAGCGCAACATCAACCCCCAATACCGGGAGAGACGAAACCCCTCCTATCGCTCATTGCCTCCATGTGACTCGGGACTGTACCCAAAGACCACCGTTTTGCACGCCCTCATGGACGTGGTAAGGTGGAGATCAAAGCACAGTAGGAATCACACAAGACTCTATGACGATCTCGGGTCTACAGACTAACCTGTACAAGTGTCACCTGAGAACTGCCATCTGACGTGAGGTATAATACCATCTGGGAGTTCTCGGCGAGTCCGTCCAGTGTACCCAGTCTCCACTGAGCACCCGTATACCATCTCTGATGTCAAACACCAATGGATATGGGATCATCCATCGCCCATCACATGGGTCGAGAAGCGTATACGCTAGTCTACTCTGGTATATCGATGCCCCGTCTCGATACACCCACGACTAGGGATCTTGAAGGATGTACTTATGGACTACCATGTCCCCACTAGTATGATCTGCATCATAGTCCAGGTAGTCAAGTACAAATCCTAAGGGCTTTACCAACATGTTACTATAAGACAGTATAAAGAGACTAGTGTACATGTTAAGATAAAGAGCAACCAGATAGCATACTATCATGTCGAGCAAGAAAGTCATCTCTATATATGTCCAAGCATCCAATATAATATACATCATCTGTACAATACTGGCCTCTAGGGCATACATACAACTAACAATCTCCCACTTGCACTAGGGCCAGCTGCTGTAGTATCGCATACCGAGCATCCCGAAGAGTCTCTCAAACTGTATCTGGGGAATGGCCTTCGTGAGTGGATCCGCAGTGTTGTCCTTCGTGTCAACCCTCCTGACCTCGATCTCCCGGCGATCAACTATCTCCCGGATCAGGTGATACGCCTCAGAATATGCCTGGATCGCTGATGGGACCTGGGTTCCTTGGCCAAAGCCACTGCTCCATTGTTATCGCAATACAAAGGTATTGGATGCTCAATGGATGGAACCACACCAAGTTCAGTAATGAACTTCTTGATCCGGACAGCCTCTTTAGCAGCATCGTTGGCAGCGATGTATTCAGCCTCCATCGTCGAGTCTGCCACGGTTTCCTGCTTGTAACTCTTCCAGCTAACCGCCCCTCCGTAAAGGGTAAAGAAAAAGCCCGACTGTGACTTAGAGTCGTCCTTATCACTCTGGAAGCTCGAATCGGTAAAGGACTCTACTTGGAGCTCTCCGTTACCATACACCAAGAACATATCTCTAGTCCTTCGTAAGTACTTGAGAATGCTCTTCACAGCTGTCCAGTGACTCTCTCCAGGATCAGCTTGATACCTGCTCACTACACTTAGTGAGTATGCTACATCGGGTCTGGTACATAGCATCGCATACATGATAGAGCCTACTGCCGAAGCATAGGGTATCCCTTGCATGCGAGCTCTCTCCAAATCAGTCTTGGGAGACATCTCTTTGGAGAGAGTGACTCCAGAGATCGTGGGCAAGTTCCCACGCTTGGACTCTTCCATACTAAACCTCTTTAGTATGGTGTCAATGTACCTGGATTGGGACAATCCCAAAATCCGTTTGGATCTATCTCTATAGATCCTAATTCCCAATATGCAGGAGGCATCACCAAGATCTTTCATTGAGAATCTTTGTGATAAGAAGAGCTTGACCGCTTGCAGCATAGGAATATCATTTCCTATCAAGAGTATGTCGTCCACGTACAATACGAGGAAGACAACCTTACTCTCTGCCACCTTCTTGTAGATACAAGGTTCATCTGGATTTTTGACGAAATCAAACTCTTTGATAACGACATCAAAGCAGATGTTCCAACTCCGCGATGCTTGCTTTAATCCATAAATGGATTTAAGCAGCTTGCACACCTTCCCGCTGCTCCCACTGTCTATGAAGCCTTCTGGCTGAGTCATGTACACGCACTCTTCTAAATCACCATTTAGAAAGGCGGTCTTAACATCCATTTGCCAGATTTCGTAGTCATGAAAGGCAGCAATGGCAAGCATGATCCGGATGGATTTAAGCATAGCCACTGGAGAAAAGGTTTCGTCATAGTCCACACCTGGTCTTTGACGAAAACCTTTTGCTACAAGTCTAGCTTTGAAAGTCTCCACTTTCCCATCTACACCAAGTTTCTTCTTGAAGATCCACTTGCTCCCAATGGGTTTTACCCCTTCAGGAGCAAATTCCAAAGTCCATACTTTGTTGGTGTACATGGATTCCATCTCAGACCGCATAGCATCCAGCCATTTCACTGAGTCCCTACTCGTGATGGCCTGCTCGAAGCTAGTTGGGTCATCATCCTCCATGATGCAATCCTCGCTCCCTCCATCCATGAGAAAACCGAAGTATCTCTCAGGTTGGCGAGGAACCCTACTAGATCGGCGGAGTGGCTGGGGTTCATCGGGAACTACGGAATCCTCTGGTTCAACCAAATCTTCTGTTGTAGTCTGTGTCGCTGGAACCTCTTCCAGTTCTACCTCAATGCCACTTATCTGTTTCATAAGAAAACTTTTTTCTAAGAAAGTGGCATGTCGAGAAACAAACACCTTTTGTTCCTCGGGGTTGTAGAAGATATACCCTTGTGAATTTTTGGGATATCCTACAAACTTACATACGACAGATCTTGCCTCGAGTTTGTCCGGATTTTGTCTTTTGACATAGGCTGGACAACCCCATATCTTAATATAATTAAGATGTGGTCTCTTCCCTTTCCATATCTCATATGGAGTGGTAGGCACTGATTTGGTAGGAACTCTATTCAATAGGTCCATGGCTGTCTCAAGCACATATCCCCAGAAGGAAATAAGTAACTCAGCTGTACTCATCATTGAGCGCACCATATCTAATAGGGTGCGGTTTCTCCGTTCAGATACACCGTTGTGCTGTGGTGTATAAGGAGGAGTAAGCTGAGAGAGAATCCCATTCTCTTTTAGGAATTCCAGGAATTCATTGCTTAAGTATTCTCCTCCTCGATCAGATCGTAGGATTTTAGTACTTTTTCCGATTTGGTTCTCGACTTCTTGTTTATATTCTCTAAATTTCTCAAAAGCTTCTGATTTGTGTTTCATCAGGAACACATATCCGAATCTAGAGAGATCGTCAGTGAATGTAATGAAGTACGAAGAACCATCCCTGGCATGTGTAGACATGGGACCGCATACATCACTATGTATCAGTCCCAAGAGTTCGGTAACTCTTTCTCCGTGTCCCGTAAACGGAGCTTTGGTCATCTTGCCTTTGAGACATGACTGGCAAGTGTCATAGGATGAAAATTCAAACGGATTTAAATATCCATCCTTATGCAACTTAGCCAGTCGTGTCGCATTGATGTGACCCAGTCTACAATGCCACAAGAAGGATTCGTTCAGTTCAGAACTCTTCCTCTTGTGTGTGTTTGTTATGCTCAGAACTGTTGATTGGTTTAGAACATAAATGCCATTGCACAACGTGCCTGATCCAACCAACTTTTGGTTACGGAAAATGTTCATAACATTATCCTGTAATACAAAATTATATCCCTCTTTACTCAGTAAAGAAACCGATATAATGTTGCATATCAGGTTCGGCATGTAATAGCATTCGTTCAGAACCAGTGTATTACCAGTTGGTAATGTAAGGTGATATTCCCCGACAGTCTTAGCTGCAACAATTGCACCATTTCCGACTCTAATGTCTTTATCACCTTCTCCAAGTTCTCTACCTTTCCTAAGCCCATGTAACTGATTACATATATGGGATCCTGACCCGGTATCTAATACCCAGGACGTGGAGCAAATGGAGAAACAGTTCTCTGTAACGAACACACCCGAAGAAAATGCATCAACATGTACTTTCTTCATTCGGGTGGCA
Source organism: Agapanthus africanus (assembly GCA_030015575.1). Taxonomy (NCBI): domain Eukaryota; kingdom Viridiplantae; phylum Streptophyta; class Magnoliopsida; order Asparagales; family Amaryllidaceae; genus Agapanthus; species Agapanthus africanus. The sequence goes on along the minus strand of CM057341.1, from coordinate 449,494,336 downwards.
TGGGAATCCTGGTATTCCCCTATTTCCTGTTCATTCTTATAACTCTTATAAGAAGGAACGGAACCAACGTTCCCCAGCACAGTATAACATGCGGGTTCGGTCAATACATTCATATTATTATCTTGATTAAGGCATGAAATGGTCGCTACCTGGAGAGAGAGAGAAGAAAACACTTTAGCGTAAGCTCGTGCAAGATCAGATTGGTTATTATCTTATCTAATCAGGATGGCTCCCACTGCTTTTTATCAAATCTTCCTTCAAACCCTAAAAGGAAAGACTAGCCGGGATTTATTACACACTACAAGTTCGCCAATCTTTCAGCCAGGCCAGTGTCGGTACTTTGAGGGAGGTCCCCCGTGCTTTCGCACGAACCTAATTAATGTAAACCTCGTTTTCCCAGAGGCGTAACCTCGTTAACACCTTTCTAGACACCTACTTGATCGGCTAATTGTAATGTGTAAAACTCTCCCAGGAGTAACTCTTACTCGCAGTGGGTATCGGGATCCAACTATCTCATAGAAGGCATGCAATCTCATTGCAAATTTCAACACTTGAAATTCCCGATAATCTTTTGCCCCTAGCGTGCTATGACCTTGACGCATGCCAAACAACCCATAGTCCGCTAGTCAAGTTCAACCCGTCATTTCCTGATTGAATTAAACCCACCCGCACGACCCTTGACGCATGCCAAACAACGCCGTGCGAATACCCTAATCCAATCTGCATCATATGCATAAGCAGATAAATACTAGTTAGCTACCGTACACTACGCCTTGACGCTTGCCAAACAACCGCAGCACGAATACTAAATAGTACTTATCTGAAATGACGGAGGGCTACGACAGGTTTTTCTGAAAACCTATTGCGTAATGAACTTGATATCGTTGTAGAATCAAATGGAGTTTTGAAATGGAGTGATTTTGAGGCTTTTCTAGTTTTGCTAAAGGGGTCACTCCCGGTGAAGGGATCGTCGGCCCTTTCCTCGTCGAATGAGGTGCGGGATATATCATATATATCACTGTGCAAAGAAAAACTCAAAAGCAATCAAGAGCAAACCGAGTGTGTAGCATCTGCCAGTTATTGCCAAAGGAGTCACTCCCGGTGAAGGGATCTCGGTCCTTTCCTCATCGAATAAGGTGCAGGGCATATCATATATACCGCTTTGCAAAGCAAAAACTGTAGCTACCTGTTTTATTTTAAAATTTGATTCTACAATATCTTAGGTTTCTTTTCTTTCATTAATCACATTAATGAAGTCCCATCATTTAAGTCACCTAAACATCACAGATAAATACGACGTACACTTATGCCATCCGCATTCGCCTAGATGTCCCCTCGTGCACCGTTAGGTTAGGTAACTAACGACAGAGCAGGACATGGCTAGTGCGGGTGCAAAACATAAGTAACGCCTATATAATATATCATATATACTATATACTGTATCTATCACAGAGTCACAACACAGATATCGCAGCAGAATAAACATATGAAATATTGGATATACTAGGACGTCCGTGTTTTCAATACGAGCCAGTATAAAACACGGATTCCACGGTCGTGATGAATAGCCAATCCCACACCCTTAGACGCCTACGAGAGCGGCAAGCAACCCTTCCAATTCTAGGGTTAGGAGACCCGGACTCGACTCCTCGAGTTGGTCTCCCACTGGACCCCAGAACCCGTTTACTTGTGCTCCCCTCCTTGGGTCTATCCTAATGCGGAAAAGTAAATAGTATACAAAAGGTGACAACTTCCGCTACCTGGAAGTGCCCCAAATAAAAAAATATTACATACAAGTTTTTACATGAATGAAAATGAAAAACACTCATCTCACATAAAAACCCCCGGCTATTCAAACACGACGATCCAATATAACATATCCAGCAACACATAACATCACATGTCATCAACGTAAGTAAGTATGCATACCCCAATTGTCGTTGACGTATAGCAACGAAACCGGCGATATGAACATACTACACTTACGGTCACAGAAAAGAAAGTGTAAAACTACAACAACTGGAATCCGCAACCTTTTTAGACATCGCATGCCTAATCAAATGAAATACTTAGACATCACATGCCTAACAGTTATAAATCCCGCATTTTAGTCTCATTATCGAAAACACTTTTCAATATCATATGGGACTAAACTGCTAAATTTATAACATTCATTCAGTTATCTCATAACTGTTTGTGAATTCCAATTATTGTATCACATTCCAGATAAACAGAAAATGTTAAACTTTCCGATCGAACAGTCGAATACCCAAGTTTTCCCGATACAGCTCCACACATGAAATAAGTCTAACAACATACAGTTCGTGCCTCAGTACCGACGGTCCAGCCGTAGAAGGGTCAAGCCAACGCCTTACATGTGGCACGCCGTACTGCCCCAGACCCGAAGGTTCAAAGGGCAGTTCAAGACGGTCACATAATCGAGTTAAGGTTTGTTGTCTTCTAGAGGGTCCATCGCGTTACTTGCGCTACTTAGAACGTCGTTAAACTACGGAAAAATCCAACACTTGGAAATTTCCAGACAGGGGAAAAATTGGGTATTTATATCCGGTCGAACTTTTTAACATATTCTAAAGTTATCCGGAAATCTACATAGACAAAATCTGATAACCCGAACGAATAAATGAATCCCCAAAGCAACCCCAAAATACTCTTCTGTAGAGTCACAATAAAAATACCCAGAAAATATAATATCTAAATTCATGAATTACTGTGAAAAAATCACCAGACAAGGGGACAGTACGGCCGCGGAACCGCCGCGCATGCATGGCTCATGCCGCGGTTCCGCGGTGGAAAAGTTGAATCAGGCCCTCGAATTTCACAGTATTTCATATAAGACCCTGCATGATTTTCTGCATATTTTTAATTGACAAAAATCCAAAATTTCAGAAATTTTCCAGAGAGCACCTTGGAATTATAGTTTCGGGTTCGTTCGGACTTCAAACTCCGTCTAGACTTTGCCTAAGGCTTTAGCTAGGCTCTGATACCAGTGAAAGGTTCCTAGGCACTCTAGTAAGATCTCACAAGGCATCGAACATGCCAATTTTAAAAAAAATGGTGCCGAGAAACCCTAGACTACGGATCTTAGACTAGATGTTTAGGCGAAAAGATAATCTAGTTAACAAATTAACTAAAAGTTAGCATGCTACAACCTTTGTAGATCCGGATACCCACTTCCTTAGCTCCACGAGGGCGTCCTCTCGCTGTCCATCTTGAACCTTGGACTCTCGTGACGGCTTCATCGGAGAAACGTGCGGAATAGGTCGTCGGCTTCGTGTCAAAGACGATCTACGTCGAGGTTGCACAAGCTCAAGCTCCGACTTCACAAAGTTGTGAAACTTGTGAAGAAAACACCCAAAACAACTTGGCAAGAGGTAGAGGGTGAAGAAATAGGAGGTGGGTTCACTTTAGATTTGGATTTCACTCACTAGAACTCAAGTTGCCATTGATGGCTTCAAGGTTCTTATCTTGAAGAAGAAGGAGAAGATGAAGTTAGAATATGATAAAAGTGTTTTTCAAAATAGAAAAGAAAACAATATTTATCATATCCTAACTATGGTCAAGTGTAGAGAATAGACCATGGTTAGTGGGAGTGGTTAGGGTTAAGCATGAAGACAAAATGGCATCATTAATCAAAGCTTCATGAAGCTTCACCATTCTTCATGATAAAATGAAACCAATTTGTTTTCATAAATCCATTTAAATAAATAATAAATGGATAAAATAATAAGTGAATAAAATATAAACCCTAACCACTTGCATAACCATGGTTGCATTCTTTACACAAAGCCAAAACAACATGCATCATCAAACATGATACATTCAAGTGTACACAAAACATATCACATATACAATGTGCACATCAAGTGAGAAAAATCCGTTTAAAGTGAACCAATACTAGTTAATGCAAAGTAATATATCAAATATATATAATCATACATTAAATCATTAAATCAACACTTGATTCAATGATCTGGTCATGTCGCACATGACCGACTAGTATTCAATGCATCGATTTATCGAATCAATGATTCGATAACTAGGTCATATCTCATACAACCAATCGAAACATTAATTGCGAGAATCAAATACGGTATCACATACACGCATTATTCTCGGTCCCGCACATATCTCATATGCACTCCTATTTCGTTTTGCTTGAGCTAGGAAACCTCTGTGTAGGACTCTAAAGACTCGTCAATACGCCGGTAGCAGATGATGATCATATCAAGCACCCACAAGCCGCAAGCGGTCTGCAAAACGTAACGGCCACCCGGGTATTGAGCGATCAGAAGATCGACGAGCTAGCCCGCTCACACTCCTGCGAATCCGACCAGTAACACTTACCATACAGTCCGGTCTCTTCGTCTGATATGTCGCATATCAAGTCTAGGGGTGGTATACGTCAGACCCCAATAACCGATAAGTCGTGCCAATGTGAGGCTCGTAACGGGTCGAGAAACTACTGGTAACACTTACCAGCAAATCTCTGATCAGCCCTGGCCAGGGACTTCCCTGTTACGGCCAATCAAGCACAGCGCAACATCAACCCCAATACCGGGAGAGACGAAAGCCCTCATATCGCTCATTGCCTCCATGTGACTCGGGACTGTACCCAAAGACCACCGTTTTGCACGCCCTCATGGACGTGGTAAGGTGGAGATCAAAGCACAGTGGGAATCACACAAGACTCTATGACGATCTCGGGTCTACAGACTAACCTGTACAAGTGTCACCTGAGAACTGCCATCTGACGTGAGGTATAATACCATCTGGGAGTTATCGGCGAGTCCGTCCAGTGTACCCAGTCTCCACTGAGCACCCGTATACCATCTCTGATGTCAAACACCAATGGATATGGGATCATCCATCGCCCATCACATGGGTCGAGAAGCGTATACGCTAGTCTACTCTGGTATATCGATGCCCCGTCTCGATACACCCACGACTAGGGATCTTGAAGGATGTACTTATGGACTACCATGTCCCCACTAGTATGATCTGCATCATAGTCCAGGTAGTCAAGTACAAATCCTAAGGGCTTTACCAACATGTAACTATAAGACAGTATAAAGAGACTAGTGTACATGTTAAGATAAAGAGCAACCAGATAGCATACTATCATGTCGAGCAAGAAAGTCATCTCTATATATGTCCAAGCATCCAATATAATATACATCATCTGTACAATACTGGCCTCTAGGGCATACATACAACTAACAAGATCTAAATATCATCGTGTGATAAAGCTGAAGGAATCCTACCAAAGTTATCACACTCCAAATGGTATGCAACTCTTAGCAACTTTCAGTTTCTTTAGAAATTCCCGATATCAATTTCTGCCCCCTGCTCTTTTGACCTTGGCGTTGGTCAAAATGTCATAAGTCACATGTCAAGTTCTATCCATCATTATCTTGTTAATTTGAACCCATCCGTACATACCCTTGACGTTGTCCAAATGATAGTACGACTGTTCCAAACCAACTCATCTATCTATGCAACAAATGAATACCCAGCAGCTACCAAACACTATGCCTTGGAGTTGGTCAAAATACATAGCTTGAATACTACTGAATACCCAAATGAAATGACCGAGGGCTGTAGGGTTGCTAGGCACGCGCACAAGGGTCTACGAGGCATCAACCATGCCCGATTTAAAATTTAGCCTTGCCCAACAACCCGAATACGGAACTTTAAACTAGAGATTAGGTGAAAACTTGCATGCTAAACATTTTAACACTAAGTGAGAGGGATTACAACCTTTGTAGATCCGGTCCTTCACTTCATATGCTCCGTGTTGTGGTCCCTTCGCTGCGATCATCGGGATCCGGACTCTCGAGAGGTTCCGCGAAGAGAAAGACGCAACCTTTGCTTCCGATCTTCGATACTAAGATGATCTACCTTGAAGTTTCTTTAACACAAGCTAACACTCATGAAATGATGTGAACACCCTCATCTAAATGGCAAGGGGAGATGAGGATGATGAAGTTGGATTTTTGCTCTATTTATTTATCTTTTTCTCACTATTATTCATCACTTTTGAAAAATCAAGCAAGGTTTTTCATGAAAGAATGGAGGAAGAAGATGAACAATATTAGTTATCCTTTTTGTGATGAATAGGAAATGAAATAATATGATAGATAATGCAACCATGGTCAAGATAACTCTTGTAGAGAATTAACTAGGGTTAAAGGTTTGGTTAGGGTTTTGAAAATATCTAGCATAATATCTTAACAAAGACAAAGAAAGAAAACTTCTAGAAACTTCTAGAAAGCCTTAACCCTAATCAAACCCTAACCATGTTTAATCTCTACTAAACAAGTTGCATTATTTATCATATCATGTTACAATATTATATATCACATATACAATATTTATTGCAACAAAATAAAATAATACATATAACATATATCGCATATATATCAATGTATTACCTGAGTGAGAAAAAGAATCTTTTAGTGAGCAAATACTAGCTAATGTAATTTAATATATCATATATATTATTATACATTAAATTATCGAATCAACACTTGATCCGACAATCCGGCTATATCGCATATAACCGACTAATATTTATCCGTACCGATTTGCCGAATCAACACTTGATCCGACGACCCGGCTGATATCAAATATCGCGAGAATATAATACGGTATCACATATCGCATTATCCTCGGTCCCGCACATATCACATATTTGCTCCTACTCCGTTTTGCCTGAGTCAAGAAACCTTTGTGTAGGACTCTAAAGAATCGTCAATACGCCGGCAGTAGGTGATGATCATATCAAACACCCACAAGCTGCAAGCGGTCAGCTAAACGTAACAGCTACCCAGGTATTGAGCGCTCAGAAGATCAACAAGCAAGCCTGTAACTTCTCCTGCGAATCCAAACAGTAACACTCCCGTACAGTCCGGTCTCGTCGTCTGATATGTTGCATATCTCGCCTAGGGGTGGTAAACATCAGACCCCAGTAGCTTGATAAGTCGTGTCGATTTGAGGTCTATAACAGTTCGAGAAACTACTGATAACACTTACCAGTAAATCTCAGCAACCCTGGCCAGGGATTTCCGGTTATAGCCAATCGAACACAGCACAACATCAACTCCCTATACCGGGAGAGACGAATCCCCTCCTATCGCTCATCGCCTCCATGTGATTCGGGGCTGTACCCAAAAGCCACCTTTTTGCACGCCCTCTTAGACGTGGTATGATGGAAATCAAAGCACAGTGGGAACCACACAAGACTCTATGACAATCTCGGGTCAACAGACTACTCTATACCAGTGTCACCGGAGAACTGCCATCTGATGTATGGTATAATACCATCTGGGAGTTCTCGGCGAGTCCGTCCAGTGTACCCAGTCTCCACTGAGCACCCGTACACCATCCTTGATGTCAAACACCGATGGATATGGGATCATCCATCGTCCATCATATGGATCAAGATGCGTATACGCTAGTCTACTCTGGTGCATCGATGCCCTGTCTCGATACACCCACGACTAGGAACAATTATAGGATGTACCCGTCGACTACCGTGGCCCCACTAGTATGATCTCATCATAGTCCCAGTAGTCGAGTACATATCCTAAGGGCTTTATCAACATGTAATATAGAGACAATCAGAGTACATGTTAAGATAAAGTACAACCAGATAGCATACTATCATGTCGAGCAAGAAAGTCCTCCCTATATATGTCCTAGCATCCACTACAATATACATCGTATGTACAGTAATGGCCTCTAGGGCATACATATAACTAACAAGGGCTACGAATGGTTTTGGCGAAACCGTGAACATAGTGAACTTGATATGATCGAAGGAACCGAAGGAACCTGATAGCTTTTAAAAGGAGTGGTTTAAGCTCCGCAATTAAAAATTTGCTGTTTTAAAAATAACCGAGTGGTTTCTTTTAAACTGTTCCAACGATTCAACTTTGGTTTATTTTCTTTGCATTAATATAATGCGTCCTATCAATTAACCTATCATTGCAGAAAACAACGAAAATACAACGTTCTCTTATGCCATCCGCATTCGCCACTAGGCCCCGTCATTCACCCGTTAGGTTACTTAACTAACGACAGAGCGGGGGCTAGGCTAGCGCGGGTGCAAAACATAAGTAACGCCTACTAGATAACTTATATAGATATTGTACATTCGTCAGACGCAATAATAAGCATTCCAGATCACAGATGAACATATTGGATTTTCTACGAATCCGCATTCCTTTTGAGCCTGCAAAGAAAGACGGATTACACATTCGCGATGAATAGCCAAAACCCCTCCCTAGACCTCTACGGGTACGGCAAACTACCCGCCAAGTATCCGAAGTGAAGCGGTCTCCCTCAACGACGTGAGTAGGCCAATAAAAACTTTGAAGTACTCGGTAGTTTGTGCACCCCACCCTGGGTCTATCCTATGAGCAGAAAACAGTAAATGAAATAATACAACGGTGGCTACAACCTCAACCCGGGTGTGCCCCGCAAAAGAATATTACAACAAATTACAATTTACATTTGAATGAAAGAAACACTCGTCTCACATCCCCGGCTATTCATTCACGACAATCCAACAAGTCCACATTCACAAACCAGTAAAAAAAACTATTACAAAAATGTGCAACCCCCTGCCAACCGACATACTAGCAGTTAGGGGAGGTTTACAAATACATTAAACACAACACAGATATAATCCAGTTAGCCAAACATCTTAGAATTTCGATCAAGCAGCATATATGATTCTACTCCAAACATTTCTCTGTGCACATAAAACCTGAGACAACATCAACACAGAAGAATAACTGAGCAAATTTGGATTGACTCGAAATCAACTCGGCCGTGGATCCGCGGCGGATCGCTTGGATCGGCGGCGGTTCTGTGGTGCTATGGTCGAGTCACGATCCCAAATTTCTTCACAATTCTTAAAGAACCCTGCTTGTATTTTTAAGGGTCCCTGAAAAAATTTTAGACCCTGTTTTAAGAACGGCAGAAACTATGTGAAAATGATGTTTTTTCGGGTTCATTTTGCGATCGAATTTCTAACGACTTTGCTAACATGTTAGTTATGGTTTAGCTAGGCTCTGATACCACTGTAAGTCGACGTTAGACACCCCACTTGATGCGGGGAGGCGAAATAGGTAAAACAATCATTTTGTTTAAGTTAACATCGACTAACTTTACGGATCTTTGCTAAACCCTAACTGACAACTATCTAGAAGTGTTTAACTACTATGATAGATGATTATACCTAAAGATTCAAGTCCTTCTTGTTCTTGTAGTTCACCTTCTCGTCGGCCTCCTCGATGTGATAGAAGATCCACCCGAGAGCTCCTTCTCCAAGCTTTAACCTCTCACTTGAGATAACTAGGTAGCTATGAGTGCTAATCAAAGTAATCTAGAGGATATAGAAGTGGATTAGGGATCTATTAGTCTTGCTAACTCTTGGATCTCAAGACATGAGATGATTAGGGTTAGTTCTTTGAAGAGAGAGAGCTTGAGGAGAGAGAATGTGTGAGTGAGAATGAAAATGAATTATGTCTCATTTCAATATATGATGAAGCATAAAGAATATCAAATAAATCATTATATGATATTTACAATCATGCTTCATTTAATACAAACAATGAATCATCTCATGAGTCATTAAGCAATAAATGCTTCATTAACTCATTTGGATGACTCATCTCATGAGTCACAAATCCATTTAATGCAAATAACACCTAAGCTCTCCACCTCATCTTTCTTCTAGAAGCTTCTCGACTAATTACGAGAATGCCCCTCCCATCCGTGAAAACACGGAAATACTGAGACAGTATAAATCCAAAAATCCAATACTAGAATCTGGCTTAAACTAAAGCCCGCTAGTAAAAACTTTCCGAACATCGTACGTGCATAAATACACGTATGTGTCTGAACCCTGTCGTAAAACCATACGACCTCTATATCATTTTGCCTGAAGCAGGGAAACTCTCTATGTGAGACTTAAAGACTTGACACTACGCTGGCAGTGGGTTTAACCACAGGCCGCAAGCGGTACTAGCTGTACGTAACTGTCCCCAGGTAGATGTCGATAAGAAAGCCGATGAGGAAACCCATCCGAACTCTTACTGAGCTTGATGTGACAATTTCTGTACAGTCCGGTCTGTTCGTCAAGGACTATCACATATCGGGCCTAGGGGGCGGCAAGCGTCAGTCCCCTAAAAGCGGTATAAGTCGTGTCAGAGTGAAGCCCATTACACCTTGAGAAGCTACTGGAAATCTTACCAGTAAATCTCATTTGCCCTAGCCAGGGACTTTGCGTAATGGCTCTCCAAACACAGCGTGATATCAACTCCTAATACCGGGAGAGACGATTCCTATCTATCCGCCACTGCCTCCAAATGCTTCGGGACTGCACCCAACTGCTACCTGTTTGCACGAATCCTTTGAGCCGTGGTAAGATAGCAATCTAAGAACAGTGGGAACACAATCGAGACGAACCAGCAGTGTCAAGTCTGCGGACTATGCTGTACTCATGTCACCTGGGAACTGTTAACTGACGACGGGTATAATACCAACCAACAGTTCACTGCGAGTCCTGTCCGGTATACCCGTAACCCAACGGGCACCTGTATACTATCTCCAGTACAATGTAATAATGGCTGTGGGACAGACCATTTCCTCTGCTGGGTTGAGAAACGTACACACTAGTCTACTCCGTAGTATCGATGCCCTGTTTCGATAATCCTACGACTAGGGACCTGAAAAAGGATGTGCTTGTAGACTACCCAGCCCCCACTAGTGTGACTGCCATCACAACGCTGGTAGTCAAGCAAGATCCTAAGGGCTCTATCAATATGTATTTACGATATGCTAACATATACACATATTAAGATAGACATAAACCAAGTAGCATACTACTATGTTGAGCTAGACTATTAATATAACTGTGAATATCCCAAGCTTCCATTAAGTAATATACAAACTGGTATGATACAATAATGGCTCCTAGGGCATATACGCTAACACGTGTACGAAAAGATATCCACTACATCTACTATGCATGGAACAAAAGGGTACAAAATAGTATCAAGTGCATCAGGGTGCACAAAATCAACATCAAGTGCATCAGAGTGCACAAAATAAAAATTAAGTGCATCAGAGTACACAAAATCAAAATCAAGTATACCTAGGATATATATATATATATATATATATATATATATATATATATATATATAATCTATTAACCATGTGCATCTGATGTGCACGGAAATATCAGTGTAGTGCATCCGGTGTACATAACACTTCGATCGAGTGCAGTCACCTTACACGAAAATCTCAACAAGTGCACCTGTTGTGCACAAAACATAAATCAAAGTGAAATCACTATACATGGAAATCTCATCACGTACACCTGGTGTGCACAATACATATGTTGGATATAGTGCCCTCAAAGTCAATTATTGGATCGCAGGCACATGATTGCAATGATTGAGAGAGGACCTATGCCGGAAGGACAGTCTTACTCAGGATGATAGTATGCTATCTGGTTTATCTTTATCATCGTGTACATGCTTTATGTGATATTACTGGTCACTATTACACGTTGATAGAGCCCTTAGGATTCTTGCTTGACCACCAGCAGTATGACGGCGATCATATACGTGAGAGTTGGGTGGTCTATAAGCACATCCTTAAAGTGGTCCCTAGTCGTGGGAGTTTCGAGACTGGGCATCGATACTCCATTAGTAGACAAGTGTATACAGTCGAGACCCCGACGAGGGGCGGTGTCCGGTCTCACAAGCCATTGGTGTCAGTTGGATCACCTAAGATGTATACAGGTGCTCATTGGGTTATGAGAACACCGGAAAGGACTCTCCGGGAATATGCAAGTTGGTATTATACCTGACGTCAGATAGCAGTTCCCTGGTGACATGTGTACAGGTTAGTTCATCGACCTGAGATCGTCATTTGCATCGTGTGAGTTCCCACTGGGCTTTGATTACTACCCTACCATGGCTCAAAGGAGTCGTGCAAACGGGTTTTAGTTGGGTACAGTCACGAGCCAAATGGAGGCAGTGAGCGGATTGGCAGGGATTTCGTCTCTCCCTGTATTAGGGGTGAGATCACGTTGTGTCTAGGAGAGCCATTACACGAAGTCCTTGGCCAATGCAGGAGATTAACCGGTAGGTATTCCAGTAGTATCTCAGGGTGTTCTGGGCTACACTCCGAGACGACTTGTACCGCTTTTTGGGGTCTGACTTTTACCAACACCTTAAGCCCGACATGCGATACTCATAGACGAAAGGACCGGACTGTACGGATATTGTCACTGACAGGCTCAGTAGGGTGTCAGGATGAGTTTTCTCATCGACCTCCCTTTTGGTCAATACTTGGTGGCCCATTACGTATAGCTAGTACCACTGACGTGCTACTGGTTAAATCCACAGCCAGTTTATTGACGAGTCTTTAGAGTCCCCCACAGACAGTTTCTCAAGTTTCGGGCGAAACATTGTAGAGGCCGGTATTATGGCAGGGTTCGATCATATACATGCATTCGTGCACGGATCATGATCGGACGGATCATATTAGTGAGCTTTGGTTTAATCCGGATCCTAGTATTAGATTTGTTGGATTACTTTATTCTCATTGCATTCGCATTCAGTTGGAATGCGGATGCAGGTATATATATACAGGTGAGGGGTACTCTTGTGATCCGTCACGAGTTTACTTTAGTAGATACCATTCTCTTTTTATTATTGTAAACATTTGGATTAATGTTTACATATGGAAATTGTGAGTGGAAATGATCATGAGGTGCATTTAATGTGATATGGACATGTTTAGTGACTCATGGTCTCTTTATTTGTGCTAATGTCACATTAGGATTTGTTTATTGTGTTGATATGATTCTTGGAGAGAGAGTGGACAGCCATATAGGCTTGGGTTTGGTCTTGGATTTCTTATGCTAGCTCTCATTTTATCATCTCAACACAATAACACAAAAGGCTCCTCTCTTTTCTTTCTTCTTCTTGCTCACAACCTCCACCATGGCATCATATTCTACCTCCACTCTAACCATCTCATGTGTTGAGAATCCTAGAGTGTTAAGAGGCAAAGTTATCACACACATTCTCTACTTCACCTTGGACATGTCGGCTAGCAAACTTCGTGTCCGAGTTGCCTCGGTTCGAAGCGGGAGCCCGTAAAAGGATTTGAAGATGTGGTGCCCTTTCCGATTAGGAGACCGGAGATCGAGCGAGATCGGAGATGCCGCAAGGAGCTAAAGATGGTGGCTAAAAACCGACGGACACGGATCGATCGGTATAGCCTTTCTAACCTTCTTCTAGATTGCTAGTTAACGTTAATGGTTCGATCCGGGTTTATAGTATACGTTAGCGCCAGTTTCAAGTATACGAAAAAGTTTTGTTTCCGCATTTTAGCCTCGGATTGACGGCCGGGACGCTACCGTAGACTTACATGGTATCAGAGCCACACCATTAAACTTTACTAGCTTGTTCTAACATGTTTAAAACATCGATTGATCAAAATTTCCGAAACCGCATTTTCATTTTCTGAGTTTCTGTCGAAAATTTTTTGTGGCCGAAAAATTATTTTGGGTATGTCAGAAAATCGTGCAGGCTTTTTTAAGACACTGGCAGAAATTTGGATGCACGATCCTTCCATGAGACCACGGAACCGCGGCGAAACTGGCATGTTTGTCGCGGTTGTGCGGCGGAATGGTGGGAACTGTGCACCATTTTTCTTCCTGGGGTTTTTCACATGGAATTGTGGTTTCTGGAAAATTTAGTTTTGGCCCAGATTATTTTGAGTGCTGGAATTGTACTTGGGGCCCACTTTGGGAAATTTTGTCGATCGAAATTTTAAATAAGTTGGTTCGCAGTACTTACATTACTATCTGTGACCGTGAATGCCATTTGATCGGTAAATCTTGTCTAATTGCTATAGCTCTTTTAGACGGATTTGCGAACGTGACATTCACGTTGATGTTCTGTGTTGTGCTGTGATGTTGTGGATTTGTCGTGGTGGATAGCCAGGATGCAATGGTAGTACAGTTTGGTTATATTTGTGTAGGGTTCCTAGGCACTCTAATAAGGTTCTACAAGGCATCAACCATGCCAAAATCAAATTTTTCAAGTGCCGAACAACCCTAAGCAAGATCTTGGACTAGAGATTAGGCGAAAACGATGCAAGTTAAACATTTTAACTACAAGTGAAAGGGATTATAACCTTTGTAGATCCGGTCCTTCACTTCTAAAGCTCCGTGTTGACGTCCCTTCGCTGCTATCATCGGGATCCCGGACTCTAGCGATGGTTTCTTCGGAGAAATGAGCGGGCTGGGTCGTTGACTTCGAGGCCGAAGATGATCTACGTCGGGGAGACTCAAACTCAAGCTATTCCTTCACTTGGTCATGAACTTTGTGAAGAGAACACCCTATACTACATGGCAAGTAGTACAAGATGAAGAAGTAGGAAGTGGGCTCACTTTAGAATTGATTTTCTCACACTATTTCTCATGGCACCATTAGAGCTAGCAAGCTTTTCATGGAGCTTGATGAAGAAGAAGAAGAAAGAATAATAATCATATGAATTCTTATCCTTTGAATTATTGTACCATGATTGAGTTAAGCCCTCATGCTTAACTCATGTAGAGAATTAACCAAAGTATGAGATTAAGGGTTGGGTTAACTAATATCCTAAGGAATGACAAAAGAGTAGACTTTGTCAATGTTGCATACAAGCTTCTACAAGCTTGATAACATTGACTAAAGCCTCCTCTTTTTTGTTATTCTTAAGGAAATAAGTAAACCCTAATTTAATCTATACTTGATATAAGTCTCATACACCCATCTTGTATGTATCATCAAGCATGATACAAACATGTACACTTGCATATATCACATATAAACAATGTGCACAATCTAGTGAGAAATAAAATCATAAGTGAGTTAATACTAGTTAATGTAATGTAATAAATCAAATATATAATTATATATTAAATTATTAAATCAACTCTTGATTTAACAACCCGGCTATAACCGACTAATATCATGTGTAACAACTTATCGAATCAACACTTGATCCGATAACCCGGCTATATCGCCTATAACCGATCAATGTCACGAATCGCGAGAATAGAATACGGTATCTCATATCGTATTAATCTCGGTCCTGCAAATATCACATATGTGCTCCTATTTTGTTTCGCTTGAGCCAGGAAACCTCTGTGTAGGACTCTAAAGACTCATCAATACGCCGGCAGTAGGTGGTGATCATATCAATCACCCACAAGCCGCAAGCTGTCTGCTAAACGTAACGGCCACCCGGGTATTGAGCGATCAGAAGATCAACGAGCAAGCCTGCTCACACTCCTGCGAATCCAATCAGTAACACTTACCGCACAGTCCGGTCTGTTCGTCTGATATGTCGCATATCTCACCTAGGGGTGGTAATCGTCAGACCCAGGCAGCTTGATAAGTCATGCCGATGTAAGGTCCACAACAAGCGTGAAACTACTAATAACACTTACCAGTAAATCACTGCAACCCTGGCCAGGGATTTCCAGTTATAGCCAGTCGAGCATAGCGCAACATCAACCCCCAACACCGGGAGAGACGAATCCCCTCCTCGCTCATTGCCTCCATATGAATCGGGACTGTACCCAAAAACCACCTGTTTGCACGACTCAGTAGAGCCGTGGTAGGGTGGAAATCAAAGCACAGTGGGAGACACACAAGACTCTATGACGATCTCGGGTCGACAGACTAAGCTGTACCAGTGTCACCAGAGAACTGCCATCTGACGTGAGGTATAATACCATATGGGAGTTCTCGGTGAGTGCGTTCAGTGTACCCAGTCACCACTGAGCACCCACATACCATCTCTGATGTCAAACACCATTGGATATGGGATCATCCATCGCCCATCACATGGGTCGAGAAGATATACGCTAGTCTACTCTGGAATATCGATGACCCGTCTCGATATTCCCACGACTAGGAATATTGAAGGATGTACTCATGGACTACCCAGGCCCCACTAGTATGATCTACATCATAGTCCTGGAAGTCGAGTACACATCCTAAGGGCTTTATCAACATGTAACAGAGAGACAATCAGTATACATGTTAAGATAAAGAGCAACCAGATAGCGTACTATCATGTCGAGCAAGAAAGTCCTCCCTATATATGTCCCAGCATCCACTACATTATACATCTCTTGTACAGTAATGGCCTCTAAGGCATACATATAACTAACAATCTCCCACTTGCACTAGGGCCATCTGTAGCAGTGGTTGCAGTATCTCATACTCATCCTTCCCATAATAGTCTCTCTCTCTAGGGAAAGGCCTTTGTGAGTGGATTCGCCGTGTTGTCCTCTGAGTCTACTCTCCTAACCTCGATCACCCTGGAGATCAACTATCTCCTTGATCAGGTGATGCTGTCTCAGAATATGTCTGGGTCACTGATGGGACCAGGGTTCCAGGGCCAAAGCCACACTTCCATTGTCACACAATGGTAGGAACCTAGTTCATCTCATGAACTAATATACACCCAAACTTCCTCTTTTGTAGTATCTTTGATAGCGATGTCACCAGCCTTTATCGTCTAGTTTGCCACGGTATCTCAGCTTGGAACTCTTCCAACATACCGTCTCTCCACTGAGGGTAAAGACAATGCCTGCGACTGACATTCAGTCGTCCTTATCACCCTGGACCTTTTCCAGTGATTCTCCCCCAGGATCAATTGATACCATCTCACTACAACTAGTGAGAATCCTAACATCCAATTAGATCTATCTCATAGATCCAAAACCCAGGATTTAGGAGGTATCACTTTGATCCTATATGGAGAATCCATGTGATAAGAGGAGATTGACCGAGCGTAGCATTGGAAACTCTTTTCCTATCAAGAGTATGTTGTCCACGTACAATACGAGGATGACCACCTTACTCTCTACTATCTTTTTGTATATACTAGGTTCATCTACTATTTTGATGAAGTCAAACACTTTGACTACCACATCAAAACAGACGTTCCAACTCCGCGATGCTTGCTTTATCCTGTAAAGCAACTTGCACACGTTTCCGCTGCTCCCACTGTTTACGAAGCCCTCTGGCTGTGTACTTATAGACGCTCTCTTCTAATTCAATATTTAGAAAAGCAGTCATGACACCCAACCACCAGATATCGCGGTCATGGTGTGTAGCAATAGCCTGTAGGATTCGGATGGATTTAAGCACAGCCACTGGAAAAGGTATCATCATTATCCACGCCTGGTCGATGACGAAAAACTTTAACAAGTCTAGCTTTGAAAGTCTCAACTTTTCCATCTACACCAAGTAATCTTCTCAAGATATACTTGCTCCTGATAGGGATTTAACCCTTCAGATATAGCATCCAAAGTCCATACTTTGTTGATGTACATGGATTCCATCTCAAATCGCTAAGCATCCAGCCATTCTTACAGAGTCCCCACTCTTGATGGCCTGCACGAAACTAGTTGGGTCATCATCTCATGATGCAATCCTCACTCCCACTGTCATCGAGAAACCGAAGTATATCTTAGGAGGATGAGGAACCCTACTAGATCGGCGGAGAGGCCGAGGTTTGTCGGAATCTATTGAATCCTTTGGTTCTACCAAATCATCTGTTGTGGTTTGTATAACTGGAACTCCTTCTAGTTCTACCTCATGACCACTAATTTCTTCATAAGAAATTCCCTTTCTCAAAGGTGGTATGTTTGGAAACAAAACACATTTTGTTCCCCTGTTAGGTAGAAGATATTCCCTTGCGAATGCTTGGGATATCCAACAAACTTCTACAGAACTAACTTTGCCTCGAGCTTGTCCGGATTTTTCTTTTAGACATAGGCCGGACAACCCAAAATCTTAACAAACTTAAGATATGGGCTCTTCCCATTCCATATCACATATGAAGTGGTAGGCAATGGATTTGATTGGAACTAGGTATGTAGCTTCTCAAGTGGATAACTCCAAAAGGAAATAGGAAACTCAGTAGTACTCATCATAGAGCGCACCATATCATATAGGGTGTGATTGCTCCGCCGCGATACACCGACGTGCTGTGGTATATACGGAGGAGTAATGCTGAGAGAGAATCTCATTCTCCTTTAGAATAGTCCAGGAATCCCGTCCCCAAGTATTCTCTTCCCTGATCACATCAAAGAATATAATACTTATATCCGTTTTTGGTTCTCTACTTCTATCTTACATTATTTGAATTTCTCGAAAGTTTCAGACATGTGTTTCAACAGGAACATGTGCCCGAATCTTGAGAGATCATCAGTGAATGTAAGGAAGTACAAAGAACCAGTCCTGGCATATGTAGACTGGGGACCTACATACATCACTATGTATCAGTCCCAAAAGTTCACTAACTCTTTCTCTGGTTCCAGTAAACAGAGCTATGGTCATCTTATCTTTGCGACATGACTGGCAAGTTTCACTAGATGTAAATTCAAACTGATTTAAATATGCATCTAAATGTAACTTCAGCTAGTCGGGTCACATTGATATGACCTAGTCTACAATACCTCAAGAAGGAATCGTTCATTTCTGAACTCTTCCTCTTGTGTGTGTTCTGTACATTAAGAACTGTGGTTTGATTTAGAACGTCTATGCTTTTAGATAACGTGCCTGAACCGATCAACTCTTGATATAGGAAATGTTCAAAACATTATCCAACAATACAAAATTATATCCTTCTTTAATAAAAAGAGACAGATATGATGTTGTATATCAGGTTCAGTATCTAATAACATTCGTTCAGAATCAATGTATTCTAGTAATACAGGGTGCTAACTGCCAACATCTTGGCTGCAACAATTGCACCGTTTTCAACTCTTGAAACTTATCACCCGTTCTCAGTTATCTACCTATCTGTAGCCCATGTAACAGATTACATATATAGGATCCTGATCCGGTATCTAATACCCAGGACGTAGAGAATACTAAGAAACAGTTCTTTGTAATGAACACACCCAAAGAAGATGCATCATCATGCACTTTCTTCGTTTGGGCGGCATGGGAAATCTGGTATTCCCCAATTTCCTGCTCTGTCTTATAACAATTATAAGTTGGAGCGGGACCAACGTTCCCCAGCTCAGTATAGCAAGCGGGTTCGGTCAATACATCTATATTATTAACTTGATTAAGGCGTGACATGGTCGCTACCTGGAGAAAGAGAGAAGAAAACACTCTGTGTGCGCTCTTGCAAGATTAGATTGGTTATATATTTTATCTAATCAGGATGGCTCCCACTGTTTTTATCAAATCTTCCTTCAAACCTTAAAAGGAAAGACTAGCCGGGATTAATTACACTCTACAAGTTCATCAATCTTTCGGCCAGGCCAGTGCCGTTACTTTGAGGGAGGTTCCCCGTGCTTTCGCACGGACCTAATTAAAATAAACCTCGTTTTCCTAGGGGCGTAACCCCGTTGACACCTTTCTAGAGACCTACTTGATCGGCTAATTGTAAAGTGCAAAACTCTCCCAAGAGTAACAATTACTCGCAGTGGGTATCGGGATCCAACTATCTCATAGAAGGTATGCAATCTCATTGCAAATTTCAACACTTGAAACTCCCGATAAAGGTTTTACTCCTAGCACTTATGACCTTAACTATGGTCAACAAATCATGAGCACTAGTCAAGTTCCACCCGTCATTTCGTGATTAATTATACCCACCCACATGACCCTTAACTAAGGTCAACAAAGTCATGCGACTGTCCTAACTAATCGCATCATATGCGGTGTAGGAAGACATCACTTAGCTACTATACACTGTGCCTTAACTATGGTTAACAAACACAGCAAGAATACTAAGTACTATACTACCTAAAATGACGGATGGTTGCGGATGGTTTTTAAGAAAACCTTTAACGCTTTGAACTTGATCTCGTTGCAGAATCAAATGGTTTTTAAATGGAGTGTTTTTGAGGCTTTTGCTAGTTTCGCTAAAGAGGTCACTCCCGATGAAGGGATCTCGGCTCTTTCCTCGTCGAATGAGGTGCAGGATATACACAATACCACCATGCAAAGCAAGAACTAGAAAAACAATCAAAATACAAACCGAAGGTTGTAGCATCTGCTAGTTATTGCTAAAGAGGTCACTCCCGGTGAAGGGATCTCGGCTCTTTCCTTATCGAATAAGGTGCTGGATGTTCTACAAGGAACACCGCTATGCAAAGCAACAACTAGAGGTACCTAATTTTTGAAATTAGATTCCACAACATCTTTTAGGTTTATTTTCTTTCATTAATCTCATTAATGAATGTCCCATTATTTAAGTCCACCTAAACATCACAGATAAATACAACGTACACTTATGCCATCCGCATTCGCCTCGATGTCCCGTCTGCACCGTTAGGTTAAGTAACTAACGGCAGAACGGGGCAGGGCTAGCGCGGGTGTAAAACATAAGCAACGTCTATATAATATATCATATATACTATATACAGTATCTGTCTGAACATATCACATGATCACATCACAGATAACGCAGCAGAAAATATCATATGAAAATATTGGATATACTAGGACGTCCGTGTTTTATTTTTAGCCTATATAAAACACGGATTCCACGGTCGTGATGAATAGGCAATCCCACACCCGTAGACCCCTACGAGAGCGGCAAGCAACCCTACCATTTCTAAAGTTAGGAGACCCGGACTCGACTCCTCGAGATGGTCTCCCTCTGGACCCTAGAACCCGGTTACTTATGCTCCCCACCTTGGGTCTATCCTTATGCGGAAAAGTAAATAATATACAATGGTGACATCATCCTCAGCCCGGAAGTGCCCCAATAAAAGAATATTACATCTAATTTTTTTACATGAATGAAAATGAAAAACACTCATCTTACATAAAAACTCCCGGCTATTCAAACTCGACGATCCAATATAACATATCCAGCAACACATAACATCACATGTCATCAACGTAAGTAAATATGCCCATCCCAATTATCGTTGACATATAGCAACGAAACCGGCGATATCACATATTACACTTACGGTCGCAGAAAAGAAAATGTAAAACTACAATAGTTGGAATCCGCCACCTCCATAGACATCGCATGCCTAACCAAATGAATTCCTTAGACATCGCATGCCTAACAATTATAAACCCCGCATTTTAGTCTCATTATCAAAAACTCTTTTCAATATCAAGTCGGGCAATTCAACAAGATTCCCGACATACTGATCGAATGCTCGTCGCAAACTTTAGTAGACGGCCGCACCCCCGGATGCCGTCGACGAAGTGCACTATGGTGGAACACCGCTGCCGCGAGCACCCGAACGGATGCTTTTGGCTACGGGGTTCTCCTACAGTCACTTGGTCGGGGCTATGGGGCGTGGCTATCTATTAAGTTTACCCGACGAGTATCCGCGTACGCTACGTGATTGCGACGGACTTTTGATCACATCAAAATCCTGTGGCAACCGATCAAATGAGACTAAAGTGCTAGATTTATAACATTCAAATTAGTTATCTCATAACTACTTGTGGATTCCAAATATTGTATCACATTCCAGATAAATATACGATGTTAAACTTTCCGATCGAATAATCAAACACCCAAGTTTTCCCAAATAGCTCAACACTTGAGGGCAGTTTAAAAAACATCCATTTCATGCCACAGTACCAACGGTCCAGCCGTAGAAGGGTCAAGCCAACGCCTAACTTGTGGCACGCCGTACCGCCCCAAACCCTAAGGTTCAAAAGGCAGTTCAAGACGGTCACATAATCGAGTTAAGGTTTGTTGTCTTCTAGAGGGTCCATCAAGTAAATTGCATGATTTAGAACGTTCTTAAACTACGGAGAAATCCAACACTTGGAAATTTTCTGGCAGGGGAAAAAGTGAGTTATTGATATCCGGTCAAACTTTTTAACACGATCTAAAAATTACCCGGACAAACTAAACAAAGTTAAATTACCCGATCGAATCAACGAGTCCCCAATACAACCCTAAGAAAACTCAACACTTGAGTGGAATTAAAAAATTCCAACAAAAAATTGACAAGAAAGGACCTAAGAATAAATATATGAAGTATGAGGGACTAAGTCATAATTTGGGCCGCGGAACCGCCTCCAAACCCATGTTTTGGCCACGGTTCCGCGGTCATATAGATGGATCAGTGGGTCGTACTTCACAGTAATTCTTAGTTTTTCCTGCTTAATTTTCTGAGCATTTTTAATTCATAAAAAATCACAGTTTTGATAATTGTCCAGAGAAGGGTATTCTCGGGGTTTACGGGTTCTATCGGACTTTAAACTTCGCCTAGACTTCGCATAAAGCTCTAGCTTGGCTCTGATACCACTGTAGGGTTCCTAAGCACTCTGACAAGGTTCTACAAGGCATCAACCATGTCAAAATCAAAATTTTCAAGTGCCGAACAATCCTAAGCAAGATCGTGGACTAGAGATTATACGAAAAATAGCAAGTTAAACATTTTAACTACAAGTGAAAGGGATTACAACCTTTGTAGATCCGGTCCTTCACTTCTAAAGCTCCGTGTTGACGTTCCTTCGCTGCGATCATCGGGATCCCGGACTCTGGCGATAGTTTCTTCGGAGAAATGAGCGGGATAGGTCGTTGACTTTGAGGCCGAAGATGATCTACGTCGGGGAGACTCAAACTCAAGATATTCCTTCACTTGGTCATGAACTTTGTGAAGAAAACACCCTATACTACATGGCATGTAGTATAAGATGAAGAAGTAGGAAGTGGGCTCACTTTAGAATTGATTTTTCTCATGGCACCATTAGAGCTAGCAAGCTTTTCATGGAGCTTGATGAAGAAGAAGAAGAAAGAATAATAATCATATGAATTCTTATCCTTTGAATTATTGCACCATGGTTGAGTTATGCTCTTATGCTTGACTCATGTAGAGAATTAACCAAAGTATGAGATTAAGGGTTGGGTTAACTAATATCCTAAGGAATGACAAAAGAGTTGACTTTGTCAATGCTGCATACAAGCTTCTACAAGCTTGATAACATTGACTAAAGTCTCCTCTTTTTTGTTATTCTTAAGGAAATAAGTAAACCCTAATTTAACCTAAACTTGATATAAGTCTCATACACCCATCTTGTATGTATCATCAAGCATGATACAAACATGTACACTTGCATATATCACATATAAACAATGTGCACAATCTAGTGAGAAAATAAATCATAAGTGAGTTAATACTAGTTAATGTAATGTAATATATCAAATATATAATTATACATTAAATTATTAAATCAACTCTTGATTTAACAACCCGGCTATAACCGACTAATATCATGTGTAACAACTTATCGAATCAACACTTGATCCGATAACCCGGCTATATCGCATACAACCGATCAATGTCACGAATCGCGAGAATAGAATATGGTATCTCATATCGTATTAATCTCGGTCTCGCACATATCACATATGTGCTCCTATTTCGTTTCGCTTGAGCCAGCAAACCTCTGTGTAGGACTCTAAAGACTCGTCAATACGCCTGCAGTAGGTGGTGATCATATCAATCACCCACAAGCCGTAAGCGGTCTGCTAAACGTAATGGCCACCCGGGTATTGAGCGATCAGAAGATCAACGAGCAAGCCTGCTCACACTCCTGCGAATCCAATCAGTAACACTTACCGCACGGTCCGGTCTGTTCGTCTGATATGTCGCATATCTCGCCTAGGGGTGGTAAACGTCAGACCCCGGCAGCTTGATAAGTCATGCCAATGTAAGGTCCACAACAAGCGTGAAACTACTGATAACACTTACCAGTAAATCACTGCAACCCTGGCCAGGGATTTCCAGTTATGGCCTGTCGAGCATAGCGCAACATCAACCCCCAATACCGGGAGAGGCGAATCCCCTCCTATCACTCATTGCCTCCATGTGAATCGAGACTGTACCCAAAATCCACCTGTTTGCATGACTCAGTAAAGCCGTGGTAGGGTGGAAATCAAAGCACATTGGGAGACACACAAGACTCTATGACAATCTCGGGTCAACAGACTAAGCTGTACCAGTGTCACCAGAGAACTGCCATCTGACGTGAAGTATAATACCATCTGGGAGTTCTCGGGGAGTCCGTTCAGTGTATCCAGTCACCACTGAGCACCCACATACCATTTCTGTTGTCAAACACCAATGGATATGGAATCATCCATCGCCCATCACATGGGTCAAGAAGATATACGCTAGTCCACTCTGGAATATCGATGCCCCGTCTCGATATTCCCACGACTAGGAACATTCAAGGATGTACTCATGGACTACCCATGCCCCACTAGTATGATCTACATCATAGTCCTGGAAGTCGAGTACACATCCTAAGGGCTTTATCAATATGTAACAGAGAGACAATCAGTATACATGTTAAGATAAAGAGCAACCAGATAGCGTACTGTCATGTCGAGCAAGAAAGTCCTCCCTATATATGTCCCAGCATCCACTACATTATACATCTCATGTACAGTAATGGCCTCTAGGGAATACATATAACTAACAATTTGTACATTTGATATTGCGGGGCGAGCGTTCGACATGTGGACTGTCGTCACTGCCTATTTGTATATTATTCTTTTGGGGCACGACCGGGCTGAGGTCGATGTACCCGTTGTATATATTTTACTCTCTGTACTAGGATTACCCCGCGGTGGGGTGCACGGATAGCCGGGTTCTAGAGGGCAACGAGCCTGCATCTCATGGCTTTGAGACGGAGGGGGATTTACTCTAGAATTTGCGGGCTATTCGCCGCACTCGTAAGGGGTATAGGTTGACCCAAGGAGGGGTGCTCAAGTTACCAGATTCCGTAAAATGTTGGGTGACCCATTCACTTTGTTGAAGGGGGCTGCCTCTCTTCTGGTTTTGGCGGGTAACCTGTCGCGTCCGTAGGGGTCTAGGATTTCATTGCACAGGCTATCCACATGACCAGGGCAACGTCGGGTTTCAGTTGCGGCTCAAAGGAAACCCGGGGATCTCAGATTATCTGTATTGTTCTGTGATGCTTATTACACTTCTGTGATGTTGCATTTATCATGCCATGGGAGATTATTATATATTGATATATATACTCCTAGATGTTGTATATGTTTTACACCCGCGCTAGTCCAGTCCCCTCTCTGTCGTTAGTTAAGTAACCTAACGGGTGATGACGGAACCCAGTGGCGAGTGCGGATGGCATATACGTACATCATATTTTCGTTCTTTATTGGTGTGATCAATTAATGGGACTGCATTGATTCGGATCAATGCAAGGTAAAAAAACCTGTTTGATGTTGTTGGAACATTTTTTCAAAAATCTGTTATTACAAGGACGTTCTCTTTTGTTTTGCATCGTGGTATTCGGTAATGAATATACAGCACCTCAGTCGACGAGGCAAGGGCCGAGATCCCTTCACCGGGAGTGACCCCTTGGGCAGACGTTTGCGTCAGGGCAATAACTTAACTATAGTCGATTACGTTTTTCTTTGCATCGTGGTATTCAGTTAGAATATCCTGCACCTCATTCTACGGGGATTGAGCCGAGATCCCTTCACCGGAAGTGACCTCTTTAGCAAAGGTTTTCGCCACTATATTTTTATAAAAAGCTATCCGGTTCCTTCAACGATATCAAGTTCATTACGTTAAAGGTTTTTCGCCAAAAACCATTCGTAGCCCTCCGTCATTTCAGACGGGTAGCACTTAATATTCATGCTATGTATGTTGGCCTTCGTCAAGGCCTAGTGTATGGTAGCTATTTGTTACTTTTCTGCTGCATAGATAGATGCGTTAGTTTGGGACAGTCGTACTACTATTTTGGTCTTCGTCAAGGGTATGTACGGGTGGATTCAAATTAACCTTGATAATGACGGGTAGAACTTGACATGTGGCTTATGATATGTTGAAATTCGTCAAGGTCATAAGAGCATGGGGTAAAAATCACATCGGGAGTTTCTAAAGAAACTGAAACTTGTCAGATATGCGCATACCTTTTGGAGTGTGATAACATGAGTGGATTCCATCATGTTATAATGCGATGATAGTTGGATCCCAATTCCCACTGATGAGTTGGTTTACTCCTCGGGTGATCCCGACTAATTCTTCTTTCAGGTTTGGAGGAGAATTTGAGGATACAGTGGGAGGTTTCCTGATTAGATAAAGTGATAACCATTCTGATCTAGGTTAGAGTGCACGCAGAGTGTTTCTTTTCTCTCTCTCTTTGGCAGTGACCATGGCCCGACCCTAGAATATGACTCAGTGACCAAGATTAACCGAACCTTCTTAAAATATTGGCTTTTGGATTGTCTAAGTTGGATACCTCATTGTCACTCCTACTTTTACCCTTTTCTCCAGAACACCTCGTATTACTATGACATCCACTTCCATTGGATAAAACCATCGTATGGTTATATACGAACTCGAAGGAATTTGTTCCAAATTTGAGGATGGTTTCCGGTTCTGGAGAAAATGAATAGGACTATTCAGTTGTCTTTTCCTTTTACCTTCTCTCGTTGCGAGTGCTCCTTGGATTAGGATGGTACCCCTATTACGCTAATTGGATAGTCTTCATCCAAACCATAGGCAGGTGCCGAAGGGTAGGGAATGAAGAAAACCATTTAGCCTAAAAGGTGTACAGAAGGTATTAAGTAAAGACAAATAAGGGGATCAGAAAGAGGGCAAAGTAAATTGCGACTGCGATTTACGACCAAACCAAGTATTTCATCGTCACTCCTATTTCACCATTGTATTTCTCCAGAACACTCCGTATCACTACGAAGATCCACAGTTTATTAGATAATCCATCGTATGGTTATATACGAACTCAAAGGAACTTGTTCCAGTTCGGGGATGGATTCTGGTTCAGGAGAAATAGGAATAAGGTTTATTCAGTTGTCTTTTATCTTTACCTTCTCTCGGGTTGCGAGTGCTCCTAGGATTAGAACAGTACACCTATTGTTAGTTGTATGTATGCCCTAGAGGCCAGTATTGTTCAGATGATGTATATTATATTGGATGCTTGGACATATATAGAGATGACTTTCTTGCTCGATATGATAGTATGCTATCTAGTTACTCTTTATCTTAACATGTACACTTGTCTCTTTAAACTGTCTTATAGTTACTTGTTGGTAAAGCCCTTAGGATGTGTACTTGACTGCCTGGACTATGATGCAGATCATACTAGTGGGGACATGGTAGTCCATAAGTACATCCTTCAAGGTCCCTAGTCGTGGGTGTATCGAGACGGGGCATCGATATACCAGTGTAAACTAGCGTATACGCTTCTCGACCCATGAGATGGGCGATGAACGATCCCATATCCATTAGTGTTTGACATCAGAGATGGTATACGGGTGCTCAGTGGAGACTGGGTACATTGGACGGACTCGCCGAGAACTCCCAGATGGTATTATACCTCACGTCAGATGGCAGTTCTCAGGTGACACTTGTACAGGTTAGTCTGTAGACCCGAGATCGTCATAGTGTCTTGTGTGATTCCCACTGTGCTTTGATCTCCACCTTACCACGTCCATGAGGGCGTGCAAAACGGTGGTCTTTGGGTACAGTCCCGAGTCACATGGAGGCAATGAGCGATAGGAGGGGTTTCGTCTCTCCCGGTATTGGGGGTTGATGTTGCGCAGTGCTCGATTGGCTGTAACAGGGAAGTCCCTGGCCAGGGCTGATCAGAGATTTGCTGGTTAGTGTTACTAGTAGCTTCTCGACCCGTTATGAGCCTCACATCGGCACGACTTATCGGTTATTGGGGTCTGACGTTTACCACCCCTAGACTTGATATGCGACATATCAGACGAACAGACCGGACTGTACGGTAAGTGTTACTGGTTGGATTCACAGGAGAGTGAGCGGGCTAGCTCGTCGATCTTCTGATCGCTCAATACCCGGATGACCGTTACGTTTAGCAGATCGCTTGCGGCTTGTGGGTGCTTGATATGATCATCATCTGCTACCGGCGTATTGACGAGTCTTTAGAGTCTTACACAGAGGTTTCCTGGCTCAAGCGAAACGAAATAGGAGCGCATATGAGATATGTGCAGGACCGAGAATAATGCATGTATGTGATGCCGCATTTCATTCTCGCGACATATGTTTCGATTGGTTATATTCGATATGACCTAGTTATCGAATCGTTGATTCGATAAATCGATACATTGGATTCTAGTCGGTTATGTGCGACATGACCGGATCATTGAATCAAATGTTGATTTAATGATTTAATGTATAATTATATATTTGATATATTGCATTGCATTAACTAGTATTGGTTCACTTTATATGGATTTTCTCACTTGATGTGCAAGAAGTATATGTGATATACTTTTGTGCACATATTTGTATCATGTTTGATGATACTTGCTCACATGGTTAAGTGTAAAGAATTAAACCATGGTTATGTAGATAATTAGGGTTTTGATTTATTATCTCTTTTATTTATCCATTCTTTATTTATTTAAATGGATAAATGAAAACATAATGGTTTCTTTTTATCATGAAGCTTGTTGAAGCTTCATGAAGCTTTGACTAAAGAAACCATTTTGTCTTCTAGCTTAACCCTAACCCTTCTCATTTACCATGGTCTTTTCTCTACACTTAACCTTGGTTAAGATATGATAAGTATTGATTTATTTTTCTATTAAACACAACACTTATCATATTCTTTCTTCTTCTTCATCTTCATCTTCAAGAAAAAAGCTTGATGCCATCAATGGCAACTTGAGCAAAAGTGAGTGAAATCCAATTCTAAAGTGAACCCACCTCCTATTTCTTCACCCTCTACCTCTTGCCAAGTTGTTTTGGGTGTTTTCTTCACAAGTTTCTCAACTTGGTGAAGTTGGAGCTTGAACTTGTGCAACCTCGACGTAGATCATCTTCGGCACGAAGCCGACGACCTATTCCGCTCATTTCTTCGATGAAGCCGATGCGAGAGTCCGAGATCCAACTAGGACAGCGAGAGGACGCCTACGTGGAGCTTAGGAAGTGGAGAAACGGATCTACAAAGGTTGTAGTCTCTCTCCTTTAGTTAATGTGTTAACTAGTTTAATGTTTCGCCTAGAAATCTAGCCGACGATCCGTATTAGGGTTTCTCGGCACCCATAAAATTTTAAATTGGCATGATCGATGCCTTGTGAGACCTCTATAGTGTGCCTAGAAACCCTACACCTATAACTCTTATTGGATAGTTTTCTTCCAAACCATAGGCTGGTGCCGAACGGTAGGGAAGGAAGAAAACCATTTGGCCTAAAGGTGGTGTGCAGAAGGTAATGACTAAAGACATATAAAGGGATTTGGAGAGATGGCAAAGAAATATACGGTTACAGTCATGAATCTGGATAATGGAAGAGGCATTACTAGGAATACCATGATACCCCTTCGAAACATTTTCATGTTTCAGTCTCACTGTGTATTATTAAAAGAAAACTAATTTCCCAATTAACCCTTGCCCCAGGGTATGTATTTACCAGGTATGATTCTCACATCTGTATGGTTTTACAGATGATGAGTGGGAGTAAGTTATTGGGAATTAGGTGATCATCCTCATTATATCGGGATTCATTGTAATTGATGATATTTGAGGAAATCACCTGGGTTTTTACCGGACAACAAATATTTGGTTTTGAATATCCGTTATTATGCAACAATTTCAAATTGATATATCTGTACGTTTATTTTTATAAAGTGAGATATAACTTTTTGAAATTATGTCCATGACATTTAACAATATCAGTTGATGGTTAGGTAAGGAGCATTCAACAGCGGTGTAATTCTTCATAACCATAGAACAGTTTTCAACCTACGACGCACAGGGTTTAAGTTATTCAACTCAGCGGACGTATACAAATAAATGTATGTTGTCCTGTGTCCATTAGGACAGAGGGGGTGGTCCTCGTACTATATTCTGTTTACTTGTGACTTCTCTAGTTTTTAGACAAGTGTTTCGTAGAAACTCAAGGTCTAAGTTTTGAGAAGTTATAACTATAAGAATAAAGTAAAGAACCGGGTGTTGCAAGTATCAGGATTCTTCAAGGTGATCGAAAATGTAGATACTTGTGTATGGTATTCAGTTGATAGTAATGATTTTGAGAAACTTGTTTCACTTTCAGGTTACTCATATCTGTATGTATTCCTAAGTTGAGTAACGCTGATCGGCCTCCTTCCATTTAGTTGACATGCACCGGAGACAGCTGCATGATTTGAATCTGGTTCCAATTAAATCAGTGTCTCTGTTTCTATATTGGATATGAAATAGTTCATATCTTAACAATGTTAAGGTACGGGGAGTTGTCCGGCTTATGCTTAAAACCAGACTCTGGATAACTCAAGGCACGTTTCTGTAATGGTTGTTTATGGGTTGACCCGGGCTATGACGAGGGTTGATTTTCTACCATCTGGAAGATCAATAGTAATATTGTTCTTGACTCGCCACAGTTTTATTAAAAATGGATTTTTTCAGAAAACAGTAGTGGGAGTATGGTAGAACTGGATGTGATTTCAGAACCACAAACGATTACTGAAAATTTGATAAGAACCTAAAGTTCAATCTAGATTGACATTTCATTAGCCACTCCGCAGATATGGTAGGTAACCTCAAGCACCCGAGAGGTACTCCGGTATCCTCAAGGACGGTGACAGGGAGGTTCTTGTTTACCCAGACTTGACACTACTGTTCTTCCAGGCTATGGGACCCAGCAGGAGGATGAGTATAGCGTCTTTCTAGACTAGCTTTAGAAGTGCACGTGTATATGACTCTGCCAGGGGGTTGTCGTAGTCAGTGGGAGCAGCGGAAGCACAGTGGACAAGTAGCTTATGTTTATTTATAGACTAGAGCAGATATAGCGGAGATAGATCATCTAATTTTGATGTGACAGTCATGGGCTTTGACTTCATCAGAATAGAGGATGGATCAGTTAAGAAAGTAGTAGGGTGTGATATCCTAGTATTTGGATGACATACAAAGATTAGGAAGTAAAATTCCTATACTACGATCGGTTATACTGTGGTTGTCATACAGTAGTTTCTCCACACAGGATATGGATATAATATCAGATATTCAGGTTACTAGATCTATGGTTTTAGATCTAGATTTGGGTAGTTTCCCAATCTGGGTACTTAGACAGTATTCTAAAAGTATTTAGAATGGACGACTCCTGGCATGGTCGTGTACCTGCAGGTGATGGAGTCACCCTCTCTAAAGGTGTCTTACAGACTAAAGGGGAGAAGGATGTGCATTATTGGCAGATCACTTGCTTAGGCAATTGAGTTGATCATGAGATGTCAAGTACCACACCAGATGTTGTTTTTGCATGAGATGCAATAAGTTGATACTAATCCAATCCTGGAGAAACGATCGGAAGTAGTTTTAGAACATAGGTGGATGTTCTAGGGATCTGATAACGGATGCCTCCTTCAGGAGACGGTTATCATTCCAGGCTTCATAGTTGACCTGGATGACAGAGTGACTGTCAGAGTTATAGTTTTCCCTCTGACGAGGGGCGGTAGTTTGGACAGATGGTCCAAGCGGATACTGAGGGAGGCATGGCGCAGGATACTGATTAAGTTCAGTTGGCGATACAGTTTAAGAAGTTTGGATTTGGAGTTCAATTATGAACTAGGTCCCATCAGATATCCAGACATATTTTAAGACAGGTATTGCTCATTTCGGGAGATGGCTTTCTCCGCGGACTTAAGATTAAGAGAGACATAGAAAGAAACATCAAGGGCAGATCCACTCAATGAGGCTATTCCTCGAACGCAATAGTTTCACAAACCAGCTTTGTGAAACTGATTAGTAGAGGAGTTGGGTGTTCAGTATCACACGGGCTGTGAGTATGCGGCATCGCAATAATTAGCCTTGAGTGCAAGTGGGAGATTGTTGGATATAGTGCCCTCAAAATCAATTATTGGATCGCAGGCACGTGATTGCAATGATTGAGGGAGGACCTATGTCGGAAGGACAGTCTTACTCAGGATGATAATATGCTATCTGGATTATCTTTATCATCGTGTACATGCTTTAGGTGATATTACAGATCACTATTACACGTTGATAGAGCCCTTAGGATTCTTTCTTGACCACCAGCAGTATGATGGCGATCATATACGTGAGAGTTGGGTGGTCTATAAGCACATCCTTAAAGTGGTCCCTAGTCATGGGAGTTTCGAGACTGGGCATCGATACTCCATTAGTAGACTAGTGTATACAGTCGAGACCCCGACGGGGGGCGGTAGCCGGTCTCACAAGCCATTGGTGTCAGTTGGATCACCTAAGATGTATACAGGTGCTCATTGGGTTATGAGTACACCGGATAGGACTCGCCGGGAACATGCTAGTTGGTATTATACCTGACGTCAGATACCAGTTCCCTGGTAACATGTGCACAGGTTAGTTCATCGACCTGAGATTGTCATTTGTCTCATGTGAGTTCCCACTGTGCTTTGATTATTACCCTACCACAGCACAAAGGAGTCGTGCATGTTAGTGTATATGCCCTAGAGGCCATTACTGTATCATACTAGTTTGTATATTACTTAATGGATGCTTGGGATATTCACCTTGTATATACAATCTTGCTCAAAATAGTAGTATGCTACTTGGTTTGTTTCTACTTCAATGTGTACTTGTATTTATTTCAGTATATCACTTATACGCATTAGTGGAGCCCTTAGGATCTTTGCTTGATTACCAGCGTTGTGATGGCAGTCACACTAGTGGGGGCTGGGTAATCTATAAGCACATCCTTATACAGGTCCCTAGTCGCAGGACTATCGAGACAGGGCATCGATACTCCGGAGTAGACTAGCGTATGCGCTTCTCATCCCAGTGTGGGAGATGGTCTGTCCCACAGCCATCAGTACGTCGTACTGGAGATAGTATACGGGTGCTCGTTGGGTTACGAGTACACTGGACAGGACTCGTCGGGAACTGACAGGTTGGTATTATACCTATCGTCAGTTATCAGTTCCCAGGTGACATGAGTACAGCTTAGTCCGCTGACTTGACACTGGCACTTCGCCTCAAGTGTGTTCCCACTGCACTTTGATCACTACCCTACCACGGCTCAAAGGAGTCGTGCAAACGGGTGGTGGTTGGGTGCAGTCCCGAAGCACTTGGAGGCAGTGACGGTTAGACAGGATTCGTCTCTCCCGGTATTGGGGGTTGACATCGCGCTGTGTCTAGGAGAGCCATTACACGAGTAGTCCCTGGCCAGGGCAAACGAGATATACTGGTAGGTTTCCAGTGTTATCTCAGGGTGTTTTGGGCTTCGCTCCGGCACGACTTGTACCGCTATTGGGGGACTGACGTTTACCACCCCCTAGGCCCGCCATGCGATGTATCAGACGAACAGACCGGACTGTACGGAGACTGTCACATTCAGACTCAGTAGGAGTTCAGATGGGGTTTCACCTCGTCAGCCTTCTTGTCGACATCTACCTGGGGACCGTTATGCACAGCTAGTGCCGCTTGCGGTCTGTGGTTAAACCCACTGCCAGCGTAGTGTCGAGTCTTTAGAGTCCCACACAGAGGGTATTCGCCTCTGGGCAAAACAGAGTAGAGGTCGCATGGTTTTGCGACAGGGTTCGTTCTCATCCGCGCACTTGTGCACGTTTGGAGTCCGGACGGATTATACTGGCAGGCTCTGGTTTGAGCCAGATACTGGTATGTGTTTTGGGGGTTGCTTTTATATCTTGGTATTCTTGTTTTTCGGAACGAGAATGCAGGTGTGTATGCACAGTTGCTTGAGGAGGAGAATGAGGTTTTTCATTAGGGTTTCGGAACGGGTGCGTATGCACAGTTGACAGTCTTCTTTTTCCAAACCCTAATGGATTTATTTATTATCTATTAATAATAATAATTAAATGAGAATTATGTTATGGTTGTTCTTTGTTGACTTGTTGACCTTGGTTGACTTGTTGACCATTGACCACTTTCATGCCTTCAAAAGTCTTCCTTGATTTATGCTTACATTTTTAAATGAAGCATGGTTGTGGTCATTCCAAACACTACCATCAACTATTCTCATTTTCAATTATTATCATTTAGATAATATTATTCTTTTGCATTATGGTTGCAAGAAGAGAAAATAATAGCTCATTCTATCATTCTCATTCTCTCTCCTCTCTTCATCTTCTTCTTCCTCTAGTAAAGAGAAACCTTCTCATGAGTTGAGAATCCTTCTCTTTAAAAACAAAAGCAAACCCTAGTCACTCTCTACTCACCCTAGGATCAAAGGATTAGCAAGCCGGAGATTCTAGTTCACTCCAAGTCCGAGAAAGAGCCCAAGGTTGAACCCTCGAGGTGGATCCATCTTCGACGGAAGAAGGCGACAAAAGAGAACCATCAACCTCTACAAGATTTCAAGAAGAAGGAGTTCAAGTTTAGGTATAACCCTCATCCGAGTAGCTAACTCCTTTTAGCGTAATTGCTAGTTTAGTTTAGACACGATCCCGACCTTGTTTAGTCCATGTTGCCTCTTGCACTAAAAATTTGACTTTTATACCGTTTCCGCCTCCCCGTAAGAACCGGGGGTCGCAATATGGACTTACAGTGGTATCAGAGCCTAACTAAACTTAAACTAGCTTGATAGTGAAGTGTAACGAAGTTCGGAACCGGAAAAATCCAAAAACCAAACTTTTACAAATTCTGAGTTTCTGTTGAAAATTTTCTGGCTCAAAATGAAAAACTTTATACATGTAAATTCGTCTCAGGGTTTTGTGTGAACACCCAAGAAAAACGATACAGTGATTCGACTAAACCGCCGCCCATCCGCCGCATAAACCATGTATTTGCCGCGGAACCGCCGCGTTTTGTCGTTTTCACTGCATCGTTTTTCGTGCAGTGTGTGTCTGTGTTGGTTTTGGGATTTTTAAAATATATTATATGTGCCCAGATTTTCCAGAAAAGAAATTTCCTTTTGGGGTCCTATAATTCCGTATTTTTTTTCCGAACTTCACTACACTTTGACTATGATGGTTATATCTGTGATGTTTGCTTGTATTGAACGTCGGCTAATCGCTATAAGACGATTAGTCGGGGTTATACAAGATCTGTAATGTGCTGGAATGTGTATATAAATATGTTGGATTGTCGCGGGTGAATAGCCGGGGGTTGTGAGACGAGAGTTTTCTTTTCTTGCAATTCATTGTAAATGTAAATTGATGTAATTATATTATTTGTTTGGCCGCACAACCGGGTCGGGGTTGTAGCCGTCATTGTATAATTCTTTTTACTGTTTTTGCTCCTAGGATAGACCCATGGAGGGGTGCACAAACTACCGAGGACTTGGCGGGTAGTTTGCCGCACCCGTAGGGGTCTTGGGTGGGGATTTGGCTATTCACCGCGACCGTGTTATCTGTTTTTTGTTACAGGCTCGTACAAATTACAGATTGCTAGTATATCCAATGTATTTATCTGTGATCTGAAATGTCTATCATTGCTTTCTATTTAGGCGTTGCTTATGTTTTACAGACGCGCTAGCCCAGCCCCCGCTCTGTCGTTAGTTAAGTAACCTAACGGGTAATGACGGGGCCCCGTGGCGAATGCGAATGGCATAAGCGTACGTCATATTTTGGTTGTTTTCTGCAATGGTAGGATTAAATGATGGGACGCATTAAAAGTACTAATGCAAGAATATCACGCATTAAAAGAACTAATGCAAGATAATAAACCAAGTTTAAGTCGATGGAACACTTTCGAAAAACCACTCGGTTCTTTTCAAAACTAACTTTTAAATGCGGAGATTGAGCCACTCCTTCTAAAAGCTATCTCGTTCCATCGATTAAATCAAGTTCACTACGTTCACGGTTTCGCCAAAACCATTCGTAGCCCTCCGTCGCTTCGCATGAATAGGCAATAGTATTCAAGCTATGTATTTTGGCCAAAGTCAAGGCATAGTGATTGGTAGCTATTGGGTGTTCATATGTAGCATAGATAGATGCGTTGGTTTGGGACAGTCGTGCTGCCATTTTGGCCAAAGTCAAGGGTAGATACGGATGGATC
Source organism: Agapanthus africanus (assembly GCA_030015575.1). Lineage (NCBI taxonomy): Eukaryota > Viridiplantae > Streptophyta > Magnoliopsida > Asparagales > Amaryllidaceae > Agapanthus > Agapanthus africanus. The sequence continues at coordinate 449,458,301 of CM057341.1, read as the reverse complement.
CAAATTAACCTGGATAGTGACGGGCAGAACTTGACATGTGACTTATGATATTTTGGCCAAAGTCAAGGTCATAAGAGCATGGGGCAAAAATCCACATCGGGAGTTTCATAAGTACTGAAACTTGCTAGATTTGCATACCATTTGGAGTGTGGTGATTCTGGTAGGATTCCTTCAGTTTCGTCACGCGATGATATTTGGATCCCGATCCTACTGTGAGTATATGCTACTCCTCGGGAAATTTCTCACTTAACGATCAATGCTATAAACCTAGTAGGTGCCTAGAAAGGTGTTAGCGGGGTTACGCCCCCAGGGAAAAGAGGTTCTTTAATTAAGGAACTTCGCGAAAGCGTTGGAAAACCTCCCTCGAAGTACCGACACCGGCCTGGCTGAACGGTTAAGCAAGTATTGTACGGTGGGATTGATCCTGACTAATTCTTCCTTTATGGTTTGAGGAGGGATTCGAGAAACAGTGGGAGCCATCCTGTTTAGACAAACTAAAAACCACTCTAAACTTGCAAGAGCATCATGCTGAGTGTTTCTTCTTCTCTCTCCTAATTGCAGCGACCAATCAACATGACTGGACTTAAGTTACTCCTAGATAAAAACAAGCTGACAGGGCCAAACTACAAAGATTGGCTCAGGAATGTCAAGATAGCAATCACTTATGACAAGCTGGGGTATCTTCTTACCACCAAAGCTCCCCCTGTCCCTGGTCCAACTTCCAGCGTCGCGGATAAGGAAATCCGCAAGACTTGGGAGATTGATAGCGCGAAGGCCAAGTGCCTCCTGCTTGCCTCGATGGACAACGAACATCAGAGGAGGCATGAGAATATGGACATGGAGTCCATATTGCTCCATACAAAAGAACTGTATGGAGAGCAATCTCGTATCGCAAGATACGAAGCGTCGAAAAAGTTGTTCTCGACAAAGATGGCCGTCGGATCATCAGTAGCCGAGCACGTGCTAAAGATGATCGGCTACATTGAGGAGCTCGCTGACCTAGGGATCACATTGGAGAGTGAACTATATACGGATATAGTTCTCCAGTCCCTTCCTTCCACTTACGCCCAGTTTATACTGAACTTCAACCTACATGAAAAAGAGGTTGAACTATCAGAGCTCCTCAACATGCTGAGGAGCGCAGAGGGCACCCTACAGAAAAGTAGGGATACATCCACTTTGTTTGTAGGAGGATCATCTTCTTCTAGGTCCAAGGCGAAAGCCAAGGGAAAGAAGAAGAAGGCCCCCGCCAAACCAAGGGGCGGTGTTAGTAAAGTGGATACGAAGGGAAAAGGGAAAGCAACAAAGATAGCGGGGAAGCTTGTGGATAAGGAAGAATGCTTCTTTTGTCATAAGAAAGGACACTGGAAGAATGATTGCAGGGCCTGGAAGGCCAGAACACAGGAATTGAAGCAGGTTGCAGCTTCAGCTTCAGGTGTGTATGTTATTGAAAACTGTCTTTCAATAAACTCTACTTCCTGGGTATTGGATACCGGATCAGGATCTCATATCTGTAATTCTTTGCAGGCGTTGAGAAACCGTAGGGATTTGAAGGCAGGTGACATGACCCTCAGAGTTGCGAACGGAGCTAGCATGGATGCTAAAGCCGTGGGGGACTATCACCTGGGAATGTCAGATGGACATGTTTTGGTTTTGCGTAATTGCTTTTTTGTACCCAACGCAACTTGTAATATCATTTCTGTATCTTTAGTTTCTAAAGAAGGTTATGAATTTGCGTTTGTAAGTAATGTTGTAAACATTCACCTTAATCAAGTATTGATTGGGTCAGGTACTCTGAGTAATGGTATATACGTGTTAAACCAACCACAGATTTTCAATGTCCAGAATACACACAAAAGAAAGTCTCCAGAAATAAATCAGACTTTCTTATGGCATTGTAGATTGGGTCACATCAATGAGAGAAGGTTGACTAAGTTGCATACAGAAGGATATTTGAATGCGTTCGAATATCAATCATATGCCACTTGTCAATCTTGTCTCAAAGGAAAGATGACAAAGACTCCGTTTACTGGACATGGAGTAAGAGCGAGCGAGCTCTTGGGACTCGTACACAGTGACGTATGCGGTCCAATGTCTACACATGCCCGAAGCGGACATTCTTACTTCATTACTTTTACGGATGACTTCTCAAGGTACGGTTATGTCTTCTTAATGAAACATAAGTCTGAGGCCTTTGGAAAATTCCAGGAGTATAAGAATGAAGTAGAGAAACAGACCGGCAAAAGTATTAAGATTCTAAGATCGGATCGAGGTGGAGAATACTTAAGTGCCGAATTCCTGGACTATTTAAAAGAGAACGGAATTCTCTCTCAGCTTACTCCTCCATACACCCCGCAACATAACGGTGTATCGGAGAGACGGAACCGCACCCTATTGGATATGGTGCGGTCCATGATGAGTAACGCTGAGTTACCGCGATCATTCTGGGGGTATGCACTAGAATCAGCCGCATACCTTTTGAACCGAGTTCCCACTAAGACTGTGCCTACCACGCCATTTGAGATGTGGTGTGGGAAGAGACCCCATCTTAATCACATTAAGATATGGGGAAGTCCAGCTTTTGTCAAAAAGCAGCATGCGGACAAGCTCGAGGCACGCTCAGTACTGTGCAAGTTTGTGGGATATCCAAAGAATTCCAAGGGATATTTCTTCTACTGTGAAGAGGAACAAAAAGTTCTTGTTTCTCGTCATGCCCACTTTCTAGAACATCAGTTCATAGAAAAAGAAATAAGTGGGAGCGCAGTAGAGCTGGAAGAAATTCCAGAACCACAGACTGTTACTGAAAGTTTGGTGGAACCGGAGGGTTCAACAGAACAGGACATTCCTACGCCGCTCCGCAGGAGTAGTAGGCAGTCTCATCCGCCCGAGAGATACTACGGTTTTCTCATAGACGGGGATCGAGAGGATTGCATCATAGATTATGATGAGCCTACTAGCTTCCAGCAGGCCGTTCAGAGCGTTGACTCAGTGAAATGGCTGGATGCAATGCGGACCGAAATGGAGTCCATGTACACCAACAAGGTATGGACGTTGGACATTGCTCCAGACGGGGTAAAACCCGTAGGATGCAAGTGGATCTTCAAAAGGAAGATTGGTGTAGATGGACAGGTTGAGACCTATAAAGCTAGGCTGGTAGCAAAGGGTTTTCGTCAAAGACCTGGCTTGGACTACGACGAAACCTTTTCTCCAGTAGCCATGCTGAAATCCATTCGGATCCTTCTTGCCATTGCTGCCTTCCACGATTATGAGATCTGGCAAATGGACGTAAAGACAGCTTTTCTAAATGGAAATTTAGAGGAGTGTGTCTATATGGATCAGCCAGAGGGTTTCATTCAGAGTGGGAGCAGCGGAAAGGTGTGCAAGTTGCTTAAGTCCATTTATGGACTAAAGCAGGCATCGCGGAGTTGGAACATCTGTTTTGATGAGACAGTCAAAGAATTTGGCTTTATCAAAAATCCAGATGAACCATGCATCTATAGTAGATTTGTAGCGAGAACTGTAGTATTCCTCGTTTTATACGTGGATGACATTCTCTTAATAGGAAATGACATTCCTATGCTACAATCTGTCAAGGGATTCTTGTCACAAAGGTTCTCCATGAAAGACCTGGGTGATGCCTCATACATCCTGGGGATCCGGATCCATCGTGATAGATCCAAGAGGATATTGGGACTTTCTCAGTCCAGGTACATCGACACCATAGTGAAAAGATTCAGTATGGAAGATTCCAAGCGCGGTAACCTACCGGCTTGTCACGGGATCACCCTCTCTAAAGAGATGTCTCCCAAGACTGATTTGGAGAGGGATCGCATGTCTATTATACCCTACGCTTCTGCGGTAGGCTCTATAATGTATGCGATGTTGTGTACCAGACCGGATGTAGCTTATGCACTGAGTGTAGTAAGCCGGTATCAGTCAAACCCTGGGGAGAAACATTGGATAGCAGTAAAGAACATTCTCAAGTACCTGAGAAGGACTAAGGAGATGTTCTTGGTGTATGGCGCAAAAGACCTCCAGATCGAGGCCTTTGCTGACTCCAGCTTCCAGAGTGACAAGGATGATTCCAAGTCCATGTCGGGTTTTGTCTTCACCCTCAATGGAGGGGCGGTGTGTTGGAAGAGTTCCAAACAGGAAACCGTTGCAGACTCGACGATGGAAGCGGAATACATCGCTGCATCTGATGCCGCAAAAGAAGCTGTCTGGATGAGGAAGTTCTTGAAAGAACTTCAGGTGGTTCCGTCCATTGTTGACCCAATACCTCTGTATTGCGATAACAACGGGGCTATAGCTTTAGCGAAGGAACCCAGGTCCCATCAGAGATCCAGGCACATCTTGAGGCGGTATCACCTGATCAGGGAGATCGGGGATCGCAAGGAGATCGAGGTTCGGAGGGTTGCTTCAGAAGAGAACACTGCAGATCCATTCACCAAGGCCTTGCCCCAGACTCAGTTCGAGCGGCTGATCGAGATGATAGGTCTTCGATACGCCAGTACATGGCCTTAGTGCAAGTGGGAGATTGTTAGTGTATATTCCCTAGAGGCCATTACTGTATCATACTAGTTTGTATATTACTTAATGGATGCTTGGGATATTCACCTTGTATATACAATCTTGCTCAAAATAGTAGTATGCTACTTGGTTTGTTTCTACTTCAATGTGTACTTGTATTTATTTCAGTATATCACTTATACGCATTAGTGGAGCCCTTAGGATCTTTGCTTGATTACCAGCGTTGTGATGGCAGTCACACTAGTGGGGGCTGGGTAATCTATAAGCACATCCTTATACAGGTCCCTAGTCGCAGGACTATCGAGACAGGGCATCGATACTCCGGAGTAGACTAGCGTATGCGCTTCTCATCCCAGTGTGGGAGATGGTCTGTCCCACAGCCATCAGTACGTCGTACTGGAGATAGTATACGGGTGCTCGTTGGGTTACGAGTACACTGGACAGGACTCGTCGGGAACTGACAGGTTGGTATTATACCTATCGTCAGTTATCAGTTCCCAGGTGACATGAGTACAGCTTAGTCCGCTGACTTGACACTGGCACTTCGCCTCAAGTGTGTTCCCACTGCACTTTGATCACTACCCTACCACGGCTCAAAGGAGTCGTGCAAACGGGTGGTGGTTGGGTGCAGTCCCGAAGCACTTGGAGGCAGTGACGGTTAGACAGGATTCGTCTCTCCCGGTATTGGGGGTTGACATCGCGCTGTGTCTAGGAGAGCCATTACACGAGTAGTCCCTGGCCAGGGCAAACGAGATATACTGGTAGGTTTCCAGTGTTATCTCAGGGTGTTTTGGGCTTCGCTCCGGCACGACTTGTACCGCTATTGGGGGACTGACGTTTACCACCCCCTAGGCCCGCCATGCGATGTATCAGACGAACAGACCGGACTGTACGGAGACTGTCACATTCAGACTCAGTAGGAGTTCAGATGGGGTTTCACCTCGTCAGCCTTCTTGTCGACATCTACCTGGGGACCGTTATGCACAGCTAGTGCCGCTTGCGGTCTGTGGTTAAACCCACTGCCAGCGTAGTGTCGAGTCTTTAGAGTCCCACACAGAGGGTATTCGCCTCTGGGCAAAACAGAGTAGAGGTCGCATGGTTTTGCGACAGGGTTCGTTCTCATCCGCGCACTTGTGCACGTTTGGAGTCCGGACGGATTATACTGGCAGGCTCTGGTTTGAGCCAGATACTGGTATGTGTTTTGGGGGTTGCTTTTATATCTTGGTATTCTTGTTTTTCGGAACGAGAATGCAGGTGTGTATGCACAGTTGCTTGAGGAGGAGAATGAGGTTTTTCATTAGGGTTTCGGAACGGGTGCGTATGCACAGTTGACAGTCTTCTTTTTCCAAACCCTAATGGATTTATTTATTATCTATTAATAATAATAATTAAATGAGAATTATGTTATGGTTGTTCTTTGTTGACTTGTTGACCTTGGTTGACTTGTTGACCATTGACCACTTTCATGCCTTCAAAAGTCTTCCTTGATTTATGCTTACATTTTTAAATGAAGCATGGTTGTGGTCATTCCAAACACTACCATCAACTATTCTCATTTTCAATTATTATCATTTAGATAATATTATTCTTTTGCATTATGGTTGCAAGAAGAGAAAATAATAGCTCATTCTATCATTCTCATTCTCTCTCCTCTCTTCATCTTCTTCTTCCTCTAGTAAAGAGAAACCTTCTCATGAGTTGAGAATCCTTCTCTTTAAAAACAAAAGCAAACCCTAGTCACTCTCTACTCACCCTAGGATCAAAGGATTAGCAAGCCGGAGATTCTAGTTCACTCCAAGTCCGAGAAAGAGCCCAAGGTTGAACCCTCGAGGTGGATCCATCTTCGACGGAAGAAGGCGACAAAAGAGAACCATCAACCTCTACAAGATTTCAAGAAGAAGGAGTTCAAGTTTAGGTATAACCCTCATCCGAGTAGCTAACTCCTTTTAGCGTAATTGCTAGTTTAGTTTAGACACGATCCCGACCTTGTTTAGTCCATGTTGCCTCTTGCACTAAAAATTTGACTTTTATACCGTTTCCGCCTCCCCGTAAGAACCGGGGGTCGCAATATGGACTTACAGTGCAAACGGGTTTTAGTTGGGTACGATCCAAAGCCACATGGAGGCAGTGAGCGGATCGGCAGGGGTTTCGTCTCTCCCGGTATTGGGGGTGAGATCGCGCTGTGTCTACGAGAGCCATTACATGAAGTCCTTGGCCAAGGCAGGAGATTTACTAGTAGGTATTCCAGTAGTATCTCAGGGCGTTCTGGGCTACACTCCAACACGACTTATACCGCTTTTGGTGGTTTGACTTTTACCAACCCCCTAGGCACGACATGCGATACTCATAGACGAACGGACCGGACTGTACGGATATTGTAACTGACAGGCTCAGTAGGGTGTCAGGATGAGTTCGCTCATCGACCTCCCTTTTGGTCAATACATGGTGGCCCGTTACGTATAGCTAGTACCACTGACGTGCTAGTAGTTAAATCCACAGGCAGTGTATTCACGAGTCTTTAGAGTCCCCCAGAGACAGTTTCTCAAGTTTCGGGCGAAACGTTGTAGAGGCCGTATGGTATTATGGCAGGGTTCGATCATATACGTGCATTCGTGCACGGATCATGATCGGACGGATCATAATAGTGAGCTTTGGTTTAAGGCGGATCCTAGTATTAGATTTGTTGGATTAGTTTAGTCTCATTGCATTCGCATTCAGTTGGAATGCGGATGCAGGTATGTATACACAGGTGAGGGGTACTCTTGTGATCCGTCACGAGTTTACTTTAGTAGATGCCAATCTCTTTTTATTGTTGTAAACATTTGGATTAATGTTTACATATGGAAATTGTGTGTGGAAATGATCATGAGGTCCATTTAATGTGACATGAACATGTTTAGTGACTCATGGTCTCTTTATTTGTGCTAATGTCACATTAGGATTTGTTTATTGTGTTGATATGATGCTTGGAGAGAGAGTGGACAGCCATATAGGCTTGGGTTTGGTCTTGGATTTCTTATGCTAGCTCTCATTTTATCATCTCAACACAATAACACAAAAGGCTCCTCTATTTTCTTTCTTCTTCTTGCTCACAACCTCCACCATGGCATCATCTTCTACCTCCACTCTAACCATCTCTTGTGTTGAGAATCCTAGAGTGTTAATAGACAAAGTTATCACACACATTCTCTACTTCACCTTGGATACGTCGGCTAGCAAACTTCGTGTCCGAGTTGCTTCGGTTCGAAGCGGGAGCCCATAAAAGGATTCGAAAATGTGGTGCCCTTTCCGATGAGGAGACCGGAGATCGAGCGAGATCGGAGATGCCGCAAGGAGCTAAAGATGGTGGCTAAAGACCGACGGACACGGATCGATCGATATAGCCTTTCTAACCTTCTTCTAGATTGCTAGTTAATGTTAATGGTTCGATCCGGGTTTATAGTATACGTTAGCGCCAGTTTCAAGTTTATGAAAAAGTTTTGTTTCCGCATTTTGGCCTCGGATTGACGGTCGGGGCCCTACCGTAGACTTACAACATAATATAACCCTCAAATCCTCAAAGATGAATATATCAAAATAACGAACGTTGAGTTGTCCTTTCTTCAACGTTGGAAACAAAATATTTGGATCATAAAAACGAATTTCGAACTCAAATAACATCGAAGCATATTCTCTTCAATTTCGAAAGGTGTTTATACCACCGGAATTGGCATAGCAAGGATTACTACTTACCGCCTGCCACGTTCTAACGTTCTCTATATCTGAATTCTGGTTCTTCTTACGGGTCCCTAATACTATAGATTCTTTATGCGATCGTCCGGTGAGGAGCAACGACACCATTCGTCTTATTGCTGATACATCCCATCATACCTTCTTGACCAGTAGTCCAGTCTCTTATAACGCAACATATCGATAACGGAAATCTCTGTCCTCTGATTGTGTGCTAACAACTAATCCTAGTCAAATCTTATTTATTATAAACTCCTGGAAGAGAATCCATCAAGTCTTCTGCTAAAATCATTTATCTAGCCTGCCCGGAACTAGCACCCATTTCTTAACCCACTTCTCTTTAGTAACCACGGTCATTCCTGTTTGATTTCCTCCTAAAAGTGTAGTTGCACGCGTCATCAAATCTTCAATATCAACTGTGAAGAACAACTGTTCACTGGACCATTCTCAAGTTCCATAAATTCCCAATATCAACCACTTAAGGAGCGTATCTGCATAGTCACGCGAATTGCAAGTCATACTTGGTTATGACCAAACTCGGAGTCTTACAAACTCAGAAACACGAATCCGTCATCTCTGATACACTGTAGAAGAATCTAGCTAATCTCATCTTCGAAAACCTGTCCTAATTCGTCGGAGGAAAACTTAATGCATGATCTCCTTCTTGAACGACTTGCATCAAATATGAGCAAAATCCATCTATAGAAGTATAATTTTACCGATCTCATATCGAAGCGCCACATTGGATTAAAAGTCCTAACCATCCTACATCTGAATGGCTATGAATCCTGCTGATCCATCTATACTGGTAACATCGTCAACCTTTAACTTCATGAACTCTGGGAGCAACATCTCGATAATCTCAGCAATGATTGGTACCGCTGTGTGAACAGTACATAACACTATAATCTTCGACGAGGGAAAACATCACGTCTCAAGTCTGTCTGATCTCTAACAATGACTCCACCATCTGGTGCAGATCCCGAAGAAACTCACTTCACTATTACAACTCGATCAAATATGAATAAACGGCATTTCTCTATATCATCGGAAAGTCACCCCGGTCAGTCCTTGTCCCAGACAAGTCTTCTCTGACCGTATCTCTTACTGCAGCCCTTTCGGCCCTCATAAACATGGTGACCGAAACAATCAACATGCACTGACGAAGATAAATCAACGGAAGGAATAGAAGGAAGATCTCAAGATATAAATCCTAAGGTATCTTAGGCGGAGTATCATATCGTAAATATGCTGCGGAACAAATGTACGGTACGTCACTCTACTTAATACCTACTCCATCAACAAAGGTCATCCTATATAACGAAAGATCGGGTATAAGACCCCCAAAGTCAAGTCTAAGTCCTATAAGGTAAGTCCAGGTAACAAAAGTGCATGCCTAGATCCCATATAGCTAACCTAGACTCGAACAATGGTTAAACCAAACGCTCTGATATCAACTTTGTCACGACCCAAAAGTGGCACGTGACCGGCACTTAAATCACGTGGCATCTAAAGACACCGACGCGTTCCAAGTAAGCTGAAACCTGGAATCTAAACCCTTTTTGAAAATATTGGAGGCGAGGTTTAAATGATCATCCGATGAAATCAGTTTAAAAATAACACTTCAATTTAACTATGTATGTTGAAAAGCATCTACGACGTTTTAAAACTTTACATCACCTGCTTTGCATTTCTGTAAAACCCAATACAACATAATAATACAATAGCATCCCAACGGAAGCTAGTCTCCACGTCCAAACGATGGAGCGACCAACAATCTAAATCAGAAGTCAACTCCAAAGAGTGTGACACCACCATACATAAACTATTAGTGTATATGCCCTAGGGGCCATTATTGTATCATACTAGTTAGTATATTACTTAATGGAAGCTTGGGATATTCACATGTATATAACAGTCTTGCTAAACATGGTAGTATGCTACTTGGTTTTTCTATCTTAATATGTGAATATACGTATTGATAGAGCTCTTAGGATCTTTCTTGACTACCAGCGTTGTAATGGCAGTCACACTAGTGGGGGCTGGGTAGTCTACAAGCACATCCTTATTCAGGTCCCTAGTCGTAGGATTATCGAGACAGGGCATCGATACTCCGGAGTAGACTAGTGTGTACGCTTCTCATCCCAGTTGGGGAGATGGTCTGTCCTACAGCCTTCAGTACGTCGTACTGGAGATAGTATGCAGGTGCTCGTTAGGTTACGGGTACACCGGACAGGACTCACAGGGAACTGTTGGTTGGTTTTATACCAGTCGTCAGTGAACAGTTCCAAGGTGACATGAGTACAGCATAGTCCGCAGTCTTGACACTGCTACTTCGCCTCGAGTGTGTCCCACTGTTATTAGATTGCTACCCTACCACGGCTGAAAGGAGTCGTGCAAACAGGTAGCAGTTGGGTGCAGTCCCGAGCACTTGGAGGCAGTGGCGGTTAGATAGGATTCATCTCTCCCGGTATTGAGGGTTGATATTGCGCTGTGTCAGAGAGCCATTACGCAAAGTCCCTGGCCAGGGCAAGCGAGATTTGCTGGTAGGTTCCAGTAGTTTCTCAGGGTGTAATGGGCTTCACTCCGACACGACTTATACCGCTATTAGGGGACTGACGCTTGCCGCCCCCTAGGCCCGATATGCGATAGTCTTAGACGAACAGACCGGACTGTACGGAGATTGTCACATCAGACTCAGTAGGAGTTCGGATGGGTTTCCTCATCGGCCTTCTTATCGACATCGACCTGGGGACCGTTATGTACAGCTAGTGCCGCTTGCGGTCTGTGGTTAAACCCACTGCCAGCGTAGTAGTCGAGTCTCTAGAGTCCCACACAGAGAGTTTCCCTACTCCAGGAGAAACGATATAGAGGTCGTATGGTTTTACGACAAGGGTTCAGACGCATACGTGTGTTTACGCACATACGACATCCGGACAGTTTTTACTAGCCGGCTTTGGTTTAAGCCAGTTTATAGTATCCGGTTATTGGATTTATACAGTCTAAAGTTTTTCCGTGTTTTCACGGATAGGAGGGGCGTTCTCGTAATTACGCGAGAAGCTTCTAGAAGATGGTGACTTGAGGGTTAAGGTGGCATATGCATTAAATTAGATTAGTGACTCATTTGTGTGATTCATCCATGTCATTAATGCATCATAAATGCTTAACGACTCATGGAGATGAATCACCCATTAGATATTTATGGAACATGGTTGTAAATCCTTTATTTGATTTATCTTGATATTGTTAACGCTTCATATATATTATGATAGATCATTATCTCATTCCATTCTCTTGCTCACTTTCTCTCTCCTCAGGCTCTCTCTCTCTCTCTCTTCAAACCCTAATCCTCCCCTCTCATGTGTTGAGATCAAAGATTAGAGTAGACTACTTAATCCTTAACCTTTCTCTATATCACCTAGGTTACTTAGATTAGCGATTTAAGAAACCTAGTTACCTCAAGTTAGAGGTGAAGCTTAAAGTTAAGCTCTCGGGTGGATCTTCTACTACATAGAGAAGGATGGAGAGGACGTGGAGAACGACAAGACGAAGGACACGGTTCATTAGGTATAATCACTTACCATAGTAGTTGTTAACTTCTATGGTTTCTTGATAGTTATAGTTTAGATCGGTTAGTCGATGTTTACACATAAAACAAGATCGTTTTTCATTATTCCGCCTCCCCGCAAGTCGTGGGGTGTTGTACATCGACTTACAGTGGTATCAGAGCCTCGCTAAACAATAATTAACTCATTAGCAAAGTCGTATGAATTTCGAACACAAAACGAACCAAAAAACGACATCGATATCACAAGTTTCTGTCGATTTTTAAATAGGCTCTAAAAATTTTTCAGGTTGCTGCAGAGTAACAAGTATAGAAATATAAGAACACTGGAGAAAAATGGGTTAGTGAATCGGCCATACAGCCGTGGAACCGCGGCCGATCCCACCTATCCTCCGTGGATCCGCGGCCGAGTTGGGGCCGATTCGACCCAGTTTGCTCCTGTTATTCTTTTGTGATATTGTTGTGTTTTCGGGAATGTTTATTTTCTGATCAAAGTCTCAGGTGCACAGAGAAGTTTTGGGAGTTGAATATGATATGTTTGCTCGATCGAAATTATACGATGTTTGCTAATTTGATTATATCTGTGTTTTGTATAATGTGTTCGTAAACCTCCCCTAACTGCTAGTATGTCGGTTGGTAGGGGGTTGCACATTTCTGCAATGGTTTTTACTGTTTTTGGTTGTGAACTGTATTAGACTGTTGTGATGATTAACCGGGGTTTGAGATGGGTTGTTATATTCATTCATTCGATGTAATTGTAATATGTTGTAATATTATTTTGCGGGGCGCATCCAGGTTGCGGTTGTAGCCACCGTTGTATTATTTCATTTTACTGTTTTTGCTCCTAGGATAGACCCAAGATGGTGTGCACAAACTACCGGGTACTTTAAAGTGTTTAGTGGCCTACTCACTTTGTTGAGGGAGACCGCTTCACTTCGGGTACTTGGCGGGTAGTTTGCCGTACCCGTAGGGGTCTAGGGCGGGGTAATGGCTATTCATCACAACTGTGTAATCCGTTTTTTGTTGCAGGCTCTAAACAAACGCGGATTGCTTGCAAATCCAATAAAGTTCATATGAAATCTGGAATGCCTATTATTGCGTCTGACGAATGTACAATATCTATATATGATAGCTATTTAGACGTCACTTATGTTTTACACCCACGCTAGCCCAGCCCCCGCTCTGCCGTTAGTTAAGTAACCTAACGGGTGATGACGGAACCCCAGTGGCGAATGCGGATGGCAAAAGAGGACGTTGTATTTTCGTTGTTTTCTGCAATGATAGGTTAATGATGGGACGCATTATTTATAATGTAAAGAAAATAAACCAAAAGATGAATCGTTGGAACAATTTAAAAGAAACCACTCGGTTATTTTAAAACAGATGATATTTTTAATTGCGGAGCTTTAACCGCTCCTTTTAAAAGCTATCAGGTTCCTTCGTTCATATCAAGTTCACTACGTTCACGGTTTTGCCAAAACCATTCGTAGCCCTCCGTCATTTCATTTGGGTATTCAGTAGTATTCAAGCTATGTATTTTGACCTAACGCCAAGGCATAGTGATTGGTAGCTACTGGGTATTCATTTGTCGCATAGATAGATGAGTTAGTTTGGGACAGTCGTATTATCGTTTTGGCCGACCGTCAAGGATATGTACGGATGTGTTCAAATTAACAAGATAATGATGGGTAGAACTTGACATGTGACTTATGACATTTTGACCTAACGCCAAGGTCATAAGAGCACGGGGCAAAAATATATATCGGGAATTTCTAAAAAAACTGAAATTTGCAAAGAGTTGCATACCATTTGGAGTTTGACGAATATTGGTAGGATTCCTTCAACATTATCATACGATGATATTTGGATTACGATCCTACTGTGAGTATATGCTACTCATCAGGATATTCATTACTTAACGATCAATGCTATAAACCAAGTAGGTGTCAAGAAAGGTGTCAGCGGGGTTACGCCCCAAGAGAAAAGAAGTTATTTAATTAAAGAACTTCGCGAAAGCATTGGAAAACCTCCCTCGAAGTACCGACACCATCCTGGCTGAACGGTTAAGCAAGTATTGTACAGTGAGAATACTCCTGGCTAATTCTTCTTTTATGGTTTGAGGAAGGATTTGAGAAACAGTGGGAGCCATCCAGTTTAGATAAATTAAAAACCACACAAAACTTGCAAGAGCATCATGCTAAAGAGTCTTCTTCTCTCTCTCCTAATTGCAGCGACCCTGAAAATGACTGGAGTTAAGTTACTTTTAGAGAAAAATATACTGACAGGGCCAAACTATAAAGATTGGCTGCGGAATGTCAAAATGGCTTTGACCTATGACAAATTGGGGTATGTCCTCACCGCTAAGGCACCTGCTGTCCCTGGTCCCAAATCCAGTAACGTGGATAAGGAAATCCGCAAAACCTGGGATTTCGATTGCGCGAAAACCAAGTGCATCGTGCTTGCCTCGATGAACAATGAACATCAGAGGAGGCACGAGGATATGGAACTAGATGCCATATTTCTCCATATAAAAGAACTTTATAGAGAGCAATCTCGTATAGCAAGATACGAGACCTCTATGAACTTGTTTCGAGCGAGGTTGGCTGTCGGATCATCGGTAGGAGAACATGTCCTAAAGATGATTGGCTACATAGAAGAGCTCGCAGACCTTGGGACGAATTTGGATAATGAGCTCTATACAGACCTTATTCTCCAGTCCCTTCCTTCCACCTACGCCCAGTTTATTCTGAACTTCAACATTCAAAGAAAAGAAGTTGAACTTCCGGAACTCCTTAACATGTTGAGGAGTGCAGAGGGCACCTTGCAGAAGGCAAGGGAAACACCCGCTATGTTTGTTAGCGGTGCTTCTTCTTCCGGGTCCAAGGCTAGGGCCAAAGGAAGGAAAATGAAGGCCGCCACTAAACCTAGAGGAGGTGTAAGTAAGGTGGGAAGGAAGCGAAAGAAAAAGTTTGCGGTACCGGTAGTAGCCCAGGATGAGTGCTTCCATTGTCACAGGAAAGGGCACTGGAAAAAGGATTGCAAGCCGTGGAATGCCAAGAACCAGGAACCGAAGCAAGCTGTGGCTTCGACTTCAGGTGTGTTTGTAATTGAGAATTGTCTGTCAGTCAACTCTACTTCCTGGGTATTGGATACCGGATCAGGATCTCATATTTGCAATTCATTGCAGGCACTAAGAAACCGTAGAGTGCTGAAGGAAGGTGATATGAACTTGATGGTTGCTAACGGAGCTAGCGTGGGAGCTGTGTCCGTAGGGGATTATCACCTGGGATTGACGAGTGGACACATTTTGGTTTTACATAACTGTTTTGGTGTACCCACCTTAACGTGTAATATCATATCTGTTTCCTAGTTATCAAATAAAGGTTATGATTTCACATTTGTAAGTGATGTTGTTAACATCCACCTTAATCATAGTTTGATTGGTTCCGGTACACTGGATAACGGTATATATGTTTTAAACCAACTCCAAATTTTCAATGTCCAGAACACACTAAAAAGAAAGTCTCCAGATTTAAATAAAGCTTTCTTATGGCATTGTAGACTGGGTCACATCAATGAGAGAAGGTTGACTAAGTTACATATAGAAGGATGTTTGGACTCGTTCGAATATCAAACTTATGCCACTTGTCAATCTTGTCTCAAAGGAAAGATGACAAAGACTCCATTTACTGGACATGGAGTAAGAGCGAGCGAGCTCTTAGGACTCATACACAGCGATGTAGGTGGTCTAATGTCTACACATGCAAGAGGTGGTTTTTCCTATTTCATTACTTTCACGGATGATTACTCAAGGTACGGATTCATTTATCTGATGAAACATAAATCCGATGCTTTTGAGAAATTCCAAGAGTACAAGAATGAAGTAGAAAACCAAACCGGCAAAAGTATCTAGACACTAAGATCTGATCGAGGTGGTGAATACTTGAGTGCCGAGTTCCTAGGTTACCTAAAAGAGAAAGGAATTCTCTCTCAGCTTACTCCTCCATACACTCCACAGCATAACGGTGTATCAGAGAGACGGAATCGAACCCTATTAGATATGGTACGTTCCATGATGAGTAATGCTGAGTTACCGCGATCTTTTTGGGGTTATGCGCTAGAATCAGCGTCATATCTTTTGAACATGGTACCTACCAAGACTATGCCTACCACGCCATATCAGATGTGGAGTGGGAAGAAACCCCATCTTCAGTATATAAAGATTTGGGGATGTCCAGCTTTTGTTAAAAAGCAGCATGTGGACAAGCTCGAGGCACGATCAGTAAAGTGTAAGTTTGTGGGATATCCAAAGAACTCCAGGAGATATATATTCTATTACGCAGAGGAATAAAAGGTATTTGTTTCTCGTAATGCCCATTTTCTAGAACATCAGTTTTTAGAAAAGGAAAAAAATGGGAGCGAAATAGAACTGGAAGAAATTCTAGAAACACAAACTAATACTGAAAGTTTGGTAGAACAAGTAGTTAAAGAAGAACAGGACATTCCCGCACCCCTCCGCAGGAGTAGTATGTCGTCTCATCTGCCTGAGAGATACTACGGTTTTCTTATAGATGGGGATAGAGAGGATTGCATCACAGATGATGATGAACCTACTGGCTTCCAGCAGGCCATCCAGAGCGACGACTCGGTACGATGGCTAGATGCAATGCGGATCGAAATGGAGTCCATGTACACCAACAAAGTATGGACTTTGGACTTTGCTCCAGATGGGGTAAAACCCATAGGATGCAAATGGATCTTCAAGAAAAAGATTGGTGTAGATGGTCAGGTGGAAACCTATAAGGCTAGACTTGTTGCAAAGGGTTTTCGTCAAAGACCTGGTTTGGACTATGACGAAACTTTTTCTCCAGTGGCTATGATCAAATCCATTCGGGTCCTTCTTACTATTGCTGCCTTCCATGATTATGAAATCTTGCAGATGGACGTAAAGACGGCTTTTCTTAATGGAAATTTAGAAGAGTGCGTCTATATGGATCAGCCAGAGGGTTTCAATCAGAGTGGGAGCAGCGGGAAAGTATGCAAGTTGCTTAAGTCCATTTATAGACTAAAGCAGGCATCGCGAAGTTGGAACATCTGTTTTGATGAAACAGTCAAAGAATATGACTTTATCAACAATCAGATGAACCATGCATATATAGTAAAGTTGTAGCACGAACTGTCGTATTCCTCGTCTTGTACGTGGATGACATTCTATTGATAGGAAATGACATTCCTATGCTACAATCTGTCAAAGAATTCTTGTTACACAGGTTCTCCATGAAACACCTAGGTGATGCCTCTTACATTCTGGGGATCCGGATCTATCGTGATAGATCCAAGAGAATGTTGGGACTTTCGCAGTCCAGGTATATCGACACTGTACTGAAAAGATTCAGTATGGAAGATTCTAAGAGCGGTAATCTACCGGCTTGTCAGGGAATCACCCTATCCAAAGAGATGTCTTCCAAGACTGATTTGGAAAGGGAACGCTTGTCTATTATACACTACGCTTCTGCGGTAGGCTCTATAATGTATGCGATGTTGTGCACCAGACCAGATGTAGCTTACGCACTGAGCATGGTAAGCCGGTATCAGTCAGACCCAGGGGAGATGCACTGGAAAGCAGTAAAGAACATTCTCAAGTATCTAAGGAGGACTAAGGAGATGTTCTTGGTTTACGGCGGAAAAGACCTCAGGATGGAGGCCTATGCTGATTCCGGCTTCTAGAGTGATAAGGACGTTTCCAAGTCCATGTCAGGTTATGTCTTTACCCTCAATGGAGGGGCGGTGTGCTGGAAGAGCTCCAAGCAGGACACCGTTGCTGACTCGACGATGGAAGCGGAGTATTTAGCTTCTTGCGATGCCGCAAAAGAAGCGGTCTGAATGAAGAAGTTCCTAACAGAACTTCAGGTGGTTCCTACCATTGTTGATCCAATACCTCTGTATTGCGACAACAACGGAGCAATAGCTTTAGCGAAGGAACCAAGGTCCCATCAGAAGTCCAGACACATCTGAAGGCGGTATCACCTGATCAGGGAGATCATGGATCGTCAGGAGATCGAGGTTCGGAGAGTTGCTACTGAAGAGAACATTGCTGATCCATTCACAAAGGCCCTACCTCAGATTCAGTTCAAGAGGCTACTCGAGATCATCGGTCTTCGATATGCCAGTATTTGGCCCTAGTGCAAGTGGGAGATTGTTAGTGTATATGCCCTAGGGGCCATTATTGTATCATACTAGTTTGTATATTACTTAATGGAAGCTTGGGATATTCACATGTATAAAACAGTCTTGCTAAATATGGTAGTATACTACTTGGTTTTTCTATCTTAATATGTGAGTATACGTATTGATAGAGCTCTTAGGATCTTGCTTGACTACCAGCGTTGTGATGGCAGTCACACTAGTGGGGGCTGGGTAGTCTACAAGCACATCCTTATTCAGGTCCCTAGTCGTTGGATTATCGAGACAGGGCATCGATACTCCGGAGTAGACAAGTGTGTACGCTTCTCATCCCAGTTGGGGAGATGGTTTATCCCACAGCCGTCAGTACGTCGTACTGGAGATAGTATGCAGGTGCTCGTTAGGTTACGGGTACACCGGACAGGACTCACAAGGAACTGTTGGTTGGTTTTATACCAGTCGTCAGTGAACAGTTCCCAGGTGACATGAGTACAGCATAGTCCGCAGACTTGACACTGCAACGTCGCCTCGAGTGTGTCCCGCTGTTCTTAGATTGCTACCCTACCACGGCTCAAAGGAGTTGTGCAAACAACTAGCAGTTGGGTGCAGTCCCGAGCAGTTGGAGGCAGTGGCGGTTAGACAGGATTCGTCTCTCCCGGTATTGGGGGTTGATATCGTGCTGTGTCAGAGAGCCATTACGCAAAGTCCCTGGCCAGGGCAAGCGATATTTGCTGGTAGGTTCCAGTAGTTTCTCAGGGTGTAATGGGCTTCACTCCGACACGACTTATACCGCTATTAGGGGACTGACGCTTGCCGCCCCCCTAGGCCCGATATGCGATAGTCTTAGACGAACAGACCGGACTGTACGGAGATTGTCACATCAGACTCAGTAGGAGTTCGGATGGGTTTCCTCATCAGCCATCTTATCGACATCTACCTGGGGACCGTTACGTACAGCTAGTGCCGCTTGCGGTCTACGGTTAAACCCACTGCCAGCGTAGTAGTCGAGTCTCTAGAGTCCCACACAGAGAGTTTCCCTACTCCAGGCGAAACGATATAGAGGTCGTATGGTTTTACGACAAGGGTTCGGACGCATACGTGTGTTTACGCACGTACGACATCCGGACAGTTTTTACTAGCAGGCTTTGGTTTAAGCAGTTTATAGTATCCGGTTATTGGATTTATACGGTCTAAAGTTTTTCCGTGTTTTCACAGATAGGAGGGGCGTTCTCGTAATTACGCGAGAAGCTTCTAGAAGATGGTGACTTGAGGGTTAAGGTGGCATATGCATTAAATGAGATTAGTGACTCATTTGTGTGATTCATCCATGTCATTAATGCATCATAAATGCTTAATGACTCATGGAGATAAATCGCCCATTAGATATTTATGGAGCATGGTTGTTAAATCATTTATTTGATTTATCTTGATATTGTTAATGCTTTATATATATTATGAGAGATCATTATCTCATTCCATTCTCTTGCTCACTTTCTCTCTCCTTAAGCTCTCTCTCTCTTCAAACCCTAAACCTCCCCTCTCATGTGTTGAGATCAAGAATTAGAGTAGACTACGTAATCCTTAACCATTCTCTATATCACCTAGGTTACTTAGATTAGCGATTTAAGAAACCTAGTTACCTCAAGTTAGAGGTGAAGCTTGAAGTTAAGCTCTCTGGTGGATCTTCTACTACATAGAGAAGGCCGGAAAGGACGTGGAGAACGACAAGACGAAGGACACGGTTCATTAGGTATAATCACTTATCATAGTTGTTGTTAACTTCTATGGTTTCTTGTTAGTTATAGTTCAGCAAAGATTCTCTGTTAGTCGATGTTTACGCATAAAACAAGATCGTTTTTCATTATTCCGCCTCCCCGCAAGTCGTGGGGTGTTGTACATCGACTTACATAAACTCTAATCCTCTCTTCTAAGTCCATAATATACCATTTCTAAGTTGATGGAGTTTCCACTAGATACAAAAATATATGAATAATCAAAAGTGAGTACGATACAATAATAACCCACTTACCAATCAATCACCGATAGGAATGTATACAAAGCCGCTGATAATCCAAGCGGTAAAACCTGCAAGAAACTGTGGCACAACGGGGATGAGTTCCCAACTCAGTGAATAGAAGTACATCTAAAGGTAGAAATCGAGATGCACGACTATACCTAGGTCATATATATAGTACTATCATAATCTATACCAATATACTATATGATATGCATATGTATCATAATGCAACACTATCTATCACACAATCCCTCATAACACATATCAATGCAAAAGACCTGTATCTAGGTATAAGCCCAATGTAGCCGAAAATATATATATAAACCTCTTCATTAAAATAGTCGTGGAATAGATATGTCACAACATAAAAGCTGACGTGAAAGTATTAAATATAATAGGTATCTTATTTAAGATATACGTTCTCCTATCTTAATAAATCGTGTTAAGAGGTTTACAATTTAAAAGAGTTCAGGGTCATCTCAGACACGTCAAAATAATGAGACTATAGCTCGAGTTTGAAATCCTATTTATGTATATGAATGTCCGTGAAAATATTGAAGGGCTTACTACAACACCACTACAAGGGTTTGGAGGCAACACACATGCCATATTTAAAATTTATATGGTGCTAAAAAAACTTTCTTAAGGATCATGCTAGAAAATTTAGGGCAGCATAATCACAAGTAGTAAAAGCTAGGGTTTTGAGAGTACAACCTTTGTAGCTCCTTACGCTAGACTCCTTGGCTACTTGAGGGTTGGGAAAAAGGTTCGCTTGAGATCCTCTAGGTCCACGACGATCCACCCGGAGTTCTCTTTGTCCAAGCTTGAAGCTCCACTTGATCAAGAGAAGAAATGGAAGCTAACACTCTACACTAATGGGCAAGACTAGTGTAGAATGGTGATGTGGTTTGTTTTCTCACTTCAAATGCTAACTTGGTGACTCTTTTGCTCACTTGAGAAAACTAGAGAGCAAGAGAGAAAGGAGGAAGAAGATGATGGCTTGTAAAGAGCTCAAGATAATGATAAGCTTGTGAATAAAAATGAGAAATGAAAATATATATATTTTCACTTCCTCATTCTTAACCATAGTTATAAAATATCTAGATATTTTAGTTTGGAACAAAAATGGCCATATAAAATGAATCATGGTTAATCCAAGGGGGTAGTGCAAGAATAAAATATTAAACCATGAAACAATTTTCATTTCCATTTTTCTTTTCCAAAAATAATATCTATATATTTATATATATGGTGTGAGTCTTATATTGCCACCATCCACTATATCAACAACCATGACAGATTATGTATGCATGTATGTTTGCATGCACATCCTATGTGCATGAATGACAATGAATGCATACATGCATGCATACAACAAAAAGACAAGAAAGGATTTAAAGTGAGAAACTAATGGTCAATGATAAATCAACACTTGATTTAGCAAACCGGTCATATCGCATACGACCCGACCAAAAGCAAACCGCCCGATTAATATACGGTATCTCATACGCGCATTTTAACGGGGTCCACGCGTATATCTCATATGCGCACCACATCATTTCGCCTGGACTAGGCAACTCCATTGTGGGACTCTAAGACTCGTCAATACGCCGGCAGTGGGTGATGATCATATCAAGCACCCCCAAGCCGCAAGCGGTCAGCTAAACGTAACGGCCACCCGGGTATTGAGCGATCAGAAGAAAACAAGCGAACCTGTCACAACTCCCGTCGAGCCAACCGGCAACACTACCGTTCAGTTCGGTCTCTTCGTCAGATATACTGCATATCGAGTCTAGGGATGGTAACGTCGACCCTAAAAACTCAATAAGTCGTGCCGATGAGTGGTCTACAACAGATCGAGAAACTACTGATAACACTTATCAGTAAATCTCAACAGCCCTGGCCAGGGACTTACTGATATTGCCAATCGAGCACTGCACAGCATCAACTCCCAATACCGGGAGAGACGAAACCCCTCCTATCGCTCATCGCCTTCGTGTGTCTCAGGACTGTACCCAACGACCACCTGTTTACCCAACTCAGTAGAGTCGTGGTAGGGTGGTAATCAAAGTACAGTGGGAGAACACATAAGACTCTATGACGATCTCGAGTCTACAGACTAACCTGCACCAGTGTCACCTGAGAACTGCTATCCGACGATAGATATAATTCCATATAGGAGTTCTCGGTAAGTCCGTCCAGTGTACCCAGTCACCACTTGTAAGTCGATGTACAACACCCCACGACTTGCGGGGAGGCGGAAAAATGAAAAACGATCTTGTTCTTTGCTTAAACATCGACTAACCGCACGAATCGAAGCTAAACGATAACAAACATCAAACATAGTTGTTAACAACTACTATGTAAAGGGATTATACCTAAAGAACCGTGTCCTTCGTCTTTACGAACTCCTCTTCCTCCTCGGCCTTCTCGAAGTAGTAGACGATCCACCCGAGAGCTTTACTCCAAGCTTAGCCTCTAAACTTGAGGCAACTAACCTTCTTTAAGTGCTAATCAAAGAAGCTAGGTGATATAGAGTGAGGGTTATGGTTTAATTAGTCTAACTAATCCTTGTACTCAACACATGAGAGGGGAGGATTAGGGTTTGAAGAGGCAGAGCTTGAGGAGAGAGAAGATGAAGATAATAATCAAGTGAGAAGAATGAGTTATGATAATATATATCAAGCATTTCTTTTTATCAAGAAAAAGAAAAGAAATGAATTTAACAACCATGCTTGATAATATCTAGTGATGATTCACATCCATGAGTTATTAAGCATTTATGATGCATTAATGACATGGATGAATCATCCATATGACTCACTAATCACATTCATTGTATATGCCACCTAAACCTCCTTAGTCACCATCTTCTAGAAGCTTCTCGCGCAATTACGAGAACGCCCCTCCTTTCCGCAAAAAATACGGAAAAACTTTAGACTGTATAAATCCAATAACCGGATACCAGTAACTGGCTTAAACCAAAGCCGACTGGTAAAAACTGTCCGAAAGTCGTACGTGTGTAAACACACGTATGCGTCCGAACCCTTGTCGTAAAACCATACGACCTCTATATCGTTTCGCCTGGAGTAGGGAAACTCTCTGTGTGGGACTCTAGAGACTCGACTACTACGCTGGCAGTGGGTTTAACCACAGACCGCAAGCGGCACTAGCTGTACGTAACGGTCCCCAGGTAGATGTCGATAAGAAGGACGATGAGGAAACCCATCCGAACTCCTACTGAGTCTGATGTGACAATCTCCATACAGTCCGGTCCGTTCGTCTAAGACTATCGCATATCGGGCCTAGGGGGCGGCAAGCGTCAGTCCCCTAATAGCGGTATAAGTCGTGTCGGAGCGAAGCCCATTACACCCTGAGAAACTACTGGAACCTACCAGCAAATCTCGCTTGCCGTGGCCAGGGACTTTGCGTAATGGCTCTCTGACACAGCGCGATATCAACCCCCAATACCGGGAGAGACGAATCCTGTCTAACCGCCACTGCCTCCAAGTGCTCGGGACTGCACCCAACTGCTACCTGTTTGCACGACTCCTTTGAGCCGTGGTAGGGTAGCAATCTAAGAACAGTGGGACACACTCGAGGCGAAGTAGCAGTGTCAAGTCTGCGGACTATGCTGTACTCATGTCATCTGGGAACTGTTCACTGACGACCGGTATAAAACCAACCAACAGTTCCCTGTGAGTCCTGTCCGGTGTACCCGTAACCTAACGAGCACCTGCATACTATCTCCAGTACGACGTACTGACGGCTGTGGGACAGACCATCTCCCCAACTGGGATGAGAAGCGTACACACTAGTCTACTCCGGAGTATCGATGCCCTGTCTCGATAATCCAACGACTAGGGACCTGAATAAGGATGTGCTTGTAGACTACCCAGCCCCCACTAGTGTGACTGCCATCACAACGCTGGTAGTCAAGCAAGATCCTAAGAGCTCTATCAATACGTATATTCACATATTAAGATAGAAAAACCAAGTAGCATACTACCATGTTTAGCAAGACTGTTATATACATGTGAATATCCAAAGCTTCCATTAAGTAATATACAAACTAGTATGATACAGTAATGGCCTTCTAGGGCATAAACACTAACAATCTCCCACTTGCACTAGGGCCATGTACTGGCGTATCGAAGACCGATGATCTCGAGTAGCCTCTCGAACTGAATCTGAGGTAGGGCCTTTGTGAATGGATCGGCAATGTTCTCTTCAGAAGCAACTCTCCGAACCTCGATCTCCTGACGATCAATGATCTCCCTGATCAGGTGATACCGCCTTAAGATGTGTCTGGACTTCTGATGGGACCTTGGTTCCTTTGCTAAAGCTATAGCTCCGTTGTTGTCGCAATACAGAGGAATTGGATCAACTATGGTAGGAACCACCTGAAGTTCTGTTAGGAACTTCTTCATCCAGACCGCTTCTTTTGCGGCATCGCAAGCAGCTATATACTCCGCTTCCATCGTCGAGTCAACAACGGTGTCCTGCTTGGAGCTCTTCCAGCACACCGCCCCTCCATTGAGGGTAAAGACATAACCCGACATGGACTTGGAATCGTCCTTATCACTCTGGAAGCCGGAATCAGCAAAGGCCTCCAACCTGAGGTCTTTTTCGCCGTAAACCAAGAACATCTCCTTAGTCCTTCTCAGGTACTTGAGAATGTTCTTTACTGCTATCCAGTGCTTCTCTCCTGGGTCTGACTGATACCGGCTTACCACGCTCAGTGCATAAGCTACATCTGGTCTGGTGCACAACATCGCATACATTATAGAGCCTATCGCAGAAGCGTAGGGTATAATAGACATGCGTTCCCTTTCCAAATCAGTCTTGGGAGACATCTCTTTGGAGAGGGTGATTCCGTGACAAGCTGGTAGATTACCGCGCTTAGAATCTTCCATACTGAATCTTTTCAGTACAGTGTCGATATACCTGGACTGCGAAAGTCCCAACATCCTCTTGGATCTATTACGATAGATCCGGATCCCCAGAATGTAAGAGGCATCACCCAGGTCTTTCATGGAGAACCTGTATGACAAGAATCCTTTGACAGATTATAGCAAAGGAATGTCATTTCCTATCAATAGAATGTCATCCACGTACAAGACGTGGAACACGACACTTCTGGCTACAACTTTACTATATATGCACGGTTCATCTGGATTTTTGATAAAGTCATATTCTTTGACTGTTTCATCAAAACAGATGTTCCAACTCCGCGATGCCTGCTTTAGTCTATAAATGGACTTAAGCAGCTTGCATACTTTCCCGCTGCTCCCACTCTGATTGAAACCCTCTGGCTGATCCATATAGACGCACTCTTCTAAATTTCCATTCAGAAAAGCCGTCTTTACGTCCATCTGCCAGATTTTATAATCATGGAAGGCAGCAATAGCAAGAAGGACCCGAATGGATTTGAGCATAGCCACTGGAGAAAATGTTTCGTCATAGTCCAAACCAGGTCTTTGACGAAAACCCTTTGCAACAAGTCTAGCCTTATAGTTTCCACCTGTCCATCTACACCAATCTTTTTCTTGAAGATCCATTTGCATCTTATGGGTTTTACCCCATCTGGAGCAAAGTTCAAAGTCCATACTTTGTTGGTGTACATGGACTCCATTTCGGTCCGCATTGCATCTAGCCATCGTACCGAGTCGCCGCTCTGGATGGCCTGCTGGAAGTCAGTAGGTTCATCATCATCTATGATGCAATCCTCTCTATCCCCATCTATGAGAAAACCGTAGTATCTCTCAGGCGGATGAGACGGCCTACTACTCCTGCAGAGGGGTGCGGGAATGTCCTGTTCTTCTCGAACTGCCGGTTCTACCAAACTTTCAGTAGCAGTTTGTGGTTTTGGAATTTCTTCCAGTTCTGTTTCGCTCCCACTTATTTCCTTTTCTAAAAACTGATATTCTAGAAAATGGGCATTACGAGAAACAAACACCTTTTGTTCCTCTGCGTAATAGAATAGATACCCCTTGGAGTTCTTTGGATATCCCACAAACTGACACTTTACTGATCGTGCCTCGAGCTTGTCCACATGCTGCTTTTTAACAAAAGCTGGACATCCCCATATTTTCAGATACTGAAGATAGGGTTTCTTCCCACTCCACATCTGATATGGCGTGGTAGGCACAGTCTTGGTAGGAACCATGTTCAAAAGATATGCCGCTGATTCTAGCGCATAACCCCAGAAAGATCGCGGTAACTCAGCATTACTCATCATGGATCGTACCATATCCAATAGGGTTCGATTCCGTCTCTCCGATAGACCATTATGCTGTGGAGTGTGTGGAGGAGTAAGCTGAGAGAGAATTCCTTTCTCTTTTAGGTAACCTAGGAACTCGGCACTCAAGTATTCACCACCTCGATCAGATCTAAGTGTCTTGATACTTTTGCCGGTTTGGTTTTCTACTTCATTCTTATACTCTTGGAATTTCTCAAAAGCCTCGGATTTATGTTTCATCAGATAAATGAATCCGTACCTTGAGTAATCATCCGTGAAAGTAATGAAATAGGAAAAACCACCTCTTGTATGTGTAGACATTGGACCGCATACATCGCTGTGTATGAGTCCTAAGAGCTCGCTCGCTCTTACTCCATGTCCAGTAAATGGAGTCTTTGTCATCTTTCCTTTGAGACAAGATTGACAAGTGTCATAAGTTTGATATTCGAACGAGTCCAAATATCCTTCTCTATGCAACTTAGTCAACCTTCTCTCATTGATGTGACCCAGTCTACAATGCCATAAGAAAGCTTTATTTAAATCTGGAGACTTTCTTTTTAGTGTGTTCTGGACGTTGAAAATTTGGAGTTGGTTTAAAACATATATACTGTTATTTAGTGTACCGGACCCAATCAAACCATGATTAAGGTGGATGTTAACAACATCTCTTACAAACGTGAAATCATAACCTTTATTTGATAACAAGGAAACTGATATGATATTACACGTTAAGCTTAGTACAAAAAAACAGTTATGTAAAACCAAAATGTGTCCACTCGTCAATCCTAGGTGATAATCCCCGACGGACGCAGCTCCCACGCTAGCTCCGTTAGCAACCTTTAGGGTCATATCACCTTCCTTCAGCACTCTACGGTTTCTCAGTGCCTGCAATGAATTGCAAATATGAGATCCTGATCCGGTATCCAATACCCAGGAAGTAGAGTTGATCGACAGACAATTCTCAATTACAAACACACCTGAAGTCGAAGCCACAGCTTGCTTCGGTTCCTGGTTCTTAGCGTTCCACGCCTTGCAATCCTTCTTCCAGTTCCCTTTCATGTGACAATGGAAGCACTCATCCTGGCCAACTACCGGTACCGCAAACTTTTTCTTTCCCTTCCCTCCCACCTTACTAACACCTCCTCTAGGTTTGGTGGCGGCCTTCTTCTTCCTTCCTTTGGCCCTAGCCTTGGACCCGGAAGAAGATGCACCGCTAACAAACATAGCGGGTGTTTCCCTTGCTTTCTGCAAGGTGCCCTCTGCACTCCTTAACATGTTCAGGAGTTCCGGAAGTTCAACTTCTTTTCTTTGAAGGTTGAAGTTCAGGATAAACTGGGCGTAGGCGGGAGGAAGGGACTGGAGAATAAGGTCTGTATAGAGCACATTATCCAAAGTCGTCCCAAGGTCTGCGAGCTCTTCAATATAGCCGATCATCTTTAGGACATGTTCTCCTACCGATGACCCGACAGCCAACCTCGCTCGAAACAAGTTCTTAGAGGTCTCGTATCTTGCTATATGAGATTGCTCTCCATAAAGTTCCTTTGTATGGAGAAATATGCCATCTAGGTTCATATCCTCGTGCCCCCTCTGATGTTCATTGTTCATTGAGGCAAGCACGATGCACTTGGCTTTCGCGCAATCTAAATCCCAGGTTTTGCGGATTTCCTTATCCGCATTACTGGATTTGGGACCAGGGACAGCAGGTGCCGTAGCGGTGAGGACGTACCCCAGTTTGTCATAGGTCAAAGCCATTTTGACATTCCGCAGCCAATCTTTATACCTTGGCCCTGTCAGTATATTTTTCTCTAAAAGTAACTTAAGTCCAGTCATTTTCAGGGTCGCTGCAATTAGGAGAGAGAGAAGAAAACTCTTTAGCTTGATGCTCTTGCAAGTTTAGAGTGGTTTTTAGTTTATCTAAACTGGATGGCTCCCACTGTTTCTCGAATCCTTCCTCAAACCATAAAAGAAGAATTAGCCAGGACTATTCTCACTGTACAATACTTGCTTAACCGTTCAGCCAGGCTAGTGTCGATACTTCGAGGGAGGTTTTCCAACGCTTTCGCGAAGTTCCTTAATTAAATAACCTCTTTTCTCTGGGGGCGTAACCCCGCTGACACCTTTCTTGACACCTACTTGGTTTATAGCATTGATCGTTAAGTGACGAATCTCCTGATAAGTAGCATATACTCACAGTAGGATCGGGATCCAAATATCATCGTATGATAATGTTGAAGGAATCCTACCAGCATTCATCAAACTCCAAATGGTATGCATCTCTTTGCAAATTTCAGTTTCTTTAGAAATTCCCGATATATATTTTTGCCCCATGCTCTTATGACCTTGGCGTTGGTCAAAATATCATAAGTCACATGTCAAGTTCTACCCATCATTATCTTGTTAATTTGAACCCATCCGTACATATCCTTGACGTTGGCCAAAATGATCATACGACTGTCCCAAACTAACTCATCTATCTATGCAACAAAAGAATACCCAGCAGCTACCAAACACTATGCCTTGGCGTTGGTCAAAATACATAGCTTGAATACTACTGAATACCCAGATGAAATGACGGAGGGCAACGAATGGTTTTGGCGAAACCGTGAAAGTAGTGAACTTGATATAACCGAAGGAACCTGATAGCTTTTTAAAAGGAGTGGTT
Organism: Agapanthus africanus; assembly: GCA_030015575.1. Taxonomy (NCBI): domain Eukaryota; kingdom Viridiplantae; phylum Streptophyta; class Magnoliopsida; order Asparagales; family Amaryllidaceae; genus Agapanthus; species Agapanthus africanus. The sequence goes on along the minus strand of CM057341.1, from coordinate 449,429,374 downwards.
AAAGCTCCGCATTTAAAAAATATCTGTTTTTTAAAATTAACCGAGTGGTTTCTTTTAAATTGTTCCAACGATTAAAATTTTGGTTTATTTTCTTTGCATTATAAATAATGCGTCCCATCATTAACCTATCATTGCAGAAAACAACGAAAATACAACGTCCTCTTATGCCATCCGCATTCGCCACGGGGTCCCGTCATCACCCGTTAGGTTACTTAACTAACGACAGAGCGGGGGCTGGGCTAGCGTGGGTGTAAAACATAAGTGACGTCTAAATAGCTATCATATATAGATATTGTACATTCGTCAGACGCAATAATAGGCATTCCAGATCACAGATGAACTTTATTGGATTTGCAAGTCATCCGTGTTTGTTTTGAGCCTGCAACAAAAGACGGATTACACAGTTGTGATGAATAGCCATTACCCCACCCAAGACCCCAACGGGTACGGCAAACTACCCGCCCGGCAGTTTGTGCACCCCACCTTGGGTCTGTCCTAGGAGCAAAAACAGTAAAATGAAATAATACAACGGTGGCTACAACCGCAACCTGGATGTGCCCCGCAAAATAATATTACAACAAATTACATTTACATCAAATGAATTAAATAATAACCCATCACATAACCCCGGCTAAACATCACAACAGTCCAACACAGTTCATATCCACAAACAGAAAAAACCATTACAGAAATGTGCAACCCCCTGCCAACCGACATACTAGCAGTTAGGGGAGGTTTACGAACACATTATACAAACACAGATATAATCCAACAAGCAAATACTGTATAATTTCGATCGATTAAACACTTTTAATTTTGCTCCAATACTTCTCTGTAAATCTGAAACCTGAGCAAAAATAAAAACATCCAGAAAATACCAAATATCTCAGAGAAGCAACACAGGAAATTTGGGTTCCTGAATCGCCAACTCGGCGGCGGAAGCGCGGCGGATCAAAGCTATCCGCCGCGGTTCCGCGGCGCTTTAGGCGATTCAGGGGCCCAAATTTCTTGGGTGTTCTTCTACTGTCTTTTTAAGCTTTCTGAACCTCCCTGAAAAAATTTTGGACTTCATTTAAAAATCGACAGAATCTTGTGATTTCGGGTTTTTCCGGTTTCGTTTTTTCCGTTCGAAATTCATACAAATTTGCAAGTAAGTTATTTATTGTTTAGCGAGGCTCTGATACCACTGTAAGTCGATGTACAACACCCCACGACTTGCGGGGTGGCGGAAAAATGAAAAACGTTCTTGTTCTTTGCTTAAACATCGACTAACCGCACGAATCGAAGCAAAACGATAACTAACATCAAACATAGTTGTTAACAACTACTATGTAAAGAGATTATACCTAAAGAACAGTGTCCTTCGTCTTTACGAACTCCTCCTCCTCCTCGGCCTTCTCGAAGTAGTAGACGATCCACCCGAGAGCTTTACTCCAAGCTTAGCCTCTAAACTTGAGGCAACTAACCTTCTTTAAGTGCTAATCAAAGAAGCTAGGTGATATAGAGTGAGGGTTATGGTTTAATTAGTCTAACTAATCCTTGTACTCAACACATGAGAGGGGAGGATTAGGGTTTGAAGAGGGAGAGCTTGAGGAGAGAGAAGATGAAGATAATAACAAGTGAGAAGAATGAGTTATGATAATATATATCAAGCATTTCTTTTTATCAAGAAAAAGAAAAGAAATGAATTTAACAACCATGCATGATAATATCTAGTGATGATTCACATCCATGAGTCATTAAGCATTTATGATGCATTAATGACATGGATGAATCATCCATATGACTCACTAATCACATTCATTGTATATGCCACCTAAACCTCCTTAGTCACCATCTTCTAGAAGCTTCTCGCGCAATTACGAGAACGCCCCTCCTTTCCGCAAAAAATACGGAAAAACTTTAGACTGTATAAATCCAATAACCGGATACCAGTAACTGGCTTAAACCAAAGCCGACTGGTAAAAACTGTCCGAAAGTCGTACGTGTGTAAACACACGTATGCGTCCGAACCCTTGTCGTAAAACCATACGACCTCTATATCGTTTCGCCTGGAGTAGGGAAACTCTCTGTGTGGGACTCTAGAGACTCGACACTATGCTGGCAGTGGGTTTAACCACAGACCGCAAGCGGCACTAGCTGTACGTAACGGTCCCCAAGTAGATGTCGATAAGAAGGCCGATGAGGAAACCCATCCGAACTCCTACTGAGTCTGATGTGACAATCTCCATACAGTCCGGTCCGTTGTCTAAGACTATCGCATATCGGGCCTAGGGGGCGGCAAGCGTCAGTCCCCTAATAGCGGTATAAGTCGTGTCGGAGCGAAGCCCATTACACCCTGAGAAACTACTGGAACCTACCATCAAATCTCGCTTGCCCTGGCCAGGGACTTTGCGTAATGGCTCTCTGACACAGCGCGATATTGTTAGTGTATATGCCCTAGAGGCCATTACTGTATCATACTAGTTTGTATATTACTTAATGGAAGCTTGGGATATTCACCTTGTATAAACAATCTTGCTCAATATAGTAGTATGCTACTTGGTTTGTTTCTACTTCAATGTGTACATGTGTTTATTTTAGTATGTCACCTATACGCATTAATGGAGCCCTTAGGATCTTTGCTTGATTACCAGCGTTGTGATGGCAGTCACACTAGTGGGGGCTGGGTAATCTATAAGCACATCCTTATACAGGTCCCTAGTCGCAGGACTATCGAGACAGGGCATCGATACTCCGGAGTAGACTAGCGTATGCGCTTCTCATCCCAGTGTGGGAGATGGTCTGTCCCACAGCCATCAGTACGTCGTACTGGAGATAGTATACGGGTGCTCGTTGGGTTACGAGTACACTGGATAGGACTCGTCGGGAACTGACAGGTTGGTATTATACCTATCGTCAGTTATCAGTTCCCAGGTGACATGAGTACAGCTTAGTCCGCTGACTTGACACTGGCACTTCGCCTCGAGTGTGTTCCCACTGCATTTTGATCACTACCCTACCACGGCTCAAAGGAGTCGTGCAAACAGGTAATGGTTGGGTGCAGTCCCGAAGCACATGGAGGCAGTGACGGTTAGACAGGATTCGTCTCTCCCGGTATTGGGGGTTGACATCGCGCTGTGTCTAGGAGAGCCATTACACGAGTAGTCCCTGGCCAGGGCAAGCGAGATATACTGGTAGGCTTCCAGTGTTATCTCAGGGTGTTTTGGGCTTCACTCCGACATGACTTGTACCGCTATTAGGGGACTGGCGTTTACCGCCCCCTAGGCCCGACATGCGATGTATCGGACGAACAGACCGGACTGTACGGAGAATGTCACATTCAGACTCAGTAGGAGTTCAGATGGGTTTTACCTCGTCAGTCTTCTTATCGGCATCTACCTGGGGACCGTTACGCACAGCTAGTGCCGCTTGCGGTCTGTGGTTAAACCCACTGCCAGCGTAGCGTCGAGTCTTTAGAGTCCCACACAGAGGGCTATTCGCCTCTGGGCAAAACTGAGTAGAGGTCGCATGGTTTTGCGGCAGGGTTCGTTCTCATCCGCGCACTTGTGCACTTTTGGAGTCCGGACGGATTATACTAGCAGGCTCTGGTTTGAGCCAGATACTGGTATATTTTTTGGGGTTGCTTTTATCTCTCAGTATTCTTGTTCCTCGGAACGAGAATGCAGGTGTGTATGCACAGTTGTTTGAGGCGGAGGAAGAGGTCTTTCATTAGGGTTTCGGAACGGGTGCGTATGCACAGTTGACAGTCGTCTTTTTCCAAACCCTAATGGATTTATGAAATATCAATTAATAATAGTAATTAAATAAAATTGTGTCATGGTTGATTTTGTTGACTTGTTGACCATGGTTGACTGTTGACCATGGTTGAATGTTTGACCATCATCATTGCTTTGCAAGGATACTCCTTGATTCTAGCTTACATTCATTTAATGAAGTGATGATAGTGGTCATTCCAAATACAACCATCAACTATTTCATTTTGAATTATTATTATTAATTAGATATATCTTTTTCCTTTTGTTATGGTTGCAAAAGGAAAAATGAGCTCATTTTATCATATTGATTCTCTCTCCTCATTTCATCTTCTTCTTCCTCAAGCTCAAGGAGAATCCTTCTCATGTGTTGAGAATCCCTCTCCTTGAAAAGAAAACACCCTATAGATACTCTCTACTCTCTCTAGGGTTCAAGGTTTAGCAAGCCGGAGATCCTAGTTCACTCTAAGTTCGAGAAAGAGCCCGAAGGTTGAACCCTCAGGTGGATCCATCTTTGACGGAAGAAGGCGACGAGGAGAGAACCATCAACCTCTACTAGGTTTCAAGAAGAAGGAGTTCAAGTTAGGTATAACCTTTTATCCGAGTAGCTAACTCTCTTTAGCATGATAGCTAGTTTAGTTTAGAAAAGATCCCGACTTTGTTAGTCCATGTTGCCCCATGCGCTAAAAATTTGTTTTTTATACCGTTTCTGCCTCCCCGTAAGAACCGGGGGTCGCAACATGGACTTACAGTGGTATCAGAGCCTAACTAAACATAAACTAGCTAGGTAGTGAAGTGTAACGAAGTTCGGAACCGAAAAATCCAAAAACCAAACTTTTCAAAAACCCTAGTTTCTGTTAAATTTTTTTCTGGTCAAAACAAAATTTGTTATTCACCTAAAATCATCTCAGGGTTTTTTAAAGATAACCACCAAAAACGAGCCAGAGATCTGACCAAACGACCGCGTTTCCGCGGCAACAGCAAGTTATGTTGCCGCGGATCCGCGGCCGTCTTGTCTCCTCTCTGCCTCGATTTTGGTGCAGAGTATCTCTGGATTGGTTTTAGGATTTTTGAGATATATTATATGTGCCCAGATTTTCCAGAATAGAAATTTGTTTTTGGAGGCGTATAATTCCGTATTTTTTTCCGAACTTCACTACATTTTGACTATGTTGGTTATATCTGTGATGTTTGTATGTATTGAACGTCGGCTAATCGCTATAAGTCGATTAGTCGGGGTTATACATCTCTGTGATCTGTGTTGATATTGGAATGTGTATATGAATGTGTTGGACTGTCGCGGGTGAATAACCGGGGTGGATGTGAGATGAGCTTTTGTTTTTCTTTCATTCATTTGTAATATGTAAATTGATGTAATAATATTATTTGTATGGCCGCACAACCGGGTCGGAGTTGTAGCCGTCATTGTATAATTCTTTTTACTGTTTTTGCTCCTAGGATAGACACATGGAGGGGTGCACAAACTACCGGGTACTTGGCGGGTAGTTTGCCGCACCCGTAGGGGTCTTGGGTGGGGTTTTGGCTATTCACCGCGACCGTGTAATCCGCTTTTCGTTGCAGGCTCGAACGGATTGCGGATTCCTAGTATATCCAATGTATTCATCTGTGATCTGTAATGTCTATCATTGCTATATTTATAACTATTTAGGCGTTGCTTATGTTTTACAGCCGCGCTAGCCCAGCCCCCGCTCTGTCGTTAGTTAAGTAACCTAACGGGTAATGACGGGGCCCCGTGGCGAATGCGAATGGCATAAGCGTACGTCATATTTTGGTTGTTTTCTGCAATGGTAGGATTAAATGATGGGACGCATTAAAAGAACTAATGCTAGAATATCACGCATTAAAAGAACTAATGCAAGATAATAAACCAAGTTAAAGTCGTTGGAACACTTTCGAAAAACCACTCGGTTCTTTTCAAAACTAACTTTTAAATGCGGAGCTTGAGCCACTCCTTCTAAAAGCTATCTCGTTCCATCGATTATATCAAGTTCACTACGTTCACGGTTTTACCAAAACCATTCGTAGCCCTCCGTCGTTTCGCATGAATAGGCAATAGTATTCAAGCTATGTATGTTGGCCAAAGTCAAGGCATAGTGATTGGTAGCTATTGGGTGTTCATGTGTAGCATAGATAGATGCGTTGGTTTGGGACAGTCGTACTGCCATTTTGGCCAAAGTCAAGGGTAGGTATGGGTGGATCCAAATTAACCTGGATAGTGACGGGTAGAACTTGACATGTGACTTATGATATTTTGGCCAAAGTCAAGGTCATAAGAGCATGGGGCAAAAATCCACATCGGGAGTTTCATAAGTACTGAAACTTGCTAGATTTGCATACCATTTGGAGTGTGATGATTCTGGTAGGATTCCTTCAGTTTCGTCACGCGATGATATTTGGATCCCGATCCTACTGTGAGTATATGCTACTCCTCGGGAAATTTCTCACCAAACGATCAATGCTATAAACCTAGTAGGTGCCTAGAAAGGTGTTAGCGGGGCTACGCCCCCAGGGAAAAGAGGTTCTTAAATTAAGGAACTTCGCGAAAGCATTGGAAAACCTCCCTCGAAGTACCGACACTGGCCTGGCTGAACGGTTAAGCAAGTATTGTGCGGTGAGACTGATCCCGACTGATTCTTCCTTTATGGTTTGAGGAGGGATTCGAGAGACAGTGGGAGCCATCCTGTTTAGACAAATTAAAAACCACTCTAAACTTGCAAGAGCATCATGCTAAAGTGTTTCTTCTCTCTCCCCCTGCAGCGACCAAATCGAAATGACTGGACTTAAGTTACTTCTAGATAAAAACATACTGACAAGGCCAAACTACAAAGATTGGCTCAGGAATGTCAAAATGGCAATCACTTACGACAAGCTGGGGTATCTTCTTACCACCAAAGCTCCCCCCGTCCCAGGTCCCACCTCCAGCGTCGCAGATAAGGAAATCCGTAAGACTTGGGAGATTGATTGCGCGAAGGCCAGGTGCCTCGTACTTGCCTCTATGGACAACGAACATCAGAGGAGGCACGAGAATATGGACTTGGAATCCATATTTCTTCATACAAAAGAACTGTATGGAGAGCAGTCTCGTATCGCAAGATACGAAGTGTAGAAGAAGTTATTTTCGGCAAAGTTGGCCGTCGGATCATCGGTAGCGGACCACGTGCTTAAGATGATTGGCTACATTGAGGAGCTCGCGGAACTTGGGACCACGTTGGAAAGTGAACTCTATACGGATTTAATTCTCCAGTCCCTTCCATCCACTTACGCCCAGTTTATACTGAACTTCAACTTACAAGAAAAAGAAGTTGAACTTTCAGAACTCCTCAACATGCTGAGGAGCGCAGAGGGCACCCTACAGAAAGTTAGGGAAACACCCGCTTTGTTTGTAGGAGGATCTTCTTCTTCTAGATCCAAGGCGAAAGCCAAGGGAAAGAGGAAGAAAGCCCCCGCCAAACCAAGGGGCGGTGTTAGTAAAGTGGGTACGAAGGGAAAGGAAAAGGCAACAAAGATTGCGGGGAAGCTTGTGGGAAAGGAAGAATGCTTCTATTGTCATAAGAGTGGACACTGGAAGAAAGATTGCAGGGCTTGGAAGGCCAGGACACAGGAACTGAAGCAGGTTGCGGCTTCAGCTTCAGGTGTGTATGTTATTGAAAACTGTCTTTCTATAAACTCTACTTCCTGGGTATTGGATACTGGATCAGGATCTCATATCTGTAATTCTTTGCAGGCGTTGAGAAACCGTAGGTTTTTGAAGGCAGGTGACATGACCCTCAGAGTTGCGAACGGAGCTAGCATGAATGCTAAAGCCGTGGGGGACTATCACCTGGGAATGACAGATGGGCATGTTTTGGTTTTGCGTAATTGCTTTTTTGTACCCAACGCAACTTGTAATATCATTTCTGTATCTTTGGTTTCTAAAGAAGGTTATGAATTTGCGTTTGTAAGTAATGTTGTAAACATTCACCTTAATCAAGTTCTGATTGGGTCAGGTACATTGAGCAATGGTATATACGTATTAAACCAACCACAGATTTTCAATGTCCAGAATACACACAAAAGAAAGTCTCCAGAAATCAATCAGACTTTCTTATGGCATTGTAGACTGGGTCACATCAATGAGAGAAGGTTGACTAAGTTACATACAGAAGGATATTTGGATCCGTTCGAATATCAATCATATGCCACTTGTCAATCCTGTCTCAAAGGAAAGATGACAAAGACTCCGTTCACTGGACACGGAATAAGAGCAAGCGAGCTCTTGGGGCTCGTACACAGCGACGTGTGCGGTCTAATGTCTACACATGCGCGAAGCGGTTACTCTTACTTCATTACTTTTACGGATGATTTTTCAAGGTACGGTTATGTCTTCTTAATGAAACATAAGTCCGAAGCCTTTGAAAAGTTCCGGGAATATAAGAATGAAGTAGAAAAACAGACCGGCAAAAGTATCAAGATTCTAAGATCGGATCGAGGTGGAGAATACTTAAGTGCCGAGTTCCTGAATTATTTAAAAGAGAACGGAATTCTCTCTCATCTTACTCCTCCATACACTCCGCAACACAACGGTGTATCGGAGAGATGGAACCGAACCCTATTGGATATGGTACGGTCCATGATGAGTAACGCTGAGTTACCGCGATCATTCTGGGGGTATGCGCTAGAATCAGCTGCGTACCTTTTGAACCGAGTTCCTACTAAGACTGTGCCTACTACACCATATGAGATGTGGTGTGGGAAGAGGCCCCATCTCAGTCACATTAAGACTTGGGGAAGTCCAGCTTTTGTTAAAAAGCAGCATACGGACAAGCTCGAGGCGCGCTCAGTACTGTGTAAGTTTGTGGGATATCCAAAGAATTCCAAGGGATATCTCTTCTACTACGAGGAGGAACAAAAAGTTCTCGTTTCTCGTCATGCCTTCTTTCTAGAACACCGGTTCTTAGAAAAAGAATTAAGTGGGAGCGCAGTTGAACTGGAAGAAATTCCAGAACCACAGACTATTACTGAAAGCTTAGTGGAACCAGAGGGTTCAAATGAACAGGACATTCCTACGCTGCTCCGCAGGAGTAGTAGGCAGTCTCATCCGCCCGAGAGATACTACGGTTTTCTCATAGACGGGGATAGAGAGGATTGCATCATAGATTATGATGAGCCTACTAGCTTCCAGCAGGCCGTTCAGAGCGTTGACTCGGTAAAATGGCTGGATGCAATGCGGACCGAAATGGAGTCCATGTACACCAACAAAGTATGGACGTTGGACATTGCTCCAGACGGGGTAAAACCCGTAGGATGCAAGTGGATCTTCAAAAGGAAGATTGGTGTAGATGGACAGGTTGAGACCTATAAAGCTAGACTTGTAGCAAAGGGTTTCCGTCAAAGACCTGGCTTGGACTATGACGAAACCTTTTCTCCAGTGGCTATGCTAAAATCCATTCGGATCCTTCTTGCCATTGCTGCCTTCCACGATTATGAGATTTGGCAGATGGACGTAAAAACCGCTTTTCTAAATGGAAATTTAGAGGAGTGTGTCTATATGGACCAGCCAGAGGGTTTCATTCAGAGTGGGAGCAGCGGAAAGGTGTGCAAGTTGCTTAAGTCCATCTATGGACTAAAGCAGGCATCGCGGAGTTGGAACATCTGCTTTGATGAGACGGTCAAAGAATTTGGCTTTATCAAAAATCCAGATGAACCATGCATCTATAGTAGATTTGTAGCGAGAACTGTAGTATTCCTCGTTTTATACATGGATGACATTCTCTTAATAGGAAATGACATTCCTATGCTACAATCTGTCAAGGGGTTCTTGTCCCACAGGTTCTCCATGAAAGACCTGGGTGATGCCTCATACATCCTGGGGATCCGGATCCATCGTGATAGATCCAAGAGGATATTAGGACTTTCACAGTCCAGGTACATCGACACCGTACTGAAAAGATTCAGTATGGAAGATTCCAAGCGCGGTAATCTACCGGCTTGTCACGGGATCACCCTCTCTAAAGAGATGTCCCCCAAGACTGATTTGGAGAGGGATCGCATGTCTATTATACCCTACGCTTCTGCGGTAGGCTCTATAATGTATGCGATGTTGTGTACCAGACCGGATGTAGCTTATGCACTGAGTGTGGTAAGCAGGTATTAGTCAAACCCTGGGGAGAAACACTGCATAGCGGTAAAGAACATTCTCAAGTACCTGAGAAGGACTAAGGAGATGTTCTTGGTGTATGGCGGAAAAGACCGCCAGATCGAGGTCTTTGCTGACTCCAGCTTCCAGAGTGACAAGGATGATTCCAAGTCCATGTCGGGTTTTGTCTTTACCCTCAATGGAGGGGCGGTGTGTTGGAAGAGTTCCAAACAGGAAACCGTTGCAGACTCGACGATGGAAGCGGAATACATCGCTGCATCTGATGCCGCAAAAGAAGCTGTCTGGATGAGGAAGTTCTTGAAAGAACTTCAGGTGGTTCCGTCCATTGTTGACCCAATACCTCTGTATTGCGACAACAACGGGGCTATAGCTTTAGCGAAGGAACCCAGGTCCCATCAGAGATCCAGGCACATCTTGAGGCGGTATCACCTGATCAGGGAGATCGTGGATCGCAAGGAGATCGAGGTTCGGAGGGTTGCTTCAGAAGAAAACACTGTAGATCCATTCATCAAGGCCCTGCCCCAGACTCAGTTCGAGCGGCTGATCGAGATGATAGGTCTTCGATACGCCAGTACATGGCCTTAGTACAAGTGGGAGATTGTTAGTGTATATGCCCTAGAGGCCATTACTGTATCATACTAGTTTGTATATTACTTAATGGAAGCTTGGGATATTCACCTTGTATAAACAATCTTGCTCAATATAGTAGTATGCTACTTGGTTTGTTTCTACTTCAATGTGTACATGTGTTTATTTTAGTATGTCACCTATACGCATTAGTGGAGCCCTTAGGATCTTTGCTTGATTACCAGCGTTGTGATGGCAGTCACACTAGTGGGGGCTGGGTAATCTATAAGCACATCCTTATACAGGTCCCTAGTCGCAGGACTATCGAGACAGGGCATCGATACTCCGGAGTAGACTAGCGTATGCGCTTCTCATCCCAGTGTGGGAGATGGTCTGTCCCACAGCCATCAGTACGTCGTACTGGAGATAGTATACGGGTGCTCGTTGGGTTACGAGTACACTGGACAGGACTCGTCGGGAACTGACAGGTTGGTATTATACCTATCGTCAGTTATCAGTTCCCAGGTGACATGAGTACAGCTTAGTCCGCTGACTTGACACTGGCACTTCGCCTCGAGTGTGTTCCCACTGCATTTTGATCACTACCCTACCACGGCTCAAAGGAGTCGTGCAAACAGGTAATGGTTGGGTGCAGTCCCGAAGCACTTGGAGGCAGTGACGGTTAGACAGGATTCGTCTCTCCCAGTATTGGGGGTTGACATCGCGCTGTGTCTAGGAGAGCCATTACACGAGTAGTCCCTGGCCAGGGCAAGCGAGATATACTGGTAGGATTCCAGTGTTATCTCAGGGTGTTTTGGGCTTCACTCCGACACGACTTGTACCGCTATTAGGGGACTGACGTTTACCGCCCCTAGGCCCGACATGCGATGTATCAGACGAACAGACCGGACTGTACGGAGAATGTCACATTTAGACTCAGTAGGAGTTCAGATGGGTTTTAACTCGTCAGTCTTCTTATCGGCATCTACTTGGGGACCGTTACGCACAGCTAGTGCCGCTTGCGGTCTGTGGTTAAACCCACTGCCAGCGTAGCGTCGAGTCTTTAGAGTCCCACACAGAGGGCTATTCGCCTCTGGGCAAAACTGAGTAGAGGTCGCATGGTTTTGCGGCAGGGTTCGTTCTCATCCGCGCACTTGTGCACTTTTGGAGTCCGGACGGATTATACTAGCAGGCTCTGGTTTGAGCCAGATACTGGTATATGTTTTGGGGTTGCTTTTATCTCTCAGTATTTTTGTTCCTCGGAACGAGAATGCAGGTGTGTATGCACAGTTGTTTGAGGCGGAGGAAGAGGTCTTTCATTAGGGTTTCAGAACGGGTGCGTATGCACAGTTGACAGTCGTCTTTTTCCAAACCCTAATGGATTTATGAATTATCAATTAATAATAGTAATTAAATGAAATTGTGTCATGGTTGATTTTGTTGACTTGTTGACCATGGTTGACTTGTTGACCATGGTTGACTTGTTGACCATGGTTGAATGTTTGACCATCATCATTGCTTTGCAAGAATACTCCTTGATTCTAGCTTACATTCATTTAATGAAGTGATGATAGTGGTCATTCCAAATACAACCATCAACTATTTCATTTTGAATTATTATTATTAATTAGATATATCTTTTTCCTTTTGTTATGGTTGCAAAAGGAAAAATGAGCTCATTCTATCATATTGATTCTCTCTCCTCATTTCATCTTCTTCTTCCTCAAGCTCAAGGAGAATCCTTCTCATGTTTTGAGAATCCCTCTCCTTGAAAAGAAAACACCCCATAGATACTCTCTACTCTCTCTAGGGTTCAAGGTTTAGCAAGCCGGAGATCCTAGTTCACTCTAAGTTCGAGAAAGAGCCCGTAGGTTGAACCCTCAGGTGGATCCATCTTTGACGGAAGAAGGCGACGAGGAGAGAACCATCAACCTCTACTCGGTTTCAAGAAGAAGGAGTTCAAGTTAGGTATAACCTTTTATCCGAGTAGCTAACTCTCTTTAGCATGATAGCTAGTTTAGTTTAGAAAAGATCCCGACTTTGTTAGTCCATGTTGCCCCATGCGCTAAAAATTTGTTTTTTATACCGTTTCCGCCTCCCCGTAAGAACCGGGGGTCGCAACGTAGACTTACAGATATCAACCCCCAATACCGGGAGAGATGAATCCTGTCTAACCGCCACTGCCTCCAAGTGCTCGGGACTGCACCCAACTACTACCTGTTTGCACGACTCCTTTGAGCCGTGGTAGGGTAGCAATCTAAGAACAGTGGGACACACTCGAGGCGAAGTAGCAGTGTCAAGTCTGCGGACTATGCTGTACTCATGTCACCTGGGAACTGTTCACTGACGACTGGTATAAAACCAACCAACAGTTCCCTGTGAGTCCTGTCCGGTGTACCCATAACCTAACGAGCACCTGCATACTATCTCCAGTACGACGTACTGACGGCTGTGGGACAGACCATCTCCCCAACTGGGATGAGAAGCGTACACACTAGTCTACTCCGGAGTATCGATGCCCTGTCTCGATAATCCAGCGACTAGGGACCTGAATAAGGATGTGCTTGTAGACTACCCAGCCCCCACTAGTGTGACTGCCATCACAACGCTGGTAGTCAAGCAAGATCCTAAGAGCTCTATCAATACGTATACTCACATATTAAGATAGAAAAACCAAGTAGCATACTACCATGTTTAGCAAGACTGTTATATACATGTGAATATCCCAAGCTTCCATTAAGTAATATACAAACTAGTATGATACAGTAATGGCCTTCTAGGGCATAAACACTAACACCACTGAGCACCCGTATACGATCTCGATGTCAAACATCGATGGATGTGGGAACATCCATCGCCCATCATATGGGTCTAGTATCATATACGCTAGTCTACTCTGGTATATCGATGCCCCGTCTCGATACACCTACGACTAGGGACATTTCAGGATATGCTTATAAACTACAGATGTCCCACTAGTATGATCTCTATCATAATCACAGTAGTCAAGCCTATATCCTCAGGGCTTTATCAACATGTGTGAAGGAATAAAAGCATGATCAAATCAACATGTAAGATAAAGAAGAACCAGATAGCATACTATCATGTCGAGCAAGAATGTACACTGAATATATATATATATATATACATGTATAAATACATCCACTATCATATAATGGCCTCTAGGGAATACATATATCCAACAATCTCCCACTTGCACTAAGGCCAGTTATTGGCGTATCTCATACCCAATATCTCAAAAAGTCACTCAAGCTATGGCTGAGGGAGGGCCTTGGTGAGTGGATCCGCGGCGTTATTCTTTGTGTCTACTCTCCTAATCTCGATCTCGCGGCGATCTACAATCTCCCGGATCAAATGAAAACGCCACAGGATGTGTCTGGACCTTTGATGGGACCTGGGCTCCTTGGCTAACGCCATAGCCCCATTATTATCACAATACAATGGTATTAGATCAAAAATGGTTGGAACTACTCCTAGCTCCGAGACGAACTTCCTCATCCAGACGGCTTCCTTGGCGGCATCATTCGCAACAATGTACTCAGCCTCCATCGTAGAGTCTGCAACGGTATCCTGTTTGGAACTCTTCCAACTTACCGCCCCTCCATTGAGGGTAAATACAAACCCGGAGATAGATTTGCTGTCGTCCTTATCGCTCTGGAAGCTCGAATCGGTAAAGGCCTCCATTTGGATATCTCCATTACCATACACCAAGAACAATTCTTTAGTCCTTCGCAAGTACTTAAGAATGTTCTTCACAGCTATCCAGTGATTCTTCCCTGGGTTGGATTGATACCTGCTTACAACGCTAAGTGCATAAGCTACATCTGGGCGTGTACATAATATCGCATACATTACAGATCCTACTGCCGAAGCATAGGGTATAATGCTCATGCGAGCTCTTTCTTCATCGGTCTTTGGGCAACAGTCCTTAGAGAGAGTGACCCCATGGCATGCGGGTAAGGCACCCCGCTTGGAGTCTTCCATACTAAACCTTTTTAGGATGGTGTTGATGTACCTGGTTTGGGACAATCCCAATAACCTCTTCGATCTATCCCTATAGATCCTAATGCCCAGAATGTATGTGGCATCACCCAGGTCCTTCATGGAGAGCCTTAGTGATAAGAAAGATTTGACCGGCTGTAGAATAGGAATATCATTTCCTATCAGAAGAATGTCATCCATGTACAATACGAGGAATGTGACAACTCTCCCTACAGCCTTCTTATAAACACAAGATTCATCTGGATTTTTGATGAAATCAAACTCTTTGATAACATCATCGAAACAGATGTTCCAACTCTGTGATGCTTTCTTTAACCCATATATGCATTTAAGCAATCTACATGCTTTCCCGTGTAGGGTTCCTAGGAACTCTAACAAGGTTCTACAAGGCATCAACCATGCCCGATTCAAAAAAAATTAGCCGTGCCGAACAACCCTAACCAAGATCGTATACTAGAGATTATGCGAAAAATAGCAAGTTAAACATTTTAACTATAAGTGAAAGGGATTACAATCTTTGTAGATCCGGTCCATCACTTCTAAAGCTCCGTGTTGACGTCCCTTCGCTACGATCATCGGGATCCCAGACTCTTGCGATGGTTTCTTCGGAGAAATGAGCGGGCTAGGTCGTTGACTTCGAGGCCGAAAATGATCTACGTCGGGGAGACACTAACTCAAGCTATTCTTTCACTAGGTCATGAACTTTGTGAATAGAACACACTCTACTACATGGCATGTGGTAGAAGATGAAGAAGTAGGAAGTGGGCTCACTTTAGAATTGATTTTCTCATACTTTTTCTCATGGCATCATTAGAGCTAGCCATCTTTTCATGGAGCCTGATGAAGAAGAAGAAGAAGAAAGAATAAATCATCCAAATGAAAACTTATCCTTTGAATTATTGCACCATGGTTGAGTTAAGCCCTCATGCTTAACTCATGTAGAGAATTAACCATAGTATGAGGTTAATGGTTGGGTTAACTAATATCCTAAGGAATGACAAAAGAGCTGACTTTGTCAATGTTGCATACAAGCTTCTACAAGCTTGATAACATTGACTAAAGTCTCCTCTCTTTTGTTATTCTTAAGGAAAAAAGTAAACCCTAATTTAACCTAAACTTGATATAAGTCTCATACACCCATCTTGTATGTGTCATCAAGCATGATACAAACATGTACACTTGCATATATCACATATAAACAATGTGCACAATCTAGTGAGAAAATAAATCATAAGTGAGCTAATACTAGTTAATGTAATGTAATATATCAAATATATAATTATACATTAAATTATTAAATCAACTCTTGATTTAATAATCCGGCTATAACCGACTAATATCAAAAGTAACAACTTATCGAATCAACACTTGATCCGATAATCCGGCTATATCGCATACAACCGATCAATGTCACAAATAGCGAGAATAGAACACGGTATCTCATATCGTATCAATATCGGTCCCGCACATATCACATATGTGCACCTACTCCGTTTCGCATGAGCCAGGAAACCCCTGTGCTGGACTCTAAAGACTCGTCAATACGCCGACAGTAAGTGATGATCATATCAAACACCCACAAGCCGCAAGCGGTCTGCTAAACGTAACGGCCACCCGGGTATTGAGCGATCAGAAGATCAACGAGCAAGCCTACTCACACTCCAGCGAATCCAATCAGTAACATTTACCGCACAGTCCGGTCTGTTCGTCTGATATGTCGCATATCTCGCTTAGGGGTGGTAAACGTTAGACCCCAGTAGCTTGATAAGTCATGTCGATGTAAGATCCACAACACGCGTGAAACTACTGATAACACTTACCAGTAAATCACTGCAACCCTGGCCAGGGATTTCCAGTTATGGCCAGTCGAGCATAGCGCAACATCAACCCCCAATACCGGGAGAGACGAATCCCCTCCTATCGCTCATTGCCTCCATGTGAATCGGGACTGTACCCAAAAACCACCTATTTGTACAACTCGGTAGAGCCGTGGTAGGGTGGAAATCAAAGCACACTAGGAGACACACAAGTCTCTATGACGATCTCGGGTCAACAGACTAAGCTGTACCGGTGTCACCAGAGAACTGCCATCTGACGTAAGGTATAATACCATCTGGGAGTTCTCTGCGAGTCCGTTCAGTGTACCAAGTCACCACTGAGCAACCGCTTACCATCTCTGATATCAAACACTAATGGATATGGGATCATCCATCGCCCATCACATGGGTCGAGAAGATGTATGCTAGTCTACTCTAGAATATCGATGCCCCGTCTCGATATTCCCACGACTAGGAACATTGAAGGATGTACTCATGGACTACTCAGGCCCCACTAGTATGATCTACATCATAGTCCTGGAAGTCGAGTACTCATCCTGAGGGCTTTATCAACATGTAACAGAGAAACAATAAGTATACATGTTAAGATACAGAGCAACAAGATAATGTATACTATCATGTCGAGAAAGAAAGTCCTCCCCATATATGTCCCAGCATCCACTACATTATACATCTCATGTACAGTAATGGCCTCTAGGCATACATATAACTAACAATCTCCCTCTTGAACTAAAGCCATCTGTAGCAGTGGTCGTAGTATCTCATACTCAACCATCCCATAATAGTCTCTCTCTGGGAAATGGCCTTTGTGAGTGGATCCGCCGTGTTGTCCTCCGAGTCTACTCTCCTAACCTCGATCTCCCTGGAGATCAACTATCTCCATGATCAGGTGATACTGCCTAGGAATATGTCTGGGTCACTGATGGGACCGTGGTTCCTGGGTCAAAAACCACACTTCCATTGTCACACAATGGTAGGAACCTAGTTCATTTCATGAACTAATATACACCCAAACTGCCTCTTTGGTAGTATCTTTGATAGCGATGTCACCAAGCTTTATCGTCTAGTTTGCCACGGTATCTAGCTTGGAACTCTTCCAACATACCGTCCCTCCACTGAGGGTAAAGACAATGCCTGTGACTGACATTCAGTCAACCTTACCACCCTGGAAGCTGTCCAGTGATTCTCCTATGATCGATTGATATCATCTCACTACACCTAGTGAGAATCCTAATATCCATTTAGATCTATCTCATAGATATAAAACCAAGGATTTAGGAGGTATCACATAGATCCTATATGACGAATCCTTGTGATAAGAGGAGATTGACCGAGCGTAGCATAGGAAACTCTTTTCCTATCAAGAGTATTTTGTCCACGTACAATACGAGGATGACCACCTTACTCTCTACTACCTTTTTGTATATACAAGGTTCATATACTGTTTTGATGAAGTCAAACACTTTGACTACCACATCAAAACAGACGTTCCAACTCCGCGATGCTTGCTCTAACCTGTAAAGCAACTTGCACACGTTTCCGCTGCTCCCACTGTCTACGAAGCCCTCTAGCTGTGTACTTATAGACGCTCACTTCTAAATCAGTATTTAGAAAAGCAGTCATGACACCTAACCACCAGATATCGCAGTTATGGTATGCAGTAATGGCAAGTAGGATCCGGATGGACTTAAGCATAGCCATTGGAAAAGGTTTCATCATTATCCACACTTGGTCGATGACGAAAACCTTTAACAAGTCTAGCTTTGAAAGTCTCAACTTTTCCATATACACCAAGTAATCTTCTCAAAATATAGTTGCTACTTATGGGGATTTAACCCTTCAGATATAGCAACCAAAGTCCATACTCTGGTTGTGTACATAGATTCCATCTCAGATCGCTAAGCATCCAGCCATTCTTACAGAGTCATCACTCTCGATGGCCTGCTCGAAACTAGTTGGGTCATCATCTCATGATGCAATCCTCGCTCCCACTGTCATCGAGAAACCGAAGTATCTCCCAGGCAGATGAGGAACCCTGCTAGATCGGCGGAGAGGCTGAGGTTCGTCGGGGATTATTGAAACCTTTTGGTTCTATCAAATCATCAGCTGTATTTTGTATAGCCGGAACTCCTTCCAGTTGTACAGAACTGACCTTGCCTTGAGCTTGTCCGGATTTTGCTTTTGACATAGGCCGGACAACCCCAAATCTTAACTTGCTTAAGAGAAGGGCTCTTCCCATACCATATCTCATATGGAGTGGTAGGCACTGATTTGATTCGAACCCAATTCAATAGGTATGCTGCTTCTCAAGTGCATAACCCCCAAAAGGAAATAGGTAACTCAGTAATACTCATCATAGAGCACCCCATATCTCATATGGTGCGATTGCTCTACCCCGATACACCTACGTGCTGTGGTGTATACGGAGAAGTAATGCTGAGAGAGAATCTCATTCTCGTTTGGAATAGTCCAGGAATTCCATGCATAAGTATTCTCCTTCCTGATCTCATCATAGGACATAATACTTATACCCGTTTTTGGTTCTCTACTTCTAACTTATATTCGGTGATTATCTTAAAAGTTTAGGACTTGTGTTTCAACAGGAACATGTGTTCGAATATTAAGAGATCATCAGTGAATGTACGGAAGTACAAAGAATCAGACCTGGCATATGTAGACTGGGGACCTTCATACATCACTATGTATCAGTCCCAAGAGTTCACTAACTCTTTCTCTGTTTCCAGTAAACGGAGCTATGGTCATCTTATCTTTGTGACATGACTGGCAAGTTTCATAACATGTAAATTTAAACTGATTTAAATATGCATCTAAATGTAACTTAGCTAGTTGGGTCGCATTGATATGACCTAGTCTATGATGCCTCAAGAAGAATTCGTTCATTTCTGAACTCTTCCTCTTATGTGTGTTCTGTACATTAAGAACTGTGGTTTGATTTAGAATGTTTATGCTTTTAGATAACGTGCCTGAACGGATCGACTCTTGATATTGGAAATGTTCAAAACATTATCCAACAATACAAAATTATATCCTTTCTTTATTAATAAAGAGACTGATATGATGTTGTATATCAGGTTCGGTATCTAATAACATTCGTTCAGAATCAATGTATTCTGGTAATACAGGGTGATAGTGACAACCAGACTTGGCTGCAACACTTGCACCGTTTTCTGTCTCATGAAACTTATCACCCGTTCTCAGTTCTCTACCTTTCTATAGCCCATGTAACAGATTATATATGCGGGATCCTAATCCGGTATCTCATACACAGGACGTAAAGGATACTGAGAAACAGTTCTATGTAATAAACATACCCGAAAAAGATGCATCATCATGCACTTTCTTCGTTTGGGCGGCATGGCAAATCTGGTATTCCCCAATTTCCTGCTCGGTCTTATAACAATTATAAGTTGGAGCGGGACCAACGTTCCCCAGCTCAGTATAACAAGTGGGTTCGGTCAATACATCCATATTATTATCTTGATTAAGGCGTGACATGGTCTCTATCTAGAGAGAGAGAGAAGAAAACACTCTGCGTGCGCTCTTGCAAGATTAGATTGGTTATATATTTTATCTAATCAGGATGGCTCCCACTGTTCTTATCAAATCTTCCTTCAAACCTTAAAAAGAAAGACTAGACGGGATTAATTACACTTTACAAGTTCGCCAATCTTTCAGCCAGGCCAGTGCCGGTACTTTGAGGGAGGTTCCCCGTGCTTTCGCACGGACTTAATTAAAATAAACATCCTTTTGCCAGGGGCGTAACCCCGTTGACACCATTCTAGACACCTACTTGATCGGCTAATTGTAAAGTGCAAAACTCTCCTAGGAGTAACAATTACTCGCAGTGGGTATCAGGATCCAACTATCATATAGAAGGAATGAAATCTCATTGAAAATTTCAACACTTGAAACTCCCGATAAAGGTTCTTACCCCTAGCACTTATGACCTTAACTATGGTCAACAAATCATAAGCACTAGTCAAGTTCTACCCGTCATTTCATGATTAATTAGACCCACCCACATGACCCTTAACTAAGTTCAACAAAGTCATGCGACTGTCCTAACTAATCGCATCATATGCGGTGTAGGAAGACATCACTTAGCTACCGTACACTGTGCCTTGACTATGGTCAACAAACACAGCACGAATACTAAGTACTCTACTTTCTAAAATGACGGAGGGTTGCTGATGGTTTTTAAGGAAACCTTTAACGCTTTGAACTTGATCTCGCTGCAGAATCAAATGGCTTTTAATGGAGTGTTTTTTAGGCTTCTGCTAGTTTCCTTAAAGAGGTCACTCCCGGTGAAGGGATCTCGGATCTTTCCTCGTCGAATGAGGTGCAGGATATTCACAATACCACTATGCAAAGCAAGAACTAGAAAAGCAATCAAAAGACAAACCGAAGGTTGTAGCATCTGCTAGTTATTGCTAAAGAGGTCACTCCCGAAGAAGGGATCTCGGCTCTTTCCTTATCGAATAAGGTGCTTGATGTTCTACAAGGAACACTGCTATGCAAAGCAACAACTAGAGCTACCTAATTTTTGAAATTCGATTCCACAACATCTTTTAGGTTTATTTTCTTTCATTAATCTCATTAATGAATGTCCCATCATATAAGTCCGCCTAAACATCACAGATAAATACAACGTACGCTAATGCCATCCGCATTCGCCTCGATGTCCCGTCTGCACCGTTAGGTTAAGTAACTAATGACAGAGCGGGCCAGGGCTAGCGCGGGTGTAAAACATAAGCAACGTTTATATAATATATCATATATACTATATAGAATATCTATCTGATCATATCACGTGATCATATCACAGATAACGCAGCAGAAAACATCATATGAAATATTGGATATACTAGGACGTCCGTGTTTTATTTTAAGCCTGTATAAAACACGGATTCCACGGTCGTGATGAATAGCCAATCCCACACCCCTAGACCCCTAAGAGAGCGGAAAGCAACCCTACCAATTCTAGAGTTAGGAGACCCGAACTCGACTCCTCGAGATGGTCTCCCACTGGACCCTAGAACCCGATTACTTGTGCTCCCTGCCTTGGGTCTATCCTAATATGGAAAAGTAAATAATATACAATGGTGACATCATCCTCAGACCGGAAGTGCCCCAATAAAAGAATATTACATACAAGTTTTTACATGAATGAAAATAAAAAACACTCATCTCACATAAAAAAAACCCGGCTATTCAAACACGACGATCCAATATAACATATCCAGCAACACAAAACATCACATGTCATCAACGTAAGTAAATATGCGTATCCCAATTGTCGTTGATGTATAGCAACGAAACCGGCGATACTCTACATATTACACTTACGGTCCCAGAAAATAAAAAAGTGTAAAACTACAACAGTTGGAATCTGCAACCTCCTTAGACATCGCATGCCTAACCAAATGAATTTCTTAGACATCGCATGCCTAAAAATTATAAACCCCGCATTTTAGTCTCATTATCGAAAACTCTTTTCAATATCAAGCCGGGCAATTAAACAAGATTTCCGACATCCTGATCGAATGCTCGTCGCAAACTTTAGTAAACGGCCGCACCCCCGGATGCCGTCGACGAAGTGCACTAAGGCGGAACACCGCTGCCGCGAGCACCCGAACGGATGCTTTTGGCGACGGGGTTCTCCTACAGTCACTTGGTTGGGGCTATGTGGCGTGGCTGTCTATTAAGTTTACCGGCGAGTATCCACGTACGCTACGTGATTGCGACGGACTTTTGATCGCATCAAAATCCCGTGGCAACCAATCATTTGAGACTGAAGTGCTAGATTTATAACATTCAAATCAGTTATCTCATAACAATTTGTGGATTCCAAATATTGTATCACATTCCAGATAAGTAGACAATGTTAAACTTTTCGATCGAATAATCAAACACCCAAGTTTTCCCAAATATCTCAACACTTGAAATAAGTTTAAAAACATCCATTTCATGCCACAGTACGAACGGTCCAGCCGTAGAAGGGTCAAGCCAACGCCTCACATGCGGCACGCCGTACCACCCCAAACCCTAAGGTTCAAAAGGCAGTTCAAGATGGTCACATAATCGAGTTAAGGTTTGTTGTCTTCTAGAGGGTCCATCAAGTAACTTGCACGATTTAGAACGTTCTTAAACTACAGAAAAATCCAACACTTGGAAATTTTCCGGCAGGGGAAAAAGTGAGTTATTGATATCCGGTCGAACTTTTTAACACGATCTAAAAATTATACGGACAAACTAAACAAAGTTAAATTATCCGATCGAATCAACGAGTCCCCAATACAACCCTAAGAAAACTCAACACTTGAGTGGAATTAAAAAATTCCCACAAAAAATTGACAAGAAAGGACCTAAGAATAAATATATGAAGTATGAGGGACTAAGTCATAATTTGGGCCGCGGAACCGCCGCCAAATCCTTGGTTTGGCCGCGGTTCCGCAGTCATATAGATGAATCAGCGGTCCGTACTTCACAGTAATTCTTAGTTTTTCCTTCTTAATTTTCTGAGCATTTTTAATTCATAAAAATTCACAGTTTTGAAAATTGTCCAGAGAAGGGTATTCGTCGGGGTTTACGGGTTCGATCGGACTTTAAACTTCGCCTAGACTTCACGTAAAGCTCTATCTTGGCTCTGATACCACTGTAGGGTTCCTAGGCACTCTAACAAGGTTCTATAAGGCATCAACCATGCCCGATTCAAAAAAAATTAGTCGTGCCGAACAATCCTAACCAAGATCGTATACTAGAGATTATGCGAAAAATAGCAAGTTAAACATTTTAACTACATGTGAAAGGGATTACAACCTTTTTAGATCCGGTCCTTCACTTCTAAAGCTCCGTGTTGACGTCCCTTCGCTGCGATCATCGGGATCCCGTACTCTAGCGATGGTTTCTTCGAAGAAATGAGCGGGCTAGGTCGTTGACTTCGAGGCCGAAGATGATCTACGTCGGGGAGACACAAACTCAAGCTATTCCTTTACGAGGTCATGAACTTTGTGAAGAGAACACACTCTACTACATGGCAAGTGGTAGTGGATGAAGAACTAGGAAGTGGGCTCACTTTAGAATTGATTTTCTCACACTTTTTCTTATGGCACCATTAGAGCTTGCCAGCTTTTCATGGAGCTTGATGAAGAAGAAGAAGAAGAAAGAATAAATCATCCAAATGAAAACTTATCCTTTGAAATATTGCACCATGGTTGAATTAAGCCCTCAAGCTTAACTCATGTAGAGAATTAACCATAGTATGAGGTTAAGAGTTTGGTTAACTAATATCCTAAGGAATGACAAAAGAGTTGACTTTGTCAATGTTGCATACAAGCTTCTACAAGCTTGATAACATTGACTAAAGTCTCCTCTCTTTTGTTATTCTTAAGGAAATAAGTAAACCCTAATTTAACCTAAACTTGATATAAGTCTCATACACCCATCTTGTATGTATCATCAAGCATGATACAAACATGTACACTTGCTTATATCACATATAAACAATGTGCACAATCTAGTAAGAAAATAAATCATAAGTGAGCTAATACTAGTTAATGTAATGTAATATATCAAATATATAATTATACATTAAATTATTAAATCAGCTCTTGATTTAATAAAACGGCTATAACCGACTAATATCAAAAGTAACAACTTATCGAATCAACACATGATCCGATAACCCGGCTATATCGCATACAACCGATAAATTTCACGAATCGCGAGAATAGAATACGGTATCTTATATCGTATCAATCTCGGTCCCGCACATGTCACATATGCGCTCCTACTCCGTTTCGCTTGAGCCGGGAAACCCCTGTGTAGGACTCTAAAGACTCGTCAATACGCCGGCAGTAGGTGATGATCATATCAAACACCCACAAGCCGCAAGCGGTCTGCTAAACGTAACGGCCACCCGGGTATTGAGCGATCAGAAGATCAACGAGCAAGCCTGCTCACACTCCTGCGAATCCAATCAGTAACACTTACCGCACAGTCCGGTCTGTTCGTCTGATATGTCGCATTTCTCGCCAAGGGGTGGTAAATGTCAGACCCCATATAGACTTGCCAGCACCTAGTTTAGCTAAAATAAAGCAAGTGCGCAAGCTTTGCGGGTATATGGGACATTTTGGTTCAATTTGAATTTTTCCCAATTTTAATATATTTTAATGCGGTATTCACATTTTGGGAAATTGCTCTAAGCGATCTTTTCTTTAAATTAAGTCGAGTTAATCCAAAACCCTTCTCACATATCTAGATATTTGTTGTGATATTGGATTAAAGAAAAAGAAAGGAAAATAGATTGAATTTAAATGCATGCATGTGCATTATTTTGTATGTGAATGCATTTAATGGCTTTAAATGATGGTAATTGCTAGGAAACCCTCACCAAACACCCACCTCACTCCCTTTGGCCGAGATTCCTTCTCCCTCTACTGCCCTTGCTCATTTCTTTTCCATTCTTGCATCATTCTAACTCAAACTTCTCCAATTCTTCAAAACGTATCACAAAAATACTAAAAATCCTTGTGCTTGCTTCTTGGATCACTTAGAGCTTGGAGTTTGTGAGCAAAGTTATTAGGTATAATCCCTATACTGTTAAATTAGAGTTTTTATGTTATTTTGCTCGTTGGTTGTTGCGTAGAACGTTTTCTAAATCGATTAGTGCGATATCGGGTTTTTTAAGTCTTTTTAGAGCTTCTATACCTGCTGTGACCTGGAGTTTTTAGTGTTCGACCAAACAAAATTTTAGTGTTGTACTAGTGGACCTGAGACACCACCTGAGAGACGGGAACCACCTCACCGGCCGGGGCCGGCGACCCCTAAGGCGCGATCCGGTGATGCCGGCTAGGTAGGAGAGGGTTGGGTTTGGTCTTCTGTGGGTAGTTGTCTGCTGTTGGTTAGGTGTGTTTGGTACTGTTTACTTTTTTAGTAAATTCAGTATGCAAAATCTGGGATCGATTACCTAAAATCTATTGTTTTGAGTCCGCGTGAGACGTTTTGCGACACGAGTCGTGAGCTTGTGCTGCTGCTGTACTCAGTTAGGTTTTGAGGTATCGTGACGCACGTTAGCCTCTAGACGTACACTCAAGAGTTAGTTTAGTGTGTTGGTGCGTTTTGAACACTTAGTTTTACGTCATATTGATCGATTTCTGAGATGTTCGCATTATTTCTTGTGTTTGTGAAAATATAGCGTCGCAAGCGAGGACTTCGGACTCTGCGAACGAGGGGAAGCAGGTGGTCGGATTTTCATAGCTGGAGACCATTGGTGAGTAGATTTAACATCTACGGGGAAATCGCCCGTATGACGTTATGCGTCGGGGAGAATATGATATGTTAGTTGCATAGTATTTGCATATTAGTTATTTTCATATGAATGTCATTGCATAGCATTATCTGTTGTACCTGACTCGTACCTTTAGATATAACACATTACTGACGGTTCATGTTGCACGAGCACTAAATATTATGCTACACCCACATCGTCAGTAATTGCCATGACACGCACAAACCACCTACATACGTGGTACGGCAGTGGATAGGGATAATTGAGGTAGTAACCCTTATTCCATTGTGCATATGATATATTGTTGACACCTACATATTAGATACGGTAGTGGATAGGAATGATTGGAGTAGTAACTCTTATTCCATTGTGCATATGAAATATTGTGGGCACTTACGTATGTGATATTGCATTGGGCAGGAATAGTTGAGGTAGTGACCCTTATTCCACTTCACGTAGATCTTACTATAGTTACTTGTATATCATGCATACATATTGACATCTACACCCACATAGTCTATTACAGCAACATGTACATCATGCACACATACTGACATGTATACCGCATATGCTTGCTATAGTTGTATACACCCTAAGGGGTATTGTTTTTATATGTGATATTGAGTTGTTGATCATTGTGCTTATGAAATGCATCATACCCACTTTCTTACATGTAGATACTTAAACCTTGCTACACTTACATGTACACCTCATATGATGCTGTATTTGTTTTCGGAGGATTTTGGGAACCGCAAGATATATTTTAAAAGATGGATTCATTTAAAGAGCGGTTTTCTCTTTATATGCTCATATTGACATTTTATGTTGCATATATCAGTTTTATATGGATTTCATATGAATTATGGATTTGAGAACCGTGGGGGCATTTCAAGAAAACTATGTATTGTTTGAAAACCCGGTTTCTCTTGATATGATATTTCAGTGCGTCCACCATGTGATTTCTCGGTTCTGAGATTTGGCTTGTGATACCCGATTAGAGGAGCGGGAGGCACCGTCTACGTGTACTTGGTGGACCCGGTATGGTACCCCGGGGCGAGTGGTGATTTTGTGGTGTAGACGATAATCCTGGCGGTGGGACCACTACCTACCGGTGATTGTATTTGGACTCGATGGTTATCATGGGGATACCGACCGGAGTGAGGTATTACATATTGTCAGGGCCAGTCGTGGTGACAGCGCCTGAGTTATGAGGATTTACGTGTCGATGTTAGACACGGGTTTCATGATGTTGTGAGTGTCGGTGTTAGACACTCAGGTTTTCATGATTTTTTCGTATCGTCGGTGGACATACATGGTTGATATCCTTATATATATATATACTTACAGGTATATGTTTTCATGATTTTTCGGGTGTCGATGAAAGACACTAAGGTTCCATGAGACTTACAGGATGTGAGGACCGATCTGTGGATGCGGTGCCTGAGGATTTGGGATTTGATGTGTCAGTGAGGGACAATGGTGTTTTTCCATGCAGATGATTTTGCATTAGATTTTATTGTATCATCCCACACACTCAGGATTATGTTGATATGCGTCGCTTCATGTAGTTGTTGTACCCTGATGATGTACCTTTACATGATTGTTGCATATTCACTTATCATACTTATGCTATCGGATTACATGTGATAGATAGATCGCTGTACGTGCATACCTGCGATTACAGTATGATGTTATTTACTATTCACGAGTTGGCAACTTACCCCCGTTGTGCCACAGTGTTTTGCAGGACTTACCCTCAGAGTAGTCGCGGCTGGGCATCTTATCATCACTACTTTTGCGGATACCGCTACGTTAGGCAGTGAGGCTTTGCTTTAGGTGGGTTTGCGGTTATCTGTTTGTACATTGTATATCCTTTTTGTTGGATCTAGTATTTGTAAGTGCACGGCGGCACCCCGGCCGTCAATCCGACGCCGGAATGCGGAAACGAAACTTTTCTAAAAACTAGAAACCGGCACCACCGCACACAAAAATCCCGGATCGGGCCATTAACCTAACTCTAGCAAACTAGAAGATGCGAAGAAAGCTATACCGAGCGATCCGTGTCCATCGGTCTTCGGCATCCACTCCGATCTCCTCGCGGAATCTCCGATCTTCAGCTCCTCGTCGGAACGGGCACCATATCGCCGGATTCTTTTACGGGCTCCCAACTCTGGACCGAGGCAACTCGGGCACGAAGTTGGTGAGCCGACGTGCCCAAGAAATGCTGTAAGCTAGTGTAGAATCACTTTGTCTCAATGGGGTGAAGTTGCCATGATGAAGGTGGAATGAAGTTTGGAGAATGATGGTGTTCTCATTTTTCTAGCAAAGGAAAAATGAAATGAGATGAAGAAAACACTACACAAAATGAATCCCTCGCTCTCTCACTAGAAGTGGCCGGCCGATTCTCCATGGTGGGGAATATATGAATGAATTTCCAAGAGAAGAAAAGTCATGATAATCATGGATTAAAGTCACACCAATTTCTAATCAAAATCCAAATCAATACCCATCCAATAAAAGCAAGCCATCATGAAAAAGCAAAGATGCTTAACCCATCATGATCCCCATTTACAAGAAAACCCCTCCACTTAGATAAATTGCAAACTTGCAAATTAGCCCCCTCCAACGGAAAAAATCCTGCCGTGAAGGAACAAAGGAAAACTGGCCGGAACGGAATGCAAACTGGCAACTTCAGAAAACTGATCCCGTAATAAATTACAGGAAAACCCCGCGACTGCATATACATGGCCGCATTTGTATTCCCACTGAATACAAATGCAAAGAGACAAAATCTACACTGTACAATACTAGGATCCGGCTTAAACCAAAGCCCGCTAGTAAAATCTGTCCGACCACGATCCGTGCAATACCGCACGTATCTGATCGAACCCTGCCATATCTCCATACGGCCTCTACAGCGTTTCGCCCGAAACTTGAGAAAACGGTCTGTGGGGGACTCTAAAGACTCGTCAATACTTTGGTTATGGATTTAACCACTAGCACGTCAGTGGTATTAGCCTATACGTAACGGGCTACCAGGTATTGACCAAAAGGGACGTCGATGAGCGAACTCATCTTGACACACTACTGAGCCTGTCAGTGACAATATCCGTACAATCCGGTCCGTTCGTCTATGAGCATCGCATGGCGGGCCTAGGGGTTTGGTAAAAGTCAGACCCCTAAAAGCGGTACAAGTCGTGTCTGAGTGCAGCCCAGAACACCCTGAGATACTACTGGAATACCTACCAGTAAATCTCCTGCCTTGGCCAAGGACTTCGTGTAATGGCTCTTCTAGACACAGCGCGACCTCACCCCCAATACCGGGAGAGACGAACCCCTGCAGACCCGCTCACTGCCTCCATGTGGCTCAGGACTGTACCCAACTAAAACCTGTTTGCACGTCTCCTTTGAGTGTGGTAGGGTAGTAATCAAAGCACAGTAGGAACTCACACGAAACAAATGACGATCTCAGGTCGATGAACTAACCTGTACACATGTCACCAGGGAACTGCTATCAGACGTCAGGTATAAGACCAACTAGCATGTTCCCGGCGAGTCCTGTCCGGGGTACTCATAACCTAATGAGCACCTGTATACATCTTAGGTGAACCAACTGACACCAGTGGCTTGTGAGACCGGCCACCACCCCTCGTCGGGGTCTCGACTGTATAGACTAGTCTACTATGGAGTATCGATGCCCTGTCTTGAAACTCCCACGAGTAGGGACCTTTTAAGGATGTGCTTATAGACCCCAGCTCCCACGTATATGATCGCCCTCATACTGCTGGCAGTTAAGCAAGAATCCTAGGGGCTCTATCAACGAGTAATAGCGACCTGTAAGGTCACCTTAAGCAGTACACGATGATAAAGATAAACCAGATAGCATACTATCTTCTTGAGTAAGACTGTCCTACCGGTATAGGTCCTCCCTCTATCATTGCAATCACGTGCCTGTGATCCAATAATTGACTCTGAGGGCACTATCTCCAACAATCTCCCACTTGCACTCAAGGCTAATTATTGCGATGTCGCATACTCACAGCCCGTGTGATACCGAACACCCAACTCCTCTACTGGTCAGTCTCACAAAGCTCGTTTGTGAAACTATTGCGTTCGAGGAATAGCCTCAGTGAGTGGATCCGCTGTGATGTTTCTTTCTATGTCTCTCTTTATCTCAAGTTCACGGAGAAACCTATCTCCCGAAATGAGCAATACCTGTCTTAGAATATGTTTGGATGTCTGATGGGACCTAGTTCATAAGTGAACTCCAAATCCAAACTTCTTAGACTGTATCGTCAACTGAACTTAATCAGTATCCTGCGCCATGCCTCCCTCAGTATCCGCCTGGACCACCTGTCCAAAATACTACCCCTCTTCAGAGGGAGAACTATAACTCTGACAGTCACTCTGTCATCCTGGTCACCTTGGAAGCCTGGAAAGATAACTGTCTCCCAAAGGAGGCTGCCGTTATCATATCCCTAGAACATCAACTTATGTTCAAAAAATGCTTCCGATCGTTTCTCCAGGATTGGATTAATATCAGCTTATTGTATCTACTGCAAAAACAGCATCTGGTGTGGTCCTTGACATCTCATGATTGACTCAATTGCTTAAGAAAGTGATCTGCCAATCATGCATATCCCTCTCCCCTTTAGTCAGTAAGACTCCTTTAGAGAGGGTGACTCCATCACCTGCAGGTATACTACCGTGCCAGGAGTCGTCCATTCTAAAAACTCTTAGAATTCTGTCTAAGTACCCTGATTGGGAAACCACCCAAATCTAGATCTATAGATCTAGTAACCAGAATGTCTTGATATTATATCCAAGTCCCATGTGGAGAAACCACTGTGTGACAACCAAAATATAACCGGTCTTAGTATAGGAACTTCACTTCCTACTCTGTGTATGTCATCCAAATACCAGGACATCACACCCTACTACCTTCTAAATATATCCATCCCCTATTCTGATGAAGTCAAACCTATGACTATGACATCTGTTCACACCATAATATTGCATTATTATATTCCCCATTCTTAATCTTTTTATAAATAAACAGGTGCTTTTGACGCATGTCTGCTACATGTTACAGGTTACAGGTTCGTGGATCTAAAACAGTGAAAACGATAAAAAGATGATGCAAAAGTGGACTTTGACCAATAAACAGAGGACTCTTGATCAAGCCTACATCAAAGAACAGTTCACAAACTACAAGGCAACGCAAGGTCCAAGATTTCGTCTCGAAACAACGGTTAAAATCCATTACACTATTCACTGGCGATCTGGAGGAAACCTAAAAGCCCAATTGAGAAAAGACATATAGAAACAGGAAGAAAAAGTCAATATAAGCCAGCCCAGAAAGTTTCAGAAGCTATATCCATTATTGGGCCACGGAACCGCAGCCAAACCATGCCTCGGGCCGCGGTTCCGCGGCATTCTTGAGCATTTAACAGTTGGAAATTTTTCCATATTTCGTTGGCGACGTTGACTGGTCTTCATAAGGGCAAATTTGTAATTGTAGACATGCGGGTCAAATGTAACCTAGGGTTTCCTATTCTCTATAAATAGGAACTCTAAAGATTGTAATTTCTTATGCCTCCTTTTAATAAAATACAAATTTCTTTATGGAGAGCATCGGTGCCTCTTTTCAACTCATGAATTCAGATCTGACAACCCTGCATTGATGATTGGAGAAATGCATCTGTAAGTAGATTTAATTCCTGCTCTAGTTTAGATTTCAATTCTTTGTCCTAGGTAGATTTAATTTCATGCCCTAGGAACTTGTTTAGAGTTAGCTTTGGGGAAGGCTTTTGAGAGATGAGATCTCTCATCCCTTTCTTACCCATCAAATATTTTCAATAGGACTCCATGCATACACGCACACACCGCGCCCTACGGCATCCTACCCCTCGAGGTAATGATGACACCGTAATATAAAGGCCCGGTTGCGCACGTTTTCCATGGAGGTTAGGGTAAGGATCTCTAAAGGAAGGACAAGAACCTAGAGGAAGGAACACCTTCCCGAATGGATCTAATCACCTTTATTGATAATTACCATAACTCCTCATAGATCTTCATTCGGGTATGAAAGCGTTGAGATTTACTTGCATTTCCAAACCAACCCTAAACCTAACCCTAGCAAGAATAGATCTAGATTAATTTAGTTTCTAGAATAATTTAGATTTTAGATTTAATAAGAAATCCGAACACCCTTCGGAATTAACTCGTTAGCGCGAATCAGAGATTCACAACATCCCTGTGGACCGACCCGTACTCACCGGCTAGCTGCAAAGCGACGCCCTTCTTGATTGCGGTTATAGACGGTTTTTGACATACGAATCAAATGGCGCCGTTGCCGGGAATGGCGTAGAACTTTTCTTTTCGCAATTTGGGGTTAATCTTAAAATTAAAAAAATCATAAAAATCTAAAAAATCAAAAAAATATAAAAATATATATAATTTGTTAATTTTTGAACGGATACTTTGTTGTGTGAATTTTTGCAGGATATACACATTCGGATCTGCAGATTTCCAGAAAGCAAAACAGGAAACAAAATATCGGAACAGAAGAGATTTTGAACAACAGAACAGTAGAAATTTTTTGGAGCAGTGAACCACCCAAAACGCCGCGTTTCCGCGGCCGTAACCTACCTTAGGCCGCGGAACCGCGGCAGCCTTGTCAAATCAGACCGTGAAAATTTTTCTGGGGCACTGTGCGGTCAATTTGACCGCGAAATCGCGGTGGGAGCCAGGTTTTGCCGCGGAAGGGCGGTGGAACAGTGACATCATCTGATTATCTTGGCTCTGTAAGTTTCTCTATGTTCCCCCTCTGTAATTCTTAATAAATTTTCTGAAAAATGCCTGCAAGATTTTGTGCACTTTAAAAATATATTCCCTTCCAAATAACGATCTTGTGCAGGATTTTTGCTCCCTGCTTAAATTAGAAATAAATTGCAAGTAATATTTTGCTGTTGCATATCTTTTATCAAAATCTTTTGCAACAATTTCCAAATAAAGAGAACAAGAAAAAAAAGGAAAATTTTTTTTTAGAAACTTGCAAAACTTTTGTCGCAAATAAATCGTTGCACCAACAAACTTTCTTTCTTTTCCCCTTCTTCTAACATGGGTACCCCACATAATAAATTATTATCCGAACTTTGGTATCCCGAACCTAATTTTGCGTCGTATGTCAATTTGTTCGGTCAATTTAAAGGCGATCTCTCCTTGCCAAAAATATCTTTGAAAGATCAAATAGAGGCGTCTAGGAGAAACAGTTTGACTTTTCAACCCACTTTGTGTCAACCAAGTCAACCTTTACCACCTACATATGTTGATAGCACTTCTTCAAGTCCTTCTGTCACTCCTAGGCCGATGTCCTTTGCTGAGCATATTGCTCAATCTCGCAGTCGATCTTTCACCCCTCTCCATTCATCTAGTTCTAGGGCTCCGCACGATTATTCACCTTTTTATCCATATGTTGACCCTATCCCTGTCCAACAACCCACTTTCTACCAGTCTTACTGACCTTACCACCCTCATTAGATACTGTTTCTATACAGCCATTAGGGAGTTTTGCATATCCACACGATTTCTAATCTTTTACCGAAACCCCCTTACCACCCAAGTCTAGTTTGGAAGAGTCATTGGAGGCGTATATCGCAGCAACAAACAAAATGACTAGGAATGTGAAAGCGTCTGTGGCCGCCCTTATGCAACCTACTGAACCGGTAGCTAGTTTTCTGCTAGCTCAAAATTTTTCAATGTATAAGGAGGCGGTTGGACAGAGTGAGAATGAGAGAGGATTTCCAAATCAAACCTATCCATACCCAATTGAATCCAACAACTCCAATTTTCAAACATGTGTCCAAAATGATGAGTTTTGCAAATTTGTAGTGTTTGATTTGCCAAATTGCGAGGAACCCCTTTCGAGTGAAATCGCACCTAATCCTTTCGATCTTTACACCTCCCATCTAGAACCTAAATCGATAGATATCCATGCTTTTGATGAGGTGTCTAAGAAAATTGATTTTCACTTGATTGAGGTTATAGATGCCGGGAATATTTCGGATGATGAACCTGTCGATTTGCTTGAAATTTTATGTTCAAATGATCATCCCGAGTTATTAGATGTCTCTCCCGAATCTCATATGCGTCTTGATTTTGATGATAATGGCATGGATGAGATAAATGTTGAGGAGAATTATGAGAATAGTATTGAGGAGAGTTTTGAGGATAATATTGAGGTTGAATAATTTTTGTTTGATGTGTCTGATTTTCCAATTCATCCTCCTGAACCTTTGACTGTTATATCACCCTCCCTCCTTTCCATCGTTCCGGCCACGCTTGACGACTGTGAGCTTGAAAACTTTTCCTTTGAATCTGACACGGTTCTCACAGACGATAACACCTACGAGTGTTTCACTTTTTCGGATGATGTTGATGACTCACGTCCCGAGTTTGAGTCTTTTACATTTTCAGATGAGTTAGTTGAACCATCAGACTCGGTTGCTTACAGTAGTTTCGAACCATTAATGGAATCTTTCAAGTTCGAGACAGTTACTACGGTGAGAATGCAACTATCCCTAATTCACTTCCTTTCGTCTTTCCTATCGTTCCGACCGTACAAGTGACCGTTACGCTTTCATCTCCTATACTATGTTCGGCGTACCCATGTTTTCTTGCGAATCTTGAGGGATTTGATCCCATTTCTCGACGGGTTGATAGGTTAGCGCAATCACTTTTAACACATCGGTCATCACAAATTACGCTAATTTATTCACTCGATTTACACCCTCAAGATCGCGCTACCCTTCTTTCTCCTTTCCGCCATTCTGCTCCTCCACCGAGACCATATTCTACCATTCTTCTTTCCACACGGTCTCGTGTGCTTCTCATCTCTTTTCTTTCCACCCCATTCTTGCACCGACTATACCTTTACCATGATAAGATTTTTGAATAGTTGGTGCTAACCTTTGACTTGCGTAAGGCCAAGCTTAAGTTTGGGGGGAACATTGTTGTATATATGTATATATATTTTTGTTTTATTTTTCTATAAAAACTAAACAAAAATTTCAAAACATTAAAAATATAAAAAAAATTGTAAATAAATAAACAGGGGAGTATCGGTATTTTGACCCTCTTGGTTTAGCATGACAGTGAGGACACTGTCAAGTTCAAGTTTGGGGGTATGCTCGGTACGTCTTCTTCCTTCGCATTCATTTGTACATATTTTTGCATTTGCATACTTATTTGAAAACCCAAAAAAAATTGAAAAATTTCAAAAATTATAAAAATTAATGTATTCGATTTTGGCTAATGGACTTGAGTTTGACAGATAGGTTAACTGGCTAGGAAGAACTAGATCTTAGACTTAGTAAATTAAAAACTCTAAAGATAACATTCTTTAAAGTTTAACGTAGAAAGTATATGCCTTGTAGTTTATTTAGAAATATGCAAATTTTGGGTTAAATTCTTGGGCTAAGTCGAAACGAAGGAAAAGTATTGATGTTCTTATTAGAGTACAAGTTTGAAAAATAGTTCCTAGCTTAAGTCTAGATTCTGAAAATGTATACCCTACAATTTGCACAATCACGCACCTTGAAACTTGGAATAGTAGAAGAGACCTTGAAATGCTCTTGTCTAAAGTCCTTAGTACGAAGAAAATAAAAGAAAAAAGAGTGAATAAAGAAAAGAAAAAAATGAACACTGGTTTTTGTGATTACTTAAGGCTGTAAAAAATAGAAAAATATTTAGCGAGGGTGCTTCATCACTTAGTGCCTTAGACCAACTGGTTTGGGAGTCACTACTAAAAAGCCTTGGGTGTTGCAAAACTAGGAATTACGCTTAAATGTGCAAACACATCTTGTAATCGGTTGTTGGTACCTCAAGAAGTATTAACGGTCGCATGAAGGATGTGTATGCAAAATTCAATTAAAAATTCACCTACAAATAAGTACTTTGGACAACGGACAAGGGTATGATTGCTTGATTTGAATTTCCAAGTGTAGGGGTGATTTATACACACACGTGGGGGTATGTAATTGGAGTTTAGATGAAAGAAAGGGATGAAGAATAGAACTTGTATCTTTAGTAGAGTTGATAGAAATTCCTAAGTGGAGATGGAACCCTAGAAGGAAAACTTAAGAAATGCCGAAAGCTAAGTAGATCTACATAACATATATAATCTTAAGTTAAATAATGAGGAAGTGTGAAGAATGTGGGTGGATAATTTACGGGTCAAAGATAATAGAATTCCTTGTTGGGAAAACCTAATTGGAAAACAAAAGTCAATGGGCCGAATTGATAGGATTTTGTTGGTGTAATCCGCTGAAAACCCTCAGGAGACAACACTCCTCCTACTAGGGACACCTAGAGGTTTAACGGCTTGTTGCACGTGCTCAGTGCAATCGCGTTTCCCTGCGAAAGTGTGGTTAGGATTTTAGTGAATAAAAAATAAGTTTGCTCGAGGACGAGAAAAAGATAAGTTTGGGGGTATTTGTTCACACCATAATATTGCATTATTATATTCCCCATTCTTATTCTTTTTATAAATAAACATGTGTTTTTGACGCATGTCTGCTACATGTTACAGGTTACAGGTTCGTGGATCTAAAACAGTGAAAATGATAAAAAAGATGATGCAAAAGTGGACTTTGACCAACAAACAAAGGACTCTTGATCAAGCCTACATCAAAGAACAGTTCACAAACTACAAGGCAACGCAAGGTCTAAGATTTCGTCTCGAAACAACGGTTAAAATCGATTACACTATTCACTGGCGATCTGGAGGAAACCTAAAAGCCCAATTGAGAAAAGACATATAGAAACAGGAAGAACAAGTCAATATGAACAAGTCAATATAAGCCAGCCCAGAAAGTTTCAGAAGCTATATCCATTATTGGGCCGCGGAACCGCGGCCAAACCAGGCCTCGGGCCGCGGTTCCGCGACATTCTTGAGCATTTAACAGTTGGAAATTTTTCCATATTTTGTTGGCGACGTTGACTGGTCTTCATAAGGGCAAATTTGTAATTGTAGACATGCGGGTCAAATGTAACCTAGGGTTTCCTATTCTCTATAAATAGGAACTCTAAAGATTGTAATTTCTTATGCCTCTTTTTAATAAAATACAAATTTTTTTATGGAGAGCATCGGTGCCTCTCTTCAACTCATGAATTCAGATCTGACAACCCTGCATTGATGATTGGAGAAATGCATCTGTAAGTAGATTTAATTCCTGCGCTAGTTTAGATTTCAATTCTTTACCCTAGGTAGATTTAATTTTATGCCCTAGGAACTTGTTTAGAGTTAGCTTTGGGGAAGGCTTTTGAGAGATGAGATCTCTCATCCCTTTCTTACCCATCAAATATTTTCAATAGGACTCCATGCATACACGCACACACCGCGCCCTACGGCATCCTACCACTCGAGGTAACGATGACACCGTAGTATAAAGGCCCGGTTGCGCGCGTTTTCCATGGAGGTTAGGGTAAGGATCTCTAAAGGTAGGACAAGAACCTAGAGGAAGGAACACCTTCCCGAATGGATCTAATCCCCTTTATTGATAATTACCATAACTCCTCATAGATCTTCATTCGGGTATGAAAGCGTTGAGATTTACTTGCATTTCCAAACCAACCCTAAACCTAACCCTAGCAAGAATAGATCTAGATTAATTTAGTTTCTAGAATAATTTAGATTTTAGATTTAATAAGAAATCCGAACACCCTTCGGAATTAACTCGTTATCGCGAATCGGAGATTCACAACATCCCTGTGGACCGACCCGTACTCACCGGCTAGCTTCATGCGACGCCGTTCTTGATTGCGGTTATAGAAATAGTTTTTGACATACGAATCAACATCAGAAATAGATGATCTATCTCCGCTATATCTGCCTTAGTCTATAAATAGACATAAGCCACCAGTCCACCAATGCTTCCGCTGCTCCCACTGACTACGGCAACCCTCTGGCAGAGTCATATAGACGTACACCTCTAAAGCCAGTTTAGAACGACGCTATACTCATCCTCCTGCCGGGTCTCACAGTCTGGAACAACAGCAATGGCAAGTCTGGGTAAACAAGAACCTTCCTGTCACCATCCTTGAGGCTACCGAAGTACCTCTCGGGTGTCTGAGGTTACCCACCATATCTGCGGAGTGGCCAATGGAATGTCAAATCATATTGAATCTTTAGGTTCCTATCAAACTTTCAGTAATCGTTTGCGGTTCTGGAATCACTTCCAGTTCTACCATACTCCCACTACTGTTTTCTGAAAAAATCCATTTTTGTTAAAACTGTGGTGAGTCAAGAACAATATCACTATTGATCTTCCAGATGGTAGAAAGTCAACCCTCGTCATAGCCTGGGTCAACCCACAAACATCCATTACAGAAACGTGCCTTGAGTTATCCAGAGTCTGGTTTTAAGCATAAGCCGGACAACTCCCCGTGCCTTAACAATGTCAAGATATGAACTGTTCTATATCCAATACAGAAACAGAGGCACTAATTTAATTGAACCAGATTCAATTCATGCAGATGTTTCCAGTGCATGTCATCTAAATGGAAAGAGGCCGATCAGCGTTACTCAACTTAGGAATGCGTCCAGATATGAGTAACATGAAAGAGAAGCAAGTTTTCTTAATCATTACTATCAACTGAATACCATACAAAAGTATCTACATCTTCGATCACCTTAAAGAATCCCGATACTTGCAATACCTGGTTCTCTACTTTATCCGCATACCTATAACTTCTCAAACTTAGACCTTGCATTTCTACGAAACACATGTCTAAGAACTAGAGAAGTCATAAGTAAACAGAATATAGTACGAGTACCAACCCCTCTGTCCTAATGGACACTGGACAATATACAATACTCTGTATAAGTCCCCTGAGTCTAGTGACTCAACCCATGTGTGTCGTAGGTTGAAAACTGTACTTATGGTTAAGAAGAATTACACCGCTGTTTAATGTTCCTTACCTAACCATCCACCGATATAGGTGAATGTCATAGACATAATTTCAAAAAGTTATATCTCACTCTATAAAAATAGACGTACAGATATATCAATTTGAAATTGGTGCATAACGACGAATATTCAAAACCAAATATTTGCCGTCCAGCAAACAGCCTAGGTGATTTCCTCAAATATCACCAATTACAACGAATCCCGATATAATGAGGATGATCACCTAATTCCCAATAATTTACTCCCACTCATCATCTGTAAAACCATACAGATGTGAGAATCAAACCTGGTAAATACATACCCTGGAGCAAGTGTCTAATTAGGAAATCAGTTCTCTTTTAACAGTACACAGTGAAACTGAAACATTGAAATGTTTCGATGGGGTATCCCGGTATTCCTAGTAATGCCTCTTCCATTATCCAGATTGACAACTGTAACCGTATATTTCTTTTCCATCTCTCCAAATCCCTTTATATGTCTTTAGTCATTACCTTCTGTACACCCCTTTAGGCCAAATGGTTTTCTTCCTTCCCTACCGCTCGGCACCAGCCTATGGTTTGGAAGAAGACTATCCAATAAGCATAATGGGTGTACTGTCCTAATCCTAGGAGCACCCGCAATGCGAGAGAATGTGAAGATAAAAGATAACCGAATAAACCTTATTCCTATTTCTCCTGAACCAGAATCCATCCCCGAACTGGAACAAGTTCCTTTCGAGTTCGTATATAACCATACGATGGAATATCCAAATAACTGTGGATCTTCGTAGTGATACGGAGTGTCCTTGAGAAATACAAGGGTGAAGTGGGAGTGGTAATGAAATACTTGGTTTGGTCGTGAATAGCAGTCGCAATTTACTTTGCCCTCTTACTAATCCCTTGATATGTCATTACATAATACCTTCTGTACACCATCGTTATGCTAATTGGTTTTCTTAATTCCCCACCGTTCGGCACCTGCCTAAGGTTTGGAATAAGACTATCCAATTTGCGTAATAGGTGTACTATCTCCTAAACCAAGGAGTACTCGCAACCTGAGAGAAGGTAAAAGGAAAAGAAAACTGAATAGTCCTATTCGTTTTCTCCAGAACCGGAAACCATCCTCGAATAAATCCCTTCGAGTTCGTATATAACCATAAGATGGTTTTATCCAATGGAAGTGGATGTTCGTAGTAATACGGGGTGTCCTGGAGAAAAGGATAAAAGTAGGAGTGGCAATGAGGTATGCAACTTTGACAATCCAAAAGCCAGTGTTTAAGAAGGTTAGGTTAATTTTGGTCACTGAGTCATAGTCAAGGGTCAGGTCATAGTCGCTGCCAAAGAGAGAGAGAAAAGAAACACTCAGCGTGCACTCTAACCTAGATCAGAATGGTTATCACTTTATCTAATCAGGAAACCTCCCACTGTAACCTCAAATTCTTCTCTAAACCCGAAAGAAGAATTAGTCGGGATCACCCGAGGAGTAAACCAACTCATCAGTGGGAATCGGGATCCAACTATCATTGCATGATAACGTGACGGGATCCGCTCACGTTATCACACTCCAGAAGGTATGCGCATATCTGGCAAGTTTCAGTTTCTTTAGAAACTCCCGATGTTATATTTGCCCCATGCTTTTATGACCTTGACGAAGGTCAACAAATCTTAAGTCACATGTCAAGTTCTACCCGTCATTGTCCAGGTTAATTTGAACCCACCCGTACAAGCCCTTGACGAAGGTCAACAAGGCTATACGACTGTCCCAAACCAACGCATCTATCTATGCAGCAGAAAGGTAACAAGCAGCTACTATACACTATGCCTTGACGAAGGTCAACAAACATAGCATGAATACTACGTGGTACCCGTCTGAAACGAGGAGGGCTACGAATGGTTTTTGGCGAAAAACCTTTAACGTAATGAACTTGATATCGTTGAAGGAACTGGATAGCTTTTATAAAAATATAGTGACGAAAACCTTTGCTAAAGAGGTCGCTCCCGGTGAAGGGATCTCGGCTCTTTCCCCGTAGAATGAGGTGCAGGATATTCCAACTGAATACCACTGTGCAAAGAAAAAGTAATCGGCTATAGTGAAGTTATTGCCCTGACGCAAACTTCTGTCCAAGGGGTCACTCCCGGTGAAGGGATTTCGGCCCTTGCTTCGTCGACCGAGGTGCTGGATATTCATAACCGAATACCACTGTGCAAAACAAAAGAGAACGCCCTTGCAATAACAGCTTTTTGAAAAGTGTTCCAACAACATCAGAAGAGGTTTGTTTAACTTGCATTGATCCGAATCAATGCAGTCCTATCAATTGATCACACCACAAAGAACGAAAATAATGATGTACGTATATGCCATCCGCATTCACCACTGGGTCCCATCATCACCCATTAGGTTACTTAACTAACGACAGAGCGGGGACCGTACTAGCGTGGATGCAAAACATATACAACATCTACTAGTATATATACCAATATATAATATTCGCTCAAGGAGTGATAAAATGCAACATCATACAAATGTAATAAGCAGCATAGAACAATTCAGATATCTGGGATCCCCGGGTTTCATAGAGCCGCTACTGAAACCCGACGTTCCCCTGGTAATGTTGATAGCCTGTGCAATGAAATCCTAGACCCCTATGGGTGCGGCAAGTTACCCGCTAAAACCTGAAGCGAGGCAGCCCTCTTCAATAACGTGAATGGACCACCCAGCACTTCATGGAATCCGGTAACTGTAAGTCCATATTGCGACCCCCGGTTCTTACGGGGAGGCGGAAACGGTATAAAAAACGAATTTTTATCGCAAGAGGCAACATGGACTAACTTATGGTCGGGATCGTTACCTAAACTAAAACTAGCAAACTAAGCTAAAGATATTTAGCTACTCGGATGAAGATGGTTATACCTAAACTTGAACTCCTTCTCTTCAAGCTCCGATGGTGGTTCGATGGCTCCTTCTCGTTGTCTCCGTACGCCGAAGATAGATCCACTTGAAAGCTCCAACCTTTAGCTCCTTCTTCGGTCTTTGAAGAAACTAGCTCACTTGGTTTGCTAAACCTAGTGAACTAGAATGAGTAGAGATGATTTAGAATGGGATTTTATCTATGGTTCTTGATTCTCAACTCATGAGACAAGAGAACCATAGATCAAGAGAGGGAGCAAGAGGTTGAGGGTGAGAGCAAGGGGAGAGCTCAAGAACAAGAGAGAGAATGAGTAAGAAAGAATGAGGCTCTCTTTTTCCTTTCACCCTCTCATAATCCAAAGTGATCATAACTCATCATATCAAAAAAGTCTTTTGGTGATGGTTAGAAGCAACCATAAGGTTATCATATCATGCACTCATTTTACTCAAAAAAGCAAGCAAGAAAAAAGTCTTTGGCATGAAATGATAACCATGGTCATCATGATGGTCAACTAGTCAAGCCTAGTCAACCGGTCAACAAGTCAACAAAAGTCAACAAGTCACCAAAGTCAACAAGTCAACAAAAGTCAACAAGTCAACAACCATATCACCATAATACTTAATTAATATAATAGTTAATCACAAATCATATTCTCATTAGGGTTGAGCAAAAAGTCAAAAGTCAACGGTCAACTGTCAACAACCCTAATGAGAATCCACTGCCTCTGCCTCCCTGTCAACTGTGCATACACACCCGCATCCGCGTTCCGAGGAACACGAATGCAAACTGGATAAATCCAATCCCATAAGGTACACTAGGATCTGGCTTAAACCAAAGCCCGCTAGTGTAAACTGTCCGGACACTGTACGTGCACAAGTGCACGGATGTGACCGAACCCTGTCGCAAAACCATGCGACCTGTCGCAATACCATGCGACCTCTACTCTTTTGCCTAAAGGCGAAAAGCTTTCTGTGTGGGACTCTAAAGACTCGACACTACGCTGGCAGTGGGTTTAACCACAGACCGCAAGCGGCACTAGCTGTGCGTAACGGTCCCCAGGTAATGCCGACAAGAAGACCGACGAGGCGAAACCCATCTGAACTCCTACTGAGCCTGAGCGTGACATTCTCCGTACAGTCCGGTCTGTTCGTCTGATACATCGCATGGCGGGCCTAGGGGGCGGTAAACGTCAGTCCCCCAATAGCGGTACAAGTCGTGCCGGAGTGAAGCCCAATACACCCTGAGATAACACTGGAAACCTACCAGTATATCTCGTTTGCCCTGGCCAGGGACTACTCGTGTAATGGCTCTCCTAGACACAGCGCGATGTCAACCCCCAATACCGGGAGAGATGAATCCTGTCTAACCGTCACTGCCTCCAAGTGCTTCGGGACTGCACCCAACCACCACCTGTTTGCACGACTCCTTTGAGCCGTGGTAGGGTAGTGATCAAAGTACAGTGGGAACACACTCGAGGCGGAGTGACAGTGTCAAGTCAGCGGACTAAGCTGTACTCATGTCACCTGGGAACTGATAACTGACGATAGGTATAATACCAACTAGTCAGTTCCCTACGAGTCCTGTCCAGTGTACCCGTAACCTAACGAGCACCCGCATACTATCTCAAGTACGACGTACTGACGGCTGTGGGACAGACCGTCTCCCACACTGGGATGAGAAGCGCATGCGCTGGTCTACTCCGGAGTATCGATGCCCTGTCTCGATAGTCCTGCGACCAGGGACCTGAATAA
Organism: Agapanthus africanus; assembly: GCA_030015575.1. Taxonomy (NCBI): domain Eukaryota; kingdom Viridiplantae; phylum Streptophyta; class Magnoliopsida; order Asparagales; family Amaryllidaceae; genus Agapanthus; species Agapanthus africanus. The sequence goes on along the minus strand of CM057341.1, from coordinate 449,386,115 downwards.
GGATGTGCTTATAGATTACCCAGCCCCCACTAGTGTGACTGCCATCACAACGCTGGTAATCAAGCAAAGATCCTAAGGGCTCCACTAATGCGTATAAGTGATATACTGAAATAAACACAAGTACACATTGAAGTAGAAACAAACCAAGTAGCATACTACTATTTTGAGCAAGATTGTATATACAAGGTGAATATCCCAAGCATCCATTAAGTAATATACAAACCAGTATGATACAGTAATGGCCTCTAGGGCATATACACTAACAATCTCCCACTTGCACTAAGGCCATGTACTGGCGTATCGAAGACCTATCATCTCGATTAGCCGCTCGAACTGAGTCTGGGGCAGGGCCTTGGTGAATGGATCAGCAGTGTTATCTTCTGAAGCGACTCTCCGAACCTCGATCTCCTGGCGATCTACGATCTCCCTGATCAGGTGATACCGCCTTAAGATGTGCCTGGATTTCTGATGGGACCTGGGTTCCTTCGCTAAAGCTATAGCCCCGTTGTTGTCGCAATACAGAGGTATTGGATCAACAATGGACGGAACCACCTGAAGTTCTTTCAAGAACTTCCTCATCCAGACAGCTTCTTTTGCGGCATCAGATGCAGCGATGTATTCCGCTTCCATCGTCGAGTCTGCAACGGTTTCCTGTTTGGAACTCTTCCAACACACCGCCCCTCCATTGAGGGTAAAGACAAAACCCGACATGGACTTGGAATCATCCTTGTCACTCTGGAAGCTGGAGTCAGCAAAGGCCTCGATCTGGAGGTCTTTTCCGCCATACACCAAGAACATCTCCTTAGTCCTTCTCAGGTACTTGAGAATGTTCTTTACCGCTATCCAGTGTTTCTCCCCTGGGTTAGACTGATACCGGCTTACCACACTCAGTGCATAAGCTACATCCGGTCTGGTACACAACATCGCATACATTATAGAGCCTACCGCAGAAGCGTAGGGTATAATAGACATGCGATCCCTCTCCAAATCAGTCTTGGGAGACATCTCTTTAGAGAGGGTGATCCCGTGACAAGCCGGTAGGTTACCGCGCTTGGAATCTTCCATACTGAACCTCTTCAGTATGGTGTCGATGTACCTGGACTGTGAAAGTCCTAATATCCTCTTGGATCTGTCACGGTAGATCCGGATACCCAGAATGTATGAGGCATCACCCAGGTCTTTCATGGAGAACCTGTGTGACAAGAACCCCTTGACAGATTGTAGCATAGGAATGTCATTTCCTATTAAGAGAATGTCATCCACGTATAAAACGAGGAATACTACAGTTCTCGCTACAAATCTACTATAGATGCATGGTTCATCTGGATTTTTGATAAAGCCAAATTCTTTGACCGTCTCATCAAAGCAGATGTTCCAACTCCGCGATGCCTGCTTTAGTCCATAGATGGACTTAAGCAACTTGCACACCTTTCCGCTGCTCCCACTCTGAATGAAACCCTCTGGCTGGTCCATATAGACACACTCCTCTAAATTTCCATTTAGAAAAGCTGTCTTTACGTCCATTTGCCAGATCTCATAATCGTGGAAGGCAGCAATGGCAAGAAGGATCCGAATGGATTTCAGCATGGCTACTGGAGAAAAGGTTTCGTCGTAGTCCAAGCCAGGTCTTTGACGAAAACCCTTTGCTACCAGCCTAGCTTTATAGGTCTCAACCTGTCCATCTACACCAATCTTCCTTTTGAAGATCCACTTGCATCCTACGGGTTTTACCCCGTCTGGAGCAATGTCCAACGTCCATACCTTGTTGGTGTACATGGACTCCATTTCGGTCCGCATTGCATCCAGCCATTTCACTGAGTCAACGCTCTGAACGGCCTGCTGGAAGCTAGTAGGCTCATCATAATCTATGATGCAATCCTCTCTATCCCCGTCTATGAGAAAACCGTAGTATCTCTCGGGCGGATGAGACTGCCTACTACTCCTGCGGAGCGGCGTAGGAATGTCCTGTTCTGTTGAACCCTCTGGTTCCATCAAGCTTTCAGTAACAGTCTGTGGTTCTGGAATTTCTTCCAGTTCTACTGCGCTCCCACTTATTTCTTTTTCTATGAACTGGTGTTCTAGAAAGTGGGCATGTCGAGAAACAAGAACTTTTTGTTCCTCTTCACAGTAGAAGAAATATCCCTTGGAATTCTTTGGATATCCCACAAACTTGCACAGTACTGAGCGTGCCTCGAGCTTGTCCGTATGCTGCTTTTTGACAAAAGCTGGACTTCCCCATATCTTAATGTGATTAAGATGGGGTCTCTTCCCACACCACATCTCAAATGGCGTGGTAGGCACAGTCTTAGTGGGAACTCGGTTCAAAAGGTATGCGGCTGATTCTAGCGCATACCCCCAGAATGATCGCGGTAACTCAGCGTTACTCATCATGGACCGCACCATATCCAATAGGGTGCGGTTCCGTCTCTCCGATACACCGTTATGTTGCGGGGTGTATGGAGGAGTAAGCTGAGAGAGAATTCCGTTCTCTTTTAAATAGTCCAGGAATTCGGCACTTAAGTATTCTCCACCTCGATCCGATCTTAGAATCTTAATACTTTTGCCGGTCTGTTTCTCTACTTCATTCTTATACTCCTGGAATTTTCCAAAGGCCTCGGACTTATGTTTCATTAAGAAGACATAACCGTACCTTGAGAAGTCATCCGTAAAAGTAATGAAGTAAGAATGTCCGCTTCGGGCATGTGTAGACATTGGACCGCACACGTCACTGTGTACGAGTCCCAAGAGCTCGCTCGCTCTTACTCCTTGTCCAGTAAACGGAGTCTTTGTCATCTTTCCTTTGAGACAAGATTGACAAGTGGCATACGATTGATATTCGAACGCATTCAAATATCCTTCTGTATGTAACTTAGTCAACCTTCTCTCATTGATGTGACCCAATCTACAATGCCATAAGAAAGTCTGATTTATTTCTGGAGACTTTCTTTTGTGTGTATTCTGGACGTTGAAAATCTGTGGTTGGTTTAACACGTATATACCATTACTCAATGTACCTGACCCAATCAAAACTTGATTAAGGTGAATGTTTACAACATTACTTACAAACGCAAATTCATAACCTTCTTTAGAAACTAAAGATACAGAAATGATATTACAAGTTGCGTTGGGTACAAAAAAGCAATTACGCAAAACCAAAACATGTCCATCTGACATTCCCAGGTGATAGTCCCCCACGGCTTTAGCATCCATGCTAGCTCCGTTCGCAACTTTGAGGGTCATGTCACCTGCCTTCAAAACACTACGGTTTCTCAACGCCTGCAAAGAATTACAGATATGAGATCCTGATCCGGTATCCAATACCCAGGAAGTAGAGTTTATTGAAAGACAGTTTTCAATAACATACACACCTGAAGCTGAAGCTGCAACCTGCTTCAATTCCTGTGTTCTGGCCTTCCAGGCCCTGCAATCATTCTTCCAGTGTCCTTTCTTATGACAATAGAAGCATTCTTCCTTATCCACAAGCTTCCCCGCTATCTTTGTTGCTTTGCCTTTTCCCTTCGTATCCACTTTACCAACACCGCCCCTTGGTTTGGCGGGGGCCTTCTTCTTCTTTCCCTTGGCTTTCGCCTTGGACCTAGAAGAAGATGATCCTCCTACAAACAAAGTGGATGTTTCCCTACCTTTCTGTAGGGTGCCCTCTGCGCTCCTCAGCATGTTGAGGAGCTCTGATAGTTCAACCTCTTTTTCTTGTAGGTTGAAGTTCAGTATAAACTGGGCGTAAGTGGAAGGAAGGGACTGGAGAACTATATCCGTATATAGCTCACTCTCCAATGTGATCCCTAGGTCAGCGAGCTCCTCAATGAAGCCGATCATCTTTAGCACATGCTCGGCTACTGATGATCCGACGGCCATTCTTGTCGAAAATAACTTTTTCGACGCTTCGTATCTTGCGATACGTGATTGCTCTCCATACAGTTCTTTTGTATGGAGCAATATGGACTCCATGTCCATATTCTCATGCCTCCTCTGATGTTCGTTGTCCATCGAGGCAAGCAGGAGGCACTTGGCCTTCGCGCTATCAATCTCCCAAGTCTTGCGGATTTCCTTATCCGCGACGCTGGAAGTTGGACCAGGGACAGGGGGAGCTTTGGTGGTAAGAAGATACCCCAGCTTGTCATAAGTGATTGCTATCTTGACATTCCTGAGCCAATCTTTGTAGTTTGGCCCTGTCAGTTTGTTTTTATCTAGGAGTAACTTAAGTCCAGTCATGTTGATTGGTCGCTGCAATTAGGAGAGAGAAGAAGAAACACTCAGCATGATGCTCTTGCAAGTTTAGAGTGGTTTTTAGTTTGTCTAAACAGGATGGCTCCCACTGTTTCTCGAATCCCTCCTCAAACCATAAAGGAAGAATTAGTCAGGATCAATCCCACCGTACAATACTTGCTTAACCGTTCAGCCAGGCCGGTGTTGGTACTTCGAGGGAGGTTTTCCAACACTTTCGCGAAGTTCCTTAATTAGAGAACCTCTTTTCCCTGGGGGCGTAGCCCCGCTAACACCTTTCTAGGCACCTACTAGGTTTATAGCATTGATCGTTAAGTGAGAAATTTCCCGAGGAGTAGCATATACTCACAGTAGGATCGGGATCCAAATATCATTGCGTGACGAAACTGAAGGAATCCTACCAGAATCATCACACTCCAAATGGTATGCAAATCTAGCAAGTTTCAGTACTTATGAAACTCCCGATGTGGATTTTTGCCCCATGCTCTTATGACCTTGACTTTGGCCAAAATATCATAAGTCACATGTCAAGTTCTACCCGTCATTATCCAGGTTAATTTGGATCCATCCGTACCTACCCTTGACTTTGGCCAAAATGGCAGTACGACTGTCCCAAACCAACGCATCTATCTATGCTACACATGAACACCCAATAGCTACCAATCACTGTGCCTTGACTTTGGCCAACATACACAGCTTGAATACTATTGACTATTCATGTGAAACGACGGAGGGCTACGGATGGTTTTGGCAAAACCGTGAACGTAGTGAACTTGATATGGTCGATGGAACGAGATAGCTTTTAAATGGAGTGGCTCAAACTCCGTATTTTAAAAGTTTGTTTTGAAAAGAACCGAGTGGTTTTTCGAAAGTGTTCCAACGACTTTAACTTGGTTTATTATCTTGCATTAGTTCTTTTAATGCGTGATATTCTTGCATTAGTTCTTTTAATGCGTCCCATCATTTAACCCTACCATTGCAGAAAACAACCAAAATATGACGTACGCTTATGCCATTCGCATTCGCCACTGGGCCCCGTCATTACCCGTTAGGTTACTTAACTAACGACAGAGCGGGGGCTGGGCTAGCGCGTCTGTAAAACATAAGCAACGCCTAAATAGTAAGCAATGATAGACATTACAGATCACAGATGAATGCATTGGATATACTAGCAATCCGCAATCCTTTCGAGCCTGAAACGAAAAGCGGATAACACGGTCGCGGTGAATAGCCAAATACCCCACCCAAGACCCCTACGGGTGCGGCAAACTACCCGCCAAGTACTCGGTAGTTTGTGCACCCCTCCATGGGTCTATCCTAGGAGCAAAAACAGTAAAAAGAATTATACAATGACGGCTACAACCCCGACCCGGTTGTACGGCCAAACAAATAATAATTATTACATCAATTTACATTTACAATGAATGAAAGAAAAACAAAAGCTCATCTCACATCCACCCCGGCTATTCACCCGCGACAGTCCAACACATTCATATACACATTCCAGCACATTACAGATCATGTATAACCCCGACTAATCGACTTATAGCGATTAGCCGACGTTCAATACATGCAAGCATCACAGATATAACCATCATAGTCAAAGTGCAGTGAAGTTCGGAAAAAATACGGAATTATAGGACCCCAAAAGGAAACTTCTTTTCTGGAAAATCTGGGCACATATAATATATTTTAAAAATCCCAAAACCAACACACAAACACACTGCACGAAAAACGATGCAGAGAAGACACCAAGTCGCGGCGGTTCCGCGGCGCCCAAGAAGGATCACGCGGCGGAAGCGCGGCACTTTAGGCGAATCACTGTATCGTTTTTCTTGGGTGTTCACACAAAACCCTGAGCCGAATTTAGGAGTATAAAGTTTTTCATTTTGACCAGGAAAAATTTCAACAGAAACTCAGATTTTGTAAAGTTTGATTTTTGGATTTTTCCGGTTCCGAACTTCGTTACACTTCACTACCAAGCTAGTTTAAGTTTAGTTAGGCTCTGATACCACTGTAAGTCCATATTGCGACCCCCGGTTCTTACGGGGAGGCGGAAACGGTATAAAAAACGAATTTTTATCGCAAGAGGCAACATGGACTAACTTATGGTCGGGATCGTTACCTAAACTAAAACTAGCAAACTAAGCTAAAGATATTTAGCTACTCGGATGAAGATGGTTATACCTAAACTTGAACTCCTTCTCTTCAAGCTCCGATGGTGGTTCGATGGCTCCTTCTCGTTGTCTCCGTACGCCGAAGATAGATCCACTTGAAAGCTCCAACCTTTAGCTCCTTCTTCGGTCTTTGAAGAAACTAGCTCACTTGGTTTGCTAAACCTAGTGAACTAGAATGAGTAGAGATGATTTAGAATGGGATTTTATCTATGGTTCTTGATTCTCAACTCATGAGACAAGAGAACCATAGATCAAGAGAGGGAGCAAGAGGTTGAGGGTGAGAGCAAGGGGAGAGCTCAAGAACAAGAGAGAGAATGAGTAAGAAAGAATGAGGCTCTCTTTTTCCTTTCACCCTCTCATAATCCAAAGTGATCATAACTCATCATATCAAAAAAGTCTTTTGGTGATGGTTAGAAGCAACCATAAGGTTATCATATCATGCACTCATTTTACTCAAAAAAGCAAGCAAGAAAAAAGTCTTTGGCATGAAATGATAACCATGGTCATCATGATGGTCAACTAGTCAAGCCTAGTCAACCGGTCAACAAGTCAACAAAAGTCAACAAGTCACCAAAGTCAACAAGTCAACAAAAGTCAACAAGTCAACAACCATATCACCATAATACTTAATTAATATAATAGTTAATCACAAATCATATTCTCATTAGGGTTGAGCAAAAAGTCAAAAGTCAACGGTCAACTGTCAACAACCCTAATGAGAATCCACTGCCTCTGCCTCCCTGTCAACTGTGCATACACACCCGCATCCGCGTTCCGAGGAACACGAATGCAAACTGGATAAATCCAATCCCATAAGGTACACTAGGATCTGGCTTAAACCAAAGCCCGCTAGTGTAAACTGTCCGGACACTGTACGTGCACAAGTGCACGGATGTGACCGAACCCTGTCGCAAAACCATGCGACCTGTCGCAATACCATGCGACCTCTACTCTTTTGCCTAAAGGCGAAAAGCTTTCTGTGTGGGACTCTAAAGACTCGACACTACGCTGGCAGTGGGTTTAACCACAGACCGCAAGCGGCACTAGCTGTGCGTAACGGTCCCCAGGTAATGCCGACAAGAAGACCGACGAGGCGAAACCCATCTGAACTCCTACTGAGCCTGAGCGTGACATTCTCCGTACAGTCCGGTCTGTTCGTCTGATACATCGCATGGCGGGCCTAGGGGGCGGTAAACGTCAGTCCCCCAATAGCGGTACAAGTCGTGCCGGAGTGAAGCCCAATACACCCTGAGATAACACTGGAAACCTACCAGTATATCTCGTTTGCCCTGGCCAGGGACTACTCGTGTAATGGCTCTCCTAGACACAGCGCGATGTCAACCCCCAATACCGGGAGAGACGAATCCTGTCTAACCGTCACTGCCTCCAAGTGCTTCGGGACTGCACCCAACCACCACCTGTTTGCACGACTCCTTTGAGCCGTGGTAGGGTAGTGATCAAAGTACAGTGGGAACACACTCGAGGCGGAGTGACAGTGTCAAGTCAGCGGACTAAGCTGTACTCATGTCACCTGGGAACTGATAACTGACGATAGGTATAATACCAACTAGTCAGTTCCCTACGAGTCCTGTCCAGTGTACCCGTAACCTAACGAGCACCCGCATACTATCTCAAGTACGACGTACTGACGGCTGTGGGACAGACCGTCTCCCACACTGGGATGAGAAGCGCATGCGCTGGTCTACTCCGGAGTATCGATGCCCTGTCTCGATAGTCCTGCGACCAGGGACCTGAATAAGGATGTGCTTATAGATTACCCAGCCCCCACTAGTGTGACTGCCATCACAACGCTGGTAATCAAGCAAAGATCCTAAGGGCTCCACTAATGCGTATAAGTGATATACTGAAATAAACACAAGTACACATTGAAGTAGAAACAAACCAAGTAGCATACTACTATTTTGAGCAAGATTGTATATACAAGGTGAATATCCCAAGCATCCATTAAGTAATATACAAACCAGTATGATACAGTAATGGCCTCTAGGGCATATACACTAACAGTAACTTGGGCACCCCTCCTTAGGTCAACCTGTACCCCCTACGAGTGTGGCGAATAGCCCGCCAATTCTAGAGTGAAGCCCCATCCGTCTCAACGCCATGAGATGCGGGCCCGTTGCCCTCTAGAACCCGGCTATCCGTGCACCCCTCCGTGGGGTAATCCTAGTACAGAAAGTAAAATATATACAACGGGTACATCAATCTCAGCCTGGTCGTGCCCCAAAAGAATAATATACAAACAGGCAGTAACGGCATTCCATATGTCGGACGCTCGCCCCGCAACATCAAATGTACATAATAAACCAAACTGTACTACCATTGCATCCAGGCTATCCCCCACGACCAATCCGCAACATCACAGCACAACACAGAACATCAACGTGAATGTCACGTTCGCAAATCCATCTAAAAGGGCTATAGCAGTTAGACAGGATTTACCGATCAAATGACATTCACGGTCGCAGATATAATGTAAATACTGTGAACTAACATGTTTAAAATTTTCGATCGACTGAATTTTCCGAAGTGGGCCCCAAGCACAACTGTAGCACTCAAAAACATATGGGCCTAAAAAGAATATACCAGAAACACTATTTCCATATCAGTAAACCACTGTAGAAATTTGGTACGGTTTGGCCACAAAACGGCGGCGGTTACGCGGCCAAAACGTGGTTTTGGCCGCTGAACCGCCGCGCTACAGTAATATCAGCCGACCAAATTTTCACAAAATGCATAAAATACCCTGCACGTATTTTTCCAATATACCAAATAATTTTTAGAGCAAGGAAAAATTGGACAGAAAGTGCGACATGGAAATGTGGTTTTTGGAAAATCCGATCGATCGAACTTGTAAACACATTAGAGCAAGCTAGACTAGGTTAATGGCGTGGCTCTGGTACCATTGTAAGTGTACGGCGGCACCCCGGCCGTCAATCCGACGCCGGAATGCGGAAACGAAACTTTTCTAAAAACTAGAAACCGGCACCCCCGCGCACAAAAATCCCAGATCGGGCCATTAACCTAACTCTAGCAAACTAGAAGATGGGAAGAAAGCTATACCGAGCGATCCGTTTCCTTCGGTCTTCGGCCTCCACTCCGATCTCTTCGCGGAATCTCCGGTCTTCAGCTCCTCGTCGGAATGGGCACCACATCGCCGGGTTCTTTTACGGGCTCCCACCTCTGGACCGAGGCAACTCGGGCATAAAGTTGGCGAGCAGACGTGCCCAAGAAATGTTGTAGGCTAGTGTAGAATCACTTTTTCTCAATAGGGTGAAGTTGCCATGATGAAGGTGGAATGAAGTTTGGAGAATGATGGTGTTCTCATTTTTCTAGCAAAGGAAAAATGAAATGAGATGAAGAAAACACTACACAAAATGAATCCCTCACTCTCTCACTAGAAGTGGCCGGCCCATTCTCCATGGTGGAGAAAATATGAATGAATTTCCAAGAGAAGAAAAGTCATGATAATCATGGATTAAAGTCACACCAATTTCTAATTCAAATCCAAATCAATACCCATCCAATAAAAGCAAGCCATCATGAAAAAGCAAAGCTGCTTAACCCATCATGATCCCCATTTACAAGCAAACCCCTCCACTTAGCTAATTTGCAAACTTGCAAATTAGCCCCCTCCAACGGAAAATATCCGGCCGTGAAGGAACAAAGGAAAACTGGCCGGAACGGAATGCAAACTGGCAACTTTAGAAAACTGATCCCGTATTAAATTACAGAAAAACCCCACGACTGCATATACATGCCCGCATTTGTATTCCCACTGAATACAAATGCAAAGAGACAAAATCTACACTATACAATACTAGGATCCGGCTTAAACCAAAGCCCGCTAATTAAATCTGTCCGATCATGATCCGTGCAATACCGCACGTATCTGATCAAATCCTGCCATATCTCCATATGGCCTCTACAGCGTTTCGCCCGAAACTTGAGAAAACGGTCTGTGGGGGACTCTAAAGACTCGTCAATACTTTGGTTATGGATTTAACCACTAGCACGTCAGAGGTATTAGCCTATACGTAACGGGCTACCAGGTATTGACCAAAAGGGACGTCGATGAGCGAACTCATCCTGACACCCTACTGAGCCTGTCAGTGACAATATCCGTACAGTCCGGTCCGTTCGTCTATGAGTATCGCATGGCGGGCCCAGGGGGTTGGTAAAAGTCAGACCCTCAAAAGCTGTACAAGTCGTGTCGGAGTGTAGCCCAGAACACCCTGAGATACTACTGGAATACCTACCAGTTAATCTCCTGCCTTGGCCAAGGACTTCGTGTAATGGCTCTCCTAGACACAGCGGGACCTCACCCCCAATACCGGGAGAGACGAACCCTGCAGATCCGCTCACTGCCTCAATGTGGCTCGGGACTGTACCCAACTAAAACCTGTTTGCACATCTCCTTTGAGCGTGGTAGGGTAGTAATCAAAGCACAGCGGGAACTCACACGAAACAAATGACGATCTCAGGTCGATGAACTAACCTGTACACATGTCACCAGGGAACTGCTATCTGACGTCAGGTATAAGACCAACTAGCATGTTCCCGACGAGTCCTGTCCGGTGTACTCATAACCCAATGAGAACCTGTATACATCTTAGGTGAACCAACTGACACCAGTGGCTTGTGAGACCGGCCACCGCCCCTCGTCGGGGTCTCGACTGTATACACTAGTCTACTATGGAGTATCGATGCTGTTGCGCCACGGCAGCGCCCCGGCCGTCTATCCGTGGCCAAAATGCGGAATCAAAAATTTTCCTTACATGGAAACTGGCGCTACCGCGGACAATATACCCGGATCGTAACCATTAACCGATACTAGCTAACAAGAGAAAGGGTGAGAGATATACCGAGTGATCCGAGTCCTCCGGTCTTCTCGTCGTCGTCCCGATCTCCAGCGGAAACTCCGGTCGTCGCCTCCTTGCCGGAAGGGCACCACATCGTCTGCATCTTTTACGGGCTCCCACCTCAATACCGAGGCAACTCGGGCACGAAGCTGGCTAGTCGACGTGCCCAAGGTTTGCTGTACAAAGTGTATAGGCTATGTCTCACTTGGGTTTTGTTGCCTTGATGGAGGGATCGAAGGAATGAACTTTGGAGTGATGTGAGAAATTTAGTAGCAAGAAGAATGAGATGAAAAATGAATTCCTCATACAAAAATGAACCCTCTCATTTTCTCTCCCATGCACAAAGTGGCCGGCCCCCTCAAATGAGAATGGTGGAGAGATATCAAGAGGGAGGTGAGTGTAGGAGAAAAAGAAGAGGTGACCACATCCAAACAACAACCATGCTTATCACTCCATACCCTTTCAAATCTCATTAATGCAAAAATCATCATGAAAAAGCAAGGATGGTTAATCTATCATAATGAATACATTTGCAAGAAAACCCCCTCCACAAAAGTAATTTGCAAAACTGCAAATTACCCCCTCCATCGGAAAAGTCCGGCCGGGAAAGAACAAAGGAAAACCGGCCGGAACGGAATGCAAACTGGCAACTCCAGAAAACTGGTCCCGTAATAAATTACAGGAAAAACCCCGATGCTGTGCATACACACCCGTATCTGTATTCCGACCGGATACAAATGCAATGAGACAAAATCTACACAGTACTAAACTAGGACCGGCTTAAACCAAAGCCGGCTAGTAATATCCGTTCGATCCTAATCCGTGCAATACCGCACGTATCGGATCGAACCCTTCCATATATCCATACGGCCACTAGTACAAACCGTCCAATCCTGATCCGTGCAATACCGCACGTATCTGATCGGACCCTGCCATATCTCCATACGGACTCTACAGCGTTTCGCCCGAAAGCTTGAGTAACTGAAAGTGTGGTGGACTCTAAAGACTCGTCAATACTATGGCTGTGGATTTAACCACTAGCACGTCAAAGGTATAAGCCAATACGTAACGAGCCACCAGCTATTGACCAAAAGGGACGTCGATGAGCGAACTCATCCTGACACCCTACTGAGCCTGTCAGTGACAATATCCGTACAGTCCGGTCCGTTCGTCTATGAGCATCGCATGGCGGGCCTAGGGGGTTGGTAAAAGTCAGACCCCCAAAGGCGGTACAAGTCGTGTCGGAGTGAAGCCCAGAACACCCTGAGATACTACTGGAATACCTACCAGTAAATCTCCTGCCTCGGCCGAGGGCTTTGTGTAATGGCTCTCCTAGACACAGCGCGACCTCACCCCCAATACCGGGAGAGACGAACCCCTGCAGATCCGCTCGCTGCCTCCATGTGGCTCGGGACTGTACCCAACTAAAACCTGTTTGCACGACTCCTTTGAGCCGTGGTAGGGTAGTAATCAAAGCACAGTGGGAACTCACACGAGAAAAATGACGATCTCAGGTCGATGAACTAACCTGTACACATGTCACCAGGGAACTGCTATCTGACGTCTGGTATAATCCCAACTAGCAGGTTCCCGGCGAGTCCTGTCCGGTGTACTCATAACCCAATGAGCACCTGTATACATCTTAGGTGAACCAACTGACACCAGTGGCTTGTGAGACCGGCCACCGCCCCTCGTTGGGGTCTCGACTGTATACACTAGTCTACTAATGGAGTATCGATGCCCAGTCTCGAAACTCCCACGACTAGGGACCTTTTAAGGATATGCTTATAGACCCCAGCTCCCACGTATATGATCGCCATCATACTGCTGGTCGTCAAGCAAGAATCCTAGGGGCTCTATCAACGTGTAATAGCGACCTGTAAGGTCACCTGAAACAGTACACGATGATAAAGGTAAACCAGATAGCATACTATCATCTCGATTAAGACTGTCGTCCCGGGATAGGTCCTCCCTCAATCATTGCAATCACGTGCCTGTGATCCAATAATTGACTCTGAGGGCACTATCTCCAACAATCTCCCACTTGCACTCAAGGCTAATTAATGCGATGTCGCATACTCACAGCCCGTGTGATACCGAACACCCAACTCCTCTACTAGTCAGTCGCACAAAGCTTGTTTGCGAAACTATTGCGTTCGAGGAAAAGCCTCAGTGAGTGGATCCGCCTGGATGTTTCTTTCTTTGTCTCTCTATATCTCAAGTTCGCGGAGAAAACCATCTCCTGAAATGAGCAATACCTGTCTTGGAATGTCTGGATGTCTGATGGGACCTAGTTCATAAATGAACTCCAAATCCAAACTTCTTAGACTGTATCGTCAACTGAACTTAATCAGTATCCTGCGCCATGCCTCCCTCAGTATCTGCCTTGGATCACCTGTCCAAAATACTGCCCCTCGTCAGAGGGAAACTATAACTCTGACAACCTCCTTGTCGTCCATGTCACCTTGGAAGCCTGGAATGATAATTGTCTCCAAAAAGAGGCTGTCGTTATCACATCCGTAGAACATCAACTTATGTTCTAAAACTGCTTCCGACTGTTTCTCCAGGATTGGATTAATATCAACTTATTGCATCTACTGCAAGAACAACATCTGGTGTGGTACTTGACATCTCATGATTGACTCAATTGCCTAAGCAAGTGATCTGTCAATCATGCGTATCCCTCTCCCCTTTAGTCTGTAAGACACCTTTAGAGAGGGTGACTCCATTACCTGCAGGTGTACTACCGTGCCAGGAGTCGTCCATTCTAAATACTCATAGAATGCTGTCAAGGTACCCAGATTAGGAAACCACCCAAATCTAGATCTAAAACCATAGATCTAGTAACCAGAATGTCTGATATAATATCCAAGTCCTGTGTGGAGAAAACGCTGTGTGACAACCAAAATATAACCGATCGTAGTATAGGAATATCACTTCCTACTCTGTGTATGTCATCAAATACCAGGACATCACACCCTACTGCCTTCTTAATAGATCCATCCCCTATTCTGATGACGTCAAACCTATGACTGTCACATCAGAAATAGATGATCTATCTCCGCTACATCTTCTTTAGTCTATAAATAGACATAAGCCTGATGTCCACCAATGCTCCCGCTGCTCCCACTGACTACGACAACCCTCTGGCAGAGTCATATAGACGTGCACTTCTAAAGCTAGTTTAGAACGACGCTATACTCATCCTCCTGCCGGGTCTCGCAGCCTGGAACAACAACAATGGCAAGTGTGGGTAAACAAGAACTTCCCTGTCACCGTCCTTGAGGCTACCGGAGTACCTCTCGGGTGCCTGAAGTTACCCACCTTATCTGCGGAGTGGCCAATGGAATGTCAAATCAGATTGAATCTTTAGGTTCCTTATCAAATCTTCAGTAATCGTTTGCGGTTCTGGAATCGCTTCCAGTTCTACCATACTCCCACTACTGTTTTCTGAAAAATAACCATTTCTTTTTAAAATGTGGCGAGTTAAGAACAATATCACTATTGATCTTCCAGATGGTAGAAAGTCAACCCTCGTCATAGCCTGGGTCAACCCACAAACAGCCATTACAGAAACGTGCCTTGAGTTGTCCAGTGTCTGGTTTTAATCATAAGCCGGACAACTCCCCGTACCTTAACATCGTTAAGGTATGAACTGTTCTATATCCAATATAGAACCAGAGGCACTGATTTAAATGAACCAGATTCAAATCATGCAGCTATCTCCAGTGCATATCAACTAAATGGAAGAGAGGCCGATCAGCGTTACTCAACTTAGGAATGCTTCCAATTATGAGTAACCTGAAAGAGAAGCAAGTTCTCATTACTATCAACTGAATACCATACACAAGTATCTACATCTTCGATCACCTTGAAGAATCCCGATACTTGCAATACCTGGTTCTCTACTCTATTCTTATACCAATAACTCCTCAAAACTCAGACCCTGTGTTTCTACGAAACACATGTCTAAGAATTAGAGTAGTTAAAAGTAAACAGAATATAGTATGAGGACCAACCCCACTGTCTTAATGGACACTGGACAATATACAATACTCTGTATAAGTCCGCTGAGTCTAGCAACTCTTTCACTGTGTGTCGTAGGTTGAAAACTGTACTTATGGTTAAGAAGAATTACACTGCTGTTTAATGCTCCTTACCTAACCATCCACTGATATAGGTAAATGTCATAGACATAATTCCAAAAGGTATATCTCACTCTATAAAAATAGACGTACATATATATCAATTTGAAATTGGTGCATAACAACGGATATTCAAAACCAAATATTTGCCAACCGGGAAACAGCCCAGGTGATCTCCTCAAATATCACCGATTACTACGAATCCCGATATAATGAGGATGATCACCCTATTCCCAATAACTTACTCCTACTCATCATCTGTAAAACCATACAGATGTGAGAATCAAACCTGGTAAATACATACACTAGAGCAAGTGTCTAATCGGGAAATCAGTTTTCTTTTAACAGTACACAGTTGAACTGAAACATTGAAATGTTTCGATAGGGTATCCTGGTATTCCTAGTAATGCCTCTACCATTATCCAGATTCACAACTGTAACCGTATATCTCTTTGCCATCTGTCCAAATCCCTTTATATGTCTTTAGTCATTACCTTCTGCACACCCCTTAGGCCAAATGGTTTTCTTCCTTCCCTACCGTTCGGCACCAGCCTATGGTTTGGAAGAAGACTATCCAATAAGCATAATGGGTGTACTGTCCTAATCCTAGGAGCACTCGCAATGCGAGAGAAGATGAAGATAAAAGACAACCGAATAAACCTTATTCCTATTTCTCCTGGACCAGAATCCATCCCCGAACTGGAACAAGTTCCTTTCGAATTCGTATATAACCATCCGATGGAGTATCCAAATAAACTGTGGGATCTTCGTAGTGATACGGAGTGTCCTGGAGAAATACAAAGGTGATTTAGGATTGGCGAAGAAATACTTGGTTCGGTCGTGAATAGCAGTCGCAATTTACTTTGCCCTCTTACTAATCCCTTGCTTTGTCTTAACTTAATACCTTCTGTACACCATCGTTATGCTAATTGGTTTTCTTCATTCCCCACCGTTCGGCACCTACCCAAGGTTTGGAAGAAGACTATCCAATTTGCGTAATAGGTGTACTATCTCCTAAACCAAGGAGTACTCGCAATGAGAGAGAGTGAAAAGAAAAGACAACTGAATAGTCCTATTCGTTTTCTCCAGAACCGGAAACCATCCTCGAATAAATTCCTTCGAGTTCGTATCTAACCATACGATGGTTTTGTCCAATGGAAGTGGACGTTCGTAGTAATACGGGGTGTCCTGGAGAAAAGGGTAAAAGTAGGAATGGCAATGAGGTTAGCGACTCTGACAATCCAAAAGCCAGTGTTAAGAAGGTTCGGTCAACTTGGTCACTGAGTCATAGTCCAGGGTCGGGTCAATGGTCGCTGCCAAAGAGAGAGAGAAAAGAAACACTCAGCGTGCACTCTAACCTAGATCAGAATGGTTATCAATTTATCTAATCTGGAAACCTCCCACTGTACCGTCAAATTCTCCTCCAAACCTGAAAGAAGAATTAGTCGGGATCACCCGAGGAGTAAACCAACTCATCAGTGGGAATCGGGATCCAACTATCATCGCATGATAACTTGACGGAATCCACTCAAGTCACCACACTCCAGAAGGTATGCGCATGCATGGCAAGTTTCAGTTCTTTTGAAACTCCCGATCTGATTTTTACCCCAAGCGGTTTATGACCTTGACTAGGTCAACAAACCATAAACCGCCAGTCAAGTTCAACCCGTCATTTTTCTGGATTGCATTAAACCCACCCGTACGTGCCCTTGACTAGGTCAACAAGGCCGCACGACTGTCTTAACCAATCCCACTTATGCAACAAACAAGTACTACTTAGCTACCGAACACTACGTCTTGACTAGGTCAACAAACGCAGCACGAATACCAAATAATACCTGTAGGAAATGACGGAGGGCTACGAATGGTTTTTGGCGAAAAACCTTTAACGTAATGAACTTGATATCGTTGAAGGAACTGCATAGCCTTTTATAAAAATATAGTGACGAAAACCTTCGCTAAAGAGGTCACTCCCGGTGAAGGGATCTCGGCTCTTTCCCCGTAGAATGAGGTGCAGGATATTCCAACTGAATTCCACGATGCAAAGCAAAAGTAATCGGCTATAGTGAAGTTAATGCCCTGACGCAAACTTCTGTCCAAGGGGTCACTCTCGGTGAAGGGATCTCCGCCCTTGCCTCGTCGACTGAGGAGCAGGATATTCCAAATGAATACCACGATGCAAAACAAAAGTGAACGTCCTTGCAATAACAGCTTTTTGAAAAGTGTTCCAACAACATCAGAATAGGTTTGTTTATCTTGCATTGATCCGAATCAACGCAGTCCCATCAATTGATCACACCACAAAGAACGAAAATATAGTGACGTACGTATATGCCATCCGCATTCGCCACTGGGTCCCGTCATCACCCGTTAGGTTAGCTAACTAACGGCAGAGCGGGGACTGGACTAGCACGGATGAAAAACATATACAACATCTACTAATATATATACCAATATATAGTATTTCGCTCAAGGCGTGAATAAAATGCAACATCACAGAAATGTACAGCATCACAGAACAATACAGATATCTGGAAGCCCCGGGTTTCACAGAGCCGCTGCTGAAACCCGACGTTCCCCTGGTCGTGTGGATAGCCTGTGCAATGAAATCCTAGACCCCTACGGGCGCGGCAAGTCACCCGCCAAAACCTGAAGCGAGGCAGCCCCCTTCAGCACCGTGAATGGACCACCCAGCACTTCACGGAATCCGGTAACTTGGGCACCCCTCCTGGGTCAACCTGTACCCCCTATGAGTGCGGCGAATAGCCCGCCAATTCCAGACTGAAGCCCCCTCCGTCTCAATGCCCTGAGATGCGGGCCCGTTGCCCTCTAGAACCCGGCTATCCGTGCACCCCTCCATGGGGTAACCCTAGTACAGAAAGTAAAATATACATACACCGGGTACATCGACCGCAACCAGGTCGTGCCCCAAAAGAATAATACAAACAGGAAGTGACGGCAGTCCACATGTCGGACGCTCGCCCCGCAATATCAAATGTACATATAAAACAAAACTGTACTAGCATTGCATCCAGGCTATCCCCCAAGACCGATCCGCAACATCACAGCATAAACACAGAACATCAACGTGAAAATCACGTTCGCAAATCCGTCTAACCAGGCTATAGCAGTTAGACAGGATTTACCGATCAAGTGATATTCACGGTCGCAGATATAATGTAAATACTGTGAAATAATGTGTTTAAAATATCCGATCGATCAAAAATTAACAAGTGGGCCCCCAAGTAATACTGTAGCACTCACAGAAATTCTGGGCCCAATTTTAATATTCCAAAACCCCTATTTTTAGCCCACAAGCCCACTGCAAAAAAATGATGACATGATCCCTCATTCATGCGGCGGATCCGCGGCCTCCAGAGTGGTAATGGCCGCGCTTCCGCGGTCGTACGGAGGGATCATGTTGTTGAATTTTCCTAGTGTTCTTAGAACTCCCTGCACATCATTCTGAGACAACCTGAAAAATTTTTCGAGACCAAAAAATTTCAACAGAAAACTGATGTGAACAAAATGCAAGTTTTAGGAATTTTGGTCGATCGGAAATGCAAAACACATTAGAACAAGCTAGGCAAGGTTAATGGCGTGGCTCTGATACCATGTTGCGCCACGCCAGCTCCCCGGCCGTCTATCCGAGGCCAAAATGCGGAATCAAAAATTTTCCTTACATGGAAACTGGCGCTACCGCGGACAATATACCCGGATCGTAACCATTAACCGATACTAGCTAACAAGAGAAAGGGTGAGAGATATACCGAGTGATCCGAGTCCTCCGGTCTTCTCGTCGTCGCCCCGATCTCCCGCGGAAACTCCGGTCGTCGCCTCCTTGCCGGAAGGGCACCACATCGTCTGCATCTTTTACGGGCTCCCACCTCAATACCGAGGCAACTCGGGCACGAAGCTGGCTAGTCGACGTGCCCAAGGTTTGCTGTAGAAAGTGTATAGGCTATGTCTCACTTGGGTTTTGTTGCCTTGATGGAGGGATCGAAGGAATGAACTTTGGAGTGATGTGAGAAATTTAGTAGCAAGAAGAATGAGATGAAAAATGAATTCCTCATACAAAAATGAACCCTCTCATTTTCTCTCCCATTCACAAAGTGGCCGGCCCCCTCAAATGAGAATGGTGGAGAGATATCAAGAGGGAGGTGAGTGTAGGAGAAAAAAAAGAGGTGACCACATCCAAACAACAACCATGCTTATCACTCCATACCCTTTCAAATCTCATTAATGCAAAAATCATCATGAAAAAGCAAGGATGGTTAATCTATCATAATGAATACATTTGCAAGAAAACCCCCTCCACAAAAGTAATTTGCAAAACTGCAAATTACCCCCTCCATCGGAAAAGTCCGGCCGGGAAAGAACAAAGGAAAACCGGCCGGAATGGAATGCAAACTGGCAACTCCAGAAAACTGGTCCCGTAATAAATTACAGGAAAAACCCCGATACTGTGCATACACACCCGCATCTGTATTCCGACCGGATACAAATGCAATGAGACAAAATCTACACAGTACTAAACTAGGACCGGCTTAAACCAAAGCCGGCTAGTAATATCCGTTCGATCCTAATCCGTGCAATACCGCACGTATCGGATCGAACCCTGCCATATATCCATACGGCCACTAGTACAAACCGTCCGATCCTGATCCGTGCAATACCGCACGTATCTGATCGGACCCTGCCATATCTCCATACGGCCTCTACAGCGTTTCGCCCGAAAGCTTGAGTAACTGAAAGTGTGGTGGACTCTAAAGACTCGTCAATACTATGGCTGTGGATTTAACCACTAGCACGTCAGAGGTATAAGCCAATACGTAACGAGCCACCAGCTATTGACCAAAAGGGACGTCGATGAGCGAACTCATCCTGACACCCTACTGAGCCTGTCAGTGACAATATCCGTACAGTCCGGTCCGTTCGTCTATGAGCATCGCATGGCGGGCCTAGGGGGTTGGTAAAAGTCAGACCCCCAAAGGCGGTACAAGTCGTGTCGGAGTGAAGCCCAGAACACCCTGAGATACTACTGGAATACCTACCAGTAAATCTCCTGCCTCGGCCGAGGGCTTTGTGTAATGGCTCTCCTAGACACAGCGCGACCTCACCCCCAATACCGGGAGAGACGAACCCCTGCAGATCCGCTCACTGCCTCCATGTGGCTCGGGACTGTACCCAACTAAAACCTGTTTGCACGACTACTTTGAGCCGTGGTAGGGTAGTAATCAAAGCACAGTGGGAACTCACACGAGACAAATGACGATCTCAGGTCGATGAACTAACCTGTACACATGTCACCAGGGAACTGCTATCTGACGTCTGGTATAATCCCAACTAGCAGGTTCTCGGCGAGTCCTGTCTGGTGTACTCATAACCCAATGAGCACCTGTATACATCTTAGGTGAACCAACTGACACCAGTGGCTTGTGAGACCGGCCACCGCCCCTCGTCGGGGTCTCGACTGTATACACTAGTCTACTAATGGAGTATCGATGCCCAGTCTCGAAACTACCACGACTAGGGACCTTTTAAGGATGTGCTTATAGACCCCAGCTCCCACGTATATGATCGCCATCATACTGCTGGTCGTCAAGCAAGAATCCTAGGGGCTCTATTAACGTGTAATAGCGACCTGTAAGGTCACCTGAAACAGTACACGATGATAAAGGTAAACCAGATAGCATACTATCATCTCGAGTAAGACTGTCGTCCCGGGATAGGTCCTCCCTCAATCATTGCAATCACGTGCCTGTGATCCAATAATTGACTATGAGGGCACTATCTCCAACAGATGCCCTGTCTCGAAACTCCCACGACTAAGGACCTTTTAAGGATGTGCTTATAGACCCCAGCTCCCACGTATATGATCGCCCTCATACTGCTGGCAGTCAAGCAAGAATCCTAGGGGCTTTATCAACGTGTAATAGCGACCTGTAAGGTCACCTTAGGCAGTACACGATGATAAAGATAAACCAGATAGCATACTATCATTATGAGTAAGACTGTCCTACCGGTATAGGTCCTCACTCAATCATTTCAATCACGTGCCTGTGATCCAATAATTGACTCTGAGGGCACTATCTCCAACAGTATTCTCCATCTACCACTGTTGTATATAACTTAGAAACGACTTGTGAGGATTCAGTGTGTATTATTTTAGTGACTTTGGGTGCCGTGCTCGTGGGAGCCGGTTATGCTGGAAAGTTAATTCTTCTTACTGTTTCCTTTTATATTATTCGCTTCGGCGTCGTATTTATATCTTGTGATGGTTGTCTCCGCCGTTGGGCGTGACTTTGCTCCCGTTTGGGATACTTTATATAATATATGTGTTGTACCCGTTTTCGGGGCTAGTTTTACAAAGGGGGTGCTGCCGAAATTTTCAAGAAAGAAAACCAGAGTTATAGATTTTTCTTCAAATTTTTCAAAATGTTAAAACTGTGTTTTTCTCCATTGATCCAGATTTGGGTGGTTTAGATTTCTGGGTTTCGGCTTACTTGAGTTGCGTACACCTGTTGACGTTACGTAGTTTAAGTGCCGGTTACGGGCCAAACTTGGGTCGTGACAAAGTTGGTATCAGAGCGTTAGGTTTTACCTTTCGGAGTATAGGATGACCTTGGAATGATGGAGTAGGTAGCTTAAGCAGAGTGACGTAGCGTGTGTATGTTCCGCGATATACTTATGACACGATACTCCGCCTAAGTGACCTTAGGACTTATTGATTGATATTCTTCCGTGATGATATACATCTTTGTGGTTCGATTTCCATTTCCTTATCGAATATTGTTTCAATTTCCAGCCCATATGCCACTGAAGACTACGAGGGCACAGAGAGCGGCCGCGAGGGCCGAGGTCAGAGTTGACTCGTCTGATGCGAGGACTGACCAGGGCGGTACGCCTGTTGTACCGGAGCACATAGCTATGATTGGAGCTGGTATGCAGGATCTGCGCCGGATTGTGGGGACTTTGGTAGAGACCATCCGAGCACAGGGGCCGGCAGTTGTTCCACCAGTTGCGGGGACCACGATGGTACCTAAAGTTCTGGTAGTCGCAGTTGCAGCTCCGGAGGTTATTGCTGTGTCGCTGACAGATTTTATGAAGCTAAGGCCACCGGTGTTTACTGGCACAGATGTTACTGAGGATCCGCAGTCGTTCATCGACCGGATGGCCAGGATTTGTCGCTCACTCCGATGTTCCGATGAGAGATGGGTAGAGTTTGCGAGTTTCCGGCTGGAGGGTCTGGCCCAGAAGTGGTGTGATTCCTTGGAGAGGGGAAGAGCCGCTGGTCTTGCTCCTAAGACCTGGGCTGTGTTTGTGACGGTGTTTCTCATCCATTTTCTTCCACAGAGCGTCAGGGATGCGCGAGCGCGCAAATTTGAGTCGTTACGTCAGACTCCAAGGATGACGGTATTTGAGTATGACGTGTTGTTTACCGAGCTGTCAGTGTATGCTCCGTATCTGGTGGCGACTGAGGAGATGAGGGTGAAGAGGTTTGTTCGAGGTCTGCTTAACCAGTTGTTCCTAGCCATCAGCATTCAGCATTGCGACAAGTATGCGGCAACTGTCAATGCATCTCTTTTGGTGGAGGAGCGTCTAGCTGAGTCATCGGTGGTTCCGGAACCGAAGAGGACTCGTACTGATGTACCAGCACGGAGACAGAGGTTTGCACGTCGAGGCAGAGTTCCTTTAGACTCGGGGAGTGGCAGAGACGTGGGACGTGGCCAGTTATTCAGTTCTTATTCCCAGGAGGGCCAGCGACCGTATCATGGATGCTTCGGGTGTGGCAGTCTATATCATCTTGTTCGGGATTATACCGTGGTGCGTCAGAGAGGGCCAGCAGTACCCCAGGTTACCTTACCACCTTCTCCGTCTTAGAGAGCATTGCCTCTTATTCCTGTTGTTGCGCCGCGTCAGACTCCTGCTCAGAGAGGTCGTGATCGCGGTGGTTTTGTGTTGAGAGGACGAGGTGGTAGAGGCAGGGGACAGCCAGTAGCCGGTAGGGGACAGGCTACGGTTTTTGCCATAACTCACCAGGACGCTCAGGCGTCCAATGCTGTGGTTTCAGGTACCCTTTCTGTTTGTTCTTATGATGCACATGTTCTTTTTTATCCGGGATCTACGCATTCGTATGTTTCTACGCACTTCGTGCCGAGGTTAGGCCGAGAGTCGTGTTTGCTGGATCAACCACTTGTCGTGACTACTCCGGTGGGAGAGTCGTTTATTGCGCGACATGTATTTCGATCGTGTGCTGTCCGTTTAGGAGACAGAGATCTGTCCGTCGACTTGATCCTTCTTGAGATGTTGGACTTCGACGTTCTGTTGGGCATGGACTGGCTAGCTACTTGCTATGCGTCCGTGGACTGCCGTGAGAAGACAGTTAGATTTTGTTTTCCCGGCGAGTCAGTGTTTGTTGTGTAGGGGGACCGTGGTGCCGCCCCTCACAGTTTGATTTCTGTTATGTGCGCTAGTCTACTTTTGAGGAGGGGATGTCGGGGATTCTTGGCTTACATTCATGATACTGGGGCCACAGTAGAGTTGTTGGACCAAGTTTCTACCGTGTGAGAGTTTCCCGATGAGCTACCTGGGTTGCCGCCAGAGCGCGATATTGAGTTCTGCATTGATCTGATTCCTGTCACGAAGCTTATTTCTATACAGCCTTATCGGATGGCTCCGGCAGAGCTTAGAGAGCTTAGAGAGCTTAAAGATCAATTGCAAGAGTTGCTTGATTTGGGACTTGTGTGTCCGAGTGTTTCGCCGTGGGGAGCTCCTGTTCTGTTCGTCAAGAAGAAGGACGGCAGTTTGAGGTTATGTGTGGATTATCGTCAGTTGAACCGAGTTATGGTACGGAACAGGTATCCTTTACCCCGCATTGACGATTTATTAGATCAGCCCCATGGTGCGAAACATTTTACAAAGATTGATTTGCGTTCGGGTTATCATCAGTTGCAGGTTCGGAATGATGACATTCCGAAGACTGCTTTTCGTACGCGCTATAGGCATTATGAGTTTTTGGTGATGTCGTTCAGACTCACCAATGCGCCAGCAGCGTTCATGGATCTGATGAACCGAATTTTCAGGCCAATCCTCGACCAGTTTATTATAGTGTTTATTGATGACATACTGGTCTACTCTAGGAGTCGTGAGGAGCATGAGCAGCACTTAAAGATTACTTTGCAGATATTGAGAGAGCACCAGCTGTATGCTAAATTCTCAAAGTGCGCTTTTTTGCTTGATAGAGTTGACTTCCTGGGTCATGTCGTGACTGGTGATGGTATTCTTGTGGACCTGAGGAAGATCGAGGCTGTACAGCTTTGGCCCAGACCTGTATCGGTGACTGAGGTCCACAGCTTTTTGGGCTTAGCTGGTTATTATCACCGTTTTGTGCAGGATTTCTCGAGTATAGCTGCACCGCTGACGGGACTGACCCGAAAGGGAGTTCATTTTCTTTGGACTGATGCGTGCGAGCAGAGTTTTCAGCAGTTAAAGACTCGGTTGACGACAGCACCAGTTCTTTCTTTACCTTCTGGATCGGGATGCTATGTTGTTTATTGTGATGCTTCTGGAGTGGGGCTCGGCTGTGTTTTGATACAGCATGATAGGGTGATTGCGGATGCTGTTGAAGATAGTGCCCTCAGAGTCAATTGTTGGATCACAGGCACGTGATTGCAATGATTGAGGGAGGACCTGTCCCAGTAGGACAGTCTTACTCGAGATGATAGTATGCTATCTGGTTTATCTTTATCATCGTGTACTGCTTTAGGTGACCTGACATGTCGCTATTACACGTTGATAGAGCCCCTAGGATTCTTGCTTGACCACCAGCAGTATGAGGGAGATCATATAAGTGGGAGCTGGTAGTCTATAAGCACATCCTTAAATGGTCCCTAGTCGTGGGAGTTTCGAGACAGGGCATCGATACTCCAGAGTAGACTAGTGTATACAGTCGAGACCCCGACGAGGGGCGGTGGCCGCTCTCACAAGCCACTGGTGTCAGTTGGTTCACCTAAGATGTATACAGGTGCTCATTGGGTTATGAGTACACCGGACAGGACTCGCCGGGAACATGCTAGTTGGTCTTATACCTGACGTCAGATAGCAGTTCCCTGGTGACATGTGTACAGGTTAGTTCATCGACCAGGGGATCGTCATTTGTCTCGTGTGAGTTCCCACTGTACTTTGATTACTACCCTACCACGCTCAAAGGAGACGTGCAAACAGGTTTTAGTTGGGTACAGTCCCGAGCCACATGGAGGCAGTGAGCGGATCTTCAGGGGTTCGTCTCTCCCGGTATTGGGGGTGAGGTCGCACTGTGTCTAGGAGAGCCATTATACGAAGCCCTCGGCCGAGGCAGGAGATTTACTGGTAGGTATTCCAGTAGTATCTCAGGGTGTTCTGGGCTGCACTCCGACACGACTTGTATCGCTTTTGGGGGTCTGACTTTTACCAACCCCCTAGGCCCGCCATGCGATGCTCATAGACGAACGGACCGGACTGTACGGATATTGTCACTGACAGGCTCAGTAGGGTGTCAGGATGAGTTCGCTCATCGACATCCCTTTTGGTCAATACCTGGTAGCCCGTTACGTATTGGCTTATACCTCTGACGTGCTAGTGGTTAAATCCGCAACCAAGGTGTTGACGAGTCTTTAGAGTCCCCCACATTCAGTTGCTCAAGTTTTCGGGTGAAACGCTGTAGAGGCCGTATGGAGATTTGGCAGGGTTCGATCAGATACGTGCGGTATTGAACGGATCGGGATCGGACGGATAATACTAGCCGGCTTTCGTTTAAGCCGGATGCTAGTATAGTACAGTGCAGATTTTGTCTCATTGCATTTGTATTTCGGTCGGAATACAAATGCGGGTGTGTATGCACAGTATCGGGGTTTTTCTGTAATTTATTACGGGAGCAGTTTTCTGGAGTTGCCAGTTTGCTTTCCGTTTCGACCATTTTCATTTGTATCTTTCAATGGCCGAAGATTGGTGGAGGAGGGCTTATTTGCATTTGTGCAAATAAGCATTTGTGGAGGGGGTCTTTGCATATTGTTGTGTCATGATCACTTAACTTTCTTTAGTCATCATGGCTAGTCTTGTAGTGTCATGATGGCATGACTTTTTGGTGATGATGATGGATTATGATGGTTGTATGAGTGTTGGATTTACTTGTAATCATTTCTTGATATCATGACCTTTCTCTCTCTCCCTTGCATTATGGTTGTGGTTCTATCATCCATTGATCCCTCCCTCACTCACTCACTCTCTTGCCAAGAAGAGGCCGGCCACTTGAAGGTGGGGGCTGTCCCAAATTTTCATGGGGGGGTTTTGGTCTCATTTGCTTGCAAAATCCCCAAGTTCCCTCTCCAAAAGGTTCACTTCATTACCTCCACCATATGGCAATTCCACGAACCCCAAAAGAGACACAAGTTCTACACTACATTCTACAGCAAACCTTGGGCATGTCGGCTCGCCAACTTCGTGCCCGAGTTGCCTCAGTATAGAGGTGGGAGCCCGTAAAAGAAGCCGGCGACATGGCACCCTTCCGGCGACGAAGTGGAGACTGGAGATTCCGCGGGAGATCGGGACGACGACGAGAAGACTGGAGGACACGGATCACTCGGTATATCTCTCTTCCCATCTTATTGTTAGCTAGGACTAGTTAATGGTACGATCCGGGTTTTTAGTGCGCGGTGGTGCCGGTTCAAGAAAAATTAAAGTTAACCATCGCTTCTGCTTTTGTCCTCGGGATGGAGGCCGGGGCGCCGCCGTGCACTTACAGTGGTATCAGAGCATCGCCATTAACTTAGTTTAGCTTTGTATAATGTGTTTTATATTTCCGATCGAACAATTTTCCAAAAACCGTATTTTTCTTCACATCAGTTTCTGTCGAAATTTTTTGAAGTCCAAAATTTTTCAGGTTGTTTCAGAATGATGTGTAGGACAATTTAAGAGTTCTGGGAAAATTTGGTCTCATGAACAGTCTAAACGACCGCGGAACCGCGGCCAAACCCATGCTTGGGCCGCGGTTCCGCCGCGACTTGAACTGATCAGTGTACCAAAATTTTCCAGAAAGCTCCAGGGTTGAAAATATGGGTTTTGGAATATTAATTTTGGGCCCAGAATTTCTTGATGTGCTACAGTAGTACTTGGGGCCCACTTGTTAAAATTTAATCGATCGGATCTTTTAAACACATTAGTTCACAGTATTTACATTATATCTGCGACCGTGAATGTCACTTGATCGGTAAATCCTGTCTAACTGCTATAGCCCGGTTAGACGGATTTGCGAACGTGATTTTCACGTTGATGTTCTGTGTATTGCTGTGATGTTGCGGATCGGTCGTGGGGGATAGCCTGGATGCAATACTAGTACAGTTTTGTTGTATTATGTACATTTGATATTGAGGGGCGAGCGTCCGACATGTGGACTGCCGTCACTGCCTGTTTGTATTATTATTTTGGGGCACGGCCAGGTTGCGGTCGATGTACCCGTTGTATGTATATTTTACTTTCTGTACTAGGATTACCCCAAGGTGGGGTGCACGGATAGCCGGATTCTAGAAGGAAACAAGCCCACATCTCATGGCATTGAGACGGAGGGGGCTTCACTCTAGGATTTGCGGGCTATTCGCCGCATTCGTAGGGGGTACAGGTTGACCCAGGAGGGGTGCCTAAGTTACCGGATTCTGTGAAGTGCTGGGTGGTCCATTCTGTTAGTGTATATGCCCTAGAGGCCATTACTGTATCATACTAGTTTGTATATTACTTAATGGATGCTTGGGATATTCACCTTGTATATACAATCTTGCTCAAAATAGTAGTATGCTACTTGGTTTGTTTCTACTTCAATGTGTACTTGTGTTTATTTCAGTATATCACTTATACGCATTAGTGGAGCCCTTAGGATCTTTGCTTGATTACCAGCGTTGTGATGGCAGTCACACTAGTGGGGGCTGGGTAATCTATAAGCACATCCTTATACAGGTCCCTAGTCGCAGGACTATCGAGACAGGGCATCGATACTCCGGAGTAGACTAGCGTATGCGCTTCTCATCCCAGTGTGGGAGATGGTCTGTCCCACAGCCATCAGTACGTCGTACTGGAGATAGTATACGGGTGCTCGTTGGGTTACGAGTACACTGGACAGGACTCGTCGGGAACTGACAGGTTGGTATTATACCTATCGTCAGTTATCAGTTCCCAGGTGACATGAGTACAGCTTAGTCCGCTGACTTGACACTGGCACTTCGCCTCAAGTGTGTTCCCACTGCACTTTGATCACTACCCTACCACGGCTCAAAGGAGTCGTGCAAACGGGTGGTGGTTGGGTGCAGTCCCGAAGCACTTGGAGGCAGTGACGGTTAGACAGGATTCGTCTCTCCCGGTATTGGGGGTTGACATCGCGCTGTGTCTAGGAGAGCCATTACACGAGTAGTCCCTGGCCAGGGCAAACGAGATATACTGGTAGGTTTCCAGTGTTATCTCAGGGTGTTTTGGGCTTCGCTCCGGCACGACTTGTACCGCTATTGGGGGACTGACGATTACCACACACTAGGCCCGCCATGCGATGTATCAGACGAACAGACCGGACTGTACGGAGACTGTCACATTCAGACTCAGTAGGAGTTCAGATGGGGTTTCACCTCGTCAGCCTTCTTGTCGACATCTACCTGGGGACCGTTATGCACAGCTAGTGCCGCTTGCGGTCTGTGGTTAAACCCACTGCCAGCGTAGTGTCGAGTCTTTAGAGTCCCACACAGAGGGTATTCGCCTCTGGGCAAAACAGAGTAGAGGTCGCATGGTTTTGCGACAGGGTTCGTTCTCATCCGCGCACTTGTGCACGTTTGGAGTCCGGACGGATTATACTGGCAGGCTCTGGTTTGAGCCAGATACTGGTATGTGTTTTGGGGGTTGCTTTTATATCTTGGTATTCTTGTTTTTCGGAACGAGAATGCAGGTGTGTATGCACAGTTGCTTGAGGAGGAGAATGAGGTTTTTCATTAGGGTTTCGGAACGGGTGCGTATGCACAGTTGACAGTCTTCTTTTTCCAAACCCTAATGGATTTATTTATTATCTATTAATAATAATAATTAAATGAGAATTATGTTATGGTTGTTCTTTGTTGACTTGTTGACCTTGGTTGACTTGTTGACCATTGACCACTTTCATGCCTTCAAAAGTCTTCCTTGATTTATGCTTACATTTTTAAATGAAGCATGGTTGTGGTCATTCCAAACACTACCATCAACTATTCTCATTTTCAATTATTATCATTTAGATAATATTATTCTTTTGCATTATGGTTGCAAGAAGAGAAATTAATAGCTCAATCTATCATTCTCATTCTCTCTCCTCTCTTCATCTTCTTCTTCCTCTAGTAAAGAGAAACCCTCTCATGAGTTGAGAATCCTTCTCTTTTAAAAGGAAAGCAAACCCTAGTCACTCTCTACTCACCCTAGGATCAAAGGATTAGCAAACCGGAGATTCTAGTTCACTCCAAGTCCGAGAAAGAGCCCAAGGTCGAACCCTCGAGGTGGATCCATCTTCGACGGAAGAAGGCGACAAAAGAGAACCATCAACCTCTACAAGATTTCAAGAAGAAGGAGTTCAAGTTTAGGTATAACCCTCATCCGAGTAGCTAACTCCTTTTAGCGTATTTGCTAGTTTAGTTTAGACACGATCCCGACCTTGTTTAGTCCATGTTGCTTCTTGCACTAAAAATTTGATTTTTATACCGTTTCCGCCTCCCCGTAAGAACCGGGGGTCGCAATATGGACTTACAGTGGTATCAGAGCCTAACTAAACTTAAACTAGCTAGGTAGTGAAGTGTAACGAAGTTCGGAACCGAAAAAAAAAAATCACAAAACCGGATAATTTCAAAACCTGAGTTTCTGTTGAAAATTTTTTGGCTCAAAATGAAAAAATTTATACATGTAAATTCGGCTCAGGCTTTTCTGTGAACACCCAAGAAAAACGATACAGTAACTCGTCTAAGTCGCCGCGCTTCCGCCGCGTAAGGTAAGCATCCGCCGCGGAACCGCCGCTACTTGTCGTCTTCTGTGCATCGTTTTTCGTGCAGTGTGTGTCTGTGTTGGTTTTGGGATTTTTAAAATATATTATATGTGCCCAGATTTTCCAGAAAAGAAATTTCCTTTTGGGGTCCTATAATTCCGTATTTTTTTTCCGAACTTCACTACACTTTGACTATGATGGTTATATCTGTGATGTTTGCTTGTATTGAACGTCGGCTAATCGCTATAAGACGATTAGTCGGGGTTATACAAGATCTGTAATGTGCTGGAATGTGTATATAAATATGTTGGATTGTCGCGGGTGAATAGCCGGGGGTTGTGAGACGAGAGTTTTCTTTTCTTGCAATTCATTGTAAATGTAAATTGATGTAATTATATTATTTGTTTGGCCGCACAACCGGGTCGGGGTTGTAGCCGTCATTGTATAATTCTTTTTACTGTTTTTGCTCCTAGGATAGACCCATGGAGGGGTGCACAAACTACCGAGGACTTGGCGGGTAGTTTGCCGCACCCGTAGGGGTCTTGGGTGGGGATTTGGCTATTCACCGCGACCGTGTTATCTGTTTTTGTTACAGGCTCGTACAAATTACAGATTGCTAGTATATCCAATGTATTTATCTGTGATCTGAAATGTCTATCATTGCTTTCTATTTAGGCGTTGCTTATGTTTTACAGACGCGCTAGCCCAGCCCCCGCTCTGTCGTTAGTTAAGTAACCTAACGGGTAATGACGGGGCCCCGTGGCGAATGCGAATGGCATAAGCGTACGTCATATTTTGGTTGTTTTCTGCAATGGTAGGATTAAATGATGGGACGCATTAAAAGTACTAATGCAAGAATATCACGCATTAAAAGAACTAATGCAAGATAATAAACCAAGTTTAAGTCGATGGAACACTTTCGAAAAACCACTCGGTTCTTTTCAAAACTAACTTTTAAATGCGGAGATTGAGCCACTCCTTCTAAAAGCTATCTCGTTCCATCGATTAAATCAAGTTCACTACGTTCACGGTTTCGCCAAAACCATTCGTAGCCCTCCGTCGTTTCGTATGAATATTCAATAGTATTCAAGCTGTGTTTGTTGACCTTCGTCAAGGCATAGTGATTGGTAGCTATTGGGTGTTCATATGTAGCATAGATAGATGCGTTGGTTTGGGACACTCGCATTACCTGGTTGACCTTCGTCAAGGGTATATACGGGTGGATTCAAATTAACCTGGATAATGACGGGCAGAACTTGACATGTGACTTATGATTTGTTGACCTTCGTCAAGGTCATAAGAGCATGGGGCAAAAATCCACATCGGGAGTTTCATAAGTACTGAAACTTGCTAGATTTGCATACCATTTGGAGTGTGGTGATTCTGGTAGGATTCCTTCAGTTTCGTCACGCGATGATATTTGGATCCCGATCCTACTGTGAGTATATGCTACTCCTCGGGAAATTTCTCACTTAACGATCAATGCTATAAACCTAGTAGGTGCCTAGAAAGGTGTTAGCGGGGTTACGCCCCCAGGGAAAAGAGGTTCTTTAATTAAGGAACTTCGCGAAAGCGTTGGAAAACCTCCCTCGAAGTACCGACACCAGCCTGGCTGAACGGTTAAGCAAGTATTGTACGGTGGGATTGATCCTGACTAATTCTTCCTTTATGGTTTGAGGAGGGATTCGAGAAACAGTGGGAGCCATCCTGTTTAGACAAACTAAAAACCACTCTAAACTTGCAAGAGCATCATGCTGAGTGTTTCTTCTTCTCTCTCCTAATTGCAGCGACCAATCAACATGACTGGACTTAAGTTACTCCTAGATAAAAACAAGCTGACAGGGCCAAACTACAAAGATTGGCTCAGGAATGTCAAGATAGCAATCACTTATGACAAGCTGGGGTATCTTCTTACCACCAAAGCTCCCCCTGTCCCTGGTCCAACTTCCAGCGTCGCGGATAAGGAAATCCGCAAGACTTGGGAGATTGATAGCGCGAAGGCCAAGTGCCTCCTGCTTGCCTCGATGGACAACGAACATCAGAGGAGGCATGAGAATATGGACATGGAGTCCATATTGCTCCATACAAAAGAACTGTATGGAGAGCAATCTCGTATCGCAAGATACGAAGCGTCGAAAAAGTTGTTCTCGACAAAGATGGCCGTCGGATCATCAGTAGCCGAGCACGTGCTAAAGATGATCGGCTACATTGAGGAGCTCGCTGACCTAGGGATCACATTGGAGAGTGAACTATATACGGATATAGTTCTCCAGTCCCTTCCTTCCACTTACGCCCAGTTTATACTGAACTTCAACCTACATGAAAAAGAGGTTGAACTATCAGAGCTCCTCAACATGCTGAGGAGCGCAGAGGGCACCCTACAGAAAAGTAGGGATACATCCACTTTGTTTGTAGGAGGATCATCTTCTTCTAGGTCCAAGGCGAAAGCCAAGGGAAAGAAGAAGAAGGCCCCCGCCAAACCAAGGGGCGGTGTTAGTAAAGTGGATACGAAGGGAAAAGGGAAAGCAACAAAGATAGCGGGGAAGCTTGTGGATAAGGAAGAATGCTTCTTTTGTCATAAGAAAGGACACTGGAAGAATGATTGCAGGGCCTGGAAGGCCAGAACACAGGAAATGAAGCAGGTTGCAGCTTCAGCTTCAGGTGTGTATGTTATTGAAAACTGTCTTTCAATAAACTCTACTTCCTGGGTATTGGATACCGGATCAGGATCTCATATCTGTAATTCTTTGCAGGCGTTGAGAAATCGTAGGGATTTGAAGGCAGGTGACATGACCCTCAGAGTTGCGAACGGAGCTAGCATGGATGCTAAAGCCGTGGGGGACTATCACCTGGGAATGTCAGATGGACATGTTTTGGTTTTGCGTAATTGCTTTTTTGTACCCAACGCAACTTGTAATATCATTTCTGTATCTTTAGTTTCTAAAGAAGGTTATGAATTTGCGTTTGTAAGTAATGTTGTAAACATTCACCTTAATCAAGTATTGATTGGGTCAGGTACTCTGAGTAATGGTATATACGTGTTAAACCAACCACAGATTTTCAATGTCCAGAATACACACAAAAGAAAGTCTCCAGAAATAAATCAGACTTTCTTATGGCATTGTAGATTGGGTCACATCAATGAGAGAAGGTTGACTAAGTTGCATACAGAAGGATATTTGAATGCGTTCGAATATCAATCATATGCCACTTGTCAATCTTGTCTCAAAGGAAAGATGACAAAGACTCCGTTTACTGGACATGGAGTAAGAGCGAGCGAGCTCTTGGGACTCGTACACAGTGACGTGTGCGGTCCAATGTCTACACATGCCCGAAGCGGACATTCTTACTTCATTACTTTTACGGATGACTTCTCAAGGTACGGTTATGTCTTCTTAATGAAACATAAGTCTGAGGCCTTTGGAAAATTCCAGGAGTATAAGAATGAAGTAGAGAAACAGACCGGCAAAAGTATTAAGATTCTAAGATCGGATCGAGGTGGAGAATACTTAAGTGCCGAATTCCTGGACTATTTAAAAGAGAACGGAATTCTCTCTCAGCTCACTCCTCCTTACACCCCGCAACATAACGGTGTATCGGAGAGACGGAACCGCACCCTATTGGATATGGTGCGGTCCATGATGAGTAACGCTGAGTTGCCGCGATCATTCTGGGGATATGCACTAGAAGCAGCTGCGTATCTCTTGAACAAGGCTCCCACCAAGACTGTGCCTACCACCCCATATGAGATGTGGACTGGGAAGAAACCCTGTCTTAACTATCTTAAGGTATGGGGATGTCCAGCTTTTGTAAAAAAGCAGCATGCGGACAAACTTGAGGCACGTTCAGTACAGTGTAAGTTTGTGGGATACCCAAGGAACTCCAGGGGGTATCTTTTCTATTTCGCTGAGGAGCAAAAGGTCTTTGTTTCTCAGCATGCCCGCTTCTTGGAAACTGAGTTTTTAGAAACCCAGATAAGTGGGAACACAATAGAACTGGAAGAGGTTCCAGAACCACAGACTGTTACTGAAAGCTTAGTGGAACCAGAGGGTTCAACAGAACAGGACATTCCTATGCCGCTCCGCAGGAGTAGTAGGCAGTCTCATCCGCCCGAGAGATACTGCGGTTTTCTCATAGACGGGGATAGAGAGGATTGCATCATAGATTATGATGAGCCTACTAGCTTCCAGCAGGCCGTTCAGAGCGTTGACTCAGTGAAGTGGCTGGATGCAATGCGGACCGAAATGGAGTCCATGTACACCAACAAGGTATGGACGTTGGACATTGCTCCAGACGGGGTAAAACCCGTAGGATGCAAGTGGATCTTCAAAAGGAAGATTGGTGTAGATGGACAGGTTGAGACCTATAAAGCTAGGCTGGTAGCAAAAGGTTTTCGTCAAAGACCTGGCTTGGACTACGACGAAACCTTTTCTCCAGTAGCCATGCTGAAATCCATTCGGATCCTTCTTGCCATTGCTGCCTTCCACGATTATGAGATCTGGCAAATGGACGTAAAGACAGCTTTTCTAAATGGAAATTTAGAGGAGTGTGTCTATATGGACCAGCCAGAGGGTTTCATTCAGAGTGGGAGCAGCGGAAAGGTGTGCAAGTTGCTTAAGTCCATCTATGGACTAAAGCAGGCATCGCGGAGTTGGAACATCTGCTTTGATGAGACAGTCAAAGAATTTGGCTTTATCAAAAATCCAGATGAACCATGCATCTATAGTAGATTTGTAGCGAGAACTGTAGTATTCCTCGTTTTATACGTGGACGACATTCTCTTGATAGGAAATGACATTCCTATGCTACAATCTGTCAAGGGGTTCTTGTCACAAAGGTTCTCCATGAAAGACCTGGGTGATGCCTCATACATCCTGGGGATCCGGATCCATCGTGATAGATCCAAGAGGATATTGGGACTTTCTCAGTCCAGGTACATCGACACCATAGTGAAAAGATTCAGTATGGAAGATTCCAAGCGCGGTAACCTACCGGCTTGTCACGGGATCACCCTCTCTAAAGAGATGTCTCCCAAGACTGATTTGGAGAGGGATCGCATGTCTATTATACCCTACGCTTCTGCGGTAGGCTCTATAATGTATGCGATGTTGTGTACCAGACCGGATGTAGCTTATGCACTGAGTGTGGTAAGCCGGTATCAGTCTAACCCTGGGGAGAAACACTGGATAGCAGTAAAGAACATTCTCAAGTACCTGAGGAGGACTAAGGAGATGTTCTTGGTGTATGGCGGAAAAGACCTCCAGATCGAGGCCTTTGCTGACTCCAGCTTCCAGAGTGACAAGGATGATTCCAAGTCAATGTCGGGTTTTGTCTTCACCCTCAATGGAGGGGCGGTGTGTTGGAAGAGTTCCAAACAGGAAACCGTTGCAGACTCGACGATGGAAGCGGAATACATCGCTGCATCTGATGCCGCAAAAGAAGCTGTCTGGATGAGGAAGTTCTTGAAAGAACTTCAGGTGGTTCCGTCCATTGTTGACCCAATACCTCTGTATTGCGACAACAACGGGGCTATAGCTTTAGCGAAGGAACCCAGGTCCCATCAGAGATCCAGGCACATCTTGAGGCGGTATCACCTGATCAGGGAGATCGTGGATCGCAAGGAGATCGAGGTTCGGAGGGTTGCTTCAGAAGAGAACACTGCAGATCCATTCACCAAGGCCTTGCCCCAGACTCAGTTCGAGCGGCTAATCGAGATGATAGGTCTTCGATACGCCAGTACATGGCCTTAGTGCAAGTGGGAGATTGTTAGTGTATATGCCCTAGAGGCCATTACTGTATCATACTAGTTTGTATATTACTTAATGGATGCTTGGGATATTCACCTTGTATATACAATCTTGCTCAAAATAGTAGTATGCTACTTGGTTTGTTTCTACTTCAATGTGTACTTGTGTTTATTTCAGTATATCACTTATACGCATTAGTGGAGCCCTTAGGATCTTTGCTTGATTACCAGCGTTGTGATGGCAGTCACACTAGTGGGGGCTGGGTAATCTATAAGCACATCCTTATACAGGTCCCTAGTCGCAGGACTATCGAGACAGGGCATCGATACTCCGGAGTAGACTAGCGTATGCGCTTCTCATCCCAGTGTGGGAGATGGTCTGTCCCACAGCCATCAGTACGTCGTACTGGAGATAGTATACGGGTGCTCGTTGGGTTACGAGTACACTGGACAGGACTCGTCGGGAACTGACAGGTTGGTATTATACCTATCGTCAGTTATCAGTTCCCAGGTGACATGAGTACAGCTTAGTCCGCTGACTTGACACTGGCACTTCGCCTCAAGTGTGTTCCCACTGCACTTTGATCACTACCCTACCACGGCTCAAAGGAGTCGTGCAAACGGGTGGTGGTTGGGTGCAGTCCCGAAGCACTTGGAGGCAGTGACGGTTAGACAGGATTCGTCTCTCCCGGTATTGGGGGTTGACATCGCGCTGTGTCTAGGAGAGCCATTACACGAGTAGTCCCTGGCCAGGGCAAACGAGATATACTGGTAGGTTTCCAGTGTTATCTCAGGGTGTTTTGGGCTTCGCTCCGGCACGACTTGTACCGCTATTGGGGGACTGACGATTACCACCCCCTAGGCCCGCCATGCGATGTATCAGACGAACAGACCGGACTGTACGGAGACTGTCACATTCAGACTCAGTAGGAGTTCAGATGGGGTTTCACCTCGTCAGCCTTCTTGTCGACATCTACCTGGGGACCGTTATGCACAGCTAGTGCCGCTTGCGGTCTGTGGTTAAACCCACTGCCAGCGTAGTGTCGAGTCTTTAGAGTCCCACACAGAGGGTATTCGCCTCTGGGCAAAACAGAGTAGAGGTCGCATGGTTTTGCGACAGGGTTCGTTCTCATCCGCGCACTTGTGCACGTTTGGAGTCCGGACGGATTATACTGGCAGGCTCTGGTTTGAGCCAGATACTGGTATGTGTTTTGGGGGTTGCTTTTATATCTTGGTATTCTTGTTTTTCGGAACGAGAATGCAGGTGTGTATGCACAGTTGCTTGAGGAGGAGAATGAGGTTTTTCATTAGGGTTTCGGAACGGGTGCGTATGCACAGTTGACAGTCTTCTTTTTCCAAACCCTAATGGATTTATTTATTATCTATTAATAATAATAATTAAATGAGAATTATGTTATGGTTGTTCTTTGTTGACTTGTTGACCTTGGTTGACTTGTTGACCATTGACCACTTTCATGCCTTCAAAAGTCTTCCTTGATTTATGCTTACATTTTTAAATGAAGCATGGTTGTGGTCATTCCAAACACTACCATCAACTATTCTCATTTTCAATTATTATCATTTAGATAATATTATTCTTTTGCATTATGGTTGCAAGAAGAGAAATTAATAGCTCAATCTATCATTCTCATTCTCTCTCCTCTCTTCATCTTCTTCTTCCTCTAGTAAAGAGAAACCCTCTCATGAGTTGAGAATCCTTCTCTTTTAAAAGGAAAGCAAACCCTAGTCACTCTCTACTCACCCTAGGATCAAAGGATTAGCAAACCGGAGATTCTAGTTCACTCCAAGTCCGAGAAAGAGCCCAAGGTCGAACCCTCGAGGTGGATCCATCTTCGACGGAAGAAGGCGACAAAAGAGAACCATCAACCTCTACAAGATTTCAAGAAGAAGGAGTTCAAGTTTAGGTATAACCCTCATCCGAGTAGCTAACTCCTTTTAGCGTATTTGCTAGTTTAGTTTAGACACGATCCCGACCTTGTTTAGTCCATGTTGCTTCTTGCACTAAAAATTTGATTTTTATACCGTTTCCGCCTCCCCGTAAGAACCGGGGGTCGCAATATGGACTTACACATTCACGTTCCTGAAGGGGGCTGCCTCGCTTAAGGTTTTGGCGAGTAACTTGCCGCGCCCGTAGGGGTCTAGGATTTCATTGCACAGGCTATCCACACGACCAGGGGAACGTCGGGTTTCAGTAGTGGCTCTGTTAAACCCGGGGATCCCAGATATCTGTATTGTTCTGTGATGCTGTACATTTCTGTGATGTTGCATTTTATCACGCCTTGAGCGAAATATTATATATTGGTATATATATTAGTAGATGTTGTATATGTTTTACATCCGCGCTAGTCCAGTCCCCGCTCTGTCGTTAGTTAGCTAACCTAACGGGTAATGACGGGACCCAGTGGCGAATGCGGATGGCATATACGTACATCAGTATATTTTCGTTCTTTGTGCTGTGATCAATTGATGGGACTGCATTGATTCGGATCAATGCAAGTAAAACAAACCTAATCTGATGTTGTTGGAACACTTTTCAAAAAGCTGTTATTGCAAGGACGTTTACTTTTGCTTTGCATCGTGGTATTCAGTTGGAATATCCTGCTCCTCAGTCGACGAGGCAAGGGCCGGGATCCCTTCACCGGGAGTGACCCCTTGGACAAAAGTTTGCGTCAGGGCAATGACTTCACTATAGCCGATTACTTTTGCTTTGCACCTTGGTATTCAGTTGGAATATCCTGCACCTCATTCTACGGGGAAAGAGCCGAGATCCCTTCACCGGGAGTGACCTCTTTAGCAACGGTTTTCGTCACTATATTTTTAAAAGCTATCCGTTCCTTCAACGATATCAAGTTCACTACGTTAAAGGTTTTCGCCAGAAACCATTCGTAGCCCTCCCTCGTTTCATATGGGTGGTCAATAGTATTCAAGCTGTGTTTGTTGGCCAAAGTCAAGGCACGGTGTTTGGTAGCTGTTGGGTATTCATATGCAGCATAGATAGATGCGTTGGTTTGGGGCAGTCGTATAGCCTTGTTGGCCAAAGTCAAGGGCTTGTGCGGATGGCCTCAAATTAACCTGGAGAATGACGGGTAGAACTTGACATTTGACTTATGATTTATTGGCCAAAGTCAAAGTCATAAGAGCATGGGGCAAAAATCACATCGGGAGTTTCAAAAGAAACTGAAACTTGCCAGATATGCGCATACCTTCTCGAGTGTGACACCGTGAGCGGATTCCGTCATGTTATCATGCGATGATAGTTGGATCCCGATTCCCACTGATGAGTTGGTTTACTCCTCGGGTGATCCCGAATAATTCTTCTTTCAGGTTTGGAGAAGAATTTGAGGTTACAGTGGGAGGTTTCCAGATTAGATAAATTGGTAACCATTCTGATCTAGGTTAGAGTGCACGCTGAGTGTTTCTTTTCTCTCTCTCTTCGGCAGCGACCATTGACCCGACCCTAAGACTATGACTCAGAGACCAAAATTAACCGAACCTTCTTAAACACTGGCTTTTGGATTGTCAGAGTTGCAAACCTCATTGCCACTCCTACTTTTACCCTTTTCTCCAGGACACCCCATATTACTACGAACGTACACTTCCATTAGACAAAACCATCGTATGGTTAGATACAAACTCGAAAGAATTTATTTGAGGATGGTTTCAGGTTCTGGAGAAAACGGATAGGACTATTCAGTTGTCTTTTCCTTCTACCTTCTCTCAGGTTGCGAGTACTCCTTGGTTTAGGAGTAGTACACCTATTACGCAAATTGGATGGTCTTCTTCCAAACCTTAGGCTGGTGCCGAATGGTGGGGAATGAAGAAAACCAATTAGCATAACGATGGTGTGCAGAAGGTATTAAGTTAAGACAAAGCAAGGGATTAGTAAGAGGGCAAAGTAAATTGCGACTGATATTCACGACCAAACCAGGTATTTCATTACCACTCCCATTTCACCTTTGTATTTCTCCAGGACACTCCGTATCACTACGAAGATCCACAGTTTATTGGATACTCCATCGTATGGTTATATACGAACTCGAAAGGAACTTGTTCCAGTTCGGGAATGGATTCTGGTTCAGGAGAAATAGCAATAAGCTTTATTCGGTTGTCTTTTATCTTCACTTTCTCTCGCATTGCGAGTGCTCCTAGGATTAGGACAGTACACCCATTATGCTTATTGGATAGTCTTCTTCCAAACCATAGGCTGGTGTCGAACGGTAGGGAAGGAAGAAAACCATTTGGCCTAAGGGGCGTGCAGAAGGTAATGACTAAAGACATATAAAGGGATTTGGAGAGGTGGCAAAGAATTATACGGTTACAGTCGTGAATCTGGAAGAGGCATTACTAGGAATACCGGGATACCCCATCGAAACATTTCAATTTTTCAGTTTCACTGTGTACTGTTAAAGGAAAACTGATTTCCCAGTTAGACACTTGCTCCAGGGTATGTACTTACCAGGAATGATTCTCGCATCTGTATGGTTTTAAAGATGATGAGTGGGAGTAAGTTATTGGGAATTGGGTGATCATTCTCATTATATCGGGATTCGTTGTAATCGGTGATATTTGAGAAAGTCACCTGGGTTGTTTGCCAGTCGGCAAGTATTTGGTTTTGAATATCCGCTGTTATGCACCAATTTCAAATCGATACATCTGTACGTCTATTTTTATAGAGTGAGATATATCTTTTTGAAATTATGTCTGTGACATTTACGTACATCAGTAGATGGTTAGGTAAGGAGCATTAAACAGCGGTATAATTCTTCTTAACCATAAGTACAGTTTTCAACCTACGACACACAGTGAATGAGTTATCAGACTCAAGGGACTTATACAGAGTATTGTATGTTGTCCAAGGTCCATCAGGACAGAGGGGTTGGTCCTCGTACTATATTCGGTTTACTTATGACTTCTCTAGTTTTTAGATAGGTGTTTCGTGGAAACACAGGGTCCGAATTTTAAGAAGTTATAGGTATTTGAATAAAGTAGAGAACCAGGTATTACAAGTATCGGGATTCTTCAAGGTGATCGAAGATGTAGATGCTTGTGTATGGTATTCAGTTGATAGTAATGGTTAAGAGAACTTGCTTCTCTTTCAGGTTACTCATAATTGGAAGCATTCCTAGGTTAAGTAACGCTGATCGCCTCTTTCCATTTAGTTGACATGCACTGGAGACAGGTGCATAGTTTGAATCTGGTTCAATTAAATCAGCGCCTCTGGTTCTATATTGGATATAAAACAGTTCGTATCTTAACGTTGTTAAGGTACGGGGAGTTGTCCGGCTTATGATTAAAACCAGACTCTGGATAACTCAAGGCACGTTTTCTGTAATGGCTGTTTGTGGGTTGACCCATGCTATGACGAGGGTTGACTTTCTACCATCTGGAAGATCAATAGTGATATTGTTCTAGACTCGCCACAGTTTTAATAAAAATGGATTTTTTTCAGAAAACAGTAGTGAAAGTATGGTAGAACTGGAAGTGATTCCAGAACCACAAACGATTACTGAAGATTTGATAGGAACCTAAAGATTCAATCTGGATTGACATTCCATTAGTCACTCTGCAGATAAGGTGGGTAACCTCAGGCACCCGAGGGGTACTCCGGCAGCCTCAAGGACGGTGACAGGGAGGTTCTTGTTTACCCACACTTACCATTGCTGTTGTTCCAGACTGTGAGACCCGGCAGGAGGATGAGTATAGCGTCGTTCTAAACTAGTTTTAGAAGTGTACGTGTATATGACTCTGCCAGAGGGTTGTCGTAGTCTGTGGGAGCAGCGGAAGCATTGGTGGACAAGTAGCTTATGTCTATTTATAAACTAAAGCAGATATGGCGGAGATAGATCATCAATTTCTGACATGACAGTCATAGGTTTGACTTCATCAGAATAGGGGATGGATCTGTTAAGAAGGTAGTAGGGTGTGATGTCATGGTATTTGGATGACATACACAGAGTAGGAAGTGATATTCCTATACTACGATCGGTTATACTTTGGTCGTCACACAGTGGTTTCTCCACATGGGACTTGGACATTATATCAGACATACTGGTTACTAGATCTATGATTTTAGATCTAGATTTGGGTGGTTTCCCAATCAGGGTACTTAGACAGCATTCTAAGAGTATTTAAAATGGACGACTCCTGGCACGGTGGTGTACCTGCAGGTGATGGAGTCACCCTCTCTAAAGGTGTCTTACAGACTAAAGGGGAGAGGGTTGTGCATGATTAGCAAATCACTTGCTCAGGCAATTGAGTCAATCATGAGATGTCAAGTACCACACCAGATGTTTTTCTTGCACTAGATGCAATAAGTTGACATTGATCCAATCCTGGAGAAACAGTCGGAAGCAGTTTTAGAACATAAGTGGATGTTCTTGGGATTTGATAACGACAGCCTCAATCGAGAGACAGTTATCATTCCAGGCTTCCAAGGTGACCTAGACGACAAGGAGGTTGTCAGAGTTATAGTTTTCCCTCTGACGAGGGGCAGAGTTTTGGACAGGTGGTCCAAGAAAATACTGAGGGAGGCATGGCGTAGGGTACTGATTAAGTTCAGTTGACAATACAGTCTAAGAAGTTTGGATTTGGAGTTCATTTATGAGCTAGGTCCCATCAGACATCCAGACATATTCTATGACAGGTATTGCTCATTTCGGGAGATGGGTTTCTCCGCGAACTTGAGATATAGAGAGACATAGAAAGAAACATCAAAGCGGATCCACTCACTGAGACTATTCCTCGAACGCAATAGTTTCACAAACGAGCTTTGTGAGACTGACTATTAGAGGAGTTGGGTGTTCGGTATCACACGGGCTGTGAGTATGCGACATCGCAATAATTAGCCTTGAGTGCAAGTGGGAGATTGTTGGAGATAGTGCCCTCAGAGTCAATTATTGGATCACAGGCACGTGATTGCAATGATTGAGGGAGGACCTGTCCCAGTAGGACATTCTTACTCGAGATGATAGTATGCTATCTGGTTTATCTTTATCATCGTGTACTGCTTTAGGTGACCTGACATGTC
Source organism: Agapanthus africanus (assembly GCA_030015575.1). Lineage (NCBI taxonomy): Eukaryota > Viridiplantae > Streptophyta > Magnoliopsida > Asparagales > Amaryllidaceae > Agapanthus > Agapanthus africanus. Next base: position 449,342,861 of record CM057341.1, on the reverse strand, counting down.
GCTATTACACGTTGATAGAGCCCCTAGGATTCTTGCTTGACCACCAGCAGTATGAGGGCGATCATATAAGTGGGAGCTGGTATTCTATAAGCACATCCTTAAATGGTCCCTAGTCGTGGGAGTTTCGAGACAGGGCATCGATACTCCAGAGTAGACTAGTGTATACAGTCGAGACCCCGACGAGGGGCGATGGCCGGTCTCACAAGCCACTGGTGTCAGTTGGTTCACCAAAGATGTATACAGGTGCTCATTGGGTTATGAGTACACCGGATAGGACTCACCGGGAACATGCTAGTTGGTCTTATACCTGACGTCAGATAGCAGTTCCCTGGTGACATGTGTACAGGTTAGTTCATCGACCTGGGGATCGTCATTTGTCTCGTGTGAGTTCCCACTGTACTTTGATTACTACCCTACCACGCTCAAAGGAGACGTGCAAACAGGTTCTAGTTGGGTACAGTCTCGAGCCACATGGAGGCAGTGAGCGGATCTTCAGGGGTTCGTCTCTCCCGGTATTGGGGGTGAGGTCGCGCTGTGTCTAGGAGAGCCATTAGATGAAGCCCTCGGCCAAGGCAGGAGATTTACTGGTAGGTATTCCAGTAGTATGTCAGGGTGTTCTGGGCTACACTCCGACACGACTTGTACCGCTTTTGGGGGTCTGACTTTTACCAACCCCTAGGCCCGCCATGCGATGCTCATAGACGAACGGACCGGACTGTACGGATATTGTCACTGACAGGCTCAGTAGGGTGTCAGGATGAGTTCGCTCATCGACGTCCCTTTTGGTCAATACCTGGTAGCCCGTTACGTATTGGCTTATACCTCTGACGTGCTAGTGGTTAAATCCGCAACCAAGGTGTTGACGAGTCTTTAGAGTCCCCCACATTCAGTTGCTCAAGTTTTCAGGCGAAACGCTGTAGAGGCTGTATGGAGATATGGCAGGGTTCGGTCAGATACGTGCGGTATTGCACGGATCAGGATCGGACGGATAATACTAGCCGGCTTTGGTTTAAGCCGGATGCTAGTATAGTACAGTGTAGATTTTGTCTCATTGCATTTGTATTTCGGTCGGAATACAAATGCGGGTGTGTATGCACAGTATCGGGGTTTTTCTGTAATTTATTACGGGAGCAGTTTTCTGGAGTTGCCAGATTGCTTTCAGTTTCGACCATTTTCATTTGTATCTTTCAATGGCCGAAGATTGGTGCAGGAGGGCTTATTTGCATTTGTGCAAATAAGCATTTGTGGAGGGGGTCTTTGCATATTGTTGTGTCATGATCACTTGACTTTCTTTGGTCATCATGGCTAGTCTTGTAGTGTCATGATGGCATGACTTTTTGGTGATGATGATGAATTATGATGGTTGTATGAGTGTTGGATTTACTTGTAATCATTTCTTGATATCATGACCTTTCTCTCTCTCCCTTGCATTATGGTTGTGGTTCTATCATCCATTGATCCCTCCCTCACTCACTCACTCTCTTGCCAAGAAGCGGCCGGCCACTTGAAGGTGGGGGCTGTCCCAAATTTTCATGGGGGGTTTTTGGTCTCATTTTCTTGCAAAATCCCCAAGTTCCCTCTCCAAAAGGTTCACTTCATTACCTCCACCATATGGCAATTCCACGAACCCCAAAAGAGATACAAGTTCTACACTACATTCTACAGCAAACCTTGGGCACGTCGGCTCGCCAAATTCGTGCCCGAGTTGCCTCATTATAGAGGTGGGAGCCCGTAAAAGAAGCCGACGACGTGGTGCCCTTCCGGAGACGAAGTGGAGACTGGAGATTCCGTGGGAGATCGGGACGACGACGAGAAGACTGGAGGACACGGATCACTCGGTATATCTCTCTTCCCATCTTAATGTTAGCTAGGACTAGTTAATTGTACGATCCGGGTTTTTAGTGCGCGGTGGTGCCGGTTCAAGAAAAATTAAAGTTAACCATCGCTTCTGCTTTTGGCCTCGGGATGGAGGCCGGGGCGCCGCCGTGCACTTACATATGCTTCTAGGCAGCTGAAGATGCACGAGCAGAATTACCCCACTCACGATCTTGAGATGGCCGTGGTAGTCTTTGCGTTGAAGATTTGGAGACACTACTTGTACGAAGAGTCTTGTCAGATCTTCACGGATCACAAGAGTTTGAAGTATATATTCCAGCAGCGGGATCTGAACCTGAGACAGCGCAGATGGATGGAGCTAGTGAAGGATTATGATTGTGAGATCCTTTATCACCTGGGCAAGACGAATGTGGTACCTGATGCTTTGAGTCGTAGGCCCGGAGGTAGCTTGTCCCAGTAGAGCGCAGTTCAGCATCAGTCGTCTGCAGATTGGCAGCTCTTGTGTGATAGTAGAGTGCAGTTCGAGTTTTCTTCCACTGGGGCACAGTTTGCCCATGTCCGCGCCCGTCCACAGTTATTTGATCGTATCCATGAGGCGCAACCCAGTGAAGCCCGTTTGTCCTAGATTCTTGAGCTGGTTCGACGGGGTACAGTTTTGGAGTTCATGATTGATGACCAGGGTGTGCTACGATGCGGGACTCTCTTATGTGTACCATATGTTGATGGGTTGAGACACGAGATCCTAGAGCAGGCACATCAGTCGGCTTTTAGCGTTCATCCAGGTTCCACCAAGATGTACCGTGACTTGAGAGACTTTACTGGTGGGAAGGGATGAAACGCGATATTTCGGACTTCGTTTCGAGGTGCCTGACTTGTCAGCAAGTCAAGGCTGAGCATCAGAGACCGGCTAGAGAGTTGCAGCCTTTACCCATTCCGGAGTGGAAATCGGAGCGGATTTCCATAGACTTTATCGTGGGTCTACCCAGGACTAGTAAGGGGTATGAATCCATTTGGGTGATTGTTGACCGGTTGACGAAATCGGATCACTTCCATCCAATGAAGACCACTTTCGGTTATGCTCAGTACGCTCAGCTATATATAGATGAGATTGTGCGTTTGTACGGTGTTCCCATATGTATAGTATCCGACAGAGGCACCCAGTTTACTAGCCATCTTTGGCAGAAGCTTCAGGAAGCTTTGGGTACCCGGTTGAGTTTTACCACCGCTTTTCATCCGCAGACCGATGGTCAGTCGAAGCGGACTATTCAGACTCTGGAGGATATGCTCCGTGCATGTGTGCTTGATTTTGGTGGCAGTTGGGATCGTCACTTGCCGTTAATTGAGTTCTCCTACAACAACAGCTTTCAGGAGACTATTTAGATGGCACCTTTTGAGGCCTTATATGGTAGGAAGTATCGATCGCCAGTCTGTTGGACCGAGCTTAGTGAGAGTCTAGTTTTGGGACCCCAGCTAGTTCAGGAGACTACGGAGAAAATCCAGCTGATTCAGGACAGGATGAGTGCATCCCAGTGCAGGCAAAAGTCTTATGCCGACCGTCGTCGTCGCAGACTTGAGTTCGCAGTGGGGGATCATGTATTCCTGAGGATTTCTACGATGAAGGGCGTTATGCGATTTGGGAAGAAGGGGAAGCTCAGTCCCAGATTTGTAGGTCCTTTCGAGATCCTTGAGCGAGTGGGTTCCGTCGCTTATCGTTTAGCGCTCCCGCCTAGTTTTCCGGATGTTCACCCCGTTTTTCATGTGTCGATACTTCGTAGATACCTTCATGATCCTTCTTACATGATTCAGCATGAGACCGTTCATCTTGAGCGCGATCTTTAGTTCACCGAGCAGCCGGTAGTTATTTTGGATCAGCAGGTGAAGAAACTTCAGTCAAGGGTCTTGCCGTCTATTAAGGTTCTATGTCGTAGCCCTACTAGTGAAGAGATCACTTGAGAGGCCGAGAGCGAGATGCAGAAGAAATTCCCTCATCTTTTTGAAGGTATTCTTAGCAGTTAATTTTAATTCGGGGACCGAATTTCTATAACGGGGGAGATTGTAACGTTTTAGAAATCGTTATGCGAATTTGTCCGTTTTAGGGTTAAATTGTCGATATGTTCCTTTTGACCCGACTGTGTTCAGACGACCATATAGACTTGCCAGCACCTAGTTTAGCTAAAATAAAGCTAGTGCGCAAGCTTTGGGGGTATATGGGACGTTTTGGTTCAATTTGAATTTTTCCCAATTTTAATATATTTTAATGCGGTATTCATATTTTGGGAAATTACTCTAAGCGATCTTTTCTTTAAATTAAGTCTAGTTAATCCAAAACCCTTCTCACACTAGATATTTGTTGTGATATTAGATTAAAGAAAAAGAAATGAAAAGAGAATGAATTTAGATGCATGCATGTGCATTATTGTGTATGTGAATGCATTTAATGGCTTTAAATGATGGTAATTGCTAGGAAACCCTCACCAAACACCCACCTCACTCCCCTCCGCCGAGATTCCTTCTCCCTCTACTGCCCTTGCTCATTTCTTTTCCATTCTTGCATCATTCTAACTCAAACTTCTCCAATTCTTCAAAACATATCACAAAAATACTAAAAATCCTTGTTCTTGCTTCTGGGATCACTTAGAGCTTGGAGCTTGTGAGAAAAGTTGTTAGGTATAATCCCTATACTGTTAAATTAGAGTTTTTATGTTGTTTTTCTCGTTGGTTGTAGCGTAGAACGCTTTCTATATCGATTAGTGCGATATCGGGGTTTTTAAGTCTTTTTAGAGGTTCTATACCTGCTGTGACCTGGAGTTTTTAGTGTTCGACCAAACAAAATTTTAGAGATGTACTAGTGGACCTGAGACACCACCTGAGAGACAGGAACCACCTCACCGGCCATGGCCGGGGACCCCTAAGGCGCGATCCGGCGACGCCGGCTAGATAGGAAAGGGTTGGGGTTGGTCTTCTGTGGGTAGCTGTCTGCTTTTGGCTAGGTGTGTTTGGTACTGTTTACTTTTTTAGTAAATTCAGTATGCAAAATCTGGGATCGATTACCTAAAATCTATTGTTTTGAGTCTGCGTGAGAGGTTTTGCGACACGAGTCATGAGCTTGTGCTGCTGCTGTACTCAGTTAGGCTTTGAGGTATCGTGGCGCACGTTAGCCCCTAGACGTACACTCGCGAGTTAGTTTAGTGTGTTGGTGCATTTTGAATACGTAGTTTTATGTTATATTGATCGATTCTGAGATGTTCGCATTATTTCTTGTGTTTGTGAAAATATAGTGTCGCAAGCGGGGTCTTCGGACGCTGCGAACAAGGGGAAGCAGGTGGTCGGATTTTCATAGCTGGAGACCATTGGTGAGTAGATTTAACTTCTACGGGGAAATCGCCCGTCTGGCGTTATGCATCGGGGCGAATATGATATGTTAGTTGCATAGTATTTGCATATTAGTTATTTTCATATGAATGTCATTGCATAGCATTATCTGTTGTACCTGACTCGTACCTTTAGATATAACACATTACTGAAGGTTCATGTTGCACGAGCACTAAATATTATGCTACACCCACATCGTCAGTAATTGCCATGACACGCACAAACCACCTACATACGTGATACAGTAGTGGATAGGGATAGTTGAGATAGTAACCCTTATCCCATTGTACATATGATATATTGTTGACACCTACATATGTGATACGGTAGTGGATAGGAATGATTGGAGTAGTAACTCTTATTCCATTGTGCATATGAAATATTGTGGGCACTTACGTACGTGATATTGCATTGGGCAGGAATAGTTGAGGTAGTGACCCTTATTCCATTTCACGTAGATCTTACTATAGTTACTTGTATATCATGCATATATATTGACATGTACATCCATATAGTCTATTACAGCTACATGTACATCATGCACACATACTGACATGTATACCGCATATGCTTGCTATAGTTGTATACACCCTAAGGGGTATTGTTTTTATATGTGATATTGAGTTGTTGATCATTGTGCTTATGAAATGCATCATACCCACTTGCTTACATGTAGATACTTAAACCTTGCTGCACTTACATGTACACCTCATATGATGCTGTATTTGTTTTTGGAGGATTTTGGGAACCACAAGATATATTTTAAAAGCTGGTTTCATTTAAATAGCGGTTTTCCCTTTATATGCTCATATTGACGTTTTATGTTGCATATATCAGTTTTATATGGATTTCATATGATTTATGGATTTGAGAACCGTGGGGGTATTTCAAGAAACTATGTATTGTTTGAAAACACGTTTTCTCTTGATATGATATTTCAGTGCGTCCACCATGTGATTTCTCGGTTCTGAGATTTGGCTTGTGATACCCGATTCGAGGAGCGGGAGGCACCGTCTGCGGGTACATGGTGTACCCGGTATGGTACCCCGGGGCGAGTGGTGATTTCGTGGTGTAGACGATAAGCCTGGCGGTGGAACCACTACCTACCGGTGATTGTATTTGGACTCGGTGGTTATCGTGGGGATACCGACCGGAGTGAGGTATTACATATTGTCAGGGCCAGTCGTGGTGACAGCGCCTGAGTTATGAGGATTTACGTGTCGATGTTAGACACGGGTTTCATGATGTTGCGAGTGTCGGTGTTAGACACTCAGGTTTTCATGATTTTTACGTATCGTCGGTGGACATACGTGGTTGATATCCTTATATATATATACTTACAGGTATATGTTTTCATAATGTTTCGGGTGTCGATGATAGCCACTCAGGTTCCATGAGACTTACAGGATGTGAGGGCCGATATGTGGATGCGGTGCCTGAGGATTTGGGATTTGATGTGTCAGTGAGGGACACTGATGTTTTTCCATGCTGATGATTTTGCATGAGATTTTATTGTATCATCCCACACACTCAGGATTATGTTGATATGTATCGCTTCATGTAGTTGTAGTACCCTGATGATGTACCTTTACATGATTGTTGCATATTCACTTATCATACTTATGCTATCGGATTACATATGATAGATAGATTGCTGTACGTGCATACCTCCGATTACAGTATGATGTTATTTACTATTCACGAGTTGGCAACTCACCCCCGTTGTGCCACAGTGTTTTGCAGGAGTTACCCTCAGAGTAGTCGCGGCGGGGCATCTTATCATCACTACTTTTGCGGATACCGCTACGTTAGGCAGTGAGGCCTTTGCTTTTAGTGGGTTTGCGGTTATCTGTTTGTACATTGTATATCCTTTTTGTTGGATCTAGTATTCTCCATCTACCACTGATGTATATGATTTAGAGACGACTTGTGAGGATTCAGTGTGTATTATTTTAGTGACTTTGGGTGCCGTGCTCGTGGGAGCCGGTTATGTTGGAAAGTTACTTCTTCTTACTGTTTCCTTTTATATTATTCGCTTCGGCGTCGTATTTATATCTTATGATGGTTGTCTCCGCCGTTGGGTATGACCTTGCTCCCGTTTGGGATGCTTTATATAATATATGTGTTGTACCCGTTTTCGGGACTTGTTTTACAAACGAGGTGCTGCCGAAATTTTCAAGAAAGAAAACCAGAGTTATAGATTTTTCTTGAAATTTTTCAAAATGTTAAAACTGTGTTTTTCTCCGTTGATCCAGATTTGGGTGGTTTAGATTTCTGGATTTCGGCTTACTTGAGTTGCGTACGCCTGTTGACGTTACGTAATTTATGTGCCGGTTACGGGCCAAACTTGGGTTGTGACAATCATATAAAAGAGAAACGAATCGTAGATTTTAAAATAACATAGCTCACACAAGTATTACATCCAAAAACGGAATATAATCTAACTCTACGAGTCTAAAGGAAAAACTTGGTCGTTATTCGGCATACGAATCTCATCACTTCTAATACATATACTTTCTTATATAATACCTCATCGTACAACTGTATCTGTATCATCTCAAGTACGGTATGATTCCTCGTACAATTCCATCAAACCATATCCATATCGTACTGATCTAACATCACGTACGTATCTCATTTGAACTACGCATGAAACTATATACAAATGGAAGACATACTATATATGATACTATATAAATAACATTAACATCTAATTAGATATCATACTACTTTAGTTATAAGGTTGCGGGGGTGCTATACGCCATCCACCGGACTTCCCCCGTAGATGTAAATCTACTCACCAAGTTAATAAGTTTGTTGAAATCCACGCTGCTAAGTTCGTCAACTCCGTCTCGGAATCCTTCACGATCGCACCTATAATCGTATTTAAAATCACATCGATATAAATATCATATTTAAAACCAAAACAATGAGCTAAGCACCCGTAGGTTAGAACCTACAGCTCACTTACTCCAAAGACGATCAAATGCTCCTGAATTTAACGTACGAACGTCAACATTTCAGTTGCAGTACAAAAATACGGAAAATCATATCGAAATGTCGGACACTTTAATAAAACTCAATTAAACACTCCCTGATTTTACTGTGTAAATATTTAGATAACACATACAATATAGAAACTTATAACATACCAACACAAAGCTACAGGAGAAAAACCAACACCAAAACCCACAAGGGGGCCGGCGTCGCCGGAATTTAGGCGCATGTCTCTGGATCATATGGGGAGTTTGGGGTTCTGGTTTCAAGTGTTGTTTCCTAGTTGGCTCATTATACTTTTGGATTTGCTAGTTTTTCTAGTGATTATACGTATTAGTTCCAGATTCAGTTTCAGTGAACAAAATATCACAAAACTTTATGTTTTCTGTTTTTCTTATGAAAACTGATATTGGACAGAACTGATTAAATTGAAAAGAGAGGAAGATATACCTATGGAGATTGTGTATAGTAGAACACCAGCTCTTAATTTGTATGTGGAAGCATCTAGGATTTATAATGGATCAAGCTTGATGATTTGCACAAGCTGATGAAGGGACTTAGATATTTTCACTTGGATTTATGAATACTTAGGAATTTCTTGGTTTGGGGCTGAAGAGTGTAGTATTTCAGTTGGGATCACTACTAAAATCTCTAAGTATTAGGTGTAAATAGGGTGAGAAGATTTTTAGAGAAAGCATAAGGTGTATGATGAGAGGTGGAGGTGGCATGAGAGGAAGAAGGATGTGTCATTTGATGAAGCATGATTGATTCATGCAAGGAGGAGGTGTTAGATTTGAAGAAGGAGGTGTAAAGGTATGACGGAGGAGGTGTAAGGTTATAAGTAAGGGTGAAAATGATATGTTTGTGTGAAGGTTTGCATAGAATGTTATATGCCAATCATGATAAATTATAACAATAATTAAAAGCCTTCATATCATAAATCCAAATCCCTATAACATAAATGATATGAAATAATAATTCTATCACTTAATTATCATTAGTTTAATGACAATTACAATGTCATGATAAAACAATTAAAATATTAATTTCTTGATATTACCCACTTTATTCGTATTTATCAAAATAATTATATTTTTCGGAAATGATTCCGATACCCAATTTCATAAGCGATATCAATTTCATTATTTTTATAATAAGAATTATAATTAAATATTCTAAATTTTCCAAAATGTTATAACAGTGGAGTTTGGGTCTCGTCTCTCTGTAGTGGTCTTCTAGAGTTCTAATTAGGTCAATGCACTTGTTTGATTTTTCTATAAACACTCTAGTTTGCTCCAGATTCCCGTAGTCCTCAAGGATCAAGAAACCAACATCGAAAAATCTAAAGTTCAAGTTTGGGTTTCGTCTCAGGTTTAGATCAACAATACCAACACTACAGGGGTTTAGTCCCTATCTAATCCTTAATTACACCTTCACACATCAAGAAATCACATAACCGTCAACTAAGAATTTTCTAACATCACTAATCAACTCAAGATTAACTCAAAACTACACTAGAACATTAGAAACACTAAAAACTTAACAAGAAGTGTATGATTTTACCTCATTTGGCAACTCAAGAATTTTCTTGAGTTGCCCAAAGTACTCAAAGTCTTGACTTGATTTCTCCATAGGGTTTGTAGTAAGGTTGTGCACATTTTTTGTAAAGGGGGTATAAGGTTTTGTTTGAGGATTTTGGGGGTGGCCATGGGGTAGAGGTGGAGGATGAGAAGGAGATGAAGGAATGAAGAAGAAGAGGAAATGAGGAAATGAAGAGATGAAGGTATGAGAAATGTGTAGAAGCCTCTTACCCATTTTCTCTCTCACCCACACATGACACAAGTCACCTCACTCTCTCTCATCTAAATATCTCACAAATGAATTCCCTTTATCTTTTTTTTTCCAAACAAAAAAAAAGAACCATATATGCATGCACATGAAGAATGGTTCAAAATATGTAATAAGTATTTGCAACATGTCATGTTGCATACCAAGCACATAAGCTAGATTAATGCATAATTAGTATATATTAATCAAGTTTAGCAATAACATAGAATACAAATAATTATTTAACAATCTACAAATGCTCAATTCACATAATTTCTTTCAAAATCAATAATTCAAATTAATTTTCCAAATATTTTCCAATTTATCGGTATATAATTATATCCTTTCATTTACAACCAATCCCTATACTTTTAAAATATTCATAATATTTATTATTTAATTATTTAAATTTCCAAAAATAATATTTTATTTTCTGAAATGTTACAAGGAGTGGCAGGGGCATACGCAATTTTGTCATGAATGATAGTAGTCGCAATTTCCTTTGCCCTTACTCTAATCCCTTTATATGTCTTTACTTATTATCTTCAGTACTCCACACTTAGGCTAATTGTTAGTTATATGTATGCCCTAAAGGCCATTACTGTACATGAGATGTATATTGTAGTGGATGCTGGGACATATATAGGTAGGACTTTCTTGCTTGACATGATAGTACGCTATCTGGTTGCTCTTTATCTTAACATGTATACTTACTGTCTCTCTGTTACATGTTGATAAAACCCTTAGGATGTGTACTCGACTTCCAGGACTATGATACAGATCATACTAGAGGGGCCTGGGTAGACCATGAGTACATCCTTCAATGTTCCTGGTCGTAGGAATATCGAGACGGGGCATCGATATTCCAGAGTAGACTAGCGTATATCTTCTCGACCCATGTGATGGGCGATGGATGATCCCATATCCATTGGTGTTTGACATCAGAGACGGTATGCGGGTGCTCAGTGGAGACTGGGTACACTGAACGGACTCGCCGAGAACTCCCAGATGGTATTATACCTTACGTCGATGGCAGTTCTCTGGTGACACTAGTACAGCTTAGTCTATTGACCCGAGATCGTCATAGAGTCTTGTGTGTCTCCCACTGTGCTTTGATTTCCACCCTACCACGGCTCAACTGAGTCGTGCAAACAGGTGGTTTTTGGGTACAGTCCCGATTCGCATGGAGGCAATGAGCGATAGGAGGGGATTCGTCTCTCCCGGTATTGGGGGTTGATGTTGCGCTTTATTCGATTGGCCATAACTGGAAATCCCTGGCCAGGGTTGCACTGATTTACTGGTAAGTGTTATCAGTAGTTTGATGCTTGTGATGGACCATACATCAGCATGACTTATCAAGCTGCTGGGGTCTGACGTTTACCACCCCTAGGCGAGATATTCGACATATCAGACGAACAGACCGGACTGTACGGTACTGTTACTGATTGGATTCACAGGAGTACTAGCAGGCTTGCTTATTGATCTTCTGATCACTCAATACCCGGGTGGCCGTTACGTTTAGCAGACCGCTTGCGGCTTGTGGGTGTTTGATATGATCATCACCTACTGCCGGCATATTGATGAGTCTTTAGAGTCCTACACAAGGGTTTCCTGGCTCAAGCGAAACAGAGTAGGAGCGCATATGTGATATGTGCGGGACCGAGATTAATACGATATGAGATACCGTATTCTATTCTCGCGATTTGTGACATTGATCGGTTGTATGCGATATAGCCGGGTTATCGGATCAAGTGTTGATTCGATAAGTTGTTACTTTTGATATTAGTCGGTTATAGCCGGATTATTAAATCAAGAGTTGATTTAATAATTTAATGTATAATTATATATTTGATATATTACATTACATTAACTAGTATTTGCTCACTTAAGATTTATTTTCTCACTAGTTTGTGCATAAGTGTATATGTGATATATATTTGTGTACATATGTTTGTGTCATACTTGATGATACACACAAGATGGGTGTATGAGATTTGTACCAGGATTAGGTTCAAGATTAGGGTTATTATTTTATCTTAAGATTTAACAAAAGAGTTGATTTTAGTCAAAGTTATCAAGCTTGAAGAAGCTTGGAGAAACTTTGACAAAGTCCACTCTTTTGTCATTTCTTTTGATATTCTTTAATCTAACTCTTAACCTAATACCTTGGTCAATTCTCTACATGAGTTAAGCATGATAGCTTAACTCACCCATGGTTACATTATTGAAAAAAATAATTCATATGATTATCCTTTCTTCTTCTTCTTCATCAAGCTCCATGAAAAGCTTGCTAGCTCTAATGGTGCCATGAGAAAAAGTGTGAGAAAATCAATTCTAAAGTGAGCCAACTTCCTACTTCTTCATCCTCTACCACTTGCCATGTAGTAGAGTGTGTTCTCTTCACAAAGTTCATGACCTAGTGAAGGAATAGCTTGAGTTAGTGTCTCCCCGACGTAGATCATCTTCGGCCTCGAAGTCATCGAAGCAAGCACGTTCGTTCTTCTTGTGAAGCTTCTCTAGAGTCCGGAGTTCACGATCGCAGCGATGGGGACATCTACACGGAGCTAATGAAGTGAAGGACCGGATCTACAAAGTTTGTAATCCCTTTCACTTATTGTTAAAGTTGTTTGCTTACTATTTTTCGCCTAATCTCTAGTCCATGATCTTGCTTAGGGTTGTTCGGCATTTGAAAATTTTGATTTTGGCATGGTTGATGCCTTGTAGAACCTTGTTAGAGTGTCTAGGAACCCTTCAGTGGTATCAGAGCCAGGTTAGAGATTTTGGCGAAGTCTAGACGAAGTTTAAAGTCCGATCGAACCCGGAAAACCCGATATACCATAGTTTCTGGAAATATTTTCAAAATGTGATTTTTTGTGAATTAAAAATACTCAAAAAAATTAGCAGGGTTTTCTAGGAATTACTGTGCAGCATGTGCTCCTAACTCGATGAATGAGCCGCGGAACCGCGGCCGTACCCTGGGTTGCGCGGCGGTTCCGCGACCAAAAAGGTGTATTATGGCACGTGGTTTGCACAGTAATTTCCGTCTGTAATTCCTGATTCTTCTGGATATTTTTATATTTACTCAAGTGTTGAGTTTTCTGGGGTGTATTAGGGACTCATTGATTCGATTGGATAATTTAACTTCGTTTAAGTTTTTCCGGGTAATTTTAGAAAGTGTTAAAAAGTTCGACCGGATATCAATAACTCACTTTTTCCCTTACCGGAAAATTGCCAACTGTTGGATTTTTCCGTAGTTTAAGAACGTTCTAAGTCGTGCAAGTAACGCGATGGACCCTCTAGAAGACAACAAACCTTAACTCGATTATGTGACCGTCTTGAACTGCCTTTTGAACCTTAGGGTTTAGAGCAGTACGGCGTTGCTACATGTGAGGCGTTAGCTTGACCCTTCTACGGCTGGACCGTTGGTACTGTGGCATGAAATGGATGTTTTAAAACTTATTTCAAGTGTTGAGCTATTTTGGAAAACATGGGTGTTTGATTATTCGATCGGAAAGTTTAACATTCTCTATTTATCCGGAATGTGATACAATAATTGGAATCCACAAGTAGTTATGAGATAACTAATTTGAATGTTATAGACATAGTAGTTCAATCTCATTTGATCGGTTGCCACAGGATTTTGATGTGATCAAAAGTCCGTTGCAATCATGTAGCGTACGCGGATACTCGCCGGGTAAACTTAATAGATAGCCATGCCCCATAGCCCCGACCAAGTGACTGTTGGAGAACCCCGAAGCCAAAAGCATCTGTTCGGGTGCTCGCGGCAGAGGTGTTCCGCCTTAGTGCACTTCGTCGACGGCATCCGGGTGTGCGGCCGTCTACTAAAGTTTGCGACGAGCATTCGATCAGGATGTCGGGAATCTTGTTGAATTGCCCGACTATTATTGAAAAGATTTTTCGATAATGAGACTAAAATGCAGGGTTTATAATTGTTAGGCATGCGATGTCTAAAGAATTCATTTGGTTAGGCATGCGATGTCTAAGAAGGTTGCGGATTCCAACTTTTGTAGTTTTACACTTTCTTTTCTGCGACCGTAAGTGTAATATGTAGAGTATCGCCGGTTTCGTTGCTATACGTCAACGAAAATTGGGATACGCATATTTACTTACGTTGATGATATGTGATGTTATGTGTTGCTGGATATGTTATATTGGATCGTCGTGTTTGAATAGCCGGGGGTTTTTATGTGAGATGAGTGTTTTTCTTTTTCATTCATGTAAAAACTTGTATGTAATATTTTTTTATTGGGGCACTTCCGGGCTGAGGATGATGTTACCATTGTATATTATTTACTTTTCCGTATTAGGATAGACCCAAGGAGGGGAGCACAAGTAACCGGGTTCTAGGGTCCAGTGGGAGACCATCTCGAGGAGTCGAGACCGGGTCTCCTAACTCTAGAATTGGTAGGGTGGCTTGCCGCTCTCGTAGGGGTCTAGGGGTGTGGGATTGGCTATTCATTACGACCGTGGAATCCGTGTTTTATAGGGGCTCAAAATAAAATACGGACGTCCTAGTATATCCAATATTTCATATGTTGTTTTCTGCTGCGTTATCTGTGATGTGATCATGTGATATGTTTAGATAGATACTGTATATAGTATATATAATATATTATATAGACGTTGCTTATGTTTTACACCCGCGCTAGCCCTGCCCCGCTCTGCCGTTAGTTACCTGACCTAACGGTGCGGACGGGACATCAAGGAGAATGCGGATGGCATAAGTATACGTTGTATTTATCTGTGATGTTTAGATGGACTTAAATGATGGGACATTCATTAATGAGATTAATGAAAGAAAATAAACCTAAAATGATTTTGTGGAATCGAATTTCAAAAATCAGGTAGCTCTAGTTGTTACTTTGCATAGCGGTGTTCCTTGTAGAACATCCAGCACCTTATTCGATAAGGAAAAAGCCGAGATCCCTTCACCGGGAGTGACCTCTTTAGCAATAACTAGCAGATGCTACAACCTTCGGTTTGTCTTTTGACTGCTTTTTCTAGTTCTTGCTTTGCATAGTGGTATTGTAAATATCCTGCACCTCATTCGACGAGGAAAGAGCCGAGATCCCTTCACCGGGAGTGACCTCTTTAGCGAAACTGGCAAAAGCCTCAAAAACACTCCATTTAAAAACCATTTGATTCTACAGCGAGATCAAGTTCAAAGCGTTAAAGGTTTTATTAAAAACCATCCGCAACCCTCCGTCATTTTAGGAAGTAGAGTACTTAGTATTCGTGCTGCGTTTGTCGACCATAGCCAAAGCCTAGTGTACGGTAGCTAAGTGATGTCTTCTTACACAGCATATGATGCGATTAGTTAGGACAGTCATGTGACTTTGTTGACCTTAGCCAAGGGTCATGTGGGTGGGTCTAATTAATCACGAAATGACGGGTAGAACTTGACTAGTGCTTATGATTTGTTGACCATAGCTAAGGTCATAGGTGGTAGGGGTAAAAACCATTATCGGGAGTTTCAAGTGTTGAAATTTGCAATGAGATTGCATACCTTCTATATGATAGTTGGATCCCGATACCCACTGCGAGTAATTGTTACTCCTGGGAGAGTTTAGCACTTTAGAATTAGCCGATCAAGTAGGTGTCTAGAAAGGTGTCAACAGGGTTACGCCCCTGGGAAAAAGAGGTTTATTTTAATTAGGTCCGTGCGAAAGCACGGGGAACCTCCCTCAAAGTACCGGCACAGGCCTGGCTGAAAGATTGGCGGACTTGTAGAGTGTAATTAATCCCGGCTAGTCTTTCCTTTTAGGGTTTGAAGGAGCATTTGATAAAAACAGTGGGAGCCATCCTGATTAGATAAAATATATAACCAATCTAATCTTGCAAGAGCGCACGCAGAGTGTTTTCTTCTCTCTCTCTCCAGGTAACGACCATGTCACGCCTTAATCAAAATAATAATATGGATGTATTGACCGAACCCACTTGTTATACTGAGCTGGGGAACGTTGGTCTCGCTCCAACTTATAATTGTTATAAGACCGAGCAGGAAATAGGGGAATACCAGGATTCCCATGCCGCCCAAACAAAGAAAGTGCATGATGATGCATCTTCTTCGGGTGTGTTCATTACAAAGAACTGTTTCTCTGTATCCTCTACGTCCTGGGTATTATGATACCGGATCAGGATCTCGCAAATGTAATCCGTTACATGGGCTACAGATAGGTAGAGAACTGAGAACGGGTGATAAATTTCATAAGACAGAAAATGGTGCAAGTGTTGCAGCCAAGTCTGTTGGTCACTATCACCCTGTATTACCAGAATACATTGATTCCGAATGGATGTTATTAGAAACCGAACCTGATATACAACATCATATCAGTCTCTTTATTAGTAAAGAAAGGATATAATTTTGTATTGTTAGATAATGTTTTTGAACATTTCCTATATCAAGAGTTGATCGGTTTAGGCACGTTATCTAAAAGCATTGACGTTCTAAATCAAACTACAGTTCTTCGTATACAGAACACACACGAGAGGAAGAGTTCAGAAATGAACGAATCCTTCTTGAGGCGTTATAGACTAGATCATATCAATGCGACCCGACTAGCTAAGTTACATATAGATGCATATTTAAATCAGTTTAAATTTACATCTTATGAAACTTGCCAGTCATGTCACAAAGATAAGATGACCATAGCTCAGTTTACTGGAAACAGAGAAAGAGTTAGTGAACTCGTGGGACTGATACATAGTGATATATGAAGGTCCCCAGTCTACATATGCCAGGACTGATTCTTTGTACTTCCTTACATTCACTGATGATCTCTCAAGATTTAGACACATGTTCCTGTTGAAACACAAGTCCGAAACTTTTAAGATAATCACCGAATATAAGTTAGAAGTAGAGAACCAAAAATGGGTATAAGTATTATGTCCTTTGATCTGATCAGGGAGGAGAATACTTGAGCACGGGATTCCTGGACTATTCTAAAGGAGAATGAGATTCTCTCTCAGCATTACTCCTCCGTATACACCACAGCACGTCGGTGTATCGGGGAGGAGCAATCACACCCTATTTGATATGGTGCGTTCTATGATGAGTACTACTGAGTTTCCTATTTCTTTTTGGGAGTTATGCACTTGAGAAGCTGCATACCTATTGAATAGGGTTCCAATCAAATCCATTGCCTACCACTTTATATGTGATAAGGAATGGGAAGACCCATATCTTAAGTTTGTTAAGATTTGGGGTTGTCCGGCCTATGTCTAAAAGCAAAATCCGGACAAGCTCGAGGCAAAGTCAGTTCTGTAGAAGTTTGTTAGATGTCCTAAGCATTCGCAAAGGAATATCTTCTACCTAACAGAGGAGCAAAATATGTTTTGTTTCTCAACATACCACCTTTGTGAAAGGGAATTTCTTATGAAGAAATTAGTGGTTATGAGGTAGAACTGGAAGGAGTTCCATCTATACAAACTACAGCAGATGATTTGGTAGAACCAAAGGATTCAATAGGTTCCGACGAACCTCGGCCTCTCCGCCGATCTAGCAGGGTTCCTCATCCTCCTGAGAGATACTTCGGTTTCTCGATGACAGTGGGAGCGAGGATTGCATCATGAGATGATGACCCAACTAGTTTCGAGCAGGCCATCAAGAGTGGGACTCTGTAAGAATGGCTGGATGCTTAGCGATCTAAGATGGAATCCAAGTACAGCAACAAAGTATGGACTTTGGTTGCTATATCTGAAGGGTTAAATCCCCATCAGGAGCAAGTATATCTTGAGACGATTACTTGGTGTATATGGAAAAGTTGAGACTTTCAAAGCTAGACTTGTTAAAGGTTTTCGTCATCGACCAGGTGTGGATAATGATGAAACCTTTTCCAGTGGCTGTGCTTAAGTCCATCCGGATCCTACTTTCCATTGCTGCATACCATGACCGCGATATCTGGTGGTTGGGTGTCATGACTGCTTTTCTAAATATTGATTTAGAAGAGAGCGTCTATAAGTACACAGCCAGAGGGCTTCGTAGACAGTGGGAGCAGCGAAAACGTGTGCAAGTTGCTTTACAGGATAAAGCAGGCATCGCGGAGTTGGAACGTCTGTTTTGATGTGGTGGTTAAAGAGTTTGACTTCATCAAAATAATAGATGAACCTGTTATATACAAAAAGGTAGTAGAGAGTAAGGTGGTCATCCTCGTATTGTACGCGAACAACATACTCCTGATAGGAAAAGAGTTTCCTATGCTACGCTCGGTCAATCTCCTCTTATCACATGGATTCTCCATATAAGATCAAAGTGATACATCCTAAATCCTGGGTTTTGGATCTATAAGATAGATCTAATTGGATGTTAGGATTCTCACTAGTTGTAGTGAGATGGTATCAATTGATCCTGGGGAGAATCACTGGAAAAGTTCCAAGGTGATAAGGACGACTGAATGTCAGTCGCAGGCACTGTCTTTACCCTTAGTGGAGGGACGGTATGTTGGAAGAGTTCCAAGCGAGATACCGTGGCAAACTAGACGATAAAGGCTGGTGACATCGCTATCAAAGATACTACCAAAGAGGAAGTTTGGGTGTATTTGAGTTCATGAGATGAACTAGGTTCCTATCATTGTGTGACAATGGAAGTGTGGCTTTGGCCCAAGAACCCCGGTCCCATCAGTGAACCAGACATATTCTGAGGCAGCATCACCTGATCAAGGAGATAGTTGATCTCCAGGGTGATCGAGGTTAGGAGAGTAGACTTAGAGGACAACACTGTGGATCCACTCACAAAGGCCTTTTCCCAGAGAGAAACTTTTATGGGATGGTTGAGTATGAGATACTGCAACCATTGCTACAGATGGCCCTAGTGCAAGTGGGAGATTGTTAGTTATATGTATACCCTAGAGGCCATTATTGTACATGAGATATATATTGTAGTGGATGCTGGGACATATATAGGTAGGACTTTCTTGCTCAACATGATAGTACGCTATCTGGTTGCTCTTTATCTTAACATGTATACTTACTGTCTCTCTGTTACATGTTGATAAAGCCCTTAGGATGTGTACTCGACTTCCAGGACTATGATACAGATCATACTAGTAGGGCCTGGGTAGTCCATGAGTACTTCCTTCAATGTTCCTGGTCGTGGGAATATCGAGACGGGGCATCGATATTCCATAGTAGACTAGCGTATATCTTCTCGACCCATGTGATGGGCGATGGATGATCCCATATCCATTGGTGTTTGACATCAGAGACGGTATGCGGGTGCTCAGTGGAGACTGGGTACACTGAACGGACTCGCCGAGAACTCCCAGATGGTATTATACCTTATGTTAGATGGCAGTTCTCTGGTGACACTAGTACAGCTTAGTCTGTTGACCCGAGATCGTCATAGAGTCTTGTGTGTCTCCCATTGTGCTTTGATTTCCACCCTACCATGGCTCTACTGAGTCGTGCAAACAGGTGCTTTTTGGGTACAGTCCCGATTCACATGGAGGCAATGAGCGATAGGAGGGGATTCGTCTCTCCCGGTATTGGGTGTTGATGTTGCGTTATGCTCGACTGGCCATAACTGGAAATCCCTGGCCAGGGTTGCACTGATTTACTGGTAAGTGTTATCAGTAATTTCATGCTTGTTATGGACCTTACATCGGCATGACTTATCAAGCTGCTGGGGTCTGACGTTTACCACCCCTAGGCGAGATATGCGACATATCAGACGAACAGACCGGACTATACGGTAGTGTTACTGATTGGATTCGCAGGAGTACTAGCAGGCTTGCTTGTTGATCTTCTGATCGCTCAATACCCGGGTGGCCGTTAGGTTTAGCAGACCGCTTGCAGCTTGTGGGTGTTTGATATGATCATCACCTACTGCCGGCGTATTGACGAGTCTTTAGAGTCCTACACAGGGGTTTTCTGGCTCAAGCGAAACGGAGTAGGAGCGCATATGTGATATGTGCGGGAGCGAGATTGATACGATATGAGATACCATATTCTATTCTCGCGATTTCTGACATTGATCGGTTGTATGCGATATAGCCGGGTTATTAGATCAAGTGTTGATTCGATAAG
Organism: Agapanthus africanus; assembly: GCA_030015575.1. Classification (NCBI taxonomy): domain Eukaryota; kingdom Viridiplantae; phylum Streptophyta; class Magnoliopsida; order Asparagales; family Amaryllidaceae; genus Agapanthus; species Agapanthus africanus. The sequence continues at coordinate 449,322,785 of CM057341.1, read as the reverse complement.
TTGTTACTTTTGATATTAGTCAGTTATAGCCGGATTATTAAATCAAGAGTTGATTTAATAATTTAATGTATAATTATATATTTGATATATTACTTTACATTAACTAGTATTAGCTCACTTAAGATTTATTTTCTCACTAGTTTGTGCATAAGTGTATATGTGATATATATTTGTGTACATATGTTTGTTTCATACTTGATGATACACACAAGATGGGTGTATGAGACTTGTACCAAGATTAGGTTTAAGATAAGGATTATTGTTTTATCTTAAGATTTAACAAAAGAGTCGAACTTAGTCAAAGTTATCAAGCTTGAAGAAGCTTGGAGAAACTTTGACAAAGTCCACTCTTTTGTCATTTCTCTTGATATTCTTTAACCTAACCCTTAACCTAATACCTTGGTCAATTCTCTACATGAGTTAAGCATGATAGCTTAACTCACCCATGGTTACATTATTGAAAAAAATAATTCATATGATGATTATCCTTTCTTCTTCTTCTTCATCAAGCTCCATGAAAAGCTTGCTAGCTCTAATGGTGCCATGAGAAAAAGTGTGAGAAAATCAATTCTAAAATGATCCCACTTCCTACTTCTTCATCCTCTACCACTTGCCATGTAGTAGAGTGTGTTCTCTTCACAAAGTTCATGACCTAGTGAAGGAATAGCTTGAGTTAGTGTCTCCCCGACGTAGATCATCTTCGGCCTCGAAGTCAATGAAGCAAGCACGTTCGTTCTTCTTGTGAAGCTTCTCTAGAGTACGGAGTTCCCGATCGCAGCGATGGGGACATCTACACGGAGCTAATGAAGTGAAGGACCGGATCTACAAAGGTTGTAATCCCTTTCACTTATTGTTAAAATTGTTTGCTTACTAGTTTTTGCCTAATCTCTGGTCCACGATCTTGCTTAGGGTTGTTCGGCACTTGAAAATTTTGATTTTGGCATTGTTGATGCCTTGTAGGACCTTGTTAGAGTTCCTAGGAACCCTTCACTAATTGGTTTTCTTCCTTCCCTACCTTTCGGCACCTTCCTATGGTTTGGAAGAAGACTATTCAATAAGTGAAATAAATGTATTCTCCTAATACTAGGGGCTCTCGCAACCGGAAAGAAGGTAAGGGAAAGGACAACTAAATTATCCTATTCAATTAACCATAATCCATCCTCAAACTGGAACAAGTTCCTTCGAGTTCATATGTAACTTTACGATGGAATATCCAAGCAATATGGATTTTCGTAGTGATGCAAAGTGTTAAGAAGGAATGCAAAGGGGATGTAGGATTGGCAATGATATATGTGACTCCGTGAAAATCCAAAAGCCAAAGTGTTTTATGAAGGTTCGGTTAACTTGGTTCATGAGTTTTAGTTTAGGGTCGGGCCATGGTCACTGCCAAAGAGAGAGAGAAAAGAAACTCTCAACGTACACTCTAACCTAGATCGGAATGGTTAATCGCTTTATCTAATCAGGATGGCTCCCACTGTTTCCTCGAATTCTCCTTCAAACCCTAAAAGGAGAATTCATCGGGATCATCTAAAATCACCCGAGGAGTAACACCTACTCATCAGTGCGAATCGGGATCCAACTATCATCGCATGATAACTTGATGGAATCCACTCAAGTCACCACACTCCAGAAGGTATGCGCATGCCTGGCAATTTTCCTCTATGTTTGAAACTCCCGATGTGGTTTTTACCCCAAGCGTCTTATGACCTTGACGGATGCCAACAAATCATAAAGCGTAAGTCAAGTTCTACCCGTCATTGTCCTGATTAATTTAGACCCACCCGTACTCGTCCTTGACGGATGCCAACAAGGTTGTACGACTGCCCTAAATTAATGCATATCCATGCTACAGAAAAGTAACGCATAGTTACCACACACTATGCTTTGACGGAAGCCAAAAACATAGAACGAATACTAGGCGCTACTTTTCTGAAATGACGGAGGGCTACGGTTGGTTTTTGGCGAAAAACCTTTAATGTAATGAGCTTGATATCGTTGAAGGAACCCGGTGGTTTTCCAAATATATATAGTGGCACAAACTTTTGCTAAAGAGATCACTCCCTATGAAGGGATCTCGACGCTTTCCTCATCGAATGAGGTGCAGGATATTCCAAACTGAATACCACGATGCAAAGCAAAAGAATCGACTATAGAGAAGTTATTACACTGACAAAAACTTTTGCTCAAGAAGACACTCCTGATGATGGGATCTCGGCTTTTGCCTCGTCGAATGAGGTGCTGGATATTCATAACCGAATACCGCTGTACAAAGCAAAGGAAACATTTGTAATGTCTATTTTCAAAAAACCTTGGTTCCAACAACATCATATATGTTTGTAATCCATGTATTGATCAGAATCAACGCATTCCCATCAATAAAACATATCACACCAGATAAAGGAACGAAAATATAATGTACGTATATGCCATCTGCATTCGCCACTGGGCCCCGTCATAACCCGTTAGGTTACTTAACTAACGGCAGAGCGGGGGATGGACTAGCGCGGGTGCAAAACATATACAACATCTACTAGTATATATATAAATATATATAACATTCGTCCCGGGCATGATATAAGCAACATCACAGAATCTCAGCAAGCAACACTGAACGGTGGATAATCTTGGAGTCTCGGGTTTCACTTGAGCCGCAAATGATACCCAACGTTCCCTGTCATGTGGATAGCCTGTGCAATGAAAACCTAGACCAATACGAGTGCGGCAAGTTACCCGCCAATCCCAGAAGCGAGGCAACCCCAATCAACAACGTGAATGGCCACCCAGCACTCCACGAAATCCGGTAACTTGAGCACCCTTCATTGGGTCAAACCATACCCCCTACGTGTGCGACGAATAGCCCTCCAATTCTAGATTAAGGTCCCCTCCGTCTCAACGCCATTAGATGCGGACCTGTTGCCTTCGAGAACCCGGCTCACTCCGCCTTAGGGTAACCCTAGGAAAGAAAAGAAAATAATATGTATAAGGGTGGCATCGACCTCAACCCGGTCGTGCCACAAACAAATAGTATACAAACTGGCAGAGACGGTAGTCCACATGTTGGACGCTCGTCCCGCAATATCAAATGTACAAATGAATCTGAACTGTACAACTATCATTACACCACTGGCTATCTGCCACGACAATCTAACCACAACCTCAGCACAACAAAAACATCAACGTGAATGTCATGTTCGCAAACCCTTCTAAAAGAACATATAGCAGTTAGACGAGCTATCCCGCTCTAATGACATTTACGGTCGCAGATAGTAATGCATGTACTGAAAACTTTTAAACAGTGTTAAAAATAGCGACTTTGAAATACTCTGTATTGCCCCCAAACCAAAAATAACACAATATGCAATCTGGGCAAAACAAATAATACCAGAAAACCAATATTCAAGAGAAAAGAACACACTCAAAACCCAAGACCTAAAGCCCTATGCTAAACCGGGGACGTCGGGCATTCAGCCGATCTCACCGGCCGTACAAAGGATTTTGGGTCTCGTCTTTAGTGTGTGTTCTTATAGTTATAAGGGTAGTTTTATGCAATTATTTAAATAATTTTTGAAGACTATTTGAAAATCGACAAAAACTGGAATATATGCATATTGTTTCGGAGTTTGTTTCGGTTTCGATATTTAAAATATCGTTTAAATAAGGGTTTATGGATTGGCTCTGATACCATGTTGGATTATGCAAGTGCCATGGAAAACAAACCGTGGCCAAATGCGGAACAAATTTTTTCTAAACTGGCGCTAGAACAACCCGAAATATGGTTCGACCATAAACCCTAAAGCTAGCAAGCTATAAAGAAAGGAGTTAAGAATGGTTATACCATATGATCCGTGTCTTTCGGTCTTTAACCATCATGCCAAGCTCCTAGAGGCCTCCATGATCTTGCTTGATCTCCGGTCTCCCTCCATCGAAGATGATCCACCTGAGGATTTGTATTTGGAGCTCAAACCTCATAGCATAGGTAACTAGGGTACCTAGTTCGCTAAACTCAATAACCTAGAGGATGTAGAATCTAATGATGGATTAATTTTTCTCCAAACACACTTGGTTTCTCAACACATGAGACTTGAAGAGTGGAGATAGAAGAAGAAGCTTGGGGATGAGAGTGTGAAGCAACTCAATAAAATGGCTAAGTCATGTGAGAAAAAATGAAGACTTTAATAAATATCTCAAGTCTCCAAAATATCTCAAGTATCCAAAATATCTCACACCCAAACACAAATATCAAGCATGCCACAATAGTAACCATGAGTCACCCCATAAGTCACCAAGTGAGCCATGCAACAATAAATGCTCACAACACCTCATCCTCCACCTCATTAACCATTTAATCCTAAATGGTTAAAGCTAAATGAGGCAACATCTTCTAGAAACAATCTTATAATAAATTACAGGAATACCCTTCATCCGTATATACATACCCGCATCCGTATTCCGAAGAATACGAATACAAAGAAACGAAAATAATCCAACAATATAATACTAGAATCTGGCTTAAACCAAACCCCACTAGTATTATCCGTCCGAATCATGATACATGCACAAGTGCACATATATGATCGAACCCTACCATAAAACCATACGGGTCCTACATCGTTTTGCCCGAAGCAGGGAAACCCTCTGTGTGGGACTCTAAAGATCGTTAATACGCTGGCAGTGGGTTAAACCATAAGCACGTCAGCGGCACTATCTGTGCGTAATGGCTACCCATGTATTGAGCGAAAGGAAGGCCGATGAGCAAACTCATCCTGACCCCTACTGAGCCTGTCCGTGACAATATCCATGCAGTCTGGTCTGTTCGTCTAAGAGTATTGCATATCGAGTCTAGGGGGAGGATAAAGTCAGACCCCTAATAACGCGACATTTCGTGTCGGTTTGAAGCCCATCACCAATTAAGAACCTACTGATCCAAATCAGTAATTCTCGACTACCTTGGCCTAGGATTTCTGGTGATGGCCACCCATGCACAACGCGACATAAACCCCCAATACCGGGAGAGACGAATCCCCGACGATCCGCTCACTGCCTCCATGTGGCTCGGGACTGTACCCAACTAAAACCTGCTTGCACGACTCTTTTAAGCCGTGATAGGGTAGTAATCAAAGCACAGTAGAAACTCACACGAGAAAAATGATGATCTCAGGTCGACGGACTAACCTGTACATATATCACCGGGACTGCTATCTGACAATAGGTATAGTACCAACTAGCAGGTTCCTGGAGAATCCGTCCCGTGTACTCATAACCCAATGAGCACCTGTATACTATCTTAAGTGAACAAACTAACACCAATGGCTTGTGAGACCTAGCCACTGCCCTTCGTCGGAGTCTCGATCAGTATACACTAGTCTACTCTGGAGTATCGATGCTCAGTCTCGATACTCCCCCGACTAGGGAAATTTAAGGATGTGCTTATAGACCACCCAGCTCCCACGTGTATGATCACCATCATAATGCTGGTAGTCAAGCAAAAATCAAATGGTTTCTATCAACATGTAATAGTGATCTGTAATACCACATAAAGCATGCATGATGATAAAGACAAACCAGATAGTATACTATCATTTTAAGTAAGATTGTTCTATCCGTATAGGTCTTCCCTCAATCATCGTAATCGCATGCCTGCGATTCAATAATTGACTTGAGGCCATTATAGCCAACACCTTAGCCCCTAACAAGTGTGGAATTATTCATACGTTTAAAAGAAAAATAAATCAAGAAGGAAAAAAAGAAAGAAAAGAAAATATGGTTTTACAAAATGTTAGCAAACTAACTACTTGGGCCATCACCTAAGCTAGGGACGCCATAGAGTATCATGGCTTGAGATAAATACAGATAAAAATGAAATGCAAAAGAAAACAAGAAAAGAAAAACAACAACTACTTAACAACAATTAATAAAGTTACACTAAGAATTAAAATTACAATACAAGAAATAAAAATACAAGATAATAAAGAACCCTCATCTTCATTAATATCCACTCAAGAGCTCTCACTATACTTTAATGGAGGAAAGATGAACAGAAGAAGAACTACAAACTAAACTACACTAAAATCTAACTAAAGAAAAAGACATCCTCATTGGGCTCAAAACTGGAGTATTTATAGGCATAGAACTGAAACCCTAGGGTTATTATCTGAGCCCTAATGTAATTACCAAAATACTATTAGTGTATATGCCCTAGGGGGCATTATTGTATCATACTAGCTTGTATATTACTTAATGGAAGCTTGGGATATTCACAGTTATATTAACAGTCTTGTTAGATATGGTAGTATGCTACTTAGTTTATTTCTATCTTAATATGTTTGTATGTTAGCATATCGAGAATACATATTGATAGAGCCCTTAGGATCTTGCTTGACTACCAGCGTTGTGATGGCAGTCACACTAGTGGGGGCTGGGTAGTCTACAAGCACATCCTTTTTTAGGTCCCTAGTCGTTGGATTATCGAGACAAGGCATCGATACTCCGGAGTAGACTAGTGTGTACGCTTCTCATCCCAGTTGGGGAAATGGTCTGTCCCACAGCCATTAGTACGTTGTACTGGAGATAGTATACAGGAGCTCGTTGGGTTACGGGTACACCGGACAGGACTCGCAGGGAACTGTTGGTTGGTATTATACCCGTCGTCAGTTAACAGTTCCCAGGTGACATGAGTACAGCATAGTCCGCAGACTTGACACTGCTGCTTCGCCTCGAGTGTGTTCCCACTGTTCTTAGATTGCTACCCTACCACGGCTCAAAAGAGTCGTGCAAACAGGTAGCAGTTGGGTGCAGTCCCGAAGCACTTGGAGGCAGTGGCGGTTAGATATGATTCGTCTCTCCCGGTATAGGGAGTTGATATCGCGCTGTGTCTGGAGAGCCATTACGCAAAGTCCCTAGCCAGAGCAAGCGAGATTTACTGGTAGCATTTCCAGTAGCCTCTCAAGGTGTAATGGGCTTCACTCCGACATGACTTATACCGCTTATAGGGGACTGACACTTGCCGCCCCCCTAGGCCCGATATGCGATAGTCATAGACGAACAGACCGGACTGTACGAGATTGTCACATCGGGCTCAGTAAGAGTTCGGATGGGTTTCCTCATCGACCTTCTTATCGACATCTACCTGGGGACCGTTACATATAGCTAGTGCCGCTTGCAGTCTGTGGTTAAACCCACTGCCAGCGTAGTAGTCGAGTCCTTAGAGTCCCACACAGAGAGTTTTCTTGCTTCGGGCGAAACAATATAGAGGTCGTATAGCTTTACGACAGGGTTCGGACACATACGTATTTTTAGGCACGTACGATGTTCGGACAGTTTTTACTAGCGGGCTTTGGTTTAAGCCAGATTCTAGTAATGGATTATTGGAATTATACAGTCTCAGTATTTTCGTGTTTTCACGGATGGAAGGGGCATTCTCATAATTTGTCGAGATGCTTCTAGAAGATTGATGAGTTGGAGGCTTAGGTGGAATTTGCATTAATTGGATTAATGACTCATGGTGTGATTCATCCAAATGAGTTAATGATGCATTTATTGATTAATGACTCATGGGATAAATCACACAAGGTGAGTTAATGAAGCATGATGATATTATTATTTGTTATTCATTTAATAAATATCTTATGCTTCATATATTCACAATGAGATATTTTCCAAGTTCATTCTCACTCTCACATTCTCTCTCCTCAAGCTCTCTCTCTTCAAGAACTAACCCTAACCTCTCATGTGTTGAGATCCAAGGGTTAGCAAGACTAATAGATCCCTAATCCTCTTCTATATCCTCTAGGTTACTTTGATTTGCACTCATAGCAACCTAGTTACCTTAAGTGCGATGTTAAAGCTTGGAGAAGTAGCTCTCGGGCGGATCTTCTATCACAACGAGGAGGCCGACGAGGAGGTGGTCTACGAGAACAAGAAGGACTTGATTCATTAGGTATAATCATCTTTCATAGTACCTAAACACTTCTATGTTATTGTTAGTTAGGGTTTGGCAAAGATCCTTAAAGTTAGTCGATGTTAGTTTAAACAAAATGATTGTTTTACCTATTCCGCCTCCCCGCATCATATGGGGTGTCTAACGTCGACTTATAGTGGTATCAGAGCCTCGCTAAACCATAACTAACTTGTTAGCAAAGTCGTTAGAAATTCGATCGCAAAACGAAACGAAAAATATGACTTTTTCACCATGTTTCTGCCGGTTTTAAAACGGGGTCTAAAAATTTTTAAGGGACTCTTAAAAATACAAGCAGGGAATTATAAGATTACTGGAGAAATTTGGGATCGTAACTCGGCCAAACTGCCGCGGAACCGCGGCCGATCCAAAGCGATCCGCCGCGGATCCGCGGCCGAGCTGAAGCCGAGTTAGCCCAAATTTGCCTAGTAATTCTTCTGTGTTGATGTTGTATTTTCTGGAATGTTTTGTTTATGCTCAGGTTTCAGGAGCACAGAGAATTATTTGTAGAAGATTCATTTGTGTTTGCTTCATCGAAATTCTAAGATGTTTGGCTAACTTGATTATATCTGTGTTTTGTTTAATGTGTTCGTAAACCTCCCCTAACTGCTAGTATGTCGGTTAGCAGGGGGTTGCACATTTCTGTAATGGTTTTTACTGGTTTCTGTTTGTGGACTTGTTGGATTGTCGTGAATGGATAGCCGGGGATGTGAGACGAGTGTTTCTTTCATTCAAATGTAATTTGTAAATTGTTGTAATAGTCTTTTGCGGGGCACATCCGGGTTGAGGTTGTAGCCACCGTTGTATTATTTCATTTACTGTTTTATGCTTCTAGGATAGACCCAAGATAGGGTGCACAAACTACCGGGTACTTTGAAGTGTTTAGTGGACTACTCACGTTGTTGACGGAGACCGCTTCACTTCGGATACTTGGCGGGTAGTTTGTCGTACCCGTAGGGGTCTAGGGTGGGGTTTTGTCTATTCATCACGACTGTGTAATCCGTCTTTCTTTGCAGGATCAAAAGGAATGCGGATTCGTAGAAAATCCAATATGTTCATCTATGATCTGGATGTAAGTCCACGTTGCGACCCCCGGTTCTTACGGGGAGGCGGAAACGGTATAAAAAAACAAATTTTTAGCGCAAGGGGCAACATGGACTAAGCAAAGTCGGGATCTTTGACTAAACTAAAACTAGCAAACTTAGCTAAAGAGAGTTAGCTACTCGGATGGAGATGGTTATACCTAAAACTTGAACTCCTTCGTCTTCAAGCTCCGATGGTGGTCCGATGGCTCCTTCTCGTCGTCTCCGTACGCCGAAGATAGATCCACCTGAAAGCTCCAACCTTTAGCTCCTTCTTCGTTCTTTGAAGAAACTAGTTCACTTGGTTTGCTAAACCTAGTGAACTAGAATGAGTAGAGAAGAAATAGAATGGGATTTTATCTATGGTTCTTGATTCTCAACTCATGAGACAAGAGAACCATGGATCAAGAGAGGGAGCAAGAGGTTGAGGGTGAGAGCAAGAGGAGAGCTCAAGAACAAGAGAGAGAATGAGCAAGAAAGAATGAGCAAGTATTTTGTCTCTCACCCTCTCATAATCCAAAGCAATGATAACTCATCATATCAACAAAAGTCTTATGTGATGGTTGAAGCAACCATAACCTTATCATGTCATGCACTCATTTTACTCAAATGAACAAGCAAGTAAAAGTCTTTGGCATGAAATGATAACCATGGTTATCATGATGGTCAACTAGTCAAGCCTAGTCAACCGGTCAACAAAGTCAACAAGTCAACAAAAGTCAACAAGTCAACAAGGTCAACAAAAGTCAACAACCAAGTCACCATAATACTTAATTAATATAATAGTTAATCGCATATCATATTCTCATTAGGGTTGAGCAAAAAGTCAAAAAGTCAACGGTCAACTGTCAACAACCCTAATGAGAATCCGCTGCCTCTGCCTCCCTGTCAACTGTGCATACACACCCGCATCCGCGTTCCGAGGAACACGAATGCAAACTGGATAAATCCAATCCCATAAGGTACACTAGGATCTGGCTTAAACCAAAGCCTGCTAGTGTAAACTGTCCGGACACTGTACGTGCACAAGTGCACGGATGTGACCGAACCCTGTCGCAAAACCATGCGACCTGTCGCAATACCATGCGACCTCTACTCTTTTGCCTAAAGGCGAAAAGCTTTCTGTGTGGGACTCTAAAGACTCGACACTACGCTGGCAGTGGGTTTAACCACAGACCGCAAGCGGCACTAGCTGTGCGTAACGGTCCCCAGGTAATGCCGACAAGAAGACCGACGAGGCGAAACCCATCTGAACTCCTACTGAGCCTGAGTGTGACATTCTCCGTACAGTCCGGTCTGTTCGTCTGATACATCGCATGGCGGGCCTAGGGGGCGGTAAACGTCAGTCCCCCAATAGCGGTACAAGTCGTGCCGGAGCGAAGCCCAAAACACCCTGAGATAACGCTGGAAACCTACCAGTATATCTCGTTTGCCCTGGCCAGGGACTACTCGTGTAATGGCTCTCCTAGACACAGCGCGATGTCAACCCCCAATACCGGGAGAGACGAATCCTGTCTAACCGTCACTGCCTCCAAGTGCTTCGGGACTGCACCCAACCACTACCTGTTTGCACGACTCCTTTGAGCCGTGGTAGGGTAGTGATCAAAGTACAGTGGGAACACACCCGAGGCGAAGTGACAGTGTCAAGTCAGCGGACTAAGCTGTACTCATGTCACCTGGGAACTGATAACTGACGATAGGTATAATACCAACTAGTCAGTTCCCGACGAGTCCTGTCCAGTGTACCCGTAACCTAACGAGCACCCGCATACTATCTCAAGTACGACGTACTGACGGCTGTGGGACAGACCGTCTCCCACACTGGGATGAGAAGCGCATGCGCTGGTCTACTCCGGAGTATCGATGCCCTGTCTCGATAGTCCTGCGACCAGGGACCTGCATAAGGATGTGCTTATAGATTACCCAGCCCCACTAGTGTGATGGCCATCACATCGCTGGTAATCAAGCAAAGATCCTAAGGGCTCTACTAATGTGTATAGGCGATATACTAAAATAAACACATGTACACATTGAAGTAGAAACAAACCAAGTAGCATACTACTATTTTGAGCAAGATTGTATATACAAGGTGAATATCCCAAGCATCCATTAAGTAATATACAAACTAGTATGATACAGTAATGGCCTCTAGGGCATATACACTAACACTGGAATGCCTATTATTGCATCAGACGAATGTACAATATCTATATATGATATCTATTAGGCCTCGCTTATGTTTTGCACCCGCGCTAGCCCAGCCCCCGCTCTGTCGTTAGTTAAGTAACCTAACGGGTGAATGACGGGACCCAGTGGCGAATACGGATGGCATAAAAGGACGTTGTATTTTCGTTGTTTTCTGCAATGATAGGTAAATTGATGGGACGCATTATATTAATGCAAAGAAAATAAACCAAAGGTGAATCGTTGGAACAGTTTAAAAGAATCCACTCGGTTATTTTAAAACAGAAGTTATTTTTTAAATTGCGGATCTTTAACCACTCCTTTTAAAAGCTATCTGGTTCCTTCGATCATATCAAGTTCACTATTTTCACGGTTTCGCCAAAACCATTCGTAGCCATCCGTCATTTCATTTGGTTATTCAGTAGTATTCAAACTATGTATTTTGACCAACGACAAGGCATAGTGTTTGGTAGCTGCTGGGTATTCATTTGTTGCATAGATAGATGAGTTAGTTTGGGACAATCGTATTATCATTTGGCCAACGTCAGGGGTATGTACGGATGGGTTCAAATTAACAAGATAATGATGGGTAGAATTTGACATGTGACTTATGACATTTTGACCAACGCCAAGGTCATAAGAGCATGGGGCAGAAATTTATATCGGGAATTTCTAAAGAAACTGAAATTTGCTAAGAGTAGCATACCATTTGGAGTGTGATAATTTTGGTAGAATTCCTTCAGCTTTATCACACGATGATATTTGGATCCCGATCCTACTGTGAGTATCCGCTACTCATCAGGAGATTCGTCACTTAACGATCAATGCTATAAACCAAGTAGGTGTCGAGAAAGGTGTCAGCGGGGCTACGCCCCCAGAGAAAAGAGGTTATTTAATTAAGGAACTTTGCGAAAGCGTCGTAAAACCTCCCTCGAAGTACCGACACCGGCCTGGCTGAACGGTTAAGAAAGAATTGTACGGTGAGAATAGTCCTGACTAGTTCTTCCTTTTTGGTTTGAGGAAGGATTCGAGAAATAGTGGGAGCCATCCTGTTTAGATAAACTAAAAACCACTCTAAACTTGCAAGAGCATCATGCTAAAGTGTTCCCTCTCTCTCTCATTGCAGCGACCCTGTAACGCCTTGAAAATCGTTCTGGTGAAATTTCGGAAAATCGGGAAAATAAGGGTTTTTTTTGTAAAAAGTCAAAATACAAATATCTTTATTTTAAAATTTAATATAAATATTCTAGATATGTAATTTCTAGTATTTGGTGTTTATTGAGCCACTGGTGAGATTTCAAAATTTCTGAAAATTTTTCCGAAATTAATTATTTTAATATTATTTTAAGCCGTCACTAATAAATTTAATTAGGGAAAATTACAAACCGGAATGAGTTGAAACAAATTTTGTGCATCATAATACATTAAACAAAATTTTAACAAGTGGTTTTTGAATTAAAATAGGGTTGTTAACCGGTATTAGAAAATATCGAAGAAAAAGGCTTTTTTTTCGGTGAAATTAGTGCGAATGAAGTGCGGTATAACTTTTATCTTTTCCCAAACAAAACCACACTGTCTTTTACCCCCCTCACACTTTTTGGGCTGATCTTGGCAGCCCCCCTCTCTCTTGATGCTTCAAGTGGCTTCTAGATATTTGGTTTTATGGAAAAATAAAAAGAAAATGAATTAAACTTGAAAAGACATAAAGCAAGGAATTATGAGTGAACTTTCCACACACCTCCATACCCTCACTCCCTCACTTCTCCCCTCTCAATTTCTGGCCGAAACCAGGTCCCCCCCAATTCTACACAATTTCCACTTCAATTTGCTTCAAAAACCCTCCAAAATCCATCAAAAATCAACATATTTTAGCACAAATTCATCCTTTAACCTTCATCCAATATTCTTTGCTCATTTTTACATGGATCTTAGAGTTGGAAACCATACTTTTGGGAGGCAAATTATCATGTTTGGATCTCATATGTAAGGTATAATCCTAAGCCCTTTGGTTTGAATGTTTGTAAATTACTTAATTTAACTTAATTAAGTGTTTAATTAGTTTTTAATTTGGTTCTTTTGCTAGATGAATAATTCAAGAGAGGGTTTCAAAATGAAATTTGGGTTTCTATTATTTGAGTAAGGTTATATTATGTAGTTTAGTAATTTTAGAATTGGAAAATCTAGCATGGTTGATATGTTATAATTTGTTCATTCAAAATGGGTTTAATTAAGCAATTTTGCACACTAGATTTTAATATATTATACATATGGGTGAGATAAATTCAAATTAATGTTTGTAACATTAGATTTTTATTTAAATGAGGATATTGACATGTTTAAGGAATGAAAAACTTAATTTGGTTGCTAGTTTTTATTGATAATTGATAAATTGTAAGTAAAATGCTATTTTTGCTAACTAGAATTTGGAAATTCTTAAATTAATGAGATTTAAAATCTAATTTATGGTTTCATTATATTACTATCATTATAAATTGTAGTTTGAAAAGTTAATTCATGCAAAATCAAGTTTTGTTGTGGAATTGTGGAATTTTGCTTGTAAGTTGTGGAAAATTGATAAAATTGCAAACTAGAAATTTATTTGTAATACAAATTAGTGTAATAAAAAAATATGGTAATGGTTTCTATAACTTAGTTATGTTATTTAATGAATATTATGACCATTAGTTTCATTAAACGTCAAGTTTTGAAGTAAAACGGTGAATTGATATTTTCAAGGTTTTCGGAATTGGATGATTTGATCGATTTTAGGGTTCCGATGATTTGAACCAAGTTTTATATTATAAGTAATGGGTTTTGAAACTACGGGTTGTTTATTGGTTTTTACCTCGATCAATCGGCGTTTGTACGCCGATATCGAGCGAATTTGGTTCTTTTGCGTGAACGGGACATAGGTTTTAACCTATGCACGTTCCGTGTGTCGTTTTGACTTTTGTCCGTGATTTAGTTTACGATACTATATATGTTTACATATAGGTACCCCTCACGTGGATTGCGGGCGATGAAGAAGAGGATGGCGACACTGTCTTCGGCAGACATGGACCAGGTGAGTAGATGCATATCTACGGGGGGAAGTCGGGTGGATGGCGTTTAGCACCCCCGCAACGTAGAATAGGAATAGTACTTATTGATATTAGAAAACCAGACGTGACCCTAGTAGGACCCTAGTATTGACCCTAGGTTGGACTAGACTGATTTAGGAAAATCATATTAGAGGATGAGTACCTTGGAAGAGGTTCGTAGGATTCAGATAGAAACACACCCACGCACACACTGAAACTCGACTTGGGGTACGTGTATGTGTATATATATAGAACTAGGTATAGATATATACATATATATAACACGTATAGGTGATTCATTGATGTGATATGATATCCGAGGTATGATGAAACAGTATAACTGGGCTTGATGCCGTGATTCTTGACTATACAGTCGTAATAAAGTGTTACCGGATCATTAGGGAATGAGATAATGAACTTGAATATATAAATTACAAAGAGTGGTGGTGATATTGATGTACATGGGACGCTAGAATAGTACTCGGACTGTAACTTGTGACTGATCACGATCTGATATATGTATAACTTGATTACGACATTATATTGGTGTGACCTGATACCGATATCATATAAGTATGACCTAGTCACAATATGATACATATGACATTATACGAATGAAGAGACACCTAGGAGATACTTGACCGTACCCCGACATTGGGATGCTGTACGATGGATTTTACCGTACGAGGCTTAGATTTGATGATTGACCCGCACTCTTGATTCGAGGAAGCCGTACTACGTACATGACGCTATTGAGGCGGGATCGCCGACTATTAGAGATATTGATTCAGACCTTAGGTAGACTCTAGTTTCTTACTGACTAGTCTATTAGGTTTAGTTCCTTAGGATGCTAGATGGACACTGGTTTAGGTTCGACTCACATAGCGGTAGTTGTACTCGCATCTCGCAGAGGAGTGGATAATGCACGTCTGTATTTACATTCATACTGTAATCATCATGGTGCATGTTCTTTTATATGTTGCTATAATCAGTATAAACTTTACCTGTTAGGACACCAGCACCATTACCGATGATGCGCATATTCCACGCACACTTATTTGCCGGCTCACACACATCATCATCGGTAATTGCTATGTCACGTACACTTTAGATCACATTATCTTTTATTGATAGAATCAGTTAACAACTAAACCGATATATTATTGTGATCACTCTCTGATGTTAAGTATATGACATGATATTCATTACTTAGACATTCATGCATTCATATTTTCGTGTTATCATGTAGTATTATGGGCATATGCCGACACTTATCATATAGTTACTCATGATTTTGAGATTTGGATTTCTATGATATTTCTGGATTTTTGGGGAAAACCGCAAAAATATATAAAAACTTCTCTCTCTCTCTCCTCTTCTCTTTTTAAAATAAGATGCGGTTTTCTCGTGATGTATGTGTCGTCCACCATGAGTATTTCATGTTTTCTGATGGATTTCGAGACCCGATTCGAGGAGTGGATGAACCGTCTCGGGTACATGGTGGGCCCGGTATGGTACCCCGGGGCAAGAAGATCGAGTTGTAGACGATGAGCCTGGCAGGGGAAGGCTACCTACCGGTGATGTCTGGCGCGGCGGATATCCGGAGGATACCGACCGTTGTCGTGGGATTTGATGATATGGGCCGATCCGGACTGACGGAGCCCGACATATTGAGACTTGAGGTTACATGTGTTGTGTCGATACTTGACACGGATTTCTATGGATTTCATTGTTGAGATTTCAGATGCTTATACACACTTTACTATGATAACGGCTAAAGGTTCTCATACATATATATCTGGATTTCAGGATTTGTTACTTTACATTCATGATGCATGCATTTCATTTCATATGACTTAGTACTATATGCGGCACTGACACGACACGGAGTTTTTGCACTTACACGTAGTATTACCCTGCTATTACTAGATGCTTGGGATATAGTAGTGTATTATTATGACCTAGGATAGCGTCGTGCATTCGATTTCTTTTCGTAGATGTCTTCTACTCACGAGTTGGCAACTCACCCCCGTTGTGCCAAATTCTTTACAGGTGCGATGTACAGGTTTCCCTTGGCAGTTGCTGGCACATCATTTTCATTTCGGGTGATTTGCACGGTAGGTTGGTTCATTTGTATCTGAACCGCCGTTGTATTTATATTATTTCATTTGTATCTAGAAAGCTCCATCAACCATATTTGTATTACTTGATAAGTTTATTGGACCAGTTGTTTATTTCGACCTTAGAGTCGCGCATGTGTTATTCTGTTCTGGTGGTTTTTGTTTTCTTTTGAGATTTGAGCCTCGCCCTTTGGCGTTGTATATTATTGTGATTGTTGTGGTTGTCTCCGCCTGTTGGCGTTGAGCTAGCACCCGTTTGGGGATGCTTTTTATTGTTTATTCATTTTATACTTGTTGTACCCGTTTGGGGGCCAGTTTTTACAGAGGAGACTCTGCCGAAATTTTTGGTAAAATTTGCTGATGTTTTTATACTTGTTTTCTTTTCTTTTCTTCTTTTTCTTCTTTCATGGTTTAGATTTCTGGGCTTCGGCTTACTTAGGTCACGTGGCGCCTCTAGACGCTTCGTAATCTAAGTGCCGGTCACGTTCCGTACTTTCGGGTCGTGACAAAGTTGGTATCAGAGCGCTAGGTTTAACCCTGTATAAGTCTAGGTGACCCTTGGTTGATGGAGTAGGCGATTTAGGTAGAGTAACGTACCGTGGGTATGGTCCGCGGCATACTTACGATACGCTACTCTGCTTAAGGAACCTTAGGATGTACATTGTTTGCACCGTATTTCATTCGTTCCTTTGATCTATCTTCGTCGATGTCGGATGGTGGTTTCTGTTACCATGGGCAGAGGGAGC
This sequence comes from Agapanthus africanus, assembly GCA_030015575.1. NCBI lineage: Eukaryota > Viridiplantae > Streptophyta > Magnoliopsida > Asparagales > Amaryllidaceae > Agapanthus > Agapanthus africanus. The sequence continues at coordinate 449,305,619 of CM057341.1, read as the reverse complement.
TGCGGCTCGAGTGCGATAACCATTAGAGTATTGGTTATTCTTGAGGATTGAAGCATTGCTTAGCGTGCGGACGAAGGGTATTCACATGCCGTCCGGATGAAGTTAAAGGGTTCGAACGATTATCAGAAAACCATTTTTCCTAAGTTTAAAGTATTCGGAAGAACATGCAGGTATTTCGATTGACCCTCTAGAAGAATGAAACCCTAACTCGACATAATGACCACGAGAACGCCCTTGAACCTTAGGGTTTACGGCAGTTCCGCTGTGCCATTAGTGAGGCTTGGGTTTGCCCTTCTACAGCTGGATCATCGATGCTGGGGTATGTACCGGATATTTTTAAACTGTACTTGAGTGTTGAGCTCTCGGGGAATTATGGGATTTTGATGGATCGATCGAGAAGTTTAATGTAGTCCGGATATCAAGTGAAGGGATCGACTATGTGGGAGACTCTAGACATGAGTATTGCCGTTGGTAGCGCAGTCAGCACACCTAAGAAAGAACGAGTTCGAAGCGGTCGACATCAGAGGAAAGAGGCGCACATTGACGATAGTGTTTACGATTGCGATTTAGTGATTTGAATTTACTATTTTCGTTGATTGGATTTTTGTATTTTGAGGACTTTGTTCTACGATTGGTATTTCCTGTGTGTACCTTCATTCTATCTGTGTTCCATATATCAGTTGTATTGATGTGGTTTAGTACGCACCCAGTACACTTGATTTGGTTTTATACATTTTGAGATTTTGATTTGATTTCGTGCTTATGGGTTACACATGATTTGATATATGCTTCGACCTAGTTTTTATCCATTTTCGTACTGTGATTCGAGTCTGATATCCGATGTATGTTTCGTGCTCCATGTGCACCTGATTAGGATCCTTGCGCATACTTGGCGCACTTGATGCGATTTTGTGCACACCAGATGCACTAAATCGGGGTTTTGTGCAGATTAGATGCACCTGATAGTGAGTCGTGCATGCCCGTTGCACTTGACAGATGTTTTTGGTGCACACCTGTTGCACTTAGTTTTGTTTTGTGGGTATTCATGGTTTCTGCATTTGGTTTCGATTTCAGTGCGCACCGGACGCACATGACATTTTATTGATGTGATTGGGATTGATTTTAGTTTGAGCAGTATGTTTTCATGATCATTATTATTTGAGTTAGTAACCAGGCGGGACGTGTATGTTAAATAAAAGATATATATATATACAGCTATTTTTTTTTAAAAAATTAAACGTCCGCTACTTATACCGTGACACGTGCATTGCACGGCGATTTTCATGAAGGGGTTTTTGTATGCTGCTTTATTATGATGATTCGGCGATTTTACTAGGATGCGAACTATATATAAGTTATAGATTGATGTATATTATGTTGGTTTTCATATTGGGTTTTGATATTTTATTCTCGCCATAACTCCGATGATTGCGTTATGCGTGACAGAGTTGATTTTTGTTATATATTAATGATTTCGGAGCCCCGACGATTTGAGTGCTTTGCTAAATGTTTCGGTATTTGGAGGGGGAGTTTTAATTTAAATTCGGGGACCGAATTTTTTTTTAAGGGGGGAAGATTGTAACGCCTTGAAAATCGTTCTGGTGAAATTTCGGAAAATCGGGAAAATAAGGGTTTTTTTTTGTAAAAAGTCAAAATACAAATATCTTTATTTTAAAATTTAATATAAATATTCTAGATATTTAATTTCTAGTATTTGGTGTTTATTGAGCCACTGGTGAGATTTCAAAATTTCTGAAAATTTTTCCGAAATTAATTATTTTAATATTATTTTAAGCCGTCACTAATAAATTTAATTAGGGAAAATTACAAACCGGAATGAGTTGAAACAAATTTTGTGCATCATAATACATTAAACAAAATTTTAACAAGTGGTTTTTGAATTAAAATAGGGTTGTTAACCGGTATTAGAAAATATCGAAGAAAAAGGCTTTTTTTTCGGTGAAATTAGTGCGAATGAAGTGCGGTATAACTTTTATCTTTTCCCAGACAAAACCACACTCTCTTTTACCCCCCTCACACTTTTTGGGCTGATCTTGGCAGCCCCCCTCTCTCTTGATGCTTCAAGTGGCTTCTAGATATTTGGTTTTATGGAAAAATAAAAAGAAAATGAATTAAACTTGAAAAGACATAAAGCAAGGAATTATGAGTGAACTTTCCACACACCTCCATACCCTCACTCCCTCACTTCTCCCCTCTCAATTTCTGGCCGAAACCAGGTCCCCCCCAATTCTACACAATTTCCACTTCAATTTGCTTCAAAAACCCTCCAAAATCCATCAAAAATCAACATATTTTAGCACAAATTCATCCTTTAACCTTCATCCAATATTCTTTGCTCATTTTTACATGGATCTTAGAGTTGGAAACCATACTTTTGGGAGGCAAATTATCATGTTTGGATCTCATATGTAAGGTATAATCCTAAGCCCTTTGGTTTGAATGTTTGTAAATTACTTAATTTAACTTAATTAAGTGTTTAATTAGTTTTTAATTTGGTTCTTTTGCTAGATGAATAATTCAAGAGAGGGTTTCAAAATGAAATTTGGGTTTCTATTATTTGAGTAAGGTTATATTATGTAGTTTAGTAATTTTAGAATTGGAAAATCTAGCATGGTTGATATGTTATAATTTGTTCATTCAAAATGGGTTTAATTAAGCAATTTTGCACACTAGATTTTAATATATTATACATATGGGTGAGATAAATTCAAATTAATGTTTGTAACATTAGATTTTTATTTAAATGAGGATATTGACATGTTTAAGGAATGAAAAACTTAATTTGGTTGCTAGTTTTTATTGATAATTGATAAATTGTAAGTAAAATGCTATTTTTGCTAACTAGAATTTGGAAATTCTTAAATTAATGAGATTTAAAATCTAATTTATGGTTTCATTATATTACTATCATTATAAATTGTAGTTTGAAAAGTTAATTCATGCAAAATCAAGTTTTGTTGTGGAATTGTGGAATTTTGCTTGTAAGTTGTGGAAAATTGATAAAATTGCAAACTAGAAATTTATTTGTAATACAAATTAGTGTAATAAAAAAATATGGTAATGGTTTCTATAACTTAGTTATGTTATTTAATGAATATTATGACCATTAGTTTCATTAAACGTCAAGTTTTGAAGTAAAACGGTGAATTGATATTTTCAAGGTTTTCGGAATTGGATGATTTGATCGATTTTAGGGTTCCGATGATTTGAACCAAGTTTTATATTATAAGTAATGGGTTTTGAAACTACGGGTTGTTTATTGGTTTTTACCTCGATCAATCGGCGTTTGTACGCCGATATCGAGCGAATTTGGTTCTTTTGCGTGAACGGGACATAGGTTTTAACCTATGCGCGTTCCGTGTGTCGTTTTGACTTTTGTCCGTGATTTAGTTTACGATACTATATATGTTTACATATAGGTACCCCTCACGTGGATTGCGGGCGATGAAGAAGAGGATGGCGACACTGTCTTCGGCAGACATGGACCAGGTGAGTAGATGCATATCTACGGGGGGAAGTCGGGTGGATGGCGTTTAGCACCCCCGCAACGTAGAATAGGAATAGTACTTATTGATATTAGAAAACCAGACGTGACCCTAGTAGGACCCTAGTATTGACCCTAGGTTGGACTAGACTGATTTAGGAAAATCATATTAGAGGATGAGTACCTTGGAAGAGGTTCGTAGGATTCAGATAGAAACAAACCCACGCACACACTGAAACTCGACTTGGGGTACGTGTATGTGTATATATATAGAACTAGGTATAGATATATACATATATATAACACGTATAGGTGATTCATTGATGTGATATGATATCCGAGGTATGATGAAACAGTATAACTGGGCTTGATGCCGTGATTCTTGACTATACAGTCGTAATAAAGTGTTACCGGATCATTAGGGAATGAGATAATGAACTTGAATATATAAATTACAAAGAGTGGTGGTGATATTGATGTACATGGGACGCTAGAATAGTACTCGGACTGTAACTTGTGATTGATCACGATCTGATATATGTATAACTTGATTACGACATTATATTGGTGTGACCTGATACCGATATCATATAAGTATGACCTAGTCACAATATGATACATATGACATTATACGAATGAAGAGACACCTAGGAGATACTTGACCGTACCCCGACATTGGGATGCCGTACGATGGATTTTACCGTACGAGGCTTAGATTTGATGATTGACCCGCACTCTTGATTCGAGGAAGCCGTACTACGTATATGACGCTATTGAGGCGGGATCGCCGACTATTAGAGATATTGATTCAGACCTTAGGTAGACTCTAGTTTCTTACTGACTAGTCTATTAGGTTTAGTTCCTTAGGATGCTAGATGGACACTGGTTTAGGTTCGACTCACATAGCGGTAGTTGTACTCGCATCTCGCAGAGGAGTGGATAATGCACGTCTGTATTTACATTCATACTGTAATCATCATGGTGCATGTTCTTTTATATGTTGCTATAATCAGTATAAACTTTACCTGTTAGGACACCAGCACCATTACCGATGATGCGCATATTCCACGCACACTTATTTGCCGGCTCACACACATCATCATCGGTAATTGCTATGTCACGTACACTTTAGATCACATTATCTTTTATTGATAGAATCAGTTAACAACTAAACCGATATATTATTGTGATCACTCTCTGATGTTAAGTATATGACATGATATTCATTACTTAGACATTCATGCATTCATATTTTCGTGTTATCATGTAGTATTATGGGCATATGCCGACACTTATCATATAGTTACTCATGATTTTGAGATTTGGATTTCTATGATATTTCTGGATTTTTGGGGAAAACCGCAAAAATATATAAAAACTTCTCTCTCTCTCTCCTCTTCTCTTTTTAAAATAAGATGCGGTTTTCTCGTGATGTATGTGTCGTCCACCATGAGTATTTCATGTTTTCTGATGGATTTCGAGACCCGATTCGAGGAGTGGATGAACCGTCTCGGGTACATGGTGGGCCAGGTATGGTACCCCGGGGCAAGAAGATCGAGTTGTAGACGATGAGCCTGGCAGGGGAAGGCTACCTACCGGTGATGTCTGGCGCGGCGGATATCCGGAGGATACCGACCGTTGTCGTGGGATTTGATGATATGGGCCGATCCGGACTGACGGAGCCCGACATATTGAGACTTGAGGTTACATGTGTTGTGTCGATGCTTGACACGGATTTCTATGGATTTCATTGTTGAGATTTCAGATGCTTATACACACTTTACTATGATAACGGCTAAAGGTTCTCATACATATATATCTGGATTTCAGGATTTGTTACTTTACATTCATGATGCATGCATTTCATTTCATATGACTTAGTACTATATGCGGCACTGACACGACACGGAGTTTTTGCACTTACACGTAGTATTACCCTGCTATTACTAGATGCTTGGGATATAGTAGTGTATTATTATGACCTAGGATAGCGTCGTGCATTCGATTTCTTTTCGTAGATGTCTTCTACTCACGAGTTGGCAACTCACCCCCGTTGTGCCAAATTCTTTACAGGTGCGATGTACAGGTTTCCCTTGGCAGTTGCTGGCACATCATTTTCATTTCGGGTGATTTGCACGGTAGGTTGGTTCATTTGTATCTGAACCGCCGTTGTATTTATATTATTTCATTTGTATCTAGAAAGCTCCATCAACCATATTTGTATTACTTGATAAGTTTATTGGACCAGTTGTTTATTTCGACCTTAGAGTCGCGCATGTGTTATTCTGTTCTGGTGGTTTTTGTTTTCTTTTGAGATTTGAGCCTCGCCCTTTGGCGTTGTATATTATTGTGATTGTTGTGGTTGTCTCCGCCTGTTGGCGTTGAGCTAGCACCCGTTTGGGGATGCTTTTTATTGTTTATTCATTTTATACTTGTTGTACCCGTTTGGGGGCCAGTTTTTACAGAGGAGACTCTGCCGAAATTTTTGGTAAAATTTGCTGATGTTTTTATACTTGTTTTCTTTTCTTTTCTTCTTTTTCTTCTTTCATGGTTTAGATTTCTGGGCTTCGGCTTACTTAGGTCACGTGGCGCCTCTAGACGCTTCGTAATCTAAGTGCCGGTCACGTTCCGTACTTTCGGGTCGTGACAGACCCAAAACATGACAAGCCATAAGTTACTATTAGAGAAAATATTTTGACAGGGACAAACAATAAAGATTGGTTCCGGAATGTTAAGATGGCTTTGACTTATGACAAATTGGGGTATATCCTTACTGCTAAGGCACCTGCTGTCCCTGGTCCAGAATCCAGTATTGCGGATAAGGAAATCGACAAGACCTGGGAGTTAGATTGCGCGAAGGCCAAATGCATCGTGCTTGCCTCTATGAATAATGAACATCAGAGGAGGCACGAGGATATGGATCTTGAATCCATATTTCTCCATACAAAGGATCTGTATGGAGAGCAATCTCGTATAGCAAGAAACGAGACCTCGAAGAACTTGTTTCAGTCGAGGCTGGCCGTCGGATCATCTGTAGGAGAACATGTCCTAAAGATGATTGGCTATATAGAAGAGCTCGCAGGCCTCGGGACGACTTTGGAGAACGAGCTCTATACAGACTTGGTTCTTCAGTCCCTTCCTTCCAACTACGCCCAGTTTATTCTGAATTTCAATATTCAAGGAAAAGAAGTTGAACTTCCAGAACTCCTTAATATGTTGAGGAGTGCAAAGGGCACCTTGCAGAAAGCAAGGGAAACAACCACTATGTTTGTTCGCGGTGCTTCCTCTTCCAGGTCCAAGGCAAGGGCAAAAGGATGGAAGATAAAGGCCGCTACCAAACCAAGAGGTGGTGTTGGTAAGGTGGGAGCTAAGGGAAAAGCAAAGGTTGCGGTTCTAGTAGTGGCAAAGGACGAGTGCTTCCACTGTCGCAGGAAAGGCCATTGGAAGAAAGATTGCAAAGCTTGGATTGTCAAGAACCAGGAACCGAAGCAAGCTGTGGCTTCGACTTCAGGTGTGTTTGTAATTGAGAATTGTCTATCAATCAACTCTACTTCCTGGGTATTGGATACCGGATCAGGATCTCATATATGCAATTCATTGCAGGCACTGAGAGACCGTAGAGTGCTGAAGGTTAGTGATATGACCCTCCAGGTTGCTAACAGAGCTAGCGTGGGTGCTGTGTCCATAGGGGATTATCCCTTAGGATTGACGAGTGGACATATTTTGGTTTTACGCAACTGTTTTTGTGTACTTAGTTTAACGTGTAATATCATATCAGTATCGTTGTTATCAAAAGAAGGTTATGATTTCACGTTTGTAAGCGATGTTGTTAACATCCACCTTAATCATAGTTTGATTGGGTCTGGTACACTAGATAACGGTATATACGTATTAAACCAATTACAGATTTTCAATATCCAGAACACACTAAAAAGAAAGTCTCCAGATATAAATCAGGCTTTCTTATGGCATTGTAGACTGGGTCACATCAATGAGACAAGGTTAACTAAGTTACATAGAGAAGGATATTTGGATCCGTTCGAATATCAATCTTATGCAACTTGTCAATCATGTCTCAAAGGAAAGATGACAAAGACTCCATTCACTGGACATGGAGTAAGAGCGAGCGAGCTCTTAGGACTCATAAACAGCGATGTATGTGGTCCAATGTGTACACATGCAAAAGGTGGTTTTTCATATTTCATTACTTTTACGGATGATTACTCTTGGTACACATACATTTTCTTCATGAAACATAAATCCGAGGCTTTTGAGAAATTCCAAAAATATAAGAATGAAGTAGAAAACCAAACCGGCAAAAGTATCATGACACTGAGATCTGATCGAGGTGGTGAATACTTAAGTGCCGAGTTCCTAGGTTACCTAAAAGAGAAAGGAATTCTCTTTCAGCTTATTCCTCCATACACTCCACAGCATAACGGTGTATTGGAGAGACGGAACCGGACCCTATTAGATACGGTACGTACCATGATGAGTAATGCTGAGTTACCGCGATCTTTCTGGGGTTATGTGCTAGAATCAGCAGCATATCTTTTGAACATGGCTCCTACCAAGACTGTACCTACCACGCCATATCAGATGTGGAGTAGGAAGAGACCCTATCTTCAATATCTGAAGATATGGGGATGTCCAGCTTTTGTTAAAAAGCAGCATGCGGACAAACTCGAGGCACGATCAGTACAGTGTAAGTTTGTGGGATATCCAAAGAACTCCAAGAGGTATTTCTTCTATTACGCAGAGGAAAAAAAGGATTTTGTTTCTCGTAATGCCAATTTTCTAGAACATCAGTTTTTAGAAAAGGAAACAAATGGGAGCGAAATAGAACTGGAAGAAATTCCAGAACCACAAACTACTACTGAAAGTTTGGTAGAACCAGTAGTTCAAGAAGAACAGGACATTCCCGCACCCCTCCGCAGGAGTAGTGGGCCGTCTCATCCGCCTGAGAGATACTACGGTTTTCTCATAGATGAGGATAGAGAGGATTGCGTCATTGATAATGATGAACCTACTAGCTTCCAGCAAGCCATCCAGAGCGGCGACTCGGTAAGATGGCTGGATGCAATGCGGACCGAAATGGAGTAACAAAGTATAGACTTTGGACTTTGCTCCAGATGTGGTAAAACCCATAGGATGCAAATGGATCTTCAAGAAAAAGATTAGTGTAGATGGACAGGTGGAAACCTATAAGGCTAGACTTGTTGCAAAGGGTTTTTGTCAAAGACCTGGTTTGGACTATGACGAAACTTTTACTCCAGTTGCTATGCTCAAATCCATTCGGGTCCTTCTTGCTATTGCCGCCTTCCATGATTATGAGATCTGGCAGATGGACGTAAAGAAGGCTTTTCTAAATCGTAATTTGGAAGAGTGCGTCTATATGGATCAGCCAGAAGCTTTCAATCAGAGTGGGAGCAGCGGGAAAGTGTGCAAGTTGCTTAAGTCCATTTATGGACTAAAGCAGGCATCGCGGAATTGGAACATCTGTTTTGATGAAACGGTCAAAGAATATGATTTTATCAGAAATCCAGATGAACCATGTATATATAGTAAAATTGTAACACGAACTGTCATATTCCTCGTCTTGTACGTGGAAGACATTCTATTAATAGGAAATGACATTCCTATGCTACAATCTGTCAAAGGATTCTTGTCACACAGGTTCTCCAAGAAAGACCTGTGTGATGCCTCTTACATTCTGGGGATCCAGATCTATCGTGATAGATCCAAGAGGATGTTGGGACTTTCACAGTCCAGGTATATCAACACTATACTTAAAAGATTCGGTATGGAAGATTCTAAGCGCGGTAGTTTACCGTCTTGTCACGGAATCACCCTCTCCAAAGAGATGTCTCCTAAGACTAATTTGGAAATGGATCGCATGTCTATTATACCCTATGCTTCTGCGGTAGGCTCTATAATGTATGAGATGTTGTGCACCAGACCAGATGTAGCTTACGTACTGAGCATGGTAAGCAGGTATTAGTCAGACCCAGGGGAGAAGCACTGGATAGCAGTAAAGAACATTCTCAAGTACCTGAGAAGGACTAAGGAGATATTCTTGGTTTACGGCGGAAAAGACCTCAAGATTGAGGCCTTTGCTGTTTCCAGCTTCCAGAGTGACAAGGATGACTCCGAGTCCATGTCAGGTTATATCTTTACCCTTAATGGAGGGGCGGTGTGCTGGAAGAGTTCCAAGCAGGACACCGTTGCTGACTCGACGATAGAAGCGGAGTATATCGCTGCTTGCGATACCGCAAAAGAAGCGGTCTGGATGAAGAAGTTCCTCACAGAACTTCAGGTGGTTCCATCCATTGTTGATCCAATACCTCTGTATTGTGACAACAACGGGGCTATAGCTTTAGCCATGGAACCCAGGTCCCATCAGAAGTCCAGACACATCGTAAGGCGGTATCACCTGATCCGGGAGATCATAGATCGACAGGAGATCGAGGTCCGGAGAGTTCCTATAGAGGAGAACACTGCAGATCCATTCACTAAGGTCTTACCTCAGATTCAGTTCGAGAGGCTACCCGAGATGATAAGTCTTCGATACGCCAGTACATGGCCTTAGTGCAAGTGGGAGATTGTTAGTGTATATGCCCTAGGGGCCATTATTGTATCATACTAGCTTGTATATTACTCAATGGAAGCTTGGGATATTCACAGTTATATTAACAGTCTTGCTAAACATGGTAGTATGCTACTTGGTTTATTTCTATCTTAATATGTGTATATGTTAGCATATCGATAATACATATTGATAAAGCTCTTAGGATCTTGCTTGACTACCAGCGTTGTGATGGCAGTCACACTAGTGGAGGCTGGGTAGTCTACAAGCACATCCTTTTTCAGGTCCCTAGTCGTAGGATAATCGAGACAGGGCATCGATACTCCGTAGTAGACTAGTGTGTACGCTTCTCATCCCAGTTGGGGAAATGGTCTGTCCCACGGCCATTAGTACGTTGTACTGGAGATAGTATACAGGTGCTCGTTGGGTTACAGGTACACCGGACTAGACTCACAGGGAACTGTTGGTTAGTATTATACCCGTCGTCAGTTAACAGTTCCTAGGTGACGTGAGTAAAGCATAGTCCGCAGACTTGACACTACTGCTTCTCCACGAGTGTGTTCCCACTGTTCTTAGATTGCTACCCTACCACGGCTCAAAGGTGTCGTGCAAACAGGTAGCAGATGGGTGCAGTCCTGAAGCACTTGGAGGCAGTGGTGGTTAGATAGGATTTGTCTCTCCCGGTATAGGGAGTTGATATCGCGCTGTGTCTGGAAAGCCATTACGCAAAGTCCCTGGCCAGGGCAAGCGAGAATTACTGGTAGGATTTCCAGTAGCTTCTCAAGGTGTAATGGGCTTCACTCCGACACGACTTATACCGCTTATAGGGGACTGACGCTTGCCGCCCCCTAGGCCCGATATGCGATAGTCATAGACGAACAGACCGTACTGTACGAAGATTGTCACATCAGGCTCAGTAGGAGTACGGATGGGTTTTCTCATCGGCCTTCTTATCGACATCTACCTGGGGACCGTTACGTACGGCTAGTGCCGCTTGCGGTTTGTGGTTCAACCCACTGCCAGCATAGTAGTCGAGTCTTTAGAGTCCTACATAGAGCGTTTCCCTGCTTCGGGCGAAACGATATAGAGGTCGTATGGTTTTACGACACGGTTCGGACACATATGTGTTTTTACGCACGTACGATGTTCGGACAGTTTTTACTAGCGGGCTTTGGTTTAAGCCAGATTCTACTAATAGATTATTGGATTTATACAGTCTCAGTATTTCCGTGTTTTCACGGATGGGAGGGGCATTCTCGTAATTTGTCGAGAAGCTTCTAGAAGATTGATGAGTTAGAGGCTTAGGTGGAATTTGCATTAATTGGATTAACGACTCATGGTGTGATTCATCCAAATGAGTTAATGATGCATTTATTGATTAATGACTCATGGGATGAATCACACAAGGTGAGTTAATGAAGCATGATGATATTATTATTTGTTATTCATTTAATAAATATCTTATGCTTCATATATTCACAATGAGATATTTTCCAAGTTCATTCTCACTCTCACCTTCTCTCTCTTTAAGCTCTCTCTCTTCAAGAACTAACCCTAACCTCTCATGTGTTGAGATCCAAGGGTTAGCAAGACTAATAGATCCCTAATCCTCTTCTATATCCTCTAGGTTACTTTGATTAGCACTCATAGCAACCTAGTTACCTCAAGTGCGAGGTAAAAGCTTGGAGAAGTAGCTCTCGGGTGGATCTTCTATCACAACGAGGAGGCCGACGAGGAGGTGGTCTACGAGAACAAGAAGGACTTGATTCATTAGGTATAATCATCTTTCATAGAAGCTAAACACTTCTATGTTGTTGTTAGTTAGGGTTTGGCAAAGATCCGTAAAGTTAGTCGATGTTAGTTTAAACAAAATGATTGTTTTACCTATTCCACCTCACCGCATCATGTGGGGTGTCTAACGTCGACATACAAATAACCCCAAAGTACGATCTGGCGACGAGTTGACTCGGCCGTGGAACCGCCGCAAAAATGGCCTATTGACAGCGGTTCCACGGCGGTTTGGAGGAATTGGTTTGTCGTTTTCTCTGGGGTTCCTTGTGTTGCTGTGTTCTTATGTTTGACAGGTCACAATTTGCAAAATGATTCCAATTTTTTTTCAGATTTCCAACAGTCCAAAATGTCTTCACTTTTAATTCATTTGACTTTTATCTCTCTCGTGCTCCACGCACCCATTGAATCTTGTGCTGCCCCTCTCGTGTTCTGTGCTTAACCAAGACACGAATGACCACTGTTTTTCATCTTGTCTCTTGAACTGGTAAGAGGCACTGGACGGATGCGGATGACCGGACACCGGATTTTTATCTGTCTGTGGCAGATGTTATGGATTTTGGCTGTGGAGATTTTGTATGATTTGCATTATTTTGGACTAGAAACTTGTAACCGGTAAATATGTAGCAACACGGATTAATAGCACCCGCCTATAAACAAACAAGCAGAAAAATGGGCGGTATTAAATGCAATATTCTGGTGTGAACAAATGATGGAGGGCTACGGCTGGTTTCTGGCGAAAAACCGTTAACTTAATGAACATGATATAGTTGAAGGAACCGGATAGCTTTTGAAAATGAGTGGTTTATGCTCTTCTTTTAAAAATGCTTTTTGAAGAAAATCGAGTGGTTTTGTAATTGTTCCAACGACATCAGATTTTAGGTTTATTTCCTTGCATTAATCAATATTAATGTGGTCCCATCAATTAACCTTATCATTGCAGAAAAGAAACGAAAATAGAACCTATGTTTATGCCATCCCCATTCGCCACAGGGACCCGTCATGCACCGTTAGGTTACTTAACTAACGGCAGAGCGGAGGCTCGACTAGCGCGGGTGCAAAACAAAATCAACGTTTATTATATATAACATATATATAGCCATTCGTCTCACGCATTAATAAGCATTCCAGATCACAGAATCACAGATGAATATATTGGATATACTAGGATTTCCGTGTTTCATTTTATTCTATAACGAAACACGGATTCCACGGTCGTAATGAATAGTCAAACCCCACCCTAGACCCTTACAGCTGTGGCAAACAACCGCCAGATTCCCGAAGTGAAGCAACCTCCCTCAATAAAATGAGTAGGCCACTCGACACTTCAAGAACCCTGTAGCTTTTGCACCCCACCTTGGGCCTATCCTAAGTGCAAGAAACAGTAAATGAAATAATACAACGGTGGATACAAGCTCAACCCGGATGTGCCCCGCAAAAAATAATATTACATCAATTTACAAATTTACATGAATGAAAGAAAAGAAAACAATCTTCTCACATCCCCCGGCTATTCATTCACGATGGTATAATATTCCATATACAAAAACCATCACCAAATCACAAATACGTGCAACCCCAACTAATCGACGTATAGAAATTAGCAGACGTTTAGCAACATATAAGCAAACACAGAAAACCCGGATTAGCCAAATAACTTAGAACATCGATCAAATCTATTTTCCGTGTCTACCCCATGTACAAACTAGTACACAAACAATTCTGAGTAGAAACCAAATATACAATAAATCATATTTCTATGTTTAAGAGACACAGAATTTTTTTTGAGTGAATTAGCCACGACTCGGCCGTGGAGCCACGGCCAAACGGTAAGTTTGGCAGCGGTTCCGCGGTGGTCTTGGACGATCACTTTCTCGAATTTTTTGTGTGTTCTTATAAATGCCTGCATGTATTTTTAAAGCCACTAAAATAAATTTTTGAACAGATTTTAAAATCGACAGCAAGCATCGGTTTGAAAATTTGATTTCGGGTGTTTTTTCGATGATCGAAGTTCTAACTATTTTCTAACTAGCTAGTTAATGTTTAAGTGGCTCTGATACCAGTGTAAGTCTATGTCGTGCACCCCGCGAGTCCGCGGGGAAGCGGAATACATAAATACCGATTTTTCTTTATCACAAAATCAAGGCTTCGCAACATCGACCAAATCAAATAAAGATCTTTATTAAACCATAGCTTGCTAACACTTGCTACAAGAAGGTCCTAACTACTCGGTGAGAGATTACACATCCTTGATCAAGTCCTTCAGGTCTTCTCTTTCCTTCTTGGCTCCTTGGTTCAAGCTTCAACTTTCTTCTCTTCTCTTTGGCTCCTAGGTAGCTTGAATAGAACTCGATCGTCGGTCTCCTCAATGTCGAAGATGATCCACCCGAGAGCTTATGGTTCAAGCTTCAACCTCAAGTGATGTAATTAAGATGTTTAGTTTGCTAGACTAGATAACTTAGAAGATGTAGAGAATGATGTGTAGAGTATTTTTATCTTAAAAGCCCTAGGGATCACAACTCATATGAGGGTTAGGGCGGAAGAAGGAGGAGAAAACTTGGAGAGAGAAAGAGCAAATGCAAATGAGCTAGGGTGTGGAGGCAAATGAAGGATGGCTAAGTCAAAATAATTTAAGCATGGATTATTTTCAATATAAAATAATCGACAATGGTTGAATAGTGTAGTCAAATGTAATAAACTGTCACAACCCGAAAAGTACGGAACATGACCGGCACTTAAACTACGAAACGTCTCGAGGCGTACGTAATCTAAGTAAAGTCAAAATCCAGAAATCCAAACCAAGTAAAGCAGTAGAGTGAAGGAAAAACCAATTTTTAAAGCAAGAAGTTTAACAACATAAGACGAAATATGAATTTTTAAAAATCTCAAGTCTTTTCTGAAAATTTCGGCAGAGTTTCCTTTGTAAAAACTGACCCCAAACGGGTATAAACCTGATAAAGCATATATAATGAATAAAGGCATCCCCAAGCGGGAGCTAGCTCCTCGCCAACCGGCAGACAAAACCACACAACAATATAATATACAACGCCTAAAGGCGAGGATCAAACTCTGGATAAAAATCTAACATCATCAAGAAAACGGGAGGATAACCATAATAATACAGCGCGCGACTCAAAGGTCGAAAGAATATACACTGGTCATCTATCTCTATCAAATATACAAGTCTGGTTGATGGAGTTTACTAGATACAACTTAAATAATAAATGTACAATGGTTGTCACGATACAAGTGAACCCACCTACCAAAGCAATCACCCTGAAGGAACAATATGCCAGCAAAGCCGCAACGAAACCTGTACGGCAAAACCTGCAAGGAACTGTGGCACAACGGGGGTGAGTTGCCAACTCGTGAGTAGAAAACATGTACAAGTAGAAATCGCAAGCATGCCGCTATCCTAGGTCATATCAAGTAATATCCTCAATAAATATCATGATCTAACTATACATAAGTGCAATACCACGTGCTTCTGTCAGTGCCTCAGATAGCAACATATCAGATATATGATATATGAATGCATTACGAATGGAAACAGAATACATTATGAGTGAGACAACTGTTTTCTTTATTTAATGAGATTCCTGTATGTATATAAATCGAATATCTTCAATGAAATTAATAGAGAAATCAGTGTCAAACATCGACACAAAACATGAATCTCAATATCTCAGGCTCCGGCTATCCGGACTGGCCTGTATCATCAAATCGCAATATCTCAGTGTCTCAAATCTCAATACCTCGGGTTCCGTCGGTCCGGATCGGCCCATATCATCAATCACACGATCACGAACGGTATCCTCAGGATATCCTCCAAGCCAAACAATCACCGGTAGGCAGTCTGCCCCTGCCGGGCTCATCATCTACAACTCGAGCTTCTTGCCCCGGGGTACCTTACCGGGTCTACCTTGTACCCCCAGACGGTTCAACCAACTCCTCGAATCGGGTCTCGAAAACCATCTCAGAACCAAGAAAACATCATGGTGGACAATACTCATCATATCAAGGAAAACCGCATCAATCTTTTTAAAACAATTCATCAGTTTATAAAACTTTCACATGCGGTTTCCAAATCCAGAAATCTCAAGAAGGGTCTGAAATCATAAAAATCATGATATCAATAAACAGTGAATACCGGCATAAATCTCCATAATACTGCATGACCAATGAATATATGAATGCATCTGATATCATGCAATAAATGCAATAGTTAAACTAGCATATGAAAGCTATAACATGTTGCAACTATCAACTAGCAAGCTATGTCCATGAATAGTATTTTCTAAAGTGTACGTGACATGGAAATTACCGATGATGATGTGTGTGAGCCGGCAAGCATGTGTACGTGGAACATACACATCATCGGTAATGGTGTTGGTGTCCTGACAGCAGAGTTTCATGATAATTACAGATAACATATGTATAAGCATGCAATGCGATGAAACATCATGAATATACAGAAGGTGATGTAGTAACAGAAACACTGAAAAATATACCTACCCAATATACAAGTCATACAGTTTGCTATTTAAAATACTCACGATTCTCCACTCTTGAAAATGACTATGACTCGAGCCCAGTCAAAAGGGTAAGGGAATCCACCTAAATCCGAGTCGATTTATATATATCTAGTAGTCGGTGATCTTGCTTCAATAGTATTACGTACGATACAATAAATAATATGACATCCTCGAGTCAAGAGTGCGGATCTATCATCATAATTATATCTCGTATGGTAAATCCATCGTACGACATCCCAAATCAGGGTACGGGTCGAATATCACATATAACACAACATCCATATGGTATCATCATCACATATCATGAACTATCATATATAACACAACATCCATATGGTATCATCATCACATATCATGAACTGGGGGTACTGATCTAATGTCTAGTACAAACTGATACCAATATCATCATACATATGTCCTCGTGTGAATAAAATCACATCACCCAACGATCCACTATAATATCCTGCTGCATCTCATATCATGACCCAAACACATATCACAACTCACGGCATCATGCCCGATCATATCGACTCGCCTCTAAATATCATATACTATCCTCAACATCCGTGTATATGTATGTGTGTGTGTGTGTATAAGCACCAAAACCTCCACATAAACCTATATATATACATATGACGTATACACCCAAAACCAAATCCCATGTGTATATATGTATGTGTACGACCTTACTCTAGGGTTCACGACTAAGAAACCAACTAAATCCTTCCTTCAATTCTCGCTAACACTAACCCATGATCTCCTAAAGCTTTTCTTGCTAAGTGTTCATATCTCTCAATAACACATCTAAGTAAATCTATATCACATCATACCATTTCTTACGACATTGCGGGGGGGGGGGTGTAGGGTTCCTAGGCACTCTCAAGAGGTCTCACAAGGAATCAACCATGCCAATTTCAAATTGTAGGGGTGCCGAGAAACCCTAGACTACGGATCGTTAACTAGATGTCTAGGAGAAAAAGAACTAGTAAACTATTTTACTAAGAGAACGGATATACAACCTTTGTAGATCCCGTCATCCACCTCCATAGCTCCGCAATGAAGTCCTCTCCGCTGTACAAAACGGATCTTGTACTCTAGTGTCGGCTTCATCGGAGAAATGGACGGGCTAGGTTGTCGACTACGATGCCGAAGATGATCTACGTCGAGGCATCGCTAGATCAAGCTCCAACTTCACCAAGTCATGAAACTTGTGAAGAAAACACACTCTACTACTTGGCAAGAGGTAGAGGATGAAGAAATAGGAAGTGGGTAGACTTTAGAATTGGATTTCTCACTCTTTTTCATCAATCACTATTGATGGTCCAAGGTTTTCTTCTTTGAAAAAGATGAAGAAGAAGAAGATGATATATTATAATGAGTAGTTTGTAAAATGAAAATAATAAGAATACTTATCATCTCTCAACCATGGTCGAGTGTAGAGAATAAATCATGGTTAGTGGGAATGGTTAGGGTTAAGCATGGAGACAAAATGGTCACTTGGTCAAAGCTTCATGAAGCTTTAACTAGAAAACAAATTAAGCCACCATTTTCCTTTATGCTTATTATTTTTCCAAAAAGAATAAATAGAGAAATAAATGAAAAAGAAAACAAAACCCCAATCATAAGTTTAACCATGGTTTAATTCTTTACACTTAACCAAGCAAACATGTATCATCAAACATGATACAAACATTTGCACAAAAAGTATATCACATATACAACTTGTACATCCAAGTGAGAAAATCCATTTAAAGTGAACCAATACTAGTTAATGCAAAGTAATATATCATATATATAATTATACAATAAATCATTAAATCAACACTTGATTTAACGATCCGGTCATATCGCATATAACCGACTAGTATCCTATATATCGGCTTACCGAATCAATCCTTGATTTGATAACTAGGTTATATCGCATACAACCATATCGATACATTCATCGCGAGAATAGAATACGGTATCACATACACGCATTATTCTCGGTCCCACACATATCTCATATGCGCTCCTATTTCTTTTCGCTTGAGCCAGGAAACCTCTGTGTAGGACTCTAAAGACTCGTCAATACGCCGGCAGCAGGTGATGATCATATCAAACACCCATAAGCCGCAAGCGGTCTGCTAAACGTAACGGCCACCCGGGTATTGAGCGATCAGAAGATCGACGAGCAAGCCCACTCACACTCCTGTGAATCCAACCAGTAACACTTACCGTACAGTCCGGTCTGATCGTCTGATATGTCGCATATCTTGCCTAGGGGTGGTAAACGTCAGACCCCAATAGCTCGATAAGTCGTGTCGATATGAGGTCTATAACAGTGGGAGAAACTACTGGTAACACTTACCAGTAAATCTCAGCAACCCTGGCCAGGGATTTCCGGTTATAGCCAATCGAACACAGCGCAACATCAACCCCCTATTCCGGGAGAGACGAATCCCCTCCTATCGCTCATTGCCTCCATGTGACTCGGGACTGTACCCAAAAACCACCGTTTTGCATGCCCTCTTGGACGTGGTAAGGTGGAAATCAAAGCACAGTGGGAATCACACAAGACTCTATGACGATCTCGGGTCAACAAACTACTCTGTACCAGTGTCACCAGAGAACTGCCATCTGACGTAAGGTATAATACCATCTGGGAGTTCTCAGCGAGTCCGTCCAGTGTACCCAGTCTCTACTGAGCACCCGTATATCATCTCTGATGTCAAACACCAATGGATATGAGATCATCCATCGCCCATCTTCATAGGTTGAGAAGGTATACGCTAGTCTACTCTGGTATATCGATGTCCCGTCTCGATACACCCACGACTAGGGACCTTGAAGGATGTACTTATGGACTACCATGTCCCTACTAGTATGATCCGCATCATAATCCAGGTAGCCAAGTACACATCCTAAGGAATTTACCAACATGTAACAGAGAGACAAACAGTGTACACGTTAAGGTAAAGAGTAACCAGATAGCATACTATCATGTCGAGCAAGAAAGTCCTCCCTATATATGTCCAAGCATCCACTACAATATACATCCTATGTATAGTAATGGCCTCTAGGGCATACATATAACTAACAATCTCCCACTTGCACTAGGGCCATCTGTAGCAGTGGTTGTAGTATCTCATACTCAACCATCCCATAAAAGTCTCTCTCTGGGAAAAGGCCTTTGTGAGTGGATCCGCCGTGTTTTCCTCTGAGTCTACTCCCCTAACCTCGATCACCGTGGAGATCAACCATCTCCATGATCAGGTGACACTGCCTTAGAATATGTCTGGATCAGTGATGGGACCGGCATTCCTTGGCATAAGCCATAACTCCATTGTCTCACAATGGTTGGAACGTAGTTCATCTCATGAACTAATATACACCCAAACATCCTCTTTGGTAGCATCTTGAGTAGCGATGTATCGAGCCTTTATCGTCTAGTATGCCATGGTATCTAGCTTGGAACTCTTCCAACATACCGTCCCTTTGCTGAGGGTAAAGACAATGCCTGTGACTGACATTCAGTCGTCTTTATCACCCTGGAACACTTCCAGTGATTCTCCCCAGGATCAATTGATACCATCTCACTACAACTAGTGAGAATTCTAACATCCAATTAGATCTATCTCATAGATCCAAAACCCAGGATTTAGGAGGTATCACTTTGATCCTATATGGAGAATCTTTATGATAATCGGAGATTGACCGGGCGTAGCATAGGAAACTCCTTTCTTATCAAGAGTATGTCATCCACGTACTCTACGAGGATCAACACCATACTCCCCACTACCTTTTTGTTTATACAAGGTTCATTTACCATTTTGATGATGTCAAACTCTTTGACTAATCACATCAAAATAGATGTTCCAACTCCGCGATACCTGCTTTATCCTATAAAGCATCTTGTACACGTTTCCGCTGCTCCCACTGTCTACGAAGCCCTCTGGCTGTGTACTTATAGACGTTCTCTTCTAAAACATCATTTAGAAAAGCAGTCATAGCACCCAACCGCCAGATATCGTAGTCATGGTATGTAGCCGTGGCAAGTAGGATCTGGATGGACTTAAGCATAGCCACTTGAAAAGGTTTCATCATAATCCACGCCTGGTCTATGACGAAAAACTTTAACAAGTCTAGCTTTGAAAGTCTCAACTTTTCCATCTACACCAAGTAATCTTCTCAAGTTATACTTGCTCCTGATGGGGATTTAACCCTTCAGATATAGCAGCCAAAGTCCATACTTTGTTGGTGTACATGGATTCCATCTCAGATCGCTAAGCATCCAGCCATTCTTATAGAGTCCCACTCCTGATGGCCAGCTCGAAACTAGTTGGGTCATCATCTCATGATGCAATCCTCGCTCCCACTGTCATAGAGAAACAGAAGTATCTCTCAAGTGGGTGAGAAACCCTACTAGATCGGCGGAGAGGCTGAGGTTCGTTGGTAACTATTGAATCCTTTGGTTCTTTCAAATCATCAGCTATAGTTTGTATAGCTGGAACATTTCCAGTTCTACATAACTGACCTTGCCTCGAGCTTGTCCGGATTTTGCTTTTAGACATAGGCCGGGCAACCCCAAATATTAACTAGCTTAAGACATGGGCTCTTCCCTTATCATATCAAATATGAAGTGGTAGGCAACTGATTTGATTTGAACCCTATTCAATAGGTATGCAGCTTCTCAAGTGCATAACTCCCAAAAGGAAATAGGAAACACAGTAGTACTCATCATAGAGCGCACCATATCATATAGGGTGTGATTGCTCCGCCCCGATATACCATCGTGCTATGGTGTATACGGAGGAGTAATGCTGAGAGAGAATCTCATTCTCCTTTAAAATAGTCCAGGATTTCCGTGCTCAAGTATTCTCCTCTTTGATCTCATCAAAGCACATAATACTTTTACCCGTATTTTGGTTCTCTACTTCTAACTTATATTCTGTGAATATCTCAAAAGGTTCGGACTTGTGTTTCAACAGGAACATA
Organism: Agapanthus africanus; assembly: GCA_030015575.1. Lineage (NCBI taxonomy): Eukaryota > Viridiplantae > Streptophyta > Magnoliopsida > Asparagales > Amaryllidaceae > Agapanthus > Agapanthus africanus. The sequence continues at coordinate 449,284,228 of CM057341.1, read as the reverse complement.
TGTCTGAATCTTGAGAGATTATCAAAGAATGTAACGAAGTACAAAGAACCGGTCCTGGCATATGTAGTCAGGGGACCTGCCATACATCAACATGTATCATCCCAAGAGTTTACTAACTCTTTCTCTGCTTCCAGTAAACAGAGCTATGGTCATCGTATCTTTGTGACATGACTGGCAAGTTTCATAAGATGTAAATTCAAACTGATTTAAACATGCATCTATATGTAACTTAAGCTAGTCGGGTCGCATTGATAAGACCTAGTCTACAATACCTCAAGAAGGATTCGTTCATTTCTAAACTCTTCCTCTTATGTGTGTTCTGTATACTAAGAACTGTAGTTTGATTTAGAACATCAATGCTTTTAGATAACGTGCCTGATCCGATCAACTTTTGATATAGGAAATGTTCAAAACATTATCCAACTATACAAAATTTTATCATTTCTTTACTAATAAAGAGATAGATATGATTTTGTATATCAGGTTCGGTATCTAATAACATTCGTTCAGAATCAATGTATTTGGAATACAGGGTGACAGTGACCAACAGACTTGGCTGCAACACTTGCCCCGTTTTCTGCCTTATGAAATTTATCACCCGTTCTCAGTTCTCTACCTTTCTGTAGCCCTATGTAACAGATTACATATCTGGGATCCTGATCTGGTATCACATCCCCAGGACGTAGAGGATACAGAGAAATAGTTCTGTGTAACGAACACACCCGAAGATGATGCATCAGCATGCACTCTCTTCGTTTGGGCGGCATGGGAATTCTGGTAATCCCCAATTTCCTGCTCTGTCTTATAACAATTATAAGTTGGAGCGGGACCAACGTTCCCCAGCTCAGTATAACAAGCGGGTTCGGTCAAATTTCCGTATTATTATCTTGATTAAGGCGTGATATGGTCGCTACCTGGAGAGAGAGAGAAGAAAACACTCAGCGTGCGCTCTTGCAAGAATAGATTGGTTATTATTTTATCTAATCAGGATGGCTCCCACTGCTTTTTATCAAATCTTCCTTCAAACCTTAAAAGGAAAGACTAGCCGGGATTAATTACACACTACAAGTTTGCCAATCTTTCAGCCAGGCTAGTGTCGGTACTTTGAGGGAGGTCCCCCGTGCTTTCGCACGAACCTAATTAATGTAAACCTCGTTTTCCCAGAGGCGTAACCTCGTTAACACCTTTCTAGACACCTACTTGATCGGCTAATTGTAATGTATAAAACTCTCCCAGGAGTAACTCTTACTCGTAGCGGGTATCGGGATCCAACTATCTCATAGAAGGTATGCAATCTCATTGCAAATTTCAACACTTGAAATTCTCGATAAAATTTTGCCCCAAGCGATCTATGACCTTGACTGAGTCAACAAATCATAGACCACAAGTAAAGTTCAACCCGTCATTTCTCGATTGAATTAAACCCACCCGCACGACCCTTGACTGAGTCAACAAGGCCGCACGACTACCCTAATCCAATCGCATCATATGCTTTGCAGATAACCACTAATCAGCTACCGCACACTACGCCTTGACTGAGTCATCAAACGCAGCACGAATACTAACTAGGACTTATCTGAAATGACGGAGGGCTACATCAGGTTTTTAAGAAAACCTTTTGCGTAATGAACTTTATATCGTTGTAGAATCAAATGATTTTAAAAATTGAGTGCTTTTGAGGCTTTTCTAGTTTTGCTAAAGGAGTCACTCCCGGTGAAGGGATCGTCGGTCCTTTTCTCTTCGTATGAGGTGCGGGATATATCATATATATCACTGTGCAAAGTAAAAACTCTTAAAAGCAATCAAAAGACAAACCGAGTGTGTAGCATCTGCCAGTCATTGCTAAAGGAGTCACTCCCGGTGAAGGGATCTCGGTCCTTTCCTCATCGAATAAGGTGCAGGATATATCATATATACCGCTGTGCAAAGCAAGAACTGTAGCTACCTGATTTATTTTTGAAATTCGATTCTACAATATCTTAGGTTTCTTTTTATTTCATTAATCACATTAATGAAGTCCCATCATTTAAGTACCTAAACATCACAGATAAATACGACGTACACTTATGCCATCCGCATTCGCCTCGATGTCCCCTCGTGTACCGTTAGGTTAGGTAACTAACGGCAGAGCGGGGCAGGGCTAGCGCGGGTGTAAAACATAAGTAACGTCTATATAATATATCATATATACTATATATAGTATCCATCACAGAACATATCACATGATCACATCACAGATATCGCAGCAGAAGAAACATATGAAATATTGGATATACTAGGACGTCCGTGTTTTCAATATGAGCCAGTATAAAATACGGATTCCATGGTCGTGATGAATAGCCAAACCCACACCCCTAGACCCCTACGAGAGCGGCAAGCAACCCTACCAATTCTGGAGTTAGGAGACCCGGACTCGACTCCTCGAGTTGGTCTCCCACTGGACTCCAGAACCCGGTTACTTGTGCTCCCCTCCTTGGGTCTATCCTAGTGCGGAAAAGAAAATAATATACAAAAGGTGACATCTTCCGCAACCTGGAAGTGCCCCAATAAAAGAATATTACATACAAGTTTTTACATGAATGAAAATGAAAAACACTCATCTCACATAAAAACCCCCGGCTATTCAAACACGACGATCCAATATAACATATCCAGCAACACATAACATCACATGTCATCAACGTAAGTAAATATGCGCATCCCAATTGTCGTTGACATATAGCAACGAAACCGACGATATCACATATTACACTTACGGTCACAGAAAAGAAAGTGTAAAACTACAACAGTTGGAATCCGCAAACTCCTCAGACATCGCATGCCTGACCAAATGAATTCTTTAGACATCGCATGCCTAACTATTATAAACCCCGCATTTTAGTCTCAAAATCGAAAACACTTTTCAATACCAAGTCGGGTAATTCAACAAGATTCCCGACATCCTGATCGAATGCTCGTCGCAAACTTTAGTAGACGGCCGCACCCCCGACGCCGTCGACGAAGTGCACCAAGGCGGAACACCGCTGCCGCGAGCATCCGAACGGATGCTTTCGGCGACGGGCTTCTCCTACAGTCACTTGGTCGGAGCAATGGAGTGAGGCTGTCAATTAAGTTTACCCGGCGAGTATCCGCGTACGCTACGTGATTGCGACGGACTTTTGATCACATCAAAATTCCGTGGCAACCGATCAAGTGAGACTAAACTGCTATGTTTATAACATTCATTCAGTTATCTCATAACTACTTGTGAATTCCAATTATTGTATCACATTCCGAATAAGATAGAAAATGTTAAACTTTTCGATCGAACAATCGAACACCCAAGTTTTCCCGAAACAGATCAACACATGAAACAAGTCTAAAAACATTCAGTTCGTGCCTTAGTACCAACGGTCCAGCCGTAGAAGGGTCAAGCCAACGCCTCACATGTGGCACGCCGTACTGCCCCAAACCCGAAGGTTCAAAGGGCAGTTCAAGACGGTCACATAATCGAGTTAAGGTTTGTTGTCTTCTAGAGGGACTATCGCGTTACTTGCACTACTTAGAATGTCTTAAATCTCGGAAAAATCCAACACTTGGAAATTTTCCGGCAGGGGAAAGATTGGGTATTTTTATCCGGTCGAACTTTTTAACATATTCAAAAATTATCCGGAAAGCCACATAGACAAAATCTGATACTCCGATCGAAACACCGAATTCCCAAAACAACCCTAGAAAATTCAACTCTTGAATAATATTTAAAAATACCCAGAGAACTCAGCACTGAATAAAAGAAATTACTGTGCAAAACAGAGAGGGTGACGTCACACTTTAGCCGCGGAACCGCCGCATAAGGTAGGCTTATGCCGCGGTTCAGCCGCGCAGTAGAGGGATCATGAAATAAATTTTGCGCCGTAATTCTTAGAATTCCCTGCTGAATTTTTTAAGCATTTTTAATCTGGAAAAAACCCAGTTTTTAGAAAAAGTCCAGAGAGCTTGTTTCGGGTTCGGGTTTTGGTTCGATCGGACTTCAAACTGCGTCTATGCATCGCCTAAGGCTCTAGCTAGGCTCTGATAGCACTGTAGGGTTCCTAGGCATTCTCAAGAGGTCTCACAAGGCATCAACCATGCCAATTTCAAATTTTAGGGGTGCCGAGAAATCCTAGACTACGGATCGTTAACTAGATGTCTAGGCGAAAAAGAACTAGTAAACTATTTTACTAAGAGAACGGATATACAACCTTTGTAGATCCGGTCCTCCACCTCCATAGCTCCGCAATGAAGTCCTCACTGCTGTACAAAACGGATCTTGGACTCTAGTGTCGGCTTCATCGGAGAAATGGATGGGCTAGGTCGTCGACTACGATGCCGAAGATGATCTACGTCGAGGCATCGCTAGATCAAGCTCCAACTTCACCAAGTCATGAAACTTGTGAAGAAAACACACTCTACTACTGGGCAAGAGGTAGAGGATGAAGAAATAGGAAGTGGGTAGACTTTAGAATTGGATTTCTCACTCTTTTTCATCAATCACCATTGATGGTCCAAGGTTTTCTTCTTTGAAGAAGATGAAGAAGAAGAAGATGATATATTATAATGAGTAGTTTGTAAAATGAAAATAATAAGAATACTTATCATCTTTCAACCATGGTCAAGTGTAGAGAATAAATCATTGTTAGTGGGAATGGTTAGGGTTAAGCATGGAGATAAAATGGTCACTTGGTCAAAGCTTCATGAAGCTTTAACTAGAAAACAAATTAAGCCACCATTTTCCTTTATGCTTATTATTTTTCCAAAAAGAATAAATAGAGAAATAAATGAAAAAGAAAACAAAATCCCAATCATAAGTTTAACCATGGTTTAATTCTTTACACTTAACCAAGCAAACATGTATCATCAAACATGATACAAACATTTGCACAAAAAGTATATCACATATACAACTTGTACATCCAAGTGAGAAAATCCATTTAAAGTGAACCAATACTAGTTAATGCAAAGTAATATATCATATATATAATTATACATTAAATCATTAAATCAACACTTGATTTAACGATCCGGTCATATCGCTTATAACCGACTAGTATCCTATGTATCGGCTTACCGAATCAATCCTTGATTCGATAACTAGGTTATATCGCATACAACCATATCGATACATTCATCGCGAGAATAGAATACGGTATCACATACACGCATTATTCTCGGTCCCGCACATATCTCATATGCGCTCCTATTTCGTTTCGCTTGAGCCAGGAAACCTCTGTGTAGGACTCTAAAGACTCGTCAATACGCCGGCAGCAGGTGATGATCATATCAAACACCCACAAGCCGCAAGCGGTCTGCTAAACGTAACGGCCACCCGGGTATTGAGCGATCAGAAGATCGACGAGCAAGCCCGCTCACACTCCTGTGAATCCAACCAGTAACACTTACCGTACAGTCCGGTCCGATCGTCTGATATGTCGCATATCTTTCCTAGGGGTGGTAAACGTCAGATCTCAATAGCTCGATAAGTCGTGTCGATATGAGGTCTATAACAGTGGGAGAAACTACTGGTAACACTTACCAGTAAATCTCAGCAACCCTGGCCAGGGATTTCCGGTTATAGCCAATCGAACACAGCGCAACATCAACCCCCTATACCGGGAGAGACGAATCCCCTCCTATCGCTCATTGCCTCCATGTGACTCGGGACTGTACCAAAAAACCACCGTTTTGCATGCCCTCTTGGACGTGGTAAGGTGGAAATCAAAGCACAGTGGGAATCACAGAAGACTCTATGACGATCTCGGGTCAACAGACTACTCTGTACCAGTGTCACCAGAGAACTGCCATCTGACGTAAGGTATAATACCATCTGGGAGTTCTCGGCGAGTCCGTCCAGTGTACCCAGTCTCTACTGAGCACCCGTATATCATCTCTGATGTCAAACACCAATGGATATGGGATCATCCATCGCCCATCTTCATGGGTCGAGAAGGTATACGCTAGTCTACTCTGGTATATCGATGCCCCGTCTCGATACACCCACGACTAGGGACCTTGAAGGATGTACTTATGGACTACCATGTCCCCACTAGTATGATCCGCATCATAATCCAGGTAGTCAAGTACACATCCTAAGGAATTTACCAACATGTAACAGAGAGAAAAACAGTGTACACGTTAAGGTAAAGAGTAACCAGATAGCATACTATCATGTCGAGCAAGAAAGTCCTCCCTATATATGTCCAAGCATCCACTACAATATACATCCTATGTATAGTAATGGCCTCTAGGGCATACATATAACTAACAGAGGGGCTATACGCCATCCACCCGACTTCCTCCTTAGATATAAATCTACTCACCTTGATCTTCTCTTGCCAATGCTGATGTCGCCACGCGCTTACTTGTCGTCTCGAAGTCCTCGTGAGGTACCTACATATCACATATAGCATTGTAAACGAAATCATGCATGAAAACCAAAAGGTTGCACGAAACACCGATAGGTTAAAACCTATAGTCTCGAATGCAAAACACAACCAATAACCCCAGTCGTTGGCATTCAAATGCCACACGACGGAATACAATGACAAATACCAAAACTTAAATCCCAAAACATCGTGAAATATAAGGCAGTAACTAAAGAAAATGCTCCCAGATTTTACCCTAGCTCAAATTAGCCAATTTTGCATATGGGAGGGGTCTAGTTTACTGGAGATAGAGGCATGAACCAAACACGAACCCCATTGCTCCAGGTCTAGCCGCAAATTGCAGCCAGAAAGGTTATATTTGTGGCCATGTTGAGGATATAGGGGCGAGGGTTTTGGTGGGGGGTCATAGGTTGCCTGCACACTCCTCTGTGTTTGCTAAATAATTTTCACGTCCCCCGGGTGTTAGCAGATTTCATTATACTCTCACAGAATCCATAATTTTTCCTATATCGGGTTTCTAAGTTCTTAATCCTGGGTTTAAGTTTTGGGTTCAGTCAACTACATCATAATAACAATGGGTTGGAGTCCCTAATTACACCTCAATTTCACCTTTGGGATCAATTCAACCCTAATCCCTAACTTGAAATTTTCAAAGTTCGCTAAACTACACAATATCGATTCTAAACTTGTATGGATACTTAAGGAATCAAAATACAATTATGATGGTGCAGAAATTACCTCCTTTGGAACTCATGAATCCCCTAGAGCACAAAAATACAAACTTTCTTGGTCCATAGTGTAGCTTGTGAGCTTGTGCAAGTTTTTTGTGAAGTGGGGATGAGCTTTCGAGTTTGTTTTAATAATGTTTTGAGGGTTTGTAGTGGAGAGGGTGTGAGGTGCTGCCATGGGCTGAAGAGAAGAGAGGAAAAAGATGAAGATGAGGAAAGAAACAAGAACCCAAGACCATGCTTTGACTCCTCACCCTCTCTCTCTCTCTCATGCCCATCCCTCATTCTTTATTCTTTTCTTTTCATCTCTCTTCTCATAATAAAACCCAAATCAAGCATGAAGAAATAAAGTAAATCCATGATAAAATGTAACAAGTGTTAAAATGACATGGTGCATATTTTGCACAAAACAAGCTTAATGCGCGATTAGCGATATTGCAGGGTTACTAGGCACTCTAATAAGGCTCTACAAGGCATCAACCATGACCGATTCAAATTTTAGCCGTGCCGAATAACCTTAACCAAGATCGTATACTAGAGATTAGGCGAAACTAAAAGCAAGCAAACAACTTTACTTCTAAGTGAAAGGGATTACAACCTTTATAGATCCGGTCCTTCACTTCTAAAGCTCCGTGTTGACGTCCCTTCGCTGCGATCATCGAGATCCCGGACTCTTGTGATGGTTTCCTCGGAGAAATGAGCGGGCTAGGTCGTTGACTTCGAGGCCGAAGATGATCTACGTCGAGGAGACTCAAACTCAAGCTCCATCTTCACTAGGTCATGAACTTTGTGAATAGAACATCCTAAACTAAATGGCAAGTAGTAGAGGATGATGAAATAGGAAGTGGGTTCACTTTGGATTTGGGTTTCTCACTCTTTTTCTTCACTTGAAAATTTTTTAGCAAGCTTTTCTTCTTCTTGAAGAAGAAGAAGAAGAAAGAAAAGAATAAGAATTATTTTTTAAAAAGAATAATTAAGTGAAGTCTATCATAGTGCAACCATGGGTGAGCTAACCTTTGTAGAGACTAAACCATAGTTAATTATAATGGTTTGGTTAATGAATATCTTAATCAAGACAAAATTTGTGGACTTTGTCAAAGTTGCTTCAAGCTTCATGAAGCTTAAAGCCATGACAAAAGAAGCCACCATTTTGAATAATTAAGATAAATAAAAACCTAAATTATAATTAACATGGTGTATGTCACCCACCCACCCATGTTTGCATGTATCATCAATCATGATGCAAACTAGTGCACAAACATATATTACATATACAACTTGTGCACATCAAGTGAGAAAATCAATCTTAAGTGAACCAATACTAGTTAATGTATAGTAATATATCAAATATATAATTATACATTAAATCATTAAATCAACAGTTGATTTAACGATCCGGTCATATCGCGTATAACCGACTAATATCTAGTGTATCAATATATCGAATCAACACTTGATTCGGTAACCCGGCTATATCTCATATAACCGACTAATGATACAAATCGCGAGAATAGAATACAGTATCTCATACTGGTATTATTCTCGGTCCCGCACATATCTCATATGCGCTCCTATTTCGTTTCTCTTGAGCCAGGAAACCTCTGTGTAGGACTCTAGAGACTCGTCAATACGCCGGCAGTAGGTGGTGATCATATCAATCACCCACAAGCCGCAAGCGGTCTGCTAAACGTAACGGCTACCTGGGTATTAAGCGATCAGAAGATCAACGAGCAAGCCAGCTCACACTCCTGCGAATCCAATCAGTAACACTTACCGCACAGTCCGGTCTGTTCGTCTATATGTCGCATATCTCGCCTAAGGGTGGTTAACGTCAGACCCCAGTAGCTTGATAAGTCATGCCGATATAAGGTCCACAACAAGCGTGAAACTACTGATAACACTTACCAGTAAATCACTGCAACCCTGGCCAGAGATTTCCAGTCATGGCCAGTCGAGCATAGCGCAACATCAACCCCCAATACCGGGAGAGACGAATCCCCTTCTATCGCTCATTGCCTCCATGTGAATCGGGACTGTACCCAAAAACCACCTGTTTGCATGACTCATTAGAGCCGTGGTAGGGTGGAAATCAAATCACAGTGGGAGACACACAAGACTCTATGACGATCTCGGGTCAATAGACTATGTTGTACCAGTGTCACCAGAGAACTGCCATCTGACATGAGGTATAATACCATCTGGGAGTTCTCGGCGAGTCCGTTCAGTGTACCCAGTCTCTACTGAGCACCCGCATACTGTCTCTGATGTCAAACACCAATGGATATGAGATCATCCATCGCCCATCACATGGGTCGAGAAGATATACGCTAGTCTACTCTGGAATATCGATGCTCCATCTCGATATTCCCACGACTAGGAACATTGAAGGATGTACTCATTGACTACCCAGGCCCCACTAGTATGATCTACATCATAGTCCTGGAAGTCGAGTACACATCCTAAGGGCTTTATCAACATGTAACAGAGGGACAATAAGTATACATGTTAAGATAAAGAGCAACCAGATAGCGTACTATCATGTCGAGCAAGAAAGTCCTACCTATATATGTCCCAGCATCCACTACAATATACATCTCATGTACAGTAATAGCCTCTAGGGCATACATATAACTAACAATCTCCCACTTGCACTAAGGCCATCTGTAGCAGTTGTTGCAGTATCTCATACTCAACCATCCAATAAAAGTCTCTCTCTGGGAAAAGGGTTTTTTGAGTGGATCCGCCGTGTTGTCCTCTGAGTCTACTCTCCTAACCTCGATCACCCTGGAGATAAACTATCTCCATGATCTGGTGATACTGCCTTGGAATATGTCTGGGTCACTGATGGGACCGTGGTTCCTGGGTCAAAACCACACTTCCATTGTCACACAATGGTAGGAACCTAGTTCATATCATGAACTAATATACATCCAAACTGCCTCTTTGGTAGTATCTTTGATAGCGATGTCACCAGCCTTTATCGCCTAGTCTGCCACGGTATCTAGCTTGCAACTCTTCCAACATACCGTCCCTCCACTGAGGGTAAAGACAATGCCTGTGACTGACATTCAGTCAACCTTACCACCCTGAAAGCTGTCCAGTGATTCTCCCCAGGATTGATTGATACCATCTCACTACACCTAGTGAGAATCCTAATATCCATTTAGATCTATCTCATATATCCAAAACCCAGGATTTAGGAGGTATCACCTTTATCCTATTTGGAGAATCCTTGTGATAAGAGGAGATTGACCGTGCGTAGCATAGGAAACTCTTTTCCTATCAAGAGTATATTGTCCACGTACAATACGAGGATGACCACCTTACTCTCTACTACCTTTTTGTATATACAAGGTTCATCTACTATTTTGATGAAGTCAAACTCTTTGACTACCACATCAAAACAGACGTTCCAACTCCGCGATGCCTGCTTTGTCACACAAAGCATCTTGCACACGTTTTCGCTGCTCCCACTGTCTACGAAACCCTCTGGCTGTGTACTTATAGACGCTCTCTTCTAAATCAATATTTAGAAAAGCAGTCATGACACCCAACCACCAGATATCCCGGTCATGGTATGCAGCAATGGCTAGTAGGATCCGGATGGACTTAAGCACAGCCACTGGAATAGGTTTCATCATTATCCACACCTGGTCGATGACGAAAACCTTTAACAAGTCTAGCTTTGAAAGTCTCAACTTTTCTATATACACCAAGTAATCTTCTCAAGATATACTTGCTCCTGATGGGGATTTAACCCTTCAGATATAGCAACCAAAGTCCATACTTTATTTGTGTACATGGATTCCATCTCAGATCGCTAAGCATCCAGCCATTCTTACAGAGTCCAACTCTTGATGGCCTGCTCGAAACTAGTTGGGTCATCATCTCATTCCGTCATCGAGAAACCGAAGTATCTCTCAGGCGGATGAGGAACCCTGCTAGATCGGCGGAGAGGCTGAGGTTCGTCGGGGACTATTGAACCCTTTGGTTCTACCAAATCATCAGCTGTAGTTTGTATAGCTGGAACTCCTTCCAGTTCTACAGATCTGACCTTGCCTCGATCTTGTCCGGATTTTGTTTTTGACATAGGACGGATAATCCCAAATCTTAACTTACTTAAGAGATAGGCTCTTCCCACACCATATCTCATATGGAGTGGTAGGCATTGATTTGATTAGAATCCAATTTAATAGGTATGCATCTTCTCAAGTGCATAACCCCAAAAAAGAAACAGGTAACTCAGTAGTACTCATCATAGAGCGCACCATATCATATAGGGTGCTATTGCTCCGCCCCGATATACCGACGTGCTGTGCTGTATACGGAGGAGTAATGCTGAGAGAGAATCTCATTCTCCTTTAGAATAGTCCAGGAATTCCGTGCTCAAGTATTCTCCTCCTTGATCTCATCAAAGGACATAATACTTATACCCGTATTTTGGTTCTCCACTTCTAACTTACATTCTGTGAATATCTCAAAGGTTCGGACTTGTGTTTCAAAAGGAACATATTTCTGAATCTTGAGAGATCATTAGAGAAGGTAATGAAGTACAAAGAACCGGTCTTGGCTTGTGTAGACAGGAGACTTTCATACATCAGCATGTATCAATCTCAAGAGTTCACTAACTCATTCTCTATTTCCAATAAACAGAGCTATGGTCATCTTGTCTTTGTGACATGACCAGCAAGTTTCACAAGATGCAAATTCAAACAGATTTAAATAAGCATCTAAATGTAACTTAGCTAGTCGGGTCGCATTGATATGACCTAGTCGATAATGCCTCAAGAAGGATTCGTTCATTTCTGAACTCTTCCTCTCGTGTGTGTTCTGTATACTAAGAACCGTTGTTTGATTTAGAACGTCAATGCTTTTAGATAACGTGCCTGAACCGATCAACTCTTGATATAGGAAATGTTCAAAACATTATCCAACAATACAAAATTATATCCTTTCTTTACTAATAAAGAGACTGATATGATGTTGTATATCAGGTTCGGTATCTAATAACATTCGTTCAGAATCAATGTATTCTGGTAATACAGGGTGATAGTGACCAACAAACTTGGCTGCAACATTTGCTACGTTTTCTGTCTCATGAAACTTATCACCCGTTCTTAGTTCTCTACCATTCTGTAGCCCATGTAACAGATTACATATGCGGGATCCTGATCTGGTATCTAATACCCAGGACGTAGAGCATACAGAGAAACTGTTCTTTGTAATGAACACACCCGAAGAAGATGCATCATCATGCACTTTCTTCGTTTGGGCGGCATGGGAATCCTGGTATTCCCCTATTTCCTGCTCGGTCTTATAACAATTATAATTTGGAGCGGGACCAACGTTCCCCAGCTCAGTATAACAAGCGGGTCCGGCCAATACATCCATATTATTATCTTGATTAAGGCGTGACATGGTCGCTAATTGGAGAGAAAAAGAAGAAAACACTCTGCGTGCGCTCTTGCAAGATTAGATTGGTTATATATTTATCTAATCAGGATGGCTCCCACTGTTTTTATCAAATCCTCCTTCAAACCCTAAAAGGAAAGACTAGCCAGGATTAATTACACTCTACAAGTTCGCCAATCTTTCAGTCAGGCCAGTGCCGGCACTTTGAGGGAGGTTCCCCATGCTTTCGCACGAACCTAATTAAAATAAATCTCGTTTTCCCAGGGGTGTAACCCCGTTGACACCTTTCTAGACACCTACTTGACCGGCTAATTGCAAAGTGCAAAACTCTCCCGGATGTAACAATTACTCGCAGTGGGTATCGGGATTCAACTATCTCATAGAAGGTATGCAATCTCATTGCAAATTTCAACACTTGAAACTCCCGAGAAAGGTTTTTACCCCTAGCACTTATGACCTTAACTATGGTCAACAAATCATAAGCACTAGTCAAGCTCTACCCGTCATTTCGTGATTAATTAGACCCACCCACATGACCCTTAACTAAGGTCAACAAAGTCACACGACTGTCCTAACTAATCGCATCATATGCTATGTAGGAAGACATCACTTAGCTACCGTACACTGTGCCATGACTATGGTCAAGAAACACAGCACGAATACTAAGTACTCTACTTCCTAAAATGACGGAGGGTTGCGGATGGTTTTTAAGAAAACCTTTAATGCTTTGAACTTGATCTCGCTGCAGAATCAAATGGTTTTTAAATGGAGTGTTTTTTAGGCTTTTACTGGTTTCGCTAAAGAGGTCACTCCCGGTGAAGGGATCTCGGCTCTTTCCTCGTCGAATGAGGTGCAGGATATTCACAAAACCACTATGCAAAGCAAGAACTAGAAAAGCAGTCAAAAGACAAACCGAAGGTTGTAGCATCTGCTATTTATTGCTAAAGAGGTCACTCCCGGTGAAGGGATCTCGGCTCTTTCCTTATCAAATAAGGTGCTGGATGTTCTACAAGGAACACCACTATGCAAAGCAACAACTAGAGCTACCTGATTTTTGAAATTCGATTCCACAACATCTTTAGGTTTATTTTCTTTCATTAATCTAATTAATGAACGTCCCATCATTTAAATCCGCCAAAACATCACAGATAAATACAACGTACGCTTATGCCATCCGCATTCGCCTCGATGTCCCGTCATGCACCGTTAGGTTAGGTAACTAACAGCATAGCGGGGCAGGGCTAGTGCGGGTGTAAAACATAAGCAATGTCTATATAATATATCATATATACTATATACAGTATCTATCTGAACATATCACATGATCACATCATAGATAACGCAGCAGAAAACAACATATGAAATATTGGATATACTAGGACGTCCGTATTTTATTTTGAGCCCCTATAAAACACGGATTCCACGGTCGTGATGAATAGCCAATCCCACACCCCTAGACCTCTACGAGAGCGGCAAGCAACCCTACCAATTCTAGAGTTAGGAGACCCAGACTCGACTCCTCGAGATGGTCTCCCACTGGACCCTAGAACCCGGTTACTTGTGCTCCCCTCCATGGGTGTATCCTAATACGGAAAAGTAAATAATATACAATGGTGACATCATCCTCAGCCCGGAAGTGCCCCAATAAAAGAATATTACATACAAGTTTTTACATGAATGAAAATGAAAAACACTCATCTCACATAAAAAAAACCCGGCTATTCAAACACGATGATCTAATATAACATATCCAGCAACACATAACATCACATGTCATCAACGTAAGTAAATATGCCAATCCCAATTGTCGTTGACAAATAGCAACGAAACCGGCGATATCAAATATTACACTTACGGTCGCAGAAAAGAAAGCGTAAAACTACAACAGTTGGAATCCGCAACCTCCTTAGACATCTCATGCCTAACCAAATAAATTCCTTAGACATCGCATGCCTAACAATTATAAACCCCGCATTTTAGTCTCATTATCGAAAACTCGTTTCAATAATCAGTCGGGTAATTCAACAAGATTCCCGACATTCTGATCGGTTGCCACGGGATTTTGATGTGAACAAAAGTCCGTCGCAATCACGTAGCGTATGCAGATACTTGCCGGGTAAACTTAATAGATAGCCACGCCCCATAGCCCCGACCAAGTGACTGTAGAAGAACCCCGTCGCCAAAAGCATCCGTTCGGGTGCTCGCGGCAGCGGTGTTCCGCCTTAGTGCACTTCGTCGACGGCATGTGATACCACTGTAGGGTTACTAGGCACTCTAATAAGGCTCTACAAGGCATCAACCATACCCGATTCAAATTTTAGCCGTGCCGAATAACCCTAACCAAGATCGTATACTAGAGATTAGGCGAAACTAAAAGCAAGCAAACAACTTTACTTCTAAGTGAAAGGGATTACCACCTTTGTAGATCCGGTCCTTCACTTCTAAAGCTCCGTGTTGACGTCCCTTCGCTGCGATCATCGAGATCATGGACTCTTGTGATGGTTTCCTCGGAGAAATGAGCGGGCTAGGTCGTTGACTTCGAGGCCGAAGATGATCTATGTCGAGGAGACTCAAACTCAAGCTCCATCTTCACTAGGTCATGAACTTTGTGAAGAGAACATCCTAAACTAAATGTCAAGGAGTAGAGGATGATGAAATAGGAACTGGGTTCACTTTGGATTTGGGTTTCTCACTCTTTTTCTTCACTTGAAAATTTTCTAGCAAGTTTTTCTTCCTCTTGAAGAAGAAGAAGAAGAAAGAAAAGAATAAGAATTATTTTTTAAAAAGAGTAATCAAGTGCAGTCTATCATAATGCAACCATGGGTGAGCTAACCTTTATAGAGACTAATCCATAGTTAATTATAATGGTTTGGTTAATGAATATCTTAATCAAGACAAAATGAGTGGACTTTGTCAATGTTGCTTCAAACTTCATGAAGCTTCAAGCCATGACAAAAGAAGACACCATTTTGAATAATTAAGACAAATAAAAACCAAAATTATAATTAACATGGTGTATGTCACACACCCGCCCATGTTTGCATGTATCATCAATCATGATGCAAACTAGTGCACAAACATATATCACATATACAACTTATGCACATCAAGTGAGAAAATCAATCTTAAGAGAACCAATAATAGTTAATGTAAAGTAATATATCAAATATATAATTATAAATTAAATCATTAAATCAACACTTGATTTAATGATCCGTTCATATCGCGTATAACCGACTAATATCTAGTGTATCAATATATCGAATCAACACTTGATTCGGTAACCCGGCTATATCTTATATAACCGACTAATGATACAAAACGCGAGAATAGAATACAGTATATCATACTGGTATTATTCTCGGTCCCGCACATATCTCATATGCGCTCCTATTTCGTTTCGCTTGAGCCAGAAAACCTCTGTGTAGGACTCTAAAGACTCGTCAATTCGCCGGCAGTAGGTGGTGATCATATCAATCACCCACAAGCCGCAAGCGGTCTGCTAAACGTAATGGCCACCCGGGTATTGAGCGATCAGAAGATCAACGAGCAAGCCTGCTCACACTCCTGCGAATCCAATCAGTAACACTCACCGCACAGTCCGGTCTGTTCGTCTGATATGTCACATATCTCGCCTAGGGGTGGTAAACGTCAGACCCCAGTAGCTTGATAAGTCATGCCGATGTAAGGTCCACAACAAGCGTGAAACTACTGATAACACTTACCGGTAAATCACTGCAACCCTGGCAAGGGATTTCCAGTTATGGCCAGTCGAGCATAGCGCAACATCAACCTCCAATACCGGGAGAGAAGAATCCCCTCCTATCGCTCATTGCCTCCATGTGAATCGGGACTGTACCCAAAAACCACCTGTTTGCACGACTCAGTAGAGCCGTGGTAGGTTGGAAATCAAAGCACAGTGGGAGACACACAAGACTCTATGAGGATCTCGGGTCAACAGACTACGCTGTACCAGTGTCACCAGAGAACTGCCATCTGACGTGAGGTATAATACCATCTGGGAGTTCTCGGTGAGTCCGTTCAGTGTACCTAGTCTCCACTGAGCACCCGCATACCGTCTCTGATGTCAAACACCAATGGATATGGGATCATTCATCGCCCATCACATGGGTCGAGAAGATATACGCTAGTCTACTCTGGAATATCGATGCCCCGTCTCGATATTCCCACGACTAGGAACATTGAAGGATGTACTCATTGACTACCCAGGCCCCACTAGTATGATCTACATCATAGTCCTGGAAGTCGAGTACACATCCTAAGGGATTTATCAAGATGTAACAGGGAGACAATAAATATACATGTTAAGATAAAGTGAAACCAGATAGCGTACTATCATGTCGAGCAAGAAAGTCCTACCTATATATGTCCCAGCATCCACTACAATATACATCTCATGTACAGTAATGGCCTCTAGGGCATACATATAACTAACAGATATTTAATCGCGATTAGCACTAAATAGTGCATAATTAATCATAAAAACTTATAATTTGCATATTTCACATAAAGCACCTTCATTTCAGTAATTTCCATAGTTTTCCAAATTTTTCCCAATTTATTGGTATTTACCTATGCCGCCGTATTAAAATATTCAATATATTTTTTATTTAATTATAAAAATTCCCAAAAATAATATCTTATTTTTCTGAAATGTTACAGTCATCCCCTTTAAAGTAATTCGGTCCCTAAATTTAAATTTAAACCCCTCAAATACTAAAACATTTCAGTAAAAAGTCCAAGTCGTCGGGGCTCCGAAATCATCAATACATAAAACGCATCATAGCGCAATCCATGCGCATGAACAATGAGCAGATAACTCCAAATCAAAACTCCGTCAAGCATCCCGCGATCATCGGATTCATGGTGTAGACACAAATGTCAAATCTAAAACGAAACCAATACGATATACATCAAAACTATCCATGTAAACATCTGTAGGAAATGCATGCCAAACCTTTCATGTTGCTGTGCGATGCGCATAACACTGCAAAGTGGCGGACGTCTATTGTAAGAAATAAGCATATATGTATATATCTTTTGTTTAATATGCATGTCCCGCCATTTTTTTTAAAATAATTTAGAAGGGTTTCCTTTATAAAATGTTTCATGTCATCTCAGACACATAGGTAAATACTGAGACTATAGCTCCCTTTTTGAAAATACCTTCGATACTATTAATGCATGCAAAATATATACAGGTACTGTCCTATGACTAGTCCTGCTCAGTACGAAAACAAATAGCAAATATCATAAAAAGGTACTGCTCTATAAGAAATTAATCCCAAAAGGTGCATATGAATGCTGCGTGCGTCTAGTGCGCACGGAAATCGAAACCCATGAATGTGCCATGCATGTGCACAGAAACATCATCTAAGTTCATCGGGTGTGCACGAAACATCTGTTAAGGGCAACGGGTGTGCCTGACAGCAATATCAGGTGCATCTGATATGCACGAAGAATCTCGATTTAGTGCATCTGGTGTGCACCAAAATCGCATCAAGCGCCCAAACATGCGCAAGAATCTAAATCAAGTGCATCCATCATGCACGAAATCACGAAATCCAATATCAAGCGCCGAACAAGCGCAAAATCCAATCCAAACGCGTCAGTCCGTGAAAAGTATTTAGTGCAGTAACATGCATGAAAACGAACATCAAGTGCAGACGCGCACAAAACACAAATCTGGTAACACAAATGCTCAAGGCATATATCGGTTGCAACCAAGGTACGGAGTATATGTCCGATGCAACCAATGCACAAAATACCTAGCTGGTGCAACAAATGCTCGAAATACGAATCCAGTGCACGAAATATCAAATCCAGTGCATCAAGTGCACGAGTACAAAATGGTGCAACAATGCACAGTGCAACAACCTAGTGCAACAACTGCACAAAATACAAATCGGGTACAGCAAGTGTACGGAAATGCATCAATAACTCAAATGCGTATAAAAAGAAACACCGAGTGTGCCAAGGTGTATAAAATCATAAACGCGTGCAACTGCGTGCACAAAACACGTATCCACACACTGCAAGCACATGTAAGCTATACCGAGTGCAAAAACCAAATCGAGTGCATACCACCTGCACAAAAATCAAATCAGCTGTATGCAATCCATGGAATCATAAACATGTGCAGCCAAGGCTCAAAATCAACATCAAGTGCAATAAATACGCACAAATCATAAATACCCAGTAGGTGCAACCATGGTGCACAAAAGCAAATATCATGAAACTCGGCCATCAAAACTCAATCATGCAATAAATCATCCAAAATACTGAAATCCAAAGTGACTGATACGTGATAGTCAACTCACGAAATCAATAAAAATAAATACTGTCGTCGATATGTCCTTCCTTCAAGGTCGAGAAGGTGTCGGTACATCCAATGCAAGCAGAGCAAGATATGTACTTGCCTCCTGATCATGTCCTGTCGTCAGGTGCCCTTAGGCTCTCGTCTCTCACTGCGAATTGCTAAGTACATAGCTCCCCGGCTCAACGGTCCAATATGGAAACGATAATGGAAGTAGTCCGCTCTGGCATGTCCTCTAAAGATCTCTGGCCAACTCTTATGGTCACTCATAACATGTCTCATCGACGATGCTGAACACTGGCCTGCTGGGCATGTGCAATATGACTGATCCTGGGTCCAAGTCTTCTCGTATAGTATTTCCAGAAAGGTCCTGTCAAGGTCTCTCCCCAATCTCGTTTCTGCCGAATTTCCCGGAAGTCATCATCTTTACTATATCTATTTCTTATTCCGGAATGGCTGCATACTCATCACGACTCCTACTGGAAGATACACCCATAGTCAATGCCTCTGCTTGCGTATCATATCTCTGATGTCAGCGGAGTGGAACGTCCTCTCGTCACGATCTCATACGAACCTCTTACTCCACTTTCCTCCAATGTCGACTGATTCGGACTCGTCTCCTCGTGAATGCATGGACTGCGCTCCAACGGTTATACTCGTATCTGGAGTCTCCCAAGCAATGTATCCCATCACATGATATCCGAATGATGTCTAACTTTTCGATCGATTCGTCAAGGCTCCATAATCCCCCAAGAGCTCAACATCTTGGGTACAGTTTAATAGTATCGAATACATGCCACAACACCTATGGACCAACCGTAGAAGGGCAAACCAAAGCCTCATTAATGGCACCGCGGAACTACCGCAAACCCTAAGATTCAAAGGCTTTCACATGGTCATTATGTCGAGTTAGGGTTTCATTGTTCTAGAGGGTCCGTAGAATTACTTGCATTGTTTTTCGAATACTTTAAACTTGGAAAATAGGTTCCTGGAATTCGATCGTCTATATCGACTCTCAACGTATTAGCGTGAAGTCGTCACTAGATGGAATCAATCAATCTGATGAACTCGCATCGGGGTAGGCAATGAGCCACATGTCCTAGTCTTTCATCTCTGGTGACTAGCGATCTTCTATCATATGTCGAAGTATAACTAGTGCGGCATTAGCTCCAAACATCTGGGGCGATATCTCCTCATTCGTAGCAACAACTGGCTCATTCGTCCGCACGCTGAAGAGTGCCTCAATAATCAAGTATAATCGGTGCTTTAACGGTCATCATATCATAGCTGGCCTCTATCAGTGGCCCAATCCTGTAGTGCTGATCTGCATGTCCGAGTAATCTCGTAAAAGCGACCCATCAAACGCTCATGGCACGAAAACACAATAAAACGACGCCTTTATGCAATCGTATGTCCCTGGAATCACGCCCTGGTCGGTCCTCATCCGTGACGAGCTCGTGCTGAACGCAACTCTAGCTGTAGCTCTCCATGCCCGTACAACCATTATAACAAAACCATAAACCGGTACCGATGAGGATAGATCATAGGAATGAATTGTTAGTTATATGTATGCCCTAGAGGCCATTACTGTACATTGGATGTATATTGTAGTGGATGCTGGGACATATATAGGTAGGACTTTCTTGCTCGACATGATAGTACGCTATCTGGTTGCTCTTTATCTTAACATGTATACTTTCTGTCTCTCTGATTACATGTTGATAAAGCCCTTAGGATGTGTACCCGACTTCCAGGACTATGATGCAGATCATACTAGTGGGGCCTGGGTGTCAATGAGTACATCCTTCATTGTTCCTAGTCGTGGGAATATCGAGACGGAGCATCGATATTCCAGAGTAGACTAGCGTATATCTTCTCGACCCATGCGATGGGCGATGGATGATCCCATATCCATTGGTGTTTGACATCAGAGATGGTATACGGGTGCTCAGTGGAGACTGGGTACACTGAACGAACTCGCCGAGAACTCCCAGATGGTATTATACCTCACGTCAGATGGCAGTTCTCTGGTGACACTGGTACAGCTTAGTCTGTTGACCCGAGATCGTCATAGAGTCTTGTGTGTCTCCCACTGTGCTTTGATTTCCACCCTACTACGGCTCTACTGAGTCATGCAAACATGTGGTTTTTGGGTACAGTCCCGATTCACATGAAGGCAATGAGCGATAGGAGGGGATTCATCTCTTCCGGTATTGGGGGTTGATGTTGTGCTATGCTCGACTGGCCATAACAGGAAATCCCTGGCCAGGGTTGCAGTGATATACTGGTAAGAGTTATCAGTAGTTTCATGAATATTATGGACCTCAAGTCGTCATGACTTATCGAGCTACTGGGGTCTGACGTTTACCACCCCTAGGCGAGATATGCGACATATCAGACGAACAGACCGGACTGTACGGTAAGTGTTACTGGTTGGATTCACAGGAGTGTGAGCGGGCTTGCTCGTCGATCTTCTGATCGCTCAATACCCGGGTGGCCGTTACGTTTAGCAGACCGCTTGCGGCTTGTGGGTGTTTGATATGATCATCATCCGCTGCCGGCGTATTGGCGAGTCTTTAGAGTCCTACACAGAGGTTTCCTGGCTCAAGCGAAACGAAATAGGAGCGCATATGAGATATGTGCGGGACCGAGAATAATTCATATATGTGATACCGTATTCCATTCTCGCGATGAATGTATCGATTAGTTATATGCGATATAACCTAGTTATCGAATCAAGGATCGATTCGATAAGCCGATACATTGGATACTAGCCGGTTATATGCGATATGACCGGATCGTTAAATCAAGTATTGATTTAATGATTTAATGCATAATTATATATTTGATATATTACTTTATATTAACTAGTATTGGTTCACTTTATGAGGATATTCTCACTTGATGATGCACATTGTATATGTGATATATTCTTGTGCACTTGTTTGTATCATGTTTGATGATACATGCAACCTTGGGTTTGTGTAAAGACTTAAACCATGATTAGTGAATGGTTAGGGTTTCTTTTCTTTTAATTCTTTATCCATTTATTTATTTATTCATTCTTTTTGGCAAAAGAAAAGGATGGTGGCTTTCTTTGTTTTACATTGAAGCTTCTTGAAGCTTTGAATAAGTCCACCATTCTTGTCTCATGTCTAACCCTAACCACTCATCTAACCCTAGTTAAATCTCTTCACTAAACCATGGTTGTTGACATGATAAGTATCATATGGTTTTTTATTTTAAATGATAACTTATCATATATTATCTTCTTCTTCTTCTTCTTCTTAAAGAAGAAAGATGTTGATAGCTTCAATGGCAACTAGCCAAATCAAGTGAGAAATCCAAATCTAAAGTCTACCCACTTCCTATTTCTTCATCCTCTACTACTTGCCATGTAGTAGAGTGTGTTGTCTTCACAAGTTTCTTGACTTGGCGAAGGCGGAGCTCGTTCTTGTGATGCCTCGACGTAGATCATCTTCGGTATCGAACCGACGATCAAGCCCGCCCATTTCTTCGACGAAGCCAATACTTGAGTTCGGGATTCGATTTAGATAGTGGAGGGAGATCATCGCGGAGCTTAGGAAGTGGTGGACCGGATCTACAAAGGTTGTAGCCCCTTTCCTTTAGCTATATTTCCGTTTACATGCTTGCTTCGCCTATTTATCTAGTTAACGATCCTTATTAGGGTTTGTAGGCATAAGGAATTTTTGATTTGTGCATGTTTGATCACTTGTGAGACTTCATTAGTGTGCCTAGGAACCCTACAGTGGTATCAGAGCCTAGCTAGAGCCTTAGGCGAAGTCCCGACGGAATTAGAAGTCCGATCGACCCAAAACCCAAACCTAAAAATGCTCTCTGGACTTTTTTGAAATTCGTGGTTTTTTCGAAATTAAAAATATGCAGAAAAATCAGCAGGTAATCCTAAGACTTACTGTGAAATTCGAGAGCATGATTCCTCAAGAGTGCGGCGGAACCGCGGCACAAGCATGGCTTGTGCGGCGGTTCCGCGGCCAAGTTATCCCATCATCTGTTTAACTTTTCACAGTAACTCCAAGTTTTTAGTGCTGGTTTTCCTGGGAATATTTTAATATTTATTCCAGAGTTTATTTTCTGGGTTGTATTGGGGAATCGGTGTATTCGATAGGACTGTCTAATTTTTGTCGGTGTGCTTTTCCGGGTATTTTTAGAATATGTTAAAAAGTTCGACCGGATATAAATACCCAATTTTTTCCCTGTCGGGAAATTTCCAAGTGTTGGATTTTTCCGTAGTTTAACGACGTTCTAAGTAGTGCAAGTAACGCGATGGACCCTCTAGAAGACAACAAACCTTAACTCGATTATGTGACCGTCTTGAACTGCCCTTTGGACCATCGGGTTTGGGGCAGTACGGCGTGCCACATGTGAGGCGTTGGCTTGACCCTTCTACGGCTGGACCGTTGGTACTGAGGCACGAAATGAATGTTGTTAGGCTTATTTCATGTGTTGAGCTGTATCGGGAAAACTTGGGTGTTCGATTGTTCGATCGGAAAGTTTAACATTTTCTATTTATCCGGAATTTGATACAATACTTGGAATTCGCAAATAGTTATGAGATAACTGAATGAATGTTATAAACATAGCACTTTAGTCTCACTTGATCGGTTGCCACGGAATTTTGATGTGATCAAAATTCAGTAGCAATCACGTAGCGTACGCGGATACTCGCCGGGTAAACTTAATAGACAGCCTCACTCCATATCCCCGACCAAGTGACTGTAGGAGAACCCTGTCGCCGAAAGCATCTGCTCGGGTGCTCGCGGCAGCGGTGTTCCGCCTTGGTGCACTTTGTCGACGGCGTCGGGGGTGCGGCCGCCTACTAAAGTTTGCGACGAGCATTCGATCAGAATGTCGGGAATCCTGTTGAATTGCCCGACTTGATATTGAAAAGTGTTTTCAATAATGAGACTAAAATGCGGGGTTTATAATTGTTAGGCATGCGATGTCTAAAGAATTCATTTGATCAGGCATACGATGTCTGAGGTGGTTGCGGATTCCAACTGTTGTAGTTTTACACTTTCTTTTCTGTGACCGTAAGTGTAATATGTGATATCGCCGGTTTCGTTGCTATATGTCAACGACAATTGGGATGCGCATATTTACTTAAGTTGATGACATGTGATGTTATGTGTTGCTGGATATGTTATATTGGATCGTTGTGTTTGAATAGCCGGGGTTTTTTTATGTGAGATGAGTGTTTATTTTTCATTTTCATTCATGTAAAAATTTGTATGTAATATTCTTTTATTGGGGCACTTCCAGGTTGCGGATGTTGTCACCACTTGTATATTATTTACTTTTCTGCACTAGGATAGACCCAAGGAGGGGAGCACAAGTAACCGGGTTCTGGGGTCCTGTGGGAGACCAACTCGAGGAGTCGAGTCCGGGTCTCCTAACCCTAGAATTGGTAGGGTTGCTTGCCGCTCTCGTAGGGGTCTAGGGGTGTGGGCTTGGCTATTCATCACGACCGTGGAATCCGTGTTTTATACTGGCTCGTATTGAAAACACGGACGTTCTAGTATATCCAATATTTCATATGTATCTTCTGCTGTGATTTATCTGTGATCATGCGATGTTCTGTGACAGATATTATATATAGTATATATGATATATTATATAGACGTTGCTTATGTTTTACACCCGCGCTAGCCCTGCCTCGCTCTGGCGTTAGTTACCTAACCTAACGGTGCAGACGGGATATCGAGGCGAATGCGGATGGCATAAGCGTACGTTATATTTATCTGTGATGATTAGGTGGACTTATATGATGGGATATTCATTAATGTGATTAATGAAAGAAAATAAACCTAATTGATGTTGTGGAATCGAATTTTAAAATAAAAACAGGTAGCTACAGTTCTTGCTTTGCATCGTGGTGTTCCTTGTAGAACATCCTGCACCTTATTCGATGAGGAAAGGACCGAGATCCCTTCACCGGGAGTGACTCCTTTAGCAATAACTGGCAGATGCTACACACTCGGTTTGTCTTTGATCGCTTCTATAGTTTTCGCTTTGCACAGTGATATATATGATATATCCCGCACCTCATTCGACGAGGAAAGGGCCGACGATCCCTTCACCGGGAGTGACCCCTTTAGCAAAACTAGAAAAGCTTCAAAAACATTCCATTTAAAAACCATTTGATTCCGCAACGAGATCAAGTTCAAAGCGTTAAAGGTTTTCATAAAAACCAGCCGCAACCCTCCGTCATTTTAGGAAGTAGAGTACTTAGTATTCGTGCTGTGTTTGTTGACCATAGTCAAGGCACAGTGTACGGTAGCTAAGTGATGTCTTCCTACACCGCATATGATGCGATTAGTTAGGACAGTCGCGTGACTTTGTTGACCTTAGTTAAGGGTCATGTGGGTGGGTCTAATTAATCACGAAATGACGGGTAGAACTTGACTAGTACTTATGATTTGTTGACCATAGTTAAGGTCATAGGTGCTAGGGGCAAAAATCTTTATCGGGAGTTTCAAGTGTTGAAATTTGCAATGAGATTGCATACCTTCTATGTGATAGTTGGATCCCGATACCTACTGCGAGTAATTGTTACTCCTGGGAGAGTTTTGCACTTTGCAATTAGCCGATCGAGTAGGTGTCTAGAAAGGTGTCAACGGGGTTACGCCTCTGGGAAAACGAGGTTTACTGTAATTAGGTCCGTGCGAAAGCACGGGGAACCTCCCTCAAAGTACCGACACTAGCCTGGCTGAAAGATTGGCGAACTTGTAGAGTGTAATTAATCCCGGCTAGTCTTTCCTTTTAGGGTTTGAAGGAAGATTTGATAAAAACAGTGGGAGCCATCCTGATTAGATAAAATACATAACCAATCTAATCTTGCAAGAGCGCACGCAGAGTGTTTTCTTCTCTCTCTCTCCAGGTAGCGACCATATCACGCCTTAATCAAGATAATAAAATGGATGTATTGACCGAACCCGCTTATTATACTGAGCTGGGGAACGTTGGTCCCGCTCCAACTTATAATTGTTATAAGACCGAGAAGGAAATAGGGGAATACCAGGATTCCCATGCCGCCCAAACGAAGAAAGTGCATATGATGCATCTTCTTCGGGTGTGTTCATTACAAAGAACTGTTTCTCAGTATCCTCTGCATCCTGGGTATATGATACCGGATCAGGATCCCAGATATGTAATCTGTTACAAAAGGGTAGAAAAACTGAGAACGGGTGATAAGTTTCATGAGACAGAAAATGGGACAAGTGTTGCAGCCAAGTCTGTTGGTCACTGTCACCCTGTATTACGAATACATTGATTCTGAACAAATGCTATTAGATACCGAACCTGATATACAAAATCATATCAGTCTCTTTATTAGTAAAGAAAGGATATAATTTTGTATTGATGGATAATGTTTTGAACATTTCCTATATCAAAAGTTGATCGGTTCAGGCACGTTATCTAAAAGCATTGACGTTCTAAATCAAACTACAGTTCCTCGTATACAGAACACACACAAGAGGAAGAGGTCAGAAATGAACGAATTCTTCTTGAGGTATTGTAGACTAGGTCATATCAATGCGACCCGACTAGCTGAAGTTACATTTAGATGCATATTTAAATCAGTTTGAATTTACATCTTGTGAAACTTGCCAGTCATGTCACAAAGATATAATGACACCAGCTCTGTTTACTGGAAACAGAGAAAGAGTTAGTAAACTCTTGGGACTGATACATAGTGATGTATGTAAGGTCTCCTGTCTACACATGCCAGGACTGGTTCTTCATACTTCATTATATTCTCTGATAATCTCTCAAGATTCAGTCATATGTTCCTGTTGAAACATAAGTCCGAACCTTTTGAGATATTCACAGAATATAAGTTAGAAGTAGAGAACCAAAATACGGGTATAAGTATTATGTCCTATGATAAGATCAGGGTGGAGAATACTTGTGCATGACATTCCTGGACTATTCTAAAAGAAAATGAGATTCTCTCTCCGTATTACTCCTCTGAATACACTACAGCACAACGGTGTATCAGGGCGGAGCAATCGCACAATATTAGATATGGTGTGCTCTATGATGAGTATTACTGAGTTACCTATTTCCTTTTGGGGTTATGCGCTTGAGAAGCTGCGTACCTATTGAATTAGGTTCGAATCAGATCACTGCCTACCATTCCATATGAGATATGGTATGGGAAGAGCCTATCTCTTAAGTAAGTTAAGATTTGGGATTGTCCGGCTTATGTCAAATATAAAATCCGGACAAACTCAAGACAAGGTCAGTTATGTAGAACTGGAAATGTTCCAGCTATACAAACTGAAGCTGATGATTTGACAGAACCAAAGGATTCAATAGTTTCCGACGAACCTCAGCCTCTCCGCAGATCTAGTAGGGTTCCTCACCCACCTGAGAGATACCTTGGTTTCTCGATGACAGTGGGAGCATGGAATACATCATGAGATGATGACCCAACTAGATTCGAGCAGGCCATCAAGAGTAGGGACTCTGTAAGAATGACTGGATGCTTAGCAATCTGAGATGGAATCCATATACACCAACAAAGTATGGACTTTGGTTGCGATATCTGAAGGGTTAAATCCCCATCAGGAGCAAGTATATCTTGAGAAGATTACTTGGTGTAGATGGAAAAGTTGAGACTTTCAAAGCTAGGCTTATTAAAGGTTTTAGTCATCAACCAGGCATGGATAATGATGAAACCTTTTCCAAGTGACTATGCTTAAGTCCATCTGGATCCTACTTAACATTGCTACTTACCATGACTACGATATCTGGTGGTTGGGTGCCCTGACTGCTTTCTAAATACTGATTTAGAAGAGAACGTCTATAAGAACACAGCCAGAGGTCTTCGTAAACAGTGGGAGCAGCGGAAACGTGTGCAAGTTGCTTTACTAATGAAGAAGGCATCGCGGAGTTGGAACGTCTGTTTTGATGTGATAGTCAAAGTGTTTGACTTCATCAAAATGATAGACGAACCTTGTATATACAAAAGGGTAGTAGAGAGTAAGGTGGCCATCTTCGTATTGTACATAGACAACATACTCTTGATAGGAAAAGAGTTTCCTATATTACGATCGGTCAATCTCCTATTATCACAAGGATTCTCCAAATAGGATAAAGATGATACCTCCTAAATCCTGAGATTTGGACCTATGAGATAGATCTAAAGGGATATTAGGGTTCTCACTAGGTATAGTGAGATTGTATCAATCGATCCTGGGGAGAATCACTGGAAGTGTTCCAGGGTGATAAAGACGACTGAATGTCAGTCACAGGCACTGTCTTTACCCTCAGTAAAGGGACGGTATGTTGGAAGAGTTCCAAGCTCGATACCGTGGCAAACTAGACGATAAAGGCTGGTAACATCGCTATTAAAGATACTGCTAAAGAGGCAGTTTGGGTGTATATTGGTTCATAAGATGAACTAGGTTCCAGCCATTGTATGACAATGGAAGTGTGGCTTCGGCCCTGGAACCCTGGTCCCATCAGTGACCCAGACATATTCTGAGGCAGCATCACCTGATCATGGAGATAGCAGAGCAAGATATGTACTTGCCTCCTGATCATGTCCTGTCGTCAGGTGCCCTTAGGCTCTCGTCTCTCACTGCGAATTGCTAAGTACATAGCTCCCCGGCTCAACGGTCCAATATGGAAACGATAATGGAAGTAGTCCGCTCTGGCACGTCCTCTAAAGATCTCTGGCCAACTCTTATGGTAACTCATAACATGTCTCATCGACGATGCTGAACTCTGGCCTGCTGGGCATGTGCAATATGACTGATCCTGGGTCCAAGTCTTCTCGTATGGTATTTCCAGAAAGGTCCTGTCAAGGTCTCTCCCCAATCTCGTTTCTGCCGAACTGCCCGGAAGTCATCATCTTTACTATATCTATTTCTTATTCCGGAATGGCTGCATACTCATCACGACTCCTCCTGGAAGATACACCTATAGTCAATGCCTCTGCTTGCGTATCATATCTCTGATGTCAGCGGAGTGGAACGTCCTCTCGTCACGATCTCATACGAACCTCTTACTCCACTTTCCTCCAATGTCGACTGATTCGGACTCGTCTCTTCGTGAATGCATGGACTGCGCTCCAACGGCTATACTCGTATCTGGAGTCTCCCAAGCAATGTATCCCATCACATGATATCCGAATGATGTCTAACTTTTCGATCGATTCGTCAAGGCTCCATAATCCCCCTAGAGCTCAACATCTTGGGTACAGTTTAATAGTATCGAATACATGCCACAACACCTATGGACCAACCGTAGAAGGGCAAACCAAAGCCTCATTAATAGCACCGCGGAACTACCGCAAACCTTAAGATTCAAAGGCTTTCACATGGTCATTATGTCGAGTTAGGGTTTCATTGTTCTAGAGGGTCCGTAGAATTACTTGCATTATTTTTCGAATACTTTAAACTTGGAAAATGGGTTCCTGGAATTCGATCGTCTATATCGACTCTCAACGTATTAGCGTGAAGTCGTCACTAGATGGAATCAATCAATCTGATGAACTCGCATCGGGGTAGGCAATGAGCCACATGTCCTAGTCTTTCATCTCTGGTGACTAGCGATCTTCTATCATATGTCGAAGTATAACTAGTGCGGCATTAGCTCCAAACATCTGGGGCGATATCTCCTCATTCGTAGCAACAACTGGCTCATTCGTCCGCACGCTGAAGAGTGCCTCAATAATCAAGTATAATCGGTGCTTTAACGGTCATCATATCCTAGCTGGCCTCTATCAGTGGCCCAATCCTGTAGTGCTGATCTGCATGTCCGAGTAATCTCGTAAAAGCGACCCATCAAACGCTCATGGCACGAAAACACAATAAAACGACGCCTTTATGCAATCGTATGTCCCTGGAATCACGCCCTGGTCGTTCCTCATCCGTGACGAGCTCGTGCTGACCGCAACTCTAGCCGTAGCTCTCCATGCCCGTACAACCATTATAACAAAACCATAAACCGGTACCGATGAGGATAGATCATAGGAATGAATTGTTAGTTATATGTATGCCCTAGAGGCCATTACTGTACATTGGATGTATATTGTAGTGGATGCTGGGACATATATAGGTAGGACTTTCTTGCTCGACATGATAGTACGCTATCTGGTTGCTCTTTATCTTAACATGTATACTTTCTGTCTCTCTGATTACATGTTGATAAAAGCCCTTAGGATGTGTACCCGACTTCCACGATTATGATGCAGATCATACTAGTGGGGCCTGGGTAGTCAATGAGTACATCCTTCATTGTTCCTAGTCGTGGGAATATCGAGACGGGGCATCGATATTTCAGAGTAGACTAGCGTATATTTTCTCGACCCATGCGATGGGCAATGGATGATCCCATATCCATTGGTGTTTGACATCAGAGATGGTATACGGGTGCTCAGTGGAGACTGGGTACACTGAACGGACTCGCCGAGAACTCCCAGATGGTATTATACCTCACGTCAGATGGCAGTTCTCTGGTGACACTGGTACAGCTTAGTCTGTTGACCCGAGATCGTCATAGAGTCTTGTGTGTCTTCCACTGTGCTTTGATTTCCACCCTACCACGGCTCTACTGAGTCGTGCAAACAGGTGGTTTTTTGGTACAGTCCCGATTCATATGGAGGCAATGAGCGATAGGAGGGGATTCGTCTCTCCCGGTATTGGGGGTTGATGTTGTGCTATGCTCGACTGGCCATAACAGGAAATCCCTGGCCAGGGTTGCAGTGATATACTGGTAAGAGTTATCAGTAGTTTCACGAATGTTATGGACCTCAAGTCGGCATGACTTATCGAGCTACTGGGGTCTGAGTTTTCCACCCCTAGGCGAGATATGCGACATATCAGACGAACAGACCGGACTGTACGGTAAGTGTTACTGGTTGGATTCACAGGAGTGTGAGCGGGCTTGCTCGTCGATCTTCTGATCGCTCAATACCCGGGTGGCCGTTACGTTTAGCAGACCGCTTGCGGCTTGTGGGTGTTTGATATGATCATCATCCGCTGCCGGCGTATTGATGAGTCTTTAGAGTCCTACACAGAGGTTTCCTGGCTCAAGCGAAACGAAATAGGAGCGCATATGAGATATGTGCAGGACCGAGAATAATTCATGTATGTGATACCGTATTCCATTCTCGCGATGAATGTATCGATTAGTTATATGCGATATAACCAAGTTATCGAATCAAGGATCGATTCGATAAGCCGATACATTGGATACTAGCCGGTTATATGCGAGATGACCGGATCGTTAAATCAAGTATTGATTTAATGATTTAATGCATAATTATATATTTGATATATTACTTTATATTAACTAGTATTGGTTCACTTTATGAGGATATTCTCACTTGATGATGCACATTGTATATGTGATATATTCTTGTGCACTTGTTTGTATCATGTTTGATGATACATGCAACCTTGGGTTTGTGTAAAGACTTAAACCATGATTAGTGAATGGTTAGGGTTTCTTTTCTTTTAATTCTTTATCCATTTATTTATTTATTCATTCTTTTTGGCAAAAGAAAAGGATGGTGGCTTTCTTTGTTTTACATTGAAGCTTCTTGAAGCTTTGAATAAGTCCACCATTCTTGTCTCATGTCTAACCCTAACCACTCATCTAACCCTAGTTAAATCTCTACACTAAACCATGGTTGTTGACATGATAAGTATCATATGGTTTTTTATTTTAAATGATAACTTATCATATATTATCTTCTTCTTCTTCTTCTTCTTAAAGAAGAAAGATGTTGATAGCTTCAATGGCAACTAGCCAAATCAAGTGAGAAATCCAAATCTAAAGTCTACCCACTTCCTATTTCTTCATCCTCTACTACTTGCCATGTAGTAGAGTGTGTTGTCTTCACAAGTTTCTTGACTTGGCGAAGGCGGAGCTCGTTCTTGTGATGCCTCGACGTAGATCATCTTCGGCATCGAACCGACGATCAAGCCCGCCCATTTCTTCGACGAAGCCGATACTTGAGTTCGGGATTCGATTTGGACAGCGGAGGGAGATCATCGTGGAGCTTAGGAAGTGGTGGACCGGATCTACAATGGTTGTAGCCCCTTTCCTTTAGCTATATTTCCGTTTACATGCTTGCTTCGCCTATTTATCTAGTTAACGATCCGTATTAGGGTTTGTAGGCATAAGGAATTTTTGATTTGTGCATGTTTGATCACTTGTGAGACTTCATTAGTGTGCCTAGGAACCCTACATGAATATAATACTGTGCAAAGAAATGTACATCCTAAGGCTTCTTAAGCGGAGTATCGTATCGTAAGTATGCCGCGGAACATACACACGGTACGTCACTCTACTTGAGTCACCTACTCCGGTCATCCTATACTCCGAAGGTAAAACCTAACACTCTGATACCAACTTTTTCATGACCCGAAATGTACGGAACATGACCGGCACTTAAACTATGAAACGTCTTGAGGCGTACGTAATCTAAGTAAAGCCATAACCCAGAAATCCAAACCAAGTAAAGCAGTAGAGTGAAGGAAAAACCAATTTTTAAAGCAAGAAGTTTAATAACATATGCCGAAATATGCATTTTTAAAAGTCACAAGTCTTTTCTGAAAATTTCGACAGAGTTTCCTTTGTAAAAACTGACCCCAAACGGGTACAAACCTGATAAAACATATATAATGAATAAAGGCATCCCCAAGCGGGAGCTAGCTCTTCGCCAACCGGCGGACAAAACGACACAAAAATATAAAATACAATGCCAAAAGGCGAGGATCAAACTCAGGATAAAAAATCCAACATCATGAAGTGTAGCGCCTTGAAAAGTCGTTTTGGTGTTTTCCTGAAATCGGTGAAAATTCGGTATTTTTCCGAAAACCGTCTTTTTTGTTATTTTGCAGTTTAGGGCTAATTATAACTAAAATGGATAGGTGATTGCTTGTTTTTAGTAGCTAATGAGTTACTTATTAAATTTTGGTCATTTAAAAAATTTTCCCTATTTTTCAATTTTTTAATATTATTTTAAGCCGGTAAGAAAATACATTAAATTAGCGATAAATACAAATTTTTCCGGGCTAATTTTAATCCTTAAAATTATGTTAATTAAAAATCTAGTTGTAACATAAATTTTTAGTATTTTATTTTGATTTTTAACTAATTTTTATTATAGGAAACGAAATTTATTGAATTTAAGCTTAAACTTGCAATTTTTGACTTGTAGGGGGTCTTTCTGCATAAAATTTCTTTTATAAAACCCCTCTCTCTCTTCCCTCAGCCCTAGGCCAGCCCCACCTTGATCAGGTCCAGAAAATTTCTGGCCTCACCTTGATTTTTCTTCATGTGTTGAAATGGTTTGTTTTGAGAATTTATTTAAAATATAGTTTGTTGAAAGTATGGTGCTTTGACTTTGGGGGAGTTGACTAGTGACTTTCCCACACACCCCACACCCTCCCCTTCCCTCTTTTCTGGCCGAGACCTGCTCCCCCTCCCCTTCATCTCTTTTCTTTTCATCTTCTTCAAAATTCTTCAAGTTTACTTCAAAAAATTGCAATTTAAAGCTTACAAAAATAAACCCATCCTTCATCTTTTTTTTTCCCTTCACCTCCCTAGCTTGGATCTTGATGCTTTGAGGCCATCAAATGAAGCAAATTTATTCTTGCTAATTAAATTCTTTTGATTAAGTTTCTTAAGTTATATTGTTGTAGTGTTAAATTAGTGTAGTTCTAATCTAGTTTTTTTTAGGTTATGGTTGAAAATTAAACTAGGGTTTCTTGAAGCCATGTTTTAGTTAATTAAATTTTTTTAATTAATCTAGTTGTTACTTAACCAATCTATATGGTTACTTTGCTTAAGTGGCTTCATATTAAGCTAATCTATGCTAAACTTGTGTGAAATTTTCATTAAGTTTGCTAATTACCAAAATCAAGAAGAGGGTTGTGCATGGAATGTGGGATTTGTAGCATGGTAAATAAGTTAAAATTGTGTTTTTGGTGGCTTACTAGCTGTGTGGATTGGATGGTTGTGTTGGACCGTGATAACTTTGTCGCTATTGTCGATGTTTGCACCAAATTGCTTTTCTAGCTTACTAGTTTTTACTAAAATGTTGTGATGAATTAATTGCGATGTCTTGATGACATTTTAGCGTATCCTATGACATTTAGGATGCGTGTGTGCGGATTTTTGAGTAGTCGGGTTTTAGTTTCGCCGGGCGACCAAATCGGCGATTTTTGGCAGTTTTTGCGATTTTCGCGTATGTTCCGCGCACCTTGTGCACGTTGTACCTAGCTAGTGAACATTAGTATTTTCTTTTGGGTTTTGCGTCAGTCTTGATATGTAACCTTATGTTTGGTATTGATGTAAATTCCAGGTTCGGTCGCGGAGACGTCAGACGCGGCACGAAAGGGGAAAGCGGTGATTGGACACAGCTAGCTAGGGATTCCGGTGAGTAGATGTAACATCTACGGGGGACTATCGTTGGATGGCGCAAGCCGCCCGATAGTTTTAGTAACTTAAAAGATTCTTAGTGATGTTAGTAATTAGGGGTGTAATACTTATATGATTATTTGCTGCATCCATGCCTTATATTGACATACATATGCGAACCCATTTTATAGGACACCTGCACCATTGCCAGGGTTTCTATATGCAGCACGAGCACTATTCATGCTTACACACACACCCTGGTAATTGCCATGCCACCACACTAGATAACCTTTAAATTGAAACCTTTTACTATAATTGATACTTAAACTCGCGCTATTTCTTTAATTCCTTAAAATGAAATCGTAGGATTGCTATTCATGTGCATGTACCTCATCATATTATTTGTTCATGCTTAGTTTATTAATCACGCATCGCACCTTGATTATTGATATCATATGCATTCATTATCATTGACATATGCACTTATGAGGATTTCTTGAGATTTTATGATATTTCTGGATTTCGGGGGAAAGCCGCAAAATTTCTAAACTTATTATATTTTAAAATATGTAAATTGCGGTTTTCTAGTCATGTAAGTGTCGTCCACCATGAGTTTGCTGTGGTTTTCGAGATCCGTGTCGAGGAGTGGAGGAACCGTCACGGGTACATGGTGGGCCCGGTATGGTACCCCGGGGCAAGATGAATGTGGTGTTGACGTTGAGCCCGGCAGGGGACGGATTACCTACCGGTGACTGTTTGGCACGGCGGATATCCAGAGGATACCGACCGTGGCCGCGAGATGATGAGATTTTGATATTGAGCTGGGTCAGCCGGATGGCTGAGGCCAGAGACACTATGACATGGATATATAAGATTTGTGATAGTTTTGAGGTGTCGTTGCTGGACACATGTACTTGTTGATTCTATTGGTATTGTGCTGGTATTTCAAAAGAGATTCTTAAAGGGAAAAACATGATTTCTTATACTTAAACATTCAGATCACGAGTTGATTCGCATTGCATTCATACCTGCTAGTATATTCATATTGCATACCTACCTGCCATTATGTCCTGCCATACCTGTATTATAGATGCTTGGATGCTTATGTGCATGCATTCGATAGCCTGTGTAGATGTTATTTATTACTCACGAGTTGGCAACTCACCCCCGTTGTGCCACAGCCTTTTGCACGTCCGCTCCGTCAGTTCAGTAGCGGCGGGCGCACTTGTTCTTTTGCCTCCTTTGCCTGGACTCGAGGTTTTGCTCTTAGGTGGGTTATATCATTATTTTTGTACCACCTTGTATATTCTTTGTATTTAGTGCACTCCATCTACTGTATCT
The DNA here is from genome assembly GCA_030015575.1 of Agapanthus africanus. Lineage (NCBI taxonomy): Eukaryota > Viridiplantae > Streptophyta > Magnoliopsida > Asparagales > Amaryllidaceae > Agapanthus > Agapanthus africanus. The sequence continues at coordinate 449,248,586 of CM057341.1, read as the reverse complement.
ACCAGTATTATTGTATATTGACCTAGAGATGAGACTGTGAGGTTTGTGGACTTTTATGCTGTATTTTGGGCTCGAACTCACTTGAGTCGGCATGCTGCTTTTCTTATGCTTCATTATGATTATTTCGCATGTTGTTGCTTTATTTTGCGTGGGATTTGTGACCGCCTTGTGGCGAAGAGCTAGCTCCCGCTTAGGGATGCCTTATTTGTTGGATTCATATATATTTTTGTTCTACCCATTTTGGGGGCCAGTATTTACAAAGGAGACTCTGCCGAAATTTTCGGAAAAATTGATATTGTTTTCAAAAAGGGTTTTATATGACTTATTGATAAACTTGTTTTCAATTGATTGGGTTCTCTTCACTCTTTTGCTTATTTGGTTTGGTTTTCTGGGCTTTGGCTTACTTATTTTACGGACGTCTTTAGACGTTTCGTAAACTTAAGTGCCAGTCACGTTCCGTACCCTGCGGGTCGTGACAAAGTTGGTATCAGAGCGATAGGTTTTACCTTTTTGAGTGTAGGATGACCCTTGGTAAATGGAGTAAGTGACTTAAGTAGGGTAACGTAGCGTGTGTATGTCCGCGGCATACTTGCGATACGGTACTCCGCCTAAGTGACTTTAGGATATACCTGCTTGAAAAATTCCTTCTTTAATTCCGTGTATCCTATGATCCTATTGCACTATTCTTACTATCCGTTTTCCTGTTACAGCCACTATGCCGCCGAAAACTACGAGGGCACAGAGGGCTGCCGCCCGAGTCGAGATTCGAGCTGGCTCGTCCGAGACTAGGACTGAGCAGGGTGGTATGCCTACGCCGCAGGGACAGACCGATCCGCCTTCCCCAGGCCGTATGGATAGGCTCGAGACTGGTATGGAGGAGTTGCGACAGATGATGGGAGGCATGCAGGAGCTACGTCAGATGGTAGGATCCCTAGTTGCAGCCAGTCGTACACCGAGGCCGGATGACGTACCTACTATATCACAGACGACCATGATACCTGCTCCTACTACTACCACCGTGGCCATTCCGGTTTCTCTACAGGATTTCATGAGGCTGAGACCTCCCGTATTCACCGGCACCGAGACAGCGGAGGACCCACAGACGTTCCTTGACAGTTTAGCCAGGATCTGCCGTTCGCTGAGATGTTTGGATGATCGATGGGTAGAGCTTGCGAGTTTCCGACTAGAGGGTCTTGCGCAGACATGGTGGGAGTCAGTCTTGAGAGGTCGAGCTGCAGGTCTACCGCCTATGACGTGGGTCGAGTTTACAGCGGTCTTTCTAGCCTGTTTCCTTCCAGAGAGCGTTCGTGACGCCAGAGCTCGTAGCTTCGAGGCCTTAGTCAAGACACCTAGGATGACGGTGTCTGAGTATAACATCCAGTTTACACAGTTATCCCGATATGCTCAGTATTTGGTGGATACCGAGGAGAAGATGGTGAAGTGGTTCGTACAGGGACTTGATGCCCAGCTATATCTTGCCATTGGCGCCCAGCACTACGACACTTATTCATCTGCTATGGATACGGCATTGCGGATGGAGGCACGCATATCACAGACTTCGGCCGTTTCTGGGCCGAAGAGGATTCACACCGATGTACCGTCTCAGAGGCAGCGCGCCAGATTCTTTCCGAGAGATAGGCCTGGCAGAGGATTTGGGCGGGGACAGTTATATGGTTCTTATCCCCAGGGGCAGCAGCCGTCGTCAGGGTGTTTTGGGTGCGGGAGTTTGCACCATCTTGTCAGAGACTGTCCGGCGAGACGACAGGGAGCAGCGACAATTCCGCACGTGACCCTACCACCATCGCCACCCCCTCCACAGAGAGCCCTACTTCCTACCACAGGCGATGCTCCACGCCAGTTAGGTGCACCCAGAGGCCGTGGACGCGGCGGTCCTGTTCAGAGAGGACGAGGAGGCAGAGGCCGAGGTCGAGGTCAGCCCGCTATCGGTGGAGGACAGGCCCGAGTATTTGCTTTGACACCGCAGGATGCGCAGGCATCCAATGCCGTTGTGACAGGTACCTTGCCAGTTTGCTCCTTCGACGTACGCGTATTATTTGACCCAGGTTCTACACATTCGTACGTCTCTACACACTTTGCATCAATGTTGGGCCGTGAGTCGTCATCGTTAGATCATCCGCTTGTTGTTGTTACTGCGGTATGCGAGTCGTTTGTCGCTCGTTTTGTATTTCGTTTATGTTCCGTTCGTATCGGGGAGAGGGAGTCATTGCTTGATTTGATTCTCCTCGATATGTTGGACTTTGATGTGCTTCTGGGAATGGATTGGTTAGCCACTTATTATGCTTCGGTGGACTGCCGTGAGAAGGCAGTCATATTTAGCTTTTCGGGAGAGCCAGTCCTTGTTATTCGGGGAGACCGCAGTGTCACCCTTCCCAGCTTGATTTCGTCTCTTCGCGCTGGTCAGCTCTTGCGGAAGGGATGTCAGGGATTCTTAGCATATATTTGTGATACTCGAGCTGCAGAGGTTCCGTTGGACCGGGTCCCGGTTGTTTGTGAGTTCCCTGATGTTTTCCCTGATGAGCTACCTGGGCTACCACCTGAGCGCGATGTTGAGTTCTGCATTGATTTAATTCCCGGCTCGGGGCCTATTTCTATACCGCCTTATCGGATGGCCCCGGCAGAGCTTTGAGAGCTGAAGGATCAGTTGCAGGATTTGTTAGATAAGGGGCTTATTCGACCTAGTGTTTCTCCGTGGGGTGCTCCGGTCCTGTTTGTCAAGAAGAAGGATGGAAGTTTGCGCTTATGTATCGACTACCGCCAGCTGAACAAAGTTACCGTTCGGAACAGATATCCGTTGCCACGAATTGATGATTTGTTCGACCAGCTTCAGGGTGCGGGGTACTTTTCGAGGATCGACTTGCGATCAGGATACCATCAGCTGCGAGTTCGACAGGAGGATATACCGAGGACAGCTTTCCGCACGCGCTATGGCCACTACGAGTTTTTGGTGATGTCGTTCGGTCTCACCAACGCCCCAGCAGCATTCATGGATTTGATGAACCGTACATTCAGGCCGTATCTTGACTTGTTCATCATCGTGTTTATCGACGATATCTTGGTGTACTCCCGGAGCAGAGAGGAGCACGAGCAGCACTTGCGGATTACGTTACAGACTCTGAGGGAGCACCAGCTGTTCGCAAAGTTCTCCAAGTGTGCATTCTGGCTGGACAGCGTCGGATTCTTGGGTCACGTGGTTACGAGAGACGGCATTTGTGTGGACCCGAAGAAGATTGAGGCTGTTCAGCAGTGGCCCCGACCTACATCGGTTACTGAGATCCGTAGTTTTCTAGGCCTGGCGGGCTACTACAGGCGTTTTGTTCAGGACTTCTCCCGTATAGCTGCACCGTTGACCGGTTTGACCCGGAAGGGAGTTCCTTTCGTCTGGACGGAGGAGTGCGAGCGCAGTTTTCAGCAGCTGCGGACATGTTTGACTACGGCGCCGATATTATCTTTTCCTTCGGGATCAGGCGGATTTGTGGTCTACTGTGATGCTTCGCGAGTGGGATTAGGATGCGTATTGATGCAGCATGGCCGGATGATCGCTTATGCTTCTCGGCAGTTGAAGAAGCATGAACAGAACTACCCCACTCATGATTTGGAGATGGCTGCAGTGGTCTTTGCACTGAAGATTTGGCGACATTACCTATACGGCGAGTCGTGTCAGATATTCACCGATCACAAGAGCTTAAAGTACATATTTCAGCAGCGAGACCTGAACCTCAGACAGCGTCGTTGGATAGAGTTGGTGAAAGACTACGACTGCGAGATCTTATATCACCCAGGCAAGGCGAATGTGGTGGCAGATGCGTTGAGTAGGAGACCCAGGGGTAGTCTATCCTTTTTGCGCGCAGTGCAGAGGCAGTCGTCAGCAGATTGGCAGATGTTATGCGACAGCCGAGTTGAGTTCGAGTTCACTCAGACAGGGGGACAGCTCGCGCATGTTCGTGCACGCCCACAGTTGCTTGACCGTATATATGAGGCACAGCGCAGTGACGACCGTTGCTCAGAGATCATGGCACAGATGGGACAGGGCAGATTTTCCGAGTTCGTGATTGACGATCAGGGGATTTTACGCTATGGATCTAGACTGTGCGTACCAGATGCTGATGGATTGCGGCGCGACATTCTTGAGGAGGCACACCGATCAGTGTATAGTGTCCACCCCGGTTCCACCAAGATGTACCATGATATGAGAGAGACCTACTGGTGGGACGGGATGAAGAGGGACATTGCGGAGTTCGTTTCGAGATGCCTGACTTGTCAGCAAGTCAAGGCCGAGCACCAGAGGCCCGCAGGAGAGCTACAGCCGTTACCCATTCCAGAGTGGAAATGGGAGCAGATTTCGATGGACTTCGTTGTGGGTCTACCCAGGACCAGTCGAGGGTACGACTCCATCTGGGTGATCGTGGATAGATTGACGAAAGCGGCTCACTTCCTGCCAGTGAAGACGACTTTCAGCTTCGCTCAGTATGCTCAGCTCTACATTGACGAGATCGTGCGACTACATGGCGTACCGACTTGTATCGTGTCAGATCGAGGCACCCAGTTCACCAGCCGACTATGGCAGAGACTTCAGGAGGCTTTGGGCACTCGTTTGAGCTTCAGCACAGCGTTTCATCCGCAGACCGACGTCCAGTCAGAGCGGACTATTCAGACTCTCGAGGACATGCTCAGAGCGTGCGTTTTAGACTTCGGCGGTAGCTGGGATCGTCATTTACCTCTAGTGGAGTTCTCCTACAACAACAGCTTCCAGGATACTATTCAGATGGCACCTTTCGAAGCATTGTATGGGAGGAGATGCAGATCGCCCGTCTGTTGGACAGAGCTCAGCGAGAGCAGCATTTTGGGGCCGCAGCTTGTTGAGGAGACGACAGCGAAGATACAGTTGATCCGAGACTGGATGAGAGCGGCTCAGAGCAGGCAGAAATCGTATGCGGACCGGCGCCGTCGCAGATTAGAGTTCGTAGTTGGCGACCGTGTTTTTCTGAGGGTCTCTCCGATGAAGGGCGTGATGCGTTTTGGACGAAAGAGGAAGCTTAGCCCTAGATTCGTAGGTCCCTTCGAGATCCTCGAGCATGTCGGCGCAGTTGCATATCGTTTGGCTCTTCCACCCAGCTTTCCCGATGTTCACCCCATCATCCATGTTTTGATGCTCCGCAAGTACCTTCACGACCCTTCGCATGCGATTCAGCACCCGACAGTCCAGCTAGAGCGCGACCTTTCTTTTGCAGAGCAGCCGGTGGCCATCCTGGATCGGCAGGTGAAGAAGTTAAGATCGAAGATTATACCAACCGTCAAGGTCCTTTGGCGTAGCCCGAGCAGCGAGGAGGTTACCTGGGAGACCGAGGGCGAGATGAGGAAGAAATATCCCCATCTCTTCGAAGGTACGCGTTGTTATATTTTTAAATTCGGGGACCGAATTTTTTTAAGGGGGGAAGATTGTAGCGCCTTGAAAAGTCGTTTTGGTGTTTTCCTGAAATCGGTGAAAATTCGGTATTTTTCCGAAAACCGTCTTTTTTGTTATTTTGCAGTTTAGGGCTAATTATACCTAAAATGGATAGGTAATTGCTTGTTTTTAGTAGCTAATGAGTTACTTATTAAATTTTGGTCATTTAAAAATTTTTCCCTATTTTTCAATTTTTTAATATTATTTTAAGCCGGTAAGAAAATACATTAAATTAGCGATAAATACAAATTTTTCCGGGCTAATTTTAATCCTTAAAATTATGTTAATTAAAAATTAAGTTGTAACATAAATTTTTAGTATTTTATTTTGATTTTTAACTAATTTTTATTATAGGAAACGAAATTTATTGAATTTAAGCTTAAACTTGCAATTTTTGACTTGTAGGGGGTCTTTCTGCATAAAATTTCTTTTGTAAAACCCCTCTCTCTCTTCCCTCAGCCCTAGGCCAGCCCCACCTTGATCAGGTCCAGAAAATTTCTGGCCTCACCTTGATTTTTCTTCATGTGTTGAAATGGTTTGTTTTGAGAATTTATTTAAAATATAGTTTGTTGAAAGTATGGTGCTTTGACTTTGGGGGAGTTGACTAGTGACTTTCCCACACACCCCACACCCTCCCCTTCCCTCTTTTCTGGCCGAGACCTGCTCCCCCTCCCCTTCATCTCTTTTCTTTTCATCTTCTTTAAAATTCTTCAAGTTTACTTCAAAAAAATTGCAATTTAAAGCTTACAAAAATAAACCCATCCTTCATTTTTTTTTTTCCTTCACCTCCCTAGCTTGGATCTTGATGCTTTGAGGCCATCAAATGAAGCAAATTTATTCTTGCTAATTAAATTCTTTTGATTAAGTTTCTTAAGTTATATTGTTGTAGTGTTAAATTAGTGTAGTTCTAATCTAGTATTTTTTAGGTTATGGTTGAAAATTAAACTAGGGTTTCTTGAAGCCATGTTTTAGTTAATTAAATTTTTTTAATTAATCTAGTTGTTACTTAACCAATCTATATGGTTACTTTGCTTAAGTGGCTTCATATTAAGCTAATCTATGTTAAACTTGTGGGAAATTTTCATTAAGTTTGCTAATTACCAAAATCAAGAAGAGGGCTGTGCATAGAATGTGGGATTTGTAGCATGGTAAATAAGTTAAAATTGTGTTTTTGGTGGCTTACTAGTTGTGTGGATTGGATGGTTGTGTTGGACCGTGATAACTTTGTCGCTATTGTCGATGTTTGCACCAAATTGCTTTTCTAGCTTACTAGTTTTTACTAAAATGTTGTGATGAATTAATTGCGATGTCTTGATGACATTTTAGCATATCCTATGACATTTAGGATGCGTGTGTGCGGATTTTTGAGTAGTCGGGTTTTAGTTTCGCCGGGCGACCAAATCGGCGATTTTTGGCAGTTTTTGCGATTTTCGCGTATGTTCCGCGCACCTTGTGCACGTTGTACCTAGCTAGTGAACATTAGTATTTTCGTTTGGGTTTTGCGTCAGTCTTGATATGTAACCTTATGTTAGGTATTGATGTAAATTCCAGGTTCGGTCGCGGAGACGTCAGACGCGGCACGAAAGGGGAAAGCGGTGATTGGACATAGCTAGCTAGGGATTCCGGTGAGTAGATGTAACATCTACGGGGGACTATCGTTGGATGGCGCAAGCCGCCCGATAGTTTTAGTAACTTAAAAGATTCTTAGTGATGTTAGTAATTAGGGGTGTAATACTTATATGATTATTTGCTGCATCCATACCTTATATTGACATACATATGCGAACCCATTTTATAGGACACCTGCACCATTGCCAGGGTTTTTATATGCAGCACGAGCACTATTCATGCTTACACACACACCCTGGTAATTGCCATGCCACCACACTAGATAACCTTTAAATTGAAACCTTTTACTATAATTGATACTTAAACTCGCGCTATTTCTTTAATTCCTTAAAATGAAATCGTAGGATTGCTATTCATGTGCATGTACCTCATCATATTATTTGTTCATGCTTAGTCTATTAATCACGCATCGCAACTTGATTATTGATATCATATGCATTCATTATCATTGACATATGCACTTATGAGGATTTCTTGAGATTTTATGATATTTCTGGATTTCGGGGGAAAGCCACAAAATTTCTAAACTTATTATATTTTAAAATATGTAAATTGCGGTTTTCTAGTGATGTAAGTGTCGTCCACCATGAGTTTGCTGTGGTTTTCGAGATCCGTGTCGAGGAGTGGAGGAACCGTCACGGGTACATGGTGGGCCCGGTATGGTACCCCGGGGCAAGATGAATGTGGTGTTGACGTTGAGCCTGGCAGGGGACGGATTACCTACCGGTGACTGTTTGGCACGGCGGATATCCAGAGGATACCGACCGTGGCCGCGAGATGATGAGATTTTGATATTGAGCTGGGTCAGCCGGATGGCTGAGGCCAGAGACACTATGACATGGATATATGAGATTTGTGATAGTTTTGAGGTGTCGTTGCTGGACACAGGTTCTTGTTGATTCTATTGGTATTGTGCTGGTATTTCAAAAGAGATTCTTAAAGGGAAAAACATGATTTCTTATACTTAAACATTCAGATCACGAGTTGATTCGCATTGCATTCATACCTGCTAGTATATTCATATTGCATACCTACCTGCCATTATGTCCTGCCATACCTGTATTATAGATGCTAGGATGCTTGTGTGCATGCATTCGATAGCCTGTGTAGATGTTATTTATTACTCACGAGTTGGCAACTCACCCCCGTTGTGCCACAGCCTTTTGCACGTCCGCTCCGTCAGTTCAGTAGCGGCGGGCGCACTTGTTCTTTTGCCTTCTTTGCCTGGACTCGAGGTTTTGCTCTTAGGTGGGTTATATCATTATTTTTGTACCACCTTGTATATTCTTTGTATCTAGTGCACTCCATCTACTGTATCTACCAGTATTATTGTATATTGACCTAGATATGAGACTGTGAGGTTTGTGGACTTTTATGCTGTATTTTGGGCTCGAACTCACTTGAGTCGGCATGCTGATTTTCTTATGCTTCATTATGATTATTTCGCATGTTGTTGCTTTATTTTGCGTGGGATTTGTGACCGCCTTGTGGCGAAGAGCTAGCTCCCGCTTGGGGATGCCTTATTTGTTGGATTCATATATATTTTTGTTGTACCCATTTTGGGGGCCAGTATTTACAAAGGAGACTCTGCCGAAATTTTCGGAAAAATTGATATTGTTTTCAAAAAGGGTTTTATATGACTTATTGATAAACTTGTTTTCAATTGATTGGGTTCTCTTCACTCTTTTGCTTATTTGGTTTAGTTTTCTGGGCTTTGGCTTACTTATTTTACGGACGTCTTTAGACGTTTCGTAAACTTAAGTGCCAGTCACGTTCCGTACCCTGCGGGTCGTGACATGAAGAAAACCAGAGGAAAACCTTAATAATACAGCGCGCGACTCTAAGATCGAAAGAATATACACTGGTCATCTATCTCTATCAAATATACAAGTCTGGTTGATGTAGTTAACTAGATACAACTGAAATAATAAATGTACAATGATGGTCACGATGCAAGTGAACCCACCTACTAAAGCAATCACCCTGAAGGAACAATATGCCAGCAAAGCCGCAACGAAAACTGTACGGCAAAACCTGCAAGGAACTGTGGCACAACGGGGGTGAGTTGCCAACTCGTAAGCAGAAAACATCTACGAGTAGAAATCGCAAGCATGCCGATATCCTAGGTCATATCAAGTAATATCCTCAATAAATATCCAGATCCAACTACACATAAGTGCAATACCACGTGCTCGTGTCAGTGCCTCAGATAGCAACATATCAGATATATGATGTATGAATGCATTACGAATGGAAAGAAAATAAATCATGAGTGAGACAACTGTTTTCTTTATTTAATGAGATTCCTGTATGTATATAAATCGAATATCTTCAATGAAATCAACAGAGAAATCAGTGTCAAGCATCGACACAAAACATGAATCTCAATATCTCTGGCTCCGGCTATCCAGACTGGCCTGTATCATCAAATCGCAATATCTCAATATCTCAATACCTCGGGCTCCGTCGGTCCGGATCGGCCCATATCATCAATCACACGACCACGAACGGTATCCTCCGGATATCCGCCGTGCCAAACAATCACCGGTAGGCAGTCTGCCCCTGCCGGGCTTATCGTCTACAACTCGAGCTTCTTGCCCGGGGGTACCATACCGGGTCCACCATGTACCCGCAGACGGTTCATCCAACTCCTTGAATCGGGTCACGAAAACCATCTCAGAACCAAGAAAACATCATTGTGGGCAATACTCATCATATCAAGGAAAACCGCATTAATCTTTTTAAAACAAATCATCAGTTTATAAAACTTTCACATGCGGTTTCCAAATCCAGAAATCTCAAGAAGGGTCCGAAATCATAAAAATCATGATATCAATAAACAGTGAATACTGGCATAAATCTCCAAAATACTGCATGACCAATGAATATATGAATGCATCTGATATCATGCAATAAATGCAATAGTTAAACTAGCATATGAAAGCTATAACATGTTGCAACTATCTACTAGCAAGCTATGTCCATGAATAGTATTTTCTAAAGTGTACGTGACATGGCAATTACCGATGATGATGTGTGTGAGCCGGCAAGCAGGTGTATGTGGAACATACGCATCATCGGTAATGGTGCTGGTGTCCTGATAGCAGGGTTTCATGATAATTACAGATAACATATGTACAAGCATGCAATGCGATGAAACATCATGAATATACAGAAGGTGATGTAGTAATAGCAACACTGAAAAATATACCTACCCAATATACGAGTCATACAATTTGGTATTTAAAATACTCATGATTTTCCACTTTTGAAAATGAGTATGACTCGAGCCCAGTCAAAAGGGTATGGGAATCCACCTAAGTCCGAGTCGATTTATATATATATCTAGTAGTCTGTGATCTTGACTCAATATTATTACGTAGGATACAATAAATAATATGACATCCTCGAGTCAAGAGTGCAGATCTATCATCATAATTATATCTCGTACGGTAAATCCATCGTACGGCATCCCAAATCAGGGTACGGGTCGAATATCACATATAACACAACATCCATATGGTATCATCATCACATATCATGATATATCACATATAACACAACATCTATATGGTATCATCATTACATATCATGAACTGGGCAGTACTTGTTAGTTATATGTATGCCCTAGAGGCCATTACTGTACATAGGATGTATATTGTAGTGGATGCTGGGACATATATAGGGAGGACTTTCTTGCTCGACATGATAGTATGCTATCTGGTTACACTTTACCTTAACGTGTATACTGATTGTCTCTCTGTTACATGTTGGTAAAGCCCTTAGGATGTGTGCTTGACTACCTGGACTATGATGCGGATCATACTAGTGGGGACATGGTAGTCCATAAGTACATCCTTCAAAGTCCCTAGTCGTGGGTGTATCGAGACGGGGCATCGATATACCAGAGTAGACTAGCGTGTACCTTCTCGACCCATACAGATGGGCGATGGATGATCCCATATCCATTGGTGTTTGACATCAGAGATGATATACGGGTGCTCAGTAGAGACTGGGTACACTGGACGGACTCGCCGAGAACTCCCAGATGGTATTATACCTCACGTCAGATGGCAGTTCTCTGGTGACACTGGTACAGAGTAGTCTGTTGACCCGAGATCGTCATAGAGTCTTGTGTGGTTCCCACTGTGCTTTGATTTCCATCTTACCACGTCCAAGAGGGCGTGCAAAAAAGTGGTTTTTGGGTACAGTCCCGAGTCACATGGAGGCAATGAGCGATAGGAGGGGATTCGTCTCTCCCGGTATATGGGGGTTGATGTTGCGCTGTGTTCGATTGGCTATAACAGGAAATCCCTGGCCAGGGTTGCTGAGATTTACTGGTAAGTGTTACCAGTAGTTTCTCGAACAGTTATAGACCTCATATCGACACGACTTATCGAGCTATTTGGGTCTGACGTTTACCACCCCTAGGCGGGATATGCGACATATCAGACGATCAGACCGGACTGTACGGTAGTGTTACTGGTCGGATTCACTGGAGTGTGAGCAGGCTTGCTCGTCGATCTTCAGATCGCTCAATACCCGGGTGGCCGTTACGTTTAGCAGACCGCTTGCGGCTTGTGGGTGTTTGATATGATCATCGCCTGCTGCCGGCGTATTGACGAGTCTTTAGAGTCCTACACAGAGGTTTCCTGGCTCAAGCGAAACGAAATAGGAGCGCATATTAGATATGTGCGGGACCGAGAATAATACGAGTATGTGATACTGTATTCGATTCTCGCGATGTGACATTGATCGGTTATATGCGATATAGCCGGGTTATCGGATCAAGTATTGATTCGATAAGATGTTACTAATGATACCAGTCGGTTATGTGCGCATGACCGGATCATTGAATCAAGTGTTGATTTAATGATTTAATGCATATTTATATATTTGATATATTGCTTTGCATCAACTAGTATCGGTTTACTTAAGATGGATTTTCTCGCTCGAGTGTGCGCATTGTATATGCGATATGTTTATGTGCACATGTTTGTATCATGTTTGATGATGCATACCACTTTGGTTAAGTGTAAAGTTTGAACCATGGTTGTGTTTGTGTTTAGGGTTTTATTTTCTTAATTATTCATTTATTCTTTTTGATAAATGGATAAAAGGAAAGCAAATGAGAAAATGGTGGCTTCTTTTGTTTTGTTCATGAATCTTCATGAAGCTTTGACTTAGTTAACCATTTTGTCTCATGCTTAACCCTAACCACTCCACTAACCCTAGTTCACTCTCTACAACTAACCATGGTCATGTTATGATAAGAATGAGTTTCTTTTCTAATTAAACTAATTCTTTTCATAACAATTTCCTTCTTCTTCTTCCTTGCTTCAAGTGAAGAAAAGCTTACCTCATCAATGGTGATTGATGCTTTTGAGTGAGAAATCCAATTCTAAAGTTAACCCACTTCCTATTTCTTCATCCTCTACCTCTTGCCAAGTAGTAGAGTGTGTTTACTTCACAAGTTTCTTGACTTGGTGAAGTCGGAGCTTGATTTAGCGATGCCTCGACGTAGATCATCTTCGGCATGGACATCGACGACCTAGCTTGCCCATTCTCCGACGAAGCCGACTCTAGAGCCCGGATTTGATTTGGACAGCGGAGACGACCTCGTTGCGGAGCCGTGGAGGTGGAGGACCGGATCTACAAAGGTTGTATTTCCGTTAAACTTTTAGTTAAGTGTTAACTATTTCATTGTTCGCCTAGAAATCTAGCAAACGATCCGTAGTTTAGGGTTTGTAGGCACCGTAAAATTTTAATATGGCATGTTCGATGCCTTGTGAGACCTCCTTGGAGTGCCTAGGAACCCTACAGTGGTATCAGAGCCTAGCTAGAGCCTTAGGCGAAGTCTAGACGGAAATTGAAGTCCGAACGAACCCGAAACCCCGATTCAAACATGCTCTCTGTCCATTTTTTTAAATCTGGTCTTTTTCCACATTAAAAATTTCCAGAATATCAAGCAGGGTTCACTGTGAAATACTGTGCAAAACGGAGCTGTAACGCCGTCATCACGGCGCGGAACCGCGGCCTAAGGCCACGTGGCGCGGCGCTTCCGCGGCGAGACTGTACATTTGTTGACTTTTCTTTGCACAGTAATTCCTATTTTCTAGAGCTGGATTTTCTGGGAATTTTTAATATTTATTACAGAGTTGAATTTTCTGTGTTGTTTTGGGGATTCGGTGTTTCGATCGGGGTATCAAATTTTGTCTATGTGGCTTTCCGGATAAATTTTAGAATATGTTAAAAAGTTCGACCGGATTTAAATACCCAATTTTTCCCCTGTCGGGAAATTTCCAAGTGTTGGATTTTTCCGTAGTTTAACGACGTTCTAAGTAGTGCAAGTAACGCGATGGTCCCTCTAGAAGACACAAACCTTAACTCGATTATGTGACCGTCTTGAACTGCCCTTTGAACCTTCGGGTTTGGGGCAGTACGGCGTGCCACATGTGAGGCGTTGGCTTGACCCTTCTACGGCTGGACCGTTGGTACTGAGGTACGAACTGAATGTTGTTAGACTAGTTTCATGTGTTGATCTGTATCGGGAAAACTTGGGTGTTAGAATGTTCGATCGGAAAGTTTAACATTTTCTATTTATCTGGAATAGGATACAATAATTGGAATTCACAATAAGTTATATGATAACTGAATGAATGTTATAAACGCAGCAATTTAGTCTCACTTGATCGGTTGCCACGGAATTTTGATGTGATCAAAAGTCCGTCGCAATCACGTAGCGTACGCGGATACTCGTCGGGTAAACTTAATAGACAGCTTCACTCCATAGCCCCGACCAAGTGACTGTAGGAGAACCCCGTCGCCGTAAGCATCCGTTCGGGTGCTCGCGGTAGCGGTGTTCCGCCTTGGTGCACTTCGTCGACGGTATCGGGGGTGCAGCCGTCTACTGAAGTTTGCGATGAGCATTCGATCAGGATGTCGGGAATCTTGTTGAATTGCCCGACTCGATATTGAAAAGTGTTTTCGATAATGAGACTAAAATGCGGGGTTTATAATTGTTAGGCATGCGATGTCTAAGTAATTCATTTGGTCAGGCATGCGATGTCTGAGGTGGTTGCGGATTCCAACTGTTGTAGTTTTACACTTTCTTTTCTGTGACCGTAAGTGTAATATGTGTATCGCCGGTTTCGTTGCTACATTTCAACGACAATTGGGATGGACATATTTACTTACGTTGATGACATGTGATGTTATGTGTTGCTGGATATGTTATATTGGATCGTCGTGTTTGAATAGCCGGGGGTTTTTATGTGAGATGAGTGTTTTTTCATTTTCATTCATGTAAAAACTTGTATGTAATATTCTTTTATTGGGGCGCTTCCAGGTTGCGGAAGTAGTCACCGTTTGTATATTATTTACTTTTCCGCACTAGGATAGACCCAAGGAGGAGGGCACAAGTAACCGGGTTCTGGAGTCCAGTAGGAGACCAACTCGAGGAGTCGAGTCCGGGTCTCCTAACTCCAGAATTGGTAGGGTTGCTTGCCGCTCTCGTAGGGGTCTAGGGGTGTGGGTTTGGCTATTCATCACGACCGTGGAATCCGTGTTTTGTACTGGCTCGTATTGAAAACACGGACGTCCTAGTATATCCAATATTTCATATGATTCTTCTGCTGCGATATCTGTGATGTGATCATGTGATGTTCTGTGATAGATACAGTATATAGTATATATGATATATTATATAGGCGTTACTTATGTTTTACACCCGCGCTAGCCCTGCCCTGCTCTGCCGTTAGTTACCTAACCTAACGGTGCACGAGGGGACATCGAGGCAAATGCGGATGGCATAAGTGTACGTCGTATTTATCTGTGATGATTAGGTACTTAAATGATGGGACTTCATTAATGTGATTAATGAAATGAAAGAAACCTAAGATGTTGTAGAATCGAATTTCAAAATAAAACAGGTAGCTACAGTTCTTGCTTTGCACAGCGGTATATGCGATATATCCTGCACCTTATTCGATGAGGAAAGGACCGAGATCCCTTCACCGGGAGTGACTCCTTTAGCAATAACTGGCAGATGCTACACCCTCGGTTTGTCTTTTGATTGCTTTTAAGAGTTTTTGCTTTGCATAGTGATATATATGATATATCCCGCACCTCATTCGACGAGGAAAGGACCGACGATCCCTTTACCGGGAGTGACTCCTTTAGCAAAACTAGAAAAGCCTCAAAAGCACTCCATTTCAAAATTCATTCGATCCTACAACGATATCAAGTTCATTACGCAATAGGTTTTCAGAAAAACCTGTCGCAGCCCTCCGTCATTACAGATAAGTACTAGTTAGTATTCGTGCTACGGTAGTTTGGCATTCGTCAAGGCGTAGTGTGCGGTAGCTAACTAGTATTTATCTGCTTATGCATATGATGCAGATTGGATTAGGGTATTCATACGGCGTTGTTTGGCATTCGTCAAGGGTCGTGCGGATGGGTTTAATTCGATCAAGTAATGTACGGGTTGAACTTGACTAGTGGACTATGGGTTGTTTGGCATTCGTCAAGGTCATAGCGAGCTAGGGGCAAAATATTATCGGGAATTTCAAGTGTTGAAATTTGCAATGAGATTGCATACCTTCTATGAGATAGTTGGATCCCGATACCCGCTGCGAGTAAGTGTTACTCCTAGGAGAGTTTTATACATTACAATTAGCCGATCAAGTAGGTGTCTAGAAAGGTGTCAACGGGGTTACGCCTCTGGGAAAACGAGGTTTACATTAATTAGGTTCGTGCGAAAGCACGGGGGACCTCCCTCAAAGTACCGACACTGGCCTGGCTGAAAGATTGGCGAACTTGTAGTGTGTAATTAATCCCGGCTAGTCTTTCCTTTTAGGGTTTGAAGGAAGATTTGATAAAAAGCAGTGGGAGCCATCCTGATTAGATAAAATAATAACCAATCTATTCTTGACAGAGCGCACGCTGAGTGTTTTCTTCTCTCTCTCTCCAGGTAGCGACCATATCACGCCTTAATCAAGATAATAATACGGATTATTGACCGAACCCGCTTGTTATACTGAGCTGGGGAACGTTGGTCCCGCTCCAACTTATAATTGTTATAAGACAGAGCAGGAAATTGGGGAATAACAGATTTCCCGTGCCGCCCAAACGAGGAGAGTGCATGATGATGCATTATCTTCGGGTGTGTTCATTATACAGAACTGTTTCTCAGTATCCTTTACGTCCTGGGTATATGATACCGGATCAGGATCCCAGATATGTAATCTGTTACATAGGGCTACAGATAGGTAGAGAACTGAGAACGGGTGATAAGTTTCATGAGGCAGAAAACGGGGCAAATGTTGCAGCCAAGTCTGTTGGTCACTGTCATCCTGTATTACCTATACATTGATTCTGAACGAATGTTGTTAGATACCGAACCTGATATACAAAATCATATCAGTCTCTTTATTAGTAAAGAAAGGATATAATTTTGTATTGTTGGATAATGTTTTGAACATTTCCTATATCAAAAGTTGATCGGTTCAGGCACGTTATCTAAAAGCGTTGATGTTCTAAATCAATCTACAGTTCTTACTATATGGAACACACACAAGAGGAAGAGTTCAGAAATGAACGAATTCTTCTTGAGGTATTGTAGACTAGGTCATATCAATGCGACCCGACTAGCTAGAGTTGCATAAAGATGCATATTTAAATTAGTTTGAATTTACATCTTGTGAAACTCGCCAGTCATGTCACAAAGATAAGATGACCATAGCTCCGTTTACTGGAAACAGAGAAAGAGTTAATGAACTCTTGGGATGATACATGTTGATGTATGTAAGGTCCCCTGTCTACACATGCCAGGACTGGTTCTTTATACTTCATTACGTTCTCTGATGATCTCTTTAGATTCAGACATATGTTCTTGTTGAAACACAAGTCCGAACCTTTTGAGATATTCACAGAATATAAGTTAGAAGTAGAGAAACAAAATAAGGATATAAGTATTATGTCCTTTGATGCGATCAGGGAGGAGAATACTTGAGCACGAAATTCCTGGACTATTCTAAAGGAGAATGAGATTCTCTCTCAGCATTACTCCTCCGTATACACCATAGCATGATGGTATATCGGGGCGGAGCAATCACACCCTATATGATAAGGTGTGCTCTATGATGAGTACTACTGAGTTACCTATTTCCTTTTGGGAGTTATGCGCTTGAGAAGCTGCATACCTATTGAATAGGTTCGAATCAAATCAGTTGTCTACCATTTCATATGTGATATGGAAAGGGAAGAGCCCATATCTTAAGTTGGTTAAGATTTGGGGTTGTCCGGCCTATGTCTAAAACCATAATCCGGACAAGTTCGAGGCAAGGTCTGTTATGTAGAACTGGAATAGTTCCAGCTATACAAGCTACAGCAGATGATTTGGTACAACCAAAGGATTCAGTAGATACCAACGAACCTCAGCCCCTTCACCGATCTAGTAGGGTTCCTCACCCACCTGAGAGATACTTCAGTTTCTCTATGAAAGTGGGAGCGAGGATTGCATCATGAGATGATGACCCAACTAGTTTCGAGCTGGCCATCAGGAGTGGGACTCTGTAAGAATGGCTGGATGCTTAGCGATCTGAGATGGAATCCTTATACGCCAACAAAGTATGGAATTTGGTTGCTATATCTGAAGGGTTAAATCCCCATCAGGAGCAAGTATATCTTGAGAAGATTACTTGGTGTACATGGAAAAGTTGAGACTTTCAAAGCTGGACTTGTTAAAGGTTTGCATCATTGACCAGGTGTGGATCATGATGAAACTTTTTCTAAGGATCTATGCTTAAGTCCATCCAGATCCTACTTACCACGGCTACATACCATGACTACGATATCTGGCGGTTGGGTGCCATGACTACTTTTCTAAATGATGATTTAGAAGAGTGCGTCTGTAAACACACAGCCAGAGGGCTTCGTAAACAGTGGGAGCAGCGGAAATGTGTGCAAGATGTTTTATCTGATAAAGCAGGCATCGCGGAGTTGGAACATCTGTTTTGATGAAGCAGTCAAAGAGTTTGACATCATCAAAATGGTAGATGAACCTTGTATATACAAAAAGGTAGTAGGGAGTATGGTGACGATCCTCGTAGAGTACGTGGATGACATACTCTTGATAAGAAAGGAGTTTCTTATGCTACGCTCGATCAATCTCCGCTTATCACAAAGATTCTCCATATAGGATTAAAGTGATACCTACTAAATCCTGGATTTTGGATCTATGAGATAGATCTAAATGGATGTTAGGATACTCACTAGCTGTAGTGAGATGGTATCAATCGATCCTGGGGAGAATCACTGGAAGGGTTCCAGGGTGATAAGGACGACTGAATGTCAGTCACTGGCTTTGTCTTTACCCTCAGTAAAGGGACGGTATGTTGGAAGAGTTCCAAGCTAGATACCGTGACATACTAGACGATAAAGGCTGGATACATCGCTACTTAAGATGCTACCAAAGAGGCTGTTTGGGTGTATATTGGTTCATGAGATGAACTATGTTCCTCCCATTGTGTGACAATGGAGTTGTGGCTTATGCCAAGGAACGCCGGTCCCATCAGTGATCCAGACATATTCTAAAGCAGTATCACTTGATCATGGAGATGGTTGATCTCCAGGGTGATCGAGGTTTGGAGAGTAGACTCAGAGGACAACACAGCGGATCCACTCACAAAGGCCTGTTCCCAGAGAGAGACTTTTAATGGGATGGTTGAGTATGAGATACTGCAACCACTGCTACAGATGGCCCTAGTGCAAGTGGGAGATTGTTAGTTATATGTATGCCCTAGAGGCCATTACTGTACATAGGATGTATATTGTAGTGGATGCTGGGACATATATAGGGAGGACTTTCTTGCTCGACATGATAGAATGCTATCTGGTTACACTTTACCTTAACGTGTATACTGATTGTCTCTCTGTTACATGTTGGTAAAGCCCTTAGGATGTGTGCTTGACTACCTGGACTATGATGCGGATCATACTAGTAGGGACATGGTAGTCCATAAGTACATCCTTCAAAGTCCCTAGTCGTGGGTGTATCGAGACGGGGCAT
The DNA here is from genome assembly GCA_030015575.1 of Agapanthus africanus. NCBI lineage: Eukaryota > Viridiplantae > Streptophyta > Magnoliopsida > Asparagales > Amaryllidaceae > Agapanthus > Agapanthus africanus. The sequence continues at coordinate 449,229,423 of CM057341.1, read as the reverse complement.
CGATATACCAGAGTAGACTAGCGTGTACCTTCTCGACCCATACAGATGGGCGATGGATGATCCCATATCCATTGGTGTTTGACATCAGAGATGATATACGGGTGCTCAGTAGAGACTGGGTACACTGGACGGACTCGCCGAGAACTCCCAGATGGTATTATACCTCACGTCAGATGGCAGTTCTCTGGTGACACTGGTACAGAGTAGTCTGTTGACCCGAGATCGTCATAGAGTCTTGTGTGGTTCCCACTGTGCTTTGATTTCCATCTTACCACGTCCAAGAGGGCGTGCAAAACGGTGGTTTTTGGGTACAGTCCCGAGTCACATGGAGGCAATGAGCGATAGGAGGGGATTCCTCTCTCCCGGTATATGGGGGTTGATGTTGCGCCGTGTTCGATTGGCTATAACAGGAAATCCCTGGCCAGGGTTGCTGAGATTTACTGGTAAGTGTTACCAGTAGTTTCTCGAACAATTATAGACCTCATATCGACACGACTTATCGAGCTATTGGGGTCTGACGTTTACCACCCCTAGGCGGGATATGCGACATATCAGACGATCAGACCGGACTGTACGGTAGTGTTACTGGTCGGATTCACTGGAGTGTGAGCGGGCTTGCTCGTCGATCTTCAGATCGCTCAATACCCGGGTGGCCGTTACGTTTAGCAGACCGCTTGCGGCTTGTGGGTGTTTGATATGATCATCGCCTGCTGCCGGCGTATTGACGAGTCTTTAGAGTCCTACACAGAGGTTTCCTGGCTCAAGCGAAACGAAATAGGAGCGCATATGAGATATGTGCGGGACCGAGAATAATACGAGTATGTGATACTGTATTCGATTCTCGCGATGTGACATTGATCGGTTATATGCAATATAGCCGGGTTATCGGATCAAGTGTTGATTCGATAAGATGTTACTAATGATACCAGTCGGTTATGTGCGCATGACCGGATCATTGAATCAAGTGTTGATTTAATGATTTAATGCATATTTATATATTTGATATATTGCTTTGCATCAACTAGTATCGGTTTACTTAAGATGGATTTTCTCGCTCGAGTGTGCGCATTGTATATGCGATATGTTTATGTGCACATGTTTGTATCATGTTTGATGATGCATACCACTTTGGTTAAGTGTAAAGTTTGAACCATGGTTGTGTTTGTGTTTAGGGTTTTATTTTCTTAATTATTCATTTATTCTTTTTGATAAATGGATAAAAGGAAAGCAAATGAGAAAATGGTGGCTTCTTTTGTTTTGTTCATGAATCTTCATGAAGCTTTGACTTAGTTAACCATTTTGTCTCATGCTTGACCCTAACCACTCCACTAACCCTAGTTCACTCTCTACAACTAACCATGGTCATGTTATGATAAGAATGATTTTCTTTTCTAATTAAACTAATTCTTTTCATAACAATTTCCTTCTTCTTCTTCCTTGCTTCAAGTGAAGAAAAGCTTACCTCATCAATGGTGATTGATGCTTTTGAGTGAGAAATCCAATTCTAAAGTTAACCCACTTCCTATTTCTTCATCCTCTACCTCTTGCCAAGTAGTAGAGTGTGTTTACTTCACAAGTTTCTTGACTTGGTGAAGTCGGAGCTTGATTTAGCGATGCCTCGACGTAGATCATCTTCGGCATGGACATCGACGACCTAGCTTGCCCATTCTCCGACGAAGCCGACTCTAGAGCCCGGATTTGATTTGGACAGCGGAGACGACCTCGTTGCGGAGCCGTGGAGGTGGAGGACCGGATCTACAAAGGTTGTATTTCCGTTAAACTTTTAGTTAAGTGTTAACTATTTCATTGTTCGCCTAGAAATCTAGCAAACGATCCGTAGTTTAGGGTTTGTAGGCACCGTAAAATTTTAATATGGCATGTTCGATGCCTTGTGAGACCTCCTTGGAGTGCCTAGGAACCCTACAGTACTGATCTAAAGTCTAGTACAAACTGATACCAATATAATCATACATATGTCCTTGTGTGAATAAAATCACATCACCCAACGATCCACTATAATATCATGCCGCATCTCATATCATGACCCAAACACATATCATAACTCACGGCATCATGCCCGATCATATCGACTCGCCTCCAAATATCATATACTATCCTCAACATCTGTGTATACGTGTATGTACGTGTGTGTGTGTGTGTGTATAAGCACCAAAACATCCACATAAACCTATATATATATATATATATATACATATGACGTATACACCCAAAACCAAATCCCGTATGTATATATGTTTGTGTACAACCTTACTCTAGGGTTCACGACTAAGAAACCAACTAAATCCTTCCTTCAATTCTCGCTAACAATAATTCATGATCTCCTAAATCTTTTCTTGCTAAGTATTCATATTTCTAAATAACACATCTAAGTAAATCTATATCACATTATACTATTTCTTACAACATTGCGGGGGTGCTATACGCCATCCATCCGACTTCCCCCATAGATATAAATCTACTCACCTTGATCTTCGCTTGCCGATGCCGATGTAGCCACGCGCTTACTTGTCATCTCTAAGTCCTCGTAAGGTACCTACATATCACATATAGCATTGTAAACGAAATCACGCATGAAAACCAAAAGGTCGCACGAAACACCGATAGGTTAAAACCTATAGTCTTGCATGGAAAACACAACCAATAACCCCAGTCGTTGGCATTCAAACGCCACACGACGGAATACATTGACAAATACCAAAACTTAAATCCAAAAAAATCGCGAAATACAAGGCAACAACTCAAGAAAATGGTCCCAGATTTTACCTTAGGTCAAATTAGCCAATTTTGCATATGGGAGGGGTCTAGTTTACTGGAGATGGAGGCATGAACCAAACACGAACCCTATTGCTCCAGGTTTGGCCTCAAATTGCAGCCAGAAAGTTTATATTTGCGGCCATGTTGAGGATATAGGGGCTAAGGTTTTGGTGGGGGGGTCATAGGTTGTCTGCACACTCCTTTGTGTTTGCTAAATAATTTTCAGGTCCCCCGGGTGTTAGCAGATTTCATTATACTCTCACAGAATCCATAATTTTTTCGATATCGGGTTTCAAAGTTCGTAATCCGGGGTTTAAGTCTCGGGTTTAGTCCACTACATCATCACAACAGGAGTTCCAGTCCTTAATTACCCCTCAATTTCACCTTTGGAATCAATTCAACCCTAATCCCTAACTTGAAATTTTCAAAGTTCGCTAAACTACACAATATCGATTCTAAACTTGTATGGATACTTAAGGAATCGAAATACAATTATGATGGTGCAGAAATTACCTCCTTTGGCACTCATGAATCCCCCAGAGCACCAAAATGCAAACTTTCTTGGTCCATAGTGTAGCTTGTGAGCTTGTGCAAGTTTTTTGTGAAGTGGGGATGAGCTTTGGAGTTTGTTTTAATGATGTTTTGAGGGTTTGTAGTGGAGAGGGTGTGAGGTGCTGCCATGGGCTGAAGAGAAGAGAGGGAGAAGATGAAGATGAGGAAAGAAACAAGAACCTAATACCATACTTTGACCCCTCACCCTCTCTCTCTCTCTCTCTCTCTCTCTCTTATGCCCATCCCTCATTCTTTATTCTTTTCTTTTTCTTTTTCTTTTCTATTCTTCTCTCTTCTCATAATAAAACCCAAATCAAGCATGAAGAAATAAAGTAAAGCCATGATAAAATGTAACAATTGCTAAAATGACATGGTGCATGTTTTGCACAAAACAAGCTTAATGCGTGATTAGCGATATATAATCGCGATTAGCACTAAATAGTGTATAATTAATCATAAAAACTTATAATTTGCATATTTCACATAAAGCAGCTTCATTTCAGTAATTTCCATAATTTTCCAAATTTTTCCCAATTTATCGGTATTTGATTATACCGCCTTATTAAAATATTCAATATATTTGTTATTTAATTATAAAAATTCCCAAAAATAATATATTATTTTTCTGAAATGTTACAAAAACAAATAACCTAGCCATACTTCAACCATGCCACAAATATCTCCAATTTTCCACCGCATTAATCCATTTCTAAAAATGGATAAATCTAATAATGAGGTGTTTCCTTCTAGAAGTATGTCTTGTAAAATTACAAGAATGCCCTCACCGTATATACATGCCCATATTCGTATTCCGAAAAATACAAATACAATGAGATAACAATAATCCAATAATATAATACTATAATCCGGCTTAAACCAAAACCCACCAGTATTATCCGTCAGAACATCATCCGTGTAGCCAATACACGTATATGATCGAATCCCTGCCGTAAGACGATACGAGCTCTACATCGTTTCACCTGAACCAAGGAAACCTTCTGTGGGACTCTAAAGACTCGACAATACGCTGGCAGTGTGTTTAACTATAAGTCCGTCTGCGGCACTAGCTATACGTAACGGCTACCCAGGTATCTGTCGAAAAAGAAGGCAGACGAGCGAACTCATCCGAACCCCTGCTGAGCCTGTGCGTGACAATCTCCAGGAAGTCTGGTATGTTCATCTAAGAGCATCGCATGCATGGTCTAGGGGGTGGAATGTTAGTGTATATGCAAGGTCTAGGGGGATTCGTCTCTCCTGGTATTGGGGGTTGATGTTGCGCTATGCACGACTGGACATAACAGGAAATCCCTGGCCAGGGTTGCAGTGATATACTGGTAAGAGTTATCAGTAGTTTCACGATTGTTATGGACCTTATATCGGCATGACTTATCAAGCTACTGGGGTCTGACGTTTACCACCCCTAGGCGAGATATGCGACATATCAGACGAACTGACCGGACGGTAAGTGTTACTAGATGGATTCACAGGAGTGTGAGCAGGCTTGCTCGTTGATCTTCTGATCGCTCAATACCCGGGTGGCCGTTACGTTTAGCAGACCGCTTGCGGCATGTGGGTGTTTGATATGATCATCACCTGCTGCCGGCGTATTGACGAGTCTTTAGAGTCCTACACAGAGGTTTCCCGGCTCAAGCAAAACGAAATAGGAGCACATATGAGATATGTGCGGGACCGAGAATAATACCAGTATAAGATACTGGATTCTATTCTTGCGATTTGTAACATTGATCGGTTATATGCGATATAGCCGGGTTATCGGATCAAGTGTTGATTCGATAATTTGTTACTATTGATATTAGTCGGTTATATGCGATATGACCGGATCATTAAATCAAGTGTCGATTTAATGATTTAATGTTTAATTATATATTTGATATATTACTTTACATTAACTAGTATTGGTTCACATAATATGGATTTTCTCACTTGATGTACACATTGTATATATGATATAGTTTTGTGCACTAGTTTGTATCATGTTTGATGATACATGCAAACTTGGGTGTATGTTTGATTTGAACCATGTTTAGATTAATGGTTATGGTTTTAATTATTCACTTATTCATTTTATTTAGAAATTCTTTATTTCTTTTGGCTAAAATGAAATGGTTGCTAATTTTGTCTTTTGTAGAAGCTTCATGAAGCTTTGAGTTAGTAACCATTTTGTTTTATATTTAAACCTAACCATTAGCTAAACTAAGGTTTGCTCTCTACAAGAGTTAAATCTAACCCAAGGTTGCATTATGATAAGATCAATTGATTTTATTATTCATTCATCATTCTCATGATATTCTTCTTCTTCCTCTTCATCTTCATCAAGAAGAAGAAACCTTGCTACCTCCAATGGTGAAATGATCAAATGAGTGAGAAATCCAAATCTAAAGTCTACCCACTTCCTATTTCTTCATCCTCTACTACTTGCCATGTAGTAGAGTGTGTTGTCTTCACAAGTTTCTTGACTTGGCGAAGGTGGAGCTCGAGTTTGAGTTGCCTCGACGTAGATCATCTTCGGCATCGAAGTCAACGACCTAGCCCGATCATTTCTCCAACGAAACCATCGCCGGAGTCCGGGATTCGATGATTGCAGCGAAGAGACATCGTCACGGAGCTATGGAGGTGGACTACCGGATCTACAAAGGTTGTATTTTCCGTTCACTCTTAGTTAAGTTGTTAACTAGTTGCTTGTTATCGCCTATACCTCTAGTAACGATCTAGTTTAGGGTTCTTCGGCATACATAATTTTTGAATTGGACATGCTTGATCAGTTGTAGAACATCATAGGTGTGCCTCGGAACCCTACAGTGGTATCAGAGCCTAGCTAGAGCCTTAGGCGATGGGTAGACGAAGTTAGAGATCCGATCGAACCCCGAAACCCCAATCAAAACGCCTCTCTGTACATTTTTCAAAACTGTTGAATTTTGTGAATTAAAAATATACAGAAATATAAGCAGGAAAAACTAAGAATTGCTGTGAAGTTTGGGCCCCTAATTCAATAATTTGACCGTGGAACCGCGGCCAAACCAGGGATTTGGCGGCGCTTCCGCGGCCCAAATTTGGACTTAGTCACTCAAATTTCATATATTTATTCTTAGGTCCTTTCTTGGCAATTTTTTATGTGAATTTTTTAATTCCACTCAGGTGTTGAGTTTTCTAGGGTTTTATTGGAGACTCGTTAATTTGATCGGATAATTTAACTTTGTTTATGTGTTTCCGGATATTTTAGAAACTGTTAAAAGGTTCGACCGGATATAAATACCCGTTTTTTCCCCTGCCGGAAAATTTCCAAGTGTTGGATTTTTCCGTAGTTTAAGAATGTTCTAAGTAGTGCAAGTAACGCGATGGACCCTCTAGAAGACAACAAACCTTAACTCGATTATGTGACCGTCTTGAACTGCCCTTTGAACCTTAGGGTTTGGGGCAGTACGGCGTGCCACATGTGAGGCATTGGCTTGACCCTTCTACGGCTGGACCGTTGGTACTGTGGCATGAAGTGAATGTTTTTAAACTTATTTCATGTTTTAAGCTGTTTCGGGAAAACTTGGGTGTTTGAATGTTCGATCGGAAAGTTTAACATTTTCTATTTATCTGGAATTTGATACAATAATTGGAATTCATAAGAAGTTATGAGATAACTGAATGAATGTTATAAATCAAGCACTTTAGTCTCACTTGATCGGTTGCCACGGAATTTTGATGTGATCAAAAGTCCGTCGCAATAACGTAGCGTACGCGGATACTCGCCGGGTAAACTTAATAGACAACCTCACCCCATAGCCCCGACCAAGTGACTGTAGGAGAACCCCGTCGCCGAAAGCATCCGTTCGGGTGCTCGCGGAAGCGGTGTTCCGCCTTGGTGCACTTCGTCGACGGCGTCGGGGGTGCGGCCGCCTACTAAAGTTTGCGACGAGCATTCGATCGGGATATCGGGAGTCTTGTTGAATTGCCCGACTTGATATTGAAAAGTGTTTTCGATAATGAGACTAAAATGCGGGGTTTATAATTGTTAGGCATGCGATATCTAAAGAATTCATTTGGTTAGGCATGCGATGTCTAAAGAGTTTGCGGATTCCAACTGTTGTAGTTTTACACATTCTTTTCTGTGACCGTAAGTGTAATATGTGTTATCGCCGGTTTCGTTTCTATATGTCAACGACAATTGGGATGCGCATATTTACTTACGTTGATGACATGTGATGTTATGTGTTGCTGGATATGTTATATTGGATCGTCGTGTTTGAATAGCCAGGGTTTTTATGTGAGATGAGTATTTTTCATTTTCATTCATGTAAAAACTTGTATGTAATATTCTTTTATTGGGGCACTTCCATGTTGCGGAAGATGTCACCGTTTGTATATTATTTACTTTTCTGCATTATGATAGACCCAAGGAAGGGGGCACAAGTAACCGGGTTCTAGGGTCCAGTGGGAGACCATCTCGAGGAGTCGAGTCCGGGTCTCCTAACCCTAGAATTGGTAGGGTTGCTTGCCGCTCTCGTAGGGATCTAGGGGTGTAGGTTTGGCTATTCATCATGACCGTGGAATCCGTGTTTTATACTGGCTCGTATTAAAAATATGGACGTCCTAGTATATCCAATGTTTCATATGATTCTTCTGCTGTGTTATCTGTGATGTGATCATGTGATTTGTTCAGATAGATATAGTATATAGTATATATGATATATTATATAGACTTTGCTTATGTTTTACACCCGCACTAGCCCTGCCTCGCTCTGGCGTTAGTTACCTAACCTGACGGTGCAGACGGAACATCGAGGCGAATGCGGATGGCATAAGCGTACGTTATATTTATCTGTGATGTTTAAGTGGACTTAAATGATGGGATAATCATTAATGAGATTAATGAAAGAAAATAAACCTAATTGATGTTGTGGAATCGAATTTCAAAATAAAACAGGTAGCTACAGTTCTTGCTTTGCATCACGGTGTTCCTTGTAGAACATCCTGCACCTTATTCGATAAGGAAAGGACCGAGATCCCTTCACCGGGAGTGACTCCTTTAACAATAACTGGCAGATGCTACACCCCTCGGTTTGTCTTTTGATAGCTTCTATAGTTTCTGCTTTGCACAGTGATATATATGATATATCCCGCACCTCATTCGACGAGGAAAGGGCCGATGATCCCTTTGCCGGGAGTGAACCCTTTAGCAAAACTAGAAAAGCCTCTAAAACATTCCATTTAAAAACCATTTGATTGCGCAACGAGATCAAGTTCAAAGTGTTAAAGGTTTTCACAAAAAACCATTCGCAACCCTCCGTCATTTTAGGAAGTAGAGTACTTAGTATTCGTGCTACGTTTGTCGACCATAGCCGAGGCGTAGTATGCGGTAGCTAAGTGATGTCTTCCTATACAGCATATGATGCGATTAGTTAGGACAGTCATGTGGCTTTGTTGACCTTAGCCAAGGGTCATGTGGGTGGGTCTAATTAATCACGAAATGAAGGGTAGAACTTGACTAGTACCTATGATTTGTTGACCTTAGCCAAGGTCATAGGTGCTAGGGGTAAAAACCATCATCGGGAGTTTCAAGTGTTGAAACTTGCAATGAGATTGCATACCTTCTATATGATAGTTGGATCCCGATACCCACTGCGAGTAATTGTTACTCCTGGGAGAATTTTGCACTTTACAAATTAGCCGATCAAGTAGGTGTCTAGAAAGGTGTCAACGGGGTTACGCCTCTGGGAAAATGAGGTTTACTGTAATTAGGTCCGTGTGAAAGGAAGAGAAACCTCCCTCAAAGTACCGATACTGGCCTGGCTGAAAGATTGGTGAACTTGTAGAGTGTAATTAATCCCGGCTAGTCTTTCCTTTTAGGGTTTGAAGGAAGATTTGATAAAAACAGTGGGAGCCATCCTGATTAGAGAAAATGTATAACCAATCTAACCTTGCAAGAGCGCACGCAGAGTGTTTTCTTCTCTCTCTCTCCATGTAGCGACCATATCACGCCTTAATCAAGATAATAATATGGATGTATTGACTGAACCCGCTTGTTATACTGAGCTGGGGTAAGTTGGTCCCGCTCCAACTTATAATTGTTATAAGACAGAGCAGGAAATTGGGGAAAACCAGGATTCCCATGCCGCCCAAACGAAGAAAGTGCATGAGATGCATCTCCTTCGGGTGTGTTCATTACAAAGAACTGTTTCTCAGTATCCTCTGCATCCTGGGTATTTGATGCTGGATCAGGATCCCAGATATGTAATCTGTTACACAGGGCTACAAAAGGGTAGAAAACTAAGAACGGATGATAAGTTTCATGAGACAGAAAACGGGGCAAGTGTTGCAGCCAAGTCTGTTGGTCACTGTCACCCTGTATTACCAGTACATTGATTCTGAACAAATGCTATTAGATACCGAACCTGATATACAAAATCATATCAGTCTCTTTACAAGTAAAGAAATGATAAAATTTTGTATTGTTGGATAATGTTTTGAACATTTCCTATATCAAAAGTTGATCGGTTCAGGCACGTTATCTAAAAGCATTGACGTTCTAAATCAAACTACAGTTCCTAGTATTCAGAACACACACAAGAGGAAGAGTTCAGAAATGAACGATTCCTTCTTGAGGCATTGTAGACTAGATCATATCAATGCGACCCGACTGGCTGAAGTTGCATTTTAGATGCATATTTAAATCAGTTTGAATTTACATCTTGTGAAACTTGCCAGTCATGTCACAAACATTAGATGACCATAGCCCTGTTTATTGGAAACAGAGAAAGAGTTAGTAAACTCTTGGGATTGATACATGATGATGTATGTAAGGTCTCCTGTCTACACATGCCAGGACCGGTTCTTTATACTTCATTACGTTCTCTGATGATCTCTCAAGATTCAGTCATATGTTCCTGTTGAAATATAAGTCCGAACCTTTTGAGATATTCACAGAATATAAGTTAGAAGTAGAGAACCAAAATACGGGTATAAGTATTATGTCCTATGATAAGATCAGGAAGGAGAATACTTATGCATGGAATTCTTGGACTATTCTAAAAGAAAATGAGATTCTCTCTCAGTATTACTCCTCTGAATACACCACAGCACAACGGTGTATCAGGGCGGAGCAATCGCACCGTATTAGATATGGTGTGCTCTATGATGAGTACTACTGAGTTACCCATTTCCTTTTGGGGTTGTGCACTTGTGAAGTTGCATACCTATTGAATAGGGTTCGATTCAAATCAGTGCCTACCACTCCATATAAGATATAGTGTGGGAAGAGCCTATCTCTTAAGAAAGTTAAGATTTGGGATTATCCGGCCTATGTCAAAAGCAAAATCCGGACAAGATCGAGGCAAGGTCAGTTCTATAGAATTGGAAAGGTTCCAGCTATACAAAACTGCAGCTGATGATTTGACAGAACCAAAGGATTCAATAGTCCTCGACGAACCTCAGCCTCTCAGCCGAACTAGTAGGGTTCCTCATCCGCTTAAGAGATACTTCGGTTTCTCGATGACAGTGGGAGCGAGGAATGCATCATGAGATGATAACCCAACTAGTTTCGAGCAGTCCATCGAGAGTAAGGACTCTGTATGGAATGGCTGGATGCTTAGCGATCTGAGATGGAATCCATGTACACCAACAAAGTATGGACTTTGGTTGCGATATATGAAGGGTTAAATCCCCATCAGGAGCAAGTATATCTTGAGAAGATTACTTGGCGTAGATGGAAAGGTTAAGACTTTCAAAGCTAGACTTGTTAAAGGTTTTCGTCATCGACCAGGCTTGGATATGATGAAACCTTTTCCAGGGACTATGCTTAAGTCCATCCAGATCTTACTTGCCATTGCTACAGACCATGACTACGATATCTGGTGGTGGGTGCCATGACTGCTTTTCTAAATACTGATTTAGAAGAGAATGTTTATAAGCACACAGCCAGAGAGCTTCGTAAACAGTGGGAGCAGCGGAAACGTGTGCAAGTTGCTTTATAGGATAAAGCAGACATCGCGGAGTTAGAACGTCTGTTTTGATGTGATAGTCAAAGATTTTGACTTCATCAAAATGGTAGATGAACCTTGTATATACAAAAGGGTAGTAGGGAGTATGGTGGTGATCCACGTAGAGTACGTGGATGACATACTCTTGATAGGAAAAGAGTTTCCTATGCTACACTCGGTCAATCTCCGCTTATCACAAGGATTCTCCAAATAGGATAAAGGTGATACCTCCTAAATCCTAGGATTTGGATCTATGAGATAGATCTAAATAGATGTTAGGATTCTCACTAGCTGTAGTAAGATAGTATCAATCGATCCTAGGGAGAATCACTGGAAAGGGTTCCAGGATGATAAGGACGACTGAATGTCGGTCGCAGGCATTGTCTTTACCCTCAGTGAAGGGACGATATGTTGGAAAAGTTCCAAGCTAGATACCGTGGCAAACTAGACGATAAAGGATGGTAACATCGTTATTAAAGATACTACCAAAGAGGCAGTTTGGGTGTATATCGGTTCATGAGATGAACTAGGTTCCCACCATTGTGTGACAATGGAAGTGTGGCTTTGGCCCAGGAACCCAGGTCCCATCAGTGACCCAGACATATTCTGAGGCAGCATCACCTGATCATGGAGATAGTTGATTTCCAGACTGATCGAGGTTTGGAGAGTACACTCAGAGGACAACACGGCGGATCTACTCACGAAGGCCTTTTCCTAGAGAGAGACATATATGGGATGGTTGAGTATTAGATACTACAACCACTGCTACAGATGGCCCTAGTGCAAGTGGGAGATTGTTAGTTATATGTATGCCCTAGAGGCCATTACTGTACATTGGATGTATATTTTAGTGGATGCTGGGACATATATAGGTAGGACTTTCTTGCTCGACATGATAGTACGCTATCTGGTTGCTCTTTATCTTAACATGTATACTTTCTGTCTCTCTGTTACATGTTGATAAAGCCCTTAGGATGAGTACTCGACTTCCAGGACTATGATGTAGATCATACTAGTGGGGCCTGGGTAGTCCATGAGTACATCCTTCATTGTTCCTAGTCGTGGGAATATCGAGACGGGGCATCAATATTCCAGAGTAGACTAGCATATATCTTCTCGACCCATGTGATGGACGATGGATGATCCCATATCCATTGGTGTTTGACATCAGAGATGGTATGCGGGTGCTCAGTGGGGACTGGGTACACTGAACGGACTCGCCGAGAACTCCCAGATGGTATTATACCTCACGTCAGATGGCAGTTCTCTGGTGACACTGGTGCAGCTTAGTCTGTTGTCCCGAGATCGTCATAGAGTCTTGTGTGTCTCCCACTGTGCTTTGATTTACACCTTACCACGGCTCTACTGAGTTGTGCAAACAGGTGGTTGTTGGGCACAGTCCCGATTCACATAGAGGCAATGAGCGATAGGAGGGGATTCGTCTCTCCCGGTATTTGGGGTTGATGTTGCGCTATGCACGACTGGACATAACAGGAAATCCCTGGCCAGGGTTGCAGTGATATACTGGTAAGAGTTATCAGTAGTTTCACGATTGTTATGGACCTTATATCGGCATGACTTATCAAGCTACTGGGGTCTGACGTTTACCACCCCTAGGCGAGATATGCGACATATCAGACGAACTGACCGGACTGTACGGTAAGTGTTACTAGATGGATTCACAGGAGTGTGAGCGGGCTTGCTCGTTGATCTTCTGATCGCTCAATACCCGGGTGGCCGTTACGTTTAGCAGACCGCTTGCGGCTTGTGGGTGTTTGATATGATCATCACCTGCTGCCGGCGTATTGACGAGTCTTTAGAGTCCTACATAGAGGTTTCCTGGCTCAAGCAAAATGAAATAGGAGCGCATATGAGATATGTGCGGGACCGAGAATAATACCAGTATAAGATACTGGATTCTATTCTTGCGATTTGTAACATTGATCGGTTATATGCGATATAGCCGGGTTATCGGATCAAGTGTTGATTCGATAATTTGTTACTATTGATATTAGTCGGTTATATGCGATATGACCGGATCATTAAATCAAGTGTCGATTTAATGATTTAATGTATAATTATATATTTGATATATTACTTTACATTAACTAGTATTGGTTCACTTAAGATGGATTTTCTCACTTGATGTACACATTGTATATATGATATAGTTTTGTGCACTAGTTTGTATCATGTTTGATGATACATGCAAACTTGGTTGTATGTTTGATTTGAACCATGTTTAGATTAATGGTTATGGTTTTAATTATTCACTTATTCATTTTATTTAGAAATTCTTTATTTCTTTTGGCTAAAATGAAATGGTTGCTAATTTTGTCTTTTGTAGAAGCTTCATGAAGCTTTGAGTTAGTAACCATTTTGTTTTATATTTAAACCTAACCATTAGCTAAACTAAGGTTTGCTCTCTACAAGAGTTAAATCTAACCCAAGATTGCATTATGATAAGATCAATTGATTTTATTATTCATTCATCATTCTCATGATATTCTTCTTTTTCCTCTTCATCTTCATCAAGAAGAAGAAACCTTGCTACCTCCAATGGTGAAATGATCAAATGAGTGAGAAATCCAAATCTAAAGTCTACCCACTTCCTATTTCTTCATCCTCTACTACTTGCCATGTAGTAGAGTGTGTTGTCTTCATAAGTTTCTTGACTTGGCAAAGGCGGAGCTCGAGTTTGAGTTGCCTCGACGTAGATCATCTTCGGCATCGAAGTCAACGACCTAGCCCGATCATTTCTCCGACGAAACCATCGCCGGAGTCCGGGATTCGATGATTGCAGCGAAGAGACATCGTCATGGAGCTGTGGAGGTGGACTACCGGATCTACAAAGGTTGTATTTTCCGTTCACTCTTAGTTAAGTTGTTAATTAGTTGCTTGTTATCGCCTATACCTCCAGTAACGATCTAGTTTAGGGTTCTTCGGCACACATAATTTTTGAATTGGACATGCTTGATCAGTTGTAGAACATCATAGGTGTGCCTCGGAACCCTACATACCAATCGTCAGTTAACAGTTCCCAGGTTACATGAGTACAGCATAGTCCGCAGACTTGACACTGCTACTTCGCCTCGAGTGTGTCCCACTGTTCTTAGATTGCTACCCTACCACGGCTCAAAGGAGTCATGCAAACAGGTAGCAGTTGGGTGCAGTCCCAAGCACTTGGAGGCAGTGGCGGTTAGAAAGGATTCGTCTCTCCCGGTATTGGGAGTTGATATCGCGCTGTGTCAGAGAGCCATTAGGCAAAGTCCCTGGCCAGGGCAAGCGAGATTTACTGGTAGGTTCCAGTAGTTTCTCAGAGTGTAATGGGCTACGCTCCGACACGACTTATACCGCTATTAGGGGACTGACGCTTGCCGCCCCCTAGGCTAGATATGCGATAGTCTTAGACGAACAGACCGGACTGTACGGAGATTGTCACATCAGGCTTAGTAGGAGTTCAGATAGGTTTCCTCATCGGCCTTTTTATCGACATCTACCTGGGGACCATTACGTACAGCTAGTGTCGCTTGCGATCTGTGGTTAAACCCACTGCCAGCGTAGTGTCGAGTCTTTAGAGTCCCACACAGAGGGTTTCCCTGCTCCAGGCGAAACGATATAGAGGTCGTATGGTTTTACGACAAAGGTTCGGACGCATACGTGTGTTTACGCACGTACGGCATTCGGACAGTTTTTACTAGCCGGCTTTTGGTTTAAGCCAGATTCTAGTATCAGATTATTGGATTTATACAGTCTAAAGTTTTTCCTTGTTTTCGCGGATTGGAGAGGCGTTCTCGTAATTTTTCGGGAAGCTTCTAGATGCATGGTGACTTGGGGGTTAAGGTGGCATAAGCATTTATTGTTTAATGACTCATTTGTGTGATTCATCCATGGAGTTAATGCTTCATTTATTGAGCTAATGACTCATGAGATGAATCACATAAGGTGAATGCATCAACCATGATGATTAATCATGTATATTATTTATTTGATAAATTGTTATGGTTGATATATTCAAATGAGTTCATTTTTCAATATCATTCTGATCATCACCTTCTCTTTCCTCAAGCTCTCTCATTCTTGAAACCCTAACCCTAACCTCTCATGTGTTGAGATCATAGTTTAGCTAGACTAATACATCCATAACCTCACTCTATATCCCCTAGGTAGCTTAGATTAGCACTTTGAGCAACCTAGTTATCTCAAGTTAGAGATCAAGCTTGGCGTAGGAGCTCTCGGGTGGATCGTCTTTGACTCGAGGAGGCCGTTGAGGTGCCGATTTTCCAAGGAGCCTACAAGGAGTGGAGGACAGCGATGAAGACCCGAAGCACAAGTAATGTGAGGTATAACTTCGAATCCGAGTAGTTAAACCTCTCGTAGTTTGCTAGTATGGTTTAGATACGATTCATGCGCTCAAGTCCGTGTTACGAAGCATTGATAATCGTTTTTCATATATTTCGCCTCCCCGCAAGTTCATGGGGTGTGTGACATGGACTTACAGTGGTATCAGAGCCAACTAAACCATTACTAGCTTGTTAGCAACTTATTAGAAGTTCGATCGACGGAAAACACGAAAACGAAACCCCGGAACCCTAACAGTTTCTGTTAATTTTAAACACGTATAAAAAATTATATGGTATGCCTTAAAATTCACTGCAGGGAAATATAAGAATACTAGGAAAATACGAGCCCCTAACTCGGCAAGACGGCCGCGGATCCGCCGCCGAGTCAACTCTGAGTTGACTCGGATTTGCTCAGTAATTCATATTTTTTGGTGTTTTGGTTTCCTGTATGTTCTGTTTCTACCCAGGTTACTTCAGTGTAGGTTTGCTTTTGGGGTAGACATGGATATAGGTTGTCGATCGATGTTCTAAGTTATTTGCTAATTAGGTTTTTTTCTGTAATGTTTAATGTGTTTGTAAACCTCCCATAACTGCAAGTATGTCGGTTGGCAGGGTTGCACATTTCTGTAATGTTTACTGTTTGTGTATATGGACTTGATTGGAGTGTTGTGATGATTAGCCGGGTTTGAGCTGGGTTTAATATTCATTCATTCGATGTAAATGTAATATGATGTAATATTCTTTTGCGGGGCACATCCAGGTTGCGGTTGTAGCCACCGTTGTATTATTTCTTTTTACTATTTTTGCTCCTAGGATAGACCCAAGGCGGGGTACACAAACTACCGGGTACGTTGAAGTGTTTAGTGGCCTACTTACGTTGTTGAGGGAGACCGCTTCACTTCGGGTACTTGGCGGGCAGTTTGCCATAACCGTAGGGGTCTAGGGTTGGGGTAATGGCTATTCATCACAACTGTGTAATACGTATTTTATTGCAGGCTCAAAGCAAATGCGGATTGCTAGTATATCTAATAAAGTTCATCAGTGATCTGGAATGCTTATTATTGCGTCTGACGAATGTATAATATCTATATATGATAGCTATTAGACGTCACTTATATTTTACACCCGCGCTAGCCCAGCCCCCGCTCTGTCGTTCGTTAAGTAACCTAACGGGTGATGACGAGACCCCGTGGCAAATGCGGATGGCATAAGAGGACGTGGTATTTTCGTTGTTTTCTGCAATGATAGGATAAAAGATGGGACGCATTATTATAATGAAAAGAAAATAAACCAAAGTTTAATCGTTGGAACAAATTTAAAAGAAACCACTCGGTTATTTTAAAAGAGCGGATTTTTTAATTGCGGAGTTTTAACCACTCCTTTTAAAAAGTATCAGGTTCCTTCGATTATATTAAGTTCACTACGTTCACGGTTTTGCGAAAACCATTCGTAGCCCTCCATCATTTCATTTGGGTATTCAGTAGTATTCAAGCTATGCATTTGACCAACGCCAGGGCATAGTGTTTGGTAGCTGCTGGGTATTTCATTTGTTGCATAGATAGATGTGTTAGTTTGGGACAGTCGTATTATCATTTGGCCAACTTCAGTGATATGTACGGATGGGTTCAAATTAATAAGGACAATGATGGGTAGAACTTGACATGTGACTTATGACATTTTGACCAACGCCAAGGTCATAAGAGCATGGGGCAAAAATTTATATCGGGAATTTCTAAAGAAACTGAAATTTGCAGAGAGATGCATGCCATTTTGGAGTTTGATGAATGTTGGTAGGATTCCTTCAACATTATCATACGATGATATTTTGGATCCCGATCCTACTGTGAGTATATACTACTTATCGGGAGATTCGTCACTTAACGATCAATTCTATAAACCAAGTAGGTGTCGAGAAAGGTGTCAGCGGGGCTACGCCCCCAGAGAAAAGTGGTTATTTAATTAAGGAATTTCGCGAAAGCATTGGAAAACCTCGCTCGAAGTATCGACACTGATCTGGCTGAACGGTTAAGCAAGAATTGTACGGTGAGAATAGTCCTGGCTAATTCTTCTTTTATGGTTTGAGGAGGGATTCGAGAAACAGTGGGAGACATCCTGTTTAGATAAATTAAAAACCACTCTAAACTTGCAAGAGCATCATGCTAAAAGTGTTTTTTCTCTCTCTCTTAATTGCAGCGACCATGTGACCACGACTAGGTTACATCTAGATAACAAATTGACTGATTCTGACTTATATGACTGACAAAGGTCTGTCCAGGTGTCCATTACCTATGACAAGATGGACCACCCTATTACTACTCAAGATCCCGCCGTCCCAGGTCCAGTTTCCACTGTCACGGATATGGATATCTGCCAGACAAGGGAAAAGGATAAAGCGAAAGCCAAATGCCTCGTGTTAGCTTCAGTTGATGGTGTATACCAGAAGCGGCACGAGAAGATGGACTCAGTTTCCATCTTTCTCCATAACAAAGATTTATATGGAGAGCAATCTCATATCGCAAGATATGAGACCTCGAACGAATTAATTCAAGCGAGGTTGACTTACGGGTCATCTGTAGGGGACAACGTCCTTACAATGACTAGCTGTATTGATGAGCTTCAGGACCTGGAGACCATGTTGGGAAACAAGTCAGATACTGACTTAATTCTACAGTCTCTGCCTTCTACCCTGAAGGAAACCAGGGAAGAAGAAAGAAAGAGAAGGGCAAAAGTTTCGGGACTGAATGTAGTGAAAGAGGAACGTTCCTATTGTTATGGGACTGGGCATTGGCAGAAAGATTGCAGGGCTTTAGAAGACAGTAGCCAGGATACGAAGCATGTTGTGGCTTCAGCCTCTGGTGTGTTAGTAATTGAGAACTGTTTGTTAAATAACTCTACTTCCTGGGTACTTGATACCAGAGCAGGATCTCATATCTGTAATTCAATACATGCATTGAGAAACCGTAGAGTTATAAAGGTAGGTGATTGGTCTCTCAGAGATGCAAACGGAATGAGCGTGGACGCTGAATCCGTGGGAGAATATCGCCTAGGTTTGACAAGTAGGCATATATTGATTCTACGTAACTGTTTGTATGTACCTAGTATGACTTGTAATATCATATCAGTGTCCTCACTTTCGAGAGAGGGATATGATTTTACATTCGTAAGCGATGTAGTTAACATCCACCTAAATCAAGTTTTCATTGGGTCCGGTACATTAGATAACGGTATATACGTATTATGTCAAACTCAGGTTTTCAATGTCCAGAACACACTTAAAAGAAAGTCTACAGAAATAAATCAGGCTTTCTTATGGCATTGTAGACTAGGTCACATCAATGAGAGAAGGTTGACTAAGTTACATAGAGAATGATATTTGAATCCGTTCGATTATCAATCTTATGCTACTTGTGAATCTTGTCTCATAGGAAAGATGACAAAGACTCCGTTCACTGGACACGGAGTAAGAGCAAGCGAGCTCCTAGGACTCGTACACAGTGACGTGTGCGGTCCAATGTCTACACATGCGCGAGGTGGTTATTCCTACTTCATTACTTTTACGGATGATTTCTCTAGGTATGGATATGTCTTCTTAATGAAGCATAAATCCGAGGCCTTTGAGAAATTCGAAGAATACAAGAATGAAGTGAAAAAACAAACAGGCAAGAGTATAAAGACACTGAGATCTGATCGAGGTGGTGAATACTTAAGTGCCGAGTTCCTGGGTTACTTAAAAGAGAATGGAATTCTCTCTCAGCTTACTCCTCCATACACGCCACAACATAACGGTGTATCGGAAAGGAGGAATCGAACCCTATTAGATATGGTTCGTTCCATGATGTGTAACGCTGAGTTACCGCGATCATTCTTGGGATATGCGCTAGAATCAGCGGCATATCTTCTGAACAGGGTTCCTACTAAGACAGTGCCTACCACACTATATCAGATTTAGAGTGGGAAAAACCCTATCTTCAGCATCTAAAGATTTGGGGATGTCCGGTTTTTGTTAAAAAGCAGTATGCGGACAAGCTCGAGGCACGATCAGTACAGTGTAAGTTTGTGGGATATCCAAAGAACTCCAAGGGGTATCTATTCTATTACGCAGAGGAACAAAAGGTTTTTGTTTCTCGTAATGCCCATTTTTTAGAACAGCAAGTTTTAGAAAAGGATACAAGTGGGAGCGAAATAGAACTGGAAGAAATTCCTGAACCACAAACTACAACTGGAATTCTGGTAGAACCAGTAGTTCAAGAAGAACAGGACATTTCCGAACCACTCCGCAGGAGTAGTAGGCAATCTCATCTGCCCGAGAGATACTACGGTTTTCTCATAGACGGGGATAGAGAGGATTGCACTATTGACTATGATGAGCCAACTAGCTTCCAGCAAGCCATTCAAAGCGGTGACTCAGTAAAATGGCTGGATGCAATGCGGACCGAAATGGAGTCCATGTACACTAAGAAAGTATGGACTTTGGACATTGCTCCAGATGGGGTAAAACCCGTAGGATGCAAATGGATCTTCAAAAAGAAGATTGGTGTAGATAGACAGGTTGAAACCTATAAGGCTAGACTTGTTGTAAAGGGTTTCCGTCAAAGACCTGATTTGGACTATGACGAAACCTTTTCTCCAGTGGCTATGCTCAAATCCATTCGGGTCCTTCTTACTATTGCTGCCTTCCACGATTATGAGATCTGGCAGATGGACGTAAAGACGACCTTTCTAAATGGAAATTTGGAAGAGAGCGTCTATATGGATCAGCCAGAGGGATTCATTCAGAGTGGGAACAGCGGTAAAGTATGCAAGCTGCGTAAGTCCATTTATGGACTAAAGCAGGTATCGCGGAGTTGGAACATCTGTTTTGATGATGATGTCAAAGAATTTGACTTTATCAAAAATCCAGATGAACCTTGGATATACAGTAAGATTGTAGGGAGAGCTATAGTATTCCTCGTCTTATACGTGGATGACATTCTCCAAATAGGAAATGATATTCCTATGTTACAGTCAGTCAAAAGATTCTTATCACAGAAATTCTCCAAGAAAGACCTGGGTGATGCCACCTACATTCTAGGGATCCGGATCTATCGTGATAGATCAAAGAGGATGTTAGGACTTTCGCAGTCCAGGTACATAGACACCTTAGTGAAGAGATTCAGTATGGAAAATTCTAAACACGGTAACCTACCGACTTGTCACGGAATCACCCTCTCTAAAAATATGTCTCCCAAGACTGATTTGGAAAGGGATCGCATGTCGATTATACCCTACGCTTCAGCGGTAGGCTCTATAATGTATGCGATGTTATGTACCAGACCAGATGTAGCATACACATTGAGCGTTGTAAGCCGATATCAGGCAAACCCAGGGGAGAATCACTGGATAGCAGTAATGAACATTCTCAAGTACCTAAGAAGGACTAAAGATATGTTCTTGGTGTATGGCGGAAAAGACCTCCAGATTGAGGCCTTTGCCGACTCCGGCTTCCAGAGTGACAAAGATGACTCCAAGTCCATGTCAGGCTATGTCTTTACCCTCAATGGAGGGGCGGTCTGTTGGAAGAGTTCCAAACAGGAGACCGTTGCTGACTCAACAATGGAAGCGGTGCACATAGCTGCTTGCGATGCCGCAAAAGAAGCTGTCTGGATGAAGAAGTTCCTCACAGAACTTCAGGTGGTTCCTACCAGTGTTGATCCAATACCTCTGTATTGTGACAACAACGGTGCTATAGCTTTAGCGAAGGAATCCAGGTCCCATCAGAAATCCAGACACATCTTAAGGCGGTATCACCTGATCAGGGAGATCGTAGATCGCCGGGAGATCGTAGATCGCCGGAAGATCGAGATGAAGAGAGTAGAGACAGAGAATAACATTGCTGGTCTATTCAAAAAGGCCATTCCTCAAACGCGGTTCGAGAGGCTATTCGAGATGATAGGTCTACGATATGCCAGCTCATGGCCCTAGTGCAAGTGGGAGATTGTTAGTGTATATGCCCTAGGGGCCATTATTGTATCATACTTGTATGTATATTACTTAATCGACGCTTGGGATATTCACAGTTGTATATACAGTCTTGCTAAAAATGGCAGTATGCTACTTAGTTTGTGTCTACATTAATATGTGCATATATTTCTTGTAACGTATCACTCATACATATTAGTAGAGCCCATAGGATCTTTGCTTGATTACCAGCGTTGTGATGGCAGTCACACTAGTAGGGGCTGGGTAGTCTATAAGCAACATCCTATACTTGTCCCTAGTCGTGGGATTATCGAGACTGGGCATCGATACTCCAAAGTAGACTAGTGTGTACGGTTCTCATCACAGTTGGGGAGATAGTCTGTCCCACAGCCATCAGTACGTCGTACTGGAGATAGCATACAGGTGCTCGTTAGGTTACGGGTACACCAGACAGGACTCGTAGGGGAACTGTTGGTTGGTATTATACCAATCGTCAGTTAAAAGTTCCCAGGTGACATGAGTACAGCATAGTCCGCAGACTTGACACTGCTACTTCGCCTCGAGTGTATCCCACTGTTCTTAGATTGCTACCCTACCACGGCTCAAAGCAGTCGTGCAAAAAGGTAGCAGTTGGGTGCAGTCCCGAGCACTTGGAGGCAGTGGCGGTTAGAAAGGATTCGTCTCTCCCGGTATTGGGAGTTGATATCGCACTGTGTCAGAGAGCCATTACGCAAAGTCCCTGGCCAGGGCAAGCGAGATTTACTGGTAGGTTCAGTAGTTTCTCAGGGTGTAATGGGCTACGCTCCGACACGACTTATACCGCTATTAGGGGACTGACGCTTGCCGCCCCTAGGCTAGATAAGCGATAGTCTTAGATGAACAGATCGGACTGTACGGAGATTGTCACATCAGGCTCAGTAGGAGTTCGGATGGGTTTCCTCATCGGCCTTCTTATCGACATCTACCTGGGGACCGTTACGTAAAGCTAGTGCCGCTTTCGATCTGTGGTTAAACCCACTGCCAGCGTAGTGTCGAGTCTTTAGAGTCCCTCACAGAGGGTTTCCTTGCTCCAGGCGAAACGATATAGAGGTCGTATGGTTTTACGACAAGGGTTCGGACGCATACGTGTGTTTACGCACGTGCGGCATTCGGACAGTTTTTACTAGCCGGTTTTTGGTTTAAGCCAGATTCTAGTATCAGGTTATTGGATTTATACAGTCTAAAGTTTTTCCATGTTTTTACGGATTGAAGGGGCGTTCTCGTAATTTTCCGGGAAGCTTCTAGATGCATGGTGACTTGGGGGTTAAGGTGGCATAAGCATTTATTACTTAATGACTCATTTATGTGATTCATCCATAGAGTTAATGCTTCATTTATTGAGCTAATGACTCATGAGATGAATCACACAAGGTGAATGATCAACCATGATAATTAATCATGTATATTATTTATTTGATAAATTGTTATGGTTGATATATTCAAATGAGTTCATTTTTCAATATCATTCTGATCATCACCTTCTCTCTCCTCAAGCTCTCTCATTCTTGAAACCCTAACCCTTACCTCTCATGTGTTGAGATCAAGGGTTAGCTAGACTAATACATCCATAACCTCACTCTATATCCCCTAGGTAGCTTAGATTAGCGCTTTGAGCAACCTAGTTATCTCAAGTTAGAGATCAAGCTTGGCGTAGGAGCTCTCGGGTGGATCGTCTTTGACTCGAGGAGGCCGTTGAGATGCCGATGTTCCAAGGAGCCTATAAGGAGTGGAGGACAGCGATGAAGACCCGAAGGATAAGTAACGTGAGGTATAAATTTGAATCCGAGTAGTTAAACCTCTCGTTGTTTGCTAGTAAAGGTTTAGATACGATACATGCGCTCAAGTCCGTGTTACGAAGCTTTGATAATCGTTTTTCATATATTCCGCCTCCCCGCAAGTTCGTGGGGTGCGTGACATGGACTTACATGGAAAACGTCAGACTCCTAATAACCAGACAAGTCGTGCCGGTGTGGCTCAAGACCATCCGAGAATCTACTGGTGCAACTACTAGTAATTCTCAATCCGCCCTGGCCAGGGACTTATGGTATTGACCAACCGATCACAGCGCATCATCGACTCCCTATACCGGGAGAGATGAATCCCCAACAGTCGCTCACTGCCTCCATGTAGCTCAGGCAACTAAAACCTGTTTGCACGACTCCGGAAGCCGTGGTAGGGTAGTAATTAAAGCACAGTGGGAACTCACATGAGACAAATGACGACTTCAGGTCAACAGAATATCTGCACTCATGTCACTAAAGAATTGCTATCTGACGCTAGGTATAATACCATCTTGCCAGTCCTCGGCGGGTCCTGTCCGGTGTACTCACACCCTGTGAGCACCTGTATACAATCTTAGGTGCACCTCACCAATGGCTGTGGGACCAATCCATCACCCCTCGCCTAGATATGTATACACTAGTCTACTCTGGAGTATCGATGCCCAATCTCGATACTCCTATGACTAGTTTTGCCATCACAACGCTGGTAGTTAGGAAAAGATCATACGGGCTTTATCAACATATATACAAGATATGGAATATAAAGTAAAACACATCACATGTTAAGATAAAGACAAACCAAATAGCGTACTATCATATCGAGCAAGATTGTCCTGTAAATACATATCCCTAGCATCCGATACAATGAAGGCCTCTTGGGCATACATATCCAACAAACATCTATCATAGTAGATAGATCTCTGTAGATAGCTAGTTTCGGTTTATGGTTAGATTCTAGGATGGGCTTTCGAGCGCCGGATTTTTAAAAGTGAGTTTTTCATTCCGTAACGGCCGCGGAAGGAGGCCAGGGCGCTATGAAACCCAACAAATCCTACGGTATGCGTATTTGGTGTTGCATAAAATTTTTGTTATCGCTTCCGCCTTGGCCGCAGCTTTCGCGGCACGAGCACTGAACACCAACATGGTATCAGGACCACTCCATAAACATTAACTATCTTGTTAGCACTAATTTGGAGTTTCAATCGACAGATTTTTTCTGATTCACATTTCCAATCTACTGCTTGCTGTTCGAATTTTAAAGTTGTTCAAAAAATTGTTTAAGTTGCATTAAAATTATGCGCAGGCAAAACTAGAGAACAGAAATATGTTTAGGCACCTAAGCCTAAAATTCAACAGCTAAACCGCCGCCAAATGTGACATTTGACCGCGGATCTGTAGTCCAATTTTGGCCACAGTGCCCCAAATTTTTTCTGGTGCTCTAATTCATGGAAATGTGATTTTTGGAATATTTGGTTTTGGTTCAATATTATTTGAGTACTTGGGGCCAATGCGGAAAGTTTTAATCGATCGAAATTTTAAATTCATGGTTTTCAGTGCATTTGTTTGTTTCTACGACCGTGAATATCATAGCGCGGTATAATCCAACTAGTTGCTATATGTACAATCAGACGGGTTTATAAACATGATATTCGCAATGATGTTATGTGTTGCAGTGATCTTTTGGATGGATTGTCGTGATGGATAACCGTGTGTGCAATGTTTGATGTACAATTCAGATTCATTTGTATATTCATTATTGAGGGGCGAGCGTCCGAAATTTGGACTGTCATTTCTGCGGGTTTTGTCACGACCCGAAAAAGCACGTGACTGGCCCTTGCACCATATGATGTCTATAGGACCCCATCTGATCCAAGTAAGCCAAAAGCCCAGAAATCTAAAACCATTTTAAAGAGTAAATAAGGAAAACTGGTTTTAAGAAGTAAAGAAATCATGTTTCGAAAATCAAAGTTTTAAACAACTAAGCCGAATATGCATTTTAAAAAAAAATGTGTAACCTTTCCTGAAAATTTCGGCAGAGTTTCCATTGTAAAAACTGGCCCCGAACGAGGTACAACAAGAATAATATATATGAAATGATAAAAGGCATCCCCAAGCGGGAGCTAGCTCTTCATCCATCGACCGTCACAACCACGCAAGCAATAATAATATACAACGCCAAAGGGCGAGGATCAAAACCAAAAAAGAACTCAAAACAGCCAGAAAACCGTAATACTATAAGCACGACTCTAAGGTCGAAATAATACAACACTGTTTTCTAAGTCTGAAACAATATACAAGTTTTAGTTGATGGAATTACTAGATACAATGAATAATACATGAACAATGGCGGTTCTGATACAAAAGAACCCACCAACCCAAGCAAGTCACCCATAAGGAAGCAATGTGCCAGAAATGCCGCTATGGAATCTGTACGGCAAAACCTGCAAGAACTGTGGCACAACGGGGGTGAGTTGCTAACTCGCGAATAGAAAATATCTACAAGCAGAGATCGAATGCATGACCCATCCTAGGTCAATACGATCAGGTATAAATAAACCTCAATATGAATAAGTCTGAAGCATGCTAAACTGGCAAGGTAAAACTCTATGCATGAGTGTAGTGCCAAGTGCTCGAGCCAGTGCCTCAGGTAATAGCATATCATAAATGTGGGGTATGATCAATGTAATCAAATCTGCATATACGTGGATCCCGTCCACTCGTCACCCAATGACAGTAACCATCATGCATGTAAATATCATAAAGCATGTGCATGGGAATAATATGAGGATATAAACCATCTGTGTCCCTCGCGACACGTCAAAATCATAGAACCGGAGTGCCCAGCATCGACACTCGAAAACATCATGAAAACTGTGCCCAGCATCGGCACGTAAATCCTCATATATCGGGCTCCGTCAGTCCGTATCGGCCCACGGGCTCTGTCTGCGGTATCGGCCCTTGGCCCCGACAGTACGCCCATATCCTTCTATCGACTCTGGTCAGTATCCTCCGGATAACCGCCAGGTCCAACCAATCACCGGTAGGTACTCGCCACCCTGCCAGGCTCATCGTCTACTCCACGAAAAACATTTCTTGCCCCGGGGAACCATACCGGGTCCACCATGTACCGGCAATCGGCCTCATCCGCCTCCTCGAATCGGGTTTCACATGTCGCTCTCAGCACCAAGAAAACACATGGTGGACGCACTGAAATATCATATCAAGGGTAACCGGGTTTTAAAACAATTACATATTCTTCTTTTGAAACACCCACGGTTCCCGAAAACCAGAAATATTATGGAAACAACATATCTCAATGCGTATAATCAGTATGCATGATGTATGCGACATGTAAAAAAATGTAAGCAACATACACTGAATGCAACAGTACTACAGTGTAGTGACATGGCAATTATCGATGATGAAGTGTGTGAGACGGCAAACAAGTGTACGTGGAACATACGCATCATCGATAATGGTGCTGGTGTCTTAGCAGCATGACTGAAATGTATCAACAATACAAGCGATGCAATGAAATTAGCATGAATATGCGGAATCGAATAATCAACGCAACAGTACGGTACCTGCCTCAATAGATATAACATGCAACCTTGCCTTTTGAAATAAGACGAATCAGGGCTTTTGGTAAAATAAGGGCTACGGTGCTGTAAGAAAAGATGCGTCGTTTGAAAATATCCGTAAAAACCCTTCTACCTATCTTTAAAATATCCCCGATTCGTTAGTTTTGAAATATGTATGACTCGGGTCTAGTCTAACGTCTACTATGCGAACTACGAACCCAACAATCAAGTCAATCGGGAGGGGTATGGAAACCACCTAAATCTGAGTCGATATACATATATATATATAGTCGGTGATCTCGCCTCAAAAGTATTACGTACGATACAGTATATCATATAACATCCTCGAGTCATGAGTGCGGATCTAACATCAATATAAAGCTCGTACGGTAAATCGTCGTACGGCATCCCAATAGCTGGGTATGGGTCAATATCACATTCATCTCATCACATATCAGGTATCACTACCATCATATCACATCTCAAATACGAACTCTGTCATATCGCCGAATCTCACAGCCTCAATCAAACTTCATCGACTCATCTCAATCCCATGTATCATCCTCAATCCCGTATATGAACATATAGTCCCATACCCATGTGTAGATATACACACCTCTATATGCGCATAGATAAATGAAAGAATGCATGCAAGTATATGTGTACGTATATGTGTGGGTGCAACCACTACTCTAGGGTTTCGCACTATACTAAACCAATACATCCTTATCACCAATAATACCATTATTTCCATCAATAATCCTAAACAAAACATAATAAATATATGTGTGTATACGTATTCGTATACATCACCACGGACTGCGGAGGTGCTATACGCCATCCACCCGACTTCTCCCCGTAGATATAATCTACTCACCTTGCTTCTCGTGTGCCGATGCCGATGTCGCTATCTTCATCTTCTTCGCCTCAACATCACGTAGGGTACCTACAAGTATATCACAACGCTAAAGCACATGAAAATCACATCGGAAACAAAAATAGCACACGCTACTCGCATAGGTAAAAACCTATCTACTCGCTGTTAGTTATATGTATGCCCTAGAGGCCATTACTGTACATAGGATGTATATTGTAGTGGATGCTGGGACATATATAGGGAGGACTTTCTTGCTCGACATGATAGTATGCTATCTGGTTGCTCTTTGCCTTAACGTGTGTACTGATTGTCTCTCTGTTACATGTTGGTAAAGCCCTTAGGATCTGTACTTGACTACCTGGACTATGATGCGGATCATACTAGTGGGGATATGGTAGTCCATAAGTACATCCTTCAAAGTCCCTAGTCGTGGGTGTATCGAGACGGGGCATCGATATACCAGAGTAGACTAGCGTATACCTTCTCGACCCATACAGATGGGCGATGGATGATCCCATATCCATTGGTGTTTGACATCAGAGATGATATACGGGTGCTCAGTAGAGACTGGGTACACTGGACGGACTCGCCGAGAACTCCCAGATGGTATTATACCTCACGTCAGATGGCAGTTCTCTGGTGACACTGGTACAGAGTAGTCTGTTGACCCGAGATCGTCATAGAGTCTTGTGTGGTTCCCACTGTGCTTTGATTTCCATCTTACCACGTCCAAGAGGGCGTGCAAAACGGTGGTTTTTGGGTACAGTCCCGAGTCACATGGAGGCAATGAGCGATAGGAGGGGATTCGTCTCTCCCGGTATAGGGAGTTGATGTTGCGCTGTGTTCGATTGGCTATAACAGGAAATCCCTGGCCAGGGTTGCTGAGATTTTCTGGTAAGTGTTACCAGTAGTTTCTCGAACAGTTATAGACCTCATATCGACACGACTTATTGAGCTATTGGGGTCTGACGTTTACCACCCCTAGGCGAGATATGCGACATATCAGACGATCAGACCGGACTGTAGGTAGTGTTACTGGTCGGATTCACTGGAGTGTGAGCGGGCTTGCTCGTCGATCTTCAGATCGCTCAATACCCGGGTGGCCGTTACGTTTAGAAGACCGCTTGCGGCTTGTGGATGCTTGATATGATCATCATCTGCTGCCGGCGTATTGACGAGTCTTTAGAGTCCTACACAGAGGTTTCCTGGCTCAAGCGAAACGAAATAGGAGCGCATATGAGATATGTGCGGGACCGAGAATAATGCGTGTATGTGATACCGTATTCTATTCTCGCGATAAATATATCGAATGGTTGTATGCGATATAACCTAGTTATCGATTCAAGCATTGATTCGATAAGCCGATATATTGTATACTAGTCGGTTGTGTTCGACATAACCGGGTCATTGAATCAAGTGTTGATTTAATGATTTAATGCATATTTATATATTTGATATATTACTTTGCATCAACTAGTATCGGTTTACTTAAGATGGATTTTCTCACTCGGATGGGCGCATTGTATATGCGATATACTTTTGTGCACTTGATTGTATCATGTTTGATGATACATGTCATGCTAGGGTTCAAGTGTAAAGATTAAACCTTGGTTAATGAAATGGTTAGGGTTTATTATTTATTATTCATTTATCTTATTTAATTATCTTTTTATTTTTGATAAATGAATAAAAGAAAAGAGAAAAGAATGGTGGCTAATTTTGTTCTTTAGTTGAAGCTTCATGAAGCTTTGTTCAAGTCAACCATTCTTATCTCATCCTTAACCCTAACCATTCCCACTAACCATGATTCATTCTCTACACTTGACTCTAGTTAAAATTATGATAAGAATTCATTTTCTTTTCTTTTACAATTATCTTATCATTCTTCTTCTTCTTCTTCCTTGAACTTGAAGAAGAAAGCTTACCTCATCAATGGTGATTGATGAATTAGAGTGAGAAATCCAATTCTAAAGTTAACCCAACTCCTATTTCTTCATCCTCTACCTCTTGCCAAGTAGTAGAGTGTGTTTACTTCACAAGTTTCTTGACTTGGTGAAGTCGGAGCTTGATTTAGCGATGCCTCGACGTAGATCATCTTCGGCATGGACATCGACGACCTAGCATGCCCATTCTCCGACGAAGCCGATCCTAGAGCCCGGATTTGACTTGGACAGCGGAGAGGACTTCGTTGCGGAGCTATGGAGGTGGAGCACCGGATCTACAAAGGTTGTATTTCCGTTTTCTCATTAGTTAAGTGTTAACTAGTTCTATGTTCGCCTAGACATCTAGCAAACGATCCGTAGTTTAGGGTTTGTAGGCACCATAATTTTTGAAATTGCCATGGTTGATGGCTTGGGAGACCTCACTAGAGTGCCTAGGAACCCTACAGTGGTATCAGAGCCTAGCTAGAGCCTTAGGAGAAGTCCAGACGGAAATTGAAGTCCGAACGAACCCGAAACCCCGAACCAATATTGCTCTCTGTCCATTTTTTAAAAACAGGGATTTTTCAGTATTAAAAATATCCAGAAAAACATGCAGGAAAATCTAAGAGTAACTGTGCAATTCGTAGCCCTAATTTCTTTAAAGCGCCGCGCTTCCGCGGCACGAGCATGGCTCGTGCGGCGGAAACGCGGCCGTTTTGTCGTTTTGTGAGACGAAGTTTACACAGTAACTCCTAGTTTCCAGTGTTGGTCTTCCTGGGTATTTTTAATATTTTTTCAGGAGTTGAATTTTTCTGAGTTGATTTGGGGATTCGGTGTTTCGATCGGGGTATCAAATTTTGTCTATTTGGCTTTCCGGATAAATTTAAGAATATGTTAAAAAGTTCGACCGGATATAAATACCCAACTTTTCCCCTATCGGGAAATTTCCAAGTGTTGGATTTTTCCGTAGTTTAACGACGTTCTAAGTAGTGCAAGTAATACGATGGTCCCTCTAGAAGACAACAAACCTTAACTCGATTATGTGACCGTCTTGAACTGCCCTTTGAACCTTCGGGTTTGGGGCAGTACGGCGTGCCACATGTGAGGCGTTGGCTTGACCCTTCTACGGCTGGACCGTTGGTACTGAGGCACGAACGGAATGTTGTTAGACTTGTTTCATGTGTTGATCAGTTTCGGGAAAACTTGGGTGTTCGATTGTTCGATCGGAAAGTTTAACATTTTCTGTTTATCCGGAATGGGATACAATAATTGGAATTCACAAATAGTTATGTGATAACTGAATGAATGTTATAAACATAGCAGTTTAGTCTCACTTGATCGGTTGCCACGGAATTTTGATGTGATCAAAAGTCCGTCGCAATCACGTAGCGTACGCGGATACTCGCCGGGTAAACTTAATAGACAGCCTCGTTCCATAGCCCCGACCAAGTGACTGTAGGAGAACCCCGTCGCCGAAAGCATCCGTTCGGGTGCTCGCGGTAGCGGTGTTCCGCCTTGGTGCACTTCGTCGACGGTATCAGGGGTGCGGCCGTCTACTGAAGTTTGCGACGAGCATTCGATCAGGATGTCGGGAATCTTGTTGAATTACCCGACTCGATATTGAAAAGTGTTTTCGATAAAGAGACTAAAATGCGGGGTTTATAATTGTTAGGCATGCGATGTCTAAGTATTTCATCTGGTCAGGCATGCGATGTCTGAGGAGGTTGCGGATTCCAACTGTTGTAGTTTTACACTTTCTTTTCTGTGACCGTAAGTGTAATATGTGATATCGCCGGTTTCGTTGCTATATGTCAACGACAATTGGGATACGCATGTTTACTTACGTTGATGACATGTGATGTTATGTGTTGCTGGATATGTTATATTGGATCGTCGTGTTTGAATAGCCGGGGGTTTTTATGTGAGATGAGTGTTTTTCATTTTCATTCATGTAAAAACTTTTATGTAATATTCTTTTATTGGGGCACTTCCAGGTTGCGGAAGTAGTCACCGTTTGTATATTATTTACTTTTCCGCACTAGGATAGACCCAAGGAGGAGGGCACAAGTAACCGGGTTCTGGAGTCCAGTGGGAGATCAACTCGAGGAGTCGAGTCCGGGTCTCCTAACTCTAAAATTGGTAGGGTTGCTTACCGCTCTCGTAGGGGTCTAGGGGTGTGGGTTTGGCTATTCATCACGACCGTGGAATCCGTGTTTTATACTGGCTCGTATTGAAAACACGGACGTCCTAGTATATCCAATATTTCATATGATTCTTCTGCTGCGATATCTGTGATGTGATCATGTGATGTTCTGTGATAGATACAGTATATAGTATATATGATATATTATATAGACGTTACTTATGTTTTACACCCGCGCTAGCCCTGCCCTGCTCTGCCGTTAGTTACCTAACCTAACGGTGCACGAGGGGACATCGAGGCGAATGTGGATGGCATTAGTGTACGTCGTATTTATCTGTGATGTTTAGGTACTTAAATGATGGGACTTCATTAATGTGATTAATGAATTAAAAGAAACCTAAGATGTTGTAGAATCGAATTTCAAAATAAAACAGGTAGCTACAGTTCTTGCTTTGCACAGCGGTATATGAGATATATCCTGCACCTTATTCGATGAGGAAAGGACCGAGATCCCTTCACCGGGAGTGAATCCTTTAGCAATAACTGGCAGATGCTACACACTCGGTTTGTCTTTTGATTGCTTTTAAGTGTTTTTGCTTTGCACAGCGGTATATGAGATATATCCTGCACCTTATTCGATGAGGAAAGGACTGAGATCCCTTCACCGGGAGTGACTCCTTTAGCAATAACTGGCAGATGCTACACACTCGGTTTGTCTTTTGATTGCTTTTAAGTGTTTTTGCTTTGCACAGCGATATATATGATATATCCCGCACCTCATTCGACGAGGAAAGGACCGACGATCCCTTCACCGGGAGTGACTCCTTTAGCAAAACTAGAAAATCCTCAAAAACATTCCATTTCAAAATTCATTCGATCCTACAACGATATCAAGTTCTTTACGCAATAGGTTTTCAGAAAAACCTGTCGTAGCCCTCCGTCATTTCAGATAAGTAGTAGTTAGTATTCGTGCTACGTTTGTTGGCCTGCGTCAAGGCGTAGTGTGCGGTAGCTAACTGGTGCTTATCTGCATAAGCATATGATGTGATTGGATTAGGGTAGTCGTGCGACTTTGTTGGCCTGCGTCAAGAGTCGTGCGGGTGGGTTTAATTCAATCAGGAAATGACGGGTTGAACTTGACTAGCGGACTATGGTTTGTTGGCCTGCGTCAAGGTCATAGGACGCTAGGGGCAAAATATTATCGGGAATTTCAAGTGTTGAAATTTGCAATGAGATTGCATACCTTCTATGAGATAGTTGGATCCCGATACCCGCTGCGAGTAAGAGTTACTCCTGGGAGAGTTTTATACATTACAATTAGCCGATCAAGTAGGTGTCTAGAAAGGTGTTAACGAGGTTACGCCTCTGGGAAAACGAGGTTTACATTAATTAGGTTCGTGCGAAAGCACGGGGGACCTCCCTCAAAGTACCGACACTGGCCTGGCTGAAAGATTGGCGAACTTGTAGTGTGTAATTAATCCCGGCTAGTCTTTCCTTTTAGGGTTTGAAGGAAGATTTGATAAAAAGCAGTGGGAGCCATCCTGATTAGATAAAATAATAACCAATCTATTCTTGAAAGAGCGCACGCTGAGTGTTTTCTTCTCTCTCTCTCCAGGTAGAGACCATATCACGCCTTAATCAAGATAATAATACGGATATTTGACCGAACCCGCTTGTTATACTGAGCTGGGGAACGTTGGTCCCGCTCCAACTTATAATTGTTATAAGACAGAGCAGGAAATTGGGGAATACCAGATCTCCCGTGCCGCCCAAACGAAGAGAGTGCATGCTGATGCATCATCTTCGGGTGTGTTCATAACTAGAACTGTTTCTCAGTATCCTTTACGTCCTGGGTATGTGATACCAGATCAGGATTCCAGATATGTAATCTGTTACATAGGGCTACAGATAGGTAGAGAACTGAGAACGGGTGATAAGTTTCATGAGGCAGAAAAAGGGGCAAGTGTTGCAGCCAAGTCTGTTGGTCACTGTCACCCTGTATACCAATACATTGATTCTGAACGAATGTTATTAGATACCGAACCTGATATACAAAATCATATCTGTCTCTTTATTAGTAAAGAAACGATAAAATTTTGTATTGTTGGATAATGTTTTGAACATTTCCTATATCAAAAGTTGAACGGTTCAGGCACGTTATCTAAAAGCATTGATGTTCTAAATCAAACTACAGTTTTTTAGTATATGGAACACACACAAGAGGAAGAGTTCAGAAATGAACGAATCCTTCTTGAGGTATTGTAGACTAGGTCATATCAATGTGACCCGACTAGCTAGAGTTACATATAGATGCATATTTAAATCAGTTTGAATTTACATCTTGTGAAACTCGCCAGTCATGTCACAAAGATAAGATGACCATAGCTCCGTTTACTGGAAACAGAGAAAGAGTTAGTAAACTCTTGGGATGATACATGTTGATGTATGTAGGTCCCCAGTCTACACATGCCAGGACTGGTTCTTTGTACTTCGTTACATTCTCTGATAATCTCTCAAGATTCAGACATATGTTCCTGTTGAAACACAAGTCCGAACCTTTTGAGATATTCACAGAATATAAGTAAGTAGAGAACCAAAATACGGGTATAAGTATTATGTCCTTTGATGTGATCAAGGAGGAGAATACTTGAGCACGGAATTCCTGGACTATTCTAAAGGAGAATGAGATTCTCTCTCAGTATTACTCCTCCGAATACACCATAGCACGATGGTATATCGGGGTGGAGCAGATGCACCATATATGATGTGGTGTGCTCTATGATGAGTACTGCTGAGTTACCTTTTTCCTTTTGGGAGTTATGCACTTGAGAAGCTGCATACCTATTGAATAGGGTTCGAATCAAATCAGTTACCTACCACTTCATATGTTATATGGAAAGGGAAGAGCCCATGTCTTAAGCTAGTTAAGATTTGGGGTTGTCCGGGCTTTGTCTAAAAGCATAATCCGGACAAGCTCGAGGCAAGGTCAGTTATGTACAACTGGAAAGGTTCCAGCTATACTAACTACAGCTGATGATTTGATTGAACCAAAGGATTCAATAGTAACCAACGAACCTCAGCCTCTCCGCCGATCTAGTAGGGTTCCTCACCCACCTGAGAGATACTTCGGTTTCTCTATGACAGTGGGAGCGAGGATTGCATCATGAGATGATGACCCAACTAGTTTTGAGCTGGCCATCAGGAGTGAGACTCTGTAAGAATGGCTGGATGCTTAGCGATCTGAGATGGAATTCATGTACACCAACAAAGTATGGACTTTAGTTGCTATATCTGAAGGGTTAAATCCCCATCAGGAGCAAGTATATCTTGAGAAGATTACTTGGTGTAGATGGAAAAGTTGAGACTTTCAAAGCTAGACTAGTTAAAGGTTTTCGTCATTGACCAGGCGTGGATAATGATGAAACCTTTTCCAGTACCTATGCTTAAGTCCATCCAGATCCTACTTACCACGGCTGCATACCATGACTACGATCTCTGGTGGTTGGGTGTCTTGACTGCTTTTCTAAATGATGATTTAGAAGAGTGCGTCTATAAGTACACAGCCAGAGGGCCTCGTAGACAGTGGGAGCAGAGGAAACATGTGCAAGATGCTTTATAGGATAAAGCAGGCATCGCGGAGTTGGAACATCTGTTTTGATGAAGCGGTCAAAGAGTTTGACATCATCAAAATGGTAGATGAACCTTGTATATACAAAAAGGTAGTAGGGAGTATGGTGACGATCCTCGTAGAGTACGTGGATGACATACTCTTGATAGGGAAGGAGTTTCCTATGCTACGCTCGGTCAATCTCCGTTTATCACAATGATTCTCCATGTAGGATCATAATGATACCTACTAACTCCTGGATTTTGGATCTATGAGATAGATCTAAATGGATGTTAGGATTCTCACTAGTTGTAGTGAGATGGTATCAATCGAACCTGGGGAGAATCACTGGAAGGGTTCCAGGGTGATAAAGACGACTGAGTGTCAGTCGCAGGCATTGTCTTTACCCTCAGTAAAGGGACGGTATGTTGGAAGAGTTCCAAACTAGATACCGTGACATACTAGACGATAAAGGCTGGATACATCGCTACTTAAGATGCTACCAAAGAGGCTGTTTGGGTGTATATTGGTTCATAAGATGAACTTTGTTCCTCCCATTGTGTGACAATGGAGTTGTGGCTTATGCCAAGGAACGCCGGTTCCATCAGTGATCCAGACATATTCTAAGGCAGTATCACCTGATCATGGAGATGGTTGATCTCCAGGGAGATCAAGGTTAGGAGAGTAGACTCAGAGGACAAACACAGCGGATCCACTCACAAAGGCCTGTTCCCAGAGAGAGACACTTTTATGGGATGGTTGAGTATGAGATACTGCAACCACTGCTACAGATGGCCCTAGTGCAAGTGGGAGATTGTTAGTTATATGTATGCCCTAGAGACCATTACTGTACATAGAATGTATATTGTAGTGGATGCTGGGACATATATAGGGAGGACTTTCTTGCTCGACATGATAGTATGCTATCTGGTTGCTCTTTGCCTTAACGTGTGTACTGATTGTCTCTCTGTTACATGTTGGTAAAGCCCTTAGGATCTGTACTTGACTACCTGGACTATGATGCGGATCATACTAGTGGGGATATGGTAGTCCATAAGTACATCCTTCAAAGTCCCTAGTCGTGGGTGTATCGAGACGGGGCATCGATATACCAGAGTAGACTAGCGTATACCTTCTCGACCCATACAGATGGGCGATGGATGATCCCATATCCATTGGTGTTTGACATCAGAGATGATATACGGGTGCTCAGTAGAGACTGGGTACACTGGACGGACTCGCCGAGAACTCCCAGATGGTATTATACCTCACGTCAGATGGCAGTTCTCTGGTGACACTGGTACAGAGTAGTCTGTTGACCCGAGATCGTCATAGAGTCTTGTGTGGTTCCCACTGTGCTTTGATTTCCATCTTACCACGTCCAAGAGGGCGTGCAAAACGGTGGTTTTTGGGTACAGTCCCGAGTCACATGGAGGCAATGAGCGATAGGAGGGGATTCGTCTCTCCCGGTATAGGGAGTTGATGTTGCGCTGTGTTCGATTGGCTATAACAGGAAATCCCTGGCCAGGGTTGCTGAGATTTTCTGGTAAGTGTTACCAGTAGTTTCTCGAACAGTTATAGACCTCATATCGACACGACTTATTGAGCTATTGGGGTCTGACGTTTACCACCCCTAGGCGAGATATGCGACATATCAGACGATCAGACCGGACTGTAGGTAGTGTTACTGGTCGGATTCACTGGAGTGTGAGCGGGCTTGCTCGTCGATCTTCAGATCGCTCAATACCCGGGTGGCCGTTACGTTTAGCAGACCGCTTGCGGCTTGTGGATGCTTGATATGATCATCATCTGCTGCCGGCGTATTGACGAGTCTTTAGAGTCCTACACAGAGGTTTCCTGGCTCAAGCGAAACGAAATAGGAGCGCATATGAGATATATGCGGGACCGAGAATAATGCGTGTATGTGATACCGTATTCTATTCTCGCGATAAATATATCGAATGGTTGTATGCGATATAACCTAGTTATCGATTCAAGCGTTGATTCGATAAGCCGATATATTGTATACTAGTCGGTTGTGTTCGACATAACCGGGTCATTGAATCAAGTGTTGATTTAATGATTTAATGCATATTTATATATTTGATATATTACTTTGCATCAACTAGTATCGGTTTACTTAAGATGGATTTTCTCACTCGGATGGGCGCATTGTATATGCGATATACTTTTGTGCACTTGATTGTATCATGTTTGATGATACATGTCATGCTAGGGTTCAAGTGTAAAGATTAAACCTTGGTTAATGAAATGGTTAGGGTTTATTATTTATTATTCATTTATCTTATTTAATTATCTTTTTATTTTTGATAAATGAATAAAAGAAAAGAGAAAAGAATGGTGGCTAATTTTGTTCTTTAGTTGAAGCTTCATGAAGCTTTGTTCAAGTCAACCATTCTTATCTCATCCTTAACCCTAACCATTCCCACTAACCATGATTCATTCTCTACACTTGACTCTAGTTAAAATTATGATAAGAATTCATTTTCTTTTCTTTTACAATTATCTTATCATTCTTCTTCTTCTTCTTCCTTGAACTTGAAGAAGAAAGCTTACCTCATCAATGGTGATTGATGAATTAGAGTGAGAAATCCAATTCTAAAGTTAACCCAACTCCTATTTCTTCATCCTCTACCTCTTGCCAAGTAGTAGAGTGTGTTTACTTCACAAGTTTCTTGACTTGGTGAAGTCGGAGCTTGATTTAGCGATGCCTCGACGTAGATCATCTTCGGCATGGACATCGACGACCTAGCATGCCCATTCTCCGACGAAGCCGATCCTAGAGCCCGGATTTGACTTGGACAGCGGAGAGGACTTCGTTGCGGAGCTATGGAGGTGGAGCACCGGATCTACAAAGGTTGTATTTCCGTTTTCTCATTAGTTAAGTGTTAACTAGTTCTATGTTCGCCTAGACATCTAGCAAACGATCCGTAGTTTAGGGTTTGTAGGCACCATAATTTTTGAAATTGCCATGGTTGATGGCTTGGGAGACCTCACTAGAGTGCCTAGGAACCCTACAGTGGTATCAGAGCCTAGCTAGAGCCTTAGGCGAAGTCCAGACGGAAATTGAAGTCCGAACGAACCCGAAACCCCGAACCAATATTGCTCTCTGTCCATTTTTTAAAAACAGGGATTTTTCAGTATTAAAAATATCCAGAAAAACATGCAGGAAAATCTAAGAGTAACTGTGCAATTCGTAGCCCTAATTCCTTTAAAGCCCCGCGCTTCCGCGGCACGAGCATGGCTCGTGCGGCGGAAACGCGGCCGTTTTGTCGTTTTGTGAGACGAAGTTTACACAGTAACTCCTAGTTTCCAGTGTTGGTCTTCCTGGGTATTTTTAATATTTTTTCAGGAGTTGAATTTTTCTGAGTTGATTTGGGGATTCGGTGTTTCGATCGGGGTATCAAATTTTGTCTATTTGGCTTTCCGGATAAATTTAAGAATATGTTAAAAAGTTCAACCGGATATAAATACCCAACTTTTCCCCTATCGGGAAATTTCCAAGTGTTGGATTTTTCCGTAGTTTAACGACGTTCTAAGTAGTGCAAGTAATACGATGGTCCCTCTAGAAGACAACAAACCTTAACTCGATTATGTGACCGTCTTGAACTGCCCTTTGAACCTTCGGGTTTGGGGCAGTACGGCGTGCCACATGTGAGGCGTTGGCTTGACCCTTCTACGGCTGGACCGTTGGTACTGAGGCACGAACGGAATGTTGTTAGACTTGTTTCATGTGTTGATCAGTTTCGGGAAAACTTGGGTGTTCGATTGTTCGATCGGAAAGTTTAACATTTTCTGTTTATCCGGAATGGGATACAATAATTGGAATTCACAAATAGTTATGTGATAACTGAATGAATGTTATAAACATAGCAGTTTAGTCTCACTTGATCGGTTGCCACGGAATTTTGATGTGATCAAAAGTCCGTCGCAATCACGTAGCGTACGCGGATACTCGCCGGGTAAACATAATAGACAGCCTCGCTCCATAGCCCCGACCAAGTGACTGTAGGAGAACCCCGTCGCCGAAAGCATCCGTTCGGGTGCTCGCGGTAGCGGTGTTCCGCCTTGGTGCACTTCGTCGACGGTATCAGGGGTGCGGCCGTCTACTGAAGTTTGCGACGAGCATTCGATCAGGATGTCGGGAATCTTGTTGAATTACCCGACTCGATATTGAAAAGTGTTTTCGATAAAGAGACTAAAATGCGGGGTTTATAATTGTTAGGCATGCGATGTCTAAGTATTTCATTTGGTCAGGCATGCGATGTCTGAGGAGGTTGCGGATTCCAACTGTTGTAGTTTTACACTTTCTTTTCTGTGACCGTAAGTGTAATATGTGATATCGCCGGTTTCGTTGCTATATGTCAACGACAATTGGGATACGCATGTTTACTTACGTTGATGACATGTGATGTTATGTGTTGCTGGATATGTTATATTGGATCGTCGTGTTTGAATAGCCGGGGGTTTTTATGTGAGATGAGTGTTTTTCATTTTCATTCATGTAAAAACTTTTATGTAATATTCTTTTATTGGGGCACTTCCAGGTTGCGGAAGTAGTCACCGTTTGTATATTATTTACTTTTCCGCACTAGGATAGACCCAAGGAGGAGGGCACAAGTAACCGGGTTCTGGAGTCCAGTGGGAGATCAACTCGAGGAGTCGAGTCCGGGTCTCCTAACTCTAGAATTGGTAGGGTTGCTTGCCGCTCTCGTAGGGGTCTAGGGGTGTGGGTTTGGCTATTCATCACGACCGTGGAATCCGTGTTTTATACTGGCTCGTATTGAAAACACGGACGTCCTAGTATATCCAATATTTCATATGATTCTTCTGCTGCGATATCTGTGATGTGATCATGTGATGTTCTGTGATAGATACAGTATATAGTATATATGATATATTATATAGATGTTACTTATGTTTTACACCCGCGCTAGCCCTGCCCTGCTCTGCCGTTAGTTACCTAACCTAACGGTGCACGAGGGGACATCGAGGCGAATGTGGATGGCATAAGTGTACGTCGTATTTATCTGTGATGTTTAGGTACTTAAATGATGGGACTTCATTAATGTGATTAATGAATTAAAAGAAACCTAAGATGTTGTAGAATCGAATTTCAAAATAAAACAGGTAGCTACAGTTCTTGCTTTGCACAGCGGTATATGAGATATATCCTGCACCTTATTCGATGAGGAAAGGACCGAGATCCCTTCACCGGGAGTGAATCCTTTAGCAATAACTGGCAGATGCTACACACTCGGTTTGTCTTTTGATTGCTTTTAAGTGTTTTTGCTTTGCACAGCGGTATATGAGATATATCCTGCACCTTATTCGATGAGGAAAGGACTGAGATCCCTTCACCGGGAGTGACTCCTTTAGCAATAACTGGCAGATGCTACACACTCGGTTTGTCTTTTGATTGCTTTTAAGTGTTTTTGCTTTGCACAGCGATATATATGATATATCCCGCACCTCATTCGACGAGGAAAGGACCGACGATCCCTTCACCGGGAGTGACTCCTTTAGCAAAACTAGAAAATCCTCAAAAACATTCCATTTCAAAATTCATTCGATCCTACAACGATATCAAGTTCTTTACGCAATAGGTTTTCAGAAAAACCTGTCGTAGCCCTCCGTCATTTCAGATAAGTAGTAGTTAGTATTCGTGCTACGTTTGTTGGCCTGCGTCAAGGCGTAGTGTGCGGTAGCTAACTGGTGCTTATCTGCATAAGCATATGATGTGATTGGATTAGGGTAGTCGTGCGACTTTGTTGGCCTGCGTCAAGAGTCGTGCGGGTGGGTTTAATTCAATCAGGAAATGACGGGTTGAACTTGACTAGCGGACTATGGTTTGTTGGCCTGCGTCAAGGTCATAGGACGCTAGGGGCAAAATATTATCGGGAATTTCAAGTGTTGAAATTTGCAATGAGATTGCATACCTTCTATGAGATAGTTGGATCCCGATACCCGCTGCGAGTAAGAGTTACTCCTGGGAGAGTTTTATACATTACAATTAGCCGATCAAGTAGGTGTCTAGAAAGGTGTTAACGAGGTTACGCCTCTGGGAAAACGAGGTTTACATTAATTAGGTTCGTGCGAAAGCACGGGGGACCTCCCTCAAAGTACCGACACTGGCCTGGCTGAAAGATTGGCAAACTTGTAGTGTGTAATTAATCCCGGCTAGTCTTTCCTTTTAGGGTTTGAAGGAAGATTTGATAAAAAGCAGTGGGAGCCATCCTGATTAGATAAAATAATAACCAATCTATTCTTGAAAGAGCGCACGCTGAGTGTTTTCTTCTCTCTCTCTCCAGGTAGCGACCATATCACGCCTTAATCAAGATAATAATACGGATATTTGACCGAACCCGCTTGTTATACTGAGCTGGGGAACGTTGGTCCCGCTCCAACTTATAATTGTTATAAGACAGAGCAGGAAATTGGGGAATACCAGATTTCCCGTGCCGCCCAAACGAAGAGAGTGCATGCTGATGCATCATCTTCGGGTGTGTTCATAACTAGAACTGTTTCTCAGTATCCTTTACGTCCTGGGTATGTGATACCAGATCAGGATTCCAGATATGTAATCTGTTACATAGGGCTACAGATAGGTAGAGAACTGAGAACGGGTGATAAGTTTCATGAGGCAGAAAAAGGGGCAAGTGTTGCAGCCAAGTCTGTTGGTCACTGTCACCCTGTATACCAATACATTGATTCTGAACGAATGTTATTAGATACCGAACCTGATATACAAAATCATATCTGTCTCTTTATTAGTAAAGAAACGATAAAATTTTGTATTGTTGGATAATGTTTTGAACATTTCCTATATCAAAAGTTGATCGGTTCAGGCACGTTATCTAAAAGCATTGATGTTCTAAATCAAACTACAGTTTTTTAGTATATGGAACACACACAAGAGGAAGAGTTCAGAAATGAACGAATCCTTCTTGAGGCATTGTAGACTAGGTCATATCAATGTGACCCGACTAGCTAGAGTTACATATAGATGCATATTTAAATCAGTTTGAATTTACATCTTGTGAAACTCGCCAGTCATGTCACAAAGATAAGATGACCATAGCTCCGTTTACTGGAAACAGAGAAAGAGTTAGTAAACTCTTGGGATGATACATGTTGATGTATGTAGGTCCCCAGTCTACACATGCCAGGACTGGTTCTTTGTACTTCGTTACATTCTCTGATAATCTCTCAAGATTCAGACATATGTTCCTGTTGAAACACAAGTCCGAACCTTTTGAGATATTCACAGAATATAAGTAAGTAGAGAACCAAAATACGGGTATAAGTATTATGTCCTTTGATGTGATCAAGGAGGAGAATACTTGAGCACGGAATTCCTGGACTATTCTAAAGGAGAATGAGATTCTCTCTCAGCATTACTCCTCCGAATACACCATAGCACGATGGTATATCGGGGTGGAGCAGATGCACCATATATGATGTGGTGTGCTCTATGATGAGTACTGCTGAGTTACCTTTTTCCTTTTGGGAGTTATGCACTTGAGAAGCTGCATACCTATTGAATAGGGTTCGAATCAAATCAGTTACCTACCACTTCATATGTGATATGGAAAGGGAAGAGCCCATGTCTTAAGCTAGTTAAGATTTGGGGTTGTCCGGGCTTTGTCTAAAAGCATAATCCGGACAAGCTCGAGGCAAGGTCAGTTATGTACAACTGGAAAGGTTCCAGCTATACTAACTACAGCTGATGATTTGATTGAACCAAAGGATTCAATAGTAACCAACGAACCTCAGCCTCTCCGCCGATCTAGTAGGGTTCCTCACCCACCTGAGAGATACTTCGGTTTCTCTATGACAGTGGGAGCGAGGATTGCATCATGAGATGATGACCCAACTAGTTTCGAGCTGGCCATCAGGAGTGAGACTCTGTAAGAATGGCTGGATGCTTAGCGATCTGAGATGGAATTCATGTACACCAACAAAGTATGGACTTTAGTTGCTATATCTGAAGGGTTAAATCCCCATCAGGAGCAAGTATATCTTGAGAAGATTACTTGGTGTAGATGGAAAAGTTGAGACTTTCAAAGCTAGACTAGTTAAAGGTTTTCGTCATTGACCAGGCGTGGATAATGATGAAACCTTTTCCAGTACCTATGCTTAAGTCCATCCAGATCCTACTTACCACGGCTGCATACCATGACTACGATCTCTGGTGGTTGGGTGTCTTGACTGCTTTTCTAAATGATGATTTAGAAGAGTGCGTCTATAAGTACACAGCCAGAGGGCCTCGTAGACAGTGGGAGCAG
The DNA here is from genome assembly GCA_030015575.1 of Agapanthus africanus. NCBI lineage: Eukaryota > Viridiplantae > Streptophyta > Magnoliopsida > Asparagales > Amaryllidaceae > Agapanthus > Agapanthus africanus. Next base: position 449,185,551 of record CM057341.1, on the reverse strand, counting down.
CGGAAATGTGTGCAAGATGCTTTATAGGATAAAGCAGGCATCGTGGAGTTGGAACATCTGTTTTGATGAAGCGGTCAAAGAGTTTGACATCATCAAAATGGTAGATGAACCTTGTATATACAAAAAGGTAGTAGGGAGTATGGTGACGATCCTCGTAGAGTACGTGGATGACATACTCTTGATAGGGAAGGAGTTTCCTATGCTACGCTCGGTCAATCTCCGTTTATCACAATGATTCTCCATATAGGATCATAATGATACCTACTAACTCCTGGATTTTGGATCTATGAGATAGATCTAAATGGATGTTAGGATTCTCACTAGTTGTAGTGAGATGGTATCAATCGAACCTAGGGAGAATCACTGGAAGGGTTCCAGGGTGATAAAGACGACTGAGTGTCAGTCGCAGGCATTGTCTTTACCCTCAGTAAAGGGACGGTATGTTGGAAGAGTTCCAAGCTAGATACCGTGACATACTAGACGATAAAGGCTGGATACATCGCTACTTAAGATGCTACCAAAGAGGCTGTTTGGGTGTATATTGGTTCATAAGATGAACTTTGTTCCTCCCATTGTGTGAAAATGGAGTTGTGGCTTATGCCAAGGAACGCCGGTTCCATCAGTGATCCAGACATATTCTAAGGCAGTATCACCTGATCATGGAGATGGTTGATCTCCAGGGAGATCAAGGTTAGGAGAGTAGACTCAGAGGACAAACACAGCGGATCCACTCACAAAGGCCTGTTCCCAGAGAGAGACACTTTTATGGGATGGTTGAGTATGAGATACTGCAACCACTGCTACAGATGGCCCTAGTGCAAGTGGGAGATTGTTAGTTATATGTATGCCCTAGAGACCATTACTGTACATAGAATGTATATTGTAGTGGATGCTGGGACATATATAGGGAGGACTTTCTTGCTCGACATGATAGTATGCTATCTGGTTGCTCTTTGCCTTAACGTGTGTACTGATTGTCTCTCTGTTACATGTTGGTAAAGCCCTTAGGATCTGTACTTGACTACCTGGACTATGATGCGGATCATACTAGTGGGGATATGGTAGTCCATAAGTACATCCTTCAAAGTCCCTAGTCGTGGGTGTATCGAGACGGGGCATCGATATACCAGAGTAGACTAGCGTATACCTTCTCGACCCATACAGATGGGCGATGGATGATCCCATATCCATTGGTGTTTGACATCAGAGATGATATACGGGTGCCCAGTAGAGACTGGGTACACTGGACGGACTCGCCGAGAACTCCCAGATGGTATTATACCTCACGTCAGATGGCAGTTCTCTGGTGACACTGGTACAGAGTAGTCTGTTGACCCGAGATCGTCATAGAGTCTTGTGTGGTTCCCACTGTGCTTTGATTTCCATCTTACCACGTCCAAGAGGGCGTGCAAAACGGTGGTTTTTGGGTACAGTCCCGAGTCACATGGAGGCAATGAGCGATAGGAGGGGATTCGTCTCTCCCGGTATAGGGAGTTGATGTTGCGATGTGTTCGATTGGCTATAACAGGAAATCCCTGGCCAGGGTTGCTGAGATTTTCTGGTAAGTGTTACCAGTAGTTTCTCGAACAGTTATAGACCTCATATCGACACGACTTATTGAGCTATTGGGGTCTGACGTTTACCACCCCTAGGCGAGATATGCGACATATCAGACGATCAGACCGGACTGTACGGTAGTGTTACTGGTCGGATTCACTGGAGTGTGAGCGGGCTTGCTCGTCGATCTTCAGATCGCTCAATACCCGGGTGGCCGTTACGTTTAGCAGACCGCTTGCGGCTTGTGGATGCTTGATATGATCATCATCTGCTGCCGGCGTATTGACGAGTCTTTAGAGTCCTACACAGAGGTTTCCTGGCTCAAGCGAAACGAAATAGGAGCGCATATGAGATATGTGCGGGACCGAGAATAATGCGTGTATGTGATACCGTATTCTATTCTCGCGATAAATATATCGAATGGTTGTATGCGATATAACCTAGTTATCGATTCAAGCGTTGATTCGATAAGCCGATATATTGTATACTAGTCGGTTGTGTTCGACATAACCGGGTCATTGAATCAAGTGTTGATTTAATGATTTAATGCATATTTATATATTTGATATATTACTTTGCATCAACTAGTATCGGTTTACTTAAGATGGATTTTCTCACTCGGATGGGCGCATTGTATATGCGATATACTTTTGTGCACTTGATTGTATCATGTTTGATGATACATGTCATGCTAGGGTTCAAGTGTAAAGATTAAACCTTGGGTAATGAAATGGTTAGGGTTTATTATTTATTATTCATTTATCTTATTTAATTATCTTTTTATTTTTGATAAATGAATAAAAGAAAAGAGAAAAGAATGGTGGCTAATTTTGTTCTTTAGTTGAAGCTTCATGAAGCTTTGTTCAAGTCAACCATTCTTATCTCATCCTTAACCCTAATCATTCCCACTAACCATGATTCATTCTCTACACTTGACTCTAGTTAAAATTATGATAAGAATTCATTTTCTTTTCTTTTACAATTATCTTATCATTCTTCTTCTTCTTCTTCCTTGAACTTGAAGAAGAAAGCTTACCTCATCAATGGTGATTGATGAATTAGAGTGAGAAATCCAATTCTAAAGTTAACCCAACTCCTATTTCTTCATCCTCTACCTCTTGCCAAGTAGTAGAGTGTGTTTACTTCACAAGTTTCTTGACTTGGTGAAGTCGGAGCTTGATTTAGCGATGCCTCGACGTAGATCATCTTCGGCATGGACATCGACGACCTAGCATGCCCATTCTCCGACGAAGCCGATCCTAGAGCCCGGATTTGACTTGGACAGCGGAGAGGACTTCGTTGCGGAGCTATGGAGGTGGAGCACCGGATCTACAAAGGTTGTATTTCCGTTTTCTCATTAGTTAAGTGTTAACTAGTTCTATGTTCGCCTAGACATCTAGCAAACGATCCGTAGTTTAGGGTTTGTAGGCACCATAATTTTTGAAATTGCCATGGTTGATGGCTTGGGAGACCTCACTAGAGTGCCTAGGAACCCTACACTCGCATGTAAACACGATCAATATCCACTTGTCGTTGACGTCCAAACGCCACCCGACACGAATGAATCACCAAATACCAAAATCCATGCTAAAACAAGTCGTAAATCATACGGCAACTCAAGCAAATCAACCCAGATTTTACCCTAACCGGAATCAGTCAAAACTAGACATACCCAGGGTCAAGACTAGAGGAAATAGGGCTATGCACAAAAATCGAGACAGCTCCCTCCTGCTCTGGCCGTAATTTGCGGCCAGAAGGAATAAATTGGCAGCCGTACTTTTGAGTTGGGGGCTAGGGTTTGGTGTGGTGGTTCCATGGTGCCTGCACATCTCACTGTCAACTCAGTTTTATTTTTGGGGTCTCGGGGTGATAGCAGATTCTTAAATACGATCACAGATTCACAGTTTTACTCCGACATCGTCTCATAAATCCGTATTCTGGTTTCAAGTACAGGTTTGGGTCCAAATTAGTATCACACAAGGGGTTCTAAGGTCACCACAATCCTCAATTTCATCCTTAATTTCAGATCTCACATAAACCCTAACTTGAAGTTTCACAAATCCACCAATCGACACCATATCGACACAAAACTAGTATTGATGCACAAGAAATGAGATACCACTCTAATAGGTGCAGAAATTACCTCTTTTGGCAACTCAAGAAAATTCTTGAGTTGCTCAAAGTCCTCCAAATCCAATCTTGCTAGGTTCAATGTGTAGCTAGTGAGCTTGGGAGAAAGTTTTGTGAAGTGGGAATGGGGTTTTGGGGTTTATTTCATTGTGGATCTAGGGTTTTTGTGAAGAGGGAGAGAGAGGGATGGCAGCAGCTGCAGCAACAAGGGGAGGGAGAGGAGAGAGAATGAGAAGGGGAAAATGATGGGGAATGGTTCATAAAGTGAGGGTTGACTTGGTCTCTCTCTCTCTCTCATCATGCTACTTTATCCTTTTCTTTTCTTTTCCACTCCAATAGGGAACCCAAAAGAACAACCATGGCAATAGAAAGGTAACACAAGTGTAACAAGTGTGGAAAAAGATATGTGCACATTTTTGCACAAAAAAGCTAAAAATCCAATTAGCGATTTTTAATCGCGATTAGCACCAAATTATCATATAACTAATCTTAAAACTTTAAAATGGCATAATTCCATAAAATACCCTATTTTAGAATTTTCCATGATTTTTCCCCATTTATTTGTATTTAATTATACCCGAATATTAAAATATTCATTAAAATAATATTAAATTATAAAAATTCCCGAAAATAATATTTTATTATTTTGGAAACGTTACAATCTACCCCCCTTAAAGAAATTCGGTCCCCGAATTTAAATTTAAAACCTCCAAATACTAAAACATTTCGATACAAATTCCAAGTCGTCGGGGCTCCGAAATCAGCAATACATAAAACGTATCCTAGCGCAATGCATGCGCATGAGTACTGAGCAGATAACTCAAAAGCAACACTCCATCAAGCATCCCGCAATCATCGGAGTCATGGTAAAGATACAAATGTCAAATCCAATACAAAACCAATATAATATAGATCAGAACTATACATGTAGACATCCAATCTATACATGTAAATAGCTGATGTAAATGCATGCCAAATCTTTTTAAGTCGCTGTGCGATGCGCGTAACACTGCATAGTGGCGGACGTTTTTCATAAGAAAATAACTATATACGTATATATATATATATATATATATATATATATATATATATATATATATATATATATCCTTTGTTTAATAGGTACGTTCCGCCGTTTTGAAAATAATTTAGAAGGGTTTCCTTGTTTTTAAACGTTTCGTGTCATATCGGACACGTAGGTGTATATATATATCAAGACCATAGCTCGCTCCTAGAAATCCCTTCGAACTATCATTGCATGCAAAATATATCCAGGTATTGTCCTCTGACTAGTCCTGCTCAGTATGAAAACAAATATCCAATATCATAAAAATGTACTGCTCCAAAAGGAATAAATCCCAAAAATGCACATAACACCACCCTGTGCTTCTGGTGCGTACGAAAATCAAAATCCATATATGTGCCATACAGGTGCACAAAACAACATCTAGGTGCAACGGGTGTGCATGAAGCATCTGTCATAGGCAACGTGTGTGCCTGACAGCCACAATCCGGTGCATCTGACATGCACGAAGAATCTCGATTTAGTGCATCGGGTGTGCACCAAAATCGTATCTCAAAACATGCGCCCAACATGCGCGAAAATCCAAATCGGTGCATCCATCGTGCACGAATGAAAATCTAAACCCTGCGCACTCAACATGCACGGAATCACGAAATCCAATAGCAAACGTCGAAGATGCGTAAGTCCAATCAAAAGCACGGAGTGCAAGAATCAACATCAATATCAGAATCAAAATCGACATACCGAAACACATCAAATCAAAGTCAGGTGCAACCGTAATGCACAAAATATAAATCCGGTGCAATAAAGGCATGATATATAAATCCGATGCGATAAACGCAAGAAACATAAAACTGGTGCGACAAACGCACGAAGTATAGAACTTGTTCATCCCATGCACAAATACCAGCAATAACTCAAATGCGTAAGCAGCAACACTAAGTGTATCCAGATATAAAGAAAATCATAAACGTGTGCAACTGCGTGCACAAAACACATATCAATGCACTACAAGCACATATAAGCTATACCGAGTGCAAAATCGAAACACTAAAAGTACATGAAACTAGGCTGGAAGCGTAAATCAAATCACTGGCATAAAATAGGCATGAAATCACAATCAACACCTCAAGAGTAATAACTATGTGCAAGGTATAAATACCCAGTAAGTGCAACCATGGTGCACAAAATCAAATGTCATGGAACTCAGTCATCATGACTAAATCATGTGAATAGATCGCCCAAAATACCGAAATCCAAGATGACGGATACGTGATAATCAAATCACAAAATCACAAATCATAAATACCGTCGTCGGTATATCCTTCTTCAGGGTCGAGAAGGTACCGGTACATCCGATGCTAGCGGCGCAAGATATCAACTTGCCTCTTGCTCGCGGCTGGCGTCCTCTGCCTCTGGTTCCTTATCTTTCCTGTAGATTACCAATCTCGCAATCCATCGGCTCATCGTCCCGGTCAGGTGTGCTGACAGGAACGATTCCGTTCTGGCACTTTTCCGGTCATCTCTCGGTCGATTCTCACGACTGCTCGTAAAGCAGCACATCTCTGGCGTCGACCTCGGGTCCCCTGAATGCACATCACACATCTGCTCCTGGTGCAAATCTTATTGCAGCAGTGTACTGGAAGGAATCCTGCTTAAGGTCTCTTCTGATCTCGCCTAAGCCAAACTGTACGGAGGCTGGTACTCTGGCATAATCTTTCCTTGCTTTCTGGACATCTGCGCCCTTAGTACGATGTCTCCTCGGAAGCTGGTCGCATCCCTGCGCCTCTGTATGCATATCCGACCTTTAATCTTAACGGGGTGTAGTACCAGCTCGTCTGCAACTCGCACGAACTTCTTGTCCTGCTTGTCTGTATCATCGACCATTTGACGTCGCGTCTTTATCTGCGCACTGCAATGTCCTCGGCTACGGTCCCTCCGAAGTCTCTAACACGGACTAGAAATCACGAACTCGGTATCTTCGTCACTCAGTAGGAGATATCTAGCCGATCACGTCCTGAACGTGCATATCGCATCTCTAACGTCGGCGGAGTGGAACGTTATCTCGTCGAAATCTCATGCGAACTCTTTACTCCACTCTGCTTCAATATCGACTGATTCGGACTCATCTCATCGTGGCTACACAGACTGCGCTCCAACGGCTACGCTCGTATCTGGAGTCTCCCAAGCCATGTCCCATCACATGATATCCGAATGATGTCGAATCGTCCGATCGACTCGTCAGAACCTCATAATCCCCCAAGAGCTCAACATCTCGGATACAGTTTAATAGTATCGAGTACATACCACAGCATCGGTGGTCCAGCTGTAGAAGGGCAAACCCAAGCCTCACTAATGGCGCCGCGGAACTGCCGCAAACCCTAAGGTTCAAAGGCTTTCACATGGTCATTATGTCGAGTTAGGGTTTCATTCTTCTAGAGGGTCCATAGAATCGCTTGCATGTCTTTCCGAATACTTTAAACTTGGAAAATGGGTTCCTGACATTCGATCGTCTCAATCGACTCTCAACGAATCTGCGTGAAGTCGCCTCTAGCTGGAATCAATCTATCTGATGACCTTGCATCGGGGTAAGCGAACGAACCATATGTCCTAGTCAATAATCCTCGGTGACTAGTGACTCACCATCATATCTCTAAGTATATGCTCATGCTGCAATAGCTCCAATCATCTGGGCGATATCTCATCTTCCGCAGCAACAACTGGCTTCTTCGTCCGTGTGCTGGACAACGCATCAATCGTCCTGGATAAGCGATAATATCAACGGTCATCACATCCTGGCTGGCCTCTATCAGTGGCTTAATCCCCTGGGGCCGATCAGCACATCCGGAAATCTCATAAAAGCGATCAATCCAACGCACATGTCGCGAAAACACAATAAGACGACTCCTCAATATGGAATCGTATGCCTCTGGAATCATGCCATGGTCAGTCCTCGTCCACGACGAGCTCATGCTGACGCAACTCGAGCCGTGGCACACTCTGCCCGTGCAATCGTGGCGGCAAAACCATAACCAGTATCGATGAGGATAGATCATAGGAAGGAATATAATACGGTACAAGGAAATGTACAACCTAGGGTTTCTTAAGCGGAGTGGCGTGTCGTAAGTATGCCGCGGAACATACCCACGGTACGTCACTCTACTTCAGTCACCTATTCCATCAACCAAGGGTCATCCTACGCGACGAAAGTTCGGGTCTATTACCCCCTCGACAAAGTCTAAGTTCCGTAAGGTCAAGCCTAAGTTCCGTATATATATAACGCCCTAGGCTCCACATAGTCAAACTTACACTCGAACCAAGGTCAACCTACCGCTCTGATACCAACTTTGTCATGATCCGAAAGAGCACGTGACTGGCCCTTGAATCATATGAAGTCTATAGGACCACATCTGTTCCAAGTAAGCCAAAAGCCCAGAAATCTAAAACCATTTTAAAGAGTAAATAAGGAAAACTGGTTTTAAGAAGTAAAGAAATCATGTTTCGAAAATCAAAGTTTTAAACAACTAAGCCGAATATGCATTTTTAAAAAAATGTGTAACCTTTCCTGAAAATTTCGGCAGAGTTTCCTTTGTAAAAACTGGCCCCGAACGGGGTACAACAAGAATAATATATATGAAATGATAAAAGGCATCCCCAAGCGGGAGCTAGCTCTTCGTCCATCGACAGTCACAACCACGCAACCAATAATAATATACAAAGCCAAAGGGCGAGGATCAAAACCCAAAAAGAACTCAAAACAGCCAGAAAACCGTAATACTACAAGCGCGACTCTAAGGTCGAAATAATACAACACTGTTTTCTAAGTCTGAAACAATATACAAGTTTTAGTTGATGGAATTTCTAGATACAATGAATAATACATGAGCAATGGCGGTTCTGATACAAAAGAACCCACCTACCCAAGCAAGTCACCCATAAGGAAGCAGTGTGCCAGAAATGCCGCTATGGAATCTGTACGGCAAAACCTGCAAGAACTGTGGCACAACGGGGGTGAGTTGCCAACTCGTGAATAGAAAATATCTACAAGCAGAGATCGAATGCATGACCCAACCTAGGTCAATACGATCAGGTATAAATAAACCTTAATATGAATAAGTCTGAAGCATGCTAAACTGGCAAGGTAAAACTCTATGCATGAGTGTGGTGCCAAGTGCTCGTGCCAGTGCCTCAGGTAATAGCATATCATAAATGTGGGGTATGATCAATGTAATCAAATCTGCATATACGTGGATCCCGTCCACTCGTCACCCAATGACAGTAACCATCATGCATGTAAATATCATAAAGCATGTGCATGGGAATTATATGAGGATATAAACCATCTGTGTCCCTCGCAACACGTCAAAATCATGGAACCGGAGTGCCCAGCATCGACACTCGAAAACATCATGAAAACTGTGCCCAGCATCCGCACGTAAATCCTCATATATCGGGCTCCGTCAGCCCGGATCGGCCCACGGGCTCTATCGACGGTATCGGCCCTCGGCCCCGGCAGTACGCCCATATCCATCTATCGACTCTGGTCAGTATCCTCCAGATAACCGCCAGGTCCAACCAATCACCGGTAGGTACTCGCCACCTTACCAGGCTCATCGTCTACTCCACGAAAAACATTTCTTGCCCCGGGGAACCATACCGGGTCCACCATGTACCTGCAATCGGCCTCATTCGCCTCCTCGATTCGGGTTTCACATGTCGCTCTCAGCACCGAGAAAACACATGGTGGACGCACTGAAATATCATATCAAGGGTAACCGGGTTTTAAAACAATTACATATTCTTCTTTTGAAAGACCCACGGTTCCCGAAAACCAGAAATATCATGGAAACAACATATCTCAATGCGTATAATCGGAAAGCATGATGTATGCGACATGTAAAGAGATGTATGCGACATGTAAAGAAATGTAAGCAATATACACTGAATGCAACAGTAGTACAGTGTAGTGACATGGCAATTATCGATGATGAAGTGTGTGAGCCGGCAAACAAGTGTACGTGGAACATACGCATCATCGATAATGGTGCTGGTGTCCTAGCAGCATGCCTGAAATTTATCAACAATACAAGCGATGCAATGCAATTACCATGAATATGCGGAATCGAATAATCAACGCAACAGTAGGGTACCTGCCTCAATAGATATAACATGCAACCTTGCCTTTTGAAATCAGACGAATCAGGGCTTTTGGTAAAATAAGGGCTACGGTGTTGTAAGAAAAGATGTGTCGTTTGAAAATATCCGTAAAAACCCTTCTGCCTATCTTTAAAATATCCCCGATTCGTTAGTTTTGAAATAGGTATGACTCGGGTCTAGTCTAACGCCTACTATGCGAACTACGAACCCAACAATCAAGTCAATCGGGAGGGGTATGGAAACCACCTAAATCTGAGTCGATATACATATATATATAGTCGGTGATCTCGCCTCAATAGTATCACGTACGATACAGTATATCATATAACATCCTCGAGTCATGAGTGCGGATCTAACATCAATATAAAGCTCGTACGGTAAATCGTCGTACGGTATCACAATAGTTGGGTACGGGTCAATATCACATTCATCTCATCACATATCAGGTATCACTACCATCATATCACATCTCAAATACGAGCTCTGTCATATCGCCGAATCTCACAGCCTCAATCAAACCTCATCGACTCATTTCAATCCCATGTATCATCCTCAATCCCGTATATGAACACATAGTCCCATACCCATGTGTAGATATACACACCTCTATATGCGCACAGATAAATGAAAGAATGCATGCAAGTATATGTGTACGTATATGTGTGGGTGCAACCACTACTCTAGGGTTTCGCACTATACTAAACTAATACATCCTTATCACCAATAATACCATTATTACCATCAATAATCCTAAACAACACATAATAAATATATGTGTGTATACGTATTCGTATACATCACCACGGACTGCGGGGGTGCTATACGCCATCCACCCGACTTCTCGCCGTAGATATAATCTACTCACCTTGCTTCTCGTGTGCCGATGTCGATGTCGCTATCTTCATGTTCTTCGCCTCAACATCACGTAGGGTACCTACAAGTATATCACAACGCTAAAGCACATGAAAATCGCATCGGAAACCAAAATAGCACACGCTACTCGCATAGGTAAAAACCTATCGACTCGCATGTATACACGATCAATATCCACTTGTCGTTGACGTCCAAACGCCACCCGACAGGAATGAATCACCAAATACCAAAATCCATGCTAAAACAAGTCGTAAATCATACGCCAACTCAAGCAAATCAACCCAGATTTTACCCTAACTGGAATCAGTCAAAACTAGACATACCCAGGGTCAAGACTAGAGGAAATAGGGCTATGCACAAAAATCGAGACAGCTCCCTCCTGCTCTGGCCGCAATTTGCAGCCAGAAGGAATAAATTGGCAGCCGTACATTTGAGTTGGGGGCTAGGGTTTGGTGTGGTGGTTCCATGGTGCCTGCACATCTCACTGTCAACTCAGTTTTATTTTTGGGGTCTCGGGATGATAGCAGATTCTTAAATACGATCACAGATTCACAGTTTTACTCCGACATCGTCTCATAAATCCTTATTCTGGTTTCAAGTTCAGGTTTGGGTCCAAATTAGTGTCACACAAGGGGTTCTAAGGTCACCACAATCCTCAATTTCATCTTTAATTTCAGATCTCACATAAACCCTAACTTGAAGTTTCACAAATCCACCAATCGACACCATATCGACACAAAACTAGTATTGATGCACAAGAAATGATATACCACTCTAATAGGTGCAGAAATTACCTCCTTTGGCAACTCAAGAAAATTCTTGAGTTGCTCAAAGTCCTCCAAATCCAATCTTGCTAGGTTCAATGTGTAGCTAGTGAGCTTAGGAGCAAGTTTTGTGAAGTGGGAATGGGGTTTTGGGGTTGATTTCATTGTGGATCTAGGGGTTTTGTGAAGAGGGAGAGAGAGGGATGGCAGCAGCAGCAGCAACAAGGGGAGGGAGAGGAGAGAGAATGAGAAGGGGAAAATGATGGGGAATGGTTCATAAAGTGAGGGTTGACTTGGTCCCTCTCTCTCTCATCATCATGCTACTTTTTCCTTTTCTTTTCTTTTCCACTCCAATAGTGAACCCAAAAGAACAACCATGGCAATAGAAAGGTAACACAAGTGTAACAAGTGTGGAAAATGATATGTGCACATTTTTGCACAAAAAATCTAAAAATCCAATTAGCGATTTTTAATCGCGATTAGCACCAAATTAGCATATAACTAATCTTAAAACTTTAAAATGGCATAATTCCATAAAATACCCTATTTTAGAATTTTCCATTATTTCCCCCCATTTATTTGTATTTAATTATACCCGAATATTAAAATATTCATTAAAATAATATTAAATTATAAAAATTCCCGAAAATAATATTTTATTATTTTGGAAACGTTACAGGTTTGTATATTCTTTTATTGGTTCACGACTGGGTTGCGGTCGATGTCCCCATTGTATATATTTTTCTTTTCTGTACAAGGATTACCCCATGGAGGAGTGCTTGAATAGCCGAGTTCTAGAGGGCAATGAGCCCGCATCTCATTGCGTTGAGACCGGAGGGCCTTACTCTAGAATTGGTGGGCTATTCGCCGCACTCGTAGGGGGTATAGGTTGACCCACGGAGGGGTGCACAAGTTACCGGATTCCGTGAAGTGCTGGGTGGCGCATTCACTTTGTTGATTGGAGTTGCCTCTCTTCCGGGATGGCGGGTAACATGCCGTACTTGTAGGGGTCTAGGTTCTTCATTGCACTGGCTATCCACACGACCGGGGAACGTCTCATCTCATTTACGGCTCAAATGAAATGCGAGACTCCTAGATTATCCGCTGTTCCATATTGTTATTCCCATGCTTGTGATGATTTTTATCTGCCTGTAATGACTATTATCTTCCTGCGATGTTGATATATATATATATATATATATATATATATATATATAGTAGATGCTTCTATATGTTTTGCACCCGCGTTAGTCCTGCCCCCGCTCTGTCATTAGTTAAGTAACCTAACGGTGCATGACGGGGCCCCATGGCGAATGCGGATGTCATATAAAACCGTGTTATTTTGGTTATTTCTTCTGTGGCTTGGATACTTAAAATGATGGGAACGCATTATCTAAATAATGCAAGGAAAATAAACCTAAATGATGTTGTTGGAACCAATTTTAAAACTACTCGGTTTTCTTCAAAACTCATAGTCGTATTCTTTTGCTTTACATAGAGATATTCGGTTAGGAATATCCTGCACCTCATTCTATGAGGGAAGAGCCTTAATCCATTCGCGAGGAGTGCGCACTGAAGAAAAAGTTTATGTTACTAGTTTTAAAATATGGAGCTTAAACCACTCCATATCAAAGGTACTCGAGTTCCTTCAATGATATCAAGTTCATTACGTTAAATGTTTTTTCGCCAAAAACCAGCCATAGCCTTCTGTCATTTCTTACAAGTATCACATAGTATTCATGCTATGTATGTCAACCTACGTTAAGGCATAGTGAATGGTAGCTGGGTAATACTTGTTTGCTGCATGGATATGCGATTATTTAGGACAGTCGTACAGTTATTTTAGCCTACGTCAAGGACTTGTGCAGGTGGGTCTAAATTAATCCAGGATAATGACGGGTTGAACTTGACTAACGACTTTTGATATGTTTGTTCGTTGTATGTATGCCCTAGAGGCCATCGTTGTATATGATTGTATATTATAATGGATGCTTGGACATACATAGAGAGGACATTCTTGCTCGACATGATAGTATGCTATCTGGTTACTTTTTACCTTAACATGTAGAGTTGTATTGTGATACTGTCTAGCTCTCACATGTTGATAAAGCCCTTAGGATTTGTACTTGACTACCAGGACTATGATGGAGATCATACTAGTGGGGCCAAGGTGTAAGTTCACGTTGCCGTCCCCGGTTCTTGCGGGGAGGCGGAAACGATATAAAAATCAAATTTTTTAGCGCAAAGGGCAACATGGACTATCAAAGTCGGGATCTTTACTAAACTAAACTAGCTATCAAGCTAAAGAGAGTTAGCTACTCGGATAAAAGGTTATACCTAACTTGAACACCTTCTTCTTGAAACCTTTATAGGGTTTGATGGTGCTTTCCTCGTCGCCTTCTTCCGTCAAAGTTGGATCCACCTAAGGGTTCAACCTTCGGGCTCTTTCTCGAACTTTGAGTGAACTAGGATCTTCGGCTTGCTAAACCTCTAACCCTAGAGTGAGTAGAGAGTGGCATTAGGGTGTTTTTATCTCAAGGAGATGGATTCTCAACACATGAGAAGGGAGCTCCTTGAACTAGAGGAGGAAGAAGAAGAAGTGAAGAGAGAGAAGTGTTATGATAGAATGAGCTATTCTTTTCATTTTACAACCATAACTAAAATGAAAAGAATTATCAAATTACCAATAATAATAAAAATGAAATAGTTAATGGAAGGTTTGGAATGACCATTATCATTTCATTCATTAAATGGTTTTGCTAGAATCAAAGAGCATCTTTGATATGTAATGATGATGGTCAAACTTTCAACCATGGTCAACAAGTCAACCTTGGTCAACAAGTCAACAAAACCTACCATGACACAATTTCATTTAATTAATATTATTAATCGATATAACATAAATTCATTAGGGTTTTGAAAAAGACGACTGTCAACTGTGCATACGCACCCGTTCCGAAACCCGAATGAATATCCTCTTCCTCCGCCTCAATCAACTGTGCATACACACCCGCATTCTTGTTCCAAGGAACATGAATACTAAGAGATAAAATCAACCCCAAAACATATACCAGTGTCTGGCTCAAACCAGAGCCTGCTAGTAATATCTGTCTGGACTCCAAACGTGCACAAGTGCGCGGATGAGAACGAACCCTGTCGCAAAACCATGCGACCTCTACTCTGTTTTGCCCAGAGACGAATAGCCCTCTGTGTGGGACTCTAAAGACTCGACACTACGCTGGCAGTGGGTTTAACCACAGACCGCAAGCGGCACTAGCTGTGCGTAACGATCCCCAGGTAGATGTCGATAAGAAGACTGATGAGGTGAACCCCATCTGAACTCCCACTGAGTCTGAATGTGACAGTCTCCGTACAGTCCGGTCTGTTCGTCTGATACATCGCATGTCGGGCCTAGGGGGCGGTAAACGTCAGTCCCCTAATAGCGGTACAAGTCTTGTCGGAGTGAAGCCCAAAACACCGTGAGATAAAATTAGAAGCCTACCAGTATATCTCGCTTTCCCTGGCCAGGGACCACTTGTGTAATGGCTCTCCTAGACACAGCGCGATGTCAACCCCCAATTCCGGGAGAGACGAATCCTGTCTAACCGTCACTGCCTCCAAGTGCTTCGAGACTGCACCCAACCACTACCTGTTTGCACGACTCCTTTGAGCCATGGTAGGGTAGTGATCAAAGTGCAGTGGGAACACACTCAAGGCGAAGTGCCAGTGTCAAGTCAGCGGACTAAGCTGTACTCATGTCACCTGGGAACTGATAACTGACGATAGGTATAATACCAACTTGTCAGTTCCCGACGAGTCATGTCCAGTGTACTCGTAACCTAACGAGCACCCGCATACTATCTCAAGTACGACGTACTGACGGCTGTGGGACAGACCGTCTCCCACACTGGGATGAGAAGCGCATGCGCCAGTCTACTCCGGAGTATCGATGCCCTGTCTCGATAGTCCTACGACTAGGGACCTGTATAAGGATGTGCTTATAGATTACCCATCCCCACAAGTGTGACTGCCATCACAACGCTGGTAATCAAGCAAAGATCCTAAGGGCTCCACTAATGCGTATAAGTGATACGATAAAATAAACACATGTACACATTGAAGTAGAAACAAACCAAGTAGCATACTACTATTTTGAGCAAGATTGTATATACAAGGTGAATATCCCAAGCTTCCATTAAGTAATATACAAACCAATATGATACAGTAATGGCTTCTAGGGCATATACACTAACACAAGGTAGTCCATAAGTTCATCCTTTAATTATTCCTAGTCGAGGGTGTATCGAGACGGGGTATCGATATTCCATAGTAGACTAGCGTATACACTTCTTGACCTATATGATAGACGATGGATGATCCCATATCCATTGGTGTTTAACAACAAAGATGGTATATGAGTGCTCAGTAGAGACTGGGTACACTGAACATAACTCGCCGAGAATTCCTAAATGGTATTATACCCGACGTCAGATATCAGTTCTCTGGTGACACTGGTACAGGTTAGTCTGTAGACCCGAGATCATCATAGAGTCTTGTGTGATTTCCACTGTGCTTTGATTTCCACCTTACCACGTTCAAGTGAGCTTGCAAAACGATGGTTTTGGGGTACAGTCCCGAGTAACATGGAGGCAATGAGCGATAGGAGGGGATTCGTCTCTCTCGGTATTAGGGGTTGATGTTGCGTTGTGCTCGATTGGCTATAACAGGAAGTCCCTGGCCAGGGCTGATACGGAGATTTACTGGTAAGTGTTATCAGTAGTTTCTCGACCCGTTATGAGCCTCACATCGTCACGACTTATTAAGTTATTGGGGTCTGACGTTTACCACCCCTAGACTAGATATGCGACATATCAGACGAAGAGACCGGACTGTACGGTAGTGTTGCCGTTGGATTCACAGGAGTATGGACAAGCTTGCTTGTTGATCTTCTAATCGCTCAATACCCGGGCAGCCGTTATGTCCAGCTAGTACCGCTGAATGCTTGTGGGTTACTGATATGATCATCGCCTACTGCCGGCGTATTGACGTGTCATTAAAGTCCTACACAGAGGTTTCCTAGCTCATGCGAAATGAAGTAGGGCAGATATGTGATATGTGTGGGACCGATATTAATACGTGTATGTGATACCGTATTCCATTCTCGCGATACAGGTTATATGAGATATAACTGGATTGTTGAATCGAGTGTTAATTCAATGATATGGTATATGTATATGTGATATGCATATAAATGATATTAGTCGGTTGTATGCGATACAGCCGGATTACTAAATCAAGTGTTGATTTAATAATTTGATGTGTAATTATATATTTGATATATTAATATACATTAACTAATATTAGCTCACTTAAGAAAATGTTTTCTCTTTGTACATTTAATATATATGTGATATATGTTAATGTATTTATTTTTGTGTCATGCTAGATGATACATTGGACATGGGTGTATGAGACTCATACCATACTTATGATAATGTGAGGTTTTAATTATTAAGAGTAAATCAAAATTAGGTGAAAAATTGTCATGGTTGTGAAGCTTGTAGAAGCTTGTAGTAACCATAAACTTAGTCCACTGATTTTGTTTTACTCTAGATATTTATTAACCTAACCAATAACTTTAGCCACGGTTTAGTCTCTACATGAGTTATATGAGATATTTTCTCACCCATGGTTCATGAGTTGAACACTTGTTCATTTTCTTCATCTCTTTGAGATTGCTCTCTAGCTTTGAG
This sequence comes from Agapanthus africanus, assembly GCA_030015575.1. Lineage (NCBI taxonomy): Eukaryota > Viridiplantae > Streptophyta > Magnoliopsida > Asparagales > Amaryllidaceae > Agapanthus > Agapanthus africanus. The sequence continues at coordinate 449,168,293 of CM057341.1, read as the reverse complement.
TGGGAAGAAAAGGAGAGAGAGAAAAATAATTCTAAAGTGAGAAAAATTCCTACTTCACCAATCTACACTAGACTAGCCATTTAGTACAGGTTGTTTTCTTCACTAGTTCATCTATTATTGAAGAGGTAGCTTGAGTTAGAGATTCTTCGACGTAGATCAGCTTCGGCCTCGAAGATTCTTGAGCAAGCTCATTCCTTTCACCTAGTGGAGCTAATGGAAAGTCCGGGACACCACTACTTGGAGCAAAAAGGACAACTATACAGAGCTTTAGAAGTTAATGACCGGTCTACAAAGGTTGTATTCCAAATTCACTTAGTGTAGAATAGTTTACATGTTCGTTTATCCCTAATCCACTAGTTAGATCCTTTGTTATTGGTTGCTTATCTCTCTAAGATTTTTAAAATTGCATACTTGATGCCCTAGAAAACATAGTGAGGTGCTAAGAAACTTATCAGTGGTATCAGAGCAAAACTAGAGAATTAAACAATGTTAGTAGAATTACGAAACCGAAACAATTCCGAAACTTCAAAACAAAATCTAAAGTTTCTGTCGATTTTTAAAAGTTCTTTGAAATTTTTTTAAACAAGTGCAGAATGTTATATGAGATGTAACATGAACACCGGAGGAAAATGAGCCCAAACCACCGGTTTTGTCCTTGCGAAACTTGCATAAAAACTGGCCCCACCGTTTTTTAATGTTGGTTTGGCTTCTTTTTTGTTTGGTGCTCCACTCTCTGTGGTTTGGTGTTTCAGGTATTGTTTGTTTTTACTAAGATTGCATGTGATGTTATCTTTCTGTAAAGGCAATTCGGAGTGTTTCGTATTCATAATTTTAACATCGTTTTGGGTAACATAGACGACGTTAAGAAGTTCGAACGAACATCAAACACCACCTCAAGATATCTCTCTGGAAATGTTTCAAAAGTTGGAATTTTTGGGTTTAAAATTTTTTAGAATATTATGCAGGGTATTGTGTGGACCCCCAAAAAAAATGAACCCCTAACTCGACCTAACGACTGCGGAACCGCGGCCAAAAGGTGCTTCTGGCTGCGGTCCCGCGGTGCCGTTGGTGAGGCTTGGAACGTGCTTTCTTGTGCTGGTCTGTATGTGCTCATGGCACTGTCTGTGAATTTTTGAATCTAACTCAAGTGTTGAGTCCTTTAAGAATTTTGGGTGGTTGATGGATCGATCGAAAAGTTTAACATCGCCTAGTTTTATGAATGTGATACAATATTTGGAATCAACACTAATTAGTTTTGTGAAAATTGATTACTTCCTTGTTTTTAACATTTCGGTCTCGATAGGAATCGGGAAACTTGTTGAATTACCCGATTTCTTTTGAAAATGTGTTTTCATAGATGGGACCCAAATGTATGATTTACAATGTTAAGCATGAAATCCAAAATATGAGATTTTCCGAGTTTATGATGTCTAAGTGATGTGTCGATTCCAAATGTTGTAGTTTGACATTTTTTTTGTGCGACCGTAAGTGTAATATGCGGTGTATCGCCGGTTTCGTTGCCATATATCAACGACAATTGGGATACGCATATTTACTTACGTTGATGACATGCGATGTTATGTGTTGCTGTGATATGTTATATTGGATCATCGTGTTTGAATAGCCGGGTTTTTTTTTCGTGTGATGAGAGTTTTTCATTTTCATTCATGTAAAAACTTGTATGTAATATTCTTTTATTAGGGCACTTCCAGGTTGAGGATGATGTCACCATTGATGTATATTATTTACTTTTCCGCATTAGGATTGACCCAAGGCGGGGAGCACAAGTAACCGGGTTCTTGAGTCCAGTGGGAGACCATCTCGAGGAGTCGAGACCGGGTCTCCTAACTCTAGAATTGGTAGGATTTCTTGCCGCTCTCATAGGGGTCTAGAGATGTGGGTTTGGCTATTCATCACGACTGTGGAATCCATGTTTTTTACTGTCTTAATATAAAAAACGGACCTCCTAGTATATCCAATATTTCATTTGTTGTCTTCTGCTGCAATGTTCTGTGATGTGATCACTTTATATGCATGAGATGACAGCTTTATTATTATATATATGATATATAATAAACGTTGCTTATATTTTGCATCCGCACTAGTCCAGCCTCCGCTCTGCCGTTAGTTATCTAACCTAACGGTGCATGACGGGACCCCGTGGCGAATGCGGATGGCATAAGCATACGGTGTATTTTCGTTTCTTCTGTGATGCTTAGGAACCATAAATGATGGGACTTCATTAATGAGATTAATGAAAAAGAAAGAAACCTAAAGATGTTGTAGAATCAAATTTTCAAAAAGGTAGCTCTAGTCCTTTCTTTGCACAGTGGTATTCCTTAATGAATATCCAGCACCTCATTCGATGAGGAAAGAGCCGAGATCCCTTCACCGGGAATGACCTCTTTAGCAAAAGCTAGCAGATGCTATGCCCACTCGGTTTATTTTGAAAAACAAATGATTTTAAAAGCAGGGCTTAAACCACTCTTTTTCTAAAATCATTCGATTCTACAACGATATCAAGTTCAAAGCGCTAAAGTTTTTTTTATAAACCATCCGCAACCCTCCGTCATTTTAGGAAGTAGAGTACTTAGTATTCGTGCTACTTTTGTTGACCATAGTTAAGGCATAGTGTACGGTAGTTGACCATAGTTAAGGCGTAGTGTACGGTACTTAGTATTCGTCCTACACAGCATATGATGCGATTAATTAGAACATTTGTATGACTTTGTTGACCATAGTTAAGGGTCATATAAGTGGGACTAATTAATCACGAAATGACGGGTAGAACTTGACTAGTGCTTTTGATTTGTTGACCATAGTTAAGGTCATAAGTCACTAGGGGTAAAAACCATATCAGGAATTTCAAGGGTTGAAATTTGCAATGAGATTGCATACCTTCTATGAGATAGTTGGACCCAATACCCACTGCGAGTAAGAGTTACTTCTGAAAGAGTTTTACACATCACAATTAGCCGATCAAGTTGTAGGGTTCCCTAGGGTCTGCGTCGGGTTTCGGGAGGCAACGTCCATGCCGTTACAAAAATTTGGCACGCTAAAGAACCCTAACGCTAGAGTCTAAACTAGAGAATTAGACGAACAAGCATCTAAATATCTTTACATCTAAGTGAACATGGATACAACCTTTGTAGACCGGTCCTTCCCTTCAATAGCTCCATGTAGTAGTCCCTTCGCTCTAATTAGTGATCACCCGGACTCTAATGAGGCTCCACAAGGTGAAATGAACAAGCTTGCTTGAAGTTTTCGAGGCGGAAGATGATCTACGTCGAGGAGATACTAACTCAAGCTACCTCTTCACTAAGTGATGAAATAGTGAAGAAACAACCCAATCTAAATGGCTAGTAGAGAAGAGGTTGATAAAGTATGAATTTTGCTCACTTTAGAAATAATTTTCTCACTATTTTTCTTCACCTCCCAAAAAGCTAGAGAGCTCTTGGATATGAGGAAGAAGATGAGGTGTGAATGGATTAATGAGTGAGAATAGCAACCATGGGTGAGTTAGTATCATATACTAACTCATGTAGAGACTAAACCATGGCTAACAATAATGGTTAGGTTAATAAATATCTTCAAGTAAAAAAAATTAGTAGACTTGGTCAATGGTTCCACAAGCTTCTAAAAGCTTCAACCATGCGACAATTTCCAACTTATTTGAATTACTTTAAATAAACAAAACCTTACATTATTATAAGCTTGGTGTGAGTCTCATACACCCATGTAGCATGTGGCATCAAGCATGACATAAAAGATGCACATTAATATATATCACATATATACTAAATGTACACTAGTGAGAAAAAGAAATCTTAAGTGAGCTAATATTAGATAATATAAGTTAATATATCAAATATATAATTATACATCATATTAATAAATCAACACTTGATTTAATAATCCGGCTATATCACATACAACCGACTAATATCAAATGTATCAACTTGTCGAATCAATACTTGATTCGACAGCCTGGCTATATCACATATAACCAACCGATATCACATATCGCGAGAATAAAATACGGTATCACATACACGTATTAATCTCGATCCCGAACATATCACATATGTGCTCCTACTTCGTTTCGCTTAAGCCAGGAAACCTCTGTGTAGGACTCTAAAGACTCATTAATACGCCAGCAGTAGGTGGTGATCATATCGGTCACCCACAAGCCGTAAGCGGTCTGCTAAACGTAACGGCCACCCGGGTATTGAGCGATTAGAAGATCAACAACCAAGCCTGCACATACTCCTGCGAATCCAATCAGTAACACTACCGTACAGTCCAGTCTCTTCGTTTGATATGTCACATATCACAGCTTGGGGGTGGTAAAACGTCAAACCCTAATAGCCTGATAAGTCATGCCGATGTGAGGCCCATAACGGTTCGAGAAACTACTAATAGCACTTACCAGTAAATCTCAGCAACCCTGGCCAGGGATTTCTAGTTATGGCCAATCAAGCATTGCGCAACTGTAGGGTTCCTAGGCACACACTAGAGGTCTCACAAGGCATCAACCATGCCAATTTCAAAAATTTACGGTGCCGAGAAACCCTAATGCGATCGTTGACTAGAGTTTAGGCGATAACAAATGCGAATAGTTAACAACTTAACTAAGTGAACGGAAATACAACCTTTGTAGATCCGGTCCTCCACCTCCATAGCTCCGTGATGATGTCCCCTCGCTGCGATCATCGGATCCCGGGCTCTAGCGTCGGCTTCATCGGAGAAATGGGCGGGCTAGGTCGTCGACTTCGATGCCGAAGATGATCTACGTCGAGGCAACACAAGATCAAGCTCCAACTTCACCAAGTCATGAAACTTGTGAAGAAAACACCCTATACAACTTGGCAAGTGGTAGAGGATGAAGAAATAGGAAGTGGGTTCACTTTATAATTAGATTTCTCACTCTTTTTCTCATTTCACCATTGAAGCTAGCAAGCTTTTTCTTCTTGAAGAAGAAGAGGAAGAAGAAAAAGAATATGATAAGAATTATCTTGAAAATAGAAAATGAGTGATTCTTATCATATAGCAACCATGGTTAAGTGTAGAGAATAAACTAGGGTTAGGTGAATGGTTAGGTTAGGCATGAAACAAAAATGGTAGACTTTTTCAAAGCTTCATGAAGCTTCAACAAAGAAAAAAAATGAGTAAATGAAAACCCTAACCATTAACCTAATCATGGTTTAAACCAAACAAATACCCAAGTTTGTATGCATCATCAAACATGATACAATCTTGTGCACAAAAATATATCATATACACAATGTGCACATCAAGTGAGAAAATCCATCTTAAGTGAACAAATACTAGTTAATGCAAAGTAATATATCAAATATATAATTATGCATTAAATCATCAAATCAACACTTGCTTTAACGATCCGGTCATATCGCATATGACCGGCTAATATCCGATGTATCGACTTATCGAATCAATCCTCGATTCGATAACTAGGTTATATCGCATACAACCAATCGATACATTCATCGCGAGAATAGAATACGGTATCACATACACGCATTATTCTCGGTCCCGCACATATCTCATATGCGCTCCTATTTCGTTTCGTTTGAGCCAGGAAACCTCTGTGTAGGACTCTAAAGACTCGTCAATACGCCGGCAGCAGGTGATGATCATATCAAACACCCACAAGCCGCAAGCGGTCTGCTAAACGTTACGGCCACCCGGGTATTGAGCGATCAGAAGATCGATGAGCAAGCCCGCTCACACTCCTGTGAATCCAACCAGTAACGCTTACCGTACAGTCCGGTCTCGTCGTCTGATATGTCGCATATCTCGCCTAGGGTTGGTAAACGTCAGACCCCAATAGCTCGATAAGTCATGTCGATATGAGGTCTATAACAGTTCGAGAAACTACTGGTAACACTTACCAGTAAATCTCAGCAACCCTGGCCAGGGATTTCCGGTCATAGCCAATCGAACACAGCGCAACATCAACTCCCTATACCGGGAGAGACGAATCCCCTGCTATCGCTGATTGCCTCCATGTGATTCAGGAATATACCCAAAAACCACCGTTTTGCATGCCCTCTTGGACGTGGTAAGGTGGAAATCAAAGCACAATGGGAATCACACAAGACTCTATGACGATCTCGGGTCAACAGACTACTCTGTACCAGTGTCACCAGAGAACTGCCATCTGACGTAAGGTATAATACCATCTGGGAGTTCTCGGCGAGTCCGTCCAGTGTACCCAGTCTCCACCGAGCACCCGTATATCATCTCTGATGTCAAACACCAATGGATATGGGATCATCCATCGCCCATCTTAATGGGTCGAGAAGGTATACGCTAGTCTACTCTGGTATATCGGTGCCCCGTCTCGATACACCCACGACTAGGGACCTTGAAGGATGTACTTATGGACTACCATGTCCCCACTAGTATGATCCGCATCATAGTCCAGGTAGTCAAATACACATCCTAAGGGCTTTACCAACATGTAACAGAGAGACAATCATTGTACACGTTAAGGTAAAGAGCAACCAGATAGCATACTATCATGTCGAGCAAGAAAGTCCTTCCTATATATGTCCCAGCATCCACTACAATATACATCCTATGTACAGTAATGGCCTCTAGGGCATACATATAACTAACAGCAACATCAACCCCCAATATCGGGAGAGACGAATCCCCTCCTATCGCTCATTGTCTCCATGTGACTCGGGACTGTACCCAAAAACCACCAATTTGCACGATCTCTTGAACGTGGTAAGGTGGAAATCAAAGCACAGTAGGAATCACACAAGACTCTATGATGATCTCGGGTCGACAGATTAACCTGTACCAGTGTCACCAGAGAACTGTTATCTGACGATATGTATAATACCATTTAGGAGTTCTCGGCGAGTCCTTCTAGTGTATCCAGTCTCCACCGAGCACTGTATACCTTCTCTGATGTCAAACACCAATGGATGTGGGATCATCCTGTTAGTGTATATGCCCTAGAGGCCATTACCGTATCATACTAGTATGTATATTACTTAATGGAAGCTTGGGATATTCACCTTGTATTGACAATCTTGCTCAAAATGGTAGTATGCTAATTGGTTTGTTTCTACTTCAATATGTACATGTGTTTATTTTAGTATATCGCCTATACACATTAGTGGAGCCCTTAGGATCTTTGCTTGATTACCAGCGTTGTGATGGCAGTCACACTAGTGGGGCTGGGTAATCTATAAGCACATCCTTATGCAGGTCCCTGGTCGCAGGACTATCGAGACAGGGCATCGATACTCCGGAGTAGACTAGCGCATGCGCTTCTCATCCCAGTGTGGGAGACGGTCTGTCCCACAGCCGTCGGTACGTCGTACTTGAGATAGTATGCGGGTGCTCGTTGGGTTACGAGTACACTGGACAGGACTCGTCGGGAACTGACTAGTTGGTATTATGCCTATCGTCAGTTATCAGTTCCCAGGTGACATGAGTACAGCTTAGTCCGCTGACTTGACACTGTCACTTCGCCTCGAGTGTGTTCCCACTGTACTTTGATTACTACCCTACCACGGCTCAAAGGATTCGTGCAAACAGGTGGTAGTTGGGTGCATTCCCGAAGCACTTGGAGGCAGTGACGGTTAGACAGGATTCGTCTCTCCCGGTATTGGGGGTTGACATCGCGCTGTGTCTAGGAGAGCCATTACACGAGTAGTCCCTGGCCAGGGCAAACGAGATATACTGGTAGGCTTCCAGTGTTATCTCAGGGTGTTTTGGGCTTCACTCCGACACGACTTGTACCGCTATTGGGGGACTGACGTTTACCGCCCCCTAGGCCCGCCATGCGATGTATCAGACGAACAGACCGGTCTGTACGGAGAATGTCACATTCAGGCTCAGTAGGAGTTCAGATGGGTTTCGTCTCGTCAGTCTTCTTGTCGGCATCTACCTGCAGACCGTTACGCACAGCTAGTGCCGCTTGCGGTCTGTGGTTAAACCCACTGCCAGCATAGTGTCGAGTCTTTAGAGTCCCACACAGAAAGTTATTCGCCTTTAGGCAAAAGAGTAGAGGTCGCATGGTTTTGCAACAGGTCGCATGGTTTTGCAACAGGGTTCAGTCACATCCGTGCACTTGTGCACGTTTAGTGTCCGAACAGTTTACACTAGCGGGCTTTAGTTTAAGCCAGATCCTAGTATACGTATTGGGATTGGTTTTATCCAGTTTGCATCCGTGTTCCTCGGAACGCGGATGCGGGTGTGTATGCACAGTTGACGGAGAGACAGAGGCAGAGGATTCTCATTAGGGTTGTTGACCGTTGACTTTTTGCTCAACCCTAATGAGAATATGATATATATATATATATATTTAGCAATAATATTAATTAAGTATTATAGTGACATGGTTGTTGAGGGTTGACTTTGTTGACTTGTTGACTTTGTTGACCGGTTGACTAGGTTGGACTAGTTGACCATCATCATCACAATGGTTGTCATTTTCATGCAAAGACTTTTGCTTGCTTGTTGTAGTTTGCAAAATGAGTGCATGGAAATGAAATTGCCTTTGTCATGATATGAACCATCACATAATACTTGGTTGACATTATGGCTAATGATGCTTTTGGATTATGAGAGGGTGAAAGACAAAAGAGAGGCTCATTCTTGCTTGACCTTTCTCTCTCTTGGTTTTGAGCTCTCATGCTCTTGCTCTCACCCTCTTCCTCTTGCTCTCTCTCTTTAGTCTATGGTTCACTTGTCTCATGTGTTAAGAAGCAAGAACCATAGAGCAAAATCCCAACATACTCTTCTATACTCATTCTAGCTCACAAGGCCTAGCAAGCCAAGTGATCTAGTTTCATCAAAGTCCGAAGAACAAGCCAAAGGTAGAAGCTTTCGGGTGGATCCATCTTCGACGCAAGGAGACGACGAGGTGAGGCCGATCCGAACTCCGGGACGAGTTGAAGACGAAGGAGTTCAAGAAAGGTATAGCCCCCTAACCGAGTAGGTAAGCTCTTGTTAGGTTGTTAGTTAGCAGTTTAACAAAGATCCAGTTTTGAGTCCATGTTACCACCTCTAAGAAAATTGTTTTTCACCAAATTCCGCATGCCCGAAAGTACCGGGAGAGGTAGCATGGACTTACAGTGGTATCAGAGCCTAGTTAAACTCTATCTAACATGTTAGCAAAGTAGCTAGAAGATCGATCAAAGAAAAAGTCCCGAAATAAACCACGATTTCATACTTGCTGTCGATTTTTTATGTTCTGTAAAAATAATAAATCATGCATCAAAAATCGACTCAGGGTTTTTAGAGTGCACTGTAGAAAGACGGTCCCCTGATCTCATCATTACGCCGCGGAAACGCGGCAATAGCTTGCTATTGCCGCGGTTCCGCGGCCGTCTTGGCTCCTCTCTGGTTGTTCTTTGCTACAGTGTGCTTATAGGGGTATTTTGGGATTTTTGGAATATATATTTTCTGCCCTGATTTTCCAGAACGAAAATTTTATTTTTGGGGTCCTAAAAATCCGTATTTTTGATCGAACTTCTAAAAGACTTTAGCAGACGGGTTTTTCTGCAATGTGATATTTGTATTGAACGTCTGCTAATCGCTATATGTCGATTAGTGGGGGTTATACAAATCTGTGATCTGTAATGTTATTGGAATGTGTATATGAATTCATTGGATTGTCGCAGGTGAATAGCCGGGGTTGTGAGACGAGAGTTTTCTTTTCTTTCAATTCATGTAAATTTGTAAATTGATGTAATAATTATTTGTATGGCCGCACAACCGGGTCGGGGTTGTAGCCGTCATTGTATAATTTCTTTTTACTGTTTTTGCTCCTAGGATTGACCCATGGAGGGGTGCACAAACTACCGGGTATACCGAAGTGCCGAGTGGCCTACTCACGGAGTTGAGGGAGGTTGCTTCGCTTCGGGTACTTGGCGGGTAGTTTGCCGCACCCGTAGGGGTCTTGGGTGGGGTATTGGCTATTCACCGCGACCGTGTAATTTGCTTTTCGTTACAGGCTCGTACGAATTGCGGATTCCTAGTATATCCAATGTATTCATCTGTGATCTGAAATGGCTTTCATTGCAGTATATATCTATATATGATATTATTTAGCCGTTGCTTATGTTTTACAGCCGCGCTAGCCCAGCCCCCGCTCTGTCGTTAGTTAAGTAACCTAACGGGTAATGACGGGGCCCCGTGGCGAATGCGAATGGCATAAGCGTACGTCATATTTTGGTTGTTTTTTGCAATGGTAGGATTAAATGATGGGACGCATTAAAAGAACTAATGCAAGAATAACACACGTTAAAAGAACTGATGCAAGAAAATAAACCAAGTACAAGTCGTTGGAACACTTCGAAAACCACTCGGTTCTTTTCAAAACTAACTTTTAAATGCGGAGCTTGAGCCACTCCTTTTAAAAGCTATTTCGTTCCTTCGATTATATCAAGTTCACTACGTTCAAGGTTTCGCCAAAACCATCCGTAGCCCTCCGTCGTTTCATATGAATAATCAACAGTATTCAAGCTGTGTTTGTTGGCCTTAGTCAAGGCACAGTGTTTGGTAGCTAGTGGGTATTCATATGTTGCATAGATAGAATGCGTTGGTTTGGGACAGTCGTATTACTTTGTTGCCCATAGTCAAGGGTATATACGGGTGGGTTCAAATCAACCTGGACAACGACGGGTAGAACTTGACATGTGACTTATGATTTGTTGGCCTTAGTCAAGGTCATAAGAGCATGGGGCAAATATCCACATCGGGAGTTTCAAAAGTACTGAAACTTGCTAGTGTTGCATACCATTTGGAGTGTGATGATCCTGGTAGGATTCCTTCAGTTTCGTCACACGATGATATTTGGATCCCGATCCTACTGTGAGTATATGCTACTCCTCGGGAAATTTCTCACTTAATGATCAATGCTATAAACCAAGTAGGTGCCTAGAAAGGTGTTAGCGGGGCTACGCCCCCAGGGAAAAGAGGTTCTTGAATTAAGGAACTTCGCGAAAGCGTTGGAAAACCTCCCTCGAAGTACCGACACTGGCCTGGCTGAACGGTTAAGCAAGAATTGTACGGTGAGATTGATCCTGACTAATTCTTCCTTTTTGGTTTAGAGGAGGGATTCGAGAGACAGTGGGAGCCATCCTGTTTAGACAAATTAAAAACCACTCTAAACTTGCAAGAGCATCATGCTGAGTGTTTTCTTCTCTCTCTCTTAAGTGCAGCGACCAAGTGACCGCACCCAGGTTACATCTAGATAATAAAATGACTGAATCTGACTGTTTTGACTGGCAAAGGTCTGTCCAGATGTCCATTACCCATGACAAGCTGGGACACCTCTTAACTAATCAAACCCCTGCCGTCTCAGGTCCAGTTTCCCCTGTCACGGATGTTTACATCCAAAGGACATTGGAAAAGGATTGTGCGAAAGCTAAGTGCCTCGTGTTAGCCTCAGTTGATGGTGCAAACCAGGGGCAGCACGAGAAGATGGACTCAGTTTCTATCTTCCTCCATAACAAAGATTTATATGGAGAGCAATCTCGTATCGCAAGATATGAGACCTCGAACGAATTGCTTCAAGCGAGGTTGGCTGTCGGGTCATCTGTAAAGGACAACGTCCTTACAGAGACCAGCTATTTTAAGCTCACGGACCTGGAGACCACGTTGAAGAATGGGTCAAGTACTGACTTAATTCTACAGTCCCTGCCCTCTGTTTATACCCTGAAAGAAACCAGGGAAGAAAAAGGAAAAGCAAGGGCAAAAGTTTCAGGACTGGATATAGTAAAAGAGGGACGTTCCTATTGTAACGGGAATGAACAATGGCAGAAAGATTGTAGGGCTTGCAAAGCCAGTAGCCAGAATTCGAAGCATGTTGTGGCTTCGGCTTCGAGTGTGTTTGTAATAGAGAACTGTTTGTCAGTTAACCCTTCTTCCTGGGTATTGGATACCGGATCAGGATCTCATATCTGTAATTCGTTACAGGCTCTGATAAACCGTAGGGTTATCAGGAAAGGTGATATGACTCTCAGGGTTGCTAACGGAACGAGCATGGATGCTGTATCCGTAGGGGAATATCACCTAGGACTGACAACTGGGCAGATATTGATTCTGTGTAACTGTTTGTATGTACCAGGTGCGACTTGTAATATCATATCTGTATCCTTACTTTCTAAGGAAGGATATGATTTTGCTTTTGTAAGCGATGTAGTAAACATCCACCTAAATCAAGTACTGATTGGGTCAGGTACATTAAATAACGGTATATACGTATTGAATCAAGCTCAGATATTCAGTGTCCAGAACACACTTAAAAGAAGGACTCCAGGATTAAATCAGGCTTTCTTATGGCATTGTAGACTGGGTCACATCAATGAGACACAGTTGACTAAATTACATAAAGAAGGATACTTGGATCCGTTCGAGTACCAGTCTTATGCCACTTGTGAATCTTGTCTCATGGGAAAGATAACAAAGACTCCGTTCACTGGACACGGAGTAAGAGCGAGCGAGCTCTTGGGACTCATACACAGTGATGTGTGTGGTCCAATGTCTACACATGCGCGAAGCGGTTATTCATACTTCATTACTTTCACAGATGATTTCTCTAGGTATGGACATGTCTTCTTAATGAAGCACAAATCCGAGGCCTTTGAGAAATTTCGGGAATACAAGAATGAAGTTGAAAAACAAATAGGCAAAAGTATTAAGACACTAAGATCTGATCGAGGTGGAGAATACTTGAGTGCCGAGTTTCTGAACTACTTAAAAGAGAATGGAATTCTCTCTCAGCGTACTCCTCCATACACACCACAACACAACGGTGTATCGGAAAAGAGGAATCGAACCCTATTAGATATGGTTCGTTCCATGATGAGTAAGGCTGAGTTATCGCGATCTTTCTGGGGTTATGCACTAGAAACAGCTGCACATCTCTTGAACCAAGTTCCTACTAAGACAGTGCCTACCACACCATATCAGATGTGGAGTGGGAAGAAACCCTGTCTTAAATCCTTTAAGACATGGGGATGTCCAGCTTTTGTAAAAAAGCAGCATGCGGACAAGCTCGAGGCACGCTCAGTACAGTGCAAGTTTGTGGGATACGCAAAGAACTCCAAGGGGTATCTTTTCTATTACGCAGAGGAGCAAAAAGTCCTTGTTTCTCGTCATGCCCGCTTCTTGGAAACTGAGTTTTTAGAAAATCAGATAAGTGGGAGCGCAATAGAACTGGAAGAAATTCCAGAACCACAAGCTATTACTGAAACCTTAGTTGAACCAGAAGGTTCAAAGGAACCGGACATTCCTACGCCACTCCGCAAGAGTAGTAGGCAGTCTCATCCGCCCGAGAGATACTACGGTTTTCTCATAGACGGGGATAGAGAGGATTGCACCATGGATTATGGTGAGCCTACTAGCTTCCAGCAAGCCATTCAGAGCGGTGACTCGGTAAAATGGCTGGATGCAATGCGGACCGAGATGGAGTCCATGTACACCAACAAAGTTTGGACTTTGGACTTTGCTCCAGAAGGGGTAAAACCCGTAGGCTGCAAATGGATCTTCAGAAAAAAGATTGGTGTAGATGGGCAGGTTGAAACCTATAAAGCTAGGCTCGTTGCAAAGGGTTTTCGTCAAAGACCTGTTTTGGACTATGACGAGACCTTTTCTCCGGTAGCCATGCTTAAATCCATTCGGATCCTTCTTGCCATTGCTGCCTTCCACGATTATGAAATCTGGCAGATGGACGTAAAGACAACTTTTCTAAATGGAAATTTGGAAAAGTGCGTCTATATGGATCAGCCAGATGGATTCAATCAAAGTGGGAGCAGCGGTAAAGTGTGCAAATTGCTCAAGTCCATCTATGGACTCAAGCAGGCATCGCGGAGTTGGAACATCTGGTTTGATGATAATGTCAAAGAATTCGACTTTGTCAAAAACCCAGATGAACCATGCATTTACAGTAAGATTGTAGGGAGAAATGTGGTATTCCTCGTCTTGTACGTCGATGACATTCTCCTAATAGGAAATGATATTCCTATGCTACAGTCAGTCAAACGATTCTTGTCGCAGAGGTTCTCCATGAAGGACCTGGGCGATGCCAACTACATTCTGGGGATCCAGATCTATCGTGATAGATCAAAAGGATGTTGGGACTTTCACAGTCAAGGTACATCGACACCATACTGAAACGATTCAGTATGGAAGATTCCAAGCGCGGTAATCTACCGGCTTGTCACGGAATCACCCTCTCCAAAGAGATGTCTCCCAAGACTGATTTGGAAAGGGCTCGCATGTCGTCAATACCCTACGCATCTGCGGTAGGCTCTATTATGTATGCGATGTTGTGTACCAGACCAGATGTAGCATACGCATTGAGCGTTGTAAGCCGGTATCAGTCGAACCCAGGGGAGAAACACTGGATAGCAGTAAAGAACATTCTCAAGTACCTGAGAAGGACTAAGGAGATGTTCTTGGTGTATGGCGGAAAAGACCTCCAGATTGAGGCCTTTGCTGACTCCAGCTTCCAGAGTGATAAGGATGACTCCAAGTCCATGTCGGGTTATATCTTTACCCTCAATGGAGGGGCGGTTTGCTGGAAGAGTTCCAAGCAGGAAACCGTTGCTGACTCAACTATGGAAGCAGAGTACATAGCTGCTTGCGATGCCGCAAAGGAAGCTGTCTGGATGAAGAAGTTCCTCACGGAACTTCAGGTGGTGCCTACCAGTGTTGATCCAATACCGCTGTATTGTGACAACAACGGTGCTATAGTTTTAGCGAAGGAACCCAGGTCCCATCAGAAGTCCAGGCATATTTTGAGGCGGTACCACCTGATCAGGGAGATCGTTGATCGCCGGGAGATCGAGGTGAAGAGAGTAAATACGGAAGATAACACTGCTGATCCACTCACGAAGGCCTTACCCCAGACTCAGTTGGAGCGGCTGATCGAGATGATAGGTCTTCGATACGCCAGTACATGGCCTTAGTGCAAGTGGGAGATTGTTAGTGTATATGCCCTAGAGGCCATTACTGTATCATACTAGTATGTATATTACTTAATGGAAGCTTGGGATATTCACCTTGTATTGACAATCTTGCTCAAAATGGTAGTATGCTACTTGGTTTGTTTCTACTTCAATGTGTACATGTGTTTATTTTAGTATATCGCCTATACACATTAGTGGAGCCCTTAGGATCATTGCTTGATTACCAGCGTTGTGATGGCAGTCACACTAGTGGGGCTGGGTAATCTATAAGCACATCCTTATGCAGGTCCCTGGTCGCAGGACTATCGAGACAGGGCATCGATACTCCGGAGTAGACTAGCGCATGCGCTTCTCATCCCAGTGTGGGAGACGGTCTGTCCCACAGCCGTCAGTACGTCGTACTTGAGATAGTATGCGGGTGCTCGTTGGGTTACGAGTACACTGGACAGGACTCGTCGGGAACTGACTAGTTGGTATTATGCCTGTTGTCAGTTATCAGTTCCCAGGTGACATGAGTACAGCTTAGTCCGCTGACTTGACACTATCACTTCGCCTCGAGTGTGTTCCCACTGTACTTTGATTACTACCCTACCACGGCTCAAAGGAGTCGTGCAAACAGGTGGTAGTTGGGTGCAGTCCCGAAGCACTTGGAGGCAGTGACGGTTAGACAGGATTCGTCTCTCCCGGTATTGGGGGTTGACATCGCGCTGTGTCTAGGAGAGCCATTACACGAGTAGTCCCTGGCCAGGGCAAACGAGATATACTGGTAGGCTTCCAGTGTTATCTCAGTGTGTTTTGGGCTTCACTCCGACACGACTTGTACCGCTATTGGGGGACTGACGTTTACCGCCCCCTAGGCCCGCCATGTGATGTATCAGACGAACAGACCGGACTGTACGGAGAATGTCGCATTCAGGCTCAGTAGGAGTTCAGATGGGTTTCGTCTCGTCAGTCTTCTTGTCGGCATCTACCTGGGGACTGTTACGCACAGCTAGTGCTGCTTGCGGTCTGTGGTTAAACCCACTGCCAGCGTAGTGTCGAGTCTTTAGAGTCCCACACAGAAAGCTATTCGCCTTTAGGCAAAAGAGTAGAGGTCGCATGGTTTTGCGACAGGGTTCAGTCACATCCGTGCACTTGTGCACGTTTAGTGTCCGGACAGTTTACACTAGCGGGCTTTGGTTTAAGCCAGATCCTAGTGTACGTATTGGAATTGGTTTTATCCAGTTTGCATCCGTGTTCCTCGGAACGCGGATGCGGGTGTGTATGCACAGTTGACGGAGAGACAGAGGCAGAGGATTCTCATTAGGGTTGTTGACCGTTGACTGTTGACTATTGTCTTTTTGCTCAACCCTAATGAGAATATGATATATATATATATAGCAATAATATTAATTAAGTATTATAGTGACATGGTTGTTGAGGGTTGACTTTGTTGACTTGTTGACTTTGTTGACCGGTTGACTAGGTTGGACTAGTTGACCATCATCATCACAATGGTTGTCATTTTCATGCAAAGACTTTTGCTTGCTTGTTGTAGTTTGCAAAATGAGTGCATGGAAATGATATTACCTTTGTCATGATATGAACCATCACATAATACTTGGTTGACATTATGGCTAATGATGCTTTTGGATTATGAGAGGGTGAAAGACAAAAGAGAGGCTCATTCTTGCTTGACCTTTCTCTCTCTTGGTTTTGAGCTCTCATGCTCTTGCTCTCACCCTCTTCCTCTTGCTCTCTCTCTTTAGTCTATGGTTCACTTGTCTCATGTGTTGAGAAGCAAGAACCATAGAGCAAAATCCCAACATACTCTTCTCTACTCATTCTAGCTCACAAGGCCTAGCAAGCCAAGTGATCTAGTTTCTTCAAAGTCCGAAGAACAAGCCAAAGGTAGAAGCTTTCGGGTGGATCATTCTTCGACGCAAGGAGACGACGAGGTGAGGCCGATCCGAACTCCGGGACGAGTTGAAGACGAAGGAGTTCAAGAAAGGTATAGCCTCCTAACCGAGTAGGTAAACTCTTGTTAGGTTGTTAGTTAGCAGTTTAACAAAGATCCGGTTTTGAGTCCATGTTACCACCTCTAAGAAAATTGTTTTTCACCAAATTCCGCATGCCCGAAAGTACCGGGAGAGGTAGCATGGACTTACACATCCATCGCCCATCATATGGGTCAAGAAGCGTATGCGCTAGTCTACGCTGGAATTTCGATGCCCCGTCTCGATACTCCCACGACTAGGAACATTTGAACGATGTACTTACCGACTACCCCTGCTCCACTAGATATGCATCATAATCCTGGTAGTCAAGTACTCATCCCAAGGGCTTTATCAACATGTAATAGAGAAACAATAAGTTTACATGTTAAGAAAGGAGAAACCAGATAGCATACTATCATGTCGAGCAAGAAAGTCATCCCTATATATGTCCAACCATCCACTACAATTTACATCGTATGTACAGTAATGGCCTCAAGGGCATACATATTACAAACAATCTCCCACTTGCACTGAGGCCATTTGTTGTAGTATCTCATACTCAGCGTCCTATAGAAGTCTTTCTAAGGAAAGGCATTTGTGAGTGGATCCACCGTGTTATCCTTTGCGTCAACTCTCCAAACCTCAATCCCTTAGAGATCAACCATCTCCCTGATCAGGTGATACTATTCTCAGAATATGTCTGGATCGCTGATGGGACCTGCTTTCCTAGGCCAAAACTATAACTCCATTGTTGTCTCAATAACAGTTATTGGACGCTCAATGGTAGGAACCATGTTCATCTCATGAACAAGAAATGTCCAGACAGCCACTCTGGCAGCATCGTTGGTAGCAATGTATTCATCCTTTATCGTCTAGTTTTCCACGGTATATAGCTTGAAACTCTTCCAACATACCGTCCCTCCACTGAGGGTAAAGGCAAAGCCCGAGACTGAATTTCAGTCGACCTTATCACTCTGGAAGCTCGAATTGGTAAAGGACTCCCACTAGAATTCACCATTACTAAATATCAAGACCATTTCATTAGTGCTTCTCAAGTACTTAAGAATGTCCTACACAGCTATCCAGTCATTCTCCCAATAACCGATTGATTCCTAATCACTCCACCTAGTGAGTCAGCTACATCCGGTATGGTACATAACATCGCATAGATGATAGAGCCAACTGCCAAAGCATAGGATATCCCTTGCACACGAGCTCTCTCCAAATCATTCTCGGGAGACATCTTTTTGGAGAGAGTGATTCATGAGTAAGTGGGCGAACCACCACGCTTAGAATCTTCCATACTAAACCCCTCTAGTATGGTCTTAATGTACCTGGATTTAGGAAACTCCCAATAACCACTTAGATTTATCACCATAGATCATAATCCACAAGATGTAGTAGGTATCATCCAGATCTTCTATGGAGAATCCTCGTGATAAGAGGAGGTTGACCGAGTGTGGCATAGGAAACCATTTCCTATCAAGAGTATGTCATCTATGTACAATACGTGGAAGACAGACTTACTCTCTAGTTCTTTCTTGTATATACAAGGTTCATCTACTTTGATGAAGTCAAACTCTTTGACTGCCACATCAAAACAGATGTTCCAACTCCGTGATGCGAGCTTTAATCCTGATGGACTTAAGCATAGCCACAGGAGAAAAAGTTTCATCATAAACCACACCTGGTTATTGACGAAAAACCTTTTACTACAAGTCTAGCTTTGAAAGTTTCAATTTTTCCATGTACACCAAGAATCTTCTCAAGATCCACTTGCTCCCGATGGGTTTTACCCTTTCAGGTGCAACATACAAAGTCATACTTTGTTGGTGTACATGGATTCCATTTTTGATTGCATAGCATCCAGCCATTTCGCAGAGTCCCCACCTGTGATGCCTTGCCTGAACCTGGTTGGGTCATCATCTACCATGATGCTACCCTCGCTCCCACTATCACCGAGAAAACCATCGTATCTCTCAGGTGGATGAGGAACCCTACCAGATTCGCGGAGAGGCTGAGGTTCGTTGGAAACTATTGAATCCTTTGATTCTACCAAATCATCAGCTGTTAGTTTTTCCAGCTGGAACTCCTTCCTGTTCTACTTCATGACCACAAATTTTTTCATAAGAAATTCCTTTTCTAAAAAGGTGGCATGCTGAGAAACAAAACACCTTTTGCTCCTCAGTGTGGTAGAAGATAGCCCCTCGCAAATGTTCGGGATATCTAACAAACTTATACAGAACTGACCTTGCCTCGAGCTTTTCCGGATTTTGCTTTTCAACATAGGCCGGACAACCCCATATATTGACTCGTTTAAGACATGGTCACATCCCATTCCATATCTCATATGCAGTGGTAGGTACTGATTTGGATGGAACCATATTCAATAGGTATGCAGCTTTTCAAGTGCATAACCCCAAAAGGAAACAGGCAATTTAGCATTACTTATCATATAGCGCGCCATATCTCATAGGGCACGATACCTCCGCCCCGATCCACTATTGTGTTGTGGTGTACTCGAAAGAGTAAGCTTAGAGAGAATCACATTCTCTTTTAAATAATCCAGTAACTCCATGCCCAAGTATTCTCCTCCTCGATCACATCGGACTTTAATACTTCTACTTGTCTGGTTCTAAATTTAAAGCTTATATTCCTTGAATTTCTCAGAAGCTTCAGACTTGTGTTTCAACAGGAACAGATGTCCGAATCTTGAGAGATCGTCGATGAATGTAATGAAGTACAAAGAACCAACCCTGGCATTTATAGACATAGGACCGTATACATTATCATGTATCTGTCCCAAGAGTTCAGCAACTCTTTCTCCATTTCCAGTAAATGGAGTTTTGGTTATTGTACCTTTGAGACAAGACTGGCAAGTATCATAAGATGAAAATTCGAACGGATTCAAATATTCATTCTTATGTAACTTAGCTAGTCGTGTCGCATTGATATGACCTAATCTACAATGCCACAAGACGGTTTCGTTCATTTCTAAACTACTCCTCTTGTTTGTGTTCTATATACTTTGAATTGTGGTTTGATTTAGAACGTATATGCCATTACATAACGTGCCTTATCCAATCAACTCTTGATTAAGAAAAATGTTCACAACATCATCCTCCAATAAAAAATTATATCCTTCTTTAACTGAATAAAGAAACTGATGTAATGATGTATATCAGGTTCAGCATGTAATAACATCTGTTCAGAATCAGTGTATTTACCACTTGGTAATACAAGGTGATATCTGCCAACTGTTTTGGCTGCAACAATTGCACTATGCTCTAACACTTAGAGACATATCACCCAATCCCAGTTCTCTACCTTTCTATAGCCCATGTAACATATTACATATGCGGGATCCTGATCCAGTATCTCATACCTAGGACGTAGAGGACACTGAGAAACAGTTCATGGTAATGAACACACCCGAAGAAGATGCATCAAAATGCACTTTCTTCGTTTGGGTTGCGTGGAAATCCGGATATTCCCCAAGTTTTTGCTTGGACTTATAACAATTATAAGAGAGAATGGAACCAACGTTCCCAAGCACAGTATAAGAAGCAGGTTCGGTCAAGGCATCCATATTATTATCTTGATTAAGGCGTGGCATGGTCGCTACCAGGAGAGAGAGAGAGAGAGAGAGAGAAGAAAACACTCAGCGTATGCTCTTATAAGATTAGATTGGTTATTATTTTATCTAATCAGGATTGCTCCAACAGTTTTTATCAAATCTTCCTTCAAACCCTAAAAGGTAAGACTAGCCGGAATTAATTACACCCTATAAGTTCGCCAATCATTCGGCCAGGCCAGGGTCGGTACTTTGAGGGAGGTTCCCCATACTTTCGCACGGATCTAATTAAAACCTCGTTTTCCCAGGGGTGTAACCCCGTTAGCACCTTTCTAGACACCTGCTTTGATCGGCTAATTTTAATGTGTCAAACTCTCCCAGGAGCAGCTCTTACTCGCAGTGGGTATCGGGATCCAACTATCTCATAGAAGGTATGCAATCTCATTGCAAATTTCAACACTTGAAATTCCCAATATTATTCTGCCCCTAGCATCCTATGACCTTGACAGAGGCCAACAAACCATAGGCTGCTAGTCAAGTTCAACCCGTACATTTCATGATTGAATTAAACCCACCCGCACGACCCTTGACAGAGGCCAACAAGGTCGTACGACTACCCTAATCCAATCACATCACATGCTTTACAGATAAGCACTAATCAGCTATCGCACACTACGCCTTTACAGAGGACAACAAACGCAGCACGAATACTAAATAGTCCTTATCTGAAATGTCGGAGGGCTACGACAGGTTTTTAAGAAACCTTTTGCGTAATGAACTTGATATCGTTGTAGAATTGAGTGATTTTGAAAAGGAGTGTTTTTTAGGCTTTTACCAGTTTTGCTAAAGAGGTCACTCCCGGTGAAGGGATCTTGGCTCTTTCCATATTGAATAAGATGTAGGATATTTCACAAATACCACTATGCAAAGCAAGAACTAAAGAAGCAATCAAAAGACAAAACTGAGTTGGTTGTAGCATCTGCTAGTTTCGCTAAAGAGGTCACTCCTTGTGAAGGGATCTCAGCTCTTTCCTCATCGAATGAGGTGCTGGATATTCTATAAGGAATACCGCTATGCAAAGCAAGAACTGGAGCTACCAGTTTTTAAAATAAGATTCTACAACATCTTTAGGATTCTTTTATTTCATTAATCTCATTAATGAAATCCCATCAATTATACTTCCTAAGCATTACAGAAGAAACGAAAGCAGCAATATTTACTATATATCATATATATAATATAAGTATTCGTCTCATCATATAAAGTGATCACATCAAAGAATATCAGCAGCAGAAGAACACATATGAAATATTGGATATACTAGGAATTCCGTGTTTTTAAATTAAGCCAGGAAAAACACGGATTCCACGGTCGCGATGAATAGCCAAACCCATATCCCCAGATCCCTACGAGAGCGGCAAGCAACCCTACCAATTCTAAAGTTAGGAGTACTCATCATATAGCGCGTCATATCTCATAGGGTATGCTCTTGTAAGATTAGATTGGTTAAGGCGGGGTTTGAAAAGCACGGTCGCGAGCGCCCCATATCTCATAAGGTATGCCCCTACCAATTCCACGGTCGCGAGCACCTGAACGGATGCTTTTGGCGACGGGGTTCTCCTACAGTCACTTGGTCGGGGCTATAGGGCATGGCTATCTAGTAATGTTACCCAGCAAGTATCCGCGTACACTACGTAATTGCGACTGACTTTTGATCCACATCAAAATCCCGTGGCAACCGATCACTTGAGACTAAATTACTAGATTTATAAAATTCAAACTAGTTATCACATAACTAATTATTGTGGATTCCAAATATTGTATCACAATCATAGATTGGTAGACGATATTAAACATTTCGATCGAATCAACAAACACCCAAAATTTCCCAAAGAGCTCAACACTTGAGCGGGGTTTGAAAAGTACCCAGAACATGCTACAACACCTATGGACCAACAGTAGAAGGGTCAACCCTTTCCTCACCTGCGGCGCCGCGGAACTACCACAAACCCTAGGGTTCGATGGCGGTTCCGATGGTCACAGAATCGAGTTAGGGTTACGTTCTTCTATAGGGTCCATAGAAAACACCTGCACGATTTTCTGAAGATTTTAAACTTGGAAAAATCTAACTCTTGAAAAATTTCCAGCGAGGAAAAAATGGATTATTGATATCCGTTCGAACATTTTAACGTCGTCTAAATAACCCAAAATGTTGTTAGAATTACGATTACGAAATACTCCGAATTGCCTTTACAGAAAGATAACATCACATGCAATCTTAGAAAAAACATGCAACACCTGAAATACCAAAACCCAGAGACTGGAACACAGAAAAAATTTGAACCCAAAACTACCCAGTGGGACCAGCCAGGCTGGACAATTGCCACATATCGCCGGGTGAAATCCGGCGAAGTGGGTTCAATTTTCTTCTGTGTTCAAATCACATCACATGTAACATTCTACAGTTGCTTAAAAAAATTTTAGACACTTTGGAAAAATCGACAAAAACTGGGTTATTATTTCGAGTGTTTCGGAGTTGTTTCGGTTTCGTAATTCTACAAATATCGTCTAATTCTCTAGCAAGGCTCTGATACCACTGCAGGGTTCCCTAGGGTCTGCGCCGAGTTTCGGGAGGCAATGTCCATGTTGTTTTCATAAATTTGGCGCGCGGTTTCGTAGACAGTGGGAGCAGCGGAAACGTGTGCAAGATACTTTATAGGATAAAGCAGGCATCACGGAGTTGGAACATCTGTTTTGATGTGGTAGTCAAAGAGTTTGACTTCATCAAAATGGTAGATGAACCTTGTATATACAAAAAGGTGGTAGGGAGTATGGTGGTGATCCTCGTAGAGTACGTGGATGACATACTCTTGATAGGAAAGAAGTTTCCTATGCTACGCTCGGTCAATCTCCGCTTATCACAACGATTCTCCATATAGGATCAAAATGATACCTCCTAAATCCAGGGTTTTGGATCTATGAGATAGATCTAATTGGATGCTAGGATACTCACTAGTTGTCGTGAGATGGTATCAATCGATCCTGGGGAGAATCACTGGAAAGGTTCCAGGGTGATAAGGACGACTGAATGTCAGTCGCAGGCATTGTCTTTACCCTTAGTGGAGGGACGGTATGTTGGAAGAGTTCCAAGCTAGATACCGTGACATACTAGACGATTAAAGGCAAGATACATCGTTACCAAAGATGCTACCAAAGAGGCAGTCTGGATATATATAAGTTCATGAGATGAACTTCATTCCTAGCATTGTGTGACAATGTAGTTGTTGCATTAGCCAAGGAACTACCGTCCCATCAGAAATCCAGATATAATTCTTAGACAGTATCACCTGATCATGGAAATGGTTGATCTCCCGGGAGATCGAGGTTAGGAGAGTAGACAAAGAGGACAACAGCGCGGATCCACTCTCAAAGGCCTTTTTCCTAGTAGAGACTTTTATGGGATGGTTGAGTATGAGATACTTCAACCACAGCTAATTGTTGGGTATGTGATACCGCAACAGATGGCCCTAGTGCAAGTGGGAGATTGTTAGTTATATGTATGCCCTAGAGGCCATTACTGTATATACGATGTATATTGTAATGGATGCTTGGACATATATAGGGAGGACTTTCTTGCTCGACATGAGAGTACGCTATCTGGTTGTACTTTATCTTAACATGTACTCTGATTGTCTCTATGTTACATGTTGATAAAGCCCTTAGGATATGTACTCGACTACTGGGACTATGATGAGATCATACTAGTGGGGCCACGGTAGTCGATGAGTACATCCTATAACTGTTCCTAATCGAGGGTGTATCGAGACAGGGCATCGATACACCAGAGTAGACTAGCGTATACGCATCTTGACCCATATGATAGGCGATGGATGATCCCATATCCATCGGTGTATTGACATCAAGGATGGTGTACGGGTGCTCAGTAGAGACTGGGTACACTGTACGGACTCGCCGAGAACTCTCAGATGGTATTATACCTCACGTCAGATGGCAATTCTCCGGTGACACTGGTACAGAGTAGTCTGTTGACCCGAGATCGTCATAGAGTCTTGTGTGATTCCCACTGTGCTTTGATTTCCATCATGCCACGTCCAAAAGGGCGTGCAAAAAGTTTGCTTTTGGGTATAGTTCCGAATCACATGGAGGCAATGAGCGATAGGAGGGGATTCTTCTCTCCCGGTATAGGGAGTTGATGTTGTGCTGTGTTCGATTGGCTATAACCGGAAATCCCTGGCCAGGGTTGCTGAGATTTACTGGTAAGTGTTATCAGTAGTTTCTTGAACTGTTATAGACCTCAGATCGACACGACTTATCGAGCTACTGGGGTCTGACGTTTACCACCCCAAGGCGAGATATGCGACATATCAGACGACGAGACCGGACTGTACGGGAGTGTTACTGTTTGGATTCACAGGAGAATGTACAGGCTTGCTTGTTAATCTTATGAGCGCTCAATACCTGGGTGGCTGTTACGTTTAGCTGACCGCTTGCAGCTTGTGGGTGTTTGATATGATCATCACCTACTGCAAGCGTATTGACGATTCTTTAGAGTCCCACACAGAGGTTTCTTGGCTCAAGCAAAATGGAGTAGGGGCATATATGTGATATGTGCGGGACCGAGGATAATACGATATGAGATACCGTATTCTATTCTCGCGATATTTGATATCAGTCGGGTCATTGGATCAAATGTTGATTCGATGAATCGGTACGGATAAATATTAGTCGGTTATATGCGATATAGCCGGATTGTCGGATCAAGTGTTGATTCGATAATTTAATGTATAATAATATATATGATATATTAAATTACATTAACTAATATTGGCTCACTAAAAGATTCTTTTTCTCACTCGGATAATACATTGATATATATGCGATATATGTTAATTGCATTATTTTATTTGGTTACAAGAAATATTATATATGTTATATATAATATTGTAACATGATATGATAACTAATGCAACATGTTTAGTAGTGATTAAACAAGATTAGGGTTTGATTTGGGTTATTACTTTCTAGATGATTCTAGAAGGTTTAGTTTTGTTTTGTGAAAGATATTTTGTTGTGACTCATTCTTAACCTAACCCAAACCCTAGCCTTGGTTAATTCTCTACAAAGGTTTAGTTAAGCATGGTTGCATTATTCATCATTATCATCTTTGCATTATTCATCACAAAAGGATTATTCTTATTCATCATCTTCTTCCTTCTTCTTTTCTTTCATGAAAAAACTTACTAGCTTTTTCCAAGTGATGAATGAGTGTGAGAAAAAGATAATAAAAGAGAGCAAAAATGCTACTTCATCATTCTCATCTATCATTGCCCTTTAGATGAGAGTGTTCACTTCATTTAGTGAGTGTTAGCTTGTGTTAATGAAACTTCAAGGTAGACCATCTTTGTTATCGAAAATCGGAAGCAAAACTGCATCTTTCTCTTCGTGAAGCCTCTCGAGAGTCCGGAACACGATGATCGCAGCGAAAGGACTTCAACACGGAGCTTAAGAAGTGAAGGACTGGATCTACAAAGGTTGTAATCCCTCTCACTTATTGTTAAAGTGTTTAACATGCTTGTTTTCGCCTAATCTCTAGTTTAAGATCCGGTTTTGGGTTGTTCGGCACGGCTAAATTTTTATTCGGGCATGGTTGATGCCTCATGGACCCTTGTGGCAGTGCATAGCAACCCTACATGTAATATGTAAAACTCTCCTAGGAGTAACTCTTACTCGCAGTTGTTATCGGGATCCAACTATCTCCTAGAAGGTATGCAATCTCATTGCAAATTTCAACACTTGAAATTCCCGATAATATTTTGCCCCAAGCGATCTATGATCTTGACAAGGTCAACAAACCATAGACCTCAAGTTAAGTTCAACCCGTCATTTCTTGATTGAATTAAACCCACCCGCACGACCCTTGACAAGGTCAACAAGGTCGTACGACTATCTAATCCAATCGCATCATATGCTAGCAGATAAGCACTAATCAGCTACCGTACAATACGCCTTGACAAGGTCAACAAACGCAGCACGAATACTAAATACTACTTATCTGAAATGACGGAAGGCTACGGCAGGTTTTTAAGAAAACCTTTTGCGTAATGAACTTGATATCGTTGTAGAATCGAGTGATTTTGAAAAGGAGTGTTTTTGAGGCTTTTACTAGTTTTGCTATAGAGGTCACTCCCGGTGAAGGGATCTCGGCTCTTTCCTCATCGAATGAGGTGCAGGATGTTTCACAAATACCATAATGCAAAGCAAAAACTATAAAAGCAATCAAAAGACAAACCGAGGGTTGTAGCATCTGCTAGTTTCTCTAAAGAGGTCACTCCCGGTGAAGGAATCTCGGCTCTTTCCTTATTGAATAAGGTGATGGATATTCTACAAGGAATACCGCTATGCGAAGCAAGAACTAGAGTTACCAATTTTTAAAACAAGTTTCTACAACATCTTTAGGTTTCTTTTCTTTCATTAATCTCATTAATGAAGTCCCATCATTTAAGTTACCTAAGCATCACAGATAAATACAACGTACGCTTATGTCGTCCGCATTCGCCTCGATGTCCCGTCATGCACCGTTAGGTTAGGTAACTAACGGTAGAGCGGGGCAGGGCTAGCTCGGGTGTAAAATATAAGCAACGTCTATATAATATATCATATATAATAAATAAAGTATCTATCTCAACATATCAAATGATCACATCACAGATATCGCAGCAGAAAACAACATATGAAATATTGGATATACTAGGATTTCCGGGTTTTATATTAAGCATGTATAAATCACGGTCCACGGTCGTGATGAATAGCCAAACCCACATCCCTAGACCCCTACGAGAGCGGCAAGCAACCCTACCAATTCTTGAGTTAGGAGATCTGGACTCGACGCCTCGAGATGGTCTCCCACTGGACTCTAGAACCCGGTTACTTGTGCTTCCCTCCTTGGGTCTATCCTAATGCGGAAAAGTAAATAATATACATCAACGGTGACATCTTCCTCAACCCGGAAGTGCCCCAATAAAACAATATTACATACATTGAATTTTACATGAATGAAAATGAAAAACTCTCATCTCACATAAAAAAAACCCGGCTATTCAAACACAACGATCCAATATAACATATCCCAGCAACACATAACATCACATGTCATCAACGTAAGTAAATATGCGTATCCCAATTGTAGTTTACATATAGCAACGAAACCGGCGATACACCACATATTACACTTACGGTCGCAGAAAAGAAAGTGAAAAACTACAACAATTGGAATCCGCACTGCCCTTAGACATCATAAACCTGGAATATCACATATTCTGGATTTCATACCTAACAATGCAAATTTTACATTTAGGTCTCAACCATGAAAACACTTTTCAAAGGAAGTCAGGTAATTCAACAAGTTTCCTGATTCCGTCCGAGGCCGAAATGTCAAACTTGCATGCAACTAGATAGATTTCAATTATTGTATTATATCATATGATATCCGGACGACGTTAAACTTTTCGATCGATTCATCAAAGTCCCACAATTTCCCGACAGCTCAACACTTGAGCACAGTTTTAATAATACCCAAAACATGCCACAGTACCTATAGACCAACCATAGAAGGGAAAACCCAAGCCTCACTTATGTCGCCACGGAACTACGGCAAACCCTAGGTTTGACCGCGGTTCCGCGATCCAAAAAGTCGAGTTAGGGTTTCATTCTTCTATAGGGTCCACAGAATTACTTGCAAGTTTTTCGGAATACGTTAAACTTGGAAAAATGGGTTTTGACATTCGATCGAACTTTTTAACTTCGCCTAGATAACTTGTGAAAACCCAAATACAATGTTAAACTAGGAATACGAAACACTCCGAATTGTTTATAGTATAAGGTTACATCTCATGCAAAATTAGCAAAAACAAACAACACCTGAAACACTAAAATCCATGCAATGGAACACTGGAAAATTTTAGAGGGGGGGCTCGGATTTGGCCGATATGGAAGGGTCTCGCCGGCCAAAAATTGTCCAATTGGCTACAAATTTCACCAATGTTCATGTTATCACACATATATGATTCTTCACTTGTTTAAAAAAAATTTAGAGCTCATTTAAAAATCGACAGAATGCAGGTTTTGATGTTTAAAGTTTCGAAGCAGTTTCGGTTTCGTAATCTAACAAGCATCGTCTAATACTCTAGGCCGGCGCTGATACCACTGTTGGGATTCCTTAGCACCCTACTGGGTTTGCACAGCAACTACTATGCCACTTTTAAAAAATCTAAGGTGCTAATCAATCCTAAGCTAGGATCAAGCTAGAGTAAATAGACAAAATGAAACATGTAATCAACCATTACAAGTAGTGAGCAAGGAATACAAACTTTGTAGACCGGTCCTTCACTTCTAAAGCTCCGTGTTGACGCCCCTTCGGTGCGATCATGGCAAGTGAAGATTTCCCGAACTCTAGAATGGTTCTATCGGAGAAAAGAACAAGCTTGCATAAAGTCTTCGATGCTGAAGAATATCTACGTCAAGGAGACTCAAACCTAAGCTACCTCTTCACTAGAGTAACGTTTTAGAATTCATTTTGCGAATTTTCCGTTTTTAGGGTAAAATAGTCGTTGTTTTCCTTTTTAACCGGATTGTGATCAAACTTCTGTATAGACTTGTCGGCACCTAGTTTAGCTAGAATAAAGCTAGTGCGCGGACTTTGAGGGTCAATAGGAAGTTTTAGTTCACATAGAATGTTTCCCTAATTAAATGTTATTTTAATGTTTTATCTGTGCACTTTATTAGTGATTATTACTTTTTGGCTTGGGTTAGTTACTACTAATGAGAATCTATGCTAATATAATCACTAGATATTTTGTTAATCCATCCATCCAAATATCTAGATATTTTGTGTATTTAAAGTGAAAATTTAAAAGAAAAGAAAAGAATGAAATGGTGGCATTTGCATTTAATGTTGCATTTAATGTTTTAAGATTGAACTTTCTTCACTTTAATTTCACAAATACCCCCCCATCACCTTGGCCGAGCTCCCCCATTTCTGCCCCAAACTTTCCTTAGCTTATTTCTCCATTTTCTTTCACTCAAAAACTCATCAAAAATTCCAAAATAAATCCACAAAACCCTAAATAAAACTTTAACCATCATTACCTTTCACTAAACATGCTTAGTTCTTCATGAAAAACTTGATCTTTGGAGGCAAAAGTTGATGGAATCTTGTTGCTAGAATTTGTTCTTAAGAGGTATAAATTCTAACCCTAATCCTCTTTTGTTATGCTAAATCTTTATGATAGCTAATTAATTGAATTATTATAGCTTTAATCTTATGTTTAATTCATTCTTTATAATTTTAAAGAAAATCAAGTTAGGGTTTGTGATGGATAATGGTTAAAATGAGGACTTTGGAAACTTAATCTTGTGAATGATAATTATTGATAATTCCTAAGTTAACTAATGAAGTTTTTGCTTACTAGGTTTTAATAAAACCTAATTGGGTGGGTTTAAAATTATGGAACCAGTTTGGATAACATAGTTAAGTCGTTTTGCGATGTTTCGAACCGCCTAGAATGGATTTAGTTTTAGACTTGTGCAAATATTGTGATAAGTTTCTTACTAGGTTTCTGTGTTTTTCCGACGTGGGTTTAATTGGTCGTTGCGAGGTGATATCTATTATCTTCCTCGTATTTTATCGTGTCGTGTTTGCGCGATCGGTACGATCAAGGACTAGGTTTGGTAGTTGTGTCGTTTTGCGTTCCTAGCTAGAGTCATGCCGATGTCGTTCGTGTCTTTGTGTAGCTTTTGCTCTTGAGTTGGGTTCGTAGTGTCGCTACGCGCATTAACCACTTGACGAACACTTGAGAGTATGTTTGGAGTTGGTGCGTCGGTCAAACGTAGTTGGTACGTGTTATTGGTTGGTTGCTAATATATACTTATTATATGGTTATATGCTTTCAGGATTGCAGGCGAGGACTTCGGACGCTGCGGAGAAAGGAAAGCAGGTGGTAGGCTTTACTTAGCCAGGAGCGTTGGTGAGTAGTTTTAACATCTACAGGGGAATCGCCTGCATGGCGTTATGCGCCTGGGCTAGAGATGTTATGAATTGTCGCATATTCTATTTCATAAATATAGTTGCGCATACACCTTATTGCTTAGTTATTTGTTATGCTTGGACTTGTACCCTTAGGACACTGCACTATTATTGACGGGTTATGTTGCACGAGCACTGACTGTATGCCACACACACCATCAATAATTGCCATAACGCGCACAATACACATACCTATATGATATTGTTTGGTTAGGGACATTGATTCATATTTCTTTATGCATATGACATATAGCATACCTGTATACCTGCATGCTTACACATATGCCTTGACATGCTTACATGCTAGTTACATGTATACCTATAGGGTATTGTACCATTAGCGATAGGTGCATACACACATAATGACATAGCTACATGTATACCTTGCATACATACTTCACTTATACCTGGAGGGTATATCACATCATTTCTGATAGGTAGATAAATATACCTTGCTATACCTTTATGTTCACACATATATCTGGTTATAGCTACATGTTTACATTTATTTGATATTATATAGACTTGGAGAAATTAGGAATCACATGATTTATATATTAACTTGTTGCAGTTAAATAGCGGCTTTTCCTTTATATGTTTACATTACAGTTTTATGTTGCATATATTATATTCATGGATTTTCGCATTGAGATATGGATTTTTTATGATGTTTTCTGGATTTAAGGACCGTGGTAGTTTCATGAAATTATGCATTATTTAAAAAACCCGGTTTCTCTTGATATAATATTTCAGCATCCACCATGAGATTTATAAGTTCGGATATATATATCCCAAACGAGGAGCATCGTGGGCCATATGAGGGTATATAGTGGGGCCCAGAGGTACCCCCGGACAAGAGGATTGAAGGACCTTGCCGATTGAGCCTGGCAGGGGAACCATACTGTCACGACCCAAAATTGGTACGTGACGACCCTTAAACTACGCAACGTCTACAGGCGTAACGCAATTTAAGTAAGCCGAAAACCCAGCAATCTAAACTATCAAAAGTAGTAAGAAATAAGAACAATGTTAAAACCTTTGAAATCTCAACCCAAATTCTTTAAAAAGTCCAACTTTTCTTCCTTTAAAATTTTGGCAGCACCACCTTTGTAGAAACCAGCCCTCGAAATGGGTACAACATAAATATAAGTAAAGCATCCCCAAACGGGAGCAAATACACGCCCAAAGGCGGAAAACAACCACCACAACAGATATACGACACCGTAGCGAAGAAATAAAAGATGATATAAATAAAACTGCATAAATGACATCCAAGTCACCAAAATAAAATACAATATCGTCCTCACATCAAGTCTCTAAGTCAACATGAAAATAGTAGATGGAGAGTACAAGGATACAATGAATATACAATGAACAAAACGGATAACCACAAACCCACCTAAGCAAAACTGCACACTATGAGCTGAAGCGGTATCCGCAGCAAAAGATGATATGATAGGTGAATAGCCTGCCTCGACTCCTCTCGGGAACAACATGCAAAACCCTGTGGCACAACAGGGGTGAGTTGTCAACTCGTGAATAGTAAATAACATATGCAGGTAATCGCAAGTATGCTCGTACAACGCGAATCTAACATATGCAAATAATAGCAATAAAAGGTCATATGAATGCAATAATCATGAAAGGTACACTAGCAGGTACAACTAATACATGAAGCAATAATAATATGACAATCTGTATGCAACAATCATGTAAGGTACTATATCAGGTACTACTAATACATAAAGAAATGATATGACTATGTATATATGCAACAGTCATGAAAGGTACGCTAGCAGGTACAACTAACATATGAAGCAATGCATGTAAATAAAAGTATGTAAATGCAACAGTCATGAAAGATACTCTATCAGGAACAACTAATACATAAAGCAGTGCATAAATAATAAATGTGGAGTATGGAATGAAACATGTCATTTCTACGGAATCCTAACATCGTGGTAGGATCATAATCCATCAAGACAATCCAAATCCCAATTTCCTCAAATCAGCCCCTAAATTAGCTCTCATATCATATAAGTCTCACAAATCCTGAATGTACAATATCAAGTAAATCTCATATATCCAGAATGTACAAAATCAGCAAATCTCATATATATCATGTATCCAATATCAAGTGAATCACATATATCCTGAATCCAATATCAAGTGAATCTCAAATGTCCTAAATCCAATATCAAGTGAATCTCAAATATCCTAAGTATAATTGCATGAATTATGATGAAGTATATGAATTTATATGTATACATATATATTAGCGTCCCATTCCACTAATATATATATATATATACACATATATAACAGTGTTCCATTCCACTGTTATATATACTTAGGAGTAAAATATCATGAAAACAATGTGTCAAGCATCAACACAGAAATGCTGATCTATCAGGTGCTGTCACCACGAATGGCACCCTAATAGGTACGTATCATACGCTATACCGAAAGCTCGAGTGCCTAGCTCTGACGCTCGCCTCTCGACGTATCCATACGCACATGACTCCTGTCGGTATCCCCACGATAACCGCCGAGTCATTGGTACTGTCACCGGATGGTATGGTTCCCCTGCCAGGCTCAATCGGCAAGGTCCTTCAATCATCTTGCCCCGGGGTACCTCCGGGCCCCACCATGTACCCTCATACGGCCCACGACGCTCCTCGCATGGGTATATATAACATAACCGATAAATCTCATGGTGGCTGCTGAAATATCATATCAAGAGAAATCGGGTTTTTCAAATAATGCATAATTTCATGAAACTACCACGGTCCTCAAATCCAGAAAATATCATGAAAAATCCATATCTCAATGCGAAAATCCATGAATATAATATACGCAACATAAAACTGAAATGCGAGCATATAAAGGAAAAGCCGCTATTTAACTGCAACAAGTTAATATAAATATCATGCGGTTCCTAATTTCTCCAAATCTATATAACATCAAGTAAAGGTAAATGTGTAGCTATAACCAGATATATGTATAAACATAAAGGTATAGCAAGGTATATGTATCTACCTATCAGTAATGATGTGATATACCCTCCAAGTATAAGTGAAGTATGTGTGCAAGGTATACATGTAGCTATGTCATTATGTGTGTATGTACCTATCGCTAAAGGTACAATACCCTATAGGTATACAGGTAACTAGCATGTAAGCATGTCAAGGCATATGTGTAAGCATGTAGGTATACAGGTTTGCTATATGTCATATGCATAAAGAAATATGAATCAATGTCTCAATGTTCCTAACCAAACAATATCATATCTATATGTGGGTTGTACGTGTCATAGCAATTATTGACGGTGTGTGTGGCATACAATCAGTGCTCGTGCAACATGAGCCGTCAATAATAGTGCAGTGTCCTAAGGATACTAGTCCAAACACAACAATTAACTAAGCAGTAGGGTGTATGCGCAACTCTATATATGAAATAGAATATGCGATAATATTAACATCTCTAGCCCAGACGCATAACGCCATGGGGGCGATTCCCTTGTAGATATTAAATCTACTCACCAACGCTCCTGGCTAAGTGAAGCCTACAACCTGTTTTCCCTTCGTCGCAGCATCCGAAGTCCCCTCCTGCGAACCTAAAGCATAACACAACAAAACAAGTATATATATTAGCACTAGACTCAAAACACGTACAAACTACATTTGACCGACGCAACAAACAAAACATACTCTTAAATGTTCGTATTGTGGCTAACGTGCATAGCGACACGATGAAACCAACCCAAAGTACACGATCTGTGTCGTATAACGTATCGCGCGTAAACGCAACACAGGAAACTACCTAGGTGATCCCAGATTTTGTATACAGAGAAAACTCAACAACCAAACAAGACCAAACACACATAAACCACAGCAGACACCTACCTACAAAAACCCAAATCCCAACTCCAACCCCTAGCCGAGGTCGCCGGATTTCGCCATAGTGTCGCCGGCCATGGTCCGAACAGGGTAGTTCGTGCTCCAGGTGATGTCCTATGGTCTCAGGTACAACACAACTACATTGTTCGGTTTTCTAGTAAAATTTCCGGGTCACAGCAGATCACAGATGTCATATATTGACACTAAAAATATGATATTTGCAAAAATACTTAACTTTACGCCATCTAAACTGAAACTACGAGACTACACAACACTAAAAGAACATAAACAACAGAAGGAGATCATTACCTAACCAAAAGGACTCAAAGATCCAAGCTTTGCAAGCTCCAAGGCATCCAAGAGGTAAAAGATGGTAAAAGATGTGATTTTGGTGAGATTTGTGATGTTTTTGAGATGGTTTTGTGATGGAAACTCAAGTGTTCAGTTTGTAAAGGAGAGAGAAATGAGGGAAATGAAAAGAGATAGATAAATGAGAGAGAGTGAATGATAAAGAGAGAGGGAGGTGAGGTTAATGGGTAAGAGCACCTTGCATTAAAACACCATTAATGCATTCATACCACTCATCATGCCACCTCACACACCCAAAGAAATATCTTCTCTTCTCACTCAAAAGAAATATCTCTCTCTCACACAAATATCTTGTGGTTAGGGTTAAGGATTGGATTAAGCAAAGATTAGATTAGGTTAAGTGTCATGGTTGCTAAGAACAAGATTACACTAACAAACTCTCACATTAACGTGCACACGTGCATGCATGTCCATAACAAATAAAAATAAATTATTAATTAAATGTTATAAAATGTGAGGAACCCAAATTGGTAAACTTTTTACAGTAAACCCGCATTAACGTCTAAACTATCACTAACCGAAATCTAAGGCGTTACAATCTTCCCCCTTATAAAAATTCGTCCCCGAATTTAAAATTCTCACTAAGCGTACCTTCAAGGAGAAGAGTACAAAACTCCCAAATCTCGCTCGCAGCCTCCCAAGTGATCATCTCACTATACGGCTACGTCCAAGAAAACCCTCCACAGATGGCAAGACCCTTGACCGAAGTTTCTTCAGCTGCCGAGCCATTAACACACTTGGCTTCCGGTGAACGAAAAGATCGAGTCCAAGCTAAATGGTCTGGTGCTGAATCATGTGAGAAAGGTCATGAAGGTAATTACAAAGTATCGACACAAGGAATACGGGGTGAATACTGAAAAATCTGGGCGGAAGTGCCAAATTTTAGGCAACGGGACTAACTCGCTTCAAGGATCTCAAAAGGACCTAAAATTTTGGGACTAAGCTTCCCAAAACTCAACACGCCATTTCACCGAAAAAATCCGTAGAAATACATGATCTCCCACTGCGAACTCAAGTCTGCTACCACCACGGTCGGCATAAGACTTCTGTCTGGACTGGGCTATCATCATCCTGACCGGAACCAACTGGATCATTTCCGAAGTCTCTAGACTAGCTGGGGTCCAAAAATCCTACTTACGCAGAGTCACAAAAACAGACTGGAGATCGACACGACCTATCAAACCAAACCTAAAGGTTGCCAATTGGAATGTCTCTTGATAACTGCTATCGAAGGAGAATCCTAACAATGGCAAGTGGCGATCCCAACTACCGACAACAATTAGTACGTACGCACAAGCATATCCTCCAGAGTCGGTATAGCCCGCTCTCACAAAACCATCATCCTGCGGATGGAAAAACGGAGCTAAAGCTCAACCAGTACCCAAGGTTTTCTGAATCTCCTGCTCGAGACGGCAAGAGAACAGGGTTCCTCTATTGGATACAATATAAGAAGGAACTCCGTGCAACGCACAACTTAACAAAGAACAACTGAGCAAACAGAGTATAACCGGACAACAAACACCAAATAGAGTAAAAATATCTTGAAAACAAGGGTCAAGCATCGACACATAAATACTGATCTATCAGGTGCTGTCAACACGACTAGGCCCCTGATAGGTACGTATCATACGCTATCTCGAAAACCCGAGTGCCCAGCATCGACCCTCGCCTTTCGACGTATCCATACGTACATGACTCCGTTCGGTATCCCCACGATAACTGCCGAGTCATAGGTATTGTTGTCACGACCTAAAATTTGGATGTGACCGGTACTTAGATTGTAAAATATCTAAAGATATTTACACAACCCGAGTAAGCCGAAAACCAAGATCAAAATCCTTTTTTGCGGAATTTTTATGAAAATTTAGTTTTTAAGTAAAAATCACAGTTTTATTTAAGTAAGATATTAACATTAACTCACTAGCGAATTCATAATAACAGCAATTACAAAATGTTAAGTTGGTTGCATCCCTACTTGGGATCAACAATATCAATAGTTGAAATAAATATCCAAACGTATAACCCCAATAAGAATTTCAGACATAAGTAAAAGAAATAACAATTTATAGAACTAAACGATCTCTCTGTCAAATAATATACATATAACCATCTCTCACTCTAAGTCAAAATACAGGTCTGATGGAGATTTTCTAGATCCAAAATACAATACCAAAAGAGAAGGTTACTACATATGTAACCCACCTATCAAAAGATACGATAAAAGCTGCAAAAGTGGATCTGCACTACGGCTAACCGTCCACTCTACCCCTGCAAGGAACTGTGGCACAACGAGGGTGAGTTGCCAACTCAGTGAATAAAACTAACATATAACGGCTG
The DNA here is from genome assembly GCA_030015575.1 of Agapanthus africanus. Classification (NCBI taxonomy): domain Eukaryota; kingdom Viridiplantae; phylum Streptophyta; class Magnoliopsida; order Asparagales; family Amaryllidaceae; genus Agapanthus; species Agapanthus africanus. Next base: position 449,131,073 of record CM057341.1, on the reverse strand, counting down.
ATAATGTAAATATGACGATCATACTAACTGAAATTAGAACAAGTATAATGTATGATAGCATATGGAAAGCATGAATATGTACTACGAACACATAACCAAAACTAAAATCTCATCATTTATTTCCAATAAAATTCATCTTTCCGTATCCATCATCGACATAAAACTTCCATTTCTCTCAGTCATCATTCCTCGAACGATCCTGTAATCAATAACACTGGTCGATATCATCTAGATATCCGCCGTGTTTCCCAACTATCTACGATATCGAGTATCCTCGCTAGGCTCCCCCGCCTCAAATGCGGCTATCCTGCCCTTCGGTCTCGACCGGGTCCGCCATGTATCCAACTGTATATTTCCCCCACTCAGTCTGGATAACGTATAAATCCACGACCGTATAGCTCCACCACTCGGTCCGGAATAAAACCAAATCATAAAACATCTCATGGTGGACATGTCACATCAATCATGAAATCACTGGCTTTATGTAATAGTACTGGAAAACCCAAACCATAAACTCTCAATAATACAAAAGCTTCTTATATCAACTTAGAATACTCGGATGATAACCATGATGTCTTTTATGCAAGTTACCACTATTGTTAATAATTAAGGTATGATAGGAATCAAATTTAACAAGATGAATATTTAGTGTAAAAGTGACATGTTAATATCGACGAGGTGTAGTGTAACATGTAAAGGTGTGCACGTGCGGTATAACTCATCGATAATTATGCAGTGTTCAACATCTATTAACATAGTGATGCATAGTTATGTATATGAATGCGTATTATTAACTTAGCATACAAAAGTAAAGCCTTTTATTTAAATAAAACTACGGGCGTAACACGCCATCTTTACAAAATTCCCCGGCAGATGTTTAGTCTGCTCACCAGAAATACATCGTATCTATTCAGGGCTAATCCTTTTCCTTTCCTTGCGGCCTCCGAAGTTCCCGCACTCAAATCTAACATTGAATTAACTTGTATAAGAAAACGGCGACATTCCGATACGGAAAAATCAAGAAAACACAAGTTGTACGTGCTATCTACACTACATATGATTATTGCAAACAATTTAACACTCAACCTCACTGAAATTTAACCCAACTCTGTATGACGACAGAAAACAGATCGCGATACGTTTTAGCCGTGTCGTATTTTGGATTTTTAGATACCTTTTCCGACATTATCTTTCAGATTTTATATACAGTTAAACTAACTTGATTAAACAATACCAAAATGAAAAAAATTCTACACAAAGACCTACCCAACAACCCAACAACCCAAAACACCAAAACAACCCAAAAATCCGGCGACGCCGGAATTTACCTATTGGTCGCCAGCCCAAAACCGAGCCCTCTGGTTCGTGCTCCTATGGTTTGTTCTAGGTTCAACATACATCATTAAGGCCTTGTTTAGTTAAGTTAATTTTTATCTAAACTAAAGCAGATTCAAACAGAGCCTAGTTTTGACTAAAATATGATATCATAGACAATTTTTATTTCAATTTTTTTTTGAATTAGTTACAAAATCTAAATTCCTACCGTGATTAAGGATTTTATCTTCAAGTAATTTGCTGGAAGAAAACCCTCCAAGATGCACAAGCTCCTAGTCTTAGCTTAATGGTGAGGAAATTCCTAGACTTAGCTCTTTACTTCTCATTTCTCTTGTTCTTCTTTATTGCTTTGGTTTCCTTTTTCTTACTTTTAATTTTTCAGGTTTTAATTTTAGCTACTGAACTGAACATGAATTATATGTGACAAAAAGGAAGGATAAGATGAAGGAGGAGGTGTCAAAAGACAAAGAGTGCCATTCTCATGCAAGGAGGAGGTGTGGTGTGGGTGTGTGCATGAAAGGAGGTGGTGTCAATACAATATCACTCCAAATTGTTTTATTTATATGATAATATCTGAACTAAAACATTATCTACCCTTTTGCACTTACACCCTCCATATTTCTTAGATTGCACAACTTTCTTACCCTTTTTACACAAAGACCCCTCAATAACTATGTTATTATATAACACTATTTTAATTAAAATGAAGCTAAATTTTACATTAAAAACCTGATAATTTATTTATGTTGCATACTAAAATTTTAATTTAATTTGTTTTACATACATCTTATGAAATTGTCTTATTTGGTTTTAATAACTTTTTAATTTAACATTTTATTATTTAATTAATTAAATTTTATTTATTTCCAAATTTTCTAAATGTTACAACATTCCCCCTTAAGAAAATTCGGTCCCCGAATTTAAAACATAACAAGACATACCTTTAAAAAGATGTGGAAATTTCTTCTGCATCGCATCTTCGATCTCCCAAGTAATCTCCTCGCGATTCTTTCCTTGCCAAAGAACCTTTACAGATGGAAGTACCCTCGATCTTAGCTTCTTAGCCTGCCTGTCTAGAATGGCGATTGGCTGCACTATGTAGGATAAATCCGGTTCAAGCTGTAAGGTCTGATGCTGGATCGCGTGAGAAGGATCGTGAAGATACTTGCAAAGCATCGAAACGTTAAACACCGGATGCACATCGGGAAAACTCGGTGGAAGTGCTAAACGATAAGCTACAACACCCACTCTCTCCAGAATCCCGTAAGGTCCGACATATCTGGGGCTGAGCTTCCCCTTTTTCCCGAAACGCATCACCCCTTTCATCAGAGATACACGAAGGAACACATGATCTCCCACTTCAAACTCGAGTCTACGACGTCGTCGATCTGCATATGATTTTTGTCTGCACTGGTACGCTCTCATTCTGTTTCTAATCAACTGAATCTTTTCCGTAGTCTCCTGTACTATCTGCGGTCCCAAAATGCTACTCTCGCTCGGTTCCGTCCAGCAAACGGGTGATCGACATTTCCTCCCATATAAAGCTTCAAAGGGTGCCATCTGGATCGTCTCATGAAAACTGTTGTTGTATGAAAATTCTATCAAAGGTAGGTAACGATCCCAACTACCACCAAAATCAAAGCTGCAAGCTCGAAGCATATCCTCTAAAATCTGAATGGTTCGCTCTGACTGACCATCTGTCTGTGGGTGGAAAGCTGTACTAAAACTCAATCGTGTACCGAGAGCTTCTTGAAGTTTCTGCCATAGCCTGCTAGTAAATTGGGTACCCCGATCTGATACTATGCACGTCGGAACTCCATGTAAATGTAAAATCTCATCGATATAAAACTGAGCATACTGTGCAAACCCATACGTCATCTTCACCGGAAGAAAGTGAGCTGCCTTTCTCAACCTATATACAATCACCCAAATGGAACCATACCCTCTTCTAGTCCTGGGTAGACCCACAACGAAATCCATGGAAATCTGTTCCCATTTCTACCCCGGAATGGGCAAGGGCTGCAACTCTTCTGCCGGCCTCTGGTGCTCGGCCTTAACTTGCTGAGAAGTCAAGCATCTCGAAACAAACTCCGCAACGTCCTTGTTCATTCCTTCCCACCAATAAACATCCCTCAAGCCATGATACATCTTGGTGGAACCAGGATGAATACTATACGCTGATCGATGGGCCTTCTCTAAGATCTCATGCCTCAACCCATATGAATCTGGTACATAAAGACGAGTCCCAAAACGTAATACTCTACGGTCATCAATCACGAACTCCGACTCTCTGCCCTGCCTAATCTGATCCATAATCTCCGTCATACGAGCATCTGCGGGCTGTGTCTCTCTAATACGATCCAATAACTGAGGTCGGGTGCGAACATGTGCTAACTGTCCTCCTGCCGATGTGAACTCAAACAGTATACGGCTATCACATAAAATCTTCCAGTCTAAAGAAGAATGTCTCTGCAAGGTGCGCAAATGATATAAGCTACCTCCAGGTCTCCGACTTAAGGCATCTGCTACAACATTTTCTTTGCCTGGATGGTGCAAGTGTTAGTGTATATGCCCTAGAGGCCATTACTGTATCATACTAGTTTGTATATTACTTAATGGAAGCTTGGGATATTCACAGTTGTATATACAATCTTGCTCGAAATGGTAGTATGCTACTTGGTTTGTCTCTGCTTTAATATGTGCATGTGTTTCTTTTATCATATTGCTGATATACATATTAGTAGAGCCCTTAGGATCTTTGCTTGATTACCAGCATTGTGATGGCGCTCACACGTGTGGGAGCTGGGTGATCTATAAGCACATCCTTATACAGGTCCCTAGTCGTTGGACTATCGAGACAGGGCATCGATACTCCGGAGTAGACTAGCGTATGCGCTTCTCATCCCTGCGTGGGAGACGGTCTGTCCCACAGCCGTCAGTACGTCGTACTTGAGATAGTATGCGGGTGCTCGTTAGGTTATGAGTACACTGGACAGGACTCGTCGGGGACTGTTGGTTGGTATTATACCTATCGTCAGTTATCAGTTCCCAGGTGACATGAGTACAGCTTAGTCCGTTGACTTGACACTGTCACTTCGCCTCGAGTGTGTTCCCACTGCACTTTGATTACTACCCTACCACGGCTCAAAGGAGTCGTGCAAACAGGTGGTTTTTGGGTGCAGTCCCGAAGCACTTGGAGGCAGTGACGGTTAGACAGGATTCGTCTCTCCCGGTATTGGGGGTTGACATTGCGCTGTGTCCAAGAGAGCCATTACACGAGTAGTCCCTGGCCAGGGCAAGCGAGATATACTGGTAGGTTTCCAGTGTTATCTCAGGGTGTTCTGGGCTACACTCCGACACGACTTGTACCGCTATTAGGGGACTGACGTTCACCGCCCCCCTAGGCCCACCATGCGATGTATCAGACGAACAGACCGGACTGTACGGAGATTGTCACATACAGGCTCAGTAGGAGTTCAGATGGGGTTCACCTCGTCAGTCTTCTTATCGACATCTACCTGGGGACCGTTACGTACAGCTAGTGCCGCTTGCGGTCTGTGGTTAAACCCACTGCCAGCGTAGTGTCGAGTCTTTAGAGTCCCACACAGAGAGCTATTCGCCTTTAGGCAAAATGAGTAGAGGTCGCATGGTTTTGTGACAGGGTTCGTTCACATCCGCGCACTTGTGCACGTTTGCTGTCCGGACAGCTTATACTAGCGGGCTTTGGTTTATGCCGGATCCTAGTATATGATTTGGGATTGGCTTTTTCTCATTGTATTCGTGTTCCTCGGATCACGAATACAGGTGCGTATGCACAGTTGCTTGAGACAGAGGGAGAGGACTTTGATTAGGGTTAATGACTATTGTCATTTTATTAACCCTAATGCTTATGTGTGTATTATTGTTAATTGATATTAGTTTAATAATTGTGCATGGTTATGGTTGTTGACCATTTGACCCATCTTGACTTGTTGACCTTGTTGACACTTTGACCATCATCATTTCATTTGGAAAATGCTCTTTGATCCTTGCAATTTGCATTAAAAATGAAATGATAATGGTCATGTCTTGATTAAGCCATGACAATTATCTCACTAATTTTATAATTACAATAATTCACATATATGAGAGAATGCTTCATATTATTCTCTCATTCTATTATTCACATTCTCTCTCTTGTTCTTCCTCTCCCTCAAGCTCTCCCCTCTCATGTGTTGAGAAACACTTGAGCTTGAGAAAAACCCTCTCTTGATAATCTCTACTCTCATCTAGGGTTCAAGGATTAGCACTTCTTGCACCCTAGTTACTTCTAGCTTGGAGTTGAAGCCAAAGGTTGAGGCTTTCGGGTGGATCTTTCTTTGACGGGAGAAGACGACAAAGGTGACCTCCTTCCACCACTCCAAGGAGCAAGGAGAGAAGGACTTAAAGCCCAAGGTATAACCTTTCTAGCACTTAGCTAGTTTCTAGTTAGCTTTAGCTTGTTTTTGTTTAGCAAAGATCCTTCATAGTCTAGTCCATGTTGCCTAAGCTCATAAAAATTCGATTTTTATTCCGTTTTCCGCCTCCCCGCAAGTACCGGGGTGGGCAACGTGCACTTACAGTGGTATCAGAGCCTAATTAAACATAAACTAGCTAAGTAGTAGAGTGTATCGAAGTTCGAATCGGAAAAATCGAAAAACCGAGTTTTAAAAACACTAAGTTTCTGTTAAAATTTTTTCTGTTCGAAATAAAATTTGTCATACTCCAAAAATCATCTCAGGGTTTTCTTAAGAAGCACAGCAAATCCGGTCCAGTGAGTCGTCTAAACCGCTGCGGTTCAGCGGCAATAGCAAGCTATTGCCACGGAACCGCCGCCGTTTTGACTCCTCACTGAGTCGAGTTTGGTGTAGTTTTCTTATGGCTTGGTTTTAGGATTTTTAAGATGGTTTATATGTGCCCAGATTTTCCAGAATAGAAATTTGTTTTTGGGGGCCTATAAATCCGTATTTTTTCCGAACTTCAATACACTTTGACTAAAAGATTATATCTGTGATGTTTACATGTATTGAACGTCGGCTAATCTCTATATGTCGATTAGTCGGGGTTATACATATCTGTGATCTGTGATTGATGATGGTATGTGTATATGAATAGGTTGGATTGTCGCGGATGAATAGCCGGGGTGGATGTGAGATGAGTGTTGCTTTTTCTTTCATTCATTGTAACATGTAAATTGATGTAATATTATTATTTGTTTGGCCGCACAACCGGGTCGGCGTTATAGCCGTCATTGTATAATTCTTTTTACTGTTTTTGCTCCTATGATAGACCCATGGAGGGGGTGCACAAACTACCGGGTATCTCGAAGTGCCGAGTGGCCTACTCACGGTGGTGAGGGAGGTTGCTTCGCTTCGGGTACTTGGCGGGTAGTTTGCATAAACAAGTATAATATACATAAACAATAAAAAAAGCATCCCCAAACGGGTACAACAAGTATAATATACATAAACAATAAAAAAAGCATCCCCAAACGGGTGCTAGCTCAATGCCAACAGGCGGAAACAACCACAACAAACACAATAATATACAACGCCAAAGGGCGAGGCTCAAAACTCAAAAGAAAACAAAACCACCAGATCAGAATAATACATGCGCGACTCTAAGGTCGAAATAAAAGACTGGTCCAATAAACTTATCAAGTAATACAAGTATGGTTGATGGAGCTTACTAGATACAAATGAATGAATAAAAGTACAATGGTGGTTCGGATACAAGTGAACCAACCTACCGTACAAATCACCCTGAAGAAAAGATGTGCCAACAAGCTACCACGGAAACCTGTACATCGAACCTGAAATAAAATTTGGCACAACGGGGGTGAGTTGCCAACTCGTGAGTAGAAGACATCTACGAAAAGAAATCAAATGCACGACGCTATCCTAGGTCATAATAATACACTACTATATCTCAATCATCTAGAATAGCAGGGTAATACTACGTGTAAGTGCAAATACTCCGTGTTGTGTCAGTGCCTCATATGGTACTATGTCATATGAAATGAAATGCATGCACCATGAATGTAAAGTAACAAATCCTGAAATCCAGATATATATGTATAAGAACTCTTTAGCTGTTATCATAGTAAAGTGTGTATAAGCATCTGAAATCTCAACAATGAAATCCATGGAAATCCGTGTCAAGTATCGACACAACACATGTAACCTCAAGTCTCAATATGTCGGGCTCCGTCAGTCCGGATCGGCCCATATCATCAAATCCCACGACAACGGTCGGTATCCTCCGGATATCCGCCGCGCCAGACATCACCGGTAGGTAGTCTTCCCCTGCCAGGCTCATCGTCTACAACTCAATCTTCATGCCCCGGGGTACCATACCGGGCCCACCATGTACCCGAGACGGTTCATCCACTCCTCGAATCGAGTCTCGAAATCCAACAGAAAACATGAAATACTCATGGTGGACGACACATACATCACGAGAAAACCGCATCTTATTGTAAAAAGAGAAGAGGAGAGAGAGAAGTTTTGTATATTTTTGCGGTTTTCCCCAAAAATCCAGAAATCTCATAGAAATCCAAATCTCAAAATCATGAGTAAGTATATGATAAGTGTCGGCATATGCCCATACTACTGTGCGATAACACGAAAATATGAATGCATGAATGTCTAAGTAATAAATATCATGTCTTATACTAACATCAGAGAGTGATCACAATATTATATCGGTTTAGTTGTTAACTGATTCTATCAATAAAAGATAATATGATCTAAAGTGTACGTGACATAGCAATTACCGATGATGATGTGTGTGAGCCGGCAAATAAGTGTGCGTGGAATATGCGCATCATCGGTAATGGTGCTAGTGTCCTAACAGGTAAAGTTTATACTGATTATAGCAACATATAAAAGAACATGCACCATGATGATTACAGTATGAATGTAAATACAGGTGTGCATTATCCACTCCTCTGCGAGATACGAGTACAACTACCACTATGTGAGTCGAACCTAAACCAGTGTCCATCTAACATCCTAAGGAACTAGACCTAATAGACTAGTCAGTAGGAAACTAGAGTCTACCTAAGGTCTAAATCAATATCTCTAATAGTCGGCGATCCTGCCTCAATAGCGTCACGTACGTAGTACGGCTCCCTCGAATCAAGAGTGCGGATCAATCATCAAATCTAAGCCTCGTACGGTAAAATCCATCATACGGCATCCCAATATCGGGGTACGGTCAAGTATCTCCTAGGTGTCTCCTCATTCGTATAATGCCATCAAGTCACACCTATACGATATCGACATCAGGTCACACCTATATGATGTCGTAATCAAGTTATACATATATCATATCGTGATCAGTCACAAGCTACAGCCCAGGTACTATTTTAGCGTCCCATGTACCTCAATATCACCACCACTCTTTATAATTTATATGTTCATGTTCATTATCTCATTCTCTAATGATCCGCTAACACTTTAATACGACTGTATAGTCAAGAATCACGGCATCAAGCCCAGTTATACTGTTTCATCATGCCTCAAATATCATATCACATCAATGAATCCCATATACGTGTTGTATATATATATATATACACTTATACCTAGTTTTATATATATATACACATATACGTATACTCCATGTCGAGTTTTAGTGTGTGCGTGTGTGTTTCGATCAGAAACCTACGAACCTTTCCCAAAGTATTCATCCTCAGGTATGGTTTTCCTAAATTTGTCTAGTCCCGCTTAGGGTCATTACTAGGGTCCTGCTCAGTAAGAATCTAGGATCACATCGGGTTTCTTAATGTCAATAAGTACTATTCCTATTCTACGTTACGGGGGTGCTAAACGCCATCCACCCGACTTCCCCCCGTAGATATGCATCTACTCACCTGGTCCATGTCTGCCGAAGACAGTGTCGCCATCATCCTCTTCATCGCCCGCAGTCCACGTGGGGGGTACCTAGACGCAAACATATAAATAGCTTCGTAAACTGAATCACATACGAAAGTTAAACGATCTAAAGGAACAAGCATAGGTTAAAACCTATGTCCCGCCCACGCAAAAGAACCAAATACCGCTCGATATCGGCGTACGAACTCCGATGGATCGAGATAACATCATCAAACAACGTGTAGTTTTAAAACACATTACTTATACCATAAAACACGATTAAATCCATCGAAACCCTAAAATCCATCAAACCGTCCAATTTCGTAAAACCCGAAAATGCCAGTATACCGTTTTTCATCAAAACTTGACATTTAAATGAAACTAATGGTCATAAAACTCATTAAATATCATTACTAGACTATACAAACCATTACTATATTTTTATTACACAATTTTGCATTTATTTGAAATTTCTAGTTTGCAACTTTTAACAATTTTAACATTTTTCAAGCAAAATACCACAATTCCACCACAAAACATGATTTTGCATGAATTAATGTATTAAACCACAATTCATGATGATAATGATTTAATGAAACCATAAATTATATTTTTAATCTCATTTATTTAGGAATTTTCAAAATCTAGTTTACAAAATAATAGCATTTTATTAGTATTTTCCAATTCTCAAAGTAATCCAGTGATCAAACTAAGTTTTTCTTTCCATTTACATGCTACTACTCTCACTAAAACTACAATCTAATGATAGCAACTTTAATTGGAATTTTATATTACCCACAAACACATTTTAGAAAAATGTAGTTAGCTAATTTCCTTATTTAAAACAATTTTAAATGAAAATTTTACAATTTAACAACCATGCAATGTTTTCCAATTCTAAAAGTGTTAAACTAACTATTATAACCCTAATTAATTATTAAAAACCCTAACTTTAATTTACAACCCTAACTTGCATTTTTAAAAAAAAAACATAGAATTAATTCATTAAATCTAATTAAGCTTAAATGATCATCTAATAACAATAAATCAAAAGAAAGAAAATTATACCTCCAAAATGTGAAATCCAAACAAGAAATGAGCCTCCAAAATACATGCTTTCCCACTCCAAAATCCATATAAAAAAGGGTAGAGAATAAAGGGTATGAAGAGATTAGGATTTTGTGTATTTTTGTTGAATTTTTGATGTAATTTGATGGATTTTTGTGCAAAAATGAGGTGGGAAATGGGGGGGGGGCAGCCATGGGGGGTTGTGGCCGGCCTTGAGGGAGTGAGGGAGAGAAAGAAATGATTAAGGAAAAGTGTAGAAGTTTCAAGAGGAGAAATATCACTTAAAGGTCTTTTCATGGTTTATTTAATTATTTATTTATTTGTTTACTATAGCAACTCAAGAAAGCTCTAGAAAATAGGAAAAATTTGCAAATAATTTTTGCATGATACATACTAAATTCTAACATGCCATGGTTCATTTTTTACAAATTAAAACCGTTTAAATTTGTAATTTACACTAATTTAGTGTAAAAAATAAAGCTTATGTTAATATTTAAAATAATTAATTTAGGAATTTTTTTTAATTAAACTAAAAATTTATAAGTGGCTAAATAAACACTATTTACTAGTAATTACATAATTAAATATTTATTTTTGAATTTATAATGAAAAACAATTGCGGTTTGATTTTACGAAAAATACATTTTGCTTTACCGAAAATCATAAAATTCACTTAAACAATTTTATTCATTTAATTATTTATTTAATTATTTTTAAAACGTTACAATCTTCCCCCCTTTAGGAAATTCGGTCCCCGAATTTAAATTAAAACTCCCTTTCCAAATACTAAAACATTTAGCAAAACACTCAAATCGTCGGGGCTCTGAAATCATCAATATATAACAAAAATCAACTCCGTCAAGCATGACGCAATCATCGGAGTTATGGCGATAATAAAATATCATAACCCAATGTGAAAACCATCATAATATACATCAATCTATAACTTATATATAGTTCGCATCCTAGTAAAATCGCCGAATCATCATAATAAAGAAGCATACAAAAACCCTTTCTTGAAAATCGCCGTGCAATGCACGTGTCACGGTCTAAGTAGCGGACGTTTAATTTAAAAAAATAGCTATATATATATCTTTTATTTAACATACACGTCCCGCCTGGTTACTAAATCAAATAATAATGATTATGAAAACATACTGCTCAAACTAAAATCAATCCCAATCACATCAATAAAATGTCATGTGCGTCCGGTGCGCACTGAAATCGAAACCAAATGCAGAAATCATGAATACCTACAAAACAAAACTAAGTGCAACAGGTGTGCACCAAAAACATCTGTCAAGTGCAACGGGCGTGCACGACTCAAAATCAGGTACATCTAATCTGCACAAAACCCCGATTTAGTGCATCTGGTGTGCACAAAATCGCATCAAGTGCGCCAAGTATGCGCAAGAATCCTAATCAGGTGCACATGGAGCACGAAAACATACATCGAATATCAGACTCGAATCACAGTACGAAAATGGATAAAAACTAGGTCGAAGCATATATCAAAATCATGTGTAACCCATATGCACGAAATCAAATCAAAATCACAAAAGGTATTAAAACCAAATCAAGTGCACTGGGTATGTACTAAACAACACCAATACAACCGGTATATGAAACACAACTAGAATGTAATGAAGGTACACACATGAAATACCAATCGTAAAACGAATTCCTCAAAATGCCAAAATCCAATAACAGAAAATATGAAATTCAAATCACTAAATCACAATCGTAAGCACGATCGTCAATGTCCGCCTCTTTCCTCTGATGTCGGTTGCTTCGAACTCGTCTCTTCGTAGCTGTGCTGACTGCGCTACTAACGGCAATACTCATATCTAGAGTCTCCCACGTAGTCGATCCCTTCACTTGATATCCGGACAACATTAAACTTTTCGATCGATCCATCAAAATCCCATAATTCCCCGAGAGCTCAACACTCAAGTACAGTTTAAAAATATCCGGTACATACCCCAACATCGATGATCCAGCTGTAGAAGGGCAAACCCAAGCCTCACTAATGGCACTGCGAAACTGCCGTAAACCCTAAGGTTCAAGGGCGTTCTCGTGGTCATTATGTCGAGTTAGGGTTTCATTCTTCTAGAGGGTCCATCGAAATACCTGCATGTTCTTCCGAATACTTTAAACTTAGGAAAATGGTTTTCTGATAATCGTTCGAACCCTTTAACTTCATCCGGACGGCATGTGAATACCCTTCGTCCGCACGCTAAGCAATGCTTCAATCCTCAAGAATAACCAATACTCTAATGGTTATCGCATTCGAGCCGCAGCTTCCTCTGCTCGTGCGCCCGTGGTAACAGAAACCACCATCCGACATTGACGAAGATAGATCAAAAGAACGAATGGAATACGGTGCAAACAATGTAAATCCTAGGGCTCCTTAAGCAGAGTAGCGTATCGTAAGTATGCCGCGGACCATACCCACGGTACGTTACTCTACCTAAATCGCCTACTCCATCAACCAAGGGTCACCTAGACTTATACAAGTTTAAACCTAGCGCTCTGATACCAACTTTGTCACGACCCGAAAGTACGGAACGTGACCGGCTCTTAGATTACGAAGCGTCTAGAGGCGCCACGTGACCTAAGTAAGCCGAAGCCCAGAAATCTAAACCATAAAAGAAGAAAAAGAAGAAAAGAAAAGAAAACAAGTATAAAAACATCAGCAAATTTTACCAAAAATATCGGCAGAGTCACCTCTGTAAAAACTAGCCCCCAAACGGGTACAACAAGTATAATATACATAAACAATAAAAAAAGCATCCCCAAACGGGTGCTAGCTCAACACCAACAGGCGGAAACAACCACAACAAACACAATAATATACAACGCCAAAGGGCGAGGCTCAAAACTCAAAAGAAAACAAAACCACCAGATCAGAATAATACATGCGCGACTCTAAGGCCGAAATAAAAGACTGGTCCAATAAACTTATCAGGTAATACAAGTATGGTTGATGGAGCTTACTAGATACAAATGAATGAATAAAAGTACAATGGTGGTTCGGATACAAGTGAACCAACCTACCGTGCAAATCACCCTGAAGAAAAGATGTGCCAACAAGCTGCCACGGAAACCTGTACATCGAACCTGAAATAAAATTTGGCACAACGGGGGTGAGTTGCCAACTCGTGAGTAGAAGACATCTACGAAAAGAAATCAAATGCACGACGCTATCCTAGGTCATAATAATACACTACTATATCTCAATCATCTAGAATAGCAGGGTAATACTACGTGTAAGTGCAAATAGTCCGTGTTGTGTCAGTGCCTCATATGGTACTATGTCATATGAAATGAAATGCATGCACCATGAATGTAAAGTAACAAATCCTGAAATCCAGATATATATGTATAAGAACTCTTTAGCTGTTATCATAGTAAAGTGTGTATAAGCATCTGAAATCTCAACAATGAAATCCATGGAAATCCGTGTCAAGCATCGACACAACACATGTAACCTCAAGTCTCAATATGTCGGGCTCCGTCAGTCCGGATCGGCCCATATCATCAAATCCCACGACAACGGTCAGTATCCTCCGGATATCCGCCACTCCAGACATCACCGGTAGGTAGTCTTCCCCTGCCAGGCTCATCGTCTACAACTCGATCTTCTTGCCCCGGGGTACCATACCGGGCCCACCATGTACCCGAGACGGTTCATCCACTCCTCGAATTGGGTCTCGAAATCCAACAGAAAACATGAAATACTCATGGTGGACGACACATACATCACGAGAAAACCGCATCTTATTTTAAAAGGAGAAGAGGAGAGAGAAGTTTTGTATATTTTTGCGGTTTTCCCCAAAAATCCAGAAATCTCATAGAAATCCAAATCTCAAAATCATGAGTAAGTATATGATAAGTGTCGGCATATGCCCATACTACTGTGCGATAACACGAAAATATGAATGCATGAATGTCTAAGTAATAAATATCATGTCTTATACTAACATCAGAGAGTGATCACAATATTATATCGGTTTAGTTGTTAACTGATTCTATCAATAAAAGATAATATGATCTAAAGTGTACGTGACATAGCAATTACCGATGATGATGTGTGTGAGCCGGCAAATAAGTGTGCGTGGAATATGCGCATCATCGGTAATGGTGCTAGTGTCCTAACAGGTAAAGTTTATACTGATTATAGCAACATATAAAAGAACATGCACCATGATGATTACAGTATGAATGTAAATACAGGTGTGCATTATCCACTCCTCTGCGAGATACGAGTACAACTACCACTATGTGAGTCGAACCTAAACCAGTGTCCATCTAACATCCGAAGGAACTAGACCTAATAGACTAGTCAGTAAGAAACTAGAGTCTACCTAAGGTCTAAATCAATATCTCTAATAGTCGGCGATCCTGCCTCAATAGCGTCACGTACGTAGTACGGCTCCCTCGAATCAAGAGTGCGGATCAATCATCAAATCTAAGCCTCGTACGGTAAAATCCATCGTACGGCATCCCAATATCGGGGCACGGTCAAGTATCTCCTAGGTGTCTCCTCATTCGTATAATGTCATTAAGTCACACCTATACGATATGGACATCAGGTCACACCTATTTGATGTCGTAATCAAGTCATACATATATCATATCGTGATCAGTCACATGCTACAGCCCAGGTACTATTTTAGCGTACCATGTACCTCAATATCACCACCACTCTTTATAATTTATATGTTCATGTTCATTAGCTCATTCTCTAATGATCCGCTAACACTTTAATACGATTGTATAGTCAAGAATCACGGCATCAAGCCCAGTTATACTGTTTCATCATGCCTCAAATATCATATCACATCAATGAATCCCATATACGTGTTGTATATATATATATACACCTATACCTAGTTTTATATCTATATACACATATACGTATACTCCATGTCGAGTTTTAGTGTGTGCGTGTGTGTTTCTATCAGAAACCTATGAACCTTTCCCAAAGTATTCATCCTCAGGTATGGTTTTCCTAAATCAGTCTAGTCCCGCCTAGGGTCATTACTAGGGTCCTGCTCAGTAAGAATCTAGGGTCACATCGGGTTTCCTAATGTCAATAAGTACTATTTCTATTCTACGTTACGGGGGTGCTAAACGCCATCCACCCGACTTCCCCCCGTAGATATGCATCTACTCACCTGGTCCATGTCTGCCGAAGACAGTGTCGCCATCATCCTCTTCATCGCCCGCAGTCCACGTGGGGGGTACCTAGACGCAAACATATAAATAGCATCATAAACTGAATCACATACGAAAGTCAAACGATCTAAAGGAACAAGCATAGGTTAAAACTTATGTCCTGCCCACGCAAAAGAACCAAATACCGCTCGATATCGGCGTACGAACTCCGATGGATCGAGATAACATCATCAAACAACTTGTAGTTTTAAAACACATTACTTATACCATAAAACACGATTAAATCCATCGAAACCCTAAAATCCATCAAACCGTCCAATTTCGTAAAACCCGAAAATGCCAGTATACCGTTTTTCATCAAAACTTGACATTTAAATGAAACTAATGGTCATAAAACTCATTAAATAGCATTACTAGACTATACAAACCATTACTATATTTTTATTACACAATTTTGCATTTATTTGAAATTTCTAGTTTGCAACTTTTAACAATTTTAACATTTTTCAAGCAACATACCACAATTCCACCACAAAACATGATTTTGCATGAATTAATGTATTAAACCACAATTCATGATGATAATGATTTAATGAAACCATAAATTATATTTTTAATCTCATTTATTTAGGAATTTTCGAAATCTAGTTTACAAAATAATAGCATTTTATTAGTATTTTCCAATTCTCAAAGTAATCTAGTGATCAAACTAAGTTTTTCTTTCCATTTACATGCTAATACTCTCACTAAAACTACAATCTAATGATAGCAACTTTAATTGGAATTTTATATTACCCACAAACACATTTTAGAAAAATCTAGTTAGCTAATTTCCTTATTTAAAACAATTTTAAATGAAAATTTTACAATTTAACAACCATGCAATATTTTCCAATTCTAAAATTGTTAAACTAACTATTATAACCCTAATTAATTATTAAAAACCCTAACTTGAATTTACAACCCTAACTTGCATTTTTTAAAAAAAAACATAGAATTAATTCATTAAATCTAATTAAGCTTAAATGATCATCTAATAACAATAAATCAAAAGAAAGAAAATTATACCTCCAAAATCTGAAATCCAAACAAGAAATGAGCCTCCAAAATACATGCTTTCCCACTCCAAAATCCATATAAAAAGGGTAGAGAATAAAGGGTATGAAGAGATTAGGATTTTGTGTATTTTTGTTGAATTTTTGATGTAATTTGATGGATTTTTGTGCAAAAATGAGGTGGGAAATGGGGGGGGGGGCAGCCATGGGGGGTTGTGGCCGGCCTTGAGGGAGTGAGGGAGAGAAAGAAATGATTAAGAAAAAGTGTAGAAGTTTCAAGAGGAGAAATATCACTTAAAGATCTTTTCATGGTTTATTTATTTGTTTACTATAGCAACTCAAGAAAGCTCTAGAAAATAGGAAAAATTTACAAATAATTTTTTCATGATACATACTAAATTCTAACATGCCATGGTTCATTTTTTACAAATTAAAACCATTTAAATTTGTAATTTACACTAATTTAGTGTAAAAAATAAAGCTTAAGTTAATATTTAAAATAATTAATTTAGGAATTTTTTTTAATTAAAATAAAAATTTATAAGTGGCTAAATGAACACTATTTACTAGTAATTACATAATTAAATAGGTATTTTTGAATTTATAATGAAAAAGAATTGCGGTTTGATTTTACGAAAAATACATTTTTCTTTACCGAAAATCATAAAATTCACTTAAACAATTTTATTCATTTAATTATTTATTTAATTATTTTTAAAACGTTACAATCTCGTTCCATCGATTATATCAAGTTCACTACGTTCACGGTTTCGCCAAAACCATTCGTAGCCCTCCGTCATTCCACATGAATGGTCAAAAAGTATTCAAGCTATGTATTTTGGCCAAAGTCAAGGCATAGTGATTGGTAGCTATTGGGTATTCATGTGCAGCATAGATAGATGCGTTGGTTTGGGACAGTCGTGCTGCCATTTTGGCCAAAGTCAAGGGTAGGTACGGGTGGGTCCAAATTAACCAGGAGAATGACGGGTAGAACTTGACATGTGACTTATGATATTTTAGCCAAAGTCAAGGTCATAAGAGCATGGGGCAGAAATCTACATCGGGAGTTTCATAAGTACTGAAACTTGCTAGCGCTGCATACCATTTGGAGTGTGATAATTCTTGTAGGATTCCTTCGGTTTTATCACGCGATGATATTTGGATCCCGATCCTACTGTGAGTATATGCTACTCCTCGGGAAAACTCTCACTTAACGATCAATGCTATAAACTTAGTAGGTGTCTAGAAAGATGTTAGCGGGGCTACGCCCACAGGGAAAAGAGGTTACTTAATTAAGGAACTTTGCGAAAGTGTTGGAAAACCTCCCTCGAAGTACCGACACTGGCCTGGCTGAACGGTTAAGCAAGTATTGTACGGTGAGATTGATCCTGACTAATCCTTTCTTTACGGTTTGAGACGGGATTCGAGAGACAGTGGGAGCCATCCAGTTTAGACAAACTAAAAACCACTCTAAACTAGCAAGAGCATCATGCTAAAGTGTTTCTTTTCTCTCTCCTAATTGCAGCGACCATTCAACATGACCGGACTTAAGTTATTACTAGATAAAAACATATTGACAGGGCCAAACTATAAAGATTGGCTCAGGAATGTCAAGATGGCAATCACTTACGACAAGTTGGGGTATGTCCTTACCACCAAAGCTCCCCCTGTCCTAGGTCCCAAAACCAGTGTCGTAGATAGGGAAATCTACAAGACCTGGGAAATAGATTGCGCGAAGGCCAGATGCCTCGTACTTGACTCGATGGACAACGGACATCAGAGGAGGCACGAGAATATAGACCTTGAGTCCATATTTCTTCATACAAAAGAACTGTATGGAGAGCAGTCTCGTATCGCAAGATACGAAGTGTCGAAGAAGTTGTTTTCGGCAAGGTTGGCCGTCGGATCATCGGTAGCGGAACACGTGCTTAAGATGATTGGCTACATTGAGAAGCTCGCGGACCTTGGGACCACGTTGGAGAATGAACTCTATACTGATTTGATTCTCCAGTCCCTTCCTTCCACTTACGCCCAGTTTATTCTTAACTTCAACATGCAAGGAAAGGAGGTTGAACTTTCCGAGCTTCTGAACATGTTGAGGAGTGCTGAGGGCACCCTACAGAAGGGTAGGAAGACATCCACTTTGTTTGTAGGAGGATCTTCCTCTTCTAGGTCCAGGGCGAAAGCCAATGGCAAGAAGAAGAAAGCCCCCGCCAAACCAAGAGGCGGTGTCGGTAAATTGGATACGAAGGGAAAAGGAAAAGCAACAAAGATAACGGGAAAGCTGGTGGGGAAGGAAGAATGCTTCTATTGTCACAAAAGTGGTCACTGGAAACAGGATTGCAAGGCTTGGAAAGCCAGAACACAGGATTTGAAGCGAGTTGCAGCTTCAGCTTCAGGTGTGTATGTTATTGAAAACTGTCTATCAATAAACTCTACATCCTGGGTATTGGATACCGGATCAGGATCTCATATCTGTAATTCTTTGCAGGCGTTGAGAAAGCGTAGAGTTTTGAAGGCAGGTGACATGACCCTCAGAGTTGCAAACAGTGCTAGCATGGATGCTGAGGCCGTGGGGGACTATCACCTGGGATTGTCGGATGGATACTTTTTGGTTTTGCGTAGTTGTTATTATGTACCAAATGCAACCTGTAATATCATTTTTGTATCTTTATTATCTAAAGAAGGTTATGAATTTGCATTTGTAAGTAATGTAGTGAACATTCACCTTAATCAAGTTTCGATTGGGTCAGGTACATTGAACAACGGTATATACGTATTAAACCGGCCACAGATTTTCAATGTCCAGAATACACACAAAAGAAAGTCTCCAAAAATTAATAAAACTTTCTTATGGCATTGTAGACTGGGTCACATCAATGAGAGAAGGTTGACTAAGTTACATGTAGAAGGATATTTGGATTCGTTCGAATATCAATCGTATGCAACTTGTCAATCCTGTCTCAAAGGAAAGATGACAAAGACTCCATTCACTGGACATGGAGTAAGAGCGAGCGAGCTCTTGGGACTCGTACACAGTGACGTGTGCGGTCCAATGTCTACACATACACGAAGCGGTTATTCTTACTTCATTACTTTTACGGATGACTTTTCAAGGTACGGTTATGTCTTCTTAATGAAATATAAATTCGAGGCTTTTGAAAAATTCCAGGAATATAAGAATGAAGTAGAAAAACAAACAGGCAAAAGTATCAATGCACTGAGATCTGATCGAGGTGGTGAATACTTGAGTGCCGAGTTCCTGGGTTACTTAAAAGAGAATGGAATTCTCTCTCAGCTTACTCTTCCATACACTCCGCAACATAACGGTGTATCGGAGAGACGGAACCGAACCCTATTGGATATAGTACGGTCCATGATGAGTAACGCTGAGTTGCCGCGATCGTTCTGGGGATATGCGCTAGAATCAGCTGCATACCTTTTGAACCGAGTTCCAACTAAGACTGTGCCTACTACAGCATATCAGATGTGGTGTGGGAAGAGACCCTATCTTAATCACATTAAGACATGGGGATGTCCAGCTTTTGTAAAAAAGCAGCATGCGGACAAGCTCGAGGCACGCTCAGTACAGTGCAAGTTTGTGGGATATCCAAAGAGCTCCAAGGGATATTACTTCTATTGCGAAGAGGAACAAAAAGTCCTTGTTTCTCGCCATGCCCACTTTCTAGAACACCAGTTCATAGAAAAGGAATTAAGTGGGAGCGCAATAGAACTGGAAGAAATTCCAGAACCACGAGCTATTACTGAAAGCTTGGTTGAACCAGAGGGTTCGAAAGATCAGGACATTCCCACGCCACTCCGCAGGAGTAGTAGGCAGTCTCATCCACCCGAGAGATACTACGGTTTTCTTATTGACGGGGATAGGGAGGATTGCATCATAGACTTTGATGAGCCTACTAGCTTCCAGCAAGCCATTCAGAGCGTCGACTCGGTAAAATGGCTGGATGCAATGCGGACCGAAATGGAGTCTATGTACACCAACAAAGTATGGACGTTGGACATTGCTCCAGATAGGGTAAAACCCGTAGGATGCAAGTGGATTTTCAAAAGGAAGAGTGGTATAGATGGACAGGTTGAGACCTATAAAGCTAGACTGGTAGCAAAGGGTTTTCGTCAGCGACCTGGTTTGGACTATGACGAAACCTTTTCTCCAGTAGCTATGCTGAAATCCATTCGGATCCTTCTTTCCATTGCTGCCTTCCACGACTATGAGATTTGGCAGATGGACGTAAAGACAGCTTTTCTAAATGGACATTTAGAGGAGTGTGTCTATATGGATCAGCCAGAGGGTTTCATTCAGAGTGGGAGCAGCGGAAAGGTGTGCAAGTTGCTTAAGTTCATTTATGGACTAAAGCAGGCATCGCGGAGTTGGAACATCTGTTTTGATGAGACGGTCAAGGAATTTGGCTTTATCAAAAATCCAGATGAACCATGCATCTATTGTAGATTTGTAGCGAGAACTGTAGTATTCCTCGTTTTATACGTGGATGACATTCTCTTAATAGGAAATGACATTCCTATGCTACAATCTGTCAAGGGGTTCTTGTCACACAGGTTCTCCATGAAAGACCTGGGTGATGCCTCATACATTCTGGGTATCCGGATCTACCGTGATAGATCCAAGAGGATATTAGGACTTTCGCAGTCCAGGTACATCGACACCATACTGAAGAGATTCAGTATGGAAGATTCCAAGCGTGGTAATCTACCGGCTTGTCACGGGATCACCCTCTCCAAAGAGATGTCTCCCAAGACTGATTTGGAGAGGGATCGCATGTCTATTATACCCTACGCTTCTGCGGTAGGCTCTATAATGTATGCAATGTTGTGTACCAGACCGGATGTAGCTTATGCACTGAGTATGGTAAGCAGGTATCAGTCAAACCCTGGGGAGAAACATTGGATAGCAGTAAAGAACATTCTCAAGTACCTAAGAAGGACTAAGGAGATGTTCTTGGTGTATGGCGGAAAAGACCTGCAGATTGAGGCCTTTGCTGACTCCAGCTTCCAGAGTGACAAGGATGATTCCAAGTCCATGTCGGGTTTTGTCTTTACCCTCAATGGAGGGGCGGTGTGTTGGAAGAGCTCCAAACAGGAAACCGTTACTGACTCGACTATGGAAGCGGAATACATCGCTGCATCTGATGCCGCAAAAGAAGCTATCTTGATGAGGAAGTTCTTGAGAGAACTTCAGGTGGTTCCGTCCATTGTTGACCCAATACCTCTGTATTGCGACAACAACGGGGCTATAGTTTTAGCGAAGGAACCCAGGTCCCATCAGAAATCCAGACACATCTTGAGGCGGTATCACCTGATCAGGGAGATCGTGGATCGCCAGGAGATCGAGGTTCGGAGGGTTGCTTCAGAAGATAACACAGCAGATCCATTCACCAAGGCCTTGCCCCAGACTCAGTTTGAGCGGCTGATCGAGATGATAGGTCTTCGATACGCCAGTACATGGCCTTAGTGCAAGTGGGAGATTGTTAGTGTATATGCCCTAGAGGCCATTACTGTATCATACTAGTTTGTATATTACTTAATGGAAGCTTGGGATATCCACAGTTGTATATACAATCTTGCTCGAAATGGTAGTATGCTACTTGGTTTGTCTCTGCTTTAATATGTGCATGTGTTTCTTTTAGCATATTGCTGATATACATATTAGTAGAGCCCTTAGGATCTTTGCTTGATTACCAGCGTTGTGATGGCGCTCACACTCGTGGGAGCTGGGTGATCTATAAGCACATCCTTATACAGGTCCCTAGTCGTTGGACTATCGAGACAGGGCATCGATACTCCGGAGTAGACTAGCGTATGCGCTTTTCATCCCAGCATGGGAGACGGTCTGTCCCACAGCCGTCAGTACATCGTACTTGAGATAGTATGCGGGTGCTCGTTAGGTTATGAGTACACTGGACAGGACTCGTCGGGGACTGTTGGTTGGTATTATACCTATCGTCAGTTATCAGTTCCCAGGTGACATGAGTACAGCTTAGTCCGTTGACTTGACACTGTCACTTCGCCTCGAGTGTGTTCCCACTGCACTTTGATTACTACCCTACCACGGCTCAAAGGAGTCGTGCAAACAGGTAGTTTTTGGGTGCAGTCCCGAAGCACTTGGAGGCAGTGACGGTTAGACAGGATTCGTCTCTCCCGGTATTAGGGGTTGATATCGCACTGTGTCCAGGAGAGCCATTACACGAGTGGTCCCTGGCCAGGGCAAGCGAGATATACTGGTAGGTTTCCAGTGTTATCTCAGGGTGTTCTGGGCTACACTCCAACACGACTTGTACCGCTATTAGAGGACTGACGTTCACCGCCCCCCTAGGCCCGCCATGCGATGTATCAGACGAACAGACCGGACTGTACGGAGATTGTCACATACAGGCTCAATAGGAGTTCAGATGGGGTTCACCTCGTCAGTCTTCTTATCGACATCTACCTGGGGACCGTTACGTACAGCTAGTGCCGCTTGCGGTCTGTGGTTAAACCCACTGCCAGCGTAGTGTCGTGTCTTTAGAGTCCCACAGAGAGAGCTATTCGCCTTTAGGCAAAATGAGTAGAGGTCGCATGGTTTTGTGACAGGGTTCGTTCACATCCGCGCACTTGTGCACGTTTGCTGTCCGGACAGCTTATACTAGCGGGCTTTGGTTTAAGCCGGATCCTAGTATATGATTTGGGATTGGCTTTTTCTCATTGTATTCGTGTTCCTCGGATCACGAATACGGGTGCGTATGCACAGTTGCTTGAGACAGAGGGAGAGGACTTTGATTAGGGTTAATGACTATTATCATTTTATTAACCTTAATGCTTATGTGTGTATTATTGTTAATTGATATTAGTTTAATAATTGTGCATGGTTATGGTTATTGACCATTTGACCCATCTTGACTTGTTGACCTTGTTGACACTTTGACCATCATCATTTCATTTGGAAGATGCTCTTTGATCATTGCAATTTGCATTAAAAATGAAATGATAATGGTCATGTCTTGATTAAGCCATGACAATTATCTCACTAATTTTATAATTACAATAATTCACATATATGAGAGAATGCTTCATATTATTCTCTCATTCTATTATTCACATTCTCTCTCTTGTTCTTCCTCTCCCTCAAGCTCTCCCCTCTCATGTGTTGAGAAACACTTGAGCTTGAGAAAAACCCTTTCTTGATAATCTCTACTCTCATCTAGGGTTCAAGGATTATCACTTCTTGAACCCTAGTTACTTCTAGCTTGGAGTTGAAGCCAATGGTTGAGGCTTTCGGGTGGATCTTTCTTTGACGGGAGAAGACGACAAAGGTGACCTCCTTCCACCACTCCAAGGAGTAAGGAGAGAAGGACTTAAAGCCCAAGGTATAACCTTTCTAGCACTTAGCTAGTTTCTAGTTAGCTTTAGCTTGTTTTTGTTTAGCAAAGATCCTTCATAGTCTAGTCCATGTTGCCTAAGCTCATAAAAATTCGATTTTTATTCCGTTTTCCGCCTCCCCGCAAGTACCGGAGTTGGCAACGTGGACTTACAACAAGATCTCACAATCGTAATCTTTCACGAGTTCCAACCATCGACGCTGCTTTAGATTCAGATCCTATTGTTGAAAAATATACTTTAAGCTCTTATGATCTGTGAAGATTTGGCACGACTCCCTATACAAGTAATGCCTCTAAATCTTCAGTGCGAAAACTACAACACCCATCTCCAAATCGTGAGTGGGGTAGTTCTGCTCGTGCATCTTCAACTGTCGAGAAGCATAAGCTACAACTGTCACGACCCAAAGTTTGGCCCGTGACCGGCACTTAACCACGTAACGTCTACAGGCGTAACGCGACTAAGTGAACCGAAAACCCAGAAATCAAACCAGTGAAAGTATAGAGTGTTAGAAGTTTTTAAAAGAAAGCACTTACAACATGATAAGAAATCTAAGTAAACAACCACCAAGATAGTAATATACGACGCCGTAGCGAAGATCAAGATCCACAAGTGGGAGAAACACAGATAGGATAAACTGCAAGTACAGTCGGCTCACAACGAGCTCGACACCAGAATACAAATAAAATACAACATCGTCCTCACACTGTCTCTAAGTCAAATACATACATGGTAGATGGAGAATACTAGATACTACAATGTACATACAGAAAGATAAACAGATACCGCACAAAACCACCTATCAGCAAAAGAGCTAGTACATCAACTATGGGGGTATCTATGTCAAAAGATGCGACCGCAGCCTGCCGCGACTACTCCGAAGGGCAACCTGCAAACACTATGGCACAACGGGGGTGAGTTGCCAACTCGTGGATAGAGATAACATATAAAGGTAATCGCGAGCATGCACGTACTGCGCTACTCTATCATATGCCAACAGATGATATCAATGTGTGATAAGCAGTAGGTGCAATAATCATGCAAATGCTCTATCAGGTAATGTAACTACAGGATGAGGTACAATGCTCTATCAGGTAATGTAACTACAGGATGAGGTACAATGCTCTATCAGGTAATGTTACTACAGGATGAGGTACAATAGTAAATGCTGAGCAGGGGCAATATAGTATCTACACGGAATGTCAACGTGGAATATATAATCGGTGTCCCTCAATGCACCCAGATCCCCCAAATAGCTCAGGCGCCGGCACTCTCGTCGGCCCTCAAATCCTGTACATCTCTGAGAATCCCGAGTGCCCAACATCGGCACCCAAATATCATAAATACTCGTGTCCAGCATCGACACGCAAATCCTCATCCATCGGGCCCCGTCAGTCCGGGTCAGCCCACGGGCTCCGTCTGCGGTATCGGCCATCGGCCCCGGCAGTACGGATCACCCCGCATCCATCTATAGACTCTGATCAGTACCCTCCGGATAACTGTCAGGTCCAACCAATCACCGGTAGGTAGTAGTCCCTCTGCCAGGCTCACCGTCTACTGCACAGCGAAACCGTTCTCGCCCCGGGGTACCATACCGGGTCCACCATGTACCCGTAATCGGCCTCAACCAGCTCCTCGATTCGGGTTCACATATATCACTCTAGCACCGAGAAAACACATGGTGGACGCACCGAAATATCATATCAAGGGAACCGGGTTTTTAAATGATTATATATTTGCAATAGCCACGGTTCCCAAATCCAGAAATCACATGTAATCCAAACCAAAATACAAGTCAATGATCCGATATGATATGTTCGTCAATATAAATAGCATGTCAAGTCATATATAGATAAGCTACAATATGATGATCCGATGTAATATAGGCATCAAGTATGAATAGCATGTCAAGTCACATATAGATAAGCTATAATATGATGATCCGATGTAATGTAGGCATCAAGTATGAATAGCATGTCAAGTCACATATAGATAAGCTACAATATGATGATCCGAAGTGATATAGGCATCAAGTATGAATAGCATGTCAAGTCACATATAGATAAGCTACAATATGATGATCCGATGTAATGTAGGCATCAAGTATGAATAGCATGTCGAGTCACATATAGATAAGCTACAATATGATGATCCGAAGTGATATAGGCATCAAGTATGAATAGCATGTCAAGTCACATATAGATAAGCTACAATATGATGATCCGATGTAATGTAGGCATCAAGTATGAATAGCATGTCAAGTCACATATAGATAAGCTACAATATGATGATCCGAAGTGATATAGGCATCAAGTATGAATAGCATGTCAAGTCACATATAGATAAGCTACAATATGATGATCCGAAGTAATGTAGGCATCAAGTATGAATAGCATGTCAAGTCACATATAGATAAGCTACAATATGATGATCCGATGTAATGTAGGCATCAAGTATGAATAGCATGTCAAGTCACATATAGATAAGCTGTAATATGATGATCCGAAGTGATATAGGCATCAAGTATGAATAGCATGTCAAGTCATATATAGATAAGCTACAATATGATGATCCGAAATAATATACTATAGTGTGAGTGTCATGGCAATTACTAAAGGTGTGTGTGTAACGTACAGGATAGTGCTCGTGCAACATGGACCGTTAGTAATGGTGCGGTGTTCTATCAATTCTAGTTTATATCCAAATAGCAGGGAATGCAGCATGCACTAAATAGTAGCCATGAATAGTCAATGTATACAAAGGAAACTATAAGGTCCTATCAGCCCTGACGTAGAACACCATGCGGGCGATATCCCCGTAGATGTGAAATCTACTCACCGTAGTCTCTCGCTAAGTGTAGCCAACAACTTGTTTCCCCTTTTGCGCGGCGTCCGCCGTACTCGCCTGCGAACCTAGAATTACACAATATATCACACGTAAGCTTGAAATCACACAAACGCGACATTAAAGCCGGGCTAGTAACTCGTGTCGCGAACCAAGCGCGCGTGTGCGCGATACGCTAAAACGTGTGGTTACGCGTCTGAAACCACTCCGACGCGTCGCGATACGCAGAAACCCAAAACCCATACACACGTATCACGCGTGTAGCGAAAGGTTGAAAATACGGGAAAACAGGTATTCTACCCCAGATTTTGATACAGGAAAGATATTGAAAAACTAAACATACCAAAACAACCCATATAGCAGCAGACACCCACACCCCAAACCCCAACCCCAAACTCCCCCATCTGGCCGCAATTTGCGGCCAGAATGCACATTGTGGCGGCCAGACTTGGGAATTGGGCTCCCAGGTTTGGTGTGTGCACTCTACACCCCCTGTGTATGCTACAGTAACATCTAGATTTGCTCTGCAATAACTCGGGTAGTAGCAGATCCTACAGTGCCCAAATTCTAGTTAAAATCCACACTTTGCACTAAAAATGGAACTTTAGGGTATTTTTGTGCAACCTGAAGTGCAACCTAGTTAAAATAGCTCTAATAACACTTAAAGGAGATAACTAAACTATGAGAACACCAATCTAACATATACATCACAACTATCCTATAATATCACTAAAATGCACCAAAAATGTGATTTTTGCTAAACAATACTACAAGTTATGGAAAAAGAGGTTAAGACCAGGGTTTATACCTTCTAGAGACCTTGCAAAACACCAAAGTCTCAGCTTTTCCCCTCGTGTATGCAGATTTGCCTTAAACACCCCAAAAAGCTCACCTTTTACTAAGGTTTTGTGAAGGAAAAGTGGGGTTTTTGTGTAGGATTTGTGTAGATCCAAAATGGGAATTGAAAAGAGAAGAAAAGATGAAGTAAATGGGGGTTTCTCTGCTGGAAATTCAGCAGGAAAACTAAAGTGAGGAGAAGAGAGAGAAAAGGGCAAGGAAATGGGTCAAAAGTCAAAATCTTTACCTAACACCATGCTCATTTGTTTTATTAGGATTTGAAATTATAAAAAGAGTTTTGTGAAAGGATTAAATGGTGGGGGGAAAATAAGTTTGCAACCATGCACAAGAATGGTTAACAAGTCACAAGAAAAAGTCTAAGTATGCAAGTGTGCACAAACACAAGAAAATTCCCAATATGCTAACATTACCAAAATAACTAATAATCCTAGAAACACATATCTATAATCACACGTACGATCACTAATTATCATTAAAGACATTCAAACGGAAATTCAAAGTGTTACAATCTACCCTCCTTAAAGAAATTCGGTCCCCGATTTTAAAAATCTAACTATACGCGCCTTAAAAAAGATGGGGATACCTCTTCCTCATCTCGCTCTCGGTCTCCCAAGTAACCTCCTCGCCGCGCTGGCCACGCCAAAGTACCTTGACGGACGGTATCTCTTTCGACCTCAATTTCTTCACTTGTCGATCCAAGATCATCACCGGCTGCTCTGCATAGGAAAGGTCGCGCTCAAGCTGGATCGTCGGGTGCTGAATCGCATGTGAAGGATCATGAAGATATCTGCGGAGCATCGAAACGTGAAATACGGGGTGCACATCTGGAAAACTGGGCGGAAGGGCTAATCGATACGCAACCGCGCCAATACGCTCAAGGATCTCGAAGGGGCCCACGTATCTGGGACTAAGCTTCCCCTTCTTCCCAAACCTCATCACGCCTTTCATTGGGGAGACCCTCAAGAAAACATGATCACCAACAGAAAACTCAAGTCTGCGCCGACGACGGTCCGCATAAGATCTCTGCCTACTCTGGGCTGCTCTCATCCTATCGCGAATCAACTGGATCTTCGCGGTCGTCTCCTCCACAATCTGCGGCCCTAAGATAATGCTCTCACTGAGCTTCATCCAACAGGTGGGCGATCTGCATCTCCTCCCATAAAGAGCCTCAAACGGTGCCATCTGAATGGTCTCCTGGTAGCTGTTGTTGTAGGAGAACTCTACTAAGGGCAAATGATGATCCCAGCTACCTCCGAAGTCTAAAACACATGCTCTGAGCATGTCCTCGAGAGTCTGAATAGTCCACTCTGACTGTCCGTCGGTCTGCGGGTGGAATGCTGTACTGAAACTCAAGCGAGTGCCTAAAGCCTCCTGAAGCCTCTGCCATAGCCGGCTGGTAAACTGGGTGCCTCTATCGGACACGATGCATGTCGGAACTCCGTCCAGTCGTACAATCTCATCAATATAAATCTGGGCATACTGAGTAAATCCGAAAGTCTTCTTCACCGGTAAGAAGTGAGCCGCTTTCGTCAAACGATCCACGATCACCCAGACGGAGTCATACCCTCGACGAGTCCTGGGTAGACCCACAATGAAATCCATAGATATCTGTTCCCATTTCCACTCCGAAATGGGTAACGGCTGTAGCTCTCCCGCGGGCCTCTGGTGCTCAGCCTTGACTTGCTGACAAGTCAGGCATCTTGACACAAAATCTGCAATGTCCCTCTTCATACCCTCCCACCAGTAAACACCTCTCAAGTCATGGTACATCTTAGTGGAACCGGGATGAACACTATATACCGATCGATGTGCCTCCTCCAAAATCTCGCGTCGCAATCCCTCAGCATCTGGCACGCACAG
This sequence comes from Agapanthus africanus, assembly GCA_030015575.1. Classification (NCBI taxonomy): domain Eukaryota; kingdom Viridiplantae; phylum Streptophyta; class Magnoliopsida; order Asparagales; family Amaryllidaceae; genus Agapanthus; species Agapanthus africanus. The sequence goes on along the minus strand of CM057341.1, from coordinate 449,101,588 downwards.
TCTAGCTCCAAATCGTAGTATCCCCTGATCATCGATCACGAACTCGGAAAATCTGCCATGTCCCATCTGTGTCCTGATCTCTGAACAGCGGTCATCACGGTGCTGTGCCTCAAGTATACGGTCGAGCAACTGTGGGCATGCACGAACATGCGCAATCTGTCCTCCGATCGGCGTAAACTCAAACTGTATCCGGCTGTCGCATAAGATCTGCCAATCTGCCGCCGACTGCCTCTGCACTGCGCTCAAACAGAATAGACTACCTCCGGGCCTCCTGCTCAAAGCATCCGCCACTACATTCGCCCTGCCCGGGTGATACAAGATCTCACAATCGTAGTCCTTCACTAACTCCATCCATCGGCGCTGTCTAAGGTTCAGGTCTCGCTGCTGAAATACGTACTTTAAGCTCTTGTGGTCGGTGAATATCTGGCACGACTGCCCATACAGATAATGTCGCCAGATCTTGAGTGCAAAAACCACTGCAGCCATCTCCAGATCATGAGTGGGGTAATTCTGTTCATGTTTCTTTAATTGCCGCGAAGCATACGCAATCACCTTACCATGCTGCATCAAAATGCACCCTAATTCCACTCGTGAAGCATCACAGTAGACCACGAATCCGCCCGATCCTGAAGGCAACGATAGCACTGGTGTCGTAGTCAGTAGAGCCCGTAGCTACTGGAAACTGTGCTCACACTCCTCTGTCCAATCGAAGCGAACTCCCTTCCGGGTTAACCCGGTCAAAGGTGTAGCAATGCGAGAGAAATCCTGCACAAATCGCCTGTAATGACCGACCAGCCCTAAAAAGCTGCGAACCTCCGTCACTGACGTGGGTCTAGGCCAACTCCGAACTGCCTCTATCTTCCTCGGGTCGACACATATACCATCTCGTGTAATCACGTGCCCCAAGAAGTCTACGCTGTCTAGCCAGAATGCACACTTGGAGAATTTGGCGAAAAGCTGATGCTCCCTCAAGGTCTGCAGTGTAATCCGTAGGTGCTGCTCGTGCTCCTCTCTACTCCGAGAATACACCAAGATATCGTCAATAAACACTATAATGAACAGATCAAGATACGGCCGGAAAATACAGTTCATCATGTCCATAAATGCTGCTGGCGCGTTGGTGAGTCCGAAAGACATCACCAAAAACTCATAATGGCCGTAACGTGTGCGGAAGGCTTCCTAGGAATGTCCTCCCGTCGAACCCGCAGCTGGTGGTAGCCTGATCGCAAATCGATCCTCGAAAAGTATCCTGCCCCATGAAGCTGGTCGAACAAATCGTCGATGCGTGGCAAAGGATATCTGTTCCGCACTGTCACCCTGTTCAGCTGGCGGTAGTCGATACACAAACGCAAACTGCCGTCCTTCTTCTTGACGAACAGGACTGGAGCACCCCAAGGAGAAACACTGGGTCGAATAAGTCCCTTATCCAGCAAGTCCTGCAGCTGACCCTTCAACTCTCTAAGTTCCGCCGGGGTCATCCGATAAGGAGGTACTGAAATAGGCCCCGTGCCAGGAACCAAATCAATACAGAAGGAATATCACGCTCGGGCGGTAGCCCAGGAAGCTCGTCAGGGAACACATCAGGGAACTCACTAACAACCGGAACCTGATCCAGAGGAACCTCTGTAACTCTAGTATCGCAAACATATGCGAGAAATCCCTGACATCCCTTCCGCAAAAGCTGTCCAGCACGAAAAGAAGAAATCACACTGTGAGGGGTAACACCACGGTCCCCCAACACAACAACAACCGACTCGCCGGGGAAACAAAATCGAACTGTCTTCTCGCGGCAGTCGACAGAAGCATAGCACGTGGGTAACCAATCCATGCCCAAAAGAACGTCGAAGTCCAGCATCTCAAGAAGGATCAAATCGACAGGCAACTCTCTCTCGCCAATACGGACGGTATAGGATCGGAACACGTGCCTAGCAACAAACGACTCTCCCACAGTAGTAGTCACAACAAGCGGCTGGCCAAGCAAACCGGACTCTCTACCCAAACTCGGCACAAAGTGTGTAGATACGTACGAGTGCGTAGATCCGGGATCGAATAATACCTATGCATCAACCAAACATACAGGAAGGATACCTGAGACCACCGCATTGGACGCCTGCGCGTCCTGATGCGTCAAAGCAAAGACTCGCGCCTGTCCTCCACCTGCAACTAACTGTCCTCTGCCGGCCGCTGGCTGTCCTCTACCTCGGCCACCTCGTCCTCTATGACCAAATCCTCCGTGACCACGACCTCTCTGTGTATGCGTCTGACGCGGAGTAACAGTAGGTACTATCGGCAATGCCGTCTGGGGTGGTGAAGGTGGTAATGTAACATGCGGTGCTGCCGCCCCACTCCGGGGTATCTCAGGACAATCTCGCACACGATGATAAGAACTCCCGCAGCGGTAACATCCTGATGACGGTCGCTGACCCTCCTGGGAATAGGTGCTAAACAATCGGCCTCGTCTCGAATCTCTGCCACCTGCAAGGTGTCTGTCACGATGCCGGAACGGCCGTCTCTGCACTGACGTATCTGCACGAACTCTCTTCGGCCCTGGAACTGCCGAAGTCTCAGCAAGGCGCTCCTCACTAATAATGCTGCATCTACTGCTGCAGCGTATGTCTCATAATGCTGCGCGCTGATAGCAAGGAATAGTGGTGTAAGCAAGCCTCGGACAAATCTCTTGACTCGCAACTCCTCAGTAGCCACTAGATACGGAGCATAAACAGATAGCTCGGTGAAAAGCACATCGTACTCTACCACTGACATCTCTGGCGTCTGGCGTAAGGACTCGAACCTGCGTGCTCTAGCATCTCTGACACTCAGGGGAAGAAAACGGGCAAGGAATAGCGCCACAAACTCGGTCCAGGTCATAGGAGGAAGACCTGCTGCTCTGCCCTTCTCAACTGAATCACACCACTTCTGCGCAAGACCTTCTAGGCGAAAGCTCGCGAACTTGACCCATCTCGTATCCGCGCATCTGAGTGAATGACATATACGGGCCATCTTATCAATGAAGGACTGGGGGTCCTCGGCTGTATCGGTGCCTGTGAAGACCGGAGGCTTCAGCCTCATAAACTCTGATAGCGATACTGTAATCACCTCCGTAGTCGCAGGTGTAACTGCCTGAACTGTGGGTACCACCGCGGTCTCCGCAATGGGTGGAACTACCTCTGGTCGCTGCACTCGATGTGTCTCAACTAGAGATCCCATCATCTGGCGCATCTCCTGCATACTGGATCCCATCGTCTGGCGTATCCCCTGCACACCAGCCCCTAACATAGCAATCTGATCTGTCACGGCAGGAACAGCCTGCTCGGGCACAACCGGTGTACTACCCGGATCAGTCCTCGTCTCGGACGAGTCAACCCGAATCTCAGCCCTTGCGGCCGCTCTCTGCGCCCTCGTAGTCTTTGGCGGCATATTGGCTGGAAGGAACAATAGGATTCGATAAGGATACGGAAATCGAATCGCAAGAATGCATAGACTCAAGAAGGAATTTAAATCAACAATTCCTAAGGTCGCGTAGGCGGAGTACCGTGTCGTGAGTATACCGCGGAACATACACACGCTATGCTACCCTGCTGCAGCCACCTACTCCATCATACCAGGGTCATCCTACACTCCGAAAGGTAAAACCTACGCTCTGATACCAACTTTGTCACGACCCAAAGTTTGGCTCGTGACCGGCACTTAACCACGTAACGTCTACAGGCGTAACGCGACTAAGTGAACCGAAAACCCAGAAATCAAACCAGTGAAAGTATAGAGTGTTAGAAGTTTTTAAAAGAAAGCACTTACAACATGATAAGAAATCTAAGTAAACAACCACCAAGATAGTAATATACGACGCCGTAGCGAAGATCAAGATCCACAAGTGGGAGCAACACAGATAGGATAAACTGCAAGTACAGTCGGCTCACAACGAGCTCGACACCAGAATACAAATAAAATACAACATCGTCCTCACACTGTCTCTAAGTCAAATACATACATGGTAGATGGAGAATACTAGATACTACAATGTACATACAGAAAGATAAACAGATACCGCACAAAACCACCTATCAGCAAAAGAGCTAGTATACCAACTATGGGGGTATCTGTGTCAAAAGATGCGACCGCAGCCTGCCGCGACTACTCCGAAGGGCAACCTGCAAACACTGTGGCACAACGGGGGTGAGTTGCCAACTCGTGAATAGAGATAACATATAAAGGTAATCGCGAGCATGCACGTACTGCGCTACTATATCATATGCCAACAGATGATATCAATGTGTGATAAGCAGTAGGTGCAATAATCATGCAAATGCTCTATCAGGTAATGTAACTACAGGATGATGTACAATGTTCTATCAGGTAATGTAACTACAGGATGAGGTACAATGCTCTATCAGGTAATGTAACTGCAGGATGAGGTACAATAGTAAATGCTGAGCAGGGGCAATATAGTATCTACACGGAATGTCAACGTGGAATATATAATCGGTGTCCCTCAATGCACCCAGATCCCCCAAATAGCTCAGGTGCCGGCACTCTCATCGGCCCTCAAATCCTGTACATCTCTGAGAATCCCGAGTGCCCAACATCGGCATCCAAATATCATAAATACTCGTGTCCAGCATCGACACGCAAATCCTCATCCATCGGGCCCCGTCAGTCCGGGTCAGCCCACGGGCTCCGTCTGCGGTATCGGCCCTCGGCCCCGGCAGTACGGATCATCCCGCATCCATCTATAGACTCTGATCAGTACCCTCCGGATAACTGTCAGGTCCAACCAATCACCGGTAGGTAGTAGTCCCTCTGCCAGGCTCACCGTCTACTGCACAGCGAAACCGTTCTCGCCCCGGGGTACCATACCGGGTCCATCATGTACCCGTAATCGGCCTCAACCAGCTCCTCGATTCGGGTTCACATATATCACTCTAGCACCGAGAAAACACATGGTGGATGCACCGAAATATCATATCAAGGGAACCAGGTTTTTAAATGATTATATATTTGCAATAGCCACGGTTCCCAAATCCAGAAATCACATGTAATCCAAACCAAAATACAAGTCAATGATCCGATATGATATGTGCGTCAATATAAATAGCATGTTAAGTCACATATAGATAAGCTACAATATGATGATCCGATGTAATATAGGCATCAAGTATGAATAGCATGTCAAGTCACATATAGATAAGCTATAATATGATGATCCGATGTAATGTAGGCATCAAGTATGAATAGCATGTCAAGTCACATATAGATAAGCTACAATATGATGATCCGAAGTGATATAGGCATCAAGTATGAATAGCATGTCAAGTCACATATAGATAAGCTACAATATGATGATCCGATGTAATGTAGGCATCAAGTATGAAAGCATGTCAAGTCACATATAGATAAGCTACAAAATGAAGATCCAAAGTGATATAGGCATCAAGTATGAATAGCATGTCAAGTCACATATAGATAAGCTACAATATGATGATCCGATGTAATGTAGGCATCAAGTATGAATAGCATGTCAAGTCACATATAGATAAGCTACAATATGATGATCCGAAGTGATATAGGCATCAAGTATGAATAGCATGTCAAGTCACATATAGATAAGCTACAATATGATGATCCAAAGTGATATAGGCATCAAGTATGAATAGCATGTCAAGTCACATATAGATAAGCTACAATATGATGATCCGATGTAATGTAGGCATCAAGTATGAATAGCATGTCAAGTCACATATAGATAAGCTACAATATGATGATCCGAAGTGATATAGGCATCAAGTATGAATAGCATGTCAAGTCACATATAGATAAGCTACAATATGATGATCCGAAATAATATACTACAGTGTGAGTGTCATGGCAATTACTAAAGGTGTGTGTGTGTAACGTACAGGATAGTGCTCGTGCAACATGGACCGTTAGTAATGGTGCGGTGTTCTATCAATTCTAGTTTATATCCAAATAGCAGGGAATGCAGCATGCACTAAATAGTAGCCATGAATAGTCAATGTATACAAAGAAAACTATAGGGTCCTATCAGCCCTGACGTAGAACGCCATGCGGGCGATATCCCCGTAGATGTGAAATCTACTCACCGTAGTCTCTCGCTAGGTGTAGCCAATAACTTGTTTCCCCTTCTGCGCGGCGTCCGCCGTACTCGCCTGCGAACCTAGAATTACACAATATATCACACGTAAGCTTGAAATCACACAAACGCGACATTAAAGCCGAACTAGTCACTCGTGTCGCGAATCAAGCGCGCGTGTGCGCGATACGCTAAAACGTGTGGTTACGCGTCTGAAACCACTCCGACGCGTCGCGATACGCAGAAACCCAAAACCCACACACACGTATCACGCGTGTCGCGAAAGGTTGAAAATACGGGAAAACAGGTATTCTACCCCAGATTTTGATACAGGAAAGATATTGAAAAACTAAACATACCAAAACAACCCATATAGCAGCAGACACCCACACTCCAAACCCCAACCCCAAACTCCCCCATCTGGCCGCAATTTGCGGCCAGAATGCACATTTTGGCGGCCAGACTTGGGAATTGGGCTCCCAGGTTTGGTGTGTGCACTCTACACCCCCTGTGTATGCTACAGTAACATCTAGATTTGCTCTGCAATAACTCGGGTAGTAGCAGATCCTACAGTGCCCAAATTCTAGTTAAAATCCACACTTTGCACTAAAAATGAAACTTTAGGGTATTTTTGTGCAACCTGAAGTGCAACCTAGTTAAAATAGCTCTAATAACACTTAAAGGAGCTAACTAAACTATGAGAATACCAATCTAACATATACATCACAACTATCCTATAATATCACTAAAATGCACCAAAAATGTGATTTTTGCTAAACAATACTACAAGTTATGGAAAAAGAGGTTAAGACCAGGGTTTATACCTTCTAGAGAACTTGCAAAACACCAAAGTCTCAGCTTTTCCCCTCGTGTATGCAGATTTGCCTTAAACACCCCAAAAAGCTCACCTTTTACTAAGGTTTTGTGAAGGAAAAGTGGGGTTTTTGTGTAGGATTTGTGTAGATCCAAAATGGGAATTGAAAAGAGAAGAAAAGATGAAGTAAATGGGGGTTTCTCTGCTGGAAATTCAGCAGGAAAACTGAAGTGAGGAGAAGAGAGAGAAAAGAGCAAGGAAATAGGTCAAAAGTCAAAATCTTTACCTAACACCATGCTCATTTGTTTTATTAGGATTTGAAATTATAAAAAGAGTTTTGTGAAAGGATTAAATGGTGGGGGAAAAATAAGTTTGCAACCATGCACAAGAATGGTTAACAAGTCACAAGAAAAAGTCTAAGTATGCAAGTGTGCACAAACACAAGAAAATTCCCAATATGCTAACATTACCAAAATAACTAATAATCCTAGAAACACATATCTATAATCACACGTACGATCACTAATTATCATTAAAGACATTTAAACGGAAATTCAAAGTGTTACAACAACCCTGCCGTGATGCATCAATACACAGCCTAAACCCACTCGAGATGCATCCCAATACACAACAAAACCACCTGACCCAGAAGGTAAAGATAAGACTGGTGCAGTCGTCAAGCGCGTCTACAGCTGCTGAAAACTCTGCTCACATGCATCTGTCCAAAGAAAGGGAACCTCCTTCCTAGTCAATCCGGTCAACGGTGCAGCGATCTGAGAAAAATCCTGCACAAAGCGTCGGTAATAACCTGCCAGACCTAAGAAACTCTGAACCTCTGTAACTGACACAGGTCTGGGCCAGTGCTGTACCGCTTCAATCTTCTTTGGGTCAACACGTATCCCAGCTCTAGTAACTATGTGTCCCAAGAAATTCACACTATCCAGCCAAAAAGCACACTTGGAAAATTTTGCAAATAGCTGATGCTCCCTCAAGGTCTGTAAAGTGATACGCAAATGCTGCTCGTGCTCCTCTCGGCTCCGGGAATAAACGAGAATGTCATCAATGAATACTATAATAAACTGATCAAGGAAGGGCCTGAAGATACGGTTCATCATATCCATAAAATCTGCTGGGACATTGGTGAGTCCGAATGACATCACCAGAAACTCATAGTTCCCATAGCGTGTGCAAAAAGCAGTCTTTGGAATGTCATCCTTCCGAACCTTCAACTGGTGATACCCTGACCGCAAATCAATCTTCGAGAAGTAGCCAGCTCCATGCAACTGATCAAACAAGTCATCGATACGAGGTAGTGGATACCTATTTCGCACAGTGACGCAATTCAGCTGTCGGTAGTCGATGCACAGTTTCATACTACCGTCCTTCTTCTTTACAAATAAGACAGGAGCTCCCTACGGTGATACAATAGGACGAACCAGTCCTCTATCTAACAACTCTTGCAACTGGCTTTTGAGTTCCTTCAACTCCGTCGGGGCCATCCGATAGGGTGGTATAGAAATAGGACCCGCACCCGGAATCAAGTCAATGCAAAATTCAATATCGCAATCGGGCGGTAATCCTGGTAACTCAGCAGGAAACACATCCGGAAATTCTCATGCGATCGGAACCTGGTCCAATGAAATCTCAGCGACTCCTAAGTCCTGAACAAATTCAAAGAACCCCTGACAACCCTTCTTCAAGAGTCGTCCCATACAAAGAGCAGAAATCATGTTGGCAGGAGTTATAATACAGTCCCCCTGCACAACAAAAATCGGTTCACCTGGAAAACAAAATCTAACCGCTTTCCCCCGACAATCTACATAGGCATGACAAGCGGCCAACCAATCCATACCGAGATGTATATCAAAATCTAACATATCCAGGAGAATCAGATCAACTAGCGAATCTCTATCACCAATACATACGAAACATGACCTGAATATGTGTCGAGCTATAAAAGAATCTCCTACCGGAGTAATTACCACTAACGGTAACTCTAACAACGACGACTCTTTCCCCAGAGAAAGTGCAAAGCGTGAAGATACGTAAGAATGTGCAGAACCAGGAACAAATAAAATATGGGCTTCTAAGGAACATACTATAAAAGTACCTGTCACAACTGCATTTGATGCCTGGGCATCCTGGGGAGTCAGCGCAAAAACCCGTGCCTGGCCCCTGCCCGCATCCTGTCGTCCTCTACCTCTATCTCCTCGACACCTCTGAGAGCGTACTGCAAAGCCTCGACCTCGTGGTACAGCTGCCTGACGTGTAGTGCCAACTGAGGGAGGAAGTAAAGCCATCGGCATAGAAGGTGGAGGGGGTAAAGCAGCCTGTGGAACAACGGTCCCTCCCTGAGATCTATAATCCCTCGCATAATGTCCTGGAAGTCCACAACTAAAACATATAGATGGGGTCCTCTGATCCTCGGGATAAGAACCGAACATCTGAGCCTGGGTCCAATCTCGTCTGAAACTGCGGCCTGGAGTGTACCTGCCTCTACCTCTGCCAAACTGCCTAGTCATCGGCCCAAACGGTCTACTCCTCTTTGGTTCCGGAACAACCACTGTCTCGCTCAAATGCTCCTCCACTCGTATCGATGCATCCAAGGCCTGCGCATACGTATCAAAATGCTGGGAGCCTATAGCCAGATACAACTGCGTGTCCAGACTCCTTAGGAACCTCTTCACCCGAAATTCCTCCGTAGGAACTAAATATGGAGCATAGCGCGACAACTGGGTGAATCGTAAATCATAATCTGCCACCGACATACTCGCCGATTTCTGCAACACTTCAAAACTGCTAGCTCTAGCGTCCCTCACACTCTGTGGAAGAAATCTGGCAAGAAAGACCTCGGAAAACTCGGTCCACGACATCGGAGGAAGACCCGTAGATCGCCTTCTCTCTATCGACTCACACCACTCCTGTGCAAGTCCCTCCAAACGAAAGTGTAGCATTCTGAAAATTTAGAAATAAATAAAATTAATTAATTTAATAACAATATGATATATCGCAAAGTTGTTAAAAACAAATATGTCAAGTTTCATAAGTTCTAGGCAAAACAATTTAAATAAAAAATTTTGGTATGCAACATAACTAAGTTATAAGGGTTTTAATGACTATTTTAGCTTCATTTTAATAAAATGGATGTGTTATAATAAATTAAGTTATGAGGGGTTTGTAGGTAAAGTTTAGGATTATTATGCAAATAGGAAATTGTTAAGGTTGTAAATGAAAATGGGATGGAAACTCATTTTAGTTCAGAATTTAGTTTCAAATTAAAGCAATTTTGAAGATAAGGCTAGCACACATCATACTTGCATGCACAACACTCACCTCACACCTCCTACTTGCATGAAACCCTTACCTCTAGCTTGATCCCACCTCCTCCTTCACCTTATCCATTTCTTTTGCCATATATAAACCTTGTTCGGATCATAGTTAATTAAGAATCCTGAAATTTTCTGAAATCAAAAGAAAAAGAAAGAACAAGAGGAAGAAGAAGATGAAAGAAGCTATATTCTAGGTTTTTTCTTCACCATCAAGCTAGGAGGGGCTTAGCATCTTGGAGGGGTTATTCCAACAACTATTTGTAAGGTAATATTCTTAATCACAGTAGTAAATTAGGTTATGTACTTTAAATTGAATTGAACAAATTTCCATAATATCGTATTTTAGTAAATAATAAGCTCTGTTGAAATCTGCTAATATGTGGAAGATAATTAACTTAACAAAACAGTGCTAAAATGTTGTAAGAAACACCTAGAACAACCCATAGGATCCCGAACCAGAGGGCTCGGATTTGGGCCGGCGACCAAGAGAGGAAATCCGGCGTCGCCGGATTTGTGGGTAGCTAGGGTGTTTTGGGTGATTTGGTAGGTTTCAGTAGATCATTTTGGCCATTTTGGTGTTGTTTAAATAAATTAGTTTCATTACAGATAAAATCTGGAAGCGTATGTCGGAAAGGATATCTTAAAACACCAAAAAAACACGGTTAAAACGCGTCGCGATTTAAATTCTATAGCGATGCAGGTTAGGGTTAAAAATCCAGTAAGGATAAGTGTTTAATAACTCGATCTAGTCGTACACGATATAACTAGTACATGGGAACGGGTATTTTTCATTTCCGTCATGTCGGAGTAGCCGTTTACTTATGTAAATTAAATTATGATATTAGATTCGAATACGGGATTTGTGGAGGCAGCAAGGAAAGGGAAAGGATTGGCAATTCCTGAATAGTTTCGACGTTTTCGGTGAGTAGACTAAACATCTACCGGGGAATTTTGTAAAGATGGCGTGATACTCCCGTAGTTTTATTTAACTTAATGCTTTATTTGATATGTTAAATTAACAATATGTATTCATAAGTTACGCATATCTTGTTTAGTTGCTAGAACACTACACAATTATCGGCGAGTCATGCCACGTGCACGTCTTATATGTTACACACACCTCGTCGATATTATTATTTCACTTTTACACTTAGCACAATTCTTGTTAATATGATTCATATCGTATCTTACATAAAATAATAGTAGTAAATTGCATCATAAATATCATGTTAGTATCTGCGTATTTCATGTTGATATAAGAGGTAAATGTATTATTGAGGATTTATGGTTTTGAGTTTTGAATACTATTATATAAATCCAATGATTTTATGATTGATGTGTCATGTCCACCATGAGATATTTTGTGATTTCATTTTATTCCGGACCGAGTGGGGGAGATATACGGTCGTGGATTTTACGTTATCCATACTGAGTGGGGGAGATATAAAGTTGGATACATGGTGGACCAGGTCGAGACCGAGGGGCAGGATAGCCGCATTGAGGCGGGGGAGCCTAGAGAGGTTACTCGATACCGGAGATAGTGGTAAAAATACGGCGTATATCTAGATGATAACGACCGGTATTGTTGATTTTAGGATCATTCGAGGAATGATGCCTGTGAGAAATGGAAGTTTTGTATCGATGATGGACACGGGAAATGAATTTTTGGGAATAAATGATGAGATTTCAGTTTGGACTATGAGATTCGTATTATAGATTCTTGTTTTCCACATTTAATCATACATTATACTTGTTTATATTTCAGTTAGTATGATCGTCATATTTACATTATTAACCGTTATATGTTAGTTATATTCACTGAGTTGGCAACTCACCCCCGTTGTGCCACTGTTCCTTGCAGGGGTACAGTGGACGGTTAGCTGCGATGCAGATCTACTTTTGCAGCTTTATCATATCTTTTGATAGGTGGGTTACATATGTAGTAACCTTCTATTTTGGTATTGTATTTTGTATCTAGACAATCTCCATCAGACCTGTATATGACTTAGAGTGAGATATGATGTGTACATTATTGACAGTTGAGATCGTTTAGTTCTATAAATTATGGTTTCATTTCGTTATGTCTGAGATTCGTATTGATGTCCTATACACTGTGGTTTTATTTTCCGCTGTTGATATTGTTGATCCCAACTAGGGATGTAACCAAACTTAACACCTTATACTTGTTTAATATTTTTAACTTCATAACAGGCGATTTTTACTTAAAATTTAAATTTTCTATATAAAGAATTCCGCAAAAAGGATTTTGATCTTGGTTTTCGGCTTACTTGGACTGTTTACATATATTTAGATATGATACAATCTAAGTGCCGGTCATATCCAAACTTGGGTCGTGACAAAGTTGGTATCAGTGCTTAGGAGTAACCTTACGGAATCGAGTAGGAAAATTTAAAATAGGTTGATCCGTGATTTAGGATGACCTTTGGTTTGATGGAGTAGGTGAATTAGGATGAGTGCAGTACCGTACGTATATTCCGCGGCATATTTACGTTATCGTACTCAGCCTAACTAACCTTAGGATGTATATCTTGATCTATTCTTCCGTTGATTCTCCGTTATTGATTGTTCCTATTCGTAAGCCTTATCAACTCTCATTTTTTATTCCAGTTGCTATGGCTACGCGTGCTAGACGAGCCGCAGCCAGAGATGCAGCTAGGGCGAGTCCGCCTGTGACGGCGACTGGTACACCGGACGTTCCAGCGGTGCATGAGCATGTTGATCCTCTTCCTCCAGATCGCATAACTAGGATTGAGGAGGGCATGTTGGGATTGCAGCGAGTGGTAGGACAGTTAGCTGAGGCCACTCGAGTACTGAGACAGGATCCGGCACCGACCGTAGCAGAGTCCGAGGTATAGCCTACACAGACCATAGCACTTGTAGATACGAGAGTGATGGAAGTATCACTTGCAGAGTTTATGAGATTGAGACCTTCGGTATTTTCGGGGACCGATGTAGCGGAAGATCCTCAGTCCTTTCTTGATAGGATGGCGAGGATTGGCAAATCATTGCGATGTTCTGATGCGAGGTCAGTTGAGCTGACTAGCTTTCGTTTGGAGGGACTTGCATAAGAGTGGTGTGAGTCGATGGAGAGAGGGCGAGCTGCGGGAATTCCTCCGATGTCGTGGACCGATTTTTCCGAGGTCTTTCCTGCCAGATTTCTTCCACAGAGTGTGAGGGACGCTAGAGCTAGCAGCTTTGAAGCGTTGCGGAAATCGGCAAGTATGTCGGTGGCAGATTATGATTTACGATTCACCCAGTTGTCACGCTATGCTCCATATTTAATACCTACGGAGGAGCTTCGGGTGAAGAGGTTCATAAGGAGTCTGGATACGCGGTTATATCTGGCGATAAGCTCCCAGCATTTTGATACGTATGCGCAGGCCATGGATGCAGCAATACGAGTGGAGGAGCGGTTGAGAGAGGCAGTGGTTGTTCCGGAGCCAAAGAGGAGTAGGCCGATCGGGCCACTGGCTAAACAGTTTGGTGGAGGTAGAGGAAGATATACTCCAGGCCGCAGTTTCGGGTGAGGTTGGACTCAGGGCCAGATGTTCAGTTCATATCCAGAGGATGTAACACCCGGCCCTCTTTATACCAATATTTGAGTTTCTCGTTAACTTATGAGATTTCAATTTTATTTATAATTAATTATTAGTTTACTTATTTTGGAAACTCCATTAGACCCTAAACTCCCAATCACTTTTACCCCGCTATCTTCTCAAACCCTAATTCCAATCCCTTATTTTTCCTTTCCTATTTATATAAATCTCGATCTCGGCCTAGAACTCCATTTCATTTTAAGTATTTTCCTTAGCCAAGTTTAAAACAAAATGTTAAATGTAAAGCCAAATTCCCAAACCATTCTTTTATAACTTAAAATATTTTTAAACCCAAAACTCATTCCCGGCCCATTCCCTATTTTTCCCAATGAATTCTCTCTAAATTTCCTAATTTTAATTCCTGGCCCGACTCAGCCCCAGCCCACTCCATTAAATTCTTTATCTAAAATTCTTTTTCTCTTCAATTATACCCTCAGCCCAGCCATTCCATTTCCTTTTGTTTTGATTCCCTGGCCCGTTCTTTTCTTATAACTCTTTAATTTTTTATTTTCCTTGGCCGGCCTACCTTCAACAGCCCACATCCTTCACAAAATTTCCTTTATTTCTTTGGCCACTTCATTTCTCACCGAGCCTATCTCTTATTCCTTTTCCCTAATTCTTTTTATATTTTTCAGCCCATCTCTCAGCCCACAGCCCGCTCCCAGCTCCAACCCGCGCCCGCTTCCCCCACTTACCCGACCCGCTCCCTACAGTTTCGTCTCCCACAACGGCTCCTTTCCCTTTTTCCCGCTCGCGTGCGCGCTTCTCGCGCCGCCTCCTCCGGCCGCGCCCACGTTGCGTGACCGTTACTCCCCACACGCACGCCTTTGACCCCCTCCTCGTCGTCTCCCCTTCTCCTCTCTACCTCACGCACTCTCTCTCTCCCTCGATCTCTCGTCCTCTCCCCTCGTTCACCTCAGAAACCCCTGCCTCGAGCTGACCCCGGCCGATCTCCCTGCACACCCGCTCCTCTCGTAGCCGCCGACGACCACACTACCTCGCTCACTCCTCCTCCTCTTCCTCCACTGCCCCCGAGCGACTTCGCCTGCACCCACTCCCCTGCACCCATCCTAGCTCCCCACTGCCCCTCGCCGTCGACGATCCATCGCCGACGAGTCTCTACCAGCCTTGCCAACGAGCTCCCTACTGCCCGAGCATCACCCCCTCACCATCACCTGAGCTCGAGACGGAGCCCCCTGCACGC
The DNA here is from genome assembly GCA_030015575.1 of Agapanthus africanus. NCBI lineage: Eukaryota > Viridiplantae > Streptophyta > Magnoliopsida > Asparagales > Amaryllidaceae > Agapanthus > Agapanthus africanus. The sequence goes on along the minus strand of CM057341.1, from coordinate 449,086,536 downwards.
ACCCGAGCTCCATCCCTCGCTCTCCTATCTCCCTGCAATCTCCTTCTCTCTTTCTCACTCTCTGTTTTTCACCCCCATCTCAGATCTCTCTATCAGCTCTTTGCATCTCATCTCACTCTCTCTCTGCTTAACCTCTCCCTCTCTCTTAATCTCTCTATCTCTCTGCCCCTTAACCTGTCTCTCTCTAACTCTCTCTCTCACTCACTGCCTTTCTCTAACTCTCTCTCTCTATCTACATTCTTTCTCTAACACTTCTCTCTCGTCTCCCGCCCTCTGCAACCTCTCGCCATCGGACGCACAACACCATCACCTCCCCTGCTCCGGCCAACCAACGCCGCAGTTTCAGTCGCTGTCGTTGCCGTCCAACGCAGCTCGAGCCGAGACCAAGATTTTTCGCGATCGCGTCTGGCCATTACAATAGACCGCTTCACTGCCGTGGATCGCCTAGACGCCTCCAGGAAATTTTTCTACTTGCTTACATGCTATTTACCTAAGTTACGATCTTTAATTACATATATCCTAAAGTTGCAAGTTTAGATAAATTATGTGTCGTAACTGTTCGATGCTTGTTCCCTTAGGAAATCATTATCAAATTTGGCGGAACTAAATAGTTTTGCTTGGCCCGTATGGCTTTGAACTTAGTGTATGAATTTCGTTGGATAATTTGATCGTTAAAGATTAAAATGACTACCCCCAAGTTTAACCGTAAAACTGTAATTCTGTTGTACCTGAAAACCGTTAAATTCACCATAAATCATATATATACTAGAATAGTGCGTTCGAGGGCTCAAATAGAATCCAACTCGACGAACTTTAACCCTATGCTAGTTTCCAGACATTTCTGTACTTAAACCGTGATAATAATTGTATCGGAGTGCGACTCTGGACTGCAGTCCAGAGCGATTCCAGTCGTGCTTGCTGTTCCGTATTGGGTACCATAGGATTTCCTTAACTCTTAGATTGCGGAACTCTGATTTTTATTGTAGGTAAACCTGTTATCTAGACAACACAATTGGTTTCATTCTGTTTCGTTACCGTTTGATATTTAATATATCGGAACACATAACAGTCCCCAACAGAATCAGAATCGACATGTTAATATTTAACAGATTATAACTCCTAACGTACAAATACGATTGACGATCCGTCTATTGCGTTGAAAACCTTACTGAAAACCCTAGAATTCATCCAACTGTAGCGTCACTAAAATCCGATCCCAACTGGGATCAAAATGCGTCGCGAAATGGATTTCTGATTCTGAAACCGGATTTATAGCTGCGAGCGCTTAAAATGAAATGGTTATAACTAGCTATCCTGGAACCCGATTGGCTTGAAACCAAATTTGATGGATGGACAACTGAACATACTAATTACTACCTGTTTATCGTTTCGCTAAATTATATATGTACGTTTTATGATAAATCGTGCAAGTGATAAAATACTGTTTCATAACATCCTAATCTTGCTTATATACTGTTCATGCATCATATCATACCGATATCATTGTAGTGATAACCTAGTGATATCGTGCATTCACCCAGTGTTAGATTTTAGTGATGATTGTGGCAAGTACGTCAGTGTTCGTGTATCCGTGATTAAGTGAAAGTGATACGTACTTGTACACAATCAGCGACCCTATTATTTATTGCATTGTCGACGTCTGTGGGGTGCGTGTACGTGTGACTATAAGTGGAATGGGACATTTATGAAAGCGTTGCACGGATGCCACAGATAAGACACCAGACACTGCCGTTTATCTTAGGTATTAGTCGGGACGTGCTTGATGGAGGTCCTGCCTCCAGTTCTCGCGCAGACTTGTCACGGATCAATTAGTATTTAGGTTGATGGTTAGCGTTTGATGTAGACCACGGGGTGTGGGGTAGTTTAAGTGTGAGTTCAACAGAATCTCGGGAGTCCCATGCCAGCTTATATATTTAGGGAGTTATATGGAGATTTACAGGGTATGTGATATATACACCGTGATATTCTTGTTACATGTTGGGCCCGTGGTCCCTTGCCCTTGGATTCTACCCTTGGGTGGAGGACACTCGCGAGTGGTTGACTCTCACACTTAGACTGACGTTAGGCTTAGTGACCTGTACAGTGAGACTTAGAGACTGATAGGAATACTGGCATTTATATTCCTTATATACTGTGTTGGCATACGTGACATATCGTTATACTGCTTTACTGTTCCGCTGCATTGATTACTGCACATCCATATTCAAGCTGTCATTGATTAACTGCTATTCATATCTATTACCACTGTTAGAACTGTAACTTGATTATATATATATTATATTGCTATTGTGTCGCTCTGACGACCTGAGTATGCATGCTCAGTATGAGGAGAAGGTTTAGCCTGGACCAGAACTAGGAGTGCATCACAGATTTCTTGACTTGCCATTCCGTGTTACATTCGTTTGTTCCACTTCAGGTCAGTATATATTATTGTATCTTTCAGTTACTGCATTTCTCATTACCTGCGCATCATTTACTGTTTACCATGACAAACTAGAAGCCGAAGTGTGACTACGGCAGGACATTTCCTTGACCGTAGGAGCATGACTGGCCTTGTCTACCCCTCGTATTCCGTATTTTGGGAAGCGGGGCGTGACATGGTTTAGTTGGTATCAGAGACAGGTTTTGCATCCTTTGGGATTGCAGTTTTCCGTGTATAGTTTGGCAATCTAAGACACCCTTCATTCTAGGTTGTAAACTTGATATTCTTGATCCATATTCACATCGTGTGTTCAGCTATCTATTCGCTATGGTTTACTTAAAATCATACCGTTGATTCTTCACTTGTAATAGATTCATCACCTCTAATATTCTTGAATCTTTGTCCTATCCATATTACGTTTTGACTCGTATATCTTGTGACTTATATCATCCTTAAAATCATTGTTTCAGGATCATGTCTTCCAACGACTCTTCTTCTATCTCCACTCCTCAGAATCAGACTGTTGAGATCCTTAGTGTACTGCAAGGTTTAAAGGAAGCCCAGGAGCAAACAAACGACCTATTAGCTGAAGGGCTGAGAAGACAGGTGAGTCAGACCCCAGCGGGAGTCTCCTATCATAAAGGGATCCTTATTAGACGAGAAAAAGAGAAGAAGATGAAGCGTCAACAGAAGCATCAGAAGAACCCTTGCTGTGGATATTGTAAGAGGCCAGGACATCTTCAGAAGGATTGTCGCCGTGCCCAAGGAAAATGTCTGATATGCGGTTCCGACAAACATCTCATCAACGGTTGTCCAGAAAGGAAAGAACTACAAGGAGGAAACTCGTCCACACTCCCCACTTCTACCAAGTGAGGATCATCGCGTAGTTTGAACTTCGACCATAAGGCGGATCTAACGCAGGATTCAACTCGCGTAACGATGATGCAGCGTTCTGACAATCGAAGAAGAATTCTATGATTTCCAATTTCAGTAATAATGTTGTCATCCTTTATGAATATTTCTTTCCGTTTGAAACCTTGTATCCGTTGAACTTTTAGTTGAATGCAATAAAATTTGAATCGTAATATATGTATCATTCTCTTGCCATTTCCCTTGTTCATACTATTCAGTAGTATAACATTTTAATCTTGATTTTTCAATTCCTGCCACCGCATGTCTTTCCATACTTTGCACACTTAGTCGTTTTCCTTATTCATTCCATTGTCTAATCATGACTCTTTTCTTTCAGACCATGGCCCACCCTGGAGCAGCGCCGCATCTAGATGAGGATACACAGTCATGAGTTTCCTTAGATCACACACTGACGAGTTCTGATGATGAGGTCAACGGTCCCCAGGTCAACTTCGGAAACAACGAATCAGAGGACGAAGGAGTAGCCGCCCCAGAGTTTGACATGATAGGCATTTCCGACGAAGAGGAGGAAGACCTTGAAGAAAACCCAATAGAAGAAGATCCCGAGGAAGAGCCGATAGAAGAAAATCCAGTGGAGGAAGATCCCATGGAAGAGAATCCAGAAGAAGAGAATCACATGGAATCGGACCTCGATGAAGAAGCTCCATCCGAGGAAGAAGAACCAGGAGATCAAGACCCTGCTGTGGAAGGACTTCCAATGGCGATGCCCGCGAGGCGATATGGAAATGGACGCCCCTACCTGAGTGCGCGAGTCTACCGCAACCTACTGAACCTCCACAACCGTGACTGACGGAATATCTTTTGATGTTGTCTTTCTGGCCAAATAAAATGTGTATAGTTTAGGGCCACTTTTCGCCTTTGGGAATGCCTTGTTTCAAATTTTCTTGAATGAAATAAATCTTCTGAATTCGTAAACCTTTTGATTTTTGGTTCGCTTGATACTTGTTTATTGCCCTTATCCATTTATCTGTTCTGCTGAGTTCCCTGACTGTCCACCCCTACTCATTGTATAGTTTTCACCCTCGTTTCGATTAGAAAGTACCGCACCCTGATCCTTGGAATGAGCCACCCTTCATCCCTCGTCTGTGCCCCGTTGGGATCCTTCTGGGAGGAGAATAGTTCCTGTGAAACTTCCGAATTCATTAACTCTTCAAATTTTGATTCGTGTGTTGTACCAACTGTTGTTTCCCCCACACCTTTCCTTTTGTATTCTTTTGTTGCTCATCCTTACTTCCTGTGCTGACCCGATCCCAATCTCATTGATCTTCAGCCTAAAGCCGACACACTTCAACCTTCTGATTGAGCCACACTTCCCTATAATCATTACCCTATCTAGCCCTATACCTATTTGTGTTTTTCCTATTACCCTAATTATATTTAGGGACACTGTTATTCAAAACTTAGTCTTCAGTACTTTAAATTTATCAAAGAGTACGTGTTATTGACTACTCCATTTTATGTATTTTAAGTACATTATTATTATTCTCATTTTCAGTAGCGCAACCCTTATACCGCGCATATTTTGTTCCATGTTTCCTATTTTCACTATACAAGTTTCCTAAATTATTTTAAACCCATTTTATCGATACTTTACCTAAAATGTTTTAACCTACCGAAAAATTTTCACTGCTTTACTGTCGTTAATTTATTTTTGGGATTTGAGCCTATGATTACTATTATAAATGGTTGGACCTTACGATTATTTTTCTGCTTATTTTTATAAGCATAGTGGTGCACATATTTGAGTCTCGACTTTTATCGAGCACACTTTGATTATTATTCGTTATTGTTACCTATATTCTCGTAAATTTATACTTGCCCTTATAGTTTTCCTGCATTATACCTTGTAAGCCTATTTCTGTATGTGGTTCTTATATATATGTATGTACCTTCAAAACTTTGTCTACCCGTTTTAAGAAAATCCACATGTATTAGTGTTCGATATGATAACTCTTCGCTTATTATTATTATTATTATTTTTTTTGCTTGTTGTTCCTTTTAAATTTCGAGGACGAAATTTTTATAAGGGTGGTATGATGTAACACCCGGCCCTCTTTATACCAATATTTGAGTTTCTCGTTAACTTATGAGATTTCAATTTTATTTATAATTAATTATTAGTTTACTTATTTTGGAAACTCCATTAGACCCTAAACTCCCAATCACATTTACCCCGCTATCTTCTCAAACCCTAATTCCAATCCCTTATTTTTCCTTTCCTATTTATATAAATCTCGATCTCGGCCTAGAACTCCATTTCATTTTAAGTATTTTCCTTAGCCAAGTTTAAAACAAAATGTTAAATGTAAAGCCAAATTCCCAAACCATTCTTTTATAACTTAAAATATTTTTAAACCCAAAACTCATTCCCGGCCCATTCCCTATTTTTCCCAATGAATTCTCTCTAAATTTCCTAATTTTAATTCTTGGCCCGACTCAGCCCCAGCCCACTACATTAAATTCTTTATCTAAAATTCTTTTTCTCTTCAATTATACCCTCAGCCCAGCCGTTCCACTTCCTTTTGTTTTGATTCCCTGGCCCGTTCTTTTCTTATAACTCTTTAATTTTTTATTTTCCTTGGCCGGCCTACCTTCAACAGCCCACATCCTTCACAAAATTTCCTTTATTTCTTTGGCCACTTCATTTCTTACCGAGCCCATCTCTTATTCTTTTTCCCTAATTCTTTTTATATTTTTCAGCCCATCTCTCAGCCCACAGCCCGCTCCCAGCTCCAACCCGCGCCCGCTTCCCCCACTTACCCAACCCGCTCCCTACAGTTTCGTCTCCCACAACGGCTCCTTTCCCTTTTTCCCGTTCGCGTGCGCGCTTCTCGCGCCGCCTCCTCCGCCCGCGCCCACGTTGCGTGACCGTTACTCCCCACACGCATGCCTTTGACCCCCTCCTCGTCGTCTCCCCTTCTCCTCTCTACCTCACGCACTCTCTCTCTCCCTCGATCTCTCGTCCTCTCCCCTCGTTCACCTCAGAAACCCCTGCCTCGAGTTGACCCCGGCCGATCTCCCTGCACACCCGCTCCTCTCGTAGCCGCCGACGACCACACTACCTCGCTCACTCCTCCTCCTCATCCTCCACTGCCCCCGAGCGACTTCGCCTGCACCCACTCCCCTGCACCCATCCTAGCTCCCTACTGCCCCTCGCCGTCGACGATCCATCGCCGACGAGTCTCTACCAGCCTTGCCGACGAGCTCCCTACTGCTCGAGCATCACCCCCTCACCATCACCTGAGCTCGAGACGGAGCCCCCTGCACGCACCCGAGCTCCATCCCTCGCTCTCCTCTCTCCCTGCAATCTCCTTCTCTCTTTCTCACTCTCTGTTTTTCACCCCCATCTCAGATCTCTCTATCAGCTCTTTGCATCTCATCTCACTCTCTCTCTGCTTAACCTCTCCCTCTCTCTTAATCTCTCTATCTCTCTGCCCCTTAACCTGTCTCTCTCTAACTCTCTCTCTCACTCACTGCCTTTCTCTAACTCTCTCTCTCTCTCTACATTCTTTCTCTAACGCTTCTCTCTCGTCTCCCGCCCTCTGCAACCTCTCGCCATCGGACGCACAACACCATCACCTCCCCTGCTCCGGCCAACCAACGCCGCAGTTTCAGTCGCTGTCGTTGCCGTCCAGCGCAGCTCGAGCCGAGACCAAGATTTGTCGCGATCGCGTCTGGCCATTACAATAGACCGCTTCGCTGCCGTGGATCGCCTAGAGGCCTCCAGGCAAGTTTTCTACTTGCTTACATGCTATTTACCTAAGTTACGATCTTTAATTACATATATCCTAAAGTTGCAAGTTTAGATAAATTATGTGTCGTAACTGTTCGATACTTGTTCGCTTAGGAAATCATTATCAAATTTGGCGGAACAAAATAGTTTTGCTTGGCCCGTATGTCTTTGAACTTATTGTATGAATTTCGTTGGATAATTTGATCGTTAAAGATTAAAACGACTACCCCCAAGTTTAACCGTAAAACTGTAATTCTGTTGTACCTGAAAACCGTTAAATTCACCATAAATCATATATATACTAGAATAGTGCGTTCGAGGGCTCAAATAGAAGCCAACTCGACAAACTTTAACCCTATGCTAGTTTCCAGACATTTCTATACTTAAACCGTGATAATAATTGTATCGGAGTGCGACTCTGGACTGCAGTCCAGAGCGATTCCAGTCGTGCTTGCTGTTCCGTATTGGGTACCATAGGATTTCCTTAACTCGTAGGTTGCGGAACTCTGCTGTTTATTGTAGGTAAACCTGTTATCTAGACAACACAATTGATTTCATTCTGTTTCGTTACCGTTTGATATTTAATCTGTAATTTAATATATCGGAACACATAACAGTCCCCAACAGAATCAGAATCGACATGTTAATATTTAACAGATTATAACTCCTAACGTACAGATGAGATTGACGATCCGTCTGTTGCGTTGAAAATATTACTGAAAACCCTAGAATTCATCCAACTGTAGCGTCACTAAAATCCGAACCCAACTGGGATCAAAATGCGTCGCAAAATGGATTTCTGATTCTGAAACCGGATTTATAGCTGCGAGCGCTTAAAATGAAATGGTTATAACTAGCTATCCTGGAACCCGATTGGCTTGAAACCAAATTTGATGGATGGACAACAGAACATACTAATTACTACCTGTTTATCGTTTCGCTAAATTATATATGTACGTTTCATGATAAATTGTGCAAGTGATAAAATACTGTTTCATAACATCCTAATCATGCTTATATACTGTTCATGCATCATATCATACGGATATCATTGTAGTGATAACCTAGTGATATCGTGCATTCACCCAGTGTTAGATTTTAGTGATGATTGTGGCAAGTACGTCAGTGTTCGTGTATCCGTGATTAAGTGAAAGTGATACGTACTTGTACACAATCAGCGACCCTATTATTTATTGCATTATCGACGTCTGTGGGGTTCGTGTATGTGTGACTATAAGTGGAATGGGACATTTATGGAAGCGTTGCACGGATGCCACAGATAAGACACCAGACACTGCCGTTTATCTTAGGTATTAGTCTGGACGTGCTTGATGGAGGTCCTGCCTCCAGTTCTCGCGCAGACTTGTCACGGATCGATTAGTATTTAGGTTGATGGTTAGCGTTTGATGTAGACCACGGGGTGTGGGGTAGTTTAAGTATGAGTTCAACAGAATCTCCGGAGTCCCATGCCGGCTTATATATTTAGGGAGTTATATGGAGATTTACAGGGTATGTGATATATACACCGTGATATTCTTGTTACATGTTGGGCCCGTGGTCCCTTGCCCTTGGGTTCTACACTTGGATGGAGGACACTCGCGAGTGGTTGACTCTCACACTTGGACTGACGATAGGCTTAGTGACCTGTACAGTGAGACTTAGAGACTGATAGGAATACTGGCATTTATATTCCTTATATACTGTGTTGGCATACGTGCCATATCGTTATACTGCTTTACTGTTCCGCTGCATTGATTACTGCACATCCATATTCATGTTGTCATTGATTTACTGTTATTCATATCTATTACCACTGTTAGAACTGTCACTTGATTATATATATATTATATTGCTATTGTGTCGCTCTGACGACCTGAGTATGCATGCTCAGTGTGAGGAGAAGGTTTAGCCTGGACCAGAACTAGGAGTGCATCACAGACTTCTTGACTTGCCATTCCGTGTTACATTCGTTTGTTCCACTTCAGGTCAGTATATATTATTGTATCTTTCAGTTACTGCATTTCTTATTACCTGCGCATCATTTACTGTTTACCATGACAAACTAGAAGCCGAAGTGTGACTACGGCAGGACATTTCCTTGACCGTAGGAGCATGGCTGGCCTTGTCTACCCCTCGTATTCCGTATTTTGGGAAGCGGGGCGTGACAGAGGATCAGAGGCCTCCATCTACATGTTTTAGTTGTGGACTTCCCGGATACTTTGCGCGGGACTGTTGGTCCCAGGGAGGGACCGTTGTTCCACAGGATGCTTTACCCCTTCTACCTTCTACGCCGATGGCTTTACTTCCTCCCCCAATTGGCACTACACGCCAGGCAGTTGCACCACGAGGTTGAGGCTTTACGGGACGTTCTCAGAGAGGTTGAGGAGATAGAGGTAGACGAAGACAGGATGCGGGCAGGGGCCAGGCACGGGTTTTTGCGCTGACTCCACAGGATGCCCAGGCATCAAATGCAGTCGTGACAGGTACTCTTGCAGTATGCTCGTTAGAGGCACATATTTTATTTGATCCCGGTTCTACACATTCTTATGTATCTTCACGATTTGCACATTCTTTGGGGAAAGAATCGTCGTTGTTAGAGTTACCATTAGTGGTGATTACCCCGGTGGGAGATTCCTTTATAGCTCGGCACGTATTCAGATCGTGTTCTGTGCGTATTGGTGATAGAGATTCACTAGTTGATCTGATTCTCCTGGATATGTTAGATTTTGATCTACTCCTTGGTATGGATTGGTTGGCCACCTGTCATGCATATGTAGATTGTCGGGGAAAGGCGGTTAGATTTTGTTTTCCAGGCGAACCGGTGTTTGTTGTGCAGGGGGATTGTAAATTAATTCCTGCCAACATGATTTCTGCTCTTTGTGCGGGGCGACTCTTGAAGAAGGGTTGTCATGGGTTCTTGGCATTTGTTCAGGACTTAGGGGTCGCGGAGATTCCATTGGGCCAGGTTCCGATCGCACGAGAATTTCCTGAGGTGTTTCCTGCTGAGTTACCAGGATTGCCACCCGATCGTGGCATTGAATTTTGCATTGACTTGATTCCGGGTGCGGAGCCTATTTCTATACCACCCTATCGAATGGCACCGACAGAATTGAAGGAACTCAAAAGCTAGTTGCAAGAGTTGTTAGATAGAGGGCTTGTTCGTCCCAGTGTACCACCGAGGGGAGCTCCGGTCTTATTTGTAAAGAAGAAGGACGGTAGTATGCGCATCGACTACCGACAGCTGAATGGCGTCACTGTGCGAAACAGGTATCCACTACCACGTATAGATGACTTGTTCGATCAGTTGCAAGGAGCGGGTTATTTCTCGAAGATTGATTTAAGGTCGAGGTATCACCAGTTGAGGGTTCAGAAGGACGATATTCTGAAGACGGCGTTTCGCACAAGATATGGGCACTATGAATTTCTGGTGATGTCGTTTGGACTCACCAATGCTCCAGCAGCTTTTATGGATATGATGAACCATATATTTAGACCCTTCATTGATCGATTTATTATAGTGTTCATAGATGACATTCTTGTTTATTCTCGGAGTCGGACGGAGCACGAGCAGCATTTGCGTATTACGTTGCAGACCTTGAAAGAGCATCAGCTGTTTGCAAAATTCTCTAAGTGTGCTTTTTGGCTTAATAGTGTGGAGTTTTTGGGTCACATAGTTACGAGAGAGGGTATATGTGTGGACCGAAAGAAGATTGACGCGGTACAGCACTGGCCCAGACCTGTGTCAGTTACAGAGGTTCGAAGTTTCTTAGGTCTGGCAGGTTATTACCGACGCTTCGTGCAGGATTTTTCACGGATCACTGCACCTTTGACCGGATTGAATAGGAAGGAGGTTTCATTTCAGTGGACAGATGCATGTGAGCAGAGTTTCCAGCAGTTGAATACGCGCTTGACGACTGCACCTATCTTATCTTTACCTTTCGGGTCAGAGGGTTTTGTTGTGTATTGTGATGCTTCTAGAGTGGGTTTAGGCTGTGTGCTGATGCAGCACGGCAGGGTTGTAGCTTATGCTTCTCGACAGTTGAAGAGGCACGAACAAAACTACCCCACTCATGATCTAGAGATGGCTGCTGTGGTATTCGCATTGAAGATTTGGAGACATTACTTGTATGGAGAGTCGTGTCAAATCTTCACAGATCATAAGAGCTTAAAGTATATTTTTCAGCAGAGAGATCTGAACCTAAGGCAGCGTAGATGGATGGAACTGGTGAAAGATTACGATTGTGAGATCTTGTACCATCCAGGCAAGGCGAATGTTGTAGCAGATGCTCTGAGTCGGAGACCTGGAGGTAGCTTATCTCATTTGCGCATCTTGCAGAGATAGTCTTCTACAGACTGGCAGATCTTATGTGATAGTCGTATACAGTTTGAGTTCACATCGGCAGGAGGCCAGCTAGCACATGTTCGCACCCGACCTCAGTTATTGGATCGCATTCGAGAGGCACAGCCTGCAGATACTCGTATGATGGAGATTATGGATCAGGTTAGGCAGGGCAGGGAGACGGAGTTTGTGATTGATGATCATGGAGTATTACGTTTTAGGACTCATCTCTGTATGCCAGATTCTGACGGATTGAGGTGTGAGATTTTAGAGGAGGCCCATAGATCAGCATACAGTATTCATCCTGGTTCCACCAAGATGTATCATGATCTAAAAGATGTTTACTGGTGGGAAGGAATGAAGAGGGATGTTGCGGAATATGTTTCGAGATGCTTGACTTGTCAGTAAGTCAAAGCAGAACACCAGAGGCCAGCCGGAGAGTTGCAGCCCTTACCCATTCCAGAGTGGAAATGGGAACCGATTTCCATGGATTTCTAGGTGGGTCTACCCAGGACTAGCAGAGGGCATGATTCCATTTGGGTGATTGTAGATAGATTGACAAAGGCAGCTCATTTTCTCCCAGTGAAGACGACGTATGGTTTTGCACAGTAAGCTCAGATTTATATCGATGAGATTGTACGTCTGTATGGAGTTCCGACGTGCATAGTTTCAGATAGGGGTACCCAGTTTACTAGCAGGCTATGGCAGAAACTTCAAGAAGCTATGGGTACACGGTTGAGTTTTAATACAGCTTTCCTCCCACAAACAGATGGTCAGTCGGAGCAGACCATTCAGACACTAGAGGATATGCTTCGGGCTTGTAGCTTTGATTTCGGTGGTAGTTTGGATCATCACCTACCTTTGATAGAATTCTCATACAACATTAGTTTTCAGGAGACGATCCAGATGGCACCCTTTGAAGCTTTGTATGGGAGGAAATGCCGATCACTCGTTTGCTGGACGGAACTGAGCGAGAGTTGCATATTGGGACTGCAGATAGTATAGGAGACTACAAAGAAGATTCAGTTGATACGGGATAGAATGAAGGCGGCCCAATGAAGACAGAAATCGTATGAAGATCAACGACGTCGTAGACTCGAGTTTAGAGTGGGAGATCATGTGTTCCTTCGGGTATCTCCGATGAAAGGTGTGATGCGCTTCGGAAAGAAAGGGAAGCTCAGCCCCAGATATGTAGGACCTTACGAGATTCTAGAGAGAGTGGGTGCTGTGGCTTATCGCTTAGCACTTCCACCGAGTTTTCCCGACGTGCATCCGGTGTTCCACGTTTCGATGCTTCGGAGGTATCTTCACGATCCATCTCACGCGATCCAGCATCAGACCTTACATCTTGAGCCGGATTTATCCTACACAATGTAGCCAGTCGCTATTCTTGACAGGCAGGCAAAGAAACTACGATCGAGGGTACTTCCGTCTGTAAAGCTTCTTTGGCAAGGAAAGAATCGTGAGGAGATTACTTAGGAGACCGAGGATGCGATGCGGAATAAATTTCCACATCTTTTCGAAAGTATGTCTAGTTAATTATTTTAAATTCGGGGACTGAATTTTCTTAAGGGGGGATATTGTAGCATTCTGAAAATTTAGAAATAAATAAAATTACTTAATTTAATAACAATATGATATATCGCAAAGTTGTAAAAAACAAATAAGTCAAGTTTCATAAGTTCTAGGAAAAACAATTTAAATAAAAAATTTGGTATGCAACATAACTAAGTTATAAGGGTTTTAGTGACTATTTTAGCTTCATTTTAATAAAATGGGTGTGTTATAATAAACTAAGTTGTGAGGGGTTTGCAGGTAAAGTTTAGGATTATTGTGCAAATAAGAAATTGTTAAGGTTGTAAATGAAAATGGGATGGAAACTCATTTTAGTTCAGAATTTATTTTCAAATTAAAGATATTTTGAAGATAAGGCTAGCACACCTCATACTTGCATGCACAACACTCACCTCACACCTCCTACTTGCATGAAACCCTTACCTCTAGCTTGATCCCACCTCCTCCTTCACCTTATCCATTTCTTTTGCCATATATAAACCTTGTTCAGATCATAGTTAATTAAGAATCCTGAAATTTTCTGAAATCAAAAGAAAAATAAAGAGAAAAAGAAAGAACAAGAGGAAGAAGAAGATGAAAGAAGCTATATTCTAGGTTTTTTCCTCACCATCAAGCTAGGAGGGGCTTAGCATCTTGGAGGGGTTATTCCAACAACTATTTGGAGGGTAATATTCTTAATCACAGTAGTAAATTAGGTTATGTACTTAGTTAAATTGAATTGAACAAAGTTCCATAATATCGTATTTTAGTAAATAATAAGCTCTGTTGAAATCTGCTAATATGTGGAAGATAATTAACTTAACAAAACAGTGCTAAAATGTTGAATGAAACACCTAGAACAAGCCATAGGATCCCGAACCAGAGGGCTCGGATTTGGGCCGGCGACCAAGAGAGGAAATCCGACGTCGCCGGATTTCTGGGTAGCTAGGGTGTTTTGGGTGATTTGGTAGGTTTCAGTAGATCATTTTGGCAATTTTGGTGTTTTTTAAATAAATTAGTTTCATTACAGATAAAATCTGGAAGCGTATGTCGGAAAGGATATCTTAAAACACCAAATGCGACACGGTTAAAACGTGTCGCGATTTAAATTCTGTAGCGATGCAGGTTAGGGTTAAAAATCCAGTAAGGTTAAGTGTTTAATAACTCGATCTAGTCATACACGATATAAATAGTACGTGGGAACGGGTATTTTTCATTTCCGTCATGTCGGAGTAGTCGTTTACTTATGTAAATTAAATTGTGATATTAGATTCGAATATGGGATTTGCGTAGGAAGCAAGGAAAGGGAAAGGATTGGCAATTCCAGAATAGTTTCGACATTTCCGGTGAGTAGATTAAACATCTACTGGGGAATTTTGTAAAGATGGCGTGATACGTCCGTAGTTTTATTTAACTTAATGCTTTATTTGATATGTTAAATTAACAATATGTATTCATAAGCTACACATACCTTGTTTAGTTGTTAGAACACTACACAATTATCGACGAGTCATGCCACGTGCACGTCTTATATGTTACACACACCTCGTCGATATTACTATGTCACTTTTACACTTAGCACAATTCTTGTTAGTATGATTCATATCGTATCTTACATACCAATAATAGTAGTAAATTGCATCATAAATATCATGTTAGTATCTGCGTATTTCATGTTGATATAAGAGGTAAATGTATTATTGAGGATTTATGGTTTTGAGTTTTGAATACTATTATATAAATCCAGTGATTTTATGATTGATGTGTCTTGTCCACCATGAGATGTTTTATGATTTCATTTTATTCCGGACCCAGTGGGGGAGATATACGGTCACGGATTTTACGTTATCCATACTGAGTGGGGGAGATATACAGTTGGATACATGGTGGACCCGATCGAGACCGAGGGGCAGGATAGCCGCATTAAGGCGGGGGAGCCTTGCGAGGTTACTCAATACCGAAGATAGTGGTAAGAATACGGCGTATATCTAGATGATAACGACCGGTATTGTTGATTTCAGGATCAATCGAGGAATGATGCCTGTGAGAAATGGAAGTTTTGTGTCGATGATGGACATGGGAAATGAATTTTTGGGAATAAATGATGAGATTTCAGTTTGGACTATGAGATTCGTATTATAGATTCTTGTTTTCCACATTTAATCATGCATTATACTTGTTCACATTTCAGTTAGTATGATCGTCATATTTACATTATTAACTGTTATATGTTAGTTATATTCACTGAGTTGGCAACTCACCCCCATTGTGCCACAGTTCCTTGCATGGGTAGAGTGGACGGTTAGCTGCGGTGCAGATCTACTTTTGCAGCTTTATCACATCTTTTGATAGGTGGGTTACATATGTAGTAACCTTCTCTTTTGGTATTGTATTTTATATCTAGACAATCTCCATCAGTCATGTATATGACTTAGAGTGAGAGATGATATGTACATTATTGACAGTTGAGATCGTTTAGTTCTATAAATTGTGGTTTCATTTCGTTATGTCTGAGTTTCGTATTGATGTCCTATATACTATGGTTTTATTTTCCGCTGTTGATATTGTTGATCCCAACTAGGGATGCAACCAAACTTAACACCTAATACTTGTTTAATATTTTTAACTTCATAACAGGTGATTTTTACTAAAAATTTAAATTTTCTACATAAAGAATTCCGTAAAAAGGATTTTGATCTTGGTTTTTGGCTTACTTGGACTGTGTACATATCTTTAGATATGAAACAATCTAAGTGCCGGTCACATCCAAACTTGGGTCGTTACAGAAAGCTAGTCAGCTCAACTGACCTCGCATCAGAACATCGCAATGATCTGCCAATCCTCGCCATCCTATCAAGAAAGGATTGAGGATCCTCCGCTACATCGGTCCCTGTAAATAACGGAGGTGTCAATCTCATAAACTCTGAAAGCGATACCTCCATCACCCTCGTGTCTATAAGTGCGACCGTCTGCGTGGGCTGCACTTCGGACTCTACCATGGTCGGTGCCGGATCCTGTCTCTATACTCGAGTAGCCTCAGCTAACTGTCCTACCACTCGCTGTAATCCAAACATGCCCTCCTCTATCCTAGTCATGCGATATGGAGGAGGAGGATCAACATGCTCATGCACCGCTGGAACGTCCGGTGTATCAGTCGGCATCACAGGCGGACTCGCCCTAGCTGCATCTCTGGCTGCTGCTCGCCTAACTCGCGTAGCCATAGCATCTGGGACAAGAAACGAGAGTCGATAAGGCTTATGAATAGGAACAATCAATAACAGAGAGTCAAAGGAAGGAAAAATCAAGATATACATCCTAAGGTTAGTTAGGTTAAGTATGGTAACGTAAATATGCCGCGGAACATACGTACGGTACTGCACTCATCCAAAATCACCTACTCCATCAAACCAAAGGTCATCCTAAATCACGGACTCACGTCAACATATCTTAACTCACTACTCGATTCCGTAAGATTAATCCTAAGCTCTGATACCAACTTTGTCACGACCCAAAATTTGGATGTGACTGGCACTTAGATTGTACAATATCTAAAGATATTTACACAACCCGAGTAAGCCAAAAACCAAGATCAAAATCCTTTTTGCGGAATTTTTATAAAAATTTAGTTTTTAAGTAAAAATCACAGTTTTATCTAAGTAAGATATTAACATTAACTCACTAGCGAATTCATAATAACAGCAATAAACAAATGTTAAGTTGGTTGCATCCCTACTTGGGATCAACAATATCAATAGTAGAAATAAATATCCAAATGTATGACCCCAATAAGAATTTCAGACATAAGTAAAATAAATAACAATTTATAGAACTAAACGATCTCATCTGTCAAATAATATACATATAACCATCTCTCACTCTAAGTCAAAATACAGGTCTGATGGAGATTTTCTAGATCCAAAATACAATACCAAAAGAGAAGGTTACTACATATGTAACCCACCTATCAAAAGATGCGGTAAAAGCTGCAAAAGTGGATCTGCACTACTGCTAACCGTCCACTCTACCCCTGCAAGGAACTGTGGCACAACGGGGGTGAGTTGCCAACTCAGTGAATAAAACTAACATATAACGGCTGATAATGTAAATATGACGATCATACTAACTGAAATTAGAACAAGTATAATGTATGATAGCATATGGAAAGCATGAATCTGTACTACGAACACGTAACCAAAACTGAAATCTCATCATTTATTTCCAATAAAATTCATCTTTCCGTATCCATCATCGACATAAAACTTCCATTTGTCTCAGTCATCATTCCTCGAACGATCCTGTAATCAATAACACCGGTCGATATCATCTAGATATCCGCCGTGTTTCACAACTATCTACGATATCGAGTATCCTCGCTAGGCTCCCCCGCCTCAAATGCGGCTATCCTGACCTTCGGTCTCGACCGGGTCCACCATGTATCCAACTGTATATTTCTCCCACTCAGTCTGGATAACGTATAAATCCACGACCGTATAGCTCCACCACTCGGTCCGGAATAAAACCAAATCATAAAACATCTCATGGTGGACATGTCACATCAATCATGAAATCACTGGCTTTATGTAATAGTACTGGAAAACCCAAACCATAAACTCTCAATAATACAAAAGCTTCTTATATCAACTTAGAATACTCAGATGATAACCATGATGTCTTTTATGCAAGTTACCACTATTGTTAATAATTAAGGTATGATAGGAATCAAATTTAACAAGATGAATATTTAGTGTAAAAGTGACATGTTAATATCGACGAGGTGTACTGTAATATGTAAAGATGTGCACGTGCGGCATAGCTCGTCGATAATTGTGCAGTGTTCAACATCTATTAACATAGTGATGCATAGGTATGTATATGAATGCGTATTATTAACTTAGCATACAAAAGTAAAGCCTTTTATTTAAATAAAACTACGGGCGTAACACGCCATCATTACAAAATTCCCCGGTAGATGTTTAGTCTACTCACAGGAAATACGTTGTATCTATTCAGAGCCAATCCTTTTCCTTTCCTTGCGGCCTCCGAAGTTCCCGCACTCAAATTTAACATTGAATTAACTTGTATAAGACGGCAAGCGAACATGGTGCCTCTATTGGATACAACACATGAAGGAATCCGTGCAACGCACAAACTTAACGAAGAACAACTGAGCAAACTGAGTATAACCGGACAACAAACACCCAAATGGAGTCACACCCTGTCTAGACTTGGGTAGACACCATAACGAAGATCATGGAGATCTGCTCCTATTCCCACTCCGGAACGGTTAAAGGTTGCAACTATCCAGCCTGTCTCAAATGCTCAACCTTAGCTCACAACAAGACAGACACCTTGAAATGAAATCCGAAACTTCACTCTTCATCCCTGCCCACCCGTAACTATCTCACAAGTCACGTCACCAATTGGTGGAACTTGAATGAACACAGAAAGATGACTGATGTGCCTGCTCTAAGATTTCGCGTTTCTACCCATCGGTTCAGGTACACAAAAACGCGTCCCTAAACGTAGCAAACCCTGGTCATAAATCAAGGACTCTGAATCTTTACCCAGCCAAGTATGCTCAAGAATCTCTGACAATCGATCATCGGCGGGCTTTGCCTCACGAAAATTATTAAGGGAAAATGGACGGGCGCGGACATGAGCAAGTTGTCCCCTCAGTAGAGGCGAACTTAGGCCGTACTCAACGATCGCACCAGAACTGTAAATCTGCAGAAGGCTGTCTCAGAACTGCGCACTGTTGGGCATCCCTTACACCTAGTCTAGGGTTTTGTAGCATTACTCATACCACTTTACAATTTAGAAAGGTGCAAAGCAAGCAATCCATGAATCTTTACTAAAAATTCTAGGGTAACAAGTTTGTATCACATACAAAGAACTAAAGAGATTAGGATTACAACATTTGAAGTCCATTTCTTCGCTTCATAAGCTCCATGTTGAGATCCCTTCGCTGCGATCATCAAGAACTCCGACTCTAGAGAGGCTCCATGAGGTGAATGAGGCATCTTGCTTGTAGTCTTCATGACCTAAGATGATCTACCATGAAAAATCTCTAACCCAAGCTTACACTTCACTAATGAAGTAATTAGAGAAGTGAACACCCTAATCTAAGTGGCTAGAATAGATGAGGATGATGAAGTAGGAATTTTGCTCTCTTTTGTTTTCAATTTATCACCATTTATCATCACAAATGAAAAAGCAAGTGAAGCTTTTCTTCACGAAGCAAGAAGAAGAAGAAGCAAAAGCTTTTGTGATGAATAATGAATTATTGTTGTGGTTACAATTGCAACCAGGAGTTAAGAATGAGAGTCTTAACTCTTGTAGAGAATAAACCATAGGTTAAGGGTTTGTCTTGGGTTAAAGAATATCTACACAAAATATCTAAGCTAGATGACAAAAGTCAAAGCTTCATGAAAGCCTCATCCAAAGCTTAACCCTAATCCAAACCCTAACTAGGTTTAATCCCAAAAACCATGTTGCATTTGTAACCCTAACATTTTACAATATTATATATCATATATACAATATATTTTGTAACAAAAGAAAATAATACAATTAACATATATCACATATACATCAATGTATTATCCAGTGAGAAAAAGAATCAATAAAGCGAGCTTATATTAGTTAACGTAATGTAATATATCACTTATATAATTATACATTAAATTATCGAATCAGCACTTGATCCGACAATCCGGCTATATTGCATATAACCGACTAATATAACAGGTACCAATTCATCGAATCAACACTTGATCCGATGACCCGGCTATATCACCTATACCCGGCCGATATCTCATATCGCGGGAATAGAATACGGTATCTCATATCGTATTATTCTCGGATCTGCACATATCACATATATGCTCCTACTCCATTTTGCCTGAACCAGGAAACCTCTGTGTAGGACTCTAAAGAATCGTCAATACGCCGGCAGTAGGTGATGATCATATCAAACACCCACAAGCTGCAAGCGGTCAGCTAAATGTAACAGCCACCCAGGTATTGAGTGATCAGAAGATCAACAAGCAAGCCTGTACTGTAGGGTTCTTAGGCACTCTAACAAGGTTCTACAAGGCATCATCCATGCCCGATTCAAAAAAAATAGCCGTGCCGAACAACCCTAACCAAGATCGTATACTAGAGATTATGCGAAAACTAGCAAGTTTAACATTTTAACTACAAGTGAAAGGGATTACAACCTTTGTAGATCCGGTCCTTCACTTCTAAAGCTCCGTATTGATGTCCCTTCACTGCGAACATTGGGATCCTGGACTCTAGCGATGGTTTCTTCGGAGAAATGAGCGGGCTAGGTCGTTGACTTCGAGGCCGAAGATGATCTACGTCGAGGTGACTCAAACTCAAGCTCCATCTTCACTAGGTCAAGAACTTTGTGAAGAGAACACCATAACTAAATGGCAAGTAGTAGAGGATGATGAAATAGGAAGTGGGTTCACTTTGGATTTGAATTTCTCACTTTGTTTCTTCACTTGAAAATTTTTCTAGCAAGCTTTCTTCTTCTTAAAGAAGAAGAAGATGAAGAAGAGAATAAGAAAGAAAAAAATGAATTATCTAAAAAGAATAATCAAGTGAAGTCTATCATAATGCAACCATGGGTGAGTTAACCTTTGTAGAGACTAAACCATAGTTTTAGTTAATGGTTTGGTTAATAAAAATCTTATGCAAAACAAAATGAGCGGACTTTGTCAAACATGCTTAAAGCTTCATGAAGCTTCAAGCCTAGACAATGAAAGCCACCATTTTGTTTTACCAAAATAAATAAAAACCCAAAACTATTATCTTAAATATGGTGTAAGCCATACACACACCCAAGTTTGCATGTATCATCAAACATGATACAATCTAGTGCACAAAAATATATCACATATACAACTTGTGCACATCAAGTGAGAAAGTCAATCTTAAGTGAACCAATACTAGTTAATGTAAAGTAATATATCAAATATATAATTATACATTAAATCATTAAATCAACACTTCATTTAACGATCCGGTCATATCGCATATAACCGACTAATATCTAGTGTATCAATGTATCGAATCAACACTTGATTCGGTAACCCGGCTATATCTCATATAACCGTCCGATGATACAAATCGCGAGAATAAAATACAGTATCACATACTGGTATTATTCTCGGTCCCGCACATATCTCATATGCGCTCCTATTTCGTTTCGCTTGAGCCAGGAAACCTCTGTGTTGGACTCGAAAGACTCGTCAATATGCCGACAGTAGGCGGTGATCATATCAATCACCCACAAGCCGCAAGCGGTCTGCTAAACGTAACGGCCACCCAGGTATTGAGCGATCAGAAGATCAACGAGCAAGCCTGCTCACACTCCTGCGAATCCAATCAGTAACACTTACCATACAGTCCGGTCTGTTCGTCTGATATGTCGCATATCTCGCCTAGGGGTGGTAAACGTCAGACCCCCAGTAGCTTGATAAGTCATGCCGATGTAAGGTCTGTTAGTGTATATGCCCTAGGGGCCATTATTGTATCATACTAGTTTGTATATTACTTAATGGAAGCTTGGGATATTCACATGTATATAACAGTCTTGCTAAACATGGTAGTATGCTACTTGGTTTTTCTATCTTAATATGTGAGTATACGTATTGATAGAGCTCTTAGGATCTTGCTTGACTACCAGTGTTGTGATGGCAGTCACACTAGTGGGGGCTGGGCAGTCTACAAGCACATCCTTATTCAGGTCCCTAGTCGTTGGATTATCGAGACAGGGCATCGATACTCCGAAGTAGACTAGTGTGTACGCTTCTCATCCCAGTTGGGAAGATGGTCTGTCCCACAGCCGTCAGTACGTCGTACTGGAGATAGTATGCAGGTGCTCGTTAGGTTACGGGTATACCGGACAGGACTCACAGGGAACTGTTGGTTGGTTTTATACCAGTTGTCAGTGAACAGTTCCCAGGTGACATGAGTACAGCATAGTCCGCAGACTTGACACTGCTACTTCGCCTCGAGTGTGTCCCACTGTTCTTAGATTGCTACCCTACCACGGCTCAAAGGAGTCGTGCAAACAGGTAGCAGTTGGGTGCAGTCCCGAGCATTTGGAGGCAGTAGCGGTTAGACAGGATTCATCTCTCCCGGTATTGGGGGTTGATATCGCGCTGTGTCAGAGAGCCATTACGCAAAGTCCCTGGCCAGGGCAAGCGAGATTTGCTGATAGGTTCCAGTAGTTTCTCAGGGTGTAATGGGCTTCGCTCCGACACGACTTATACCGCTATTAGGGGACTGACGCTTGCCGCCCCTAGGCCCGATATGCGATAGTCTTAGACGAACGGACCGGACTGTATGGAGATTGTCACATCAGACTCAGTAGGAGTTCAGATGGGTTTCCTCATCGGCCTTCTTATCGACATCTACCTGGGGACCGTTACGTAAGCTAGATTTGATGTTAGTTATCGTTTAGCTTCGATTCATTCGGTTAGTCGATGTTTAAGCAAAGAACAAGATCATTTTTCATATTTCCGCCTCCCCGCAAGTCGTGGGGTGTTGTACATCGACTTACAAGGTCCACAACAAGCATGAAACTACTGATAACATTTACCAGTAAATCACTGCATCCCTGGCCAGGGATTTCCAGTTATGGCCAGTCGAGCATAGCGCAACATCAACCCCCAATAACGGGAGAGACGAATCCCCTCCTATCGCTTATTGCCTCCATGTGAATCGGGACTGTACCCAAAAACCACCTGTTTACATGACTCAGTAGAGCCGTGGTAGGGTGGAAATCAAAGCACAGTGGGAGACACACAAGACTCTATGACGATCTCGGGTCAACAGACTGAGCTGTACCAGTGTCACCAAAGAACTGCCATCTGACATGAGGTATAATACCATCTGGGAGTTCTCGGCGAGTCCGTTCAGTGTATCCAGTCTCCACTGAGCACCCGCATACCGTCTCTGATTTCAAACACCAATGGATATGGGATCATCCATCGCCCATCTCATGGGTCGAGAAGATATACGCTAGTCTACTTTGGAATATCGATGCCCCATCTCGATATTCCCACGACTAGGAACATTGAAGGATGTACTCATGGACAACCCAGGCCCCACTAGTATGATCTGCATCATAGTCCTGTAAGTCGAGTACACATCCTAAGGGCTTTATCAACATGTAACAGAGAGACAGAAAGTATACATGTTAAGATAAAGAGCAACCAGATAGCGTACTATCATGTCGAGGAAGAAAGTCCTACCTATATATGTCCCAGCATCCACTACAATATACATCTCATGTACAGTAATGGCCTCTAGGGCATACATATAACTAACAATCTCCCACTTGCACTAGGGCCATCTGTAGCAGTGGTTGCAGTATCTCATACTCAACCATCCCATATAAGTCTCTCTTTGGGAAAAAGCCTTTGTGAGTGGATCCGCCATGTTGTTCTCTGAGTCTACTCACCTAACCTCGATCACACTGGAGATCAACTATCTCCATGATCAGGTGATACTGCCTTGGAATATGTCTGGGTCACTGATGGGACCGTGGTTCCTGGGCTAAAGCCTCACCTCCATTGTCATACAATGGTAGGAACCTAGTTCATCTCATGAACTAATATACACCCAAACTGCCTCTTTGGTAGTATCATTGATAACGATGTCACCAGCCTTTATCGTCTAGGTTGCCACAGTATCTAGCTTGGAACTCTTCCAACATACCGTCCCTCCACTGACGGTAAAGACAATGCCTGCGACTGACATTCAGTCGTCCTTATCACCCTGGAACTTTTCCAGTGATTCTCCCCAGGATCAACTGATACCATCTCACTACACCTAGTGAGAATCCTAATATCCATTTAGATCTATCGCATAGATCCATAACCCAGGATTTAGGAGGTATCACTTTGATCTTACTTGGAGAATCCTTGTGATAAGCGGAGATTGATCTAGCGTAGCATAGGAAACTCTTTCCCTATCAAGAGTATGTCATCCACGCACTCTACGAGGATCACCACCTTACTCTCTACTACTTTTTGTATATACAAGGTTCATCTACCACTTTGAGGAAGTCAAACTCTTTGACTACCACATCAAAACAGATGTTCCAACTCCGCGATGCCTGCTTTATCACACAAAGCATCTTGCACACGTTTCCGCTGCTCCCACTGTTTACGAAGCCATCTGGCTGTGTTCTTATAGACGCTCTCTTCTAAATTAATATTTAGAAAAGCAGCCATGACACCCAACAACCAGATATCGCGGTCATGGTATGCAGCAATGGCAAGTAGGATCCGGATGGACTTAAGCATAGCCACTGGAAAAGGTTTCATCATTATCCACGCCTGGTCGATGAAGAAAAACTTTAACAAATCCAGCTTTGAAAGTCTCAACTTTTCCATCTACACCAAGTAATCTTCTCAAGATATACTTGCTCCTGATGGAAATTTAACCCTTCAGATATAGCAACCAAAGTCCATACTTTGTTGGTGTACATGGATTCCATCTCAGATCGCTAAGCATCCAGCCATTCTTGCAGAGTCCCCACTCTTGATGGCCTGCTCGAAACTAGTTGGGTCATCATCTCATGATGCAATCCTCGCTCCCATCGAGAAACCGAAGTATCTCTCAGGCGGATGAGGAATCCTGCTAGATCGGCGGAGAGGCTGAGGTTCGTCGGAATCTATTGAATCCTTTGGTTCTACTAAATCATCTGCTATAGTTTGTATAGCTGGAACTCCTTCCAGTTCTACCTCATGACCACTAATTTCTTCATAAGAAATTCCCTTTCACAAAGGTGGTATGTTGAGAAACAAAACATATTTTGTTCCTCTGTTAGGTAGAAGATATTCCCTTGCGAATGCTTGGGATATCCAACAAACTTCTACATAACTAACTTTGCCTCGAGCTTGTCCGGATTTTGCTTTTAGACATAGGCCGGACAACCCCAAATCTTAACAAACTTAAGATATGGGCTCTTCCCATTCCATATCACATATGAAGTGGTAGGCAATGGATTTGATTAGAACCCCATTCAATAGGTATGCAGCTTCTCAAGTGCATAACTCCAAAAAGAAATAGGAAACTCAGTAGTACTCATCATAGAGCGCACGATATCATAGAGGGTGTGATTGCTCCTCCCCGATACACCGACGTGCTGTGGTGTATACGGAGGAGTAATGCTGAAAGAGAATCTCATTCACCATTAGAATAGTCCAGGAATCCCGTGCTCAAGTATTCTCCTCCCTGATCACATCAAAGTACATAATACTTATACCCGTTTTTTGTTCTCTACTTCTAACTTATATTCGGTGATTATCTCAAAAGTTTCGGAATTGTGTTTCAACAGGAACATGTGTCCGAATCTTGAGAGATCATCAGTGAATGTAAGGAAGGACAAAGAATCAGTCCTGGCATATGTAGACTGGGGACCTTCATACATCAGCATGTATCAATCCCAAGAGTTCACTAACTTTTTCTCTTTTTCCAGTAAATGGAGCTATGGTCATCTTATCTTTGTGACATGACTGGCAAGTTTCATAAGATGTAAATTTAAACTGATTTAAATATGCATCTAAATGTAACTTAGCTAGTCGGGTCGCATTGATATGACCTAGTCTACAATGCCTCAAGAAGAATTCGTTCTTTTCTGAACTCTTTCTCTCGTGTGTGTTTTGTATACTAAGAACTGTAGTTTGATTTAGAACGTCAATGCTTTTAGATAACGTGCCTGAACCGATCAACTCTTGATATAGGAAATGTTCAAAACATTATCCAACAATACAAAATTATATCCTTTCTTTACTAGTAAAGAGACTGATATGATGTTGTATATCAGATTCGGTATCTAATAACATTCGTTCAGAATCAATGTATTCTGGTAATACAGGGTGATAGTGACCAACAGACTTGGCTGCAACACTTGCACCGTTTTCTGTCTCATGAAACTTATCACCCGTTCTCAGTTCTCTACCTTTCTGTAGCCAATGTAACAGATTACATATGCGGGATCCTGATCCGGTATCTAATACCCAGGACGTAGAGGATACTGAGAAACAGTTCTTTCTAATGAACACACCCGAAGAAGATGCATCATCATGCACTTTCTTCGTTTGGGCGGCATGGGAATCCTGGTATTCCCCTAATTCCTGCTCGGTCTTATAACAATTATAAGTTGGAGCGGGACCAACGTTCCCCAGCTCAGTATAACAAGCGGGTTCGGTCAATTCATCCATATTATTATCTTGATTAAGGCGTGACATGGTTGCTACCTGGAGAGAGAGAGAAGAAAACACTCTGCGTGCGCTCTTGCAAGATTAGATTGGTTATATATATTTTATCTAATCAGGATGGCTCCCACTGTTTTTATCAAATCTTGCATCAAACCCTAAAAAGAAAGATTAGCCGGGATTAATTACACTCTACAAGTTCGCCAATCTTTCAGCCAGGCCAGTGCCGGTATTTTGAGGGAGGTTCCCCGTGCTTTCGCACGGACCTAATTAAAATAAACCTCCTTTTCCCAGGGGCGTAACCCCGTTGACACCTTTCCAGACACCTACTTGATCGGCTAATTGTAAAGTGCAAAACTCTCCTAGGAGTTACAATTACTCGCAGTAGGTATCGGGATCCAACTATCATATAGAAGGTATGCAATCTCATTGCAAATTTCAACACTTGAAACTCCCGATAATGGTTTTTACCCCTAGCACTTATGACCTTAACTATGGTCAACAAATCATAAGCACTAGTCAAGCTCTACCCGTCATTTCGTGATTAATTAGACCCACCCACATGACCCTTAACTAAGGTCAACAAAGTCATGCGACTGTCCTAACTAATCGCATCATATGCTGTGTAGGAAGACATCACATAGCTACCGTACACTGTGCCTTGACTATGGTCAACAAACTGTAAGTCCATGCTACCCTTCCCCGGTACTTACGGGGTTGCGGAATTGGTGAAAAATGATTTTCAAGAGGGTGGTACATGGACTACCAATATGGATCTTTGTTAAACTACTAACTAACAACCTAACAAGAGTT
This sequence comes from Agapanthus africanus, assembly GCA_030015575.1. Lineage (NCBI taxonomy): Eukaryota > Viridiplantae > Streptophyta > Magnoliopsida > Asparagales > Amaryllidaceae > Agapanthus > Agapanthus africanus. The sequence continues at coordinate 449,059,480 of CM057341.1, read as the reverse complement.
TACCTACTCGGTTAGGGGGCTATACCTTTGTTGAACTCCTTCGTCTTCGAATCCTCCCGGTGTACGGATCGGTCTCACCTCGTCGTCTCCTTGCGCCGAAGATGGATCCAGCCGAAAGCTTCTACCTTTGGCTTCTTCTTCGAACTTTGAAGAAACTAGATCACTTGGCTTGCTAGGCCTTGTGAACTAGAATGAGTAGAGGAATGTTTTGGTGTCTTTTTATCTCTAAGGCAATGAGTCTCAACACATGAGAATGGTTTGCCTTGAGGTAGAGAGAGCAAGAGGAAGAGGGAGAGCTTGAGAATGAGAGAGCTCAAGAAAGTGAAAGCAAATGATAGAATGAACCATACTCTTCTCATTCTTACCTCTCATAATCCAAAAGCCATCATAACAAAAATAGTAATCAAGTATTGTGTAAATGGTTTAAGTCAAAATGGTTATATCATTTCATGCACTCATTTTGCATAAATAAACAAGCAAGCAAAAGCCTTTGCCATGGAATGATAGCCATTGTCATGATGATGGTCAACTAGTCCAACCTAGTCAACCGGTCAACAAAGTCAACAAGTCAATAAAGCCAACCCCTCAACAACCATGTCACTATAATACTTAATTAATATTAATGTTAATCATATATCTTATTCTCATTAGGATTAAGCAAAAGTCAATGGTCAAAAGTCAACTGTCAACAGTCAACAGTCAACAATCCCAATGAGAATACTCTGCCTCTGTCTCTCTGTCAACTGTGCATACACACCCGCATCCGCGTTTCGAGGAACATGAATACAAACGAGATAAAACCAATCCCATAACGTACACTAGGATCTGGCTTAAACCAAAGCCCGCTAGTGTTAACTGTCCGGACACTGTACGTGCACAAGTGCACGGATGTGACCGAACCCTGTCGCAAAACCATGCAACCTGTCGTAAAACCATGCGACCTCTACTCTTTTGCCTAAAGGCGAATAGCTCTCTGTGTGGGACTCTAAAGACTCAACACTACGCTGGCAGTGGGTTTAACCACAGACCGCAAGCGGCACTAGCTGTGCGTAACGGTCCCCAGGTAGATACCGACAAGAAGACTGACGAGGTGAAACCCATCTGAACTCCTACTGAGTCTGACTGTGACAATCTCCATACAGTCCGGTCTGTTCGTCTGATACATCGCATGGCGGGCCAAGGGGGCGGTAAACGTCAGTCCCCCAATAGCGGTACAAGTCGTGTCGGTGTGAAGCCCAGAACACCCTGAGATAACACTGGAAACCTACGAGTATATCTCGTTTTCCCTGGCCAGGGACTACCCGTGTAATGGCTCTCCTAGACACAGCGCGATGTCAACCCCCAATACTGGGAGAGACGAATCCTGTCTAACCGTCACTGCCTCCAAGTGCTTCGGGACTGCACCCAACTACTACCTGTTTGCACGACTCCTTTGAGCCGTGGTAGGGTAGTAATCTAAGTACAGTGGGAACACACTCGAGGCGAAGTGACAGTATCAAGTCAGCGGACTAAGCTGTACTCATGTCACCTGGGAACTGATAACTGACGATAGGTATAGTACCAACCAACAGTTCCCGACGAGTCCTGTCCAGTGTACTCGTAACCAAACGAGCACCCGCATACTATCTCCAGTACGACGTGCTGATGGCTGTGGGGCAGACCATCTCCCACACTGGGATGAGAAGCGCATACGCTAGTCTACTCCGGACTATTGATGCCCTGTCTCGATAGTCCTGCGACTAGGGACCTGCATAAGGATGTGCTTATAGATTACCCAGCCCCCACTAGTGTGACTACCATCACAACACTGGTAATCAAGCAAAGATCCTAAGGGCTCCACTAATGTGTATAGGTGATATACTAAAATAAACACATGTTCACATTGAAGTAGAAACAAACCAAGTAGCATACTACTATATTGAGCAAGATTGTTTATACAAGGTGAATATCCCAAGCTTCCATTAAGTAATATACAAACTAGTATGATACAGTAATGGCCTCTAGGGCATATACACTAACAATCTCCCACTTGCACTAAGGCCATGTACTGGCGTATCGAAGACCTATCATCTCGATCAGCCGCTCGAACTGAGTCTGGGGTAAGGCCTTTGTGAGTGGATCAGCAGTGTTATCTTCCGTAGAAACTCTCCGAACCTCGATCTCCTGGCGACCCACGATCTCCCTGATCAGGTGATACCGCCTTAAGATGTGTCTGGACTTCTGATGGGACCTTGGTTCCTTCGCTAAAGCTATAGCCCCGTTGTTGTCGCAATACAGAGGTATTGGATCAACAATGGACGGAACCACCTGAAGTTCAGTTAAGAACTTTCTTACCCAGACAGCTTCTTTTGCGGCATCTGCAGCAGCGATATATTCCTCTTCCATCGTTGAGTCAGCAACGGTTTCCTGTTTGGAACTCTTCCAACACACCGCCCCTCCATTGAGGGTAAAAACATAACCCGACATGGACTTGGAATCATCCTTGTCACTTTGGAAGCTGGAGTCAGCAAAGGCCTCGATCTGGAGGTCTTTTCCACCATAAACCAAGAACATCTCCTTAGTCCTTCTCAGGTACTTGAGAATGTTCTTTACTGCTATCCAATGTTTCTCCCCAGGGTTTGACTGATACCGGCTTACCACACTCAGTGCATAAGCTACATCTGGTCTGGTACACAACATCGCATACATTATAGAGCCTACCGCAGAAGCGTAGGGTATAATAGACATGGGATCCCTTTCCAAATCAGTCTTGGGAGACATCTCTTTGGAGAGGGTGATCCCGTGACAAGCCGGTAGATTACCGCGCTTGGAATCTTCCATACTGAATCTTTTCAGTATGGTGTCGATGTACCTGGACTGTGAGAGTCCCAGTATCCTCTTGGATCTGTCACGATAGATCCGGATCCCCAGAATGTATGAGGCATCACCCAGGTCTTTCATGGAGAACCTGTATGACAAGAACCCCTTAACAGATTGTAGCATAGGAATGTCATTTCCTATTAAGAGAATGTCATCCACGTATAAAACGAGGAATACTACAGTTCTCGCTACAAATCTACTATAGATGCATGGTTCATCTGGATTTTTGATAAAGCCAAATTCCTTGACCGTCTCATCGAAACAGATGTTCCAACTCCGCGATGCCTGCTTTAGTCCATAGATGGACTTAAGCAACTTGCACACCTTTTCGCTGCTCCCACTCTGAATGAAACCCTCTGGCTGGTCCATATAAACACACTCCTCTAAATTTCCATTTAGAAGAGCGGTATTTACGTCCATCTGCCAAATCTCATAATCGTGGAAGGCAGCAATAGCAAGAAGGATCCGAATGGATTTCAGCATAGCTACTGGAGAAAAGGTCTCTTCATGGTCCAAACCAGGTCTTTGACGAAAACCCTTTGCAACCAATCTAGCTTTATAGGTCTCGACCTGTCCATCTACACCAATCTTCCTTTTGAAGATCCACTTGCATCCTACGGGTTTTACCCCATCTGGAGCAACGTCCAACGTCCATACTTTGTTAGTGTACATGGACTCCATTTCGGTCCGCATTGCATCCAGCCATTTTACCGAGTCAACGCTCTGAATGGCCTGCTGGAAGCTAGTCGGCTCATCATAATCTATGATGCAATCCTCTCTATTCCCGTCTATGAGAAAACCGTAGTATCTCTCGGGCGGATGAGAATGCCTACTACTTCTGCGGAGCGGCGTAAGAATGTCCTGATCTTTCGAACACTTTGGTTCTACTAAGCTTTCAGTAATAGCTCGAGGTTCTGGAATTTCTTCCAGTTCTATTGCGTTCCCACTTATCTGATTTTCCAAAATTCAGTTTCTAAGAAGTGGGCATGACGAGAAACATAAATCTTTTGTCCCTCTTCGCAATAGAAGAAATATCCCTTGGAGTTCTTTGGATATCCCACAAACTTGCACTTTACTGAGCGTGCCTCGAGCTTGTCCGCATGCTGCTTTTTGACAATAGCTGGACATCCCCATGTCTTAATGTGATTAAGATAGGGTCTCTTCCCACACCACATCTCATATGGTGTAGTAGGCACAGTCTTAGTTGGAACTCGGTTCAAAAGGTATGCAGCTGATTCTAGTGCATATCCCCAGAATGATCGCGGTAACTCAGCGTTACTCATCATGGACCGTACCATATCCAATAGGGTTCGGTTCCGTCTCTCCGATACACCGGTATGTTGCGGAGTGTATGGAGGAGTAAGCTGAAAGAGAATTCCGTTCTCTTTTAAATAGTCCAGAAACTCGGCACTCAACTATTCACCACCTCGATCCGATCTTAGAATCTTGATAATTTTGCCGGTTTGTTTTTCTACTTCATTCTTATATTCCTGGAATTTTCCAAAGGTTTCAGACTTATGTTTCATTAAGAAGACATAATCATACCTTGAAAAGTCATCCGTAAAAGTAATGAAGTAAGAATAACCGCTTCGCGCATGTGTAGACATTGGACCGCACACGTCGCTGTGTACGAGTCTCAAGAGCTCGCTCGCTCTTACTCCGTGTCCAGTGAACGGAGTCTTTGTCATCTTTCCTTTGAGACATGATTGACAAGTGGCATACGATTGATATTCGAACGGATTCAAATATCCTTCTGCATGTAACTTCGTCAACCTTCTCTCATTGATGTGACCCAATCTATAATGCCATAAGAAAGTCTGATTTATTTCCGGAGACTTTCTTTTGTGTGTATTCTGGACATTGAAAATCTGTGGTTGGTTTAGTACGTATATACCATTGCTTAATGTACCTGACCCAATCAGAACTTGATTAAGGTGAATGTTTACAACATTACTTACAAACACAAATTCATAACCTTCTTTAGAGATCAAAGAGACAGAAATGATATTACAAGTTGCGTTGGGTACAAAAAAGCAATTACGTAAAACCAAAAATGTCCATCTGACATTCCCAGGTGATAGTCCCCCACGGCCTTAGCATCCATGCTAGCTCCGTTTGCAACTTTGAGGGTCATGTCACCTGTCTTCAAAACTCTACGGTTTCTCAACGTCTGCAAAGAATTACAGATATGAGATCCTGATCCGGTATCCAATACCCAGGAAGTAGAGTTTATTGATAGACAGTTTTCAATAACATACACACCTGAAGCTGAAGCCGCAACTTGCTTCAGTTCCTGTGTCTTGGCTTTCCAAGCCCTGCAATCTTTCTTCCAGTGACCACTCTTATGACATAAAAAGCACTCTTCCTTCCCTATAAGCTTCCCCTCTATCTTTGTTGCTTTTGCTTTTCCCTTCATATCCACTTTACTAACACCGCCCCTTAGTTTGGCGGAGGCTTTCTTCTTCTTTCCCTTGGCTTTCGCCTTGGACCTAGAAGATAAAGATCCTCCTACAAACAAAGTGGATGTTTCCCTACCTTTCTGTAGGGTGCCCTCTACACTCCTCAGCATGTTGAGGAGTTCTGAAAGTTCAACTTCTTTTTCTTGTAAGTTGAAGTTCAGGATAAACTGAGCATAAGTGGAAGGAAGGGACTGGAGAATCAAGTCCGTATAGAGCTCGTTCTCTAACGTGGTCCCAAGTTCCGCGAGCTCCTCAATGATGTTAGTTATATGTATGCCCTAGAGGCCATTACTGTACATAGGATGTATATTGTAGTGGATGCTGGGACATATATAGGGAGGACTTTCTTGCTCGACATGATAGTATGCTATCTGGTTGAACTTTACCTTAACGTGTATACTGATTGTCTCTCTGTTACATGTTGGTAAAGCCCTTAGGATGTGTACTTGACTACCTGGACTATGATGCGGATCATACTAGTGGGGACATGGTAGTCCATAAGTACATCCTTCAAAGTCCCTAGTCGTGGGTGTATCGAGACGGGGCATCGATATACCAGAGTAGACTAGCGTGTACCTTCTCGACCCATACAGATGGGCGATGGATGATCCCATATCCATTGGTGTTTGACATCAGAGATGATATACGGGTGCTCAGTAGAGACTGGGTACACTGGACGGACTCGCCGAGAACTCCCAGATGGTATTATACCTCACGTCAGATGGCAGTTCTCTGGTGACACCGGTACAGAGTAGTCTGTTGACCCGAGATCGTCATAGAGTCTTGTGTGGTTCCCACTGTGCTTTGATTTCCATCTTACCACGTCCAAGTGGGCGTGCAAAACGGTGGTTTTTGGGTACAGTCCCGAGTCACATGGAGGCAATGAGCGATAGGAGGGGATTCGTCTCTCCCGGTATAGGGAGTTGATATTGCGCTGTGTTCGATTGGCTATAACAGGAAATCCCTGGCCAGGGTTGCTGAGATTTACTGGTAAGTGTTACCAGTAGTTTCTCGAATTGTTATAGACCTCATATCGACACGACTTATCGAGCTATTGGGGTCTGACGTATACCACCCCTAGGCAAGATATGCGACATATCAGACGATCAGACCGGACTGTACGGTAGTGTTACTGGTTGGATTCACTGGAGTGTGAGCGGGCTTGCACGTCGATCTTCAGATCGCTCAATACCCGGGTGGCCGTTACGTTTAGCAGACCGCTTGCGGCTTGTGGATGTTTGATATGATCATCATCCGCTGCCGGCGTATTGACGAGTCTTTAGAGTCCTACACAGAGGTTTCCTGGCTCAAGCGAAACGAAATAGGAGCGCATATGAGATATGTGCGGGACCGAGAATGATGCGTGTATGTGATACCGTATTTCATTCTCGCGATGTGACATTGATCGGTTATATGCGATATAGCCGGGTTATCGGATCAAGTGTTGATTCGATAAGTTGTTACTGATGATACCTGTCGGTTATGTGCGACATGACCGGATCATTGAATCAAGTGTTGATTTAGTGATTTAATGCATAATTATATATTTGATATATTACTTTGCATTAACTAGTATCGGTTCACTTTGAATGGATTTTCTCACTCGGGTGTGCGCATTCCATATGCGATATGATTTTGTGCACTTGATTGTATCATGTTTGATGATACATGCTTTTTGGTTAAGTGTAAAGTATCAAACTATAGTTAAGTGGATGATTAGGGTTTTTGATTTCCTTATTTATATATTAATCTTTTTCTTTTTGGAAAAAGGATTAGCAAATGAGAAAATGGTGGCAATTTTGTTTTATTCATGAAGTTTCATGAACACTTTGACTTTGTCACCATTTTGTCTCATGCTTAACCCTAACCACTCCACTAACCCTAGTTCACTCTCTACACTTAACCATAGTTAATGTTATGATAAGAATGGATTATTCTTTTCTTATTAAAATAACTTATCATATGATTTTTCTTCTTCTTCTTCCTTGAACAAAAGAAGAAAACCTTGAGGTCATCAATGGTGATTGATGATAAAGAGTGAGAAATCCAATTCTAAAGTCTACCCACTTCCTATTTCTTCATCCTCTACCTCTTGCCAAGTAGTAGAGTGTGTTTTCTTCACAAGTTTCTTGACTTGGTGAAGTCCGAGCTTGATTTAGCGATGCCTCGACGTAGATCATCTTCGGCATGGACATCGATGACCTACCCCGTCCATTCTCCGATGAAGCCGACGCTAGAGCCCGGGACTTGTTATGGACAGCGAGGAGACTTCATTGCGGAGCTATGGAGGTGGAGAACCGGATCTACAAAGGTTGTATTTCCGTATCTCTTAGTTAAGTGTTAACTAGTTTACTTTTTCGCCTAGACATCTAGCTAACGATCCGTAGTCGGGTCTCTCGGCACCCATAATTTTTTATATTGGCATGTTCGATGCCTTGTGAGACCTCATTAGGGTGCCTAGGAACCTTTCAGTGGTATCAGAGCCTAGCTAGAACCTTAGGCGAAGTCTAGACGGACTTTGAAGTCCGATCGAAACACAAATCCGAACCCAAAATAGCTCTCTGGACTTTTTCCAAATTCTGGGATTTTTCCAAATTAAAAATGCGTAAAAAATGCAGCAGGGAATTATAAGAATTACGGTGCAATTTTTTTCCCATGAACAGTAAATCCCGCTGCGGAAGAGCGGCATAATCCTGCATTATGCGGCGGTTCCGCCGCACCTTGATGACGTCATCCTCATATGTTTGCACAGTAACACTTATTAAATTATGCTGGATTTTCTGGGTATTTTTAAAATTTATTCAAGAGTTGAATTTTCTGGAGTTGTTTTGGGGATTCGGTGTTTCGATCGGGGTATCAAATTTTGTCTGTGTGGCTTTCCGGATAAATTTTAGAATATGTTAAAAAGTTCGACCGGATATAAATACCCAATTTTTCCCCTGTCGGGAAATTTCCAAGTGTTGGATTTTTCCGTAGTTTAACGACGTTCTAAGTAGTGCAAGTAACGCGATGGACCCTCTAGAAGACAACAAACCTTAACTCGATTATGTGACCGTCTTGAACTGCCCTTTGAACCTTCGGGTTTGGGGCAGTACGGCGTGCCACATGTGAGGCGTTGGCTTGACCTTTCTACGGCTGGACCGTTGGTACTGAGGCACGAACTGAATGTTGTTAGACTCATATTTCATGTGTTGATCTGTATCGGGAAAACTTGGGTGTTCGATTGTTCGATCGGAAAGTTTGTCATTTTCTATTTATCCGGAATGTGATACAACAATTGGAATTCACAAAAGTTATGTGATAACTGAATGAATGTTATAAACATAGCACTTTAGTCTCACTTGATCGGTTGCCACGGAATTTTGATGTGATCAAAAGTCCGTCGCAATCACGTAGCGTACGCGGATACTCGCCGGGTAAACTTAATAGACAGCTACACCCCATAGCCCCGACCAAGTGACTGTAGGAGAACCCCGTCGCCGAAAGCATCCGTTCGGGTGCTCGCGGTAGCGGTGTTCCGCCTTGGTGCACTTCGTCTACGGTATCGGGGGTGCAGCCGTCTACTGAAGTTTGCCACGAGCATTCGATCAGGATGTCGGGAATCTTGTTGAATTGCCCGACTTGATATTGAAAAGAGTTTTCGATTTTGAGACTAAAATGCGGGGTTTATAATTGTTAGGCATGTGATGTCTAAGGAATTCATTTGGTTAGGCATGCGATGTCTATGCAGGTTGCGGATTCCAACTGTTGTAGTTTTACACTTTCCTTTCTGTGACCGTAAGTGTAATATGTGATATAGCCGGTTTCGTTGCTATATGTCAACGACAATTGGGATACGCATGTTTACTTACGTTGATGACATGTGATGTTATGTGTTGCTGGATATGTTATATTGGATCGTCGTGTTTGAATAGCCGGGGGTTTTTATATGAGATGAGTGTTTTTCATTTTCATTCATGTAAAAACTTGTATGTAATATTCTTTTATTTGGGGCACTTCCAGGTAGCGGAAGCTGTCACCTTTTGTATATTATTTACTTTTCCGCACTAGGATAGACCCAAGGAGGGGAGCACAAGTAACCGGGTTCTGGAGTCCAGTGGGAGACCAACTCGAGGAGTCGAGTACGGGTCTCCTAACTCTAGAATTGGTAGGGTTGCTTGCCGCTCTCGTAGGGGTCTAGGGGTGTGGGTTTGGCTATTCATCACGACCGTGGAATCCGTGTTTTATACTGGCTCGTATTGAAAACACGGACGTCCTAGTATATCCAATATTTCATATGTTTCTTCTGCTGCGATATCTGTGATGTGATCATGTGATGTTCTGTGATAGATACTGTATATAGTATATATGATATATTATATAGACGTTACTTATGTTTTACACCCGTGCTAGCCCTGCCCCGCTCTGCCGTTAGTTACCTAACCTAACGGTGCACGAGGGGACATCGAGGCGAATGCGGATGGCATAAGTGTACGTCATATTTATCTGTGATGTTTAGGTATTTAAATGATGGGACTTCATTAATGTGATTAATGAATTAAAATAAACCTAAGATGTTGTAGAATCGAATTTCAAAATAAAACAGGTAGCTACAGTTCTTGCTTTGCACAGCGGTATATGTGATATATCCTGCACCTTATTCGATGAGGAAAGGACCGAGATCCCTTCACCGGGAGTGACTCCTTTAGCAATAACTGGCCGATGCTACACACTCGGTTTGTCTTTTGATTGCTTTTAAGAGTTTTTGCTTTGCACAGTGATATATATGATATATCCCGCACCTCATTCGACGAGGAAAGGACCGACGATCCCTTCACCGGGAGTGACTCCTTTAGCAAAACTAGAAAAGCCTCAAAAACACTCTATTTTTAAAATCATTTGATTCTACAACGATATCAAGTTCATTACGCAATAGGTTTTCAGAAAAACCTGTCGTAGCCCTCCGTCATTTCAGATAAGTAGTAGTTAGTATTCGTGCTGCGTTTGTTGGCCTTTGTCAAGGCGCAGTGTGCGGTAGCTAACTGGTGCTTATCTGCTTATGCATATGATGCAGATTGGGTTAGGGTAGTCGTGCGACCTTGTTGGCCTTTGTCAAGGGCCGTGCGGGTGGGTTTAATTCAATCAGGAAATGACGGGTTGAACTTGACTAGCATCCTATGGTTTGTTGGCCTTTGTCAAGGTCATAGGAGGTTAGGGGCAAAATATTATCGGGAATTTCAAGTGTTGAAATTTGCAATGAGATTGCATACCTTCTATGAGATAGTTGGATCCCGATACCCGCTGCGAGTAAGAGTTACTCCTGGGAGAGTTTTATACATTACAATTAGCCGATCAAGTAGGTGTCTAGAAAGGTGTCAACGAGGTTACGCCTCTGGGAAAACGAGGTTTACATTAATTGGGTTCGTGCGAAAGCACGGGGGACCTCCCTCAAAGTACCGACACTGGCCTGGCTGAAAGATTGGCGAACTTGTAGTGTGTAATTAATCCCGGCTGGTCTTTCCTTTTAGGGTTTGATGGAAGATTTGATAAAAAGCAGTGGGAGCCATCCTGATTAGATAAAATGATAACCAATCTATTCTTGCAAGAGCGCACGCTGAGTGTTTTCTTCTCTCTCTCTCGGTAGCGACCATATCACGCCTTAATCAAGATAATAATACGGAATATTGACCGAACCCGCTTGTTATACTGAGCTGGGGAACGTTGGTCCCGCTCCAACTTATAATTGTTATAAGATAGAGCAGGAAATTGGGGATTACCAGAATTCCCGTGCCGCCCAAACGAAGAGAGTGCATGCTGATGCATCATCTTCGGGTGTGTTCATTATACAGAACTGTTTCTCAGTATTCTTTACGTCCTGGGTATGTGATACCAGATCAGGATCCCAGATATGTAATCTGTTACATAGGGTTACGGTTAGGTAGAGAACTGAGAACGGGTGATAAGTTTCATGAGGCAGAAAACGGGGCAAGTGTTGCAGCCAAGTCTGTTGGTCACTGTCACCCTGTATTACCAATACATTGATTCTGAACGAATGTTATTAGATACCGAACCTGATATACAAAATCATATCAGTCTCTTTATTAGTAAAGAAATGATAAAATTTTGTATTGTTGGATAATGTTTTGAACATTTCCTATATCAAAAGTTGATCGGTTCAGGCACGTTATCTAAAAGCATTGATGTTCTAAATCAAACTACAGTTCTTAGTATACGGATCACACACAAGAGAAAGAGTTCAGAAATGAACGAATTCTTCTTGAGGCATTGTAGACTAGGTCAGATCAATGTGACCCGACTAGCTAGAGTTACATATAGATGCATATTTAAATCAGTTTGAATTTACATCTTGTGAAACTCGCCAGTCATGTCACAAAGATAAGATGACCATAGCTCCGTTTACTGGAAACAGAGAAAGAGTTAATAAACTCTTGGGACTGATACATGATGATGTATGTAAGGTCTCCTATCTACACATGCCAGGACTGGTTCTTTATACTTCATTACATTCTCTGATGATCTTTCGAGATTCAGACCTATGTTCCCGTTGAAACACAAGTCCGAACCTTTTGAGATATTCATAGAATATAAGCGAGAAGTAGATAACCAGAATAAGGGTATAAGTATTATGTCCTTTGATGTGATCGAGGAGGAGAATACTTGAGCACGGAAATCCTGGACTTTTCTAAAGGAGAATGAGATTCTCTCTCAGCATTACTCCTCCGCATACACCATAGCACGATGGTATATCGGGGTGGAGCAATTACACCCTATGTGATAAGGTGTGCTCTATGATGAGTAATACTGAGTTACCTTTTTCCTTTTGGGAGTTATGCACTTGAGAAGCTGCATACCTATTGAATAGGGTTCCAATCAAATCAGTTGCCTACCACTTCATATATGATATGGAAAGGGAAGAACCCATGTCGTAAGCTAGTTAAGATTTAGGGTTGACCGGCCTATGTTTAAAAGCAAAATCCGGACGAGCTCGAGGCAAGATCTGTTATGTAGAACTGGAAATGTTCCAGCTATACAAACTGCAGCTGATGATTTGAAAGAACCAAAGGATTCAATAGTTACCAACGAACCTCAGCCTCTCCGCCGATCTAGTAGGGTTCCTCACCCACCTGAGAGATACTTCTGTTTCTCTATGACAGTGGGAGCGAGGATTACATCATGAGATGATGACCCAACTAGTTTCGAGCTGGCCATCAGGAGTGAGACTCTGTAAGAATGGCTGGATGTTTATCGATCTGAGATGGAATCCTTATACACCAACGAAGTATGGACTTTAGTTGCTATATCTGAAGGGTTAAATCCCCATCAGGAGCAAGTAAATCTTGAGAAGATTACTTGGTGTACATGGAAAAGTTGAGACTTTCAAAGCTAGACTTGTTAAAAGTTTGCATCATTGACCAGGTGTGGATAATGGTGAAACCTTTTCAAGTAGCTATGCTTAAGTCCATCCAGATCCTACTTGTCACGGCTACATACCATGACTACGATATCTGGCGGTTGGGTGCCATGACTGCTTTTCTAAATGATGTTTTAGAAGAGTGCGTCTATAAGTACACAGCCAGAGGGCTTCGTAGACAGTGGGAGCAGCGGAAACGTGTACAAGATGTTTTATAGGATAAAGCAGGCATCGCGGAGTTGGAACATCTGTTTTGATGGATTAGTCAAAGAAGTTGGCATCATCAAAATGGTAGATGAACCTTGTATAAACAAGAAGGTAGTAGGGAGTATGGTGACGATCCTCGTAGAGTACGTGGATGACATACTCTTGATAGGGAAGGAGTTTCCTATGCTACGCTCGATCAATCTCCGCTTATCATAATGATTCTCCATATAGGATCAAAGTGATACCTCCTAAATCCTGGGTTTTGGATCTATGAGATAGATTTAATTGGATGTTAGGATTCTCACTAGTTGTAGTGAGATGGTATCAACCGATCCTGGGGAGAATCACTGGAAGGGTTCCAGGGTGATAAAGACGACTGAATGTCAGTCACAGGCATTGTCTTTACCTTCAGTGGAGGGACGGTATGTTGGAAGAGTTCCAAGCTAGATACCGTGACATACTAGACGATAAAGGCAGGATGCATCGCTACTTAAGATGCTACCAAAGAGGATGTTTGGGTGTATATTAGTTCATGAGATGAACTACGTTCCTACCATTGTGAGACAATGGAGTTGTGGCTCATGCCGAGGAACGCCGGTCCCATCAGTGATCCAGACTTATTCTAAGGAAGCATCGCCTGATCATAGAGATAGTTGATCTCCAGGGTGATCGAGGTTAGGAGAGTAGATTCAGAGGACAACACAGCGGATCCACTCACAAAGGCCTGTTCCCAAAGAGAGATTTTTATGGGATGGTTGAGTATGAGATACTACAACCACTGCTACAGATGGCCCTAGTGCAAGTGGGAGATTGTTAGTTATATGTATGCCCTAGAGGCCATTACTGTACATAGGATGTATATTTTAGTGGATGCTGGGACATATATAGGGAGGACTTTCTTGCTCGACATGATAGTATGCTATCTGGTTGAACTTTACCTTAACGTGTATACTGATTGTCTCTCTGTTACATGTTGGTAAAGCCCTTAGGATGTGTACTTGACTACCTGGACTATGATGCGGATCATACTAGTGGGGACATGGTAGTCCATAAGTACATCCTTCAAAGTCCCTAGTCGTGGGTGTATCGAGACGGGGCATCGATATACCAGAGTAGACTAGCGTGTACCTTCTCGAACCATACAGATGGGCGATGGATGTTCCCATATCCATTGGTGTTTGACATCAGAGATGATATACGGGTGCTCAGTAGAGACTGGGTACACTGGACGGACTCGCCGAGAACTCCCAGATGGTATTATACCTCACGTCAGATGGCAGTTCTCTGGTGACACTGGTACAGAGTAGTCTGTTGACCCGAGATCGTCATAGAGTCTTGTGTGGTTCCCACTGTGCTTTGATTTCCATCTTACCACGTCCAAGAGGGCGTGCAAAACGGTGGTTTTTGGGTACAGTCCCGAGTCACATGGAGGCAATGAGCGATAGGAGGGGATTCGTCTCTCCTGGTATAGGGAGTTGATGTTGCGCTGTGTTCGATTGGCTATAACAGGAAATCCCTGGCCAGGGTTGCTGAGATTTACTGGTAAGTGTTACCAGTAGTTTCTCGAATTGTTATAGACCTCATATCGACACGACTTATCGAGCTATTGGGGTCTGACGTATACCACCCCTAGGCAAGATATGCGACATATCAGACGATCAGACCGGACTGTACGGTAGTGTTACTGGTTGGATTCACTGGAGTGTGAGCGGGCTTGCTCGTCGATCTTCAGATCGCTCAATACCCGGGTGGCCGTTACGTTTAGCAGACCGCTTGCGGCTTGTGGATGTTTGATATGATCATCATCCGCTGCCGGCGTATTGACGAGTCTTTAGAGTCCTACACAGAGGTTTCCTGGCTCAAGCGAAACGAAATAGGAGCGCATATGAGATATGTGCGGGAACGAGAATGATGCGTGTATGTGATACCGTATTTCATTCTCGCGATGTGACATTGATCGGTTATATGCGATATAGCCGGGTTATCGGATCAAGTGTTGATTCGATAAGTTGTTACTGATGATACCTGTCGGTTATGTGCGACATGACCGGATCATTGAATCAAGTGTTGATTTAGTGATTTAATGCATAATTATATATTTGATATATTACTTTGCATTAACTACTATCGGTTCACTTTGAATGGATTTTCTCACTCGGGTGTGCGCATTCCATATGCGATATGATTTTGTGCACTTGATTGTATCATGTTTGATGATATATGCTTTTTGGTTAAGTGTAAAGTATCAAACTATAGTTAAGTGGATGATTAGGGTTTTTTATTTCCTTATTTATATATTAATCTTTTTCTTTTTGGAAAAAGGATTAGCAAATGAGAAAATGGTGGCAATTTTGTTTTATTCATGAAGTTTCATGAACACTTTGACTTTGTCACCATTTTGTCTCATGCTTAACCTTAACCACTCCACTAACCCTAGTTCACTCTCTACACTTAACCATGGTTAATGTTATGATAAGAATGGATTATTCTTTTCTTTTTAAAATAACTTATCATATGATTTTTCTTCTTCTTCTTCCTTGAACAAAAGAAGAAAACCTTGAGGTCATCAATGGTGATTGATGATAAAGAGTGAGAAATCCAATTCTAAAGTCTACCCACTTCCTATTTCTTCATCCTCTACCTCTTGCCAAGTAGTAGAGTGTGTTTTCTTCACAAGTTTCTTGACTTGGTGAAGTCCGAGCTTGATTTAGCGATGCCTCGACGTAGATCATCTTCGGCATGGACATCGATGACCTAGCCCGTCCATTCTCCGATGAAGCCGACGCTAGAGCCCGGGGCTTGTTATGGACAGCGAGGAGACTTCATTGCGGAGCTATGGAGGTGGAGAACCGGATCTACAGAGGTTGTATTTCCGTATCTCTTAGTTAAGTGTTAACTAGTTTACTTTTTCGCCTAGACATCTAGCTAACGATCCGTAGTCGGGTCTCTCGGCACCCATAATTTTTTATATTGGCATGTTCGATGCCTTGTGAGACCTCATTAGGGTGCCTAGGAACCTTTCAAATGAAGCCAATCATCTTAAGTACGTGTTCCGCTACCGATGATCCGATGGCCAACCTTGCCGAAAATAACTTCTTCGACACTTCGTATCTTGCGATACGAGATTGCTCTCCATACAGTTCTTTTGTATAGAGAAATATGGATTCGAGGTCTATATTCTCGTGCCTCCTCTGATGTTCGTTGTCCATAGAGGCAAGCACGAGGCACCTGGCCTTCACGCAATCGATCTCCCAAGTCTTACGGATTTCCTTATCCGCGACGCTGGAGGTGGGACCTGTGACAGGGGGAGCTTTGGTAGTTAGGAGATACCCCAACTTGTCATAAGTGATTGCCATTTTGACATTCCTGAGCCAATCTTTGTAGTTTGGCCTTGTCAGTAAGTTTTTATCTAGAAGTAACTTAAGTCCAGTCATGTCGATTGGTCGCTGCAATTAGGAGAGAGAGAAGAAACACTCAGCATGATGCTCTTGCAAGTTTAGAGTGGTTTTTAGTTTGTCTAAACAGGATGGCTCCCACTGTCTCTCGAATCCCTCCTCAAACCAAAAAGGAAGAATTAGTCAGGATCAATCTCACCATACAATTCTTGCTTAACCGTTCGGCCAGGCTGGTGTCGGTACTTCGAGGGAGGTTTTCCAATGCTTTCGCGAAGTTCCTTAATTAAATAACCTCTTTTCCTTATGGGCGTAGCCCCGCTAACACCTTTCTAGACACCTACTTAGTTTATAGCATTGATCGTTAAGTGAGAAATTTCCCGAGGAGTAGCATATACTCACAGTAGGATCGGGACCCAAATATCATTGCGTGACAAAACTGAAGGAATCCTACCAGAATTATCACACTCCAAATGGTATGCAACGCTAGCAAGTTTCAGTACTTATGAAACTCCCGATGTGGATTTTTGCCCCATGCTCTTATGACCTTGACTTTGGCCAACAAATCATAAGTCACATGTCAAGTTCTACCCGTCATTCTCCAGGTTAATTTGAGCCCACCAGCACATACCCTTGACTTTGGCCAACAAGGTAGAACGACTGCCCCAAACCAACACATCTATCTATGCTGCACATGAATACCCAATAGCTACCAATCACTATGCCTTGACTATGGCCAACAAACATAGCTTGAATACTATTGACCATCCATGTGAAACGACGGAGGGCTATGAATGGTTTTGGCGAAACCGTGAACGTAGTGAACTTGATATAATCGATGGAACGAGATAGCTTTTAAAATGAGTGGCTTAAGCTCTGCGTTTAAAAGTTATTTTGAAAAGAAACCGAGTGGTTTTTGAAAGTGTTCCAACGACTTTTACTTGGTTTATTTTTCTTTGATTAGTTCTTTTAATGTGTATTTTTCTTGCATTAGTTCTTTTAATGCGTCCCATCATTGAATCCTACCATTGCAGAAAACAACCAAAATATGACGTACGCTTATGCCATTCGCATTCGCCACGGGGCCCCGTCATTACCCGTTAGGTTACTTAACTAACGACAGAGCGGGGGCTGGGCTAGCGCGGCTGCAAAACATAAGCAACGCCTAAATAATATCATATATAGATATATTGCAATGATAGCCATTTCAGATCATAGATGAAAACATTGGATATAATAGGAATCCGCAATTCGTACGAGACTGTAACGAAAAGCGGATTACACGGTCGCGATGAATAGCCAATACCACACCCTAGACCCCTTCGGGTGCGGCAAACTACCCGCCAAATATCCGAAGTGGAGCAACCTCCCTCAACGACGTGAGTAGGCCACTCGGCACTTCGAGAAGATCGGTAGTTTGTGCACCCCACCTTGGGTCTATCCTAGGAGCAAAAACAGTAAAAAGAAATTATACAATGACGGCTACAACCCCGACCCGGTTGTGCGGCCAAAAATAATATTACATCAATTTACATATTACATGAATTGAAAGATAAAAGGAAAAACTCTCATCTCACAACCCCCGGCTATTCATCCGCGACAATCCAAAGAATTCATATACACATACCATCAACATTACAGATCACAGATTTGTATAACTCCCACTAATCGACATATAGCGATTAGCAGACGTTCAATACAAATATCACATTACAGATATAAACCCGTTAGCCTTAGTCTTTAGAAACTCGATCAAAATACGGTTTTTAAAGCCCCCAAAACAAATTTTTCTTTCTGGAAAATCTGGGCTGAAAAGACATATACCAAAAATCCCAAAATGCCCCATAGAACAAACAGCAGTGAAGAAGATCCAGAGAGGAGCTAAATCGGCCGCGGAACCGCGGCAATAGCAAGCTATTGCCGCATTTCCGTGGCGGTTTGATGGGTTCTCTTGACCGTTTTTCTACAGTAGACTATAAAAACCCTGAGTCGATTTTTAAAACATGATTTATTATTTTTACAGCACTTTAAAAATTGACAGCAAGTTTGATATCGGGGTGTATTTCGCGACTTTTTCTTCGATCGAATTTCTAGTTACTATGCTAACATATTAGGTAGTGTTTAACTGGGCTCTGATACCACTGTAAGTCCATGCTACCCTTCCCCGGTACTTACGGGATTGCGAAATTGGTGAAAAACGATTTTCAAGAGGGTGGTAACATGGACTGCCAATACGGATCTTTGTTAAACTTCTAACTAACAACCTAATAAGAGTTTACATACTCAGGTAGGGGGCTATACCTTTCTTGAACCCCTTCGTCTTCGACTCCTCCCGGTGTACGGATCGGCCTCACCTCGTCGTCTACTTGCGCCGAAGATGGATCCACCCGAAAGCTTCTACCTTTGGCTTCTTCTTCGAACTTTGAAGAAACTAAATCACTTGGCTTGCTAGGCCTTGTGAACTAGAATGAGTAGAGGAATGTTTTGGTGTCTTTTTATCTCTAAGGCAATGAGTCTCAACACATGAGAATGGTTTGCCTTGAGGTAGAGAAAGCAAGAGCAAGAGGGAGAGCTTGAGAATGAGAGAGCTCAAGAGAGAGAAAGCAAATGATAGAATGAACCATACTCTTCTCATTCTCACCTCTCATAATCCAAAAGCCATCATAACAAAAATAGTAATCAAGTATTGTGTAAATGGTTTAAGTCAAAATGGCTATATCATTTCATGCACTCATTTTGCATAAATAAACAAGCAAGCAAAAGTCTTTGCCATGGAATGATAGCCATTGTCATGATGATGGTCAACTAGTCCAACCTAGTCAACTGGTCAACAAAGTCAACAAGTCAACAAAGTCAACACCTCAACAACCATGTCACTATAATACTTAATTAATATTAATGTTAATCATATATCATATTCTCATTAGGGTTAAGCAAAAGTCAATGGTCAACAGTCAACTGTCAACAGTCAACAGTCAACAACCCCAATGAGAATACTCTGCCTCTGTCTCTCTGTCAACTGTGCATACACACCCGCATCCGCGTTCCGAGGAACACGAATACAAACGAGATAAAACCAATCCCAAAATGTAAACTAGGATCTGGCTTAAACCAAAGCCCGCTAGTGTTAACTTTCCGGACACTGTACGTGCACAAGTGCACGGATGTGACCGAACCCTGTCGTAAAACCATGCGACCTGTCGCAAAACCATGCGACCTCTACTCTTTTGCCTAAAGGCGAATAGCTCTCTGTGTGGGACTCTAAAGACTCGACACTACGCTGGCAGTGGGTTTAACCACAGACCGCAAGCGGCACTAGCTGTGCGTAACGGTCCCCAGGTAGATGCCGACAAGAAGACTGACGAGGTGAAACCCATCTGAACTCCTACTGAGTCTGACTGTGACAATCTCCATACAGTCCGGTCTGTTTGTCTGATACATCGCATGGCGGGCCTAGGGGGCGGTAAACGTCAGTCCCCCAATAGCGGTACAAGTCGTGTCGGAGTGAATCCCAGAACACCTTGAGATAACACTGGAAACCTACCAGTATATCTCGCTTGCCCTGGCCAGGGACTACTCGTGTAATGGCTCTCCTAGACACAGCGCGATGTCAACCTCCAATACCGGGAGAGACGAATCCTGTCTAACCGTCACTGCCTCCAAGTACTTCGGGACTGCACCCAACTACTACCTGTTTGCACGACTCCTTTGAGCCGTGGTAGGGTAGTAATCTAAGTACAGTGGGAACACACTCGAGGAGAAGTGATAGTGTCAAGTCAGCGGACTAAGCTGTACTCATATCACCTGGGAACTGATAACTGGTGATAGGTATAGTACCACCAACAGTTCCCGACGAGTCCTGTCCAGTGTACTCGTAACCCAACGAGCGGCCGCATACAATATCCAGTACGACGTACTGATGGCTGTGGGACAGACCATCTCCCACACTGGGATGAGAAGCGCATACGCTAGTCTACTCCGGAGTATCGATGCCCTGTCTCGATAGTCCTGCGACTAGGGACCTGCATAAGGATGTGCTTATAGATTACCCAGCCCCCACTAGTGTGACTGCCATCACAACGCTGGTAATCAAGCAAAGAACCTAAGGGCTCCACTAATGTGTATAGGTGATATACTAAAATAAACACATGTACACATTGAAGTAGAAACAAACCAAGTAGCATACTACTATATTGATTGTTAGTTATATGTATGCCCTAGAGGCCATTACTGTACATAGGATGTATATTGTAGTGGATGCTGGGACATATATAGGGAGGACTTTCTTGCTCGACATAATAGTATGCTATCTGGTTGCTCTTTACCTTAACGTGTATACTGCTTGTCTCTCTGTTACATGTTGGTAAAACCCTTAGGATGTGTACTTGACTACCTGGACTATGATGCGGATCATACTAGTGGGGACATGGTAGTCCATAAGTACATCCTTCAAAGTCCCTAGTCGTGGGTGTATCGAGACGGGGAATCGATATACCAGAGTAGACTAGCGTATACCTTCTCGACCCATACAGATGGGCGATGGATGATCCCATATCCATTGGTGTTTGACATCAGAGATGATATACGGGTGCTTAGTAGAGACTGGGTACACTGGACGGACTCGCCGAGAACTCCTAGATGGTATTATACCTTACGTCAGATGGCAGTTCTCTGGTGACACTGGTACAGAGTAGTCTGTTGACCCGAGATCGTCATAGAGTCTTGTGTGGTTCCCACTGTGCTTTGATTTCCATCTTACCACGTCCAAGAGGGCGTGCAAAAGGGTGGTTTTTGGGTACAGTCCCGAGTCACATGGAGGCAATGAGCGATAGGAGGGGATTCGTCTCTCCCGGTATAGGGAGTTGATGTTGCGCTGTGTTCGATTGGCTATAACCGAAAATCCCTGGCCAGGGTTGCTGAGATTTACTGGTAAGTGTTACCAGTAGTTTCTCGAATTGTTATAGACCTCATATCGACAGGACTTATCGAGCTATTGGAGTCTGACGTTTACCACCCCTAGGCGAGATATGCGACATATCATACGACGAGACCGGGCTGTACGGTAAGTGTTACTGGTTGGATTCACAGGAGTATGAGCGGGCTTGCTCGTCGATCTTCTGATCGCTCAATACCCGGGTGGCCGTTACGTTTAGCAGACTGCTTGCGGCTTGTGGGTGTTTGATATGATCATCACCTGCTGCCGGCGTATTGACGAGTCTTTAGAGTCCTACACAGAGGTTTCCTGGCTCAAGCGAAACGAAATAGGAGCGGATATGAGATATGTGTGGGACCGAGAATGATACCAGTATGTGATACTGTATTCGATTCTTGCGATATGTGACATTGATCGGTTATATGCGATATAGCCGGGTTATCGGATCAAGTGTTGATTCGATAAGTTGTTACTGTTGATATTAGTCGGTTATATATACGATATGACCGGATCATTGAATCAAGTGTTGATTTAATGATTTAATGCATAATTATATATTTGATATATTACTTTGCATTAACTAGTATCGGTTCACTTTAAAAGGATTTTCTCACTTGATTGTATCATGTTTGATGATGCAAGATTGCTAGGGTTTGTGCAAAGAGTTAAACCTTGGTTAAGTAGTTTTATTTCTTATTCATTCATTCATATATCTATTTATTTTGGATTAAATGAATTGAGAAATGAAAGCATAAGGGTTGCTTTCATTCATGATGCTTCTTGAAGCTTCATGCAACTTTGACCAAAGTGACTCTTTTGTCTTCATCTCCTAAACCCTAACCATTCATTTAACCTTAGTTATTTCTCTACACATTACCATGGTTAATATTATGATAAGAATCATTTTATTATTCTTTTGATAAAAACTTATCATAATATTCATCATATTCTTGCTTCTTCTTCATCTTCTTCACTTGAAGAAAGCTTGCTTCATCAATGGCAACTCTTGCAAATGAGTGAGAAATCCAATTCTAAAGTGAACCCACTTCCTATTTCTTCATCCTCTACCTCTTGCCAAGTAGTATAGGGTGTTCTCTTCACAAGTTTCATGACTTGGTGAAGTGGGAGCTTGATCTTGTGATGCCTCGACGTAGATCATCTTCGGCACGAAGCCGACGACCTTGCCCGCCCATTTCTCCGATGAAGCCGACGCTAGAGCCCGGGTTTCCATTTGGACAGCGAGGAGATTTCATTGCGGAGCTATGGAGGTGGAGGACCGGATCTACAAAGGTTGTATTTCCGTTCTCTTAGTAAAGTAGTTTACTAGTTGCATCCTTCGCCTAGATTTCTAGTTAACGATCCGTAGTCTAGGGTTTCTCGGCACCGTAAAATTTTGAAATTGGCATGGTTGATGCCTCGTGAGACCTCTTGAGAGTTCCTAGGAATCCTACAGTGGTATCAGAGCCTAGCTAGAGCCTTAGGCGATGCGTAGACAAAGTTTGAAACCCGAACGAACCCGAAACCCTAAACCAAACATGCTCTCTGGACTTTTTCTAAAATCTGGGATTTTTCCACATTAAAAATGCTTAAAAAATTCAGCAGGGAAATCTAAGAATTACGGTGCAAAATTTTTTCCTTGAACTGTTCATAGTGCGGCGGAACCGCGGCAGAAGCCTGGCTTCTGCGGCGGTTCCGCAGCCAAATGATGGAAGTTGCCTTTCTATTTTGCACAGTAACTCATGGTTTCAGGTGCTGAGTTTTATGGGAATTTTTAATCTGTACTCAAGAGTTGAGTATTTTGGGGTTGCTTTGGGGATTCGGTGTTTCGATCGGAGTATCAGATTTTGTCTATGTGGCTTTCCGGATAATTTTTGAATATGTTAAAAAGTTCGACCGGATATAAATACCCAATTTTTCCCCTGTCGGGAAATTTCCAAGTGTTGGATTTTTCCGTAGTTTAACGACGTTCTAAGTAGTGCAAGTAACGCGATGGTCCCTCTAGAAGACAACAAACCTTAACTCGATTATGTGACCGTCTTGAACTGCCCTTTGAACCTTCGGGTTTGGGGCAGTACGGCGTGCCACATGTGAGGTGTTGGCTTGACCCTTCTACGGCTGGACCGTTGGTACTGAGGCACGAACTGAATGTTTTTAGACTTATTTCATGTGTTGATCTGTATCGGGAAAACTTGGCTGTTTGACTGTTCGATCAAAAAGTTTAACATTTTCTATTTATCTGGAATGGGATACAATAATTGGAATTCACAAGAAGTTATGAGATAACTGAATGAATGTTATAAACATAGCAGTTTAGTCTCACTTGATCGGTTGCCACGGAATTTTGATGTGATCAAAAGTCCGTCGCAATCACGTAGCGTACGCGGATACTCGCCGGGTAAACTTAATAGACAGCCTCGCTCCGTAGCCCCGACCAATTGACTGTAGGAGAACCCCGTCGCCGAAAGCATCCGTCCGGGTGCTCGCGACAGCGGTGTCCCCCTTTGGTGCACTTCGTCGACGGTATCGGGGGTGCGGCCGTCTACTAAAGTTTGCGACGAGCATTCGGTCAGGATGTCGGGAATCTTGTTGAATTGCCCGATTTGATATTGAAAAGTGTTTTCGATAATGAGACTAAAATGCGGGGTTTATAATTGTTAGGCATGTGATGTCTAAGGAATTCATTGGTTTAGGCATGCGATGTCTAAGGAGGTTGCGGATTCCAACTGTTGTAGTTTTACACTTTCTTTTCTGTGACCGTAAGTGTAATATGTGATATCGCCAGGTTTCGTTGCTATATGTCAACGACAATTGGGATGCGCATGTTTACTTACGTTGATGACATATGATGTTATGTGTTGCTGGATATGTTATATTGGATCGCCGTGTTTGAATAGCCGGGGTTTTTTATGTGAGATGAGTGTTTTTCTTTTTCATTCATGTAAAAACTTGTATGTAATATTCTTTTATTGGGGCACTTCCAGGTTGCGGAAGATGTCACCGTTTGTATATTATTTACTTTTCCGCACTAGGATAGACCCAAGGAGGGGAGCACAAGTAGCCGGGTTCTGGAGTCCAGTGGGAGACCAACTCGAGGAGTCGAGTCCGGGTCTCCTAACTCCAGAATTGGTAGGGTTGCTTGCCGCTCTCGTAGGGGTCTAGGGGTGTGGGTTTGGCTATTCATCACGACCGTGGAATCCGTGTTTTATACTGGCTCGTATTAAAAACACGGACGTCCTAGTATATCCAATATTTCATATGTTTCTTCTGCTGCGATATCTGTGATGTGATCATGTGATGTTCTGTGATGGATACAGTATATAGTATATATGATATATTATATAGGCGTTACTTATGTTTTACACCCATGCTAGCCCTGCCCCGCTCTGTCGTTAGTTACCTAACCTAACGGTGCACGAGGGGACATCGAGGCGAATACGGATGGCATAAGTGTACGTCGTATTTATCTGTGATGTTTAGGTATTTAAATGATGGGACTTCATTAATAAAATTAATGAAAGAAAAGAAACCTATGATGTTGTAGAATCGAATTTCAAAATAAAAACAGGTAGCTACAGTTCTTGCTTTGCATAGTGGTATATGTGATATATCCTGCACCTTATTCGATGAGGAAAGGACCGAGATCCCTTCACCGGGAGTGACTCCTTTAGCAATAACTGGCAGATGCTACACACTCGGTTTGTCTTTTGATTGCTTTTAAGAGTTTTTGCTTTGCACAGTGATATATATGATATATCCCGCACCTCATTCGACGAGGAAAGGACCGACGATCCCTTCACCGGGAGTGACTCCTTTAGCAAAACTAGAGAAGCCTCAAAAACACTCCATTTCAAAAGCATTTGATTCTACAACGATATCAAGTTCATTACGCAATAGGTTTTCAGAAAAACCTGTCGTAGCCCTTCGTCATTTCAGATAAGTTGTATATAGTATTCGTGCTGCATTTGTTGGCTTTCGTCAAGGTGCAGTGTGCGGTAGCTATATTCTGCTTATCTGCCAGCATATGATGCGATTGGATTAGGGTAGTCGTGCGGCTTTGTTGGCTTTCGTCAAGGGTCGTGCGGGTGGGTTTAATTCAATCAAGAAATGTACGGGTTGAACTTGACTAGCGGGCTATGGTTTGTTGGCTTTCGTCAAGGTCATAGCACGTTAGGGGCAAAATATTATCGGGAATTTCAAGTGTTGAAATTTGCAATGAGATTGCATACCTTCTATGAGATAGTTGGATCCCGATACCCGCTGCGAGTAAGAGTTACTCCTGGGAGAGTTTTACACATTACAATTAGCCGATCAAGTAGGTGTCTAGAAAGGTGTTAACGAGGTTACGCCTCTGGGAAAACGAGGTTTACATTAATTAGGTTCGTGCGAAAGCACGGGGGACCTCCCTCAAAGTACCGACACTGGCCTGGCTGAAAGATTGGCGAACTTGTAGTGCGTAATTAATCCCGGCTAGTCTTTCCTTTTAGGGTTTGAAGGAAGATTTGATAGAAAGCAGTGGGAGCCATCCTGATTAGATAAAATAATAACCAATCTATTCTTGCAAGAGCGCACGCTGAGTGTTTTCTTCTCTCTCTCCCCAGGTAGCGACCATATCACGCCTTAATCAAGATAATAATACGGATTATTGACCGAATCCGCTTGTTATACTGAGCTGGGGAACGTTGGTCCCGCTCCAACTTATAATTGTTATAAGACAGAGTAGGAAATTGAGGAATACCAGATTTCCCGTGCCGCCCAAACGAAGAGAGTGCGTGCTGATGCATCATCTTCGGGTGTGTTCGTTACAAAGAACTGTTTCTCAGTATTCTCTACGTCCTGTGTATATGATACCAGATCAGGATCCCAAATATGTAATCTGTTACATAGGGCTACAGAAAGGTAGAGAACTGAGAACGGGTGATAAGTTTCATGAGGCAGAAAACGGGGCAAGTGTTGCAGCCAAGTCTGTTGGTCACTGTCACCCTGTATTACAAATACATTGATTCTGAATGAATGTTATTAGATACCGAACCTGATATACAAAATCATATCAGTCTCTTTATTAGTAAAGAAAGGATATAATTTTGTATTGTTGGATAATGTTTTGAACATTTCCTATATCAAAAGTTGATCGGTTCAGGCACGTTATCTAAAAGCATTAATGTTCTAAATCAAACTACAGTTCTTAAGTATACGGAACACACACAAGAGGAAGAGTTCAGAAATGAACGGATCCTTCTTGAGGTATTGTAGACTAGGTCAGATCAATGTGACCCGACTAGCTAAAGTTACATTTAGATGCATATTTAAATCAGTTTGAATTTACATCTTGTGAAACTTGCCAGTCATGTCACAGAGATAAAATGACCATAGCTCCGTTTACTGGAAACAGAGAAAGAGTTAGTAAACTCTTGGGATGATACATGTTGATGTATGAAAGTCCCCTGTCTACACATACCAAGACCAGTTCTTTGTACTTCATTACATTCTCTGATAATCTCTCAAGATTCAGACATATGTTCCTGTTGAAACACAAGTCCGAACCTTTTGAGATATTCACAGAATATAAGTTAGAAGTAGAGAACCGATAAGGGTATAAGTATTATGTCCTATCATGAGATCAAGGAGGAGAATACTTGAGCATGGAAATCCTGGACTATTCTAAAGAAGAATGAGATTCACTCTCAGCATTACTCCTCCGTATACACCATAGCACGATGGTATGTCGGGGCGGAGCAGATACACCCTATATGATAAGGTGTGCTCTATGATGAGTACTACTGAGTTACCTGTTTCCTTTTTGGGAGTTATGCACTTGAGAAGCTGCATACCTATTGAATAGGGTTCAAATCAAATCTGTTGCCTACCGCTCCATATGAGATATGGTATGGTAAGAGCCCATGTCTTAAGCTAGTTAAGATTTGGGGTTGTCCGGCCTATGTCTAAAAGCAAAATACCGGACAAGCTCGAGGCAAGGTCTGTTATGTAGAACTGGAAATGTTCCAGCCATACAAACTGCAGCTGATGATTTGATAGAACCAAAGGATTCAGTAGATTCCAACGAACCTCAGCCTCTCCGCCGATCTAGTAGGGTTCCTCATCCGCCTGAGAGATATTTCGGTTTCTCGATGACAGTGGGAGCGAGGATTGCATCATGAGATGATGACCCAACTAGTTTCAAACTGGCCATCAGGAGTGTGACTCTGTAAGAATGGCTGGATGCTTAGTGATCTGAGATGGAATCCTTATACACCGACAAAGTATGGACTTTGGTTGCTATATCTGAAGGGTTAAATCCCCATGAGGAGCAAGTAAATCTTGAGAAGATTACTTGGTGTACTTGGAAAAGTTGAGACTTTCAAAGCTAGACTTGTTAAAAATTTTCGTCATAGACCAGGCGTGGATTATGATGAAACCTTTTCAAGTGGCTATGCTTAAGTCTATCCAGATCCTACTTGCCACGGCTACATACCACGACTACGATATCTGGCGGTTGGGTGCCATGACTGCTTTTCTAAATGATGTTTTAGAAGAGAACGTCTATAAGTACACAGCCAGAGGGCTTCGTAGACAGTGGGAGCAGCGGAAACGTGTACAAGATGCTTTATAGGATAAAGCAGGTATCGCGGAGTTGGAACATCTGTTTTGATGTGGTAGTCAAAGAGTTTGACTTCATCAAAATGGTAGATGAACCTTGTATAAACAAAAAGGTAGTAGGGAGTATGGTGATGATCTTCGTAGAGTACGTGGATGACATACTCATGATAGGGAAGGAGTTTCCTATGCTACGCTCGTTCAATCTCCGCTTATCACCATGATTCTCCATATAGGATCAAAAGTGATACCTCCTAAATCCTGGATTTTGGATCTATGAGATAGATCTAATTGGATATTAAGATACTCACTAGTTGTAGTGAGATGGTATCAGTCGATCCTGGGGAGAATCACTGGAAGGGTTCCAGGGTGATAAGGACGACTGAAAGTCAGTCACAGGCATTGTCTTTACCCTCAGTAAAGGGACGGTATGTTGGAAGAGTTCCAAGCTAGATACCGTGGCATACTAGATGATAAAGGCTGGATACATCGCTACTAAAGATGCTACCAAATAAGCAGTCTGGATGTATATTTGTTCATGAGATGAACTTAGTTCCTCCCATTGTGTGACAATGGAGTTGTGGCTTATGCCAAGGAACACCCGTCCCATCATTGATCCAGACATATTCTAAGGCAGTATCACCTGATCATGGAGATGGTTGATCTCCAGGGTGATCGAGGTTAGGAGAGTAGACTCAGAGGACAACACGGCGGATCCACTCACGAAGGCCTATTCCCAGAGAGAGAGTTTTATGGGATGGTTGAGTATGAGATACTGCAACCACTGCTACAGATGGCCCTAGTGCAAGTGGGAGATTGTTAGTTATATGTATGCCCTAGAGGCCATTACTGTACATAGGATGTATATTGTAGTGGATGCTGGGACATATATAGGGAGGACTTTCTTGCTCGACATGATAGTATGCTATCTGGTTGCTCTTTACCTTAACGTGTATACTGCTTGTCTTTCTGTTACATGTTGGTAAAGCCCTTAGGATGTATACTTGACTACCTGGACTATGATGCGGATCATACTAGTGGGGACATGGTAGTCCATAAGTACATCCTTCAAAGTCCCTAGTCGTGGGTGTATCGAGACGGGGCATCGATATACCAGAGTATACTAGCGTATACCTTCTCGACCCATACAGATGGGCGATGGATTATCCCATATCCATTGGTGTTTGACATCAGAGATGATATACGGGTGCTCAGTAGAGACTGGGTACACTGGACGGACTCGCCCAGAACTCCCAGATGGTATTATACCTTACGTCAGATGGCAGTTCTCTGGTGACACTGGTACAGAGTAGTCTGTTGACCCGAGATCGTCATAGAGTCTTGTGTGGTTCCCACTGTGCTTTGATTTCCATCTTACCACGTCCAAGAGGGCGTGCAAAGGGTGGTTTTTGGGTACAGTCCCGAGTCACATGGAGGCAATGAGCGATAGGAGGGGATTCGTCTCTCCCAGTATAGGGAGTTGATGTTGCGCTGTGTTCGATTGGCTATAACCGGAAATCCCTGGCCAGGGTTGCTGAGATTTACTGGTAAGTGTTACCAGTAGTTTCTCGAATTGTTATAGACCTCATATCGACACGACTTATCGAGCTATTGGGGTCTGACGTTTACCACCCCTAGGCGAGATATGCGACATATCAGACGACGAGACCGGACTGTACGGTAAGTGTTACTGGTTGGATTCACAGGAGTATGAGCGGGCTTGCTCGTCGATGTTCTGATCACTCAATACCCGGGTGGCCGTTACGTTTAGCAGACCGCTTGCGGCTTGTGGGTGTTTGATATGATCATCACCTGCTGCCGGCGTATTGACGAGTATTCAGAGTCCTACGCAGAGGTTTCCTGGCTCAAGCGAAATGAAATAGGAGCGCATATGAGATATGTGCGGGACCGAGAATGATACCAGTATGTGATACTGTATTCGATTCTCGCGATATGTGACATTGATCGGTTATATGCGATATAGCCGGGTTATCGGATCAAGTGTTGATTCGATAA
Source organism: Agapanthus africanus (assembly GCA_030015575.1). NCBI lineage: Eukaryota > Viridiplantae > Streptophyta > Magnoliopsida > Asparagales > Amaryllidaceae > Agapanthus > Agapanthus africanus. Next base: position 449,029,612 of record CM057341.1, on the reverse strand, counting down.
GTTGTTACTGTTGATATTAGTCGGTTACATATACGATATGACCGAATCATTGAATCAAGTGTTGATTTAATGATTTAATGCATAATTATATATTTGATATATTACTTTGCATTAACTAGTATCGGTTCACTTTAAAAGGATTTTCTTACTTGATTGTATCATGTTTGATGATGCAAGATTGCTAGGGTTTGTGCAAAGAGTTAAACCTTGGTTAAGTAAATGGTTAGGGTTTTATTTCTTATTCATTCATTCATATATCTATTTATTTTGGATTAAATGAAATGAGAAATGAAAGCATAAGGGTTGCTTTCATTCATGATGCTTCTTGAAGCTTCATGCAACTTTGACCAAAGTGACTCTTTTGTCTTCATCTCCTAAACCCTAACCATTCATTTAACCTTAGTTATTTCTCTACACATTACCATGGTTAATATTATGATAAGAATCATTTTATTATTCTTTTGATAAAAACTTATCATAATATTCATCTTATTCTTGCTTCTTCTTCATCTTCTTCACTTGAAGAAAGCTTGCTTCATCAATGGCAACTCTTGCAAATGAGTGAGAAATCCAATTCTAAAGTGAACCCACTTCCTATTTCTTCATCCTCCACCTCTTGCCAAGTAGTATAGGGTGTTCTCTTCACAAGTTTCATGACTTGGTGAAGTGGGAGCTTGATCTTGTGATGCCTCGACGTAGATCATCTTCGGCACGAAGCCGACGACCTTGCCCGCCCATTTCTTCGATGAAGCCGACGCTAGAGCCCGGGTTTCCATTTGGACAGCGAGGAGATTTCATTGCAGAGCTATGGAGGTGGAGGACCGGATCTACAAAGGTTGTATTTCCGTTCTCTTAGTAAAGTAGTTTACTAGTTGCATCCTTCGCCTAGATTTCTAGTTAACGATCCGTAGTCTAGGGTTTCTCGGCACCGTAAAATTTTGAAATTGGCATGGTTGATGCCTCGTGAGACCTCTTGAGAGTGCCTAGGAACCCTACATTGAGCAAGATTGTTTATACAAGGTGAATATCCTAAGCTTCCATTAAGTAATATACAAACTAGTATGATACAATAATGGCCTCTAGGGCATATACACTAACACAAACACAGCACGAATACTAAGCACTCTACTTCCTAAAATGACGGAGGGTTGCGGATGGTTTTTAAGAAAACCTTTAACGCTTTGAACTTGATCTCGTTGCGGAATCAAATGGTTTTTAAAACGGAGTGTTTTTTAGGCTTTCGCTAGTTTCGCTAAAGAGGTCACTCCCGGTGAAGGGATCTCGGCTCTTTCCTCGTCGAATGAGGTGCAGGATATACACAATACCACTATGCAAAGCAAGAACTAGAAAAGCAATCAAAAGACAAACTGAAGGTTGTAGCATCTGCTAGTTATTGCTAAAGAGGTCACTCCCGGTGAAGGGATCTCGGCTCTTTCTTTATCGAATAAGGTGCTGGATGTTCTACAAGGAACACCGCTATGCAAAGCAACAACTAGAGCTACCTAATTTTTGAAATTTGATTCCACAACATCATTTAGGTTTATTTTCTTTCATTAATCTCATTAATGAATGTTCCATCATTTTAGTCCACCTAAACATCACAGATAAATACAACGTACACTTATGCCATCCGCATTCGCCTCGATGTCCTGTCTGCACCATTAGGTTAGGTAACTAACGGCAGAACGGGGCAGGGCTAGCGCGGGTGTAAAACATAAGCAACGTCTATATAATATATCATATATTATATACAGTATCTATCTGAACATATCACATGATCACATCACAGATAACGCAGCAGAAAACAACATATGAAATATTGGATATACTAGGACGTCCGTATTTTATTTTGACCCTGTATAAAACACTGATTCCACGGTCGTGATGAATAGCCAATCCCACACCCCTAGACCCCTACGAGAGCGGCAAGCAACCCTACCAATTCTAGAGTTAGGAGACCCGGACTCGACTCCTCAAGATGGTCTCCCACTGGACCCTAGAACCCGGTTACTTGTGCTCCCCTCCTTGGGTCTATCCTAATGCGGAAAAGTAAATAATATACAATGTTGACATCATCCTCAGCCCGGAAGTGCCCCAATAAAAGAATATTACAAACAAGTTTTTACATGAATAAAAATGAAAAACACTTATCTCACATAAAAACCCCGGCTATTCAAACACGACGATCCAATATAACATATCCAGCAACACATAACATCACATGTCATCAATGTAAGTAAATATGTCCATCCTAATTGTCGTTGACATATAGCAACGAAACCGGCGATATCACATATTACACTTACGGTCGCAGAAAAGAAAGTGTAAAAACTAAAACAGTTGGAATCCGCAACCTTCTCAGACATCGCATGCCTAACCGAATGAATTCCTTAGACATCGCATGCCTAACAATTATAAACCGCGCATTTTAGTCTCACTATCGAAAACTCCTTTCAATATCAAGTCGGGCAATTCAACAAGATTCCCGACATCCTGATCGAATGCTCGTCGCAAACTTTAGTAGACGGCCGCACTCCCGGATGCCGTCGACGAAGTGCACTAAGGCGGAACACCGCTGCCGTGAGCACCCGAACAGATGCTTTTGGCGACGGGGTTCTCCTACAGTCACTTGGTCGGGGCTATGGGGCGTGGCTGTCTATTATGTTTACCGGCGAGTATCCGCGTACGCTACGTGATTGCGACGGACTTTTGATCGCATCAAAATCCCATGGCAACCAATCATTTGAGACTGAAGTGCTAGATTTATAACATTCAAATCAGTTATCTCATAACAATTTGTGGATTCCAAATATTGTATCACATTCCAGATAAATAGACAATGTTAAACTTTCCGATCGAATAATCAAACACCCAAGTTTTCCCAAATAGCTCAACACTTAAAATAAGTTTTAAAACATCCATTTCATGCCACAGTACCAACGGTCCAGCCGTTGAAGGGTCAAGCCAATTCCTCACATGTGGCACGCCGTACCGCCCCAAACCCTAAGGTTCAAAAGTCAGTTCAAGACAGTCGCATAATCGAGTTAAGGTTTGTTGTCTTCTAGAGGGTCCATCAAGTAACTTGAGGGATTTAGAACGTTCTTAAACTACGGAAAAATCCAACACTTGGAAATTTTCCGGCAGTGGAAAAAGTGAGTTATTGATATCCGGTTGAACTTTTTAACATGATCTAAAAATTACCCGGACAAACTAAACAAAGTTAAATTATCCAATCGAATCAACGAGTCCCCAATACAACCCTAAGAAAACTCAACACTTGAGTGGAATTAAACAATTCCCAGAAAAAATTAACAAGAAAGGACCTAAGAATAAATATATGAAGTATGAGGGACTAAGTCATAATTTATGCCGTGGAACCGTCGCCAAACCCATGGTTTGGCCGCGGTTCCACGGTCATATAGACGAATCAGTGGGCCGTATTTCACAGTAATTCTTAGTTTTGCCTGCTTAATTTTCTGAGCATTTTTAATTCATAAAAAATCACAGTTTTGAAAATTGTCCAGAGAAGGGTATTTGATCAGTCGAAAATGCTGCATCTTTAAACCGGCAATTTCCCTATCATTTGCACTCATCTAGAAGTGTTCGGCATTCATATAGCACATATTAGCAAAACAGTCGTTAAATATCAGATTGCATGTGTAGACTTTAAAACTAGCACTTTAAGGGAAATTGACTGTATACCATAGCATGGCATCATTCCTATATTGCGCAACTTGTGTTTCGAAGTCTGTGCAGGAAATTCCAAGAGAATAGCCAAATCAGTGAAACAAAGACTGCTAAAAAGACGCCAACTCAAGGATTTGAAATCTGGAAATAATCTAGAAGGAATTCAGGAATTCAACATATCATAAAAAGGCCTAAAAATCAGCCCAAAGCAGCAACAGAAGACACAAGCCCTAAGGCTTCAACAGAGCCGCGGAACCGCGGCCGGAGCCGGCTTGCGCCGCGGTTCCGCGGCGGCCTTGCCACGTCACCTCCTAAGATTTGCTGCAATATTCTTCTCTCAGTGGGTACACCTCATCAAGACACGTCAAATTCCAGATTACTCTCGAAGCTTCTGCCAGATCAGCAAAGATCATTAAGCAAGCTAATCTTGATTAAGCTCCTAACAAACTATTTCTAGAATCTCCCTCCTAACTAACTACTTCTAGAAGCCCTCTCCCTATAACAAACTTTTGGAGGGAAATTCAAATTTGAATCCTAGATCTAGGGTTTTGGAAGGTCTATAAAAGAGAGCCTAGATCTAGGGTTAATTCTTCTTCTTCAATCTCTAATCTCCCCCATTTTCTAACACAAGTTGAGTGACACGACTTGTGCCAAACCCTAACCCTAATCAAGAAACCAAATTCAAGATCCTTTGAGTTCTAGTAAGCAAGTCTTCAACCATCCTTTAGAAGCGAAGCCGGACTTCAACGGAGCATGAGATCCAAGCCGATCCACGACTCAAGGAGCCGATGCAACGCTAGATTCGACGATCCAAGTTCCTTCCTCTTGCAGTTCTTGAGAGTTGTAACTAATTGTTGATATAATAAAGGTGAAGATTCTTTCAACTTGCTTATATTTCAATTCGAGCATTATGATCCATCTTCAATTCTTGAATGTATTCTTTCTGATGATGCTTGAATAAAACTCCGCTCGTGGAGGAGTCGAGATGATTGTAGAATGATGATGTTGATGAATCTTTAAACGTTTTCTTAAGTCCTATAACGATTGTAAATTCTTGAAAATTGAATGATCGATGATCTAGATCGATGCGAAATGCGTTCTTGATTCTTTTCGCACGATCTAGAGATCAACGATCAATCATTCGATTTTCTAGAAGCTATCTCGTGAATGTGATTCATCGAAAGGACAAAGGATAGGATGAGGAACCCTAATTCTTCGCAAGATCCTTGATCCTCGATGAATCTACATCGATTTAGCATCAATCCGTTAATAGATAAGAAACGTTAATTTCCAGTCTTCTTCACATCTACAATCTAATCGATTCCTACGAGCTTTACTTCAAATCTTGAAACTTAAATCGATTGGAATTATATCAATTCTTGATTCTTGATGTTTAACGCTTTCTTGATTCTTGATTAGATTAGTTGATTCTTGAAATTCATTGATAAAATCTTGAATCATTTTTGCTTTTCTTTTCTATTAAATTTTCGATTCAAACAAAACAAAATACGAACGAATCGCACAATCATTGTGGACGATCCGCAATTACTAACGTGCTACAATCCGACACCGTTATTGATTGCGGTCAAATATTTTTGGTTGTGATTTCATACAATTTTCTAAATACCGACACAATCGGAAAACGAATCAATCAAATGGCGCCGTTGCCGGGGATCATTTGATTTACTTACACAATCGGAAAAATCATTCAATCAAATGGCGCCGTTGCCGGGGATCGCGCGCTAATTCATTCTTTATTTGAAATTTGAATTGAAAGGTTTATTCCATCTATATTTTTAGATCTAAATTCGCACAAACCCTAAACGTGTGCTGTGATTTGATTGCGAGGAATTCTGGAAGCTGTGGAGAAAGTGAATTTTTTTTCAGATCATTCCAGAGGACTCAGGAGGTGAAAATTAGCCTTCTGTGAAATTTTTGTGCAGCGAAGACACTGCACCACCGTGATTCCGCGGCCGTAGCTACCTCCTGCGGCAGTTCCGCGGCCTCCTCAAGGTGTTGCTGCACCAAATTTGCTCGGTGAATCTCTATCTTTCTTATCTCCCCCTCTGTCTACTCCAAATAACATTTTTCTGCAGGCTTCTTTGCAAAAATCGCAGCACCGCAAAAAAGCAAAATTAAATTGTGCGTGTTTTTGGTTTTGTGGTTGTTTGCATAATTAATACGGACATTAAGGGGCAAAGACCAAATCCAGATTAGGTGTGGAGTTCATTACCCTTCCTAAGCCCCAAAAATCGCAAAACTTGCATCCGCATTTACCCTCATTAACTAAAAAAGATCTAGAGATGACTCTAAGGACCGTCGTGCTCACTTAGGACAGAAGAAGGCCGTGGGTAATTCATTGCTTATCCGCGTTTCTCTTGCGGTGTTTAAGGCAAGTGTGTCGAAGGCTAGTGGTTACTTAATTAGGCCCACTACTTACGTAGTGGAGAACCTCCCACTTACCTGGCACTTACCTGGCCACAGGAGAGACAAAGAGGCAGTAGAGGATTGATCATGCGACTTGTTTTTTGGCAGTTAGGAGCGGTCTAGAGCTTTGACCTAGGTGACCACTAGATTTTAGGGTTTTGCTTGTTGCATTTGCTGTGATTTGCATCATTTTTTTTAAAAATCGGTATATTTTTCAAAACAAACACCAATCACATTCATTCTTTCCCCTAATTATAAATCTACGCTGCCACTTGTACTAACCTTTTTTAGTGCAGGATAGGCTAGACACGGGATTCTAGTGCCCGTTTAGTTCGTGTTCCCTTCGATCGACCCTAAAGTCGGTATTTCTACATTTACCTTTTCTTTACCCACCACCACACCCACATCGATGGATCCGTCTCCATCGAACTTCTTTACCACTACTCTGCCGCCGTCCGTTGGTGCGCAGAATCCACCTCGCATCTCTCTCCAAGAGAGGTGCTATCCTACACGAGGTCCCCTTTCCACCTGTCTTTCCATTCCACCAGCCAACGGGGAAAATTTTGAAATTAAACCCCAATACATCAACCTTCTACCAAAATTTCACAGTCACGAGTCTGAAGATGCATATGCCTTTATCACCAAATTTGAAAATGTATGCGCAATGATGGGTACCTCAAATCTTTCTATGGATGCTATGCGTCTACGTCTTCTCCCATTTACCTTGTGCGATATAGCCGAGAAGTGGCTGTATAACACTACCGCACATTCCATTTCAAACTGGGGAGAATTCGTCAAAGCATTCCTTAAGAAATTCTACCCACATCATAAGACAGCTCGAGTCCGTAGCGAAATAAATCAATTCACCCAGCTTCCAAATGAACCATTTTCAAAATGTCTTGAACGCTTTAAGGATCTGTTAGTCCAATGTCCACATCACGGAATCCCTAGATGGGAACTGTGCAGAATCATTTATGATGGCATTAATCCTAACACAAGACAGACCCTTGAATCCATGTGTCAAGGCAACTTCATGACTAAAGATGACGGGGAAGCCTGGAAATTTCTAGAATATTTCGTTGAAAAATCTTTACAGTGGGAGGGTGTGAGACAATCGTCTAGGGATGGCAATGATATTTCTATAGGAGTTAGAGCTGACATTTCAGCTATACACAAGAAACTCGAGACTATGGAAAACAAATTTTTAGCCGCCGCCCTAAATCAAATGTCACTCTCCAAAACTGTATGTGGATGCTGTTCTGATCCTTCTCACTTGACGGAAGAATGTCCACGAAATACTCCGTTTCAAGGTCACGAGCATACCAATGCCGCATTTCAAAGACCTAGAAACGATCCATTTTCTTCCACATATAATCAGGGTTGGAGGAATCACCCAAATTTTGCTTGGAACCAATCACAAAATCAAAATATGGTTCCAAACCAACACAATTTCCAAAGGGTCCCTCCACCACAACAGCAACCACCACAATTGAGTCAGCACCCCTTCCAAGCACAAAATTTCCAATATCCGGTCAACACACCTGCACTGTCTAGTCCTTTACAGTTGACCAGGATTGATGAATCCTCTTCATTTGCACAATACATGAATTTGTTCTTAACAAATATCATGCAAGTTTCGGCTGAAATGAAGTCTTATGTCGATAAAATTGAGAAAAACTCTGCGTCCCAAAGTGAGAGTAATAAATTGATGGAATAAGAAATTGCATGATTAAAAGCTGAAATGAGTGCAAGAGAGAAAGGGAAACTTCCAGCTCAACCCTTACCCAATCCTGGCTATTCACATCATGTGAATGTAATCACCACGTTGAGATCTGGAAGAGTGCTTGACAATCATGTTGGGGAAGAGATTTATGACACTGATAGATCTATCAATGATACCCCGGCTGAGACCTTTCCTTCCACTTCTACTTCTAATTCTGACCCCAGTTCTTCTACCCCACCACCTTCTTGCGAGCCTATTCTTCGTTTCCCACAAGGCTCACCACCTCAGCCCATCTCTTCTAGTTCTCTACGGACGATCCCCACTTCTATTCTGGGATCGGGTCCACACACACTTTCTTCTCCTTTGATGGACCCAGTGCTTATTGCACAAGCTCCTTACCTAAATCGGTTAAGGGGAAACAGACCAAGTCCACAAATGGAGAAGAACTCTGAAATCTTGAAACAGGTTAACATCAACATCCCTCTTCTAGATGCTATCCAACAAGTCCCCGCTTATGCGAAAGTTCTTAAAGACTTGTGCACTAGAATGAGGAAGACTCAAGTGCCCAAGAAGATATTCATAGCAAAGACAGTAGACAAAGCTTTCCCCCAACAATTACCAAGGAAACGTAAGGATCCTGGATATCCTACGATTTCCATTTCTATCGGAGAGAAACACATCAACCGTGCTCTACTCGATCTTGGCGCAAGTGTTAACCTGCTTCCTTTCTCAGTCTATGAGCAGTTAGGGATCGGAGAGTTGAAACCAGCCCATTGCACTCTCCAAATGGCTGACCGATCAATCACCAAACCTAGGGGTGAACTGGAGGATGTGTTAATAAAAATCGGGGAATTTGTATTCCCTGTGGACTTTATTGTACTTGATACACAGCCTGTAGCGAACCCACGGAATCAAATTCCGGTGATTTTAGGTCGCCCCTTTTTGGCCACTTCCAATGCTATCATCAACGGTCGTAATGGTTCTATGACCCTATCTTTCGGCAATAGGCTAATAGAGCTGAACATTTACAAGTTGAGAAGTGTACCCTCCGAACCCACTGCTCAGGTCTTTCTGTCGACTTAATGGATGTCGACAGCAGCGAAATTGATGGTCCTCATGATACTGATCTAGACTCTTTTCATACGTTATTGTTTTACCCAACTATGTATCATACACATACGGACTCTTCCACTGAGTTGTCCGGGTCAGCAATTAACACTGATTATGAACTGTTCTTAGAGTCTGAAGATCAACCCGCGCTTTGTGATGATATTATTCTTCAGGGTATTGATGAGACTTTTAAGGAAATCTTCGCTGATGAACTCGCATTTTTGAATGACACGGGTGTTGAGATGAATCATCTCCCAAACATTGAAATTGAACCTCCACCCCTTCTTCTAAACTATAAAAAGAATGCGAGTAATCCATCATATTCACTGCATTGTTTCTCCAAAATGAGACGCACACACATTCTATTCCACCACTTACCCTTTCCCCACTTCTTCTTCCACCAACCCGAGCATTGCATTGATAAAATTTTTGAATGGTTGGTGTTAACCTTCGGTCTTTGCAAAGCTTGGCATCGACCAATGATTTTTGACTCCCTCATGTGATTTTCAAAAGATTAACATTGCATAACTCGAGTTTGGGGGGGTATATTTTCTGGCTCTTGAAAAGAAAATTTTTACAAAATTTTGAGCCAAAAATAAGTTTAGGGGAGGGTCTTCACTTAAAAATTTTGCCCCCATTAATAAATTTCCTCCCAAGCTTACAGGTTTTTCGAGATTTCGCAGATGGCAACAGTGAGGACACTGTTGAAAACAAGTTTAGGGGAGGTTTGTGCTTACTTTTGCATCATTTGCATATCATTTGCATAAGCACAAAACATTTTTCAAAACCTATAAAAATTTAAAAATTTTCAAAAATAAAAATATTTTTTGTACATAAATAAAATAATAAAAGATTAGATAGTGAAAAATTACATCCATGAGATTAGAAAAAATTAAGAAAACTAAGAAAATTAGAAGTTTTCTTATACGAACTAGTAATAAGTAGTTATGAGCCGTTGTCCCAAGGGTTAGTAATATGAAAGAAGTCACTAATCTGAGGATAAAAATAAGTCTGAAAAATAGTTTCTATTCTGGAAGCCAAAAATTTTGAACGTTGATACCCTGCTATTCGCACTTACACACGTCTTGAAACTCGGGATAGTAGAGGATACCTTGAAATGCTCGTCTTAAAGCCAAAAGTATGAAGGAAATAAAAAATGAAGAAAATATTAAATGGTGAGAAAAATGGACACTGGTTTTGTTATCTCCAAGGAAGCAATAAAAAAATATAGCGAAGGTGCCTCTTCACCTAGTGCCCTAAGGCCAACTGGTCTGGGAGTCACTGCTAAGCCTTAGGTGGTGCAAGACGAGGAAAATACACCAAATAAGCAAGCATATGAGTAATCGGTCGGTTAGTACCTCAAGAAGTATTAACGGTCGCATGAAAGTGTGTGAGCAATCTGATCTAAATATTCATTAATTAAAAAGTACTGAGGCTGATGGGCAAGAGTATGATATCTTGAATTGAATTCTCCGGGTGTAGGGATGTCTTTACAGACACGCAGGGTTATATGATCGATGTTTGGAAGAAAGATAGGAATGAAGAATAAGATGATATTTTATTGAGGGAGGATGTGATTTCTGACATCTTTTCATGACTATTAAGATAGGGCTCATGACAACTGAAAAGCCAGCTTAGTTGGAAACCCTAATTTTCAAGGCTTTTTCTTTTACAATTCTTTTTCTTTAAATGTAATATTCATGATCTTCCTTTTATTATTGGATTTTGTGGGTGCAATCCGCTGAAAACCCTCAGGAGACAACACTCCTCCTACTAGGGACACTTAGAGGTTTAAAGGCTTGTTGCACGTGCTCAGTGCAATCATGTTGCCTACGAAAGTGTGCTAGTTAGTTTTTCTCTTTCTTTATTTTCTCCTTCTCTTTTTAATAAAACGGTTCGCTCGAGACGAACGAAAATAAGTTTGGGTGAATTTGATCAGTCGAAAATACTGCATCTTTAAACCGGCAATTTCCTTATCATTTGCACTCATGTAAAAGTGTTCGGCATTCATATAGCACATATTAGCAAAACAGTCGTTAAATATCAGATTGCATGTGTTAGACTATAAAAAAAGCACTTTAAGGGAAATTGACTGTATATCATAGCATGGCATCATTCCTATATTGCGCAACTTGTGTTTCGAAGTCTGTGCAGGAAATTCCAAGAGAACGGCCAAATTTGTGAAACAAAAACTGCTAAAAAGACGCCAACTCAAGGATTTGAAATCTGGAAATGATTTAGAAGGAATTCAGGAATTCAACATATCATAAAAAGGCCCAAACATCAGCCCAAAGCAGCAACAAAAGACACAAGCCCTAAGGCTTCAACAGAGCCGCGGAACCGCGGCCGGAGCCGGCTTGCGCCGCGGTTCCACGGCGGCCATGCCACGTCACCTCCTAAGATTTGCTGCAATATTCTTCTCTCAGTGGGTACACCTCATCAAGACACGTCAAATTCCAGATTACTCTCGAAGCTTCTGCCAGATCAACAAAGATCATTAAGCAAGCTAATCTTGAGTAAGCTCCTAACAAACTATTTCTAGAAGCTCCCTCCTAACTAACTACTTCTAAAAGCCTCTCCCTATAACAAACTTTTGGAGGGAAATTCAAATTTGAATCCTAGATCTAGGGTTTTGGAAGGTCCATAAAAGAGAGCCTAGATCTAGGGTTAATTCTTCTTCTTAAATCTCTAATCTCCCCCATTTTCTAACACAAGTTGAGTGACACGACTTGTGCCAAACCCTAACCCTAATCAAGAAACCAAATTCAAGATCCTTTGAGTTCTAGTAAGCAAGTCTTCAACCATCCTTTAGAAGCGAAGCCAGACTTCAACGGAGCACGAGATCCAAGCCGATCCACGACTCAAGGAGCCGATGCAACGCTAGATTCGACGATCAAAGTTCCTTCCTCTTGTAGTTCTTGAGAGTTATAACTAATTGTTGATATAATAAAGTTGAAGTTTCTTTCAACTTGCTTATATTTCAATTCGAGCATTATGATCCATCTTCAATTCTTGAATGTATTCTTTTTTATGATGCTTGAATAAAACTCCGCTCGTGGAGGAGTCGAGATGATTGTAGAATGATGATGTTGATGAATCTTTAAACGTTTTCTTAAGTCCTATAACGATTGTAAATTCTTAAAAATTGAATGATCGATGATCTAGATCGATACGAAATGCGTTCTTGATTCTTTTCGCATGATCTAGAGATCAACGATCAATCATTCGATTTCCTAGAAGCTATCTAGTGAATGTGATTCATCGAAAGGACAAAGGATAGGATGAGGAACCCTAATTCTTCGCAAGATCCTTGATCCTCGATGAATCTACTTCGATTTAGCATCAATCCGGTAATGGATAAGAAACATTAATTTCTAGTCTTCTTCACATCTACAATCTAATCGAGTCCTACGAGCTTTATTTCAAATCTTGAAACTTAAATCGATTGGAATTATATCAATTCTTGATTCTTGATGTTTAACGCTTTCTTGATTCTTCATTAGATTAGTTGATTCTTGAAATTCATTGATAAAATCTTGAATCGTTTTTGCTTTTCTTTTCTATTAAATTTTTGATTCAAACAAAACAAAATACGAACGAATCGCACAATCCCTGTGGACGATCCGCACTTACTAACGCGCTACAATCCGACACCGTTATTGATTGCGGTCAAATATTTTTGGTTGTGATTTCTTACAATTTTTTAAATACCGACACAATCGGAAAATGAATCAATCAAATGGTGCCATTGCCGGGGATCATTTCATTTACTTACACAATCGAAAAAATCATTCAATCAGTATTCGTCGGGGTTTACGGGTTCGATTGGACTTTAAACTTTGCCTAGACTTCGCGTAAAGCTCTAGCTTGGCTCTGATACCACTGTAGGGTTCCTAGGCACTCTAACAAGGTTCTACAAGGCATCAACCATGCCCGATTAAAAAAAATAGTCGTGCCGAACAACCCTAACCAAGATCATATACTAGAGATTATGCGAAAACTAGCAAGTTAAACATTTTAACTACAAGTGAAAGGGATTACAACCTTTGTAGATCCGGTCCTTCACTTCTAAAGCTCCGTATTGACGTCCCTTCACTGCGATCATCGGGATCCCGGACTCTAGCGATGGTTTCTTCGGAGAAATGAACGGGCTAGGTCGTTGACTTCGAGGCCGAAGATGATCTACGTCGAGGAGACTCAAACTCAAGCTCCATCTTCACTCGGTCAAGAACTTTGTGAAGAGAACACCCTAAACTAAATGGCAAGTAGTGGAGGATGATGAAATAGGAAGTGGGTTCACTTTGGATTTGGATTTCTCACTTTGTTTCTTCACTTGAAAATTTTTCTAGCAAGCTTTCTTCTTCTTGAAGAAGAAAAAGAAGAAGAGAATAAGAAAGAAAAAAAATGAATTATCTAAAAAGATTAATCAAGTGAAGTCTATCATAATGCAACCATGGGTGAGTTAACCTTTGTAGAGACTAAACCATAGTTTTAGTTAATGGTTTGGTTAATAAAAATCTTATGCAAAACAAAATGAGTGGACTTTGTCAAACATGCTTAAAGCTTCATGAAGATTCAAGCCAAGACAAAGAAAGCCACCATTTTATTTTACCAAAATAAATAAAAACCCAAAACCATTATCTTAAATATGGTGTAAGTCATACACACACCCAAGTTTGCATGTATCATCAAACATGATACAATCTAGTGCACAAAAATATATCATATATACAACTTGTGCACATCAAATGAGAAAGTCAATCTTAAGTGAACCAATACTAGTTAATGTAAAGTCATATATCAAATATATAATTATACATTAAATCATTAAATCAATACTTGATTTAATGATCCGATCATATCGCATATAACCGAATAATATTTAATGTATCAATGTATCGAATCAACACTTGATTCGGTAACCCGGCTATATCTCATATAACCGTCCGATGATACAAATCGCGAGAATAAAATACAGTATCACATACTGGTATTATTCTCGGTCCCGCACATATCTCATATGCGCTCCTATTTCGTTTCGCAAGAGCCAGGAAACCTCTGTGTAGGACTCTAAAGACTCGTCAATACACCGGCAGTAGGCGGTGATCATATCAATCACCCACAAGCCGCAAGCGGTCTGCTAAATGTAACGGCCACCCGGGTATTGAGCGATCAGAAGATCAACGAGCAAGCCTGCTCACACTCCTGCGAATCCAATCAGTAACACTTACCACACAGTCCGGTCTGTTCGTCTGATATGTCGCATATCTCGCCTAGGGGTGGTAAACGTCAGACCCTAGTAGCTTGATAAGTCATGCCGATGTAAGGTCCACAACAAGCATGAAACTACTGATAACACTTACCAGTAAATCACTGCAATCCTGGCAAGGGATTTCCAGTTATGGCCAGTCGAGCATAGCGCAACATCAACCCCCAATACCGGGAGAGACGAATCCCCTCCTATCGCTCATTGCCTCCATGTGAATCGGGACTGTACCCAAAAAACACCTGTTTGCACGACTCAGTAGAGCCGTGGTAGGGTGGAAATCAAAGCACAGTGGGAGACACACAAGACTCTATGACGATCTCGGGTCAACAGACTAAGCTGTACCAGTGTCACCAGAGAACTGCCATCTGACGTGAGGTATAATACCATCTGGGAGTTCTTGGCGAGTCCGTTCAGTATACCCAGTCTCCACTGAGCACCCGCATACCGTCTCTGATGTCAAACACCAATGGATATGAGATCTTCCATCGCCCATCTCATGGGTGTTCATACCAGAATATTGCATTTTTTACCGCCCATTCTTACGCTCGTTTGGTTATAGGCAGGTGCTTTTAATCAGTGTTTGCTACATATTTACAGGATACTGGTTCTCATCTCTAGACAATGAAATTCATAGAAAAGTACATAAAATTCTGGATTACTGCCAACAACAGATAAAACACGGGTCTCCGCTCTCTATCCGTATGTTGCCACACACCAGTTTAAGGGACAAAATGGCAAATCGATGTCATTTTCGTGCACAAAGCTCAAAGTCAACACAAGATCCAACATATCTACGCGGAGCTCGAGGAAATCTTGGCAAAAGATCCACATCACATCACCTTTTGATCTACTGAAATTCTGGAAGAAATGGGAAGAGTTTCTGAGAAAAAGTCGTATACCACACTGAAGAGTACTAAAAAGTAGGGAAAACCACCAAATTTCATGACCTAACTCCTCTAAACGGCCGCGGTTCCACGGCATAAGCACGCTTAGCCCGCGGTTCCGCGGCCATTTAGTCTCCTCTCTCTGTCGTTTTCTGGGGTTAGTTTGGTACTTTCATATTATGCCAGATTCTTGCCCTAGGTTTCCATTTCTCCTCCTATAAATACCCCAGATCTGAGCCAAACCAAAGGTGTTAATTTCTTTAGCCTCTTTTAGTGTAGTTTTGTTCTTCTTCTTCTTCTTCTTCATCTTTCCTCCATGAAAATGTAGTGAGAGTATTGAGTGGATGTTAAATGAAGATGAGAGTTTTTGTATCATTCTTGTTTGTTTAGCTTCCCCTTGAGATTCTTGCTTTCTCTTGATCTTTCAACCTCTTCATTGAGCTTGAAAGTTTAAGGGTTTGTTATTGATCTCAAGGGTTGTATCTTCTTATGGAATTAGTGCTTCATTTCACATGAGTTTTTTACCCTTCTCTTGATCTTGCAACCTCTTGATTGAGCTTGCAAGTTTAAGGGTTGGTTATTGATCCCATGCTTGTCTTGAGTTATAGTTTCTAGTTCTTTTTATTGCTTATTTATTTCTTGCTTTTTATTACCATGCTTTACTTTCTTGCACTTAAATTCCATACACTTACTTACTTGTAATCTTTTCTTTTCTCTTGCTCTTTTTGATTCGTTTTTGTGAATGGTTGTAATTATCGTTGTTAAGAATAAATACGGTATTGTAAGTTAATGTTTCTTTGCTCATTTCCTTTTCCCGTTATTTTCCATTGAACTCCGCCCAAACGTTACGCAAGCGCTCCGTTAGGCACCCTACCCTACCAAGGTAACGGTGATTCCTAACAGCGACCGGTTGCGTTCGGTTTGGCCGGAGGCGAAAGCAAGAGACAAGAACGGAAGGACAAGGGTAAATAAGCCGGATTCCATGAATACCGTGCTTAAATCCCCTAATCCACGTTGTTGCCGATTGCTCTAGCTTCAATTGGTCAAGACTCGGCTCAAAGGTTTTGAGTACGGATTTCTTTAGCTTACAATTTCGTATCTTTTTCTTAACAACTTCATACTTGCATGTAAAACACATAGGTTAGTTTGAACAAACACATACAAATTCTTTATTGACTCGTCTAAAACTCGAACGGACATACAACCATCTCCCTGTGGATCGACCCGTGCTCAACCGGCTAGCTGCATAGCGACACCGTCCTGATCGCGGTTATACTTTAGAACTTTGAACATCCGACACGCCAAAAGCGTGCGATCAAATGGCGCCGTTGCCGGGGAGACGGTAGCGTATTTTCTTTCTTGTTATTCGGGTTAATATTCTTTTTGTATATATTTATAAATAAAAAAAAATCTTTTTTTATTTGATCATTTTTGTGGGAAAGAGTGCAGATTTTTGCAGATTTGCAAACTGCGATTGTGGGGAGCAAAGTGTACGTTCAAGGCTAAGGTTATTGCAAAGTACAGTGCCAAAGATCCGGGTAGTTTGACCCGCGCAAGCGAACTTTTCAAGCTTACCGGATTTGATTCAACGGGGGTTTCCTAACACAAAAACTTAACGGTACGTACTTTACTAACACCTTCTTCTCAAATCCGACGCATCCAATATACTATTCTTTGCAGGATTCTTTGCAAGTTCGCTAGCAAACGCTAAAAATTGAGTAACCCGTATTTGTTGCAGTGCCGTGCTTAAAATAAAAAATGATTGTTTGATTCTTTATAGAATTTTTACTGAATTGCGCATTGCATACATTAATACGGACTTAAAGGCAAGCGAACCCCACAACATACGGTAAAGGAATTCATCACCTTTTCCGTGGCCCACAAATCACGAACTTGAGCATAACGTTTACCCGCACAAAATTTAAAAGAAACTAGACTTTAAGCCTTAAGGACTTCGCGCTCACTAGGAGAAGTTAACTGTGTTTAGAACCTCGCTTAACGGTATATTATTTACGGGGTGTCTAGGAAAGTGTTAACGGCGAAACCGTCAAAAGAGAAAGGGTTTTTTAATTAAGGAATTTCGCGAAAGCGTTGGAAAACCTCCCCTTATCTCTGCACTTACCTGGCCTCGTGATCAGTGTATCTTGAGCCCGTTTCTCGACACAGTTTTACTTCGACAATCAAGTTCTGGAGCAGGTCTAGTTGACCTAGGTGAACCCTAGAACGATTAGGTGTGTGGTATTTTTGTGTCGTGATTGTTTTTGTCCATATTCTTTTTTTTGTGTATATTTCATTCTTTTGTTAATAGCTACCTAAAAAAAATATCACATTCTTTTTCCCTTCCTTTTCTCTTTCTTTCTTTCTTTCTCTCTTCATATCATGGGTACACCATCTCGCAAAACTCTTGCTGAACTTTGGTACCCACAACCAGACCTTACTTCTTACGGTTCTTGCTTTGGCCGAACGTCGAACGATCCCTCCATGCCCAAAATCTCTTTGAAAGATCGGATAGACACGTCTAGGACAAACACTTGCCCTTCGCAATCAACTTTGTATCAACCTTTTCAACCTCCCCTACCCTCTTATGTTGATACCCCTTTTTCAAGTCGTCCTTTGTCCATCGCTGAACATATTGAACAATCCTGTAGCCGATCTTTCACTCCTTTCACCACTACAGATTCTTGGGATCAACAATTCCATTCACCTTCTTATCCAAAAGTTGATCCTGCTCCTGTCCAGCCATTCAATTCCTACCAGTCCTACCCGACTTTTGCACCTTCCCTAGACATTGCTCCTGAACCGCCATTTAGGAGTTTTCAGTATCCAAACAACTTTGAATCTTTTACTGAAACCCTTTCACAACCCATGTCTAGTCTGGAACAATCTTTGGAAGACTTTAGGGTAGCGTCGTACCAACAGATGATGGATTTGAATGCGTCCATGGCCGTCCTCATACAACCTAGTGACCCGGTAGCTAGTTTTCAACTAGCTCCAAATTTTCCAATGTATGAAGATGCGGTAGGACATGTTGAGAATTTGACTGGAGAGAGTGAGCTGTACCCCCTTCCGAATCAAGCCTACCCATTTCAACTTGCATCCCACAACTCTGGTTTTGAATGTCTATCTAGTGTTCCAAACGATTCATTGATTAAAGATAGAACAGATAATGAGTTGTGTGACTTTGTAGTGTTTGATTTGCCCGACTTAGAAGGGTCCCTTTCGAGTGAAACCACACCCAATCCTTTTGACCTCTACACCTCCACTCTAGAACCTGAATTGATTAATATCCATACTTTTGTTGAGGTGTCTGAGGATATTGATTTTCACTTGATTGAGGATATCGACGCTGGGAATATTTTTGATGATGAACCTGTAGATTTGGCAGAGTTTTTCTCTCCAATTCATCATCCCGAGTCATTAACTGTTTTTCCCGAACCCCATATGCGTCTTGATTTTGATGAAAATTGCATGGATAAGCTGAATTTTGAGGAAACTTTTGAGGATATTTTTGAGGATGAACCAGTTTTAATTGATGAGTCGGATTTTCCAATTCATCCTATTCCTTTCATTGACTGTGTACACCCTCCTGAACTTTTAACCGATAACCTTCCTCAATCACCTACCTCCATCCTTTCCATCGTTCCGACCTTGCAAGAAACCGTACCACTTTCATTTTATATGTCTGGTTTACCGAGTTCGGCGTACCCATGGTTTCTCACGAATCTTGAGGGATTTGACTCCATTTCTCGACGGGTCAATATATTAGCACAATCGCTTTTCACACATCGGTCATCACAAATTGTGCTAATCTATTCACTCCATTTTCACCCTCAAGTTCGTATTCCACTTCTTTCTCCCTTTCGCCATTCTTCTTCTAATATACCGAGACCGTATCCCGCTTCTATCTCTATACGGTCTCGCTATTCTCCATTTCTTTTCTCTACGCCTTCTTTCACCAGCCACTGCTTTACAGAGATAGAATTTTTGAATGGTTGGTGTTAACTTTTGGCCTTTGTAAGGCCTTGTATAGCTTGATACTATTCTCTTTCCCCCCTAATCCTGAACTTCAACGCTTAACAGTGAAAACACTGTTTTACTTAAGTTTGGGGGGGACTCCTTTTTTGTATATATTTTTTGTTTTCCTTTTTGTTTTGTATATAATTTGTTTCTAGGGAGCGCCGACAATTTTGACCCTCTTGGTGTAGCCTGACAGTGAGGGCACTGTCAAGTTTAAGTTTGGGGATGTGCTCGGTAAGCTTTCTTCCTTCGCATTCATTTGTATATTTTGCATTTGCATACCTTATTAAAAACCCACAAAAATTGAAAATTTTACAAAAATTATAAAAACTTTGTCGTCAAGTTAGCTAATAGGGTAACTTAGATTTTTATTCTGAAAGTTTAGTTGATATGTTAGAAATAACTAAATTCTAGACTTAGGAATTGAAAATCCTTAAAATAACCCTTATTCTGTCTAACTTTGGTAAGTATACGTCCTTACAGTTTTTTGAGTTCAGTTCTTGAGTTAAGTCAAGATGAAGGGAAAGTATTGAAGCTTTACTGGAGGATAAGTCTGAAAAATAGTTTCTTTTCTTGAGTTCAAATTTAGAAAGTATATACCCTACAAACTGCACTTACATGCACCTTGAAACTTGGGATAGTAGAGGATACCTAGAAATACTCTTGCCTGAAAGCCACTCTGAAAGAAAAAATGGTATTTAAAGCTAAACACCAAAAGAGCATATTGAAAAATATATCCGGTCTTGAAAAAGAAAAAGAAAAAGAAAAAGAAAAAATAGAATAAAGTCAAGACCTGGAAACTGCTATTTACGCTTTAAAGTTCACACATTCAGTAATCGGTCGTTAGTGCCTCAAGAAGCATTAATAGTCGCAAGAAAGGTGTGTGAGCAAATCCGTCCATCCTTAATGAAAAGAAGTAGTATTAGGTATTAGGGCAAGGGTATTATAGCTTGAATTGAATTCTTGAGTGTAGGGGTGCAAATATACACACACGTAGGGGTATACAATCGATGTTTGGATAAAAGATAGAAATAAAGAATAAGACTTGTGTTTTCTGTAAAGTTGATAAAAATCCCTGATTTGAGGCCGCACTTTAGAAGGAAAACTCAGGAGATCCAAGGTTAAATAGATAGGAGGTGTGAAAAATAAGGGTTGGATATTTCTAACTTAGGATGATAGAATTTCTAATGTAAATACTAAACTGTAGGAGTAGAATCGACATTAACTTATGACACTAGCTTGACGGGATTTTGTTGGTGTAATCCGCTGAAAACCCTCAGGAGACAGCACTCCTCCTACTAGGGACACCTAGAGGTTTAACGGCTTGTTGCACGTGCTCAGTGCAATCGCGTTCCCTGCGAAAGTGCGGTTAGGACTTTTTTGTGAATAATTGGTTTTGCTCGGGACGAGCAAAAGTTAAGTTTGGGGGTATTTGTTCATACCAGAATATTGCATTTTATACCGCCCATTCTTACGCTCGTTTGGTTATAGGAAGGTGCTTTTAATCAGTGTTTGCTACATATTTACAGGATACTGGTTCTCATCTCTAGACAGTGAAATTCATAGAAAAGTACATAAAATTCTGGATTACTGCCAACAACAGATAAAACATGGGTCTCCGCTCTCTATCCGTATGTTGCCACACACCAGTTTAAGGGACAAAATGGAAAATCGATGTCATTTTCGTGCACAAAGCTCAATGTCAATACAAGATCCAACATATCTACGCGGAGCTCGAGGAAATCTTGGCAAAAGATCCACATCACATCACCTTTTGATCTACTGAAATTCTGGAAGAAATGGGAAGAGTTTCTGAGAAAAAGTCATGTACCACACTGAAGAGTACTAAAAAGTAGGGAAAACCACCAAATTTCATGACCTAACTCCTCTAAACGGCCGCGGTTCCGCGGCATAAGCACGCTTAGGTCGCGGTTCCGCGGCCATTTAGTCTCCTCTCTCTGTCGTTTTCTGGGGTTAGTTTGGTACTTTCATATTATGCCAGATTCTTGCCCTAGGTTTCCATTTCTCCTCCTATAAATACCCCAGATCTGAGCCAAACCAAAGGTGTTAATTTCTTTAGCCTCTTTTAGTGTAGTTTTGTTCTTCTTCTTCTTCTTCTTCATCTTTCCTCCATGAAAATGTAGTGAGAGTATTGAGTGGATGTTAAATGAAGATGAGAGTTTTTGTATCATTCTTGTTTGTTTAGCTTCCCCTTGAGATTCTTGCTTTCTCTTGATCTTTCAACCTCTTCATTGAGCTTGAAAGTTTAAGGGTTTGTTATTGATCTCAAGGGTTGTATCTTCTTATGGAATTAGTGCTTCATTTCACATTAGTTTTTTACCCTTCTCTTGATCTTGCAACCTCTTGATTGAGCTTGCAAGTTTAAGGGTTGGCTATTGATCCCATGCTTGTCTTGAGTTCTAGTTTCTAGTTCTTTTTATTGCTTATTTCTTTCTTACTTTTTATTACCGTGCTTTACTTTCTTGCACTTAAATTCCATACACTTACTTACTTGTAATCTTTTCTTTTCTCTTGCTCTTTTTGGTTCGTTTTTGTGAATGGTTGTAATTATCGTTGTTAAGAATAAATACGGTATTGTAAGTTAATGTTTCTTTGCTGATTTCCTTTTCCCGTTATTTTTCATTGAACTCCGCCCAAACGTTACGCAAGCGCTCCGTTAGGCACCCTACCCTACCAAGGTAATGGTGATTCCTAACCGCGACCGGTTGCGTTCGGTTTGGCCGGAGACGAAAGCAAGAGACAAGAACGGAAGGAGAAGGGTAAATAAGCCAGATTCCATGAATACCGTGCTTAAATCACCTAATCCACATTGTTACCGATTGCTCTAGCTTCAATTGTTCAAGACTCGGCTCAAAGGTTTTGAGTACGGATTTCTTTAGCTTACAATTTCGTATCTTTTTCTTAACAACTTCATACTTGCATATAAAACACATAGGTTAGTTTGAACAAACACATACAAATTCTTTATTGACTCGTCTAAAACTCGAACGGACATACAACCATCTCCCTGTGGATCGACCCGTGCTCAACCGGCTAGCTGCATAGCGACACCGTCCTGATCGCGGTTATACTTTAGAACTTTGAACATCCGACACGCCAAAAGCGTGCAATCAATGGGTCGAGAAGATATACGCTAGTCTACTCTGGAATATCGATGCCCCATCTCGATATTCCCACGACTAGGAACATTGAAGGATGTACTCATGGACTACCCAGGCCCCACTAGTATGATCTGCATCATAGTCCTGCATGTCGAGTACACATCCTAAGGGCTTTATCAACATGTAACAGAGAGACAGAAAATATACATGTTAAGATAAAGAGCAACCAGATAGCGTACTATCATGTCGAGCAAGAAAGTCCTACCTATATATGTCCCAGCATCCACTACAATATACATCTCATGTACAGTAATGGCCTCTAGGGCATACATATAACTAACATGTACATTCTCCTGTGAATCCAATCAGTAACACTACCGTACAGTCCGGTCTCTTCGTCTGGTATGTCGCATATCAAGTTTATGGGTGGTAAACGTCGGACCCCAGTAACCGATAAGTCGTGTCGATGTGAGGCTCATAACAGGTCAAGAAACTACTGATAACTCTTACCAGCAGCACTCCATATCAGCCCTGGCCAGGGACTTCCAGTCATAGCCAATCGAACACAGCACAACATCAACTTCCTATACCGGGAGAGACTAAACCCCTCTTATCGCTCATTGCCTCCATATGATTCGGGACTGTACGCAAAAGCCACCGTTTTGCACGCCCTCTTGGACGTGGTATAGTGGAAATCAAAGCACAGTGGGAATCACACATGTCTCTATGACGATCTCGAGTCTACAGACTAACCTGTACCAGTGTCACCGGAGAACTGCTATCTGACGGTAGGTATAATACCATCTAGGAGTTCTCGGCGAGTCCGTTCAGTGTACCCAGTCTCCACTGAGCACCCGTACACCATCTTTGATGTCAAACACCGATGGATATGGGATCATCCATCGCCCATCATATGGGTCAAGATGCGTATACGCTAGTCTACTCTGGAGTATCGATGCCCTGTCTCGATACTCCCTCAACTAGGAACAATTATAGGATGTACTCGTTGACTAACCTGGCCCCACTAGTATGATCGCATCATAGTCCCAGTAGTCAAGTACATATCCTAAGGGCTTTATCAACATGTGAGAGCAAGACAGTAAACCAATACAAGTTAACATGTTAAGACAAAGTGAAACCAGATAGCATACTATCATCTCGAGCAAGAAATTCCTCATTATATATATCCAAGCATCCACTATAATATACATCATATGTACAACAATGGCCTCTAGGGCATATATACAACTAACAATCTCCCACTTGCACTAAGGCCAGCTGTTGTAGTATCTCATACCCAACATCTCGAAGAGTCTCTCAAATTGTATCTGTGGAATGGCTTTCGTGAGTGGATCCATAGTGTTGTCCTTCGTGTAAACTCTCCTGACCTCGATCTCGCGGCGATCAACTATCTCCCGGATCAGGTGATACCATCGCAAAATATGTCTGGATTTCTGAGGGGACCTGGGTTCCTTTGCCAAAGACACAGCTCCATTTTTATCACAATACAAAGGTATTGGATGCTCAATGGACGGAACCACACCAAGTTCAGTGATGAACTTCTTCATCCAGACAACCTCTTTGGCAACATCGTTGGCAGCGATGTATTCAGCCTCTATCGTCGAGTCTGTTACGGTTTCTTGCTTAGAACTCTTCCAATAAACCGCCCCTCCATTTAGGGTAAAGACAAATCCCGAGTGCGACTTAGAGTCGTCATTATCACTTTGGGAGCTTGAATCGGTAAAGGACTCCACCTGGAGTTCACCGTTACCATACACCATGAACATCTCCTTAGTCCTTCTCAAGTACTTGCGAATGTTCTTCATAGCTGTCAAGTGACTCTCTCATGGATCTGCTTGATACCTACTCACTACACTTAGTGAGTATGCTAAATCAGGTTTCGTACATAGCATGCGTACATGATAGAGCCTACTGCCGAAGCATAGGGTATCCCTTGCATGCGAGCTCTCTCCAAATCAGTCTTGGGAGATATCTTTTTGGAGAGAGTGAGTCTAGAGATCGTGGGTTGGTTCCCACGCTTGGATTCTTCCATACTAAACCTCTTTAGTATGGTATCAATTTACCAGGATTAGGACAATCCCAGTATCCGTTTAGATCTATCTCTATAGATTTTGATTCCCAAAATGCAGGAGGCATCACCTAGATCTTTCATTGAGAATCGATGTGATAAGAAGAGCTTGACCGAGTGCAGCATAAGAACATCATTTCCTATCAAGAGTATGTCATCTACCTACAATATGAGGAAGACGACCTTACTCTCTGCAACCTTCTTGTATATACAAGGTTCATCTACGTTCTTGATGGAGTCAAACTCTTTGACTACAACATCAAAACAGATGTTCCAACTCCGCGATGCCTGCTTTAACCCGTAGATGGATTTAAGCAGCTTGCACACCTTTCCGCAGCTCCCACTGTCTACGAAGCCCTCTGGCTGAGTCATGTACCCGTACTCCTATAAATCACCATTTAGAAAGGCGGTCTTAACATCCATTTGCCAGATTTCGTAGTCATGGTATGCAGCAATGGCAAGTAAGATCCGGATGGACTTAAGCATAAACACTGGAGAAAAAGTTTCTTCGTAATCTACACCTGGTCGTTGACGAAAACCCTTTGCACAAGTCTAGCTTTGAAAGTCTCTACTTTTCCATCTACACCAAGTTTCATCTTAAAGATCCACTTGCTCCCAATGGGTTTTACCCCTTCAAGAGAAACTTCCAAAGTCCATACTTTGTTGGTGTACATGGATTCCATCTCAAATCGCATTGCATCCAGCCACTTCACAGAGTCTCCACGTGTGATGGCCTACTCGAAGCTAGTTGGGTCATCATCTTCCATGATGCAATCCTCGCTCCCACCATCTACGAGAAAACCGTAGTATCTCTCAGGTGGATGAGGAACCCTGCTAGATCGGCGGAGAGGCTGGAGTTCGTCGGGAACTACTGAATCCTCTTCTTCCACCAAATCTTCTGTTGCAGTTTGTGTTGCTGGGACTTCTTCCAGTTCTACCTCCTCGCCACTAATTTCCTTTGCAAGAAATTCCTTTTCTAAGAAGGTGGCATGTCGAGAAACAAACACTTTTTGTTCCTCGGTGTAGTAAAAGATATACCTTTGTGAGTTCTTAGGATATCCTACAAACTTGCACAGGACAGACCTTGCCTCGAGTTTGTCCGGATTGTGCCTTTTGACATAGGCCTGACAACCCCATATCTTAACACACTTAAGAGATGGTCTCTTCCCCTTCCATATCTCATATGGAGTGGTAGGCACTGATTTGGTAGGAACCATATTCAATAGGTGTATGGCTGTCTCAAGCGCATACCCCCAGAAGGAAATAGGCAACTTAGCATTGCTCATCATAGAGCGCACCATATCTAATAGGGTGTGGTTCCACCTCTCCGATACACCGTTGTGCTGTGGTGTATAGGGAGAAGTAAGCTAGGAGAGAATCCTATTCTTTTTTAGGAACTCATTGCTCAAGTATTCTCCTACTCGATCAGATCGTAGGATCTTAATACTTTTTCCCGTTTGGTTCTCTACTTCGTTCTTATATTCTCAGAATTTCTCAAAAACTTCAGACTTTTGTTTCAATAGGAACACATGTCCGTATCTTGAGAGATCATAAGTGAATATAATGAAGTAGGAAGAACCGTTCCTGGCATGTGTAGACACGGGACCACATACATCACTATGTATTAGTCCTAAGATTTCTGTAACTCTTTCTCCGTGTCCACTAAACGGAGTTTTGGTCATCTTGCCTTTAAGACATGACTGGCAAGTATCATAAGATGAAAATTTGAACGGATTCAAATATCCATCTATATGTAACTTAGCTAGCCGTGTCGCATTGATATGACCTAGTCTACAATGCCACAAGAAGGATTCGTTCATTTCTGAACACTTCCTCTTGTGTGTGTTAGTGCATTAAGTACTGTAGTTTGGTTGAGAACGTATATGCCATTATTTAACGATCCTGATACAATCAACTTTTGATTCAGGAATATATTCATAACATTATCTTGTACTACAAAATTATATCCTTCTTTGCTCAATAAAGAAACTGATATAAGATTGCATATCAGGGTCGGAATGTATTAGCATTTGTTCAGAATCAGTGTATTACCATTTGGCAACACAAGGTGATATTCGCCAACTGCTTTGGCTACAACATTTACATCATTCCCTACTCTTACGGAATGATCACCCTCTCCCAGTTCCCTACCTTTCCGTAGCCTATGTAATATATTACATATGTGGGATCCTGTGAACTGAGAAACAGTTCTCAATAACTAACACACCTAAAGAAGATGCATCAACATGCTTATTCTTCATTTGGGTGGCATGAGAATCCAGATATTCTACTATTCCCTGCTCTGACTTATAACAATTATAAGTGGGAGCTGGACCAACGTTCCCCTGCTCAGTATAATAAGCGGGTTCAGTCAATACATCCATTTTATTATCTTGATTAAGGCCTGACAAGGTCGCTATGTGGAGAGAGAGAGAAGAAAACACTTTAGCGTATGCTCTTGCAAGATTAGATTGGTTATTATCTTATCTAATCAGGATGGCTCCCACTGCTTTTTATCAAATCTTCCTTCAAACCCTAAAAGGTAAGACTAGCCGGGATTAATTACACTTTACAAGTTCTCCAATCTTTCAGCCAGGCCAGTGTTGGTACTTTGAGGGAGGTTCCCCGTGCTTTCACACGAACCTAATTAAAATAAATCTCGTTTTCCCAGAGGCATAACCCCGTAAACACATTTCTAGTCACCTACTTGATCGGCTAATTGTCCCGTGTAAAACTCTTCGAGGAGTAACTCTTACTCACAGTGGGTATCGGGATCCAACTATCTCATAGGAGGTATGCAATCTCATTGCAAATTTCAACTCTTGAAATTTCCGATAATACTTTTACCCCTAACGTGCTATGACCTTAACGAATGCCAACAAACCATAGTCCGCTAGTCAAGTTCAACCCGTACATTTCTTGATTGAATTAAACCCACCCGCACGACCCTATACGAAAGCCAACAAAGCCCTACGACTACCCTAACCCAATCGCATCATATGCTGCAGATAAGCAGTAAATAGCTACCGCACACTACGCCTTGACGAAAGCCAACAAACGTAGCACGAATACTAAATATTACTTATCTGAAATGTCGGAGGGCTACGCAGGTTTTTCTGAAAACCATGAGTGTAAGGAAGTTGATATCGTTGTAGAAACAGGTGATTTTGAAAAGGAGTGTTTTTTAGGCTTTTCTAGTTTCGCTAAAGAGGTCACTCCCGGTGAAGGGATCTTGGCACTTTCGTTATCGAATAAGGTGCAGGATATTTCACAAATACCGCTATGCAAAGCAAAAACTATAGAAGCAATCAAAAACTAAACCGTGAGTTTATAGCATCTACCAGTTTTGCTAAAGAGGTTACTCCCGGTGAAGTGATCTCGGCTCTTTCCTCATCGAATAAGGTGCAGGGTATATCACATATACCACTATGCAAAGCAAAAATTATAGCTGCCCTTTTTGAAAATTTGATTCTACAACATATTTTAGGTTTCTTTTCTTTTATTAATCGCATTAATAAATCCCATCATTTATGCTTCTTAAGAATCACAGAAGAAACGAAAATACAACGTACGCTTATGCCAACCGCATTCGCCACAATGTTCCGTTATGCACCGTTATGTTACTTAACTAACGGCATACCGGGACGGGACTAGCGCGGGTGTAAAACATAAGAAACGTTTATTATATATCATATATACAATAATAAAGGATTCGTCTCACGCATATAATATGATCACATCACAGTATATCAGCAGCAGAAGAAACATATGAAATATTGGATATTCTAGGAGGTCCGTGTTTTATTTCGAGCCTGTATAAAACACGGATTCCACGGCCGCGATGAATAGCCAAACCCACATCCCTAGACCCCTACGAGAGCGGCAAGTAACTGTAACGTTTTAGAAATCGTTATGCGAATTTTTCCATTTTAGGGTAAAATAGTCGGTATTTTCCGTTTTAACCCGATTATGATCAAACTTCCGTATAAATTTGCCGGCACCTTATTTAGCTAAAATAAAGCTAGTGCGCAAGTTTTAGGGGTCAATGGAAAGTTTTGATTCACATAGAATTTTTCCCTAAGAAAATATTATTTTAAGTGGTAAATTATGCACGTAAATTGGGAAATTTCTTTTATGAAAATTATTGCTAATCAAATCACTAAAATGAGTTTAGAACCTTCTTTTTAAATATCTAGATTTTTCTTTTGGGCAAAAGGATTTAATTTATAAAAGAAAAGAAGGAAAAGGTGGCATATAACATTTAATGAAGCATTTATTGTATTTTTGCTAGAAACTTCTCCATTTTATTCACAAAACAACCCCCCCTCACCTCCAAGGCCGAGCCCTCTCCCCCATTTCTACCCTCATATTTTCTTGATCATTTCTTCTTCTTTTGCTCTCAAAAATTCATTAAAAATCCTAAAATAATCCCACAAATTCATAAGTAAATCATTGCCCATTATTCTTCGTCTCTAAACTAGCATGGATATTCAAGAAAAGCATCATTTTGGAGGGTTAAATTTGGAGGTTTTTGCTAATTTGTGATCTTGTTTGCGAGGTATAAATCATAACCCTAATCTTTTAAATTGTTGCTTAATTCTTAAGCTTGCTTATTTAAGTGTTTAAAATAGCTTTAAAGTTCATGTGTAATTAATTCATGATAATTAATTATGAAATCAAGTTAGTATTTTGATGTGCTTATGTTGTTAAGCAAGATGTGTAGATTTGGAAAAGTTAAGTATTTTGTGAAAATGATAATTGTTATTTTTCCTAATCGCCTATTAAGCTTAATCGCAAACTAGGTTTTTCTAACTCATTTTTGGGAAAGATTAAAAATATGAAAGTGGTTTGGATAGCTTAGTTATGCTATTATATGATGTTTGAAATTGCTAGAATTGTTAAATTTCTAGACATGTGATAAATTGAGAGAAAATGATATAAGCTGCTTACTAGCTTTTCGGTAAAATTTGGCGTGGGCTTTAAATGAAATTGGAGTTGACGTAAATATTAATACCTACAATATTTATTGTGTTTGTAAATGCGTATTGGTATTATTGGGTTTCAATGTGGCAGTTTTCATGTATAGCAACCCTATTTAGGGTTTCGGCTACGTTTTCCGATATTTGGATTATTGGTTTTGAGTTTGGATGTTGTATTTGGTCGTTGGATGTTTGTACGTTAACGACAAGGGTTGTTGATTATTTTGCATGTGTAGGCTATAGGTTCTAACCTATGAGCGCTCCGCATGCCGTATTTTGGATTTCGGAATTTGGTGTTAATAGCTTTGCGAATTCGTATTGATTGTAGTTACCTTCGCATGGATTCCGAAACGACGAAGCGCATAGACTATGGCTAAGCGAGGAGTTTAGCAGGTGAGTAGATTTATATCTACTAGGAAAGTCGGGTGGATGGCGTATAGCACCCCCACAAATATTGGATTGAAAGATTATTGATAAATGATATGCGATGGACATGATTGTAGGAATTGCAAGATAATGTGATAGGAGTGGACACTAGTGAACATATTGGTTTAAGAGAATATGAAATGATAAGTGAATCATGATAGGTATGAATTAAAAGAGAACAAGCATGATATTCATTTAATGTGATGCGGGATATTAATGTGATGGACGAGTATATGATGTGATTATAATGACTTAGTGTGATATGTCATTATATGGATTCGAGTCGATATGTGATTGTTGATACATTTTTAGGCCCCCTGATACGAGATTGACATGGATGTGACCTGAGAGATAAGTATATTTTTTTTATGTATAATGATTGTATAATGAGAGATATGCCGTACGAGACTTAGATCCGTACCCCGATATTGTATAGGTTGATAGAATCCCTATTTGTTAATGCCGTTGTACGTTAGATTACTGTACGCGATGACTTTTACCTGTTGATTTATCCATACCCTTGATTAGAGGATACTGTACGATGGATTGTACCGTACGTGATGTTGTGAGGCTGGATGCCGATTGATAGATTCACCGACTTGGTCTTGTTGATATGTATACCCCATAGCATTTGATTTATTATATGCATTATGCTGCATTCATTCTATTCTTATTGCATTTCTTATACCTGTGCTAGTACACCTACACCATTATCGATGATGTGTATGTTACACGTACACAGATTTGCCGGCTCACACACTTCTTCATCGATAATTGCTATGTCACTTACACAGTAGAATTGCTACATCATGCTATGATATACTGCCATGTTCACATCGCTAAGCTAGGTTGCATGATATACTGACATGTACACAAACATACTCTGCTACAGCTACATGTACATCATGCCTACACATTGACATGTGATATTGAGACATTGCTTATTGTGCTTATGAGATGTATCATACATACCTGCTTACATGTATTTAAACCTTGCTGCAATTACATGTACACTTCATATGATTCTGCACTTGATTTCGGAGGATTTGGGAGCCGCAAGATATATTTTTAAAGATGGATTCATTTAAAAGAGCGGTTTTCCCTTTATATGCTCATATTGCTGTTTTATGTTGCATATATCAGTTTTCATGGATTTTTCGCATTAAGATATGGATTTCATATGATTTATTAGTTTGAGAACCGTGGGGGTATTTCAAGAAACTATGTATCTGTTTGAAAACCCGATTTCTCTTGATATGATATTTTGATGCGTCCACCAAGAGATTTCTCGGTTCTGAGATTTGTGATATATACCCGATGTGAGGAGTGAGTGGGCCGTGTGCGGGTACATGGTGAAACCTGGTACGGTTCCCCTCGAAAAGATGTTCGTGGTACAGACGATGAGCCTGGAAGGTGGGCAAGTACCTACCGGTGATAGTATTTGGACTCGGCGGTTATCGTGGGGATACCGACCGGAGTGATGTATGAACCTGACATCAGGGCCAGTCGTGGTGACAGCGCCAGAGTTATGAGGACTTACGTCTCGATGCTAGACATGGGTATTCATGATGTTTTGGTTGTCGGTGATAGACACCCAGGTTTCCATGATTTGATGTGGCATTGATGGACACACATTCTTTGATATCCTCATATTTACCTGCATATGCTTTTATGATATTTACATGCAGGAGTTTTTGTGTCAGTGGTTGACACATGGACGAGATCCACTGCATGCATGCATTGATTTTATTGTTGGACGAGATCCACCTGCATACATGCATTGATTCATTGTTGGATGATATACACTTACTGTTAGGCATTTATCTTGTGTTGGCACATATACAGATTTGGTCACCCTAGATATCATAGTATTACCTTTATGATATAGTTGACCTAGGAATCGTTGTTTATTTCAATTTCTACCTGTTGATGTTTTTTACTCACGAGTTAGCAACTCACCCCCGTTGTGCTTCAGTTCTTACAGGTTGTCTGCTCGGATCAGTAGCGGCATTACTGGCACACAGCTTTCTTTCGGGTGTTTTGCTTTAGTAGGTGGTACATGTTGGATCGTTCCCCTCTTGTACTTGTTATTCATACGTATCTAGTCACTCCATCAATTCAGAAACTAGTAATTGTATATGTTGCTGACTTAGAAAACTTGTAGTTGCGAGACTTGAGCGATGGGTTTTTATGTTCGCTTTTGGGTTGATGTCTTGCTTTACTTTATTTCCTTTTGTGGATCTTCACCGTTGGGCATCGTATACTTGTTATTTATACTTGTGGTGTTGTTTCCGCCGTTGGGCGTGTTTTGCTCCCGTTTGGGATGCTTTCTATATATTCCTTGTTGTACCTTTTTTCGGGGCTAGTTTTTACAAAGGTGGTGCTGCCGAAATTTTTTATGAAAACCAAGGAAAAGAGTTAAAATAAGTTTTAAGGATCCATACTTAAAGTTTCTAAATGTTGTAAATGTTTTCTTTACGTACTTCAGTTGTAAGGTTTAGATTTCTAGGTTTCGGCTTACTTAGGTTACGTTACGCCTGTAGACGTTGTGTAATTTAAGTGCCGGTCACGAGCTGCTATTTTGGGTCGTGACAAAGTTGGTATCAGAGCGCTAGGTTTAACCTTAGTTCGAGTCTAGGTTTGACTATGTGGGGTCTAGGGCATATATATTTTAGAACCAAGGATTGACCTTACGGAACTTAGACTTGAACAAGGGGGTGTTAGACCCGAACTTTCGTTTCATAGGCTGACCCTGATTGATGGAGTAGGTAGCTTGAGTAGAGTGATGTACCGTACGTATGTTCCACGGAATATTTACGACACGATACTCCACTTAAGGGACCTTAGGATGTACATATCTTGAGACTGGTGATTCTCTTCGTTCCTTTGATTATACCTCCTTAGAGATACTTGATTCTATTCGCTTCCATGATCATACTCTCAGTGATTTGACTCTTCCTTATGATCATGTATCCATTTCGGGATCTGTTGACTCCTTCAGCCCTTGATCTTTTTCGTCGATACTTGATTGAGGTTCCTGTCACCATGGTTTGAGCACAGATTGAGCTGCTGCTGGTGTTGCGGTCAGGGCGAGCTCGTCGTGGACGAGGACTAACCATCGTGTTTTCTGGTGACATGGGAACGTATCGATGTAGTGTTGTTTTGTGACTCCTTGTGTGAGACGAGTGTGCGGTTGTGTACCGGATGATCGGGCCATTGTTAGAGGCTGCCTGTTGGGAGAGGACTGTTGACGTACAGCATACCCCTGAGATTGTGATGTCATCTACCGTGTAGACAGATGACCCAGCCATTGCTGAGATTGATGTGATGTCGCTTCTATAGCTTACGAGCTGAGATCGCTGGAGCTTCCAGGCAGAGATGCGACAGGTGATAGCTAGTCTATCTTGAGTTGAGAGACGGAGGTGATTCGTCTGATTGATGCGCCGACGCAGGCCTAGTTGAGTTGAAGATTTCCAGCACGGAGAATCTTACTCAGGTCTAGTATAGACCGACCCAGAGATGACCGTTGATGTATCGTCTATCCATGAGGATTGAGGCGTTTAGCATGCGGACAATGGATGTTCACATGTCGTCTAGGCGGAGTTGAATGGTTCGAACGAATGTCAGAAAACCCATTTTTCCATGTTTAAAGTATTCAGAAGGACATGCAAGTGCTTCTGTGGACCCTCTAGATGAATGAAACCCTAACTCGACGTGATGACCATGAAACCGCTTTTGAACCTTAGGGTTTGCGGCAGTTTAGCGGTTCCATCAGTGAGGCTTGGGTCTGCCCTTCTACGGTCGGTCCATAGATACTGTGGCTTATACCGAATATTATTAAACCGTGCTCAGATGTTGAGCTCTCGAAAAATTTTGGGACATTTGATGACTCGATCGAAAAGTTTAACGCCGTCCTGATATCCTGTGATAGGAGATCAGCAACAAGACCAGCTTTGGATAGAGGACCTCACCCAGGTGTATTGTGAGTTGATCGAGAACGGACGAATATTGAGTATTCCTCCGATTGTTGGGACGGGTTCCCTAGAACGTGTTCAGCTAGATATCTTCGATAGAGTGATGAAGATACCGTGTTCGTAGTTCGAGTCCGTATGAGTGACTCCGGATTGACTGTAGCCGAGAACATTTGCGATACGCAGATAGCATGATGCGATGTCAAGTGGACGATAATGAAGACGAGTAGAGCAAGAGGTTCGTGCGAGACGTTAATGAGCTGTTGTTACTCCCCGTTGAGATTAGAGATCGAATATGTGTATAGAGGTGTTGAGATACGGCCAGTTTCCGAGGAAAAGTTGTGCTGAGAACGCAGATGTTCAGAGAACGAGAAAGATTATAAAAGAGTACCAGCCTCCATATAGTTCAGTGCAGGCGAGATCGGAAGAGACCTTGAACCGGTTCCTTCCATGACACTTCTGCAATAAGATTTTCACCGAGGATCAGATGTGTTACGTGTATTCTGAGGACCCAGAGATAGAGGACGCCAGATCGTGGGCAGGAGGCGAGCGGATGTTCTTGCTCTGCCAGTTTGGGCGCACCGACTTTTTCTTCGACATTGTAGGAGGTGTACCTCAATGTCATTTGTTGCGATTTGCGTTGTGATCCGAGTATCACGCTTGTATCGCTTGGATTTTGTGTTTCATGATATTTGTGCACCATGGCTGCACCTACTGGGTATTTACATTTTGTACATAGTTGTTGCACTAGATATACGTTTTACACACTGTTGTATTGGTTCGTGATTTGTTATCACGACCCGAAAAGTACGGAACATGACCGACACTTAAATCAGGGACGTCTCGAGGCATACGTATTCTAAGTAAGCCAAAACCCAGAAATCAAAACCAAAGAAGCAGTAGAGTGAAGGAAAAACCAACTTAAAGCAAGTAGTTTTAATAGCATAAGCCGAATCATGCGTTTTAAAAACACCAAGTATTTTCTGAAAATTTCGGCAGAGTCTCCTTTGTAAATACTGGCCCCCAAACGGGATACAACATGAATAGTATATGAAATCAATAAAAAGGCATCCCCAAGCAGAAGCTAGCTCTTCGTCAATCGACGGTCACAACCACACAAGCAATATAATATACAACGCCAAGGGCGAGGATCAAAACTCAAAAGAAACTCAAAACAACATGAAAAACATAATAATACAACGCGCGACTCTAAGGTCGAAAGAATAACAAACTGGTCTTCTAACTCTCTCAAATATACAATCTGGTTGATGGAGTTTCTAGATATAACCGAAATAATAATAAACAATGGTGGTCCTGATGCAAAGAACCCACCAGCCAAAGCAATCACGCGGAAAGAACAGTGTGCCAACAAAACCGCAAAGAACCTGTACGGCAAACCCTGCAAGGAACTGTGGCACAACGGGGGTGAGTTGCCAACTCATAAGTAGAAAACATCTATGAGTAGAAGTCGCATGCATAACGCTATCCTAGGTCATATCAGGTAATATCCTCAAATAAAAATCCTGGTCTAGCTATGTATAGTGTAATACTACCTGCTCGTGTCCGTTCCCCAGATAGCAACATATCAGATATATAATGTATGAATGCATTACGATTGGAAACAGAATATATCATGAGTGAGACAACTGTTTTCTTTAATCAATGAGATTTCAATATGTATGTCAATCATGTATCATCAATGAATGCAACAGAGAAATCAGTATCAAGCATCGACACAAAACATAAGTCTCAGTATCAAATCTTAATATCTCAAATCTCAAATCTCAAATCTCAATATCAATATCTCAGGCATCTGTATCATCTGCGGGATCGGCCCGTATGCTCCGGCAGAACGGATCAGCCTATAACCATTCATGACTCCGGCCGGTATCCTCCGGATAACCGACGAGTCCAAATAATATCACCGGTAGGTAGTGCTCCCCTGCCAGGCTCATCGAATACAACTCGAGCTTCTTGCCCCGGGGTACCATACCGGGCCCACTATGTACCCGAGACGGTTCATCCAACTCCTCGAATTGGGTCTCGAAATCCAACAGCAATCATGAAAACTCATGGTGGACGACTCATACATCATGAGAAAACCGCAATTTGCATTTTTAAAATGATGATACTAAGCTTTTATTAAATTCTTGCGGTTTTCCCCCACATCCAGAAATCTCATGTAAATCCGAAATCATCAAAATCATGATACCAATAAACAGTGAATACGGGCATAAATCTCCATAATACTGCATAACCAATGAATATATGAATGCACCTAATATCTTGCAATGAATGCAATATTTAAACAAGCATATGGAAGCTATAACATATTGCGACTATCAGTTATCAAGCTATGTCAATGAAAAGGTATTTTCTAATGTGTACGTAACATGGCAATTGCCAATGAAGATGTGTGTGAGCCGGCAAGCGAGTGTACGTGGAACATACGCGTCATCGGTAATGGTGCTGGTGTCCTAACAGCATGGTTTTATAATTACTGCATACACAATGGCGTGCAATGAGGCGATAACGACAAAATATGGAAAATGAATAGTAAATACAACAATAATATGCGGAACATGAATAATAACGTAACAACAAGGAATCTACCTTACTATACATGTGTTATACTGTTTTGCCGTTTGAAATAGTACGAATCGTGGTGTTTGAAAATAAGGACTACGGTGTTTCTAAGAAAAGATACGTCTTTTAAAATATCCGTCATATCCCTTGGTATGTCTTTAAAATTCTCACGATTCGTCAGTTTTGGAAATAGGTATGACTCGGGTCCAGTCTGACATCTACTAGGTAAACTACAGGTCTAACTAACAACAAATCAAAAGGGGTACGGAAACCACCTACATCTGAGTCGATATATATATATATATATATATATATATATATATATATATATATATATATAGACACATACAATAGTCGGTGATCCCGCTTCAATAATATCATGTACGATACAACATATCATATGCCATTCTCGAATCAAGAGTGTGGATCTATCGTCAATATATAGCTCGTACGGTAAATCCGTCATACGGCATCCCAAATCTGGGTAAGGGTCAAATGTCACATCTATCACAATAATCATCTGGTATCCTCGTTATCAAATATCATGATCGGGGTACTAATTTACGTCTAGTACAATACTGATACCATCCATGAAATGCATGCGGGTGTATGAAAACACCACGCCTAAAGAACCCGCTAAAATATCATGTCGTATCTCAAATACGGACCACATCACATCACCGATCTCACGGCCTCAAGCCCAATCTCATCGACTCATCTCCAAATATCATACAATATCCTCAACATTCATGCATGTGTATATGAATGTATATATGCATAATCCCATACCCATGCGTATATACATATATACACATTCCCATATACACACAAGAAGATGATATATGCAAGTGAATATGTGTGCGTGTATGCAAATCCTTACTCTAGGTTTCGTGACTAAAAAATCCGCTAAAGGCCTTTCTTCAATTTTGGCTAACCCTAAACCTATAAGCTCCTAAGGCTTCTCTTATTCATTGTTCATATCTTCTATTAACATATAAAAGTATATGGTTACCGCATCACCTCATTCCTTATAATTTTGCGGGGGTGCTATACGACATCCACCCGACTTCTCCCTGTAGATATAAATCTACTCACCTGATCTTCGCTCGCCGGTGCCGACGTCGCCACGCGCTTGCTTGTCGTCTCGAAATCCACATGGGGTACCTACATAGCATAACGCACCGTATCGCATTAAAATTCGACTCATGACCAAAACGACACACGAATCCCATATAGGTCAAAACTTATGGTTTGCTTTCACAAATCAACCCAAAAACCCTCGACTTCAGCATACAAATGTCGACTGACCAAGAAAAACACCATACGTACCAATCATGGTTTCAAAACTCACTAACTATATATGAAATAGGGTTTAATTCGTCAAAACCATAAAATTAAACCAATCGTTTTATTTTCCAAAAACCTAGTTAGCACAAATTCACATTTCGGTTCAAAACTTGATGTTTTAACCAATCTACAAATTTTAACGATTCAAATGGCCAAAATGCTCATTAAATAACATAATTAGGTCATACAAATCACTTTCATAAATTAATCTCATCGATTTGTATAAATTCCAAATTCCTAGTTTGCAAAAATACCGACTTTAACTCTTTTTTTTAAAGTAAATTCACAATTTTACAATTAAGCTTGGTTTTACATATACTAAAGTATTAAACCACAATTTATAATGTTATTAATGTCATGAAACCCTAATTAGAATTTTTTCTCACCAAAATATATATATTTTTAAAACCTAATTTGCAATTTATATAATTATCACAAATTTAAATTAACAAAAATGCAAACTAGCAACTAAATTTGATTTAGCATAACATTAATATGTCAAATACATCACACAACCATAATCTCACAACACAAAACACCAATTTGAATTCAAACCCCTCTCTTGAAATTTTAAAACATGCAATTAGAACCAATTAAAACCTAATTAAACACTTAATTAAGCTAACTTAAAGCAATTAACAACAAATTAAGCAAAAAGGTTAGAATTATACCCAATTAATTTGAAGATCTCTCAAGCACACTTAGCCTCCCAAATTGAAAAATCTTGATCCCTAGATCCATGCTAAAGTAGCCAAGGAAAAATGGGTAGGAGGTTGAATTGGATTTTAGCTTGATTTTTTATGGAAATTGATGAATTTTTTGATGGAAGAAGAGTGGGATTTTGGGGGAAATGGGGCTGTTGCTGGTGAAGGAGGGCTCGGCCCTGAGGTGAGGAAGAGAGGAGTGAGAGTGAGGTGGGGAAAATAATTGATATAAGTCAACCCAAGGTCAAAGTCCACTCTCATTTAACTTTCTCTCATTTCCTTTGTTTTCTTTTCTTTTCTTTTGGCAAAACAAGTGGGGAAATGAGGGGGGCAAATCTTGGGCTGCTGATTTGGGGAGAGGAGAGAGGGTGTGGGTGAGTGTGGGTGAGGGAAAATGATAAATGATATATCCCAACATCTATTTACACTAATTTCACTATTTAAGCCTTTTTCTTCGATATTTTCTAAAACCGTTTGACAACTTCATTTTTATTTCAAAAAAAACATGCTAAAATTTTGTTTAATGTGTTTTGATGCACAAAATTTGTTTCAACCCATTCCAATTTGTAATTTTCCCTAATTAAATGTATTAGTGACGGCTTAAAATAATATTAAAATAATTAATTTCGGAAAATTTTTCAGAAAATTAGAAATTTTACCAGTGGCTCAATAAACACCAAATACTATCAATTATATAGCTAGAATATGTATATTTAATTTTGTAATAAAGATATTTATATTTTGTCTTTTTTCAGAAAAGCCCCTTATTTTGCCGATTTTCCGAAATTTCACCGAAACGATTTTCTAAACGTTACAATCTTCCCCCCTTAAAGAAATTTGGTCCCAGAATTTAAATTAAAACTCCCCCCAAATACTAAAATATTTCAGCCAAAACCATCAGATCGCCGGGGCTCCGAAATCATAAATACATAAAACACATCGTAGCGCAATGCATGCGCACGAAAAATAGATATATAAACCAAAAATCAAAACTCCGTCAAGTATCCCGCAATCATCGGAATTATGATGAAGACACCAATGTCAAGATCCAAAACGAAAATCAATATGATATACATCAAAACTATACCTGTAAACGTCAAAACTATATAGGTAAACATCATTAAAACATTTGGAAGCAATGCATGCCAAATATACTCAGGTACTGTCCTCTGACTAGTCCTGCTCGGTACTAAACCAAATAGCAAGTATCATAAAATATACTACTCCAAAAGAAATCATTCCTAAAATATATGAATGCCACGCGCGTCTGGTGCGCACGGAAATCGAAATCCATGAATGTGCCATACATGTGCACCAAAAACCAAATCTAAGTGCAACGGGTGTGCACGAAAACACCTGTCAAGGGCAACGTGGTGCCTGACAGCAAAACCAGGTGCATCTGATATGCTCGAAAAATCTCAATTTAGTGCATCTGGTGTGCACCTAAATCGCATCAAGTGCTTTAAGTATGCGCAAAATCCAAATAAAGTGCACAATGTGCATGAAAACGAATATCGAATATCACAATCGAAATCGACGGTATACAACACACTTCAATCAAAATCCCACTCAAGTATACCATGGTATAAAATCTCACCATCCTGTGCATCGGCGTGCACAAAAGCCAATCAAATACTAAAAGTGCATGAAAACTATGTTGAAAGCATAAGTCAAATCATATGCATGCCCTAGGCATGAAATCAAATATCATGAAACTCGGTCATCAAAACTCAGTCATGAAATAAATCACCCAAAAATACTGAAATCTAAAGTGAAGGCTACGTGATGGTCAATCACAAAATCACAACTCATAAATACTGTCGTCAATATGTCCGTCCTTTAAAGTCGAGATGGTGTTGGTGCATCCAATGCTAGCAGAGCAAGATATCTACTTGCCTTCTGATCATGGCATGTCGCTTAGTGCCCTTAGGCTCTCGTCTCTCACTGCAGATTGCTAAGTACATATCTCCTCGGCTCAACGGTCCAATATAGAAACGATAACGGAAGCAGTCCGCTTTGACACATCCTCTAAAGATCTCTGGCCAACTATCATAGTTACTCATAACATGTCTCGTCGACGATGCCGAACTTTGGCCTACTGGGTGTACGTTATATGACCGCACCTGGGTCCAGGTCTTCTCATTCTGTATCTCCAGAAAGGTTCTGTCGAAGTCTCTCCCAAGTCTCGTTTCTGCCGAACTGCCCGGAAGTGATCATCCTTTTACTATATCTATTTCTTATTCCGGAATGGCTGCATACTCATCACGATTCCTCCTGGAGTATATATCCATAGTCAACGCTTCTGCTTGAGCATCACATCTCTGATGTCGACTGCTTCGGACTCGTCTCTTCGTGGCTGCATGGACCGCGCTTCAACGGCTATACTCATATCTGGAGCTTCCAAGCAATGCATCTCATCACATGATATCCGAATTAAGTCGAACCATCCGATCGATTTGTCAAAACCTCATAATCCCCCAAGAGCTCAACATCTGGGGTACAGTTTAATAGTATCAAATATATGCCACAGCACCTATGGACCAACCATAGAAGGGCAGACCCAAGCCTCACTAATGGCACCGCTAAACTGCTGCAAACCCTAAGGTTCACCGGCGTTCCATGGTCATTAAATCGAGTTAGGGTTTCATTCTTCTAGAGGGTCCGTAGAATTGATTGCATTGTTTTCCGAATACTTTAAACTTGGAAAATGGGTTCCTGACATTCGATCGTCTCTATCGACTTTCAACGTACCTGCGTGATGTCGTCTCTAGCTGGAATCAATCTATCTGATGACCTCGCATCGGAGTAAGCGAACAAACCACATGTCCTAGTCATTCATCCTTGGGTGACTAGCGACCTCCTATCATATCTCTAAGTACAACTCGTGCTGCAATCGTTCCAAGCATCTGGGGTGATATCTCATCCTTCGCAGCAGCAACTGGCTCATTCGTCCACACGCTGAACAATGCCTAAATCATCAAAATACGGTGCATTAACGGTCATCACATTTTGGCTGGCCTCTAGCGGTAGCCCAATCCTTTGGTGCTGATCTACACGTCCGAAAAATCTCATAAAAGCGATCCATCAAACGCTCATAGC
Organism: Agapanthus africanus; assembly: GCA_030015575.1. NCBI lineage: Eukaryota > Viridiplantae > Streptophyta > Magnoliopsida > Asparagales > Amaryllidaceae > Agapanthus > Agapanthus africanus. The sequence continues at coordinate 448,988,172 of CM057341.1, read as the reverse complement.
GCGAAAACGCAATAAAACGATGCCTCCCTATGTAATCGTATGTCCCTGGAATCACGCCCTGGTCAGTCCTCGTTCATGACGAGCTCATGCTGACAGCAACTCTAGCCGCAGCTCTCTCTGCCCGTGTAATCGTGGCAGCAAATCCATAACTGGTACCGATGAGGCAAGATCATAGGAAGTAATATAATACTGTGCAAGGAAATGTACATCCTAAGGCTTCTTAAGCGGAGTAGCGTATCGTAAATATGCCGCGGAATATACGTATTGTAAGTGCACGGCGGCGCCCCGGCCTCCATCTCGAGGCCAAATGCGGAAGCGGTGATGAACTTTAATTTTTCAAAATAGCAAACTGGCACCACAGCGCACTAAACACCCGGATCGAACCATTAACTAGTCCTAGCTAACTACAAGATGGGGAATAGAGATATACCGACTGATCCGAGTCCTCCGGTCTTCTCGTCATCGTCCCGATCTCCCGCGGAATGTCCTGTCTCCACCTCGTCACCGGAAGTGCACCACATCGCCTACATCTTTTACGGGCTCCCACCTCAATGCCGAGGCAACTTGGGCACGAAGCTGGCTAGTCGACGTGCCCAAGGTTTGCTGTAGAATGTGTAGTGAGCAAGTCTCATTTGGGGTTGTAGGAATTGCCATTGGTGGAGGAAATGAACCATATATATCTTTGGATGAACAAAGGGATTTTTGGCAAGGGAATGAGACACAATTTTCTTCTCTCAAATTTTGGACAGCCCCCTAAGGGGAATGGCCGGCCATGCATTCTGAGGGGAGAGTGAGAAAAACAAGTGGGGGGAAAACTTGTTGGTGTATATGCCCTAGAGGCCATTACTGTATCATACTAGTATGTATATTACTTGATGGAAGCTTGGGATATTCACAGTTGTACAGACAATCTTGCTCAATATAGTAGTATGCTACTTGGTTTGTCTCTGCTTTAATGTGTACATGTGTGTTTATTTATTATATCACCTATACGCATTAGTAGAGCCCTTAGGATCTTTGCTTGATTACCGGCGTTGTGATGGCGATCACACTCGTGGGGGCTGGGTAATCTACAAGCACATCCTTATACACGTCCCTAGTCGTGGGAGTATCGAGATAGGGCATCGATACTCCAGAGTAGACTAGCGTATGCGCTTCTCATCCCAGCACGGGAGACGGTCTGTCCCACAGCCGTCAGTACGTCGTACTTGAGATAGTATGCGGGTGCTCGTTAGGTTACGAGTACACTGGACAGGACTCGTCGGGAACTGATGGTTGGTATTATACCTATCGTCAGTTATCAGTTCCCAGGTGACATGAGTACAGCTTAGTCCGCTGACTTGACACTGTCACTTCGCCTCGAGTGTGTTCCCACTGTTCTTTGATTACTACCCTACCACGGCTCTACTGAGTCGTGCAAACAGGTAGTAGTTGGGAGCAGTCCCGAAGCACTTGGAGGCAGTGACGGTTAGACAGGATTCGTCTCTCCCGGTATTGGGGGTTGACATCGCGCTGTGTCTAGGAGAGCCATTACACGAGTAGTCCCTGGCCAGGGCAAGCGAGATATACTGGTAGGTTTCCAGTGTTATCTCAGGGTGTATTGGGCTTCACTCCGACACGACTTGTACCGCTATTAGGGGACTGACGTTTACCGCCCCCCTAGGCCCGCCATGCGATGTATCAGACGAACAGACCGGACTGTACGGAGATTGTCACATACAGGCTCAGTAGGAGTTCGGATGGGTGTACCTCATCGGCCTTCTTATCGACATCTACCTGGGGACCGTTACGTACAGCTAGTGCCGCTTGCGGTCTGTGGTTAAACCCACTGCCAGCGTAGTGTCGAGTCTTTAGAGTCCCACACAGAGAGTTTCCCTGCACTGAGCGAAACGTGTAGAGGCCGTATGGTTTTACGGCAGGGCTGCGATCACTTACGTACACTTGTGTGCGTATGGTGTTCGGGCAGGCAATACTAGTGGGCTTTGGTTTAAGCCGGATCCTAGTATTGCATGGATGGATTTGTTTTGTCTTCTGTGCATCCGCATTCTACGGAATACGGATGCAGGTGTGTATGCACAGTTTTCTGGAGCGATGAAGGAGGAGGTGCCTCATTAGGGTTTTGGCAGTTGGTTCGGCCAAAACCATTATGTGGCAGGCTCATTAGGGTTTTGACAGTTCGTTTGGTCAAAACCATTATGAGCAGCGAACATCATTTACTAATCCTATTAGTGATAATCTTATGATGGCTAATTGCATTGACCATTTGACCCCGTTGACCCCTCTTGACTTTGTTGACCGGTTGACCGTGTTGACCATTGACTTTCAAGAGGATTCCACACTCTTTTTTTCTTTTCCATTTTCTTTTGGATTATGATAATGGTCATTTCAATTGTAGCCATCAACTTTATCTTGATGGAATTAGTAATGATGTTTTTTTTGCATTATTGCAACCATGGTTAGTTTTTCTCTTGGTTAAGCTTATCATAACATTATTCTTTTTCTCTCTCTTGATATGAGAAGCTCCATGGTTGCTAAAAACCTCCTTCTTCTTCCTCCTCTTGATTTTCTCCTTTGATCTCATGTGTTGAGAGAAAAAGGATTCTACTTGACAAACACATCCATACATCTTCTCTACACAACCTAGGGCTTCTAGATTAGCAATCTCCTTGCCCTAGTTACCTCGGCTTGAGGTGGAGCCCGGCGTACATCTCTCGGGTGGATCGTCTTCGACTCAAGGAGGCCGCGGAGGTGACCGAAGTCCGGATCAACCTTTGAGCAAGCCATGAAAAGAACAACAAGAACAGAAGAACATCATAGAAGAACAACAACTAGAAGTGAAGGAGTTCAAGTTGAGGTATAACCCCTAACCGAGTAGTTACATCTCTTGTTAGGTTGCTAGTTTATAGTTTAGCAAAGATCCGGCTTTTACGGTCCATGTTACAAAGCTTAGAAAAAATTTTGATTTACCGTTTCCGCAACCCCGAAAGTACCGGGAGAGGTAACGTGGACCTAACAGTGGTATCAGAGCCTAACTAAACATAAACTAGCTTGGTAGTAAAGTGTATCGAACTTCGAAACGGAAAAATCGAAAAAACCAAGTTATGAAAACCTGAGTTTCTGTTAAATTTTTTTCTCGTCAAAACAAAATTTATTATATCCCAAAAATCATCTCAGGCTTTTTAGAAGAAACTCACCAAAAACGACACAGTAACTCACCTAGATGGCCGCGCTTCCGCGGCAATAGCTTGCTATTGCCGCGGAAGCGCCGCGCTCTGGTAGAGTTGCTGTCTCGTCTTTGGTGCAGTGTGTTTCTGACATGGTTTTAGGATTTTTCTGACATATTATATGTGCCCAGATTTTCCAGAATAGAAATTTGTTTTTGGGGGCCTATAATTCCGTATTTTTTCGAACTTCAATATACTTTGACTATAAAGGTTATATCTGTGATGTTCTTATGTATTAAACGTCGGCTAATCGCTATATGACGATTAGTCGGGGTTATACATATCTGTGATCTGTAATTGTTGTTGATGGTTTGTGTATATGAACTCGTTGGATTGTCGCGGATGAATAGCCGGGGTGGATGTGAGATGAGAGTTTCTTTTTCTTTCATTCATGTAATAAATTTGTAAATTGATGTAATATTATTTGTTTGGCCGCACAACCGGGTCGGGGTTGTAGCCGTCATTGTATAATTCTTTTTACTGTTTTTGCTCCTAGGATAGACCCATGGAGGGGTGCACAAACTACCGAGTAGCTCGAAGTGCCGAGTGGCCTACTCATGGCATTGAGGGAGGTTGCTTCGCTTCGGGTACTTGGCGGGTAGTTTGCCGCACCCGTAGGGGTCTTGGGTGGGGTGTTGGCTATTCATCGCGACCGTGTAATCCGTTTTTCGTTGCAGGCTCGAACGAATTGCGGATTCCTAGTATATCCAAAGTGTTCATCTGTGATCTGGATTGGCGATCATTGCTATATTGCTATATATTATAACTATTTAGGCGTTGCTTATGTTTTACAGCCGCGCTAGCCCAGCCCCCGCTCTGTCGTTAGTTAAGTAACCTAACGGGTGATGACGGGGCCCCGTGGCGAATGCGAATGGCATAAGCGTACGTCATATTTTGGTTGTTTTCTGCAATGGTAGGATTTAAATGATGGGACGCATTAAAAGAACTAATGCAAGAAAATAAACCTAAAAGACGTTGTTGGAACAATTTTTCAAAAAGCTGTTATTGCAAGGACGTTCATTTTTGTTTTGCATCGCGGTATTCGGTTATGAATGCCCAGCACCTCAGTCGACGAGGCAAGGGCCGAGATCCCTTCACCGGGAGTGACCCCTTGGACAAAACTTTGCGTCAGGGCAATAACTTCACCATAGTCGATTATTCTTGCTTTGCATCGCGGTATTCATCTTACGAATGCCCAGCACCTCACTCGACGAGGAAAGAGCCGAGATCCCTTCACAGGGAGTGACCTCTTTAGCAAAAGTTTTCGCCACTATGTTTTTCAAAAGGATGTATCACGTTCCTTCAACGATATCAAGTTCATTACGTTAACGGGTTTTTCGCCAAAAACCCAGCCGTAGCCCTCCGTCGTTTCTTATAAGTTATACTTAGTATTCGTGCTGCGTTTGTTGACTGTGTCAAGGCGCAGTGAACGGTAGCTAAGTGTAGCTTATTTGCTGGATACAAAGTGATTGGTTAGGACATTTGTAGAACCTTGTTGACTGTGTCAAGGGTTATGCAGGTGGGTTTAATGCAATCAAGATAATGACGGGATGAACTTGACTAGGACCTTTTGATTTGTTGACTGTGTCAAGATCACTTGGGTCCTAGGGGCAAAAACCACATCGGGAGTTTCAAAAGAACTGAAACTTGCAGATTTAGCATACCTTCTGGAGTGTGGTGACTAGAGTGGATTCCATCTAGGTTATCACACAATGACAGTTGGATCCCGATCCCACTGATGAGTTGGTTTACCCTCGGGAGATTATTTCACTTAACGATCAATGCTATAAACCTAGTAGGTGTCTAGAAAGGTGTTAGCGGGGTTACGCCCCCAGGGAAAAGAGGTTATTTAATTAAGGAACTTCGCGAAAGCGTTGGAAAACCTCCCTCGAAGTACCGACACTAGCCTGGCTGAAAGGTTAAGCAAGTATTGTGACGTGAATTAAAACCCGGCTAGTTCTTCTTTTAAAAGGTTTTAAGAAGAATTTGAGTAAACAGTGGGAGACATCCTGGTTAGATAAATTAATAAACCAATCTAATCTTGCAAGAGCATACGCTGAGTGTTTCTTTTCTCTCTCTCCAGGCAGCAACCCTTTCACGCCCTAATCAAGATAATAAAATGTATCGCTTGACCGATCCGAATTCTTATTCGGGACTGGGGAAAGTTGGTTCAGCTCTAACTTGTGACAACAGTCATGAGTATGAGAATGGGAAAGAGGAAAGTATGGATTTCCAGGATACCCAGTTGAAGAAGAAGCATGGTTTTGCATCTACTTCAGGTGTTCTTGTAATTGAGAACTGTTTTACGGTCAGCCCTACCTCCTGGGTACTTGATACCGGATCAGGATCTCATATCTGTAATTTATTGCAGGGACTGAGAAAAAGTAGGAAAGTTGCACCGGGTGATATGTCGCTCAGAGTAGCGAACGGAGCACAAGTTAATGCGGCAGCCGTCGGTGAATATCACCTAGTATTGCCTAATGGCAAGACTATGATTTTGAACGATTGCTACTATGTACCCTCCATGGTTTGCAACATCATATCAGTTTCTTTACTCGATAAAGATGGATATGACTTTGTTCTTGAAAAGAATATCATGAACATTTACCTTCATAAGGTACTGGTTGCAGAGGGTACACTGTGTAATGGTATCTACGTTCTAAGTCAGAATACAGTTCTCAATATACAAAACACACTCAAGAAGAAGAATTCAGATACGAATGAATCCTACTTGTGGCATTGTAGGCTTGGTCATATCGGAGAGAAAAGACTGAGTAAGTTGCATAAAGATGGACTCTTGAATACGTTCGAGTTTTCATCTTATGAAACTTGTCAGTCTTGTCTCAAAGGGAAGATGACCAAATCTCCGTTCACCGGACATGGAGAAAGAGCAAGAGAGCTCTTGGGACTCATACACAGTGATGTGTGTGGTCCGATGTCTATACATGCAAGGGGTGGGTTCTCGTACTTCATCACATTCACTGACGATCTCTCTAGGTTCGGATATGTGTATCTGATGAAACACAAATCTGAAGCTTTTGAGAAATTCAAGGAATTCAGAAAGGAAGTAGAGAACCAGATTGGCAAAAATATCAAGATCCTCCGGTCTGACAGGGGAGGGGAGTACTTGAGCACGGAATTCCTAGATTACTTAAAAGAGAATGGTATTCTCTCTCAGCTCACTCCTCCTTATACACCACAGCACAACGGTGTATCGGAGCGGAGGAATCGTACCCTACTGGATATGGTTCGCTCCATGATGAGTGGTGCTGAGTTACCTCTTTCATTCTGGGGATATGCACTTCAAACTGCAGCACATCTATTGAATCAAGTTCCATCCAAATCCGTGCCTAAGACTCCGTATGAAATATGGAGTGGTAAAAGTTTGTATCTTAAACGTATTAAGATTTGGGGTTGCCCAGCTTATGTCAAAAAGCAGAACCCAGACAAACTTGAGGCACGGGCAGTTTTGTGTAAGTTTGTGGGATACCCAAAAGATTCAAGTGGGTATCTATTCTACCATGCAGAGGAACAGAAGATAATTGTTTCAAGAAATGCCACATTTTTAGAAAAAGAATTTCTTGTTAAAAACATTAGTGGCAGCACGGTAGAACTGGATGAAATTCCAGAAACACAAGCTTTAACAGAAAATTTGGAGGAACCGCTAGATTCAATAACCCCAAACGAACCTCAGCCACTCCGCAGATCTGGTAGGATTTCTCATCCGCCCGAGAGATACTACGGTTTTCTCATAGACGGGGATCGAGAGGATTGCATCTTGGAAGAAGATGATCCTACCAGTTTCAGGCAGGCCATTATCAGTAGGGACTCTGATAAGTGGCAGGAAGCAATGCAATCCGAAATGGAGTCCATGTACACCAATAAAGTGTGGACCTTGGATATTGCTCCATCTGGGGTAAAACCCGTTGGATGCAAATGGATCTACAAAAGGAAACTTGGTGTAGATGGGCAGGTGGAAACCTATAAAGCTAGACTCGTTGCAAAAGGTTTCCGTCAAAGACCTGGTTTGGACTATGACGAGACTTTTTCTCCGGTGGCTATGCTCAAATCCATTCGGATCTTACTTGCCATTGCTGCCTTCCATGACTATGAAATCTGGCAGATGGATGTGAAGACGGCTTTCCTAAACGGTTGTTTGGAAGAGTGCGTTTACATGGATCAACCAGAAGGTTTCGTAGACAGTGGGAGCAGCGGAAAGGTGTGCAAGTTGCTTAAATCCATTTATGGATTAAAGCAGGCATCGCGGAGCTGGAACATCTGTTTTGATGAGGCAATCAAGGAATTTGATTTCATCAAGAACGAAGATGAACCCTGTGTTTATAAGAAGATTGTAGGACGAACTGTCGTGTTCCTAGTCTTGTACGTGGACGACATTCTTTTGATAGGAAATGACATTCCTATGCTACAATCGGTCAAGCTGTTTTTGTCACAAAGGTTCTCCATGAAGGACCTGGGTGATGCCTCGTACATTCTGGGGATCAAGATCTATAGAGATAGATCCAAGAAACTATTGGGACTTTCGCAGTCCAGGTACATAGAGACCGTACTAAAGAGATTTAGTATGGAGGATTCCAAGCGCGGTAACATACCCGCATTGCACGGAATTACCCTCTCCAAGAAGATGTCTCCTAAGACTGACGAGGAGAGGGTTCGCATGAGCACTATACCCTACGCTTCGGCGGTAGGATCTATAATGTATGCGATGCTATGTACAAGACCAGATGTAGCTTACGCGTTGAGCACGGTAAGCCGGTATCAGTCGGACCCAGGGGAGGACCACTGGACAGCAGTGAAGAACATTCTCAAGTACCTGAGAAGGACTAAGGAGATGTTCCTGGTTTACGGTAATGGAGACCTCAGGGTCGAGTCCTTTACCGATTCAAGCTTCCAGAGTGACAAAGATGATAGCAAGTCCGTCTCGGGTTTTGTGTTTACCCTCAACGGAGGGGCGGTATGTTGGAGGAGTTCCAAGCAGGATACCGTCGCAGACTCGACGATGGAGGCTGAATACATTGCTGCAAGCGATGCCGCAAAAGAGGCGGTCTGGATTAAGAAGTTCATTAGTGAACTTCAGGTGGTTCCGTCCATTGTTGACCCAATACCTTTGTATTGCGATAACAATGGGGCTATAGCTTTAGCGAAGGAACCAAGGTCCCATCAGAAATCCAGGCACATCTTAAGGCGGTATCACCTGATCAGGGAGATCATTGATCGACAGGAGATCGAGGTGCGGAGAGTGGACACAAAGGACAACACTGCGGACCCATTCACGAAGGCTTTACCCCAGACTCAGTTCGAGCGGCTGATCGAGATGATAGGTCTTCGATACGCCAGTACATGGCCTTAGTGCAAGTGGGAGATTGTTGGTGTATATGCCCTAGAGGCCATTACTGTATCATACTAGTATGTATATTACTTGATGGAAGCTTGGGATATTCACAGTTGTACAGACAATCTTGCTCAATATAGTAGTATGCTACTTGGTTTGTCTCTGCTTTAATGTGTACATGTGTGTTTATTTATTATATCACCTATACGCATTAGTAGAGCCCTTAGGATCTTTGCTTGATTACCGGCGTTGTGATGGCGATCACACTCGTGGGGGCTGGGTAATCTACAAGCACATCCTTATACACGTCCCTAGTCGTGGGAGTATCGAGATAGGGCATCGATACTCCAGAGTAGACTAGCGTATGCGCTTCTCATCCCAGCACGGGAGACGGTCTGTCCCACAGCCGTCAGTACGTCGTACTTGAGATAGTATGCGGGTGCTCGTTAGGTTACGAGTACACTGGACAGGACTCGTCGGGAACTGATGGTTGGTATTATACCTATCGTCAGTTATCAGTTCCCAGGTAACATGAGTACAGCTTAGTCCGCTGACTTGACACTGTCACTTCGCCTCGAGTGTGTTCCCACTGTTCTTTGATTACTACCCTACCACGGCTCTACTGAGTCGTGCAAACAGGTAGTAGTTGGGAGCAGTCCCGAAGCACTTGGAGGCAGTGACGGTTAGACAGGATTCGTCTCTCCCGGTATTGGGGGTTGACATCGCGCTGTGTCTAGGAGAGCCATTACACGAGTAGTCCCTGGCCAGGGCAAGCGAGATATACTGGTAGGTTTCCAGTGTTATCTCAGGGTGTATTGGGCTTCACTCCGACACGACTTGTACCGCTATTAGGGGACTGACGTTTACCGCCCCCCTAGGCCCGCCATGCGATGTATCAGACGAACAGACCGGACTGTACGGAGATTGTCACATACAGGCTCAGTAGGAGTTCGGATGGGTGTACCTCATCGGCCTTCTTATCGACATCTACCTGGGGACCGTTACGTACAGCTAGTGCCGCTTGCGGTCTGTGGTTAAACCCACTGCCAGCGTAGTGTCGAGTCTTTAGAGTCCCACACAGAGAGTTTCCCTGCACTGAGCGAAACGTGTAGAGGCCGTATGGTTTTACGGCAGGGCTGCGATCACTTACGTACACTTGTGTGCGTATGGTGTTCGGGCAGGCAATACTAGTGGGCTTTGGTTTAAGCCGGATCCTAGTATTGCATGGATGGATTTGTTTTGTCTTCTGTGCATCCGCATTCTACGGAATACGGATGCAGGTGTGTATGCATAGTTTTCTGGAGCGATGAAGGAGGAGGTGCCTCATTAGGGTTTTGGCAGTTGGTTCGGCCAAAACCATTATGTGGCAGGCTCATTAGGGTTTTGACAGTTCGTTTGGTCAAAACCATTATGAGCAGCGAACATCATTTACTAATCCTATTAGTGATAATCTTATGATGGCTAATTGCATTGACCATTTGACCCCGTTGACCCCTCTTGACTTTGTTGACCGGTTGACCGTGTTGACCATTGACTTTCAAGAGGATTCCACACTCTTCTTTTCTTTTCCATTTTCTTTTGGATTATGATAATGGTCATTTCAATTGTAGCCATCAACTTTATCTTGATGGAATTAGTAATGATGTTTTTTTTGCATTATTGCAACCATGGTTAGTTTTTCTCTTGGTTAAGCTTATCATAACATTATTCTTTTTCTCTCTCTTGATATGAGAAGCTCCATGGTTGCTAAAAACCTCCTTCTTCTTCCTCCTCTTGATTTTCTCCTTTGATCTCATGTGTTGAGAGAAAAAGGATTCTACTTGACAAACACATCCATACATCTTCTCTACACAACCTAGGGCTTCTAGATTAGCAATCTCCTTGCCCTAGTTACCTCGGCTTGAGGTGGAGCCCGGCGTACATCTCTCGGGTGGATCGTCTTCGACTCAAGGAGGCCGCGGAGGTGACCGAAGTCCGGATCAACCTTTGAGCAAGCCATGAAAAGAACAACAAGAACAGAAGAACATCATAGAAGAACAACAACTAGAAGTGAAGGAGTTCAAGTTGAGGTATAACCCCTAACCGAGTAGTTACATCTCTTGTTAGGTTGCTAGTTTATAGTTTAGCAAAGATCCGGCTTTTACGGTCCATGTTACAAAGCTTAGAAAAAATTTTGATTTACCGTTTCCGCAACCCCGAAAGTACCGGGAGAGGTAACGTGGACCTAACAAAACTATCATCCAAAAGGGAGAGAGAAAAAGGATATGATGATCAAGAATCATTTTAACCAAAACCCCACTCCAAAAACCCATCAACTACAACCATGATTGCTCACAAAGTCAAGCAATCATGAACCAAGGAAAGTCAAGGTATGGTCCACCCATCATGATGCAACAAAAAGGCAAAGACCCCCTCCACAAATGCTTATTTGCACAAATGCAAATAAGCCCTCCTCCACCAATCTTCGGCAAATGAAGGATACAAAGAAATATGGCCAAAACGGAAAGCAAACTGGCAACTCCAGAAAACTGGTCCCGTAATAAATTACACGAAAACCCCGATACTGTGTATACACACCCGCATTTGTATTCCGACCGAAATACAAATGCAATGAGACAAAACTACACTGTACTATACTAGGATCCGGCTTAAACCAAAGCCGGCTAGTAATATCCGTTCGATCCTGATCCGTGCAATACCGCACGTATCTGATCGAACCCTGCCATATATCCATACGGCCTGTAGTACAAACTGTCCGATCCTGATCCGTGCAATACCGCACGTATCTGATCGGACCTTGCCATATCTCCATACGGCCTCTACAGCTTTTTGCCCGAAAGCTGAGTAACTGAATGTGGGGGACTCTAAAGACTCGTCAACACCTTAGTTATGGATTTAACCACTAGCACGTCAGAGGTATAATCCAATACGTAACGGGCTACCAGGTATTGACTAAAAGGGACGTCGATGAGCGAACTCATCCTGACACCCTACTGAGCCTGTCAGTGACAATATCCGTACAGTCCGGTCCGTTCGTCTATGAGCATCGCATGGCGGGCCTAGGGGGTTGGTAAAAGTCAGACCCCAAAAAGCGGTACAAGTTGTGTCGGAGTGTAGCCCAGAACACCCTGAGATACTACTGGAATACCTACCAGTAAATCTCCTGCCTCGGCCAAGGGCTTTGTGTAATGGCTCTCCTAGACACAGCGTGACCTCACCCCCAATACCGGGAGAGACGAACCCCTGAAGATACGCTCACTGCCTCCATGTGGCTCGGGACTGTACCCAACTAAAACCTGTTTGCACGTCTCCTTTGAGCGTGGTAGGGTAGTAATCAAAGTACAGTGGGAACTCACACGAGACAAATGATGATCCCCAAGTCGATGAACTAACCTGTACACATGTCACCAGGGAACTGCTATCTGACGTCTGGTATATGACCAACTAGCATATTCCCGGCGAGTCCTGTCCGGTGTACTCATAACCCAATGAGCACCTGTATACATCTTAGGTGATCTAACTGACACCAATGGCTTATGAGACCGGCCACCGCCCCTCGTTGGGGTCTCGACTGTATACACTAGTCTACTCTGGAGTATCGATGCCCTGTCTCGAAACTCCCACGACTAGGGACCATTTAAGGATGTGCTTATAGACCCCCAGCTCCCACTTATATGATCGCCCTCATACTGCTGGTGGTCAAGCAAGAATCCTAGGGGCTCTACCAACGTGTAATAGCGACCTGTCAGGTCGCCTAAGCAGTACACGATGATAAAGATGAACCAGATAGCATACTATCATCTCGAGTAAGACTGCCCTATTGGGACAGGTCCTCCCTCAATCATTGCAATCACGTACCTGTGATCCAATAATTGACTCTGAGGGCACTATCTCCAACAATCTCCCACTTGCACTCAAGGCTAATTATTGCGATGCCGCATACTCACAGCCCGTGTGATACCGAACACCCAACTCCTCTACTGGTTAGTCTCACAAAGCTCGTTTGCGAAACTATTGCGTTCGAGGAATAGCCTCAGAGAGTGGATCCGCCTTGATGTTTCTTTCTATGTCTCTCTATATCTCAAGTTCGCGGAGAAAGCCATCTCCCGAAATGAGCAATACCTGTCTTAGAATATGTCTGGATGTATGATGGGACTTAGCTCATAAATGAACTCCAAATCCAAACTTCTTAGATTGTATCGTCAACTGATCTTAATCAGTATCCTGCGCCATGCCTCCCTCAGTATTGCCTTGGACCACCTGTCCAAAATACTGCCCTCGTCAGAAGGAAAACTATAACTCTGACAACCTCCATGTCGTCCAAGTCACCTTGGAAGCCTGGAATGATAACTGTCTCCCGAATGAGGCTGTCGTTATCATATCCCTAGAACATCCACTTATGTTCTAAAACTGCTTCCGACTGTTTCTCCAGGATTGGATTAATGTCAACTTATTGCATCTAGTGCAAGAACAACATCTGGTGTGGTACTTGACATCTCATGATTGACTCAATTGCCTGAGCAAGTGATCTGCCAATCATGCACATCCCTCTCCCCTTTAGTCTGTAAGACACCTTTAGAGAGGGTGGCTCCATCACCTGCAGGTACACTACCGTGCCAGGAGTCGTCCATTCTAAATACTCTTAGAATGCTGTCCAAGTACCCTGATTGGGAAACCACCCAAATCTAGATCTAAAACCATAGATCTAGTAACCAGAATGTCTGATATAATGTCCAAATCCCATGTGGAGAAACCACTGCGTGACGACCAAAGTATAACCGATCGTAGTATAGGAATATCACTTTCTACTCTGTGTATGGCATCCAAATACCAGGACATTACACCCTACTACCTTCTCAACAGATCCATCCCCTATTCTGATGAAGTCAAACCTATGACCGTCACATCAGAAATGGATGATCTCTCTCCGCTATATCTGCTTTAGTCTATAAATAGACATAAGCTACTTGTCCACCAATGCTTCTGCTGCTCCCACTGACTACGACAACCCTCTGGCAGAGTCATATACACGTACACTTCTAAAGCAAGTTTAGAACGACGCTATACTCATCCTCCTGCCGGGTCTCACAGTCTGGAACAACAGCAATGGCAAGTGTGGGTGCACAAGAACTTCCCTGTCACCGTCCTTGAGGCTACCGGAGTACCTCTCGGGTGCCTGAAGTTACCCACCGTATCTGCGGAGTGGCCAATGGAATGTCAATCCAGATTGAATCTTTAGGTTCCTTATCAAATCTTCAGTAATCGTTTGCGGTTCTGGAATCACTTCCAGTTCTACCATACTCCCACTACTGTTTTTCTGAAAAAAAAATATTTTTAATTTAAAACTGTGGCGAGTCAAGAACAATATCACTATTGATCTTTCTTATGGTAGAAAATCAACCCTCGTCATAGCCTAGGTCAACCCACAAACAGCCATTACAGAAACGTGCCTTGAGTTATCCAGAGTCTGGTTTTAATCATAAGCCAGACAACTCCCCGTACCTTAACAACGTTAAGATACGAACTGTTCTATATCCAATATAGAACCAGAGGCACTGATTTAATTGAACCAGATTCAAATCATGCAGCTGTCTCCAGTGCATAGTAACTAAATGGAAGGAGGCCGATCAGCGTTACTCAACTTAGGAATGCTTCCAATTATGAGTAACCTGAAAGAGAAGCAAGATCTCTTAATCACTACTATCAACTGAATACCATTGACAAGTATCTACATCTTCGATCACCTTGAAGAATCCCGATACTTGCAATACCTGGTTCTCTACTTTATTCAAATATCAATAACTTCTCAAAATTCGGACCCTGTGTTTCCACGAAACACCTGTCTAAAAACTAGAGAAGTCATAAGTAAACCGAATATAGTACGAGGACCAACCCCTCTGTCCTGATGGACCCTGGAAAACATACAATACTCTGTATAAGTCCCTTGAGTCAGATAACTCATTCACTGTGTGTCGTAGGTTGAAAACTGTACTATGGTTATGAAGAATTACACCGCTGTTCAATGCTCGTTACCTAACCATCCACTGATATAGGTAAATGTCATAGACATAATTTCAAAAGGTATATCTCACTCTATGAAAATAGACGTACAGATATATCAATTTGAAATTGGTGCACAACAGCGGATATTCAAAACCAAATATTTGCCGACCGGCAAACAGCCCAGGTGATTTCCTCAAATATCACCGATTACAACGAATCCCGATATAATGAGGATGATCACCTAATTCCCAATAACCTACTCCCACTCGTCATCTGTAAGACCCTACAGATGTGAGAATCATACCTGGTAAATACATACCCTGGAGCAAGTGTCTAATTGGAAAATCAGTTTTCCATTAACAGTACACAGTGAAACTGAAACATTGAAATGTTTCGATGGGGTATCCCGGTATTCCTAGTAATGCCTCTTCCAGATTCACGACCGTAACCGTATAATTCTTTGCCACCTCTCCAAATCCCTTTATATGTCTTTAGTCATTACCTTCTGCACACCCTTTTAGGCCAAATGGTTTTCTTCCTTCCCTACCGTTTGGCACCAGCCTATGGTTTGGAAGAAGACTATCCAATAAGCCTAATAGGTGTACTGTCCTAATCCTAGGAGCACTCGCAATGCGAGAGAAGGTGAAGATAAAAGACAACCGAATAAACCTTATTCCTATTTCTCCTGAACCAGAATCCATCCCCGAACTGGAACAAGTTCCTTTTGAGTTTGTATATAACCATACGATGGAGTATCCAATAAACTGTGGATCTTCGTAGTGATACGGAGTGTCCTGGAGAAATACAAAGGTGAAGTGGGAGTGGTAATGAAATACTTGGTTTGGTCGTGAATATCAGCTGCAATTTACTTTGCCCTCTTACTAATCCCTTGTTATGTCTTTACTTAATACTTTCTGTTCACCATTGTTAGGCTAATTGGTTTTCTTCATTCCCTACCGGTCGGCACCAGCCTAAGGTTTGGAAGAAGACTATCCAATTTGCATAATGGGTGTACTATCTCCTAAACCAAGGAGTACTCGCAACCTGAGAGAAGGTAAAAGGAAAAGACAACTGAATAGTTCTATCCGTTTTCTCCAGAACCAGAAACCATCCTCGAATAAATCCTTTCGAGTACGTATATAATCATACGATGGTTTTGTCCAATGGAAGTGGACGTTCGTAGTAACACGGGGTGTCCTGGAGAAAATGGTAAAAGTAGGAGTGGCAATGAGGTCTGCAACTCTGACAATCCAAAAGCCAGTGTTTAAGAAGGTTCGATTAATTTTGGTCTCTGATTCATAATCTTAGGGTCGGGTCAATGGTCGCTGCCAAGAGAGAGAGAAAAGAAACACTCAGTGTGCACTCTAACCTAGATCAGAATGGTTACCAATTTATCTAATCTGGAAACCTCCCACTGTACCTCAAATTCTCCTCCAAACCTGAAAGAAGAATTAGTCGGGGTCACCCGAGGAGTAAACTAACTCATCAGTGGGAATCGGGATCCAACTATCACCGCATGATAACGTGACGGAATCCGCTCACGCTATCACACTCCAGAAGGTATGCGCATATCTGGCAAGTTTCAGCTCTTTTGAAACCCCCGATGTGATTTTTGCCCCATGCTCTTATGACCTTGACGAAGGCCAACATATCATAAGTCACATGTCAAGTTCTACCCGTCATTGTCCAGGTTAATTTGAACCCACCCGTACATACCCTTGACGAAGGCCAAAATAGTAGTACGACTGTCCCAAAACAACGCATTTATCTATGCAGCAGAAAGGAAACAAGCAGCTACCATACACTATGCCTTGACGAAGGCCAACATACATAGCATGAATACTACGTGCTACCCATCTGAAACGACGGAGGGCTACGAATGGTTTCTGGCGAAAACCTTTAACGTAATGAACTTGATATCGTTGACGGAACTGGATAGCTTTATAAAAATATAGTGACGAAAACCTTTGCTTAAGAGGTCACTCCCGGTGAAGGGATCTCGGCTCTTTCCCCGTAGAATGAGGTGCAGGATATTCCAACTGAATATCACGGTGCAAAGCAAAAGTAATCGGCTATAGTGAAGTCATTGCCCTAACGCAAACTTTTTGTCCAAGGGGTCACTCCCGGTGAAGGGATCTCGGCCCTTGCCTCGTCGACTGAGGAGCAGGATATTCCAATTGAATACCACGATGCAAAACAAAAGTGAACGTCCTTGCAATAACAGCCTTTTGAAAAGTGTTCCAACAACATCAGATTAGGTTTTTTTTTAACTTGCATTGATCCGAATCAACGCAGTCCCATCAATTGATCACACCACAAAGAACAAAAATATACCGACGTACGTATACGCCATCCGCATTCGCCACTGGGTCCCGTCATTACCCGTTAGGTTAGCTAACTAACGACAGAGCGGGGACTGGACTAGCGCGGATGTAAAACATATACAACATCTACTAATATATATACCAATATATTAAATTTCGCTCAAGGCGTGATAAAATGCAACATCGCAGAAATGTACAGCATCACAGAACAATACAGATATCTGGGATCCCCGGGTTTCACAGAGCCACTACTGAAACCCGACGTTCCCCTGGTCGTGTGGATAGCCTGTGCAATGAAATCCTAGACCCCTACGGGCGCGGCAAGTTACCCGCCAAAACCTGAAGCAAGGCAGCCCCCTTCAGCGACGTGAATGGACCACCCAGCACTTCACGGAATCCGGTAACTTGGGCACCCCTCCTGGGTCAACCTGTACCCCTTACGAGTGCGGCGAATAGCCCGCCAATTCTAGAGTGAAGCCCCCTCCGTCTCAATGCCATGAGATTCGGGCTCGTTGCCCTCTAGAACCCGGCTATCCATGCACCCCTCCGCGGGGCAATCCTAGTACAGAAAGTAAAATATACATACAACGGGTACATCGACCGCAACCTGGTCGTGCCCCAAAATAATAATACAAACAGCCAGTGACGGCAGTCCACATGTCGGACGCTCGCCCCGCAATATCAAATGTACATAATACAACAAAACACTGTACTAGCATTGCATCCAGGCTATCCCCACGACCGATCCGCAACATCACAGCAAAATCACAAAACATCAACGTGAAAGTCACGTTCGCAAATCCGTCTAACCGGGCTATAGCAGTTAGACAGGATTTACCGATCAAGTGACATTCACGGTCGCAGATATAATGTAAATACTGTGAACCAATGTGTTTAAAATATCCGATCGATCAAATTTACCAAGTGGGCCCCCAAGTACTACTGTAGCACATCAAGAAATTCTGGGCCCAAAAATAATATTCCAGAAACCCTATTTTCACCCTAGAAGCCCACTGGAAAAATTTGAAGCATTGATCCCTCCATACTGCGGCGGAACCATGGCACCAAGTGGGGTTTGGCCGCGGTTCCGCGCTCCCCCTGAAAGATCAATGTCTCGAATTTCCCCAGAACTCTTAGGACTTCCAATACACCAGTTTAATACAACCTGAAAAAATTTTCGAGACAAAAAAATTTCGACAGAAAACTGTTGCTATTGAAAATGCGGATTTTGGAATTTTTGCTCGATCGGAAATGTAAAACACATTAGACAAAGCTAGACTATGTTAATGGCGAGGCTCAGATACCACTGTAAGTGCACGGCGGCGCCCTGGCCTCCATCTCGAGGCCAAATACGGAAGCGGTGATGAACTTTAATTTTGCAAACTAGCAAACTGGCACCACCGCGCACTAAACACCCGGATCGAACCATTAACTAGTCCTAGCTAACTACAAGATGGGGAATAGAGATATACCGACTGATCCGAGTCCTCCGGTCTTCTCGTCATCGTCCCGATCTCCCGCGGAATGTCCTGTCTCCACCTCGTCGCCGGAAGTGCACCACATCGCCTACATCTTTTACGGGCTCCCACCTCAATGCCGAGGCAACTCGGGCACGAAGCTGGCTAGTCGACATGCCCAAGGTTTGCTGTAGAATGTGTAGTGAGCAAGTCTCATTTGGGGTTGTAGGAATTGCCATTGGTGGAGGAAATGAACCATATATATCTTTGGATGAACAAAAGGATTTTTGGCATGGGAATGAGACACAATTTTCTTCTCTCAAATTTTGGACAGCCCCCTAAGGGGAATGGCCGGCCATGCATTGTGAGGGGAGAGTGAGAAAAACAAGTGGGGGAAAAACTATCATCCAAAAGGGAGAGAGAAAAAGGATATGATGATCAAGAATCATTTTAACCAAAACCCCACTCCAAAAACCCATCAACTACAACCAAGATTGCTCACAAAGTCAAGCAATCATGAACCAAGGAAAGTCAAGGTATGGTCCACCCATCATGATGCAACAAAAAGGCAAAGACCCCCTCCACAAATGCTTATTTGCACAAATGCAAATAAGCCCTCCTCCACCAATCTTCGGCCAATGAAGGATACAAAGAAATATGGACGAAACGTAAAGCAAACTGGCACCTCAAGAAAACTGGTCCCGTAATAAATTACAGGAAAACCCCGATACTGTGTATACACACCCGCATTTGTATTCCGACCGAAATACAAATGCAATGAGACAAAACATCACTGTACTATACTAGGATCCGGCTTAAACCAAAGCCGGCTAGTAATATCCGTTCGATCCTGATCCGTGCAATACCGCACGTATCTGATCGAACCCTGCCATATATCCATACGGCCTGTAGTACAAACTGTCCGATCCTGATCCGTGCAATACCGCACGTATCTGATCAGACCTTGCCATATCTCCATACGGCCTCTACAGCTTTTTGCCCGAAAGCTGAGTAACTGAATGTGGGGGACTCTAAAGACTCGTCAACACCTTAGTTGTGGATTTAACCACTAGCTCGTCAGAGGTATAAGCCAATACGTAACGGGCTACCAGGTATTGACTAAAAGGGACGTCGATGAGCGAACTCATCCTGACACCCTACTGATCCTGTCAGTGACAATATCCGTACAGTCCGGTCCGTTCTTCTATGAGCATCGCATGGCGGGCCTAGGGGGTTGGTAAAAGTCAGACCCCCAAAAGCCGTACAAGTCGTGTCGGAGTGTAGCCCAGAACACCCTGAGATACTACTGGAATACCTACCAGAAAATTTCCTGCCTCGGCCGAGGGCTTTGTGTAATGGCTCTCCTAGACACAGCGCGACCTCATCCCCAATACCGGGAGAGACGAACCCCTGAAGATACGCTCACTGCCTCCATGTGGCTCGGGACTGTACCCAACTAAAACCTGTTTGCACGTCTCCTTTGAGCGTGGTAGGGTAGTAATCAAAGTACAGTGGGAACTCACACGAGACAAATGACGATCCCCAGGTCGATGAACTAACCTGTACACATGTCACCAGGGAACTGCCATCTGACGTCTGGTATATGACCAACTAGCATGTTCCCGGCGAGTCCTGTCCGGTGTACTCATAACCCAATGAGCACCTGTATACATCTTAGGTGATCTAACTGACACCAATGGCTTGTGAGACCGGCCACCGCCCCTCTTCGGGGTCTCGAATGTATACACTAGTCTACTCTGGAGTATCGATGCCCTGTCTCGAAACTCCCACGACTAGGGACCATTTAAGGATGTGCTTATAGACCCCCAGCTCCCACTTATATGATCGCCCTCATACTGCTGGTGGTCAAGCAAGAATCCTAGGGCTCTACCAACGTGTAATAGCGACCTGTCAGGTCACCTAAGCAGTACACGATGATAAAGATGAACCAGATAGCATACTATCATCTCGAGTAAGACTGTCCTATTGGGACAGGTCCTCCCTCAATCATTGCAATCACTTACCTGTGATCCAATGATTGACTCTGAGGGCACTATCTCCAACACGTATGGTACGTCACACTACTCAAACTACCTAATCCATCAACCAAGGGTCATCCTACACTCCGAAGGTAAAACCTAACGCTCTGATACCAACTTTATCACGACCCGAAAAGTACGGAACATGACGGGCACTTAAATTACGGACGTCTAGAGGCGTACGTAATCTAAGTAAGCCAAAACCCAGAAATCAAAACCAAAGAAGCAGTAGAGTGAAGGAAAAACCAACTTAAAGCAATTAGTTTTAATAGCATAAGCCGAATTATGCGTTTTAAAAACATCAAGTATTTTCTGAAAATTTCGGCAGAATCTCCTTTGTAAATACTGGCCCCCAAACGGGATACAACATGAATAGTATAAGAAATCAATCAAAAGGTATCCCCAAGCGGGAGCTAGCTCTTCGTCAATCGACGGTCACAACCATGCAAGCAATATAATATACAACGCCAAGGGCGAGGATCAAAACTCAAAAGAAACTCAAAACAACATGAAAAACATAATAATACAACGCGCGACTCTAAGGTCGAAAGAATAACAAACTGGTCTTCTAACTCTCTCAAATATACAATCTGGTTGATGGAGTTTCTAGATACAACTGAAATAATAATAAACAATGGTGGTCCTGATGCAAAGAACCAACCTGCCAAAGCAATCACCCAGAAAGAACAGTGTGCCAGCAAAGCCGCAAAGAACTTGTACGGCAAAACCTATAAGGAACTGTGGCACAACGGGGGTGATTTTCCAACTCGTGAGTAGAAAACTTCTACGAGTAGAAATCGCATGCATAACGCTATCCTATGTCATATCAGGTAATATCCTCAAATAAAAATCCTGGTCCAGCTATGTATAGTGTAATACTACCTGCTCGTGTCCGTTCCCCAGATAGCAACATATCAGATATATGATCTATGAATGCATTACGAATGGAAATAGAATATATCATGAGTGAGACAACTGTTTTCTTTAATCAATGAGATTTCTATATGTATGTCAATCACGTATTATCAATGAATGCAACAGAGAAATCAGTGTCAAGCATCGACACAAAACATAAGTCTCAGTATCAAATCTCAATATCTCAAATCTCAAATCTCAATATCAATATCTCAGGCATCCGTATCATCTGCGGGATCGGCCCGCGGGCTCCGGATGAACGGATCAGCCTATAACCATCTCATGACTCCGGCCGGTATCCTCCGGATAACCGACGAGTCCAAATAATATCACCGGTAGGTAGTGCTCCCCTGCCAGGCTCATCGAATACAACTCGGGCTTCTTGCCCCGGGGTACCATACCGGGCCCACCATGTACCCGAGACGGTTTATCCAACTCCTCGAATCGGGTCTCGAAATCCAACAGCAATCATGAAAACTCATGGTGGACAACTCATACATGATGAGAAAACCGTAATTTGCATTTTTAAAATAATGATACTAAGCTTTTATTAAATTCTTGCGGTTTTCCCCCAAATCCAGAAATCTCATATAAATCCGAAATCATCAAAATCATGATACCAATAAACGGTGAATACGGGCATAAATCACCATAATACTGCATAACCAATGAATATATGAATGCACCTAATATCATGCAATGAATGCAATATTTAAACTAGCATATGGAAGCTATAACATATTGTGACTATCAGTTATCAAGATATGTCAATGAAAAGGTATTTTCTAAAGTGTACGTGACATGGCAATTACCGATGAAGATGTGTGTGAGCCGGCAAGCGAGTGTACGTGGAGCATACGCGTCATCGGTAATGGTGCTGGTGTCCTAACAGCATGGTTTTATAATTACTACGTACACAATGGCATGCAATGAGGCGATAACAACAAAATATGGAAAATGAATAGTAAATACAATAATAATATGCGGAACATGAATAATAACGTAACAACAAGGAATCTACCTTACTATACATGTGTTATACTGTTTTGCCGTTTGAAATAGTACGAATCGTGGTGTTTGAAAATAAGGACTGCGGTGTTTTTAAGAAAAGATACGTCTTTTAAAATATCCGTAGTATCTCTTGGTATGTCTTTTAAATTCTCACGATTCGTCAGTTTTGGAAATAGTTATGAGTCGGGTCCAGTCTGACATCTACTAGGTAAATTACAAGTCTAACTAACAACTAATCAAAAGGGGTACGGAAACCATCTACATCTGAGTCGATACACACACACACACACACACAATAGTCGGTGATCCCGCCTCAATAATATCATGTACGATACAACATATCATATGACATCTTCGAATCAAGAGTGCGGATCTATCGTCAATATATAGCTCGTACGGTAAACCCGTCGTACGGCCTCCCAAATCTGGGTACGGGTCAAATGTCACATCTATCACATTAATCATCTGGTATCCTCGTTATCAAATATCATGATCGGGGTACTGATCTACGTCTAGTACAATACTGATACCATCCATGAAATGCATGCGGGTGTATGAAAACACCACGCCTAAAGAACCCACTAAAATATCATGTCGTATCTCACATACGGACCACATCACATCACCGATCTCATGGCCTCAAGCCCAATCTCATCGACTCATATCCAAATATCATACAATATCCTCAACATTCATGCATGTGTATATGAATGTATATATGCATAGTCCCATACCCATGCGTATATACATATATACACATTCCCATATACGCACAAGAAGATGATATATGCAAGTGTATATGTGTGCATGTATGCAAATCCTTACTCTAGGTTTCGTGACTAAGAAATCCGCTAAAGTCCTTTCTTCAATTTTCGCTAACCCTAAACCTATAAGCTCCTAAGACTTCTCTTATTCGGTGTTCATATCTCCTATTAAAATATAAAAGTATATTGTTACCGCATCACCTCATTCCTCATAATTTTGCGGGGGTGCTATATGCCATCCACCCGACTTCTCCCCGTAGATTTAAATCTACTCGCCTGATCTTCGCTCGCCGGTGCCGACGTCGCCACGCGCTTGCTTGTCGTCTCGAAGTCCATATGGGGTACCTACATATCATAACGCACCATATCGCATTAAAATTCGACTCATGACCAAAACGACACACGAATCCCACATAGGTCAAAACCTATGGTTTGCTTTCACAAATCAACCCAAAAACCCTCGACATCGGCGAACAAACGTCGATTGATCAAGAAAAACACCAAACGTACCAATCATGGTTTCAAAACTCACTAACTGTATAAGAAATACGGTTTAATTCGTCAAAACCATAAAATTAAACCAATCGTTTTATTTTCCAAAAACCTAGTTAGCACAAATTCCCATTTCGGTTCAAAACTTGATGTTTTAACCCATCTACAAATTTTAATCAAATGGCCAAAATGCTCATTAAATAACATAATTAGGTCATACAAATCACTTTCATAAATTAATCTCATCGATTTGTATAAATTCCAAATTCCTAGTTTGCAAAAATATCGATTTTAACTCTCTTTTTTAAAGTAAAATTCACAATTTTACAATTAAGCTTGGTTTTACATATACTAAAGTATTAAACCACAATTTATAATGTTAATAATGTCATGAAACCCTAATTAGAATTTTATCTCACCAAAATATATATATTTTTAAAACCTAGTTTGTAATTTATATAATTATCACAAATTTAAATTAACAGAAATGCGAACTAGCAACTAGATTTGATTTAGCATAACATTAATATGTCAAATACATCACACAACCATAATCTCACAACACAAAACCCCAATTTGAATTCAAACCCCTCTCTTGAAATTTTAAAATATGCAATTAGAACTAATTAAAACCTAATTAAACACTTAATTAAGGTAACTTAAAGCAATTAACAACAAATTAAGCAAAAGGTTAGAATTATACCCAATTAATTTGAAGATCTCTCAAGCACACTTAGCCTCCCAAATTGAAATCTTGATCCCTATATCCATGCTAATGTAGCCAAGGAAAAATGGGTAGGAGGTTGATTTGGATTTTAGCTTGATTTTTGATGGAAATTGATGAATTTTTTGATGGAAGAAGAGTGAGATTTTGGGGGAAATAGGGCTGTTGCTGGTGAGGGAGGGCTCGGCCCTGAGGTGAGGAAGAGAGGAGAGAGAGTGAGGTGGGGAAAATAATTGATATAAGTCAACCTAAGGTCAAAGTCCACTCTCATTTAACTTTCTCTCATTTCCTTTGTTTTCTTTTCTTTTCTTTTGGCAAAACAAGTGTGGAAATGAGGGGAAAAAAAACTTGGGCTACTGATTTGGGGAGAGGAGAGAGGGTATGGGTGAGTGTGGTTGAGGAAAAAATGATAAATGATATACCCCAACATCTATTTACACTAATTTCACTATTTAAGCCTTTTTCTTCGATATTTTCTAAAACCGTTTGACAGCTTCATTTTTATTTCAAAAACAGCATGCTAAAGTTTTGTTTAATGTGTTATGATGCACAAAATTTGTTTCAACCCATTCCAATTTGTAATTTTCCCTAATTAAATGTATTAGTGGCGGCTTAAAATAATATTAAAATAATTAATTTCGGAAAAATTTTCAGAAAATTAGAAATTTTACCAGTGGCTCAATAAACATCAAATACTAGCAATTACATAGCTAGAATATGTATATTTAATTTTATAATAAAGATATTTATATTTTGACTTTTTACAGAAAAGCCCCTTATTTTACCGATTTTCCGAAATTTCACCGAATCGATTTTCAAAACGTTACATTTGTGCATATCTATTTTCACTTGATATTGATTTTGTGCCTTAGCTGCACATGTTTATGATTTTGTGGATTTCATACTGTTGATTTGATATGTGCGTGTGGTACGCACTCAATTTGATTTTTGCGCTCGGTATAGCTCATATGTGCTTGCAGTGCATTGATGCGTGTTTTATGCTCGCAGTTGCACACTTTTATGATTTTTATACACCATGGTACGCTCGTGTGTTTTTCATACGCGTTTGAGTTATTGATTATATTTCGTGCACGGGATGTATAGGATTTGATATTTCGTGCACTTGATGCACACGATTGGTATTTCGTGCATTGGTTGCACTCGATTTATGCCTTTGAGCATTCATTTTACCGAATTTGTGTTTTCGTGCGCGTGCATACATGATGTTCGTTTTCGTGCATGCTACTGCACTTGATGCTTATTACGGACCTGGCGCGCTTGGGTCGGATTTTGCGCATATTAGGCGCTTGATTTAGATTTATTCGTGCATATGGAATGCACTTGATTCAGATTGTATTTGTGCATGACGGATGCACTTGAGTTGTATTTTCACGCATGTTGAGCGCATGATATGTGATATGATTTGTGCACACCAGATGCACTTGATTGGGATTTTCGTTCGTGCATGATAGTTGCACTGGTTGAGATTTTCGTGCACTATAGATGCACTAGATGTTGTTGTCGTGCACACCTGTTGCACTGGACAAATGCTTTTGTGCACACCGGTTGCACTTAGTTTTTTTTCGTGCATATTGGCACTTGTATTTGGATTTGATTTCCGTGCGCACCAGACGCACGTGATTGTTGGATACGCCTTTTGGGGATGATTTTGCTTTTGAGCACTTTGTTTTCATGATGAGGCCCTATACTTTGTAGTACCGTAACAGGACTGATCTGAGAACGGTACCTGTGTACTTTGCATTCATAAAAAGTTTACCAAGAGGTTTCAAAATGGAGCTATAATCTCGCTATTTCTTACGTGTCTGCGAGCGACACGAACGTTTACAAATAGAACCTTTTGGGATATTTCAAATAGGCGGGACACATATTTTGGCAAAACATGTATGCTAGTATATTATTTCTTTACAGATGAGCGTCCGCCACTTGTGCCGTGAGTTACGCATTACGCGGCAATTCAGAAAAGGTTGTACATATGATTTATTCGGTTTTTTAAGATTTTTCAAAGAGAATGCGTACTATATATGTATTATAGTATTTGATTAGTGCATATGGGATTTCGGCAGTGGATTTGAGATCTGTATCTCCTTTGTGACTACGATGATATGCATGTAAGTCCGTTGATTTGCATGACGCTTGATGGAGATCGGTTTTGAGTTTCGTACTCATTTTTCCAGCGCACAGGATGCGCTGTGGTTTTCTGTTTCTTCCGTGATTTTGAAGCCCCGTTGTTCGAGCTGTTTATTAAAATGTTTTAGCATTTGGAGGTTTAAATTTAAATTCGTGGACCGAATTTCTTTAAGGGGGGAAGATTGTAACGTTTTAGAAATCATTATGCGAATTTTTCCGTTTTAGGGTAAAATAGTCGGTATTTTCCGTTTTAACCCGATTGTGATCAAATTTCCGTATAAACTTGCCGGCACCTAGTTTAGCAAAAATAAAGATAGTGCGCGAGCTTTGGGGGTCAATGGGAAGTTTTGGTTCACATAGAATTTTTCACTAATAAAATATTATTTTAAGTGGTAAATTATGCACGTAAATTGGGAAATTTCTTCTATGAGAATTATTGCTAATCAAATCAGTAAAATGAGTTTAGAACCTTCTTTTTAAATATCTAGATTTTTCTTTTGGGCAAAAGGATTTAATTTATAAAAGAAAGGAAAAGAAGGAAAAGGTAGCATATAACATTTAATGAAGCATTTATTGTCTTTTTGCTAGAAACTTCTCTATTTTATTCACAAAACTATCCCCCTCACTTCCATGGGCGAGCCCTCTCCCCTATTTCTGCCCTCATATTTTTCTTGATCATTTCTTCTTCTTTTACTCCCATAAATTCATTAAAATTCCCAAAATAATCCCACAAATTAATAAATAAATCATTGCCCATTATTCTTCGTCTCTAAACGAGCATGGATCTTCAAGAAAAGCATCATTTTGGAGGGTTAAATTTGGAGGTTTTTGCTAATTTGTGATCTTGTTTGTGAGGTATAAATCATAACACTAATCTTTTAAATTGTTGCTTAATTCTTAAGCTTGCTTATTTAAGTGTTTAAAATAGCTTTAAAGTTCATATGTAATTAATTCATGATAATTAATTATGAAATCAAGTTAGTATTTTGATGTGCTTATGTTGTTAAGCAAGATGTGTAGATTTGGAAAAGTTAAGTATTTTCTGGAAATGATAATTGTTATTTTTCCTAATCGCCTATTAAGCTTAATCGCATACTTTGTTTTTCTAACTTATTTTTGGGAAAGATTAAAAATATGAAAGTGGTTTGGATAGCCTGGCTAAGCTATTATATGATGTTTGAAATCGCTAGAATTGGGCTTGTGCTAAATTGAGAGAAAATGATATAAGCTGCTTATTAGCTTTTCGGTAAAATTTAGCGTGGGTTTTAAATGAAATTGGAGTTGACGTAAATATTAATACCTACAATATTTATTGTGTTTGTAAATGCGTATTGGTATTATTGGGTTTTAATGTGGCAGTTTTCATGTATAGCGACCCTATTTAGGGTTTCGGCTACGTTTTTCGATATTTGGATTATTGGTTTTGAGTTTGGGTGTTGTATTTGGTCGTTGGATGTTTGTACGTCAACGACAAGGGTAGTTGATTGTTTTCCATGTGTAGGATATAGGTTCTAACCAATGAGCGCACCGCGTGCATTATTTTGGATTTCGGAATTTGGTGTTAATAGCTTTGCGAATTCGTATTGATTATAGGTACCTTCGTGTGGATTCCGAGACGACGAAGCGCATCGACTACGGCTAAGCGGGGAGTTTAGCAGGTGAGTAGATTTATATCTACCGGGGAAGTCGGGTGGATGGCGTATAGCACCCCCGCAAATATTGGATTGAAAGATCATTGATAAATGATATGCGATGGACATGATTGTAGGAATTGCAAGATAATATGGTAGGAGTGGACACTAGTGAACATATTGGTTTAAGAGAATATGAAATGATAAGTGAATCATGATAGGTATGAATTAAAAGAGAACAGGCGTGATGTTCATTTAATGTGATGCGAGATATTAATGTAATAGACGAGTATACGATGTGATTATGATGACTTAGTGTGATATTTTATTATATGGATTCGAGTCGATATGTGATTGTTGATACCTTTGTAGGTTCCCTGATACGAGATTGACATGGATGTGACCTGAGAGATAGGTATATATTTTTATGGATAATGATTGCAAAATGAGAGAAATGCCGTACGAGATTTAGATCCGTACCCCGATGTTGTATAGGTTGATAGAATCCCTATTCGTTAATGCCGTTGTACGTTAGATTACTATATGCGATGACTTTTACCTGTTGATTTATCCATACCCTTGATTAGAGGATGTCGTACTATGGATTGTACCGTACGTGATGTTGTGAGGGTGGATACCGATTGATAGATTCACTGACTTGGTCTTGTTGATATGTATACCCCATAGCATTTGATTCATTATATGCATTATGCTGCATTCATGCTATTCTCATTGCATTTCTTATACCTGTGTTAGTACACCTACACTATTAGCGATGTTGTGTATGTTACACATACACATATTTGCCGACTCACACACTTCTTCATCGATAATTGCTATGTCAGTTACACAGTAGAATTGCTACATCATGCTATGATATACCGCCATGTTCACATCGCTAAGCTATGTTGCATGATATACTGACATGTACACACACATACTCTGCTACAGCTACATGTACATCATGTCTACATATTGACATGTGATATTGAGACATTGCTTATTGTGCTTATGAGATGCATCATACATACCTGCTTACATGTAAATACTTAAACCTTGCTACAATTACATGTACACTTCATATGATTCTGCACTTGATTTCAGAGGATTTGGGAGCCACAAGATATATTTTTAAAGCTGGATTCATTTAAAAGAGTGGTTTTCCCTTTATATGCTCATATTGCTGTTT
This sequence comes from Agapanthus africanus, assembly GCA_030015575.1. Lineage (NCBI taxonomy): Eukaryota > Viridiplantae > Streptophyta > Magnoliopsida > Asparagales > Amaryllidaceae > Agapanthus > Agapanthus africanus. Next base: position 448,958,901 of record CM057341.1, on the reverse strand, counting down.
TATGTTGCATATATAAGTTTTCATGGATTTTTCTTATTGAGATATGGATTTCATGTGATTTATGGATTTGACAACCGTGAGGGTATTTCAAGAAACTATGTATATGTTTGAAAACCAGGTTTCTCTTGATATGATATTTTGATGCGTCCACCATGAGATTTCTCGGTTATGAGATTTATGATATATATCCGATGTGAGGAGTGAGTGGTCTATGTGCGGGTACATGGTGGAGCCCAGTACGGTTCCCCTCGGAAAGATGTTCGTGGTACAGACGATGAGCCTGGAAGGTGGGCAAGTACCTACCGGTGATAGTATTTGGACTCGGTGGTTATCGTGGGGATACCGACCGTAGTAATGTACGAACATGTCGTCAGGGCCAGTCGTGGTGACAGCGCCTGAGTTATCAGAATTTACGTGTCGATGCTAGACACGGGTATTCATGATGTTTCGGGTGTCGGTGATAGACACCCAGGTTTCCATGATTTGATATGGTATTGATGGACACACATTATTTGATATCCTCATATTTACCTGCATATGCTTTTATGATATTTACATGCAGGAGTTGTTGTGTCAGTGGTTGACACGTGGACGAGATCCACTGCATACATGCATTGATTTTATTGTTGGACGAGATCCACCTACATACATGCATTGATTCATTGTTGGATGATATACACTTGCTGTTAGGCATTTATCTTGTGTTGGCACATATACAGATTTAGTCACCCTAGATATCATAATATTACCTTTATGATATAGTTGACCTAGGAATTGTTGTTTATTTCGATTTCTACCTGTTGATGTTCTCTACTCACGAGTTGCCAACTCACCCCCGTTGTGCCTAAGTTCTTGCAGGTTATCCGCTCGGATCAGAAGCGGCATTGCTGGCACACAGCTTGCTTTCGGGTGTTTTGCTTTGGTAGTTGGTACATGTTGGCTCGTGCCCCTCTTGTACTTGTTATTCATATTGTATCTAGTCACTCCATCAATTCAGAAACCAGTAATTGTATATGTTGCAGACTTAGATGACATGTAGTTCCGAGACTTGAGCGATGGGTTTTTATGTTCGCTTTTGGGTTGATATCTTGCTTTACTTTATTTCCTTTTATGGATCTTCGCCGTTGGGCATCGTATACTTGTTATTTATACTTGATGTGTTGTTTCCGTCGTTGGGTGTGTTTTGCTCCCGTTTGGGATGCTTTCTATATATTCCTTGTTGTACCCGTTTTCGGGTCTATTTTTTACAAAGGAGGTAATGCCGAAATTTTTTATGAAAACCAAGGAAAAGGGTAAAAATAATTTTTAAGGATCTTTACTTAAAGTTTTTAAATGTTGTAAATGTTTTCTTTACTTACTTCAGTTGTAAGGTTTAGATTTCTGGGTTTCGGCTTATTTAGGTTACCTTACGCCTGTAGACGTTGCGTAATTTAAATGCCGATCACGAGCTGCTATTTTGGGTCGTGACAGTAACACTGCCAATTCTAGGGTTAGGAGACCCGGTCTCGACTCCTCGAGATGGCCTCCCAGTGGACCCTAGAACCCGGCTACTTGTGCTCTACTCCTTGGGTCTATCCTAATGCGGAAAAGTAAATAATATATAATGGAGACATCATCCTCAACCCGGAAGTGCCCTAATAAAAGAATATTACATACAATTGAATTTTACATCAATGAAAATAAAAACCCTCATCTCACATAAAACTCCCGGCTATTCAGAACACGACGATCCAATATCACATATCACAGCAACACATAATATCTCATATCATCAATGTAAGCAAGTATGCGTATCCCGATTGTCGTTGATGTATAGCAACGGAGCCGGCAATACCCCACATACTACACTTACGGTCGCAGAAAAGAAAGTGAAAACTACAACATTTGGAATCCAAAAACTCCTTAGACATCGTAAACCCGAAACATCACATATTACGGATTTCATGCCTAACAATTTGAATTTCACATATTGTATCACAATCACAGAATATCAAGACGATGTTTAATGTTTCGATCGAATCAACATACACTCACAAATTACCCCCGTGAGCTCAACACTTGAGCAAAGTCGAAACACTCAAAAACCGTGCCACAGTGTCCATGGACCAGCCGTAGAAGGAGTTAACCAATGCCTCACTTATGACACCACGGAACTACGGCAAACCCTAGGGTTCGTTCTCGGTTCCGTGGGTATAGAATCGAGTTAAGGTTAGTATAGTCTTCTAGGGGGTCCATAGAGGTACTTGCACGATTTTACGAATATAAACAACTTTGGAAAATTACAAGAATTGGAAATTTCAGCGGGGTACAAAAATGTGGTGTGCGAAGTTCGATCGAACAGCTAAAAATAGTCAAGGTTACCAGTGCATTGTTAAAATATAAGACTACGAAGCACTACGAATTAGCCCCAGTTCAAACTAATCACCACATGAAAATTGGGCTAAATAAACAATATTAGGAAAGCCAAAATGGAGACACCAGAGCACAGGAAGAATACGGGGACCAGAGGAGGTGATGTGGCCGGCCAGGCCGGAATTTAGGCCATGGTGCTCGGTCAAAATCCGAGCACACCCCCCCTCCGTATTTCACCCATGTTCATATTTTGCTCCAAATATGTCACGACCCAAAATTTGGCCCGTAACCGGCACTTAAACGACGTAACGTCTACAGGCGTACGCAATTCAAGTAAGCCGAACCCCAAAAATCTAAACCACCCAAATCTGGATCAACGGAGAAAACATCGTTTTAATATTTGGAAAAAATCACAAGTAAAATCTCTACTCTAGTTTTCTTTCTTGAAAATTTCGGCAGCACCTCCTTTGTAAAACTAGCCCCGAAAACGGGTACAACAAGGATAAAAATATAAAGCATCCCAAACGGGAGCAAAATCACGCCCCACGGCAGAGACAATCACCACAACATGTATACGATGCCGAAGCGCAGAAATATCAAAGAAAACTGCATAAAGAGGTAAAACTTTCCAACAATAACCTGCTCCAACTGTTAGTTATATGTATGCCCTAGAGGCCATTACTATACATAGGATGTATATTGTAGTGGATGCTTGGACATATATAGGGAGGACTTTCTTGCTCGACATGATAGTATGCTATCTGGTTGCTCTTTATCTTAACATGTACACTGATTGTCTCTCTGTTACATGTTGGTAAAGCCCTTAGGATGTGTACTTGACTACCTGAACTATGATGCGGATCATACTAGTGGGGACATGGTAGTCCATAAGTACATCCTTCAAAGTCCCTAGTCGTGGGTGTATCGAGACGGGGCATCGATATACCAGAGTAGACTAGCGTATACCTTCTCAACCCATACAGATGGGCGATGGATGATCCCATATCCATTGGTGTTTGACATCAGAGATGATATATGGGTGCTCAGTAGAGACTGGGTACACTGGACGGACTCGCCGAGAACTCCCAGATGGTATTATACCTTACGTCAGATGGCAGTTCTCTGGTGACACTGGTACAGAGTTGTCTGTTGACCCGAGATCGTCATAGAGTCTTGTATGGTTTCCACTGTGCTTTGATTTCCATCTTACCACGTCCAAGAGGGCGTGCAAAACGGTGGTTTTTGGGTACAGTCCCGAATCACATGGAGGCAATGAGCGATAGGAGGGGATTCGTCTCTCCCGGTATAGGGAGTTGATGTTACGCTGTGTTCGATTGGCTATAACCGGAAATCCCTGGCAAGGGTTGCTGAGATTTACTGGTAAGTGTTACCAGTAGTTTCTCGAACTGTTATAGACCTCATATCGACACGACTTATCGAGCTATTGGGGTCTGACGTTTACCACCCCTAGGCGAGATATGCGACATATCAGACGACGAGACCGGACTGTACGGTAAGTGTTACTGGTTGGATTCACTAGAGTGTGAGCGGGCTTGCTCGTCGATCTTCTGATCGCTCAATACCCGGGTGGCCGTTACATTTAGCAGACCGATTGCGGCTTGTGGGTGTTTGATATGATCATCATCTGCTGCCGGCGTATTGACTAGTCTTTAGAGTCCTACACAGAGGTTTCCTGGCTCAAGCGAAACGAAATAGGAGCGCATATGAGATATGTGCGGGACCGAGAATAATGCGTGTATGTGATACCGTATTCTATTCTCGCGATGAATGTATCGATTGGTTGTATGCGATATAACCTAGTTATCGAATCAAGTATTGATTCGATAAGCCGATACATAGGATACTAGTCGGTTATATGCGATATGACCGGATCGTTAAATGAAGTGTTGATTTAATGATTTAATGTATAATTATATATTTGATATATTACTTTGCATTAACTAGTATTGGTTCACTTTAAATGGATATTCTCACTCGGATGTGCACATTGTATATGTGATATACTTTTGTGCACTTGATTGTATCATGTTTGATGATACTTGTTTGCTAGGGTTTTTGTGTAAAGATTAAACCATGGTTACATGATAATGGTTAGGGTTTTGTTTTATTCATTTATTTATTTATCTATTCTTTATGGAAAATGAAAAGCATAAGAAGAAAAATGGTTGCTAACTTTGTTTGTATTATGAAGCTTCATGAAGCTTTGACTTAGTGACCATTTTGTCTCATGCTTAACCCTAACCACTTCACTTAACCTTGGTTCATTCTCTACACTTAACCATGGTAACTATTATGATAAGAATGAATGGAATTATCTTTTCAAGTTAATCTTTTTATTCTATCATAATATTATCTTCTTCTTCTTCATCTTCTTCTTGAACAAAAAGCTTGCCTCATCAATGGCAACTTGATGAAAAGAGTGAGAAATCCAATGCTAAAGTGAACCCACTTCCTATTTCTTCATCCTCTATCTCTTGCCAAGTAGTATAGGGTGTTTCCTTCACAAGTTTTCATGGCTTGGTGAAGGTGGAGCTTGATCTAGTGATGCCTCGACGTAGATCATCTTCGGCATCGTCGTCGATGACCTAGCCCGCTTTTTCTCCGATGAAGCCGATGCAATAGTCATGGTTCGATTTGGACAGCGGAGAGGACTTCATCATGGAGCTATGGAGGTGGAGAACCGGATCTATAAAGGTTGTATTTCCGTTCTCTTAGTAAAGTAGTTTACTAGTTGTATCTTTCGCCTAGACATCTAGTTAACGATCCGTAGTCTAGGGTTTCTCGGCACCGTAAAATTTGAAATTGGCATGGTTGATGCCTTGTGAGACCTCTTGAGGGTGCCTAGGAACCCTACAGTGGTATCAGAGCCTAGCTAGTGCCTTAGGCGATGCGTAGACGGAGTTAGAAATCCGATCGAACCGAAACCCCATTGCAAAATCGCTCTCTGTACATTTTTCAAAACTGTTGAATTTTGTGAATTAAAAATATGCAGAAAAATAAGAAGGAAAAACTAAGAATTACTGTGAAGTTTGGGCTCCTAATTCCATAATTCGACCGCGGAGCAGCGGCCAAACCAGGGGTTTGGCGGCGCTTCCGCGGCCCAAATTTGGACTTAGTCCCTCAAATTTCATATATTTATTCTTAGGTCCTTTCTTGGCAATTTTTTATGTGAATTTTTTAATTCCACTCAAGTGTTGAGTTTTCTAGGGTTTTATTAGGGATTCGTTAATTTGATCGGATAATTTAACTTCGTTTATGTTTTTCCGGATATTTTAGAAACTGTTAAAAAGTTCGGCTGGATATAAATACCCACTTTTTCCCCTGCCGGGAAATTTCCAAGTGTTGGATTTTTCCGTAGTTTAATAACGTTCTAAGTAGTGCAAGTAAAGCGATGGTCCCTCTAGAAGACAACAAACCTTAACTCGATTATGTGACCGTCTTGAACTGCCCTTTGAACCTTCGGGTTTGGGGCAGTACGGCGTGCCACATGTGAGGCGTTGGCTTGACCCTTCTACGGCTGGACCGTTGGTAATGAGGCACGAACTGAATGTTTTTAGACTTATTTCATGTGATGAGCTGTTTCGGGAAAACTTGGGTGTTCGCTTGTTCGATCGGAAAGTTTAACATTTTCTATTTATCCGGAATGTGATACAATAATTGGAATTCACAAAAAGTTATGAGATAACTGAATGAATGTTATAAACATAGCAGTTTAGTCTCACTTGATCGGTTGCCACGGAATTTTGATGTGATCAAAAGTCCGTCGCAATCACGTAGCGTACGCGGATACTCGCCGGGTAAACTTAATAGACAGCCTCACCCCATAGCCCCGACCAAGTGACTGTAGGAGAACCCCGTCGCCGAAAGCATCCGTCCGGGTGCTCGCGGTAGCGGTGTTCCGCCTTGGTGCACTTCATCGACGGTATCGGGGGTGCGGCCGCCTACTAAAGTTTGCGACGAGTATTCGATCAGGATGTCGGGAATCTTGTTGAATTGCCCGACTTGATATTGAAAAGTGTTTTCGATAATGAGACTGAAATGCGGGGTTTATAATTGTTAGGCATGCGATGTCTAAAGAATTCATTTGATTAGGCATACGATGTCTATACAGGTTGCGGATTCCAACTGTTGTAGTTTTACACTTTCTTTTCTGTGACCGTAATTGTAATATGTGATATCGCCGGTTTCGTTGCTATATGTCAACGACAATTGGGGTATGCATACTTACTTACGTTGATGACATGTGATGTTATGTGTTGCTGGATATGTTATATTGGATTGTCGTGTTTGAATAGCCGGGGTTTTTTTATGTGAGATGAGTGTTTTTCATTTTCATTCATGTAAAAACTTGTATGTAATATTCTTTTATTGGGGCACTTCCAGGTTGCGGAAGATGTCACCGTTTGTATATCATTTACTTTTCCGCACTAGGATAGACCCAAGGAGGCGAGCACAAGTAACCGGGTTCTGGAGTCCAGTGGGAGACCAACTCGAGGAGTCGAGTCCGGGTTTCCTAACTCTAGAATTGGTAGGGTTGCTTGCTGCTCTCGTAGGGATCTAGGGGTGTGGGTTTGGCTATTCATCACGACCGTGGAATCCGTGTTTTATACTGGCTCGTATTGAAAACACGGACGTCCTAGTATATCCAATATTTCATATGATTCTTCTGCTGCGATATCTGTGATGTGATCATGTGATGTTCTGTGATAGATACAGTCTATAGTATATATGATATATTATATAGGCGTTACTTATGTTTTACACCCGCGCTAGCCCTGCCCCGCTCTGCCGTTAGTTACCTAACCTAACGGTGCACGAGGGGACATCGAGGTGAATGCGGATGGCATAAGTGTACGTCGTATTTATCTGTGATGTTTAGGTACTTAAATGATGGGACTTCATTAATGTGATTAATGAAATAAAAGAAACCTTAGATGTTGTAGAATCGAATTTCAAAATAAAACAGGTAGCTACAGTTCTTGCTTTGCACAGCGGTATATATGATATATCCTGCACCTTATTCGATGAGGAAAGGACCGAGATCCCTTCACCGGGAGTGACTCCTTTAGCAATAACTGGCTGATACTACACACTCGGTTTGTCTTTTGATTGCTTTTAAGTGTTTTTGCTTTGCACAGTGATATATATGATATATCCCGCACCTCATTCGACGAGGAAAGGACCGACGATCCCTTCACCGGGAGTGACTCCTTTAGCAAAACTAGAAAAGCTTCAAAAGCACTCCATTTCAAAATCATTTGATTCTACAACGATATCAAGTTCATTACGCAATAGGTTTTCAGAAAAACCTGTCGTAGCCCTCCGTCATTTCTGATAAGTAGTAGTTAGTATTCGTGCTGCGTTTGTTGGCCTTTGTCAAGGCGCAGTGTGCGGTAGCTAACTGGTGCTTATCTGCTTATTCGTATGATGCAGATTGGATTAGGGTAGTCATGCGACCTTGTTGGCCTTTGTTAAGGGCCGTGCGGGTGGGTTTAATTCAATCAGGAAATGACGGGTTGAACTTGACTAGCATCCTATGGTTTGTTGGCCTTTGTCAAGGTCATAGGAGGTTAGGGGCAAAATATTATCGGGAATTTCAAGTGTTGAAATTTGCAATGAGATTGCATACCTTCTATGAGATAGTTGGATCCCAATACCCGCTGCGAGTAAGAGTTACTCCTGGGAGAGTTTTACACATTACAATTAGACGATCAAGTAGATGTCTAGAAAGGTGTTAACGAGGTTACGCCTCTGGGAAAACGAGGTTTACATTAATTAGGTTCGTGCGAAAGCACGGGGGACCTCCCTCAAAGTACCGACACTGGCCTGGCTGAAAGATTGGCGAACTTGTAGTGTGTAATTAATCCCGGCTAGTCTTTCCTTTTAGGGTTTGAAGGAAGATTTGATAAAAAGCAGTGGGAGCCATCCTGATTAGATAAAATAAAAACCAATCTGATCTTGCAAGAGCATACGCTGAGTGTTTTCTTCTTTCTCTCTCCAGGTAGCGACCATATCACGCCTTAATCAAGATAATAATACGGATGTATTGACCGAACCCGCTTTTTATACTGAGCTGGGGAACGTTGGTCCCGCTCCAACTTATAATTGTTATAAGACAGAGCAGAAAATTGGGGAATACCAGATTTCCTGTGGCGCCCAAACGAAGAGAGTGCATGTTGATGCATCATCTTCGGGTGTGTTCGTTACAAAGAACTGTTTCTCTGTATCCTCTACGTCCTGGGTATGTGATACCAGATCAGGATCCCGGATATGTAATCTGTTACATAGGGCTACAGCTAGGTAGAGAACTGAGAACGGGTGATAAGTTTCATGAGGCAGAAAACGGGGCAAGTGTTGCAGTCAAGTCTGTTGGTCACTGTCACCCTGTATTACCTATACATTGATTCTGAACAAATGCTATTAGATACCGAACCTGATATACAAAATCATATCTATCTCTTTATTAGTAAAGAAATGATAAAATTTTGTATAGTTGGATAATGTTTTGAACATTTCCTATATCAAAAGTTGATCGGATCAGGCACGTTATCTAAAAGCATTGATGTTCTAAATCAAACTACAGTTCTTAGTATACGGAACACACACAAGAGGAGGAGTTCAGAAATGAACGAATCCTACTTGAGGCATTGTAGACTAGGTCATATCAATGCGACCCGACTAGCTGAAGTTACATGAAGATGCATATTTAAATCAGTTTGAATTTACATCTTGTGAAACTTGCCAGTCATGTCACAGAGATAAGATGACCATAGCTCCGTTTACTGGAAACAGAGAAAGAGTTAGTGAACTCTTAGGATGATACATGTTGATGTATGTAGGTCCCCAGTCTACACTTGCCAAGACCGGTTCTTTATACTTCATTACATTCTCTGATAATCTCTTTAGATTCAGACATATGTTCCTGTTGAAACACAAGTCCGAACCTTTTGAGATATTCACAGAATATGATTTAGAAGTAGAGAACCAAAATACGGGTATAAGTATTATGTCCTTTGATGAGATCAAGGAGGAGAATACTTGAGCACGGAATTCTTGAACTATTCTAATAGAGAATGAGATTCTCTCACAGCATTACTCCTCCGTATACACCATAGCACGATGGTATATCGGGGCGGAGCAATCACACCCTATATGATAAGGTGTGCTCTATGATGAGTACTACTGAGTTACCTATTTCCTTATGGGAGTTATGCACTTGAGAAGCTGCATACCTATTGAATAGGGTTCGAATCAAATCAGTAGCCTACCACTTCATATTTGATATGATAAGGGAAGAGGCCATATCTTAAGTTAGTTAAGATTTGGGGTTGTCCAGCCTATGTCTGAAAAGCAAAATCCGGACAAGCTCGAGGCAAGGTCTGTAATGTAGAACTGGAAAGGTTCCAGCTATACAAACTACAGCAGATGATTTGATAAAACCAAAGGATTCAATAGTTACCAACGAACCTCAGCCTCTCCGCCGATCTAGTAGGGTTCTTCATCCACCTGAGAGATACTTCGGTTACTCTATGACAGTGGGAGCGAGGATTGCATCATGAGATGATGACGCAACTAGTTTCGAGCTGGCCATTAGGAGTGGGACTCTGTAAGAATGGCTGGATGCTTAGCGATTTAAGATGGAATCCATGTACACCAACAAAGTATGGACTTTGGTTGCTATATCTGAAGGGTTAAATCCCCATCAGGAGCAAGTATATCTTGAGAAGATTACTTGGTGTAGATGGAAAAGTTGAGACTTTCAAAGCTAGACTTGTTAAAGCTTTTCGTCATCGACCAAACGTGGATAATGATGAAACCTTTTCAAGTTGCTATGCTTAAGTCCATCCAGATCCTACTTGCCACGGCTACATACCATGACTACGATATCTGGCGGTTGGGTGCCATGACTGCTTTTCTAAATAATGTTTTAGAAGAGTGCGTCTATAAGTACACAGCCAGTGGGCTTCATAGACAGTGGGAGCAGCGGAAACGTGTACAAGATACTTTATAGGATAAAGCAGGCATCGCGGAGTTGGAACATCTGTTTTGATGTAGTGGTCAAACAGTTTGACATCATCAAAGTGGTAGATGAACCTTGTATATACAAAAAGGTAGTAGGGAGTATGGTGATGATCCTCGGAGAGTACGTGGATGACATACTCTTGATAGGGAAGAAGTTTCCTATGCTACGCTCGGTCAATCTCCGCTTATCACAATGATTCTCCATATAGGATCAAAATGATACCTCCTAAATCCTGGATTTTGGATCTATGAGATAGATCTAATTGGATGTTAGGATTCTCACTAGTTGTAGTGAGATGGTATCAACCGATCCTGAGGAGAATCACTGGAAGGGTTCCAGGGTGATAAGGACGACTGAAAGTCAGTCATAGGCATTGTCTTTACCCTCAGTAAAGGGACGGTATGTTGGAAGAGTTCCAAGCTAGATACCGTGGCATACTAGACGATAAGGGCTGGATACATCGCTACTTAAGATGCTACCAAAGTGGCTGTCTGGGTGTATATTTGTTCATGAGATGAACTTAGTTCCTCCCATTGTGTGACAATGGAGTTGTGGCTTATGCCAAAGAACGTCCGTCCCATCAGTGATCCAGACATATTCTAAGGCAGTATCACCTGATCATAGAGATAGTTGATCTCCAGGGTGATCGAGGTCAGGAGAGTAGACACAGAGGACAACACGGCGGATCCACTCACAAAGGCCTTTTCCCAGAGAGAGACTTTTATGGGATGGTTGAGTATGAGATACTACAACCACTGCTATCAGATGGCCCTAGTGCAAGTGGGAGATTGTTAGTTATATGTATGCCCTAGAGGCCATTACTATACATAGGATGTATATTGTAGTGGATGCTTGGACATATATAGGGAGGACTTTGTTGCTCGACATGATAGTATGCTATCTGGTTGCTCTTTACCTTAACATGTACACTGATTGTCTCTCTGTTACATGTTGGTAATGTTGGAGATAATGCCCTCAGAGTCAATTATTGGATCACAGGCACGTGATTGCGATGATTGAGGGAGGACCTATCCCGGTAAGACAGTCTTACTCGAGATGATAGTATGCTATCTGGTTTACCTTTATCATCGTGTACTTCTTCAGGTGACCTGACAAGTCGCTATTACACGTTGGTAGAGCCCCTAGGATTCTTGCTTGACCACCAGCAGTATGAGGGAGATCATATAAGTGAGAGCTGGAGTCTATAAGCACATCCTTAAAAGGTCCCTAGTCGTAGGAGTTTCGAGACAGGGCTTCGATTCTCCAGAGTAGACTAGTGTATACAGTCGAGACCCCGACGAGGGGCGGTGGCCGGTCTCACAGGCCACTGGTGTCAGTTGGTTCACCTAAGATGTATACAGGTGCTCATTGGGTTATGAGTACACCGGACAGGACTCGCCGGGAACATGCTAGTTGGTCTTATACCTGACGTCAGATAGCAGTTCCCTGGTGACATGTGTACAGGTTAGTTCATCGACCTGGGGATCGTCATTTGTCTCGTGTGAGTTCCCACAGTACTTTGATTACTACCCTACCACGGCTCAAAGGAGTCGTGCAAACAGGTTTTAGTTGGGTACAGTCCCGAGCCACATGGAGGCAGTGAGCGGATCTTCGGGGGTTCGTCTCTCCCGGTATTGGGGGTGAGGTCGCGCTGTGTCTAGGAGAGCCATTACACGAAGTCCTTGGCCAAGGCAGGAGATTTACTGGTAGGTATTCCAATAGTATCTCAGGGTGTTCTGGGCTACACTCCGACACGATTTGTACCGCTTTTGGGGGTCTGACTTTTACCAACCCCCTAGACCCGCCATGCGATGCTCATAGACGAACGGACCGGACTGTACGGATATTGTCACTGACAGGCTCAGTAGGGTGTCAGGATGAGTTCGCTCATCGACGTCCCTTTTAGTCAATAGCTGGTGGCCCGTTATGTATTGGCTTATACCTCTGACGTGCTAGTGGTTAAATCCACAGCCATAGTATTGACGAGTCTTTAGAGTCCACCACACTTTCAGTTACTCAAGCTTTCGGGTGAAACGCTGTAGAGGACGTATGGAGATATGGCAGGGTCCGATCAGATACGTGCGGTATTGCACGGATCAGGATCGGACGGTTTGTACTAGAGGCCATATAGTTATATGGCAGGGTTCGATCAGATTCGTGCGGTATTGCACGGATCAGGATCGGACGAACATTACTAGCCAGTTTTGGTTTAAGCCGGATCCTAGTTTAGTACAGTGTAGATTTTGTCTCTTTGCATTTGTATCCGGTCGGAATACAGATGCGGGTGTGTATGCACAGTATGGGGGTTTTCCTGTAATTTATTACGGGACCAGTTTTCTGGAGTTGCCAGTTTGCATTCCGTTCCGGCCGGTTTTCCTTTGTTCTTTCCCGGCCGGACTTTTCCGATGGAGGGGGTTATTTGCAAGTTTGCAAATAACATTTTGTGGAGGATTTATTTGTGAGATGAGAGATTATGATAGCTTCTTTAGATTCCTTTTGCTTCTTTTCTTTTAATGCACCATTACTTGCATTAATTGAGATAAGAAAGGGTATGGGTTTGATGTGCATTTGTTATGGTTGATGTTTGTTTATGGTCACCTCTTCTCATCTCCTACCATCACCTCCCTCTTGTATTATGTTATCAACTCCACCATTCTCACATAGAATAGGCCGGCCACTTCATTGAGGGAAAATGAGAGAGTTTCATTTTGGAGTGTGGCATTCTTGATCTCATTTCATGCTAGGAAAATGCAAGAACCATTTTTCTTATCTTGATTCCTCCATCTATCAAATGGCAACATCCACTACCCCAATATGAGACATGAGTCCTACACATATTCTACAGCATATCTTGGGCATGTCGACTTGCCAGCTTCATGCCCGAGTTGCCTCGGTATAGAGGCGGGAGCCCGTAAAAGATGCAGGCGATGTGGTGCCCTTCCGGCGAGGAGGCGACGACCGGAGTTTCCGCGAGAGATCGGGACGACGACGAGAAGACCGGAGGACTCGGATCACTCGGTATATCTCTAACCCGTCATGTTGTTAGCTAGATCTAGTTTAATGGCCCGATCCGGGGTTTAGTGCGCGGTGGTGCCGGTTTGCTAAGTTCGCAAAATTAAAGTTTATCACCGTTTCCGCATTTGGCCGTCGGATTGACGACCGGGGCGCCGCCGTGCACTTACAGTGGTATCAGAGCCTCGCCATTAACTTCGTCTAGCTTTGTTTGATGTGTTTTACATTTCCGATTGACCAAAATTCCAAAACTTGCATTTTTGTTCACATCAGTTTTCTGTTGAAATTTTTTGGTCTCGAAAAATTTTTCAGGTTGTCTCAGAATGATGTGCAGGGAGTTCTAAGAACACTGGAAAAATTCGACAACACGATCCCTCCGTACGACCGCGGAACCGCGGCCATTACCACTCTGGAGGCCGCGGATCCGCCGCATGAATGAGGGATCATGTCATCATTTTTTTGCAGTGGGCTTGTGGGCTAAAAATAGGGGTTTTGGAATATTAAAATTGGGCCCAGATTTTCTGTGAGTGCTACAGTATTGCTTGGGGGCCCACTTGTTAATTTTTGATCGGTCGGATATTTTAAACACATCATTTCATAGTATTTACATTATATCTGCGACCGTGAATGTCACTCGATCGGTAAATCCGGTCTAACTGCTATAGCCCGGTTAGACGGATTTGCGAACGTAACTTTCACGTTGATGTTCTGTGTTTTTGCTGTGATGTTGCGGATCGGTCGGTGGGGATAGCCTGGATGCAATGCTAGTACAGTTTCTGTTGTATTATGTACATTTGATATTGTGGGGCGAGCGTCCGACATGTGGACTTCCGTCACTGCCTGTTTGTATTATTCTTTTGGGGCACGACCTGGTTGCGGTCGATGTACCCATTGTATGTATATTTTACTTTCTGTACTAGGATTGCCCCGCGGTGGGGTGCACGGATAGCCGGGTTCTGGAGGGCAACAAGCCCGCATCTCATGGCATTGAGACGGAGGGTGCTTCAGTCTGGAATTGGCGGGCTATTCGCCGCACTCGTAGAGGGTACAGGTTGACCCAGGAGGGGTGCCCAAGTTACCGGATTCCGTGAAGTGCTGGGTGGTCCATTCACGGTGCTGAAGGGGGTTGCCTCGCTTCAGGTTTTGGCGGGTGGCTTGCCGCTCCCGTAGGGGTCTAGGATTTCATTGCACAGGCTATCCACACGACCAGGGGAACGTCGGGTTTCAGTAGTGGCTCTGTGAAACCCGGGGATCCCAGATATCTGTATTGTTCTGTGATGCTGTACATTTCTGTGATGTTGCATTTCTTATCATGCCTTGAGCGAAATATAATATATTGGTATATATATTAGTAGATGTTGTATATGTTTTTCATCCGCGCTAGTCCAGTCCCCGCTCTGCCGTTAGTTAGCTAACCTAACGGGTGATGACAGGACCCAGTGGCGAATGCGGATGGCATATACGTACGTCAGTATATTTTCGTTCTTTGTGGTGTGATCAATTGATGGGACTGCGTTGATTCGGATCAATGCAAGTTAAAACAAACCTATTCTGATGTTGTTGGAACACTTTTCAAAAAGCTGTTATTGCAAGGACGTTCACTTTTGTTTTGCATCGTGGTATTCATTTAGAATATCCTGCTCCTCAGTCGACGAGGCAAGGGCCGAGATCCCTTCACCGGGAGTGACCCCTTGGACAGAATTTTGCGTCATGGCATTAACTTCATTATAGCCGATTACTTTTGCTTTGCATCGTGGTATTCATTTGGAATATCCTGCACCCCATTCTACGGGGAAAGAGCCGAGATCCCTTCACCGGGAGTGACCTCTTTAGTAAAGGTTTTCGTCACTATATTTTCTAAAAAGCTATCTGTTCCTTCAACGATATCAAGTTCATTACGTTAAAGGTTTTCGCCAGAAACCATTCGTAGCCCTCCGTCGTTTCATATGGGTAGTCAATAGTATTCAAGCTGTGTATGTTGGCCAAAGTCAAGGCACAGTGTTTGGTAGCTGTTGGTTATTCATATGCAGCATAGATAGATGTGTTGGTTTGGGGCAGTCGTACTACCATTTTGGCCAAAGTCAAGGGTATGTACGGGTGGGCTCAAATTAACCTGGAGAATGACGGGTTGAACTTGACATGTGACTTATGATATGTTGGCCAAAGTCAAGGTCATAAAAGCATGGGGTAAAAATCACATCGGGAGTTTCAAAAGAACTGAAACTTGCCAGATATGCGCATACCTTCTGGAGTGTGATAACGTGAGCGGATTCCGTCACTTTATCATGCGATGAGAGTTGGATCCCGATTCCCACTGACGAGTTAGTTTACTCCTCGGGTGACCCCGACTAATTCTTCTTTCAGGTTTGGAGGAGAATTTGAGGTACAGTGGGAGGTTTCCTGATTAGATAAATTGGTAACCATTCTGATCTAGGTTAGAGTGCACGCTGAGTGTTTCTTTTCTCTCTCTCTGGCAGCGACCATTGACCCGACCCTAAGACTATGACTCAGTGACCAAGTTGACCGAACCTTCTTAACACAGGCTTTTGGATTGTCAGAGTTGCAGACCTCATTGCCACTCCTACTTTTACCCTTTTCTCCAGGACACCCCGTATTACTACGAACGTCCACTTCCATTGGACAAAACCATCGTATGGTTAGATACGAACTCGAAGGAATTATTCGAGGATGGTTTCTGGTTCTGGAGAAAACGGATAGGATTATTCAGTTGTCTTTTCCCTTTTACCTTCTCTCAAGTTGTGAGTACTCCTTGGTTTAGGAGATAGTACACCTATTACGCAAATTGGATAGTCTTCTTCCAAACCTTAGGCTGGTGCCGAACAGTGGGGAATGAAGAAAACCAATTAGCATAACGATAGTGTGCAGAAGGTATTAAGATTAAGACAAAGCAAGGGATTAGTAAGAGGGCAAAGTAAAATGCGACTGATATTCACGACCAAACCAAGTATTTCTTCGCCAATCCTAAATCACCTTTGTATTTCTCCAGGACACTCCGTATCCCTACGAAGATCCACAGTTTATTAGATACTCCATCGTATGGTTATATACGAACTCGAAAGGAACTTGTTCCAGTTCGGGGATGGATTCTGGTCCAGGAGAAATAGGAATAAGGTTTATTCGGTTGTCTTTTATCTTCACCTTCTCTCGCATTGCGAGTGCTCCTAGGACTAGGACAGTACACCCATTATGCTTATTGGATAGTTTTCTTCCAAACCATAGGCTGGTGCCGAACGGTAGGGAAGGAAGAAAACCAATTGGCCTAAAGGGGTGTGCAGAAGGTAATGACTAAAGACATATAAAGGGATTTGGAGAGGTGGCAAAGAATTATACGGTTATAGTTGTGAATCTGGATAATGGAAGAGGCATTACTAGGAATACCAGAATACCCCATCGAAACATTTCAATGTTTCAGTTCAACTGTGTACTGTTAAAAGAAAACTGATTTCCTGATTAGACACTTGCTCCAGGGTATGTATTTACCAGGTTTGATTCTCACATCTGCATGGCTTTACAGATGATGAGTGGGAGTAAGTTATTGGGAATTGGGTGATCATCCTCATTATATCGGGATTCGTTGTAATCGGTGATATTTGAGGAGATCACCTGGGCTGTTTGCCGGTCGGCAAATATTTGGTTTTGAATATCCGCTGTTGTGCACCAATTTCAAATTGATATATCTGTACGTCTATTTTCATAGAGTGAGATATACCTTTTGATATTATGTCGATGACATTTACCTATATCAGTGGATGGTTAGGTAAGGAGCATTAAACAGCAGTGTAATTCTTCTTAACCATGTAGGGTGTTTTTCGTCACCCCAGTGAGATGGGAATACGCGAGCGCTTGTCAGGCGTACTACAGATTCCCCCTGCCTAGGGTAGGCCGGGGTTTAATGATGGTGGGGGTCCGAATCTCCGGCAGCCGCGGACTAAGCTGCCGTTAATTACCCATCGCCTTTGGGGCGAGGGAACCTCCGATTAACGGGTTAAACTGGTCATGCGAACTCAATGTTCAGTGTACGTGTGTTCAATTCTGAAAGGGGGGGTTTGGATATATCGGGAGCCACGCAGAGTTTTTACGGGGGTCCCGCTACCCGGATAGCGGGCTGGGGGTCAAGGGGGCTAGCAGCCCCCTTGCGGGGTGCGGGGCAGCGCCCCGTTAGAAATTTTTTTCTAACGGGGACAGTGTCGTGGAGTACGTGTATGTATAAATTTGTATACATATGTATATGTGTATATATGTACACGAAAGAGGGGGAAAAGACATCCAAGGGATGCGCAGGTGCGCAAGCGCGCGCGCCACGTGTCGGCACGCGGGCGACTTGCGCACTTGCGCACTTGCGCAAGCGCGCGCGCCACGTGTCGGCACGCGGGCGACTTGCGCACTTGCGCAGTTGCGCAAGCGCGCGCGCCACGTGTCGGCACGCGGGCGCCTTGCGCACTTGCGCAGTTGCGCAAGCGCGCGCGCGCCACGTGTCGGCACGCGGGCGCCTTGCGCACTTGCGCAGTTGCGCAAGCGCGCGCGCCACGTGTCGGCACGCGGGCGACTTGCGCACTTGCGCAGTTGCGCAAGCGCGCGCGCCACGTGTCGGCACGCGGGCGACTTGCGCACACAACAGGCTTTTAGCCTAAAAAGATTTCTCTGAAGAGAAATCAGAGAGGAGTTAGACTCCTGAGTGTGTGTTTTTTTTTTTTTTTGGGTTAATGGAAGGGTTCTTCTTCTTCCTCCTGTTGCTTGCTGGATCTTGAAGATCAAGAGATGTAAAATCTCAAAATCTCTCCTTTTTAAGATCTGATGGCAGATCCAAGTTCCCCTTTGTGGGTTTTGTGGTGGAAAACTATTTAGTTTTGAAAAAGGAAGAGTAAAACTCTTGATTTAATTCAAGAGAAAGAAGAAGGTTTTGGAACCTTGAAGAAGGAAGAAAGAGCTCAGCTCTAATTTTTTTGGAGAGAGAAAAAAGTCATGAGATATTTTCATTATCTTTGCCTTTATAGGCCATACATTTTACACATAGCCCCTTGGGCTTCATAAAATGGCATTTTGCCTATCCCATGGGTCATGTGCCATTTCTTTTTGCACATAAGCCATGGGCTTTACAAAAATTTGGCTTTATGCCTATTTTTCTTACATTTATCCGAAAAATAAAATAAAAGAAAATGCAACAAAATTATTTATTACAAAATTTTTATCTTGGCATGGGGGGAGACCGGCCGCTTCATGTTCGGGCTCGACCCGGGCATGGGCCTACTGGATCTGGGCTTGGACCCACTTGGCTTGGGGTTGACTTTGATTTTGACTTGGTCAACCGGGGTGTAAATTTTTACCCCAACAAATTGCCCCCCATCAATAAATGCACACCACATATATGGGTCGTGTGCATGAAATTGATGGATCTTCTTTCACGTGGAGGCGACTTGGTTTGGTTCCCGCTTTTTGGAAAGCTGGCACTGCCCATTTTACGACATGGACGGTCGCTGCTTGACATGTCTCCGAGACGGAGTGTCCGTGATAGACGTTTTCCCTGGCCCAGAGTTATTTGGTTCCCGCTTTGTAGGAATCCTGCGCTGCCCTTTTTGCGACTTGGACGGTCGGTGCTGCCCTTTTCGCGACTTGGACGGTCGGTGCTGCCCTTTTAGCGACGTGGACGGTCGGTTCTGCCCTTTTTGCGACGTGGACGGTCGATGCTGCCCTTTTAGCGACTTGGACGGTCAGTTCTGCCCTTTTTGCGACGTGGACGGTCGATGCTGCCCTTTTAGCGACTTGGACGGTCGATTCTGCCCTTTTTGCGACTTGGACGGTCGGTTGTTGCTGCCCTTTTAGCGACTTGGACGGTCGATGCTGCCCTTTTAGCGACGTGGACGGTCGGTGCTGCCCTTTTAGCGACTTGGACGGTCGATGCTGCCCTTTTAGCGACGTGGACGGTCGGTGCTGCCCTTTTAGCGACGTGGACGGTCGGTTCTGCCCTTTTTGCGACGTGGACGGTCGATGCTGCCCTTTTAGCGACGTGGACGGTCGTTGCTGCCCTTTTAGCGACTTGGACGGTCGATTCTGCCCTTTTTGCGACTTGGACGGTCGGTGCTGCCCTTTTAGCGACGTGGACGGTCGGTGCTGCCCTTTTAGCGACGTGGACGGTCGGTTCTGCCCTTTTTGCGACGTGGACGGTCGATGCTGCCCTTTTAGCGACGTGGACGGTCGTTGCTGCCCTTTTAGCGACTTGGACGGTCGATGCTTGATTTGACTTACTCTGCTTCTTGCAGTGTCAGGGGTAGACTTGACTTGCTCCGCTTCTTGCGGTGTCGGGTGGAAGTTGACTTGTTGATTTTGATTGGGTTGACATCAGCATCGCTATACTGGAATATGGTACCAGGAGCGAACCATCATCTGTCATGGAGAGGATTTTGGGATTTTGGTTTTTGTTTGGCATCTGCATTGCTGCACTGGAATAATACCAGGAGCAACTCATCATTTGCCCCGAGAGAATTTGAGAATTGATGGCTTAGGAGGCAGGTTTAGATCCCT
The DNA here is from genome assembly GCA_030015575.1 of Agapanthus africanus. Lineage (NCBI taxonomy): Eukaryota > Viridiplantae > Streptophyta > Magnoliopsida > Asparagales > Amaryllidaceae > Agapanthus > Agapanthus africanus. Next base: position 448,938,953 of record CM057341.1, on the reverse strand, counting down.
ATCACCTAAGACTTTTCAATTTTATGGGCCGTGAGGTCCCATAAAAGCATTTTCTCCCTACGAGTCGAAAGGATCTCGTAGGCGTATTTTCTCCATAGGAGTCGTGGGGACTCCTAAGTGTGTTGCTCCTTTGTGAGTCGTAAGGATCTCACGCGGGAATTTCCTCCTCTCAAAGTCGAGAGGACTTTGAGAGTGCATTTCATCTTCTTTTCACGAGTTTGCGCCCTTTCAGGTTTTCACAAACTCGTCGGCAGTCCTGCTGTTTTTACTCACGGAGCCCTTTCGGGTTTTCCTCCGTGCCCATTTTGCTTGTGGACATACCCTTCTTTTTTTTTTTAGTGGGACTTTGAATGTGGTCTCACCGGTAGGACTTAGAAGAGATTGGGATTGTTTTACGCCCGTGGATTGTATACGGTTTTGCAGGATGTATGATCCAGACCGTAGGGCCAGAAAGATTTCAGAGATTTGTTGGCGTCTGCATCGCTGCACTGGAATGTGGTACCAGGAGCGACTCATCATTCGCCGTTGGGGTATGGGATTTGGAATTTGGTTGGCGTCTGCATCGCTGCACTGGAATATGGTACCAGGAGCGACTCATCATTCGCCACTTTGGGGTTGGGGACATGGAATTTGGATCTTGTTTGGCATCAGCATTGCTGCATTGGAATAATGCCAGGAGCAACTCATCATTTGCCTTGGGAGGACTTGGGATTTGGGTTTTTTGGTCGGCATCAGCACCGCTAACACTGAAGCGAAATGCCAGGAGCGACTCATCATTTGCCGTTGCCCGTTGGGGAACGATGGCTTAGGAGATAGGTTTGGGTCCCTACCACCCAAGTCTTTTCAATTTTATGGGCCGTGAGGGTCCCATAAAAGCATTTTCTCCCTACGAGTCGTAAGGATCCCGCAGGTGTATTTTCTCCTTAGGAATCGTAAGGATTCCTAAGTGTGTTGCTCCTTTGTGAGTCGTAAGGATCTCACGCAGGGGTTTTCTCCTCACAAAGTCGAGAGGACCTTGCGAGTGTATTTCATCTCTTTTCATGAGTTTGCGCCCTTTCGGGTTTTCACAGACTCGCCGGTTGTCCTGCTGTTTTTACTCACGGAGCCCTTTCGGGTTTTCATCCGTGCCCGTTTTGCTTGTGGACATACCGTTTTTTTGTTTTTTTTTTTTTTTGTTTGTTTTTTTTTTTGCCGCTGGTGGGACTTTAAAAGTAGTCTCACCGGCAGGATTTGGGAGAAATAGGGGTCATTTACGCCCGTGGATTGTATACGGTTTTGCAGGATGTCTGATCCAAACCGTAGGGCCGATGTGCTCAATTCGCCTGCGACTTGGAGCATTCATGTGTAGTATTTCTTGAGATATCGGCCATTGATGGGTGGCATGGGCCTTTCTCCCTCGGCACTTATTAGTTGGTAGGATCCTCCGTCGAACACTTTCTCGATGACGTATGGTCCCTCCCAGTTCGGCTCGAATTTTCCTTTGGCATGTCGATTGAGGATGATCGGTCTTTTGAGGACCAACACCAATTCACCTTTCTTGAAAGCACGGAGACGAGTTATCTTGTCATAGGCCCGTGACATTTGGGCTCGGTATAGCTCCAGATTTTGCTGCACCGCGAGCCTCTTTTCTTCGAGGGCATCGAGTTCTTCAAGTCGAAGGAGCACGTTTTCTTCCTCCGTCAACTCATGTTGGACGGCCATTCTTAAGCTTGGGACTTCGACTTCGAGGGGGAGGACCGCCTCCACTCCGAAGAGCAATGAGTATGGAGTAGACTGTGTTGGAGTACGGTGCGTGGTACGATATGCCCACAACGCCTCGTGAAGTTTGAGATTCCAGTCTCTCTTGTTGGCTGAAGCATTTTTCCTCAGGAGCTTGCATAGAGTCTTATTGAAGGCTTCGGCTAGCCCGTTGGCTCTTGGATTATAGATGGAGGAATATCTCCAGTCTATCTTGTGCTGAGTAGCGAACCTTGAGACATTGAAGCTCTTGAAAGAAGGCCCGTTGTCAGAAATGATTCTTCTTGGTGTACCGAAGCGGTATAGAATATTATGCTGGAAGAATGTCAGAATATCCTTTGTCTTAACTTCTTTTAGCGGGACAGCTTCAGCCCATCTGGAGAAGTAGTCTGTCGCGGCCAGTATAAACCGATGGCCTTTGGATGACGGAGGATCAATTGGGCCAACAATGTCGGTGCCCCAGACTTCGAAGGGCCACGACGCCACTGTAGGATGCAATGGATTGGGATGCTTGTGAATAAAATCACCGTGAATTTGGCAGATATAACATTTCTTTGCATGCTCTCCGCAATCCCGTATCATGGTGGGCCAGTAATACCCAAGCCGTTTGATTTGAAGTCGCATCTTGGGGCCAGATTGGTGAGCACCGCAAACGCCCGAGTGGACATCTTTCATGACCTTTTGGGCTTCGGCCAATGACAGACACCTGAGCCATAGTTGGTCGTATGACCTGCGGTATAACGTGTCATTTACAAACACGTATCGGAGAGCTCTTTTCTTCAGCTGAATCCTCGCAGATTTTTCTTCGGGCAGCTTGTCGTATCGGAGGTACTCTATGAAGGGTTCTCTCCAATCGGGCGCGTCTTGGATGATCGAAGCTTCTTCCGCAGGACTGCTCTTCTGTTCCGCGCTTTCCTCTTCTCGTAGAGAGACTGGGGGTAGAATTTGTCGGCTCCTGACTGTGATCAGAATTTCGTCCATGTCAGGATCAGCCAGCTCCTTGGCTAGGCGAGCGAGTATATCGGCCTTTCCGTTCAATGCTCTAGGGACTCTTGTTAGTTCGATATGAGTGAACCGTTTCATGAGTTCCACCACCCGGCTTCTGTATCGAGCCAACTCGGGTTTGTATATCTTATAGTCGCCGCTTACTTGGTTGACGACAAGCTGGGAATCACCGTAAACCCGTAGCCGAAGGATTTCCATTTCTATGGCGAGCTCCAAACCAGCTATCAGAGCTTCATACTCAGCTTCATTGTTCGTTCGAGGCTCGGTGAGAGCAAAAGAACGTCGTAGGGTTCCCATTGATGGTGTGATGAACACCAATCCTATCCCTGCTTTTATCTCCGGGACGCTTGATTTACTGGAGGTCCTTATTGACGAGGCTCCATCGAAGTAGAGCTCCCAACATGGCTCATCTTCCTCGAGGTGCAGCACTTGTTCATCGGGTAACTCACAATTTAGCGGCGACCCTTCTGGTATGGGATGAGCGGCGAGAAAGTCTGCAAGAGCTTGCCCTTTTACTGCTTTTTGAGGAGTATATACTATGTCAAACTCAAGTAGCATGACGGCCCATCTTGCCATTCTGCCGGCTAGGCTTGCTCTGGTCATCAAGTGTTTGAGCGGGTCGACCTTGGAGATTAGCATAACCCGGTGAGCCAGCAGATAGTGCCTCAGCTTCTTCACAGCGAATATCAGAGCCAAGCATTGCTTTTCGATTGGGGAGTAGTTGTGTTCCGCCCCGACTAGAGTTCGACTGAGGTAGTAGAGGGCATTTTCTTTTCCTTCCTCATTATTCTGGGCGAGGAGCGCACCGAGTGACTCATCTAACGCGGCAGTGTAGAGAATCAACGGTTTGTTTGGAATGGGAGCAGCCAGCACTGGAGGGTGCAACAAGTATTGTTTGATGCTTTCGAACGCTGCTTGACATTCGGCATCCCAGATAAAAGGAGCTCCTTTCTTCATGAGCTTTGAGAAGGGCCTACATCTCCCCGATAAATTTGAGATAAACCTCCGTATATAAGCAAGCTTGCCTTGAAAAGATCTTAGCTGCGTCAGACTCTTCGGAGGGGGCATCTCCATGATGGCCTTTATCTTTGATGGGTCAACTTCGATTCCTCGATGTCGGACTATGAAGCCCAGGAATTTTCCCGATGACACGCCAAAAGCGCATTTCAGAGGATTCATCTTCAGATCAAATTCCCTCAGTCTGGTGAGAACGGTCCTAAGATCCTGGATATGATCGGCCTTGGTTTCAGTCTTAACGACCAGATCATCAACATAACATTCGACGACTTTATGAATTAGGTTATCGAAGATATTAGTCATCGCCCTTTGATATGTAGCACCTGCGTTCTTCAGTCCGAATGGCATTACCTTGTAGCAATATATTCCGATCGGGGTTCGAAATGCTGTGTGCTTCTCATCCTCAGGCGACATCTTGATCTGATTATATCCAGACGAGCCGTCCATAAAGGTGAACAATTCATAATTTGAGGTGTCATCGACCATCATTTCCATGACCGGTAGCGGGAAGTCATCTTTAGGACATGCCTTATTGAGGTCCCTGAAATCGACACAGACTCGGATCTGCCCATTTTTCTTCTTCACTGGGACTATGCATGCGATCCAGTCTGCGTATTTCTCTTCCCTGATGAAGTCGGCATCGATGAGTTTCTTGGTTTCCTCGATGACCTTTTCTTCTAGTTCCCTTCTCATTCTTCGAGGAGCTTGTTTGACTGGCTTAGCATCAGGAGATATAGCCAACTTATGTACGGCCACTTCAGGGGAAAGGCCAGGCATTTCTTTGTATGTCCACGCGAAGCAGTCGACGAACTCACGCAGCAGGGCAATTATCTGCTCTTTCATTTCCTCCGACAAGAGTGAGCTGATGTAGGTCGGCCTTGGATTATTGGGCGTTCCTAAGTCAATCTCGGTTAGCTCATCAAAGGTTGCTTGTCCGCCATCTTCGAGCTCTTGAGGAGCTTCTTCTGGCTCGGCTATCTCGTCATCATCATTTGATCTTTCGCTGGTCTCACCAACATGGATCATGTAGCACGCTTTGGAATCAGGTTGAATGTAGCCATGCCCCGTCTATCTGGAATCCGTCCATCGATGAGTGCTCGGACCTGGGGCGGATACCATAGCCCTTCGTAAAACTTTGCTTCGGACTCCGTTTGATATAACCGGCATCCGCACTTCTTAAAGTATTCCCGCATCTCGGGCGCATAGTATCTGGGATTGAGGACGGCTCTTATGCCTCTCTCATAGGGAAGGCACGCGACAGAAAGGTCGTCCGGGTGCACAACGGGGTTTGACCCATAAAACAAGATGCCCTTCTGTCCACTTTTCCTCCCGGGAACGTAGAAAGTTTTCAGCTGGTCCACGGTGGAGATTGATAATGCATCGAGCTCTTTGCACATTTGCTCTGGTACCCTTGTAACGGTTAGGGACCCTTCTGCAACTTCGAAGGTCTCTCGTAGTTTCGCTTGTTGCGTGGGGGTCCACTCTGCACCGCTGTTGCACGACAGGTCCTCCTCCTATGACTCTTCAGTGTCACTGCCAAGATGAGGGCGGACTTTGCTGCTAGATGGGCCTTCAGTAACAGATTCGTCCGTATCGCTGCCGAAACGAGGACGAGTTTTACGGGAGGACGGGCTTCCAGCGTCGGACTCGTCAGTGTCGCTACCGAAATGCGGGCGCACTTGGGCGTTTTTACTTTTGAAAGTGACAACCGGCGCAGATTTGCTTTTGGGTCTCGGGGCCGGTCTATCTTCAGTCAGTTGTGGCTTAGCATTTTGGTGGTTCATAAAGTACCGAGAATCTTCATATCGGACTTCATGCACACCGAACGGTTGGATGTCTCCGTCAATGCGTCTTTCTTGGCCATTTTTAGTATACTTCATGCATTGATGGAGAGTTGACGGAATGATGCCGTAATCGTGGAGCCACGGCCGCCCCAGGAGAATCTTATAAGACGTGTCGGCGTCGATCACATATATCTTAGCTTCAGTTTGCAGATCCCCGAATTTGATTGGCAAAGCTATAGACCCCAGAACTTGCTGGCAATTTTGGTTGAAGCCTTGAATGACAATCCTTTCCCTTGACAGGTGTCGGACGTCCATTGACAAACTCTTCAGAGTTCGCAAGTTCATGATGTTCACTGAGGACCCCGGATCAATCAATATGCGATTAATTCGATCTCCGTCGCTGTACCCGGTCACGTAAAGCGGCCGATTATGCTCAGCCGTTCCCAGTAGCAAGTCTTCATCCTTAAATGTGACCGCGGCGGCATACAAAGCGTGTTGGGCTTCTTTCATATTAATTTCCGCAATGTGAGCCTGGTACCGCTCGGGGTTTTGTAGAGCGTGAATGAGAACATCTCTAAGCTCCTTAGATAGGACCAAGGCGTCGTAGATGCTCAGGAGAGACGGAAGCTTCCGGAGATGCGCCAAGACATTATAGTCCACCGAGGAAGGACTTATGTTTTCATCAGCCGGTTCTCTGCCATCTTCTTCATTAGCGACTTGTTTTTCCTTCCCTTTTGGGGCGTTGCCCTGATTCGGCGGTAGAGCCCTGCCGCTTCTGAGCTGGATTTGATTGGTCGTTGTGGTGAGCTCCTCGTCCTCTTCGGGAAAACAGAGATCATCCTCGGAGTCGCTGCCAAGATGGATGGCATAGCAGGTCACTACTGGGATCTCTTCATTGGAGTCTTCTTCTAACTCCTCCAGAATTTCAGCCGCTTGTACAGGGAAGAACTCCTTCAATTGAATCAATGTTCTTTCCTTTTGTTCATATTCTTCGAGAGAATCGATATATTTTTGAATGGTTGATCTCCCTGCAGACTCTTTTTCGCGCCGAGCTGCACTTTTCTTCTTCTTAAGCTTCTTGGATTTTGAGCCTGATGGAGCCGCATTGGAAGCTGGACTGGTAGGCTTCTTCTGTCCTTCCCATTTCATCCTGGGCTCTTTCTGAAGCAGCTTTAGCATCTTCTTCGTCTTATTAGATATGTGTGTACTCCACGGAGGCCGCGATGAGTCCATCTCATTTCTCGGGGCAGCGGGTTCGGCTATCTGCTCCCAGAAGGCTTCAGCTTCTGTCTGTATAAAGTTGGTGGTTGCAACTTGGTTGTTCACCAACACGCTTTTAGACAGCTCGATCTCTCCAGCCTTGTACTGCTTCTCGACCCAGTCTTTGAAGATATAGCAATCCTCGATCGCATGGCTCACTACTCGGTGGTACGGGCAATACAGAGGATTGTCGGTCATTTTTGCTTCTTGGGGTCTTTTCGACTCCGGCAATTGTAGGCCGTTGTTCAAGGCATCTTTAAATATCTTGCGAACCTTGTCCCTTCTGAAAGAGTAAACCTTGTTCTTTTTCTCCTCTAGGGTGGGCCCATCTCCTCCCAGCAATGGCTTTCGAGACCGGTTAGTTTTGGATTCGCCCGCCCTTCGCTTTTCTTCATTATCGGAGGCATTGAAGACATTGGTACTGCTGGAACTCCCGCTTCTACGGTTGTCGTCCCGCTTGCTTTTCCAAGTTTTGTCTCTCTGAGAGTCTGGCGGGGACTCTTGCTTCGAGCGTTCCAGCATTTGGACTTTCTTGGTTAGCTCCTGGAATGTTTTGAGGCCTGCTGTACACAAGAATGGGACCATCCAATTGCTGAGGTTCCCAATGAGAAGGCTAACGGACTGGTCCTGCTCCAGCGGCGGTTCGCACTTGACCGTGAGATTACGCCATCGGGCGATAAAGTCAGTGTTACTTTCATTCTTCTCCGGCTTGGTCCTCACAAGGTCGGCAATGGAGATTTTATCACTAACGCTCATGAACCTTTGCCGGAACAGAGACTCCATTTGGGCAAAGGTAATGACGGACCCATCTGGTATGCTCGCGTACCAGTCGAAAGCAACACCGGTCAGGCTGTTGACAAACTGACGAAGAAGGAGCGCATCATTGCCCCCTGTATTTCCGCACGATGCTTTGAAGTGGGCGACGTGCTGATTTGCATTCCCCGTTCCATCAAATCTTCCGAACTTAGGAATGACGTAGCCGCTTGGGAACTCAATCAGATCGTACTGCGCGGGATATGGCCGCCCACTACTGCCGATTTCTTTTTGAGCTTCGGCTTCGGCCACCAATGTTTTAACCTTGCTGGTGACCAAATCCATTATCCGATCCTGTGTTAGCGGGATAGTGCTATCTGGGGCCAAGGCGTCCCCGGAAGCGGAGTGTGGCCGGCTTTCATGCGGCTCGACCAGTCTTGGACCCAAAGGAACAGGCATTGGCTGCCTCAGATTGTCATCACCCGGCTGATTAGTAGCGGCTTGTGCTTGATTAGGAGGCGGTCGAGCAATTTGAGCCGTAAGCTGCATCACCACATTCGTTAAGTCGCCAATCTTCGAATAGAGCTTGGCCATCTCTTTATCTTTGCTCCTGAGCTGTTTTCGAAGCTCTTGAAGCAGCTCTTGCTCCGCAGTCCTGGGGCGGAAAGTCGGCTCTTCCTCGCTGTCCGAGCTTGACTCTACATGGACCGAGGGGTCTATCTGCCTATCATCCTCATCGAGAGGGTTTTCTTCATCCAGCAGGGGCGGCTGTTCTTGGGCGGCGGCAACCACATTCAGGCTAGATTGGGCTTGGGATGTGGTGGTCCCGTCCTTGCTTTTGCTGCGAAGGTTGTCGCTGGGGCGCCCGCCCGCCATATAGACCGTATGGATGATATATCCGGCCGTCTTTCGATCATTGGTGGCTGATTTCACGGATCGCTGTCTTGACCCCCTTGCTTCGGTAACTGGTAGTCGATTGAAGGCGGCTGGCTTAACCAGCTTCTTGAATGGTGTTGGCGCATCTTTTCTGGGTTTGCCCCGCTTCTTTCGTGCGGCACAGAGCGCTTGATAGACTCTTGAAGAGATAGTGTCGTACTTTTTCTGTTGGGGCGGGGACACGTCTCTTTGTGGCACTGTTCGGACCGTTGTCTTCTTGATTCTGGCGGTCATGGCGTTTTTCTGAACCCACTTCAGAGGCTCGAAGGAATTGCTGATTCTTACGTCCGACTCAGCCGTCGTCGCGGGGAAACCCTGCACTTGGAACTTCACATGGTTCCATTTGGCCGAAGCCTTGGCCCTCTTGTTGGCTCGATACCTGAGCCGCTTCTGCCTTAACTTTTCTGTTCTAAGCACCTGGCAGACTTCAACTCTTTGGGAAGACGTCGCAGACCGGGCAATGGAAGGCCTTGGAGATACGCTCGATTGTGCATTTGTTGGAGTAATCGCGTGAGCTCGTCCGCAACATTGGATGTTGCCCTTTGTACCGGAGTTCTTGCCCCCCGCTGGAGCACCAGAGAATCGTTCACACACCGTCTTGAGTTTCGGTTGTGGTGCCTTGGCGATCACGACATTCGGCCTCTTGCCCCTCGAGACCGGCTTGGCCACCTGTTCCGCTGGGATCCCTGCCAGATGAGCGCTCCCGGCAGGGTAGATGATGACGGAGCCAAACTGGCGGGGCGGTTCCTCCCACTGTCGACTGAGGCTCGCGGGGAGAACCACACGAGCGTTGATCTTGACCACGTACGGAATCGGGGTCACATTGGAAGCTGAGTTCGTCTTGGGAGACATTGTAATCGAAGGTTGATTGCTGCATGGAAAAAAAAGAACATCATTTCAGTATAGGCAATCGATATGTATATTGATTAAGTTCGTATGAACGTTTAACCCGAAATATGGGAGGAGAGATTGGTCCCACCGGGCGTGCCAGAATCTGTAGGGTGTTTTTCGTCACCCCAGTGAGATGGGAATACGCGAGCGCTTGTCAGGCGTACTACAGATTCCCCCTGCCTAGGGTAGGCCGGGGTTTAATGATGGTGGGGGTCCGAATCTCCGGCAGCCGCGGACTAAGCTGCCGTTAATTACCCATCGCCTTTGGGGCGAGGGAACCTCCGATTAACGGGTTAAACTGGTCATGCGAACTCAATGTTCAGTGTACGTGTGTTCAATTCTGAAAGGGGGGGTTTGGATATATCGGGAGCCACGCAGAGTTTTTACGGGGGTCCCGCTACCCGGATAGCGGGCTGGGGGTCAAGGGGGCTAGCAGCCCCCTTGCGGGGTGCGGGGCAGCGCCCCGTTAGAAATTTTTTTCTAACGGGGACAGTGTCGTGGAGTACGTGTATGTATAAATTTGTATACATATGTATATGTGTATATATGTACACGAAAGAGGGGGAAAAGACATCCAAGGGATGCGCAGGTGCGCAAGCGCGCGCGCCACGTGTCGGCACGCGGGCTCCTTGCGCACTTGCGCAGTTGCGCAAGCGCGCGCGCCACGTATCGGCACGCGGGCGACTTGCGCACTTGCGCAGTTGCGCAAGCGCGCGCGCCACGTGTCGGCACGCGGGCGCCTTGCGCACTTGCGCAGTTGCGCAAGCGCGCGCGCCACGTGTCGGCACGCGGGCGACTTGCGCACTTGCGCAGTTGCGCAAGCGCGCGCGCCACGTGTCGGCACGCGGGCGACTTGCGCACACAACAGGCTTTTAGCCTAAAAAGATTTCTCTGAAGAGAAATCAGAGAGGAGTTAGACTCCTGAGTGTGTGTGTTTTTTTTTTTTTGGGGTTAATGGAAGGGTTCTTCTTCTTCCTCCTGTTGCTTGCTGGATCTTGAAGATCAAGAGATGTAAAATCTCAAAATCTCTCCTTTTTAAGATCTGATGGCAGATCCAAGTTCCCCTTTGTGGGTTTTGTGGTGGAAAACTATTTAGTTTTGAAAAAGGAAGAGTAAAACTCTTGATTTAATTCAAGAGAAAGAAGAAGGTTTTGGAACCTTGAAGAAGGAAGAAAGAGCTCAGCTCTAATTTTTTTGGAGAGAGAAAAAAGTCATGAGATATTTTCATTATCTTTGCCTTTATAGGCCATACATTTTACACATAGCCCCTTGGGCTTCATAAAATGGCATTTTGCCTATCCCATGGGTCATGTGCCATTTCTTTTTGCACATAAGCCATGGGCTTTACAAAAATTTGGCTTTATGCCTATTTTTCTTACATTTATCCGAAAAATAAAATAAAAGAAAATGCAACAAAATTATTTATTACAAAATTTTTATCTTGGCATGGGGGGAGACCGGCCGCTTCATGTTCGGGCTCGACCCGGGCATGGGCCTACTGGATCTGGGCTTGGACCCACTTGGCTTGGGGTTGACTTTGATTTTGACTTGGTCAACCGGGGTGTAAATTTTTACCCCAACAAACCATAAGTACAGTTTTCAACCTACGACACACAGTGAAAGAGTTGTTAGACTCAGCGGACTTATACAGAGTATTGTATGTTGTCCAGTGTCCATTGGGACAGAGGGGTTGGTCTTCATACTATATTCTGTTTACTTTTAACTTCTCTAGTTCTTAGACATGTGTTTCGTAGAAACACAGGGTCTAAGTTTTGAGGAGTTATAGGTATTTGAATAGAGTAGAGAACCAGGTGTAGCAAGTATCGGGATTCTTCAAAGTGATCGAAGATGTAGATACTTGTGTATGGTATTCAGTTGATAATAATGATAAAGAGAAATTGCTTCTCTTTCAGGTTACTCATAATTGGAAGCATTCCTAAGTTGAGTAACGCTGATGGGCTTCTCTCCATTTAGTTGACATACACTGGAGACAGCTGCATTATTTGAATCTGGTTAAATTAAATCAGTGCCTCTGGTTCTATATTGGAGTAGAACAGTTCATATCTTAACGTTGTTAAGGTACGGGGAGTTGTCCCGCTTATGATTAAAACCAGACTCTGGATAACTCAAGGCACGTTTCTGTAATGGCTGTTTATGGGTTGACCCAGGCTATGACGAGGGTTGACTTTCTACCATAAGAAAGATCAATAGTGATATTGTTCTTGACTCGCCACAGTTTTAATAAAAATGGATTTTTTCAAAAACAGTAGTAGGAGTATGGTAGAACTGGAAGTGATTCCAGAACCGCAAACGATTACTGAAGATTTGATAAGGAACCTAAAGATTCAATCTGGTTTGACATTCCATTGGCCACTCCGCAGATATGGTGGGTAACTTCAGGCACCCGAGAGGTACTCCGGTAGCCTCAAGGACGGTGACAGGGAAGTTCTTGTTTACCCACACTTGCCATTGTTGTTGTTCCAGACTGCGAGACCCGGCAGGAGGATGAGTATAGCGTCGTTCTAAACTAGCTTTAGAAGTGCACATATATATGACTCTGCCAGAGGGTTGTCGTAGTCAGTGGGAGCAGCGGAAGCATTGGTGGACATCAGGCTTATGTCTATTTATAGACCAAAGCAGATATAGCGGAGATAGATCATCTATTTCTGATGTGACAGTCATAGGTTTGACGTCATCAGAATAGGGGATGGATCTGTTGAGTAGGTAGTAGGGTGTGATATCCGGGTTTTGGATGACATACACAGAGTAGGAAAAGAAACTCCTATACTACGATCGGTTATACTTTGGTCGTCACATAGTGGTTTCTCCACAAAGGACTTGGACATTATATCAAACATACTGGTTACTAGATCTATGGTTTTAGATCTAGATTTGGGTGGTTTCTCAATCAGGGTACCTTGACAGCATTCTAAGAGTATTTAGAATGGACGACTCCTGGCACGGTAGTATACCTGCAGGTGATGGAGTCACCCTCTCTAAAGGTGTCTTATAGACTAAAGTAGAGAGGGATGTGCATGATTGGCAGATCACTTGCTTAGGCAATTGAGTCAATCATGAGATGTCAAGTACCACACCAGATGTTGTTCTTGCACTAGATGCAATAAGTTGACATTGATCCAATCCTGGAGAAACAGTCGGAAGCAGTTTTAGAACATAAGTGGATGTTCTAGGGATATGATAACGACAGCCTCATTTGGGAGACAGTTATCATTCCAGGCTTCCAAGGTGACATGGACGACAAGGAGGTTGTCAGAGTTATAGTTTTCCTTCTGACGAGGGGCAGTATTCTGGACAGGTGATCCAAGGCAATACTGAGGGAGGCATGGCGCAGGATACTGATTAAGTTCAGTTGACGATACAGTCTGAGAAGTTTGGATTTGGAGTTCATTTATGAGCTAGGTCCCATCAGACATCCAGACATTCTAAGACAGGTATTGCTCATTTCAGGAGATGGCTTTCTCCGCAAACTTGAGATATAGAGAGAGACATAGAAAGAAACATCTAGGCGGATCCACTCACTGAGGCTTTTCCTCGAACGCAATAGTCTCGCAAACGAGCTTTGAGAGACTGACTAGTAGAGGAATTGGGTGTTCGGTATCACACGGGCTGTGAGTATGCGACATCGCAATAATTAGCCTTGAGTGCTAGTGGGAGATTGTTGGAGATAATGCCCTCAGAGTCAATTATTGGATCACAGGCACGTGATTGCGATGATTGAGGGAGGACCTATCCCGGTAAGACAGTCTTACTCGAGATGATAGTATGCTATCTGGTTTACCTTTATCATCGTGTACTGCTTCAGGTGACCTGACAAGTCGCTATTACACGTTGGTAGAGCCCCTAGGATTCTTGCTTGACCACCAGCAGTATGAGGGCGATCATATAAGTGAGAGCTGGAGTCTATAAGCACATCCTTAAAAGGTCCCTAGTCGTGGGAGTTTCGAGACAGGGCATCGATTCTCCAGAGTAGACTAGTGTATACAGTCGAGACCCCGACGAAGGGCGGTGGCCGGTCTCACAGGCCACTGGTGTCAGTTGGTTCACCTAAGATGTATACAGGTGCTCATTGGGTTATGAGTACACCGGACAGGACTCGCCGGGAACATGCTAGTTGGTCTTATACCTGACGTCAGATAGCAGTTCCCTGGTGACATGTGTACAGGTTAGTTCATCGACCTGGGGATCGTCATTTGTCTCGTCTGAGTTCCCACTGTACTTTGATTACTACCCTACCACGGCTCATAGGAGTCGTGCAAACAGGTTTTAGTTGGGTACAGTCCCGAGCCACATGGAGGCAGTGAGTGGATCTTCGGGGGTTCGTCTCTCCCGGTATTGGGGGTGAGGTCGCGCTGTGTCTAGGAGAGCCATTACACGAAGTCCTTGGCCAAGGCAGGAGATTTACTGGTAGGTATTCCAGTAGTATCTCAGGGTGTTCTGGGCTACACTCCGACACGACTTGTACCGCTTTTGGGGGTCTGACTTTTACCAACCCCCTATGCCCGCCATGCGATGCTCATAGACGAACGGACCGGACTGTACGGATATTGTCACTGACAGGCTCAGTAGGGTGTCAGGATGAGTTCGCTCATCGACGTCCCTTTTAGTCAATAGCTGGTGGCCCGTTACGTATTGGCTTATACCTCTGACGTGCTAGTGGTTAAATCCACAGCCATAGTATTGACGAGTCTTTAGAGTCCACCACACTTTCAGTTACTCAAGCTTTCGGGCGAAACGCTGTAGAGGCCGTATGGAGATATGGCAAGGTCCGATCAGATACGTGCGGTATTGCACGGATCAGGATCGGACGGTTTGTACTAGAGGCCGTATAGTTATATGGCAAGGTTCGATCAGATTCGTGCGGTATTGCACGGATCAGGATCGGAAGAACATTACTAGCCAGTTTTGGTTTAAGCCGGATCCTAGTTTAGTACAGTGTAGATTTTGTCTCTTTGTATTTGTATCCGGTCGGAATACAGATGCGGGTGTGTATGCACAGTATGGGGGTTTTCCTGTAATTTATTACGGGACCAGTTTTCTGGAGTTGCCAGTTTGCATTCCGTTCCGGCCGGTTTTCCTTTGTTCTTTCCCGGCCGGACTTTTCCGATGGAGGGGGTTATTTGCAAGTTTGCAAATAACATTTTGTGGAGGGTTTATTTGTGAGATGAGAGATTATGATAGCTTCTTTAGATTCCTTTTCCTTCTTTTCTTTTAATGCACCATTACTTGCATTAATTGAGATAAGAAAGGGTATGGGTTTGATGTGCATTTGTTATGGTTGATGTTTGTTTATGGTCACCTCTTCTCATCTCCTACCATCACCTCCCTCTTGTATTATGTTATCAACTCCACCATTCTCACATAGAATAGGCCGGCCACTTCATTGAGGGAAAATGAGAGAGTTTCATTTTGGAGTGTGGCATTCTTGATCTCATTTCATGCTAGAAAAATGCAAGCACCATTTTTCTTATCTTGATTCCTCCATCTATCAAATGGCAACATCCACTACCCCAATATGAGACATGAGCCCTACACATATTCTACAGCATATCTTGGGCATGTCGACTTGCCAGCTTCATGCCCGAGTTGCCTCGGTATAGAGGCGGGAGCCCGTAAAAGATGCAGGCGATGTGGTGCCCTTCAGGCGAGGAGGCGACGACCGGAGTTTCCACGAGAGATCGGGACGACGACGAGAAGACCGGAGGACTCGGATCACTCGGTATATCTCTAACCCGTCTTGTTGTTAGCTAGATCTAGTTAAATGGCCCGATCCGGGGTTTAGTGCGCGGTGGTGCCGGTTTGCTAAGTTCGCAAAATTAAAGTTTATCACCGTTTCCGCATTTGGCCGTCGGATTGACGACCGGGGCGCCGCCGTGCACTTACAGGTAAAGCCCTTAGGATGTGTACTTGACTACCTGAACTATGATGCGGATCATACTAGTGGGGACATGGTAGTCCATAAGTACATCCTTCAAAGTCCCTAGTCGTGGGTGTATCGAGACGGGGCATCGATATACCAGAGTAGACTAGCGTATACCTTCTCGACCCATACAGATGGGCGATGGATGATCCCATATCCATTGGTGTTTGACATCAGAGATGATATACGGGTGCTCAGTAGAGACTGGGTACACTGGACGGACTCGCCGAGAACTCCCAGATGGTATTATACCTTACGTTAGATGGCAGTTCTCCGGTGACACTGGTACAGAGTAGTCAGTTGACCCGAGATCGTCATAGAGTCTTGTGTGGTTCCCACTGTGCTTTGATTTCCATCTTACCACGTCCAAGAGGGCGTGCAAAACGGTGGTTTTTGGGTACAGTCCCGAATCACATGGAGGCAATGAGCGATAGGAGGGGATTCGTCTCTCCCGGTATAGGGAGTTGATGTTGCGCTGTGTTCGATTGGCTATAACCGGAAATCCCGGGCCAGGGTTGCTGAGATTTACTGGTAAGTGTTACCAGTAGTTTCTCGAACTGTTATAGACCTCATATCGACACGACTTATCGAGCTATTGGGGTCTGACGTTTACCACCCCTAGGCGAGATATGCGACATATCAGACGACGAGACCGGACTGTACGGTAAGTTTTACTGGTTGGATTCACTAGAGTGTGAGCGGGCTTGCTCGTCGATCTTCTGATCGCTCAATACCCGGGTGGCCGTTACGTTTAGCAGACCGCTTGCGGCTTGTGGGTGTTTGATATGATCATCACCTGCTGCCGGCGTATTGACGAGTCTTTAGAGTCCTACACAGAGGTTTCCTGGCTCAAGCGAAACGAAATAGGAGCGCATATGAGATATGTGCGGGACCGAGAATAATGCGTGTATGTGATACCGTATTCTATTCTCGCGATGAATGTATCGATTGGTTGTATGCGATATAACCTAGTTATCGAATCAAGTATTGATTCGATAAGCCGATACATAGGATACTAGTCAGTTATATGCGATATGACCGGATCGTTAAATCAAGTGTTGATTTAATGATTTAATGTATAATTATATATTTGATATATTACTTTGCATTAACTAGTATTGGTTCACTTTAAATGGATATTCTCACTCGGATGTGCACATTGTATATGTGATATACTTTTGTGCACTTGATTGTATCATGTTTGATGATACATGTTTGCTAGGGTTTTTGTGTAAAGATTAAACCATGGTTACATGATAATGGTTAGGGTTTTGTTTTATTCATTTATTTATTTATCTATTCTTTATGGAAAATGAAAAGCATAAAGAGAAAAATGGTTGCTAACTTTGTTTGTATTATGAAGCTTCATGAAGCTTTGACTTAGTGACCATTTTGTCTCATGCTTAACCCTAACCACTTCACTTAACCTTGGTTCATTCTCTACACTTAACCATGGTAACTATTATGATAAGAATGAATGGAATTATCTTTTCAAGTTAATCTTTTTATTCTATCATAATATTATCTTCTTCTTCTTCATCTTCTTCTTGAAGAAAAAGCTTGCCTCATCAATGGCAACTTGATGAAAAGAGTGAGAAATCCAATGCTAAAGTGAACCCACTTCCTATTTCTTCATCTTCTACCTCTTGCCAAGTAGTATAGGGTGTTTCCTTCACAAGTTTTCATGGCTTGGTGAAGGTGGAGCTTGATCTAGTGATGCCTCGACGTAGATCATCTTCGGCATCGTCGTCGATGACCTAGCCGCTTTTTCTCCGATGAAGCCGATGCAAGAGTCATGGTTCGATTTGGACAGCGGAGAGGACTTCATCATGGAGCTATGGAGGTGGAGAACCGGATCTACAAAGGTTGTATTTCCGTTCTCTTAGTAAAGTAGTTTACTAGTTGCATCTTTCGCCTAGAAATCTAGTTAACGATCCGTAGTCTAGGGTTTCTCGGCACAGTAAAATTTGAAATTGGCATGGTTGATGCCTTGTGAGACCTCTTGAGAGTGCCTAGGAACCCTACACCAACGAGCACGACACCCAAAGTCACCAAAATATACAACACAGAGTCCTCACAAGTCGTCTCTAAGACATATACAAACAGTGGTAGATGGAGAAATTAGATCCAACAAAAATATATACAATATACAGAAAGATAACCACAAACCCACCTAAAAGCAAAGGCCTCACTGCCTAACGTAGCGGTATCCGCAAAAGTATAGATGTTAAGACGCCCTGCCGTGACTACTCAGAGGGAAGGTCCTGCAAAACCCTGTGGCACAACGGGGGTGAGTTTCCAACTCGTGAATAGTAAATAACATCATAATGAAATCGCAACTATGCACCAACAGCAATGATCAATAGCATGTAAGCTGGTAGCATGAGTATGGCAATATAAATATGCGACTATCATGATCAGGGTACACCACCAGGTACTATATCTACATGAATAAGTGCATATCAATGGAGTACCGAGTGCGGGATAATAAATAATCTCATGCACAAATCATTAGCATGAAAAAAAGAACGGTGTAACTCAACAACACCCAAATCCCAAAATACTCAAATCGGCCCTCAGATCGGCCCTCAAATCCTGTATGTCTCATGGAACCTGAGTGTCAAACATCGACACTCTAAAATATCATGAAAACTAGTGTCTAACATCGACACGTAAATACTCGTATCCATACGTTCCTCAAAACCCAAGTATCCCACTTCCACACTTGTATTCCACGTATCGATCTTTCTGATATCCATACGTTCGTCGAAACCCAAGTATCCCACCTCGACACTTGTGATTCCACGTATCGGTCTTTAAAAATCCATATATCTCTCGGAATATAAGTTCCTAACATCGACACTTGAAATTCCCATATCGCATGAAAACATATCTCAAGTGCGTAAATCCACATAAAACAGCATATGCAACATAAAACATCAGTATGAGCATATCACGGGAAAAGTCCACTATTTAACTGCATCAAGTCATTAAATATATTTCGCGGTTCCCAAAATCCAAATCCAAAATACATATATATATAGCGTCCCATTCCACCGATATATATGTTATAACAAGCCAATCATGTAACAATAGCAAAGTATATGTGCGAGCATGTAAATATGGTATGGCATATGTATAGGCATATAGGTACACAGGTATGCTATATGTCATATGCGCTATCGCACAAGAACAACTGCCTCTATGTCGCTAACCACTAGCCAGGTATATCAATGAATATTTGTGTTGTGCATATCATGGTAATTACCGACAGTGTGTGTGTAGCATATCATTGGTGTGCAGTGTACAATAGATACAGTATCAAGCACAACGAGTAACTATATGCAATGAAAATCATGCAATATCTTTATATGAGCACATAAACATACGGCTAATATCATACCATATCTAGCCCTGACGCTTAGCGCCATACGAGCGATTTCCCCGTATATGTTAAATCTACTCACCAATGGTCTCCAGCTATGAAAATCCGACCACCTGCTTCCTCTTGTTCGCAGCGTCCGAAGTCCCCGCTTGCGACACTATATTTCAACAAACACAAGAAATAGTGCAAACATCTCAGAAATCGACCAATATAACGTAAAACCTCGTATTAAATAACGCACCAACACTAAACTAACTCGCGAGTGTATGTCTAGTGGCTAACGTGCGTAACGATACTACAAAACCTACCCAAGTAATTGTTAGTTATATGTATGCCCTAGAGGCCATTACTGTACATATGATGTATATTGTAGTGGATGCTAGGACGTATATAGGGAGGACTTTCTTGCTCGACATGATAGTATGCTATCTGGTTGAACTTTACCTTAACGTGTATACTGATTGTCTCTCTGTTACATGTTGGTAAAGCCCTTAGGATGTGTGCTTGACTACCTGGACTATGATGCGGATCATACTAGTGGGGACATGGTAGTCCATAAGTACATCCTTCAAAGTCCCTAGTCGAGGGTATATCGAGACGGGGCATCGATATACCAGAGTAGACTAGCGTATACCTTCTCGACCCATACAGATGGGCGATGGATGATCCCATATCCATTGGTGTTTGACATCAGAGATGATATACGGGTGCTCAGTAGAGACTGGGTACACTGGACGGACTCGCCGAGAACTCCCAGATGGTATTATACCTCACGTCAGATGGCAGTTCTCTGGTGACACTGGTACAGAGTAGTCTGTTGACCCGAGATCGTCATAGAGTCTTGTGTGGTTCCCACTGTGCTTTGATTTCCATCTTACCACGTCCAACAGGGCATGCAAAACGGTGGTTTTTGGTTACAGTCCCGAGTCACATGGAGGCAATGAGCGATAGGAGGGGATTCGTCTCTCCCGGTATAGGGAGTTGATGTTGCGCTGTGTTCGATTGGCTATAACAGGAAATCCCTGGCCAGGGTTGCTGAGATTTACTGGTAAGTGTTACCAGTAGTTTCTCGAAGTGTTATAGACCTCATATCGACACGACTTATCGAGCTATTGGGGTCTGACGTATACCACCCCTAGGCAAGATATGCGACATATCAGACGATCAGACCGGACTGTACGGTAGTGTTACTGGTTGGATTCACTGGAGTGTGAGCGGGCTTGCTCGTCGATCTTTAGATCGCTCAATACCCGGGTGGCCTTTACATTTAGTAGACCGCTTGCGGCTTGTGGGTGTTTGATATGATCATCACTTGCTGCCGGCGTATTGACGAGTCTTTAGAGTCCTACACAGAGGTTTCCTGGCTCAAGCGAAACGAAATTGGAGCGCATATGAGATATGTGCGGGACCAAGAATAATACGAGTATGTGATACTGTATTCGATTCTCGCGATGTGACATTGATCGGTTATATGCGATATAGCCGGGTTATCGGATCAAGTGTTGATTCGATAAGATGTTACTAATGATACCAGTCGGTTATGTGCGTCATGACCGGATCGTTAAATCAAGTGTTGATTTAATGATTTAATGCATAATTATATATTTGATATATTACTTTGCATTAACTAGTATTGGTTCACTTTAAATGGATTTTCTCACTCGGTTGTGCGCATTGCATATGCGATATGATTTTTGTGCACTTGATAGTATCATGTTTGATGATACATATCTTTTTTGTTAAGTGTAATGAATTAAACCTAGGTTAAGAAAATGATTAGGGTTTTCTTTTATTCATTTATTTATCTTTTCATTTGCATTTAAAAGATAAATAAGAAAAGGAAAAGAAGTCAAAAATGGTGGCTAGTTTTGTTTTCAACATGAAGCTTCATGAAGCTTTCATCATGTCACCATTTTTGTCTCATCTCCTTAACCCTAACCATTCTTTAACCTTGGTCAATTCTCTACACTTAACTTAGGTTAATATTATGATAAGAATAAATTTATTATTCTTTTCATAATAACTTATCATATCATTTTCTTCTTCTTCTTCTTTCAACTCAAGAAGAAAACCTAAGGTGCATCAATGGTGATTGATGCATATGAGTGAGAAATCCAATTCTAAAGTCTACCCACTTCCTTTTTTCTCATCCTCTACCTCTTGCCAAGTAGTAGAGTATGTTTCCTTCACAAGTTTTCATGGCTTGGTGAAGGTGGAGCTTGATTTAGCGATGCCTCGACGTAGATCATCTTCGGCATGGACATCGACGACCTAGCTCGCTTATTCTCCGATGAAGTCGACGCTAAAGCCCGGATTCTTTTTGGACAGCGGAGAGGACCTCATCTCGGAGCCGTGGAGGTGGAGCACCGGATCTACAAAGGTTGTATTTCCGATTCTCATAGTTAAGTGTTAACTAGTTAGCTTTTTCGCCTAGAATTCTAGCCGACGATCCGTAGTCTAGGGTTTCTCGGCACCGTAAAATTTTAATTTGGCATGATCGATGCCTTGTGAGACCTCATTAGGGTGCCTAGGAACCCTACAGTGGTATCAGAGCCTAGCTAGAGCCTTAGGCGAAGTCTAGACGGAATTTGAAACCCGATCGAACCCGAAACCCCAAATCAAAATTGCTCTCTGGAAATTTTCTAAAATCGTGGATTTTTCCAAATTAAAAATTGCTAAAAAATTCAGCAGGGAAAAATAAGAATTACGGTGCAAAAAGTTTCTGGTGAACAGTAAATTTCGCGGCGGATCCGCGGCAGAAGCTTGGCTTCTGCGGCGGATCAGCGGCCCCTTGATGACGTCAGCCCTGTTCTTTTGCACAGTAATTCCTAGTTCAAAGAGCTGAGTTTTCTGGGAATTTTTAATATTTATTCAAGAGTTGAATTTTTCTGCTGTGTTTTTGGGGATTCGGTGTTTCGATCGGAGTATCAAATTTTGTCTGTGTGGCTTTCCGGATAATTTTTAGAATATGTTAAAAAGTTCGACCGGATATAAATACCCAATTTTTCCCCTGTCGAGAAATTTCCAAGTGTTGGATTTTTCCGTAGTTTAACGACGTTCTAAGTAGTGCAAGTAACGCGATGGTCCCTCTAGAAGACAACAAACCTTAACTCGATTATGTGACCGTCTTGAACTAACCTTTGAACCTTCGGGTTTGGGGCAGTACGGCGTGCCACATGTGAGGCGTTGGCTTGACCCTTCTACGGCTGGACCGTCGGTACTGAGGCACGAACTGAATGTTGTTAGACTTATTTCATGTGTTGATCTGTATCGGGAAAACTTGGGTGTTCGAATGTTCAATCGGAAAGTTTAACATTTTCTAATTATCTGGAATGGGATACAATAATTGGAATTCACAAGAAGTTATGAGATAACTGAATGAATGTTATAAACATAGCAATTTAGTCTCCCTTGATCGGTTGCCACGGAATTTTGATGTGATCAAAAGTCCGTCGCAATCATGTAGCGCACGGGGATACTCGCCGGGTAAACTTAATAGAAAGCCTCGCTCCATAGCCCCGACCAAGTGACTGTAGGAGAACCCCGTCACCGAAAGCATCCGTTCGGGTGCTCGCGGTAGCGGTGTCCCGCCTTGGTGCACTTCGTCGACGGTATCAGGGGTGCGGCCGCCTACTAAAGTTTGCGACGAGCATTCGATCAGTTTTTCGGGAATCTTGTTGAATTGCCCGACTTGACATTGAAAAGTGTTTTCGATAATGAGACTAAAATGCGGGGTTTATAATTGTTAGGCATGCGATGTCTAAAGAATTCATTTGGTCAGGCATGCGATGTCTGAGGTGGTTGCGGATTCCAACTGTTGTAGTTTTACACTTTCTTTTCTGTGACCGTAAGTGTAATATGTGATATCGCCGGTTTCGTTGCTATATGTCAACGACAATTGGGATGCGCATATTTACTTACGTTGATGACATGTGATGTTATGTGTTGCTGGATATGTTATATTGGATCGTCGTGTTTGAATAGCCGGGGGTTTTTATGTGAGATGAGTGTTTTTCATTTTCATTCATGTAAAAACTTGTATGTAATATTCTTTTATTGGGGCGCTTCCAGGTTGTGGGAGTTGTCACCTGTTGTATATTATTTACTTTTTCGCACTAGGATAGACCCAAGGAGGGGAGCACAAGTAACCGGGTTCTGGAGTCCAGTGGGAGACCAACTCAAGGAGTCGAGTCCGGGTCTCCTAACTCTAGAATTGGTAGGGTTGCTTGCTGCTCTCGTAGGGGTCTAGGGGTGTGGGTTTGGCTATTCATCGCGACCGTGGAATCCGTGTTTTATACTGGCTCGTATTGAAAACACGGACGTCCTAGTATATCCAATATTTCATATGTTTCTTCTGCTGCGATATCTGTGATGTGATCATGATATGTTCTATGATAGATACAGTATATAGTATATATGATATATTATATAGGCGTTACTTATGTTTTACACCCGCGTTAGCCCTGCCCCGCTCTGCCGTTAGTTACCTAACCTAACGGTGCACGAGGGGACATCGAGGCGAATGCGGATGGCATAAGTGTACGTCGTATTTATCTGTGATGTTTAGGTACTTAAATGATGGGACTTCATTAATGTGATTAATGAAATAAAAAGAAACCTAACATGTTGTAGAATCGAATTTCAAAATAAAACAGGTAGCTACAGTTCTTGCTTTGCACAGAGGTATATATGATATATCCTGCACCTTATTCGATAAGGAAAGGAACGAGATCCCTTCACCGGGAGTGACTCCTTTAGCAATAACTGGCAGATGCTACACACTCGGTTTGTCTTTTGATTGCTTTTAAGTGTTTTTGTTTTGCACAGTGATATATATGATATATCCCGCACCTCATTCGACGAGGAAAGGACCGACGATCCCTTCACCGGGAGTGACTCCTTTAGCAAAACTAGAAAAGCCTCAAAAACACTCCATTTCAAAATTCATTCGATCCTACAACGATATCAAGTTCATTACGCAATAGGTTTTCAGAAAAACCTGTCGTAGCCCTCCGTCATTTCAGATAAGTACTAGTTAGTATTCGTGCTGCGGTTGTTTGGCATGCGTCAAGGCGTAGTGTACGGTAGCTAACTAGTGCTTATCTGCTAGCATACGATACGATTGGATTAGGGTATTCGCACGGCGTTGTTTGGCATGCGTCAAGGGTCGTGCGGGTGGGTTTAATTCAATCAAGAAATGTACGGGTTGAACTTGACTAGCAGACTATGGGTTGTTTGGCATGCGTCAAGGTCATAGCGAGCTAGGGGCAAAATATTATCGGGAATTTCAAGTGTTGAAATTTGCAATGAGATTGCATACCTTCTATGAGATAGTTGGATCCCGATACCCGCTGCGAGTAAGAGTTACTCCTGGGAGAGTTTTACACATTACAATTAGCCGATCAAGTAGGTGTCTAGAAAGGTGTCAATGGGGTTACGCCTCTGGGAAAACGAGGTTTACATTAATTAGGTTCGTGCGAAAGCACGGGGGACCTCCCTCAAAGTACCGACACTGGCCTGGCTGAAAGATTGGCGAACTTGTAGTGTGTAATTAATCCCGGCTAGTCTTTCCTTTTAGGGTTTGAAGGAAGATTTGATAAAAAGCAGTGGGAGCCATCCTGATTAGATAAAATAAAAACCAATCTATTCTTGACAGAGCGCACGCTGAGTGTTTTCTTCTCTCTCTCTCTCCAGGTAGCGACCATATCACGCCTTAATCAAGATAATAATACGGATTATTGACCGAACCCGCTTGTTATACTGAGCTGGGGAACGTTGGTCCCGCTCCAACTTATAATTGTTATAAGACAGAGCAGGAAATTAGGGAATACCAGATTTCCCGTGCCGCCCAAACGAAGAGAGTGCATGCTGATGCATCATCTTCGGGTGTGTTCATTACAAAGAACTGTTTCTCTGTATCCTCTACGTCCTGGGTATGTGATACCAGAACAGGATCCCAGATATGTAATCTGTTACATAGGGCTACAGATAGGTAGAGAACTGAGAACGGGTGATAAGTTTCATGAGGCAGAAAACGGGGCAAGTGTTGCAGCCAAGTCTGTTGGTCACTGTCACCCTGTATTACGAATACATTGATTGTGAACGAATGTTATTAGATACCGAACCTGATATACAAAATCATATCACTCTCTTTATTAGTAAAGAAATGATAAAATTTTGTATTGTTGGATAATGTTTTGAACATTTCCTATATCAAAAGTTGATCGGTTCAGGCACGTTATCTAAAAGCATTAATGTTCTAAATCAAACTACAGTTCTTAGTATACGGATCACACACAAGAGGAAGAGTTCAGAAATGAACGAATCCTTCTTGAGGCATTGTAGACTAGGTCATATCAATGTGACCCGACTGGCTGAAGTTACATTTAGATGCATATTTAAATCTGTTTGAATTTACATCTTATGAAACTTGCCAGTCATGTCACAAAGATAAGATGACCATAGCTCCGTTTACTAAAAACAGAGAAAGAGTTAGTGAACTCTTGGGATGATACATGATGATGTATGTAGGTCCCCTGTCTACACATGCCAGGACTGGTTCTTTATACTTCATTACGTTCTCTGATAATCTCTCAAGATTCAGACGTATGTTCTTGTTGAAACACAAGTCTGAACCTTTTGAGATATTCACAGAATATAAGATAGAAGTAAAGAACCAATAAGGGTACAAGTATTATGTCCTTTGATGTGATCAAGGAGGAGAATACTTGAGCACGGAATTCCAGGACTATTCTAAAGGAGAATGAGATTCTCTCTCAGCATTACTCCTCCGTATACACCATAGCACGATGGTATATCGGGGTGGAGCAATCATACCCTATATGATAAGGTGTGCTCTATGATGAGTACTGCTGAGTTACCTATTTCCTTTTGGGAGTTATGCACTTGAGAAGCTGCATACCTATTGAATAGGGTTCGAATCAAATCAGTTGACTACCACTCCATATGAGATATGGAAAGGGAAGAGCCCATGTCTTAAGCTAGTTAAGATTTGGGGTTGTCCGGCCTATGTCTGAAAGCAAAATCCGGACAAGCTCAAGGCAATGTCTGTTATGTAGAACTGGAAGTGTTCCAGCTATACAAACTACAGCAGATGATTTGGTACAACCAGAGGATTAAGTAGAAACCAACGAACCTCAGCCTCCCGCCGATCTAGTAGGGTTCCTCACCCACCTGAGAGATACTTCGGTTTCTCTATGACAGTGGGAGCGAGGAATGCATCATGAGATGATGACCCAACTAGTTTCGAGCTGGCCATCAAGAGTGAGACTCTGTAAGAATGGCTGGATGCTTAACGATCTGAGATGGAATCCATATACACCAACAAAGTATGGACTTTGGTTGCTATATCTGAAAGGTTAAATCCCCATCAGGAGCAAGTATATCTTGAGAAGATTACTTGGTGTACATGGAAAAGTTGAGACTTTCAAAGCTAGACTTGTTAAAGGTTTGCATCATTGACCAGGTATGGATTATGTTGAAACCTTTTCTAAGGATCTATGCTTAAGTCCATCCAGATCCTACTTGCCACAGCTACATACCATGACTACGATCTCTGGTGGTTGGGTGTCTTGACTTCTTTTCTAAATGATGATTTGGAAGAGTGTGTCTAAAAGTACACAGCCAGAGGGCCTCGTAGACAGTGGGAGCAGCGGAAACGTGAGCAAGATGTTTTATAGGATAAAGCAGGCATCGCGGAGTTGGAACATCTGTTTTGATGAAGTAGTCAAAGAGTTTGACATCATCAAAATGATAGATGAACCTTGTATAAACAAAAAGGTAGTAGGGAGTATAGTGACGATCCTCGTAGAGTACGTGGATGACATACTCTTGATAGGGAAGGAGTTTCCTATGCTGCGCTCGATCAATCTCCGCTTATCACAATGATTCTCCATATAGGATCAAAGAGATACCTCCTAAATCCTGGGTTTTGGATCTATGAGATAGATCTAAATGGATGTTAGAATTCTCACTAGATGTAGTAAGACGGTATCAACCGGTCCTGGGGAGAATCACTGGAATGGTTCCAGGGTGATAATGACGACTGAGTGTCAGTCACAGGCATTGTCTTTACCCTCAGTAAAGGGACGGTATGTTGGAAGAGTTACAAACTAGATACCGTGACATACTAGACGATAAAGGCTGGATATATCGCTACTTAAGATGCTACCAAAGAGGCTGTTTGGGTGTATATTGGTTCATGAGATGAACTATGTTCCTCCCATTGTGTGACAATGGAGTTGTGGCTTATGCCAAGGAACGCCGGTCCCATCAGTGATCCAGACATATTCTAAGGCAGTATCACTTGATCATGGAGATGGTTGATCTCCAGGGAGATCGAGGTAAGGAGAGTAGATTCAGAGGACAACACAGCGGATCCACTCACAAAGGCCTGTTCCCAGAGAGAGACTTTTTATGGGATGGTTGAGTATGAGATACTTCAAACCACTGCTACAGATGGCCCTAGTGCAAGTGGGAGATTGTTAGTTATATGTATGCCCTAGTGGCCATTACTGTACATATGATGTATATTGTAGTGGATGCTAGGACGTATATAGGGAGGACTTTCTTGCTCGACATGATAGTATGCTATCTGGTTGAACTTTACCTTAACGTGTATACTGATTGTCTCTCTGTTACATGTTGGTAAAGCCCTTAGGATGTGTGCTTGACTACCTGGACTATGATGCGGATCATACTAGTGGGGACATGGTAGTCCATAAGTACATCCTTCAAAGTCCCTAGTCGAGGGTATATCGAGACGGGGCATCGATATACCAGAGTAGACTAGCGTATACCTTCTCGACCCATACAGATAGGCAATGGATGATCCCATATCCATTGGTGTTTGACATCAGAGATGATATACGGGTGCTCAGTAGAGACTGGGTACACTGGACGGACTCGCCGAGAACTCCCAGATGGTATTATACCTCACGTCAGATGGCAGTTCTCTGGTGACACTGGTACAGAGTAGTCTGTTGACCCGAGATCGTCATAAAGTCTTGTGTGGTTCCCACTGTGCTTTGATTTCCATCTTACCACGTCCAAGAGGGCGTGCAAAATGGTGGTTTTTGGGTACAGTCCCGAGTCACATGGAGGCAATGAGCGATAGGAGGGGATTCGTCTCTCCCGGTATAGGGAGTTGATGTTGCGCTGTGTTCGATTGGCTATAACAGGAAATCCCTGGCCAGGGTTGCTGAGATTTACTGGTAAGTGTTACCAGTAGTTTCTCGAAGTGTTATAGATCTCATATCGACACGACTTATCGAGCTATTGGGGTCTGACGTATACCACCCATAGGCAAGATATGCGACATATCAGACGATCAGACCGGACTGTACGGTAGTGTTACTGGTTGGATTCACTGGAGTGTGAGCGGGCTTGCTCGTCGATCTTCAGATCGCTCAATACCCGGGTGGCCGTTACGTTTAGCAGACCGCTTGCGGCTTGTGGGTGTTTGATATGATCATCATCTGCTGCCGGCGTATTGACGAGTCTTTAGAGTCCTACACAGAGGTTTCCTGGCTCAAGCGAAACGAAATAGGAGCGCATATGAGATATGTGCGGGACCGAGAATAATACGAGTATGTGATACTGTATTCGATTCTCGCGATGCGACATTGATCGGTTATATGCGATATAGCCGGGTTATCGGATCAAGTGTTGATTCGATAAGATGTTACTAATGATACCAGTCGGTTATGTGCGTCATGACCGGATCGTTAAATCAAGTGTTGATTTAATGATTTAATGCTTAATTATATATTTGATATATTACTTTGCATTAACTAGTATTGGTTCACTTTAAATGGATTTTCTCACTCGGTTGTGCGCATTGCATATGCGATATGATTTTTGTGCACTTGATAGTATCATGTTTGATGATACATATCTTTTTTGTTAAGTGTAATGAATTAAACCTAGGTTAAGAAAATGATTAGGGTTTTCTTTTATTCATTCATTTATCTTTTCATTTGCATTTAAAAGATAAATGAGAAAGGATAAGAAGTCAAAAATGGTGGCTAGTTTTGTTTTCAACATGAAGCTTCATGAAGCTTTCATCATGTCACCATTTTTGTCTCATCTCCTTAACCCTAACCATTCTTTAACCTTGGTCAATTCTCTACACTTAACTTAGGTTAATATTATGATAAGAATAAATTTATTATTCTTTTCATAATAACTTATCATATCATTTTCTTCTTCTTCTTCCTTCAACTCAAGAAGAAAACCTAAGGTGCATCAATGGTGATTGATGCATATGAGTGAGAAATCCAATTCTAAAGTCTACCCACTTCCTTTTTTCTCATCCTCTACCTCTTGCCAAGTAGTAGAGTGTGTTTCCTTCACAAGTTTTCATGGCTTGGTGAAGGTGGAGCTTGATTTAGCGATGCCTCGACGTAGATCATCTTCGGCATGGACATCGACGACCTAGCTCGCTTATTCTCCGATGAAGTCGACGCTAGAGCCCGGATTCTTTTTGGACAGCGGAGAGGACCTCATCTCGGAGCCGTGGAGGTGGAGCACCGGATCTACAAAGGTTGTATTTCCGATTCTCATAGTTAAGTGTTAACTAGTTAGCTTTTTCGCCTAGAATTCTAGCCGACGATCCGTAGTCTAGGGTTTCTCGGCACCGTAAAATTTTAATTTGGCATGATCGATGCCTTGTGAGACCTCATTAGGGTGCCTAGGAACCCTACAGTACAGCAGCTGCACAAGATCACGATTCGTGTCGCAACACGTAACACGCGGACTCAAAACACTAGATTATAGGTAAACGATCCCAGATTTTGTATACTACAATTACTAAAAAAGTAAACAGTACCAAACACCCCTAACCAACAGCAGACAACTATACACAAAAGCCAAACCCCAGCACCTCCCTACTAAACCGGCGTCGCCGGAATTCTCCAAAGGGGTCGCCGGCCCCGGCCGGTGGGGTGGTCCTCGTGTCTTAGGTGGTGCTCCAGGGTCACTAGTACATCACTATAATTTTGTATGGTCACTCACTAAAATTTCCAGATCACAGCAGGTACAGAGGCTCTAAAAAGACACTAAAAACCCGATATCGCACTAATCGATACTTTAAGTGTTCTACGCCACAACCAACGAGCTAAACAACATAAAAACTCCTAATTAACAGTGTAGGGATTATACCTATCAACTTTGCTCACAAGCTCAAAGCTTTCCTAGTTTCCAAGTGATCCCAGAGCAAGAATCAAGACTTTTAGAATTTTTGTGATATAATTTGTAATTTTGGAGAATTTTGAGTTTGGATTGATGAAAAATGGAAGGGAAATGATCAATAGCAGTAGAGGGAGGAAGGATTTCGGCCAAGGGAGAAGAATGGAGAGTTGGGTGGATTTTTCTAGCAATTTCCATCAATAAATGCAATTTAATGCATTCACACACACATGCACACATGCATGCACCACAATTCTTTTCTTTTCTTTTCTTTAACCTAAATTCTAAGTCAACACAAGGAATCTAGATAATGTGAGAAGGTTTTGGTTTAACTCAAACTTAATTGATGAGAAGTTCACTTAACAGAAATTTTCCAAAATGCGAATAACGCAAATAAATAACATTAAAATTGGGAAAAATTCAATTTGAACCAAATTGTCTCATATACTCCCAAAGCTTGCGCACTAGCTTTGTTTTAGCCAAAGTAGGTGCTGGCAAGTTTATATGGTCTTTTGAACACCGTCGGGTTAAAACGGAAAATACCGACAATTTAACCCTAAAACGGAAAAATTCACATAACGATTTCTAAAACGTTAGAATCTCCCCCCTTATAGAAATTCGGTCCCCGAATTAAAATTAACTACTAAGCGTACCTTCAAAGAGATGAAGGAATTTCTTCCGCATCTCACTCTTGGCCTCCCATGTGATCTCCTCACTAGTAGGGCTACGCCATAGAACCTTCACAGACATCAAGACCCTTGACCGAAGTTTCTTCACCTGCCGATCCAAAATAACTACCGGCTGCTCGGTGAACAAAAGGTCGCGTTCAAGCTGAACGGTCTCGTGCTGAATCATGTGAGAAGGATCATGAAGGTATCTATGAAGCATCGACACATGGAAAACGCGGTGAACATCTGGAAAACTAGGCGGGAGCGCCAAACGATAAGCAACAGAACCCACTCGCTCAAGGATCTCGAAAGGACCTACAAATCTGGGACTGAGCTTCCCCCTCTTCCCAAATCGCATAACGCCCTTCATCGGAGAAATCCTCAGGAATACATGATCCCCCACTGTGCACTCAAGTCTGCGACGACGACGGTCGGCATAAGACTTCTGCCTGCACTGGGCTGCTCTCATTCTGTCCTGAATCAACTGGATCTTCTCCGCAGTCTCCTGAACTAGCTGGGGTCCCAACACTCTACTCTCACTAAGCTCGGTCCAACAGATTGGCGATCGACACTTCCTACCATATAGAGCCTCAAAAGGTGCCATCTGAATAGTCTCCTGAAAGCTGTTGTTGTAGGAGAACTCAATCAACGGCAAGCGACGATCCCAACTGCCACCAAAATCAAGCACACATACACGGGGCATATCCTCCAGAGTCTGAATAGTCCGCTCCGACTGACCATCGGTCTGCGAATGAAAAGCGGTGCTAAAACTCAACCGGGTAGCCAAAGCTTCCTGAAGCTTCTGCCAAAGACGGCTAGTAAACTGGGTGCCTCTGTCGGATACTATGCATGTGGGAACACCGTGCAAACGCACAATCTCATCTATATACATCTTCGCATACTGAGCATACCCGAAAGTGGCCTTCACTGGAAGGAAGTGAGCCACTTTCGTCAACCGGTCAACAATTACCCAAATGTAGTCATACCCTCTACTAGTCCTGGGTAGACCCACAATGAAGTCCATGGAAATCTGCTCTTATTTCCACTCCGGAATGGGTAAAGGCTGCAACTCTCCAGCTGGTCTCTGATGCTCAGCCTTGACT
This sequence comes from Agapanthus africanus, assembly GCA_030015575.1. NCBI lineage: Eukaryota > Viridiplantae > Streptophyta > Magnoliopsida > Asparagales > Amaryllidaceae > Agapanthus > Agapanthus africanus. Next base: position 448,907,268 of record CM057341.1, on the reverse strand, counting down.
TGCTGACAGTCAAGCACCTCGAAACGAAGTCCGAAATATCACGTTTCATCCCTTCCCACCAGTAAAAGTCTCTCAAATCACGGTACATCTTGGTGGAACTTGGATGAACGCTAAAGGCCGACTGATGTGCCTGCTCTAGGATCTCGCGTCTCAACCCATCAGCATCTGGTACACACAAGCGAGTCCCGCATCGTAGCACACCCTGGTCATCAATCATGAACTCCGAAACTGTACCCTGTCGAACAAGCTCAAGAATCTTAGACAAACGGGCATCACTGGGTTGCGCCTCACGGATACGATCAAATAGTAGTGGATGGGCGCGAACATGAGCAAACTGTCCCCCAGTGGATGTGAACTCGAACTGCACTCTACCATCACACAAGAGCTGCCAATCTGCAGACGACTGACGCTGAACTGCGCTCAACTGGGATAAGCTACCCCCGGGCCTATGACACAAAGCATCAGCTACCACATTCGCCTTGCCCGGGTGATAAAGGATCTCACAATCATAATCCTTCACTAACTCCATCCATCGGCGCTGTCTCAGGTTCAGATCCCTCTGTTGGAAGATATACTTCAAGCTCTTGTGATCCGTGAAGATCTGACACGACTCCCCGTACAATTAGTGTCTCCAAATCTTCAACGCAAAGACCACCGCGGCCATCTCAAGATCGTGAGTGGGGTAATTCTGCTCGTGCTTCTTCAGCTGCCTAGAAGCGTAAGCAATCACTCTATCGTGCAGCATCAACACACAGCCAAGCCCCACTCGAGAAGCATCACAATAAACAACATAGCCGCCCGATCCAGAAGGTAAAGAAAGAACTGGTGCTGTCGTCAACCGAGTCTTCAACTGCTGAAAACTCTGCTCGCACGCATCAATCCAAAGAAAAGGAACTCCCTTCCGGGTCAGTCCCGTCAGCGGTGCAGCGATACTCGAGAAATCCTGCACAAAACGGCGATAATAACCAGCTAAGCCCAAAAAGCTGCGGACCTCAGTCACCGATACAGGTCTGGGCCAAAGCTGTACAGCCTCTATCTTCCTCGAGTCCACAAGAATACCATCACCAGTCACAATATGACCCAGGAAGTCAACACTATCAAGCCAAAATGCGCACTTTAAGAATTTAGCATACAGCTGGTGCTCTCTCAATAAATGCAAAGTAATCCTCAAGTGCTGCTCATGCTTCTCACGACTCCTGGAGTAGACCCGTATGTCATCAATAAACACTATAATAACTGGTCGAGGAACGGCCTGAAAATCCGGTTCATCAGATCCATGAACGCTGCTGGCGCATTGGTGAGTCCGAACAACATCACCAAAAACTCATAATGACCATAGCGCGTACGAAAAGAAGTCTTCGGAATGTCATCATTCCGAACCCGCAACTGATGATACCCCGAACGTAAATCAATCTTTGAAAAATGTTTCGCACCATGGAGCTGATCAAACAAATCGTCAATGCGAGGTAAAGGATACCTATTCTGCACCGTAACTCGGTTCAACTGACGATAGTCCACACATAGCCTCAAACTGCCGTCCTTCTTCTTGACGAACAGAACAGGATCTCCCCACGGCGAAACACTCGGACGCACAAGTCCCAAATCAAGCAACTCTTGCAATTGATCTTTAAGCTCTCTAAGCTCTGCCGGAGCCATCCGATAAGGCGGTATAGAAATAGGCTCCATGGCAAGAATCAGATCAATCCAGAACTCTATATCACGCTCTAGCGGCAACCCAGGTAACTCATCGGGAAAGACATCGGGAAACTCTCGCACGGTAGAAACCTGGTCCAATGACTCCACTGTGGCTCCAGTATCATGAATGAAAGCCAAGAATCCCCGACATCCCCTCCTCAAAAGCCGACTAGCGCAAAGAACAGAAATCAAACTGTGAGGGGCGGTACCACGGTCCCCCTGCACAACAAACACTGACTCGCCGCGAAAACAAAACTTAACTGTCTGCTCGCGGCAGTCCAAGGATGCGTAGCAAGTAGCTAACCATTCCATGCCCAGCAGAACGTCAAAGTCCAACATCTCAAGAAGGATCAAGTCGACGGGCAAAACTCTGTCCCCTATATGGACAACACATGACCGTAACACGTGTCGTGCAACAAACGACTCTCCTACGGGAGTAGCCAAGACCAGCGGCTGACTTAGCCAACACGACTCTCTGCCTAACCTCGGCACGAAGTGCATAGAAACATACGAATGCGTAGATCCCGGATCAAAAAGAACATGTGCATCATAAGAACAAACAGAAAGGGTACCTGAAACCACAGCATTGGATGCCTGAGCGTCCTGGTGAGTCAAGGAAAACACCCGAGCCTACCCTCTACCGGCAACTGGCTGACCTCCGCCTCTACCACCCCGCCCTCTCGGTACAAAACCCCCGCGACCACGACCTCTCTGAACAGGAATCTGACGCGACGCAACAACCGGCATAAGGGGCAACGCCCTCTGAGGTGGAGAAGGTGGTAAGGTAACCTGCGGTACAGTTGCCTCGCTCACACGTGGCTCAGCACAATCTCGAACCCGATGACCAAAACACCCACACCGGTAACACCCAGATAAAAACTGCTGACCCTCCTGAGGGTAAGAGCTAAAAAGCCGACCTCGTCCCGAACCTCCACTATCTGAACGGGAACTGTCAAGACGTCTAAACGCCCGCCTCACTGACGGATCACCAGTACGAACCTTCTTCGGTTCTGGAGCAACTGACGACTCAGAAAGACGCTCCTCAACCAAAAGGGCTGCATCTACCGCTGCCGCATACGTCTTACAATGCTGAATGCTGATGGCTAGGAACAACTGGGTAAGCAGGCATCGAACAAACCTCTTCACCCTCATCTCCTCAGTCGTCACCAGGTACGGAGCATACACAGACAGCTCGGTAAACAGTACATCATACTCCGACAACGTCATCCCCGGAGTCTGACGTAATGACTCAAATCGGAGCGCTCGCGCATCCCTGACGCTCGGTGGAAGAAAACGAGCGAGAAATACCGTCACAAACTCGGCCCAGGTCATAGGAGCAAGACCAGAGGCTCTGCCCCTCTTCAACGACTCACACCACTTCTGGGCCAGACCCTCCAGCCGGAAACTCGCAAACTCTACCCACCTCTCGTCGGAGCATCGGAGCGAACGACAAATCCTGGCCATCCGGCCGATAAACGACTGCGGATCCTTAGTAACATCTGTGCCAGTAAACACCGGAGGTCTCAGCCTCATAAACTCTATCACTGACACGGTAAGAACCTCCGGAGCTATAACTGCGGCTGCCGGAACTGTAGGTACCATCGTGGTCCCTGCAACGGGTGGAACAACTGCCGACCCCTGTGCTCGAATAGCCTCTACTAAGGTCCCCATCATCTGGTGCAGGTCTTGCATACCAGCCCCAATCATAGCAATGTGCTCCGGTACAACAGGCGTACCGCCCTGGTCAGTCCTCGCCTCAGACGAGTCAACTCTGACCTTTGCCCTCACGGCCGCTCTTTGTGCCCTCGTAGACTTCGGCGGCATATAGGCTGGAAATTGAAACAAGATTCGATAAGGAAACAGGAATCAAATCACAAAGATGTATATCATCACGGAGGAATATCAACCGATAAATATTAAGGTCACTTAGGCAGAGTACCGTGTCGTAAGTATGCCGCGGAATATACACATGCTACGTCACTCTACTTAAGCTACCTAATCCATCATACCAAGGTCATCCTACACTCCGAAAGGTAAAACCTAGCGCTTTGATACCAACTTTGTCACGACCCAAAATTTGGCCCGTAACAAGCACTTAAACGACGTAACGTCTACAGGCGTACGCAATTCACGTAAGCCGAAACCCAGAAATCTAAACCACCCAAATATGGATCGACGGAGAAAACATCATTTTAACATTTGGAAAAAATCACAAGTAAAATCTCTAACTCTAGTTTTCTTTCTTGAAAATTTCGGCAGCACCTCCTTTGTAAAAACTAGCCCCGAAAACGGGTACAACAAGGATAAAAATATAAAGCATCCCAAACGGGAGCAAAATCATGCCCAACGGTGGAGACAATCACCACAACATGTATACGACGCCGAAGCGAAGAAATATCAAAGAAAACTGCATAAAGAGGTAAAACTTTCTAACATAACCGGCTCCCATGAGCACGGCACCCAAAGTCACCAAAATATACAACACAGAGTCCTCACAAGTCGTCTCTAAGACATATACAAACAGTGGTAGATGGAGAATACTAGATCCAACAAAAAGATATACAATATACAGACAGCTAACCGCAAACCCACCTAAAAGCAAAGGCATCACTGCCTAACGTAGCGGTATCCGCAAAAGTAGAGATGATAAGACGCCCTGCCGTGACTACTCAGCGGGAAGGTCCTGCAAAACCCTGTGGCACAACGGGGGTGAGTTGCCAACTTGTGAATAGTAAATAACATCATACCGAAATCGCAAGTATGCACTAACAGCAATGATCAATAGCATGTAAGCTGGTAGCATGAGTATGACAATATAAATACGCGACTATCATGATCAGGGTACATAACCAGGTACTATATCTACATGAATAAGTGCATATCAACGGAGTACTGAGTGCGGGATAATAAATAATCTCATGCACAAATCATAAGCTTGAAAAAAAAGACGGTGTAACTCAACAACACCCAAATCCCAAAATACTCAAATCGGCCCTCAGATCGGCCTTCAAATCCTGTAAGTCTCATGGAACCTGAGTGTCAAACATCGACACTCTAAAACATCATGAAAACCAGTGTCTAACATCGACACGTAAATACTCGTATCCATGTGTTCCTCGAAACCAAAGTATCCCACTTCGACACTTGTATTCCACGTATCGTTCTTTCTGATATCCCTACGTTCCTCGAAACCCAAGTATCCCACCTCGACACTTGTGATTCCATGTATCGGTCTTTCAAAATCCATATATCTCTCGGAATATAAGTGCCTAACATTGACACTTGAAATTCCCATATCGCATGAAAACATATCTCAAATGCGTAAATCCACATAAAATAGCATATCCAACATTAAACATCAATATGAGCATATCACGGGAAAAGTCCGCTATTTAACTGCATCAAGTTATTAAATATATTTCACGGTTCCCAAAATCCAAATCCAAAATACATATATATACAACGTCCCATTCCACCGATATATATGTTATAACAAGCCAATCATGTAACAATAGCAAAGTATATGTGCGAGCATGTAAATATGGTATGGCATATTTATACGCATGTAGGTACACAGGTATGCTATATGTCATATGCGCTATCGCACAAGAACAACTGCCTCTATGTCGCTAACTACTAGCCAGGTATATAAATGAATATTTTTGTTGTGCGTATCATGGCAATTACCGGCAGTGTGTGTGTAGCATATCATTAGTGCTCGTGCAACATGGACTGTCAATAATAGTGCAGTGTACAATAGATACAGTATCAAGCACAACGAGTAACTATATGCAATGAAAATCATGCAATATCTCTATATGAGCACATAAACATACGGCTAATATCATATCATATCTAGCCCTGACGCTTAGCGCCATACGGGCGATTTCCCCGTAGATGTTAAATCTACTCACAATGGTCTCCAGCTATGAAAATCCGACCACCTGCTTCCTCTTGTTCCCAGCGTCCGAAGTCCCTGCTTGCGACGCTATATTTCCACAAACACAAGAAATATTGCAAATATCTAAGAAATCGACCAATATAACGTAAAACTACGTATTAAATAACGCACCAACACTAAACTAACTCGCGAGTGTACGCCTAGTGGCTAACGTGCGTAACGATACCACAAAACCTACCCAAGTATAGCAGCTGCACAAGATCACGATTCGTGTCGCAACACGTAACACGCGGACTCAAAACACTAGATTATAGGTTAACGATCCCAGATTTTGTATACTGCAATTACTAAAAAAGTAAACAGTACAAAACAGCCCTAACCAACAGCAGACAACTACCCACAAAAGCCAAACCTGAGCACCTCCCTACTAAACCGGCGTCGCCGGAATTCCCCAAAGGGGTCGCCGGCCCCGGCCGGTGGGGGTGGTCTTCGTGTCTCAGGTGGTGCTCCAGGGTCACCAGTGCATCACTATAATTTTGTTTGGTCACTCACTAAAATTTCCAGATCACAGCAGGTACAGAGGCTCTAAAAGGACACTAAAAACCCGATATCGCACTAATCGATACTTTAAGCGTTCTACGCCACAACCAACGAGCTAAACAATATAAAAACTCCTAATTAACAGTGTATGGATTATACCTATCAACTTTGCTCACAAGCTCCAAGCTTTCCTAGTTTCCAAGTGATCCAAGAGCAAGAATCAAGACTTTTAGAATTTTTGTGATATAATTTGTAATTTTGGAGAATTTTGAGTTTGGATTGATGAAAAATGGAAGGGAAATGATCAAGAGCAGAAGAGGGAGGAAGGATTTCGGCCAAGGGAGAAGAATGGAGAGTTGTGTGGAGTTTTCTAGCAATTTCCAACAATAAATGCAATTTAATGCATTCACACATGCACACATGCATGCACCACAATTCTTTTCTTTTCTTTTCTTTAACCTAAATTCTAAGTCAACACAAGGAATCTAGATAATGTGAGAAGGTTTTAGTTTAACTCAAACTTAATTGATGAGAAGTTCACTTAACAGAAATTTCCCAAAATGCGAATACCGCATTAAAATAACATTAAAATTGGAAAAAATTCAAATTGAACAAAAACGTCCCATATACCCCCAAAGATTGCGCACTAGATTTATTTTAGCTAAACTAGGTGCTGGCAAGTCTATATGGTCGTTTGAACACAGTCGGGTTAAAACGGAAAATACCGACAATTTAACCCTAAAACGGAAAAATTCGCATAACGATTTATAAAATGTTACAAAATATCATTGTGCACCTGTTTGAAAAATTTTTAAAGGACTTTTTTGAAAATTTCCAGAGTGCAAAATGGGGGTTTCATAATACCGTATTTCGGAGTCGATTTAGTTTTCGAGATTGTTTTAACACCGTATCTAGAATTCTAGTTTGGCTCTGATACCACTGTTGGGCTTCCCTTGCATCTAATCTATGGTTTGGTAGCATCACTCATGCCACTTTAAAATTTAAAGAGGTGCAAAGCAAGAAAACTATGAATCTTTACTAGAAATTCTATGGTAACAAGTTTGTATCACATACAAAGAGCTAAAGAGATTAGGATTACAAACTTTGCAGTCCGTTCCTTCGCTTCATAAGCTCCGTGTTGAGGTCCCTTCGCTGTGATCATCAAGAATTCCAACTCTAGAGAGGCTCCATGAGGTGAATGAGGCATCTTGCTTGTAGTCTTCTTGACCTATGATGATCTACCTTGAAGAATCTCTAACCCAAGCTTACACTTCACTAATGAAGTAATTAGAGAAGTGAACACCCTAATCTGACTGGCTAGAATAAATGAGGATGATGAAGTAGGAATTTTGCTCTCTGTTGTTTTCAATTTTTCACCATTTGTCATCACAAATGAAAAAGCAAGTGAAGCTTTTCTTCAAGAAGCAAGAAGAAGAAGAAGAAGCAACAGCTTTTGTGATGAATAATGAATTATTGTAGTGGTTACAATTGCAACCATGAGTTAAGAATGAGAGTCTTAACTCTTGTAGAGAATAAACATTAGGTTAAGGGTTTGGGTTGGGTTAAAGAATATCTACACAAATATCAAAACTAGATGACAAAAGTCAAAGCTTCATGAAGCTTCATGAAAGCCTCATCCAAAGCTTAACCATAATCCAAACCCTAACTAGGTTTAATCCCAAAAACCATGTTGCATTTGTAACCCTAACATTTTACAATATTATATATCACATATACAATATATTTTGTAACAAAAGAAAATAATACAATTAACATATATCGCATATACATCAATGCATTATCCAATGAAAAAATGAATCAATTGTAAGTCCACGTTGCGACCCCCGGTTCTTACGGGGAGGCGGAAACGGTATAAAATCAAAATTTTTATCGCAAGAGGCAACATGGACTAAACTATGGTCGGGATCGTAGTCTAAACTGAAACTAGCAAACTATGCTAAAGGGAGTTAGCTACTCGGATGAAGATGGTTATACCTAAACTTGAACTCCTTCTCTTCAAGCTCCGATGGTGGTTCGATGGCTCCTTCTCGTTGTCTCCGTACGCCGAAGATAGATCCACTTGAAAGCTCCAACCTTTAGCTCCTTCTTCGTTCTTTGAAGAAACTAGTTCACTTGGTTTGCTAAACCTAGTGAACTAGAATGAGTAGAGATGATTTAGAATGGGATTTTATCTATGGTTCTTGATTCTCAACTCATGAGACAAGAGAACCATAGATCAAGAGAGGGAGCAAGAGGTTGAGGATGAGAGCAAGAGGAGAGCTCAAGAACAAGAGAGAGAATGAGCAAGAAAGAATGAGCAAGTATTTTGTCTCTCACCCTCTCATAATCCAAAGCAATGATAACTCATCATATCAACAAAAGTCTTATGTGATGGTTGAAGTAACCATAACCTTATCATGTCATGCACTCATTTTACTCAAATGAACAAGCAAGAAAAAGTCTTTGGCATGAAATGATAACCATGGTTATCATGATGGTCAACTAGTCAAGCCTAGTCAACCGGTCAACAAGTCAACAAAAGTCAACAAGTCACCAAAGTCAACAAGTCAACAAAAGTCAACAAGTCAACAACCATATCACCATAACACTTAATTAATATAATAGTTAATCACATATCATATTCTCATTAGGGTTGAGCATAAAGTCAAAAAGTCAACGGTCAACTGTCAACAACCCTAATGAGAATCCGCTGCCTCTGCCTCCCTGTCAACTGTGCATACACACCCGCATCCGCGTTCCGAGGAACAAGAATGCAAACTGGATAAATCCAATCCCATAAGGTACACTAGGATCTGGCTTAAACCAAAGCCCGCTAGTGTAAACTGTCCGGACACTGTACGTGCACAAGTGCACGGATGTGACCGAACCCTGTCGCAATACCATGCGACCTGTCGCAATACCATGCGACCTCTACTCTTTTGCCTAAAGGCGAAAAGCTTTCTGTGTGGGACTCTAAAGACTCAACACTACGCTGGCAGTGGGTTTAACCACAGACCGCAAGCGGCACTAGCTGTGCGTAACGGTCCCCAGGTAATGCCGACAAGAAGACCGACGAGGCGAAACCCATCTGAACTCCTACTGAGCCTGAGCGTGACATTCTCCATACAGTCCGGTCTGTTCGTCTGATACATCGCATGGCGGGCCTAGGGGGCGGTAAACGTCAGTCCCCCAATAGCGGTACAAGTCGTGCCGGAGTGAAGCCCAATACACCCTGAGATAACACTGGAAACCTACCAGTATATCTCGTTTGCCCTGGCCAGGGACTACTCGTGTAATGGCTCTCCTAGACACAGCGCGATGTCAACCCCCAATACCGGGAGAGACGAATCCTGTCTAACCGTCACTACCTCCAAGTGCTTCGGGACTGCACCCAACCACCACCTGTTTGCACGACTCCTTTGAGCCGTGGTAGGGTAGTGATCAAAGTGCAGTGGGAACACACCCGAGGCGAAGTGACAGTGTCAAGTCAGCGGACTAAGCTGTACTCATGTCACCTGGGAACTGATAACTGACGATAGGTATAATACCAACTAGTCAGTTCCCTACGAGTCCTGTCCAGTGTACCCGTAACCTAACGAGCACCCGCATACTATCTCAAGTACGACGTACTGACGGCTGTGGGACAGACCGTTTCCCACACTGGGATGAGAAGCGCATGCGCTGGTCTACTCCGGAGTATCGATGCCCTGTCTCGATAGTCCTGCGACCAGGGACCTGAATAAGGATGTGCTTATAGATTACCCAGCCCCCACTAGTGTGACTGCCATCACAACGCTGGTAATCAAGCAAAGATCCTAAGGGCTCCACTAATGCGTATAAGTGATATACTGAAATAAACACAAGTACACATTGAAGTAGAAACAAACCAAGTAGCATACTACTATTTTGAGCAAGATTGTATATACAAGGTGAATATCCCAAGCATCCATTAAGTAATATACAAACTAGTATGATACAGTAATGGCCTCTAGGGCATATACACTAACAATCTCCCACTTGCACTAAGGCCATGTACTGGCGTATCGAAGACCTATCATCTCGATCAGCCGCTCGAACTGAGTCTGGGGCAAGGCCTTGGTGAATGGATCTGCAGTGTTATCTTCTGAAGCGACTCTCCGAACCTCGATCTCCTTGCGATCCACGATCTCCCTGATCAGGTGATACCGCCTCAAGATGTGCCTGGATCTCTGATGGGACCTGGGTTCCTTCGCTAATGCTATAGCCCCGTTGTTGTCGCAATACAGAGGTATTGGATCAACAATGGACGGAACCACCTGAAGTTCTTTCAAGAACTTCCTCATCCAGACAGCTTCTTTTGCGGCATCAGATGCAGCGATGTATTCCGCTTCCATCGTCGAGTCTGCAACGGTTTCTTGTTTGGAACTCTTCCAACACACCGCCCCTCCATTGAGGGTAAAGACAAAACCCGACATGGACTTGGAATCATCCTTGTCACTCTGGAAGCTGGAGTCAGCAAAGGCCTCGATCTGGAGGTCTTTTCCGCCATACACCAAGAACATCTCCTTAGTCCTTCTCAGGTACTTGAGAATGTTCTTTACCGCTATCCAGTGTTTCTCCCCTGGGTTAGACTGACACCGGCTTACCACACTCAGTGCATAAGCTACATCCGGTCTGGTACACAACATCGCATACATTATAGAGCCTACCGCAGAAGCGTAGGGTATAATAGACATGCGATCCCTCTCCAAATCAGTCTTGGGAGACATCTCTTTAGAGAGGGTGATCCCGTGACAAGCCGGTAGGTTACCGCGCTTGGAATCTTCCATACTGAATCTCTTCAGTATGGTGTCGATGTACCTGGACTGTGAAAGTCCTAATATCCTCTTGGATCTGTCACGGTAGATCCGGATACCCAGAATGTACGAGGCATCACCCAGGTCTTTCATGGAGAACCTGTGTGACAAGAACCCCTTAACAGATTGTAGCATAGGAATGTCATTTCCTATTAAGAGAATGTCATCCACGTATAAAACGAGGAATACTACAGTTCTCGCTACAAATCTACTATAGATGCATGGTTCATCTGGATTTTTGATAAAGCCAAATTCTTTGACCGTCTCATCAAAGCAGATGTTCCAACTCCGCGATGCCTGCTTTAGTCCATAGATGGACTTAAGCAACTTGCACACCTTTCCGCTGCTCCCACTCTGAATGAAACCCTCTGGCTGGTCCATATAGACACACTCCTCTAAATTTCCATTTAGAAAAGCTGTCTTTACGTCCATTTGCCAGATCTCATAATCGTGGAAGGCAGCAATGGCAAGAAGGATCCGAATGGATTTCAGCATGGCTACTGGAGAAAAGGTTTCGTCGTAGTCCAAGCCAGGTCTTTGACGAAAACCCTTTGCTACCAGCCTAGCTTTATAGGTCTCAACCTGTCCATCTACACCAATCTTCCTTTTGAAGATCCACTTGCATCCTACGGGTTTTACCCCGTCTGGAGCAATGTCCAACGTCCATACCTTGTTGGTGTACATGGACTCCATTTCGGTCCGCATTGCATCCAGCCATTTCACTGAGTCAACGCTCTGAACGGCCTGCTGGAAGCTAGTAGGCTCATCATAATCTATGATGCAATCCTCTCTATCCCCGTCTATGAGAAAACCGTAGTATCTCTCAGGCGGATGAGACTGCCTACTACTTCTGCGGAGCGGCGTAGGAATGTCCTGTTCTTCCGAACCTTCTGGTTCCACTAAACTTTCAGTAACAGTCCGTGGTTCTGGAATTTCTTCCAGTTCTACTGTGCTCCCACTTATCTGGTTTTCCAAAAACTCAGTTTCCAAGAAGTAGGCATGACGAGAAACAAGAACTTTTTGTTCCTCTTCACAGTAGAAGAAATATCCTTTTGAGTTCTTTGGATACCCCACAAACTTGCACTGTACTGAGCGTGCCTCGAGCTTGTCCGCATGCTGCTTTTTGACAAAAGCCGGACATCCCCATGTCTTAATGTGCTTAAGATATGGTCTCTTCCCACACCACATCTCATATGGTGTAGTAGGCACGGTCTTAGTAGGTACTCGGTTCAAAAGGTATGCGGCTGATTCTAGCGCATATCCCCAGAATGATCGCGGTAACTCAGCGTTACTCATCATGGACCGCACCATATCCAATAGGGTGCGGTTCCGTCTCTCCGATACACCGTTATGTTGCGGGGTGTATGGAGGAGTAAGCTGAGAGAGAATTCCGTTCTCTTTTAAATAGTCCAGGAACTCGGCACTTAAGTATTCTCCACCTCGATCCGATCTTAGAATCTTAATACTTTTGCCGGTCTGTTTCTCTACTTCATTCTTATACTCCTGGAATTTTCCAAAGGCCTCGGACTTATGTTTCATCAAGAAGACATAACCGTACCTTGAGAAGTCATCCGTAAAAGTAATGAAGTAAGAATGTCCGCTTCGGGCATGTGTAGACATTGGACCGCACACGTCACTGTGTACGAGTCCCAAGAGCTCGCTCGCTCTTACTCCATGTCCAGTAAACGGAGTCTTTGTCATCTTTCCTTTGAGACAAGATTGACAAGTGGCATACGATTGATATTCGAACGCATTCAAATATCCTTCTGTATGTAACTTAGTCAACCTTCTCTCATTGATGTGACCCAATCTACAATGCCATAAGAAAGTTTGATTTATTTCCGGAGACTTTCTTTTGTGTGTATTCTGGACGTTGAAAATCTGTGGTTGGTTTAACACGTATATACCATTACTCAATGTACCTGACCCAATCAAAACTTGATTAAGGTGAATATTTACAACATTACTTACAAACGCAAATTCATAACCTTCTTTAGAAACTAAAGATACAGAAATGATATTACAAGTTGCGTCGGGTACAAAAAAGCAATTACGCAAAACCAAAACATGTCCATCTGACATTCCCAGGTGATAGTCCCCCACGGCTTTAGCATCCATGCTAGCTCCGTTCGCAACTTTGAGGGTCATGTCACCTGCCTTCAAAACCCTACGGTTTCTCAACGCCTGCAAAGAATTACAGATATGAGATCCTGATCCGGTATCCAATACCCAGGAAGTAGAGTTTATTGAAAGACAATTTTCAATAACATACACACCTGAAGCTGAAGCTGCAACCTGCTTCAATTCCTGTGTTCTGGCCTTCCAGGCCCTGCAATCATTCTTCCAGTGTCCTTTCTTATGACAATAGAAGCATTCTTCCTTATCCACAAGCTTCCCCGCTATCTTTGTTGCTTTGCCTTTTCCCTTCGTATCCACTTTACCAACACCGCCCCTTGGTTTGGCGGGGGCCTTCTTCTTCTTTCCCTTGGCTTTCGCCTTGGACCTAGAAGAAGATGATCCTCCTACAAACATAGTGGATGTTTCCCTACCTTTCTGTAGGGTGCCCTCTGCGCTCCTCAGCATGTTGAGGAGCTCTGATAGTTCAACCTCTTTTTCTTGTAGGTTGAAGTTCAGTATAAACTGGGCGTAAGTGGAAGGAAGGGACTGGAGAACTATATCCGTATATAGCTCACTCTCCAATGTGATCCCTAGGTCAGCGAGCTCCTCAATGAAGCCGATCATCTTTAGCACATGCTCGGCTACTGATGATCCGACGGCCATTCTTGTCGAAAATAACTTTTTCGACGCTTCGTATCTTGCGATACGTGATTGCTCTCCATACAGTTCTTTTGTATGGAGCAATATGGACTCCATGTCCATATTCTCATGCCTCCTCTGATGTTCGTTGTCCATCGAGGCAAGCAGGAGGCACTTGGCCTTCGCGCTATCAATCTCCCAAGTCTTGCGGATTTCCTTATCCGCGACACTGGAAGTTGGACCAGGGACAGGGGGAGCTTTGGTGGTAAGAAGATACCCCAGCTTGTCATAAGTGATTGCTATCGTGACATTCCTGAGCCAATCTTTGTAGTTTGGCCCTGTCAGTTTGTTTTTATCTAGGAGTAACTTAAGTCCAGTCATGTTGATTGGTCGCTGCAATTAGGAGAGAGAAGAAGAAACACTCAGCATGATGCTCTTGCAAGTTTAGAGTGGTTTTTAGTTTGTCTATACAGGATGGCTCCCACTGTTTCTCGAATCCCTCCTCAAACCATAAAGGAAGAATTAGCCGGGATCAATCCCACCGCACAATACTTGCTTAACCGTTCAGCCAGGCCGGTGTCGGTACTTCGAGGGAGGTTTTCCAACGCTTTCGCGAAGTTCCTTAATTAGAGAACCTCTTTTCCCTGGGGGCGTAGCCCCGCTAACACCTTTCTAGGCACCTACTAGGTTTATAGCATTGATCGTTAAGTGAGAAATTTCCCGAGGAGTAGCATATACTCACAGTAGGATCGGGATCCAAATATCATCGCGTGACGAAACTGAAGGAATCCTACCAGAATCATCACACTCCAAATGGTATGCAAATCTAGCAAGTTTCAGTACTTATGAAACTCCCGATGTGGATTTTTGCCCCATGCTCTTATGACCTTGACTTTGGCCAACAAATCATAAGTCACATGTCAAGTTCTGCCCGTCGTTCTCCAGGTTAATTTGAATCCACCCGCACCTACCCTTGACTTTGGCCAACAAGGCAGTACGACTGTTCCAAACCAACGCATCTATCTATGCTGCACATGAATACCCAATAGCTACCAATCACTGTGCCTTGACTTTGGCCAACAAACACAGCTTGAATACTATTGACTATTCATGTGAAACGACGGAGGGCTACGGATGGTTTTGGCAAAACCGTGAACGTAGTGAACTTGATTTGGTCGATGGAACGAGATAGCTTTTAAAAGGAGTGGCTCAAGCTCCGTATTTAAAAGTTGTTTTGAAAAGAACCGAGTGGTTTTTCGAAAGTGTTCCAACGACTTTAACTTGGTTTATTATCTTGCATTAGTTCTTTTAATGCGTGATATTCTTGCATTAGTTCTTTTAATGCGTCCCATCATTTAATCCTACCATTGCAGAAAACAACCAAAATATGACGTACGCTTATGCCATTCGCATTCGCCACTGGGCCCCGTCATTACCCGTTAGGTTACTTAACTAACGACAGAGCGGGGGCTGGGCTAGCGCGTCTGTAAAACATAAGCAACGCCTAAATAGTAAGCAATGATAGACATTACAGATCACAGATGAATGCATTGGATATACTAGCAATCCGCAATCCTTTCGAGCCTGAAACGAAAAGCGGATAACACGGTCGCGGTGAATAGCCAAATACCCCACCCAAGACCCCTACGGGTGCGGCAAACTACCCGCCAAGTACTTGGTAGTTTGTGCACCCCTCTATGGGTCTATCCTAGGAGCAAAAACAGTAAAAAGAATTATACAATGACGGCTACAACCCCGACCCGGTTGTGCGGCCAAACAAATAATATTATTACATCAATTTACATTTACAATGAATGAAAGAAAAACAAAAGCTCATCTCACATCCACCCCGGCTATTCACCCGCGACAGTCCAACACATTCATATACACATTCCAGCACATTACAGATCATGTATAACCCCGACTAATCGACTTATAGCGATTAGCCGACGTTCAATACATGCAAGCATCACAGATATAACCATCATAGTCAAAGTGCAGTGAAGTTCGGAAAAAATACGGAATTATAGGACCCCAAAAGGAAATTTCTTTTCTGGACAATCTGGGCACATATAATATATTTTAAAAATCCCAAAACCAACACACAAACACACTGCACGAAAAACGATGCAGAGAAGACACCAAGTCGCGGCGGTTCCGCGGCGTCTAAGAAGGATCACGCGGCGGAAGCGCGGCATTTTAGGCGAATCACTGTATCGTTTTTCTTGGGTGTTCACACAAAACCCTGAGCCGAATTTAGGAGTATAAAGTTTTTCATTTTGACCAGAAAAAATTTCAACAGAAACTCAGATTTTGTAAAAGTTTGGTTTTTGGATTTTTCCGGTTCCGAACTTCTTTACACTTCACTACCAAGCTAGTTTAAGTTTAGTTAGGCTCTGATACCACTGTAAGTCCACGTTGCGACCCCCGGTTCTTACGGGGAGGCGGAAACGGTATAAAATCAAAATTTTTATCGCAAGAGGCAACATGGACTAAACTATGGTCGGGATCGTAGTCTAAACTGAAACTAGCAAACTATGCTAAAGAGAGTTAGCTACTCGGATGAAGATGGTTATACCTAAACTTGAACTCCTTCTCTTCAAGCTCCGATGGTGGTTCGATGGCTCCTTCTCGTTGTCTCCGTACGCCGAAGATAGATCCACTTGAAAGCTCCAACCTTTAGCTCCTTCTTCGTTCTTTGAAGAAACTAGTTCACTTGGTTTGCTAAACCTAGTGAACTAGAATGAGTAGAGATGATTTAGAATGGGATTTTATCTATGGTTCTTGATTCTCAACTCATGAGACAAGAGAACCATAGATCAAGAGAGGGAGCAAGAGGTTGAGGATGAGAGCAAGAGGAGAGCTCAAGAACAAGAGAGAGAATGAGCAAGAAAGAATGAGCAAGTATTTTGTCTCTCACCCTCTCATAATCCAAAGCAATGATAACTCATCATATCAACAAAAGTCTTATGTGATGGTTGAAGTAACCATAACCTTATCATGTCATGCACTCATTTTACTCAAATGAACAAGCAAGAAAAAGTCTTTGGCATGAAATGATAACCATGGTTATCATGATGGTCAACTAGTCAAGCCTAGTCAACCGGTCAACAAGTCAACAAAAGTCAACAAGTCACCAAAGTCAACAAGTCAACAAAAGTCAACAAGTCAACAACCATATCACCATAACACTTAATTAATATAATAGTTAATCACATATCATATTCTCATTAGGGTTGAGCATAAAGTCAAAAAGTCAACGGTCAACTGTCAACAACCCTAATGAGAATCTGCTGCCTCTGCCTCCCTGTCAACTGTGCATACACACCCGCATCCGCGTTCCGAGGAACACGAATGCAAACTGGATAAATCCAATCCCATAAGGTACACTAGGATCTGGCTTAAACCAAAGCCCGCTAGTGTAAACTGTCCGGACACTGTACGTGCACAAGTGCACGGATGTGACCGAACCCTGTCGCAATACCATGCGACCTGTCGCAATACCATGCGACCTCTACTCTTTTGCCTAAAGGCGAAAAGCTTTCTGTGTGGGACTCTAAAGACTCAACACTACGCTGGCAGTGGGTTTAACCACAGACCGCAAGCGGCACTAGCTGTGCGTAACGGTCCCCAGGTAATGCCGACAAGAAGACCGACGAGGCGAAACCCATCTGAACTCCTACTGAGCCTGAGCGTGACATTCTCCATACAGTCCGGTCTGTTCGTCTGATACATCGCATGGCGGGCCTAGGGGGCGGTAAACGTCAGTCCCCCAATAGCGGTACAAGTCGTGCCGGAGTGAAGCCCAATACACCCTGAGATAACACTGGAAACCTACCAGTATATCTCGTTTGCCCTGGCCAGGGACTACTCGTGTAATGGCTCTCCTAGACACAGCGCGATGTCAACCCCCAATACCGGGAGAGACGAATCCTGTCTAACCGTCACTGCCTCCAAGTGCTTCGGGACTGCACCCAACCACCACCTGTTTGCACGACTCCTTTGAGCCGTGGTAGGGTAGTGATCAAAGTGCAGTGGGAACACACCCGAGGCGAAGTGACAGTGTCAAGTCAGCGGACTAAGCTGTACTCATGTCACCTGGGAACTGATAACTGACGATAGGTATAATACCAACTAGTCAGTTCCCTACGAGTCCTGTCCAGTGTACCCGTAACCTAACGAGCACCCGCATACTATCTCAAGTACGACGTACTGACGGCTGTGGGACAGACCGTTTCCCACACTGGGATGAGAAGCGCATGCGCTGGTCTACTCCGGAGTATCGATGCCCTGTCTCGATAGTCCTGCGACCAGGGACCTGAATAAGGATGTGCTTATAGATTACCCAGCCCCCACTAGTGTGACTGCCATCACAACGCTGGTAATCAAGCAAAGATCCTAAGGGCTCCACTAATGCGTATAAGTGATATACTGAAATAAACACAAGTACACATTGAAGTAGAAACAAACCAAGTAGCATACTACTATTTTGAGCAAGATTGTATATACAAGGTGAATATCCCAAGCATCCATTAAGTAATATACAAACTAGTATGATACAGTAATGGCCTCTAGGGCATATACACTAACATCAATAAAGCGAGCTTATATTAGTTAACGTAATGTAATATATCACATATATAATTATACATTAAATTATCGAATCAACACTTGATCCGACAATCAGGCTATATTGCATATAACCGACTAATATAATAGGTACCAATTCATCGAATCAACACTTGATCCGATGACCCGGCTATATCACATATACCCGGCCGATATCTCATATCGCGGGAATAGAATAAGGTATCTCATATCGTAGTATTCTTGGTCCCGCACATATCACATATGTGCTCCTACTCCGTTTTGCCTGAGCCAGGAAACCTCTGTGTAGGACTCTAAAGAATCGTCAATACGCCGGCAGTAGGTGATGATCATATCAAACACCCACAAGCTGCAAGCGGTCAGCTAAACGTAACAGCCACACAGGTATTGAGCGATCAGAAGATCAACAAGCAAGCCTGTACATTCTCCTGTGAATCCAATCAGTAATACTACCGTACAGTCCTGTCTCTTCGTCTGGTATGTCGCATATCAAGTCTAGGGGTAGTAAACGTCAGACCCAGTAACCGATAAGTCGTGTCGATGTGAGGCTTATAACAGGTCGAGTAACTACTGATAACTCTTACCAGCTGCACTCTATATCAGGCATGGCCATGGACTTCCAGTTATAGCCAATCGAACACAGCACAACATCAACTTCCTATACCGGGAGAGACGAAACCCCTCCTATCGCTCATTTCCTCCATGTGATTCGGGACTGTACCCAAAAGCCACCGTTTTGCACGCCTTCTTGGACATGGTAAGGTGGAAATCAAAGCACAGTGGGAATCACATAAGACTCTATGACGATCTCGGGTCTACAGACTAACCTGTACCAGTGTCACCGGAGAACTGCTATCTGACGATAGATATAATACCATCTAGGAGTTCTCGGCGAGTCCGTTCAGCATACCCAGTCTCCACTGAGCACCCGTACACCATCTTTGATGTCAAACACCGATGGATATGGATCATCCATCGCCCATCATATGGGTCAAGATGCGTATATGCTAGTCTACTCTGGAGTATCGATCCCTGTCTCGATACTCTCTCGACTAGGAACAATTATGGGATGTACTCGTTGACTACCATGGCCCCACTAGTATGATCTTATCATAGTCCCAGTAGTCAAGTACATATCCTAAGGGCTTTATCAACATATGAGAGCAAGACAGAAAACCAATACAAGTCAACATGTTAAGACAAAGTGAAACCAGATAGCATACTATCATATCGAGCAAGAAAGTCCTCACTATATATATCCAAGCATCCACTATAATATACATCATATGTACAACAAATGGCCTCTAGGGAATATATACAACTAACACGCACAACTGGGACAAGCTAACCCCGTGCCTACGACTCCAGCATCAGCTACCACAATCGCCTTGCCACGGGTAACGAGGATCTCACAAACACGATCCTTCAAAAGCTCCACCTAACGGCACTGTCTCAACAATCAAAACCCGCTGCAGGAAGATGTACATTAAGCTCTGGTGGTCCATGAAAATCTGACACGACTCTCCACACAAGTAGTGTCTCCAAATCTTCAATGCACGACCACCGCGGCCATCTCCAGATCATGAGAGGGATATCCTGCTCGTACTTCCCCCAACTGTCGGGAAACAAAAGCGATAACTCTATAGTGTCACATCAGTATACCATCGAGCCCCACTCGCGAAACATCACAATTAGACAACAAAGTCGCCCGAACCAGAAAGTAAAGAAAGAACTGGTGCAGTTGTCAACCGAGTCATTAACTGCTGAAAACTACGCACGCCTGCCTCAATCCAAAGAAAAGGAACCTCCTTTCCGGTCAGTCCAGTCAACGGTGCAGCGATACACAAGCAATCCTGCACGAAATGGCGGTAAAAACCTGCTAAGCCCAAAAATCTGCGGACCTCCATCCCGTACACAAATCTGGGACAAAGCTGTACGGCCTCGATCTTCCTCGGGTCCATACGAAAACCGTCTCCCATAACTACAAGGCCTAGGAGTCAACACAAACAAGCCTGAAGAACACTCCGAGAATTTAGCAAACAGCTGGTGCTCTCCTAATGTCTGCAAAACAAATCCTCATGTGCTACTCATGTTCCTCACGACTCTTGGAATAGACCAGAATGTCATCAATGACACAATAATAAACTGGTCGAGGAACGGCCTGAAGAAATCTGGTTCATCATATCCATGAATGCTTCTAGGGTATTGATGAGTCCAACGACACCACCAAAAACTCATAAAGCCCCTAGCATGCATAAAAGCAGTCTTCGGAATGTCATCACTCCGAACCCGCAACAATGATGACCTGATCCCAAACAAACTTAGAAAATGTCTCGCACACTGGAGCTGATCGAAGAAATCATCAATGCGAGGTAAAGGTTACCTATCCTCACCGTAACCTGGTATCCATCAATACACAACCTCAACTGCCGTCCTTCTCCCGACAAACAGAAAAGGAGCTCCTCAAAGCGAAACACTTAGACGCACAAGCCCCCTACAAGCAACTCTGCAGCTGATCCTGAAGCTCCCTAAGCTCCGCCGGCTCATCTGGAACAACGTCGGAAAACTCTCTCACGATAGGAACCCGGTACAACAAACCCACTGTGGCTCCGGTATCACGAATGAAAGCCAAGAATCCTCGACATCGTCTCCTCAAAAGCCGACTAGCGAAAAAGGCTAAATTCAAGCTGTGAGAGGCGACACCACTGTCCCCCTGCACAACAAAAACTGACTCGCTGGAAAAACAAAACCTGACTGTTTTCTCCTGGCAGTCCACAGATGCATAGCACGTAGCTAACCAGTCCGTGCCCAGGAGAACGTCAAATCCAACAGCTCTAGAAGGATCAAAACGACGGACGAATCTCTATCTTCTATCTGATGGGCACACGACCGAAACACGTGTCACGCAACAAAAGAATCACTAACAGAAGTTAACACAACAAACGGCTGATCTAGCTAACACGACTCTCGGCCCAACCATGACACAAAGTGTAACAATTTGAATATCGTTGTGGTGAAATTTCGGAAAATCGGTAAAATAAGGGGATTTTCCATAAAAAGTCAAAATATAAATATCTTTTAATATAAATTTAAACATACAAATTCTAGCTATATAATTGCTAGTAATTGGTGCTTATTGAGCCACCGGTAAAATATCTAATTTTCTGAAAAATTTTCCGAAATTAATTATTTTTTATATTATTTTAAGCCGTCGCTAATACATTTAATTAGGGAAAATTACAAATTGGAATGAGTTGAAACAAACTTTGTGCATCATAACACATTAAATAAAATTTTAACATGTTGTTTTTGGAATGAAATGAAGCTGTCAAACGGTTTTAGAAAATATCGAAGAAAAAAAAGGCTTAAATAGTGATATTAGTGTAAATAGATATTAGGGTAATACATTTATCTTTTTCCCTCACCCACACTCACCCACACCCTCTCTCCTCTCCCCAAATCAGTAGCCCCAAGTTGCCCCTTCATTTTCCCCACTTGTTTTGCCAAAAGAAAAGAAAAGAAAACAAAGAAATGAAAAGAATGAGAATAGATAAAAGAGTTTGGTCTTTTGTTGACTTGGTATCCTTTCTCCCCTTGACTTCACCCACCCCCACACTCAACTCACTCCTCTCCTCTCCTGGCCGAGACCAGTTCCAGCCCTCCCTAAATTTTCCCATCTCAATTTCACCTCAAAACTCCACCATTTTTTCATCAAAAATCCAAAGAAAAACACACAAAATCAAAGCAAAATCAAAATCCACCTCCTACCCATTTTTCCTTGGCTACTTTAGCTTTAATCTAGGGAATAAGATTTCAATTCGGGAGGTTAAGTGTGCTTGTGGAATCTTCAAATTAATTGGGTATAAATTCTAACCTTTTTGCTTAATTTGTTGTTAATTGCTTTAAGTTAGCATAATTAAGTGTTTAATTAGATTTTTAATTGGTTCTAATTGCATGATTTAAAATTCAAGAGAGGGGTTTGAATTCAAATTGGGGTTTTGTGTTGTGAGATTATGGTTGTGTGATGTATTTGACATATTAATGTTATGCTAAAACTAATTTAGTTGCTAGTTGCAAAAGGTTAATTTAAATTTGTAATAATTTTAAAAAATTTGCAAACTAGGTTTTGTTAATTAATTCAAAATTTAGAATTTAAGTTATTGTAAGGGTTTCATCACATCATTAGATTTATAATGAGTGGTTTAATACCTTAGGTTATGCAAAATCAAGCTTAGTGGTTGATGGTGTGTCGTTGCTTTAAAAATTGTTAAAATTGGCTATTTTTGCAAACTTGAATTTTGTGTTAATGATAATTAGTGAGGTTAAAAATATGGAAGTGATTGGTATGACCTAGTTATGTTTTTTTATGAGCATTTTGGCCATTAGAGTCGTTAAAATATTTAGATTGGTTAAAACATCAAGTTTTGTACTGAAACGGTTAATTTTACTTGCTAGGTTTTCGGAAAATTAACTTTTAAGGTGAGTTTGGGGTTTTTGTGAATTCTAACTTATTTCACATTATAATTAGTGTTTGTGAATGTGCAAATGGGTGCGTTTAGGTTTTTCTCGATGGGTTGATGTTTGTACATCGATATCGAGGGTTGGTTTGGTTATTCTTGAATGCGTAAGCGATAGGTTTTGACCTATACATGATACGGGTGCCGATTTGGTTTTCGTATGCCGTTTCGATTTCGGATTTGGTTTTTATGCGATATGATACGTTGTGACATGTAGGTACTCCCACCAGGACTTCGAGACGACAAGCAAGCGCGTGGTGAATTTGGCATCGACAATCGAAGATCAGGTGAGTAGATTTATATCTACGGGGAGAAGTCGCGTGGATGGCGTAAAGCACCCCCGCAAAGTTGAGAGGAATGAGGTGATATGGTAACGATATGATTTTATTTGCTATTATTAGATATGAACACCTAGTAAGAGGAGCCTTAGGAGCTTATGGGTTTAGGATTAGCGAGAATTGAAGAAAGGACTTTAGCAGATTTCTTAGTCACGGAAACCTAAAGTAAGGATTTGCATACAAGCACACATATACACTTGCATATATCATCTTCTTGTGCGTATATGGGAATGTGTATATATGTATATACGTATTGGTATAGGACTATGCATATATATATTCATATACACATGCATGAATGTTGAGGATATTGTATGATATTTGGGGATGAGTCGATCAGATTGGGCTTGAGGCGATGAGATCGGTGATGTGATATGGTCCGTATTTGAGACACGACATGATATTTTAGCAGGTTCTTTAGGCGTGGTGTTTTCATACACACACATGCATTTCATAGATGGTATCAGTATTTAAGTAGACGTAGATCAGTACCCCGATCATGATATTTGATAAAGAGGATACCAGATGATTAATGTGATACATGTGACATTTGACCCGTACCCAGATTTGGTAGGCCGTACGACGGATTAACGTACGAGCTATATATTGATGACAGATCTGCACTCTTGATTCAGGATGTCATATGATATGTTGTATCGTACATGATATTATTGTGGCGGGATCACCGACTATTATACATCTATATATATATCGACTCAGATGTAGGTAGTTTCCGTACTTGGTTGTTAGTTAGACCTGTAGTTTATCTAGTAGATGTCAGACTGGACCCGAGTCATACCTATTTCCAAAACTGACGAATCGTGAGAATATTAAAGACATACCAAGGGAGACTACGGATATTTTAAAAGACGTATCTTTTCTTAAAAGCACCGTAGTCCTTATTTTCAAACACCACAATTCGTACTATTTCAAACGGCATAACAGTATAAAACATGTATAGTAAGGTAGATTCCTTGTTGTTACGTTATTATTCATGTTCCGCATATTATTGTTGTATTTACTATTCATTTTCCTTATTATGTTGTTATCGCCTCATTGCATGTTATTGTGTACGTAGTAATTATGAAACCATGCTGTTAGGACACCAGCACCATTACCGATGACGCATATGCTCCATGTACACTCGCTTGCCGGCTCACACACATCTTCATCGGTAATTGCCTTGTCACGTACACTTTAGAAAATACTATTTCATTGATATAGCTTGCGAATTGATGTTGCAATTTGTTAGAGCTTTCATATGCTAGTTAAACTATTGCATTCATTGCATGATATCAGATTCATTCATATATTCATTGGTTATACAGTATTATGGACATTATGTCGGTTTTCACTTTCATTGACATGGTGATTTGATGTTTTCGGATCCGTCTTGAGATTTTCTGGATTTGGAAAACCGCATGTGAAAGTTTTATAACTGATGATGTATTTTAAAAAGAAAAATGCGGTTTTTCCTTGATATGATGAGTAGTGTCCACCATGATGTTTTCTCGGTTCTGAGATAGTTTTCGAGGCCCGATTCGAGGAGTTGGATGAACCGTCTGCGGGTACATGGTGGACCCGGTATGGTACCCCGGGGCAAGAAGTTCGAGTAGTAGACGATGAGCCCGGCAGGGGAAGACTACCTACCGGTGATTTTACCTGGCGCGGCGGATATCCGGAGGATACCGTTCGTGGCCGTGAGATTGATGATATAGGCTGATCCGTTCTGCCGGAGCCCGCGGGCCGATCCCGCAGATGATACGGATGCCTGAGGTATTGATATTTGAGATTTGATCCTGAGATACTGAGACTTATGTTTTTTGTCGATGCTTGACACTGATTTCTCTGTTGCATTCATTAATGATACGTGATTGACATACATATAGAAATCTCATTGATTAAAGAAAACAGTTGTCTCACTCATGATATATTCTGTTTCCATTCGTGATGCATTCATACATCATATATCTGATATGTTGCTATCTGAGTAACTGACACGAGCATGTAGTATTACATTATCCATAGCTGGACCAGGATTTTTATTGAGGACATTACCTGATATGACCTAGGATAGCGTTATGCATGCGATTTCTACTCGTAGATGTTTTCTACTCACGGGTTGGCAAGTCACCCCCGTTGTGCCATAGTACCTTGCAGGTTTTGCCGTACAGGTACTTTGCGGCTTGCTGGCACACTGTTCTTTCCGGATGATTGCTTTAGCAGGTGGGTTCTTTGCATCAGGACCACCATTGTTTATTATTATTTCAGTTGTATCTAGAAACTCCATCAACCAGATTGTATATTTGAGAGAGTTAGAAGGCCATATTTGTTATTCTTTCGACCTTAGAGTCGCGCGTTGTATTATTATGTTTTTCATGTTGTTTTGAGTTTCTCTTGAGTTTTGACCCTCGTCCTTGGCGTTTTATATTATATTGCTTGCGTGGTTGTGGCCGTCGATTGACGAAGAGCTAGCTCCCGCTTGGGGATGCCTTTTTATTGATTTCGTATACTATTCATGTTGTATCCCGTTTGGGGCCAGTATTTACAAAAAAGACTCTGCTGAAATTTTCATAGATTACTTGGATTTTAAAAATACATACTTCGGCCTATGTTGATTAAAACTACGTGCTTTAAATTGGTTTTTCCTTCAATCTACTGTTTCTTTTGGTTTTGATTCTGTGTTTTGGCTTACTTAGATTACGTACGCCTCGAGACGTTCATAATTTAAGTGTCGGTCATGTTCCGTACTTTTCGGGTCGTGACAAAATTGGTATTAGAGCGTTAGGTTTTACCTTCGGAGTGTAGGATAACCCTTGGTTGATGGAGTAGGTAGCTTGAATAGAGTAACGTACCGTACGTATGTTCCGCGGCATAATTACGATACGGTACTCCGCTTAAGAAGCCTTAGGATGTACATTTCCTTGCACAGTATTATATTCCTTCGCATGATCTAGCCTCATCAGTACCAGTTTATGGTTTTGTTACCACGGTTACACGGGCAGAGAGCCACAGTTAGAGTTGCGTCAGCATGAGTTCGTCACGGACGAGGACTGACCAGGACGTGATTCCGGGGACATACGATTGCATAGAGGCGTCGTTTCATTGTGTTTTCGCGCCACGAGCGTTGATGGATCGCTTTTACGAGATTTCTCGGACGTGCAGATCGACACCAGAGGATAGGGCCACTGCAAGAGGCCAGCCAGGGTGTGATGACCGTCAGAGCACAAATTATTTTGATGATTGAGGCACTGTTCAGCGTGCGAACGAAGGAGCTAGTGATTTTGGCGAATAATGAGATATCGCCCCAATTGTTTAAAGCTAATGCCGCACGAGTTATACTCAGAGATATGATAGGAGATCGCTAGTCACCAGAGATGAAAGACTAGGACATGTGATTCATTGCCTACCCCGAAGCGAGATCATCAGATGGATTGATTCCAGCTAGAGGCGACTTCACGCTGATACGTTGAGAGTCGATAGAGACGATCGAATGTCAGGAACCCATTTTCCAAGTTTAAAGTATTCGAAAAACAAAGCGAGCAATTCTACGGACCCTCTAGAAGAATGAAACCCTAACTCGATTTAATGACCATGGAGCATCGTGTTAGTTATATGTATGCCCTAGAGGCCATTACTGTACATTGGATGTATATTGTAGTGGATGCTGGGACATATATAGGGAGGACTTTCTTGCTCGACATGATAGTATGCTATCTGGTTGCTCTTTACCTTAACGTGTACATTGATTGTCTCTCTGTTACATGTTGGTAAAGCCCTTAGGATGTGTGCTTGACTACCTGGACTATGATGCGGATCATACTAGTGGGGACATGGTAGTCCATAAGTACATCCTTCAAAGTCCCTAGTCGTGGGTGTATCGAGATGGGGCATCGATATACCAGAGTAGACTAGCGTATACCTTCTCGACCCATACAGATTGGCGATGGATGATCCCATATCCATCGGTGTTTGACATCAGAGATGATATATGGGTGCTTAGTAGAGACTGGGTACACTGGACGGACTCGCCGAGAACTCCCAGATGGTATTATACCTCACGTCAGATGGCAGTTCTTTGGTGACACTGGTACAGAGTAGTCTGTTGACCCGAGATCGTCATAGAGTCTTGTGTGGTTCCCACTGTGCTTTGATTTCCATCTTACCACGTCCAAGAGGGCGTGCAAAATGGTGGTTTTTGGGTACAGTCCCGAATCACATGGAGGCAATGAGCGATAGGAGGGGATTCGTCTCTCCCGGTATAGGGAGTTGATGTTGCGCTGTGTTTGATTGGCTATAACAGGAAATCCCTGGCCAGGGTTGCTGAGATTTGCTGGTAAGTGTTACCAGTAGTTTCTCGAATTGTTATAGACCTCATATCGACACGACTTATCGAGCTATTGGGGTCTGACGTTTACCATCCCTAGGCGAGATATGCGACATATCTGACGATCAGACCGGACTGTACGGTAGTGTTACTGGTTGGATTCACTGGAGTGTGAGCGGGCTTGCTCGTCGATCTTCAGATCGCTCAATACCCGGGTGGCCGTTACGTTTAGCAGACCGCTTGCGGCTTGTGGGTGCTTGATATGATCATCACCTGCTGCCGGCGTATTGACGAGTCTTTAGAGTCCTACACAGAGGTTTCCTGGTTCAAGCGAAACGAAATAGGAGCGCATATGAGATACGTGCGGGACCGAGAATAATACGTGTATGTGATACCGTATTCCATTCTCGCGATAAATGTATCGATTAGGTTATATGCGATATACCCTAATTATCGAATCAAGGATTGATTCAATAAACCGATACATTGGATACTAGTCGGTTATATACGATATGACCGGATCGTTAAATCAAGTGTTGATTTAATGATTTAATGCATAATTATATATTTGATATATTACTTTGCATTAACTAGTATCGGTTCACTTTAATTGGATTTTCTCGCTCGGATGTGCACATTGTATATTCGATATAGTTTTGTGCACATGATTGTATCATGTTTGATGATGCATGCTTACTTGGTTTGTGTTAAAGATTGATCCATGGTTATTTAAATGGTTAGGGTTTTGTTTTTCATATACATTTATTTATTCATTTATTTCTTTGGAAAATATAATGCATAAAGGTAAAATGGTGGCTTTTATTTTTGTTTCTTTCATGAACATTCATGAAGGTTTGAATAAAGTGACCATTTTGTCTCATGCTTAACCCTAACCACTACACCTAACCATGGTCCTCTCTCTACACTTAACCATGGTGTGATTATGATAAGAATAGATTTTATTTTCCATTATTCTTATTCTTATCATAACATTCTTCTTCTTCTTCTTCCTTTCTTCACTTGAAGAAAGCAAGCTCCATCAATGGTGATTGATGGAAATGAGTGAGAAATCCAATTCTAAAGTCTACCCAGTTCCTATTTCTTCATCCTCTACCTCTTGCCAAGTAGTAGATTGTGTTTCCTTCACAAGTTTTCATGGCAAGGTGAAGGTGGAGCTTGATCTAGCGATGCCTCGACGTAGATCATCTTCGGCATGGACATCGACGACCTAGCTCGCCTATTCTCCGATGAAGCCGACGCTAGAGCCCGGATTCTTTTTGGACAGCAAAGGAACTTCGTTGCGGAGTTATGGAGGTGGAGCACCGGTTCTACAAAGGTTGTATTTCCGTTTCTTTGTAGTTAAGTTGTTAACTAGATTTCTTTTTCGCCTAGTTTTCTAGCCAACGATCCGTAGTCGGGTTTCTCGGGACCTAGATTTTTTGAAATTGGCATGGTTGATGCTTTGTGAGACCTCACTAGAGTGCTTAGGAACCCTACAGTGGTATCAGAGCTACTAGGCATTGGATGTCGACCTATGGGGGGTTCTCACTGTGTGACAGTGTGGCGAAGCATAGGCTCTTACCCCCAGGGTGTCCCGAGACCGGAAGGTGTTCCGGCGGGTTGTAGTCCTCGCGAGGGGGCATGCGTAAAAAGTAGCTGCTGAGGGACCCGTTGGTGCCACGGTGACCCCATTGGATGGGGTGGCTGCCTGACCTATAGTGGTATCAGAGCCTAGCTAGAGCCTTAGGCGAAGTCCAGACGGAGTTTGAAGTCCGAACGAACCCGAAAACCCATTTCAAACATGCTCTCTGCCCTTTTTTGAAAATTATGGATTTTTCGAAATTAAAAATATGCAGAAAAATAAGCAGGGTGTTGTTTGAATTACTGTGAAATACGAGGGCCTGAATCAACTTTACCAGCGCGGAACCGCGGCACGTGCTATGCATGGTGCGGCGGTTCCGCGGCCTTACTGTTCCATTGTTTAATAATTTCTGCACAGTAACTCATATAATATAATGCTGTATTTTCTGGGGTATTTTTATTGTGACTCTACAGAAGAGTTTTCCTGGGTTGTTTTGGGGATTCGGTGTTTCGATCGGAGTATCAAATTTTGTCTGTGTGGCTTTCCGGATAAATATTAGAATATGTTAAAAAGTTCGACCGGATATAAATACCCAATTTTTCCCCTGTCGGGAAATTTCCAAGTGTTGGATTTTTCCGTAGTTTAACGACGTTCTAAGTAGTGCAAGTAACGCGATGGTCCCTCTAGAAGACAACAAACCTTAACTCGATTATGTGACCGTCTTGAACTGCCCTTTGAACCCTCGGGTTTGGGGCAGTACGGCGTGCCACATGTGAGGCGTTGGCTTGACCCTTCTACGGCTGGACCATTGGTACTGAGGCACGAACTGAATGTTGTTAGACTCATATTTCATGTGTTGATCTGTATCGGGAAAACTTGGGTGTTCGATTGTTCGATCGGAAAGTTTGACATTTTCTATTTATCCGGAATGGGATACAATAATTGGAATTCACAAGAAGTTATGAGATAACTGAATGAATGTTATAAACATAGCAGTTTAGTCTCACTTGATCGGTTGCCACGGAATTTTGATGCGATCAAAAGTCCGTCGCAATCACGTAGCGTACGCGGATACTCGCCGGGTAAACTTAATAGACAGCCTCACTCCATAGCCCCGACCAAGTGACTGTAGGAGAACACCGTCGCCGAAAGCATCCGTTCGGGTGCTCGCGGTAGCGGTGTTCCGCCTTGGTGCACTTCGTCGACGGTATCAGGGGTGCTGCCGCCTACTAAAGTTTGCGACGAGCATTCGATCAGTTTTTCGGGAATCTTGTTGAATTGCCTGACTTGATATTGAAAAGTGTTTTCGATTTTGAGACTAAAATGCGGGGTTTATAATTGTTAGGCATGCGATGTCTAAGGAATTCATTTGGTCAGGCATGCGATGTCTGAGATGGTTGCGGATTCCAACTGTTGTAGTTTTACACTTTCTTTTCTGTGACCGTAAGTGTAATATGTGATATCGCCGGTTTCGTTGCTATATGTCAACGATAATTGGGATGCGCATATTTACTTACGTTGATGACATGTGATGTTATGTGTTGCTGGATATGTTCTATTGGATCGTCGTGTTTGAATAGCCGGGGGTTTTTTATGTGAGATGAGTATTTTTTCATTTTCATTCATGTAAAAACTTGTATGTAATATTCTTTTATTGGGGCGCTTCCAGGTTGCGGAAGTAGTCGCCTTTTGTATATTATTTACTTTTCCGCACTAGGATAGACTCAAGGAGGGGAGCACAAGTAACCGGGTTCTGGAGTCAAGTGGGAGACCAACTCGAGGAGTCGAGTTCGGGTCTCCTAACTTTAGAATTGGTAGGGTTGCTTGCCGCTCTCGTAGGGGTCTAGGGGTGTGGGTTTGGCTATTCATCACGACCGTGGAATCCGTGTTTTATACTGGCTCGTATTGAAAACACGGACGTCCTAGTATATCCAATATTTCATATGATTCTTCTGCTGCGATATCTGTGTTGTGATCATGTGATGTTCTGTGATGGATACTATATATAGTATATATGATATATTATATAGACGTTACTTATGTTTTACACCCGCGCTTGCCCTGCCCCGCTCTGTCGTTAGTTACCTAACCTAACGGTGCACGAGGGGACATCGAGGCGAATGCGGATGGCATAAGTGTACGTCGTATTTATCTGTGATGTTTAGGTATTTAAATGATGGGACTTCATTAATGTGATTAATGAATTAAAAGAAACCTAAGATGTTGTAGAATCGAATTTCAAAATAAAAAGGTAGCTACAGTTCTTGCTTTGCACAGCGGTATATGTGATATATCCTGCACCTTATTCGATGAGGAAAGGACCGAGATCCCTTCACCGGGAGTGACTCCTTTAGCAATAACTGGTAGATGCTACACACTCGGTTTGTCTTTTGATTGCTTTTAAGTGTTTTTGCTTTGCACAGTGATATATATGATATATCCCGCACCTTATTCGACGAGGAAAGGACCGACGATCCCTTCACCGGGAGTGACTCTTTTAGCAAAACTAGAAAAGCCTCAAAAGCATTCCATTTTTAAAATCATTTGATTCTACAACGATATAAAGTTCATTACGCAAAAGGTTTTCTTAAAAACCTGTCGTAGCCCTCCGTCATTTCAGATAGGTAACAGTTAGTATTCGTGCTGCGTTTGTTGACTCAGTCAAGGCGTAGTGTGCGGTAGCTGATTATTGCTTATCTGCAAAGCATATGATGCGATTGGATTAGGGTAGTCGTGCGGCCTTGTTGACTCAGTCAAGGGTCGTGCGGGTGGGTTTAATTCAATCGAGAAATGACGGGTTGAACTTTACTTGCGGTCTATGGTTTGTTGACTCAGTCAAGGTCATAGATCGCATGGGGCAAAATATTATCGGGAATTTCAAGTGTTGAAATTTGCAATGAGATTGCATACCTTCTATGAGATAGTTGGATCCCGATACCCGCTTCGAGTAAGAGTTACTCCTGGGAGAGTTTTATACATTACAATTAGCCGATCAAGTAGGTGTCTAGAAAGGTGTCAACGAGGTTACGCCTCTGGGAAAACGAGGTTTACATTAATTAGGTTCGTGCGAAAGCACGGGGGACCTCCCTCAAAGTACCGACACTGGCCTGGCTGAAAGATTGGCGAACTTGTAGTTTGTAATTAATCCCGGCCAGTCTTTCCTTTTAGGGTTTGAAGGAAGATTTGATAAAAAGCAGTGGGAGCCATCCTGATTAGATAAAATAATAACCAATCTATTCTTGCAAGAGCGCACGCTGAGTGTTTTCTTCTCTCTCTCTCCAGGTAGCGACCATATCACGCCTTAATCAAGATAATAAAACGGATTATTGACCGAACCCGCTTGTTATACTGAGCTGGGGAACGTTGGTCCCGCTCCAACTTATAATTATTATAAGACAGAGCAGAAAATTGGGGATTACCAGAATTCCCGTGCCGCCCAAACGAAGAGAGTGCATGCTGATGCATCATCTTCGGGTGTGTTCATTACAAAGAACTGTTTCTCTGTAACCTCTACGTCCTGGGTATGTGATACCAGATCAGGATCCCAGATATGTAATTTGTTACATAGGGCTACAGAAAGGTAGAGAACTGAGAACGGGTGATAAGTTTCATGAGGCAGAAAACGGGGCAAGAGTTGCAGCCAAGTCTGTTGGTCACTGTCACCCTGTATTACCAATACATTGATTCTGAACGAATGTTATTAGATACCGAACCTGATATACAAAATCATATCAGTCTCTTTATTAGTAAAGAAATGATAAAATTTTGTATAGTTGGATTATGTTTTGAACATTTCCTATATCAAAAGTTGATCGGTTCAGGCACGTTATCTAAAAGCATTGATGTTCTAAATCAAACTACAGTTCTTAGTATATGGAACACACACAAGAGGAAGAGTTCAGAAATGAACGGATTCTTCTTAAGGTATTGTAGACTAGGTCAGATCAATGCGACCCGACTGGCTGAAGTTACATTTAGATGTATATTTAAATCAGTTTGAATTTACATCTTATGAAACTTGCCAGTCATGTCACAAAGATAAAATGACCATAGCCCTGTTTATTGGAAACAGAGAAAGAGTTAGTAAACTCTTGGGATGATACATGTTGATGTATGTAGGTCCCCAGTCTACACATGCCAAGACCGGTTCTTTGTACTTCATTACATTCTCTGATAATCTCTCAAGATTCAGACATATGTTCCTGTTGAAACATGAGTCCGAGCCTTTTGAGATATTCACAGAATATAAGCGAGAAGTAGAGAACCAATACGGGTATAAGTATTATGTCCTATGATGAGATCAAGGAGGAGAATACTTGGGCACGAAATTCTTGGACTTTTCTAAAGGAGAATGAGATTCTCTCTCAGCATTACTCCTCCGTATACACCATAGCACGATGGTATATCGGGGCGGAGCAGATACACCCTATTTGATATGGTGTGCTCTATGATGAGTAATACTGAGTTACCTTTTTCCTTTTGGGAGTTATGCACTTACAAAGTTGCATACCTATTGAATAGGGTTCGAATCAAATCAGTTGCCTACCACTTCATATTTGATATGATAAGGGAAGAGCCCATCTCTCAAGTTAGTTGAGATTTGGGGTTGTCCAGCCTATGTCTAAAAGCAAAATCCGGACAAACTCGAGGCAAGGTTAGTTATGTAGAACTGGAAAGGTTCCAGCTATGCAAACTACAGAAGATGATTTGATGGAACCAAAGGATTCAATAGTTACCAACGAACCTCGGCCTCTCCGCCGATCTAGTAGGGTTCCTCACCCACCTGAGAGATACTTCGGTTCCTCTATGACAGTGGGAGCGAGGATTGCATCTTGAGATGATGACCCAACTAGCTTCGAGCAGGCCATCGAGAGTAAGACTCTGTAAGAATGGCTGGATGTTTATCGATCTGAGATGGAATCCTTATACACCAACAAAGTATGGACTTTGGTTGCTATATCTGAAGGGTTAAATCCCCATCAGGAGCAAGTACATCTTGAGAAGATTACTTGGTGTACATGGAAGAGTTGAGACTTTCAAAGCTAGACTTGTTAAAGGTTTACATCATTGACCAGGTATGGATGATGATGAAACCTTTTCTAAGTAGCTATGCTTAAGTCCATCCAGATCCTACTTGCCACGGATACATACCATGACTACGATAGCTGGTGGTTGGGTGTCATGACAGCTTTTCTAAATGAAGTTTAGAAGAGAGTGTCTATAAGTACACAGCCAGAGGGCCTTGTAGACAGTGGGAGCAGCGGAAACGTGTGCCAGATGCTTTATAGGATAAAGCAGGCATCGCGGAGTTGGAACATCTGTTTTGATGGATTAGTCAAAGAAGTTGACATCATCAAAATGGTAGATGAACCTTGTATAAACAAGAAGGTAGTAGGAAGTATGGTGATGATCCTCGTAGAGTACGTGGATAACATACTCTTGATAGGAAAAGAGTTTCCTATGCTACGCTCGATCAATCTCCGCCTATCACAAGGATTCTCCATATATGATCAAAGTGATACCTCCTAAATCCTAGGTTTTGGATCTATGAGATAGATCTAGTTGGATGTTAGGGTTCTCACTAGTTGTAGTGAGATGGTATCAATCGATCCTCGGGAGAATCACTGGAAGGGTTTCAGGATGATAAAGACGACTGAATGTCAGTCGCAGGCATTGTCTTTACCCTCAGTAAAGGGACGGTATGTTGGAAGAGTTCCAAGCTAGATACCGTGACATACTAGACGATAAAGGCAGGATACAACGCTACTTAAGATGTTACCAAAGAGGCTGTTTGGGTGTATATTGGTTCATGAGATGAACTATGTTCCTCCCATTGTGTGACAATGGAGTCGTGGCTTATGCCAAGGAACGCAGGTCCCATCAGTGATCCAGACATATTCTGAGGCAGCATCACCTGATCATGGAGATAGTTGATCTCCAGGGTATCGAGGTAAGGAGAGTAGACTCATAGGACAACACAGCGGATCCACTCACAAAGGCCTGTTCCCAAAGAGAGACTTTTATGGGATGGTTGAGTATGAGATACTACAACCACAGCTACAGATGGCCCTAGTGCAAGTGGGAGATTGTTAGTTATATGTATGCCCTAGAGGCCATTACTGTACATTGGATGTATATTGTAGTGGATGCTGGGACATATATAGGGAGGACTTTCTTGCTCGACATGATAGTATGCTATCTGGTTGCTCTTTACCTTAACGTGTACATTGATTGTCTCTCTGTTACATGTTGGTAAAGCCCTTAGGATGTGTGCTTGACTACCTGGACTATGATGCGGATCATACTAGTGGGGACATGGTAGTCCATAAGTACATCCTTCAAAGTCCCTAGTCATGGGTGTATCGAGATGGGGCATCGATATACCAGAGTAGACTAGCGTATACCTTCTCGACCCATACAGATGGGCGATGGATGATCCCATATCCATCGGTGTTTGACATCAGAGATGATATACGGGTGCTCAGTAGAGACTGGGTACACTGGACGGACTCGCCGAGAACTCCCAGATGGTATTATACCTCACGTCAGATGGCAGTTCTTTGGTGACACTGGTACAGAGTAGTCTGTTGACCCGAGATCGTCATAGAGTCTTGTGTGGTTCCCACTGTGCTTTGATTTCCATCTTACCACGTCCAAGAGGGCGTGCAAAACGGTGGTTTTTGGGTACAGTCCCGAATCACATGGAGGCAATGAGCGATAGGAGGGGATTCGTCTCTCCCGGTATAGGGAGTTGATGTTGCGCTGTGTTTGATTGGCTATAACAGGAAATCCCTGACCAGGGTTGCTGAGATTTGCTGGTAAGTGTTACCAGTAGTTTCTCGAATTGTTATAGACCTCATATCGACACGACTTATCGAGCTATTGGGGTCTGACGTTTACCACCCCTAGGCGAGATATGCGACATATCTGACGATCAGACCGGACTGTACGGTAGTGTTACTGGTTAGATTCACTGGAGTGTGAGCGGGCTTGCTCGTCGATCTTCAGATCGCTCAATACCCGGGTGGCCGTTACGTTTAGCAGACCGCTTGCGGCTTGTGGGTGCTTGATATGATCATCACCTGCTGCCGGCGTATTGACGAGTCTTTAGAGTCCTACACAGAGGTTTCCTGGTTCAAGCGAAACGAAATAGGAGCGCATATGAGATATGTGCGGGACCGAGAATAATACGTGTATGTGATACCGTATTCCATTCTCGCGATAAATGTATCGATTAGGTTATATGCGATATACCCTAATTATCGAATCAAGGATTGATTCAATAAACCGATACATTGGATACTAGTCGGTTATATACGATATGACCGGATCGTTAAATCAAGTGTTGATTTAATGATTTAATGCATAATTATATATTTGATATATTACTTTGCATTAACTAGTATCGGTTCACTTTAATTGGATTTTCTCACTCGGATGTGCACATTGTATATTCGATATAGTTTTGTGCACATGATTGTATCATGTTTGATGATGCATGCTTACTTGGTTTGTGTTAAAGATTGATCCATGGTTATTTAAATGGTTAGGGTTTTGTTTTTCATATACATTTATTTATTCATTTATTTCTTTGGAAAATATAATGCATAAAGATAAAATGGTGGCTTTTATTTTTGTTTCTTTCATGAACATTCATGAAGGTTTGAATAAAGTGACCATTTTGTCTCATGCTTAACCCTAACCACTACACCTAACCATGGTCCTCTCTCTACACTTAACCATGGTGTGATTATGATAAGAATAGATTTTATTTTCCATTATTATTATTCTTATCATAACATTATTCTTCTTCTTCTTCCTTTCTTCACTTGAAGAAAGCAAGCTCCATCAATGGTGATTGATGGAAATGAGTGAGAAATCCAATTCTAAAGTCTACCCACTTCCTATTTCTTCATCCTCTACCTCTTGCCAAGTAGTAGAGTGTGTTTCCTTCACAAGTTTTCATGGCAAGGTGAAGGGGAGCTTGATCTAGCGATGCCTCGACGTAGATCATCTTCGGCATGGACATCGACGACCTAGCTCGTCTATTCTCCGATGAAGCCGACGCTAGAACCCGGATTCTTTTTGGACAGCAAAGGAACTTCGTTGCGGAGCTATGGAGGTGGAGCACCGGATCTACAAAGGTTGTATTTCCGTTTCTTTGTAGTTAAGTTGTTAACTACATTTCTTTTTCGCCTAGTTTTCTAGCCAACGATCCGTAGTCGGGTTTCTCGGGACCTAGATTTTTTGAAATTGGCATGGTTGATGCCTTGTGAGACCTCACTAGAGTGCCTAGGAACCCTACACATCGGTGAACCTTAGGGTTTGTGGTAGTTTAGCGGTGTCATTAGTGAGGCTTGGGTCCGCCCTTCTACGGCTGGTCCATAGGTGCTGTGGCATATATTCGATACTATTAAAATGTACCCAAGATGTTGAGCTCTTGGGGGATTATGAGGCTTTGACAAATCGATCGGATGATTCGACTTCATTCGGATATCAGGTGATAAGATGCATTGCTTGGGAGACTCCAGATACGAGTATAGCCGTTGGAGCGCAGTCCTTGCAGCCGCGAAGAAACGAGTCCGAAGCTGTCGACATTAGAGAAAAGTGGAGTGAGAGGTTCGTACGAGATCTTGATGAGATGACATTCCACTCCGCCGACATCAGAGATGTGATACGCATGCAGAGGTGTTGTATATGAATATATGTTATAGAAGGAGTCATGATGAATATGCAGTCGTTCCGGAACCAGATATTGATTTAGTAAGAGATGATAACTTCCGGGCAGTTCGGCAGGAACGAGATTTGGGAGAGGCCCCGACAAGATCTTTCTGGAAATACTAAACGAGAAGACCTGGACCCAGGAGCAGTCATATGACGCACACCCAGTAGGCCAGAGTTCGGCATCGTCGACGAGACTGTTATGAGTAACCATTATAGTTGACCAGAGATCTTTAAAGGATGTGTCAGAGCGGACTACTTTCATTATCGTTTCCATATTAGACCGTTGAACCGAGGAGCTATGTACTTAGCAATCTGCAGTGAGAGACGAGATCCTAAAGGCACTAGGCGTCAGGCCATGATCAGGAGGCAAGTAGATATCTTGCTCTGCTAGCATTGGATGCACCGACACCTTCTCGACTTTGAAGGACGGACATATCGACGAAAGTATTTATGAGTTGTGATTTGGTGATTGACTATCACGTATCCGTCACTTTAGATTTCAGTATTTTTGGGTGATTTATTTCATGATTGAGTTTTGATGACCGAGTTTCATGATATGTGATTTCATGCCTAGGGCATGTATATGATTTTCTTATGCTTTCGGCATAGTTTTCATGCACTTCTAGTATTTGATTTTCTTTTGTGCACTTGATTTGGATTTTGCGCATACTTAAGGCGCTTGATGCGATTTAGGTGCACACCAGATGCACTAAATCGAGATTTTTCGTGCATATCAGATGCACCTGGTTTTACTGTCAGGCACACACGTTGCCCTTGATAGGTGTTTTCGTGCACACCCGTTGCACTTAGATTTGGTTTTGTGCACATGTATGGAACATTTATGGATTTCGATTTCCGTGCTCACCAGACGCACATGGCATTCAGATATATTTGGGATTGATTTCTTTTGGAGCAGTATATTTTGTGATACTTTCTATTTGGCTTAGTACTGAGCAGGACTAGTCAGAGGACAGTACCTGAGTATATTTTTGCATGCATTGATAGTTATCGAAGGGATTTCCAATGAGGAGCTATAGTCTAAGTATTTACCTACGTGTCCGTGATGACACGAAACTTTTTATAAAGGAAACCCTTCTGAAATTGTGTTCAAAATGCCGGGACATGTATGTTAAACAAAGGATATATATATATATATATATATATATATATAGTTATTTTCTCACGATGGACGTTCGCCACTGTGCAGTGATACACACATCGCACAGCGATTTGAAAAAGGTTTGGCATGCATTGCTTCCAGATATTTTAATGATGCATATCATGTTGGTTTTCATATTGGATCTTGACATTTTCCCCTTAACTCCGATTATTGCGGGATGCTTGACGGAGTTTTGATCAGGAGTTATACTCTCTTTTTCATGCGCATGCATTGCGCTTGTTAGTTATTTGTATGCCCTAGAGGCCATTACTGTACATAGGATGTATATTGTAGTGGATGCTGGGACATATATAGGGAGGACTTTCTTGCTCGACATGATAGTATGCTATCTGGTTGATCTTTACCTTAACGTGTATACTGTTTGTCTCTCTGTTACATGTTGGTAAAGCCCTTAGGATCTGTACTTGACTACCTGGACTATGATGCGGACCATACTAGTGGGGACATGGTAGTCCATAAGTACATCCTTCAAAGTCCCTAGTCGTGGGTGTATCGAGACGGGGCATCGATATACCAGAGTAGACTAGCGTGTACCTTCTCGACCCATACAGATGGGGGATGGATGATCCCATATCCATTGGTGTTTGACATCGGAGATGATATACGGGTGCTCAGTGGAGACTGGGTACACTGGACGGACTCGCCGAGAACTCCCAGATGGTATTATACCTCACGTCAGATGGCAGTTCTCTGGTGACACTGGTACAGAGTAGTCTGTTGACCCGAGATCGTCATAGAGTCTTGTGTGGTTCCCACTGTGCTTTGATTTCCATCTTACCACGTCCAAGAGGGCGTGCAAAACGGTGGTTTTTGGGTACAGTCCCGAGTCACATGGAGGCAATGAGCGATAGGAGGGGATTCGTCTCTCCCGGTATAGGGGGTTGATGTTGCGCTGTGTTCGATTGGCTATAACAGGAAATCCCTGGCCAGGGTTGCTGAGATTTACTGGTAAGTGTTACCGGTAGTTTCTCGAACAGTTGTAGACCTCATATCGACACGACTTATCGAGCTATTGG
This sequence comes from Agapanthus africanus, assembly GCA_030015575.1. Taxonomy (NCBI): domain Eukaryota; kingdom Viridiplantae; phylum Streptophyta; class Magnoliopsida; order Asparagales; family Amaryllidaceae; genus Agapanthus; species Agapanthus africanus. The sequence goes on along the minus strand of CM057341.1, from coordinate 448,867,248 downwards.
GGTCTGACGTTTACCACCCCTAGGCGAGATATGCGACATATCAGACGATCAGACCGGACTGTAAGGTAGTGTTACTGGTTGGATTCACTGGAGTGTGAGTGGGCTTGCTCGTCGATCTTCAGATCGCTTAATACCCGGGTGGCCGTTACGTTTAGCAGACCGCTTGCGGCTTGTGGATGTTTGATATGATCATCATCCGCTGCCGGCGTATTGACGAGTCTTTAGAGTCCTACATAGAGGTTTCCTGGCTCAAGCAAAACGAAATAGGAGCGCATATGAGATGTGTGCGGGACCGAGAATAATGCGTGTATGTGATACCATATTTCATTCTCGCGATCAATGTGTCGAATGGTTGTATGCGATATAACCTAGTTATCGATTCAAGCGTTGATTCGATAAGCCGATACATTGTATACTAGTCGGTTGTGTGCGACATGACCGGATCATTGAATCAAGTGTTGATTTAATGATTTAATGCATATTTATATATTTGATATATTACTTTGCATTAACTAGTATCGGTTCACTTTAAATGGATTTTCTCGCTCGGTTGTGCACATTGTATATTCGATATATTTTCGTGCACTTGATTGTATCATGTTTGATGATACATGTTTAACTATAGTTAAGTGTAATGGATTAAGCCATGGTTAAACTAATGATTAGGGTTTTCTTTTCTTACTTACTTATTTATTTATTTATTTAGAATAGATAAGAAAAGAATGGTTGCTAATTTTGGAGTTTAGTTGAAGCTTCATGAAGCTTTGACTTTGTAACCATTCTTGTCTTCATCTTTAACCCTAACCATTAATATAACCTTAGTTAATTCTCTACACTTGACCATGGTTTAGATTATGATAAGTTTTGATTTTTCTTTTCTTTTTAATTAACTTATCATAATTCTTTCTTCTTCTTCTTCCTTGCTTCAAGTGAAGAAAGCTTGCCTCCATCAATGGCAAGTGATGAATTTGAGTGAGAAATCTAAAACTAAAGTCTACCCACTTCCTATTTCTTCATCCTCTACCTCTTGCCAAGTAGTAGAGTGTGTTTCCTTCTCAAGTTTCTTGACTTGGTGAAGTGAGAGCTTGATCTTGCGATGCTTCGACGTAGATCATCTTCGGCATGGACATCGACGACCTAGCTCGCTTATTCTCCGACGAAGCCGACGCTAGAGCCCGGATTTGATTTGGACAGCGGAGAGGACTTTGTTGCGGAGCTATGGAGGTGGAGCACCGGATCTACAAAGGTTGTATTTCCGTATTCCCTTAGTTAAGTGTTAACTAGTTATCTTTTCGCCTAGTTTTCTAGCAAACGATCCGTAGTCGGGTCTCTCGGCACCCATAAATTTTTATATTGGCATGTTCGATGCCTTGTGAGACCTCATTAGGGTGCCTAGGAACCCTACACTGGTATCAGAGCCTAGCTAGAGCCTTAGGCGAAGTCTAGACGGAATTTGAAGCCCGAACGAACCCGAAACCCACCCGGCAATATGCTCTCTGGACGATTTCGTAAAACGTGGATTTTTCCATATTAAAAATTGCTAAAAAATTCAGCAGGGAAAAATAAGAATTACCATGTAAATATTTTTGGATGAACAGTAAATATAGCGGCGGAAGCGCGGCAGATGCCTGCATTCTGCGGCGGTTCCGCCGCACCTTGATGACGTCATCCTCCACTATTTGCACAGTAACTCTTATTATTTTATTCTGGATTTTCTGGGAATTTTTAATACTGTTTCCAGAGTTGTATTTTCTGGGATTGTTTTGGGGATTCGGTGTTTCGATCGGGGTATCAAATTTTGTCTATTTGGCTTTCCGGATATTTTTAGAATATGTTAAAAAGTTCGACCGGATATAAATACCCAATTTTTCCCCTGCCGGGAAATTTCCAAGTGTTGGATTTTTCCGTAGTTTAACGATGATCGCAAGTAACGCGATGGTCCCTCTACAAGACAACAAACCTTAACTCGATTATGTGACCGTCTTGAACTGCCCTTTGAACCTTCGGGTTTGGGGCAGTACGGCGTGCCACATGTGAGGCGTTGGCTTGACCCTTCTACGGCTGGACCGTTGGTACTGAGGTACGAACTGAATGTTGTTAGACTTATTTCATGTGTTGATCTGTATTGGGAAAACTTGGGTGTTCGATTGTTCGATCGGAAAGTTTAACATTTTCTATTTATCTGGAATGGGATACAATAATTGGAATTCGCAAAAGTTATGTGATAACTAAATGAATGTTATAAACGTAGCACTTTAGTCTCACTTGATCGGTTGCCACGAAATTTTGATGTGATCAAAAGTCCGTCGCAATCACGTAGCGTACGCGGATACTCGCCGGGTAAACTTAATAGACAGCCTCACTCCATAGCCCTGACCAAGTGACTGTAGGAGAACCCCGTCGCCGAAAGCATCCCTCCGGGTGCTCGCGGTAGCGGTGTTCCGCCTTGGTGCACTTCGTCGACGGTATCGGGGGTGCAGCCGTCTACTGAAGTTTGCGACGAGCATTCGATCAGTTTTTCGGGAATCTTGTTGAATTGCCCGACTTAATATTGAAAAGTGTTTTCGATAATGAGACTAAAATGCGGGGTTTATAATTGTTAGGCATGCGATGTCTAAGTAATTCATTTGGTCAGGCATGCGATGTCTGAGATGGTTGTGGATTCCAACTGTTGTAGTTTTACACTTTCTTTTCTGTGACCGTAAGTGTAATATGTGATATCGCCGGTTTCGTTGCTATATGTCAACGACAATTGGGATGCGCATATTTACTTACGTTGATGACATGTGATGTTATGTGTTGCTGGATATGTTATATTGGATCGTCGTGTTTGAATAGCCGGGGGTTTTTATGTGAGATGAGTGTTTTTCATTTTCATTCATGTAAAAACTTGTATGTAATATTCTTTTATTGGGGCGCTTCCAGGTTGCGGAAATTGTCACCTGTTGTATATTATTTACTTTTCCGCACTAGGATAGACCCAAGGAGGGGAGCACAAGTAACCGGGTTCTGGAGTCCAGTGGGAGACCAACTCGAGGAGTCGAGTCCGGGTCTCCTAACTCTAGAATTGGTAGGGTTGCTTGCCGCTCTCGTAGGGGTCTAGGGGTGTGGGTTTGGCTATTCATCGCGACCGTGGAATCCGTGTTTTATACTGGCTCGTATTGAAAACACGGACGTCCTAGTATATCCAATATTTCATATGTTTCTTCTGCTGCGATATCTGTGATGTGATCATGAGATGTTCTGTGATAGATACAGTATATAGTATATATGATATATTATATAGACGTTACTTATGTTTTACACCCGCGCTAGCCCTGCCCCGCTCTGTCGTTAGTTACCTAACCTAACGGTGCACGAGGGGACATCGAGGCGAATGCGGATGGCATAAGTGTACGTCGTATTTATCTGTGATGTTTAGGTATTTAAATGATGGGACTTCATTAATGAGATTAATGAAATAAAAGAAACTTAAAGATGTTGTAGAATCGAATTTCAAAATAAAACAGGTAGCTACAGTTCTTGCTTTGCACAGCGGTATATATGATATATCCTGCACCTTATTCGATGAGGAAAGGACCGAGATCCCTTCACCGGGAGTGACTCCTTTAGCAATAACTGGCAGATGCTACACACTCGGTTTGTCTTTTGATTGCTTTTAAGAGTTTTTGCTTTGCACAGTGATATATATGATATATCCCGCACCTCATTCGACGAGGAAAGGACCGACGATCCCTTCACCGGGAGTGACTCCTTTAGCAAAACTAGAAAAGCCTAAAAAACACTCCATTTCTAAAATCATTTGATTCTACAACGATATCAAGTTCATTACGCAATAGGTTTTCAGAAAAACCTGTCGTAGCCCTCCGTCATTTCAGATATGTACTGGTTAGTATTCGTGCTGCGTTTGTTGACCTCTGTCAAGGCGTAGTGTGCGGTAGCTGATTAGTGCTTATCTGCATAAGCATATGATGTGATTGATTTAGGGTAGTCGTGCGACCTTGTTGACCTCTGTCAAGGGTCGTGCGGATAGGTTTACTTCAATCAGGAAATGACGGGTTGAACTTGACTAGCAGCCTATGGTTTGTTGACCTCTGTCAAGGTCATAGGACGCTAGGGGCAAAATATTATCGGGAATTTCAAGTGTTGAAATTTGCAATGAGATTGCATACCTTCTATGAGATAGTTGGATCCCGATACCCGCTGCGAGTAAGTGTTACTCCTGGGAGAGTTTTATACATTACAATTAGCCGATCAAGTAGGTGTCTAGAAAGGTGTCAACGGGGTTACGCCTCTGGGAAAATGAGGTTTACATTAATTAGGTTCGTGCGAAAGCACGGGGGACCTCCCTCAAAGTACCGACACTGGCCTGGCTGAAAGATTGGCGAACTTGTAGTGTGTAATTAATCCCGGCTAGTCTTTCCTTTTTGGGTTTGAAGGAAGATTTGATAAAAAGCAGTGGGAGCCATCCTGATTAGATAAAATAATAACCAATCTATTCTTGACAGAGCGCACGCTGAGTGTTTTCTTCTCTCTCTCTCCAGGTAGCGACCATATCACGCCTTAATCAAGATAATAATACGGATAATTGACCGAACCCGCTTGTTATACTGAGCCGGGGAACGTTGGTCCCGCTCCAACTTATAATTGTTATAAGACCGAGCAGGAAATTGGGGAATACCAGATTTCCCGTGCCGCCCAAACGAAGAAAGTGCATGCTGATGCATCATCTTCGGGTGTGTTCATTATACAGAACTGTTTCTCAGTATCCTTTACGTCCTGGGTATGTGATACCAGATCAGGATCCCATATATGTAATTTGTTACATAGGGCTACAGACAGGTAGAGAACTGAGAACGGGTGATATGTTTCATGAGACAGAAAACGGGGCAAGTGTTGCAGCCAAGTCTGTTGGTCACTGTCACCCTGTATTACCGATACATTGATTCTGAACGAATGTTATTAGATACCGAACCTGATATACAAAATCATATCAGTCTCTTTATTAGTAAAGAAATGATAAAATTTTGTATTGTTGGATAATGTTTTGAACATTTCCTATATCAAAAGTTGATCGGTTCAGGCACGTTATCTAAAAGCATTGATGTTTTAAATCAAACTACAGTTCTAAGTATACGGAACACACATAAGAGGAAGAGTTCAGAATTGAATGATTCCTTCTTGAGGTATTGTAGACTAGGTCAAATCAATATGACCCGACTAGCTAGAGTTACATAAAGATGCATATTTAAATTAGTTTGAATTTACATCTTGTGAAACTAGCCAGTCATGTTACAAAGATAAGATGACCATAGCTCCGTTTACTAGAAACAGAGAAAGAGTTACTGAACTCTTGGGATGATACATGTTGATGTATGTAGGTCCCCTGTCTACACATTCCAGGACTGGTTCTTTATACTTCATTACATTCTCTGATGATCTTTCGAGATTCAGACCTATGTTCCTGTTGAAACACAAGTCCGAACCTTTTGAGATATTCACAGAATATAAACGAGAAGTAGAAAACCAGAATACGGGTATAAGTATTATGTCCTTTGATGTGATCAAGGAGGAGAATACTTAAGCACGGAATTCCTGGACTATTCTAAAGGAGAATGTGATTCTCTCTCAGCATTACTCCTCTGTATACACCATAGCACGATGGTATATCGGGGCGGAGCAATAACACCCTATATGATAAGGTGTGCTCTATGATGAGTACTACTGAGTTACCTATTTCCTTTTTGGGAGTTATGCACTTGAGAAGTTGCATACCTATTGAATAGGGTTCGAATCAAATCAGTTGCCTACCATTTCATATGTGATATGGAAAGGGAAGAGCCCATCTCTTAAGTTGGTTAAGATTTGGGGTTGTCCAGCCTATGTCTGAAAAGTATAATCCGGACAAGCTCGAGGCAAGGTCTGTAATGTAGAACTGGAAAGGTTCCAGCTATACAAACTGCAGCTGATAATTTGAAAGAACCAAAGGATTCGATAGTTACCAACGAACCTCAGCCTCTCCGCCGATCTAGTAGGGTTCCTCACCCACCTGAGAGATACTTTGGTTTCTCGATGACAGTGGGAGCGAGGATTGCATCATGAGATGATGACCCAACTAGCTTCGAGCTGGCCATCGAGAGTAAGACTCTGTAAGAATGGCTCGATGTTTAGCGATCTGAGATGGAATCCATGTACATCAACAAAGTATGGACTTTGGTTGCAATATCTGAAGGGTTAAATCCCCATCAGGAGCAAGTATATCTTGAGAAGATTACTTGGTGTAGATGGAAAAGTTGAGACTTTCAAAGCTAGACTTGTTAAAGGTTTGCATAATTGACCAGATATGGATCATAATGAAACCTTTTTCTAAGGATCTATGCTTAAGTCCATCCAGATCCTACTTGTCACAGCTACATACCATGACTACGATATCTGGTGGTTGGGTGTCATGACTGCTTTTCTAAATGATGTTTCAGAAGAGTGCGTCTATAAGTACACAGCCAGAGGGCTTCGTAGACAGTGGGAGCAGCGGAAACGTGTGCAAGATGCTTTATAGGATTAAAGCAGGCATCGCGGAGTTGGAACGTCTGTTTTGATGGATAAGTCAAAGAGTTTGACATCATCAAAATGGTAGATGAACCTTGTATAAACAAAAAGGTAGTAGGGAGTATGGTGGCGATCCTCGTAGAGTACGTGGATGACATACTCTTGATAGGGAAGGAGTTTCCTATGCTACGCTCGATCCATCTCCGCTTATCACAATGATTCTCCATATAGGATCAAAGTGATACCTCCTAAATCCTGGATTTTGGATCTATGAGATAGATCTAACTGGATGTTAGGAATCTCACTAGTTGTAGTGAGACGGTATCAACCGATCCTGGGGAGAATCACTGGAAGGGTTCCAGGGTGATAAAGACGACTGAATGTCAGTCGCAGGCATTGTCTTTACCATCAGGAAGGGACGGTATGTTGGAAGAGTTCCAAGCAAAATACCGTGACATACTAGACGATAAAGGCTGGATACATCGCTACTTAAGATGCTACCAAAGAGGCTATTTGGGTGTATATTGGTCCATGAGATGAACTATGTTCCTCCCATTGTGTGACAATGGAGTTGTGGCTTATGCCAAGGAACACTGGTCCCATCAGTGATCCAGACATATTCTAAGGCAGTATCACTTGATCATGGAGATAGTTGATCTCTAGGGAGATCGAGGTTAGGAGAGTAGACTCAGAGGACAACACAGCGGATCCACTCACAAAGGCCTGTTCCCAGAGAGAGATTTTTATGGGATGGTAGAGTATGAGATACTGCAACCACTGCTACAGATGGCCCTAGTGCAAGTGGGAGATTGTTAGTTATATGTATGCCCTAGAGGCCATTACTGTACATAGGATGTATATTGTAGTGGATGCTGGGACATATATAGGGAGGACTTTCTTGCTCGACATGATAGTATGCTATCTGGTTGATCTTTACCTTAACGTGTATACTGTTTGTCTCTCTGTTACATGTTGGTAAAGCCCTTAGGATCTGTACTTGACTACCTGGACTATGATGCGGATCATACTAGTAGGGACATGGTAGTCCATAAGTACATCCTTCAAAGTCCCTAGTCGTGGGTGTATCGAGACGGGGCATCGATATACCAGAGTAGACTAGCGTGTACCTTCTCGACCCATACAGATGGGGGATAGATGATCCCATATCCATTAGTGTTTGACATCGGAGATGATATATGGGTGCTCAGTGGAGACTGGGTACACTGGACGGACTCACCGAGAACTCCCAGATGGTATTATACCTCACGTCAGATGGCAGTTCTCTGGTGACACTGGTACAGAGTAGGCTGTTGACCCGAGATCGTCATAGAGTCTTGTGTGGTTCCCACTGTGCTTTGATTTCCATCTTACCACGTCCAAGAGGGCGTGCAAAACGGTGGTTTTTGGGTACAGTCCCGAGTCACATGGAGGCAATGAGCGATAGGAGGGGATTCGTCTCTCCCGGTATAGGGGGTTGATGTTGCGCTGTGTTCGATTGGCTATAACAGGAAATCCCTGGCCAGGGTTACTGAGATTTACTGGTAAGTGTTACCGGTAGTTTCTCGAACAGTTGTAGACCTCATATCGACACGACTTATCGAGCTATTGGGGTCTGACGTTTACCACCCCTAGGCGAGATATGCAACATATCAGACGATCAGACCGGACTGTAAAGTAGTGTTACTGGTTGGATTCACTGGAGTGTGAGCGGGCTTGCTCGTCGATCTTCAGATCGCTCAATACCCGGGTGGCCGTTACGTTTAGCAGACCGCTTGCGGCTTGTGGATGTTTGATATGATCATCATCCGCTGCCGGCTTATTGACGAGTCTTTAGAGTCCTACACAGAGGTTTCCTGGCTCAAGCAAAACGAAATAGGAGCGCATATGAGATGTGTGCGGGACCGAGAATAATGCGTGTATGTGATACCGTATTTCATTCTCGCGATCAATGTGTCGAATGGTTGTATGCGATATAACCTAGTTATCGATTCAAGCGTTGATTCGATAAGCCGATACATTGTATACTAGTCGGTTGTGTGCGACATGACCGGATCATTGAATCAAGTGTTGATTTAATGATTTAATGCATATTTATATATTTGATATATTACTTTGCATTAACTAGTATCGGTTCACTTTAAATGGATTTTCTCGCTCGGTTGTGCACATTGTATATTCGATATATTTTCGTGCACTTGATTGTATCATGTTTGATGATACATGTTTAACTATAGTTAAGTGTAATGGATTAAGCCATGGTTAAACTAATGATTAGGGTTTTCTTTTCTTACTTATTTATTTATTTATTTATTTAGAATAGATAAGAAAAGAATGGTTGCTAATTTTGGAGTTTAGTTGAAGCTTCATGAAGCTTTGACTTTGTAACCATTCTTGTCTTCATCTTTAACCCTAACCATTAATCTAACCTTAGTTAATTCTCTACACTTGACCATGGTTTAGATTATGATAAGTTTTGATTTTTCTTTTCTTTTTTAATTAACTTATCATAATTCTTTCTTCTTCTTCTTCCTTGCTTCAAGTGAAGAAAGCTTGCCTCCATCAATGGCAAGTGATGAATTTGAGTGAGAAATCCAAAACTAAAGTCTACCCACTTCCTATTTCTTCATCCTCTACCTCTTGCCAAGTAGTAGAGTGTGTTTCCTTCTCAAGTTTCTTGACTTGGTGAAGTGAGAGCTTGATCTTGCGATGCTTCGACGTAGATCATCTTCGGCATGGACATCGACGACCTTGCTCGCTTATTCTCCGTCGAAGCCGACGCTAGAGCCCGGATTTGATTTGGACAGCGGAGAGGACTTCGTTGCGGAGCTATGGAGGTGGAGCACTGGATCTACAAAGGTTGTATTTCCGTATTCCCTTAGTTAAGTGTTAACTAGTTATCTTTTCGCCTAGTTTTCTAGCAAACGATCCGTAGTCGGGTCTCTCGGCACCCATAAATTTTTATATTGGCATGTTTGATGCCTTGTGAGACCTCATTAGGGTGCCTAGGAACCCTACAGCGCTACGATTTGTTGTATGTATTTATGATTTCGGAGCCCCGATAACTTGATTGTTTTGCTGAAACATTTTAGTATTTGGCGAAGTTTTTAATTTAAATTCGGGGACCGAATTTCTTTAAGGGGGAAGATTGTAACGTTTTGAAAATCGTTTCGGTGAAATTTCGGAAAATCGGTAAAATAAGAGGGGTTTCCGTAAAAGTCAAAATATAAATATCTTTTAATATAAATTTAAATATACATATTCTAGCTATATAATTGCTAGTATTTGGTGTTTATTGAGCCACTAGTAAATTTCTAATTTTCTGAAATTGTTTCCAAAATTAATTATTTTTTATATTATTTTAAGCCGTCGCTAATACATTTAATTAGGGAAAATGAGTGGAAACAAATTTTTTGCATCATAACACATTAAACAAAATTTTAACATGTTGTTTTTGAAATGAAATGAAGCTGTCAAACGGTTTTAGAAAATATCGAAGAAAAAAAGGCTTAAATAGTGATATTAGTGCAAATAGATATTGGGGTAATACATTTATCTTTTTCCCTCACCCACACTCACCCACACCCTCTCTCCTCTCCCCAAATCAGCAGCCCCAAGTTTCCCCTTCATTTTCCCCACTTGTTTTGCCAAAAGAAAAGAAAAGAAAACAAAGAAATGAAAAGAATGAGAATAGATAAAAGAGTTTGGTCTTTTGTTGACTTGGTCTCCTTTCTCCCCTTGACTTCACCCACCCCACACTCACCTCACTCCTCTCATCTCCTCTCCTGGCCGAGACCAGTTCCAGCCCTCCCCATATTTTCCCATCTCAATTTCACCTCAAAACTCCACCATTTTTTCATCAAAAATCCAAAGAAAAACACACAAAATCAAAGCAAAATCAAAATCCACCTCCTATCCGTTTTTCCTTTGGCTACTTTAGCATGGATCTAGGGAACAAGATTTCAATTTGGGAGGCTAAGTGTGCTTGTGGAATCTTCAAATTAATTAGGTATAAATTCTAACCATTTTGCTTAATTTGTTGCTAATTGCTTTAAGTTAGCTTAATTAAGTGTTTAATTAGGTTTTTAATTGGTTCTAATTGCATGATTTAAAATTCAAGAGAGGGGTTTGAATTCAAATTGGGGTTTTGTGTTGTGAGATTATGGTTGTGTGATATATTTGACATATTAATGTTATGCTAAAACTAATTTAGTTGCTAGTTGAAAAAGGTTAATTTAAATTTGTAATAATTTTAAAAAATTTGCAAACTAGGTTTTGTTAATTAATTCAAAATTGAGAATTTAAGTTATTGTAAGGGTTTCATCACATCATTAGAATTATAATGAGTGGTTTAATACCTTAGGTTATGCAAAACCAAGCGTAGAGGTTGATGGTGTGTTGTTGCTTTAAAAATTGTTAAAATTGGCTATTTTTGCAAACTTGAATTTTGTGTTAATGATAATTAGTGAGGTTAAAAATATGGAAGTGATTGGTATAACCTAGTTATGTTTTTTTATGAGCATTTTGGCCATTAGAGATGTTAAAATATTTTGATTGGTTAAAACATCAAGTTTTGTACTGAAACGGTTAATTTTGCTTGCTAGGTTTTCGGAAAAATAGCTTTTAAGGTGAGTTTGGGGTTTTTGTGAATTCTAACCTATTTCACATTATAATCAGTGTTTGTGAATGTGCAAATGGGTGCGTTTGGGTTTTTCTCGATGGGTGGATGTTTGTACATCGACATCGAGGGTTGGTTAGGTTATTCTTGAATGCGTAGGCGATAGGTTTTAACCTATACATGATACGCATGCCAATTTGGTTTTCGTATGTCGTTTCGATTTCGGATTTGATTTTCATGCGATATGATACGTTGTAACATGTAGGTACCCCCACGAGGACTTCGAGACGACAAGCAAGCGCGTGGCGACTTTGGCATCGGCAAGCGAAAATCAGGTGAGTAGATTTATATCTACGGGGAGAAGTCGAGTGGATGGCATATAGCACCCCCGCAAAGTTGTGAGGAATGAGGTGATGTGGTAACGATATACTTTTATATGCTATTATGAGATATGAACACCTAGTAAGAGGAGCCTTAGGAGCTTATGGGTTTAGGATTAGCGAGAATTGAAGAAAGGAATTTAGCGGATTTCTTAGTCACGAAAACCTAAAGTAAGGATTTGCATACACGCACACATATACACTTGCATATATCATCTTCTTGTGCGTATATGGGAATGTGTATATATGTATATACGCAAGGGTATGGGACTATGCATATATACATTCATATACACATGCATAAATGTTGAGGATATTGTATGATATTTGGAGATGAGTCGATGAGATTGGGCTTGAGGCCATGAGATCGGTGATGTGATATGGTCCGTATTTGAGAAAGACATGATATTTTAGCGGGTTCTTTAGTCGTGGTATTTTCATACACACGCATGCATTTCATAGATGGTATCAGTATTTAAGTAGACGTAGATCAGTACCCCGATCATGATATTTGATAAAGAGGATACCAGATGATTAATGTGATAGATGTGACATTTGACCCGTACCCAGATTTGGTAGGCCGTACGACGGATTTACCGTACGAGCTATTTATTGACGATAGATCCGCACTCTTGATTCGAGGATGTCATATGATATGTTGTATAGTACATGATATTATTGTGGCGGGATCACCGACTATTATACATGTATATATATATCGACTTAGATATTGGTGGTTTCCGTACCCCTTTTGATTGGTTGTTAGTTAGACCTGTAGTTTACCTAGTAGATGTCAGACTGGAACCGAGTCATACCTATTTACAAAACTGCCGAATCGTGAGAATTTTAAAGACATACCATGGGATAATACGGATATTTTAAAAGGCGTATCTTTTCTTTAAAACTCCGCAGTCCTTATTTTCAAACACCACGATTCGTAGTATTTCAAACGGCATAACAGTATAACACATGTATAGTAAGGTAGATTCCTTGTTGTTTCGTTATTAGTCATGTTCCGCATATTATTGTTGTATTTACTATTCATTTTCCTTATTATGTTGTTATCGCCTCATTGCATGTTATTGTGTACGTAGTAATTATGGAACCATGCTGTTAGGACACCAGCACCATTACCGATGACGCGTATGCTCCATGTACACTCGCTTGCCGGCTCACACACATCTTCATCGGTAATTGCCATGTCACGTACACTTTAGAAAATACTATTTCATTGACATAGCTTGCTAATTGTTGTTGCAATTTGTTATAGCTTTCATATGCTAGTTAAACTATTGCATTCATTGCATGATATCAGATGCATTCATATATTCATTGGTTATACAGTATTATGGACATTATGTCGGTTTTCACTTTCATTGACATGGTGATTTGATGTTTTCGGATCCGTCTTGAGATTTTCTGGATTTGGAAAACCGCATTTGAAAGTTTTATAACTGATGTCATCATATCAAGGAAAAATGTGGTTTTTCCTTGATATGATGAGTAGTGTCCACCATGATGTTTTCTCGATTCTGAGATAGTTTTCGTGACCCGATTCGAGGAGTTGGATGAACCGTCTGCGGGTACATGGTGGACCCGGTTGTTGGAGATAGTGCCCTCAGAGTCAATTATTGGATCACAGGCACGTGATTGCAATGATTGAGGGAGGACGTATCCCGGGACGACAGTCTTACTCGAGATGATAGTATGCTATCTGGTTTACCTTTATCATCGTGTACTGCTTCAGGTGACCTTACATATCACTATTACACGTTGATAGAGCCCATAGGATTCTTGCTTGACGGCCAGCAGTATGAGGGCGATCATATACGTGGGAGCTGGTAGTCTATAAGCATATCCTTAAAAGGTCCCTAGTCGTAGGAGTTTCGAGACAGGGCATCGATTCTCCAGAGTAGACTAGTGTATACAGTCGAGACCCCGACGAGGGGCGGTGGCCGGTCTCACAAGCCACTGGTGTCAGTTGGTTCACCTAAGATGTATACAGGTGCTCATTGGGTTATGAGTACACCGGACAGGACTCGCCGGGAACATGCTAGTTGGTCTTATACCTGACGTCAGATAGCAGTTCCCAGGTGACATGTGTACAGGTTAGTTCATCGACCTGGGGATCGTCATTTGTCTCGTGTGAGTTCCCACTGTACTTTGATTACTACCCTACCACGGCTCAAAGGAGTCGTGCAAACAGGTTTTAGTTGGGTACAGTCCCGAGCCACATGGAGGCAGTGAGCGGATCTTCGGGGGTTCGTCTCTCCCGGTATTGGGGGTGAGGTCGCGCTGTGTCTAGGAGAGCCATTACACGAAGTCCTTGGCCAAGGCAGGAGATTTACTGGTAGGTATTCCAGTAGTATCTCAGGTTGTTCTGGGCTACACTCCGACACGACTTGTACTGCTTTTGGGGGTCTGTCTTTTACCCACCCCCTAGGCCCGACATGCGATGCTCATAGACGAACGGACCGGACTGTACGGATATTGTCACTGACAGGCTCAGTAGGGTGTCAGGATGAGTTCGCTCATCGACGTCCCTTTTGGTAAATAGCTGGTGGCCCGTTACGTATTGGCTTATACCTCTGACGTGCTAGTGGTTAAATCCACAGCCATAGTATTGACGAGTCTTTAGAGTCCACCACACTTTCAGTTACTCAGCTTTCGGGCGAAACGCTGTAGAGGCCGTATGGAGATATGGCAGGGTCCGATCAGATACGTGCGGTATTGCACGGATCAGGATCGGACGGTTTGTACTAGTGGCCGTATGGTTATATGGCAGTGTTCGATCAGATACGTGCGGTATTGCATGGATCAGGATCGGACGGATATTACTAGCCGGCTTTGGTTTAAGCCGGATCCTGGTGTAGTACAGTGTAGATTTTGTCTCTTTACATTTGTATTTCGGACGGAATACAGATGCGGGTGTGTATGCACAGTATCGGGGTTTTCCTGTAATTTATTACGGGACCGGTTTTCTGGAGTTGCCAGTTTGCATTCCGTTCCGGCCGGTTTTCCTTTGTTCTTTCCCGGCCGGACTTTTCCGATGGAGGGGGGTTATTTGCAAGTTTGCAAATAACACTTTGTGGAGGGTTTTCTTGCAAATGTATTTATTATGAAAGCATCTTTTGATACCATTCTTTTCTATCATCATCACTTGCTTTGTTGATTAGAAGTGATTAGAGTTTGATGTGAGATGGTTATGATGATGTTTTGGATGTGGTCACCACTTGTGCTCCTACGATCACCTCCCTTCTTGCTTCATATTCTTTCCTCCACCATTTTCTAAGATCAGAAGTTTTTCATGGTTGAGAGAAAGAAAAAGATGAGAGTTTTCATTCTTGAGAGTTTCATTTTCTTGATCTCATTTTCATGCTAGAAAAATGCAAGCACCATTTTTCTAGTCTTGATTCCTCCATCATCTTCAAATGGCAACGAACCCAAATGAGACATAGCCTCTACACTACACTTCCTACAGCAAATCTTGGACGCGTCGGCTAGCCTACTTCGCGCCCGAGTTGCCTCGGTATTGAGGTGGGAGCCCGCAAAAGATGCAGGCGATGTGGTGCCCTTCCGGCGAAGAGGCGACAACGAGGAGATGACGGACGAAGCATCCGCGGGAGATCGGAGTGGAGACGAAGACCGAAGGACTCGGATCATTCGGTATATCTCTAACCCGTCTTGTTGTTAGCTAGATCTAGTTTAATGGCCCGATCCGGGGTTTAGTGCGCGGTGGTGCCGGTTTGCAAAGTTCGTAAAATTAAAGTATATCACCGTTTCCGTATTTGGCCGTCGGATTGACGACCGGGGCGCCGCCGTGCACTTACAGTGGTATCAGAGCCTCGCCATTAACTTAGTCTAGCTTCGTTTGATGTGTTTGCATTTCCGATCGACCAAAATTTCCAAAAACCGTATTTTTCCTTCACATCAGTTTCTGTTGAAATTTTTTGAAGTCTAAAAATTTTTCAGGTGGTCTCAGAATGATGTGCAGGGAGTTCTAAGACTACTGAGAAAATGCGACACAGTCAGTCGACCAACAGAGCGCGGAACCACGGCGAAACCCCCCCTTGGGCCGCGGTTCCGCCGTACATTGGTGACGTCACTGTATCGTTTTTCTCCAGTGGTCTTCTGGGCTAATTTTAGGGCTTTTGGAATATTAAAATTGGGCCCAGGTTTTCTGTGAGTGCTACAGTTTTGATTGGGGGCCTACTTGTTAATTTTTGATCAATCGGAAAATTTTAAACACATATTTCACAGTATTTACATTATATCTGCGACCGTGAATATCACTCGATCGGTAAATCCCGTCTAACTGCTATAGCCCGGTTAGACGGATTTGCGAACGTGATTTTCACGTTGATGTTCTATGTATTTGCTGTGATGTTGCGGATCGGTCGTGGGGGATAGCCTGGATGCAATGCTAGTACAGTTTTGTTGTATTATGTACATTTGTTATTGCGGGGCGAGCGTCCGACATGTGGACTGCCGTCACTGCCTGTTTGTATTATTCTTTTGGGGCACGACCAGGTTGCGGTCGATGTACCCGTTGTATGTATATTTTACTTTCTGTACTAGGATTACCCCGCGGAGGGGTGCACGGATAGCCGGGTTCTAGAAGCCAACAAGCCCGCATCTCATGGCATTTGGACGGAGGGGGCTTCACTCCAGGATTGGCTGGCTATTCGCCGCACTCGTAGGGGGTATAGGTTTTCATTGCACAGGCTATCCACACGACCAGGGGAACGTCGGGTTTCAGTAGTGGCTCTGTGAAACCCGGGGATCCCAGATATCTGTATTGTTCTGTGATGCTGTACATTTCTGTGATGTTGCATTTTATTCACGCCTTGAGCGAATATAATATATTGGTATATATATTAGTAGATGTTTTATATGTTTTTCATCCGCGCTAGTCCAGTCCCCGCTCTGCCGTTAGTTAGCTAACCTAACGGGTGATGACGGGACCCAGTGGCGAATGCGGATGGCATATACGTACGTCAGTATATTTTCGTTCTTTGTGGTGTGATCAATTGATGGGACTGCATTGATTCGGATCAATGCAAGTTAAAACAAACCTATTCTGATGTTGTTGGAACACTTTTCAAAAAGCTGTTATTGCAAGGACGTTCACTTTTTGTTTTGCATCGTGGTATTCATTTGGAATATCCTGCTCCTCAGTCGACGAGGCAAGGGCCGAGATCCCTTCACCGGGAGTGACCCCTTGGACAGAAGTTTGCGTCAGGGCATTGACTTCACTATAGCCGATTACTTTTGCTTTGCACCGTGGTATTCAGTTGGAATATCCTGCACCTCATTCTACGGGGAAAGAGCCGAGATCCCTTCACCGGGAGTGACCTCTTTAGTAAAGGTTTTCGTCACTATATTTTCTAAAAAGCTATCCGTTCCTTCAACGATATCAAGTTCATTACGTTAAAGGTTTTCGCCAGAAACCATTCGTAGCCCTCCGTCGTTTCATATGGGTAGTCAATAGTATTCAAGCTGTGTATGTTGGCCAAAGTCAAGGCACAGTGATTGGTAGCTATTGGGTATTCATATGCAGCATAGATAGATGCGTTGGTTTGGGACAGTCGTACTGCCATTTTGGCCAAAGTCAAGGGTAGGTACGGGTGGATTCAAATTAACCTGGAGAATGACGGGTTGAACTTGACATGTGACTTATGATATGTTGGCCAAAGTCAAGGTCATAAGAGCATGGGGTAAAAATCACATCGGGAGTTTCAAAAGAACAGAAACTTGCCCGATATGCGCATACCTTCTGGAGTGTGGTACCGTGAGCGGATTCCGTCACGTTATCATGCGATGATAGTTGGATCCCGATTCCCACTGATGAGTTAGTTTACTCCTCGGGTGACCCCGACTAATTCTTCTTTCAGGTTTGGAGGAGAATTTGAGGTACAGTGGGAGGTTTCCAGATTAGATAAAGTGATAACCATTCTGATCTAGGTTAGAGTGCATGCTGAGTGTTTCTTTTCTTTCTCTCTTTGGAAGCGACCATTGACCCGACCTTAGACTATGACTCAGTGACCAAGTTGACCGAACCTTCTTAACACTGGCTTTCGGATTGTCAGAGTTGCAAACCTCATTGCCACTCCTACTTTTACCCTTTTCTCCAGGACACCCCGTATTACTACGAACGTCCACTTCCATTGGACAAAACCATCGTATGGTTATATACGAACTCGAAGGAATTCGAGGATGGTTTCCGGTTCTGGGGAAAACGAATAGGACTATTCAGTTGTCTTTTCCTTTTACCTTCTCTCTCAGATTGCGAGTACTCCTTGGTTTAGGAGATAGTACACCTATTACGCAAATTGGATAGTCTTCTTCCAAACCATAGGCAGGTGCCGACCGGTAGGGAATGAAGAAAGCCAATTAGCCTAAACGGTGTACAGAAGGTATTGAGTTCAGACAAAGAAAGGGATTAGTAAGAGAGCAAAGTAAATTGCGACTGCTATTCACAACCAAACCAAGTATTTCTTCGCCAATCCTAAATCACCTTTGTATTTCTCCAGGACACTCCGTATCACTACGAAGATCCACAGTTTATTGGATACTCCATTGTATGGTTATATACGAACTCGAAAGGAACTTGTTCCAGTTCGGGGATGGATTCTGGTCCAGGAGAAATAGGAATAAGGTTTATTCGGTTGTCTCTTATCTTCACCTTCTCTCGCATTGCGAGTGCTCCTAGGATTAGGACAGTACACCCATTATGCTTATTGGATAGTCTTCTTCCAAACCATAGGCTGGTGCCGAACGGTAGGGAAGGAAGAAAACCATTTGGCCTAAGGAGTGTGCAGAAGGTAATGACTAAAGACATATAAAGGGATTTGGAGAGGTGGCAAAGAATTATACGGTTATAGTTGTGAATCTGGATAATGGTAGAGGCATTACTAGGAATACCAGGATACCCCATCGAAACATTTCAATGTTTCAGTTCAGCTGTGTACTGTTAAAAGATAACTGATTTCCCGATTAGACACTTGCTCCAGGGTATGTATTTGCCAGGTTTGATTCTCACATCCGTATGGCTTTACAGATGATGAGTGGGAGTAAGTTATTGGGAATAGGGTGATCATCCTCATTATATCGGGATTCGTTGTAATCGGTGATATTTGAGGAGATCACCTGGGCTGTTTGCCGGTCGGCAAATGTTTGGTTTTGAATATCCGCTGTTGTGCACCAATTTCAAATTGATATATCTGTACGTCTATTTTCATAGAGTGAGATATACCTTTTGATATTATGTCGATGACATTTACCTATATCAGTGGATGGTTAGGTAAGGAGCATTAAACAGCGGTGTAATTTTTCTTAACCATAAGTACAGTTTTCAACCTACGACACACAGTGAAAGAGTTGTTAGACTCGGCGGACTTATACAGAGTATTGTATGTTGTCCAGTGTCCATTAGGACAGAGGGGTTGGTCCTTATACTATATTCTGTTTACTTTTAACTTCTCTAGTTCTTAGACATGTGTTTCGTAGAAACACAGGGTCTAAGTTTTGAGGAGTTATAGGTATTTGAATAGAGTAGAGAACCAGGTGTAGCAAGTATCGGGATTCTTCAAAGTGATCGAAGATGTAGATACTTGTGTATGGTATTCAGTTGATAGTAATGATAAAGAGAAATTGCTTCTCTTTCAGGTTACTCATAATTGGAAGCATTTATAAGTTGAGTAACGCTGATCGGCCTCTCTCCATTTAGTTGACATGCACTGGAGACAGCTGCATGTTTTGAATCTGGTTTAATTAAATCAGTGCCTCTGGTTCTATATTGGATATAGTACAGTTCATATCTTAACATTGTTAAGGTACGGGGAGTTGTCCGGCTTATGATTAAAACCAGACTCTGGATAACTCAAGGCACGTTTCTGTAATGGCTGTTTGTGGGTTGACCCAGGCTATGACGAGGGTTGATTTTCTACCATCTGGATGAACAATAGCGATATTGTTCTAGACTCGCCACAGTTTTATTAAAAATGGATTTTTTTCATAAAACAGTAGTGGGAGTATGGTAGAACTGGAAGTGATTCCAGAACCGCAAACGATTACTGAAGATTTGATAAGGAACCTAAAGATTCAATCTGATTTGACATTCCATTGGCCACTCCGTAGATAAGGTGGGTAACTTCAGGCACCCGAGAGGTACTCCGGTAGCCTCAAGGACGGTGACAGGGATGTTCTTGTTTACCCACACTTGCCATTGTTGTTGTTCCAGGCTGCGAGACCCGGCAGGAGGATGAGTATAGCGTCGTTCTAAACTAGCTTTAGAAGTGCACGTCCATATGACTCTGCCAGAAGGTTGTCGTAGTCAGTGGGAGCAGCGGAAGCATTGGTGGACATCAGGCTTATGTCTGTTTGTAGACTAAAGCAGATATAGCGGAGATAGATCATCTATTTCTGATGTGACAGTCATGGGTTTGACGTCATCAGAATGGGGGATGGATCTGTTGAGAAGGTAGTAGGGTGTGATGTCATGGTATTTGGATGACATACACAAAGTAGGAAAGGAAACTCCTATACTACGATCGGTTATTCTTTGGTTGTCACACAGTGGTTTCTCCACAAGGGACTTGGACATTATATCAGACATGCTGGTTACTAGATCTATGGTTTTAGATCTAGACTTGGGTGGTTTCCCAATCAGGGTACTTCGACAACATTCTAAGAGTATTTAGAATGGACGACTCCTGGCACGGTAGTGTACCTGCAGGTGATGGAGTCACCCTCTCTAAAGGTGTCTTATAGACTAAAGTAGAGAGGGATGTGCATGATTGGCAGATCACTTGCTTAGGCAATTGAGTCAATCATGAGATGTCAAGTACCACACCAGATGTTGTTCTTGCACTAGATGCAATAAGTTGACATTGATCCAATCCTGGAGAAACAGTCGGAAGCAGTTTTAGAACATAAATGAATGTTCTAGGGATATGATAACGGCTGCCTCCTTTAGGAGACGGTTATCATTCCAGGCTTCTAAGGTGACCTGGACGACAAGGAGGTTGTCAGAGTTATAGTTTTCCTTCTGACGAGGGGCAGTATTCTGGACAGGTGGTCCAAGGCAATACTGAGGGAGGCATGGCGCAGGATACTGATTAAGTTCAGTTGACGATACAGTCTAAGAAGTTTGGATTTGGAGTTCATTTATGAGCTCGGTCCCATCAGACATCCAGACATTCTAAGACAGGTATTGCTCATTTCGGGAGATGGCATTCTCCGCGAACTTGAGATTTAGAGAGACATAGAAAGAAACTTCAAGGCGGATCCACTCACTGAGGCTATTCCTCGAACGCAATAGTTTCGCAAATAGGCTTTGTGCGACTGACTAGTAGAGGAGTTGGGTGTTCGGTATCACACGGGCTGTGAGTATGCGACATCGCAATAATTAGCCTTGAGTGCAAGTGGAAGATTGTTGGAGATAGTGCCCTCAGAGTCAATTATTGGATCACAGGCACGTGATTGCAATGATTGAGGGAGGACGTATCCCGGGACGACAGTCTTACTCGAGATGATAGTATGCTATCTGGTTTACCTTTATCATCGTGTACTGCTTCAGGTGACCTTACATATCACTATTACACGTTGATAGAGCCCATAGGATTCTTGCTTGACGGCCAGCAGTATGAGGGCGATCATATACGTGGGAGCTGGTAGTCTATAAGCATATCCTTAAAAGGTCCCTAGTCGTAGGAGTTTCGAGACAGGGCATCGATTCTCCAGAGTAGACTAGTGTATACAGTCGAGACCCCGACGAGGGGCGGTGGCCGGTCTCACAAGCCACTGGTGTCAGTTGGTTCACCTAAGATGTATACAGGTGCTCATTGGGTTATGAGTACACCGGACAGGACTCGCCGGGAACATGCTAGTTGGGCTTATACCTGACGTCAGATAGCTGTTCCCAGGTGACATGTGTACAGGTTAGTTCATCGACCTGGGGATCGTCATTTGTCTCGTGTGAGTTCCCACTGTACTTTGATTACTACCCTACCACGGCTCAAAGGAGTCGTGCAAACAGGTTTTAGTTGGGTACAGTCCCGAGCCACATGGAGGCAGTGAGCGGATCTTCGGGGGTTCGTCTCTCCCGTTATTGGGGGTGAGGTCGCGCTGTGTCTAGGAGAGCCATTACACGAAGTCCTTGGCCAAGGCAGGAGATTTACTGGTAGGTATTCCAGTAGTATCTCAGGGTGTTCTGGGCTACACTCCGACACGACTTGTACCGCTTTTGGGGGTCTGACTTTTACCCACCCCCTAGGCCCGACATGCGATGCTCATAGACGAACGGACCGGACTGTACGGATATTGTCACTGACAGGCTCAGTAGGGTGTCAGGATGAGTTCGCTCATCGACGTCCCTTTTGGTCAATAGCTGGTGGCCCGTTACGTATTGGCTTATACCTCTGACGTGCTAGTGGTTAAATCCACAGCCATAGTATTGACGAGTCTTTAGAGTCCACCACACTTTCAGTTACTCAGCTTTCGGGCGAAACGCTGTAGAGGCCGTATGGAGATATGGCAGGGTCCGATCAGATACGTGCGGTATTGCACGGATCAGGATCGGACGGTTTGTACTAGTGGCCGTATGGTTATATGGCAGTGTTCGATCAGATACGTGCGGTATTGCACGGATCAGGATCGGACGGATATTACTAGCCGGCTTTGGTTTAAGCCGGATCCTGGTGTAGTACAGTGTAGATTTTGTCTCTTTACATTTGTATTTCGGACGGAATACAGATGCTGGTGTGTATGCACAGTATCGGGGTTTTCCTGTAATTTATTACGGGACCGGTTTTCTGGAGTTGCCAGTTTGCATTCCGTTCCGGCCGGTTTTCCTTTGTTCTTTCCCGACCGGACTTTTCCGATGGAGGGGGGTTATTTGCAAGTTTGCAAATAACACTTTGTGGAGGGTTTTCTTGCAAATGTATTTATTATGAAAGCATCTTTTGATACCATTCTTTTCTATCATCATCACTTGCTTTTTGTTGATTAGAAGTGATTAGAGTTTGATGTGAGATGGTTATGATGATGTTTTGGATGTGGTCACCACTTGTGCTCCTACGATCACCTCCCTTCTTGCTTCATATTCTTTCCTCCACCATTTTCTAAGATGAGAAGTTTTTCATGGTTGAGAGAAAGAAAAAGATGAGAGTTTTCATTCTTGAGAGTTTCATTTTCTTGATCTCATTTTCATGCTAGAAAAATGCAAGCACCATTTTTCTAGTCTTGATTCCTCCATCATCTTCAAATGGCAACGAACCCAAATGAGACATAGCCTCTACACTACACTTCCTACAGCAAATCTTGGACGCGTCGGCTAGCCTACTTCGCGCCCGAGTTGCCTCGGTATTGAGGTGGGAGCCCGTAAAAGATGCAGGCGATGTGGTGCCCTTCCGGCGAAGAGGCGACAACGAGGAGATGACGGACGAAGCATCCGCGGGAGATCGGAGTGGAGACGAAGACCGAAGGACTCGGATCATTCGGTATATCTCTAACCCGTCTTGTTGTTAGCTAGATCTAGTTTAATGGCCCGATCCGGGGTTTAGTGCGCGGTGGTGCCGGTTTGCAAAGTTCGCAAAATTAAAGTATATCACCGTTTCCGCATTTGGCCGTCGGATTGACGACCGGGGCGCCACCGTGCACTTACACCGGTATGGTACCCCGGGGCAAGAAGTTCGAGTAGTAGACGATGAGCCCGGCAGGGGAAGACTACCTACCGGTGATTTTACCTGGCGCGGAGGATATCCGTAGGATACCGTTCGTGGCCGTGAAATTGATGATATAGGCTGATCCGTTCTGCAGGAGCCCGCGGGCCGATCCCGCAGATGATACGGATGCCTGAGGTATTGATATTTGAGATTTGATACTGAGATACTGAGACTTATGTTTTGTGTCGATACTTGACACTGATTTCTCTATTGCATTCTTTAATGATACGTGATTGACATACATATAGAAATCTCATTGATTAAAGAAAACAGTTGTCTCACTCATGATATATTCTGTTTCCATTCGTGATGCATTCATACAACATATATCTGATATGTTGCTATCTGAGTCACTGACACGAGCATGTAGTATTACATTATCCATAGTTGGACCAGGATTTTTATTGAGGACATTACCTGATATGACCTAGGATAGCTTTATGCATGCAATTTCTACTCGTAGATGTTTTCAACTCACGAGTTGGCAACTTACCCCCGTTGTGCCACAGTACCTTGCAGGTTTTGCCGTACAGGTACTTTGCGGCTTGCTGGCACACTGTTCTTTCCGGGTTATTGCTTTGGCAGGTGGGTTCTTTGCATCAGGACCACCATTGTTTATTATTTTTTCAGTTGTATCTAGAAACTCCATCAACCAGATTCTATATTTGAGAGAGTTAGAAGACCATATTTGTTACTCTTTCGACCTTTCACGCGTTGTATTATTATATTTTTCTTGTTGTTTTGAGTTTCTTTTGAGTTTTGACCCTCGCCCTTGGCGTTGTATATTATATTGCTTGCGTGGTTGTGGCCGTCGATTGACGAAGAGCTAGCTCCCACTTGGGGATGCCTTTTTATTGATTTCGTATATATTCATGTTGTATCCCGTTTGGGGCCAGTATTTATAAAGGAGACTTTGCCGAAATTTTCAGAAAATACTTATATTTTAAAAATACATACTTCGGCCTATGTTGATTAAAACTACATGCTTTAAATTGGTTTTTCCTTCAATCTAATGTTTCATTTGGTTTTGATTCTGGGTTTTGGCTTACTTAGATTACGTACGCCTCGAGACGTTCGTAATTTAAGTGCCGGTCATGTTCCGAACTTTTCGGGGCGTGACACAAAGTGTGTAAAACAAACAAGTGCATCAAAAGAACATATGAATTAAGAATACCTAAAAACTCTGCATTGGACGCCCGCGCGTCCCGATGAGTAGAAGCAAACTCTCGTGTCTGCCCCCTACCCGCAACTGGCTGAACTCCTCCTCTACCAACCTGTCCCCTCCGAGCGAACCTTCCGTGACCACGACCTCTCCGAACACGAGTCTGACGCGGTGCTAAGGAACAATTCCTGATGAGGTGATAAGGGCTCCCACATCGAAAACATCCACTCTATGGTTGCTGACTCTCCTGGGGATGAGTGCTGAGCAACTTCCTCGTCCCTAACCTCTGCTACTCCCGTGACGTGTACGAAACCTATCACAGCGACTGAACCTCTGTCTCTGGGCTGGTACTCCTGCATGAGTCCTTCTCTGTTCCAGAACTCCCAAAGTCTCTGGAATACATGCCTCGTCAACTATGGCTGCATCCACTGGTGCTGTGTAAGTAACACTATACTGTGTGCTGATCGCAAGGAATAACTTGGTAACAGGGGTGGCAACCTCCTGTCGCTGTGCTCGACTGGTCTCAACCAACGACCTCTTCGTCTGGCACAAGTCCTGCATCTCTGCCTCAAGCCTAGCGATACGATCTATCGAAGGCGGATCCATCTGCTCCTGTACAGCGAGTGTACCATCCTAGTCAATCCTTGTCCCAAATGAGTCAACTCTGACCTCGGCCCTTGCTGCATCTCTCTGAGTCCCAATAGTCATCGGCGGCAAAGGCTATAAATGGAAAAAGGATTAGATAAGACCAAGGAAATCGAACCACAAGGATATGAAACTTCAAGAAAGGAATTTCAAGAAATTAGTAGTTAGGTCACTTTAGGCGGAGTACCGTGTCGTGAGTATGCCGCGGACATACACACACTACGTTAATCTGCTTCAGCTACCTACTCCATCATACCAAGGTCATCCTACACTCTGAAAGGTAAAATCTAGCGCTTTAATACCAACTTTGTCACGACCCGAAATTGGCACGTGACGGCCCTTAAACTACGCAACGTCTAGAGACGTAACGCAATTTAAGTAAGCCGAAAACCCAGCAATCTAAACCATCAAAAGTAGTAAGTGATAATAACATTTTTAAAACCTTTGAAATCTCAAACCAAATTCTTTAAAGTCCAACTTTATTTCTTTTAAAATTTTGGCAGCAACTCCTTTGTAAAAACCAGCCCCAAAAATGGGTACAACAAAATATAAGTAAAGCATCCCCAAACGGGAGCAAATACACGCCCAAAGACGGAAAACAACCACCACAAAAGATATACGACGCCGTAGCGAAGAAATAAAAGACGATATAAATAAAACTGCATAAAAGACCTCCAAGTAATCAAAATAATATACAATATCGTCCTCACAACAAGTCTCTAAGTTAATACATGATAATGGTAGATGGACAGTACAAGATACAACAAGATACAAAGATCAACATCGGATAACCACAAAACCCACCTATAGCAAAACTGTACACAGTCAGCCGTAGCGGTATCCGCTGCGAAAGATGATATGATAGATGAAAATAACTCTGCCTCTGACTACTTTGAGGAACAACCTGCAAAACACTGTGGCACAACGAGGGTGAGTTGCCATCTCATGAATAGTAAATAACATATGCAGGTAATCGCAAGTATGCACGTACAGCGCGAATTTAACATATGCAAGCTAATAGCAATAAATGGTCAAATGCATGTAACTGTTAGTTATATGTATGCCCTAGAGGCCATTACTGTACATACGATGTATATTGTAGTGGATGCTAGGACATATATAGGGAGGACTTTCTTGCTCGACATGATAGTATGCCATCTGGTTGTACTTTATCTTAACATGTATTCTGATTGTCTCTATGTTACATGTTGATAAAGCCCTTAGGATATGTACTCGACTACTGGGACTATGATGAGATCATACTAGTGGGGCCACGGTAGTCGACGAGTACATCCTATAATTGTTCCTAGTCGAGGGTGTATCGAGACAGGTCATCGATGCACCAGAGTAGACTAGCGTATACGCATCTTGACCCATATGATGGGCGATGGATGATCCCATATCCATCGGTGTTTGACATCAAGGATGGTGTACGGGTGCTCAGTGGAGACTGAGTGCACTGGACGGACTCGCCGAGAACTCCCAGATGGTATTATACCTTACGTCAGATGGCAGTTCTCCGGTGACACTGGTACAGAGTAGTCTGTTGACCCGAGATCGTCATAGAGTCTTGTGTGATTCCCACTTTGCTTTGATTTCCATCATACCACGTCCAAGAGGGCGTGCAATAAGGTGGCTTTGGGTACAGTCCCGAATCACATGGAGGCAATGAGCGATAGGAGGGGATTCGTCTCTCCCGGTATAGGGAGTTGATGTTGCGCTGTGTTCGATTGGCTATAACCGGAAATCCCTGGCCAGGGTTGCTGAGATTTACTGGTAAGTGTTACCAGTAGTTTCTCGAACTGTTATGACCTCATATCGACACGACTTATCAAGCTACTTGGGTCTGACGTTTACCACCCCTAGGCGAGATATGCGACATATCAGACGACGAGACTGGACTGTACGGGAGTGTTACTGATTGGATTCACAGGAGAATGTACAGACTTGCTTGTTGATCTTCTGAGTGCTCAATACCTGGGTAGCTGTTACATTTAGCTGACCGCTTGCAGCTTGTGGGTGTTTGATATGATCTTCACCTACTGCCGGCGTATTGACGATTCTTTGGAGTCCTACACAGAGGTTTCTTGGCTCAGGCAAAATGGAGTAGGAGCACATATGTGATATGTGCGGGACCGAGGATAATGCGGTATATGATACCGTATTGGATTCTCGCGATATGAGATATCGGCCGGGTATATGTGATATAGCCGGGTAATCGTATTAGTCGGTTATATGCGATATAGCCGGATTATCGGATCAAGTGTTGATTCGATAATTTAATGTATAATAATATATATGATATATTAAATTACATTAACTATTATTAGCTCACTAAAAGATTCATTTTCTCATGGGATAATACATTGATATATATATGATATATGTTAATTGTATTATTTTCTATTGTTACAAAATATATTGTATATGTGATATATAATATTGTAACATGTTAGGGTTACAAATTTAACAATGGATTAGGGTTTAAACTTGGTTAGGGTTTGGATTAGGGTTAGCTTTTGCATGAAGCTTCCATGAAGCTTCATGAAGCTTTGACTTTCTGGTTGCTTGATATTTTTTGTGAGATATTATGTTAACCCAATCCAAACCATTAACTCTAGTTAACTCTCTGCAAGGGTTAACTCTTTCATGCTTAACCCTTGGTTAGATTTGTAACCACTACAATAATTCATTGTTCATCACAAAAGGATTAAGTTATCATCTTCAGTCATCTTCTTCTTCCTTGAGTTCCTTCATGACAAAGCTTTCTTTTGTGATGAAAGTGAGTGAGAAAAAGATAATAAATGAGAGCAAAAATCCTACTTCATCATCCTCATCTATCCTTGCCATTTAGATGAGGGTGTTCACTTCATATTATGAGTGTTAGCTTGTGTTAATGAAACATCAAGGTAGATCATTTTTGTATCGAAGATCGGAAGCAAGACTGCATCTTTCTCTTCGTGGAACCTCTCGAGAGTCCGTAACACGTTGATCGCAGCGAAGGGACTTCAACCTGGAGCTTAAGAAGTGAAGGACCGGATCTAAAAAGGTTGTAATCCCTCTCACTTGATGTTAAAGTATTTAACATGCTTGTTTTCGCCTAAACCCTAATTTAATGTTCCGGCTTCGGGTTGTTCGGCACGGCTAAAATTTTAATCGGGCATGGTTGATGCCTCGTAGACCCTTGTGCGCGTGTCTAGCAACCCAACAGTGGTATCAAAGCCAAGCTAGAGCTTTAGGTGAAATCTGAGTGAAGTTTAAAGTCTGATCAAACCCGGAAACCCCGACACGAACCCTTCTCTGGAAATTTTCCAAAAATGTGATTTTTTATGAATTAAAAATGCTCAGAAAAATAAGCAGGAAAACTAAGAATTGCTGTGAAGTACGGCCCACTAATTCGCTCAGATGACCGCGGAACCGCGGCCAAACCAAGGGTTTGGCGGCGGTTCCGCGGCCAAAATTGTGACTTAGTCCCTGGAAATTCATATATTTATTCTTAGGTCCTTTCTTGGCAATTTTTTCTGGGAATTTTTTAATTCCACTCAAGTGTTGAGTTTTCTAGGGTTGTATTGGGGACTCATTGATTCGATCGGATAATTTAACTTTGTTTAGCTTGTCTGGGTAATTTTTAGAAACTGTTAAAAAGTTCGACCGGATATCAATAACTCACTTTTTCCCTAGTCGGAAATTTTTTCAAAAGTTGGATTTTTTCTCGGGTTTAAGAACGTTCTAAGTCGTGCAAGTAACGCGGTGGACCCTCTAGAAGACAACAAACCTTAACTCGATTATGTGACCGTCTTGAACTGCCTATAAACCTTAGGGTTTGGGGCAGTACGGCGTGCCACATGTGAGGCGTTGGCTTGACCCTTCTACGGCTGGACCATTGGTACTGTGGCATGTGATGGATGTTTTTAAACTGATTTCAAGTGTTGAGATATATTGGGGAAATCTTGGGTGTTTGATTATTCGATCGGAAAGTTTAACATTGTCTGATTATCTAGAATGTGATACAATATTTGGAATCCACAAGTAGTTATGAGATAACTAATTTGAATGTTATAAACATAGCAGTTTAGTCTCAGATGATCGGTTGCCAGGGAATTTTGATGTGATCAAAAGTCCGTCGCAATCACGTAGCGTACGCGGATACTCACCGGGTAAACTTAACAGACAGCCACGCCCCATACCCCCGACCAAGTGACTGTAGGAGAACCCCGTCGCCAAAAGCATTCATTCGGGTGCTCGCGGCAGCGGTGTTCCGCCTTAGTGCACTTCGTCGACGGCATCGGGGGTGCGGCCGTCTACTAAAGTTTGCGACGAGCATGCGATCAGGATGTCGGGAATCTTGTTGAATTGCCCGACTTGATATTGAAAAGAGTTTTCGATAATGAGACTAAAATACGGGGTTTATAATTGTTAGGCATGCGATGTCTAAGGAATTCATTTGGTTAGGCATGCGATGTCTAAGGAGGTTGCGGATTCCAACTGTTGTAGTTTTACACTTTCTTTTCTGTGACCGTAAGCGTAATATGTGGTGTATCGCCGGCTTCGTTGCTATACATCAACGACAATCGGGACACGCATACTTGCTTACGTTGATGATATGAGATATTATGTATTGCTGTGATATGTTATATTGGATCGTCGCGTTTTGAATAGCCGGGGGTTTTATGTGAGATGAGAGTTTTTTCTTTTTCATTCATGTAAAATTCATTTGTATGTAATATTCTTTTATTGGGGCACTTCCGGGCTGAGGATGATGTCACCGTTGTATATTATTTACTTTTCCGCATTAGGTAGACCCAAGGCGGGGAGCACAAGTAACCGGGTTCTGGGGTCCAGAGGGAGACCATCTCGAGGAGTCGAGACCGGGTCACCTAACCCTAGAATTGGCAGTGTTGCTTGCCGCTCTCGTAGGGGTCTAGGGATGTGGGTTTGGCTATTCATCACGACCGTGGGATCCGTGTTTTATACAGGCTCGTATTAAAATACGGACGTCCTAGTATATCCAATATTTCATATATGTTCTTCTGCTGCAATGTTCTGTGATGAGATCATATTACTGCCCGAGATGAATGTTTATATTATATATATGAGATATATGTTATATTGCAGATTTTGTTTCAAATGTGATGCTTGTGAAGTATAATAAAATGGGACTTCATTAATGAGATTAATGAAATAAAATAAACCAAAGATGTTGTAAAAACTTGTTTAAAAACTGGCAGCTCTAGTTCTTGCTTTGCATAGCGGTGTTCCTTGTAGAACATCCATCACCTTATTCGATAAGGAAAGAGACAAGATCCCTTCACCGGGAGTGACCTCTTTAGTGAAACTAGCAGATGCTACAAACTTGGTTTGTCTTTTGATTGCTTCTATAGTTCTTGCTTTGCACAGCAATATTTGTGAAATATCCTCCACCTTATTCGATGAGGAAAGGGCCGACGATCCCTTCACCGGGAGTGACCCCTTTAGCAAAACTAGAAAAGCCTAAAAAACACTCCATTTAAAAATCACTCGATTCTACAACGAAATCAAGTTCATTACGCAAAGGGTTTTCTTAAAAACCTGTCGTAGCCCTCCGTCATTTCAGATAAGTACTAGTTAGTAATCGTGCTACGTTTGTTGACTATGTTAAGACGTAGTGTGCGGTAGCTGATTAGTGCTCATCTGTATAAGCATATGATGCGATTGGATTAGGGTAGTCGTGCGACTTTGTTGACTGTGTTAAGGGTCGTGCGGGTGGGTTTAATTCAATCGGGAAATGACGGGTTGAACTTGACTAGCACTTATGATTTGTTGACTATGTTAAGGTCATATAGCTGCTAGGGGTAAAATATTATTGAGAGTTTCAAGTGTTGAAATTTGCAATGAGATTGCATACCTTCTATGAGATAGTTAGATCCCGATACCCGCTGCGAGTAAGAGTTACTCCTGGGAGAGTTTTACACATTACAATTAGCCGATCAAGTAGGTGTCTAGAAAGGTGTTAACGGGGTTGTGCCTCTGGGAAAATGAGGTTTTCTTTAATTAGGTTCGTGCGAAAGCACGGGGGACCTCCCTCAAAGTACCGACACTGGCCTGGCTGAAAGATTGGCGAACTTGTAGCGTGTAATTAATCTCGGCTAGTCTTTCCTTTTAGGGTTTGAAGGAAGATTTGATTAAAACAGTAGGAGACATCCTGATTAGATATATTAGATAACCAATTTAATCTTGCAAGAGCATACGCTGAGTGTTTTCTTCTCTCTCCCTCCAGGTAGCGACCATATCACGCCTTAATCAAGATAATAAAATGGTTGAATTGACCGAACCCGCTTGTTATACTGTGCTGGGGAACGTTGGTCCCGCTTCAACTTATAATTGTTATAAGACAGAGCAGGAAATTGGGGAATACCAGATTTCCCGTGCCGCTCAAACGAAGAAAGTGCATGCTGATGCATCTTCTTCGGGTGTGTTCATTACAGAGAACTGTTTCTCAGTATCCTTTACGTCCTGGGTATGAGATACCGGATCAGGATCCCGCATATGTAATCTGTTACATGGGCTACAGAAAGGTAGCGAACTGAGAACGGGTGATGAGTTTCATGAGATAGAAACGGTGCAAGTGTTGCAGCCAAGTCTGTTTGTCACTATCACCCTGTAATTACCAGAATACATTGATTCTGAACGAATGCTATTAGATACCGATCCTGATATACAACATCATATCAGTCTCTTTATAAGTAAAGAAAGGATATAATTTTGTATTGTTGGATAATGTTTTGAACATTTCCTATATCAAGAGTTGATCGGTTCAGGCACGTTATCTAAAAGTATTGACGTTCTAAATCAAACTACAGTTCTTAGTATACAGAACACACATAGGAGGAAGAGTTCAGAAATGAACGAATTCTTCTTGAGGCATTGTAGAATAGGTCATATCAATGCGACCCGACTAGATGAAGTTACATTAAGATGCATATTTAAATTTGTTTGAATTTACATCTTGTGAAACTTGCCGGTCATGTCACAAAGATAAGATGACCATAGCTCTGTTTATTGGAAACAGAGAAAGAGTTAGTGATCACTTGGGATTGATACATACTGATGTATGTAGGTCCCCTGTCTACACGTGCCAGGACCGGTTCTTTGTACTTTATTACATTCTATGATGATCTCTCAAGATTCAGACATATGTTCCTGTTGAAACACAAGTCCAAAGCTTTTGAGATATTCACAGAATATAAGTTAGAAGTAGAGAACCAAAAACGGGTATAAATATTATGTCCTTTGATGTGATCAGGGAGGAGAATACTTGAGCACGGAAATCCTGGATTATTCTAAAGGAGAATGAGATTCTCTCTCAGCATTACTCCTCCGTATACACCACAGCACGTCGGTATATCATGGGCGGAGCAAGAAACACTCTATGTTATATGGTGTGCTCTATGATGAGTACTACTGAGTTGCCTATTTCCTTTTGGGAGTTATGCACTTGAGAAGCTGCATACCTATTGAATAGGGTTCAAATCAAATCAGTTGCCTACCACTTCATATGTTATATGGAAAGGGAAGAGCCTATATCTTAAGTTTGTTATGATTTGGGGTTGTCCGGCCTATGTCTAAAAGCAAAATCCGGAAAAGCTCGAGGCAAGGTCAGTTATGTAAAACTGGAAATGTTCCAGCTATACAAACTGCAGCTGATGATTTGGTAGAACCAAAGGATTTAATAGTTTCCAACGAACCTCAGCCTCTCCGCCGATCTAGTAGGGTTCCTCACCCACCTGAGAGATACTTCGGTTTCTCTATGACAATGGGAGCGAGGATTGCATCATGAGATGATGACCCAACTAGTTTCGAGCTGTCCATCAGGAGTAAGACTCTGTAAGAATGGCTGGATGCCTAGCGATCTGAGATGGAATCCTTATACACCAACAAAGTATGGACTTTGGTTGCTCTATCTGAAGGGTTAAATCCCCATCAGGAGCAAGTATATCTTGAGAAGATTACTAGGTGTACATGGAAAAGTTGAGACTTTCAAAACTATGCTTAAGTCCATCCAGATCCTACTTGCCACGGCTACATACCATGACTACGATATCTGACGGTTGGGTGTCATGACTGCTTTTCTAAAATGATGTTTTAGAAAAGAACGTCTATAAGTACCCAACCAGAGTACTTCGTAGACAATAGGAGAAGCGGAAACGTGTGCAAGATGTTTTATATGATAAAACAGGCATCGCGGAGATGGAACATCTTTTTTGATGTGGTAGTCAAAGAGTTTGACTTCATCAAAATGGTAGATGAACCTTGTATATACAAAAAGGTAGTAGGGAGTATGGTTGTGATGCTCGTAGAGTACGTGGATCACATACTCTGGATAGGGAAGGAGTTTCCTATGCTACGCTCGGTCAATCTCCTCTTATCACAACGATTCTCCCTATAGGATCAAAGTGATACCTCCTAAATCCTGGGTTTTTGGATCTATGAGATAGATCTAATTGGATGTTAGGATTCTCACTAGTTGTAGTGAGATGGTATCAATCGATCCTGGGGAGAATCACTGGAAAGGTTCCAGGGTGATAAGGACGACTGAATGTCAGTCACAGGCATTGTCTTTACCCTTAGTGGAGGGACGGTATGTTGGAAGAGTTCCAAGCTAGATACCGTGACATACTAGACGATTAAAGGCAAGATACATCGTTACCAAGGATGCTACCAAAGAGGCAGTCTGGATATATATAAGTTCATGAGATGAACTTCGTTCCTACCATTGTGTGACAATGGAGTTGTGGCTTTAGCTAAGGAACTACCGTCCCATCAGTAATCCAGATATAATTCTTAGGCAGTATCACCTGATCATGGAGATGGTTGATCTCCAGGGAGATCGAGGTTAGGAGAGTAGACACAGAGGACAACAGCGTGGATCCACTTACAAAGGCCTTTTTCCCAGTAGAGACTTTTATGGGATGGTTGAGTATGAGATACTTCAACCGCAGCTAATTGTTGGGTATGTGATACCACAACAGATGGCCCAAGTGCAAGTAGGAGATTGTTAGTTATATGTATGCCCTAGAGGCCATTACTGTACATACGATGTATATTGTAGTGGATGCTAGGACATATATAGGGAGGACTTTCTTGCTCGACATGATAGTATGCTATCTGGTTGTACTTTATCTTAACATGTACTCTGATTGTCTTTATGTTACATGTTGATAAAGCCCTTAGGATATGTACTCGACTACTGGGACTATGATGAGATCATACTAGTGGGGCCACGGTAGTCGACGAGTACATCCTATAACTGTTCCTAGTCGAGGATGTATCGAGACAGGGCATCGATGCACCAGAGTAGACTAGCGTATACGTATCTTGACCCATATGATGGGCGATGGATGATCCCATATCCATCGGTGTTTGACATCAAGGATGGTGTACGGGTGCTCAGTGGAGACTGAGTGCACTAGACGGACTCGCCGAGAACTCCCAGATGGTATTATACCTTACGTCAGATAGCAGTTCTCTGGTGACACTGGTACAGAGTAGTTTGTTGACCCGAGATCGTCATAGAGTCTTGTGTGATTCCTAATGTGCTTTGATTTCCATCATACCACGTCCAAGAGGGCATGCAAAAAGGTGGCTTTTGGGTACAGTCCCGAATCACATGGAGGCAATGGGCGATAGGAGGGGATTCGTCTCTCCCGATATAGGGAGTTGATGTTGCGCTGTGTTCGATTGGCTATAACCGGAAATCCCTAGCCAGGGTTGCTGAGATTTACTGGTAAATGTTACCAGTAGGTTCTCGAACTGTTATAGACCTCATATCGACACGACCTATTGTTCATATCAGATTTTTGCATTTTCATACCACCCAATTTTTATCACATTGCATATCGGTAGATACTCTTGAGCCGTGTTTGCTAGTCAATTGCAGGATACAGGTTCTCGGCTCTAAACGGTGAAATTCATGGAAATACACGACAAAACCCGGGTTCCTGCCAACTACAAATAAAACACGGATCTCCGCTCTTTATCCGTCTGTTGCCACACACCAGTTTAGGAGACAAAATGGCAAATCGATTGTCACCTTCATGCACAAAGCACAATGGCAACACCAAGTCCAAGCAATCTATGCGGAGCTCAAGAAAATCATGACAAAAGATCCATGTCCAATCACCTTTTGATCCACTAGAATTCTGGAATAAATGTGGAGAGATTATCAGAAAACACATGTACCAGACAAAAGGGGACAGCAGACCAGGGCAGCACACAAGAGCCGACAACCCAACTCACCTATAGTGCGGCGGAACCGCGGCCAATAGGGGGTATAGGCTGCGGTTCCGCGGCCGTATGGTGGCATCAGCCGACCAATTTTTGGAGGTGATTCCAGAACCACAAACGGTTATCGAAGATTTAGTAAAACCTAAGAATTCAATTGGACTTGACAAATCATTAGCCACTCTGCAATTTAAGTAGGTGACCATAGCAACCCGAGAGGTACTTCGGTTTTCTCATAGACGGTTATAGGGAGGTCAACATCATGATAATGATGGTCCTACTAGTTGTCTGAAGGTCATAGGAAGTGGTAACTTCCCGGTGACCAGATACTTCATACAAAAGATGGACTCCACGCACTTCAGCAAATTATGGATTTTGGACTTTGCTGGGTGCTCCTGAAGGGGTAAAACCCAATAGGAGCAAGTATATCTTTCAAGATCTGTGCAGGTGGAAAGGTACTAACCTAATAAGGTTAGACTTGTTGTAAATAGTTTCATCAAATACCCGTTGTGGATTGTGATGAGATTTTTACTTCAGCGTCTATGCTGAAGTCCATACGTATATAGTCCAAGATGGCACTACTTTTCCCCCTATTTGTTATCAGCAGGTTATAGGAAGTGGTAACTTCTAGGTGACCAGATTACTTCATGTCCAAGATGGAATCCACGCACTTCAGGAAATTATGGATTTTGGACTTTGCTGCGTGCTCCTGAAAGGGTAAAACCCATTAGGAGCAAGTAGATCATTCGGGATATGTGCAGGTGGAAAGGTACTAACCTAATAAGGCTGGACTTGTTGTAAAGAGTTTTCAACAAATACCCGTTGTGGATTATGATGTGACTTTTACTTCTGTGTCTACGCTGAAGTCCATATGGATGTGACTTGGCGCCGATGCTATTCTTGGCTATGATATATGGCAGATGGATGATTATAATCTCTTTCCAAATTGGAATTTGGATGTGTACATGTGTATGACTCTGCCAGAGGGTTATCGTGGCCAGTGGGAGCAGCGGAAGGTGTGCACGTTGCTTATGTCTATTCATAGACTAAAGAATGGATAGCGGAGACGGATCATCTGTTTTTTTGTGAGAGTCAAGGTGATTGACTTCATCAAAAAAATAGATGAACCTAGTAAGAAGAATGTAGGGAGTACTATCCTGGGATTTGGATGACATACTCCAGATAGGAAGTGAGGTTCCTATACTACAATCGGTCAAACTTTTGCTGTCACACAGTGTTTTCTCTACGTTGGATATAGATAATATATTAGAAATTCTGGTGACTAAATATAGATTTGGGAAGTTTCACAAATTGGATACTTAGAAAACATTCTAAAAGTATTTTAGAATGGACGACTCCTAGCGTGGTAGTGTACCCGCAGGTGATGGAGCCACCCTCTCTAAAGAGATGTCTTCTAGACTGATGAGGAGAGGGACTGGTATGAATGACATATCATTTGCTTTGGCAATTGAATCAATCATGCAATGTCTTGTACAAAACCAGATAGATAATGTATTAGGGATTCTGGTTTTAGATCTAGATTTGGGAAGTTTCCCAATCGAGTACTTAGACAGTATTTTAAAAGTATTTTAGAATGGACAACTCTTGGCATGGTGGTGTACCCGCAGGTGATGGGGTCACCCACAATAAAGAGATGTCTTCTAGACTGATGAGGAGAGGGGCTGGCATGAATGACATATCATTTGCTTAGGCAATTGAGTCAATCATGCGATGTCTTGTACAACACCAGATATTACTTTTGCACTAGTTGCAATAAGCATATATTAATCAAATCCTGGAGAAACATTAGGAAGCAGTAATGGACATAAGTGGATGTTCTTGATATAAGGTAATGGCAGCCTCCTCTGGAAGGCGGTTATCGGTTAAGGTTTCCAAGGTGACCTGGATGACAGAGATGCTGTCATGGTTTTGAGTTTAGCCTCTTCTGAGGATCAGTATATTGGATAGTGTTCCAATAGGAATACTGAGGTAATCATGGTTCAGGATACTGGTTATGACTCAACAGAGGATACAACCCAAGAAATTTGTTGGATGGAGTTGTTCATTGATGAACTTGGTCCCATCAAGTATCTAGACAAATTATTGAGGCGGGGTATCGCTCAGTTTGGGAGATTGTTGATCTCCGCAAGGTTGAGAAATAGAGAGATGAAGTTGGAATATTGTAGCGGATCCACTCACTGAGGCTATTTCTCGAACACATTAAGTTTCACAAACATAATTTGCGAAACAGATTAGTAAAGAAGTTGGGTATTCGGTAGCACACGAGCTGTGGGTATACGATACTGCAATAATTTGCCGAAAGTGCAAGTGGGAGATTAATAGATATAGTGCCCTCAAGACAATTATTGTGATTGCGAGTAAGCAATTATGATAATTGAACGAGGACCTATACAGGTATAACAGTCTTACTCGAGATGACAGTATGCTATCTGGTTTGTCTTCATCATTGATGAAGCCCGTAGGATTGTTGCTTGACAATAAGCATTATGATGGCGATCATATATGTAGGAGATGAGTTGTCCATAAGCACATCCTTAAATGTCCCTAGCCGTAGGAATATCAAGACTGCGAATCGATATTCCGGAGTAGACTAATGTATACGTTTCTAGACCCCGATGAGGGGCGGTGGCTGGTCTCACAAGCCATTAGTATTGTGTCACCTATGATAGTATACAGGTGCTCACTAAAGGTGAGTACACTGGACGGACTCACTGAGAACTTCTAGATGGTATTATATCAATCGTCAGATGGAAGTTCTTAGGTGGCATGATTACAGGTTAGTCTTTTGACCTGAGATCGTCATTTTCCTCGTGTGAGTTCCCACTGTACTTTGATCAATACCCTACCAAGGCTCAAAGGAGTCGCGTAAATAGGTTTTAGTTAGGTACAGTCCCGAACGACATGGAGGCAGTGGTTGATTATCAGGGATTGTTAGTTATATGTATGCCCTAGAGGCCATTACTGTACATACGATGTATATTGTAATGGATGCTTGGACAAATATAGGGAGGACTTTCTTGCTCGACATGATAGTATGCTATCTGGTTGTACTTTATCTTAACATGTACTCTGATTATCTCTATGTTACATGTTGATAAAGCCCTTAGGATATGTACTCGACTACTGGGACTATGATGGGATCATACTAGTGGAGCCATGGTAGTCGGCGAGTACATCCTATAACTGTTCCTAGTCGAGGGTGTATCGAGACGGGGCATCGATGTACCAGGGTAGACTAGCGTATACATATCTTGACCCATATGATGGGCGATGGATGATCCCATATCGATCGGTGTTTGACATCAAGGATGGTGTACGGGTGCTCAGTGGAGACTGGGTACACTGGACGGACTTTCCGAGAACTCCCAGATGGTATTATACCTCACGTTAGATGGCAGTTCTCCGGTGACACTGGTACAGAGTAGTCTGTTGACCCGAGATCATCATAGAGTCTTGTGTGATTCCCACTGTGCTTTGATTTCCATCATACCACATCCAAGAGGGCGTGCAAAAAGGTGGCTTTTGGGTACAGTCCCGAATCACATGGTGGCAATGAGCGATAGGAGGGGATTCGTCTCTCCCGGTATAGGGAGTTGATGTTGTGCTGTGCTGGATTGGCTATAACAGGAAATCCCTTGCCAGGGTTGCTGAGATTTACTGGTAAGTGTTATCAGTAGTTTCTCGAACTGTTATAAACCTCATATCGACACGACTTATCAAGCTACTGGGGTCTGAAGTTTACCACCCCTAGGCGAGATATGCGACATATCAGATGACGTGACCGGACAGTACGGGAGTGTTACTGATTGGATTCACAGGAGAATATACAGGCTTGCTTGTTGATCTTCTGAGCGCTCAATACCTGGGTGGCTGTTATGTTTAGCTGACC
The DNA here is from genome assembly GCA_030015575.1 of Agapanthus africanus. NCBI lineage: Eukaryota > Viridiplantae > Streptophyta > Magnoliopsida > Asparagales > Amaryllidaceae > Agapanthus > Agapanthus africanus. The sequence continues at coordinate 448,828,004 of CM057341.1, read as the reverse complement.
GCTTGCAGCTTGTGGGTGTTTGATATGATCATCACCTACTTCCGGCGTATTGACGATTCTTTAGAGTCCTACACAGAGGTTTCTTGACTCAGGCAAAATAGAGTAGGAGCACATATGTGATATGTGTGGGACCGAGGATAATGCGGTATGTGATACCGTATTGGATTCTCGCGATATGAGATATCGGCCGGGTATATGTGATATAGCCGGGTCATCGTATTAGTCTGTTATATGCGATATAGCCGGATTGTCGGATCAAGTGTTGATTCGTTAATTTAATGTATAATAATATATATGATATATTAAATTACATTAACTAATATTAGCTCACTAAAAGATTCTTTTTCTCACTCGGGTAATACATTGATATATATGCGATATATGTTAATTGTATTATTTTAATTTATTACAATAAATATTATATATATGATATATAATATTGTAACATGATATGATTACTAATGCAACATGATTAGTGGAGTTTAAACATGGTTAGGGTTTGGATTAGGGTTATGACTTCTAGTAGATTCTAGAAGCTTTTCTTATGTCTTGCAAAAGATATTATGCTTGATATTTTCAAGTGACTCACTTTTAACCCAACCTAAACCCTAGCCCTAGTTAATTCTCTACATGGGTTTAGTTAACCATGGTTGCATTATTGATCATTATCTTCTTTCATTGTTCTGTTGGATATAGTGCCCTCAAAGTCAATTATTGGATCGCAGGTACGTGATTGCAATGATTGAGGCAGGACCTATACCGATATGACAGTCTTGCTCGAGATGATAGTATGCTATCTGGTTTGTCTTTATCATCGTATACATGCTTTAGTTCACTATTGCATGTTGATAGAGCCCATAGGATTCTTGCTTGACTACCAGCAGTATGATGGCGATCATATACGTGGGAGCTGGGGTCTGTAAGCACATCCTTAAAGTGTCCCTAGTCGTGGGAGTTTCGAGACAGGGCATTGATACTCCAGAGTAGACTAGTGTATACAGTTGAGACCCTGACGAGGGGCGGTGGCCGGTCTCACAAGCCATTGGTGTCAGTAGGATCACCTAAGATGTATACAAGTGCTCATTAAGTTATGAGTACACCGGATAGGACTCGCCAGGAACATGCTAGTTGGTATTATACATATCGTCAGATAGCAGTTCCCTGGTGACATGTGTACAGGTTAGTTCATCGACCTGAGGTCGTCATTTGTCTCGTGTGAGTTCCCATTGTGCTTTGATTTCTACTCTACCACGGCTCAAAAGAGTGGTGCAAACAGGTCTTTTTTGGGTACAGTCCTGAGCCACATGGAGGCAAGTGAGCGGATCGGCAGGGGATTCGTCTCTCCCGGTATTGGGGGAGAGATCGTGCTGTGTCTAGGAGAGCCATTACACAAAGCCCTCGGCCGTGGCAGGAGATTTACTGGTAGGTACTCCAGTAGTATCTCAGGGTGTTCTTGGCCACTCTCTGACACGACTTATACTGCTAATGGGGGTCTGACGTTACCAGCCCCTAGGCAGATATGCGATACTCATAGACGAACGGACCGGACTGTATGTATATTGTCACTGTCAGGCTCAATAGGGTTTCTGGATGAGTTCGCTCGTCAGCTTCCCTTCCAATCAATACATAGGCAACCGTTACGTACAGCCAGTACCTCTGACGTGCTAGTGGTTATACCCAGTGCCAGTTTGTTGATGAGTCATTAGAGTCCTCCACAGACACTTTCCTAAATTCGGGCGAAACGTTGTAGAAGCCGTATGGGTTTATGGCAGGGTTCGGAAAATGCACGTGCGTTTTAGCACGTGTCATATTTCGGGCAGATAATACTGGTCGGCTTTGGTTTAAGCCGGATCCGAGTATTATACTGTGTAGATATAATATCTTCGTCTCTGTTGCATTTGTATTCGGTCGTAATACAAATGCGGGTATGTTTATACTGATATGGGGTTATACTGAAATTCGTTTCAGGATCACTTTTGGAAGTTGCCAGTTTCCTGTTTTCTATCGGCCGTATTTAACATTCGGTTAAATGCGGATTTATCTTTTCTTCTTGGGTGAGTCATGAGGGTGTGTCATGCTTCTAGAAGGTTCTAGAAGTGGTGATAAAGCTTGTGAGTCATTAGTGCTTTAATGGTTCATTAAATGATATGATGACTAGCTTAAAATGATTCATTGTTTTCATTAAATGAATGTGCAAGATGTTAGATGACACATTCTTCTCATTATTGCAAATGGTCAATCTCCCTCCTCCTACACTCACCCCCCTTGCCTCTATAAGTGGCCGGCCACCTCTTGGTGGTGGTTATGGTTGCATGGAAAAAAAATATTATGATAGTTTTAGTGTATGGAAATTTCATAGCTCATTTCATTTCATCACATTATCAAAAGGCAACTTCATTAACCGTTCGTCCATAGCCTTGGACGTAACGAGACAAAGTGTTCTACTCATTCTCTACATCAATCTCGTTCAACTCTTTTAGCAAACTTGATGATCGAGTTGCCTCGGTTCAGAGGCGGGAGCCCGTTTAATGATCCGTCGACGTGTTGCCACCTGGACGAGAAGACTGGACATTCAGGAGATTGGAGCAGCCGCAACAAAGCGTGGGATGATGGTTGAAGACCGAAGGACTCGGATCGTTCGGTATAACTCTTCCACCCACTTTGTAGTTTGTTAGTTTAGCTTTAATGGCAGATCCGGGTTATGGTACGCGATAGCGCCAGTTGTAAAAGTTTTTGTTCCGCATTTGGCGTTTGTTAGACGGCCGGGGTGCTACCGTGGACTTACATGTTCATCACAAAAGGATTCTATCATCTTCTTCCTTGAGTTCCTTCTTGGAAAAAGCTTTCTATCTTTTTGCTAAGTGCTGAAAGTGAGTGAGAATATGAAAACAAATGAGAGAAAAAATCCTACTTCATCATCCTCATCTACCCTTTCCATTTAAATGAGGGTGTTCACTTCATTTTGTGAGTGAGAGCTTGTGTTAATGAAACTTCAAGGTAGATCATCTTTGTTATCGAAGATCGAAAGCAAGCTTGTATCTTTCTCTTCGTGGAACCTCTCGAGAGTCCGAAACACGATGATCGCAGCGAAGGGACCTCAACACGGAGCTTATGAAGTGAAGGACCGGATCTACAAAGGTTGTAATCCCTCTCACTTAGTGTTAAAGTGTTTAACATGCTTGTTTTCGTATAAACTCTAGTTAAAGATCTTGGTTAGGGTTGTTCGGCACGGCTAAATTTTAAATCGGGCATGGTTGATGCCTCGTAGACCCTTGTGCGTGTGCCTAGTAACCCTACAGTGGTATCAGAGCCAAGCTAGAGCTTTAGGCGAAGTCTGAGCGAAGTTTAAAGTCTGATCGAACTCCGAATACCCGTTTAAACCTAGTTTCTAGAAATTTTTCAAAACTGTTGATTTTTTCACATTAAAAATACTCAAAAAATTCAGCGGGGTATTTTAGGAATTACTGTGAAACCCGACCCCCTAAATCACCCAAAAAGCCGCGGAAACGCGGCCAAACCAGGGTATTGGCGGCGGTTCCGCGGCAAAAAATGATGATTGATGGATAGGGTTTGCGCAGTAATAACCGTTGGTACTTCCTGATTCTTCTGGGAATTTTTAATTCTACTCAAGAGTTGAGTTTTCTGGGGTGTATTGGGGACTCGTTGATTCGATCAGATACTATAACTTCGTTTAGTTTGTCCAGGTAATTTTTAGAACGTGTTAAAAATTTCGAACGGATATCAATAACTCACTTTTTCCCCTGCGGGAAAATTTCCAAGCGTTGGATTTTTTCGTAGTTTAAGAACGTTCTAAGTCGTGCAAGTAACGCGGTGGACCCTCTAGAAGACAACAAACCTTAAATCGATTATGTGACCGTCTTGAACTGCCTCTGAAGCTTAGGATTTGGGGCAGTACGGCGTTGCCACATGTGAGGCGTTGGCTTGACCCTTCTACGGCTGGACCATCGGTACTGTGGCATGTGATGGATATTTTTGAACTCCGCTCAAGTGTTGAGCTATTTGGGAAAACTTGGGTGTTTGATTATTCGATCGGAAAGTTTAACATTGTCTATTTATCTGGAATGTGATACAATATTTGGAATCCATAAGTAGTTATGTGATAACTAATATGAATGTTATAAATCTAGCAGTTCAGTCTCAGTTGATCGGTTGCCACGGAATTTTGATGTGATCAAAAGTCCGTCGCAATCACGTAGAGTATGTGAATAATCGCCGGGTAAACTTAATAGACAGCCATGCCCCAAAGCCCCGACCAAGTGACTGTAGGAGAACCCCGTCGCCAAAACCATCCGTTCGGGTGCTTGCGGCAGCGGTGTTCCGCCGTAGTGCACTTCGTCGACGGCATCTGAGGGTGCGGCCGTCTACTAAAGTTTGCGACGAGCATTTGATCAGGATGTCGGGAATCTTGTTGAATTGCCCGACTTGATATTGAAAAGAGTTTTCGATAATTAGACTAAAAAGCAGGGTTTATAATTGTTAGGCATGCGATGTCTAAGGAATTCATTTGGTTAGGCATGCGATGTCTAAAGAGGTTGCGGATTCCAACTGTTGTAGTTTTACACTTTCTTTTCTGTGACCGTAAGCGTAGTATGTGGTGTATCGCCGGCTTCGTTGCTATACATCAACAACAATCGGGATACGCATACTTGCTTACGTTGATGATATGAGATATTATGTGTTGCTGTGATATGTTATATTGGATCGTCGCGTTTTTGAATAGCCGGGGGTTTTATGTGAGATGAGAGTTTTTTATTTTTCATTCATGTAATATTCATTTGTATGTAATATTCTTTTATTGGGGCACTTCCGGGCTGAGGATGATGTCACCATTGTATATTATTTACTTTTCCGGATTAGGTAGACTCAAGGCGGGGAGCATAAGTAACCGGGTTCTAGGGTACTGTTAGTTATATGTATGCCCTAGAGGCCATTACTGTACATTGGATGTATATTGTAGTGGATGCTGGGACGTATATAGGGAGGACTTTCTTGCTCGACATGATAGTATGCTATCTGGTTGCTCTTTACCTTAACGTGTACACTGATTGTCTCTCTGTTACATGTTGGTAAAGCCCTTAGGATGTGTACTTGACTACCTGGACTGTGATGCGGATCATACTAGTGGGGACATGGTAGTCCATAAGTACATCCTTCAAAGTCCCTTGTCGTGGGTGTATCGAGATGGGGCATCGATATACCAGAGTAGACTAGCGTGTACCTTCTCGACCCATACAGATAGGCGATGGATGATCCCATATCCATTGGTGTTTGACATCGGAGATGATATACGGGTGCTCAGTAGAGACTGGGTACACTGGACGGACTCGCCGAGAACTCCCAGATGGTATTATACCTCACGTCAGATGGCAGTTCTCTGGTGACACTGGTACAGAGTAGTCTGTTGACCCGAGATCGTCATAGAGTCTTGTGTGGTTCCCACTGTGCTTTGATTTCCATCTTACCACGTCCAAGAGGGCGTGCAAAACGGTGGTTTTTGGGTACAGTCCCGAGTCACATGGAGGCAATGAGCGATAGGAGGGCATTCGTCTCTCCCGGTATAGGGGGTTGATGTTGCGCTGTGTTCGATTGGCTATAACAGGAAATCCCTGGCCAGGGTTGCTGAGATTTACTGGTAAGTGTTACCAGTAGTTTCTCGAATTGTTATAGACCTCATATCGACATGACTTATCGAGCTATTGGGGTATGACGTTTACCACCCCTTGGCGAGATATGCGACATATCAGACGACGAGACCGGACTGTACGGTAGTGTTACTGGTCGGATTCACTGGAGTGTGAGCGGGCTTGCTCGTCGATCTTCAGATCGCTCAATACCCGGGTGGCCGTTACGTTTAGCAGACCGCTTGCGGCTTGTGGGTGTTTGATATGATCATCATCTGCTGCCGGCGTATTGACGAGTCTTTAGAGTCCTACACAGAGGTTTCCTGGCTCAAGCGAAACGAAATAGGGGCGCATATGAGATATGTGCGGGACCGAGAATAATGCGTGTATGTGATACCGTATTTCATTCTCGCGATGAATGTGTCGAATGGTTGTATGCGATATAACCTAGTTATCGAATCAAAGATTGATTCGATAAGCCGATACATTGTATACTGGTCGGTTGTGTGCGACATGACCGGATCATTGAATCAAGTGTTGATTTAATGATTTAATGCATAATTATATATTTGATATATTACTTTGCATTAACTAGTATTGGTTCACTTTAAATGGATTTTCTCACTTGAAGTTCACAAGTTGTATATGTGATATACATTTGTGCACTTGATTGTATCATGTTTGATGATACATGCTTTTTGGTTAAGTGTAAGGAATTAAACCAAGATTAAGTTGTTGATTAGGGTTTTACTTATTCACTTATCTTATTTATTTATTCATTTTGAATAAATTGAAAGATAAATAAATGTTGGCTTCATTTGTTTGTTTGTTTGTTAAAGATTCATGAAGCTTTGACTTAGTCACCCTTCTTGTCTTCATTCTTAACCCTAACCATTTAAACAAACCATGGTCTATTCTCTACACTTAACTAGGGTTATGTTATGATAAGTATTCATTTTACTTTTTATTTTAACTTAACTTATCATAACTTTTCTTCTTCTTCTTCATTTTCTTCCATGAAGAAACCTCCACTTCATCAATGGTGATTGATGAAGATGAGTGAGAAATCCAATTCTAAAGTCTACCCACTTCTTATTTCTTCATCCTCTACCTCTTGCCAAGTAGTAGAGTGTGTTTCCTTCACAAGTTTTCAAGACTTGGTGAAGGTGGAGCTTGATCTAGCGATGCTTCGACGTAGATCATCTTCGGCACGTCGTCGATGACCTAGCCCATCCATTCTCCGATGAAGCCGACGCTAGTGCCCGGGATCCGTCTTGGACAGCGAGGAGACTTCATTGCGGAGCCGTGGAGGTGGAGCACCGGAACTACAAAGGTTGTATATCCGTATTCTCATAGTTAAGTGTTAACTAGTTACCTTTTTCGCCTAGTTTTCTAGCAAACGATCCGTAGTCGGGTCTCTCGGCACCTATAAAATTTTATAATGGCATGTTCGATGCCTTGTAAGACCTCATTAGGGTGCCTAGGAACCTTTCACTGGTATCGGAGCCTAGCTAGAGCCTTAGGCGAAGTCCATACGGAATTTGAAGTCCGAACGACCCGAAAACCCAACCCTAAATATGCTCTCTGTACATTTTTTAATTTCTGGGATTTTTCCAGATTAAAAATTGCCAAAAAATTCAGCAGGGGATTTCATGAGTTACTGTGAAGCACGTGATGGTAACTCGACTACAGAGGCGCGGAACCGCGGCCCCACCATGGGATTCGCGGCGGTTCCGCGGCCACTGTGTTGAGTTACACTACGTGGCTTACACAGTAATTCATGTCTTGTAGTGCTGAGTCTTCTGGAAATTTTTAGTATTTACTCCACAGTTGAGTTTTCTGGGGTAGTGTTGGGACTTCGTATATTCGATCGGATTATCAAATTTTGTTTGTGTGGCTTTCCGGATAAATTTTAGAATATGTTAAAAAGTTCGACCGGATATAAATACCCACTTTTTCCCCTGCCGGGAAATTTCCAATTGTTGGATTTTTCCGTAGTTTAACGACGTTCTAAGTAGTGCAAGTAACTCGATGGACCCTCTAGAAGACAACAAACCTTAACTCGATTATGTGACCGTCTTGAACTGCCCTTTGAACCTTCGGGTTTGGGGCAGTACGGCGTGCCACATGTGAGGCGTTGGCTTGACCCTTCTACGGCTGGACCGTTGGTACTGAGGCACGAACTGAATGTTGTTAGACTTATTTCATGTGTTGACCTGTTTCGGGAAAACTTGGGTGTTCGAATGTTCAATCGAAATGTTTAACATTTTCTGTTTATCTGGAATGGGATACAATAATTGGAATTCACAAAAGTTATGTGATAACTGAATGAATGTTATAAACATAGAACTTTAGTCTCACTTGATCGGTTGCCACGGAATTTTGATGTGATCAAAAGTCCGTCGCAATCACGTAGCGTACGCGGATACTCGCCGGGTAAACTTAATAGACAGCCTCACTCCATAGCCCCGACCAAGTGACTGTAGGAGAACCCCGTCGCCGAAAGCATCCGTTCGGGTGCTCGCGGCAGCTGTGTTCCGCCTTGGTGCACTTCGTCGACGGTATCGGGGGTGCGGCCGTCTACTAAAGTTTGCGACGAGTATTCGATCAGGATGCCGGGAATCTTGTTGAATTGCCCGACTTGACATTGAAAAGTGTTTTCGATTATGAGACTAAAATGCGGGGTTTATAATTATTAGGCATGCGATGTCTAAGGAATTCATTTGGTCAGGCATGCGATGACTAAAATGCCCGACTTGACATTGAAAACTGTTGTAGTTTTACACTTTCTTTTCTGTGACCGTAAGTGTAATATGTGATATCGCCGGTTTCGTTGCTATGTGTCAACGACAATTGGGATGCGCATGTTTACTTACGTTGATGACATGTGATGTTATGTGTTGCTGGATATGTTATATTGGATCGTCGTGTTCGAATAGCCGGGGGTTTTTTTTATGTGAGATGAGTGTTTTTCATTTTCATTCATGTAAAAACTTGTATGTAATATTCATTTATTGGGGCACTTCCAGGTTGCGGAAGTCGTCACCCGTTTGTATATTATTTACTTTTCCGCACTAGGATAGACCCAAGGAGGAGGGCACAAGTAACCGGGTTCTGGAGTCCAGTGGGAGACCAACTCGAGGAGTCGAGTCCGGGTTTCCTAACTCCAGAATTGGTAGGGTTGCTTGCCGCTCTCGTAGGGGTCTTGGGGTGTGGGTTTGGCTATTCATCACGACCGTGGAATCCGTGTTTTATACTGGCTCGTATTGAAAACACGGACGTCCTAGTATATCCAATATTTCATATGTTTCTTCTGCTGCGATATCTGTGATGTGATCATGTGATGTTCTGTGATAGATACAGTATATAGTATATATGATATATTATATAGACGTTACTTATGTTTTACACCCACGCTAGCCCTGCCCTGCTCTGTCGTTAATTACCTAACCCAACGGTGCACGAGGGGACATCGAGGCGAATGCGGATGGCATAAGTGTACGTCATATCTATCTGTGATGTTTAGGTACATAAATGATGGGACTTCATTAATGAGATTAATGAAATAAAAGAAACCTAAGATGTTGTAGAATCGAATTTCAAAATAAAACAGGTAGCTACAGTTCTTGCTTTGCACTGCGGTATATGTGATATATCCTGCACCTTATTCGATGAGGAAAGGACCGAGATCCCTTCACCGGGAGTGACTCCTTTAGCAATAACTGGCAGATGCTACACCCTCGGTTTGTCTTTTGATTGCTTTTAAGTATTTTTGCTTTGCACAGTGATATATATGATATATCCCGCACCTCATTCGACGAGGAAAGGACCGACGATCCCTTCACCGGGAGTGACTCCTTTAGCAAAACTAGAAAAGCCTCAAAAGCACTCCATTTTAAAATCATTTGATTCTACAACGATATCAAGTTCATTACGCAATAGGTTTTCAGAAAAACCTGTCGTAGCCCTCCGTCATTTCAGATAAGTTGTATATAGTATTCGTGCTGCATTTGTTGGCTTTCGTCAAGGTGCAGTGTGCGGTAGCTATATGCTGCTTATCTGCCAGCATACGATGCGATTGGATTAGGGTAGTCGTGCGGCTTTGTTGGCTTTCATCAAGGGTCGTGCGGGTGGGTTTAATTCGATCAAGAAATGTACGGGTTGAACTTGACTAGCGGGCTATAGTTTGTTGGCTTTCGTCAAGGTCATAGCATGTTAGGGGCAAAATATTATCGGGAATTTCAAGTGTTGAGATTTGCAATGAGATTGCATACCTTCTATGAGATAGTTGGATCCCGATACCCGCTGCGAGTAAGAGTTACTCCTGGGAGTGTTTTATACATTACAATTAGCCGATCAAGTAGGTGTCTAGAAAGGTGTCAACGGGGTTACGCCTCTGGGAAAACGAGGTTTACATTAATTAGGTTCGTGCGAAAGCACGGGGGACCTCCCTCAAAGTACCGACACTGGCCTGGCTGAAAGATTGGCGAACTTGTAGTGTGTAATTAATCCCGGCTAGTCTTTCCTTTTAGGGTTTGAAGGAAGATTTGATAAAAAGCAGTGGGAGCCATCCTGATTAGATAAAATAATAACCAATCTATTCTTGCAAGAGCGCACGCTGAGTGTTTTCTTCTCTCTCTCTCCTGGTAGCGACCATGTCACGCCTTAATCAAGATAATAATACGGATTATTGACCGAACCCGCTTGTTATACTGAGCTGGGGAAGGTTGGTCCCGCTCCAACTTATAATTGTTATAAGACAGAGCAGGAAATTGGGGAATACCAGATTTCCCGTGCCGCCCAAACGAAGAGAGTGCATGCTGATGCATCATCTTCGGGTGTGTTCATTATACAGAACTGTTTCTCAGTATCCTCCGAATCCTGGGTATATGATACCGGATCAGGATCCCAGATATGTAATCTGTTACATAGGGCTACAAAAGGGTAGAAAAACTGAGAACGGGTGATAAGTTTCATGAGACAGAAAACGGGGCAAGAATTGCAGCCAAGTCTGTCGGTCACTATCACCCTGTATTATCAATACATTGATTCTGAACGAATGTTATTAGATACCAAACCTGATATACAAAATCATATCAGTCTCCTTATCAGTAAAGAAATGATAAAATTTTGTATTGTTGGATAATGTTTTGAACATTTCCTATATCAAAAGTTGATCGGCTCAGGCACGTTATCTAAAAGCATTAATGTTCTAAATCAAACCACAGTTCTTAGTATACGGAACACACAAAGGAGGAAGAGTTCAGAAATGAACGAATCCTTCTTGAGGTATTGTAGACTAGGTCAGATCAATGTGACCCGACTAACTAGAGTTACATAAGGATGCATATTTAAATTAGTTTAAACTTACATCTTGTGAAACTCGCCAGTCATGTCACAAAGATAAGATGACCATAGCTCCGTTTACTGGAAACAGAGAAAGGGTTAGTGAACTCTTGGGATGATACATGTTGATGTATGTAGGTCCCCTGTCTACACATGCCAGGACTGGTTCTTTATACTTCATTACGTTCTCTGATGATCTTTCGAGATTCAGACCTATGTTCCTGTTGAAACACAAGTCCGAACCTTTTGAGATATTCACAGAATATAAGTTAGAAGTAGAGAACCAATACGGGTATAAGTATTATGTCCTATGATGAGATCAAGGAGGAGAATACTTATGCACGGAAATCCTGGATTATTCTAAAGGAGAATGAGATTCTCTCTCAGCATTACTCCTCCGAATACACCATAGCACGATGGTATATCGGGGCGGAGCAATCACGCCCTATATGATAAGGTGCGCTCTATGATGAGTACTACTGAGTTACCTATTTCCTTTTGGGAGTTATGCACTTATGAAGCTGCATACCTATTGAATAGGGTCACAATCAAATCAGCTGCCTACCGCTTCATATGTGATATGGAAAGGGAAGAGCCCATATCTTAAGTTAGTTAAGATTTAGGGTTGTCCGGCCTATGTCTAAAAGCAAAATCCGGACAAGCTCGAGGCAACGTCTGTTATGTAGAAATGGAAATGTTCCATCTATACAAACTCCAGCTGATGATTTGATAAAACCAAAGGATTCAGTAGATTCCAACGAACCTCAGCCTCTCCGCCGATCTAGTAGGGTTCCTCACCCACCTGAGAGATACTTCGATTTCTCTATGACAGTGGGAGCGAGGATTGCATCATGAGATGATGACCCAACTAGTTTCGAGCTGGCCATCAGGAGTGTGACTCTGTAAGAATGGCTGGATGTTTAGCGATCTGAGATGGAATCGTTATACACCAACAAAGTATGGACTTTGGTTGCTATATCTGAAGGGTTAAATCCCCATCAGGAGCAAGTATATCTTGAGAAGATTACTTGGTGTACATGGAAAGGTTGAGACTTTCAAAGCTAGACTTGTTAAAGGTTTTCGTCATTGACCAGGCGTGGATAATGATGAAACCTTTTCCCGGACCTATGCTTAAGTCCATCCAGATACTACTTGCCACGGCTACATACCATAACTACGATATCTGGCGGATGGGTGCCATGACTGCTTTTCTAAATAATGTTTTAGAATAGTGCGTCTATAAGTACACGGCCAGAGGGCTTCGTAGACAGTAGGAGCAGCAGAAACGTGTGTAAGATGCTTTATATGATAAAGAAAGCATCGCGGAGTTAGAACATCTGTTTTGATGGATTAGTCAAAGAGTTTGACATCATCAAAATGGTAGATGAACCTTGTATAAACAAAAAGGTAGTAGGGAGTATGGTGGTGATCCTCGTAGAGTACGTGGATGACATACTCTTGATAAGAAAGGAGTTTCTTATGCTACGCTCGATCAATCTCCGTTTATCACATGGATTCTCCACATAGGATCAAAGTGATACCTACTAAATCCTGGATTTTGGATCTATGAGATAGATCTAAATGGATGTTAGGCTACTCACTAGCTGTAGTGAGATGGTATCATTCGATCCTGGGGAGAATCACTGGAAGGGTTCCAGGGTGATAAAGACGACTGAGTGTCAGTCACAGGCATTGTCTTTACCCTCAGTAAAGGGACAGTATGTTGGAAGAGTTCCAAGCTAGATACCGTGACATACTAGACGATAAAGGCGCGATACATCACTACTTAAGATGATACCAAAGAGGCTGTTTGGGTGTATATTGGTTCATGAGATGAACTACGTTCCTACCATTGTGAGACAATGGAGTTGTGGCTTATGCCGAGGAACGCCTGTCCCATCAGACATATTCTAAGGCAGTATCACTTGATCATGGAGATGGTTGATCTCTAAGGGATCGAGGTTAGGAGAGTAGACTCAGAGGACAACACGGCGGATCCACTCACGAAGGCCTATTCCCAGAGAGAGACTTTTATGGGATGGTTGAGTATGAGATACTACAACCACTGCTACAGATGGCCCTAGTGCAAGTGGGAGATTGTTAGTTATATGTATGCCCTAGAGGCCATTACTGTACATTGGATGTATATTGTAGTGGATGCTGGGACGTATATAGGGAGGACTTTCTTGCTCGACATGATAGTATGCTATCTGGTTGCTCTTTACCTTAACGTGTACACTGATTGTCTCTCTGTTACATGTTGGTAAAGCCCTTAGGATGTGTACTTGACTACCTGGACTGTGATGCGGATCATACTAGTGGGGACATGGTAGTCCATAAGTACATCCTTCAAAGTCCCTAGTCGTGGGTGTATCGAGATGGGGCATCGATATACCAGAGTAGACTAGCGTGTACCTTCTCGACCCATACAAATGGGCGATGGATGATCCCATATCCATTGGTGTTTGACATCGGAGATGATATACGGGTGCTCAGTAGAGACTGGGTACACTGGACGGACTCGCCGAGAACTCCCAGATGGTATTATACCTCACGACAGATGGCAGTTCTCTGGTGACACTGGTACATAGTAGTCTGTTGACCCGAGATCGTCATAGAGTCTTGTGTGGTTCCCACTGTGCTTTGATTTCCATCTTACCACGTCCAAGAGGGCATGCAAAACGGTGGTTTTTGGGTACAGTCCCGAGTCACATGGAGGCAATGAGCGATAGGAGGGGATTCGTCTCTCCCGGTATAGGGGGTTGATGTTGCGCTGTGTTCGATTGGCTATAACAGGAAATCCCTGGCCAGGGTTGCTGAGATTTACTGGTAAGTGTTACCAGTAGTTTCTCGAATTGTTATAGACCTCATATCGACACGACTTATCGAGCTATTGGGGTCTGACGTTTACCACCACTAGGCGAGATATGCGACATATCAGACGACGAGACCGGACTGTACGGTAGTGTTACTGGTCGGATTCACTAGAGTGTGAGTGGGCTTGCTCGTCGATCTTCAGATCGCTCAATACCCGGGTGGCCGTTACGTTTAGCAGACCGCTTGCGGCTTGTGGGTGTTTGATATGATCATCATCTGCTGCCGGCGTATTGACGAGTCTTTAGAGTCCTACACAGAGGTTTCCTGGCTCAAGCGAAACGAAATAGGAGCGCATATGAGATATGTGCGGGACCGAGAATAATGCGTGTATGTGATACCGTATTTCATTCTCGCGATGAATGTGTCGAATGGTTGTATGCGATATAACCTAGTTATCGAATCAAAGATTTATTCGATAAGCCGATACATTGTATACTGGTCGGTTGTGTGCGACATGACCGGATCATTGAATCAAGTGTTGATTTAATGCATAATTATATATTTGATATATTACTTTGCATTAACTAGTATTGGTTCACTTTAAATGCATTTTCTCACTTGAAGTTCACAAGTTGTATATGTGATATACTTTTGTGCACTTGATTGTATCATGTTTGATGATACATGCTTTTTGGTTAAGTGTAAGGAATTAAACCAAGATTAAGTTGTTGATTAGGGTTTTACTTATTCACTTATCTTATTTATTTATTCATTATGAATAAATTGAAAGATAAATGAATGGTGGCTTCATTTGTTTGTTTGTTTGTTAAAGATTCATGAAGCTTTGACTTAGTCACCCTTCTTGTCTTCATTCTTAATCCTAACCATTTAAACAAACCATGGTCTATTCTCTACACTTAACTAGGGTTATGTTATGATAAGTATTCATTTTACTTTTTATTTTAACTTAACTTATCATAACTTTTCTTCTTCTTCTTCATCTTCTTCCATGAAGAAACCTCCACTTCATCAATGGTGATTGATGAAGATGAGTGAGAAATCCAATTCTAAAGTCTACCCACTTCCTATTTCTTCATCCTCTACCTCTTGCCAAGTAGTAGAGTGTGTTTCCTTCACAAGTTTTCAAGACTTGGTGAAGGTGGAGCATGATCTAGCGATGCTTCGACGTAGATCATCTTCGGCACGTCGTCGATGGCCTAGCCCGTCCATTCTCCGATGAAGCCGACGCTAGAGCCCGGGATCCGTCTTGGACAGCGAGGAGACTTCATTGCGGAGCCGTGGAGGTGGAGCACCGGATCTACAAAGGTTGTATATCCGTATTCTCATAGTTAAGTGTTAACTAGTTAGCTTTTTCGCCTAGTTTTCTAGCAAACGATCCGTAGTCGGGTCTCTCGGCACCCGTAAAATTTTATAATGGCATGTTCGATGCCTTGTGAGACCTCATTAGGGTGCCTAGGAACCTTTCAGGTACAGTGGGAGACCATCTCGAGGAGTCGAGAGCGGGTCTCCTAACCCTAGAAACGGCAGTGTTACTTTCCGCTCTCGTAGGGGTCTAGGGATGTGGGTTTGGCTATTCATCGCGACCGTTGAATCCGTGTTTTATACAGGCTCGTATTAAAACACGGACGTCCTAGTATATCCAATATTTCATATATGTTCTTCTGCTGCAATGTTCTGTCATGAGATCATATTACAGCCTGAGACGAATGTTTATTTTATATATATGAGATATATATTATATATTGTTGATTTCGTTTCATATCTGATGCTTGTGAAGCACAATAAAATGGGACTTCATTAATGAGATTAATGAAATAAAAGAAACCTAAAGATGTTGTAGAAACTTGTTTAAAAACTGGTAGATCTAGTTCTTGCTTTGCATAGCGGTGTTCCTTGTAGAACATCCAGCACCTTATTCGATAAGGAAAGAGCCGAGATCCCTTCACCGGGAGTGACCTTTTTAGTGAAACTGGCAGATGCTACAAACTCGGTTTTCTTTTGATTGCTTCTATAGTTCTTGCTTTGCAAAGTGGTATTTGTGAAATATCCTGCACCTTATTCGATGAGGAAAGGGCCGACGATCCCTTCACCAGGAGTGACCCCTTTAGCAAAACTAGAAAAGCCTCAAAAACACTCCATTTAAAAATCACTCGATTCTACAACGATATCAAGTTCATTACGCAAAGGGTTTTCTTAAAAACCTGTCGTAGCCCTCCGTCATTTCAGATAAGTACTACTTAGTATTCGTGCTGCGCACGGTAGTTTGGCATTCGTCAAGGCGTAGTGTACGGTAGCCAACTAGTATTTATCTGCTTATGCATATGATGCAGATTGGATTAGGGTATTCGTACGGCGTTGTTTGGCATTCGTCAAGGGTCGTGCGGGTGGGTTTAATTCAATCAGGAAATGTACGGGTTGAACTTGACTAGCGGACTATGGGTGGTTTGGCATTCGTCAAGGTCATAGGACGCTAGGGGCAAAATATTATTGGGAATTTCAAGTGTTGAAATTTGCAATGAGATTGCATACCTTCTATGAGATAGTTGGATCCCGATACCTGCTGCGAGTAAGAGTTACTCTTGGGAGAGTTTTACACATTATAATTAGCCGATCAAGTAGATGTCTAGAAAGTGTTAGTGTATATGCCCTAGAGGCCATTACAGTATCATACTAGTTTGTATATTACTTAATGGAAGCTTAGGATATTCACCTTGTATTGACATTCTTGCTCAAAATAGTAGTATGCTATTTGGTTTGTTTCTGCTGTAATTTGTGCATGTGTTTCTTATAGTATATCGCCTTTGCACATTAGGGGAGCCCTTAGGATCTTTGCTTGATTACCAGCATTGTGATGGCAGTCACACTCGTGGGGGCTGGGTAATCTATAAGCACATCCTTATGCAGGTCCCTAGTCGTAGGACTATCGAGACAGGGCATCGATACTCCAGAGTAGACTAGCGTATGCGCTTCTCATCCCAGCTTGGGAGACGGTCTGTCCCACAGCCGTCAGTACGTCGTACTTGAGATAGTATGCGGGTGCTCGTCAGGTTACGAGTACACTGGACAAGACTCGTCGGGAACTGTTGGTTGGTATTATACCTATCGTCAGTTATCAGTTCCCAGGTGATATGAGTACAGCTTAGTCCGTTGACTTGACACTGTCACTTCGCCTCGAGTGTGTTCCCACTGTTCTTAGATTGCTACCCTACCACGGCTCAAAGGAGTCGTGCAAACAGGTAGCTGTTGGGTGCAGTCCCGAAGCACTTGGAGGCAGTGACGGTTAGACAGGATTCGTCTCTCCCGGTATTGGAGGTTGATATCGCGCTGTGTCTAGGAAAGCCATCATACAAAGTCCCTGGCCAGGGCAACCGAGATATACTGGTAGGTTTCCAGTGTTATCTCAGGGTGTTCTGGGCTACACTCCGACACGACTTGTACCGCTATTAGGGGACTGACGTTTACCGCCCCTCTAGGCCCGCCATGCGATACTCTTAGACGAACAGACCGGACTGTACGGAGACTGTCACATTCAGGCTCAGTAGGAGTTCAGATGGGTTTACCTCGTCAGTCTTCTTATCGGCATCTACCTGGGGACCGTTAGGTACGTACAGCTAGTGCCTCTTGCGGTCTGTGGTTAAACCCACTGCCAACATAGTGTCAAGTCTTTAGAGTCCCACACAGAGAGTTATTCGCCTTTAGGCAAAACGAGTAAAGGTTGCATGGTTTTGCGACGGGGTTCGTTCACATTCGCGCACTTGTGCACGTTTGATGTCCGGACAGCTTATACTAGCGGGCTTTGGTTTAAGCCAGATCCTAGTATAGGTTTTGAGGATTGGTTTTATCTCATTGTATTCGTGTTCCTCGGAACACGGATACGGGTGTGTATGCACAGTTGACTGAGGCAGAGGCAGAGGATTTTCCTTAGGGTTAATGACCGTTGTCTTTTTCTTAACCCTAATGTTTATGTGTGAAATATGATTATTAATATTAATTAATTATAATTGTGTTATGGTTAGGGTTGTTGACCATTTGACTATGGTTGACTTGTTGACCTATGTTGACATATTGACCATCATCATTTCTTATGAAAGATGCTCTTTGATTCTTGCAAAAGTAATTAATGTAAAATGATAATGGTCATTTCAAGATTAACCATCACAATTATCTTTAGTTAATTTTTAATTATCATAATTCACAAATATATGTGAGAAGGCTGTCATTATCTTCTCATTCTATCATTCTTATTCTCTCTCATCCTTTTCCTCTCTCTCAAAGCTCTCCCTCTCATGAGTTGAGAACCATTAAGCTTGAGATAAAACCTTCAAAATTACTCTCTACCCTTTCTAAGGTTCTAGGTTTAGCACACCAAGCACCTTAGTTACTTCTAGTTTGAGGTAGGAGCCAAAGGTAAAGGCCCTCGGGTGGATCTTTCTTCGGCGAGAGAAGGCGACGAAAATGACCCGTTCATCCTACTCCAAGCACTAGTAAAATAAGGGGTCGCCCCTACGGATATTGACATCCGTAGGGGCAATTTAAGTTTGGCCCTACGGATTAATCCGTAGGGCTAAAAGGTTGCCCATACGGGCATAGACGTCCAAGAATAAAAATATTAATTCTTAATTTGGTGTTTGCCTCTACGGAGCCGCAAACAAAGGACCTACGGGTATATCCGTAGGGGCAAGTAAATATCGATTTAACAAAATCCCAGATCGATCGCCTACG
The DNA here is from genome assembly GCA_030015575.1 of Agapanthus africanus. Taxonomy (NCBI): domain Eukaryota; kingdom Viridiplantae; phylum Streptophyta; class Magnoliopsida; order Asparagales; family Amaryllidaceae; genus Agapanthus; species Agapanthus africanus. The sequence goes on along the minus strand of CM057341.1, from coordinate 448,809,456 downwards.
CTCGTGTTAGTGTATATGCCCTAGAGGCCATTACTGTATCATACTAGTTTGTATATTACTTAATGGAAGCTTGGGATATTCACCTTGTATAAACAATCTTGCTCAATATAGTAGTATGCTACTTGGTTTGTTTCTACTTCAATGTGTACTTGTGTTTATTTCAGTATATCACTTATACGCATTAGTGGAGCCCTTAGGATCTTTGCTTGGTTACCAGCGTTGTGATGGCAGTCACACTAGTGGGGGCTGGGTAATCTATAGGCACATCCTTATACAGGTCCCTAGTCGTAGGACTATCGAGACAGGGCATCGATACTCCGGAGTAGACTAGCGTATGCGCTTCTTATCCCAGTGTGGGAGATGGTCTGTCCCACAGCCATCAGTACGACGTACTGGAGATAGTATACGGGTGCTCGTTGGGTTACGAGTACACTGGACAGGACTCGTCGGGAACTGACAGGTTGGTATTATACCTATCGTCAGTTATCAGTTCCCAGGTGACATGAGTACAGCTTAGTCCGCTGACTTGACACTGGAACTTCGCCTCGAGTGTGTTCCCACTGCACTTTGATCACTACCCTACCACGGCTCAAAGGAGTCATGCAAACAGGTGATGGTTGGGTGCAGTCCCGAAGCACTTGGAGGCAGTGACGGTTAGACAGGATTCGTCTCTCCCGGTATTGGGGGTTGACATCGCGCTGTGTCTAGGAGAGCCATTACACGAGTTGTCCCTGGCCAGGGCAAGCGAGATATACTGGTAGGTTCCAGTGTTATCTCAGGGTGTTTTGGGCTTCACTCCGACACGACTTGTACCGCTATTGGGGGACTGACGTTTTACCGCCCCCTAGGCCCGACATGCGATGTATCAGACGAACAGACCGGACTGTATGGAGAATGTCACATTCAGACTCAGTAGGAGTTCAGATGGGGTTTCACCTCGTCAGCCTTCTTGTCGGCATCTACCTGGGGACCGTTACGCACAGCTAGTGCCGCTTGCGGTCTGTGGTTAAACCCACTGCCAGCGTAGTGTCGAGTCTTTAGAGTCCCACACAGAGGGTATTCGCCTCTGGGCAAAACAGAGTAGAGGTCGCATGGTTTTGCGACAGGGTTCGTTCTCATCCGCGCACTTGTGCACGTTTGGAGTCCGGACGGATTATACTGGCAGGCTCTGGTTTGAGCCAGATACCGGTATATGTTTTGAGGGTTGCTTTTATATCTTGGTATTCTTGTTCCTCGGAACGAGAATGCAGGTGTGTATGCACAGTTGCTTGAGGCGGAGGATGAGGTATTTCATTAGGGTTTCGGAACGGGTGCGTATGCACAGTTGACAGTTATCATTTTCCAAACCCTAATGGATTTATGAATTATCTATTAATAATAGTAATTAAATGAGAATTATGTTATGGTTGATTTTGTTGACTTGTTGACCATGGTTGACTTGTTGACCATGGTTGAATGTTGACCACTATCATGCTTTAAAAAGTCCTCCTTGATTCATGCTTACATTTCATTAAATGAAGCATGGTAGTGGTCATTCCAAATTACCATCAACTATTCTTATTTTGAATTATTATTATTTAGATAATTCTTTTTCTTTTGGCATTATGGTTGCAAGAAAGAAAAAGATAGCTCATTATCTCATTTAGCTTCTCTCTCCTCACTTCTTCATCTTCTTCCTCTAGCAAAAGAGAACCGTTCTCATGTGTTGAGAATCCTTCTCTTTAAAAAGAAAAGCAAACCCTAGTCACTCTCTACTCATTCTAGGTTCAAGGTTTAGCAAGCCGGAAACCCTAGTTCACTCAAAGATCGAGAAAGAGCCCAAAGGTCGAACCTTCGAGGTGGATCCATCTTCGACGGAAGAAGGCGACGAGAAGAGAACCATCAACCTCTACAAGGTCTCAAGAAGAAGGAGTTCAAGTTTAGGTATAACCTTCATCCGAGTAGCTAACTCCCTTTAGCGTATTTGCTAGTTTAGTTTAGACACGATCCCGACCTTGTTTAGTCCATGTTGCCTCTTGCGATAAAAATTTGTTTTTTATACCGTTTCCGCCTCCCCGTAAGCACCGGGGGTCGCAATATGGACTTACAGTGGTATCAGAGCCTAACTAAACTTAAACTAGCTTGGTAGTGAAGTGTAACGAAGTTCGGAACCGGAAAAATCCAAAAACCAAACTTTTACAAAACCTGAGTTTCTGTTGAAATTTTTTTGGCTCAAAATGAAAAAATTTATATACCTAAATTCGGCTCAGGGTTTTGTGTGAACACCCAAGAAAAACGTTGCCCTAATTCATTCAAACCGCCGCGCTTCCGCCGCACGAGGTAGGCATGTGCCGCGGAAGCGCCGCCGTTTGTCGTCTTCTCTGCATCGTTTTTCGTGCAGTGTTCTTCTGTATTGGTTTTGGGATTTTTAAAATATATTATATGAACCCAGATTTTCCAGAACTGAAATTCACTTTTGGGGTCCTATAATTCCGTATTTTTTTCCGAACTTCACTGCACTTTGGCTATGTTGGTTATATCTGTGATGTTTGCATGTATTGAACGTCGGCTAATCGCTATAAGTCGATTAGTCGGGGTTATACATGATCTGTGTATGATATTGGATTGTGTATATGAATCTGTTGGACTGTCGCGGGTGAATAGCCGGGGTGGATGTGAGATGAGCTTTTGTTTTTTCTTTCATTCATTTGTAAATGTAAATTGATGTAATAATATTATTTGTTTGGCCGCACAACCGGGTCGGGGTTGTAGCCGTCATTGTATAATTCTTTTTACTGTTTTTTGCTCCTAGGATAGACCCATGGAGGGGTGCACAAACTGCCGAGTACTTGGCGGGTAGTTTGCCGCACCCGTAGGGGTCTTGGGTGGGGTATTTGGCTATTCACCGCGACCGTGTAATCCGCTTTTCGTTGCAGGCTCGAAAGGATTGCGGATTGCTAGTATATCCAATTTATTCATCTGTGATCTGTAATGTCTATCATTGCTTTCTATTTAGGCGTTGCTTATGTTTTACAGCCGCGCTAGCCCAGCCCCCGCTCTGTCGTTAGTTAAGTAACCTAACGAGTGATGACGGGACCCCGTGGCGAATGCGAATGGCATAAGCGTACGTCATATTTTGGTTGTTTTCTGCAATGGTAGGATTAAATGATGGGACGCATTAAAAGAACTAATGCAAGAATATCACGCATTAAAAGAACTAATGCAAGATAATAAACCAAGTTAAAGTCGTTGGAACACTTTCGAAAAACCACTCGGTTCTTTTCAAAACTAACTTTTAAATGCGGAGCTTGAGCCACTCCTTCTAAAAGGTATCTCGTTCCATCGATTATATCAAGTTCACTACGTTCACGGTTTTACCAAAACCATTCGTAGCCCTCCGTCGTTTCACATAAATAGTCAATAGTATTCAAGCTGTGTTTGTTGGCCAAAGTCAAGGCATAGTGATTGGTAGCTATTGGATATTCATGTGCAGCATAGATAGATGCGTTGATTTGGAACAGTCGTACTGCCTTGTTGGCCAAAGTCAAGGGTATGTACGGGTGGATTCAAATTAACCTGGAGAACGACGGGAAGAACTTGACATGTGACTTATGATTTGTTGGCTAAAGTCAAGATCATAAGAGCATGGGGCAAAAATCCACATCGGGAGTTTCATAAGTACTGAAACTTGCTAGATTTGCATACCATTTGGAGTGTGATGATTATGGTAGGATTCCTTTATTTTCGTCACGCGATGATATTTGGATCCCGATCCTACTGTGAGTATATGCTACTCCTCGGGAAATTTCTCACTAAACGATCAATGCTATAAACCTAGTAGGTGCCTAGAAAGGTGTTAGCGGGGCTACGCCCCCAGGGAAAAGAGGTTCTTAAATTAAGGAACTTCGCGAAAGCGTTGGAAAACCTCCCTCGAAGTACCGACACTGGCCTGGCTGAACGGTTAAGCAAGTATTGTACGGTGGGATTGATCCCGGCTAATTCTTCCTTTGTGGTTTGAGGAGGGATTCGAGAGACAGTGGGAGCCATCCTGTTTAGACAAATTAAAAACCATTCTAAACTTGCAAGAGCATCGTGCTAAGTGTTTCTTCTCTCCCCCTGCAGCGACCAAATCGAAATGACTGGACTTAAGTTACTTCTAGATAAAAACATACTGACAGGGCCAAACTACAATGATTGGCTCAGGAATGTCAAATTGGCAATCGCTTACGACAAGCTGGGGTATCTTCTTACCACCAAAGCTCCCCCCGTCCCAGGTCCCACCTCCAGCGTCGCGGATAAGGAAATCCGTAAGACTTGGGAGATTGATTGCGCGAAGGCCAGGTGCCTCGTGCTTGCCTCTATGGACAACGAACATCAGAGGAGGCATGAGAATATGGACCTCGAGTCCATATTTCTCCATACAAAAGAACTGTATGGAGAGCAGTCTCGTATCGCAAGATACGAAGTGTCGAAAAAGTTATTTTCGACTAAGTTGGCCGTCGGATCATCGGTAGCGGACCACGTGCTTAAGATGATTGGCTACACTGAGGAGCTCGCGGAACTTGGGACCACGTTGGATAGTGAACTTTATACAGATTTAATTCTCCAGTCCCTTCCATCCACTTACGCCCAGTTCATACTGAATTTCAACTTGCAAGAAAAGGAAGTTGAACTTTCAGAACTCCTCAACCTGCTGAGGAGCGCAGAGGGCACCCTACAGAAGGGTAGGGAAACACCCGCTTTGTTTGTAGGAGGATCTTCTTCCTCTAGGTCCAAGGCGAAAGCCAAGGGAAAGAGGAAGAAAGCCCCCGCCAAACCAAGAGGCGGTGTTAGTAAAGTGGGTACGAAGGGAAAGGAAAAGGCAACAAAGATTGCGAGGAAGCTTGTTGGAAAGGAAGAATGCTTCTATTGTCATAAGAGTGGACACTGGAAGAAAGATTGCAGGGCTTGGAAAGCCAGGACACAGGAACTGAAGCAGGTTGCGGCTTCAGCTTCAGGTGTGTATGTTATTGAAAACTGTCTTTCTATAAACTCTACTTCCTGGGTATTGGATACCGGATCAGGATCTCATATCTGTAATTCTTTGCAGGCGTTGAGAAACCGTAGGTTTTTGAAGGAAGGTGACATGACCCTCAGAGTTGCGAACGGAGCTAGCATGGATGCTAAAGCCGTGGGGGACTATCACCTGGGAATGTCAGATGGGCATGTTTTGGTTTTGCGTAATTGCTTTTTTGTACCCAACGCAACTTGTAATATCATTTCTGTATCTTTGGTTTCTAAAGAAGGTTATGAATTTGCGTTTGTAAGTAATGTTGTAAACATTCACCTTAATCAAGTTCTGATTGGGTCAGGTACACTGAGCAATGGTATATACGTATTAAACCAACCACAGATTTTCAATGTCCAGAATACACACAAAAGAAAGTCTCCAGATATCAATCAGACTTTCTTATGGCATTGTAGACTAGGTCACATCAATGAGAGAAGGTTGACTAAGTTACATACAGAAGGATATTTGGATCCGTTCGAATATCAATCGTATGCCACTTGTCAATCCTGTCTCAAAGGAAAGATGACAAAGACTCCGTTCACTGGACACGGAGTAAGAGCGAGCGAGCTCTTGGGACTCGTACACAGCGACGTGTGCGGTCCAATGTCTACACATGAGCGAAGCGGTTATTCTTACTTCATTACTTTTACGGATGATTTTTCAAGATACGGTTATGTCTTCTTAATGAAACATAAGTCAGAATCTTTTGAAAAATTCCGGGAATTTAAGAATGAAGTAGAAAAACAAACCGGCAAAAGTATCAAGATTCTAAGATCGGATCGAGGTGGAGAATACTTAAGTGCCGAGTTCCTGAATTACTTAAAAGAGAATGGGATTCTCTCTCAGCTTACTCCTCCATACACTCCGCAACATAACGGTGTATCGGAGAGACGGAACCGGACCCTATTGGATATGGTACGGTCCATGATGAGTAACGCTGAGTTACCGCGATCATTCTGGGGGTATGCACTAGAATCAGCTGCGTACCTATTGAACCGAGTTCCTACTAAAACTGTGCCTACTACACCATATGAGATGTGGTGTGGGAAGATGCCCCATCTCAGTCACATCAAGACTTGGGGATGTCCAGCTTTTGTTAAAAAGCTGCATGTGGACAAGCTCGAGGCACGCTCAGTACAGTGTAAGTTCGTGGGATATCCAAAGAACTCTAAGGGATATTTCTTCTACTGTGAAGAGGAACAAAAAGTTCTTGTTTCTCGTCATGCCTACTTCTTGGAAACTGAGTTTTTGGAAAACCAGACAAGTGGGAGCGCAGTAGAACTGGAAGAAATTCCAGAACCACAGACTATTACTGAAAGCTTAGTGGAACCAGAGGGTTCAAATGAACAGGACATTCCTACGCCGCTCCGCAGAAGTAGTAGGCAGTCTCATCCGCCCGAGAGATACTACGGTTTTCTCATAGACGGGGATAGAGAGGATTGCATCATAGACTATGATGAGCCTACTAGCTTCCAGCAGGCCGTTCAGAGCGTAGACTCGGTAAAATGGCTGGATGCAATGCGGACCAAAATGGAGTCCATGTACACCAACAAAGTATGGACGTTGGACATTGCTCCAGACGGGGTAAAACCCGTAGGATGCAAGTGGATCTTCAAAAGGAAGATTGGTGTAGATGGACAGGTTGAGACCTATAAAGCTAGACTTGTAGCAAAGGGTTTCCGTCAAAGACCTGGCTTGGACTATGACGAAACCTTTTCTCCAGTGGCTATGCTGAAATCCATTCGGATCCTTCTTGCCATTGCTGCTTTCCACGATTATGAGATTTGGCAGATGGACGTAAAAACCGCTTTTCTAAATGGAAATTTAGAGGAGTGTGTCTATATGGATCAGCCAGAGGGTTTCATTCAGAGTGGGAGCAGCGGAAAGGTGTGCAAGTTGCTTAAGTCCATCTATGGACTAAAGCAGGCATCGCGGAGTTGGAACATCTGTTTTGATGAGACGGTCAAGGAATTTGACTTTATCAAAAATCCAGATGAACCATGCATCTATAGTAGATTTGTAGCGAGAACTGTAGTATTCCTTGTTTTATACGTGGATGACATTCTCTTAATAGGAAATGACATTCCTATGCTGCAATCTGTCAAGGGTTTCTTGTCACACAGGTTCTCCATGAAAGACCTGGGTGATGCCTCCTACATCCTGGGGATCCGGATCCATCGTGATAGATCCAAGAGGATATTAGGACTTTCACAGTCCAGGTACATCGACACCGTACTGAAAAGATTCAGTATGGAAGATTCCAAGCGCGGTAACCTACCGGCTTGTCACGGGATCACCCTCTCTAAAGAGATGTCCCCCAAGACTGATTTGGAGAGGGATCGCATGTCTATTATACCCTACGCTTCTGCGGTAGGCTCTATAATGTATGCGATGTTGTGTACCAGACCGGATGTAGCTTATGCACTGAGTGTAGTAAGCCGGTATCAGTCAAACCCTGGGGAGAAACATTGGATAGCAGTAAAGAACATTCTCAAGTACCTGAGAAGGACTAAGGAGATGTTCTTGGTGTATGGCGGAAAAGACCTCCAGATTGAGGCATTTGCTGACTCCAGCTTCCAGAGTGACAAGGATGATCCCAAGTCCATGTCGGGTTTTGTCTTTACCCTCAATGGAAGGGCGGTGTGTTGGAAGAGTTCCAAACAGGAAACCGTTGCAGACTCGACTATGGAAGCGGAATACATCGCTGCATCTGATGCCGCAAAAGAAGCTGTCTGGATAAGGAAGTTCTTAAAAGAACTTCAGGTGGTTCCGTCCATTGTTGACCCAGTACCTCTGTATTGCGACAACAACGGGGCTATAGCTTTAGCAAAGGAACCCAGGTCCCATCAGAGATCCAGGCACATCTTGAGGCGGTATCACCTGATCAGGGAGATCGTGGATCGCAAGGAGATCGAGGTTCGGAGGGTTGCTTCAGAAGAGAACACTGCAGATCCATTCACCAAGGCCCTACCCCAGACTCAGTTCGAGCGGCTGATCGAGATGATAGGTCTTCGATACGCCAGTACATGGCCTTAGTGCAAGTGGGAGATTGTTAGTGTATATGCCCTAGAGGCCATTACTGTATCATACTAGTTTGTATATTACTTAATGGAAGCTTGGGATATTCACCTTGTATAAACAATCTTGCTCAATATAGTAGTATGCTACTTGGTTTGTTTCTACTTCAATGTGTACTTGTGTTTATTTCAGTATATCACTTATACGCATTAGTGGAGCCCTTAGGATCTTTGCTTGATTACCAGCGTTGTGATGGCAGTCACACTAGTGGGGGCTGGGTAATCTATAGGCACATCCTTATACAGGTCCCTAGTCGTAGGACTATCGAGACAGGGCATCGATACTACGGAGTAGACTAGCGTATGCGCTTCTCATCCCAGTGTGGGAGATGGTCTGTCCCACAGCCATCAGTACGTCGTACTGGAGATAGTATACGGGTGCTCGTTGGGTTACGAGTACACTGGACAGGACTCGTCGGGAACTGACAGGTTGGTATTATACCTATCGTCAGTTATCAGTTCCCAGGTGACATGAGTACAGCTTAGTCCGCTGACTTGACACTGGAACTTCGCCTCGAGTGTGTTCCCACTGCACTTTGATCACTACCCTACCACGGCTCAAAGGAGTCGTGCAAACAGGTGATGGTTGGGTGCAGTCCCGAAGCACTTGGAGGCAGTGACGGTTAGACAGGATTCGTCTCTCCCGGTATTGGGGGTTGACATCGCGCTGTGTCTAGGAGAGCCATTACACGAGTAGTCCCTGGCCAGGACAAGCGAGATATACTGGTAGGTTCCAGTGTTATCTCAGGGTGTTTTGGGCTTCACTCCGACACGACTTGTACCGCTATTGGGGGACTGACGTTTTACCGCCCCCTAGGCCCGACATGCGATGTATCAGACGAACAGACTGGACTGTACGGAGAATGTCACATTCAGACTCAGTAGGAGTTCAGATGGGGTTTCACCTCGTCAGCCTTCTTGTCGGCATCTACCTGGGGACCGTTACGCACAGCTAGTGCCGCTTGCGGTCTGTGGTTAAACCCACTGCCAGCGTAGTGTCGAGTCTTTAGAGTCCCACACAGAGGGTATTCGCCTCTGGGCAAAACAGAGTAGAGGTCGCATGGTTTTGCGACAGGGTTCGTTCTCATCCGCGCACTTGTGCACGTTTGGAGTCCGGACGGATTATACTGGCAGGCTCTGGTTTGAGCCAGATACCGGTATATGTTTTGAGGGTTGCTTTTATATCTTGGTATTCTTGTTCCTCGGAACGAGAATGCAGGTGTGTATGCACAGTTGCTTGAGGCGGAGGATGAGGTATTTCATTAGGGTTTCGGAACGGGTGCGTATGCACAGTTGACAGTTATCATTTTCCAAACCCTAATGGATTTATGAATTATCTATTAATAATAGTAATTAAATGAGAATTATGTTATGGTTGATTTTGTTGACTTGTTGACCATGGTTGACTTGTTGACCATGGTTGAATGTTGACCACCATCATGCTTTAAAAAGTCCTCCTTGATTCATGCTTACATTTCATTAAATGAAGCATGGTATTGGTCATTCCAAATTACCATCAACTATTCTTATTTTGAATTATTATTATTTAGATAATTCTTTTTCTTTTGGCATTATGGTTGCAAGAAAGAAAAAGATAGCTCATTATCTCATTTAGCTTCTCTCTCCTCACTTCTTCATCTTCTTCCTCTAGAAAAAGAGAACCCTTCTCATGTGTTGAGAATCCTTCTCTTTAAAAAGAAAAGCAAACCCTAGTCACTCTCTACTCATTCTAGGTTCAAGGTTTAGCAAGCCGGAAACCCTAGTTCACTCAAAGATCGAGAAAGAGCCCAAAGGTCGAACCTTCGAGGTGGATCCATCTTCGACGGAAGAAGGCGACGAGAAGAGAACCATCAACCTCTACAAGGTCTCAAGAAGAAGGAGTTCAAGTTTAGGTATAACCTTCATCCGAGTAGCTAACTCCCTTTAGCGTATTTGCTAGTTTAGTTTAGACACGATCCCGACCTTGTTTAGTCCATGTTGCCTCTTGCGATAAAAATTTGTTTTTTATACCGTTTCCGCCTCCCCGTAAGCACCGGGGGTCGCAATATGGACTTACATCTCGCTCACTTTCTCTCTCTCTCGATCACGCAGGAAAAAATTCTCCAATTCGCCACGCCGTCGTCGCCAACGTCGTTCTCCTCGTCGCCACCGCCGGTTTCGTCGCCACCTCAGCTCTCGTCGCCACCGCGCTTCAGGTCGTCGCCCCAGCCCCAGCGCAGCAGCGGTTCAGGTGAGTAAATCTTTGGATTACTTCGGGCTTAGGGTTCAGGTGAGGTAAATTAAAGATTTTTAGGATTATTTTGGGCTTAGGGTTCATGGCGCGCGAGTTGGGGTTGGGCAGGGGTCGCGGTCGCAGTCGGGGTCGGGGTCGGGGTAGGGTTAGGGTTGGTGTTCGGCTGCTGTGGGGTGGGGCTGGGGTTAGGGTTTGCCTTAGGGTTGGTGTTGGGGTTTAGCTGGCCGCACTGGGTTTAGGGTTAGGTTGGGGCTGGGCTGGGATGGGGCTGGGCTGGGGTAGGGCTGGGGCTGGGGGCGGGGGCTGGGGCTGGGTTGGGGTTAAGTGGTGGGGAGTTGGAAAATTATTCTAGTATGTATCCTTACACTCTAGTTAGTATAGCAAGATGCCCAGATGTGTTCTTGTGTACTGCTGTGTAAACCATTCTTTCACCAACTAATTCGTAGCAAAACTGGCTTTGATGTTGTCAATTGATGTAGCCTTGAAAACTGGCTTTGGTGCTGGCTTTGGTGTTGTCAATTGATGTAGCCTTGAAAACATTGTTATATCATCCGATCACATTTATTTCTTGTAGATGTTGTTTGGATATTGGATGCATTGTTCATATTTGATATGTAAAAATAAAAAAATAAAAAATTGTAGTCAGATTCATATTGAAAATGGATGTTAAGTGTTCTTTGGGCTCATATCGAATATGTTGGATGATTAGTGTCCTAGGGCACATGGATTCTCAAAGTCTTAAGGTTGATTCATGAATTTATGTGTCTTTTTTGTTTGTTTTGTACCAAATGAAAATGAAAGATGATGGTTTACGAGTTTCTTATTCTTTTGTTTGGTTGTGCCCAAATTGTGGACATGGATTTTTTTGCAAATCCTTACTTTTTTCGACGGAATGGAAAGGGCTCCAAATATCCTAGTTGCATCAATCAATCCTAAAATCAAGTTTGCAAACCAAATACAAAACTGGCAAGTTTTTATGGATTTGATATTCCAAAAATCCAACTCCAATCCAAATCCACTGAGGGGTTGTTTGTTTCATGGAATTAGAGCGTAAGTTTGGAGGGGACAATTACTGTAGTAACACCAATGTCATGTTTTTTCTTGTGGTGTTTTTCTTGTTCCTTCAGTGTGAAGTTTATGTTTGTTTCCTTGACATGAAACCATGACTTGAGTGCATTTACATCATCACACATCATCCACTACTACAATATGGTGTTGCCCCTACGGATGATGAAATCCGTAGGGGCAGATTTTTCTTGCCCCTACGGACTAAGCCGTAGGGCCAAATGGTTGTCCCTACGGTGCCCGACATTTTAATTTAAAAATATTAAATCTTAATTTGTTGTTTGGCCCTACGGAGCCGCAAACCAATAACCTACGGTTATGTCCGTAGGGGCATCTAAATGGGAATTTAATAAAAAAAGGCACAGAAATGCCCTACGCCTCGATCTCGATCTTTCCCTCTCGTTCCCAAAATTTTCTCTCGTTCCCGCGTCTCCAATTTTCTCTTCGTCGCCACCGTGCGCCCTCCGTTCTCAGCCCGCCACCGCCTTCCGTTCTCGGCCCACCACCGCCCTCGTTCTTCCTCGTCGAGTTCCTCGTCGCTGATTGCGTGCGTCGTCAACCGCCAAGCGTCTCCGTCGTCTCCTCCACTGTCTACAGGTAAGTAAATCTCCAATTAAATATAATTGTGATGATGTTAGGGCTAGTGTTCAGGGTTCGGGTAGGGATGAGGGTTAAGGTTAGGCATCGGGTTCAGCTTATGTTAGGGTTAGGGTTAGGGTTGGGGATCGGCTGGGGCTGGGGCTGGGGCTGGGGCTGGGGTTGGGGTTTAGCTGGGTCTGGGGTTAGGGTTAGGTTGGGGCTGGGGTTGGGGTTGGGGTGGGGCTGGGCTGGGCTGGGGCTGGGGTTAGGATTAGGTTGGGGTCGGGGTTTGCTGAATTTGGCAAACCTGAGAAGAATTTCCAGCAATTTTAGCCTAGTTTGATTACTATAATTATTGTTGATCGAGAAAATCTTGGGTCCTTCTACATCAAGGAATATCAGTCGCATGGCAGGATTTAGTCTGGTTTTGGCCTAACCGCATTTATGAATTTGTCTTTTAGATGTTTTCCTGAGTGTCACATCGTTCTCACCCAAGTTTGTAAGCCATGTTCATTATTCTTTCAATTCTTTTAACTTGAATATGCCAGTTATTGTTCCGTTTACTATAAAGTTGCAACAAAGAGTCTCTGTTAGCACTTCCATGCACCCTTTACATGTTTTTATCATATCCACTCCTATCTATCCAGAAAGTCAACATCTTCTGGTATTTGTTTTCAAAAAGAAAAGATAAGAGAGGAAAAGATATTTGTCCGTCTCATATTTGAGCCATACTTTTGATTTTCTTGCAGATTCTGGGTTGATTTTCTGTGATAATTCATAAACATAGTAATATTTGTAATGTTTCTTCTTGTTAGTCTAGCTTTCCTCTTATGAATGCCAACACTGTTTTTGCCCTCCTTTTCTTCATGGCACATGATATCTTGCACCTCTCCTCTCGAAAACTTATTTTCTCCTTTCCTAATCTATCCGAGGCTTAGCATAATCTAGTTGCGATAAACAATTCCATCTTCTGCTACTATGGTGGCACTGAGAAACTTCCATTTAGAAATGACAACACGTATTTTGTGGAAGTACTGTACAGAAGTAAAACCACAACGGGCATGACAAATTTGTTGACCAGGTTCCGATTACTGTGTGAAAGTTGTTCGGATGAAATTCTAATTCTGGTGGAATTGAAACCGATAACCGGTTCATATGGTGATTTAGGCTGCTTCAGTGATATTTGTGCCTACATTGATGCCTCAAGCAACGAATCAAATGATGTGGATCACAAACTAATTAAATAAATTTTGAATACCAATCTGGACTGGGATTTGAATACCAATCCTAGTTTGCTACATTTTTTTATATATAGTAGATGGTGATACTTCTTTAAGTCAAAACAACCCTACACTTAAGCGAAATCATAAATCGAAACACGCATATATAGAATACAACTCACATTCCTTGTTCTCTGTTTCAGCATCAATCTTCTGATATGAACTAATGATGGCTTTCACATAGGCTTTTCCCTTTAGAGACTTCTTAGTGTCCAATGGAAAGCATACATCAGATTTGTGCAGGTCGGGTTCTTCTATGACTTTCAAGAGTCTCAACTGATTCTGTAAATTACACCCTAGTTGGGTGATACTTTTACCACTTCTCACTGCAGGTGCGCTCTCGATATTCAAAATGGATATTAGAGAGCGCACCTGCAGTGAGAAGTGGTAAAAGTATCACCCAACTAGGGTGTAATTTACAGAATCAGTTGAGACTCTTGAAAGTCATAGAAGAACCCGACCTGCACAAATCTGATGTATGCTTTCCATTGGACACTAAGAAGTCTCTAAAGGGAAAAGCCTATGTGAAAGCCATCATTAGTTCATATCCGAAGATTGATGCTGAAACAGAGAACGAGGAATGTCATTTTTTTCTTCTTCTGCCACATTACTGTCTTCTCCTTCTGCCACATTACTGTCTTCTCCTTCTTATTATGTGCGCGTGCAAATTCAATGACTATATTGAGAATATGGATTAATAGTGGGTAGGAAAAGTATTTCTCAAATGGCTTTTGCGTCTTAAAACCATAAACTACTAAGTAATGGCATACATAATTTTTTAGTATAAAGGTTGTTATTTTAAGTTTTCCCTTATAGAGATATGATCTAACTGCATCTATAAACTATAAGTGTGCAGAAAATTATGATAAGAAACCATAAGAAAGGGTCGTAGCTATGCATAACCTTGAATCTACATACCAAATCATGCAAAAGCATGCACTTATTGTCACCTTGCCTTGGAATATAAAATATCTTGGAAGACTATAAGCGAGCATTTAAATCTTGATAGCTTTTGACTTCAACATATATTTTTCTCAAGTACCATGAAATATACTTCCTCCGTATAAACCGTTTTTAGGAAGATGGATTAATAATGACAAATTATCCATTGTGGCTCACTAGGTTAGCATTTTCTCTTCTATTGACCATCTTACTAATCTGCTTGGTAAATTTATTCGGAACCGGCTGCGAATCATTAAAAGACATGCATAAGAAAGAAAGCTAAAATACAGATATATAGCATACCGATACATCGAAACTTCATAGTTGCGATGGCAATCCAGAGATATTTATTTCTACAGACGTGGTGCGCGTGCGAATGCGTCAGGAATCATGGACAAATATTTTAGAACATGGAAAGTATTATTCGTATAAAGTAATTAAAACTTTTAAACATCTTGGGTAGATATTTTCTTAGTTGATGCAATCATATCATGAGAACTAAATTTAAGCTATTATACATATGCATATGTATTTTTCTAACCTAATATATCTCACACCCACACACACAGAGAGAGAGAGAGAGAACACCAGTTTGGTAGAGAAATCAGCTAGCAGGACCCTGAAGAAATGGAGTCCATAGCATTGCTCATCATCATCATCCGTGATCCCTTTGAAAAAATATTATCAAAGAGATCATGGATGATGATGATGAGCAATACTATGGACTCCATTTCTTCAGGATCCTGCTACCTGATTTCTCTACCTACCTGGTGTTCTCTCTGTGTGTGTGTGTGTGTGTGTGATATATTATGTTAGAAAAATACATATGCATATGTATAATAGCTTAAATTCAGTCCTCATGATATGATTGCATCAACTAAGAAAATATCTACCCAAGGTGTTTAAAAGTTTTAATTACTTTATACGAATAATACTTTCCATGTTCTGAAATATTTGTCCATGATGCCTGACGCATTCGCACGCGCACCACGTGTGTAGAAATAAATATCTCTGGATTGCCATCGCAACTATGAAGTTTCGATGTATCGGTATGCTATATATCTGTATTTTAGCTTTCTTTCTTATGCATGTCTTTTAATGATTCGCAGCCGGTTCCGAATAAATTTACCAAGCAGATTAGTAAGATGCTCAATAGAAGAGAAAATGCTAACCTAGTGAGCCACAATGGATAATTTGTCATTATTAATCCATCTTCCTGAAAACGGTTTATACGGAGGAAGTATATTTCATGGTACTTGAGAAAAATATATGTTGAAGTCAAAAGCTATCAAGATTTAAATGCTCGCTTATAGTCTTCCAAGATATTTTATATTCCAAGGCAAAGTGACAATAAGTGCATGCTTTTGCATGATTTGGTATGTAGATTCAAGGTTATGCATGGCTACGACCCTTTCTTATGGTTTCTTATCATAATTTTCTGCACACTTATAGTTTATAGATGCAGTTAGATCATATCTCTATAAGGGAAAACTTAAAATAACAACCTTTATACTAAAAAAATTATGTATGCCATTACTTAGTAGTTTATGGTTTTAAGACGCAAAAGCCATTTGAGAAATACTTTTCCTACCCACTATTAATCCATATTCTCAATATAGTCATTGAATTTGCACGCGCACATAATAAGAAGGAGAAGACAGTAATGTGGCCGAAGGAGAAGACAGTAATGTGGCAGAAGAAGAAAAAAATGACATTCCTCGTTCTCTGTTTCAGCATCAATCTTCGGATATGAACTAATGATGGCTTTCACATAGGCTTTTCCCTTTAGAGACTTCTTAGTGTCCAATGGAAAGCATACATCAGATTTGTGCAGGTCGGGTTCTTCTATGACTTTCAAGAGTCTCAGCTGATTCTGTAAATTACACCCTAGTTGGGTGATACTTTTACCACTTCTCACAGCAGGTGCGCTCTCTAATATCCTTTTTGAATATAATATTATAGATATCCATGCCTGTTTATGTCAAAATTACTTATATTGTCAATGTTTGATTGTCTAGTTGTTGGTGATGCGTCCATATCAGGGACAGAGGCCACTCCCGTTCCTCCAGGTATGTTTATATATTATATAGGGCATGTATATTGATTTAGAATGCTATATCATAAATATACACACATTCCTTTTGCTCTTAGTCGTCCAACTCATTATCATGGGCTGCTTGATGAGATTAGATTTGCGCCTGATGATATACAAGATCTTGTTCACTCCCTGTCATATGTGTAAGCAGCGCTATATGCGAGTTTACCTTGTTAGTATGTATGTACTGAAATTAATTAATATTATTCAAATTTTGATACATGCTGATACCAGAGGAGCACATCTTCTATCTCTGTAGGTAAGGCTTTGAATTTGTTGATTTTGGTATTTCTTGTCTATTTTATAGACCAGTATGTGCTAAATATAATGTTCTGACAGTTGCTAGGGGGAAGGCAGCATTCGAGGCTGCTGACCCCAGTCCTGGACGCCGCACAATGACGGCACCACGGAGGTTGGGAGAGAGGCCGAGGACTGGGCTCTAGCAGGGCCCATATGAGGTTGGACTCCACCCCGGTGGTTACTTCCTCCGTCTCCAGTGAGCGACATATCCAGCAGGAACTGGAGAGCTTGAAGGCCACCGTTCAGGAGTTGAATGAGATGCTGGTATATATACTACTTAATAGTAAAATATAATGTCATATTATAGATATCAACATATCCAATATCAGTACATAGCCTGAGCTTATTTGGTTGTAGACTTATGTTTTATTAATCATACATGTACATATCTAATTAAAATAAACTACAGTTTTCCAAACTAGATATCCAAATGGGGTTTCGAAATAACTCGATAATGATAAGAATTCGAATGTGGGTGTAGGAGCTGGATGTTGAGCAGGCCCAGGCCTCGGGTATCGATTTTACCGGACAGAACGATCCGAGGCTGCTGACCCCAGTTCTGGACGCCGCACACGGAGGGCACCACAGAGGTTGGGAGAGGTCGGGGATTGGGCCCTAGCAGGGCCCATATGAGGTTGGACTCCACCCCCGCGGTTACTTCCTCCGTCTCTAGTGACCGGCATGTCCATCATGAACTGGATAGCTTGAGGGCCAGCGTTCAGGAGTTGAAGGAGATGCTGGTATGTATACTACTTTATAGTAAAATATCATTTCATATTATATACATATCAACATATCCATAATTAGTACGTAGCTTGAGCTTATTTGGTTTTAGACTTAAGTTTGATTAATCATACATACATATGTAATTGAAATAAACAACGCTTTTCCAAACTAGATATCCAAACAGGGTTTCGAAATAACTTAATAATGATACGAATTCGAATAATAAACAGTTCTTACACGCTTCTTACACACGTTATATCCAGACGCGACAGGGTGGATCGACCGAGCCTCCACACGCATCTCCTTCGGCTGCGGCTCCGCAAGCCACTACATCGGCTGCGGTTCCGCAGACAGCTCCTGTAGCTCCACCGCCCACTCAGACTCCCGCAGCCGCGGCTCCGCAAGCGACTACCTCGACGGCGGCTGCGCAGACCACATCGCCGGCTCCACATGCCGCTCAGACTCCCGCTCGCGACGAATTGCAGAGTTTATTGACCGAGGAGCAGGTGCGCGTTATTCTATCGTTATTCAGAGGTGGAGCTGGACCAAGCTAGGGTAGATTTTTGGTTCTTTTTTTTTTGAAACATGTATTTATTTATATCATACACATTGTACTGCATTTTGAAACGATATTGATATTGGTTTGTATTTATATCATATTCAGTTTTTGTGTTTCTTTTGTATATTATATATATGCGTGAGATGTGATTATGAATACTGCAATATATGATTTGATTGATGTATATATTATTGTGCACAGGGCGGGAAAAAATCGAGCAGCCCATTTTTAAAAAAAAATTACAGACAATATGTACCTACGGATTAATCCGTAGGCACACATGTTACCCCTACGGATATGTCCGTAGGGGCAAAATATCAGCAGTAACTGATATTTCCCCCAGATCTCAGTGCCAGGGGGTTGGGAAAGCCCCTACGGATATATCCGTAGGGGCCACTGACTCTCCGCTACGGCGTTATCCGTAGGGGCAAAATATCAGGAATCCTGAATTTGTGCCCCTACGGAAACGTACCTACGCATATATCCGTAGGGGGTAGTACATGCCCCTACGGGTATATCCGTAGGGCCAAGTAATTTATTAAAATAAACCGTAAATAATATAAAATCTTATACCCTACGGCTTAATCCGTAGGGGCAACAGACCCTACACATATATCCGTGAGGGCAAAAATTTAACCGTAGGGGCAAGTTCAGGCTCTCAACTTGCACCTGCGGCCTTTGCACCTACGGGGTATTTTTTCGCCCCTACGTATATATCCGTAGGGGAAGTGGGTTGCCCCTACGGATAAATCCGTAGGGGCAACCCTTCTTTGTAGTAGTGAAGGAGCAAGAAGAGAAGGACTTCAAGACTTAGGTATAACCCTTTAACCGAGTAGCTAACTCTTTTATCTTGGTTGTTAGTTTATGTTTAGCAAAGATCCTCCTTTAGTTAGTCCATGTTTCCTAGAGTTGTAAAAATCCGTTTTTATACCGTTTCCGCCTCCCCGTAAGCACCGAGCTAGGCAACGTGGACTTACAGTGGTATCAGAGCCTAGCTAAACACAAACTAACTAGTTAGCAAAGTATATAGAACTTCGATCGGACAAAAAACCGCAAAACACCCCGTAAAATTCAAGTTTCTGCCGATTTTTATTTCTGCTCAAAAAATAATAAATCATGTACTAAAAATCGGCTCAGGCTTTTGTTAGAACAGGCAAGAAAAATGATCCAGTGAGTTGACTCGGCTGTGGATCGTTTCTCCTGCAGTTTTCTTCTGATGGTGTTTTGTGGTTTTTTAAATGGTTTGTTTCTGCCCAGAATTTCCAGAGAACAAGTTTGTTTTTAGGGTGGTTACAAATCCGTATTTTGATCGATTTTCTGTAGACTTTGGCTAATGGGTTGTATCTGTGATGTGATATATGTATTGAACGTCTGCTAATCGCTGTACGTCGATTAGTAGGGATTATACATATCTGTGATCTGTAATGTTGATGGTTTGTGTATATGACTTCGTTGGATTGTCGCGGATGAATAGCCGGGGGGTTGTGAGATGAAAGTTTTCTTATTCTTTCAATTCATATAATATGTAAATTGATGTAATATTATTTATATGGCCGCACAACCGGGATGGGGTTGTAGCCGTCATTGTATAATTTCTTTTACTGTTTTTGCTCTTAGGATAGACCCAAGGTGGGGTGCACAAACTACCGGGTATCTCGAAGTGCCGAGTGGCCTACTCACGGTGTTGAGGGAGGTTTCTTCACTTCGGGTACTTGGCGGGTGGTTTGCCTCACCCGTAGGGGTCTAGGGTGGGGTTTGGCTATTCATCGCGACCGTGTAATCCTCTCTTCGTTACAGGCTCGTACGAAATGCGGATTCCTAGTATATCCAATGTGTTCATCTGTGATCTGAAATGGCTATCATTGCATGTGATGAATGTGTATATATCTATATATGATATCTATTTTGGCGTTGCTTATGTTTTGCATCCGCGCTAGTCCAGCCCCCGCTCTGTCGCTAGTTATGTAACCTAACGGGTGATGACGGGACCCCGTGGCGAATGCGGATGGCATAAGCGTACGTCATATTTTCGTTGTTTTCTGCAATGGTAGGATTAATTGATAGGACGCATTAAAATTAATGCAAGAAAAATAAACCAAGTAAAAGTCGTTGGAACACTTTCAAAACCACTCTGTTCTTTTCAAAACCAACTTTTAAATGCGGAGCTTGAACCACTCTTTTTTGAAAGCTATCTCGTTCCTTCGATTATATCAGGTTCACTACGTTCGCGGTTTCGCCAAAACCATTCATAGCCGTCCGTCGTTTCACATGGATAGTCAATAAGTATTCAAGCTATGATTGTTGGCCAAAATCAAGGCATAGTGATCGGTAGCTATTGGGTATTCATGTGCAGCATAGATAGATGTGTTGGTTTGGGACAGTCGTTCTGCCTTGTTGGCCAAAGTCAAGGGTATGTGCGGGTGGGTTCAAATTAACCTGGAGAATGATGGGTAGAACTTGACATGTGACTTATTATTTGTTGGCCAAAGTCAAGGTCATAAGAGCATGGGGCAAAAATCCACATCGGGAGTTTCAAAAGAAACTGAAACTTGCTAGCGCTGCATACCATTTGGAGTGTGATGATTCTGGTAGGATTCCTTCAGTTTTGTCACACGATGATATTTGGATCCCGATCCTACTATGAGTATATGCTACTCCTCCGGAACTTTCTCACTTAACGATCAATGCTATAAACCAAGCAGGTGTCTAGAAAGGTGTTAGCGGGGCTACGCCCACAGGGAAAACAGGTTATTTAATTAAGGAACTTCGCGAAAGCGTTGGAAAACGTCCCTCGAAGTACCGACACTGGCCTGGCTGAACGGTTAAGTAAGAATTGTACGGTGAGATTGATCCCGACTAGTTCTTCCTTTATGGTTTGAGGAGGGACTCGAGAGACAGTTGGAGCCATCCTGTTTAGACAAATTAAAAACCACTCTAAACTTGCAAGAGCATCATGCTAAAGTGTTTCTTCTCTTTCTCCTAATTGCAGCGACCAAACATCATGACTGGACTTAAGTTACTACTAGATAAAAACATACTGACAGGGCCTAATTACAAAGATTGGCTCAGGAATGTCAAAATGGAAATCACTTATGACAAGTTGGGGTATCTCCTTACCACCAAAGCTCCCCCTGTCCCAGGTCCCAAAACTAGCCTCGCGGATAGGGAAATCCGTTAGACCTGGGAATCGACTGCGCGAAGGCAAAGTGCCTCGTGCTTGCCTCTATGGACAATGAACATCAGAGGAGGCACGAGAATATGGACCTCGAATCCATATTTCTCCATACAAAAGAATTGTATGGAGAGCAATCCCGTATCGCCAGATACGAAGTCTCGAAAAAGCTGTTTTCGGCGAGATTGGCCGTCGGATCATCGGAAGCGGAACACGTGCTTAAGATGATTGGCTACATAGAGGAGCTCGTCGACCTTAGGACCACGTTGAAGAATGAGCTCTATACGGACTTAATTCTCCAGTCCCTTCCATCCACTTACGCCCAGTTTATCCTGAACTTCAACTTGCAAGAAAAGGAAGTTGAACTTTCAGAACTGCTCAACATGCTGAGTAGTGCAGAGGTCACCCTACAGAAAGGTAGGGAAACATCCACTTTGTTTGTAGGAGGATCTTCCTCTTCTAGGTCCAAGGCAAAAGCCAAGGGAAAGAAGAAGAAAACCCCCGCCAAACCAAGGGGCGGTGTTAGTAAAGTGGATACGAAGGAAAAGGCAAAGGCAACAAAGGTAGCGGGAAAGATTGTGGGGAAGGAAGAATGCTTTTACTGTCACAAGAGTGGACAATGGAAGAAAGATTGCACGGCTTGGAAGGCCCGAAACCAGGATCTGAAGCAAGTTGCGGCTTCAGCTTCAGGTGTGTATGTTATTGAAAACTGTTTATCAATAAACTCTACTTCCTGGGTATTGGATACCGGGTCAGGATCTTATATCTGTAATTCTTTGCAGGCATTGAGAAAGCGTAGGTTTTTGAAGGCAGGTGATATGACCCTCAAAGTTTCAAACGGAGCTAGCATGGATGCTGAGGCCGTAGGGGACTATCACCTGGGAATGTCAGATGGACATGTTTTCGTTTTACGTAATTGTTATTTTGTACCCAATTCAACTTGTAATATCATTTCTGTATCTTTAATATCTAAAGAAGGTTATGAATTTGCATTTGTAAGTAATGTTGTAAACATTCACCTTAATCAAGTTCTGATTGGGTCAGGTACATTAAGCAATGGTATATACGTACTAAACCAACCACAGATTTTCAATGTCCAGAATACACACAAAAGAAAGTCTCCGGAAACAAATCAGGCTTTCTTATGGCATTGTAGACTGGGTCATATCAATGAGAGAAGGTTGACGATGTTACATACAGAAGGATATTTGGATCCGTTCGAATATCAATCATATGCAACTTGTCAATCCTGTCTCAAAGGAAAGATGACAAAGTCTCCGTTCACTGGACACGGAGTAAGAGCGAGCGAGCTCTTGGGACTCGTACACAGTGACGTGTGCGGTCCAATGTCTACGCATGCGTGAAGCGGTTATTCTTACTTCATTACTTTTACGGATGACTTTTCAAGGTACGGATATGTCTTCTTAATGAAACATAAATCCGAAGCCTTTGGAAAATTCCAGGAATATAAGAATGAAGTAGAAAAACAAACAGACAAAAGTATCAAGACACTGAGATCTGATCGAGGTGGTGAATACTTAAGTGCCGAGTTCCTGGATTAATTAAAAGAGAATGGAATTCTCTCTCAGCTTACTCCTCCATACACCCCGCAACATAATGGTGTATCGGAGAGACAGAACCGAACCCTATTGGATATGGTACGGTCCATGATGAGTAACGCTGAGTTGCCGCGATCATTCTGGGGATATGCACTACAATCAGCTGCATACCTTTTGAACCGAGTTCCAACTAAGACTGTGCCTACTACACCATATCAGATGTGGTGTGGGAAGATACCCTATCTTAATCACATTAAGACATGGGGATGTCCAGCTTTTGTCAAAAAGCAGCATGCGGACAAACTCGAGGCACGCTCAGTACGGTGCAAGTTTGTGGAATAACCAAAGAACTCCAAAGGATATTTCTTCTATTGCGAAGAGGAACAGAAGGTTTTTGTTTCTCGTCATGCCTACTTCTTGGAAACTGAGTTTTCGGAAAATCAGATAAGTGGGAGCGCAATAGAATTGGAAGAAATTCCAGAACCACGAGCTATTACTGAAAGCTTAATAGAACCAGAGGGTTCGAAAGATCAGGACATTCCTGCGCCGCTCCGCAGAAGTAGTAGGCAGTCTCATCCGCCCGAGAGATACTACGGTTTTCTCATAGACGGGGATAGAAAGGATTGCATCATTGATAGTGATGAGCCGACTAGCTTCCAGCAAGCCATTCAAAGCGTTGACTCGGTAAAATGGCTTGATGCAATGCGGACCGAAATGGAGTCCATGTACACCAACAAAGTATGGACGTTGGACGTTGCTCCAGATGGGGTAAAACTCGTAGGATGCAAGTGGATCTTCAAAAGGAAGATTGGTGTAGATGGACAGGTTGAGACCTATAAGGCTAGACTTGTTACAAAGGGTTTTCGTCAAAGACCTGGCTTGGACTATGATGAAACCTTTTCTCCAGTGGCTATGCTGAAATCCATTCGGATCCTTCTTGCCATTGCTGCCTTCCACGATTATGAGATTTGGCAGATGGACGTAAAGACCACTTTTCTAAATGGAAATTTAGAGGAGTGTGTCTGTAGACCAGCCAGAGGGTTTCATTCAGAGTGGGAGCAGCGGAAAGGTGTGCAAGTTTCTTAAGTCCATCTATGGACTAAAGCAGGCATTGCGGAGTTGGAATATCTGTTTTGATGAGACGGTCAAAGAATTTGGCTTTATCAAAAATCCAGATGAACCATGTATCTATAGTAGATTTGTAGCAAGAACTGTAGTATTCCTCATTTTATACGTGGATGACATTCTCTTAATAGGAAATGACATTCCTATGCTACAATCTGTCTAAGGGTTCTTGTCATACAGGTTCTCCATGAAAGACCTGGGTGATGCCTCTTACATTCTGGGGATCCGGATCTATCGTGACAGATCCAAGAGGATATTAGGACTTTCACAGTCCAGGTACATCGACATCATACTGAAAAGATTCAGTATGGAAGATTCCAAGCGCGGTAATTTACCGGCTTGTCACGGGATCACCCTCTCCAAAGAGATGTCTCCCAAGAATGATTTGGAAAGGGATCGCATATCTATTATACCCTACGCTTCTACGGTAGGCTTTATAATGTATGCGATGTTGTGTACCAGACCGGATGTAGCTTATGCACTGAGTGTGGTAAGCCGGTATCAGTCAAACCCTGGGGAGAAACACTGGATAGCGGTAAAAAACATTCTCAAGTACCTGAGAAGGACTAAGGAGATGTTCTTGGTGTATGGCGGAAAAGACCTCCAGATCGAGGCCTTTGCTGACTCCAGCTTCCAGAGTGACAAGGATGATTCCAAGTCCATGTCGGGTTATGTCTTTACCCTCAATGGAGGGGCGGTATGTTGGAAGAGTTCCAAACAGGAAACGGTTGCTGACTCAACGATGGAAGCGGAATATAACGCTGCTGCAGATGCCGCAAAAGAAGCCGTCTGGATAAGGAAGTTCTTGACAGAACTTCAGGTGGTTCCGTCCATTGTTGATCCAATACCTCTGTATTGCGACAACAACGGGGCTATAGCTTTAGAGAAGGAACCCAGGTCCCATCAGAAGTCCAGACAAATCTTGAGGCGGTATCACCTGATCAGGGAGATCGTGGGTCGCCAGGAGATCGAGGTTCAGAGAGTTGCTACGGAAGATAACACTGCTGATCCATTCACAAAGGCCTTACCCCAGACTCAGTTCGAGCGGCTAATCGAGATGATAGGTCTTCGATACGCCAGTACATGGCCTTACTGCAAGTGGGAGATTATTAGTGTATATGCCCTAGAGGCCATTACTGTATCATACTAGTTTGTATATTACTTAATGGAAGCTTGGGATATTCACCTTGTATTGACATTCTTGCTCAAAATAGTAGTATGCTACTTGGTTTGTTTCTGCTTTAATGTGTGCATGTGTTTCTTATAGCATATCGCCTTTGCACATTAGTGGAGCCCTTAGGATCTTTGCTTGATTACCAGCGTTGTGATGGCAGTAACACTCGTGGGGGCTGGGTAATCCATAAGCACATCCTTATGCAGGTCCGTAGTCGTAGGACTATCGAGACAGGGCATCGATACTCCGGAGTAGATTAGCGTATGCGCTTCTCATCCCAGCTTAGGAGACGGTCTGCCCCACAGCCGTCAGTAAGTCGTACTTGAGATAGTATGTGGGTGCTCGTTAGGTTACGAGTACACTGGACAGGACTCGTCGGGAACTGTTGGTTGGTATTATACCTATCGTCAGTTATCAGTTCCCAGGTGACATGAGTACAGCTTAGTCCGTTGACTTGACACTGTCACTTCGCCCCGAGTGTGTTCCTACTGTTCTTAGATTGCTACCCTACCAAGGCTCAAAAGAGTCGTGCAAACAGGTAGCAGTTGGGTGCAGTCCCGAAGCACTTGGAGGCAGTGACGGTTAGACAGGATTCGTCTCTCCCGGTATTGGGGGTTGATATCGCGCTGTGTCTAGGAGAGCCATTACACAAAGTCCCTGGCCAGGGCAAGCGAGATATACTGGTAGGTTTCCAGTGTTATCTCAGGGTGTTCTGGGCTACACTCCGAAACGACTTGTACCGCTGTTAGGGGACTGACGTTTACCTCCCCCCTAGGCCCGCCATGCGATACTCTTAGACGAACTGACCGGACTGTACGGAGACTGTCAAATTCAGGCTCAGTAAGAGTTTAGATGGGTTTACCTCGTCAGTCTTCTTATCGGCATCTACTTGGGGACCGTTAGGTACGTACAGCTAGTGCCGCTTGCGGTCTGTGGTTAAACCCATTGCCAGTATAGTGTCGAGTCTTTAGAGTCCCACACAGAGGGTTATTCGCCTTTGGGCAAAACGAGTAGAGGTCGCATGGTTTTGCGACGGGGTTCGTTCACATCCGCGCACTTGTGCACGTTTGGTGTCCGGCCAGCTTATACTAGCGGGCTTTGGTTTAAGCCAGATCCTAGTATAGGTTTTGAGGATTTGTTTTATCTCATTGTATTCGCGTTCCTCGGAACACGGATACGAGTGTGTATGCACAGTTGACTGAGGCAGAGGCAAAGGATTTTCGTTAGGGTTAATGACCGTTGTCTTTTTCTTAACCCTAATGTTTATGTGTGAAATATGATTATTAATATTAATTAATTATAATTGTGTTATGGTTAGGGTTGTTGACCATTTGACTATGGTTGACTTGTTGACCTATGTTGACATATTGACCATCATCATTTCATATGAAAGATACTCTTTGATTCTTGCAAAAGTAATTAATGTGAAATGATAATAGTCATTTCAAGATTAACTATCACAATTATCTTTAGTTAATTTTTAATTATCATAATTCACAAATATATGTGAGAAGGTTGTCATTATCTTCTCATTCTATCATTCTCATTCTCTCTCATCCTCTTCCTCTCTCTCAAAGCTCTCCCTCTCATGTGTTGAGAACCATTAAGCTTGAAATAAAACCTTCAAAATTACTCTCTACTCTTTCTAAGGTTCTAGGTTTAGCACACCAAGCACCTTAGTTACTTCTAGTTTGAGGTAGGAGCCAAAGGTAGAGGCCCTCGGGTGGATCTTTCTTCGGCGAGAGAAGGCGACGAGGACGACCCGTTCATCCCACTCCAAGGAGCAAGAAGAGAAGGACTTCAAGACTTAGGTATAACCCTTTAACCGAGTAGCTAACTCTTTTAGCTTGGTTGTTAGTTTATGTTTAGCAAAGATCCTCCTTTAGTTTGTCCATGTTGCCTAGAGTTGTAAAAATCCATTTTTTATACCGTTTCCGCCTCCCCGTAAGCACCGGGGTGGGCAACGTGGACTTACAGAAAGGTGTTAACGGGGTTACGCCCCTGGGAAAACGAGGTTTACTTTAATTAGGTTCGTGCGAAAGCACGGGGATTGTACACTTTAAGTCGTGTTTAGGGGTTAAATATACTTTAATAGATAGTTTTTGGTAAAAAGTTTACCAAATTAAGTTTCTGATATTTTATTCTAATTAATGAATATTTTATTAGAATTTTTCTAGGCACACACACACTTGTGCATGTAAACTAGGGTTAGGAGATGGGGTTTGTTAGTTATATGTATGCCCTAGAGACCATTACTATACATAGGATGTATATTGTAGTGGATGCTTGGACATATATAGGGAGGACTTTCTTGCTCGACATGATAGTATGCTATATGGTTGATCTTTACCTTAACGTGTACACTGATTGTCTCTCTGTTACATGTTGGTAAAGCCCTTAGGATGTGTACTTGACTACCTGGACTATGATGCGGATCATACTAGTGGGGACATGGTAGTCCATAAGTACATCCTTCAAAGTCCCTAGTCGTGGGTGTATCGAGACGGGGCATCGATATACCAGAGTAGACTAGCGTGTACCTTCTCGACTCATACAGATGGGCGATGGATGATCCTATATCCATTGGTGTTTGACATCAGAGATGATATACGGGTGCTCAGTGGAGACTGGGTACACTGGACGGACTCACCGAGAACTCCCAGATGGTATTATACCTTACGTCAGATGGCAGTTCTCTGGTGACACTGGTACAGAGTAGTCTGTTGACCCGAGATCGTCATAGAGTCTTGTGTGGTTCCCACTGTGCTTTAATTTCCATCTTACCACGTCCAAGAGGGCATGCAAAACGGTGGTTTTTGGGTACAGTCCCGAATCACATGGAGGCAATGAGCGATAGGAGGGGATTCATCTCTCCCGGTATAGGGAGTTGATGTTGCGCTGTGTTCGATTGGCCATAACCGAAAATCCCTGGCCAGGGTTGCTGAGATTTACTGTTAAGTGTTACCTGTAGTTTCTCAAACTGTTATAGACCTCATATCGACACGACTTATCGAGCTATTGGGGTCTGACGTTTACCACCCCTAGGCGAGATATGCGACATATCAGACGACGAGACCGGACTGTACGGTAAGTGTTACTGGTTGGATTCACAGGAGTGTGAGCGGGCTTGCTCGTCGATCTTCTGATCGCTCAATACCCGGGTGGCCGTTACGTTTAGCAGACCGCTTGCGGCTTGTGGGTGTTTGATATGATCATCACCTACTGCCGGCGTATTGACGAGTCTTTAGAGTCCTACACAGAGGTTTCCTGGCTCAAACGAAACGAAATAGGAGCGCATATGAGATATGTGCAGGACCGAGAATAATGCGTGTATGTGATACCGTATTCTATTCTCGCGATGAATGTATCGATTGGTTGTATGCGATGTAACATAGTTATCGAATCGAGGCTTGATTCGATAAGTCGATACATTGGATATTAGTCGGTCATATGCGATATGACCGGGTCGTTAAATCAAGTGTTGATTTAATGATTTAATTTATAATTATATATTTGATATAATACTTTACATTAACTAATATTGGTTCACTTAAGATGTATTTCTCACTTGTTTTTGCACATTGTACATGTGATATATTTTTGTGCACAAGTTTGTATCATGTTTGATGATACATGCTATCTTGAGTGTATGTTTGATTAAACCTTGGTTAAGTAAATGGTTAGGGTTTTAATTTATTTATTTATTTTTACTTATTTATTCTTTTTGGAAAAGATAAAATGGTGGCTTTATTTTTCTTTCTTTGCTTGAAGCTTCTTGAAGCTTCAAAGCATCTTTGAAAGTCCACCACTTTGTCTTTATCCTAAACCTAACCATTAAACCTAACCCTAGTTTATTCTCTACACTTGACCATGGTTGAGATATGATAAGAATCACATTATTTTCTATTTTCCAATAATTCATATCATATCATCTTCTTCATCTTCTTCTTCTTGAAGAAGAAAAAGCTTGCTAGCTTTAATGGCATCTTGAGAAAAAGAGTGAGAAATCCAATTCTAAAGTGAACCCACTTCCTATTTCTTCATCCTCTACCTCTTGCCAAGTAGTATAGGGTGTTTTCTTCACAAGTTTCCTGACTTGGTGAAGTGGGAGCTTGATCTTGTGTTACCTCGACGTAGATCATCTTCGGCATCGAAGTCGACGACTTAGCCCGCCCATTTCTCCGATGAAGCCGACGCTAGAGTCCGGGATCTGATGATCGCAGCGAGGGTACACCGTCACGGAGCTTTGGAGGTGGAGGACCGGATCTACAAAGGTTGTATTTCCGTTTACCCTTTAGTTAAGTTGTTAACTAGCTTCTAGTTTCGCCTAAACTCTAGTCAACGATCCGTATTAGGGTTTCTCGGCACCGTAAAATTTGAATTTGGCATGGTTGATACCTTGTGAGACCTCTAGTGTGTGCCTAGGAACCCTACAGTGGTATCAGAGCCTAGCTAGAGCCTTAGGCGATGCGTAAACGACGTTTGAAATCCGAACGAACATCGAAACCCTAACTCAAATTGCTCTCTGGAAATTTTCTGAAAATTTGGATTTTTGTGAATTAAGAATTGCCAAAACATTCTGCAGGGAATTCTATGAGTTACTGTGAAGCACGTGATGCTAACTTGACCAACGCGCCGCGGAACCGCGGCCCCACCCTGGGTTTCGCGGCGGTTCCGCGGCCATTTAGTGAGTTAGACCACGTGGCTTGCACAGTAATTCTTGTCTTGAAGTGCTGAGTCTTCTGGAAATTTTTATATTTTACTCAACAGTTGAGTTTTTCTGGGGTTGTTTTGGGGATTCAATTATTCGATTGGATTGTCTAATTTTGTCTATGTGTTTTCCGGATAATTTTTGAATATGTTAAAAAGTTCGACCGGATATAAATACCAATTTTTCCCCTGTCGGGAAATTTCCAAGTGTTGGATTTTTCCGTGGTTTAAATATGTTCTAAGTAGTGCAAGTAACGCGATGGACCCTCTAGAAGACAACAAACCTTAACTCGATTTAGGTGACCGTCTTGAACTGCCCTTTGAACCTTAGGGTTTGGGGCAGTACGACGAGCCACATGTGAGGCGTTGGCTTGACCCTTCTACGGCTGGACCGTTGCTACTGAGGCACGAAATGAATGTTTTTAAACTTATTTCATGTGTTGAGCTGTTTCGGAAAACTTGGGTGTTCGATTGTTCGATCGGAAAGTTTAACATTTTCTATTTATCTGGAATGTGATACAATAATTGGAATTCACAAGTAGTTATGAGATAACTGAATGAATGTTATAAATCTAGCGGTTTAGTCTCACTTGATCGGTTGCCACGGAATTTTGATGTGATCAAAAGTCCGTCGCAATCACGTAGCGTACGCGGATACTCGCCGGGTAAACTTAATAGACAGCCTCACTCCATAGCCCCGACCAAGTGACTGTAGGAGAACCCCGTCGCCGAAAGCATCCGTTCGGGTGCTCGCGGCAGCGGTGTTCCGCCTTGGTGCACTTCGTCGACGGCATCGGGGGTGCGGCCGCCTACTAAAGTTTGCGACGAGCATTCGATCATGATGTCGGGAATCTTGTTGAATTGCCCGACTTGATATTGAAAGGTGTTTTCGATAATGAGACTAAAATGCGGGGTTTATAATTGTTAGGCATGCGATGTCTAAGGAATTCATTTGGTCAGGCATGCGATGTCTGAGGAGGTTGCGGATTCCAACTGTTGTAGTTTTACACTTTCTTTTCTGCGACCGTAAGTGTAATATGTGATATCGCCGGTTTCGTTGCTATATGTCAACGACAATTGGGATGGGCATATTTACTTACGTTGATTACATGCGATGTTATGTGTTACTAGATATGTTATATTGGATCGTCGTGTTTGAATAGCCGGGGGGTTTTTATGTGAGATGAGTGTTTTTCATTTTCATTCATGTAAAAACTTGTATGTAATATTCTTTTATTGGGGAACTTCCAGGTTATGGAAGATGTCACCCTTTGTATATTATTTACTTTTCCGCACTAGGATAGACCCAAAGAGGAGGGCACAAGTAACCGGGTTCTGGAGTCCAGTGGGAGACCAACTCGAGGAGATGAGTCCGGGTCTCCTAACTCTAGAATTGGTAGGGTTGCTTGCCGCTCTCGTAGGGGTCTAGGGGTGTGGGTTTGGCTATTCATCACGACCGTGGAATCCGTGTTTTATACTGGCTCGTATTGAAAACACGGACGTCCTAGTATATCCAATATTTCATATGATTCGTCTGCAGCGATATCTGTGATGTGATCATGTGATGTTCTGTGATAAATACTGTATATAGTATATATAATATATTATATAGGCGTTACTTATGTTTTACACCCGCGCTAGCCCTGTCCCGCTCTGCCGTTAGTTACCTAACCTAACGGTGCACGAGGGGACATCGAGGCGAATGCGGATGACATAAGTTTACGTCATATTTATCTGTGATGTTTAGGTAAATTTAAATGATGGGACTTCATTAATGTGATTAATGAAAGAAAAGAAACCTAAGATGTTGTAGAATCGAATTTCAAAAATAAAACAGGTAGCTACAGTTCTTGCTTTGCACAGCGGTATATATGATATATCCTGCACCTTATTCGATGAGGAAAGGGCCGACGACCCCTTCACCAGGAGTGACCCCTTTAGCAATAACTGGCAGATGCTACACACTCGGTTTGTCTTTTGATTGCTTCTATAGTTTCTGCTTTGCACAGTGTTATATATGATATATCCCGCACCTCATTCGACGAGGAAAGGGCCGACGATCCCTTCACCGGGAGTGACCCCTTTAGCAAAACTAGAAAAGCCTCAAAAACACTCTATTTTAAAATCATTTGATTCTACAATGATATCAAGTTCATTACGCAATAGGTTTTCAGAAAAACCTGTCGTAGCCCTCCGTCATTTCAAATAAGTAGTAGTTAGTATTCGTGCTACGTTTGTTGACCTGCGTCAAGGCGTAGTGTGCGGGAGCTAACTAGTATTTATCTGCTTATACATATGATGCAGATTGGATTAGGGTAGTCATGCGACTTTGTTGGCCTGCGTCAAGGGCCGTGCGGGTGGGTTTAATTCAATCAAGAAGTGACGGGTTGAACTTGACTAGCGGACTATGGTTTGTTGGCCTGCGTCAAGGTCATAGGACGCTAGGGGCAAAATATTATCGGGAATTTTAAGTGTTGAAATTTGCAATGAGATTGCATACCTTCTATGAGATAGTTGGATCCCGATACCCGCTGCGAGTAAGAGTTACTCCTGGGAGAGTTTTACACATTATAATTAGCCGATCAAGTAGGTGTCTAGAAAGGTGTTAACGAGGTTACGCCTCTGGGAAAATGAGGTTTACATTAATTAGGTTCGTGCGAAAGCACGGGGGACCTCCCTAAAAGTACCGACACTGGCCTGGCTGAAAGATTGGCGAACTTGTAGTGTGTAATTAATCCCGGCTAGTCTTTCCTTTTCGGGTTTGAAGGAAGATTTGATAAAAAGCAGTGGGAGCCATCCTGATTAGATAAAGCAATAACCAATCTATTCTTGCAAGAGCGCACGCTGAGTGTTTTCTTCTCTCTCTCCCCAAGTAGCGACCATATCACGCCTTAATCAAGATAATAATACGAAATATTGGCCGAACCCGCTTGTTATACTAAGCTGGGGAACGTTGGTCCTGCTCCAACTTATAATTGTTATAAGACAGAGCAGGAAATTGGGGAATACCAGATTTCCCGTGTCGCCCAAACGAAGAAAGTGAATATGATGCATCTTCTTTGGGTGTGTTCATTACAAAGAACTGTTTCTCAATATCCTCTGCGTCCTGGGTATTTGATACCGGATCAGGATCCCTGATATGTAATCTGTTACGTAGGGCTACAGATAGGTAGAGAACTGAGAACGGGTGATAAGTTTCATGAGGCAGAAAACGGGGCAAGTGTTGCAGCCAAGTCTGTTGGTCACTGTCACCCTGTATTACAAATACATTGATTCTGAACGAATGTTATTAGATACCGAACCTGATATACAAAATCTTATCAGTCTCTTTATTAGTAAAGAAACGATAAAATTTTGTATTGATGGATAATGTTTTGAACATTTCCTATATCAAAAGTTGATCGGTTCAGGCACGTTATCTAAAAGCATTGAAGTTCTAAATCAAACTATAGTTCTTAGTATACGGAACACACACAAGAGGAAGAGTTCAGAAATGAACGAATTCTTCTTAAGGTATTGTAGACTAGGTCATATCAATGCGACCCGACTAGCTGAAGTTACATATAGATGCATATTTAAATCAGTTTGAATTTATATCTTATGAAACTTGCCAGTCATGTCACAAAGATAAAATGACCATAGCTCTGTTTATTGGAAACAGAGAAAGAGTTAGTAAACTCTTGGGATGATACATGTTGATGTATGAAGGTCCCCTGTCTACACATGCCAAGACCGGTTCTTTGTACTTCATTAAATTCTCTGATGATCTCTTTTGATTCAGACATATGTACCTGTTGAAACACAAGTCCGAACCTTTTGAGATATTCACAGAATATAAGTTAGAAGTAGAGAACCAAAACGGGTATAAGTATTATGTCCTTTGATGTGATCAAGGAGGATAATACTTGAGCATGGAATTCCTGAACTATTCTAAAGGAGAATGAGATTCTCTCTCAGCATTACTCCTCCGAATACACCACAGCACAATGTTGTATCGGGGTGGAGCAATCGCACCCCATTCGATATGGTGCGCTCTATGATGAGTAATACTGAATTACCTGTTTCCTTTTGGGAGTTATGCGCTTGAGAAGCTGCATACCTATTGAATAGGGTTTGAATCAGATCACAGCCTACCACTCCATATGAGATATGGTATGGGAAGAGCCCATGTCTTAAGCTAGTTAAGATTTGGGGTTGTCCGGCCTATGTCTAAAAGCAAAATCCGGACAAGCTCGAGGCAAAGTTAGTTATGGAGAACTGGAAAGGTTCCAGCTATGCAAACTACAGCAGATGATTTGGTACAACCAAAGGATTCAGTAGATACCAACGAACCTCAGCCTCTCCGCCGATCTAGTAGGGTTTCTCACCCACCTGAGAGATACTTCAGTTTCTCTATGACAGTGGTAGCGAGGATTGCATCATGAGATGATGACCCAACTAGTTTCGAGCTGGCCATCAGGAGTGGGACTCTGTAAGAATGGCTGGATGCTTAGCGATCTGAGATGGAATCCTTATACACCAACAAAGTATGGACTTTAGTTGCTATATCTGAAGGGTTAAATCCCCATCAGGAACAAGTATATCTTGAGAAGATTACTTGGTGTAGATGGAAAAGTTGAGACTTTCAAAGCTAGACTTGTTAAAGGTTTTCGTCATCAACCAGGAGTGGATAATGATGAAACCTTTTCCAGTGGCTATGCTTAAGTCCATCCGGATCCTACTTGCCACGGCTACATACCATGACTACGATATCTGGCAGTTGGGTGTCATTACTGCTTTTCTAAATGATGTTTTAGAAGAGAGAGTCTACAAGTACACAGTCAGAGGGCTTCGTAAACAGTGGGAGCAGCGGAAACGTGTGCAAGATGCT
Source organism: Agapanthus africanus (assembly GCA_030015575.1). Classification (NCBI taxonomy): domain Eukaryota; kingdom Viridiplantae; phylum Streptophyta; class Magnoliopsida; order Asparagales; family Amaryllidaceae; genus Agapanthus; species Agapanthus africanus. Next base: position 448,774,961 of record CM057341.1, on the reverse strand, counting down.
TTATAGGATAAAGCAGGCATCGCGGAGTTGGAACATCTATTTTGATGTAGTAGTCAAATAGTTTGACTTCATCAAAATGGTAGATGAACTTTGTATATACAAAAAGGTAGTAGGGAGTATGGTGGTGATCCTCGTAGAGTACGTGGATGACATACTCTTGATAGGGAAGTATTTTCCTATGCTACGCTCGATCAATCTCCGCTTATCATAATGATTCTCCATATAGGATCAAAGTGATACCTCCTAAATCCTGGGTTTTAGATCTAAGAGATAGATCTAATTGGATATTAGGATTCTCACTAGTTGTAGTGAGATGGTATCAATTGGTCCTGGGGAGAATCACTGGAAAGGTTCCAGGGTGATAAGGACGACTGAATGTCAGTCGCAGGCATTGTCTTTACCCTCAGTAAAGGGACGGTATGTTGGAAGAATTCCAAGCTAGATACCGTGGCATACTAGACGATAAAGGCTGGATACATCGCTACTTATGATGCTGCCAAAGAGGCAGTCTGGATGTATATTTGTTCATGAGATGAACTTAGTTCCTCCCATTGTGTGACAATGGAATTGTGGCTTATGCCAAGGAACGTCCGTCCCATCAGTGATCCAGACATATTCTAAGGCAGTATCACCTGATGGTGGAGATGGTTGATCTCCAGGGGATCGAGGTTAGGAGAGTAGAAGCAGAGGACAACATGGCGGATCCACTCACAAAAGCCTATTCCCAGAGAGAGAATTTTATGGGATGGTTGAGTATGAGATACTACAACCACTGCTACAGATGGCCCTAGTGTAAGTGGGAGATTGTTAGTTATATGTATGCCCTAGAGGCCATTACTATACAAAGGATGTATATTCTAGTGGATGCTTGGACATATATAGGGAGGACTTTCTTGCTAGACATGATAGTATGCTATCTGGTTGATCTTTACCTTAACGTGTACACTGATTGTCTCTCTGTTACATGTTGGTAAAGCCCTTAGGATGTGTACTTGACTACCTGGACTATGATGCGGATCATACTAGTGGGGACATGGTAGTCCATAAGTACATCCTTCAAAGTCCCTAGTCGTGGGTGTATAGAGACGAGGCATCGATATACCAGAGTAGACTAGCGTATACCTTCTCGACTCATACAGATAGGCGATGGATGATCCCATATACATTGGTATTTGAAATCAGAGATGATATACGGGTGCTCAGTGGAGACTGGGTACACTGGACGGACTCGCCGAGAACTCCCATATGGTATTATACCTTACGTCAGATGGCAGTTCTCTGGTGACACTGGTACAGAGTAGTCTGTTGACCCGAGATCGTCATAGAGTCTTGTGTGGTTCCCACTGTGCTTTGATTTCCATCTTACCACGTCCAAGAGGGCGTGCAAAACGGTGGTTTTTGGGTACATTCCCGAATCACATGGAGGCAATGAGCGATAGGAGGGGATTTGTCTCTCCCGGTATAGGGAGTTGATGTTGCGCTGTGTTCGATTGGCCATAACCGGAAATCCCTGGCCAGGGTTGCTGAGATTTACTGGTAAGTGTTACCTGTAGTTTCTCGAACTGTTATAGACCTCATATCGACACGACTTATCGAGCTATTGGGGTCTGATGTTTACCACCCCTAGGCGAGATATGCGACATATCAGACGACGAGACCGGACTGTACGGTAAGTGTTACTGGTTGGATTCACAGGAGTGTGAGCGGGCTTGCTCGTCGATCTTCTGATCGCTCAATACCCGGGTGGCCGTTACGTTTAGCAGACCGCTTGCGGCTTGTGGGTGTTTGATATGATCATCACCTACTGCCGGCATATTGGCGAGTCTTTAGAGTCCTACACAGAGGTTTCCTGGCTCAAACGAAACGAAATAGGAGCGCATATGAGATATGTGCGGGACCGAGAATAATGCGTGTATGTGATACCGTATTCTATTCTCGCGATGAATGTATCGATTGGTTGTATGCGATGTAACCTAGTTATCGAATCGAGGCTTGATTCGATAAGTCGATACATTGGATATTAGTCGGTCATATGCGATATGACCGGGTCGTTAAATCAAGTGTTGATTTAATGATTTAATGTATAGTTATATATTTGATATAATACTTTACATTAACTAATATTGGTTCACTTAAGATGTATTTCTCACTTGTTTTTGCACATTGTATATGTGATATATTTTTGTGCACAATTTTGTATCATGTTTGATGATACATGCTATCTTGAGTGTATGTTTGATTAAACCTTGGTTAAGTAAATGGTTAGGGTTTTAATTTATTTATTTATTTTTACTTATTTATTCTTTTTGGAAAAGATAAAATGGTGGCTTTATTTTTCTTTCTTTGCTTGAAGCTTCTTGAAGCTTCAAAGCATCTTTGAAAGTCCACCACTTTGTCTTTATCCTAAACCTAACCATTAAACCTAACCCTAGTTTATTCTCTACACTTGACTATGGTTGAGATATGAAAAGAATCACATTATTTTCTATTTTCCAATAATTCATATCATATCATCTTCTTCATCTTCTTCTTCTTGAAGAAGAAAAAGCTTGCTAGCTTTAATGGCATCTTGAGAAAAAGAGTGAGAAATCCAATTCTAAAGTGAACCCACTTCCTATTTCTTCATCCTCTACCTCTTGCCAAGAAGTATAGGGTGTTTTCTTCACAAGTTTCATGACTTGGTGAAGTGGGAGCTTGATCTTGTGTTGCCTCGACGTAGATCATCTTCGGCATCGAAGTCGACGACCTAGCCCGCCCATTTCTCCGATGAAGCCGACGCTAGAGTCCGGGATCTGATGATCGCAGCGAGGGTACACCGTCACGGAGCTTTGGAGGTGGAGGACCGGATCTACAAAAGTTGTATTTCCGTTTACCCTTTAGTTAAGTTGTTAACTAGCTTCTAGTTTCGCCTAAACTCTAGTCAACGATCCGTATTAGGGTTTCTCGGCACCGTAAAATTTGAATTTGACATGGTTGATGCCTTGTGAGACCTCTAGTGTGTGCCTAGGGACCCTACAGGGTTAAACCATGATTAACAACCATGGTGGACTACCCAATTCCTAAGCCATTTTAAGTTTTGTTTTAAGTGTTTTGGGATTTAATTGGGTTTTATTTATTTGTGTGTTTTGTTATTTGAAATTCTTTCTTTTCTTTTGATTGACTTGGTGCATGAGAGAGGGAGTATGGGCATGGCTTGAGCCATGCTCATTAAATTAAGAGAGAGGGAAAGAGAGAGGGGGTTGTTGACTTGGGGCCTCATTTTCTCACTCTCACTACTCATTCTCACAACTCTCTCTCACACACACACACACACTCAGCTGAGAGAGAGAGAGGCAGCAGCTGCAGCAGCATCATCAGCAGCCACACCACCAGCATCAGCTGCAGAAGCATCAGCATCAGCAACAGCCACAACAGGCAGCAGCAGCCACAGCAGCTGTCACGACCCAAAGTTTGGCCCGTGACTGGCACTTAACCACGTAACGTCTACAGGCGTAACGCGACTAAGTAAGCCGAAAACCCAGAAATCAAACCAGTAAAAGTATAGAGTGATTTAAGCATTTAATAGAACAAATTACTAAGATAACAATATAGGACGCCGTAGCGAAGAAAATGAGCAACAGGTGGGAAACATCACAGATAGAATAAACTGCATAAGTAGAGTCGGCTCACAACGAGCTCGACACCAGAATACAAAATAATATACATCGTCCTCACAACTGGTCTCTACGTCAATACATAAGTGGTAGATGGAGAGTACTAGATACAACAATGTACATAACTGAAAGATAACCAGATACCGTACAAAACCCACCTATCAGCAAAAGAGCTAGTACACCAACTGTAGGGGTAACTGTGTCAAAAGATGCAAGAATACAGCCTGCTGCGACTACTCCGAAGGGCAACCTGCAAACACTGTGGCACAACGGGGGTGAGTTGCCAACTCGTGAATAGAAGATAACATAGAAAGGTAATCGCGAGTATGCACGTGCTACTATACTCTAACCTATATCAACAGATAACATCTATATGATGAACTGGATGCTCAAGCATGCAACAAGTGCGATCTAATAACATCTCCATGTAATGAGCAAGAAATGTGAAGATCATGTATAGCAATGCAATCTAACAACCCTATATAAAATGAACAGGGTATGCAATTATCTGGTATAGCAATGCAATCTAACAACCCTATATAGAATGAACGGGGTGTGCAATGATCAGGTATAGCGATGCAATCTAACAACCCTATATAGAATGAACAGGGTGTGCAATGATCAGGTATAGCGATGCAATCTAACAACCCTATATAGAATGAACAGGGTGTGCAATGATCAGGTATAGCGATGCAATCTAACAACCCTATATAGAATGAACAGGGTGTGCAATGATCAGGTATAGCGATGCAATCTAACAACCCTATATAGAATGAACAGGGTGTGCAATGATCAGGTATAATAGATACAGGATGAGATATCTATTACTACCTACTGAGCATGGGAAATATAACATCTACACGGAATGTCATCGTGGAAAGTATAATCGGTACTCATCAATGCACCCAAATCCCAATACTACTCAGACGTCGTCATCCTCCTCGGTCCTCCAATCCTGTAAATCTCATATAACCGTGAGTGCCCAACATCGGCACCCAAAATATCAAGAAATACTCATGCCAAGCATCGACACGCAAATCCTCCTGTATAGGGCATCCGTCAGTCCGGATCAGCCCACGGGCTCTGTCTGCGGTATCGGCCCTCGGCCCCGGCAGTACGAGTCGTCCCGTATCCATCCATAGACTCTGGTCGGTATCCTCCGGATAACCGCCAGGTCCAACCAATCACCGGTTGGTAGTAGTCCCTCTGCCAGGCTCACCGTCTACTACACAACGAAACCGTTCTCGCCCCGGGGTACCATACCGGGTCCACCATGTACCCGTAATCGGCCTCAACCAACTCCTCGATTCGGGTTCACATATATCACTCAAGTACCGAGAAAACACATGGTTTACGCACCGAAATATCATATCAAGGGAAACCGGGTTTTTAAATAATTAACTATTCTCTTTGAAATTTCCACGGTTCCCCAAATCCAGAATTAACATGGAAACAACATATCTCAATGCGTAATCTAAGCAAGTATGAAGATATCAATATATGTGTGCATTGGCATGAATGTATAGTGTGCATGTACGCAGGTATGAACATCTCAATATGTGTGTACTGGTATGAATATATAGTGTGCATGTGCGCAGGTATGAACATCTCAATATGTGCACTGGTATGAATATATAGTGTGCATGTGCGCAGGTATGAACATCTCAATATGTATGCACTGGTATGAATATATAGTGTGCATGTGCGCAGGTATGAACATCTCAATATGTGTGCACTGGTATGAATATATAGTGTGCATGTGCGCAGGTATGAACATCTCAATATGTGTTCACTGGTATGAATATATAGTGTGCATGTAGTACCAGTAGGGGTATGTGATGCATATTTGCCCAAATATGAATATAACATATGATGTGATGCGACAAATCATGACAACATCAATAAGGTAGAATCAGTATGATATATGATTTATAGCAATCCTATAATGTGTGTGTCATGGCAATCACTAACGGTGTGAGTGTAGCATATCAATCGTGCTCGTGCGACTTGAACCGTTAGTGACAGTGCAGTGTTCTGTGCTGTCATTTCTATATGCAACAATAATGTATGCTACTACAGTCCATATGAACATCTACAATCTAATATCCTAACTCGCCCTGACGCTTAACGCCATACGGGCGATTTCCCCGTAGATGTTAAATCTACTCACCTGGTCGTGTGCTACTCGTAGCCGACCACTTGCTTCCCTTTCTTAGCTTCGCCTGATGTACCCGCCTGCGAACCTGGAATTTCATAAGAATCCATATATAAGCAACTATCTCGCAAAACGCGATATCAAAGTCAAACGATACGCTCGCGTCGCGAACTAAACGCGCGTGTGTACAATATGCTAAACGTGTGCACGCGTCTAAAACTAACCCCGATACGCCGCGATACGCTGAATCATGGAACCCTCTCGCGTATCGCGCGTATCGCGCGAACCAAAAGTACTAGAAATACGATATAACATCCCAGATTCTACCCAGGTTAACAACTTACAAAACTATACATACCACTGGCCTAGAAATAACAACAGACTCCTACCCATCCAAACATCACCCAAAAATTCCCCTATCTGGCCGCAAATTGCGGCCAGAAAGAATAAATTGGCGGCCTCGCTATGGGGTGGGGGTCTCGGGCTCTGGTTGTGTGGTCTATACCTTGTATACAAGCTCCAGTTAACTCAATTTCAACCTGAACAACCCGGGCCTAAAGCAGATCACAGAAATCCAATTTGTTCACTTAAAACACTAAATTTGCACAATTTGAAATCCTATGGTATTTTGGTGTAATCTGGGGTCTAACTAGGTTTACATGGCCTTAATAACACCTAATTAGGCTAGGTTAACCAATACTAACAGCACTAAACCATAAGTCCACACAATCACCATTTCAAGCACAAAATCTCACCTTTTTACACAAACCGAAGCAATTCCTACGTAAGTTAAGTAATCTAGAGGGTTAGGCTCAAAGATTATACCTTACTAGACCCTATGAAGCAGGAAGAGGGAGGAGGAGAAGAAGAGGTGAGCTGCTGTGGCTGCTGCTGCCTGCTGTGCTGCTGCTGATGCTGTAGCTGCTGCTGATGCTGTAGCTGCTGCTGATGTTGATGCTTCTGCAGCTGATGCTGGTGCTGTGGCTGCTGATGATGCTGCTGCAGCTGCTGCCTCTCTCTCTCTCAGCTGAGTGTGTGTGGGTGTGTGAGAGTTGGGAGAATGAGAAGTGAGAGTGAGAGAATGAAGCCCCAAGTCAACAACCCCCTCTCTCTTTCCCTCTCTCTTCATTTAATGAGCATGGCTCAAGCCATGCCCATACTCCCTCTCTCATGCACCAAGTCAACAAAAGAAAAGAAAAGAAACTCAAATAACAAAATACACAACTAAATAAAACCCAATAAATCCCAAAACAATTAATACAAATAGGTTAACCCATCATGGTTGCTAATCATGGTTTTAACCCCAAATCTAAACCCTAGTTTACATGCACAAGTGTGTGTGTGCCTAGAAAAATCCTAATAAAATATTCATTAACTAGAATAAAATATCTGAAACCTAATTTGGTAAACTTTTTACCAAAACTATCTATTAACAATATAATTATCCCCTAAACACGACCTAAGGTGTTACAATCTTCCCCCTTTAAAGAAAATTTGTCCCCGAATTTTAAAATACAAAGCTACGCACACCTTCAGAGGGATGAGGGAACTTCTTCCGCACCTCGCCCTCAGCCTCCCAGGTGACCTCTTCACTGTTTGGGATGCACCAAAATACCTTCTCTTATGGCAAGTCCTTCGATCGAAGTTTTTTCACCTGCCGGCCCAAAATTACGGCTGGCTGCTGGGTGAACGAAGGATCACGTTCGAACTAAATGGTCTGGCGCTGAATCCAATGAGAAAGGTCATGAAGGTAATTGCAAAGTATCAACATAGGAAATACAGGGTGAATATTCAATAATCTGGGTAGAAGTGCCCAACTTAAGGCAACGAACCAACCCGCCTTAGGAATCCTAAAAAGACTTACTATCCTGAAAAGCTTCCCCAAAACTCAACATGTCATTTATCGGAAATTTCTATGGGAATACATGATCTGCCATTGCGAACTCGAATCTGCGACCCTCTTGGTCAGCATCTGATCTCTATCCCCAACAGACCATTCTCATCCTGACCCAAAACAACCGGGTAATTTCCGAAATTTCTAACTAGCTGAGGTCCAATAATTCCTATAACATGGAGTTAGGAAAAACAGATTGGTGATCGACATGACCTGACCTCTAATCCTAAAGGTTACCAGTTGGAGTGTCTCCTGATAACTGCTATCAAAGGAGAACCCTATCGATGGTAAACGACGATCCCCAACTGCCGACAACAATTCTACACACGCACAACTTAATAAGAACAACTGAGTATCACCGGATGACAAGCATCCGAATGGAGTCACATCCTGACAACTCCTGGGTGAACACCATAACGAAATTTCGGGGAGATCTGCTCTCGTTCCCTCTTCGGAACGGTTAAATGTTGCAACTCTCCCGTCAGTCTGAGCTGCTCAACTCAAGCACACAATAAGACAGACACTTGAAACGAATCCAAAGACTTCTCTTTCTATCCCTGCCCCCCCCATAACTACCTTACAAGTCACGTTAACAGTTGGTCGGGCTTGAATGAGTACAGAGAGTTGACCGATGTGCTTGCCCTAGGATTCCTCGTCTCTTCCCTATAATACTAGGTACACAAGTGTCTCTCTAGCCTAGCACACCCTTGCCACAAGTCAAGGATTATAAAACATTACCCGGCCGAGTAGGCTCCAATATCCCTGACGAACGAGCGTCGGCGGGCTGTGACTCGCGAAAGCGATTCAAGAAAAGTGGTTGGGCGCGGACATGAGCAAGCTGTCTCCTCAGAAGAGACAAACTTATGCTGTACTCAACGATCGCACAAGAACCGTGAATCTGCGGAGGATTATCACAACAATCAATTTCCGCCGCAGGAAGATGTACCTTAACTCTGGTGTTCCGTGAAAATCTGACACGACTCTCAAACAAATGGTGTCTCATATCTCCAACGCAAAACCATCGCGGCCATCTCCAGATCATGAGTGGGATATCCTTCTCGTACTTCTTCCAAATGTAAGGAAGCAAAAGCGATAACTCCATTGTGTCACCTCAGTACACATTCGAGTCCTACTCACGAAACATCACAGTTAAACCACAAAGTTGCCCGAACCAAAAGCAAAGAAAGAGCTGATGCAGTTGTTAACCGAGTCTTCAACTGCGGAAACTCCGTACACAAGCCTCAGTCTACAGAAAAGAAACCTCCATCCGGTCAATTTAGTCAACGGGGCGGCATTACACTATCAATCCTGCATGAGACGGCGGTAACACCTGCTAAGCCAAAAATTTGCAGACCTCCGTCCTGTTCACAAATTGGGCCTAAGCTGTACGGCCACGATCTTCCTCGAAACCATACCAATTCATCTCCGTAACTACAAAACGTAGGAGTCAACACAACAAGCTTAAAGGGAACACTCCGAGAATCTAGTAAACCGCTGGGGCTCTCCCAGTATCCGTATAACAGATCCTCAAGTGCTACCCTAACCCTCAAGGCACACTAAAAGACTAGGATGTCGTAAATAGCACAACAATAACTGGTCGAGGAATGGCCCGAAGAAAACCAGTTCATCATACTTACGAATGCTGCTAAAGCATTGATGAGTCGAGTGACACACCCAAAACACACAAAACCTGTAGCACGCACAAGGCAGTCTTCGGAATGTCATCACTTCGGACCCGCAACAATGATGACCTGATCCCAACGAACTTAGACAAGGTCTCGCACTCTGGTGCTGATCGAAGAATTCGTCAGTGCGAGGTACAGGATACTTATCCGCACCGTAAGCCGATTCAAGTGACGATCCATCAAAACAACCTCAATCTGTCGTTTTCCTCCTGGACGACCAGAAATAGGAGCTTCCTAAATGCGAAACACTCAGACACACAACTCCCTCAACAACCACTTTGCAGAAGATCCTTAGCTCCATAAGCTTCGCCGGCTCATCTTGGAATGACGTCGGAAAAATTCTCGCACGAAAGAAAATCGGTCCAACAAACCAACTGTGGATACAGCATCACGAAAAACGCCAAGAATCCACGACATCTCCTCAGAGCCGACTAGCGAACAAGGCTGAATTCACACTGTAAGAGGTGGCACCACTATCCATCTGCACAACAAGATCTGACTTGCCCGGGAAAACAAAACCTAACTGTTTCCTCACGGTAGCCCACAACGCCTAACACGTAGCTAACCAGTCCGTGCCCAGGAGATCGCCAAATCCAACATCTCTAGGAGGATCAAAATAGCAGATAAATCTCTATCTCCTATCCGATCGGCACAAGACCGAAGTACGTGTTGCACAACAAAAGGATTGCTGACGGAAGTTAACACAACAAACGGATAATCTACCCAGCACGACTCTCATCCTAAACTCGGCACGAAGTGTGTAAACATACGAGTGCAACAAAAGGACATACTGAAAGAGTACCTGTAGGCTCCGCATTGGACGCCCTCGCGTCCCGATGAGTCGAAACGAAAACTTGTGCCTGTCTTTCATCTGCGACTGATCGAACTCCTCCTCTACTAGCCTGACCCCTCTGTGCAAACTCTCTGCGTCCACAACGTCTCAAAATACGACCCTGACATGCTGTGAAGGAACACTGCCTGATGAGTTGTTGAAGGCTTCCGCATCGTAAACACCTACGCGCTGAATGCTGTCCTGCCTGGGGATGGAAACCAAACGACTGTCCTCGTCCTAAGCCTCTGCTCTGAGCTGGTATACCAGTACGATTCCACAACTGTTCCGGAACTCTTACGGTCTCTGGAAGACGTGTCTCGTAAACGGGGGCGGCCTCCACCGGTGCAATGTAGGGGACGGAATACTGCATGATGATCGCAAGGAACAACTGGTTAACAAGGGTGACAACCACCTGTCGCTGCGCTCGAACGACCTCTACCAATGAGCTCATCGTCTGGCGTAAACTCTGCATCTATGCCACTAGTCTAGCGATCTGATCTGTCGTAGGAGAAATAATCTATCCTGGTACAACATGGGTACTACTCGGATCAGTCCTCGTCTCAGATAAATCAACTCGAACCTCGGCTCTCCCGGCCTCTCTCTGCACTCTCGTAGTCCTTGGCGGCATAATGGCTGGAAAGAAGGTAGGATTCGATGAGGATACGAAAATCGAATCACAAGGATATATACGATCATAAAGGAAATTCAATCAATAAGTCCTAAGGTCGCTTAGGCGGAGTACCGTGTCGTGAGTATGCCGCGGAACATACGCACGCTACGCCACTCTGCTGCAGCTACCTACTCCATCATACCAGGGTCATCCTACACTCCGAAGGTAAAACCTATGCTCTGATACCAACTTTGTCACGACCCAAAGTTTGGCCCGTGACCGGCACTTAACCACGTAACGTCTACAGGCGTAACGCGACTAAGTAAGCCGAAAACCCAGAAATCAAACCAGTAAAAGTATAGAGTGATTTAAGCATTTAATAGAACAAATTACTAAGATAACAATATACGACGCCGTAGCGAAGAAAATGAGCAACAGGTGGGAAACATCACAGATAGAATAAACTGCATAAGTAGAGTCGGCTCACAACGAGCTCGACACCAGAATACAAAATAATATACATCGTCCTCACAACTGGTCTCTACGTCAATACATAAGTGGTAGATGGAGAGTACTAGATACAACAATGTACATAACTGAAAGATAACCAGATACCGTACAAAACTCACCTATCAGCAAAAGAGCTAGTATACCAACTGTAAGGGTAACTGTGTCAAAAGATGCAAGAATGCAGCCTGCCGCGACTACTCCAAAGGGCAACCTGCAAACACTGTGGCACAACGGGGGTGAGTTGCCAACTCGTGAATAGAAGATAACATATAAAGGTAATCGCGAGTATGCACGTGCTACTATACTCTAACCTATATCAACAGATAACATCTATATGATGAACTGGATGCTCAAGCATGCAACAAGTGCGATCTAATAACATCTCCATGTAATGAGCAAGAAATATGATGATCATGTATAGCAATGCAATCTAACAACCCTATATAAAATGAACAGGGTATGCAATTATCAGGTATAGCGATGCAATCTAACAACCCTATATAGAATGAACGGGGTGTGCAATGATCAGGTATAGCGATGCAAACTAACAACCCTATATAGAATGAACAGGATGTGCAATGATCAGGTATAGCGTTGCAATCTAACAACCCTATATAGAATGAACAGGGTGTGCAATGATCAGGTATAGCGATGCAATCTAACAACCCTATATAGAATGAACAGGGTGTGCAATGATCAGGTATAGCGATGCAATCTAACAACCCTATATAGAATGAACAGGGTGTGCAATGATCAGGTATAGCGATGCAATCTAACAACCCTATATAGAATGAACAGGGTGTGCAATGATCAGGTATAGCGATGCAATCTAACAACCCTATATAGAATGAACAGGGTGTGCAATGATCAGGTAAAGCGATGCAATCTAACAACCCTATATAGAATGAACAGGGTGTGCAATGATCAGGTATAATAGATACAGGATGAGATATCAATTACTACCTACTGAGCATGGGAAATATAACATCTACACGGAATGTCATCGTGGAAAGTATAATCGGTACTCATCAATGCACCCAAATCCCAATACTACTCAGACGTCGTCATCCTCCTCGGTCCTCCAATCCTGTAAATCTCATATAACCGTGAGTGCCCAACATCGGCACCCAAAATATCAAGAAATACTCGTGCCAAGCATCGACACGCAAATCCTCCTGTATAGGGCATCCGTCTGTCCGGATCAGCCAACGGGCTCTGTCTGCGGTATCGGCCCTAGGCCCCGGCAGTACGAGTCGTCCCGTATCCATCCATAGACTCTGGTCGGTATCCTCCGGATAACCGCCAGGTCCAACCAATCACCGGTAGGTAGTAGTCCCTCTGCCAGGCTCACCGTCTACTACACAGCGAAACCGTTCTCGCCCCGGGGTACCATACCGGGTCCACCATGTACCCGTAATCGGCCTCATCCAACTCCTCGATTCGGGTTCACATATATCACTCAAGTACCGAGAAAACACATGGTGGACGCACCGAAATATCATATCAAGGGAAACCGGGTTTTTAAATAATTAACTATTCTCTTTGAAATATCCACGGTTCCCCAAATCCAGAATTAACATGGAAACAACATATCTCAATGCATAATCTAAGCAAGTATGAAGATATCAATATATGTGTGCATTGGCATGAATGTATAGTGTGCATGTACGCAGGTATGAACATCTCAATATGTGTGCACTGGTATGAATATATAGTGTGCATGTGCGCAGGTATGAACATCTCAATATGTGTGCACTGGTATGAATATATAGTGTGCATGTGCGCAGGTATGAACATCTCAATATGTGTGCACTGGTATGAATATATAGTGTGCATGTGCGCAGGTATGAACATCTCAATATGTGTGCACTGGTATGAATATATAGTGTGCATGTGCGCAGGTATGAACATCTCAATATGTGTTCACTGGTATGAATATATAGTGTGCATGTAGTACCAGTAGGGGTATGTGATGCATATGTGCCCAAATATGAATATAACATATGATGTGATGCGACAAATCATGAAAACATCAATAAGGTAGAATCAGTATGATATATGATTTATAGCAATCCTATAATGTGTGTGTCATGGCAATCACTAACGGTGTGAGTGTAGTGTAGGGTTCCTAGGCACTCTAGTGAGGTCTCACAAGGCATCGAACATGCCATTTTCAAAAATTCTAGGTGCCGAGAGACCCGACTATGGATCGTTTGCTAGAAAACTAGGCGAAAAAGTTAATTAGTTAACACTTAACTACAAGATATGGAAATACAACCTTTGTAGATCCGGTGCTCCACCTCCATAGCTCCGCAACGAGGTCCTCTCCGCTGTCCAAGTCAAATCCGGGCTCTAGCGTTGGCTTCGTCGGAGAATGGGCAAGCTAGGTCGTCGATGTCCATGCCGAAGATGATCTACGTCGAGGCATCGCTAGATCAAGCTCCACCTTCACCAAACCATGATGACTTGTGAAGGAAACACACTCTACTACTTGGCAAGAGGTAGAGGATGAAGAAATAGGAAGTGGGTAGACTTTAGAATTGGATTTCTCACTCATTTGCTCAATTCACCATTGATGAAGTAAGCTATCTTCATGAAGAAGAAGAAGAGGAAGAAGATGATAAAAGTTATGATAAGAACTAATAATAATATTAGAATGATAATTCTTATCATAATAATGACCATGGTAAAGTGTAGAGAGCTAACTTGAGTTAATGAGAATGGTTAGGTTTAAAAAGAAGACAAAAATGGTGACATGGTCAAAGTATTCATGAAGCTTCATGAATGAAAAGAATGCCACCATTTATCTCATTTCTTTTTCTTTTTCTAAAATAATAAAAGAATAAATGAATAAGGAAAAAGTAAACCCTAACCATTTCATTAACCAAGGTTTAATTCTTTACACTTAACCAAAAAGGGATGCATCCTGAAACATGATACAAGCAAGTGCACAAAATCATATCGCATATGTAATGCGCACATCGGAGTGAGAAAATCCATCTTAAGTAAGCCGATACTAGTTAATGCAAACTAATATATCAAATATATAATTACGCAATAAATCATTAAATCAACACTTGATTTAACGATCCGGTCATATCGCATATAACCGACTAGTATTCAATGTATTGGATTATCGAATCAACCCTTGATTCGATAACTAGGTTATATCGCATATAACCATTCGACACATTCATCGCGAGAATGAAATACGGTATCATATACACGCATTATTCTCGGTCCCGCACATATCTCATATGCGCTCCTATTTCGTTTCGTTTGAGCCAGGAAACCTCTGTGTAGGACTCTAAAGACTCGTCAATACGCCGGCAACAGATGATGATCATATCAAACACCCACAAGCCGCAAGCGGTCTGCTAAACGTAACGGCCACCCGGGTATTGAGCGATCTGAAGTTCGACGAGCAAGCCCGCTCACACTCCAGTGAATCCGACTAGTAACACTACCATACAGTCCGGTCTGATCGTCTGATATGTCGCATATCCCGCCTAGGGGTGGTAAACGTCAGACCCCAATAGCTCGATAAGTCGTGTCGATATGAGATCTATAACAATTCGAGAAACTACTGGTAACACTTACCAGTAAATCTCAGCAACCCTGGTCAAGGATTTCCTGTTATAGCCAATCGAACACAGCGCAACATCAACCCCCTATACCGGGAGAGACGAATCCCCTCCTATCGCTCATTGCCTCCATGTGACTCGGGACTGTACCCAAAAACCACCGTTTTGCACGCCCTCTTGGACGTGGTAATATGGAAATCAAAGCACAGTGGGAACCACACAAGACTCTATGACGATCTCGGGTCAACAGACTACTCTGTACCAGTGTCACCAGAGAACTGCCATCTGACGTGAGGTATAATACCATCTGGGAGTTCTCGGCGAGTCCATCCAGTGTACCCAGTCTCTACTGAGCACCCATATATCATCTATGATGTCAAACACCGATGGATATGGGATCATCCATCGCCCATCTGTATGGGTCGAGAAGGTATACGCTAGTCTACTCTGGTATATCGATGCCCCGTCTCGATACACCCACGACTAGGGACTTTGAAGGATGTACTTATGGACTACCATGTCCCCACTAGTATGATCCGCATCATAGTCCAGGTAGTCAAGTACAGATCCTAAGGGCTTTACCAACATGTAACAGAGAGACAATCAGCATACACGTTAAGGTAAAGGGTAACCAGATAGCATACTATCATGTCGAGCAAGAAAGTCCTCCCTATATATGTCCCAGCATCCACTACAATATACATCCTATGTACAGTAATGGCCTCTAGGGCATACATATAACTAACAATCTCCCACTTGCACTAGGGCCATCTGTAGCAGTGGTTGTAGTATCTCATACTCAACCATCCCATAAAAGCCTCTCTCTGGGAACAGGCCTTTGTGAGTGGATCCGCTGTGTTGTCCTCTGAGTCTACTCTCCTAACGTCGATCTCCCTGGAGATCAACCATCTCCATGATCAAGTGATACTGCCTTAGAATATGTCTGGATCACTGATGGGACTGACGTTCCTTGGCATAAGCCACAACTCCATTGTCTCACAATGGGAGGAACATAGTTCATCTCATGAACCAATATACATCCAAACAGCCTCTTTGGTAGCATCTTAAGTAGCGATGTATCCTGCCTTTATCGTCTAGTATGCCACGGTATCTAGCTTGGAACTTTTCTAACATACCGTCCCTTTATTGAGGGTAAAGACAATGCCTGCGACTGACATTCAGTCGTCTTTATCACCCTGGAACCCTTCCAGTGATTCTCCCCAGGATCGATTGATACCATCTCACTACTACTAGTGAGTATTCTAACATCCAATTAGATCTATCTCATAGATCCAAAACTCAGGATTTAGAAGGTATCATTTTGATCCTATACGGAGAATCTTTGTGATAAAAGGAGATTGATCGAGCGTAGCATAAGAAACTCCTTTCTTATCAAGAGTATGTCATCCACGTACTCTACGAGGATCGTCACCATACTCCCTACTACCTTTTTGTTTATACAAGGTTCATCTACCATTTTGATGATATCAAACTATTTGACTTATCCATCAAAACAGACGTTCCAACTCCGCGATGCCTGCTTTATCCTATAAAGCATCTTGCACACGTTTCCGCTGCTCCCACTGTCTACGAAGCCCTCTGGCTGTGTACTTATAGACGCTCTCTTCCAAATCATCATTTAGAAAAGCAGTCAAGACACCCAACCACCAGATATCGTAGTCATGGTATGTAGCCGTGGTAAGTAGGATCTGGATGGACTTAAGCATAGATCCTTAGAAAAGGTTTCATCATAATCCACGCCTGGTCAATGACGAAAACCTTTAACAAGTCTAGCTTTGAAAGTCTCAACTTTTCAATCTACACCAAGTAATCTTCTCAAGATATACTTGCTCCTGATGGGGATTTAACCCTTTAGATATAGCAACCAAAGTCCATACTTTGTTGGTGTATAAGGATTCCATCTCAGATCGATAAACATCCAGCCATTCTTACAGAGTCTCACTCTTGATGGCCAGCTCGAAACTAGTTGGGTCATCATCTCATGATGCATTCCTCGCTCCCACTGTCATAGAGAAACCGAAGTATCTCTCAGGTGGGTGAGGAATCCTACTAAATCGGCGGAGAGGCTGAGGTTCGTTGGTTTCTATTGAATCCTCTGGTTGTACCAAATCATCTGCTGTAGTTTGTATAGCTGGAACACTTCCAGTTCTACATAACAGACCTTGCCTTGAGCTTGTCCGGATTTTGCTTTCAGACATAGGCCGGACAACCCCAAATCTTAACTAGATTAAGACATGGGCTCTTCCCTTATCATATCAAATATGAAGTGGTAGGCATTGATTTGATTCGAACCCTATTCAATAGGTATGCAACTTCTCAAGCGCATAACTCCCAAAAGGAAAAAGGTGACTCAGTATTACTCATCATAGAGCACACCTTATCATATAGGGTGTGATTGCTCCACCCCGATATACCATCGTGCTATGGTGTATCCGGAGGAGTAATGCCGAGAGAGAATCTCATTCTCCTTTAGAATAGTCCAGGAATTCCGTGCTCTAGTATTCTCCTCCTTGATCTCATCAAAGGACATAATACTTATACCCGTATTTTGGTTCTCTACTTCTAACTTATATTCTGTGAATATCTCAAAAGGTTCGGACTTGTGTTTCAACAGGAACATAGGTCTGAATCTCGAAAGATCATCAGAGAATGTAATGAAGTATAAAGAACCAGTCCTGGCATGTGTAGACAGGGGACCTACATACATCAACAAGTATCATCCCAAGAGTTCATTAACTCTTTCTCTGTTTCCAGTAAACGGAGCTATGGTCATCTTATCTTTGTGTCATGACTGGCGAGTTTCACAAGATGTAAATTCAAACTGATTTAAATATGCATCTATATGTAACTCTAGCTGGTCGGGTCACATTGATCTGACCTAGTCTACAATGCCTCAAGAAGAATTCGTTCATTTCTGAACTCTTCCTCTTGTGTGTGTTCCATATACTAAGAACTGTAGTTTGATTTAGAACATTAATGCTTTTAGATAACGTGCCTGAACCGATCAACTTTTGATATAGGAAATGTTCAAAACATTATCCAACAATACAAAATTTTATCGTTTCTTTACTAATAAAGAGACAGATATGATTTTCCATAACAGGTTCGGTATCTAATAACATTCGTTCAGAATCAATGTATTTCTAATACAGAGTGACAGTGACTAACAGACCTGGCTGCAACACTTGCCCCGTTTTCTGCCTCATGAAACTTATCACCCGTTCTCAGTTCTCTACCTTTCTGTAGCCCTATGTAACATATTACATATCTGGGATCCTGATCTGGTATCACATACCCAGGACGTAAAGGATACTGAGAAACAGTTCTGTATAATGAACACACCCGAAGATGATGCATCAGCATGCACTCTCTTCGTTTGGGCGGCACGGGAATTCTGGTAATATCCTATTTCCTGCTCTGTCTTATAACATTTATAAGTTGGAGTGGGACCTGTTAGTGTATATGCCCTAGAGGCCATTACTGTATCATACTAGTTTGTATATTACTTAATGGAAGCTTGGGATATTCACCTTGTATAAACAATCTTGCTCAATATAGTAGTATGCTACTTGGTTTGTTTCTACTTCAATGTGTACTTGTGTTTATTTTACTATATCACTTATACGCATTAGTGGAGCCCTTAGGATCTTTTGCTTGATTACCAGCGTTGTGATGGCAGTCACACTAGTGGGGGCTGGGTAATCTATAAGCACATCCTTATACAGGTCCCTAGTCGGAGGACTATCGAGACAGGGCATCGATACTCCGGAGTAGACTAGCGTATGCGCTTCTCATCCCAGTGTGGGAGATGGTCTGTCCTACGGCCATCAGTACGTCGTACTGGAGATAGTATACGGGTGCTCGTTGGGTTACGAGTACACTGGACAGGACTCGTCGGGAACTGACAGGTTGGAATTATACCTATCATCAGTTATCAGTTCCCAGGTGACATGAGTACAGCTTAGTCCGCTGACTTGACACTGCCACTTCGCCTCGAGTGTGTTCCCACTACATTTTGATCACTACCCTACCACGGCTCAAAGGAGTCGTGCAAACAGGTGGTGGTTGGGTGCAGTCCCGAAGCACTTGGAGGAAGTGACGGTTAGACAGGATTCGTCTCTCCCGGTATTGGGGGTTGACATCGCGCTGTGTCTAGGAGAGCCATTACACGAGTAGTCCCTGGCCAGGGCAAGCGAGATATAATGGTAGGCTTCCAGTGTTATCTCAGGGTGTTTTGGGCTTCACTCCGACACGACTTGTACCGCTATTGGGGGACTGACGTTTTACCGCCCCCTGGGCCCGACATGCGATGTATCAGAGGAACAGACCGGACTGTACGGAGACTGTCACATTCAGACTCAGTAGGAGTACAGATGGGGTTTCGCCTCGTCAGCCTTCTTGTCGACATCTACCTGGGGACCGTTACGCACAGCTAGTGCCGCTTGCGGTCTGTGGTTAAACCCACTGCCAGCGTAGTGTCGAGTCTTTAGAGTCCCACACAGAGGGTATTCGCCTCTGGGCAAAACAGAGTAGAGGTCGCATGGTTTTGCGACAGGGTTCGTTCTCATCCGCGCACTTGTGCACGTTTGGAGTCCGGACGGATATTACTGGCTGGCTCTGGTTTGAGTCAGATGCTGGTATATGATTTGGGGTTGCTTTTATCTCTCAGTATTCATGTTCCTCGGAACAAGGATGCAGGTGTGTATGCACGGTTATTTGAGGAAGAGGAAAAGGGCTTTCATTAGGGTTTCGGAATGGGTGCGTATGCACAGTTGACAGTCGTCTTTTTCCAAACCCTAATGGATTTATGTTATATCAATTAATAATATATAATAAAATGAAATTGTGTCATGGTTGGTTTTTATGTTGACTTGTTGACCATGGTTGACTTGTTGACCATGGTTGACTTGTTGACCATGGTTGAAGTTTTGACCATCATCATTACAAAAGAAAGATGCTCTTTGATTCTAGCAAATTCATTTAATGTTTGAAATGATAATGGTCATTCTTAAACTTTCCATCAACCTTTTCATTTTCATTATTATTATTATTTGATAATTCTTTTGCTTTATGTTATGGTTGCAAAAGAAAAAGAGCTCACTTTATCATAACAACTCTCTCTCCTCACTTCATCTTCTTCTTCCTCTAGCAAAAGAGAACCCTTCTCATGTGTTGAGAATCCTTCTCTTTAAAAAGAAAAGCACCCCTTAGACACTCTCTACTCACTCTAGGATCAAGGGTTTAGCAAGCCGGAGATCCTAGTTCACTCCAAGTTCGAGAAAGAGCCCAAAGGTCGAACCCTCGAGGTGGATCCATCTTCGACGGAAGAAAGCGACAAGAAGAGAACCATCAACCTCTACAAAAGTTCGAAGAAGAAGGAGTTCAAGTTTAGGTATAACCATCTTCATCCGAGTAGCTAAATCTCTTTAGCAAGTATGCTAGTTTTAGTTTAGACACGATCCCGACCTTGTTTAGTCCATGTTGCCTCTTGTGATAAAAATTTGTTTTTTATACCGTTTCCGCCTCCCCGTAAGCACCGGGGGTCGCAACGTGGACTTACAGTGGTATCAGAGCCTAACTAAACTTAAACTAGCTTGGTAGTGAAGTGTAACGAAGTTCGAAACCGAAAAAAATCCAAAATCCAAACTTTTAAAAACCCTAGTTTCTGTTAAAAATTTTTCTGGTCAAAACAAGATTTGTTATACACCTGAAATCGGCTCAGGGTTTTTTATGAACACCCAAGAAAAACGATCAACCAATTCATTGAAAGAGCCGCGGATCCGTGGCCTCATCTATTGTCATGGCCGCGGATCCGCCGCTGTTTGGACCCTTCATTCGATCGTTTTTTGTGCAGTGTTCTGCTGGTAGGATTTTGGGATTTTTAAGATATATTATATGTGCCCAGATTTTCCAGAACAGAAATTTACTTTTGGGGTCCTATAATTCCGTATTTTTTCCGAACTTTACTGCACTTTGGCTATGATGGTTATATCTGTGATGTTTGCATGTATTGAACGTCGGCTAATCGCAATAAGTCGATTAGTCGGGGTTATACATGATCTGTGTTTGATATTGGATTGTGTATATGAATGTGTTGGACTGTCGCGGGTGAATAGCCGGGGTGGATGTGAGATGAGCTTTTGTTTTTCTTTCATTCATTGTAAATGTAAATTGATGTAATAATTATTATTTGTTTGGCCGCACAACCGGGTCGGGGTTGTAGCCGTCATTGTATAATTCTTTTTACTATTTTTGCTTCTAGGATAGACCCATGGAGGGGTGCACAAACTACCGGGAACTTGGCGGGTAGTTTGCCGCACCCGTAGGGGTCTTGGGTGGGGTATTTGCTATTCACCGCGACCGTGTAATCCGCTTTTCGTTGCAGGCTCGAAAGGATTGCGGATTGCTAGTATATCCAATGTATTCATCTGTGATCTGTAATGTCTATCATTGCTTTCTATTTAGGCGTTGCTTATGTTTTACAGCCGCGCTAGCCCAGCCCCCGCTCTGCCGTTAGTTAAGTAACCTAACGAGTGATGACGGGACCCCGTGGCGAATGCGAATGGCATAAGCGTACGTCATATTTTGGTTGTTTTCTGCAATGGTAGGATTAAATGATGGGACGCATTAAAAGAACTAGTGCAAGAATATCACGCATTAAAAGAACTAATGCAAGATAATAAACCAAGCTAAAGTCGTTAGAACACTTTCGAAAAACCACTCGGTTCTTTTCAAAACTAACTTTTAAATGCGGAGCTTGAGCCACTCCTTCTAAAAGCTATCTCGTTCCATCGATTATATCAAGTTCACTACGTTCACGGTTTCGCCAAAACCATCCGTAGCCCTCCGTCGTTTCATATGAATATTCAACAGTATTCAAGCTGTGTTTGTTGGCCTTAGTCAAGGCACAGTGTTTGGTAGCTGGTGGGTATTCATATGTTGCATAGATAGAATGCGTTGGTTTGGGACAGTCGTATTGCCTTGTTGGCCATAGTCAAGGGTATATACGGGTGGGTTCAAATTAACCTGGATAACGACGGGAAGAACTTGACATGTGACTTATGATTTGTTGGCCTTAGTCAAGGTCATAAGAGCATGGGGCAAAAATCCACATCGGGAGTTTCATAAGTACTGAAACTTGCTAGATTTGCATACCATTTAGAGTGTGGTGATTCTGGTAGGATTCCTTCAGTTTTGTCACGCGATGATATTTGGATCCCGATCCTACTGTGAGTATATGCTACTCCTCGGGAAATTTCTCACTAAACGATCAATGCTATAAACCTAGTAGGTGCCTAGAAAGGTGTTAGCGGGGCTACGCCCCCAGGGAAAAGAGGTTCTTAAATTAAGGAACTTCGCGAAAGCGTTGGAAAACCTCCCTCGAAGTACCAACACTAGCCTGGCTGAACGGTTAAGCAAGTATTGTGCGGTGGGATTGATCCCGACTAATTCTTCCTTTATGGTTTGAGGAGGGATTCGAGAGACAGTGGGA
Source organism: Agapanthus africanus (assembly GCA_030015575.1). NCBI lineage: Eukaryota > Viridiplantae > Streptophyta > Magnoliopsida > Asparagales > Amaryllidaceae > Agapanthus > Agapanthus africanus. The sequence goes on along the minus strand of CM057341.1, from coordinate 448,752,525 downwards.
GCCATCCTGTTTAGACAAATTAAAAACCATTCTAAACTTGCAAGAGCATCGTGCTAAAGTGTTTCTTCTCTCCCCCCTGCAGCGACCAAATTCGAAATGACTGGACTTAAGTTACTTCTAGATAAAAACATACTGACAGGGCCAAACTACAAAGATTGGCTCAGGAATGTCAAATTGGCAATCGCTTACGACAAGCTGGGGTATCTTCTTACCACCAAAGCTCCCCCCGTCCCAGGTCCCACCTCCAGCGTCGCGGATAAGGAAATCCGTAAGACTTGGGAGATTGACAGCGCGAAGGCCAGGTGCCTCGTACTTGCCTCGATGGACAACGAACATCAGAGGAGGCACGAGAATATGGATTTGGAATCCATATTTCTTCATACAAAAGAACTATATGGAGAGCAGTCTCGTATCGCAAGATACGAAGTGTCGAAGAAGTTATTTTCGACTAAGTTGGCCGTCGGATCATCGGTAGCGGACCACGTGCTTAAGATGATTGGCTACACTGAGGAGCTCGCGGAACTTGGGACCACGTTGGATAGTGAACTCTATACGGATTTAATTCTCCAGTCCCTTCCATCCACTTACGCCCAGTTTATACTGAACTTCAACTTACAAGAAAAGGAAGTTGAACTTTCAGAACTCCTCAACCTGCTGAGGAGCGCAGAGGGCACCCTACAGAAGGGTAGGGAAACACCCGCTTTGTTTGTAGGAGGATCTTCTTCCTCTAGGTCCAAGGCGAAAGCCAAGGGAAAGAGGAAGAAAGCCCCCGCCAAACCAAGAGGCGGTGTTAGTAAAGTGGGTACGAAGGGAAAAGAAAAGGCAACAAAGATTGCGGGGAAGCTTGTTGGAAAGGAAGAATGCTTCTATTGTCATAAGAGTGGACACTGGAAGAAAGATTGCAGGGCTTGGAAAGCCAGGACATAGGAACTGAAGCAGGTTGCGGCTTCAGCTTCAGGTGTGTATGTTATTGAAAACTGTCTTTCTATAAACTCTACTTCCTGGGTATTGGATACCGGATCAGGATCTCATATCTGTAATTCTTTGCAGGCGTTGAGAAATCGTAGATTTTTGAAGGCAGGTGACATGACCCTCAGAGTTGCGAACGGAGCTAGCATGGATGCTAAAGCCGTGGGGGACTATCACCTGGGAATGACAGATGGGCATGTTTTGGTTTTGCGTAATTGCTTTTTTGTACCCAACGCAACTTGTAATATCATTTCTGTATCTTTGGTTTCTAAAGAAGGTTATGAATTTGCGTTTGTAAGTAATGTTGTAAACATTCACCTTAATCAAGTTCTGATTGGGTCAGGTACACTGAGCAATGGTATATACGTATTAAACCAACCACAGATTTTCAATGTCCAGAATACACACAAAAGAAAGTCTCCAGATATCAATCAGGCTTTCTTATGGCATTGTAGACTGGGTCACATCAATGAGACACGGTTGACTAAGTTACATAAAGAAGGATACTTGGATCCGTTCGAGTATCAGTCTTATTCCACTTGTGAATCTTGTCTCATGGGAAAGATGACAAAGACTCCGTTTACTGGACACGGAGAAAGAGCGAGCGAGCTCTTGGGACTCATACACAGTGACGTGTGTGGTCCAATGTCTACACATGCGCGAAGCGGTTATTCATACTTCATTACTTTCACAGACGATTTCTCTAGGTATGGACATTTCTTCTTAATGAAGCACAAATCCGAGGCCTTTGAGAAATTTCGGGATTACAAGAATGAAGTTGAAAACCAAACAGGCAAAAGTATTAAGATTCTAAGATCGGATCGAGGTGGTGAATACTTGAGTGCCGAGTTCCTGGACTATTTAAAAGAGAATGGAATTCTCTCTCAGCGTACTCCTCCATACACTCCACAACATAACGGTGTATCGGAAAGGAGGAATCGAACCTTATTGGATATGGTTCGTTCCATGATGAGTAAGGCTGATTTACCGCGATCTTTCTGGGGATATGCACTAGAAACAGCTGCACATCTCTTGAACCAAGTTCCTACTAAGACTGTGCCTACCACACCATATCAGATGTGGAGTGGGAAGAAACCCTGTCTTAAATCCTTTAAGACATGGGGATGTCCGGCTTTTGTAAAAAAGCAGCATGCGGACAAGCTCGAGGCACGCTCAGTACAGTGCAAGTTTGTGGGATACCCAAAGAACTCCAAGGGGTATCTATTCTATTACGCAGAGGAGCAAAAAGTCCTTGTTTCTCGTCATGCCCACTTCTTGGAAACTGAGTTTTTGGAAAATCAGATAAGTGGGAGCGCAGTAGAACTGGATGAAATTCCAGAACCTCAGACTATTACTGAAAGCTTAGTGGAACCAGAGGGTTCAAAAGAACATGACATTCCTACGCCGCTCCGCAGGAGTAGTAGGCAGTCTCATCCGCCCGAGAGATACTACGGTTTTCTCATAGACGGGGATAGAGAGGATTGCATCATAGATTATGATGAGCCTACTAGCTTCCAGCAGGCCGTTCAGAGCGTTGACTCGGTAAAATGGCTGGATGCAATGCGGACCGAAATGGAGTCCATGTACACCAACAAAGTATGGACGTTGGACATTGCTCCAGACGGGGTAAAACCCGTAGGATGCAAGTGGATCTTCAAAAGGAAGATTAGTGTAGATGGACAGGTTGAGACCTATAAAGCTAGACTTGTAGCAAAGGGTTTCCGTCAAAGACCTGGGTTGGACTATGACGAAACCTTTTCTCCAGTGGCTATGCTGAAATCCATTCGGATCCTTCTTGCCATTGCTGCCTTCCACGATTATGAGATTTGGCAGATGGACGTAAAGACCGCTTTTCTAAATGGAAATTTAGAGGAGTGTGTCTATATGGATCAGCCAGAGGGTTTCATTCAGAGTGGGAGCAGCGGAAAGGTGTGCAAGTTGCTTAAGTCCATCTATGGACTAAAGCAGGTATCGCGGAGTTGGAACATCTGTTTTGATGAGACGGTCAAGGAATTTGGCTTTATCAAAAATCCAGATGAACCATGCATCTATAGTAGATTTGTAGCAAGAACTGTAGTATTCCTCGTTTTATACGTGGATGACATTCTCTTAATAGGAAATGACATTCCTATGCTACAATCTGTCAAGGGTTTCTTGTCACACAGGTTCTCCATGAAAGACCTGGGTGATCCCTCATACATCCTGGGGATCCGGATCCATCGTGATAGATCCAAGAGGATATTAGGGCTTTCACAGTCCAGGTACATCGACACTGTACTGAAAAGATTCAGTATGGAAGATTCCAAGCGCGGTAACCTACCGGCTTGTCACGGGATCACCCTCTCTAAAGAGATGTCTCCCAAGACTGATTTGGAGAGGGATCGCATGTCTATTATACCCTACACTTCTGCGGTAGGCTCTATAATGTATGCGATGTTGTGTACTAGACCGGATGTAGCTTATGCACTGAGTGTAGTAAGCCGGTATCAGTCAAACCCTGGGGAGAAACATTGGATAGCAGTAAAGAACATTCTCAAGTACCTGAGAAGGACTAAGGAGATGTTCTTGGTGTATGGCGGAAAAGACCTCCAGATCGAGGCCTTTGCTGACTCCAGTTTCCAGAGTGACAAGGATGATTCCAAGTCCATGTCGGGTTTTGTCTTTACCCTCAATGGAGGGGCGGTGTGTTGGAAGAGTTCCAAACAGGAAACCGTTGCAGACTCGACTATGGAAGCGGAATACATCGCTGCATCTGATGCCGCAAAAGAAGCTGTCTGGATGAGGAAGTTCTTGAAAGAACTTCAGGTGGTTCCGTCCATTGTTAACCCAATACCTCTGTATTCCGACAACAACGGGGCTATAGCTTTAGCGAAGGAACCCAGGTCCCATCAGAGATCCAGGCACATCTTGAGGCGGTATCACCTGATCAGGGAGATCGTGGATCGCAAGGAGATCGAGGTTCGGAGGGTTGCTTCAGAAGAGAACACTGCAGATCCATTCACCAAGGCCCTACCCCAGACTCAGTTCGAGCGGCTGATCGAGATGATAGGTCTTCGATACGCCAGTACATGGCCTTAGTGCAAGTGGGAAATTGTTAGTGTATATGCCCTAGAGGCCATTACTGTATCATACTAGTTTGTATATTACTTAATGGAAGCTTGGGATATTCACCTTGTATAAACAATCTTGCTCAATATAGTAGTATGCTACTTGGTTTGTTTCTACTTCAATGTGTACTTGTGTTTATTTTACTATATCACTTATACGCATTAGTGGAGCCCTTAGGATCTTTTGCTTGATTACCAGCGTTGTGATGGCAGTCACACTAGTGGGGGCTGGGTAATCTATAAGCACATCCTTATACAGGTCCCTAGTCGCAGGACTATCGAGACAGGGAATCGATACTCCGGAGTAGACTAGCGTATGCGCTTCTCATCCCAGTGTGGGAGATGGTCTGTCCCACGGCCATCAGTACGTCGTACTGGAGATAGTATACGGGTGCTCGTTGGGTTACGATTACACTGGACAGGACTCGTCGGGAACTGACAGGTTGGAATTATACCTATCGTCAGTTATTAGTTCCCAGGTGACATGAGTACAGCTTAGTCCGCTGACTTGACACTGCCACTTCGCCTCGAGTGTGTTCCCACTGCATTTTGATCACTACCCTACCACGGCTCAAAGGAGTCGTGCAAACAGGTGGTGGTTGGGTGCAGTCCCAAAGCACTTGGAGGCAGTGACGGTTAGACAGGATTCGTCTCTCCCGGTATTGGGGGTTGACATCGCGCTGTGTCTAGGAGAGCCATTACACGAGTAGTCCCTGGCCAGGGCAAGCGAGATATACTGGTAGGCTTCCAGTGTTATCTCAGGGTGTTTTGGGCTTCACTCCGACACGACTTGTACCGCTATTGGGGGACTGACGTTTTACCGCCCCCTAGGCCCGACATGCGATGTATCAGACGAACAGACCGGACTGTACGGAGACTGTCACATTCAGACTCAGTAGGAGTACAGATGGGGTTTCGCCTCGTCAGCCTTCTTGTCGACATCTACCTGGGGACCGTTACGCACAGCTAGTGCCGCTTGCGGTCTGTAGTTAAACCCACTGCCAGCGTAGTGTCGAGTCTTTAGAGTCCCACACAGAGGGTATTCGCCTCTGGGCAAAACAGAGTAGAGGTCGCATGGTTTTGCGACAGGGTTCGTTCTCATCCGCGCACTTGTGCACGTTTGGAGTCCGGACGGATATTACTGGCTGGCTCTGGTTTGAGTCAGATGCTGGTATATGATTTGGGGTTGCTTTTATCTCTCAGTATTCATGTTCCTCGGAACAAGGATGCAGGTGTGTATGCACGGTTATTTGAGGAAGAGGAAGAGGGCTTTCATTAGGGTTTCGGAACGGGTGCGTATGCACAGTTGACAGTCGTCTTTTTCCAAACCCTAATGGATTTATGTTATATCAATTAATAATATATAATAAAATGAAATTGTGTCATGGTTGGTTTTTATGTTGACTTGTTGACCATGGTTGACTTGTTGACCATGGTTGAAGTTTTGACCATCATCATTACAAAAGAAAGATGCTCTTTGATTCTAGCAAATTCATTTAATGTTTGAAATGATAATGGTCATTCTTAAACTTTCCATCAACCTTTTCATTTTCATTATTATTATTATTTGATAATTCTTTTGCTTTATGTTATGGTTGCAAAAGAAAAAGAGCTCACTTTATCATAACAACTCTCTCTCCTCACTTCATCTTCTTCTTCCTCTAGCAAAAGAGAACCCTTCTCATGTGTTGAGAATCCTTCTCTTTAAAAAGAAAAGCACCCCTTAGACACTCTCTACTCACTCTAGGATCAAGGGTTTAGCAAGCCGGAGATCCTAGTTCACTCCAAGTTCGAGAAAGAGCCCAAAGGTCGAACCCTCGAGGTGGATCATTTTTCGACGGAAGAAGGCGACAAGAAGAGAACCATCAACCTCTACAAAAGTTCGAAGAAGAAGGAGTTCAAGTTTAGGTATAACCATCTTCATCCGAGTAGCTAAATCTCTTTAGCAAGTATGCTAGTTTTAGTTTAGACACGATCCCGACCTTGTTTAGTCCATGTTGCCTCTTGTGATAAAAATTTGTTTTTTATACCGTTTCCGCCTCCCCGTAAGCACCGGGGGTCGCAACGTGGACTTACAGGACCAACGTTCCCCAGCTCAGTATAACAAGCGGGTTCGGTCAAATATCCGTATTATTATCTTGATTAAGGCGTGATAGGGTCGCTACCTGGAGAGAGAGAAGAAAACACTCAGCGTGCGCACTTGCAAGAATAGATTGGTTATTATTTTATCTAATCAGGATGGCTCCCACTGCTTTTTATCAAATCTTCCTTCAAACCCTAAAAGGAAAGACTAGCCGGGATTAATTACACACTACACATTCGCCAATCTTTCAGCCAGGCCAGTGTCGGTACTTTGAGGGAGGTCCCCCCTGCTTTCGTACGAACCTAATTAATGTAAACCTCGTTTTCCCAGAGGCGTTACCCCGTTGACACCTTTCTAGACACCTACTTGATCGGCTAATTGTAATGTATAAAACTCTCCCAGGAGTAACACTTACTCGCAGCGGGTATCGGGATCCAACTATCTCATAGAAGGTATGCAATCTCATTGCAAATTTCAACACTTGAAATTCCCGATAATATTTTACCCCTAGCGTCCTATGACCTTGACGCAGGCCAACAAACCATAGTACGCTTGTCAAGTTCAACCCGTCATTTCCTGATTGAATTAAACCCACCCGCACGACCCTTGACGCAGGCCAACAAAGTCGCACGACTACCCTAATCCAATCACACCATATGCTTATGCAGATAAGCACCAGTTAGCTACCGCACACTACGCCTTGACGCAGGCTAACAAACGTAGCACGAATACTAACTACTACTTATCTGAAATGACGGAGGGCTACGACAGGTTTTTCTGAAAACCTATTGCGTAATGAACTTGATATCGTTGTAGAATCAAATGATTTTAAAATGGAGTGTTTTTGAGGCTTTTCTAGTTTTGCTAAAGGAGTCACTCCCGGTGAAGGGATCGTCGGTCCTTTCCTCGTCGAATGAGGTGCGGGATATATCATATATATCGCTGTGCAAAGCAAAAACACTTAAAAGCAATCAAAAGACAAACCGAGTGTGTAGCATCTGCCAGTTATTGCTAAAGGAGTCACTCCCGGTGAAGGGATCTCGGTCCTTTCCTCATCGAATAAGGTGCAGGATATATCACATATACCGCTGTGCAAAGAAAGAACTGTAGCTACCTGTTTTAATTTGAAATTCGATTCTACAACATCTTAGGTTTCTTTTATTTCATTAATCACATTAATGAAGTCCCATCATTTAAGTACCTAAACATCACAGATAAATACGACGTACACTTATGCCATCCGCATTCGCCTCGATGTCCCCTCGTGCACCGTTAGGTTAGGTAACTAACGACAGAGCGGGGCAGGGCTAGCGCGGGTGTAAAACATAAGTAACGTCTATATAATATATCATATATACTATATACTGTATCTATCAAAGAACATCACATGATCACATCACAGATATCACAGCAGAAGAAACATATGAAATATTGGATATACTAGGATGTCCGTGTTTTCAATACGAGCCAGTATAAAACACGGATTCCACGGTCGTGATGAATAGCTAAACCCACACCCCTAGACCCTTACGAGAGCGGCAAGTAACCCTACCAATTCTGGAGTTAGGAGACCCGGACTCGACTCCTCGAGTTGGTCTCCCACTGGACTCCAGAACCCGGTTACTTGTGCCCTCCTCCTTGGGTCTATCCTAGTGCGGAAAAGTAAATAATATACAAACGGTGACTACTTCCGCAACCTGGAAGCGCCCCAATAAAAGAATATTACATACAAGTTTTTACATGAATGAAAATGAAAAACACTCATCTCACATAAAAAACCCCGGCTATTCAAACACGACGATCCAATATAACATATCCAGCAACACATAACATCACATGTCATCAACGTAAGTAAATATGCGCATCTCAATTGTCGTTAACATATAGCAACGAAACCGGCGATATCACATATTACACTTACGGTCACAGAAAAGAAAGTGTAAAACTACAACAGTTGGAATCCGCAACCACCTCAGACATCGCATGCCTGACCAAATGAATTCCTTAGACATCGCATGCCTAACAATTATAAACCCCGCATTTTAGTCTCAGTATCGAAAACACTTTTCAATATCGAGTCGGGCAATTCAACAAGATTCCCGACATCCTGATCGAATACTCGTCGCAAACTTCAGTAGACGGCCGCACCCCCGTTACCGTCGACGAAGTGCACCAAGGCGGAACACCGCTACCGCGAGCACTCGGACGGATGCTTTCGGTGACGGGGTTCTCCTACAGTCACTTGGTCGGGGCTATGGAGTGAGGCTGTCTATTAAGTTTACCCGGCGAGTATCCGCGTACGCTACGTGATTGCGACGGACTTTTGATCACATCAAAATTCCGTGGCAACCGATCAATTGAGACTAAACTGCTATATTTATATCATTCATTTAGTTATCTCATAACTACTTGTGAATTCCAATTATTGTATCCCATTCCAGATAATTAGAAAATGTTAAACTTTCCGATTGAACATTCGAACACCCAAGTTTTTCCGATACAGATCAACATATGAGACAAGTCTAACAACATTCCGTTCGTGCCTCAGTACCAACGGTCCAGCCGTAGAAGGGTCAAGCCAACGCCTCACATGTGGCACGCCGTACTGCCCCAAACCCGAAGGTTCAAAGGGCAGTTCAAGACGGTCACATGATCGAGTTAAGGTTTGTTGTCTTCTAGAGGGTCCATCGCGTTACTTGCACTACTTAGAACGTCGTTAAACAACGGAAAAATCCAACTTTTGGAAATTTCCCGACAAGGGAAAAATTGGGTATTTATATACGGTCGAACTTTTTAACATATTCTAAAATTTATCCGGAAAGCCACACAGACAAAATTTGATAATCCGATCGAACTCATGAAAACCCAAAACAACCCCTGAAAACTCAACTGTATAATAAATATTAAAATATCCCAGGAAAACCAGCAGAGAAATCTGAGAATTACTGTGAAAACCAAAACACACAAAACGACAAAACCGCCGCTGAACCGCCGCGTCGTGCATAGCACGTGCCGCGGTGGAAAAGTTGAATTAGGCCCATGAAATTTACAGTAATTCTTAGAAAACCCTGCTTGATTTTCTGCATATTTTTAATACTGAAAAATCCCTGTTTTTGAAAAAAGGACAGAGAGCATTTTGGGTTTGGGTTTTCGGGTTCGTTCGGGTTTCAAAATCCGTCTAGACTTTGCCTAAGGCTCTAGCTAGGCTCTGATACCACTGTAGGGTTCCTAGGCACTCTAGTGAGGTCTCACAAGGCATCGAACATGCCATTTTCAAAAATTCTAGGTGCCGAGAGACCCGACTATGGATCGTTTGCTAGAAAACTAGGCGAAAAAGTTAACTAGTTAACACTTAACTACAAGATACGGAAATACAACCTTTGTAGATCCGGTGCTCCACCTCCATAGCTCCGCAACGAGGTCCTCTCCGCTGTCCAAGTCAAATCCGGGCTCTAGCGTTGGCTTCGTCGGAGAATGGGCAAGCTAGGTCGTCGATGTCCATGCCGAAGATGATCTACGTCGAGGCATCGCTAGATCAAGCTCCACCTTCACCAAACCATGATGACTTGTGAAGGAAACACACTCTACTACTTGGCAAGAGGTAGAGGATGAAGAAATAGGAAGTGGGTAGACTTTAGAATTGGATTTCTCACTCATTTGCTCAATTCACCATTGATGAAGTAAGCTATCTTCATGAAGAAGAAGAAGAGGAAGAAGATGATAAAAGATATGATAAGAATTAATAATAATATTAGAATGATAATTCTTATCATAATAATGACCATGGTAAAGTGTAGAGAGCTAACTTGAGTTAATGAGAATGGTTAGGTTTAAAAAGAAGACAAAAATGGTGACATGGTCAAAGTATTCATGAAGCTTCATGAATGAAAAGAATGCCACCATTTATCTCATTTCTTTTTCTTTTTCTAAAAGAATAAAAGAATAAATGAATAAGGAAAAAGTAAACCCTAACCATTTCATTAACCAAGGTATAATTCTTTACACTTAACCAAAAAGGGATGCATCATCAAACATGATACAAGCAAGTGCACAAAATCATATCGCATATGTAATGCGCACATCGGAGTGAGAAAATCCATCTTAAGTAAACCGATACTAGTTAATGCAAACTAATATATCAAATATATAATTACGCAATAAATCATTAAATCAACACTTGATTTAACAATCCGGTCATATCGCATATAACCGACTAGTATTCAATGTATCGGCTTATCGAATCAACCCTCGATTCGATAACTAGGTTATATCGCATATAACCATTCGACACATTCATCACGAGAATGAAATACGGTATCATATACACGCATTATTCTCGGTCCCGCACATATCTCATATGCGCTCCTATTTCGTTTCGCTTGAGCCAGGAAACCTCTGTGTAGGACTCTAAAGACTCGTCAATACGCCGGCAGCAGATGATGATCATATCAAACACCCACAAGCCGCTAGCGGTCTGCTAAACGTAACGGCCACCCGGGTATTGAGCGATCTGAAGATCGACGAGCAAGCCCGCTCACACTCCAGTGAATCCGACCAGTAACACTACCGTACAGTCCGGTCTGATCGTTTGATATGTCGCATATCCCGCCTAGGGGTGGTAAACGTCAGACCCCAATAGCTCGATAAGTCGTGTCGATATGAGGTCTATAACAATTCAAGAAACTACTGGTAACACTTACCAGTAAATCTCAGCAACCCTGGCCAGGGATTTCCTGTTATAGCCAATCGAACACAGCGCAACATCAACCCCCTATACCGGGAGAGACGAATCCCCTCCTATCGCTCATTGCCTCCATGTGACTCGGGACTGTACCCAAAAACCACCGTTTTGCACGCCCTCTTGGACGTGGTAAGATGGAAATCAAAGCACAGTGGGAACCACACAAGACTCTATGACGATCTCGGGTCAACAGACTACTCTGTATCAGTGTCACCAGAGAACTGCCATCTGACGTGAGGTATAATACCATCTGGGAGTTCTCGGCGAGTCCATCCAGTGTACCCAGTCTCTACTGAGCACCCATATATCATCTCTGATGTCAAACACCGATGGATATGGGATCATCCATCGCCCATCTGTATGGGTCGAGAAGGTATACGCTAGCCTACTCTGGTATATCGATGCCCCGTCTCGATACACCCACGACTAGGGACTTTGAAGGATGTACTTATGGACTACCATGTCCCCACTAGTATGATCCGCATCATAGTCCAGGTAGTCAAGTACAGATCCTAAGGGCTTTACCAACATGTAACAGAGAGACAATCAGCATACACGTTAAGGTAAAGGGTAACCAGATAGCATACTATCTTGTCGAGCAAGAAAGTCCTCCCTATATATGTCCCAGCATCCACTACAATATACATCCTATGTACAGTAATGGCCTCTAGGGCATACATATAACTAACATGTAGCATATCAATCGTGCTCGTGCGACTTGAACCGTTAGTGACAGTGCAGTGTTCTATGCTGTCATTTCTATATGCAACAATAATGTATGCTACTACAGTCCATATGAACATCTACAATCTAATATCCTAACTCACCCTGACGCTTAACGCCATACGGGCGATTTCCCCGTAGATGTTAAATCTACTCACCTGGTCGTGCGCTACTCGTAGCCGACCACTTGCTTCCCTTTCTTAGCTTCGCCTGATGTACCCGCCTGCGAACCTGGAATTTCACAAGAATCCATATATAAGCAACTATCTCGCAAAACGCGATATCGAAGTCAAACGATACGCTCGTGTCGCGAACTAAACGCGCGTGTGTACAATACGCTAAACGTGTGCACGCGTCTAAAACTAACCCCGATACGCCGCGATACGCTGAATCATGGAACCCTTTCGCGTATCGCGCGAACCAAAAGTACTAGAAATACGATATAACATCCCAGATTCTACCCAGGCTAACAACTTACAAAACTATACATACCACTGGCCTAGAAATAACAACGGACTCCTACCCATCCAAACATCACCCAAAAATTCCCCTATCTGGCCGCAAATTGCGTCCAGAAAGAATAAATTGGCGGCCTCGCTATGGGGTGGGGGTCTCGGGCTCTGGTTGTGTGGTCTATACCTTGTATACAAGCTCCAGTTAACTCAATTTCAACCTGAACAACCCGGGCCTAAAGCAGATCACAGAAATCCAATTTGTTCACTTAAAACACTAAATTTGCACAATTTGAAATCCTATGGTATTTTGGTGTAATCTGGGGTCTAACTAGGTTTACATGGCCTTAATAACACCTAATTAGGCTAGGTTAACCAATACTAACAGCACTAAACCATAAGTCCACACAATCACCATTTCAAGCACAAAATCTCACCTTTTTACACAAACCGAAGCAATTCCTACGTAAGTTAAGTAATCTAGAGGGTTAGGCTCAAAGATTATACCTTACTAGACCCTATGAAGCAGGAAGAGGGAGGAGGAGAAGAAGAGGTGAGCTGCTGTGGCTGCTGCTGCCTGCTGCTGATGCTGTAGCTGCTGCTGATGCTGTAGTTGCTGCTGATGTTGATGCTTCTGCAGCTGATGCTGGTGCTGTGGCTGCTGATGATGCTGCTGCAGCTGCTGCCTCTCTCTCTCTATGCAGAGTGTGTGTGGGTGTGTGAGAGTTGGGAGAATGAGAAGTGAGAGTGAGAGAATGAAGCCCCAAGTCAACAACCCCTCTCTCTTTCCCTCTCTTTTCATTTAATGAGCATGGCTCAAGCCATGCCCATACTCCCTCTCTCATGCACCAAGTCAACAAAAGAAAAGAAAAAGAAACTCAAATAACAAAATACACAACTAAATAAAACCCAATAAATCCCAAAACACTTAATACAAATAGGTTAACCCATCATGGTTGCTAATCATGGTTTTAACCCCAAATCTAAACCCTAGTTTACATGCACAAGTGTGTGTGTGCCTAGAAAAATCCTAATAAAATATTCATTAACTAGAATAAAATATCTGAAACCTAATTTGGTAAACTTTTTACCAAAACTATCTATTAACAATATAATTATCCCCTAAACACGACCTAAGGTGTTACAGCAGCTCACCTCTTCTCCTCCTCCTCCCTCTTCCTGCTTCATAGGGTCTAGTAAGGTATAATCTTTGAGCCTAACCCTCTAGATTGCTTAACTTACATAGGTTTTGCTTCGGTTTATGTAAAAAGTGTGATTTTGTGCTTGAAATGGTGAATTGTGTGGACATGGTTTAGTGCTGTTAGTATTGGTTAACCTAGCCTAATTAGGTGTTATTAAGACTATGTAGACTTAGTTAGACCCCAGATTACACAGAAATACCATAGGGTTTCTAATTATGCAAATTTAGTGTTTTTAAGTGAACTTTTTGGATCTCTGTGATCTGCTTTAGGCCCGAGTAGTTCAGGTTGAAATTGAGTTAACTGGAGCTTGTATACAAGGTATAGACCACACCACCAGAGCCCGAGACCCCCACCCCATAGCGAGGCCGCCGGTTTAATCTTTCTAGCCGCAATTTGCGGCCACATAGGGGAATTTTTGGGTGATGTTTGCTTGGATAGAAGTCTATTGTTATTTCTAGGCCAGTGGTATGTATAGTTTTGCAAGTTGTTAGCCTGGGTAGAATCTGGGACGTTATATCGTATTTCTAGTACGTTTGATTCGCGCGATACGCGAGAGGGTTCCATGATTCAGCGTATCGCGGCGTGTCGGGGTTAGTTTTAGACGCGTGCACACGTTTAGCTTATCGTACACATGCGCGTTTAGTTCGCGACGCGAGTGTATCGTTTGACTTCGATTTCGCGTTTTGCGAGATAGTTGCTTATATTTGGATTCTTGTGTAATTCCAGGTTCGCAGGCGGGTACGTCGGACGAAGCTAAGAAAGGGAAGCGGGTGGTCGGCTACGAGTAGCGCACGACCAAGTGAGTAGATTTAACATCTACGGGGAAATCGCCCGTATGGCGTTAAGCGTCAGGGCGTGTTAGGATATTAGATTGTAGATGTTCATATGGACTGTAGTAGCTTACCCTTTTGTTGCATATAGAAATGATAGCATAGGATACTGCACTGTCACTAACGGTTCAAGTCGCATGAGCACGATTGATATGCTACACTCACACCGTTAGTGATTGCCATTACACTCACATTATAAGATTTCTATAAATCATATATCATACTGATTCCACTTTATTGATGTTGTCATGATTTGCCGCATAACAGCATATGTTATATCCATATTTGGGCACATATGCATCACATACCCATACTTGTACTACTTACAAATATATTGATATCTTCATACCTGCGCACATGCTGTTGGAGATAGTGCCCTCAGAGTCAATTATTAGGTCACAGGTACGTGATTGCAATGATTGATGGAGGACCTATCCCGGTAGGACAATCTTACTCGAGATGATAGTATGCTATCTGGTTTACCTTTATCATCGTGTACTGTTTTAAGTGACCTGACAAGTCGCTATTACACGTTGGTAGAGCCCCTAGGATTCTTGCTTGACCACCAGCAGTATGAGGGTGATCATATAAGTGGGAGCTGGGGTCTATAAGCATATCCTTAAATGGTCCCTAGTCGTGTGAGTTTCGAGACAGGGCATCGATACTCCAGAGTAGACTAGTGTATACAGTCGAGACCCCGACGAGGGGCGGTGGCCGGTCTCACAAGCCACTGGTGTCAGTTGGATCACCTAAGATGTATACAGGTGCTCATTGGGTTATGAGTACACCGGACAGGACTCGCCGGGAACATGCTAGTTGGTCATATACCAGACGTCAGATGGCAGTTCCCTGGTGACATGTGTACAGGTTAGTTCATCGACCTGGGGATCGTCATTTGTCTTGTGTGAGTTCCCACTGTACTTTGATTACTACCCTACCACGGCTCAAAGGAGTCGTGCAAACAGGTTTTAGTTGGGTACAGTCCCGAGCCACATGGAGGCAGTGAGCGTATCTTCAGGGGTTCGTCTCTCCCGGTATTGGGGGTGAGGTCGTGCTGTGTCTAGGAGAGCCATTACACGAAGCCCTCGGCCGAGGCAAGGAGATTTACTGGTAGGTATTCCAGTAGTATCTCAGGGTGTTCTGGGCTACACTCCGACACGACTTGTACCGCTTTTGGGGGTCTGACTTTTACCAACCCCCTAGGCCCGCTATGCGATGCTCATAGACGAACGGACCGGACTGTACGGATATTGTCACTGACAGGCTCAGTAGGGTTGTCAGGCTGAGTTCGCTCACAGACGTCCCTTTTAGTCGATACCTGGTAGCCCGTTACGTATTGGCTTATACCTCTGACGTGCTAGTGGTTAAATCCACAACCAAGCTGTTGACGAGTCTTTAGAGTCCCCCACATTCAGTTACTCAGCTTTCGGGCGAAAAGTTGTAGAGGCCGTATGGAGATATGGCAGGGTCCGATCAGATACGTGCGGTATTGCACGGATCAGGATCGGACAGTTTGTACTACAGGCCGTATGGTTATATGGCAGGGTTCGATCAGGTACGTGCGGTATTGCACGGATCAGGATCGAACGGATCCTACTTGCCGGTTTTGGTATAAGCCGGATCCTAGTATAGTACAGTGTAGATTTTGTCTCATTGCATTTGTATTTCGGTCGGAATACAAATGCGGGTGTGTATGCACAGTATCGGGGTTTTCCTGTAATTTATTACGGGACCAGTTTTCTGGAGTTGCCAGTTTGCTTTCCGTTTCTGCCGATTTCCTTTGTATCGTTCATTGGCCGAAGATTGGTGGAGGAGGGCTTATTTGCATTGTTGCAAATAAGTGTTTGTGGAGGGGGTCTTTGCATATATTTGTATCATGATGGTTTCATGATGGAGCCCATCCTTTGACTCTTTCTTTTCCATCATGGCTTGACTTTATAAACAATCATGGTTGTTGATGATTGTTGGTTGAGTATTGGTTTTGGGAGTGATCATTGTTTCTTATCATCACTTGCTTTTCAACCACCTCTTTGTTTTGACTCTCTCTCTCTTGTATGAGAGGAGTATGGCTCCCATTATTTTGGGCATCTCTCCCACTCTCTCATTGCTCTCTCCACCATGAAATGGCCGGCCTCTTTGGGGGGGGGGGCTGTCCCAAATTTCGAGTGGGGGTTTTTAGTTCATTTCATGTTCCAAAATCCCCAAAGTTCCTCCACATAGTTCTTGTATCTTCCCTCCACCAAAAAGGCAATTCCTACAACCCCAAAAGTGACTTCTTCACTACACATTGTACATCGAATCTTGGGCACGTCGACTAGCCAGCTTCGTGCCCGAGTTGCCTCGGCATTGAGGTGGGAGCCCGTAAAAGAAGTAGGCGATGTGGTGCACTTCCGGCGACGAGGTGGAGACAGGACAATCCGCAGGAGATCGGGACGACGACGAGAAGACCGGAGGACTCGGATCAGTCGGTATATCTCTATTCCCTATCTTGTAGTTAGCTAGGACTAATTAATGGTTCGATCCGGGTATTAGTGCGCGGCGGTTTGCCAGTTCAAGAAAATTTAAAGTTTATCACCGCTTCCGCATTTGGCCGTCGGATTGACGGCCGGGGCGCCGCCGTGCACTTACAGTGGTATCAGAGCCTCGCCATTAACTTAGTCTAGCTTTGTGTAATGTGTTTGCATTTCCGATCGATCAAAAGTTCCAAAACCGTGTTTTTCAAAACGACAGTTTTCTGTTGAAATTTTTTGGTCTCCAAAAATTTATCAGGTTGTATAAAATTGATGTACTGGAGATTATAAGACCTCTGTAAAAATTCGATGAAGTGATTCCACTGTGGGAGCGCGAAACCGCCGCAAATACCCCCTTCTCGCCGCGGTTACGCCGCAGACTGTGGAGATCCCTGCACCAAATTTCTACAGTTCCTTTCTGGGGTTAAAATTGGGGTTTTGGAATATTAATATTGGGCCCAGAATTTCTTGATCTGCTACAGTAATGCTTTGGGGCCCACTTGTTAAAATTTGATCGATCGGATATTTTAAACACATTATTTCACAGTATTTACATTATATCTGCGACCGTGAATGTCACATGATCGGTAAATCCGGTCTAACTGCTATAGCCCGGTTAGACGGATTTGCGAACGTGACTTTCACGTTGATGTCCTGTTTTTGCTGTGATGTTGCGGATCGGTCGTGGGGGATAGCCTGGATGCAATGCTAGTACAGTTTTTGTTGTATTATGTACATTTGATATTGCGGGGCGAGCGTCCGACATGTGGACTGCCGTCACTGCCTGATTGTATTATTATTTTGGGGCACGGCCACGTGGCGGTCGATGTACCCGTTGTATGTATATTTTACTTTCTGTACTAGGATTACCCCGCGGAGGGGTGCACGGATAGCCGGATTCTAGAGGGCAACGGGCCCGCATCTCATGGCATTGAGACGGAGGGGGCTTCACTCTAGAATTGGCAGGCTATTCGCCGCACTCGTAGGGGGTACAGGTTGACCCAGGAGGGGTGCCCAAGTTACCGGATTCCGTGAAGTGCTGGGTGGTCCATTCACGGTGCTGAAGGGGGCTGCCTCGCTTCAGGTTTTGGCGGGTGACTTGCCGCGCCCGTAGGGGTCTAGGATTTCATTGCACAGGCTATCCACACGATCAGGGGAACGTCGGGTTTCAGTAGTGGCTCTGTGAAACCCGGGGATCCCAAATATCTGTATTGTTTCTGTGATGCTGTACATTTTCTGTGATGTTGCATTTTATTTCACGCCTTGAGAGAATATAATATATTTGTATATATATTAGTAGATGTTGTATATGTTTTGCATCCGCGCTAGTCCAGTCCCCGCTCTGTCGTTAGTTAGCTAACCTAACGGGTAATGACGGGACCCAGTGGCGAATGCGGATGGCATATACGTATATCAGTATATTTTCGTTCTTTGTGGTGTGATCAATTGATGGGACTGCGTTGATTCGGATCAATGCAAGTTAAAAACAAACCTAATCTGATGTTGTTGGAACACTTTTCAAAAAGCTGTTATTGCAAGGATGTTCACTTTTGTTTTGCACAGTGATATTCGGTTATGAATATCCAACACCTCAGTCGACGAGGCAAGGGCCGAGATCCCTTCACCGGGAGTGACCCCTTGGATAAAAAGTTTGCATCAGGGCATTAACTTCACTATAGCCGAGTACTTTTGCTTTGCACCGTGGTATTCAGTTGGAATATCCTGCACCTCATTCTACGGGGAAAGAGCCGAGATCCCTTCACCGAGAGTGACCTCTTTAGCAAAGGTTTTCGTCACTATATTTTTTAAAAAGCTATCCGTTCCTTCAACGATATCAAGTTCATTACGTTAAAGGTTTTCGCCAGAAACCATTCATAGCCCTCCGTCGTTTCATATGGATGGTCAATAGTATTCAAGCTGTGTATGTTGGCCAAAGTCAAGGCACAGTGATTGGTAGCTATTGGGTATTCATATGCAGCATAGATAGATGCGTTGGTTTGGGACAGTCGTACTGCCATTTTGGCCAAAGTCAAGGGTAGGTACGGGTGGATTCAAATTAACCTGGAGAATGACGGGTAGAACTTGACATGTGACTTATGATATGTTGGCCAAAGTCAAGGTCATAAGAGCATGGGGCAGAAATCACATCGGGAGTTTCAAAAGAACTGAAACTTGCCAGATATGCGCATACCTTCTGGAGTGTGACATCGTGAGCGGATTCCGTCACGTTATCATGCGATGATAGTTGGATCGCGATTCCCACTGATGAGTTGGTTTACTCCTCGGGTGATCCCGACTAATTCTTCTTTCAGGTTTGGAGGAGAATTTGACGGTACAGTGGGAGGTTTCCAGATTAGATAAATTGGTAACCATTCTGATCTAGGTTAGAGTGCACGCTGAGTGTTTCTTTTCTCTCTCTCTTTGGCAGCGACCATTGACCTGACCCTAAGACTATGACTCAGAGACCAAAATTGACCGAACCTTCTTAACACTGGCTTTTGGATTGTCAGAGTTGCAAACCTCATTGCCACTCCTACTTTTACCCTTTTCTCCAGGACACCCCGTATTACTACGAACGTCCACTTCCATTGGACAAAACCATCGTATGGTTAGATACGAACTCGAAGGAATTTATTCGAGGATGGTTTCCGGTTCTGGAGAAAACGGATAGGACTATTCAGTTGTCTTTTCCTTTTACCTTCTCTCAGGTTGCGAGTACTCCTTGATTTAGGAGATAGTACACTTATTACGCAAATTGGATAGTCTTCTTCCAAACCTTAGGCTGGTGCCGACCGGTAGGGAATGAAGAAAACCAATTACCATAACGATGGTGTGCAGAAGGTATTAAGTTAAGACAAAACAAGGGATTAGTAAGAGGGCAAAGTAAATTGCGACTGCTGTTCACGACCAAACCAAGTATTCCTTCGCCAATCCTAAATCACCTTTGTATTTCTCCAGGACACTCCGTATCACTACGAAGATCCACAGTTTATTGGATACTCCATCGTATGGTTATATACGAACTCGAAAGGAACTTATTCCAGTTCGGGGATGGATTCTGGTTCAGGAGAAATAGGAATAAGATTTATTCAGGTGTCTTTTATCTTCACCTTCTTTCGCTTTGCGAGTGTTCCTAGGATCAGGACAGTACACCCATTATGCTTATTAGATAATCTTCTTCCAAACCATAGGCTGGTGCCGAACGGTAGGGAAGGAAGAAAACCATTTGGCCTAAAGGGGTCTGCAGAAGGTAAAGACTAAAGACATATGAAGGGATTTGGAGAGGTGGCAAAGAACTATACGGTTACAGTCGTGAATCTGGAAGAGGCATTACTAGGAATACCAGGATACCCCATCGAAACATTTCGATGTTTCAGTCTCACTGTGTACTGTTAAAAGAAAACTGATTTCCCGATTAGATACTTACTCCAGGGTATGTATTTACCAGGTATGATTCTCACATCTGTATGGTTTTACAGATGATGAGTGGGAGTAAGTTATTGGGAATTGGGTGCTCATCCTCATTATATCGGGATTCGTCGTAATCAGTGATATTTGAGAAGATCACCTGGGCTGTTTGCCGGTCTGCAAATATTTGGTTTTGAATATCCTCTGTTATGCACCAATTTCAAATTGATATATCTGTACGTCTATTTTCATAGAGTGAGATATACCTTTCTGAAATTATGTCTACGACATTTACCTATATCAGTGGATGGTTAGGTAAGGAGCATTAAACAGCGGTGTAATTCTTCTTAACCATAAGTACAGTTTTCAACCTATGACACACAGTGAATAAGTTATCAGACTCAAGGGACTTATACAGAGTATTGTATGTTGTCCAGGGTCCATAAGGACAGAGGGGTTGGTCCTCGTACTATATTCGGTTTACTTATGACTTCTCTAGTTTTTAGACAGGTGTTTCGTGGAAACACAGGGTCCGAATTTTGAGAAGTTATAGGTATTTGAATAGAGTAGAGAACCAGATGTAGCAAGTATCGGGATTCTTCAAAGAGATCGACGATGTAGATACTTGCGTATGGTGTTCAGTTGATAGTAGTGATTAAGTGATCTTGCTTCTCTTTCAGGTTACTCATGATTGGAAGCATTCCTAAGTTGAGTAACGCTGATAGGCCTTTTTCCATTTAGTTGACATGCACTGGAGACAGCTGCATGATTTGAATCTGGTTCAATTAAATCAATGCCTCTGTTTCTATATTGGATATAGAACAGTTCATATCTTAACGTTGTTAAGGTACGGGGAGTTGTCTAGCTTATGATTAAAACCAGACTCTGGATAACTCAAGGCACGTTTCTGTAATGGCTGTTTGTGGGTTGACCCAGGCTATGACGAGGGTTGACTTTCTACCATCTGGATGAACAATAGCGATAATGTTCTAGACTCGCCACAGTTTTATTAAAAATGGATTTTTTCAGAAAAAAGTAGTGGGAGTATGGTAGAACTGGAAGTGATTCCAGAACCACAAACGATTACTGAAGACTTGATAAGGAACCTTAAGATTCAATCTGGATTGACATTCCATTGGCCACTCCGCAGATAAGGTGGGTAACTTCAGGCACCCGAGAGGTACTCCGGTATCCTCAAGGACGGTGACAAGGAAGTTCTTGTTTACCCACAATTGCCATTGCTGTTGTTCCAGGTTACGAGACCCGGCAGGAGGATGAGTATAGCGTCGTTCTGAACTCGCTTCAGAAGTGTACATGTATATGACTCTTCCAGAGGGTTGTCGTAGTCAGTGGGAGCAGCGGAAGCATTGGTGGACAGGTAGCTTATGTCTATTTATAGACTAAAGCACCAGTAGCGGAGATAGATCATCCATTTCTGATGTGACAGTCATAAGTTTGACTTCATCAGAATAGGGGATGGATCTGTTAAGAAGGTAGTAGGGTGTGATGTCCTGGTATTTGGATGACATACACAGAGTAGGAAAAGAAACTCCTATACTACAATCGGTTATACTTTGGTCGTCACACAGTGGTTTCTCCACAAAGGAAATGGATTTTATATCAGACATACTGGTTACTAGATCTATGGTTTTAGATCTAGATTTGGGTGGTTTCCCAATCAGGGTACTTAGACAGCATTCTAAGAGTATTTAGGATGGACGACTCCATGCACGGTAGTCTACCTGCAGATGATGGAGTCACCCTCTCTAAAGGTGTCTTACAGACTAAAGGGGAGAGGGATGCGCATGATTGGCAGATCACTTGCTTAGGCAATTGAGTCAATCATGAGATGTCAAGTACCACACCAGATGTTGTTCTTGCACTAGATGCAATAAGTTGATATTGATCCAATCCTGGAGAAGCAGTCAGAAGCAGTTTTAGAACATAAGTTGATGTTCTAGGGATATGATAACGACAGCCCCATTCGGGAGACAGTTATCATTCCAGGCTTCTAAGGTGACCTGGACAACAAGAAGGTTATCAGAATTATAGTTTTCCTTCTGGTGAGGGGAAGTATTTTGGACAGGTGGTCCAAGGCAATACTGAGGGAGGCATGGCGCAGGATACTGATTAAGTTCAGTTGACGATACAGTCTAAGAAGTTTGGATTTGGAGTTCATTTATGAGCTAAGTCCCATCAGACATCCAGACACATTCTAAGACAGGTATTGCTCATTTCGGGAGATAGGTTTCTCCGCGAACTTGAGATATAGAGAGACATAGAAAGAAACAACAAAGCGGTTCCACTCACTAAGGCTATTCCTCGAACGCAATAGTTTCGCAAACGAGCTTTGTAAGGCTGACTAGCAGAGGAGTTGGGTGTTCGGTATCACACGGGCTGTGAGTATGCGACATCGCAATAATTAGCCTTGAGTGCAAGTGGGAGATTGTTGGAGATAGTGCCCTCAGAGTCAATTATTAGGTCACAGGTACGTGATTGCAATGATTGATGGAGGACCTATCCCGGTGGACAATCTTACTCGAGATGATAGTATGCTATCTGGTGTACCTTTATCATCGTGTACTGCTTTAAGTGACCTGACAAGTCGCTATTACACGTTGGTAGAGCCCCTAGGATTCTTGCTTGACCACCAGCAGTATGAGGGCGATCATATAAGAGGGAGCTGGGGTCTATAAGCATATCCTTAAATGGTCCCTAGTCGTGTGAGTTTCGAGACAGGGCATCGATACTCCAGAGTAGACTTGTGTATACAGTCGAGACCCGGACGAGGGGCGGTGGCCGGTCTCACAAGCCACTGGTGTCAGTTGGATCACCTAAGATGTATACAGGTGCTCATTGGGTTATGAGTACACCGGACAGGACTCGCCGGGAACATGCTAGTTGGTCATATACCAGACGTCAGATGGCAGTTCCCTGGTGACATGTGTACAGGTTAGTTCATCGACCTGGGGATCGTCATTTGTCTTGTGTGAGTTCCCACTGTACTTTGATTACTACCCTACCACGGCTCAAAGGAGTCGTGCAAACAGGTTTTAGTTGGATACAGTCCCGAGCCACATGGAGGCAGTGAGCGTATCTTCAGGGGTTCGTCTCTCCCGGTATTGGGGATGAGGTCGTGCTGTGTCTAGGAGAGCCATTACACGAAGCCCTCGGCCGAGGCAAGGAGATTTACTGGTAGGTATTCCAGTTGTATCTCAGGGTGTTCTGGGCTACACTCCGACACGACTTGTACCGCTTTTGGGGGTCTGACTTTTACCAACCCCCTAGGCCCGCCATGCGATGCTCATAGACGAACGGACCGGACTGTACGGATATTGTCACTGACAGGCTCAGTAGGGTTGTCAGGCTGAGTTCGCTCACAGACGTCCCTTTTAGTCGATACCTGGTAGCCCGTTACGTATTGGCTTATACCTCTGACGTGCTAGTGGTTAAATCCACAACCAAGGTGTTGACGAGTCTTTAGAGTCCCCCACATTCAGTTACTCAGCTTTCGGAAGAAAAGTTGTAGAGGCCGTATGGAGATATGGCAGTGTCCGATCAGATAAGTGCGGTATTGCACGGATCAGGATCGGACAGTTTGTACTACAGGCCGTATGGTTATATGGCAGGGTTCGATCAGGTACGTGCGGTATTGCACGGATCAGGATCGAACGGATCCTACTAGCCGGTTTTGGTATATGCCGGATCCTAGTATAGTACAGTGTAGATTTTGTCTCATTGCATTTGTATTTCGGTCGGAATACAAATGCGGGTGTGTATGCACAGTATCGGGGTTTTCCTGTAATTTATTACGGGACCAGTTTTCTGGAGTTGCCAGTTTGTTTTCCGTTTCGGCCGATTTCCTTTGTATCATTCATTGGCCGAAGATTGGTGGAGGAGGGTTTATTTGCATTGTTGCAAATAAGTGTTTGTGGAGGGGGTCTTTGCATATATTTGTATCATGATGGTTTCATGATGGAGCCCATCCTTTGACTCTTTCTTTTCCATCATGGCTTGACTTTATAAACAATCATGGTTGTTGATGATTGTTGGTTGAGTATTGGTTTTGGGAGTGATCATTGTTTCTTATCATCACTTGCTTTTCAACCACCTCTTTGTTTTGACTCTCTCTCTCTCTTGTATGAGAGTAGTATGGCTCCCATTATTTTGAGCATCTCTCCCACTCTCTCATTTCTCTCTCCACCATGAAATGGCCGGCCTCTTTGGGGGGGGGCTGTCCCAAATTTCGAGTGGGGGGTTTTTGGTTCATTTCATGTTCCAAAATCCCCAAAGTTCCTCCACATAGTTCTTGTATCTTCCCTCCACCAAAAAGGAAATTCCTACAACCCCAAAAGAGACTTCTTCACTACACATTCTACATCGAATCTTGGGCACGTCGACTAGTCAGCTTCGTGCCCGAGTTGCCTCGGCATTGAGGTGGGAGCCCGTAAAAGAAGTAGGCGATG
Source organism: Agapanthus africanus (assembly GCA_030015575.1). Classification (NCBI taxonomy): domain Eukaryota; kingdom Viridiplantae; phylum Streptophyta; class Magnoliopsida; order Asparagales; family Amaryllidaceae; genus Agapanthus; species Agapanthus africanus. The sequence goes on along the minus strand of CM057341.1, from coordinate 448,728,034 downwards.
TGGTGCACTTCCGGCGACGAGGTGGAGACAGGACAATCCGCAGGAGATCGGGACGACGACGAGAAGACCGGAGGACTCGGATCAGTCGGTATATCTCTATTCCCTATCTTGTAGTTATCTAGGACTAATTAATGGTTCGATCCGGGTATTAGTGCGCGGCGGTTTGCCAGTTCAAGAAAATTTTAAGTTTATCACCGCTTCCGTATTTGGCCGTCGGATTGACGGTCGGGGCGCCGCCGTGCACTTACACATGCACACTGTATATTCATACCAGTGCACACATATATTGATATCTTCATACCTGCGCACATGCACACTGTATATTCATACCAGTGCACACATACATTGATATCTTCACACCTGCGCACATGCACATTGTATATTCATACCAGTGCACACATATATTGATATCTTCACACCTGCGGACATGCACACTGTATATTCATACCAGTGCACACATATATTGATATCTTCATACCTGTGCACATGCACACTGTATATTCATACCAGTGCACACATATATTGATATCTTCACACCTGCGCACATGCACACTGTATATTCATACCAGTGCACACATATATTGATATCTTCATACTTGCTTAGATTACGCATTGAGATACGTTGTTTCCATGTTAATTCTGGATTTGGGTAACCGTGGATATTTCAAAGAGAATAGTTAATTATTTAAAAACCCGGTTTCCCTTAATATGATATTTCGGTGCGTCCACCATGTGTTTTCTCGGTACTAGAGTGATATATGTGAACCCGAATCGAGGAGTCGGATGAGGCCGATTACGGGTACATGGTGGACCCGGTATGGTATCCCGGGGCGAGAACGGTTTCGCTGTGCAGTAGACGGTGAGCCTGGCAGAGGGACTACTACCTACCGGTGATTGGTTGGACCTGGCGGTTATCCGGAGGATACCGACCAGAGTCGATGGATGGATACGGGACGACTCGTACTGCCGGGGCCGAGGGCCAATCCGCAGACAGAGCCCGTGGGCTGATCCGGACTGACGGATGCCCTATACAGGGGGATTTGCGTGTCGATGCTTGGCACGAGTATTTATTGATATTTTGGGTGTCGATGTTGGGCACTCACGATTATATGAGATTTACAGGATTTGAGGACCGAGGAGGATGACGACGCCTGAGTATTATTGGGATTTGGGTGCATTGATGAGTACCGATTATACTTTCCACGATGACATTCTGTGTAGATATTATATTTCCCATGCTCAGTATGTAGTAATCGATATCTCATCCTGTATCTATTGTACCAGATATAGTACACATTGATATACCTGATCATTGCATACCTTGTTCATTTTATATAGGGTTGTTAGATCGCATTGCTATACCTGATCATTGCATACCCTGTTCATTCTATATAGGGTTGTTAGATTGCATTGCTATACCTGATCATTGCATACCTTGTTCATTCTATATAGGGTTGTTTGATTGCATTGCTATATCTGATCATCACATTTCTTGCTCATCACATGGAGATGTTATTAGATCGCACTTGTTGCATGTTTTGAATATCCAGTTCATCATATAGATGTTATCTATTAATATAGGTTAGAGTATCGTAGCACGTGCATACTCGTGATTACCTTTATATGTTATCTCCTATTCACGAGTTGGCAACTCACCCCCGTTGTGCCACAGTGTTTGCAGGTTGCCCTTCGGAGTAGTCGCGGCAGGCTGCGTTCTTGCATCTTTTGACATGGATACCCCTACTGTTGGTGTACTAGCTCTTTTGCTGATAGGTGGGTTTTGTGCGGTATCTGGTTATCTTTCAGTTATGTACATTGTTGTATCTAGTACTCTCCATCTACCACTTATGTATTGACTTAGAGACCAGTTGTGAGGACGATGTATATTATTTGGTATTCTGGCGTCGAGCTCGTTGTGGGCCGACTTTACTGATGCAGTTTATTATATCTGTGATGCTTCCCACTTGTTGCTCATTTTCTTCGCTACGGCGTCGTATATTGTTATCTTAGTAATTGGTTCTATTAAATGCTTAAATCACTCTATACTTTCACTGGTTTGATTTCTGGGTTTTTCAGCTTACTTAGTCGCGTTACGCCTGTAGACGTTATGTGGTTAAGTGCCGGTCACGGGCCAAACTTCGGGTCGTGACAAAGTTGGTATCAGAGCGTAGGTTTTACCTTCGGAGTGTAGGATGACCCTGGTTTGATGGAGTAGGTAGCTGCAGCAGAGTGGCGTAGCGTGCGTATGTTCTGCGGCATACTCACGACACGGTACTCCGCCTAAGCGACCTTAGGACTTATTGATTTAATTTCCTTTATGATCGTATACTTCCTTGTGATTCGATTTTGGTATCCTCATCGAATCCTACCTTCTTTTCAGCCATTATGCCGCCAAGGACTACGAGGGTGCAGAGAGAGGACGGGAGGGCCGAGGTTCGAGTTGATTTATCTGAGACGAGGACTGATCCGAGTAGTACCCCTGTTGTACCAGGACAGATTGTTTCTCCTACGACAAATCAGATCGCTAGATTAGTAGTAGAGATGCAGAGCATGCGCCAGACGATGAGCTCATTGGTAGAGGTCGTTCGAGCGCAGCGACAGATGGTTGTCACCCCTATTACCCAGTTGTTCCTTACGATCATCATGCAGTATTCCGTCCCCTACATAGCACCGGTGGAGACAGCCCCCATTTACGAGACACGTCTTCCAGAGACCATGAGAGTTCCGGAACAGTTGTGGAATCGTACTGGTGTACCAGCCCAGAGCAGAGGCTTAGGACGAGGACAGTCGTTTGGCTTCCATCCCCAGGCAGGACAGCATTCAGCGCGTAGGTGTTTACGATGCGGAAGCCTTCAACAGCTCATCAGGCAGTGTTCCTTCACACCACGTCAGGGTCGTATTCTGAGACGTCGTGGACGCGGAGGGTTCGCACAGAGGGGTCAGGCTAGTAGAGGAGGAGTTCGATCAGTCGCAGATGAAGGACAGGCACAAGTTTTGGCTTCGACTCATCGGGACGCGATGGCGTCCAATGCGGAGCCAATAGGTACTCTTTCAGTATGTCCTTTTGTTGCACTCGTATGCCTACACACTTCTTGCCGAGTTTAGGACGAGAGTCGTGCTAGGTAGATCAGCCGTTTGTTGTGTTAACTTCTGTCAGCAATCCTTTTGTTGCGCGACACGTAATTCGGTCGTGTTCCCATCGGATAGGAGATAGAGATCCGTCTGTCTTTTTGATCCTCCTAAAGATGTTGGATTTGGCGATCTCCTGGGCACGGACTGGTTAGCTATGTGCTAGGCGTTATAGACTACCGTGAGGAAACAATTAGGTTTTGTTTTCCCGGGCAAGTCAGTTCTTGTTGTGCAGATGGATAGTGGTGCCGCCTCTTATAGCTTGAATTCAGCCTTGTTCGCTAGTCGGCTCTGAGGAGATGTCGGGAATTCTTGGCGTTTCTCGTGATACCGTAGCCACGGTTGGTGTGTTGGACCGGTTTTCTTTCGTGCGGGAGTTTTTTTCCGATGTCGTTCCAGATGAGCCGGCGATGCTTAAGGAGCTAAGGATCTGCTGCAAAGTTTTGTTGAGGGAGTTTATGCGTCTGGGTGTTTTGCATTAGGAAGTTCCTTTTTCTGTTCGTCAAGAAGAAAGATGACAGATTGAGGTTGTGTATTGATGGATCGTCAATTGAACCGGCTTACGGTGTGGATAGGTATCCTGTACCTCGCATTGACGATTTCTTCGATCAGCGTCAGAGTGCAAGACTTGGTCTAAGTTCATTTGGGATCGGGTCATCATTGTTGCGGGTCCGGAGTGATGACATTCCGAAGACTGCCTTGTGCGTGCTACGGGCTTTGTGTGTTTTGGGTGTGTCGCTGGACTCACTAATGCTCTAGCAGCATTCGTAGGTGTGATGAACTGGTTTTCTTTGGGCCGTTCCTCGACTAGTTATTGTTGTGTTATTTACGACAACCTAGTCTTTTTGGTGTGTCTTGAGGGATAGGAATAGCACTTGAGGATCTGTTATACGGATATTGGGAGAGCCCCTAGCGGTTTGCTAGATTCTTGGAGTGTTCCCTTCAAGATTGTTTGTGTTGACTCCTAGGTCTTGTAGTTACGGAGACGGTTTTGTATGGTTTCGAGGCAGATCGTGGCCGTACAGCTTAGGCCCAAAATTGTGAGCAGGACGGAGGTCTGCAGATTTTTGAGCTTAACAGGTTCTTAACCACTGTTTCTTCCAGGATTGCTAGTGTAATGCTGCACCGTTGACTAAATTGACCAGACTGGAGGTTTCTTTTCTTTGGACTGAGGCTTGTGTACGGAGTTTCCGCAGTTGAAGACTCGGTTAACAACGGCATCAGCTCCTTCTTTGCTTTTGGTTCGGGCGACCTGGTGGTTTAACTGTGATGTTTCGTGAGTAGGGCTCGAAGGTGTACTGAGATGACACAATGGAGTTATCACTTTTGCTTCCCTACATTTGGAGGAAGTACGAGAAGGATATCCCACTCATGATCTGGAGATGGCCGTGATGATTTTGCGCTGGAAATTTAAAAGACACCACTCGTTTGAGAGTCATGTCAGATTTTCACGGACCACAAGAGTTAAATGTACATTTTCCTGCGGCGAAATTTGTTTGTGGTGATAGTCCTCCGCAGATTCACAGTTCTTGTGCGATCGTTGAGTATAGATTCAGTTCGTCTTTACTAACAAGACAGCTTGCTCATGTCCGCGCCCGACCACTTTTCTTAAATCGCTTTCGCGAGGCACTGCCCGCCGACGCTCGTTCGTCCGAGATATTGGAGCCTACTCGGCTGGGTAATGATTTGGAATCCTTGACTTGTGGCAAGGGTGTGCTAGGTTAGAGAGACACTTATGTACCTAATATTATGGAGAAGAGACGTGGAATCCTAGGGCAGGCACATCGGTCAACTCTCTGTACTCATTCAAGCCCCACCAACTGTTAACGTGACTTGTAAGGTAGTTACGGGTGGGCAGGGATAGAAAGAGAAGTCTTGTGATTCGTTTCAAGGTGTCTGTCTTGTTGTGTGCTTGAATTGAGCAACTGAGACTGATGGGAGAGTTGCAACCTTTAACCGTTCCGAAGAGGGAACGAGAGCAGATCTCCCCGAAATTCATTATGGTGTCCACCCAGGAGTTGTCAGGATGTGACTCCATTCGGATGCTTGTCATCCGGTGATACTCAGTTGTTCTTGTTAAGTTTTGTGTATGTAGAGATTGTTGTCGGCAGTTGGGGATCGTCGTTTGCCATCGATAGGGTTCTCCTTTGATAGCAGTTATCAGGAGACACTCCAATTGGTAACCTTTAGGTTTAGAGTTTAGGTCGTGTCGATCACCAGTCTGTTTTCCTAACTCCGTGTTATAGGATTATTGGACCTCAGCTAGTTTAGAAATTTCGGAAATGACCCGGTTGATTTGGGTCAGGGTGAGAATGGTCTATTGCGGATAGAGATCAGAAGCTGACCAAGAGGGTCGCAGATTCAAGTTCACAATGGCAGATCATGTATTCCCACGGAAATTTCCGATAAATGACATGTTGAGTTTTGGGAAGCTTTCCAGGATAGTAAGTCTTTTTAGGATCCCTAAGGCGAGTTGGTTCGTTGCCTTAAGTTTGGCACTTCCACCCAGATTATTGAATATTCACCCCGTATTCCCCATGTCGATACTTTGCAATTACCTTCAGGACCTTTCTCTTTGGACGCAGCGCCAGACCATTTAGTTCGAGCGTGATCCTTCGTTCACCAAACAGCAAGTCGTAATATTGGACCGACAGGTGAAGAAACTTCGATCAAAAGTCTTGCCATCAGTGAAGGTATTTGGGTGCATCCCAAACGGTTTAGAGGTCACTTGGGAGGCTGAGGGCGAGGTGCGGCAGAAGTTCCCTCATCCCTCTGAAGGTATGCATAGCTTTGTAATTTAAAATTCGGGGACGAATTTTCTTTAAGGGGGGGGGAAGATTGTAACACCTTATGTCCTGTTTAGGGGTTAAATATACTTTAATAGATAGTTTTTGGTAAAAAGTTTACCAAATTAAGTTTCTGATATTTTATTCTAATTAATGAATATTTTATTAGAATTTTTCTAGGCACACACACACTTGTGCATGTAAACTAGGGTTAGGAGATGGGGTTAAACCATGATTAACAACCATGGTGGACTAACCAATTCCTAAGCCATTTTAAGTTTTGTATTAAGTGTTTTGGGATTTAATTGGGTTTTATTTATTTGTGTGTTTTGTTATTTGAAATTCTTTCTTTTCTTTTGATTAACTTGGTGCATGAGAGAGGGAGTATGGGCATGGCTTGAGCCATGTTCATTAAATGAAGAGAGAGGGAAAGAGAGAGGGGGTTGTTGACTTGGGGCCTCATTTTCTCACTCTCACTTCTCATTCTCACAACTCTCACACACACACACACACACACTCAGCTGAGAGAGAGAGAGAGGCAGCAGCCACAGCATCATCAGCAGCAGCCACAGCACCAGCATCAGCTGCAGAAGCATCAGCATCAGCAGCAACCACAGCAGGCAGCAGCAGCCACAGCAGCTCACCTCTTCTCCTCCTCCTCCCTCTTCCTGCTTCATAGGGTCTAGTAAGGTATAATCTTTGAGCCTAACCCTCTAGATTGCTTAACTTACATAGGTTTTGCTTCGGTTTATGTAAAAAGTGTGATTTTGTGCTTGAAATGGTGAATTGTGTGGACTTATGCTTTCGTACTGTTAGGTGTTATTAAGACTACGTGAACCTAGTTAGACCCCAGATTACACCAAAATACCATAGGGTTTCTAATTGTGCAAATTTAGTGTTTTTAAGTGAACTTTTTGGATCTCTGTGATCTGCTTTAGGCCCGAGTAGTTCAGGTTGAAATTGAGTTAACTGGAGCTTGTATACAAGGTATAGACCACACCACCAGAGCCCGAGACTCCCACCCCATAGAGAGGCCGCCGGTTTAATCTTTCTGGCCGCAATTTGCGGCCAGATAGGGGAATTTTTGGGTGATGTTTGCTTGGATAGGAGTCTGTTGTTATTTCTAGGCCAGTGGTATGTATAGTTTTGCAAGTTGTTTAGGGTAGAATCTGGGACGTTATATCGTATTTCTAGTACGTTTGATTCGCGCGATACGCGTGATACGCGAGAGGGTTCCATGATTCAGCGTATCGCGGCATGTCGGGGTTAGTTTTAGACGCGTGCACACGTTTAGCTTATCGTACACATGCGCGTTTAGTTCGCGACGCGAGCGTATCGTTTGACTTCGATATCGCATTTTGCGAGATAGTTGCTTATATTTGGATTCTTTTGTAATTCCAGGTTCGCAGGCGGGTACGTCGGACGAAGCTAAGAAAGGGAAGCGGGTGGTCGGCTACGAGTAGCGCACGACCAGGTGAGTAGATTTAACATCTACGGGGAAATCGCCCGTATGGCGTTAAGCGTCAGGGCGTGTTAGGATATTAGATTGTAGATGTTCATATGGACTGTAGTAGCTTACCCTTTTGTTGCATATAGAAATGATAGCATAGGACACTGCACTGTCACTAACGGTTCAAGTCGCACGAGCACGATTGATATGCTACACTCACACCGTTAGTGATTGCCATGACACTCACATTATAGGATTTCTATAAATCATATATCATACTGATTCCACCTTATTGATGTTGTCATGATTAGCCGCATAACACCATATGTTATATCCATATTTGGGCACATATGCATCACATACCCATACTTGTACTACTTACACATATATTGATATCTTCATACCTGCGCACATGCACACTGTATATTCATACCAGTGTACACATATATTGATATCTTCCTACCTGCGCTCATGCACACTGTATATTCATACCAGTGCACACATATATTGATATCTTCACACCTGCGCACATGCACACTGTATATTCATACCAGTGCACACATATATTGATATATTCACACCTGCGCACATGCACACTGTATATTCATACCAGTGCACACATATATTGATATCTTCATACCTGCGCACATGCACACTGAATATTCATACCAGTGCACACATATATTGATATCTTCACACCTGCGCACATGCACACTGTATATTCATACCAGTGCACACATATATTTATATCTTCATACTTGCTTAGATTACGCATTGAGATACGTTGTTTCCATGTTAATTCTGGATTTGGGGAACCGTGGATATTTCAAAGAGAATAGTTAATTATTTAAAAACCCGGTTTCCCTTGATATGATATTTCGGTGCGTCCACCATGTGTTTTCTCGGTACAAGAGTGATATATGTGAACCCGAATCGAGGAGTCGGATGAGGCAGATTACGGGTACATGGTGGACCCGGTATGGTACCCGGGGGCGAGAACGGTTTCGTTGTGCAGTAGACGGTGAGCCTGGCAGAGGGACTACTACCTAACGGTGATTGGTTGGACCTGGCGGTTATCCGGAGGATACCGACCAGAGTCGATGGATGGATACGGGACGACTCATACTGCCGGGGCCGAGGGCCGATACCGCAGACAGAGCCCGTAAGCTGATCCGGACTGACGGATGCCCTATACAGGAGGATTTGCGTGTCGTTGCTTGGCACGAGTATTTATTGATATTTTAAGTGCCGATGTTGGGCACTCACGATTATATGAGATTTACAGGATTTGAGGACCGAGGAGGATGACGACGCCTGAGTAGTATTGGGATTTGGGTGCATTGATGAGTACCGATTATACTTTCCATGATGACATTCCGTGTAGATGTTATATTTCCCATGCTCAGTATGTAGTAATCGATATCTCTTCCTGTATCTATTGTATCAGATATAGTACACATTGCTATACCTGATCATTGCATACCCTGTTCATTCTATATAGGGTTGTTAGATCGCATTGCTATACCTGATCATTGCATACCCTGTTCATTCTATATAGGGTTGTTAGATTGCATTGCTATACCTGATCATTGCATACCCTGTTCATTCTATATAGGGTTGTTAGATTGCATTGCTATATCTGATCATCACATTTCTTGCTCATCACATGGAGATGTTATTAGATCGCACTTGTTGCATGTTTTGAATATCCAGTTCATCATATAGATGTTATCTGTTGATATAGGTTAGAGTATCATAGCACGTGCATACTCACGATTACCTTTATATGTTATCTCCTATTCACGAGTTGGCAACTCACCCCCGTTGTGCCACAGTGTTTGCAGGTTGCCCTTCGGAGTAGTCGCGGCAGGCTTCGTTCTTGCATCTTTTGACACGGATACCCCTACTGTTGGTGTACTAGCTCTTTTGCTGATAGGTGGGTTTTGTGCGGTATCTGGTTATCTTTCAGTTATGTACATTGTTGTATCTAGTACTCTCCATCTACCACTTATGTATTGACTTAGAGACCAGTTGTGAGGACGATGTATATTATTTGATATTCTGGCGTCGAGCTCGTTGTGGGCCGACTTTACTTATGCAGTTTAATCTATCTTTGATGTTTCCCACTTGCTGCTCATTTTCTTCGCTACGGCGTTGTATATTGTTATCTTAGTAATTGGTTCTATTAAATGCTTAAATCACTCTATACTTTCACTGGTTTGATTTCTGGGTTTTTCGGCTTACTTAGTCGCGTTACGCATGTAGACGTTACGTGGTTAAGTGCCGGTCACGGGCCAAACTTCGGGTCGTGACAGGGGACCTCCCTCAAAGTACCGGCACTGGCCTGGCTTAAAGATTGGCGAACTTGTAGCATGTAATTAATCCCGGCTAGTCTTTCCTTTTAGGGTTTGAAGGAAGATTTGACTAAAATAGTGGGAGACATCCTGATTAGATATATTAGATAACCAATCTAATCTCACAAGAGCATACGCTGAGTGTTTTCTTCTCTCTCTCTCAAGGTAGCGACCATATCACGCCTTAATCAAGATAATAAAACGGATATATTGACCGAACCTGCTTGTTATACTGAGCTGGTGAACGTTGGTCCCGCTCTAACTTATAATTGTTATAAGACAGAGCAGGAAATTGTGGAATACCAGATTTCCCGTGCCGCCCAAACGAAGAGAGTGCATGTTGATGCATCATCTTCGGGTGTGTTCATTACAGAGAACTGTTTCTCAGTATCCTTTACATCATGGGTATGAGATACCGGATCAGGATCCCGCATATGTAATCTGTTACATAGGCTACAGATAGGTAGAGAACTGAGAACGGGTGATAAGTTTCTTGAGAAAGAAAACGGTGCAAGTGTTGCAACCAAGTCTGTTGGTCACTATCACCCTGTATTACAAGAATACATTGATTCTGAACGAATGTTATTAGATACCGAACCTTACATTGTTGGATAATGTTTTGAACATTTCCTATATCAAGAGTTGATTGGTTCAGGCACGTTATCTAAAAGCATAGACGTTCTGAACCAAACTACAGTTCTTAGTATACAGAACACACACAAGAGGAAGAGTTAAGAAATGAATGAATCCTTCTTGAGGCATTGTAGACTAGGTCATATCAATGCGACCCGACTGGCTGAAGTTACATATAGATGCATATTTAAATTTGTTTGAATTTACATCTTGTGAAACTTGCCGGTCATGTCACAAAGATAATATGACCACAGCTCTGTTTAATGAAAACAGAGAAAGAGTTAGTGAACTTTTGGGATTGATACATGATGATGTATGTAAGGTCCCCTGTCTACACATGCCAAGACCGGTTCTTTGTACTTCATTACATTCTCAGATGATCTCTCAAGATTCAGACATATGTTCCTGTTGAAACACAAGTCCGAAACTTTTGAGATATTCACAGAATATAAGTTAGAAGTAGAGAACCAAAATACGGGTATAAGTATTTTGTCCTTTTATGAGATCAGGGAGGAGAATACTTGAGCACGGAATTTCTGGACTATTCTAAAGGAGAATGAGATTCTCTCTCAGCATTACTCCTCCGTATACACCAAAGCACGATGGTATATCAGGGCGGAGCAATAGCACCCTATGTGATATGGTGTGCTCTATGATGAGTACTACTGAGTTTCCTATTTCCTTTTGGGAGTTATGCACCTGAGTAGCTGCATACCTATTGAATAGGGTTCAAATCAAATTAGTTGCCTACCACTTCATATGTGATATGGAAAGGGAAGTGCCCATAATCTTAAGTTTGTTAAGATTTGGGGTTGTCCGGCCTATGTCTAAAAAGCAAAATCCGGACAAACTCGAGACAAAGTCAGATCCGTGGAAGTTTGTTGGATATCCCAAGCATACATAAGGGAATATCTTCTACCTAACAGAGGAACAAAATTTGTTTTGTTTCTCAGCATGCCACCTTTGTGAAAGGGAATTTCTTTTGAAGAAATTATTGGTCATGAGGTAGAACTGGAAGGAGTTCCAGCTATACAAACTGCAGCAGATGATTTGGTAGAACCAAAGGATTCAATAGTAACGAACGAAGCTCAGCCTCTCTGCCGATCTAGTAGGGTTCCTCACCCGCCTGAGAGTTACTTCGGTTTCTCTATGACAGTGGGAGCGAGGATTGCATCATGAGATGATGACCCAACTAGTTTCGAGCTGGCCATCAGGAGTGAGACTCTATAAGAATGGCTGGATGCTTATCGATCTGAGATGGAATCCTTATACACCAACAAAGTATGGACTTTGGTTGCTCTATCTGAAGGGTTAAATCCCCATCAGGAGCAAGTATATCTTGAGAAGATTACTAGGAGTACATGAAAAAGTTGAGACTTTCAAAGCTATGATTAAGTCCATCCAGATCCTACTTGCCACGGCTACATACCATGACTATGATATCTGGCGGTTGGGTGTCATGACTACTTTTCTAAATGTTGATTTAGAAGAGAGCGTCTATAAGTACACATCCAGAGGGCTTCATTGACTGTGGGAGCAGCGGAAACGTGTGCAAGATGTTTTATGTGATAAAGCAGGAATCGTGGAGTTGGACCGTCTGTTTTGATGTGGTAGTCAATGAGTTTGACTTCATCAAAATGGTAGATGAACCTTGTATATACAAAAAGGTAGTATATGTTAGAGATAGTGCCCTCAGAGTCAATTATTGGATCACAGGCACGTGATTCCAATGATTGAGGGAGGACCTGTCCCAGTAGGACAGTCTTACTCGAGATGATAGTATGCTATCTGGTTTATCTTTATCATCGTGTACTGCTTTAGGTGACCTGACAGATCGCTATTACTCGTTGATAGAGCCCCTAGGATTCTTGCTTGACTGCCAGCAGTATGAGGGAGATCATATACGTGGGAGCTGGTGCTCTATAAGCACATCCTTAAAAGGTCCCTAGTCGTGGGAGTTTCGAGACAGGGCATCGATACTCCAGAGTAGACTAGTGTATACAGTCGAGACCCCGACGAGGGGCGGTGGCCGGTCTCACAAGCCACTGGTATCAGTTGGTTCACCTAAGATGTATACAGGTGCTCATTAGGGTATGAGTACACCGGACAGGACTCGCCGGGAACATGCTAGTTGGTCTTATACCAGACGTCTGATAGCAGTTCCTAGGTGACATGTGTACAGGTTAGTTCATCGACCTGGGGATCGTCATTTGTCTCGTGTGAGTTCCCACTGTACTTTGATTACTACCCTACCACGCTCAAAGGAGACGTGCAAACAGGTTTTAGTTGGGTACAGTCCCAAGACACATGGAGGCAGTGAGCGGATCTTCGGGGGTTCGTCTCTCCCGGTATTGGGGGTGAGGTCGCGCTGTGTCTAGGAGAGCCATTACACAAAGCCCTCGGCCGAGGCAGGAGATTTACTGGTAGGTATTCCAGTAGTATCTCAGGGTGTTCTGGGCTACACTCCGACACGACTTGTACCGCTTTTGGGGATCTGACTTTTACCAACCCACTAGGCTCGCCATGCGATGCTCATAGACGAACGGACCGGACTGTACGGATATTGTCACTGACAGGCTCAGTAGGGTGTCAGGATGAGTTCGCTCATCGACGTCCCTTTTGGTCAATAACTGGTGGCCCGTCACGTATTGGCTTTTACCTCTGACGTGCTAGTGGTTAAATCCACAACCATGGTGTTGACGAGTCTTTAGAGTCCCCCACATTCAGTTGCTCAAGTTTTCAGGCGAAACGCTGTAGAGGCCGTATGGAGATATGGCAAGGTCCGATCAGATACGTGCGGTATTGCACGGATCAGGATCGGACAGTTTGTACTAGAGGACATATGGAGATATGGCAGGATTCGATCAGATACGTGCGGTATTGCACGGATCAGGATCGAACGGATATTACTAACCGGCTTTGGTTTAAGCCGGATCCTAGTATAGTACAATGTAGATTTTGTCTCATTCCATTTGTATTTCGGTCAGAATACAAACGCGGGTGTGTATGCACAGTATCGGGGTTTTCCTGTAATTTATTACGGGACCAGTTTTCTGGGGTTGCCAGTTTGCTTTCCGTTTCGGCCATATTTCTTTGTATCTTTCAATGGCCGAAGTTTGGTGGAGGAGGGCTTATTTGTGTTAGTTATATGTATGCCCTAGAGGCCATTCCTGTACATTGGATGTATATTGTAGTGGATGCTGGGACATATATAGGTAGGACTTTCTTGCTCGACATGATAGTATGCTATCTGGTTGCTCTTTAATCTTAACATGTAGGCTTTCTGTCTCTCTGATTACATGTTGATAAAGCCCTTAGGATGTGTACTCGACTTCCAGGACTATGATGCAGATCATACTAGTGGGGCCTGGGTAGTCCATGAGTACATCCTTGAAATGTTCCTAGTCGAGGGAATATCGAGACGGGGCTTCGATATTCCAGAGTAGACTAGCGCATATCTTCTCGACTCATGCGATGGGCGATGGATGATCACATATCCATTGGTGTTTGACATCAGAGATGGTATGCGGGTGCTCAGTGGAGACTGGGTACACTGAACGGACTCGCCGAGAACTCCCAGATGGTATTATACCTCACGTCAGATGGCAGTTCTCTGGTGACACTGGTGCAGCTTAGTCTGTAGACCCGAGATCGTCATAGAGTCTTGTGTGTCTCCCACTGTGCTTTGATTTCCACCCTACCACGGCTCTACTGAGTTGTGCAAACAGGTGGTTTTTGGGTACAGTCCCGATTCACATGGAGGCAATGAGCGATAGGAGGGGATTCGTCTCTCCCGGTATTGGGGGTTGATGTTGCGCCATGCTCGACTGTCCATAACAGGAAATCCCGGGCCAGGGTTGCAGTGATATACTGGTAAGAGTTATCAGTAGTTTCACGAATGTTATGGACCTTACGTCGGCATGACTTATCGAGCTATTGGGGTCTGACGTTTACCACCCCTAGGCGAGATATGCGGCATATCAGACGAATAGACCGGACTGTACGGTAAGTGTTACTGGTTGGATTCGCAGGAGTGTGAGCGGGCTTGCTCGTCGATCTTCTGATCGCTCAATACCCGGGTGGCCGTTACATTTAGCAGACCGCTTGCGGCTTGTGGGTGTTTGATATGATCATCATCCGCTGCCGGCGTATTGACGAGTCTTTAGAGTCCTACACAGAGGTTTCCTGGCTCAAGCGAAACGAAATAGGAGCGCATATGAGATATGTGCGGGACCGAGAATAATGCGTGTATGTGATACCGTATTTCATTCTCGCGATGAATGTGTGTCGAATGGTTGTATGCGATATAACCTAGTTATCGAATCAAGGATTGATTCGATTAAGCCGATACATTGGATACTAGCCGGTTATATGCGATATGACCGGATCATTGGATCAAGTGTTGATTTAATGATTTAGTGCATATTTATATATTTGATATATTACTTTGCGTTAACTAGTATTGGTTCACTTTAAAAGGATTTTCTCACTTGAATTGTACACATTGTATATGCGATATAGTTTTGTGCACATATTTGTATCATGTTTGATGATACATGCTTACTTGGTTAAGTGTAAAGAATCAAACCATGGTTTAAGTTAATGATTAGGGTTTTGATTATTTATTCATTTATCTTTTTCTTTTTTATTCATTTTGGAAAAAGGAAAAGATAAATGAATGGTTGTATGTTTTGTTTTTTAGTTGAAGTTTCTTGAAACTTTGACTAAGTCACTCTTTTGTTGTTTTGCTTAACCCTAACCATTTAACTAACCCATGTTAATTCTCTACACTTAACTATAGTTGAAAGTATGATAAGTATTGAATTATTTATCTAATTATTTAACACTTATCATATCATCTTCTTCTTCTTCATCTTCTTCTTCCATGGAAAAAGCTTGCTACTCCAATGGCAACTTGAGAAAATAAGTGAGAAATCCAATTCTAAAGTGAACCCACTTCCTATTTCTTCATCCTCTACCTCTTGCCAAGTAGTATAGGGTGTTTCCTTCACAAGTTTTCCCGACTTGGTGAAGTTTGAGCTTGTTCTAGCGATGCCTCGACGTAGATCATCTTCGGCATTGAACCGACGATCAAGCCCGCCCATTCTTCGATGATGCCAATGCTAGAGTCATGAGTTCGATTTGGACAGCGGAGGGAGATCATCGCGGAGCATACGAAGTGGTGGACCGGATCTACAAAGGTTGTAGCCCCTTTCCTTTTAGATAAAATTGTTTATTTGCATCGTTTCGCCTAAATATCTAGTTAACGATCCGTTCTAGGTTTTCTCGGCACCGTAATTTTTAGAAATTTGCGTATTTGATCACTTTTGAGACTTCACTAGAGTGCCTAGGAACCCTACAGTGGTATCAGAGCCTAGCTAGAGCCTTAGGTGAAGTCCCGACGGAGTTAGAAGTCCGATCGACCCAAAACCCGACTTTGAAATTGCTCTCTGGACTTTTCTGTAAAATGTGGATTTTTTGGAATTAAAAATATCCAGAAATATCAGCAGGAAAATATAAGAGTAACTGTGCAATTCGTAAACCTAACTCCATTAAACTGCTACGGTTCCGCGGCACGAGCGTGGCTCGTGCGGCGGTTCCGCGGCTATTTTGTCGTATCTTGCAGAGAATTTGGCACAGTAACTCATATTAAGCAGTGCTGGTTTTCCTGGGGATTTTTAATAATTTATTCCAGAGTTGTATTTTCTGAGTTGTATTGGGGACTCGGTGTATTCGATCGGACTGTCTAATCTTGTCGGTGTGCTTTTCCGGGTATTTTTAGAATATGTTAAAAAGTTCGACCGGATATAAATACCCACTTTTTCCCCTGCCGGGAAATTTCCAATTGTTTGATTTTTCCGTAGTTTAACGACGTTCTAAGTAGTGCAAGTAACGCGATGGACCCTCTAGAAGACAACAAAGCTTAACTCGATTATGTGACCGTCTTGAACTGCCCTTTGAACCTTCGGGTTTGGGGCAGTACGGCGTGCCACATGTGAGGCGTTGGCTTGACCCTTCTATGGCTGGACCGTTGGTACTGAGGCACGAACTGAATGTTTTTAGACTTATTTCATGTGTTGAGCTGTATCGGGAAAACTTGGGTGTTCGATTGTTCGATCGAAAAGTTTAGCATTTTCTATTTATCTGGAATGTGATACAATAATTGGAATTCACAAATTGTTATGAGATAACGGAATGAATATTATAAACAAAGCAATTTAGTCTCACTTGATTGGTTGCCACAGAATTTTTATGTGATCAAAAGTCCGTCGCAATCACGTAGCGTACGCGGATACTCGCCGGGTAAACTTAATAGACAGCCTCACTCCATAGCCCCGACCAAGTGACTGTAGGAGAACCCCGTGGCCGAAAGCATCGGTCGGGTGCTCGCGGCAGCGGTGTTCCGCCTTGGTGCACTTCGTCGACGGTATCGGGGCTGCGGCCGCCTACTAAAGTTTGCGACGAGCATTCGATCAGAATGTCGGGAATCCTGTTGAATTGCCCGACTCGATATTGAAAAGTGTTTTCGATTTTGGGACTAAAATGCAGGGTTTATAATTGTTAGGCATGCGATGTCTAAGGAATTCATTTGATTAGGCATGCGATGTCTAAAGAGATTGCGGATTCCAACTGTTGTAGTTTTACACTTTCTTTTCTGTGACCGTAAGTGTAATATGTGATGTCGCCGGTTTCGTTGCTATATGTCAACGACAATTGGGATGCGCATATTTACTTACGTTGATGACATGTGATGTTATGTGTTGCTGGATATGTTATATTGGATCGTCGTTTTTGAATAGCTGGGGGTTTTTATGTGAGATGAGTGTTTTTCATTTTCATTCATGTAAAAACTTGTATGTAATATTCTTTTATTAGGGCACTTCCAGGTTGCGGAAGTCGTCACCCGTTGTATATTATTAACTTTTCTGCACTAGGATAGACCCAAGGAGGGGAGCACAAGTAACCGGGTTCTAGGGTCCAGTGGGAGACCATCTCGAGGAGTCGAGTCCGGGTCTCCTAACCCTAGAATTAGTAGGGTTGCTTGCCGCTCTCGTAGGGGTCTAGGGGTGTGGGATTGGCTATTCATCATGACCGTGGAATCCGTGTTTTATACTGGCTCGTATTGAAAACACGGACGTCCTAGTATATCCAATATTTCATATGTTTCTTCTGCTGTGTTTTATCTGTGATCATGTGATGTTCTGTGACAGGTATTATATATAGTATATATGATATATTATATAGACGTTACTTATGTTTTACACCCGCGCTAGCCCTGCCCCGCTCTGCCGTTAGTTACCTAACCTAACGGTGCACGAGGGGACATCGAGGCGAATGCGGATGGCATAAGTGTACGTCATATTTATCTGTGATGTTTAGGTAATTTAAATGATGGGATATTCATTAATGAGATTAATGAAAGAAAATAAACCTAATTGATGTAGTGGAATCAAATTTCAAAATAAAACAGGTAGCTACAGTTCTTGCTTTGCATCGCGGTGTTCCTTGTAGAACATCCTGCACCTTATTCGATAGGGAAAGGACCGAGATCTCTTCACCGGGAGTGACTCCTTTAGCAATAACTGGCAGATGCTACATCACTCGGTTTGTCTTTTGATAGCTTCTATAGTTTCCGCTTTGCACAGTGATATATATGATATTGTAAGTGCACGGCGGCGCCCCGGCCGTCAATCCGACGCCGGAATGCGGAAGCGGTGAATAACTTAAATTTTGCGGACTTAGCAATCCGGCACCACCGCGCACTAAACACCCAGATCGAACCATTAACTAGTCCTAGCAAACAATAAGATGAGAGAGAGATATACCGACGATCCAAGTCCTCCGGTCTTCTCATCATCGTCCGGATCTCCTGCGGAAAAGTCCCGTCTCCTCCTCGTCGCCGGAAGTGCACCACATCGCCTACTTTGTTTACGGGCTCCCACCTCAATGCCGAGGCAACTCGGGCGCGAAGTTGGCTAGCCGACGCGCCCAAGATTTGCTGTAGATATAATGTAGAAGCTTGTCTCTTTTGGGGTTATGAGGTTGCCATGGTTGGAGGAATTTTGCACAAGAATTTTCATGGATGCTTGAGGGAATAATGGAGCAAGCAAAGAAAAAGAGCTCGGCCAAAAAAACAAAACTCCTTTTGTGCTCTCTGGAAAAACATGAAGCCAAGCCCTCACTAATGAATGAAATGGATGAATTAATACCAAAGAAGAAATGAAAAAGTCTTCACTGCACACACACACAATGAGGGGGCCCACGAAAATCATCAGCCCTATATAAGCACTCAAATGTGAATAAATATATTAATTCACACTCACAAAAACAAGCACCAGCACACTCATATATATTAATTAATCCACTATACAATAATCCTCACTCCATACTGCAAACAATGGCCGGCCCACTCCAATTTCCATCACAATACCACATCAAAACCCATACCCTCTCAAAAGCAATCATAACCTACAATGGTCAAGCCATCATGGAAAAGAAAGAGTCAAAGGATAGGCTCCATCATGAAACCATCATGATACAAGGAAACATGCAAAGACCCCCTCCACTAAAGCTTATTTGCAACAATGCAAATAAGCCCTCCTCCACCAAACTTCGGCCAATGAACGGAACAAAGGAAATCGGCCGAAACTAAAAGCAAACTGGCAACTCCATAAAACTGGTCCCGTAATAAATTACAGGAAAACCCCGATACTGTGGATACACACCCGTATCTGTATTTCGACCGAAATACAAATGCAATGAGACAAAATCTACACTATCTAAAACTAGAATCCGGCTTAAGCCAAAGCCGGCTAGTAAAATCCGTCCGATCACGATCCGTGCAATACCGCACGTATCTGATCGCACCCTGCCATATCTCCATACGGCCTCTACAGCGTTTCGCCCGAAAGCTGAGTAACTGAATTATGGGGGACTCTAAAGACTCGTCAACACCTTGGTTGTGGATTTAACCACTAGCACGTTAGAGGTATAAGCCAATACATAATGGGCTACCAGGTATTGACCAAAAGGGACGTCTGTGAGCGAACTCAGCCTGACACCCTACTGAGCCTGTCAGTGACAATATCCGTGCAGTCCGGTCCGTTCGTCTATGAGTATCGCATGGCGGGCCTAGGGGGTTGGTAAAAGTCAGACCCCCAAAAGCGGTACAAGTCGTGTCGGAGTGTAGCCCAGAACACCCTGAGATACTACTGGAATACCTACCAGTAAATCTCCTTGCCTTGGCCAAGGACTTTGTGTAATGGCTCTCCTAGACACAGCACGACCTCACCCCCAATACCGGGAGAGACGAACCCCTGAAGATACGCTCACTGCCTCCATATGGCTCGGGACTGTACCCAACTAAAACCTGTTTGCACGACTCCTTTGAGCCGTGGTAGGGTAGTAATCAAAGTACAGTGGGAACTCACACGAGACAAATGACGATCCCCAGGTCGATGAACTAACCTGCACACATGTCACCAGGGAACTGCCATCTGACGTCTGGTATATGACCAACTAGCATGTTCCCGGCGAGTCCTGTCCGGTGTACTCATAACCCAATGAGCACCTGTATACATCTTAGGTGATCCAACTGACACCAGTGGCTTGTGAGACCGGCCACCGCCCCTCGTCGGGGTCTCGACTGTATACACTAGTCTACTAATGGAGTATCGATGCCCGGTCTCGAAACTCCCACGACTAGGGACCTTTTAAGGATAAGCTTATAGACCCCCAGCTCCCACTTATATGATCGCCCTCATACTGCTGGTGGTCAAGCAAGAATCCTAGGGGCTCTATCAACGTGTAATAGCGACGTGTCAGGTCACCTAAAGCAGTACACGATGATAAAGGTAAACCAGATAGCATACTATCATCTCGAGTAAGACTGTCCTACCGGGATAGGTCCTCCCTCAATCATTACAATCACGTACCTGTGACCTAATAATTGACTCTGAGGGCACTATCTCCAACAGATATATCCCGCACCTCATTCGACGAGGAAAGGGCCGACGATCCCTTCACCGGGAGTGACCCCTTTAGCAAAACTAGAAAAGCCTCAAAAACATTCCATTTAAAACCATTTGATTCCGCAACGAGATCAAGTTCAAAGCGTTAAAGGTTTTCACAAAAACCAGCCGCAACCCTCCTTCATTTTAGGAAGTAGAGTACTTAGTATTCGTGCTGTGTTTGTTGACCATAGTCAAGGCACAGTGTACGGTAGCTAAGTGATGTCTTCCTACACCGCATATGATGCGATTAGTTAGGACAGTCGCGTGACTTTGTTGACCTTAGTTAAGGGTCATGTGGGTGGGTCTAATTAATCACGAAATGACGGGTAGAACTTCACTAGTACTTATGATTTGTTGGCCATAGTTAAGGTCATAGGTGCTAGGGGTAAAACCTTTATCGGGAGTTTCAAGTGTTGAAATTTGCAATAAGATTGCATACCTTCTATGTGATAGTTGGATCCCGATACCCACTGCGAGTAATTGTTACTCCTGGGAGAGTTTTGCACTTTGCAATTAGCCGATCAAGTAGGTGTCTAGAAAGGTGTCAACGGGGTTACGCCTCTGGGAAAATGAGGTTTACAGTAATTAGGTCCGTGCGAAAGCACGGGAAACCTCCCTCAAAGTACCGACACTGGCCTGGCTGAAAGATTGGCGAACTTGTAGAGTGTAATTAATCCCGGCTAGTCTTTCCTTTTAGGGTTTGAAGGAAGATTTGATAAAAACAGTGGGAGCCATACTGATTAGATAAAATATATAACCAATCTGATCTTGCTAGAGCGCACGCAGAGTGTTTTCTTCTCTCTCTCTCCTGGTAGCGACCATATCACGCCTTAATCAAGATAATAATATGGATGAATTGACCGAACCTGCTTGTTATACTGAGCTGGGGAACGTTGGTCCCGCTCCAACTTATAATTGTTATAAGACAGAGCAGGAAATAGGGGAATACCAGAATTCTTATGCCGCCCAAACGAAGAAAGTGCATATGATGCATCTCCTTCGGGTGTGTTCATTACAAAGAACTGTTTCTCAGTATCCTCTGCATCCTGGGTATATGATACCGGATCAGGATCCCAGATATGTAATCTGTTACATAGGGCTACAAAAGGGTAGAAAAACTGAGAACGGGTGATAAGTTTCATGAGACAGAAAACGGGGCATGTGTTGCAGCCAAGTCTGTTGGTCACTGTCACCCTGTATTACGAATACATTGATTCTGAACAAATGCTATTAGATACCGAACCTGATATACAAAATCATATCAGTCTCTTTATGAGTAAAGAAATGATATAATTTTGTATTGTTGGATAATGTTTTGAACATTTCCTATATCAAAAGTTGATCGGTTCAGGCACGTTATCTAAAAGCATTGACGTTCTAAATCAAACTACAGTTCCTCGTATACAGAACACACACAAGAGGAAGAGTTCAGAAATGAACGAATTCTTCTTGAGGTATTGTAGACTAGGTCATATCAATGCGACCCGACTAGCTGAAGTTACATTTAGATGCATATTTAAATCAGTTTGAATTTACATCTTGTGAAACTTGCCAGTCATGTCACAAAGATATAATGACACCAGCTCTGTTTACTGGAAACAGTGGAAGAGTTGGTAAACTCTTGGGACTGATACATGATGATGTATGTAAGGTCTCCTGTCTACACATGCCAGGACTGGTTCTTTATACTTCATTATATTCTCTGATAATCTCTCAAGGTTCAGTCATATATTCCTGTTGAAATATAAGTCCGAACCTTTTGAGGTATTCACAGAATATAAGTAGGAAGTAGAGAACCAAAATACGGGTATAAGTATTATGTCCTATGATGAGATCAGGGAGGAGAATACTTGTGCATGGCATTCCTGGACCATTCTAAAGGAAAATGAGATTCTCTCTCCGTACTACTCCTCTGATTACACCACAGCACAACGGTGTATCAGGGCGGAGCAATTGCACAATATTAGATATGGTGTGCTCTATGATGAGTATTACTGAGTTACCTATTTCCTTTTGGGGGTTATGCACTTGAGAAGCTGCATACCTATTGAATTAGGTTTGAATCAAATCACTGCCTACCACTCCATATAAGATATGGTATGGGAAGAACCCATCTCTTAAGTGAGTTAAGATTTGGGGTTGTCCGGCCTATATTTAAAGCAAAATCCGGACAAGATCGAGGCAGGATCAGTTCTGTAGAACTGGAAAGGTTCCAGCTATACAAAACTGCAGTTGATGATTTGACAGAACCAAAGGATTCTATAGTTCTCGACGAACCTCATCCTCTCCGCCGATCTAGTAGGATTCCTCATCCGCCTGAGAGATACCTCGGTTTCTCGATGACAGTGGGAGCAAGGATTGTATCATGAGATGATGACCCAACTAGTTTCGAGCAGGCCATCGAGAGTAGTGACTCTGTAAGAATGGCTGGATGCTTAGCGATCTGAGATGGAATCCACATACACCAGCAAAGTATGGACTTTAGCTGCTGTATCTGAAGGGTTAAATCCCCATCAGGAGCAAGTATATCTTGAGAAGATTGCTTGGTGTAGATGGAAAAGTTGAGACTTTCAAAGCTAGACTTGTTAAAGTTTTTCGTCATCGACCAGGCATGGATAATGATGAAACCTTTTTCCAGTAGCTATGCTTAAGTCTATCCAGATCCTACTTACCACGGCTACATACCATGACTACGATATCTGGCGGTTGGGTGCCATGACTGCTTTTCTAAATACTGATTCAGAAGAGAACGTCTATAAGAACACAGCCAGAGGTCTTCGTAAACAGTGGGAGCAGCGGAAACGTGTGCAAGTTTCTTTACATAATGAAGCAGGCATCGCAGAGTTGGAACGTCTGTTTTGATGTGATAGTCAAAGTGTTTGACTTCATCAAAATGGTAGACGAACCTTGTATATACAAAAAGGTAGTAGAGAGTAAGGTGGTCATCTTCGTATTGTACGTAGACAACATACTCTTGATAGGAAAAGAGTTTCCTATACTACGATCGGTCAATCTCCTATTATCACTAGGATTCTCCAAATAGGATCAAAGTGATACCTCCTAAATCCTGAGTTTTCACCTATGAGATAGATGTAATTGGATGCTAGGATTCTCACTAGATGTAGTGAGATGGTATCAATCGATCCTGGGGAGAATCACTGGAAGAGTTCTAGGGTGATAAAGACGACTGAACGTCAGTCACAGGCACTGTCTTTACCCTCAGTAAAGGGACGGTATGTTGGAAGAGTTCCAAGCTCGATACCGTGGCAAACTAGACGATAAAGGCTGGTAACATCGCTATTAAAGATACTACCAAAGAGGTAGTTTGGGTGTATATTGGTTCATAAGATGAACTACGTTCCTGCCATTGTATGACAATGGAAGTGTGGCTTAGGCCTTGGAACCTTGGTCCCATCAGTGACCCAGACATATTCTGAGGAAGCATCACCTGATCATGGAGATACTTGATCTCCGGGGTGATCGAGGTAAGGAGAGTAGACTCAGAGGACAACACGGCGGATCCACTCACGAAGGCCTTTTCCCAGAGAGAGACTCATATAGGATGGTTGAGTATTAGATACTGCAACCACTGCTACAGATGGCCCTAGTGCAAGTGGGAGATTGTTAGTTATATGTATGCCCTAGAGGCCATTACTGTACATTGGATGTATATTGTAGTGGATGCTGGGACATATATAGGTAGGACTTTCTTGCTCGACATGATAGCATGCTATCTGGTTGCTCTTTATCTTAACATGTATACTTTCTGTCTCTCTGATTACATGTTGATAAAGCCCTTAGGATGTGTACTCGACTTCCAGGACTATGATGCAGATCATACTAGTGGGGCCTGGGTAGTCCATGAGTACATCCTTGAAATGTTCCTAGTCGAGGGAATATCGAGACAGGGCATCGATATTCCAGAGTAGACTAGCGCATATCTTCTCGACTCATGCGATGGGCGATGGATGATCACATATCCATTGGTGTTTGACATCAGAGATGGTATGCGGGTGCTCAGTGGAGACTGGGTATACTGAACGGACTCGCCGAGAACTCCCAGATGGTATTATACCTCACGTCAGATGGCAGTTCTCTGGTGACACTGGTGCAGCTTAGTCTGTAGACCCGAGATCGTCATAGAGTCTTGTGTGTCTCCCACTGTGCTTTGATTTCCACCCTACCACGACTCTACTGAGTTGTGCAAACAGGTGGTTTTTGGGTACAGTCCCGATTCACATGGAGGCAATGAGCGATAGGAGGGGATTCGTCTCTCCCGGTATTGGGGGTTGATGTTGCGCCATGCTCGACTGGCCCTAACAGGAAATCCCTGGCCAGGGTTGAAGTGATATACTGGTAAGAGTTATCAGTTGTTTCACGAATGTTATGGACCTTACGTCGGCATGACTTATCGAGCTATTGGGGTCTGACGTTTACCACCCCTAGGCGAGATATGCGGCATATCAGACGAACAGACCGGACTGTACGGTAAGTGTTACTGGTTGGATTCGCAGGAGTGTGAGCGGGCTTGCTCGTCGATCTTCTGATCGCTCAATACCCGGGTGGCCGTTACGTTTAGCAGACCGCTTGCGGCTTGTGGGTGTTTGATATGATCATCATCCGCTGCCGGCGTATTGACGAGTCTTTAGAGTCCTACACAGAGGTTTCCTGGCTCAAGCGAAACGAAATAGGAGCGCATATGAGATATGTGCGGGACCGAGAATAATGCGTGTATGTGATACCGTATTTCATTCTCGCGATGAATGTGTGTCGAATGGTTGTATGCGATATAACCTAGTTATCGAATCAAGGATTGATTCGATTAAGCCGATACATTGGATACTAGCCGGTTATATGCGATATGACCGGATCATTGGATCAAGTGTTGATTTAATGATTTAGTGCATATTTATATATTTGATATATTACTTTGCGTTAACTAGTATTGGTTCACTTTAAAAGGATTTTCTCACTTGAATTGTACACATTGTATATGCGATATAGTTTTGTGCACATATTTGTATCATGTTTGATGATACATGCTTACTTGGTTAAGTGTAAAGAATCAAACCATGGTTTAAGTTAATGATTAGGGTTTTGATTATTTATTCATTTATCTTTTTCTTATTTATTCATTTTGGAAAACGGAAAAGATAAATGTATGGTTGTATGTTTTGTTTTTTAGTTGAAGTTTCTTGAAACTTTGACTAAGTCACTCTTTTGTTGTTTTGCTTAACCCTAACCATTTAACTAACCCATGTTAATTCTCTACACTTAACTATAGTTGAAAGTATGATAAGTATTGAATTATTTATCTAATTATTTAACACTTATCATATCATCTTCTTCTTCTTCATCTTCTTCTTCCATGGAAAAAGCTTGCTACTCCAATGGCAACTTGAGAAAACAAGTGAGAAATCCAATTCTAAAGTGAACCCACTTCCTATTTCTTCATCCTCTACCTCTTGCCAAGTAGTATAGGGTGTTTCCTTCACAAGTTTTCCCAACTTGGTGAAGTTTGAGCTTGTTCTAGCGATGCCTCGACGTAGATCATCTTCGGCATTGAACCGACGATCAAGCCCGCCCATTCTTCGATGATGCCAATGCTAGAGTCGTGAGTTCAATTTGGACAGCGGAGGGAGATCATCGCGGAGCATACGAAGTGGTGGACCGGATCTACAAAGGTTGTAGCCCCTTTCCTTTTAGATAAAGTTGTTTATTTGCATCGTTTCGCCTAAATATCTAGTTAACGATCCGTTCTTGGTTTTCTCGGCACAGTAATTTTTAGAAATTTGCGTGTTTGATCACTTTTGAGACTTCACTAGAGTGCCTAGGAACCCTACAATTTGCATTTGTGCAAATAAGCTTTTGTGGAGGGGGTCTTTGCATTTTATTGTTTCATGATACTTACACCATCATTTGACTATCTTTTTCCATCATGGCTTGACTTTTGTGAGTCATGGTTGTTGATGATTAGGTTGTTGATCATTGCTTGACTTTGGAGTAATGATGGTGGTTGGTTGAGTGTGGTTTTGAGTGTGTGATCATTTCCTTTGATGATAACATTTTGGTCTCTCTTTTGCATTATTATCGTGTGAACCTCCCTCATTCTTTTGCTCTACACACTCTCTCTTCCTCATCATGTCATGGCCGGCCAAGTGATGGGGGAGGGGCTGTCCCAAATTTTTGGGTGGGTTTTTTGGTTCATTTGTATTGCACAAAATCCATTTAGCTCCATCTCCAAAACGCCATTCCTCCACCATCTCAAAAGGCAACTCCATACAAACCCCAAATGAGATATAGATCTCTACACCATTCTACAGCAAACCTTGGTCACATCGACTCGCCAGCTTCATGCCCAAGTTGCCTCGGTATAGAGGTGGGAGCCCGTAAAAGAAGCCGGCAACGTGGTGCCCTTCTGGCGACAAGGTGGAGACCGGAGTTTCCGCGGGAGATCGGGACGACGACGAGAAGACCGGAGGACACGGATCAGTCGGTATATCTCTCTTCCCCATCTTATAGTTAGCTAGGACTAGTTAATGGTTCGATCCGGGTTTTAGTGCGCGGTGGTGCCGGTTTGAAAAAGCAAAGTTAACCATCGCTTCCGCATTTGGCCTCGGGATGGAGGCCGGGGCGCCGCCGTGCACTTACAGTGGTATCAGAGACTCGCCATTAACATAGTCTAGCTTTGTCTAATGTGTTTTTCACTTCCGATCGAACAAATGTTCCAAAACCATGTTTTTTCAAAACAACAGTTTTCTGTCGAAATTTTTTTGTCTCGAAAATTTTTTCAGGTAGTCTCAGAATACTGTATATGGAAGTATAAGCCTACTGTAGAAATTTGGTGGCGAGATCTCATTATTCGACCGTGGAACCGCGACCAAACCCCTGCTTGGGCCGCGGTTCTGCCGCGCTTTTGAGTGATCGGTGCACCAATTTTTTACAGAGGCCTCCAGACTTGAAAATAGGGTTTTTGGAACATTCTTTTTGGGCCCAGAATTTCTTGATGTGCTACAGTAGTACTTGGGGGCCCACTAGGTAAAATTTGATCGATCGGATATTTTAAACACATTAGTTCACAGTATTTACATTATATCTGCGACCGTGAATGTCACTTGATCGGTAAATCCTGTCTAACTGCTATAGCCCAGTTAGACGGATTTGCGAACGTGACCTTCACGTTGATGTTCTGTGTATTGCTGTGATGTTGCGGATCGGTCGTGGGGGATAGCCTGGATGCAATGCTAGTACAGTTTTGTTGTATTATGTACATTTGATATTGCGGGGCGAGCGTCCGACATTTGGACTGCCGTCACAGCCTGTTTTTATTATTATTTTGGTGCACGGCCAGGTTGCGGTCGATGTACCCGTTGTATGTATATTTTACTTTCTGTACTAGGATTACCCCGCGAAGGGGTGCACGGATAGCCGGTTTCTAGAAGGCAACGAGCCCGCATCTCATGGCATTGAGACGGAGGGGGCTGTACTCTAGAATTAGCGGGCTATTCGCCGTACTCGTAGGGGGTACAGGTTGACCTAGGAGGGTTGCCCAATTTACCGGATTCCGTGAGGTGCTGGGTGGTCCATTCACGTTGCGGAAGGGGGCTGCCTCGCTTCAGGTTTTGGCGGGTAACTTGCCGCGCCCGTAGGGGTCTAGGATTTCATTGCACAGGCTATCCACACGACCAGGGGAACGTCGGGTTTCAGCGGCTCTGTGAAACCCGGGGATCCCAGATATCTGTATTGTTCTGTGATGCTGTACATTTCTGTGATGTTGCATTTTATCATGCCTTGAGAGAATATAATATATTGGTATATATATTAGTAGATGTTGTATATGTTTTGCATCCGCGCTAGTCCAGTCCCCGCTCTGTCGTTAGTTAGCTAACCTAACGGGTAATGACGGGACCCAGTGGCGAATGCGGATGGCATATACGTACATCAGTATATTTTCGTTCTTTTTGGTGTGATCAATTGATGGGACTGCGTTGATTCGGATCAATGCAAGTTAAAAACAAACCTAATCTGATGTTGTTGGAACACTTTTCAAAAAGCTGTTATTGCAAGGACGTTCACTTTTTGTTTTGCATCGTGGTATTCAGTTGGAATATCCTGCTCCTCAGTCGACGAGGCAAGGGCCGAGATCCCTTCACCGGGAGTGACCCCTTGGACAAAAGTATGCGTCAGGGCAATAACTTCACTATAGCCGATTACTTTTGCTTTGCATCGTGGTATTCAGTTGCAATATCCTGCACCTCATTCTACGGGGAAAGAGCCGAGATCCCTTCACCGGGAGTGACCTCTTTAGCAATGGTTTTCGTCACTATATTTTCAAAAAGCTATCCGGTTCCTTCAACGATATCAAGTTCTTTACGTTAAAGGTTTTCGCCAGAAACCATTCGTAGCCCTCCGTCGTTTCAGATGGGTAGCACGTAGTATTCATGCTATGTATGTTGGCCTTCGTCAAGGCATAGTGTATGGTAGCTGCTTGTTACCTTTCTGCTGCATAGATAGATGCGTTGGTTTGGGACAGTCGTACTACTATTTTGGCCTTCGTCAAGGGTGTGTACGGGTGGGTTCAAATTAACCTGGACAATGACGGGTAGAACTTGACATGTGACTTATGATATGTTGGCCTTCGTCAAGGTCATAAGAGCATGGGGCAAAAATCACATCGGGAGTTTCAAAAGAACTGAAACTTACCAGATATGCGCATACCTTCTGGAGTGTGATAGCGTGAGCGGATTCCGTCACGTTATCATGCGATGATAGTTGGATCCCGATTCCCACTGATGAGTTCGTTTACTCCTCGGGTGATCCCGACTAATTCTTCTTTTAGGTTTGGAGGAGAATTTGAGGTGACAGTGGGAGGTTTCCAGATTAGATAAATTGGTAACCTTTCCGATCTAGGTTAGAGTGCACGCTGAGTGTTTCTTTTCTCTCTCTCTTCGGCAGCGACCATTGACCCGACCCTAAGACTATGACTCAGTGACCAAAGTTGACCGAACCTTCTTAACACTGGCTTTTGGATTGTCAGGGTTGCAAACCTCATTGCCACTCCTACTTTTACCCTTTTCTCCAGGACACCCCGTATTACTATGAACGTCCACTTTCATTGGACAAAACCATCGTATGGTTATATACGAACTCGAAGGGATTTATTCGAGGATGGTTTCAGGTTCTGGAGGAAACGGATAGGACTATTCAGTTATTTTTTCTTTTTACCTTGTCTCAGGTTGCGAGTACTCCTTGGTTTAGGAGTAGTACACCAATTACGCAAATTGGATAGTCTTCTTCCAAACCTTAGGCTGGTGCCGAACGGTGGGGAATGAAGAAAACCAATTAGCATAACGATGGTGTGCAGAAGCTATTAAGTAAAGACATAACAAGGGATTAGTAAAAGGGCAAAGTAAATTGCGACTGCTATTCATGACCAAACCAAGTATTTCTTTGCCAATCCTAAATCACCTTGCATTTCTCCAGAACACTCCGTATCACTACGAAGATCCACAGTTTATTGGATACTCCATCGTATGGTTATATACGAACTCGAAAGGAACTTGTTCCAGTTCGGGGATGGATTCTAGTTCAAGAGAAATAGGAATAAGGTTTATTCGGTTGTCTTTTATCTTCACCTTCTCTCGCATTGCGAGTGCTCCTAGGATTGGGACAGTACACCCATTATGCTTATTGGATAGTCTTCTTCCAAACCATAGGCTGGCGCCGAACGGTAGGGAAGGAAGAAAACCATTTGGCCTAAAGGGGTGTGCAGAAGGTAATGACTAAAGACATAAAAAGGGATTTGGAGAAGTGGCAGAGATTTATACGGTTACAGTTGTGAATTTGGAAGAGGCATTACTAGGAATACCAGTATACCCCATCGAAACATTTCAATGTTTCAGTTTCACTGTATACTGTTAAAAGAAAACTGATTTCCCAATTAGTCCTCACTCCAGGGTATGTATTTACCAGGTATGATTCTCACATCTGTATGGTTTTACAGATGTTGAGTGGGAGTAAGTTATTGGGAATTGGGTGATCATCCTCATTATATTGGGATTCGTTGTAATCGGTGATATTTGAGAAGATCACCTGGGTTGTTTGCCGGTCGGCAAATATTTGGTTTTGAATATCCGCTGTTATGCACCAATTTCAAATTGATATATCTGTACGTCTATTTTCATAGAGTGAGATATACCTTTCTGAAATTATGTCTACGACATTTACCTATATCAGTGGATGATTAGGTAAGGAGCATTAAACAGCGGTGTAATTCTTCTTAACCATAAGTACAGTTTTCAACCTACGACACACAGTGAATGAGTTATCAGACACAAGGGACTTATACAGAGTATTGTATGTTGTCCAGGGTCCATCAGGACAGTGGGGTTGGTCCTCATACTATATTCGGTTTACATATGACTTCTCTAGTTTTTAGACAGGTGTTTCGCGGAAACACAGGGTCCGAATTTTGAGAAGTTATAGGTATTTGAATAGAGTAGAGAACCAGGTGTAGCAAGTATCGGGATTCTTCAAAGTGATCGAAGATGTAGATACTTGTGTATGGTATTCAGTTGATCAAGAGAACTTGCTTCTCTTTCAGGTTACTTATTATTGGAAGCATTCCTAAGTTGAGTAACGCTGATCAGCCTCCTTCCATTTAGTTGACATGCACTGGAGACAGCTGCGTGATTTGAATCTGCTTCAATTAAATCAGTGCCTCTGTTCCTATATTGGATATAGAACAGTTCATATCTTAACGATGTTAAGGTACGGGGAGTTGTCCAGATTATGCTTAAAACCAGACTCTGGATAACTCAAGGCACGTTTCTGTAATGGCCGTCTGTGGGTTGACCCAGGCTATGATGAGTGTTGACTTTCTACCATAAGAAAGATCAATAGTGATATTGTTCTTAACTCGCCACAGTTTTAATAAAAATGGATTTTTTCAGAAAAACAGTAGTGGGAGTATGGTAGAACTGGAAGTGATTCCAGAACCACAAACGATTACTGAAGATTTGATAGGAACCTAAAGATTCAATCTGGTTTGACATTCTATTGGCCACTCCGCAGATAAGGTGGGTAACTTCAGGCACCCGAGAGGTACTCCGGTAGCCTCAAGGACGGTGACAGGGAAGTTCTTGTTTACCCAGACTTGCCATTGCTGTTGTTCCAGGCTACGAGACCCGGCAGGAGGATGAGTATAGCGTCGTTCTAAACTAGTTTTAGAAGGGTACGTGTATATGACTCTGCCAGAGGGTTGTCGTAGTCAGTGGGAGCAGCGGAAGCATTGGTGGACAAGTGGCTGATGTCTATTTATAGACTAAAGAAGATATAGCGGAGATAGATCATCTATTTCTGATATAACAGTCATGGGTTTGACTTCATCAGAATAGGGGATGGATCTGTTGATAAGGTAGTAGAGTGTGATGTCCTGGTATTTGGATGACATACACAGAGTAGGAAGTGATATTCCTATACTACGATCGGTTATACTTTGGTCGTCACACAGTGGTTTCTCCACATGGGACTTGGACATTATATCAGACATACTGGTTACTAGATCTATGGTTTTCGATCTAGATTTGGGTAGTTTCCCAATCTGGGTACTTAGACAGCATTCTAAGAGTATTTAGAATGGACGACTCCATGCACGGTAGTGTACCTGCAGATGATGGAGTCACCCTCTCTAAAGGTATCTTACAGACTAAAGGGGAGAGGGATGTGCATGATTGGCAGATCACTTGCTCAGGCAATTGAGTCAATCATGAGATGTCAAGTACCACACCAGATATTGTTCTTGCACTAAATGCAATAAGTTGATATTGATCCAATCCTGGAGAAGCAGTCGGAAGAAGTTTTAGAACATAAGTGAATGTTCTAGGGATATGATAACGACAGCCTAATGCAGGAGACAGTTATCACTCTAGGCTTCCAAAGTGACCTGGACGACAAGGAGGTTGTCAGAGTTATAGTTTTTCCTTCTGATGAGGGGCAGTATTTTGGACAGGTGGTCCAAGGAAATACTGAGGGAGGCATGGCGCAGGATACTGATTGAGTTCAGTTGACGATACAGTCTAAGAAGTTTTGGATTTGGAGTTCATTTATGAGCTAGGTCCCATCAGACATCCAGACACATTCTAAGACAGGTATTGCTCATTTCGGGAGATGGATTTCTCCGCGAACTTGAGATATAGAGAGACATAGAAAGAAACATTGAAGCGGATCCACTCACTGAGGCTATTCCTCGAACGCAATAGTTTCGCAAATGAGCTTTGTAAGACTGACTAGTAGAGGAGTTGGGTGTTCGGTATCACACGGGCTGTGAGTATGCGACATTGCAATAATTAGCCTTGAGTGCAAGTGGGAGATTGTTGGAGATAGTGCCCTCAGAGTCAATTATTGGATCACAGGCACGTGATTGCAATGATTGAGGGAGGACCTGTCCCAGTAGGACAGTCTTACTCGAGATGATAGTATGCTATCTGGTTTATCTTTATCATCGTGTACTGCCTTAGGTGACCTGACAGGTCGCTATTACACGTTGATAGAGCCCCTAGGATTCTTGCTTGACTGCCAGCAGTATGAGGGCGATCATATACGTGGGAGCTGGTGGTCTATAAGCACATCCTTAAAAGGTCCTTAGCCGTGGGAGTTTCGAGACAGGGCATCGATACTCCAGAGTAGACTAGTGTATACAGTCGAGACCCCGACGAGGGGCGGTGGCCGGTCTCACAAGCCACTGGTGTCAGTTGGTTCACCTAAGATGTATACAGGTGCTCATTAGGTTATGAGTATACCGGACAGGACTCGCCGGGAACATGCTAGTTGGTCTTATACCAGACGTCAGATAGCAGTTCCCAGGTGATATGTATACAGGTTAGTTCATCGACCTGGGGATCGTCATTTGTCTCGTGTGAGTTCCCACTGTACTTTGATTACTACCCTACCACGCTCAAAGGAGACGTGCAAACAGGTTTTAGTTGGGTACAGTCCCGAGCCACATGGAGGCAGTGAGCGGATCTTCGGGGGTTCGTCTCTCCCGGTATTGGGGGTGAGGTCGCGCTGTGTCTAGGAGAGCCATTACACAAAGCCCTCGGCCGAGGCAGGATATTTACTGGTAGGTATTCCAGTAGTATTTCAGGGTGTTCTGGGCTACACTCCGACATGACTTGTACCGCTTTTGGTGGTCTGACTTTTACCAACCCTCTAGGCCCGCCATGCGATGCTCATAGACGAACGGACCGGACTGTACGGATATTGTCACTGATAGGCTCAGTAGGGTGTCAGGATGAGTTCGCTCATCGACGTCCCTTTTGGTCAATAGCTGGTGGCCCGTCACGTATTGGCTTATACCTCTGACGTGCTAGTGGTTAAATCCACAACCATGGTGTTGACGAGTCTTTAGAGTCCCCCACATTCAGTTGCTCAAGTTTTCGGGCGAAACGCTGTAGAGGCCGTATGGAGATATGGCAAGGTCCGATCAGATACGTGCGGTATTGCACGGATCAGGATCGGACAGTTTGTACTAGAGGCCGTATGGAGATATGGCAGGGTTCGATCAGATACGTTCGGTATTGCACAGATCAGGATC
Source organism: Agapanthus africanus (assembly GCA_030015575.1). Taxonomy (NCBI): domain Eukaryota; kingdom Viridiplantae; phylum Streptophyta; class Magnoliopsida; order Asparagales; family Amaryllidaceae; genus Agapanthus; species Agapanthus africanus. The sequence continues at coordinate 448,694,075 of CM057341.1, read as the reverse complement.
GAACGGATATTACTAACCGGCTTTGGTTTAAGCCGGATCCTAGTATAGTACAATATAGATTTTATCTCATTGCATTTGTATTTCGGTCGGAATACAAACGCGGGTGTGTATGCCCAGTATCGGGGTTTTCCTGTAATTTATTACGGGACCAGTTTTCTGGGGTTGCCAGTTTGCTTTCCGTTTCGGCCATATTTCTTTGTATCTTTCAATGGCCGAAGTTTGGTGGAGGAGGGCTTATTTGCATTTGTGCAAATAAGCTTTTATGAAGGGGGTCTTTGCATTTTATTGTATCATGATACTTACACCATCATTTGACTTTCTTTTTCCATCATGGCTTGACTTTTGTGAGTCATTGATGTTGATGATTAGGTTGTTGATCATTGCTTGACTTTGGAGTAATGATGGTGGTTGGTTGAGTGTGGTTTTGAGTGTGTGATCATTTCCTTTGATGATAACATTTTGGTCTCTCTTTTGCATTATTATTGTGTGAACCTGCCGGCCAAGGGGAGTGAGGGTGAGTGTGAGAGACTTTACAAAAAAATTCTATGCAAAAAGACCCCCCACAATACTATATTTGCAAGTTTTAGTTCAAAATAACTATATTTCTGATTTCCATAAAATAAATCAATTAAAACTTGAAATAAAATACTAAAAAATTATATTACAACTAGATTTTAATTAACATGATTTTAAAGATTAAAATTAGCCCATTTAAATTTGTATTTATCGCTAATTTAATGTATTTTCTTACCGGCTTAAAATAATATTAAAATAATTAATTTCGGAAAAAATTTCAGAAAATTTGACATTTCAGCAGTGGCTCAATAAACACCAAATACTAGCAATTACATAGCTAGAATATGTATATTTAATTTTATAATAAAAATATTTGCATTTTGACTTTTTACAGAAAACCCCCTTATTTTACCGTTTTTTCGAAATTTCACCGAAACGATTTTCAAAACGTTACAAGCTTGTAGAAGCTTGCTTTGCTTTGACAAAGTACACTAACTTTGTCTTTACTTTAGATTTTTGTTAACCCAACCATTTGGATTAGCCATGGTTATGTCTCTACATGAGTTAGTATATGATACTCACTCATCCATGGTTAGCTCACTCACTTGATCATTATCTCTTCTCATTTTATTTCTTCATCTTCTTCCTTGAGCTAAAAAGCTCTCTAGGGTTTGATCCAAAGTGAGAAATATTGTGAGAAAACAAATTCTAAAGTGAACCCACTTCCTATTTCTCCATCCTCTACTAGACTAGCACTTTAGTTTAGGGTGTTTGCTTCACTAATGCTCAAGTTAGTGAAGTAGTAGCTTGAGTTAATATTCCCTCGACGTAGATCATCTTCGGCCTCGAAGACTTCAAGCAAGGACGCTTCTTTCGCCCCGTGAAGCCATGCAAGAGCCCGGGAGAACCATGATCGCAGCGAAGGGACTACAACAAGGAGCTTTAGAAGTGAAGGACCGATCTACAAAGGTTGTATTTCGTATTCACTTAGTGGTAAATGTAATTTACTTGCATATGAAACTCTAATTATCTAGCAAAGATCTTGTTTAGGGTTATTCGGCACGGCTAAAATTATAAACGGGCATGGTTGACATGTTTGCATGATATAACTGATATGCTCATATTACTACTTTATGTTGCATACATCGTACCTTGTGGTTATATACTTGCATGATATACCGATATGCTCATATTATTACTCTATGTTGCATACGTCGTACTTTATAGTTATATGCATTGAGATGCAGTTTTCATGAGATTTCTGGATTTAAGAACCGTGGTTATATTTCGAAGGAAATGATGTATTGTTTAAAAAACCTGGTTTCTCATGATATGATATTTTGATGCGTCCACCATGAGTTTTCTCGGTTCTGAGATTGGTTTTCGAGACCCGATTCGAGGAGGTGATGATCCGTTTGCGGGTACAAGGTGGACCCGGTATGGTACCCCTGGGGCTAGAAATGATTGTCGTGGTGTAGACGATGTGCCTGACAGAGGGAACACTACCTACCGGTGATTTTATAGAACTCTGCGGATATCTGGCTGATACCGACCTGAGTTGTGAGATCGATATGAGGGCTGATCTGAGTATGTGGCGCCTGAGATGAGATATATGAGGTCCGATCTGAGGATGCGGTGCCTGAGGTATGAGGATTTACGTGTCGATATTGGACACGGGTTTACATGATGTTTTGAGTGTCGGTGTTAGACACTCAGGTTTCATGATTTTGATGTGTCGTTGATAGACACAGGTGGTTGATAACCTCATACAGACACACATATATACTATGTTTTCATGATGTTTCGAGTGTCGATGTTGAACACTCATGTTCCATGATATTGAGTTGTGTCATTGATGGACACGTGAATGTTATCCACTTATATACAGGCATATGATGTCGGATGTTTATTTATATATGCTATGGGCATTGACTTGATTGTTGACATATATACATTTGTGATCACCCTAGATATTATAGTATTACCTTCAGGATATAGTGACCTAGGAAATCGTTATTTTATTCGATTTCTACTTGTTGATGTTTTCTACTCACGAGTTGGCAACTCACCCTCGTTGTGCTACAGTTCTTGCAGGTTTGACTGCTTGGGATTAGTTGCGGTATTGCTGGCACACAGCTTCATCCAGGGTGTTTGCTTTGGTAGGTGGGACACTTATTATATCATGCCCACTCTCATACCGTTATATTCTGTGGTTTCTAGATAACTCCATCAAATCATATCACGTCAGATCAGATCAGAGACTAGACATTGTATTATTGGTAGACTTAGAAAGACTTGGGTTTTGTGCGAGACTTATAGCGATAGGTTGTGTTCACTGTCAGATATATATTCCCTAGAGGCCTTCATTGTATAGTATGCTAGGGATATGTATGTACATGACAGTCTTGCTTAATATGATAGTACGCTATTTGGTTTGTCTTTATCTTAACATATGATATATTTTGCGTAGTATTCATATATATATACATGTTGATAAAGCCCATAGGGTGTTTGCCTGACTACCGGCGTTGTGATGGCAGTCATACTAGTGGGAGCTGGATAGTCAATAGGCACATCCTTAGATGTCCCTGGTCGCAGGAGTATCGAGACTGGACATCGATACTCCGAAGTAGACTGGTGTATACATATCTAGACCCTGAGGAGGGGCGATGGATTGGTCCCGCAAACATTGGTGGAGTGCACCTAAGATTGTATACAGATGCTCACTGGGTGTGAGTACACCGGACATGACTCGCCAAGAATTGACTGGATGGTATTTATACCTAACGTCAGATAGCAGTTCTCAGGTGACATGTGTGCAGATAGTCCGTTGACTTAAAGTCGTCATTTGTCTCGTGTGAGTTCCCACTGTGCTTTGATTACTACCCTACCACGGTTCAAAGGAGTTGTGCAAACAGGTTTTAGTTGGGCACAGTCCCGAGCCACGTGGAGGCAGTGAGTGACTGTTAGGGATTCGTCTCTTCCGGTATAGGGAGTTGATATCGCACGGTGATCGGTTGGTCATTACCATAAGTCCCTGGCTAGGGCTGATTGAGAATTACTGATAGACTGATCAGTAGATTCTCGGATGGTAACTGAGCCATGCCGGCACGACTTGTACGGTTATTAGGGGTCTGACGTTTACCACCTCCCTAGACCATACATGCGATACTCTTAGACGAATAGACCGGACTGCCCGGATATTGTCACGGACAGGTTCAGTAGGAGTTCGGATGGGTTTCCTCATCGGCCTTCTTATCGACATCTACCTGGGGACCGTTACGTACAGCTAGTGCCGCTTGCAGTCTGTGGTTAAACCCACTGCCAGCGTAGTAGTCGAGTCTTTAGAGTCCCACACAGAGTTTTCCCAACTCTAGGCGAAACAATATAGAGGTCGTACGGTTTTACGATAAGGGTTCGGACGAATACGTGTTTAAACGCACATACGACATTCGGACAGTTTTTACTAGACGACTTTGGTTTAAGCCAGATTCTAGTATCAGGTTATTGGATTTATACAGTCTAAAGTTTTTCCGTGTTTTCATGGATGGGAGGGGCGTTCTCGTAATTTCCGGGAAGCTTCTAGAAGCATGGTGACTTGAGGGGTTAAGGTGGCATTGCCATTAATGATATTGTGACTCATAATGTGTGATTCACTATGTCATTAATGCATTATTAAATGCTTAATGACTCACATAGTGAATCACTCATAATACATTTATGTAGCATGATGAATAATCTCTTATTATTCATTTATTGATTTATTCATTATGCTTCATATATCAAGTGAGAAACAATTTCATTTTCATAATTCTAGTTCACCTTCTCTCTCCTCAAGCTCACTCTTTCTTCAAGCTCTAATCCTACCACTCATGAGTTGAGAACAAGGATTAGAAAAGACTAAACATCCCATAACCTAACTCTATATGATCTAAGTTCCTTTGATTAGCAACTAGAGAAACTTAGTTACCTCAAGTTTTGAGGTGATGCTTGGATTAGGGTTCTCGGGTGGATCATCTATCGCTCCGAGGAGGCCCAGGAGGACGTAGAGTTCGTAAAAACGAAGGACACGTATCACTAGGTATAATCTCTTTACGTAGTAGCTAAGAACTTCTATGGTAGTTGTTAATTACCGTTTAGCAAAGATCTTCGGTTAGTCGATGTATGCTTCAAGAACAAGATCGTTTTTCATATTTCCGCCTCCCCGCAACTCGTGGGGTGTTGCATATCGACTTACAGTGGTATCAGAGCCTCACTAAACAGTAATTAACTCACTTGCAAAGTCGTATGAATTTCGAACGCAAAACGAACCGGAAAAGATATCGTATTCACATAGTTTCTATCAATTTTAAAATGAGGTCCAAAAATTTTTCAGGGACCTTTAGAATAATCTACAAGGAAGCCTAAGAACACTGGAGAAATTTGGGTGCATGAATCGGCCAACACACCGTGGAACCACGGCCGAACCCACCGATCTGCCGTGGATCCGCGGCCGAGTTGAGCCTGATTCACCCCAAATTTCCCCAGTAACTCTTCTGTGAATGTTTTGTTTTTTCTGGAATGTTTATTTTTTGCTCAGGTCTCAGGTTTACAGAGATGTTTTGGAGCAGAATCTAATGGGTTTGATCGATCGAAATTATACGATGTTTTCTTGTTTGATTATATCTGTGAACTGTATTATGTGTTCGTAAACCTCCCTTAACTGCTAGTATGTCGGTTGGCAGGGGGTTGCACATATCTGTAATGTTTTAACTGTATGTGATTATGAACTGTATTGGATTGTTGTGATGATTTGCCGGGGTTTTGTGATGGGTTATTGTATTAATTCATTCGATGTAATTGTAATAAGTTGTAATATTATTTTGCGGGGCACATCCAGGTTGCGGTTGTAGCCACCGTTGTATTATTTCTTTTTACTTTTTTTTGCTCATAGGATAGACCCAAGGTGGGGTGCACAAACTACCGGGTATTTCAAAGTGCTTAGTGGCCTACTCACATTGTTGAGGGAGACCGCTTCACTTCGGGTACTTGGCGGGTAGTTTGCCGTACCCGTAGAGGTCTGGGATAGGGTAATGGCTATTCATCACAACTGTGTAATCCGTCTTTTCTTACAGGCTCAAAAGAAACGCAGATTGCTTGCATATCCAATAAAGTTTATCTGTGATCTGGAATGCCTATTACTGCGTCTGACGAATGTACAATATCTATATATGATAGCTATTTAGACGTCACTTATGTTTTACACCCGCACTAGCCCAGCGCCCGCTCTGCCGTTAGTTAAGTAAACTAACGGGTGATGACGGGATCCCGTGGCGAATGCGGATGGCATAAGAGGACGTTGTATTTTCGTTGTTATCTGTAATGATAGGTTAAAGATGGGAAGCATTAATTTTAATGCAAAGAAAAATAAAACCTAAACTGAATCGTTGGAACAATTTCAAAACCACTCGGTTTTCTTCAAAAAGCAAATTTTAAATGCGGAGCTTAAACCACTCCTTTTAATAAAGGCTATCATGGTTCCTTCGATCATATCAAGTTCACTACGTTAACGGTTTTTTGTCAAAAACCAGCCGTAACCCTCCATCGTTTCAAATAGACAACACATCGTATTCATGCTATGCTTGTTGGCCTACGTCAAGGCATACTGAATGGTAGCAGTGTGTTTGCTTATTTGTTGCAAAGATAGATGTATTAGTATAGGACAGACGTACAGCCTTGTTGGCCTACGTCAAGGGCATGTACGAAGTACCTAAATTAATCAGGACAACGACGGGTAGAACTTGACTTGCGTCTTATGATTTGTTGGCCTACATCAAGGTCATAACAGCTTGGGGTAAAAACTAACATCGGGAGTTTCAAACATAAAGGAAACTTGCAGATTTAGCATACCTTCTGGAGTGTGGTGACTAGAGTGGCTTCCATCTAGTACATCATGCAATGATAGTTGGATCCCGATCCCACTGATGAGTAGGATTACTCTCGGGAAACATTCTCACTTAACAATCAATGCTATAAACCAAGTAGGTGTCCAGAAAGGTGTTAGAGGGGCTACGCCTCAAGGGAAAAGTGGTTATTTAATTAAGGAACTTCGTGAAAGCGTTGGAAAACCTCCCTCGAAATACCAACACCGGCCTGGCTGAAAGGTTAAGCAAGTATTGTGATGTGTGAATAAATCCTGACTAGTTCTTCTTTTAGGTTTTGAAGAAGGATTTGAGGGATCAGTGGGAGCCATCCTGTTTAGATAAACTGATAACCAATCTAAACTTGCAAGAAGCATATGCTGAGTGTTTTCTTTTCTCTCTCTCTAGCAGCTACCATGACAGGACTAAAACTATTACTTGAAAAAAATATACTGACCGGGCAGAACTATAAAGATTGGCTAAGGAACGTCAACATTGCACTGACTTATGACAAAGTAGCATATGTTACCACCGTTGTTCCTCCCCTTATCCCAGGTCCAGATTCCTCAGTTGTGGCCAAGGAAGTTCGCAAAACCTGGGATCTAGATTGTGAGCGAGCTAAGTGTATCGTGCTGGCGTCCATGAACAATGAACTCCAGAAACAGCACGAGAGTATGGATATTATATCCATCTTTCTCCATGTCAAGGAATTATATGGAGAGCACTCCCGTATCGTGAGGTACGAGACCTCAAGGAAACTCTTCCAGATGAGGTTAGCTCCAGGATCGCCTGTAGGAGAGCACGTCCTCAAAATGATCAGCCTCATTGAGGAACTCGCAAACCTGGGATGCATGCTAGAGAATGATTTGTATATCAACTTGATTTTGCAGTCCCTTCCCCACACCTTCTCTCAGTTCGTGCTTAGCTTCAACATGCACGAAATGGAAGCTGATCTTCCAAAGCTCCTCAACATGTTGAGGGTAGCAGAGACCTCCTTGAAAAAGGAGAAGACCCCCATTCTGTATGTTGGCCAATCATCCTCTTCTAAATCTAAAGCGAAAGCTAAAGGGAAGAAGAAGATGAAAGCCACCAAACCGAAGGGTGGGGTCAAGAAGGTGCAGGAAACGAACAAGGCAGGAAGGGTGAAAGCGGATATAAACGAATGCTTTTATTGTCACAAGCAAGGGCACTGGAAGAAGGATTGTATAGCCTTCAAAGCCAAGGACAAGAAGCAAGCTGTTGCTTCTGCTTCATGTGTGTTCGTAATCGAAAATTGTCTTTCAGTAAACTCTACATCATGGGTACTTGATACCGGTTCTGGTTCTCACATCTGTAATTCATTGCAGGATCTGAGAAATAGTAGAGTACTGGGGACAGGTGATATGACTCTCCGGATGGGCAATGGAATGCATGTAGATGCTATTGCAATAGGGGAATATCACCTAGGCTTGATTAGTGGGCACATTTTGGTGTTGTACAGCTGTTTTTGTATTCCCAGTATGTTATGTAATATTATATCAGTATCTTTGTTATCTAATGAAGGATATAATTTTGCGCTTGAAAGAAATGTCATGAACATTCTCCTAAATCAAGAACTGATTGGGTATGGCACACTGGAAAATGGCATATACATACTTAATCAACCTCGAATTTTCAATATTCAAAACACACTTAAAAGAAACGCTCCAGATTCAAATCAAGCCTTCCTATGGCATTATAGACTTGGTCATATAAACGAAACAAGGTTGACTAAGTTACATAAAGATGGATATCTAGATCCGTTTGAATATTCATCATATGCAACTTGTCAATCATGTATCAAAGGAAAAATGACCAAATCTCCGTTCACCGGACACGGAGCAAGAGCCACAGAAATCTTGGGACTTGTACACAGTGATGTATGTGGTCTAATATCTACGCATGCGAGAAGCGGTCACTCCTACTTCATCACTTTTACTGATGACTTCTCTAGGTATGGACATGTATTCTTAATGAAACATAAATCTGAGGCCTTTGAGAAGTTTAAGGAGTATAAAAATGAAGTAGAGAAACAAACTGGTAAAAGCATCAAGACACTTCGATCTGATCGAGGTGGAGAATACTTAAGTACCAGTTTCCTTGAATGCTTAAAAGAGAATGGAATTCTCTCTCAGCTTACTCCGCCTTATACACCTCAGCATAATGGTGTATAAGAAAGGAGGAATCGCACGCTATTAGATATGGTGCGTTCAATGATTAGTGCTGAGTTGCCACTTTCGTTCTGGGGATTTGCTCTAGAATTAGTAGCATACTTATTGAATAGAGTTCCAACTAAGTCTGTGCCTACCACTCCATATGAAATGTCGAGCGGGAAGAGACCATATCTTAAGTATATTAAGATATGTGGGTGTTCAGCATATGTTAAAAAGCATAGACCAGACAAGCTCGAGGCACGATCGGTTTTGTGCAAGTTTGTAGGATACCCCAAACATTCAAGGGGGTACATGGTCTACCACACTGAACAAAAGGTGTTTGTCGCTCGCCACATTGTCTTCTTAGAAAGCGAATTTCTTGCAAAAGAAATTAGTGGGAGCGTGGTAGAGCTGGAAGAAATTCCAGAACCTCAAACTGCTACCGAGAACTTAAAAGAACCTCAGATTTCAATAGAACATGACGAACCAATGCCACTCCGCAGATCTAGTAGGCTTTCTTATCCTCCTGAGAGATACTATGGTTTTCTTCTAGATGGGGATCGAGAGGATTGCATCATCGATGATGATGAGCCTACTAGTTTTCAGCAGGCTATCACGAGTATTGACTCGGTGAAGTGGCTGGATGCTATGAGATCCGAAATGGAATCCATGTACACCAATAAAGTATGGACTATAGAAGTTGCTCCTCCTGGGGTGAAACCAGTTGGATGCAAATGGATCATCAAAAAGAAGATTGGTGCACATGGACAAGTGGAAACCTACAAAGCTAGACTCGTTGCAAAAGGATTTCGTCAAAGACCAGGACTGGACTATGATGAAACCTTTTTACCTGTATCTATGCTTAAATCCATTCGGATCCTGCTTGCCATTGCTGCCTTCCATGACAATGAAATCTGGTAAATGGATGTAAAAACAGCTTTTCTAAATGGACATTTAGAAGAGAGTGTTTACATGGATCAACCAGAAGGTTTCTTAGACAGTGGGAGCAGCGGAAGAGTGTGCAGGTTGCTTAACTCCATCTATGGATTAAAGCAAGCATCACGAAGTTGGAACATCTGCTTTGATGAGACAGTCAAAGAATTTGACTTTATCAAAAATGTAGATGAACCATGTATTTATAGGAAGATTGTAGAAGGAGCAGTAGTCTTCCTCGTTTTGTACGTCGACATACTACTAATAGGGAATGATGTCCCTATTCTACAATCAGTAAAGCTCTTCTTTTCACAGAAATTCTCCATGAAAGACTTGGGTGATGCAACCTACATTTTGGGCATTAAGATCTATCGTGATAGATCTAATAGAATGTTGGGACTTTCACAGTCCAGGTATATTGACACTATACTAAAGAGATTTAGTATGGAAGATTCCAAGTGCGGTAATATGCCAGCTTGTCACGGGATCACCCTCTCAAAAGAGATGTCTCCAAAGACTGATGAAGAGAGGGCTCACATGGGCATTATACCCTATGCTTCGGCAGTAGGATCTATAATGTATGCGATGTTATGTACAAGACCAGATGTAGCTTACGCACTTGGTGTGCTACAGGTATCAGTTTGACCCAGGTGAGAAGCATTGGATAGCGGTAAAGAACATTCTCAAGTACCTGAGAAGGACTAAGGAGATGTTCTTGATTTACGGTAATGGGGACCTCCAGGTTGAGGCTTTTACCGACTCCGGATTCCAAAGTGACAAAGATGATTCTAAATCCGTTTCGGGTTTTGTGTTTACCCTCAATGGAGGGGCGGTATGTTGGAAGAGTTCCAAACAGGATACCGTCGCAGACTCAACTATGGCGGCTGAGTATATAGCTGCTAGTGAAGCCGCAAAAGAGGCTGTCTGGATGAGGAAGTTCATCTCTGAACTTCAGGTGGTTCCGTCCATTTCCAATCCAATACCTTTGTATTGTGATAACAATGGGGCTGTAGCATTAGCGAAGGAACCGCGGTCCCATCAGAAGTCCAGGCATATCTTAAGGCGTTTTCACCTGATCAGGGAGATCGTTGATCATCGGGAGATCGAGGTACGGAGAGTGGACACAAAAGACAACACGGCAGATCCATTCACCAAGGCCATCCCTCAAGTCCCGTTTGAGAGGCTGTTTGAGATGTTGGGCATACGGTACGCCAACAACTGGATCTAGTGCAGACAGTGGGTACTCATTGCGCCAATTATAGGCCTTAGTGCAAGTGGGAGATTGTTGGATATATATGCCCTAGAGGCCTTCATTGTATAGGATGCTAGGGATATGTATGTACATGACAGTCTTGCTTAATATGATAGTACGCTATTTGGTTTGTCTTTATCTTAACATCCGAAAGAGCACGTGACTGGCCCTTGAACCATATGAAGTCTAAAGGACTCCATCTGATCCAAGTAAGACAAAAGCCCAGAAATCTAAAACCATTTTAAGAGTAAAGAAACATATCTTGTAAATTATCTTCCCTTGAGGCATTTTATCTAACACTTACTACGCATAAACAAAGAGCACAACCCACACAAGCAATATAATATACAACGCCGAAGGGCGAGGGTCAAACTCAAAAGAAACTCACAATAACATGAAAACCTTAACACTACTAAGCGCGACTCTAAGGTCGAAATAATACGTCACTAGTGTCTGAGTCTGAAACAATATACAAGTTTTTGGTTGATGGAATTTCTAGATACAAAGAATAATACATATACAAGGGTGGTTCTGATGCAAAGAACCCACCTACCAAGCAAATCACCAGCAAAGGAAGCAATGTGCCGGAAATGCCGCTATGAAACCTGTACGGCAAAACCTGCAAGAACTGTGGCACAACGGGGGTGAGTTGCCAACTCGTGAATAGAAAATATCTACAAGCAGAAATTGAAAGCATGACATAATCCTAAGTCAAACGATCAGATATAATATAAACCTCAAATGAATAAGTCTGAATCATAGTAAAGTGGCAATGTAACATCTGAACATAAGTGTAGTGCCAAGTACTCGTACCAGTGCCTCATGTAATAATATATCATAAGTATGATGTATGTATGCAGTAAAATGAAAACAGAAGATATCATGAAAGAAATCATCAGAAAATCAACGTCGAGCATCGACACAAACTATATATCATGAATCCGATATGTATGCAGCATTCATGAAGGTACTCTATTAGGTACTACTAATATGTGATGCATTGCATATACAATAAATGTGGGGTAGGGGAGATATAACATGCCATCGACCGTAAAGGCCCCGAGCACATAGGCTCCTCTCACATCGAGCTCATAGGCTCCGAGCACATAGGCTCCTCACACATCGAGCTCATAGGCTCCGAGCACATAGGCTCCTCTCACATCGAGCTCATAGGCTCCGAGCACATAGGCTCCTATCACAATGCATATGTAAATTTGCATAGATCATCATGATGATATATTAAGTATGCGTATATATATATCAGCGTCCCATACCACTAATATATATATACTCTATGGGTATACATATATATTTCAGCGTCCCATACCACTGATATATATACGCAGGAGTAAAACAATCCAGAATCATCATATGCAACCATATCACAATGCGAAATCCATGAATTATAATACATGCAACAAGAACACTAATATAAGCATGCAACTATGTAAAGGCATATGCACAAGGAATATGAATCAATAACATATGAGCATGCAATGCAATGCGAGCCGTAGAATAAATGGTAAATGAATAATAATGCAGCTTGCCATTTGAAATAAGACAAATCGGGGTTTTTGTAATAGGTATGACTTGGGTCTAGTCTAACATCTATTATGCAAACCACAGATCTAAGTATCAAGTCAACCGGGAGGGGTATGATATCCACCTAAATCTAAGTCGATATAAATATTTATACATATAATAGTCGGTGATCCCGCCTCAATAGTATCGCGTACAATACAGTATATCATATGACAAACCTCAAGTCATGAGTGCGGATCTATCATCAATATAAAGCTCGTACGGTAAATCATCGTACGGCATCCCAATAGCTGGGTACGGGTCAATATCACATTATCTCATCAAGTACCTGATATTCTTATCATCATAACACATAATCTGGGATACTGAATCTAAGTCTAGTACAAATCGATACCATCTATATAATTATGAATGCGGGGGTAAAACACATGCCCAAAGGCCCGCTAAGAATCACATATCGTATCCCAAATACGAATCATATCAAATCACCGATCTCACGGCACCATGCCCAATATCATCGACTCATCTCCAAAGTCATCCAATATCATCATCAACACAGTATAAGTATAGTGAATATGCAAGGGTGCGCGTATGGGTGTAAACCTATTCTAGGGTTCGTGGCTATGAATTACACTAGTTACTTCTAAGCCTAAACTATCCATAAAACACCTAACACAGTATCCATGACACGCTATAACTATCATATATAGTATATCAACTACAGACTGCGGGGGTGATATACGTCATTCCCCGACTTCCCCCTGTAGATATAATCTACTCACCTTGCGTCTTCATTGTCGATGTCACCACGCGTTTGCTTGTCGTCCCGAAGGCTGCATGGGGTACCTACACATTAACATATCGCCAATGCGTATCAAAACCAATTCCGAACTAAAACGGCATATGAATCTCAAAACGATACGCTAAGATCTATAGGTTAGAACCTATGGACAACGCCTTCCAAAACCATCAACAACCCTCGATATCGTCGTATAAACGCCAAATAGTCGAGGTAAAACACCAAACACAAATTCAGAATTAAGAATACGGAATACGGAAACACGAATCCAAAACAGCAACTTAGGAAATATGTTCCAGATTTCACCCTAGGTCAAATTGGACAAATCTATATATACCAGGGGTCTAATCTATGCATGTAGGGGCTACAGAACCAAAACGAGAAGGTTTGGTGCAGGTATGGCCGCACATTGCGGCCAATTGGAATAAATCTGCGGCCAGAATGATGAGTTAGGGGTTGGGGTCTTGGTGGTAGCTTCCTGGGTGCCTGCACATGTCACTATCCAATCAATTTTAATTTAGGATGTCTCGGGTGATAGCAGATTCAATATACCCTTCACAGATTCCACAATTTCTCCGATATCGGTTTCTAAATCCGTATTTCGGGTTTCAACTCTCAGGTTGGGGTCTCAATTCATGCACTAGGGTGTTGGTGTAGCCTCTACTGAACTCAATTTCACATCACAACTCATAATTTCCTCAAACCCTAATTAGGTTTTCCTTAACACCACAATATCAAACAATATCGGTTCAATCTAAACATGGGGGTAAAGGAAATGCTAAAACTAAGTTAATGATCCAGAAAATACCTCATTTGGCAACTCAAGAATTTTCTTGAGTTGCCCCTAGTGGCCAAAATCCTTGCTTCTTTAGTCCAATGTGTAGATCTTGAGCTTGTGCACACTTTTAATGAAATGGAGATTGGGTTTTGGGATTGTTTTTGAGATGATTTGAGGCATTGAAGAGGGGAGGTGGGGTGAGGAGCAGGAGCAGCAGCAGCAACTTGAAGGAGAGGGAGAGAAATGAGTGAAGGGAATGAAGGAGATGGCTAAGTCCTTGGGTCAAAGGAGACCATACCTCTCTCTCTCTTACCTACTACTAAATTCTTTATTTAAACCCCTTTTTCTTTTCCTTTTCTTATTCTCTCAAAATCCTTCTCCAAAGAATAGTAAACCCAAAGTGAACCATGGCAAGAAAATGCACAAGTGTGAAAAAGAATGATATGTGCATGTTTTGCACAAATTGCTAAAAAACCGATTAGCGATTATTAATCACGATTAGCGCTAATTTAGCATATAACTAATCAATTAAACTTAGAAATGGCATAATTCTCTAATTTACACTATTTTTTTTTGAATTTTCCAAAATTTTCCCCTATTTATTTGTATTTAATTATACCGAATTATTAAAATATTCAATAAAATAATAGTAAATTATTAATTTTCCAAAAATAATATTTTTATTATTTTGAAATGTTACAATCTACCCCCCTTAAATAAATTCGGGCCCCGAATTTAAATTTAAACCCCCAACTTCAAAACATTCAGTCAAAATCCAAGTTGTCGGATACGTGATAATCGAATCACAAAATCACCAATCGTCAATACCGTCGTCGGTAGTCCCTCCTTCAAAGTCGAGAAGGTTCCAGTGCATCCAATGCTAGCAGCGTAAGATATCTAATTGTCCCTTACTGGCGTCCTCTGTTTCTGGGTCCTTATCTTCTCTATGGATTACCCATCTTACAATCGATTGGCTCTTCGGCCCTGTCAGGTGTGCTAACGGGGACGATTCCGTTCTGGCACTTATCTGGTCATCTCTCGGTCAATCCTCACGACCACTCGTAAAGCAGCATGTCACTGGCGTCGGCCTCTGGCTCTCTGAATGCACGTCACACATCTGATCCTGGGTGCAAACATCATTGCAGCAATGTCCTGGAAGGAATCCTGCTCAAGGTCTCTTCCGATCTTGCCTATGCCGAACTGTACGGAGGCTGGCTCTCTTGCATAATCTCTTCTCACTCGATGGACATCTGTGTCCTCAGCACAACATTTTCTCGGAAATTGGTCGCATCCTAACGCGTCTGTAAGCATATCAGGTCTTTAGTCTCGACGGGAAGTAACGACAACTCGTCAGCGTCTCGCCCGAACCTCTGGTTCCACCTGTCCCAATCGTCGTCCACTATGACGTCACGCCATGCTATCTACACACTGCACTGTTCTCGGCCACGGTCAATCCGAAGTCTCTCGCACGAACTCGAAATCGCGTACTCTGTAGCTTCACCATTCTATAGAAGATGTCTGGCCGAACAGGTCCTCGGGAACGCGTCCCAACCATTGGAGGAATGCTCAATACTCTTTCGTCCTCGATCAATTTACAACGCATCTGGGTGAGGTCTTTTATCCGAACCTGGTCAACTACCTCGTCGACGATGCCGAACTATGGCCTGCTGGGTCTGCGCAATATGACCACTCCTGGGTCTAGGTCTTCTCGTATCGTATTCCAGAAAGGTCCTGTCGATGTCTCTCTCTCAAATCTCATTCCTGCCGGATTGCCTGGAAGTCATCATCCATTGCTGAAGCTAATTCTTATTCCGGAATGGCTGCATAGTTATCGCGCCTCTTTCTGGGAGATATATCCATATACAACGCCTCTGCGTGCGTATCGCATCTCTGATATCAGCGGAGTGGGACGTCATCTCATCGAAATCTCTTGCGAACTCTTTACTTCACTCTGCTTCAATGTCGGCTGCTTCGGACTCGTCTCATCGTGGCTACACGGACTGCGCTCCAACGGCTATCCTCTTATCTGGAGTCTTCCAAGAAATGCATCTCACCACCTAGCATCCGAAGGAAGTCGGACCATTCGATCGATTCGTCAAAACCTCATAATCCCCCAAGAGCTCAACATCTTGGGTACAGTTTAACAGCATCGAGTACATACCACAGCATCAATGATCCAGCCGTAGAAGGGCAAACCCAAGCCTCACTAATGGCACCGCAGAACTGCCGCAAACCCTAAGGTTCAAGGGCTTTCACTCGGTCATTAAGTCGAGTTAGGGTTTCGTTCTTCTAGAGGGTCCATAGTATCACCTGCATGTCTTTCCGAATACCTTAAACTTGGAATAGCAGGTTCCTGTCATTCAATCGTCTCTGTCGACTCTCAGCGTCTCTGCGTGAAGTCATCTCTAGCTGGAAGCAACCTATCTGATGACCTCGCATCGGTAAGCGAACGAATCGCACGCCCTAGTCATCCACCCTCGGTGACTAGCGACCTTCCATCATATCTCTAAGTATATACTCAAGCTGCAGTAGCTCCAATCATCTGGGCGATATCTCGTCATTTGCAGCAACAACTGGCTCATTTTCCTGTATGCCGAACAGCGTCTCAATCCTCCAGGAAAGGCAATACATTAGCGGTCATCTCTAAATCGGTCTGCTCTAGATCAGAGTGAAACTCTCCGCACTGGAAATCTTCAATTCAACTGGGCCTGCTCTGGCGCATAAATCGGACGAATCACCTTCGTCTTTCAAATCGGGTAGACTAGCTATCATCTGTCTCATATCTGCCTGGAAGCTCCGGCGATCTCAGCTCGTAAGCTCCGGAAGCGACATCCTATGAATCTCAGCAGCCGCTGGTCCATCTGTCTGCACGGTAAGCGACATCATAATCTCTGAGGTATGCTGTACATCAACAGTCCTCTCTCAACTGGCAGCTCTAACAATGGCCCGATCATCCGGTGCAAAACCAAGCACTCTCCTCCACTAGAGGTCACAGTCACCAATACTAGCTCGAGACGTTCCATGTCACCAGAAAATACAATGGTCGGCCTTCGTACCAGACGAGCTCGCACTGACCGTAACCCTAGCAGCAGCCCAAGCTGTGCTCAACATGGCGATAAGAACCTCAATCGAGTATCGAAGAGAGCAGATCAATGGCAAGAAAGAGAACGACAGATCCAGAATGGATACATGATCATAAGAAGGAACAGCATCGATAAAGGTATGATCATGAAACTAATAGAATCGGGGATCTCAAATGGATGTATAATCATGGATATGAAGAGAATCACTGATCTCGAAAATATGTACATCCTAAGGTTCCTTAAGCGGAGTGGCGTGTCGTAAGTATGCCGCGGAACATTCCCACGGTACGTCACTCTACTTTAGTCACCTATTCCATCAACCAAGGGTCATCCAACGCGACAAAAGTTCGGGTCTAATACCCCCTCGACAAAGTCGAAGTTCCGTAAGGTCAAGCCTAAGTTCCGTATATATATAGACGCCCAAGGCTCCACATAGTCAAACTTAGACTCGAACCAAGGTCAACCTAGCGCTCTGATACCAACTTTGTCACGACCCGAAAGAGCACGTGACTGGCCCTTGAACCATATGAAGTCTACAGGACTCCATCTGATCCAAGTAAGCCAAAAGCCCAGAAATCTAAAACCATTTTAAGAGTAAAGAAACATATCTTGTAAATTATCTTCCCTTGAGGCATTTTATCTAACACTTACTACGCATAAACAAAGAGCACAACCCACACAAGCAATATAATATACAACGCCGAAGGGCGAGGATCAAACTCAAAAGAAACTCACAATAACATGAAAACCATAACACTACTAAGCGCGACTCTAAGGTCGAAATAATACATCACTAGTGTCTGAGTCTGAAATAATATACAAGTTTTTGGTTGATGGAATTTCTAGATACAAAGAATAATACATATACAAGGGTGGTTCTGATGCAAAGAACCCACCTACCAAGCAAATCACCAGCAAAGGAAGCAATGTGCCGGAAATGCCGCTATGGAACCTGTACGGCAAAACCTGCAAGAACTGTGGCACAACAGGGGTGAGTTGCCAACTCGTGAATAGAAAATATCTACAAGCAGAAATTGAAAGCATGACATAATCCTAAGTCAAACGATCAGATATAATATAAACCTCAAATGAATAAGTCTGAATCATAGTAAAGTGGCAATGTAACATCTGAACATAAGTGTAGTGCCAAGTACTCGTACCAGTGCCTCATGTAATAATATATCATAAGTATGATGTATGTATGCGGTAAAATGAAAACAGAAGATATCATGAATGAAATCATCAGAAAATCAACGTCGAGCATCGACACAAACTATATATCATGAATCCGATATGTATGCAGCATTCATGAAGGTACTCTATCCGGTACTACTAATATGTGATGCAATGCATATACAATAAATGTGGGGTAGGGGAGATATAACATGCCATCGACCGTAAAGGCCCCGAGCACATAGGCTCCTCTCACATCGAGCTCATAAGCTCCGAGCACAAAGGCCCCACTCACATCGAGCTCATAGGCTCCGAGCACATAGGCTCCTCTCACAATGCATATGTAAATTTGCATAGATCATCATGATGATATATTAAGTATGCGTATATATATATATCAGCGTCCCATACCACTAATATATATATACTCTATGGGTATACATATATATTTCAGCGTCCCATACCACTGATATATATACGCAGGAGTAAAACAATCCAGAATCATCATATGCAACCATATCACAGTGCAAAATCCATGAATTATAATACATGCAACAAGAACACTAATATAAGCATGCAACTATGTAAAGGCATATGCACAAGGAATATGAATCAATAACATATGAGCATGCAAAGCAATGCGAGCCGTAGAATAAATGGTAAATGAATAATAATGCAGCTTGCCATTTGAAATAAGACAAATCGGGGTTTTTGTAATAGGTATGACTTGGGTCTAGTCTAACATCTATTATGCAAACCACAGATCTAAGTATCAAGTCAACCGGGTGGGGTATGATATCCACCTAAATCTAAGTCGATATAAATATATATACATATAATAGTCGGTGATCCCGCCTCAATAGTATCGCGTACAATACAGTATATCATATGACAAACCTCAAGTCATGAGTGCGGATCTATCATCAATATAAAGCTCGTACGGTAAATCATCGTACGGCATCCCAATAGTTGGGTACGGGTCAATATCACATTATCTCATCAAGTACCTGGTATTCTTATCATCATAACACATAATCTGGGATACTGAATCTAAGTCTAGTACAAATCGATACCATCTATATAATTATGAATGCGGGGGTAAAACACATGCCCAAAGGCCCGCTAAGAATCACATATCGTATCCCAAATACGAATCATATCAAATCACCGATCTCACAGCACCAAGCCCAATATCATCGACTCATCTCCAAAGTCATCCAATATCATCATCAACACAGTGTAAGTATAGTGAATATGCAAGGGTGCGCGTGTGGGTTTAAACCTATTCTAGGGTTCGTGGCTATGAATTACACTAGTTACTTCTAAGCCTAAACTATCCATAAAACACCTAACACAGTATCCATGACACGCTATAACTATCATATATAGTATATCAACTACGGACTGCGGAGGTGCTATACGTCATTCCCCGACTTCCCCCTGTAGATATAATCTACTCACCTTGCGTCTTCATTGTAGATGTCACCACGCGTTTGCTTGTCGTCCCGAAGGCTGCATGGGGTACCTACACATTAACATATCGCAAATGCGTATCAAAACCAATTCCGAACTAAAACGGCATATGAATCTCAAAACGATACGCTAAGATCTATAGGTTAGAACCTATGGAAAACGCCTTCCAAAACCGTCAACAACCCTCGATATCGTCGTATAAATGCCAAATAGTCGAGGTAAAACACCAAACACAAATTCAGAATTAAGAATACGGAATACGGAAACACGAATCCAAAACAGCAACTTAGGAAATATGTTCCAGATTTCACCCTAGGTCAAATTGGACAAATCTATATATACCAGGGGTCAAATCTATGCATGTAGGGGATACAGAACCAAAACGAGAAGGTTTGGTGCAGGTATGGC
Organism: Agapanthus africanus; assembly: GCA_030015575.1. Taxonomy (NCBI): domain Eukaryota; kingdom Viridiplantae; phylum Streptophyta; class Magnoliopsida; order Asparagales; family Amaryllidaceae; genus Agapanthus; species Agapanthus africanus. Next base: position 448,674,047 of record CM057341.1, on the reverse strand, counting down.
CGCAAATTGCGGCCAATTGGAATAAATCTAAGGCCGGAATGATGAGTTAGGGGTTGGGGTCTTGGTGGTAGCTTCCTGGGTGCCTGCACATGTCACTGTCCAATCAATTTTAATTTAGGATGTCTCGGGTGATAGCAGATTCAATATACCCTTCACAGATTCCACAATTTCTCCGATATCGGTTTCTAAATCCGTATTTCGGGTTTCAACTCTCAGGTTGGGGTCTCAATTCATGCACTAGGGTGTTGGTGTAGCCTCTACTGAACTCAATTTCACATCACAACTCATAATTTCCTCAAATCCTAACTAGGTTTTCCTTAACTCCACAATATCAAACAATATCGGTTCAATCTAAACATGGGGGTAAAGGAAATGCTAAAACTAAGTTAATGATCCAGAAAATACCTCATTTGGCAACTCAAGAATTTTCTTGAGTTGCCCCTAGTGGCAAAAATCCTTGCTTCTTTAGTCCAATGTGTAGATCTTGAGCTTGTGCACACTTTTAATGAAATGGAGATTGGGTTTTGGGATTGTTTTTGAGATGATTTGAGGCATTGAAGAGGGGAGGTGGGGTGAGGAGCAGGAGGAGCAGCAGCAACTTGAAGGAGAGGGAGAGAAATGAGTGAAGGGAATGAAGGAGATGGCTAAGTCCTTGGGTCAAAGGAGACCATACCTCTCTCTCTCACCTACTACTAAATTCTTTATTTAACCCCCTTTTTCTTTTCCTTTTCTTATTCTCTCAAAATCCTTCTCCAAAGAATAAGAAACCCAAAGTGAACCATGGCAAGAAAATGCACAAGTGTGAAAAAGAATGATATGTGCATGTTTTGCACAAATTGCTAAAAAACCGATTAGCGATTATTAATCACGATTAGCGCTAATTTAGCATATAACTAATCAATTAAACTTAGATATGTCATAATTCTCTAATTTACCCTATTTTTTTGAATTTTCCATAATTTTCCCCTATCTATTTGTATTTAATTATACCGAAATATTAAAATATTCAATAAAATAATATTAAATTATTAATTTCCCAAAAATAATATTTTTATTATTTCGAAATGTTACAGGACACAAAAGACAACACGGCAGATCCATTCACCAAGGCTATCCCTCAAGTCCAGTTTGAGAGGCTGTTTGAGATGTTGGGCATGCGGTACGCCAACAACTGGATCTAGTGCAGACAGTGGGTACTCATTGCGCCAATTATAGGCCTTAGTGCAAGTGGGAGATTGTTGGATATATATGCCCTAGAGGCCTTCATTGTATAGGATGCTAGGGATATGTATGTACATGACAGTCTTTCTTAATATGATAGTACGCTATTTGGTTTGTCTTTATCTTAACATATGATATATTTTGCGTAGTATTCATATATATATATACATGTTGATAAAGCCCATAGGGTGTTTGCCTGACTACCGGCGTTGTGATGGCAGTCATACTAGTGGGAGCTGGATAGTCAATAGGCACATCCTTAGATGTCCCTGGTCGCAGGAGTATCGAGACTGGGCATCGATACTCCGGAGTAGACTGGTGTATACATATCTAGACCCTGAGGAGGGGAGATGGATTGGTCCCGCATCCATTGGTGGAGTGCACCTAAGATTGTATACAGATGCTCACTGGGTGTGAGTACACCGGACAGGACTCGTCGAGAATTGACTGGATGGTATTTATATCTAACATCAGATAGCAGTTCTCAGGTGACATGTGTGCAGATAGTCCGTTGACTTAAAGTCGTCATTTGTCTCGTGTGAGTTCCCACTGTGCTTTGATTACTACCCTACCACGGTTCAAAGGAGTCGTGCAAACAGGTTTTAGTTGGGCACAGTCCCGAGCCACGTGGAGGCAGTGAGTGACTGTTAGGAATTCGTCTCTCTCGGTATAGGGAGTTGATATCGCACGGTGATCGGTTGGTCATTACCATAAGTCCCTGGCCAGGGCTAATTGAGAATTACTGATAGACTGATCAGTAGATTCTCGGATGGTAATTGAGCCATGCCGACACGACTTGTACGGTTATTAGGGGTCTGACATTTACCACCTCCCTAGACCATATATGCGATACTCTTAGACGAACAGACCGGACTGCACGGATATTGTCACGGACAGGCTCAGTAGGATTTCGGATGGGTTTCCTCATCGGCCTTCTTATCGACATCTACCTGGGGACCGTTACGTACAGCTAGTGCCGCTTGCGGTCTGTGGTTAAACCCACAGCCAGCGTAGTAGTCGAGTCTTTAGAGTCCCACACAGAGTTTTCCCAACTCCAGGCGAAACAATATAGAGGCCGTACGGTTTTACGACAAGGGTTCGGACGAATACGTGTTTAAACGCACGTATGACATTCGGACAGTTTTTACTAGACGACTTTGGTTTAAGCCAGATTCTAGTATTAGGTTATTGGATTTATACAGCCTAAAGTTTTTCCGTGTTTTCACGGATGGGAGGGGCGTTCTCGTAATTTCCGGGAAGCTTCTAGAAGCATGGTGACTTGAGGGGTTAAGGTGGCATTGTCATTAATGATATTGTGACTCATAATGTGTGATTCACTATGTCATTAATGCATTATTAAATGCTTAATGACTCACATAGTGAATCACTCATAATACATTTATGTAGCATGATGAATAATCTCTTATTATTCATTTATTGATTTATTCATTATGCTTCATATATCAAGTGAGAAACAATTTCATTTTCATAATTCTTGTTCACCTTCTCTCTCCTCAAGCTCACTCTTTCTTCAAGCTTTAATCCTACCACTCATGAGTTGAGAACAAGGATTAGAAAAGACTAAACATTCCATAACCTAACTCTATATGATCTAAGTTCCTTTGATTTGCAACTAGAGAAACTTAGTTACCTCAAGTTTTGAGGTGAAGCTTGGATTAGGGTTCTCGGGTGGATCATCTATCGGTCAGAGGAGGCCGAGGAGGACGTAGAGATCGTAAAGACGAAGGACACGTATCACTAGGTATAATCTCTTTACATGGTAGCTAAGAACTTCTATGGTAGTTGTTAATTATCGTTTTGCAATAATCTTCGGTTAGTTGATGTATGCTTCAAGAACAAGATCGTTTTTCATATTTCCGCCTCGTCGCAACTCGTGGGGTGTTGCACATCGACTTACATTCGCTTCTTGAGTTGATGTCTTTCTTTATTGTTCTTTCTGGGTTGATCTTCGCCGTTGGGCGTCGTATATGTATTACTTGCGTGGTTGTGTTTCCGCCAGTTAGCGTAGAGCCAGCTCCCGCTTGGGGATGCCTATATATTGTTGTATACCTATTTTTGGATCAAAATATACAAGTGAGGTGCTGCCTAAAATTTTAAAAATAGGTTTAGATTTTCTGGGCTTCGGTTTACTTAATTTACGTTACGCCTTTTGACGTTGCGTGATTTATGTGCCGGTCACGAACTAAATTTCGGGTCGTGACAAAGTTGGTATCAGAGCGTTAGATTTGTAAGTCCATGCTACCTCTCCCGGAACTTTAGGGCATGCGGAATTTGATAAAAAACAATTTTCTTAGAGGTGGTAACATGGACTTAAAACCCGGATCTTTGTTAAACATCTAACTAACAACCTAACTAGGAGTTGTTAACTACTTGGTTAGGGGGTTTATACCTTTCTTATCTTGAACTCCTTCGTCTTCAAACCTCGATGGTTGTCCGAATCGGCTTCTCCCCGTCGTCTCCTTGCGCCGAAGATCGATCCACCTGAAAGCTTCAACCTTTGGCTCCTTCTTCGATCTTTGAAGAAACTAGTTCACTCGGTTTGCTAAACCTTGTGAACTAGAGTGAGTAGAGAAGAGTTTTGTTGGGATTTTATCTATGGTTCTTGGTTCTCAACACATGGGACAAGTGAACCATAGACTCAAGAGAGGGAGAGCAAGAGGAGGAAGATGAGAGCTCAAGAACAAGAGAGAGAATGAGAATGATAGAATGAGAGAAGACTTTTCTCATTTGGCTCTCATAATCCATAACCATCATAACACATCATAGCAATCAAGTATTATGTGATGGTTTAAGCAACAATAGCCATATCATTTCATGCACTCATTTTGCACAAGAGAGCAAGCAAGCAAAAGTCTTTGCCATGAAATGATAGCTATTGTTATCATGATGGTCAACTAGTCAAGCCTAGTCAACCGGTCAACAAAGTCAACAAGTCAACAAAGTCAACCCCTCAACAACCATGTCACCATAATACTTAATTAATATAATTGTTAATCATATATCATATTCTCATTAGGGTTGAGCAAAAAGTCAATAGTCAACGGTCAACAACCCTAATGAGAATCCTCTGCCTCTGTCTCTCCGTCAACTATGCATACACATCCGCATCCGCGTTCCGAGGAACACGGATGCATACTGGATAAAACCAATCCCAAAAGGTACACTAGGATCTGGCTTAAACCAAAGCCCGCTAGTGTAAACTGTCCGGACACCGTACGTGCACAAGTGCACGGATGTGACCGAACCCTGTCGCAAAACCATGCGACCTGTCGCAAAACCATGCGACCTGTCGCAAAACCATGCGACCTCTACTCTTTTGCCTAAAGGCGAATAGCTTTCTGTGTGGGACGCTAAAGACTCGACACTACGCTGGCAGTGGGTTTAACCACAAACCGCAAGCGGCACTAGCTGTGCGTAACGGTCCCCAGGTAGATGCCGACAAGAAGACTGACGAGGCGAAACCCATCTGAACTCCTACTGAGCTTGAATGTGACATTCTCCGTACAGTCCGGTCTGTTCGTCTGATACATCGCATGGCGGGCGTAGGGGGCGGTAAACGTCAGTCCCCTAATAGCGGTACAAGTCGTGTCGGAGTGAAGCCCAAAACACCCTGAGATAACACTGGAAGCCTACCAGTATATCTCGTTTGCCCTGGCCAGGGACTACTCGTGTAATGGCTCTCCTAGACACAGCGCGATGTCAACCCCCAATATCGGGAGAGACGAATCCTGTCTAACCGTCACTGCCTCCAAGTGCTTCGGGACTGCACCCAACTACCACCTGTTTGCATGACTCATTTGAGCCGTGGTAGGGTAGTAATCAAAGTGCAGTGGGAACACACTCGAGGCGAAGTGACAGTGTCAAGTCAGCGGACTAAGCTGTACTCATGTCACCTGGGAACTGATAACTGACGATAGGCATAATACCAACTAGTCAGTTCCCGACGAGTCCTGTCTTGTGTATTCGTAACCTAACGAGCACCTGCATACTATCTCAAGTACGACGTACCGACGGCTGTGGGACAGACCGTCTCCCACACTGGGATGAGAAGCGCATGCGCTAGTCTACTCCGGAGTATCGATGCCCTGTCTCGATAGTCCTGCGACTAGGGACCTGCATAAGGATGTGCTTATAGATTACCCAGCCCCACTAGTGTGACTGCCATCACAACGCTGGTAATCAAGCAAAGATCCTAAGGGCTCCACTAATGTGTATAGGTGATATACTAAAATAAACACATGTACACATTGAAGTAGAAACAAACCAAGTAGCATACTACTATTGTAACGTTTTGAAAATCGTTTCGGTGAAATTTCGGAAAAATCGGTAAAATAAGGGGGTTTTCTGTAAAAAGTCAAAATACAAATATCTTTATTATAAAATTAAATATACATATTCTAGCTATGTAATTGCTAGTATTTGGTGTTTATTGAGCCACTGGTAAAATTTCTAATTTTCTGAAAAATTTTCCGAAATTAATTATTTTAATATTATTTTAAGCTATCACTAATACATTTAATTAGGGAAAATTATAAATTGGAATGGGTTGAAACAAATTTTGTGCATCATGACATATTTAACTAGCTTGGAAAATATTATTTTTGAAATGAAAAGAAATTCCATGTTGATTCTAAAAATTTAAAGGAAAAGGCTAATTGGAAAAGGGAAAATTAAAGGTTATTATAAGGAATATGAAACATGGGCTTGTTGTTTGAGCTTTGGGGTTTGTTTACTTGAAATTTCCCACACCCACACACACACTCACCCTCCCCCCCACCACCATGGCAGGCCGAAATCTGCAGAATACCCCCCCAAAGTTTTCCCCAAATGCAAGTTTAAAAGTTAAGAAAACAATGAATTAAAATGAAAGAATGAACATGTAAGTATGGGCCTTGTTGCCTTTGACTTTCAACACCCCATTCCCTCTCTCCTCACCCCCCCAAATTGGCCGAAACCCTTCCTTCTCACTGCAGCAGCCCCTCCCCCCATCTTCTCCTGTCATTTTCCATAAAAAAATCACCAATTTCCATCAAAAATCAAAGCAAAAATTCAAATCAAAGCCCTACCCATTTTCCCTTACCTCTTTTTGCATGGATCTTGGTGCAAAGATTTCAATTTGGAGGTCAAGTTTCATGTTGATCTCAAGATGGTTGTGAGGTATAAATCTTGTTCTTTTTTTTTGAGTTGTTTGTTATTACTTCAAATTATGTTAATGAAGGGTTTAGTTTAGATTTTAAATTTCAAGTCCAAATTCAAGATTAGGGTTTATGAAATTGAAGTGAGGTTTTGTTTTGGAGTTGAATGGTGATCAATTGTGCATGGTTATGTGATGTATTTTTGTATCTTAGGGCATGCAAAATGTAATCTTGTTGCTTAGTGCTAATTGTAACATTAAAATATCCAATTTAGCTTTATTTAAGCAAACTGGTTTTTAGCTTTTGGTTCCAAATGGGTGATTTAAAATCTAATTAAGGTTTTGATGACTTTATTAACATTTTAATTTGTTTTTTGGCAATTTAGATCATGCAAAACCAAGCTTAATTGATGAATTGGGAATTTTGCTATAAAAAGGTGTTAAAAATTGATATTTTTGCAAACTAGGATTTTGGAAATTATGCAAATTTATGAGAATAAATTATAGAAATGGTTTATATGACTTAGTTATGATATTTAGTGGATATTGTGGCCGCTAAATTTTTTTAAACATCGAGTTTTGTACTAAAACGGTTAATTTTGCTTGCTAGATTTTCGGAAAAATAGCTTTTAAAGTGAGTTTGAGGTTTTTGTGAATTGCAACCTATTTCATATTATAATTAGTGTTTTTGAATGTATAAATGGGTGTGTTTGGGTTTTTCTTGATGGTTTGGCGTTTGTACGCCGACGTCGAGGGTTTTTAGGTTGATTTGTGGAAGCAAACCATAGGTTTTGACCTATGTGGGATTCGTGCGTCGTTTTGATCATGAGTCGGATTTTAATGCGATATGGTGCGTTTTGATATGTAGGTACCCCATGTGGACTTCGAGATGACAAGCAAGCGCGTGGCGACGTCGGCACCGACGAGCGAGGACCAGGTGAGTAGATTTATATCTACGGGGAGAAATCGGGTGGATGGCGTATAGCACCCCCGCAGTCCGTGGTGGTGTATACGGATGCGTATACACACCAACAATTATTATATGTTATTTTGGATTAATAACGTTGTTTAGGATGGATATTGGTGTGTTGGATTATTTTAGTGTTGCGAACCCTAGGGTAGTGTTGCACTACACATACACACATACATACTTGCATACATTCCTATTTATATGTGCTCATGGGATTCTTTATAGTTATGTGTTCACATGGGTATGGGACTATGTGTTCACATACGGATTTGAGGATGATACTTGGGATTGAGCTGAGTCGATGAGATTTGTTTTGTGGTTGTGATATCGGTGATATGGCAGGATTCGTACTTGAGGTACGTCCTGGTGTTATAGCGGATCTTGGGACGACGATACGGGTGAATAGTGTTATTAATAAAATGGTCGACATGTGATCGTGATATGAGATATGATATGCTAGAATATTGATACTAGGCCGTATTGGGCGTTGTATACCCCTTGATGATGATATGTGCTGATGATATCGGTTTGTACGAGATTGTCGATCAGTAGTCAGATCATGAGTATATTGAGGATATTAGTATTGTACTAGACATAGGTCAGTACCCTAGACTATAATCTTGGATAAAGAGGATACCAGAGAAATAGTGTGAGGAATATGATATTGACCTGTACCCAGATTTGGGATGCCGTATGACGGATTTACGTACGAGCTATATTGATGATTGATCTGCACTCTTGACTTGGGATGACTGATTATAGATATGGTATCGGATATGATATTATTGAGGCAGGATCACCGACTATACATATACAGGTATGTATATGTATCGACTCCGATGATAGGCTGTTTCCTTACCTGTAGTTCAGCTTGTTAGTTCAGCCGTATAGTTTAGTGTGGTTGTTAGATTAGATTAGACTCCTATCTATTTCAAAACTAGCGGATCGTGGTTATTTTAAAAGATGGGTCAAGGGATCTACGGATATTTCAAAAGACGTATCCTTTCTTAAAAAACCACCGTAGCCCCTATTTTCAAAACCCCGCGATTCGTGTTATTTCAAATGGCACCATTGTTTAATATTTAGCTCCCGCTCATTATGGTTGCTCGCTCCGCATCGCATACTTACATTGTTATTTCATATTGCATTGTTGATATTATGTGGTTAGGACACCAGCACCATTACCGATGATACGTATGTACCACGTACACTTACTTGCCGGCTCACACATATCTTCATCGGTAATTGCCATGTCACGCACACCCTAGAAAATATTATTGCTAACTTCACTTGATAGCTAGTAGTTTGACATGATATTAGTGTACTTACCTTATATGGCAGCTTAGATATTGTAGTTATTACTGTCGCTTCATGCATACCGTTATTCATTGTTATGCCGCATTCATGGATTCTCATGCATATATTCACTTTTTACGCGCTATTGAGGTTTTGGATTCTGATTTCCATGAGATTTTCTGGATTTGGGGAAAACCGCAAAACATATACAAACTTCTTCTTTCTCTTTTTAAATGAAAAGTGCGGTTTTTCCCATGATGTATGTGCCGTCCACCATGAGTTTGCTGATGGATTTCGAGACCCGATTCGAGGAGTTGGATGAACCGTTTCGGGTACATGGTGGACCCGGTAAGGTACCCCGGGGCAAGAAGCTCGTGGTGATAACGATGAGCCTGGCAGGGGGAGACTACCTACCGGTGATTTTACCCGACGCGTCGGATATCCGGAGGATACCGTCGTGGTCTTGAGATAGATGGTAGGGGCCGGTCTGGACTGACGGCGCCCTAGATATTGTGATTGAGACATTGAGATTTCGAGATATTGAGGTACAGAGACTGTGATACAGAGATATCGAGATATTGGGATTACGTTTTGTGCCGAGGCTAGGCACTGTTTTATGCTGATTTCATTATGATACCTCACTTTAAAAATACAAAGGAAATCTCACTAATTTATGAAAACAGTTTCTTCATTTATATGTACTCTGTTTCCATGCATTCATACCTCATTCATATGATATATTGCTACCTGAGGCACTGACATGGGCACATGAGATCACACTCAGGTTAGATAGAACAAGACACCTCAGGCACACGCGAGCCCTCAGGCGAGCTCCAAAAGGTAAGGTCATTGACCTAGGTTGCGTTATTTATGTGATTTCTGTGCGTAGATATTTTTCTATTCATGAGTTGGCAACTCACCCCCGTTGTGCCCCAGTTTCTTGCAGGTTTGCCGTACAGGTTTCATTACAGCTTGCGGGCATAGTTTCCTTCGGGTGATTTGCTAGTATGTGGGTTTACTTGTATCGTACCCCCATTATATATCTTGTATATCATTATTCTGTTGTATCTAGAAGTTCCATCAACCAAACATGTATTTATTTTTGAGATAGAGACCAGTGAGGTTATTCTTTCGACCTTAGAGTCGCGCGTTGTATTTCTGTAGATTTCTTGTTGTTTTGAGTTCCTTTTGAGTTTTGATCCTCGCCCTTGGCGTTGTATATTATATTGCTTGTGTGGTTGTGACCGTCGTTTGACGAAGAGCTAGCTCCCGCTTGGGGATACCTTTTTATTGATTTCGTATACTATTCATGTTGTATCCCGTTTGGGAGCCAGTATTTACAAAGGAGACTCTGCCGAAATTTTCAGGAAATACTTGATGTTTTTTTTAAAACCGCATAATTCAGCTTATGCTATTAAAATTACTTGATTTAAATTGGTTTTCCTTCACTCTACTACTTTTCTTGGTTTGGATTTCTGGGTTTTCGGCTTACTTAGATTACGTACGCCTCGAGGCGTTTCGTAGTTTAAGTGCCGGTCATGTTCCATCTTTTCGGGACGTGACAACTATTTTGAGCAAGATTGTATATACAATGTGAATATCCCAAGCTTCCATTAAGTAATATACAGACCAGTATGATACAGTAATGGCTTCTAGGGAATATACACTAACAATCTCCCACTTGCACTAAGGCCATGTACTGGCGTATCGAAGACCTATCATCTCGATCAGCCGCTCGAACTGAGTCTGGGGTAAGGCCTTGGTGAATGGATCTGCAGTGTTATCTTCTGAAGCGACTCTCCGAACCTCGATCTCCTGGCGATCCACGATCTCCCTGATCAGGTGATACCGCCTTAAGATGTGTCTGGATCTCTGATGGGACCTGGGTTCCTTCGCTAAAGCTATAGCCCCGTTGTTGTCGCAATACAGAGGTATTGGATCAACAATGGACGGAACCACCTGAAGTTCTTTCAAGAAATTCCTCATCCAGACAGCTTCTTTTGCGGCATCAGATGCAGCGATGTAATCCGCTTCCATCGTCGAGTCTGCAACGGTTTCCTGTTTGGAACTCTTCCAACACACCGCCCCTCCATTGAGGGTAAAGACAAAACCCGACATGGACTTGGAATCGTCCTTGTCACTCTGGAAGCTGGAGTCAACAAAGGCCTCGATCTGGAGGTCTTTTCCACCATACACCAAGAACATCTCCTTAGTCCTCCTCAGGTACTTGAGAATGTTCTTTACTGCTATCCAGTGTTTCTCCCCACGGTTTGACTGATACCGGCTTACTACACTCAGTGCATAAGCTACATCCGGTCTGGTACACAACATCGCATACATTATAGAGACTACCGTAGAAGCGTAGGGTATAATAGACATGCGATCCCTCTCCAAATCAGTCTTGGGAGACATCTCTTTAGAGAGGGTGATCCCGTGACAAGCCGGTAGGTTACCGCGCTTGGAATCTTCCATACTGAATCTTTTCAGTATGGTGTCGATGTACCTGGACTGTGAAAGTCCTAATATCCTCTTGGATCTATCACGATGGATCCGGATCCCCAGGATGTATGAGGCATCACCCAGGTCTTTCATGGAGAACCTGTGTGACAAGAACCCCTTGATAGATTGTAGCATAGGAATGTCATTTCCTATTAAGAGAATGTCATCCATGTATAAAACGAGGAATACTACAGTTCTCGCTACAAATCTACTATAGATGCATGGTTCATCTGGATTTTTGATAAAGCCAAATTCCTTGACTGTCTCATCAAAACAGATGTTTCAACTCCGCGATGCCTGTTTTAGTCCATAAATGGACTTAAGCAACTTGCACACCTTTCCGCTGCTCCCACTCTGAATGAAACCCTCTGGTTGGTCCATATAGACACACTCCTCTAAATTTCCATTTAGAAAAGCGGTCTTTACGTCCATTTGCCAGATCTCATAATCGTGGAAGGCAGCAATGGCAAGAAGGATCCGAATGGATTTCAGCATTGCCACTGGAGAAAAGGTTTCGTCATAGTCCAAGCCAGGTCTTTGACGGAAACCCTTTGCAACAAGTCTAGCTTTATAGGTCTCAACCTGTCCATCTACACCAATCTTCCTTTTGAAGATCCACTTGCATCCTACGGGTTTTACCCCGTCTGGAGCAATGTCCAACGTCCATACTTTGTTGGTGTACATGGACTCCATTTCGGTCCGCATTGCATCTAGCCATTTTACCGAGTCAATGCTCTGAACGGCCTGCTGGAAGCTAGTAGGCTCATCATAATCTATGATGCAATCCTCTCTATCCCCGTCTATGAGAAAACCGTAGTATCTCTCGGGCGGATGAGACTGCCTACTACTTCTGCGGAGCGGCGTAGGAATGTCCTGTTCTTTTGAACCCTCTGGTTCCACTAAGCTTTCAGTAATAGTCTGTGGTTCTGGAATTTCTTCCAGTTCTACTGCGCACCCACTAATTTCCTTTTCTAAGAACTGATGTTCTAGAAAGTGGGCATGACGAGAAACAATAATCTTTTGTTCCTCTTCGCAGTAGAAGAAATATCCCTTGGAGTTCTTTGGATATCCCATGAACTTGCACTGTACTGAGCGTGCCTCGAGCTTGTCCGCATGCTGCTTTTTGACAAAAGCTGGACTTCCCCATGTCTTAATGTGATTAAGATGGGGCCTCTTCCCACACCACATCTCATATGGTGTGGTAGGCACAGTCTTAGTGGGAACTCGGTTTAAAAGGTATGCAGCTGATTCTAGCGCATACCCCCAGAATGATCGCGGTAACTCAGCGTTGCTCATCATGGACCGTACCATATCCAATAGGGTTCGGTTCCGTCTCTCCGATACACCGTTATGTTGCGAAGTGTATGGAGGACTAAGCTGGGAGAGAATTCCGTTCTCTTTAAAATAGTCCAGGAACTCGGCACTCAAGTATTCACCACCTTGATCCGATCTTAGGATCTTGATACTTTTGCCAGTTTGTTTTTCTACTTCATTCTTATATTCCTGGAATTTTCCTAAGGCTTCGGACTTATGTTTCATTAAGAAGACATAACCGTACCTTGAAAAGTCATCCGTAAAAGTAATGAAGTAAGAATAACCGCTTCGCGCATGTGTAGACATTGGACCGCACACGTCGCTGTGTACGAGTCCCAAGAGCTCGCTCGCTCTTACTCCGTGTCCAGTGAACGGAGTCTTTGTCATCTTTCCTTTGAGACAGGATTGACAAGTGGCATATGATTGATATTCGAATGGATTCAAATATCCTTCTGTATGTAACTTCGTCAACCTTCTCTCATTGATGTGACCCAGTCTACAATGCCATAAGAAAGTCTGATTTATTTCCGGAGACTTTCTTTTTTATGTATTCTGGACATTGAAAATCTGTGGTTGGTTTAATACGTATATACCATTGCTCAATGTACCTGACCCAATCAGAACTTGATTAAGGTGAATGTTTACAACATTGCTTACAAACGCAAATTCATAACCTTCTTTAGAAACCAAAGATACAGAAATGATATTACAAGTTGCGTTGGGTACAAAAAAGCAATTACGCAAAACCAAAACATGTCCATCTGACATTCCCAGGTGATAGTCCCCCACGGCTTTAGCATCCATGCTAGCTCCGTTCGCAACTTTGAGGGTCATGTCACCTGCCTTCAAAACCCTACGGTTTCTCAACGCCTATAAAGAATTACAGATATGAGATCCTGATCCGGTATCCAATACCCAGGAAGTAGAGTTTATTGAAAGACAGTTTTCAATAACATACACACCTGAAGCTGAAGCTGCAACCTGCTTCAATTCCTGTGTTCTGGCCTTCCAAGCCCTGCAATCATTCGTCCAGTGTCCTTTCTTATGACAATAGAAGCATTCTTCTTTATCCACAAGCTTCCCCGCTTTCTTTGTTGCTTTTGCCTTTCCCTTCGTATCCACTTTACTAACACCGCCCCTTGGTTTGGCGGGGGCTTTCTTCTTCTTTCCCTTGGCTTTCGCCTTGGACCTAGAAGAAGATGATCCTCCTACAAACAAAGTGGATGTTTCCCTACCTTTCTGTAGGGTGCCCTCTGCGCTCCTCAGCATGTTGAGGAGCTCTGAAAGTTCAACTTCTTTTTCTTGTAAGTTGAAGTTCAGTATAAGCTGGGCGTAAGTGGAAGGAAGAGACTGGAGAATCAAGTCCGTATAGAGCTCACTCTCCAATGTGGTCCCAAGGTCCGCGAGCTCCTCAATGTAGCCGATCATCTTAAGCACGTGTTCTGCTACTGATGATCCGACGGCCAACCTTGCCGAAAATAACTTCTTCGACGCTTCGTATCTTGCGATACGAGACTACTCTCCATACAGTTCTTTTGTATGAAGAAATATGGATTCCAGGTCCATATTCTCGTGCCTCCTCTGATGTTCATTGTCCATAGAGGCAAGCACGAGGCACTTGGCCTTCGCGCTATCAATCTCCCAAGTCTTACGGATTTCCTTATCCGCGACGCTGGAAGTGGGACCTAGGAAAGGGGGAGCTTTGGTGGTAAGAAGATACCCCAGCTTGTCGTAAGTGATTGCCATCTTGACATTCCTGAGCCAATCTTTGTAGTTTGGCCTTGTCAGTATGTTCTTGTCTAGTAATAACTTAAGTCCAGTCATGTCGATTGGTCGCTGCAATTAGGAGAGAGAAAAGAAACACTCAGCATGATGCTCTTGCAAGTTTAGAGTGGTTTTTAGTTTGTCTAAACAGGATGGCTCCCACTGTTTCTCGAATCCCTCCTCAAACCATAAAGGAAGAATTAGTCGGGATCAATCTCACCGTACAATACTTGCTTAACCGTTCAGCCAGGCCAGTGTCGGTACTTCGAGGGAGGTTTTCCAACGCTTTCGCGAAGTTCCTTAATTAAATAATCTCTTTTCCCTGGGAGCGTAGCCCCGCTAACACCTTTCTAGACACCTACTTGGTTTATAGCATTGATCGTTAAGTAAGAAATTTCCCGAGGAGTAGCATATACTCACAGTAGGATCGAGATCCAAATATCATCGCGTGACGAAACTGATGGAATCCTACCAGAATCATCACACTCTAAATGGTATGCAAATCTAGCAAGTTTCAGTACTTATGAAACTCCCGATGTGGATTTTTGCCCCATGCTCTTATGACCTTGACTTTGGCCAAAATATCATAAGTCACATGTCAAGTTCTACCCGTCATTCTCCAGGTTAATTTGGATCCACCCGTACCTACCTTTGACTTTGGCCAAAATGGCAGTACGACTGTCCCAAACCAACGCATCTACCTATGCTACACATGAACACCCAATAGCTACCAATCACTATGCCTTGACTTTGGCCAACATACATAGCTTGAATACTATTGACTATTTATGTGAAACGACGGAGGGCAACGAATGGTTTTGGCGAAACCGGTGAACGTAGTGAACTTGATATAGTCGATGGAACGAGATAACTTTTAAAAGGAGTGGCTCAAGCTCCGCATTTAAAAGTTGGTTTTGAAAAGAACCGAATGGTTTTTCGAAAGTGTTCCAACGACTTTTACTTGGTTTATTTTCTTGCATTAGTTCTTTTAATGTGTGATATTCTTGCATTAGTTCTTTTAATGCGTCCCATCATTTAATCCTACCATTGCAGAAAACAACCAAAATATGACGACGCTTATGCCATTCGCATTCGCCACGGGGCCCCGTCATTACCCGTTAGGTTACTTAACTAACGACAGAGCGGGGGCTGGGATAGCGCGGCTGTAAAACAAAAGCAACGCCTAAATAATATCATATATAGATATATTGCAATGATAGCCATTTCAGATCACAGATGAACACTTTGGATATACTAGGAATCCGCAATTCGTACGAGCCTGTAACGAAAAGCAGATTACACGGTCGCGGTGAATAGCCAATACCCTACCTAAGACCCCTACGGGTGCGGCAAACTACCCGCCAAGTACCCGAAGCGAAACAACCTCCCTCAACTCCGTGAGTAGGCCACTCGGCACTTCGGCATACCCGGTAGTTTGTGCACCCCCTCCATGGGTCTATCCTAGGAGCAAAAACAGTAAAAAGAAATTATACAATGACGGCTACAACCCCGACCCGGTTGTGCGGCCATACAAATAATTATTATATCAATTTACAAATTTATATGAATTGAAAGAAAAGAAAACTCTCGTCTCACAACCCTCCGGCTATTCACCCGCGACAATCCATTGAATTCATATACACATTCCAGCAACATTACAGATCACAGATTTGTATAACCCCCACTAATCGACATATAGCGATTAGAAGACGTTCAATACAAATATCACATCACAGAAAAACCCGTCAGCTTAAGTCTTTTAGAAGTTCGATCAAAAATATGGATTTTCACGCCCCAAACACAAAATTTTTGTTCTGGAAAATCTGGGCAGAAAATACATATTCCAAAAATCCCAAAATACCCCACTGAACAAACTGCAACCAAAATTTCCCACAACCGAGTCAACTAGGCCGCGGAACCGCGGCGGGAGCACGCTCCCGCCGCGTTTCCGCGGCGCTTTGATCGGTTCAGTGGACGAAATTTTGTCAGTTTGTTATAAAAACCCCGAGCCGAATTTTAAAGTATGATTTATCATTTTTGGAACAGAGGAAAAATTCGACAGCAAGCATGATATCGGGGTTCATTTCGGGACTTTTTCTTTGATCGATCTTCTAGCTGCTTTGCTAACATGTTAGATAGAGTTTAACTAGGTTCTGATACCACTGTAAGTCCATGCTACCTCTCCCGGTACTTTCGGGCATGCAGAATTTGATAAAAAATAATTTTCTTAGAGGTGGTAACATGGACTTAAAACCTGGATCTTTGTTAAACATCTAACTAACAACTTAACTAGGAGTTGTTAACTACTCGGTTAGGGGGTTTATACCTTTCTTATCTTGAACTCCTTCGTCTTCAAATCTCGATGGTTGTCCGAATCGGCTTCTCCCCGTCGTCTCCTTGCGCCGAAGATCGATCCACCTGAAAGCTTCAACCTTTGGCTCCTTCTTCGATCTTTGAAGAAACTAGTTCACTCGGTTTGCTAAACCTTGTGAACTAGAGTGAGTAGAGAAGAGTTTTGTTGGGATTTTATCTATGGTTCTTGGTTCTCAACATATGGGATAAGTGAACCATAGACTCAAGAGAGGGAGAGCAAGAGGAGGAAGATGAGAGCTCAAGAACAAGAGAGAGAATGAGAATGATAGAATGAGAGAAGACTTTTCTCATTTGGCTCTCATAATCCATAACCATCATAACACATCATAGCAATCAAGTATTATGTGATGGTTTAAGCAACAATAGCCATATCATTTCATGCACTCATTTTGCACAAGAGAGCAAGCAAGCAAAAGTCTTTGCCATGAAATGATAGCTATTGTTATCATGATGGTCAACTAGTCAAGCCTAGTCAACCGGTCAACAAAGTCAACAAAGTCAACAAGTCAACAAAGTCAACCCCTCAACAACCATGTCACCATAATACTTAATTAATATAATTGTTAATCATATATCATATTCTCATTAGGGTTGAGCAAAAAGTCAACAGTCAACGGTCAACAACCCTAATGAGAATCATCTGCCTCTGTCTCTCCGTCAACTGTGCATACACACCCGCATCCGCGTTCCGAGGAACACGGATGCATACTGGATAAAACCAATCCCAAAATGTACACTAGGATCTGGCTTAAACCAAAGCCCGCTAGTGTAAACTGTCCGGACACCGTACGTGCACAAGTGCACGGATGTGACCGAACCCTGTCGCAAAACCATGCGACCTCTACTCTTTTGCCTAAAGGCGAATAGCTTTCTGTGTCGGACTCTAAAGACTCGACACTACGCTGGCAGTGGGTTTAACCACAGACCGCAAGCGGCACTAGCTGTGCGTATTGGTCCCCAGGTAGATGCCGACAAGAAGACTGACAAGGCGAAACCCATCTGAACTCCTACTGAGCCTGAATGTGACATTCTCCGTAAGTCCGGTCTGTTCGTCTGATACATCGCATGGCGGGCCTAGGGGGCGGTAAACGTCAGTCCCCTAATAGCGGTACAAGTCATGTCGGAGTGAAGCCCAAAACACCCTGAGATAACACTGGAAGCCTACCAGTATATCTCGTTTGCCCTGGCCAGGGACTACTCGTGTATTGGCTCTCCTAGACACAGCGCGATGTCAACCCCCAATACCGGGAGAGACGAATCCTGTCTAACCGTCACTGCCTCCAAGTGCTTCGGGACTGCACCCAACTACCACCTGTTTGCATGAATCATTTGAGCCGTGGTAGGGTAGTAATCAAAGTGCAGTGGGAACACACTCGAGGCGAAGTGACAGTGTCAAGTCAGCGGACTAAGCTGTACTCATGTCACCTGGGAACTGATAACTGACGATAAGCATAATACCAACTAGTCAGTTCCCGACGAGTCCTGTCCAGTGTACTCGTAACCTAACGAGCACCCGCATACTATCTCAAGTACGACGTACCGACGGCTGTGGGACAGACCGTCTCCCACACTGGGATGAGAAGCGCATGCGCTAGTCTACTCCGGAGTATCGATGCCCTGTCTCGATAGTCCTGCGACTAGGGACCTGCATAAGGATGTGCTTATAGATTACCCAGCCCCACTAGTGTGACCGTCATCACAACGCTGGTAATCAAGCAAAGATCCTAAGGGCTCCACTAATGTGTATAGGTGATATACTAAAATAAACACATGTACACATTGAAGTAGAAACAAACCAAGTAGCATACTCCTATTTTGAGCAAGATTGTATATACAAGGTGAATATCCCAAGCTTCCATTAAGTAATATACAAACCAGTATGATACAGTAATGGCCTCTAGGGCATATACACTAACAAGGTTTAACCTTGGTTTGAGTCTGAGTTTGACTATACGGAGTCTAGGGCATATATATTCCGAAACCTAGGCTTGACCTTACGGAACTTAGACTTGACGGGGGGGGGGGGTATTTGACCCGAACTTTCATTTCATAGGTTTACCTTGATTGATGGAGTAGGTAGCTTGAGTAGAGTGACGTATCGTACGTATGTTCCGTGGCATATTTACGATATGATACTCCAATTAAGAAACCTTAGGATGTGCATATCTTGAGATCTGTGATACTATTCGTTCCTTTGATCATATATCCATTTAGTGTATGATGACTTCTTTCTTTCATGTGATTTATCTTCATCCCTGTTTGAGATTCTTGTCATCATGGTTTGAGCGCAGATTGAGCTGCTGCTAGTGTTTCGGTTAGGGTGAGCTCGTCATGGACGAGGACTGACCATTGTTGTTTCTGCTGACATGGGGACGTGTAGGTATAGTGTTGTGTTGTAATCTCTCGTTTGGGGCGAGTGTTCGGTTTTGCACCGGGTGATCAAGCCATTGATAGAGGCTACCGGATTGAGAGGACTGTTGATGTATAGTATACCTTAGAGATCGTGACGTTGTCTACCGTGTAGACAGATGACCCAGCTGTTGCTGAGATTGATGGAATGTCGTTTCCAGAGTTTATGAGATGAAAATGCTGGAGCTTCCAGGCAGAGGTGTGACTGGAGGTAGTTAGTCTATCTCAAGTGGATTGACTGTTATGATTCGTTAGATTTGATGTGCCGATGCAGGCTCAGTTGAGTTGAATAATTCCGTTAAAGGATCTTACTCAGATCTAGAATAGATCGATCAAGAAAGGACGTTGTTCGTCAGATGCTCTGATGTGAGATCGGTAAGTTGACCAGTTTTAGATAGAAGGACCTCACCAGATGTGTGGCAAGTGGATCGAGAACGGATGAATAAAGTGTATTCCTCCGATAATTTAGAGGAGTTCCCGAGGACATGTTCGGCTAGAAATCTTCCACTGTCATGACCCGAAATTGGCACGTGACGGCCCTTAAACTACGCAACGTCTACAGGCATAACACAATTTAAGTAAGCCGAAAACCCAGCAATCTAAACCATCAAAAGTAGTAAGAAATAATAGCATTTTTAAAACCTTTGAAATCTCAACCCAAATTCTTTAAAAGTCCAACTTTATTTCCTTTAAAATTTTGACATCACCTCCTATATAAAAACCAACACCAAAAATGGGTACAACATAAATATAAGTAAAACATTCCCAAACGGGAGCAAATACACGCCCAAAGGCGGAAAACAACCACCACAACAGATATGCGATGCCGTAGCGAAGAAATAAAAGACGATTTAAATTAAACTGCATAAAAGAACTCCAAGTCACAAAATAATATACAACATCGTCCTCACATCAAGTCTCTAAGTCATACAAGATAATGGTAGATGGAGAGTACATGGATACAACGAATATACAATAAACATGAACGGATTACCATAAAACCCACCTTAAGCAAAACTACACACTATGAGCCGAAGCGGTATCCGCAGCAAAAGATGATAAGATAGATGAATAGCCTGCCTCGACTACTCTGGGGAACAACCTGCAAAACACTGTGGCACAACGGGGGTGAGTTGCCAACTCGTGAATAGTAAATAACATATGCAGGTAATCGCAAGTATGCACGTACAACGCGAATCTAACATATGCAAGCTAATAGCAATAAATGGTCATATGTATGCAATAGTCATAAAAGATACACTAGCAGGTACAACTAATACATGAAGCAATAATATGACAATATGTATGCAAAAGTCATGTAATGTACTCTATCAGGTACTACTAATACATGAACAATGATATGACAATGTATATATGCAGTAGTCATGAAAGGTACTCTATCAGGTACAACTAATACATGAAACAATGCATATAAAATAAAGATGTAAATGCAACAGTCATGGAAGGTTCTCTATCAGGTACTACTAATACATGAAGCAGTGTATAAACAATAAATGTGGAGTATGGGATGAAACATGTCATTTCCACGGAATCCTGACATCGTGGTAGGACCAAAATGCAGCAAGACAATCCAAATCCCAATTTCCTCAAATCAGCCCCCAAATTGGCTCTCATATCATGTAAGTCTCTTAAATCCTGAATGTACAATATCGAATAAATCACATATATCCTGAATGTACAAAATCAAGTAAATCTCATATATCCTTTCTCCAATATCAATTCAATCTCATATATCCTGAATCCAATATCAAGTGAACCTCAAATATCCTAAAAGCCAATATCAAGTGAATCTCAAATATCCTAAATATAATTGCATGAATAATTAAGATGATGTATATGAATTGATATGTATACATATATATTAGCGTCCCATTCCACTAATATATATATATATATATATATATATATATGCATATATAACAACATCCCATTTCACTGTTATATATACTTAGGAGTAAAAATATCATGAAAACCAATGTGTCAAGTATCGACACAAAAATACTGATCTATCAGGTGCTGTCACCACGACTGGCCCCTGATAGGTACGTAGCATACGCTATTCCGAAAACCCGAGTGCCCACCTTCGACCCTCGTCTTTCGGCGTATCCATTCGTACATGACTCCCGTCGGTATCCCCATGATAACCACCGAGTCATTGGTACTGTCACCGGTAGATACTTGTCCACCTTCCAGGCTCAATCGGCATGGACTGTCGATCATCTTGCCGAGGGGAACCGTACCGGGCCCCACCATGTACCCTCATACGGCCCACAACACTCCTCGCATGGCCTATATATATATATATCAGAACCGATAAAACTCATGGTGGCAGCTGAAATATCATATCAAGAGAATCCAGGTTTTTCAAATAATGCATAATTTAATGAAACTACCACGATCCTCAAATCCAGAAAACATCATGAAAAATCCATATCTCAATGCGAAAATCCATGAATATAATGTATGCAACATAAAACTGTAATGTAAGCATATAAAGGAAAAGCCGCTAATTAACTGCAACAAATTAATATATAAATCATGCGGTTGCTAATTTCTCCAAGTCTATATAACATCAAGTAAAGGTAAACATGTAGTTATAGCCAGATATATGTGTAAACATAAAGGAATAGCAAGGTATATGTATCTACCTATCGGTAATGACGTAATATACCCTCCAAGTATAAGTGAAGTATGTGTGCAAGGTATACATGTAGCTATGTCATTTTGTGTGTATGTACCTATCGCTAATAGTACAATACCCTATAGGTATACAGGTAACTAGCATGTAAGCATGTCAAGGCATATGTGTAAGCATCTAGGTATACAGGTATCCTATATGTCATATGCAATAAGGTATATGAATCACTGTCTCAATGTCCCTAACCAAACAATATCATATAGGTATGTGTGTTGTGCGTGTCATGGCAATTATTGACGGTGTGTGTGGCATACAATGTTAGATATATGTATGCCCTAGAGGCCATTACTATACATAGGATGTATATTGTAGTGGATGCTGGGACATATATAGGGAGGACTTTCTTGCTCGACATGATAGTATGCTATCTGGTTGCTCTTTACCTTAACGTGTATACTGATTGTCTCTCTGTTACATGTTGGTAAAGCCCTTAGGATGTGTACTTGACTACCTAGACTATGATGCGGATCATACTAGTGGGGACAGGTAGTCCATAAGTACATCCTTCAAAGTCCCTAGTCGTGGGTGTATCGAGATGGGGCATCGATATACTAGAGTAGACTAGCGTGTACCTTCTCGACCCATACAGATGGGCGATGGATGATCCCATATCCATTGGTGTTTGACATCGGAGATGATATACGGGTGCTCAGTGGAGACTGGGTACACTGGACGGACTCGCCGAGAACTCCCAGATGGTATTATACCTCACGTCAGATGGCAGTTCTCTGGTGACACTGGTACAGAGTAGTCTGTTGACCCGAGATCGTCATAGAGTCTTGTGTGGTTCCCACTGTGCTTTGATTTCCATCTTACCACGTCCAAGAGGGCGTGCAAAACGGTGGTTTTTGGGTACAGTCCCGAGTCACATGGAGGCAATGAGCGATAGGAGGGGATTCGTCTCTCCCGGTATAGGGAGTAGATGTTGCGCTGTGTTCGATTGGCTATAACAGGAAATCCCTTGCCAGGGTTGCTGAGATTTACTGTTAAGTGTTACCAGTAGTTTCTCGAATTGTTATAGACCTCATATCGACACGACTTATTGAGCTATTGGGGTCTGACGTTTACCACCCCTAGGCGAGATATGCGACATATCAGACGATCAGACCGGACTGTACGGTAGTGTTACTGGTTGGATTCACTGGAGTGTGAGCGGGCTTGCTCGTCGATCTTCAGATCGCTCAATACCCGGGTGGCCGTTACGTTTAGCAGACCGCTTGCGGCTTGTGGGTGTTTGATATGATCATCACCTGCTGCCGGCGTATTGACGAGTCTTTAGAGTCCTACACAGAGGTTTCCTGGCTCAAGCGAAACGAAATAGGAGTGCATATGAGATATGTGCGGGACCGAGAATGATACCAGTATGTGATACTGTATTCGATTCTCGCGATATGTGACATTGATCGGTTATATGCGATATAGCCGGGTTATCGGATCAAGTGTTGATTCGATAAGTTGTTACTGTTGATATTAGTCGGTTATATGCGATATGACCGGATCATTAAATCAAGTGTTGATTTAATGATTTAATGCATAATTATATATTTGATATATTACTTTGCATTAACTAGTATCGGTTCACTTAAGATGGATTTTCTCACTCGGATGTGCGCATTGTATATGCGATATATTTTTGTGCACTTGATTGTATCATGTTTGATGATGCATGCAACATTGGTTAGTGTAAAGAATTAAACCTAGGTTAAGTATATGGTTAAGGTTTCTATTTATTTGTCCATTCATTTATCTTTTTATTTGGATTAAAATGAAATGACAAAAGAAAACAAAATGGTTATCATTCTTTCTTTCTTTCATGAAGCTTGATGAAGCTTCATGAAGTTTTGACCATATGACCATTTTGTCTTTTAGCTTAACCCTAACCATTGCACTTAACCATGATTGATTCTCTACACCTAACCATGGTTCTAATATGATAAGTATACATTTCTTTTCTAATTTTTAATTAACTTATCATAATTAGCTTCTTCTTCTTCTTCATTTCTTCACATGAAGAAAGCTTGCTCCATTAATGGCAAGTGATGAAAAAGAGTGAGAAATCCAAAACTAAAGTCTACCCACTTCCTATTTCTTCATCCTCTACCTCTTGCCAAGTAGTAGAGTGTGTTTCCTTCACAAGTTTTCTAGACTTGGTGAAGGTGGAGCTCGATCTAGTGATGCTTCGACGTAGATCATCTTCGGCACGTCGTCGACGACCTAGCCCGTCCATTCTCCGATGAAGCCGACGCTAGAGCCCGGATTTGATTTGGACAGCGGAGAGGACCTCATCTCGGAGCCGTGGAGGTGGAGGACCGGATCTACAAAGGTTGTATTTCCGTATCTCTTAGTTAAGTGTTAACTAGTTTTATTTTATCGCCTAGATTTCTAGCCAACGATCCGTAGTCGGGTTTCTCGGCACCTAGAATTTTTGAAATTGGCATGGTTGATGCCTTGTGAGACCTCATTAGGGTGCCTAGGAACCCTACAGTGGTATCAGAGCCTAGCTAGAGCCTTAGGCGAAGTCTAGACGGAGTTTGAAGTCCGAACGACCCGAAAACCCAAACCTAAACATGCTCTCTGTCCTTTTTTCAAAAACGTGGATTTTTCCAAATTAAAAATATGCAGAAAACTCAGCAGGGAATTCTAAGAATTACGGAGCAAAATTTATTGGATGAACAGTGAAATAGGCGGCGGAACCGCGGCATAAGCCTAGCTTATGCGGCGGTTCCGCGGCTAAAATATGACGTCAGCCTTTAAAAGTTGCACAGTAATTCATTGTTTTCAGTGCTGAGTTCTCTGGGTATTTTTAAATTTTATTCAAGAGTTGAATTTTCTGCAGTTGTTTTGGGGATTCGGTGTTTCGATCGGGATATCAGATTTTGTCTATGTGGCTTTCCGGATAAATTTTAGAATATGTTAAAAAGTTCGACCGGATATAAATACCCAATTTTTCCCCTGTCGGGAAATTTCCAAGTGTTGGATTTTTCCGTAGTTTAACGACGTTCTAAGCAGTGCAAGTAACGCGATGGTCCTTCTAGAAGACAACAGACCTAACTCGATTATGTGACCGTCTTGAACTGCCCTTTGAACCTTAGGGTTTGGGGCAGTACGGCGTGCCACATGTGAGGCGTTGGCTTGACCCTTCTACGGCTGGACCGTTGGTACTGAGGAACGAACTGAATGTTGTTAGACTTATTTCATGAGTTGATCTGTATCGGGAAAACTTGGGTGTTTGACTGTTCGATCGAAAAGTTTAACATTTTCTGTTTATCTGGAATGGGATACAATAATTGGAATTCACAAAAGTTATGTGATAACTGAATGAATGTTATAAACATAGCACTTTAGTCTCACTTGATCGGTTGCCACGGAATTTTGATGTGATCAAAATTCCGTCGCAATCACGTAGCGTACGCGGATACTCGTCGGGTAAACTTAATAGACAGCCTCACTCCATAGCCCCGACCAAGTGACTGTAGGAGAACCCCGTCCCCGAAAGCATCCGTCCGGGTGCTCGCGGCAGCGGTGTTCCGCCTTGGTGCACTTCGTCGACGGCGTCGGGGTTGCGGCCGTCTACTGAAGTTTGCGACGAGCATTCGATCAGGATGTCGGGAATCATGTTGAATTGCCCAACTTGGTATTGAAAAGTGTTTTCGATTTTGAGACTAAAATGCGGGGTTTATAATTGTTAGGCATGCGATGTCTAAGTAATTCATTTGGTCAGGCATGCGATGTCTGAGGAGGTTGCGGATTCCAACTGTTGTAGTTTTACACTTTCTTTTCTGTGACCGTAAGTGTAATATGTGATATCGCCGGTTTCGTTGCTATATGTCAACGACAATTGGGATGCGCATATTTACTTACGTTGATGACATGTGATGTTATGCGTTGCTGGATATGTTATATTGGATCTTCGTGTTTGAATAGCCGGGGGTTTTTATGTGAGATGAGTGTTTTTCATTTTCATTCATGTAAAAACTTGTATGTAATATTCTTTTATTGGGGCACTTCCAGGTTGCGGAAGTTGTCACCTGTTGTATATTATTTACTTTTCCGCACTAGGATAGACCCAAGGAGGAGAGCACAAGTAACCGGGTTCTGGAGTCCAGTGGGAGACCAACTCGAGGAGTCGAGTCCGGGTCTCCTAACTCTAGAATTGGTAGGGTTGCTTGCCGCTTTCGTAGGGGTCTAGGGGTGTGGGTTTGGCTATTCATCACGACCGTGGAATCCGTGTTTTATACTGGCTCGTATTGAAAACACGGACGTCCTAGTATATCCAATATTTCATATGATTCTTCTGCTGCGATATCTATGATGTGATCATGTGATATGTTCTGTGATAGATACTGTATATAGTATATATGATATATTATATAGGCGTTACTTATGTTTTACACCCGTGCTAGCCCTGCCCCGCTCTGCCGTTAGTTACCTAACCTAACGGTGCACGAGGGGACATCGAGGCGAATGCGGATGGCATAAGTGTACGTCGTATTTATCTGTGATGTTTAGGTACTTAAATGATGGGACTTCATTAATGTGATTAATGAAATAAAAGAAACCTAAGATGTTGTAGAATCGAATTTCAAAATAAAACAGGTAGCTACAGTTCTTGCTTTGCACAGAGGTATATGTGATATATCCTGCACCTTATTCGATGAGGAAAGGACCGAGATCCCTTCACCGGGAGTGACTCCTTTAGCAATAACTAGCAGATGCTACACACTCGGTTTGTATTTTGATTGCTTTTAAGTGTTTTTGCTTTGCACAGTGATATATATGATATATTCCGCACCCCATTCAACGAGGAAAGGACCGATGATCCCTTCACCGGGAGTGACTCCTTTAGCAAAACTAGAAAAGCCTCAAAAGCACTCCATTTTAAAATCATTTGATTCTACAGCGATATCAAGTTCATTACGCAATAGGTTTTTAGAAAAACCTGTCGTAGCCCTCCGTCATTTCAGATACGTACTAGTTAGTATTCGTGCTGCGGTTGTTTGGCCTCCGTCAAGGCGTAGTGTACGGTAGCTAACTAGTGCTTATCTGCTAGCATATGATGCGATTGGATTAGGGTATTCGTACGGCGTTGTTTGGCCTCCGTCAAGGGTCGTGCGGGTGGGTTTAATTCAATCAGGAAATGACGGGTTGAACTTGACTAGCGGACTATGGGTTGTTTGGCCTCCGTCAAGGTCATAGCGAGCTAGGGGCAAAATATTATCGGGAATTTCAAGTGTTGAAATTTGCAATGAGATTGCATACCTTCTATGAGATAGTTGGATCCTGATACCCGCTGCGAGTAAGTGTTACTCCTGGGAGAGTTTTACACATTACAATTAGCCGATCAAGTAGGTGTCTAGAAAGGTGTCAACGGGGTTACGCCTCTGGGAAAACGAGGTTTACATTAATTAGGTTCGTGCGAAAGCACGGGGGACCTCCCTCAAAGTACCGACACTGGCCTGGCTGAAAGATTGGCTAACTTGTAGTGTGTAATTAATCCCGGCTAGTCTTTCCTTTTAGGGTTTGAAGGAAGATTTGATAAAAAGCAGTGGGAGCCATCCTGATTAGATAAAATAATAACCAATCTATTCTTGCAAGAGCGCACGCTGAGTGTTTTCTTCTCTCTCTCTCCTGGTAGCGACCATATCACGCCTTAATCAAGATAATAATACGGATTTTTGACCGAACCCGCTTGTTATACTGAGCTGGGGAACGTTGGTCCCGCTCCAACTTATAATTGTTATAAGACAGAGCAGGAAATTGGGGAATAACAGATTTCCCGTGCCGCCCAAACGAAGAGAGTGCATGCTGATGCATCATCTTCGGGTGTGTTCGTTACAAAGAACTGTTTCTCTGTATCCTCTACATCCTGGGTATATGATACCGGATCAGGATCCCAGATATGTAATCTGTTACATAGGGCTACAGAAAGGTAGAAAACTGAGAACGGGTGATAAGTTTCATGAGGCAGAAAACGGGGCAAGCGTTGCAGCCAAGTCTGTTGGTCACTGTCACCCTGTATTATGAATACATTGATTCTGAACAAATGTTATTAGATACCGAACCTGATATACAAAATCATATCTATCTCTTTATCAGTAAAGAAATGATAAAATTTTGTATAGTTGGATAATGTTTTGAACATTTCCTATATCAAAAGTTGATCGGTTCAGGCACGTTATCTAAAAGCATTGACGTTCTAAATCAAACTACAGTTCTTTAGTATACAGAACACACACAAGAGGAAGAGTTCAGAAATGAACGAATCCTTCTTGAGGTATTGTAAACTAGGTCATATCAATGCGACCCGACTGGCTGAGTTACATTTAGATGCATATTTAAATCAGTTTGAATTTACATCTTGTGAAACTCGCCAGTCATGTCACAAAGATAAGATGACCATAGCTCCGTTTACTGGAAACAGAGAAAGAGTTAGTAAACTCTTGGGATGATACATGTTGATGTATAAAGGTCCCCTGTCTACATATGCCAAGACCGGTTCTTTGTACTTCATTACATTCTCTGATAATCTCTCAAGATTCAGACATATGTTCCTGTTGAAACACAAGTCCGAACCTTTTGAGATATTCACAGAATATGATTTAGAAGTAGAGAACCAAAATACGGGTATAAGTATTATGTCCTATGATGAGATCAGGGAGGAGAATACTTGTGCATGGAATTCCTGGACTATTCTAAAAGAGAATGAGATTCTCTCTCAGCATTACTCCTCTGTATACACCATAGCACGATGGTATATCGGGGCGGAGCAGATACACCCTATTTGATATGGTGTGCTCTATGATGAGTACTACTGAGTTACCTATTTCCTTTTGGGAGTTATGCACTTGAGAAGCTGCATACCTATTGAATAGGGTTCAAATCAAATCAGTTGCCTACCACTTCATATGTGATATGGTATGGGAAGAGCCCATGTCTTAAGCTAGTTAAGATTTGGGATTGTCCGGCCTATGTCTAAAAGCAAAATCCGGACAAGCTCGAGGCAAGGTCTGTTATGTAGAACTGGAAATGTTCCTGCTATACAAACTGCAGCAGATGATTTGATAGAGCCAAAGGATTCAGTAGATTTCAACGAACCTCACCCTCTCCGCCGATCTAGTAGGGTTCCTCACCCACCTTAGAGATACTTCGGTTTTTCTATGACAGTGGGAGCGAGGATTGCATCATGAGATGATGACCCAACTAGCTTCGAGCTGGCCATCAGGAGTAAGACTCTGTAAGAATGGCTGGATGCTTAGCGATCTGAGATGGAATCCTTATACACCAACAAAGTATGGACTTTGGTTGCTATATCTGAAGGGTTAAATCCCCATCAGGAGCAAGTATATCTTGAGAAGATTACTTGGTGTAAATGGAAAGGTTGAGACTTTCAAAGCTAGACTTGTTAAAGATTTTCGTCATCGACCAGGCGTGGATAATGATGAAACCTTTTCCAGTACCTATGCTTAAGTCCATCCAGATCCTACTTGTCACGGCTACATACCATGACTACGATATCTGGTGGTTGGGTGTCATGACTGCTTTTCTAAATGATATTTTAGAAGAGTGCGTCTATAAGTACACAGCCAGAGGGCTTCGTAGACAGTGGGAGCAGCGGAAACATGTACAAGATGCTTTATATGATAAAGCAGGTATCGCGGAGTTGGAACATCTGTTTTGATGTAGTAGTTAAACAGTTTGACATCATCAAAATGGTAGATGAACCTTGTATATACAAAAAGGTAGTAGGGAGTATGGTGATGATCCTCGTAGAGTACGTGGATGACATACTCTTGATAGGGATGAAGTTTCCTATGCTACGCTCGGTTAATCTCCGCTTATCACAATGATTCTCTATATAGGATCAAAGTGATACCTCCTAAATCCTAGGTTTTTAGATCTATAAGATAGATCTAATTGGATGTTAGGACTCTCACTAGTTGTAGTGAGACGGTATCAACCGATCCTGGGGAGAATCACTGGAAGGGTTCCAGGGTGATAAAGACGACTGAATGTCAGTCACAAGCATTGTCTTTACCCTCAGTAAAGGGACGGTATGTTGAAAGAATTCCAGGCTAGATACCGTGACATAGTAGACGATGAAGGCAGGATACATCGCTACTTAAGATGCTACCAAAGAGGAAGTCTGGGTGTATAAAAGTTCATAAGATGAACTTTGTTCCTACCATTGTGTGACAATGGAGTTGTGGCTTATGCCAAGGAACGCAGGTCCCATCAGTGATCCAGACATATTCTAAGGCAGTGTCACCTGATCATGGAGATGCTTGATCTCCAAGGGATCGAGGTTAGGAGAGTAAAGTCAGAGGACAACACAGCGGATCCACTCACAAAGGCCTGTTCCCAGAGAGAGATTTTTATGGGATGGTTGAGTATGAGATACTACAACCACTGCTATCAGATGGCCCTAGTGCAAGTGGGAGATTGTTAGTTATATGTATGCCCTAGAGGCCATTACTATACATAGGATGTATATTGTAGTGGATGCTGGGACATATATAGGGAGGACTTTCTTGCTCGACATGATAGTATGCTATTTGGTTGCTCTTTACCTTAACGAGTATACTGATTGTCTCTCTGTTACATGTTGGTAAAGCCCTTAGGATGTGTACTTGACTACCTGGACTATGATGCGGGTCATACTAGTGGGGACAGGTAGTCCATAAGTACATCCTTCAAAGTCCCTAGTCGTGGGTGTATCGAGATGGGGCATCGATATACCAGAGTAGACTAGCGTGTAACTTCTCGACCCATACAGATAGGCGATGGATGATCCCATATCCATTGGTGTTTGACATCGGAGATGATATACGGGTGCTCAGTGGAGACTGGGTACACTGGACGGACTCGCCGAGAACTCCCAGACGGTATTATACCTCACGTCAGATGGCAGTTCTCTGGTGACACTGGTACAGAGTAGTCTGTTGACCCGAGATCGTCATAGAGTCTTGTGTGGTTCCCACTGTGCTTTGATTTCCATCTTACCACGTCCAAGAGGGCGTGCAAAACGGTGGTTTTTGGGTACAGTCCCGAGTCACATGGAGGCAATGAGCGATAGGAGGGGATTCGTCTCTCCCGGTATAGGGAGTAGATGTTGCGCTGTGTTCGATTGGCTATAATAGGAAATCCCTGGCCAGGGTTGCTGAGATTTACTGGTAAGTGTTACCAGTAGTTTCTCGAATTGTTATAGACCTCATATCGACACGACTTATTGAGCTATTGGGGTCTGACGTTTACCACCCCTAGGCGAGATATGCGACATATCAGACGATCAGACCAGACTGTACGGTAGTGTTACTGGTTGGATTCACTGGAGTGTGAGCGGGCTTGCTCGTCGATCTTCAGATCGCTCAATACCCGGGTGGCCGTTACGTTTAGCAGACCGCTTGCGGCTTATGGGTGTTTGATATGATCATCACCTGCTGCCGGCGTATTGACGAGTCTTTAGAGTCCTACACAGAGGTTTCCTGGCTCAAGCGAAACGAAATAGGAGTGCATATGAGATATGTGCGGGAACGAGAATGATACCAGTATGTGATACTGTATTCGATTCTCGCGATATGTGACATTGATCGGTTATATGCGATATAGCCGGGTTATCGGATCAAGTGTTGATTCGATAAGTTGTTACTGTTGATATTAGTCGGTTATATGCGATATGACCGGATCATTAAATCAAGTGTTGATTTAATGATTTAATGCATAATTATATATTTGATATATTACTTTGCATTAACTAGTATCGGTTCACTTAAGATGGATTTTCTCACTCGGATGTGCGCATTGTATATGCGATATATTTTTGTGCACTTGATTGTATCATGTTTGATGATGCATGCAACATTAGTTAGTGTAAAGAATTAAACCTAGGTTAAGTATATGGTTAAGGTTTCTATTTATTTGTCCATTCATTTATCTTTTTATTTGGATTAAAATGAAATGACAAAAGAAAACAAAATGGTTATCATTCTTTCTTTCTTTCATGAAGCTTGATGAAGCTTCATGAAGTTTTGACCATATGACCATTTTGTCTTTTAGCTTAACCCTAACCATTGCACTTAACCATGATTGATTCTCTACACCTAACCATGGTTCTAATATGATAAGTATACATTTCTTTTCTAATTTTTAATTAACTTATCATAATTAGCTTCTTCTTCTTCTCCATTTCTTCACATGAAGAAAGCTTGCTCCATTAATGGCAAGTGATGAAAAAGAGTGAGAAATCCAAAACTAAAGTCTACCCACTTCCTATTTCTTCATCCTCTACCTCTTGCCAAGTAGTAGAGTGTGTTTCCTTCACAAGTTTTCTAGACTTGGTGAAGGTGGAGCTCGATCTAGTGATGCTTCGACGTAGATCATCTTCGGCACGTCGTCGACGACCTAGCCCGTCCATTCTCCGATGAAGCCGACGCTAGAGCCCGTATTTGATTTGGACAGCGGAGAGGACCTCATCTCGGAGCCGTGGAGGTGGAGGACCGGATCTACAAAGGTTGTATTTCCGTATCTCTTAGTTAAGTGTTAACTAGTTTTATTTTATCGCCTAGATTTCTAGCCAACGATCCGTAGTCGGGTTTCTCGGCACCTAGAATTTTTGAAATTGGCATGGTTGATGCCTTGTGAGACCTCATTAGGGTGCCTAGGAACCCTACATACAATCAGTGCTCGTGCAACATGAGCCGTCAATAATAGTGCAGTGTCCTAAGGGTATCAGTCCAAGCGCAACAAATAACTAAGCAATAAGGTGTATGCGCAACCATATATATGAAATAGAATATATGACAATTCAGAACATGTTTAGCCCAGACGCATAACGCCATGCGGGCGATTCCCCTGTAGATGTTAAATCTACTCACACGCTCCTGGCTAAGTAAAACCAACCACCTGTTTTCCTTTCTTCGCAGCGTCCGAATTCCCCGCCTGCGAACCTAAAACATAACACAACAAAACAAGTATATATATTAGCAATAGACCCAAAACACGTACAAACTATATTTGACCAACGCACCAACTCAAAATATACTCTTAAGTGTTCGTATTGTGGCTAACGTGCATAGCGACACGACGAAACCAACCCAAGAGCAAAACCACACAAAGTGCACGATCCGTGTCGTATAACGTATCGCGCGTAAACGTAACACAAGAAACTACCTATATGATCCCAGATTTGCATACAGAGAAAACCCAAAAATCAAACAAGACCAAACACACCCAAACCACAACATAGAGCAACCCACAAAAAACCATACACCCACTCAACCCAAAAACCGGGGTCGCCGGATTTCCCTAACGCGTCGCCGGCCATGGTCCGAGTAGGGGTGTTCGTGCTTGAGGTGAAGGCTCAGTGTCTCAGGTACAACACAACTACATTGTTTGGTTTTCTAGTAAACTCTCGGGGTCACAACAGATCACAGATGTCATATATTGACACTAAAAATACGATATTTGCAAGAAAAATTAAGTTTAAACATTCTAAACTAAAACTAAAGTCTATACAACACAATAAAGACTTAACTAACAGAAAGAGATCGTTACTAACCAAAAGAGCTCAAAGATCCTAGCTTCCCAAGCTCCAAGGCATCCAAGAGGCAAAACCAAGCCAAAGATGTGATTTTTGTGAGATTTGTGAAGGATTTGATGAAGTTTTGTATAGGGAAAGCAAGTGTTCAGTTTGATATGAGAGAGGGATGAGAAAATGAGAAGGAAATGAGTGTGAGAGAAAGAGAGAAGGAAAAGATAAAAGGAAAGAGAGAGGTGAGAGTAAGAGGTGAGTGCACCCTTGCATTAATGCACCATCAATACATTCACACTACCTCATCATGACACCTCCTCTCTCCATAACAAATATCTCTCTCTCACAATATTTTTTATAGATATTTAGGGTTAAGGTTTAAAACAAAGGATTAAATTAAAGCAAAGATTAGGTTATGGGTTAAGTTGTCATGGTTCCTAAGAACAAGATTATCACAAAACAAACCCTCAAATTAACGTGCACACGTGCGTGCATGCCATAACAAATAATAATAAATTATTAATTAATTGTTATAAAATATGAGGAACCCAAATTGGTAAACTTTTTACAGTAAACCCGCATTACCGTCTAAACTAACACTAACCGAAATCTAAGGCGTTACAATCTCCCCCTTATAAAAATTCGTCCCTGAATTTAAAATTCTCACTAAGCGTACCTTCAAAGGGATGATTACAAAACTCTCATATCTCGCTCGCAGCCTCCCAAGTGATCTCCTCACTATACGGCTACACCTAAGAAAACTCTCCATAGATGGCAAGACCCTTGACCGAAGTTTCCCCACCTGCCGAGCCATTAACACAATTGGCAGCCGGTGAACGAAAAGATCGTGTCTCAATTAATTGGTCTGGTGCTGAATCGTGTGAGAAAGATTATGAAGGTATTTGCAAAGTATCGACACACGGAATACGGGGTGAATACTCAATAATCTGGGCGGAAGTGCCAAGTTAAAGGCAACGAAACTAACTTGCTTTAAAGATCTCAAAAGGACCTACAATCCTGGGATAAGTTTCCCAAAACTCAACACGTCATTCATCGGAAAAATCCGTAGGAATACATGATCTCCCACTGCGAACTCAAGTCTGCGACCTCCACGGTCGGTATAAGACCTCTGTTTGCACTGGGCTGTTCTCATCCTGACCTGAACCAACTGGATCATCTCTGAAGTCTCTAGACTAGCCGGGGTCCAAAAATCCTACTCACGCAGAGTCAGAAAAACAGATTGGCGATTGACACAACTTACCAAACAAAACCTAAGGTTTCCCAACTGGAATGTCTCCTGATAACTGCTATCGAAGGAGAATCCTAACAATGGCAAGTGACGATCCCAACTGCCAAAAACAATTAGTACGTACGCACAAGCATATCCTTCAGAGTCTGTATAGTCCGTTCTGTCTAACCATCAGCCAACAGATGGAAAGCAGAGCTAAAGCTCAACCAGTACCTAAGGCTTCCTGAAGCTTCTGCCCAAGACGGCAAGCGAATAGGGTGCCTCTATTGGATACAACGCATGAAGGAACTCCGTACAAATGCACAAACTTAACAATGAACAACTGAGCAAACTGAGCATAACCGGACAACAAACACCCAAATGGAGTCACACCCAGTCTAAACCTGGGTTGACACCACAACTAAAATTATGGAGATCTGCTTCCATTCCCACTCCGGAACGGTTAAAGGTTGCAACTTTCCAGCCGGTCTCAGATGCTCAACCTTAGCTCACAACAAGACAGACACCTCGAAACGAAATCCGAAACTTCACTTTTCATCCCTGCCCACCCGTAACTATCTTACAAGTCACGCTACAAATTGGTGGAACTTGAATGAACACTGAACGCTGACTGAGGTGCCTGCTTTAGGATTTCGCGTCTCTGCCTATCAGCAATAGGTACACACAAACGCGTCCCTAAACGTAGCACATCTGGTCACAAATCAAGAACTCCGAATCTTTACCCAGCCGAGTATGCTCAAGAATCTCTGACAAACGAGCATCGGCGGGCAGTGCCTCGCGAAAACGATTAAGGAAAAATGGACGGGCGCGGACCTGAGCAAGCTGTCCCCTCAGTAGAGGTGAACTTAAGCTATACTCCACGATCGCATAAGAACTGTAAATCTGCAGAAGACTGTCTCAACACTCAAAACCCATTGCAGGAAGATGTACATTAAGCTCTGGTGGTCCGTGAAAATCTGACACGACTCTCCGAACAAGTAGTGTTTCTAAATCTCCAACGCATGACCACCACGGCCATCTCCAGATCAGGAGTAGGATATCCTGCTCGTACTTCCTCCAACTGTAGGGAAGCATAAGCGATAACTCTATAGTGTCACATCAGTACACAATCGAGCCCCACTCGCGAAACATCACAGTTAAATAACAAAGTCACCCGAACCAGAAAGCAAAGAGAGAACTGGTGCAGTTGTCAACCGAGTCTTTAACTGCTGAAAAACTCCGCACACATGCCTCAGTCCAAAGAAAAGAACCTCTTTTCTGGTCAGTTCAGTCAACAATGCAGCAATACACTAGCAATCCTGCATGAAACGGCGGTAAAAACCTGCTAAGCCCAAAAATCTGCGGACCTCCGTCCCGTACACAAGTCTGGGCCTAAGCTGTACGGCCTCGATCTTCCTCGGGACCATACAAAACCCGTCTCCCGTAACTACAAGACCTAGGAGTCAACACAAACAAGCCTGAAGGAACACTCCGAGATTTTATCAAACAGCTGGTGCTCTCCCAATGTCTGCAAAGCAAATCCTCAAGTGCTGCTCATGTTCCTCACGACTCTTGGAAAAGACCAGAATGTCATCAATGACACAACAATAAACTGGTTGAGGAACGGCCTAAAAAAATCCGGTTCATCATATCCACGAATGCTGCTAGGGCATTGGTGAGTCCAATGACACCACCAAACACACAAAGCCCGTAGCACGCATAAAGGCAGAATTCGGAATGACATCACTCCGAACCCGCAACAATGATGACCTGATCCCAAACAACTTAGAAAAATGTCTCGCACTCTGGAGCTGATCGAAGAAATCGTCAATGCGAGGTATAGCATACCTATCCACACCGTAACCCGGTTCAATTGATGATCCATCAATACACAACCTCAACTGTCGTCCTTCTCCTAACGAACAGAATAGGAGCTCCTCAATGTGAAACACTTAGACGCACAAGCCCCCCAACAAACAACTCTGCAGCTGATCCTTAAGCTCCCTAAGCTCCGCCGGCTCATCTGGAACAACGTCGGAAAATTCTCGCACGATAGGAACCCGGTCCAACAAACCCACTGTGTCTCCGGTATCACGAATGAAAGCCAAGAATTCTTGACATCTTCTCCTCAAAAGCCGACTAGCGAAAAAGGCTGAATTCAAGCTGTATGAGACGGCACCACTGTCCCCCCACACAACAAGAACTGACTCGCCGGGAAAACAAAACTTGACTGTTTACTCGCGGATGTCCACAGACGCCTAGCACGTAGCTAACCAGTCCGTGCCCGGGAGAACGTCAAATCCAACAACTCTAGAAGGATCAAAATGATGGACGAATCTCTATCTCCTATCCGATTGGCACACGACCGAAATATGTGTCGCGCAACCAAAGAATCGCTGACAGAAGTTAACACAACAAACGACTGATGTAGTTAACACGACTCTCGGCCCAACCACGGCACAAAGTGTGTAAAACAAACAAGTACATCAAAAGAATATACGAATTAAGAATACCTGAAAACTCTGCATTGGACACCCGCGCGTCCCAATGAGTAGAAGCAAACTCTCGTGTCTGCCCCCTACCCGCAACTGGCTGAACTCCTCCTCTGCCAACATGTCCCCTCTGAGCGAAAACTCCGAGACCATGACCTCTCAGAATACGACCCTGACACAGTGCTAAGGAACAATTCCTGATGAGGTGATGAGGGCTCCCGCACCAGAAACATCTATGCGATGACTGCTGACCCTCCTGGGGATGAGAGCTGAACGACTGATCTTATCCCGAGCCTCTGCTACTCCCGCGACGTGCACGAAATTTGTCTCGACGGCTAGGCCTTCGTCTCTAGGCTGGTACACCGGTACGAGTCCTCCACTGTTCCGGAACTCCCAAAGTCTTTGGAAGACGTGCCTCGTCAACTGGGGCTGCATCCACTGGTGCTATGTAGGTGATGGAATGCTGTGTACTAACCGCAAGGAATAACTGGATAACTGGGGTGGTAACCTCCTGTCGCTGCACTCTACTGGCCTCAACCAAAGACCTCATCGTCTGGCGCAAGTCCTGCATATCTGCCACAAGCCTAGCGATACTATCTGTTGAAGGCGGGTCCATTTGCTCCTGTGCAACGAGCGTGCCATCCTGGTCAGTCATCGTCCAACCCGAGTCAACTCTGACCTCGGCCCTCTCTGCATCACTCTGAGTACCCATAGTCATCGGCGGCAAAGGCTATAAATGGAAATAAGATTCGATAAGAACACGGAAATCGAATCACAATGATATATCATCAAGGAAGGAATTTCAAGCAATTTGTACTTAGGTCACCTTAGGCGGAGTACCGCGTCGTGAGTATGTCACGGACATACACACACTTTGTTACTCTGCTTAAGCTACCTACTCTATCATACCAAGATCATCCTACACTCCGAAAGGTAAAACCTAATGCTTCGATACCAATTTTGTTACGACCCGAAATTGGCACGTGACGGCCCTTAAACTATGCAACGTTTACAAGCGTAACGCAATTTATGTAAGTCGAAATCCCAGTAATCTAAACCATCAAAAGCAGTAAGAAATAATAGCATTTTTAAAACCTTTGAAATCTCAACCCAAATTCTTTAAAGGTCCAACTTTATTTCCTTTAAAATTTTGACAGCACCTCCTTTGTAAAAACCAACCCCAAAAATGGGTACAACATAAATATAAGTAAAACATTCCCAAACGGGAGCAAATACACGCCCAAAGGCGGAAAACAACCACCACAACAGATATACGACGCCTAGCGAAGAAATAAAAGACGATTTAAATAAAACTGCATAAAAGAACTCCAAGTCATAAAATAATATACAACATCGTCCTCACATCAAGTCACTAAGTCATACAAGATAATGGTAGATGGAGAGTACATGGATACAACGAATATACAATAAACATGAACGGATAACCACAAAACCTACCTAAAGCAAAACTGCACACTATGAGTCGAAGCGGTATCCGCAGCAAAAGATGATAAGATAGATGAATAGCCTGCCTCGACTGCTCTGGGGAACAACTTGCAAAACACTGTGGCACAACGAGGGTGAGTTGCCAACTCGTGAATAGTAAATAACATATGCAGGTAATCGCAAGTATGCACGTACATCGCGAATCTAACATATGCAAGCTAATAGCAATAAATGGTCATATGTATGCAATAGTCATGAAAGGTACACTAGCAGGTACAACTAATACATGAAGCAATAATATGACAATATGTATGAAACAGTCATGTAATGTACTCTATCAGGTACTACTAATACATGAACAATGATATGACAATGTATATATGCAGCAGTCATGAAAGGTACTCTATCAGGTACAACTAATGCATGAAGCAATGCATATAAAATAAAGTATGTAAATGCAACAGTCATGGAAGGTACTCTATCAGGTACTACTAATACATGAAACAGTGCATAAATAATAAATGTGGAGTATGGGATGAAACATGTCATTTCCATGGAATCCTGATATCGTGGTAGGACCAAAATCCAACAAGACAATCCAAATCTCAATTTACTCAAATCAGCCCCTAAATTGGCTCTCATATCATGTAAGTCTCATAAATCCTGAATGTACAATATCGAATAAATCGCATATATCCTGAATGTAGAAAATCAAGTAAATCTCATATATTCTTTATCCAATATTAAGTCAATCTCATATATCCTGAATCTAATATCAAGTAAACCTCAAATATCCTAAAATCCAATATCAAGTGAATCTCAAATATCCTAAATATAATTGCATGAATAATTAAGATGATGTATATAAATTGATATGTATACATATATATTAGCGTCCCATTCCTCTAATATATATATATATATATATATATATATATATATATATATATATATATATATAACAGCGTCCCATTCCACTGTTATATATACTTAGGAGTAAAAATATCATGAAAACCAATGTGTCAAGTATCGCACAAAAATACTGATCTATCAGGTGTTGTCACCACGACTGGCCCCCGATAGGTACATAGCATACGTTATTCCAAAAACCCGAGTGCCCAGCTTCGACTCTCGTCTTTCGGCGTATCCATTCGTACATGACTCCCGTCGGTATCCCCATGATAACCACCGAGTCATTGGTACTGTCAACGGTAGATACTTGTCCACCTTCCAGGCTCAATCGGCATGGACCGTCGATCATCTTGCCGAGGGGAACCGTATCGGGCCCCACCATGTACCCTCACACAGCCCACGACGCTCCTCGCATGGGGTATATATATATATCAGAACCGATAAAACTCATGGTGGCTGCTGAAATATCATATCAAGAGAATCCAGGTTTTTCAAATAATGCATAATTTAATGAAACTACCACGATCCTCAAATCCAGAAAACATCATGAAAAATCCATATCTCAATGCGAAAATCCATGAATATAATGTATGCAACATAAAACTGTAATGTAAGCATATAAAGGAAAAGCCGCTAATTAACTGCAACAAATTAATATATAAATCATGCGGTTCCTAATTTCTCCAAGTCTATATAACATCAAGTAAAGGTAAACATGTAGTTATAGCCAGATATATGTGTAAACATAAAGGAATAGCAAGGTATATGTATCTACCTATCGGTAATGATGTAATATACCTTCCAGGTATAAGTGAAGTATGTGTGCAAGGTATACATGTAGCTATGTCATTATGTGTGTATGTACCTATCGCTAATAGTATAATACCCTATAGGTATACAGGTAACTAGCATGTAAGCATGTCAAGACATATGTGTAAGCATCTAGGTATACAGGAATCCTATATGTCATATGCAATAAGGTATATGAATCACTGTCTCAATGTCCCTAACCAAACAATATCATATAGGTATGTGCGTTGTGCGTGTCATGGCAATTATTGACGGTGTGTATGGCATACAATCAGTGCTCATGCAACATGAGCCGTCAATAATAGTGCAGTGTCCTAAGGGTACCAGTCCAAGCGCAACAAATAACTAAGCAATAAGGTGTATGCGCAACCCTATATATGAAATAGAATATATGACAATTCATAACATGTTTAGCCCAGAAGCATAACGCCATGCGGGCGATTCCCCTGTAGATGTTAAATCTACTCACACGCTCTTGGCTAACTAAAACCAACCACCTGTTTTCCTTTCTTCGCAGCCTCCGAATTCCCCTCCTGCGAACCTAAAACATAACCCAACAAAACAAGTATATATATTAGCCATAGACCCAAAACACGTATAAACTACATTTGACCAACGCACCAACTCAAAATATACTCTTAAGTGTTCGTATTGTGGCTAACGTGCATAGCGACACGACGAAACCAACCCAAGAGCAAAACCACACAAAGTGCACGATCCGTGTCGTATAACGTATCGCGCGTAAACGTAACACAAGAAATTACCTATGTGATCCCAGATTTGC
The DNA here is from genome assembly GCA_030015575.1 of Agapanthus africanus. Taxonomy (NCBI): domain Eukaryota; kingdom Viridiplantae; phylum Streptophyta; class Magnoliopsida; order Asparagales; family Amaryllidaceae; genus Agapanthus; species Agapanthus africanus. The sequence continues at coordinate 448,633,128 of CM057341.1, read as the reverse complement.
ATACAGAGAAAACCCAAAAATCAAACAAGACCAAACACACCCAAACCACAACATAGAGCAATCCACAAAAACCCATACACCCACTCAACCCAAAAACCGGGGTCGCCGGATTTCCCTAACGCGTCGCCGGCCATGGTCCGAGTAGCGGTGTTCGTGCTTGAGGTGAAGGCTCAGTGTCTCAGGTACAACACAACTACATTGTTTGGTTTTCTAGTAAACTCTCGGGGTCACAGCAGATCACAGATGTCATATATTGACACTAAAAATACGATATTTGCAAGAAAAATTAAGTTTAAACATTCTAAACTAAAACTAAAGTCTATACAACACAATAAAGACTTAACTAACAGAAAGAGATCGTTACTAACCAAAAGAGCTCAAAGATCCTAGCTTCCCAAGCTCCAAGGCATCCAAGAGGCAAAACCATGCCAAAGATATGATTTTTGTGAGATTTGTGAAGGATTTGATGAAGTTTTGTGTTAGGAAAGCAATTTTTCAGTTTGATATGAGAGAGGGATGAGAAAATGAGAAGGAAATGAGTGTGAGAAAAAGTGAGAAGGAAAAGATAAAGGGAAAGAGAAAGGTGAGAGTAAGAGGTGAGTGCACCCTTGCATTAATGCACCATCAATGCATTCACACTACCTCATCATGACACCTCCTCTCTCCAAAACAAATATCTCTCTCTCACAATAAAAAATCTAGATATTTAGGGTTAAGGTTTAAAACAAAGGATTAGATTAAAGTAAAAATTAGGTTAAGGGTTAAGTTGTCATGGTTGCTAAGAACAAGATTATCACAAAACAAACCTTCACATTAACGTGCACACATGCGTGCATGCCATAACAAATAATAATAAATTGTTAATTAAATGTTATAAAATGTGAGGAACCAAAATTGGTAAACTTTTTATAGTAAACCCGCATTACCGCCTAAACTAACACTAACCGAAATCTAAGGCGTTACATCCACAGAGCGATGAAGTACCGAGTTCGTAATTTTGAGTTCGTGTGAGAGACTCGAGATTAACCGTAGCCGAGAATGAATTGGAATAGGCAGACAGCAAGAGATGGCGTCGAAGTGGACGATAATAAAGACGAGTGTAACAAGTGGTTCATGCGAGATGTTTAAGAGCGGTTGTTACGCTCCATTGATGCTAGAGTATTATTTGCATGCAGAGGCGTTAGATACAGCCAAATTTCCAGAGAAAGCCGTGTTGAGGACACAACCCTACGGTTACGAGAAAAGAGTTACGCAAGAGTGCCAACCTTTGTATAGTTCGGCATAGGTGAGATCGAAAGAAGCCAAGAGTAGGTTCTTTCCAGGACACCGCAATGATCAAGATTTGCACCAGGATCAGTTATAGCGTGCATATTCAGAGGGCCAGATGCCGCCATCAGTAATGTGCCATTGTGAGTGGTCATGTTGATTGGCCAAACAGTGATCAAAGGAGTTCCAGAGCAGGACTGTTCCGTTAGTATACCTGACTAGGACGACGAGTAGAAGGATTATGAGATTGATAATCCATAAGAGAAACAGAGAACCCAGAGACCAGAGATGCTAGACTGTGAGCAAGAGACAAGTAGATGATCTTGCTCTGCCGAGTTTGGGTGCACCGACATATTTTTCGACATTGTAGGAGGTGTACCTCAATGTCAGTTATTGTGATTTGCGTTTTGTGATCCGAATATCACACTTTTATCTCTTGGATTAGAGTTTTGATGATTGGGTTTCGTGATTTATGTGTGTGTGCACTTTGGTTGCGCCTATTGGAGATTTATATTGTGCACAGTTATTGAACTTGAGGTTGATTTTGTGCCTTGTTGCACGTACTTATGATTTTGGTGGATTTCGAGATTGTTGAATTGATTTTTGTGCATGAGGTACGCACTCGATTTGATTTTGCACTCGGTATAGCTTATATGTGCTTGCAGTGCATTGATTCATGTTTTGTGCACGTAGTTGCATGCGTTTATGATCTTATACACTTTGGCATGCTCGGTGTAGTTTTGTGATCATTGAGATGTTGATGAGTTTCGTGCATTGTTGCAGCAGCTTAATATTTTTGTGCATTTGTTGTACCAGATTGGTATTTCATGCATTGGTTGCCCCAGAATTATATTTCATACGTTGCTGCACCAGATTGACGTTTTCGTGAGCGTCTGCACTTGATGTTCGTTATCGTGCATACTATTGCGCTAGATGTTTTATACAGACCAGACGCACTTGGTTTAGATTTTCCCGCATGTTGGGTGCAGGATGTGAGATTTTGTGCATACCGGATGCACTTGATGAAATTTTTATTCGTGCATGTTGGATGCACTTGATGAGATTTTTATTTGTGCATGTTGGATGCACATGATTGAGATTTTCATGCACTATACACGCATTTGATGTTGTTATCGTGCGCACATGTTGCACTGAACAGATGCTTTCGTGCACACCCGTTGCACTTGGTTTTGCTTTTGAGCATATTATAGCACTTGTGTTGGATTGGATTTCCGTGTGCACCAGACGCATGTGATGTTGGATACGCCTTTTGAGACTGATTTTATTTATGAGTTTCGCATTTTGATATTGGATACTATATTATATAGTAGCCGAGCAGGACTGGTCTGAGGACAGTACCTGAGTACGTTTGCATGCATATAAAAGTTACCAAAGGTTTTCAAAAAGGGGATATAGTCTCGCTATTTAGTACGTGTCCGCGAGTGACATGAAATTTTATAAAGAGAAATTTCTGGGATTTTTCAAAAAGGCAGGACATATAAATTGAGCTAAACATATATAACTATATAATTATTACTTTACAAATGATCGTCCGTCACTTGTACCATGGGCTAAGCATAGCATGGGGATTTGAGAAAGATTTGGCATGAGTGATTTAGTTTTTTAAATTGGTTTTACAAGAATGCATGCTATATACGCGTTATGATTTAAATAGCGCATTTGGATTACAATGGTGGAATTCGAGATTCGTATTTCCATTTAACTCCGATTATTGCGTCATGCTTGACGGAGTTCGATTTTTGAGTTTTGTACTCGTTTTCATGCGCACAGGATGCCCCGTGGAAATTGCACGTCTTCCCTGATTTCGGAACCCCGTTGATTTGAGTGGATTATTGAAATGTTTTAGTATTTGGGAATTTAAATTTAAATTCGGGGACTGAATTTATTTAAGGGGAGAAGACTGTAACATTTCAGAAATATAAAATATTATTTTTGGAAATTTAATATTAAAATAATATATTTCGCGAAAACTATTCGATTTGAGAATAGAGATTTTTCGTAAAATGGTATAAGTATATACAAATATTTGGAAATTTCTTGGAGATTAAAATGATTTATTTAATTTAATGTTATTTATCGGATTTTTTGGATAAAATCCGTGTTTTTACATTTTTCATGATTTTGCGCCATGTCATGTGCATGTGTGCATGTGTGTGTTTGTGAGATAGAGAATGAGAAAGGAAATGAAAAGGAAAAGAAAAGAAAAGGAAATGAATTGAGTGTGAATGGAATATGAATTGATGCCATGAGATATTTTTTGAGTAAAACAAAAGAGATATTTGTTTTGTGAGTGAGTGAGTGTCGGAGGAAGAGAGTGAGGCTAAGAGAGAGAGGGGGTTACTTGGCTGCCCATTTCTTTCCTCCTCCATTATTTCCTCAACCCAATTTCTTCATCTCCTTCATTTCCCTTCACTACCTCATGCTCAATTCCAAATCCTAACCCAAAACCCTTATCAAAAACATGCACACACCCATTGTAAACCTCTTGAACCATCTAAGTTTGGATTTTGAATACTTGGGCAACTCAAGAAAGTTCTTTAGTTGCAGTTAAGGTAAATTCATACACTTTAGTTTAGTTTTTGCGTTAAATATCGTATTTTTAGTTAGAAATTGAGTTAATTAGGTTTTTGATTTTAGAAAATTGCAAGTTACTGTCTAGTGGCCAATTGAGGTGTAATCAGTGTTTACAAGAACTTAGTGATTGATTCCATGGCCTGGAAATGAGTTTAGAATCCAAAATACGAAATTAGAAATTTTCCGTGTCGGTTTTGTTGGACCTTATAGCCTACAGTGAATCTGGGATGACCTGGGTTATTTAGGAGTTAAACAAACAAGTCTAGTCGCCTATATAAACTACTAGGAACCCACTGTTGAAGTAAGAGCACGTTTGGAGCTCTTTAGGCGGGCGAGATCGGATCTAGGGGCTTTGTCGCCGGTTTTGTAGTGGGCTTTGGTGACAAGGTTTTTCCTGTAGCTCACTTGTTAGTTATATGTATGCCCTAGAGGCCATTACTGTATATACGATGTATATTGTAGTGGATGCTTGGACATATATAGGGATGACTTTCTTGCTCGACATTATAGTATGCTATCTGGTTGCACTTTATCTTAACATGTACTCTGATTGTCTCTATGTTACATGATGATAAAGCCTTTAGGATGAGTACTTGACTACCAGGATTATGATGCAAATCATACTAGTGAGGACAGAGTAATCGCTAAGTACATCCTTCAAATGTTCCTAGTCGTAGGTGTATCGAGACAGGGCATCGATATACCAGAGTAGACTAGCGTATAGCTTCTTGACCCATGTAGATGGGCAATGGATGATCCCATATCCATTGTTGTTTGACATCAGAGATAGTATACGGATGCTCAGTGGAGACTGGGTACACTGAACGGACTCGCCGAGAACTCCCAGATGGTATTATACCTAACGTCAGATGGCAGTTCTCTGGTGACAGGTACATGTTAGTCTGTAGACCCGAGATCGTCATAAAGTCTTGTGTGATTCTCACTGTGCTTTGATTTCCACCTTACCACGTTCTAGAGAATGTGCAAAACGGTGGCTTTTGGGTACAGTCCCGAGTCACATGGAGGCAATGAGCGATAGGAAGGGTTTCGTCTCTCCCGGTATTGGGAGTTGATGTTGCGCTGTGCTCGATTGGCTATAACAGGAAGTCCTTGGCTAAGTGTCACGACCCGAAATAGCACGTGACTGGCCTTTGAATCATATGAAGTCTATAGGACCACATCTAATTCAAGTAAGCCAAAAGCCCAGAAATCTAAAACCATTTAAAGGAAGAAGTAAAGAAAACTAGTTTTAAAACAAGTGTTTTTAAATAACATAAGCCGAATATGCATTTTTTTAAAAAATCCCAAGTCGTTTCTAAAAATTTTGGCCGAGTTTCCTTTGTAAATACTGGCCCCGAACGGGGTACAACATGAATAATATATACATCAATGATAAAAGGCATCCCCAAGCGGGAGCAAGATCTTCGTCAATCGACGGTCACAAACACACAAGCAATATAATATACAACGCCGAAGCGCGAGGATCAAAACCTAAAAGGAAACTCAAAAATCATTAAGAAAATCATAATACTACAACGCGCGACTCTAAGGTCGAAATAATACACAACTGGTTTTCTAAATCTGAAATAAATATACAAGTCTGGTTGATGGAATTACTAGATACAACTGATTAAAATAAATACAAGGGTGGTCACGATGCGAGTGAACCCACCAACCAAAGCAATCAACCAGAATGGAAGCAGTGTGCCAGAAACCGCAATGAAACCTATACGGCAAAATCTACAAGAAACTGTGGCACAACGGGGTGAGTTGCCAACTCGTGAGTAGAAAACATCACAGAGCAAAAATCATATGTATGATTCAATCCTAGGTCAAACGATCAGTAATAATTTATTCTCAATATGATAAAGTCGGAAACATGATAAGGTGGCAAGGGTAAACATCTATATATCAGTGTAATACCAAGTGCTCGTGTCAGTGCTTCAGGTGGTAACATATCATAAATATGATGTATGATCAATCTAATCAACATGAATCGGTATAACTATATCATGAACTCTATAAGTATCTGGATATCATCCAACTATGAAATCAATGTCTGTATGCATGTGGATCTCGTCCACGTGTCAGACACAAAACATCATGCATGTAAATATCATAAAGCATATGCATGGAAGTATGAGGATATAAATCAACGTGTGTCCCTCACGACACATCAAAATCATGGAACCTGAGTGTCCAGCATCGACACTCGAAAACATCATGAAACCTGTACCCAGCATCGGCACGTAAATCCTCATATATATAGGGCTCCGTCAGTCCGGATCGGCCCGTATCATCTCTCAACTCCGGTCGGTATCCTCCGGATATCCGCCGAGCTCAAATTCAATCACCAGTAGGTAGTAGTCCCTCTGCCAGGCTCACCGTCTGTATACACAGCATCCTTTTCTTGCCCCGGGTACCATACCGGGTCCACCATGTATCCGCAATCGGCCTTATCCAGCTCCTCGAATCGGGTTTCACATGTCACACGTCTCATAACAGAGAAAACGCATGGTGGACGCACTGAAATATCATATCAAGAGAAACTGGGTTTTTAAACAATGCATACTTTCTTTTAAAATTGTTAGCTATATATATGCCCTAGAGGCCATTACTGTACATACGATGTATATTGTAGTGGATGCTAGGACATATATAGGGAGGACTTTTTTGCTCGACATGATAGTATGCTATCTGGTTGTACTTTATCTTAACATGTACTCTGGTTGTCTCTATGTTACATGTTGATAAAGCCCTTAGGATAAGTACTCGACTACTGGGACTATGATGAGATCATATTAGTGGGGCCGCGGTAGTCGATGAGTACAACCTATAACTGTTCCTAGTCGAGGGTGTATTGAGACAGGGCATCGATATACCAGAGTAGACTAGCGTATACGCATATTGACCCATATGATGGGAGATGGATGATCCCATATCCATCGGTGTTTGACATCCTGTACGGGTTCTCAGTAGAGACTGGGTACACTGGACGGACTCGCCGAGAACTCCCAGATGGTATTATACCTCACGTTAGATGGCAGTTCTCCGGTGACACTGGTACAGAGTAGTCGGTTGACCCGAGATCGTCATAGAGTCTTTTGTGATTCCCACTGTGCTTTGATTTCCATCATACCACGTCCAAGAGGGCGTGCAAAAAGGTGGCTTTTGGGTACAGTCCCAAATCATATGGAGGCAATGAGCGATAGAAGGGGATTCGTCTCTCCCGGTATAGGAAGTTGATGTTGTGCTGTGTTCGATTGGCTATAACTGGAAATCCCTGGACAGGGTTGCTGAGATTTAATGGTAAGTGTTATCAGTTGTTTCTCGAACTTTTATAGACCTTATATCGACACGACTTATCAAGCTACTGGGGTCTGACGTTTACCACCCCTAGGCGAGATATGCGACATATCAGACGACGAGACCGGACTGTACGGGAGTGTTACTGATTGGATTCACAGGAGAATGTACAGGCTTGCTTGTTGATCTTCTGAGCGCTCAATACCTGGGTGGCTGTTACGTTTAGCTGACCGCTTGCAGCTTGTGGGTGTTTCATATGATCATCGCCTACTGCCGGCGTATTGACGATTCTTTAGAATCCTACACAGAGGTTTCTTGACTCAGGCAAAACGGAGTAGGAGCACATATGTGATATGTGCGGGACCGAGGATAATGCGATATGAGATACCGTATTATATTTTCGCGATATTTGATATGAGCCGGATCATCAGATCAAGTGTTGATTCGATGAATCGGTAAATGATATATTAGTCGGTTATATTCGATATAGCCGGATTGTCGGATCAAGTGTTGTTTCGATAATTTAATGTATAATAATATATATGATATATTAAATTACATTAACTAATATTAGCTCACTAAAAGATTCTTTTTCTCACTCGGGTAATACATTGATATATATGCGATATATGTTAATTGTATTATTTTATTTTGTTACAATAAATATTGTATATGTGATATATAATATTGTAACATGATATGATTATTAATGCAACAAGATTAGTGGAGATTAAACAAGATTAGGGTTTGAATTGGGTTAGTTGTTTCAAGAACCTTCTAAAAGGTTTTCCTTTTGTTTTATATAAAGATATTTTAAAGTGATTCATTGTTTAACCCAACCCAAACCCTATCCCTACTTAAATCTCTACATGGGTTAGCCTAGTCATGGTTAACCATGATTGCATTATTCATCATGTTTATCTTTTCATTATTCATCACAAAAGGTTTTACTATTCTTCCTTCTTCTTCCTTGATGAAAACCTTTCTTGCTTTGCTTTAAGTGATGATTATGTGTGAGAAAAAGATTATAAATGAGAGCAAAAATCCTACTTCATCATCGTCATCTATCCTTGCCATTTAGATGAGAGTGTTCACTTCACTTAGTGAGTGTTAGCTTGTGTTAATGAAACTTCAAGGTAGATCATCTTTGTTATCGAAGATCGGAAGCAAGACTGCATCTTTCTCTTCGTGAAGCCTCTCGAGAGTCCGGAACACGATGATCGCAGCGAAGGGACCTCAACACGGAGCTTAAGAAGTGAAGGACCGGATCTACAAAGGTTGTAATCCCTCTCACTTACTCTTAAACTATTTAACATACTTGTTTTCGCCTAATCTCTAGTTTAAAGATCCGGCTTTGGGTTGTTCGGCACGGCTAAATTTTAAATCGGGCATGGTTGGTGCCTCGTAGACCCTTGTGCGTGTGCCTAGCTACCCTACAGTGGTATCAGAGCCAAGCTAGTGCGTTAAGAGAAGTCTAGACGAAGTTTAATGTCCGATCAAACCTGGATACCCCGATACGAACCCTTCTCTGGATATTTTTCAAAAAGTTGATATTTTTCAAAAAGTTGATATTTTTCAGATTAAAAATACTCAGAAAAATAAGCAGGAAAAACTAAGAATTATTGTGAAGTACGGACCTTTAAAGAGCTCACATGACCGCGGAACCACGGCCAAACCAAGGGTTTGGCGGCGGTTCCGCGGCCAAAATTTGGATTTGGTCCCTGGTATTTCAGGTATTTATTCTTAGGTCCTTTCTTTTCAATTTTTTCTAGGAATTTTTAATTCTACCCAAGAGTTGAGTTTTCTGGGTTGTATTAGGGACTCATTGATTCGATCGGATAAGTTAACTTCGTTTAGTTTGTCCGGGTAATTTTTAGAACGTGTTAAAAAGTTCGAACGGATATCAATAACTCACTTTTTCCCGACCCGGAAAATTTCCCAGCGTTGGATTTTTCCGTAGTTTAAGAACGTTCTAAGTCGTGCAAGTAACGCGGTGGACCCTCTAGAAGACAACAAACCTTAACTCGATTATGTGACCATCTTGAACTGCCTCTAAACCTTAGGGTTTGTGGCAGTACGGCGTGCCACATGTGAGGCGTTGGCTTGACCCTTCTACGGCTGGACCATTGGTACTGTGGCATGTAATGGATGTTTTTAAACTAATTTCAAGAGTTGAGAGCTATTTGGGAAATCTTGGGTGTTTGATTATTCGATCGGAAAGTTTAACACTGTCTTTTTATCTGGAATATGATACAATATTTGGAATCCACAAGTAGTTATGAGATAACTAATTTGAATGTTATAAATATAGCAGTTCAGTCTCAATTGATCGGTTGCCACGGAATTTTGATGTGGTCAAAAGTCCGTCGCAATCACGTAACGTACGCGGATACTCGCCGGGTAAACTTAATAGACAGCCACGCCCCAAAGCCCCGACCAAGTGACTGTAGGAGAACCCCGTCGCCAAAAGCATCTGTTCGGGTGCTTGCGGCAACGGTGTTCCGCCTTAGTGCACTTCGTCGACGGCATCCGGGGGTGCGGCCGTCTACTAAAGTTTGCGACGAGCATTCGATCGGGTTTTCGGGAATCTTGTTGAATTGCCCGACTTGATATTGAAAAGAGTTTTCGATAAATGAGACTAAAATGTGGGGTTTATAATTGTAAGGCATGAGATGTCTAAGGAATTCATTTGGTTAGGCATGCGATGTCTAAGGAGGTTGCGGATTCCAACTGTTGTAGTTTTACACTTTCTTTTTTGTGACCGTAAGCGTATTATGTAGTGTATCGCCGGCTTCGTTGCTATACATCAACGACAATCAGGATACGCATACTTGCTTACGTTGATGATATGAGATATTATGTGTTGCTGTGATATGTTATATTGGATCGTCGTGTTCTGAATAGCCGGGGGTTTTATGTGAGATGAGGGTTTTTATTTTCATTCATGTAAAATTCATTTGTATGTAATATTCTTTTATTGGGGCACTTCCGGGTTGAGGATGATGTCACCATTGTATATTATTTACTTTTCTGCATTAGGTAGACCTAAGTCGGGGAGCACAAGTAACCGGGTTCTAGGGTCCAGTAGGAGACCATGTCGAGGAGTCGAGACCGGGTCTCCTAACCCTAGAATTGGCAGTGTTGCTTGCCGCTCTCGTAGGGGTCTAGGGATGTGGGTTTGGCTATTCATCACGACCGTGGAATCCGTGTTTTATACAGGCTCGTATTGAAAACACGGACGTCCTAGTATATCCAATATTTCATAAATGTTCTTCTGCTCCAATGTTCTGTGATGAGATCATATTACTGCCTGAAACGAATGTTTATATTATATATATGAGATATATATTATATTGCAGATTTCGTTTCAAATGTGATGCTTGTGAAGCATAATAAAAAGGGACTTCATTAGTGAGATTAATGAAATAAAAGAAACCTAAGATGTTGTAGAAATTTGTTTAAAAACTGGTAGCTCTAGTTCTTGCTTTGCATAGCGGTGATCCTTGTAGAACATCCAGCACCTTATTCGATAAGGAAAGAGCCGAGATCCCTTCACCGGGAGTGACCTCTTTAGTGAAACTAGCAGATGCTACAAACTCGGTTTGTCTTTTGATTGCTTCTATAGTTCTTGCTTTGCACAACGATATTTGTGAAATATCCCGCACCTTATTCGATGAGGAAAGGGCCGACGATCCCTTCACCGGGAGTGACCCCTTTAGAAAAACTAGAAAAGCCTCAAAAACACTCTATTTAAAATCACTCGATTCTACAACGATATCAAGTTCATTACGCAAAGGGTTTTCTTAAAAACCTATCGTAGCCCTCCGTCATTTCAGATAAGTACTGGTTAGTATTCGTGCTGCGTTTTTTGACCTTAGCCAAGGCCTAGTGTGCGGTAGCAGATTAGTGCTTATCTGTATAAGCATATGATGCGATTTAGTTAGGGTAGTCGTGCGACTTTGTTGACCTTAGCCAAGGGTCGTGCGGGTGGGTTTAATTCAATCGGGAAATGACGGGTTGAACTTGGCTAGCACTTATGATTTATTGACCTTAGCCAAGGTCATAAGATGCTAGGGGCAAAATATTATCGGGAATTTCAAGTGTTGAAATTTGCAATGAGATTGCATACCTTCTATGAGATAGTTGGATCCCGATACCCGCTGCGAGTAAGAGTTACTCTTGGGAGAGTTTTACACATTACAATTAGCCGATCAAGTAGGTGTCTAGAAAGGTGTTAACGAGGTTACGCCTATGGGAAAACGAGGTTTACTTTAATTAGGTTCGTGCGAAAGCACGGGGGACCTCCCTCAAAGTACCGGCACTGGCTTGGCTGAAAGATTGGCGAACTTGTAGCATGTAATTAATCCCGGCTAGTCTTTCCTTTTAGGGTTTGAAGGAAGATTTGATTAAAACAGTGGGAGACATCCTGATTAGATATATTAGATAACCAATCTAATCTTGCAAGAGCATACGCTGAGTGTTTTCTTCTCTCTCTCTCTCTCCAGGTAGAGACCATATCACGCCTTAATCAAAATAATAATAAGGAAGAATTGACCGAACCCGCTTGTTATACTGAGCTGGGGAACGTTGGACCCGCTCCAACTTATAATTCTTATAAGACAGAGCTGGAAATTGGGGATTAACAGAATTCCCGTGCCGCCCAAACGAAGAAAGTGCATGCTGATGCATCTTCTTCGGGTGTGTTCATTACAGAGAACTGTTTCTCAGTATCCTTTACGTCCTAGGTATATGATACTGAATCAGGATCCCACATATGTAATTTGTTACATGGGCTACAGAAAGGTAGAGAACTTAGAACGGGTGATAAGTTTCATGAGATAGAAAACGATGCAAGTGTTGCAGCCAAGTCTGTTGGTCTCTCTCACCCTGTATTACCAGAATACATTGATTCTGAACGAATGTTATTAGATAACGAACCTCATGTACAACATCAAATCAGTCTCTTTATTAGTAAAGAAAGGATTTAATTTTGTATTGTTGGATAATGTTTTGAACATTTCCTATATCAAGAGTTGATCGGTTCAGGTACGTTATCTAAAAGCATAGACGTTCTAAATCAAACTACAGTTCTTAATATATGGAACACACACAAGAGGAAGAGTTCAGAAATGAACGAATCCTTCTTGAGGCATTGTAGACTAGGTCATATCAATGCGACCCGACTAGCTGAAGTTATATTAAGATGCATATTTAAATTTTTTTGAATTTACATCTTGTGAGACTTGCCGGTCATGTCACAAAGATAAGATGACCATAGCTCTGTTTATTGGAAACAGAGAAAGAGTTAGTGAACTCTTGGGATTGATACTTGCTGATGTATGAAAGTCCCTGTCTAGACATGCCAAGACCGGTTTTTTGTACTTCATTACATTCTCTGATGATCTCTCAAGATTCAGACATATGTTCCTGTTGAAACACAATTCCGAACCTTTTGAGATATTCACAGAATATAAGTTAGAAGTAGAGAACCAAAATACGGGTAAAAGTATTATGTCCTTTGATGTGATCAGGGAGGAGAATACTTGAGCACGGAATTCCTAGACTATTCTAAAGGAGAATGAGATTCTCTCTCAGCATTACTCCTCCGAATAAACCATAGCACGATGGTATATCGGCGCGGAGCAATAGCACCCTATGTGATATGGTGGCTCTATGATGAGTACTACCGAGTTTCCTATTTCCTTTTGGGAGTTATGCACTTGAGAAGTTGCATGCCTATTGAATAGGGTTCAAATCAAATCAGTTGCCTACCATTTCATATATGATATGGAAAGGGAAGAGCCCATATCTTATGTTTGTTAAGATTTAGGGTTGTCCGGCCTATGTCTAAAAAGAAAAATCCGGACAAGCTCGAGGCAAAGTCAGATCTGCAGAAGTTTGTTGGATATCCCATGCATACACAAGGGAATATCTTCTACCAAACCGAGAAACAAAAGTGTTTTATTTCTCAGCATGCCACCTTTGTGAAAGGGAATTTCTTGTGAAGAAATTAGTGGTCATGTGGTAGAACTGGAAGGAGTTCCAGCTATACAAACTACAGCAGATGATTTGGTAGAACCAAAGGATTCAATAGTAACCAACGAACCTCAGCCTCTCCGCCGATCTAGTAGGGTTTCTCACCCATCTGAGAGATACTTCGGTTTCTTTATGACAGTGGGAGCGAGGATTGCATCATGAGATGATGACCCAACTAGTTTCGAGCTGGCCATCAGGAGTGGGACTCTGTAAGAATGGCTGGATGCTTATCGATCTGAGATGGAATCCTTATATACCAACAAAGTATGGACTTTGGTTGCTTTATCTGAAGGGTTAAATCCCCATCAGGAGCAAGTATATCTTGAGAAGATTACTTGGTGTACATGGAAAAGTTGAGACTTTCAAAGCTATGCTTAAGTCCATCCAGATCTTACTTGCCACGGCTACATACCATGACTACGATATTTGGTGGTTGGGTATCATGACAGCTTTTCTAAATAATCATTTGGAAAAGAGCGTCTATAAGTACACAGCCAGAGGACTTCGTAGACAGTGGGAGCAGCGGAAACGTGTGCAAGATTTTTTATGTGATAAAGCAGGCATCGCGGAGTTGGAACATCTGTTTTGATGTGGTAGTCAAAGAGTTTGACTTCATCAAAATGGTAGATGAACCTTGTATATACAAAAAGGTAGTAGGGAGTATGGTGGTGATCCTCGTAGAGTACGTGGATGCCATACTCTTGATAAGGAAGGAGTTTCCTATGCTACGCTCGGTCAATCTCCGCTTATCACAAGGATTCTCCATATAGGATCAAAGCGATACCTCCTAAATCCTGGGTTTTAGATCTATGAGATAGATCTAATTGGATGTTAGGATTCTCACTAGTTGTAGTGAGATGGTATCAATCGATCCTGGGGAGAATCACTGGAAAGGTTCCAGGGTGATAAGAACGACTGAATGTCAGTCGCAGGCATTGTCTTTACCCTCAGTGGAGGGACGGTATGTTGGAAGAGTTCCAAGCTAGATACCGTGACATACTAGACGATTAAAGGCAAGATACATCGTTACCAAGGATACTACCAAAGAGGCAGTCTGGATAGATAAAAGTTTATGAGATGAACTTCGTTCCTACCATTGTGTGACAATGGAGTTGTGGCTTATGCCAAGGAACCCCCGTCCCATCAGAAATCCAGATATAATTCTTAGGCAGTATCACCTGATCATGGAGATGGTTGATCTCCAGGGAGATCGAGGTTAAGGAGAGTAGACACAGAGGACGACAGCGCGGATCCACTCACAAAGGCCTTTTCCCCATTAGAGACTTTTATGGGATGGTTGAGTATGAGATACTTCAACCGCAGGTAATTGTTGGCCCTAGTGCAAGTGGGAGATTGTTAGTTCTATGTATGCCCTAGAGGCCATTACTGTACATACGATGTATATTGTAGTGGATGTTAGGACATATATAGGGAGGACTTTCTTGCTCGACATGATAGTATGCTATCTGGTTGCACTTTATCTTAACATGTACTCTGGTTGTCTCTATGTTACATGTTGATAAAGCCCTTAGGATATGTACTCGACTACTGGGACTATGATGAGATCATACTAGTGGGGCCACGGTAGTCGACGAGTACATCCTATAACTGTTCCTAGTCGAGGGTGTATTGAGACAGGGCATCGATACACCAGAGTAGACTAGCGTATACGCATCTTGACCCATATGATGGGCGATGGTTGATCCCATATCCATCGGTGTTTGACATCAAGGATGGTGTACGGGTGCTCAGTAGAGACTAGCTATACTGGACGGACTCGCCGAGAACTCCCAGATGGTATTATACCTCATGTCAGATGGCAGTTCTTCGGTGACACTGGTACAGAGTAGTATGTTGACCCGAGATCTTCATAGAGTCTTGTATGATTCCCACTGTGCTTTGATTTCTATCATACCACGTCCAAGACGGCGTGAAAAAAGGTGTCTTTTGGGTACAGTCCCGAATCACATAGAGGCAATGAGCGATAGGAGGGGAATCGTCTCTACCTGTATAGGGAGTTGATATTGTGCTGTGTTCGATTGGCTATAACTGGAAATCCCTGGCCAGGGTTGCTGAGATTTACTGGTAAGTGTTATCAGTAGTTTCTCGAACTATTATAGACCTTATATCGACACGACTTATCAAGCTACTGGGGTCTGACGTTTACCACCCCTAGGCGAGATATGCGACATATCAGATGACGAGACCGGACTGTACGGGAGTGTTACTGATTGGATTCACAGGAGAATGCACAGGCTTTCTTGTTGATCTTCTGAGCGCTCAATACCTAGGTGGCTGCTATGTTTAGCTGACCGCTTGCAGCTTGTGGGTGTTTGATATGATCATCACCTACTGCCGGCGTATTGACGATTCCTTAGAGTCCTACACAGAGGTTTCTTGACTCGGGCAAAACGGAGTAGGAGCACATATGTGATATGTACGGGACAGAGGATAATGCGATATGAGATACCGTATTATATTCTCGCGATATTTGATATCAGCCGGATCATCGGATCAAGTGTTGATTCGATGAATCGGTAAATGATATATTAGTCGGTTATATGCGATATAGCCGGATTGTCGGATCAAGTATTGATTCGATAATTTAATGTATAATAATATATATGATATATTAAATTACATTAACTAATATTAGCTCACTAAAAGATTCTTTTTCTCACTCGGGTAATACATTGATATATATGCGATATATGTTAATTGTATAATTTTATTTTGTTACAATAAATATTTTATATGTGATATATAATATTTTAACATGATATGATTATTAATGCAACAAGATTAGTGGAGATTAAACAAGATTAGGGTTTGAATTGGGTTAGTTGTTTCAAGAACCTTCTAGAAGGTTTTTCTTTTGTTTTGTGTAAAGATATTTTAAAGTGATTCATTGTTTAACCCAACCCAAACCCTAGCCCTAGTTAAATCTCTACATGGGTTAGCCTAGTCATGGTTAACCATGGTTGCATTATTCATCATGTTTATCTTTTCATTACTCATCACAAAAGGTTTTACTATTCTTCCTTCTTCTTCTTTGATGAAAACATTTCTTGCTTTGCTTTAAGTGATGATTATGTGTGAGAAAAAGATTATAAATGAGAGCAAAAATCCTACTTCATCATCCTCATCTATCCTTGCCCTTTAGATGAGAGTGTTCACTTCATTTAATGAGTGTTAGCTTGTGTTAATGAAACTTCAAGGTAGATCATCTTTGTTATCGAAGATCGGAAGCAAGACTGCATCTTTCTCTTCGTGAAGCCTCTCGAGAGTCCGGAACACGATGATCGCAGCGAAGGGACCTTAACACGGAGCTTAAGAAGTGAAGGACCGGATCTACAAAGGTTGTAATCCTTCTCACTTAGTATTAAACTGTTTAACATACTTGTTTTCGCCTAATCTCTAGTTTAAAGATCCGGCTTTGGGTTGTTCGGCACGGCTAAATTTTAAATCGGGCATGGTTGATGCCTCGTATGTTAGTGTATATGCCCTAGAAGCCATTACTGTATCATACTAGTTTGTATATTACTTAATGGAAGCTTAGGATATTCACCTTTTATAGACAATCTTGCTCAAAATAGTAGTATGCTACTTGGTTTGTTTCTGCTTTAATGTGTACATGTGTTTATTTTAGTATATCACCTATACACATTAGTGGAGCCCTTAGTATCTTTGCTTGATTACCAGCGTTGTGATGGCAGTCACACCCGTGGGGCTAGGTAATCCAAAAGCACATCCTTATGCAGGTCCCTAGTCGTAGGACTATCGAGAGAGGGCATCGATACTCCGGAGTAGACTAGCGTATGCGCTTCTCATCCCAGCAGGGGAGACGGTCTGCCCCACAGCCGTCAGTATGTCGTACTTGAGATAGTATGCGGGTGCTCGTTAGGTTATGAGTACACTGGACATGACTCGTCGGGAACTATTGGTTGGTACTATACCTATCGTCAGTTATCAGTTCCCAGGTGACATGAGTACAGCTTTGTCCGCTGACTTGATACTGTCACTTCTCCTCGAGTGTGTTCCCACTGTACTTAGATTACTACCCTACTACGGGTCAAAGGAGTCGTGCAAACAGATAGTAGTTGGGTGCAGTCCCGAAGCACTTGGAGGCAGTGACGGTCAGACAGGATTCGTCTCTCCCGGTATTAGGGGTTGATATCGCGCTGTGTCTAGGAGAGCCATTACATAAAGTCCCTGGCCAGGGAAAGCGAGATATACTGGTAGGTTTCCAGTGTTATCTCAGGGTGTTCTGGGCTACACTCCGACACGACTTGTACCGCTACTAGAGGACTGACGTTTACCGCCCCCCTAGGCCCACCATGCGATATTCTCAGACGAACAGACCGGACTGTACGCAGATTGTCACATTCAGGCTCAGTAGGAGTTCAGATGGGTTTCACATCGTCAGTCTTCTTATCGGCATCTACCTGGGGCCGTTACGCACAGCTAGTGCCGCTTGCGGTCTGTGGTTAAACCCACTGCCAACGTAGTGTCGAGTCTTTAGAGTCCCACACAGAGAGCTATTCGCCTTTAGGCAAAAGAGTAGAGGTCGCAAGGTTTTGTGACAGGGTTCGGTCACATCCGTGCACTTGTGCACGTTTAGTGTCCGGGCAGTTAACACTAGCGGGCTTTGGATTAAGCCAAATCCTAGTGTACATTTTGGGATTGGTTTTATCTCGTTTGTATTCGTGTTTCTCAAAATGCAGATGCGGGTGTGTATGCACAGTTGACAGAGAGACAGAGGCAGAGAATTCTCATTAGGGTTGTTGACTGTTGACTTTTTGTTAAATCCTAATGAGAATAAGAAATATGATTAACAATAATATTAATTAAGTATTATTATGACATGGTTGTTGATGGTTGACTTTGTTAACTTGTTGACTTAGTTGACCGGTTGACTAGGTTGGACTTGTGGACCTTCATCATTACAATGGCTATCATTTCATGGCAAAGACTTTTGCTTGCTTGTTTCCTTTTGCAAAATGAGTGCATGAAATGATATGGCCATTTTGACTTGAACCATCACATAATACTCAATTACTATTATTTGTTATGATGATTTTGGATTATGAGAGCTTGGATGGCAAAAGTCTTGCTCATTCTTTCATTTCTTTTCTCTTTCATGCTTGTGCTCTCCCTCTTCCTCTTGCTCTCTCTCTAGTTCATGGTTCACTTGTCTCATGTGTTGAGAAGCAAGAACCATAGAGATAAAACCCAACACACTCCTCTACTCATCCTAGTACATAAAGTTTGGCAAACTAAGTGTTCTAGTTTCTTGTAGTTTGAAGTGAAGCCAAAGGTAGAAGCTTTCAGGTGGATCCATCTTCGGCACAAAGTGACGACGAGGAGAGAACCATCCGACCACCATAAGGAAACCAAGAGAAGGAGTTCAAGTTAAGGTATAACCCCTAACCGAGTAGGTAAAACTCTTGTTAGGTTTGTTAGATAGTTGTTTAACAAAGATCCGTATTTTGAGTCCATGTTACCACCAAAAAAAAAAATCGTTTTTCATCATTTTCCCAAGCCCGTAAGTACCGGGAGAGGTAACCTGGACTTACAGTGGTATCAGAGCCTAGTTAAACACTATCTAACATGTTAGCAAAGTAACTAGAAGTTCGATCGGAGAAAAAGTCACGAAACACGCCCGAAAAGTATAGTTTCTGCCGATTTTTTTTTCTTGTTCAAAAAATAATAAATCTTACACTAAAAATCGGCTAAGGCTTTTTATAACACGCTGTAGAAAATTGGTCCAGGGACTCGGTCAAACCGCCGCGGAACCGCGGCAGGAGCATGCTCCCGCCGCGGATCCACGGCCGAGTTGACTCGGTCGTGGGCGAATTTTCTTGCAGTGTGTTCAGTGGGGTGTTTTGGGATTTTTACAATATGTTTTTTCTGCCCAGATTTTTCAGAAAGCAAAATTTGTTTTTGGGGTCTAAAAATCTGTATTTTGATCGAACTTCTAAAGACTTAAGCTAACGGGTTATATCTGTGATGTGATATATGTATTGAACGTTTGTTAATCGCTATACGTCGATTAGTGGGGGTTATACATATCTGTGATCTGTAATGTTGATGGTATGGGTATATGAATTCATTGGAATATCGCGGATGAATAGCCGGGAGGTTGTGAGATAAGAGTTTTCTTTTTCTTTCAATTCATGTAATTTTTAATTGATGTAATATTATTTATATGGCCGCACAACCGGAATGGGGTTGTAGCCATCATTGTATAATTTCTTTTACTGTTTTTGCTCCTAGGATAGACCCAAGGTGGGGTGCACAAACTACCGGGTATCTCGAAGTGCCGAGTGCCTACTCACGGTGTTGAGGGAGGTTGCTTCGCTTCGGGTACTTGGCGGGTAGTTTGCCGCACCCGTAGGGGTCTAAGGTGGGGTCTTGGCTATTTATCGCGACCGTGTAATCCGCTCTTCGTTACAGGCTCGTACGGATTGTGGATTCCTAGTATATCCAATATGTTCATCTGTGATCTGGAATGGCTATCATTGCATGTGACGAATGTGTATATCTATATATGATATCTATTTAGGCGTTGCTTATGTTTTGCATCCGCGCTAGTCCAGCCCCCGCTCTATCGTTAGTTAAGTAACCTAACGGGTAATGACGGGGCCCCGTGGCGAATGCGGATGGCATAAGAGTACGTCATATTTTCGTTGTTTTCTGCAATGGTAGGATTAAGTGATTGTAACACTTTGAAATTTCGTTAGAATGTTTTTCTTGATAATCAGCAATTGAGCGTGTTATTTTATATGTGTACATAGGATTGCTAGTTATTTTTAGTCGGGTTTACCTAATTGAAATTTTCTTTTGTAGTGTTGCACACTTAGCCAATTTTGTGACTTAGGGTTTTTGGTATAGCATGTTGACCATTCTTTTGTTGCATGGTTCATTTTAATTCCCCACCATTTTAATCAAAACAAAATCCTTTTTAGAATTCAAAAGAAGAAAAGATGGGGTTTTCTGCTGGAATTCCTGCAGAAAATTCTGAGATGGGGAAAGAGAGAGAGAAGAGAAGAAAATGGGGGTCAAAAGTCAATCCTCTTCACCTAACACCATGCTCTCAATTGTTTATTCTCATTTCTTTTCTTCTTTTGAATTCTAAAAAGGATTTTGTTTTGATTAAAATGGTAGGGAATTAAAATGAACCATGCAACAAAAGAATGGTTAACATGTTATACCAAAAACCCTAAGTCACAAAATTGGCTAAGTGTGCAACACTACAAAAGAAAATTTCAATTAGGTAAACCCGACTAAAAATAACTAGCAATCCTATGTACACTTATAAAATAACACGCTCAATTGCTAATTATCACGAAAAACATTCTAACGAAATTTCAAAGTGTTACAATCTACCCCCCTTAAAGAAATTCGGTCCCCGAATTTAAAAATCTAACTACACGTACCTTCAAAAAGGTGGGGATACCTCCTCCTCATCTCGGTCTCCCAAGTGACCTCCTCGCCGCTCAGGCCATGCCAAAGTACCTTGACGGACGGTATCTCTTTCGACCTCAATTTCTTCACTTGTCGATCCAAGATCATCACCGGCTGCTCTGCATAGGAAAGGTCGCGCTCAAGCTGGATCGTCGGGTGCTGAATCGCATGCGAAGGATCATGAAGATATCTGCGGAGCATCAAAACGTGAAATACGGGGTGCACGTCTGGAAAACTGGGCGGATGGGCTAATCGATACGCAACCGCACCAACACGCTCGAGGATCTCGAAGGGGCCCATATATCTGGGACTAAGCTTCCCCTTCTTCCCAAACCTCATCACGCCTTTCATTGGGGAGACCCTCAAGAAAACATGACCGCCAACAGAAAACTCAAGTCTGCTCCGACGACGGGCCACATAAGATCTTTGCCTACTCTGGGCTGCTCTCATCCTATCGCGAATCAACTGGATCTTCGCAGTCGTCTCCTCCACAATCTGCGGCCCTAAGATACTGCTCTCACTGAGCTCTGTCCAACAGGTGGGCGATCTGCATCTCCTCCCATAAAGAGCCTCAAACGGTGCCATCTGAATGGTCTCCTGGTAGCTGTTGTTGTAGGAGAACTCTACTAAGGGCAAATGATGATCCCAGCTACCTCCGAAGTCTAATACGCATGCTCTGAGCATGTCCTCAAGAGTCTGAATAGTCCGCTCTGACTGTCCGTCGGTCTGCGGATGGAATGCTGTGCTGAAACTCAAGCGAGTGCCCAAAGCCTCCTGAAGCCTCTTCCATAACCGGCTGGTAAACTGGGTGCCTCTATCGGACACGATACATGTCGGAACTCCGTGCAGTCGTACAATCTCGTCAATGTAAATCTGGGCATACTGAGCAAATCCGAAAGTCGTCTTCACCGGCAGGAAGTGAGCCGCTTTCGTCAAACGATCCACGATCACCCAGATGGAGTCATACCTTCGACTAGTCCTGGGTAGACCCACAATGAAGTCCATAGATATCTGTTCCCATTTCCACTGCGGAATGGGTAACGGCTGTAGCTCTCCCGCGGGTCTCTGGTGCTTAGCCTTGACTTGCTGACAAGTCAGGCATCTCGACACAAAATCTGCGATGTCTCTCTTCATTCCGTCCTACCAGTAAACACCTCTCAAGTCATGGTACATCTTAGTGGAACCGGGATGAACACTATATACCGATCGATGTGCCTCCTCAAGAATCTTGCGCTGCAATCCCTCAGCATCTGGTACGCATAGTCTAGCCCTAAATCATAGTATCTCCTGATCATCGATCACGAACTCGGAAAATCTGCCCTATCCCATCTGTATCCTGATCTCTGAACAGCGGCCACCACTGTGATGTGCCTCATGTATACTGTCAAGCAACTGTGGGGTGCACGAACATGCGCAATCTGTCCTCCGATCGGCGTAAACTCGAACTGTACCCGGCTGTCGCATAAGATCTGCCAATCTGTCGACGACTGCCTCTGCACTGCGCTCAAACAAGATAGACTACCCCCGGGCCTCCTGCTCAATGCATCCGCCACTACATTCACCCTGCCCGGGTGATACAAGATCTCACAATCGTAGTCCTTCACTAACTCCATCCATCGGCGCTGTCTATGTTTCAGGTCTCGCTGCTGGAATATATACTTTAAGCTCTTGTGATCGGTGAATATCTGGCACGACTCTCCATACAGATAATGTCGCCAGATCTTAAGTGCAAAGACCACTGCAGCCATCTCCAGATCATGAGTGGGGTAATTCTGTTCATGTTTCTTTAATTGCCGCGAAGCATACGTGATCACCCTGTCATACTGCATCAAAACGCACCCTAGTCCCACTCGTGAAGCGTCACAGTAGACTACAAATCCGTCTGATCCTGAAGGCAATGATAGCACTGGTGTCGTAGTCAGTAAAGCCCGTAGCTGCTGGAAACTGTGCTCACACTCCTCCGTCCAATCGAAGCGAACTCCCTTCCAGGTCAACCTGGTCAAAGGTGTAGCAATGCGAGAGAAGTCCTGCACGAATCGCCTGTAATAGCCAGCCAGCCCTAGAAAGCTGCGAACCTCCGTCACTGACGTGGGTCTAGGATAACTCCGAACTGCCTCGATCTTCCTCGGGTCTACACATATACCATCTCATGTAATCACATGCCCCAAGAAGTCTATGCTGTCTAGCCAGAAAGCACACTTTAAGAATTTGGCGAAAAGCTGTTGCTCCTTCAAGGTCTGCAGTGTAATCCGCAGGTGTTGGTCGTGCTCCTTTCTACTCCGAGAATACACCAAGATATCGTCAATAAACACTATGATGAACAGATCAAGATACGGCCGGAAAATACGGTTCATCAAGTCCATGAATGCTGCGGGCGCGTTGGTGAGTCCGAATGACATCACCAAAAACTCATAATGGCCGTAACGCGTGCGGAAGGCTATCCTAGGAATGTCCTCCTATCGAACCCGCATCTGATGGTAGCCTGATCGCAAATCGATCCTCGAAAAGTATCCTGCCCCCTGAAGTTGGTCGAACAAATCGTCGATGCGTGGCAAAGGATATCTGTTCCGCACTGTCACCCTGTTCAGCTGGCGGTAGTCGATACACAAACGCATACTGCCGTCCTTCTTCTTGACAAACAGGACTGGAGCACCCCAAGGAGAAATACTGGGTCGAATAAGTCCCTTATCCAGCAAATCTTGCAACTGACCCTTCAATTCTCTAAGTTCCGCCGGGGCCATCCGACAAGGCAGTACAGAAATAGGCCCCATGCCAGGAACCAAATCAATACAGAAAGAAATATCACGCTCGGGCGGTAGCCCAGGAAGCTCGTCAGGGAACACATCAGGGAACTCGCTAACAACCGAAACCTGATCCAACGGAACCTCTGTAGCTCTAGTTTCGCAAATATAGGCGAGAAATCCCTGACATCCCTTTCTCAAAAGCTGTCCAGCGTGAAAAGAAGAAATCACACTGTGAGGGGTGGCACCACGGTCCCCCAACACAACAAAAACCGATTCGTCGGGAAAATAAAATCTAACTGTCTTCTCGCGGCAGTCAACAGAAGCATAGCACGTGGCTAACCAATCCATGCCCAAAAGAACGTCGAAGTCCAACATCTCAAGAAGAATCAAATCGACCGGCAACTCTCTCTTTCCAATACGGCCGATACAGGATCGGAACACGTGCCTAGCAACAAACGACTCTCCTACAGGAGTAGTCACAACAAGCGGCTGATCAAGCAAACCGGTCTCTCTACCCAAACTCGGCACAAAGTGTGTGAATACGTACGAGTGCGTGGATCCGGGATCGAATAACACGTGTGCATCAACCGAACATACTGGAAGGATACCTGAGACCACCGCATTGGATTCCTGCGCGTCCTGATGTGTCTAGGCAAAAACTCGTGCCTGCCCTCCACCTGTGACTGGCTGTCCCCTACCGGCAGCTGGCTGTCCTCTGCCTCGGTCACCTCGTCCTCTAAGAACAAATCCTCCGCGACCATGACCTCCCTGTGCATGCGTCTGATGTGGAGTAACAGTAGGTACAATAGGCAACACCGTCTGGGGTGGTGAAGGTGGTAATGTGACGTGCGGTGCTGCTACCTCCCTCCGGGGTAACTCAGGACAATCTCGTACACGATGATAAGAACTCCCGCAGCGAAAACATCCCGACGATGACCGCTGACCCTCCTGGGGGTACGAACTGAAT
Source organism: Agapanthus africanus (assembly GCA_030015575.1). Classification (NCBI taxonomy): domain Eukaryota; kingdom Viridiplantae; phylum Streptophyta; class Magnoliopsida; order Asparagales; family Amaryllidaceae; genus Agapanthus; species Agapanthus africanus. Next base: position 448,608,747 of record CM057341.1, on the reverse strand, counting down.
AACCGGCCCCGCCCTGAATCTCTGCTGCCTACAATACGTCTATCACGGCTCCGAAAAGGCTGTCTCTGCGCTGATGTATCCGCACGAACTCTCTTCGGCTCTGGGACTGCCGATGTCTCAGCAAGGCGCTCCTCGACTAATAGGGCTGCGTCTACAGCTGCTGCATATGTCTCGTAATGCTGTGCGCTGATCGCCAAAAACAGTGGTGTAAGCAAGCCTCGGACAAATCTCTTGACTCGCAACTCCTCAGTAGCCACTAGGTACGGAGCATAAACTGATAGCTCGGTAAACAGCACATCGTACTCTGCCACTGACATCTCTGGCGTCTGGCGTAAGGACTCAAATCTGCGTGCTTGGGCATCCCTAACACTCTGGGGAAGAAAACGGGTAAGGAATAGCGCCACAAACTCGGTCCATGTTATAGGAGGAAGACCTGCTGCTTTACCCTTCTCGACTGATTCGCACCATTTCTGCACAAGACCTTCCAGACGAAAGCTCACGAACTCAACCCATCTCGCATCTGCGCATCTGAGTGAACGACATATCCGTGCCATCCTATCAATGAAAGACTGTGGGTCCTCGGCTGCATCGGTACCTGTGAAGTCCGGAGGCTTCAGCCTCATAAACTCTGACAGCGATACGGTAATAACCTCTGTAGCTGCAGGGACAACTGCCTGTACTGTGGGTACCACCGTGTAGGGTTCCTAGGCACACACTAGAGGTCTCACAAGGCATCAACCATGCCAAATTCAAATTTTACAAGTGCCGAGAAACCCTAATACGGATCGTTAACTAGAATTTTAGGCGAAACAAGCAACTAGTTAACAACTTAACTAAGTGAATGGAAACACAACCTTTGTAGATCCAGTTCTCCACCTCCATAGTTCCATGATGAAGTCTCCTTGCTGTCCAAATCGAATCCCGGGCTCTAGCGTCGGCTTCATCGGAGAAATGGGCGGGCTAGGTCATCGACTACGATGCCGAAGATGATCTACGTCGAGGCATCACAAGATCAAGCTCCCACTTCACCAAGTCATGAAACTTGTGAAGAAAACACCCTATACTACTTGGCAAGAGGTAGAGGATGAAGAAATAGGAGGTGGGTTCACTTTAGAATTGGATTTCTCACTCTTTACATCAAGTTACCATTGATGAAGCAAGGTTTTCTTCAAGTGAAGAAGAAGAAGAAGATAAAGATAATCATATGATAAGTGAAAAGAAAATAATACTTATCATATAATTAACCATGGTCAAGTGTAGAGAATTAACTAAGGTTATGTGAATGGTTAGGGTTAAAAGAAGAAGACAAAATGGTCACTTGGTCAAAGCTTCATGAAGCTTCAACAAGCTTCATGAAAGAAAACAAAGAAAGAAACCATTTTGCTTTTCTTTTATCCATTTCTCAAAAAAGAATAGATAAATAAATAAATGAATAAGTAAAAACAAAACCCTAACCATTACACAACCATGGTTTAATCTTTACACTTAGCCAATGTTGCATGCATCATCAAACATGATACAAACTAGTGCACAAAATTATATCGTATATACAATGTGCACATCCGAGTGAGAAAAACCATTTAAAGTGAACCATTACTAGTTAATGCAAAGTAATATATCAAATATATAATTATGCATTAAATCATTAAATCAACACTTGATTTAACGATCCGGTCATATCGCATGTGACCGACTAATATCCAATGTATCGGCTTATCGAATCAATCCTTGATTCGATAACTAGGTTATATCGCATACAACCATATCGATACATTCATCGCGAGAATGGAATACGGTATCATATACACGCATTATTCTCGGTCCCGCACATATCTCATATGCGCTCCTATTTCGTTTCGCTTGAGCCAGGAAACCTCTGTGTAGGACTCTAAAGACTCGTCAATACGCCTGCAGCAGGTGATGATCATATCAAACACCCACAAGCCGCAAGCGGTCTGCTAAACGTAACGACCACCCGGGTATTGAGCGATCAGAAGATCGACGAGCAAGCCCGCTCACACTCCTGTGAATCTAACCAGTAACACTTACCGTACAGTCCGGTCTCGTCGTCTGATATGTCGCATATCTCACCTAGGGGTGGTAAACGTCAGACCCCAATAGCTCGATAAGTCGTGTCGATATAAGGTCTATAACAGTTCGAGAAACTACTGGTAACACTTACCAGCAAATCTCAGCAACCCTGGCCAGGGATTTCCGGTTATAGCCAATCGAACACAGCGCAACATCAACCCCCTATACCGGGAGAGACGAATCCCCTCCTATCGCTCATTGCCTCCATGTGATTCGGGACTGTACCCAAAAACCACCGTTTTGCACGCCCTCTTGGACGTGGTAAGGTGGAAATCAAACCACAGTGGGAACCACACAAGACTCTATGACGATCTTGGGTCAACAGACTACTCTGTACCAGTGTCACCAGAGAACTGCCATCTGACGTAAGGTATAATACCATCTGGGAGTTCTCGGCGAGTCCGTCCAGTGTACCCAGTCTCCACTGAGCACCCGTATATCATCTCTGATGTCAAACACCAATGGATATGGGATCATCCATCGCCCAACTGTATGGGTCGAGAAGGTATACGCTAGTCTACTCTGGTATATCGATGCCCCGTCTCGATACACCCATGACTAGGGACCTTGAAGGATGTACTTATGGACTACCATGTCCCCACTAGTATGATCCGCATCATAGTCCAGATAGTCAAGTACACATCCTAAGGGCTTTACCAACATGTAACAGAGAGACAATCAATGTACACGTTAAGGTAAAGTGTAACCAGATAGCATACTATCACGTCGAGCAAGAAAGTCCTCCCTATATATGTCCCAGCATCCACTACAATATACATCCTATGTATAGTAATGGCCTCTAGGGTATACATATAACTAACAATCTCCCACTTGCACTAGGGCCATCTGATAGTAGTGGTTGTAGTATCTCATACTCAACCATCCCATAAAAGTCTCTCTCTGGGAATAGGCCTTCGTGAGTGGATCCGCCGTGTTATCCTCTAAGTCTGCTCTCCTAACCTTGATCACCCAGGAGATCAACTATCTCCATGATCAGGCGATACTGCCTTAGAATATGTCTGGATCACTGATGGGACCGGCGTTCCTTGGCATATGCCACAACTCCATTGTCTCACAATGGTAGGAACGTAGTTCATCCCATGAACCAATATACACCCAAACAGCCTCTTTGGTAGCGTCTTAAGTAGCGATGTATCCTGCCTTTATCGTCTAGTATGCCACGGTATCTAGCTTGGAACTCTTCCAACATACCGTCCCTTTACTGAGGGTCAAGACAATGCCTGTGACTGACATTCAGTCGTTCTTATCACTCTGGAACACTTCCAGTGATTCTCCCCAGGATCAACTGATACCATCTCACTACAACTAGTGAGTGTTCTAACATCCATTTAGATCTATCTCATAGATCCAAAACCCAGGATTTAAAAGGTATCATTTTGATTCTATGTGGAGAATCATTGTGATAAGCGGAGATTGATCGAGCGTAGCATAGGAAACTCCTTCCCTATCAAGAGTATGTCATCCACGTACTCTACGAGGATCGTCACCATACTCCCTACCACCTTTTTATTTATACAAGGTTCATCTACCATTTTGATGATGTCAAACTCTTTGACTACCACATCAAAACAGATGTTCCAACTCCGCGGTGCCTGCTTTATCACATAAAACATCTTGCACACGTTTCTGCTGCTCCCACTGTCTACGAAGCCCTCTGGCTGTGTACTTACAGACGTTATCTTCTAAAACATCATTTAGAAAAGCAGTCATGACACCCAACCACCAGATATCGTAGTCATGGTATGTAGCCGTGGCAAGTAGTATCTGGATGGACTTAAGCATAGGTACTGGAAAAGGTTTCATCATTATCCACGCCTGGTCGATGACGAAACCTTTAACAAGTCTATCTTTGAAAGTCTCAACTTTTCCATCTACACCAAGTAATCTTCTCAAGATATACTTGCTCCTGATGGGGATTTAACCCTTCAGATATAGCAACCAAAGTCCATACTTTGTTGGTGTACATGGATTCCATCTCAGATCTCTAAGCATCCAGCCATTCTTACAGAGTCCCACTCCTGATGGCCAGCTCGAAACTAGTTGGGTCATCATCTCATGATGCAATCATCGCTCCCACTTTCATAGAGAAACCGAAGTATTTCTTAGGTGGGTGAGGAACCCTACTAGATCGGCGGAGAGGCTGAGGTTCGTTGGTGACTATTGAAACCTTTGGTTCTACCAAATCATTAGCTGTAGTTTGTATAGCTGAAACCTTTCCAGTTCTACATAACTAACTTTGCCTCGAGCTTGTCCAGATTTTACTTTTAGACATAGGCCGGACAACCCCAAATCTTAATTAACTTAAGATATGGGCTCTTCCCTTTCCATATCACATATGAAGTGGTAGGCAACTGATTTGATTGGAACCCTATTCAATAGGTATGCAGCTTCTCAAGTGCATAACTCCCAAAAGGAAAATAGGAAACTCAGTATTACTCATCATAGAGCGCACCATATCGAAAATTGCTCCACCCCGATATACCATCGTGCTATGGTGTATATGGAGGAGTAATGCTGGGAGAGAATCTCATTCTCCTTTAGAAAAGTCCAAGAATTCCGTGCACAAGTATTCTCCTCCCTTATCACATCAAAGGACATAATACTTATACCCTCAATTTGGTTCTCTACTTCTAACTTATATTCCGTGAATATCTCAAAAGGTTCGGACTTGTGTTTCAACAGGAACATATGTCTGAATCTTGAGAGATCATCAGAGAATGTAATGAAGTACAAAGTACCATTCCTGGCATATGTAGACAGGGGACCTTACATACATCAACATGTATCATCCCAAGAGTTCACTAACTCTTTCTCTGCTTCAAATAAACAGAGCTGTGGTCATCTTATCTTTGTGACATGACCGGCAAGTTTCACAAGATGTAAATTCAAACAGATTTAAATAAGCATCTATGTGCAACTTAGCTAGTCGGGTCGCATTGATATGACCTAGTCTACAATACCTCAAGAAAGATCCGTTCATTTCTGAACTCTTCCTCTTGTGTGTGTTCCGTATACTAAGAACTGTAGTTTGATTCAGAACATCAATGCTTTTAGATAACGTGCCTGAACCGATCAACTTTTGATATAGGAAATGTTCAAAACATTATCCAACAATACAAAATTTTATCATTTCTTTAATAATAAAGAGACTGATATGATTTTGTATATCAGGTTCGGTATCTAATAACATTCATTCAGAATCAATGTATTGGTAATACAGGGTGACAGTGACCAACAGACTTGGCTGCAACACTTGCCCCATTTTCTGTCTCATGAAACTTATCACCCGTTCTCAGTTTTTCTACCTTTTTGCAGCCCTATGTAACAGATTACATATCTGGGATCCTGATCCGGTATCATATACCCAGGATGCGGAGGATACTGAGAAACAGTTCTTTGTAATGAACACACCCGAAGGAGATGCATCATATGCACTTTCTTCGTTTGGGCGGCATAGGAATTCTGGTATTCCCCTATTTCCTGCTCTGTCTTATAACAATTATAAGTTGGAGCGGGACCAACGTTCCCCAGCTTAGAATAACAAGCGGGTTCGGTCAAATATCCGTATTAATATCTTGAATAAGGCGTGACATGGTCGCTACCTGGAGAGAGAGAGAAGAAAACACTCTGCGTGCGCTCTTGCAAGAATAGATTGGTTATTATTTTATCTAATCAGGATGGCTCCTACTGTTTTTATCTAATCTTCCTTCAAACCCTAAAAGGAAAGACTAGCCAAGATTAATTACACACTACAAGTTCGCCAATCTTTCAGCCAGGCCAGTGTTGGTACTTTGAGGGAGGTCCTCCGTGCTTTCGCACGAACCTAATTAATGTAAACCTCATTTTCCCAGAGGCGTAACCCCGTTAACACCTTTCTAGACACCTACTTGATCGGCTAATTGTAATGTGTAAAACTCTCCTAGGAGTAACAATTACTCGCAGTGGGTATCGGGATCCAACTATCACATAGGAGGTATGCAATCTCATTGCAAATTTCAACACTTGAAATTCCCGATAATTTTGCCCCTAGCGTCCTATGACCTTGACGCAGGCCAACAAACCATAGTGCGCTAGTCAAGTTCAACCCGTCATTTCCTGATTGAATTAAACCCACCCGCACGACCCTTGACGCAGGCCAACAAAGTCGCACGACTACCCTAATCCAATCTGCATCATATGCATAAGCAGATAAATACCAGTTAGCTACCGCACACTACTCCTTGACGCAGGCCAACAAACGTAGCACGAATACTAACTACTACTTATCTGAAACGACGGAAAGCTACGACAGGTTTTTCTAAAAACCTATTGCGTAATGAACTTGATATCGTTGTAGAATCAAATGATTTTGAAATGGAGTGTCTTTGAGGCTTTTCTAGTTTTGCTAAAGGAGTCACTCCCGGTGAAGGGATCGTCGGTCCTTTCCTCGTCGAATGAGGTGCAGGATATATCATATATATCACTGTGCAAAGCATAAACTATAGAAGCTATCAAAAGACAAACCGAGGACTGTAGCATCTGCCAGTTATTGCTAAAGGAGTCACTCCCGGTGAAGGGATCTCGGTCCTTTCCTTATCGAATAAGGCGCAGGATATACATTGTTCAGACCATAATATTGCATTATTCATTCCCCTATTCTTATTCTTTTTATGAATAAACAGGTACTCTTGACGCACGTTTGTTGCATGTTACAGGATACAGGGCTTGGATGCGAATACAGTGAAAAAGACGAAAGTTGTTACAGAAAAAGGAATTTTGACCAACAAGTAGACGGATCCTAGTCAAGTCTAGTTGAAGAACAGTGCAAGGTCCAAAATGTCAAGTGAACGGTTAAAAGATCGCCACAAGTATTCACTGAAACATCTGGAGGAGAATAAGAAGCCCAACAGAGAAAATACATATAAAAATACAGAGCCCAAGAACCCCTGAACCAAGCCCAAAAAGTGCAGGGCCCAACTCCCTTCTTTCGCCGCGGAACCGCGGCCAAACCCAGCCTGGCGCCGCCGTTCCGCGGCCATATAATGCGCATGTCGGTGGAGTTTTTCTGAGCTGTTGTGTCGGTGCATATGTTAGGATTTTTAGGGGTCAAATCTGTAATTTCATATGTGCGAGAGTCTGTAACCCTAGTTTTTATGTTTTCCTATAAATTGTATTCCCAGATCTGTAAAAACCTATGCCTCTTTTCAATCAATAAATTTCAGAATTTCTGGGAGTTATATTCAGATCTGTTCTATATCGTTTGGAGGGAGCCGTCAACTTAGGAAGGTAAATTATGCCTTTCTTTCTTTTAATTAGTATGCCTTATCATACCCTAATGAGCGAGTAATCTCCTCGCTTGTTAGGGTTAGCCTTAGGGAAAGGGTTGAGAGATGAGATCTCTCACCCCTTTCAATGCCACCTTCACCTAATGAATTAGAACTCCATGCATACGTGCACAACCGCTCCCTGTGGCATCCTACCCCTCGAGGTAACGATGAACCGTAGTATAAAGGGCCGGTTGTGTGCGTTTTCCATGGGGGTTAGGGTAATTATCAACAAAGGAAGGATACGAATCTAGAGGAAGCACATCTTCCCAAAAGATTCGGATCCACTTTGTTAATAATTACCGTAACATCTAATAGATCTAAAAAAGAAGGCATTGAAAGCGGTGAGGAAAAACGTTAATCTCCAAAACTTCCCCTAAGCCTAACCCTAGCAAGACTCTTAATTAGATTAATTAGATCCTGTTTTTATAGATTTTTATAAACCAACCAAAACGACATTTTGAATCAACTCGTTAAAACACATAAAAGAAATTTACCCGTCTCTGTGGATCGACCCGTACTCACCGGCTAGCTGCGAAGCGACACCGTTTCTGATTGCGGTAAATTAATATTTTTGACACTAATCAAATGGCGCCGTTGCCGGGGATGGCGTAAATTTTTTTTCCTGTGTAATTTCGGGTTGATATAAATTTTAAAAATTATAAAAATCTGAAAATATAAAAAATACAAAAATTATCAACTTTGATCTGTTTGAAGGGTGTATCTTTTGAATCTTGGTGGCCCGTCATGTATTGGCTTATACCTCTGACGTGCTAGTGGTTAAATCCACAGCCATTGTATTGACGAGTCTTTGGAGTCCACCACACTTTCAGTTACTCAGCTTTCGGGCGAAACGCTGTAGAGGCCGTATGGAGATATGGCAGGGTCCGATCAGATACGTGCGGTATTGCACGCATCAGGATCGGACAGTTTTGTACTAGTGGCTGTATAGTTATATGGCAGGGTTCGATCAGATACGTGCGGTATTGCACGGATCAGGATCGAACGGATTTTACTAGCCGGCTTTGGCTTAAGCCGGTCCTAGTCTAGTACAGTGTAGATTTTGTCTCTTTGCATTTGTATCCGGACGGAATACAGATGCGGGTGTGTATGCACAGTATCGGGGTTTTCCTGTAATTAATTACGGGACCAGTTTTCTGGAGTTGCCAGTTTGCATTCCGTCCCGGCCGGTTTTCCTTTGTTCTTTCCCGGCCGGACTTTTCCGATGGAGGGGGTAATTTGTAGTTTTGCAAATTACATTTGTGGAGGGGTTTTCTTGCATAATGATTGATTATGATAGCTTTCATATCTTTCCTCCATGCTTGCCTTTATGAGATTAGAAGTGAGGTATGGGTTGAATAGTAACAAGCATGGTTGATGTTTTCTTGTCCTTGGATGTGGTCACCATTCTTGTGCTCCTACACTCACCTCCCTCTTGCTTTCATATAGTTCTTTCCTCCACCTTATTCTTGACTTGATGAAGATGATAAGTTTTTCAAAAGAAAAAAGAGAAGAAGAAAAAGAAAGAGAGAAAGAAAAAGATTGAGAGAGTTCATCTATGTTATGGGAGGAATTCTTCATCTCCTTCTTCTTCTTGTTTCGGAAAAATGAAAGCACCATTTTTCCTAACCCCATTCCTCCATCATGGCAACCACAAACCCCAAATGAGACTAGCATGATCTACTACTACATTCTATAGCATATCTTGAGCATGTCGAGTTGCCGGCTTCATGCTCGAGTTGCCTCGGTATTGAGGCGGGAGCCCGTAAAAGACGAAGGCGATGTGGTGCCCTTTCCGGCGAGGAGGCGACGATATGGAGACTACACTTTCCGCGGGAGATCGGGGCGATGATGAGAAGACCGGAGGACTCGGATCTCTTGGTATACTTCTCACCCTATCTCTTGATTGCTAGCGTTAGGTTAATGGTTACGATCCGGGTTTTCTTTGTCCGCGGTAGCGCCGGTTTCCGAGCAAGGAAAAATTTTGATTCCGCAATTTGGCCTCGAGTAAGACGGACGGGGCGCTGCCGTGGCGCAACATTCGTTAATTTGATCGGATAATTTAACTTTGTTTATGTTTTTCCGGATATTTTAGAAACTGTTAAAATGTTCGACCGGATATAAATACCCAATTTTTCCCCTGTCGGGAAATTTCCAAGTGTTGGATTTTTCCGTAGTTTAAAGACGTTCTAAGTAGTGCAAGTAACTCGATGGACCCTCTAGAAGACAACAAACCTTAACTCGATTATGTGACCGTCTTGAACTGCCCTTTGAACCTTCGGGTTTGGGGCAGTACGGCGTGCCACATGTGAGGCGTTGGCTTGACCCTTCTACGGCTGGACCGTTGGTACTGAGGCACGAACTGAATGTTTTTAGACTTGTTTCATGTGTTGAGCTGTATCGGGAAAACTTGGGTGTTTGACTGTTCGATCGAAAAGTTTAACATTTTCTGTTTATCTGGAATGAGATACAATAATTGGAATTCACAATAGTTATGAGATAACTAAATGAATGTTATAAACATAGCAGTTTACTCTCACTTGATCGGTTGCCATGGAATTTTGATGTGATCAAAAGTTCGTCGCAATCACGTAGCGTACGCGGATACTCGCCAGGTAAACTTAATAGACAGCCTCACTCCATAGCCCCGACCAAGTGACTGTAGGAGAACCCCGTCGCCGAAAGCATCCGTTCGGGTGCTCGAGGCAGCGGTGTTCCGCCTTGGTGCACTTCGTCGACGGTATCGGGGGTGCAGCCGTCTACTGAAGTTTGCGACGAGCATTCGATCAAAATGTCGGGAATCCTGTTGAATTGCCCGACTTGATATTGAAAAGTGTTTTCGATTATGAGGCTAAAATGCAGGGTTTATAATTGTTAGGCATGCGATGTCTAAAGAATTCATTTGATTAGGCATGCGATGTCTATGCAGGTTGCGGATTCCAACTGTTGTAGTTTTACACTTTCTTTTCTGTGACCGTAAGTGTAATATGTGATATCGCCGGTTTCGTTGCTATATGTCAACGACAATTGGGATGCGCATATTTACTTACGTTGATGACATGTGATGTTATGTGTTGCTGGATATGTTATATTGGATCGTCGTGTTTCAATAGCCGGGGGTTTTTATGTGAGATGAGTGTTTTTCATTTTCATTCATGTAAAAACTTGTATGTAATATTCTTTTATTTGGGGCACTTCCAGGTTGCGGAAGTAGTCACCTTTTGTATATTATTTACTTTTCCGCACTAGGATAGACCCAAGGAGGAGGGCACAAGTAACCGGGTTCTGGAGTCCAGTGGGAGACCAACTCGAGGAGTCGAGTCCGGGTCTCCTAACTCTAGAATTGGTAGGGTTGCTTGCCGCTCTCGTAGGGGTCTAGGGGTGTGGGTTTGGCTATTCATCACGACCGTGGAATCCGTGTTTTATACTGGCTCGTATTGAAAACACGGACGTCCTAGTATATCCAGTATTTCATATGATTCTTCTGCTGCGATATCTGTGATGTGATCATGTGATGTTCTGTGATAGATACAGTATATAGTATATATGATATATTATATAGATGTTACTTATGTTTTACACCCGCGCTAGCCCTGCCCCGCTCTGTCGTTAGTTACCTAACCTAACGGTGCACGAGGGGACATCGAGGCGAATGCGGATGGCATAAGTGTACGTCGTATTTATCTGTGATGTTTAGGTACTTAAATGATGGGACTTCATTAATGTGATTAATGAAATAAAAGAAACCTAAGATGTTGTAGAATCGAATTTCAAAATAAAACAGGTAGCTACAGTTCTTGCTTTGCACAGCGGTATATATGATATATCCTGCACCTTATTCGATGAGGAAAGGACCGAGATCCCTTCACCGGGAGTGACTCCTTTAGCAATAACTGGCAGATGCTACACACTCGGTTTGTCTTTTGATGCTTTTAAGAGTTTTTTCTTTGCACAGTGATATATATGATATATCCCGCACCTCATTCGACGAGGAAAGGACCGACGATCCCTTCACCGGGAGTGACTCCTTTAGCAGAACTAGAAAAGCCTCAAAAGCACTCCATTTTAAAATCATTTGATTCTACAACGATATCAAGTTCATTACGCAATAGGTTTTCAGAAAAACCTGTCGTAGCCCTCCGTCATTTCAGATAAGTCCTATTTAGTATTCGTGCTACGTTTGTTGACCTCCGTCAAGGCGTAGTGTGCGGTAGCTAACTAGTATTTATCTGTTTATGCATATGATGCAGATTGAGTTAGGGTAGTCGTGCGGCCTTGTTGACCTCCGTCAAGGGTCGTGCGGGTGGGTTTAATTCGATCAAGAAATGACGGGTTGAACTTGACTAGTAGCCTATGGTTTGTTGACCTCCGTCAAGGTCATAGGGTGCTGGGGGCAAAATATTATCGGGAATTTCAAGTGTTGAAATTTGCAATGAGATTGCATACCTTCTATGAGATAGTTGGATCCCGATACCCGCTGCGAGTAAGAGTTACTCCTGGGAGAGTTTTACACATTACAATTAGCCGATCAAGTAGGTGTCTAGAAAGGTGTTAATGAGGTTACGCCTCTGGGAAAACGAGGTTTACATTAATTAGGTTCGTGCGAAAGCACGGGGGACCTCCCTCAAAGTACCGACACTGGCCTGGCTGAAAGATTGGCGAACTTGTAGTGTGTAATTAATCCCGGCTAGTCTTTCCTTTTAGGGTTTGAAGGAAGATTTGATAAAAAGCAATGGGAGCCATCCTGATTAGATAAAATAATAACCAATCTATTCTTGCAAGAGCGCACGCTGAGTGTTTTCTTCTCTCTCTCTCCAGGTAGCGACCATATCACGCCTTAATCAAGATAATAATACGGATTATTGACCGAACCCGCTTGTTATACTGAGCTGGGGAACGTTGGTCCCGCTCCGACTTATAATTGTTATAAGACAGAGCAGGAAATTGGGGATTACCAGAATTCCCGTGCCGCCCAAACGAAGAGAGTGCATGCTGATGCATCATCTTCGGGTGTGTTCATTACAAAGAACTGTTTCACAGTATCCTTTACGTCCTGGGTATGTGATACCAGATCAGGATCCCAGATATGTAATCTGTTACATAGGGCTACAGAAAGGTAGAGAACTGAGAACGGGTGATAAGTTTCATGAGGCAGAAAACGGGGCAAGAGTTGCAGCCAAGTCTGTTGGTCACTGTCACCCTGTATTACAAATACATTGATTCTGAACGAATATTATTAGATACCGAACCTGATATACAAAATCATATCACTCTCTTTATTAGTAAAGAAAAGATAAAATTTTGTATTGTTGGATAATGTTTTGAACATTTCCTATATCAAAAGTTGATCGGTTCAGGCATGTTATCTAAAAGCATTAATGTTCTAAATCAAACTACAGTTCTTAGTATATAGAACACACATAAGAAGATAAGTTCAGAAATGAACGGATCCTTCTTAAGGTATTGTAGACTAGGTCAGATCAATGCGACCCGACTGGCAAGAGTTACATATAGATGTATATTTAAATAAGTTTGAATTTACATCTTGTGAAACTCGCTAGTCATGTCACAAAGATAAGATGACCATAGCTCCGTTTATTGGAAACAGAGAAAGAGTTAGTGAACTCTTGGGATGATACATGTTGATGTATGTAGGTCCCCTGTCTACACATGCCAAGACTGGTTCTTTATACTTCATTACGTTCTCTGATAATCTCTCAAGATTCAGACATATGTTCCTGTTGAAACACAAGTTTGAACCTTTTGAGATATTCACAGAATATAAGTAAGAAGTAGAGAACCAATAAGGGTACAAGTATTATGTCCTTTGATGTGATCAAGGAGGAGAATACTTCAGCACGAAAATCCTGGATTATTCTAAAGGAGAATGAGATTCTCTCTCAGCATTACTCCTCTGTATACACCAAAGCACGATGGTATATCGGGGCGGAGCAATAACACCCTATATGATAAGGTGTGCTCTATGATGAGTACTACTGAGTTACCTTTTTCCTTTTGGGAGTTATGCACTTGAGAAGCTGCATACCTATTGAATACGGTTCGAATGAAATCAGTTGCCTACCACTCCATATGAGATATGGTATGGGAAGAGCCCATGTCTTAAGTCAGTTAAGATTTGGGGTTGACCGGCCTATGTCTAAAAGCAAAATCCGGACAAGCTCGAGGCAAGATCTGTTATGTAGAACTGGAAATGTTCCAGCTATACAAACTACAGTAGATGATTTGATAGAACCAAAGGATTCAATAGTCACCAACGAACCTCAGCCTCTCCGCCGATCTAGTAGGGTTTTCTCACCCACCTGAGAGATACATAGGTTTCTCTATGACAGTGGGAGCGAGGATTGCATCATGAGATGATGACCCAACTAGCTTCGGGCTGGCCATCAGGAGTAAGACTCTGTAAGAATGGCTGGATGCTTAGTGATCTGAGATGGAATCCATATACACCAACAAAGTATGGACTTTGGTTGCTATATCTGAAGGGTTAAATCCCCATAAGGAGCAAGTATATCTTGAGAAGATTACTTGGTGTACATCGAAAAGTTGAGACTTTCAAAGCTAGACTTGTTAAAGGTTTTCTTCATCGACCAGGCGTGGATAATGATGAAACCTTTTCAAGTAGCTATGCTTAAGTCCATCCAGATCCTACTTGCCATGGCTGCATACCATGACTACGATATCTGGCGGTTGGATGCCATGACTGCTTTTCTAAATGATGTTTTAGAAGAGTGCGTCTATAAGTACACAGTCAGAGGGCTTCGTAGACAGTGGGAGCAGCGGAAACGTGTACAAGATGCTTTATAGGATAAAGCAGGTATCGTGGAGTTGGAACATCTGTTTTGATGTGGTAGTCAAACAGTTTGACATCATCAAAATGGTAGATGAACCTTGTATAAACAAAAAGGTAGTAGGGAGTATGGTAGTGATCCTCGTAGGGTACGTGGATGACATACTCTTGATATGGAAGGAGTTTTCTATGCTACGCTCGATCAATCTCCGCTTATCACAATGGTTCTCCATAGGATCAAAGTGATACCTACTAAACCCTAGATTTTGGATCTATGAGATAGATCTAAATGGATGTTAGGAATCTCACTAGAAGTAGTGAGATGGTATCAATTGATTCTGGGGAGAATCACTGGAAAGGTTCCAGGGTGATAAAGACGACTGAATGTCAGTCGCAGGCATTGTCTTTACCCTCAGTAAAGGGACGGTATGTTGGAAGAGTTCCAAGCTAGATACCGTGGCATACTAGACGATAAAGGCTTGATACATCGCTATTTAAGATGCTACCAAAGAGGCTGTTTGGGTATATATTGGTTCATAAGATGAACCAAGTTCCTCCCATTGTGTGACAATGGAGTTGTGGCTTATGCCAAGGAACATCCGTCCCATCAGTGATCCAGACATATTCTGAGGCAGCATCACCTGATCATGGAGATAGTTGATCTCCAGGGTGATCGAGGTTTGGAGAGTAGACTCAGAGGACAACACAGCGGATCCACTCACAAAGGCATGTTCCCAGAGAGAGACACTTTTATGGGATGGTTGAGTATGAGATACTACAACCACTGCTACAGATGGCCCTAGTGCAAGTGGGAGATTGTTAGTTATATGTATGCCCTAGAGGCCATTACTATACATAGGATGATATTGTAGTGGATGCTGGGACATATATAGAGAGGACTTTCTTGCTCGACATGATAGTATGCTATCTGGTTGAACTTTACCTTAACGTGTATGCTGATTGTCTCTCTGTTACATGTTGGTAAATCCCTTAGGATCTGTACTTGACTACCTGGACTATGATGCGGATCATACTAGTGGGGACATGGTAGTCTATAAGTACATCCTTCACAGTCCCTAGTCGTGGGTATATCGAGACGGGGCATCGATATACCAGAGTAGACTAGCGTATACCTTCTCGACCCATACAGATGGGCGATGGATGATCCCATATCCATCGGTGTTTGACATCAGAGATGATATATGGGTGCTCAGTAGAGTCTGGGTACACTGGACGGACTCGCCGAGAACTCCCAGATGGTATTATACCTCACGTCAGATGGCAGTTCTCTGGTGACACTGGTACAGAGTAGTCTGTTGACCCGAGATCGTCATAGAGTCTTGTGTGGTTCCCACTGTGCTTTGATTTCCATCTTACCACGTCCAAGAGGGCGTGCAAAACGGTGGTTTTTGGGTACAGTCCCGAGTCACATGGAGGCAATGAGCGATAGGAGGGGATTCGTCTCTCCCGGTATAGGGGGTTGATGTTGCGCTGTGTTCGATTGGTTATAACAGGAAATCCCTGGCCAGGGTTGCTGAGATTTACTGGTAAGTGTTACCAGTAGTTTCTCGAACAGTTATAGACCTCATATCGACACGACTTATCGAGCTATTGGGGTCTGACGTTTACCACCCCTAGGCAAGATATGCGACATATCAGACGATCAGACCGGACTGTACGGTAGTGTTACTGGTTGGATTCACTAGAGTGTGAGCGGGCTTGCTCGTCGATCTTCAGATCGCTCAATACCCGGGTGGCCGTTACGTTTAGCAGACCGCTTGCGGCTTGTGGGTGCTTGATTTGATCATCACCTGCTGCCGGCGTATTGACGAGTCTTTAGAGTCCTACACAGAGGTTTCCTGGCTCAAGCGAAACGAAATAGGAGCGCATATGAGATATGTGCGGGACCGAGAATAATGCGTGTATGTGATACCGTATTCCATTCTCGCGATGAATGTATCGAATGGTTGTATGCGATATAACCTAGTTATCGATTCAAGCGTTGATTCGATAAGCCGATACATTGTATACCAGTCGGTTGTGTGCGACATGACCGGATCATTGAATCAAGTGTTGATTTAATGATTTAATGTATAATTATATATTTGATATATTACTTTGCATTAACTAGTAATGGTTCACTTTAAATGGATTTTCTCACTTGGATTGTGCAAGTTGTATATGTGATATACTTTTATGCACATGTTTGTATCATGTTTGATGATGCATATTAACTTGGTTAAGTGTAAAGATTAAACCATGGTTTACTTAATGATTAGGGTTTTGATTATCTTATTCATTTATTTATATATTCATTTTGGAAATTATTTAAGGATGGTGGCTTATTTTGTTTTATGTTGAAGTTTCTTGAAACTTTGATCAAGTCAACCATTCTTATCTCTTCCTTAACCCTAACCATCATATCTAACCATGGTCCATTCTCTACACTAAACTAAGGTTAATATTATGATAAGAATGGATTTTATTTTCTATTTGATATTATTCTTATCATAACAATATTCATCTTCTTCATCTTCTTCTTCATTGAAGAAGCTTGCTTCATCAATGGTGATTGATGAAAACAAGTGAGAAATCCAATTCTAAAGTCTACCCACTTCCTATTTCTTCATCCTCTACCTCTTGCCAAGTAGTAGAGTGTGTTTTCTTCACAAGTTTCTTGACTTGGTGAAGTCGGAGCTTGATTTAGCGATGCCTCGACGTAGATCATCTTCGGCATGGACATCGACGACCTAGCTCGCTTATTCTTCGATGAAGTCGACGCTAGAGCCCGGATTCTTTTTGGACAGCGGAGAGGACTTCGTTGCGGAGCTATGGAGGTGGAGCACCGGATCTACAAAGGATGTATTTCCGTATTCTTTAGTTAAGTGTTAACTAGTTCACTTTTCGCCTAGAAATCTAGCCGACGATCCGTAGTCTAGGGTTTCTCGGCACCGTAAAATTTGAAACGGGCATGGTTGATGCCTTGTGAGACCTCTAGTGTGTGCCCAGGAACCCTACACTGTTAAGAAGGGAGTAGGGTGTGATGTCATGGTATATGGATGACATACATAGAGTAGGAAGTAAAATTCCTATACTACGATCGGTTGTACTGTGGTCGTCACATAGATGTTTCTCCAGACAGGATATGGATATAATATTTGACATTCTGGTTTCTAGTTCTTTGCTTTTAGATATGGATTTGGGTAGTTTTCCAATGTGGGTACTTTGACAGTATTCTAATTGTTTTTAGAATAGATGACTCCTGGCATGGTGGTGTACCTGCAGGTGATGGAGTCACCCTCTCTAAAGATGTCTTACAGACTAAAGGGGAGAGGGATGGGCATGATTGACAGATCACTTGCTTAGGCAACTGAGTCAATCATGAGATGTCAAGTACCACACCAGATGTTGTTTTTGCACTAGATGCAATAAGTTTGTATTAATCCAATCCTGGAGAAACATAAGGAAGCAGTTTTAGAATATAAGTACATGTTCTACGGATTTGATGATGGCAGCCTCCTTCGGGAGACGGTTATCATTCCAGGCTTCAAAGGTGACATGGTTGACAGAGTGATTGTCAGAGTTATAGTTTTTCCTCTGATGAGGGACAGTATTATAGATAGGTGGTCCAAGAGGATACTGTGGGAGGCTTGGTGCAGGATACTGATTAGGTTCAGTGATCGATACAGTCTAAGAAGTTTGGATTTGGAGTTCATTTATGAACTAGGTCCCATCAGATATCCAGACATATTCTAAGACAGGTATTACTCAATTCAGGAGATGGTTTTCTCCGCGAACTTGAGATTAAGAGAGACACAGAAAGAAACATCTCGGCGGATCCACTTACTGAGGCTATTTCTCGAACACAATAGTTTTACAAACGGGCTTTGTGAAACTGATTAGTAAGGGAGTTGGTTGTTGGTTTCACACGGGCTGTAAGTACGCGACATCGCAATAATTAGCCTTAAGTGCAAGTGGGAGATTGTTGGAGATAGTGCCCTCGTAGTCAATTATTGGATCGCAGGTACGTGATTGCAATGATTGCGGAGGACCTATACCAGTAGGACAGTCTTACTCGAGATGATAGTATGCTATCTGGTTTGCCTTTATCAGTCGTGTACATGTTCAGGTGGCTGATAACATGTTACACTTTGATAGAGCCCTTAGGATCTTGCTTTAGTACCAACAGTATGATGGCGATCATATACGTGAGAGTTGGGTAGTTTATATGCATATCCTTAATTGTGGTCCCTAGTCGTGGGAGTTTCGAGACAGGGCATCGATACTCCGGAGTAGACTAATGTATACAGTCGAGACCCCGACGAGGGGCGGTGGCCGATCTCACAAGCCACTGGTGTCAGTTGGATCACCTAAGATGTATACAGGTGCTCATTGGGTTATGAGTACACCGGACATGACTCGCCGGGAATCTGCTAGTTGGTATTATACATATCGTCAGATAGCAGTTCCCTGGTGACATGTGTACAGGTTAGTTCATCGACCTGAGGTCGTCATTTGTCTCGTGTGAGTTCCCACTGTACTTTGATTTCTACCCTACCACGGCTCAAAGGAGTCGTGCAAACAGGTAGTTTTTGGGTACAGTCCCGAGCCACATGGAGGCACGTGAGCGGATCGGCAGGGGATTCGTCTCTCCCGGTATTGGGGGCGAGATCGTGCTGTGTCTAGGAGAGCCATTACACAAAGCCCACTGCCGTGGCAGGAGATTTACTGGTAGGTACTCCAGTAGTATCTCAGGGTGTTATTGGGCTACACTCCGACACGACTTATACTGCTATTGGGGGTCTGACGTTACTAACCCCCTAGGCAGATATGCGATACTCATTGACGAACGGACCGGACTGTATATATACATTGTCACTGTTAGGCTCAGTAGGGTTTCCGGATGAGTTCGCTCATCGGCCTCCCTTGAGGTCAGTCCATGGGCAGCCGTTATGCATAGCTAGTGCCGCTGACGGTTTGTGGTTAAACCCACTGCCAGGGTACTGACGAGTCATTAGAGTCCCCCACAGACAGTTTCCCAAGTTCGGGCGAAACGTTGTAGAGGCCGTATGGTATTATGGCAGGGTTCGGAAAATGCACGTGCGTTTACGCACGTGTCAGATTTCGGGCAGATGATACTGGTCGGCTTTGGTTTAAGCCGGATCCGAGTATTATATTGAGTAGATATAATATCTTTGTCTCAGTTGCATTTGTATTCGGTCGTAATACAAATGCGGGTATATTTATACAGTTACGGGGTTATCCTGAAATTCGTTTCGGGATCACTTTTGGAAGTTGCCAGTTTCCAGTTTTCTATCAGCCGTCTTTTAACATTCGGTTAAAGACGGATTTATCTTTTCCTGTACATCCCTGAGAATCACGAATGCCCAACATCGGCACCCAAATAACATAAATACTCGTGTCTAGCATCGACACGCAAATCCTCCTTTATCGGGCATCCGTCAGTCCGGGTCAGCCCTCTCTCTCATACATATCGGGCATCCGTCAGTCCGGGTCAGCCCTCTCTCAATATATCGGGCATCCGTCAGTCCGGATCAGCCCTCTCTCAATATATCGGGCATTCATCAGTCCGGGTCAGCCCTCTCTCAATATATCGGGCATCCGTCAGTCCGGGTCAGCCCTCTCTCAATATATCGGGCATCCGTCAGTCCGGGTCAGCCCACTCTCAATATATCGGGCATCCGTCAGTCCGGGTCAGCCCTCTCTCAATATATGCCACTCTAGCACTGAGAAAACACAGGGTGGGCGCACCGAAATATCATATCAAGGGAACAGGGTTTTTAAATGATTACATATTTGAAATGGCCACGGTTCCCAAATCCAGAAATCACATGTAATCCCAACCAATATGCAAGTAAATGTGATGTGATATATGCATCAAGTATGAATATCAAGTCAAGTCACAAGAAAAAATGAACTACAACATAATGATCCGAGGTGATATATGCATCAAGTATGAATATCATGTCAAGTCACATAAAAATAAGCTACAACATACTGATCATGGAAATTCTACAGTGTGAGTGTCATGGAAATTACTAACGGTGTGTGTATAACATGCAGGATAGTGCTCGTGCAACATGAACCGTTAGTAAGGGTGCGGTGTTCTATCAATTCTAGTTTATATACATACATCAGGGAATGTGGTATGCACTAAACAGTAGCCATGAACATGTTAGTTGTATGTATGCCCTAGAGGCCAGTATTGTACAGATGATGTATATTATATTGGATGCTTGGACATATATAGAGATGACTTTCTTGCTCGATATGATAGTATGCTATCTGGTTGCTCTTTATCTTAACATGTATACTAGTCTCCTTAAACTGTCTTATAGTTACATGTTGGTAAAGCCCTTAGGATGTGTACTTGACTACCTGGACTATGATGCAGATCATACTAGTGGGGACATGGTAGTCCATAAGTACATCCTTCAAGGTCCCTAGTCGTAGGTGTATCGAGACGGGGCATCGATATACCAGTGTAGACTAGCGTATACGCTTCTCGACCCATGAGAGGGGCGATGGATGATCCCATATCCATTGGTGTTTGACATCAGTGATGGTATACGGGTGCTCAGTGGAGACTGGGTACACTGGACGGACTCGCCGAGAACTCCCAGATGGTATTATACCTCACGTCAGATGGCAGTTCTCAGGTGACACTTGTGCAGGTTAGTCTGTAGACCCGAGATCGTCATAGAGTCTTGTGTGATTCCCACTGTGCTTTGATCTCCACCTTACCACGTCCATGAGGGCGTGCAAAACGGTGGTTTTTGGGTACAGTCCCGAGTCACATGGAGGCAATGAGCGATAGGAGGGGTTTCGCCTCTCCCGGTATTGGGGGTTGATGTCGCGCTGTGCTCGATTGGCCATAACAGGAAAGTCCCTGGCCAGGGCTGATCAGAGATTTGCTGGTAAGTGTTACCAGTAGTTTCTCGACCCGTTATGAGCCTCACATCGGCACGACTTATCGGTTATTGGGGTCTGACATTTACCACCCCTAGACTTGATATGCGACATATCAGACGAGGAGACCGGACTGTACGGGAAGTGTTGCCGGTTGGCTCGACGAGAGTTGTAGCAGGTTCGCTTGTTCTCTTCTGATCGTTCAATACCCGGGTGGCCGTTACGTTTAGCTGACCGCTTGCGGCTTGGGGGTGCTTGATATGATCATCACCCACTGCCGGCGTATTGACGAGTCTCAGAGTCCTACAAAGTAGTTTCCAAGTCCAGGCGAAACGTTGTGGTGCGCATATGCGATATGCGCATGGACCCGATTAATATGCGCGTATAGTGTAAGTGCACGGCGGCGCCCCGGCCGTCAATCCGACGGCCAAATGCGGAAGCGGTGATAAACTTTAATTTTTTTCTGAACTGGCAAACCGCCGCGCACTAATACCCGGATCGAACCATTAACTAGTCCTAGCAAACTACAAGAAAGGGAATAGAGATATACCGACGATCTAAGTCCTCCGGTCTTCTCGTCATGGTCCCGATCTCCTGCGGAAAAGTCCCGTCTCCTCCTCGTCGCCGGAAGTGCACCACATCGCCTACTTTGTTTACGGGCTCCCACCTCAATGCCGAGGCAACTCGGGCACGAAGCCGGCTACTCGACGTGCCCAAGATTTGCTGTAGAATATCTAGAGAAGAAGTCTCATTTGGGGTTGTGGAATTGCCATTTGTGGAGAGATTGAAGTGAACCTTTTTGGAGAGGGAGTTGTAGGGATTTTTCTCAACTCAAGATACTAAAAATTCCACCAACAAAGAAAATGAATCCCCCTACTTTTGGAATGGCCGGCCCCCCCTTCCTCAAGTGTGATTGGAGAGAGAAAGAGAAAAGTCAAGGGGGGGTAGAAGCAATGATGAAAAGAGATGATGAGAGAACAAAACCCAACACTCCTCTATCACTCATCAACCATGATGATATCCAAAGTCAATCCATCATGAAGTATGAAGTCAAGCAAGTCAATGGATGGTGCTATAATCATGACATGATAATATGCAAGGACCCCCTCCACAAAAGTCTATTTGCAACAATGCAAATAAACCCTCCTCCACCAAACATCGGTCAATGAACGATACAAAAGAAATTGGCTGAAACGGAAAGCAAACTGGCAACTCCGGAAAACTGGTCCCGTAATAAATTACAGGAAAACCCCTAAACTGTGCATACACACCCGCATTTGTATTCCGACGGAAATACAAATGTAATGAGACAAAATCTACACTGTACTATACTAGGATCCGGCTTAAACCAAAGCCGGCTAGTAATATCCGTTCGATCCTGATCCTTGCAATACCGCACGTATCTGATCGAACCCTGCCATATAACCATACGGCCTATAGTACAAACTGTCCGATCCTGATCCGTGCAATACCGCACGTATCTGATCGGACCTTGCCATATCTCCATACGGCCTCTACAACCTTTCGCCCGAAAGCTGAGTAACTGAAATGTGGGGGACTCTAAAGACTCGTCAACACCTTGGTTGTGGATTTAACCACTAGCACGTCAGAGGTATAAGCCAATACGTAACGGGCTACCAGGTATTGACTAAAAGGGACGTCTGTGAGCTAACCCAGTCAGACAACCCTACTGAGCCTGTCAGTGACAATATCCGTACAGTCCGGTCCGTTCGTCTATGAGTATCGCATGGCGGGCCTAGGGGGTTGGTAAAAGTCAGACCCCCAAAAGCGGTACAAGTCGTGTCGGAGTGTAGCCCAGAACACCCTGAGATACTACTGGAATACCTACCAGTAAATCTCCTTGCCTTGGCCAAGGACTTTGTGTAATGGCTCTCCTAGACACAGCACGACCTCACCCCCAATACCGGGAGAGACGAACCCCTGAAGATACGCTCACTGCCTCCATGTGGCTCGGGACTGCACCCAACTAAAACCTGTTTGCACGACTCCTTTGAGCCGTGGTAGGGTAGTAATCAAAGTACAGTGGGAACTCACACGAGACAAATGAAGATCCCCAGGTCGATGAACTAACCTGCACACATGTCACCAGGGAACTGCCATCTGACGTCTGGTATATGACCAACTAGCATGTTCCCGGCGAGTCCTGTCCGGTGTACTCATAACCCAATGAGCACCTGTATACATCTTAGGTGATCCAACTGACACCAGTGGCTTGTGAGACCGGCCACCGCCCCTCGTCGGGGTCTCGACTGTATACACTAGTCTACTAATGGAGTATCGATGCCCAGTCTCGAAACTCCCACGACTAGGGACCTTTTAAGGATAAGCTTATAGACCCCCAGCTCCCACTTATATGATCGCCCTCATACTGCTGGTGGTCAAGCAAGAATCCTAGGGGCTCTATCAACGTGTAATAGCGACGTGTCAGGTCACCTAAAACAGTACACGATGATAAAGGTAAACCAGATAGCATACTATCATCTCGAGTAAGACTGTCCTACCGGGATAGGTCCTCCCTCAATCATTACAATCACGTACCTGTGACCTAATAATTGACTCTGAGGGCACTATCTCCAACAATCTCCCACTTGCACTCAAGGCTAATTATTGCGATGTCGCATACTCACAGCCCGTGTGATACCGAACATCCAACTCCTCTACTAGTCAGTCTCACAAAGCTCGTTTGCGGAACTATTGCGTTCGAGGAATAGCCTCAGTGAGTGGATCTGCTTAGTTGTTTCTTTCTATGTCTCTCTATATCTCAAGTTCGCGGAGAAAGCCATCTCCCGAAAAGAGCAATACCTGTCTCAGAATATGTCTGGATGTCTGATGGGACCCAGCTCATATATGAACTCCAAATCCAAACTTCTTAGACTATATCGTCAACTGAACTTAATCAGTATCCTGCGCGCCATGCCTCCCTCAGTATTGCCTTGGACCACCTGTCCAAAATACTGCCCCTCATCAGAAGGAAAACTATAACTCTGACAACCTCCTTTTCGTCCATGTCACCTTGGAAGCCTGGAATGATAACTGTCTCCTGAATGAGGCTGTCGTTATCATCTCCCTAGAACATCCACTTATGTTCTAAAACTGCTTCCGACTGTTTCTCCAAGATTGGATTAATGTCAACTTATTGCATCTAGTGCAAGAACAACATCTGGTGTGGTACTTGACATCTCACAATTGACTCAATTGCCTGAGCAAGTGATCTGCCAATCATGCCCGTCCCTCTCCCCTTTAGTCTGTAAGACACCTTTGGAGAGGGTGACTCCATTACCTGCAGGTACACTACCGTGCCAGGAGCCGTCCATCCTAAATACTCTTAGAATGCTGTCAAGTACCCTCATTGGGAAACCACCCAAATCTAGATCTAAGACCATAGATCTAGTAACCAGTATGTCTGATATAAAATCCATTTACTTTGTGGAGAAACAACTGTGTGACGACCAAAGTATAACCGATCGTAGTGTAGGAGTTTCTTTTCCTACTCTGTGTATATCATCCAAATACCAGGATATCACACCCTACTACCTTCTCAACAGATCCATCCCCTGTTCTGATGAAGTCAAACCCATGACTGTCACGTCAGAAATAGATGATCTATCTCCGCTACATCTGCTCTAGTCTATAAATAGACATAAGCAACCTGTCCACCAATGCTTCCGCTGCTCCCACTGACTACGACAACCCTCTGGCAGAGTCATATAGACGTACACTTCTAAAACTGGTTTAGAACGACGCTATACGCATCATCCCGCCGGGTCTCGTAACCTGGAACAACAGCAATGGCAATTGTGGGTAAACAAGAACTTCCCTGTCACCGTCCTTGAGGCTACCGGAGTACCCCTCGGGTGCCTGAAGTTACCCACCTTATCTGCGGAGTGGCCAATGGAATGTCAATCCAGATTGAATCTTTAGGTTCCTTATCAAATCTTCAGTAATCGTTTGTGGTTCTGGAATCATTTCCAGTTCTACCATACTCCCACTACTGTTTTCTGAAAAAATCCATCTTTAATAAAAATGTGGCGAGTCTAGAACAATATCGCTATTGTTCATCCAGATGGTAGAAAGTCAACCCGCGTCATAGCCTGGGTCAACCCACAAACAGCCATTACAGAAACGTGCCTTGAGTTATCCAGAGTCTGGTTTTAAGCATAATCCGGACAACTCCCCGTACCTTAACATCGTTAAGATACGAACTGTTCTATATCCAATATAGGACCAGAGGCACTGATTTAATTGAACCAGATTCAAATCATGCAGCTGTCTCCAGTGCATGTCAACTAAATGGAAGAAGGCCTGATCAGCGTTACCCAACTTAGGAATGCTTCCAATTATGAGTAACCTGAAAGAGAAGCAATTTCTCTTAGTCATTACTATCAACTGAATACCATTGACAAGTATCTACATCTTCGATCACTTTGAAGAATCCCGATACTTGCTACACCTGGTTCTCTACTCTATTCAAATACCTATAACTTCTCAAAATTCAGACCCTGTGTTTCCGCGAAACACCTGTCTAAAAACTAGAGAAGTCATAAGTAAACCGAATATAGTACGAGGACCAACCCCTCTGTCCTGATGGACCCTGGACAACATACAATACTCTGCATAAGTCCCTTGAGTCTGATAACTCATTTACTGTGTGTCGTAGGTTGAAAACTGTACTTATGGTTAAGAAGAATTACACCGCTGTTTAATGCTCCTTACCTAACCATCCACTGATATAGGTAAATGTCATCGACATAATTTCAAAAAGGTATATCTCACTCTATGAAAATAGACGTACAGATATATCAATTTGAAATTGGTGCATAACAGCGGATATTCAAAACCAAATATTTGCCGACCGGCAAACTACCTAGGTGACTTCCTCAAATATCACCGATTACAACGAATCCCGATATAATGAGGATGATCACCCAATTCCCAATAACTTACTCCCACTCATCATCTGTAAAACCATACAGATGTGAGAATCGTACCTGGTAAATACATACCCTGGAGTTAGTATCTAATTGGGAAATCAGTTTTCTTTTAACATTACACAGTGAAACTGAAACATTGAAATGTTTCGATGGGGTATCCCGGTATTCCTAGTAATGCCTCTTCCAGATTCACAACTGTAACCGTATAGTTCTTTGCCACCTCTCCAAATCCCTTCATATGTCTTTAGTCATTACCTTCTGCACACCCCTTTAGGCCAAATGGTTTTCTTCCTTCCCTACCGTTCGGCACCAGCCTATGGTTTGGAAGAAGACTATCCAATAAGCATAATGGGTGTACTGTCCCAATCCTAGGAACACTCGCAATGAGAGAGGGTGAAGATATAAGACACCTGAATAAATCTTATTCCTATTTCTCCTGAACCAGAATCCATCCCCGAGCTGGAACAAGTTCCTTTCGAGTTCGTATATAACCATACGATGGAGTATCCAAATAAACTGTGGATCTTCGTAGTGATACGGAGTGTCCTGGAGAAATACAAAGGTGATGTGGGAGTGGTAACGAAATACTTGGTTTGGTCGTGAATATCTGTTGCAATTTACTTTGCCCTCTTACTAATCCCTTGCTTTGTCTGAACTTAATACCTTCTGCACACCATCGTTATGCTAATTGGTTTTCTTCGTTCCCTACCGGTCGGCACCAGCCTAAGGTTTGGAAGAAGACAATCCAATTTGCGTAATAGGTGTACTACCCCTAAACCAAGGAGTACTCGTAACCTGAGAGAGGGTAAAAGGAAAACACAACTGAATAATCCTATCCGTTTTCTCCAGAACCGGAAACCATCCTCGAATAAATTCTTTCGAGTTCGTATCTAACCATACGATGGTTTTGTCCAATGGAAGTGGACGTTCGTAGTAATACGGGGTGTCCTGGAGAAAAGGGTAAAAGTAGGAGTGGCAATGAGGTCTGCAACTCTGATAATCCAAAAGCCAGTGTTAAGAAGGTTCGGTCAACTTGGTCACTGAGTCAAAGTCTTAGGGTCGGGTCAATGGTCGCTGCCAAAGAGAGAGAGAAAAGAAACACTCAGCGTGCACTCTAACCTAGATCAGAATGGTCACCAATTTATCTAATCTGGAAACCTCCCACTGTACCTCAAATTCTCCTCCAAACCTGAAAGAAGAATTAGTCGGGGTTACCCGAGGAGTAAACTAACTCATCAGTGGGAATCGGGATCCAACTCTCATCGCATGACAACGTGACGGAATCCGCTCACGTCATCACACTCCAGAAGGTATGCGCATATCTGGCAAGTTTCAGTTCTTTTGAAACTCCCGATGTGATTTCTGCCCCATGCTCTTATGACCTTGGCGTGAGGTCAAAATATCATAAGTCACATGTCAAGTTCTGCCCGTCATTATCCAGGTTAATCTGAACCCACCCGTACATACCCTTGACGTAGGCCAAAATAGTAGTACGACTGTCCCAAACCAACGCATCTATCTATGCAACAGATAAATACCCGGCAGCTACCAATCACTATGCCTTGGCGTGAGGTCAAAATACATAGCTTGAATACTACCGAATATTTAACTGAAATGACGGAGGGCTACGAATGGTTTCTGGCGAAAACCTTTAACGTAATGAACTTGATATCGTCGAAGGAACGGATAGCTTTTAAAAATATAGTGACGAAAACCTTCGCTAAAGAGGTCACTCCCGGTGAAGGGATCTCGGCTCTTTCCCCGTAGAATGGGGTGCAGGATATTCCAACTGAATACCACGGTGCAAAGCAAAAGCAATCGGCTATAGTGAAGTTAATGCCCTGACGCAAACTTTTGTCCAAGGGGTCACTCCCGGTAAAGGGATCTCGGCCCTTGCCTCGTCGACTGAGGAGCAGGATATTCCAACTGAATATCACGGTGCAAAACAAAAGAGAACGTCCTTGCAATAACAGCTTTTTGAAAAAGTGTTCCAACAACATCAGATTGGGTTTGTTTTTAACTTGCATTGATCCGAATCAACGGAGTCCCATCAATTGATCACACCAAAAAGAACGAAAATATACCGATGTACGTATATGCCATCCGCATTCGCCACTGGGTCCCGTCATTACCCGTTAGGTTAGCTTACTAACGACAGAGCGGGGACTGGACTAGCGCGGATGCAAAACATATACAACATCTACTAATATATATACCAATATATTATATTCGCTCAAGGCGTGAATAAAATGCAACATCACATAAATGTACAGCATCACAGAAACAATACAGATATCTGGGATCCCCGGGTTTCACAGAGCCGCTGAAACCCGACGTTCCCCTGGTCGTGTGGATAGCCTGTGCAATGAAAACCTAGACCCCTACGGGCGCGGCAAGTTACCCGCCAAAACCTGAAGCGAGGCAGCCCCCTTCAGCTTCGTGAATGGACCACCCAGCACTTCACGGAATCCGGTAACCTGGGTACCCCTCCTGGGTCAACCTGTACCCCCTACGAGTGCGGCGAATAGCCCGCCAATCCCAGAGTGAAGCCCCCTCCGTCTCAATGCCATGAGATGCGGGCTTGTTGCCCTCTAGAATCCGGCTATCCGTGCACCCCTCCGCGGGGAAATCCTAGTACAGAAAGTAAAATATACATACACCGGGTACATCGACCGCAACCAGGTCGTGCCCCAAAAAAAATAATAATACAAACAGGCAGTGACGGCAGTCCACATGTCGGACGCTCGCCCCGCAATATCAAAGGTACATAATACAACAGAACTGTACTAGCATTGCATCCAGGCTATCCCCCACGACCGATCCACAACATCACAGCAAAAACAGAACATCAACGTGAAAATCACGTTCGCAAATCCGTCTAACCGGGCTATAGCAGTTAGACCGAATTTACCGATCAAGTGACATTCACGGTCGCAGATATAATGTAAAAACTGTGAAAAAATGTGTTTAAAATATATCCGATCGATCAAATTATAACAAGTGGGCCCCAAGCGATACTGTAGCACTCACAGAAATAATTGGCCCAATATTAATATTCCAAAACCCATATTTTAAGCCCACAAAGACACTGTAGAAATTTGGTGCAGGGATGTGCACAGTGAGCGGCGGAACCGCGGCCCCAAGGGGGTTTTGGCCGCGGTTCCGCGCCTCCACTGTCGACTGACCCTGTCGAATTTCTACAGTATCCTTGTAACATCCAGTGCATCACTATTTTACAACCTGAAAAATTTTTCGAGACCAAAAATTTTCAACAGAAACTGATGCGAACTAAAATGCAGTTTTGGAACTTTTTGATCGATCGGAAATGCAAACACATTACACAAAGCTAGACTAAGTTAATGGCGAGGCTCTGATACCACTGTAAGTGCACGGCGGCGCCCCGGCCGTCAATCCGACGGCCAAATGCGGAAGCGGTGATAAACTTTAATTTTTTTCTGAACTGGCAAACCGCCGCGCACTAATACCCGGATCGAACCATTAACTAGTCCTAGCAAACTACAAGAAAGGGAATAGAGATATACCGACGATCCAAGTCCTCCGGTCTTCTCGTCATGGTCCCGATCTCCTGCGGAAAAGTCCCGTCTCCTCCTCGTCGCCGGAAGTGCACCACATCGCCTACTTTGTTTACGGGCTCCCACCTCAATGCCGAGGCAACTCGGGCACGAAGCCGGCTACTCGACGTGCCCAAGATTTGCTGTAGAATATCTAGAGAAGAAGTCTCATTTGGGGTTGTGGAATTGCCATTTGTGGAGAGATTGAAGTGAACCTTTTTGGAGAGGGAGTTGTAGGGATTTTTCTCAACTCAAGATACTAAAAATTCCACCAACAAAGAAAATGAATCCCCCTACTTTTGGAATGGCCGGCCCCCCCTTCCTCAAGTGTGATTGGAGAGAGAAAGAGAAAAGTCAAGGGGGGGTGGAAGCAATGATGAAAAGAGATGATGAGAGAACAAAACCCAACACTCCTCTATCACTCATCAACCATGATGATATCCAAAGTCAATCCATCATGAAGTATGAAGTCAAGCAAGTCAAGGGATGGTGCTATAATCATGACATGATAATATGCAAGGACCCCCTCCACAAAAGTCTATTTGCAACAATGCAAATAAACCCTCCTCCACCAAACATCGTTCAATGAACGATACAAAAGAAATTGGCTGAAACGGAAAGCAAACTGGCAACTCCGGAAAACTGGTCCCGTAATAAATTACAGGAAAACCCCTAAACTGTGCATACACACCCGCATTTGTATTCCGACGGAAATACAAATGTAATGAGACAAAATCTACACTGTACTATACTAGGATCCGGCTTAAACCAAAGCCGGCTAGTAATATCCGTTCGATCCTGATCCGTGCAATACCGCACGTATCTGATCGAACCCTGCCATATAACCATACGGCCTATAGTACAAACTGTCCGATCCTGATCCGTGCAATACCGCACGTATCTGATCGGACCTTGCCATATCTCCTTACGGCCTCTACAACCTTTCGCCCGAAAGCTGAGTAACTGAAATGTGGAGGACTCTAAAGACTCGTCAACACCTTGGTTGTGGATTTAACCACTAGCACGTCAGAGGTATAAGCCAATACGTAACGGGCTACCAGGTATTGACTAAAAGGGACGTCTGTGAGCGAACCCAGTCAGACAACCCTACTGAGCCTGTCAGTGACAATATCCGTACAGTCCGGTCCGTTCGTCTATGAGTATCGCATGGCGGGCCTAGGGGGTTGGTAAAAGTCAGACCCCCAAAAGCGGTACAAGTCGTGTCGGAGTGAAGCCCAGAACACCCTGAGATACTACTGGAATACCTACAAGTAAATCTCCTTGCCTTGGCCAAGGACTTTGTGTAATGGCTCTCCTAGACACAGCACGACCTCACCCCCAATACCGGGAGAGACGAACCCCTGAAGATACGCTCACTGCCTCCATGTGGCTCGGGACTGTACCCAACTAAAACCTGTTTGCACGACTCCTTTGAGCCGTGGTAGGGTAGTAATCAAAGTACAGTGGGAACTCACACGAGACAAATGACGATCCCCAGGTCGATGAACTAACCTGCACACATGTCACCAGGGAACTGCCATCTGACGTCTGGTATATGACCAACTAGCATGTTCCCGGCGAGTCCTGTCCGGTGTACTCATAACACAATGAGCACCTGTATACATCTTAGGTGATCCAACTGACACCAGTGGCTTGTGAGACCGGCCACCGCCCCTCGTCGGGGTCTCGACTGTATACACTAGTCTACTAATGGAGTATCGATGCCCAGTCTCGAAACTCCCACGACTAGGGACCTTTTAAGGATAAGCTTATAGACCCCCAGCTCCCACTTATATGATCGCCCTCATACTGCTGGTGGTCAAGCAAGAATCCTAGGGGCTCTATCAACGTGTAATAGCGACGTGTCAGGTCACCTAAAACAGTACACGATGATAAAGGTAAACCAGATAGCATACTATCATCTCGAGTAAGACTGTCCTACCGGGATAGGTCCTCCCTCAATCATTACAATCACGTACCTGTGACCTAATAATTGACTCTGAGGGCACTATCTCCAACATATAGGATACCGTATATTGATCGGGCGGCTTGCTTTTGATTAGGGTCGTATGTGATATGGCCGGATTGATAAATCAAGTGTTGATTTATCATTTAACCATTAGATTCTCACTAGAAATCCTTTCTTGTTTCTTTGGATGTATGGATGCATGTATGCATTCCTTATTGTTTCATGCACATATGGATGTGCATGCACACATACATACATACATCAACTATCATGGTTGATTATACATAGAAAATGGTGGATATATAAGACCCACACCATGGTTTATATTATGGATATTTATTTCTATTTTTGCAAAATCAAAAAAAAAGAGAAAAAGGTGAATGATTGGTTATCTTCTACACTCTTCTCTTGACCTAACCATTTTCACCTACCATTTAACCATGATTTATCTTCCTCTTCTCTTTTAACTAAGATGAAATAAATATCCATATCTATTAACCATGGTTTCAAATGAGAAAAGAAAATATATATACTTATGTTTTTCTTTTTCTCTTAAGAATTATTATTCTCTTCTTCATAATATCCATCATCTTCATCAACCTTGAGCTTATGCTTTCTTGAATTTTCAAGTGAGCAAAATATTCATCAAAATAGGATTTTGAAGTGAGAAAGAGAACCACAACACCATTCTACACAAGTCTATCCCAGTTGTTTAGAGTGTTAGCTTCGATTTTCATTCTTGATCTTGCGAAGTTGCTAGCTTGGACAAAGCGGACTCCTGGTGGATCATCGGTGACCTCGAGGAGTTCAAGCGTAGGGAGTAGAGAGTACAACCTTTGTAGCTCCCTACGCTAGCCTTTTCAAACCCCAAGTAGCCGAGGAGTCTAGCGTAGGGAGCAACAAAGGTTGTACTCTCTAAACACTACCTTTTCTTTCATATGATTATGTGATAAATTTAGAAACCCTAATTTTCTAGGATCGATTCGATGTTTGTTAACTTAGCACCCTAAAGACTCCACCTTTGGTTCATGTGATGCTTCCAAACCCTTCATGAGGTGCTAGGTAAACCTTTCAGAATAGTCAATGTATGGAAATGTAGCTATAAGATCCTATCAGCCCTGACGTAGAACGCCATGCAGGCGATATCCCCGTAGATGTTAAATCTACTCACCGTAGTCTCTCGCTAGGTATAGCCGATGACTAGTTTCCCCTACTTCGCGGCGTCCGTCGCACTCGCCTGCGAACCTAGAATTCCACAGAATATCACGCATAATCTCAAACCATACAAACACGACATTTAAGGTCAACTAGAAACCTGTGTCGCAAACCAAGCGCGTGTGCGCGCGATACGCTAAAACGTGTGATTATGCGCCTGAAGCCACTCCGACGCGTCGCGATACGCAGAAACCCCAAACCCACACACACGTATCACGCGTGTCGCGAAAGATTAAAAAATACGGGAAATAGGGTATTCTACTCCAGATTTTGATACAGAACAGATATTAAAAATATATATATACCAAAATACTACAAATAGCAGCAGACTCCAGTGACCCAAACCCCAACTCCCAACTCACCCATCTGACCGCAATTTATGGCCAGAGTGCATTTTCCAGCGGCCGATCTGGGGAATTGGGCCCCTAGGTTTGGTTGGTGCACTTTATACCCCCTGTGTATGCTAAAGTAATTCTAATTTCATTCTGAAATATCTCGGGTAGTAGCAGATCCTACAGAGCCTTATTTCTAGTTAAAATCCACACTTTTGCACAAAAATGGAATTTTATGGTATTTCTATGAAAACTGAAACAAACCGGCCTAAAATAGCTCTAATAACACATAATAGAGCAAACCAAGCTAACAAAACCCTAATCTAACATATGAATCACAAATATCCTTTAATATCACTAAAAATGCACAAAGATGAGATTTTTGGTAAAGAATACTACAAGTTTAAGGAAAAGGAATGCTAACATGAGTTAATACCTTCAAAACACCCTATGGAACACCAAAATTCCCAGCTTTTTCCTCAAGTGGGCAGATCTACCACCAAACACCTCAAAAAGCCCCTTTTTCCCATGGTTTTGTGAAGGAAAGTGTTGTTTTTGTGTAGGGTATTTGAATAGAGATCAAAGGGGCATGAAAAGGAGAAGAAAAGAAGAAGAAAAGATGGGGTTTTCTGCTGGAATTCCTGCAGAAAATTCTGAGATGGGGAAAGAGAGAGAGAAGAGAAGAAAATGGGGGTCAAAAGTCAATGCTCTTCACCTAACACCATGCTCTCAATTGTTTATTCTCATTTCTTTTCTTCTTTTGAATTCTAAAAAGGATTTTGTTTTGATTAAAATGGTGGGGAATTAAAATGAACCATGCAACAAAAGAATGGTTAACATGCTATACCAAAAACCCTAAGTCACAAAAACAACACTTTCCTTCACAAAACCATGGGAAAAATGGCTTTTTGAGGTGTTTGGTGGTAGATCTGCCCACTTGAGGAAAAAGCTAGGAATTTTGGTGTTCCATAGGGTGTCATGTTAGCATTCCTTTCCTTAAACTTGTAGTATTCTTTAGCAAAAATCTCATTTTTGTGCATTTTTAGTGATATTAAAGGTTATTTGTGATTCATATGTTAGATTAGGGTTTTTTTTAGCTTGGTTAGCTCTATTATATGTTATTAGAGCAATTTTAGGCCAGGTTTGTTTCAGTTTGCACAGAAATACCATAAGGTTGCATTTTTGTGCAAAATTGTGGATTTTAACTAGAAATAAGGCTCTGTAGGATCTGCTACTACCCGAGATATTTCAGAGTGAAATTAGAATTACTGTAGCATACACAGGGGGTATAGAGTGCACCAACCAAACCTGGGGGCCCAATTCCCCAGATCGGCCGCCGGAAAATGCATTCTGGCCGCAAATTCCGTCCAGATGGGTGAGTTGGGAGTTGGGGTTTGGGTCACTGGAGTATGCTGCTATTTGTAGTATTTTGGTATATATATATTTTTAATATCTGTTCTGTATCAAAATCTGGAGTAGAATACCCTATTTCCCGTATTTTTTAATCTTTCACGACACGCGTGATACGTGTGTGTGGGTTTGGGGTTTTTGCGTATCGCGACGCGTCGGAGTGGCTTCAGGCGCGTAATCACACGTTTTAGAATATCGCGCACACATGCGCTTGGTTTACGACATGGGTTTCTAGTTGACCTTAAATGTCGTGTTTGTATGGTTTGAGCTTATGCGTGATATTCTGTGGAATTCTAGGTTCGCAGGCGAGTGCGACGGACGCCGCGAAGAAGGGGAAACAAGTCATCGGCTATACCTAGCGAGAGACTACGGTGAGTAGATTTAACATCTACGGGGATATCGCCCGCATGGCGTTCTACGTCAGGGCTGATAGGATCTTATAGCTACATTTCCATACATTGACTGTTCATGGCTACTGTTTAGTGCATACCACATTCCCTGATGTATGTATATAAACTAGAATTGATAGAACACCGCACCCATACTAACGGTTCATGTTGCACGAGCACTATCCTGCATGTTACACACACACCGTTAGTAATTGCCATGACACTCACACTGTAGAATTTCCATGATCAGTATGTTGTAGCATATCTTTATGTGACTTGACATGATATTCATACTTGATGCATATATCACCTCGGATCATTATGTTGTAGCTCATTTTTTTATGTGACTTGACATGATATTCATACTTGATGCACATATCACATCACA
The DNA here is from genome assembly GCA_030015575.1 of Agapanthus africanus. Lineage (NCBI taxonomy): Eukaryota > Viridiplantae > Streptophyta > Magnoliopsida > Asparagales > Amaryllidaceae > Agapanthus > Agapanthus africanus. The sequence continues at coordinate 448,573,367 of CM057341.1, read as the reverse complement.
TTTACTTGCATATTGGTTGGGATTACATGTGATTTCTGGATTGGGGAACCGTGGCCATTTCAAATATGTAATCATTTAAAAACCCTGTTCCCTTGATATGATATTTCTGTGCACCCACCCTGTGTTTTCTCGGTGCTAGAGTGGCATATATTGAGAGAGGACTGACCCGGACTGACGGATGCCCGATATATTGAGAGAGGGCTGACCCGGACTGACGGATGCCCGATATATTGAGAGAGGGCTGACCTGGACTGACGGATGCCCGATATATTGAGAGAGGGCTGACCCGGACTGACGGATGCCCGATATGTATGAGAGAGAGGGCTGACCCGGACTGACGGATGCCCGATAAAAGAGGATTTGCGTGTCGATGCTAGACACGATATTTATGTTATTTAGGTGCCGATGTTGGGCACTCGTGATTCTCAGGGATGTACAGGATTTGAGGGCCGATGGGAGTGCCGGCGTCTGGGTTGTTGGGATTTGCGGTGCATATATATATTTATTCCACATTGACATTCCGTGTTGATGTTATATTCCCATGCTCAGCATTCATTATTGCATCTCATCCTGTAGTTATATCACCTGATAGAGCACTTGCATGATTATTGTACATACTGCTTAACTCGCATTGATATCATCTGCTGGCATATGTTAGAGTAACGCAGTACGTGCATGCTCGCGATTACCTTTATATGTTATTTCTATTCACTAGTTGGCAACTCACCCCCGTTGTGCCACAGTATTTGCAGGTTGCCCTTCGGAGTAGTCGCGGCAGGCTGCGTTTTGCATCTTTTGACACAGATACCCCATAGTTGGTGTACTAGCTCTTTTGCTGATAGGTGGGTTTTGTGCGGTATCTGTTTTTCTTTCAGTTATGTATATTGTTGTATCTAGTATTCTCCATATACCATGTATATATTTGACTTAGAGACAGTGTGAGGACAATGATGTATATTATTTGTTTTCTGGGGTCGTGCTTGTTGTGAGCCGACTGTACTTTGCAGTTTATTCTATCAGTGATGTTCTCACTTGTTGCTCTTGATCTTCGCTACGGCGTCGTATATTGTTTACTTGGATTTCTTAACATGTTAGTAAGTGCTTTCATTTAAACTTAAAACACTCTATACTTTTACTGGTTTGATTTCTGGGTTTTCGGTTCACTTAGTCGCGTTACGCCTGTAGACATTATGTGGTTAAGTGCCGGTCACGGGCCAACTTTTGGGTCGTGACAATGATGGGACACATTAAATTAATGCAAGAAAATAAACCAAAGTTGAGTCGTTGGAACACTTTCAAAACCACTCGGTTTCTTTTCAAAAACAACTTTTAAACGCGGAGCTTAAGCCACTCCTTTTAAAAGCTATCTCGTTCCATCGATTATATCAAGTTCACTACGTTCACGGTTTTGCCAAAACCATTCGTAGCCCTCTGTCGTTTCACATGGATGGTCAATAGTATTCAAACTATGTTTGTTGGCCAAAGTCAAGGCATAGTGATTGGTAGCTATTGGGTATTCATGTGCAGCATAGATAGATGTGTTGGTTTGGGATAGTCGTACTGCCTTGTTGGCCAAAGTCAAGGGTAGGTACGGATGGGTTCAAATTAACCTGGAGAATGACGGGTAGAACTTGACATGTGACTTATGATTTGTTGGCCAAAGTCAAGGTCATAAGAGCATGCGGCAAAAATCTACATCGGGAGTTTCAAAAGAACTGAAACTTGCTAGCGCTGCATACCATTTGGAGTGTGATGATTCTGGTAGGATTCCTTCAGTTTTGTCACGCGATGATATTTGGATTCCGATCCTACTGTGAGTATATGCTACTCCTCGGGAAATTTCTCACTTAACGATCAATGCTATAAACCAAGTAGGTGTCTAGAAAGGTGTTAGCGGGGCTACGCCCACAGGGAAAAGAGGTTATTTAATTAAGGAACTTTGCGAAAGCATTGGAAAACCTCCCTCGAAGTACCGACACTAGCCTGGCTGAACGGTTAAGCAAGTATTGTACGGTGAGATTGATCCTGACTAATTCTTACTTTTTGGTTTGAGGAGGGATTCGAGAGACAGTGGGAGCCATCCTGTTTAGACAAATTAAAAACCACTCTAAACTTGCAAGAGCATCATGCTAAAGTGTTTCTTCTCTCTCTCCTAATTGCAGCGACCAAACATCATGACTGGACTTAAGTTACTACTAGATAAAAACATACTGACAGGGCCAAACTACAAAGATTGGCTCAGGAATGTCAAAATGGCAATCACTTATGACAAGTTGGGGTATCTCCTTACCACCAAAGCTCCCCCTTTCCCAGGTCCCAAAACCAGCGTCGCGGATAAGGAAATCCGTAAGACCTGGGAAATCGATTGCGCGAGGGCCAAGTGCCTCGTGCTTGCCTCTATGGACAATGAACATCAGAGGAGGCACGAGAATATGGACCTTGAATCCATATTTCTCCATACACAAGAACTGCATGGAGAGCAATCCCGTATCGCCAAATACGAAGTCTCGAAAAAGATGTTTTCGGCGAGATTGGCCGTAGGATCATTGGTAGCGGAACACGTGCTTAAAATGATTTGCTTCATTGAGGATCTCGCGGACCTTGGGACCACGTTAGAGAACGTGCTCTACACGGACTTGATTCTCCAGTCCCTTCCTTCCACTTACGCCCGGTTTATCCTGAACTTCAACTTACAAGAAAAAGAAGTTGAACTTTCAGAACTCCTCAACATGCTGAGGAGTGCAGAGGGCACCCTACAGAAAGGTAGGAAAACATCCACTTTGTTTGTAGGAGGATCTTCCTCTTCTAGGTCCAAGGAGAAATCCAAGGGAAAGAAGAAGAAAGCCCCCGCCAAACCAAGGGGCGGTGTTAGTAAAGTGGATACGAAGGGAAAGACAAAGGAAACAAAGGTAGCGGGAAAGCTTGTGGGAAAGGAAGAATGCTTTTACTGTCACAAGAGTGGACACTGGAAAAAGGATTGCAGGGCTTGGAAGGCCAGAACCCAGGATCTGAAGCAAGTTGCGGCTTCAGCTTCAGGTGTGTATGTTATTGAAAACTGTCTATCAATAAACTCTACATCGTGCGTATTGGATATCGGATCAGGATCTCATATCTGTAATTCTTTACAGGCACTGAGAAGGCATAGGGTTTTGAAGGCAGGTGATATGACCCTCAGAGTTGCAAACGGAGCTGGCATGGATGCTGAGTCCGTGGGGGACTATCACCTGGGGTTGTCAGATGGACACATTTTGGTTTTGCGTGATTGTTATTTTGTACCCAATGCAACCTGTAGTATCATATATGTATCTTTATTATCTAAAGAAGGTTATGAATTTGCATTTGTAAGTAATGTTGTGAACATTCATCTTAATCAAGTTTTGATTGGGTCAGGTACATTAAGCAATGGTATATACGTATTAAACCAACCACAGATTTTCAATGTCCAGAATACACACAAAAGAAAGTCTCCGGAAACAAATCAGGCTTTCTTATAGCATTGTAGACTGGGTCACATCAATGAGAGAAGGTTGACGAAGTTACATACTGAAGGATATTTGGATCCGTTCGAATATCAATCATATGCAACTTGTCAATCCTGTCTCAAAGGAAAGATGAGAAAGACTCCGTTCACTGGATACGGAGTAAGAGCGAGCGAGCTCTTGGGACTCGTACACAGCGACGTGTGCGGTCTAATGTCTACACATGCGCGAAACGGTTATTCTTACTTCATTACTTTTACGGATGACTTTTCAAGGTACGGATATGTCTTCTTAATGAAACATAAATCTGAAGCCTTTGGAAAATTCCAGGAATATAAGAATGAAGTAGAAAAACAAACAGGAAAAAGTATCAAGACACTGAGATATGATCGAGGTGGTGAATACTTGAGTGCCGAATTCCTGGATTACTTAAAAGAGAATGGAATTCTCTCTCAGCTTACTCTTCCATACACTCCGCAACATAACGGTGTATCGGAGAGACGGAACCGGACCCTATTGGATATGGTACGTTCCATGATGAGTAACGCTGAGTTACCACGATCATTCTGGGGATATGCACTAGAATCAGCTGCATACCTTTTGAACCGAGTTCCAACTAAGACTGTGCCTACCACATCATATCAGATGTAGTGTGGGAAGAAACCCTATCTTAAGCACATTAAGACATGGGGATGTCCATCTTTTGTCAAAAAGCAGCATGCGTACAAACTCGAGGCACGCTCAGTACAGTGCAAGTTTGTGGGATATCCAAAGAACTCCAAGGGATATTTCTTCTATTGCGAAGAGGAATAAAAGGTTTTTGTTTCTCGTCATGCCCACTTCTTGGAAACTGAGTTTTTGGAAAATCAGATAAGTGGGAGCGCAATAGAACTGGAAGAAATTCCAGAACCACGAGCTATTACTGAAAGCTTAGTAGAACCAGAGGGTTCGAAAGATCAGGACATTCCTGCGACGCTCCGCAGGAGTAGTAGGAAGTCTCATCCGCCCGAGAGATACTACGGTTTTCTCATAGACGGGGATAGAGAGGATTGCATCAATGATAGTGATGAGCCGACTAGCTTCCGGCAGGCCATTCAAAGCGTTGACTCGGTAAAATGGCTGGATGCAATGCGGACTGAAATGGAGTCCATGTACACCAACAAAGTATGGACGTTGGACGTTGCTCTAGATGGGGTAAAACCCGTAGGATGCAAGTGGACCTTCAAAAGGAAGATTGGTGTAGATGGACAGGTTGAGACCTATAAAGCTAGACTTGTTGCAAAGGTTTTTTGTCAAAGACCTGGTTTGGACTATGACGAAACCTTTTCTCCAGTAGCTATGCTGAAATCCATTCGGATCCTTCTTGCCATTGCTGCCTTCCACGATTATGAGATTTGGCAGATGGACGTAAAGACCCCTTTTCTGAATGGAAATTTAGAGGAGTGTGTCTATATGGACCAGCCAGAGGGTTTCATTCAGAGTGGGAGCAGCGGAAAGGTGTGCAAGTTGCTTAAGTCCATCTATGGACTAAAGCAGGCATCGCGGAGTTGGAACATCTGTTTTGATGAGACGGTCAAAGAATTTGGCTTTATCAAAAATCCAGATAAACCATGTGTAAGTGCACGGCGGCACCCCGGCCGTCAAACCGACGCCGGAATGCGGAAGCGGTGAAAAACTTAAATTTTGCGGACTTAGCAATCCGGCACCACCGCGCACTAAACACCCGGATCGAACCATTAACTAGTCTAAGCTATCTACAAGAATGGGTTAGAGATATACCGACGATCCAAGTCCTCCGGTCTTCTCGTCATGGTCCCGATCTCCTGCGGAATGTTCCGTCTCCTCCTTGTCGCCGGAAGTGCACCACGTCGCCTACATCGTTTACGGGCTCCCACCTCAATGCCGAGGCAACTCGGGCACGAAGCCGGCTACTCGACGTGCCCAAGATTCGCTGTAGAATGTGTAGTAGAACTTGTGTCTCTTTTGGGGTAGTGGAGGTTGCCATTGGTGGAGGGATTCAAGGAGGTTTTTGGATGAACAAGAGAGCAATTTTCATAGCACCATGAGAGAAGAAAATGCCACACCAAAAAATGAATCAATCCCCATCCCCTCTTGGAATGGCCGGCCCACACCCCCTTTGTGTGATTGGAGAGAGTAAAAGAGAGCAAGGTCAAGGGGTGGGTGGAAGCAATGATGCAAGAGGGCATCATGAAAGAATATGATCACAAGCAAAAACCACACACAACCAAAACCATCATCAACAACCATGATGCTAACAAAGTCAAGCCATCATGAAGTATGAAGTCAAGCAAGTCAAAGGAGGGTGCTATCATGATACAACAAAATGCAAAGACCCCCTTCCACAAATGCCTATTTGCAACAATGCAAATAAGCCCTCCTCCACCAATCTTCGGCCAATGAACGGAACAATGGGAATTGGCCGAAACGGAAAGCAAACTGGCAACTCCAGAAAACTGGTCCCGTAATAAATTACGGGAAAAACCCCGATACTGTGCATACACACCCGCATCTGTATTTCGACCGAAATACAAATGCAATGAGACAAAGTCTACACTGTACTATACTAGGATCCGGCTTAAACCAAAGCCGGCAAGTAATATCTGTTCGATCCTGATCCGTGCAATACCGCACGTATCTGATCGAACCCTGCCATATAACCATACGGCCTATAGTACAGACTGTCCGATCCTGATCCGTGCAATACCGCACGTATCTGATCAGACCTTGCCATATCTCCATACGGCCTCTACAACCTTTCGCCCGAAAGCTGAGTAACTGTAATTGTGGTGGACTCTAAAGACTCGTCAATACTATGGCTGTGGATTTAACCACTAGCACGTCAGAGGTATATGCCAATACGTGACGGGCCACCAGCTATTGACCAAAAGGGACGTCGATGAGGAAGCTCACCCCGACACCCAACTGAGCCTGTCAGTGACAATATCCGTGCAGTCCGGTCCGTTCGTCTATGAGTATCGCATGGCGGGCCTAGGGGGTTGGAAAAAGTCAGACCCCCAAAAGCGGTACAAGTCGTGTCGGAGTGTAGCCCAGAACACCCTGAGATACTACTGGAATACCTACCAGTAAATCTCCTTGCCTTGGCCAAGGACTTTGTGTAATGGCTCTCCTAGACACAGCACGACCTCACCCCCAATACCGGGAGAGACGAACCCCTGAAGATACGCTCACTGCCTCCATGTGGCTCGGGACTGTACCCAACTAAAACCTGTTTGCACGACTCCTTTGAGCCGTGGTAGGGTAGTAATCAAAGTACAGTGGGAACTCACACGAGACAAATGACGATCCCCAGGTCGATGAACTAACCTGCACACATGTCACCAGGGAACTGCCATCTGACGTCTGGTATATGACCAACTAGCATGTTCTCGGCGAGTCCTGTCCGGTGTACTCATAACCCAATGAGCACCTGTATACATCTTAGGTGATCCAACTGACACCAGTGGCTTGTGAGACCGGCCACCGCCCCTCGTCGGGGTCTCGACTGTATACACTAGTCTACTAATGGAGTATCGATGCCCAGTCTCGAAACTCCTACGACTAGGGACCATTTAAGGATAAGCTTATAGACCCCAGCTCCCACTTATATGATCGCCCTCATACTGCTGGTGGCCAAGCAAGAATCCTAGGGGCTCTATCAACGTGTAATAGCGACGTGTCAGGTCACCTTAAGCAGTACACGATGATAAAGGTAAACCAGATAGCATACTATCATCTCGAGTAAGACTGTCCTACCGGGATAAGTCCTCCCTCAATCATTACAATCACGTACCTGTGACCTAATAATTGACTCTGAGGGCACTATCTCCAACAATCTCCCACTTGCACTCAAGGCTAATTATTGCGATGTCGCATACTCACAGCCCGTGTGATACCGAACATCCAACTCCTCTACTAGTCAGTCTCACAAAGCTCGTTTGCGGAACTATTGTGTTCGAGGAATAGCCTCAGTGAGTGGATCCGCATAGTTGTTTCTTCCTTTGTCTCTCTATATCTCAAGTTCACGGAGAAAGCCATCTCCCGAAATGAGCAATATCAGTCTTAGAATATGTCTGGATGTCTGATGGGACGTAGCTCATAAATGAACTCCAAATCCAAACTTCTTAGACTGTATTGACAACTGAACTTAATCAGTGTCCTGCGCGCCATGCCTCCCTCAGTATTGCCTTGGACCACCTGTCCAAAATACTGCCCCTCATCAGAAGGAAAACTATAACTCTGACAACCTCCTTGTCGTCCATGTCACCTTGGAAGCCTGGAATGATAACTGTCTCCTGAATGAGGCTGTCGTTATCATATCCCTAGAACATCCACTTATGTTCTAAAACTGCTTCCGACCGTTTCTCCAGGATGGGATCAATGTCAACTTATTGCATCTAGTGCAAGAACAACATCTGGTGTTGTACTTGACATCTCATGATTGACTCAATTGCCTAAGCAAGTGATCTGCCAATCATGCACATCCCTCTCCCCTTTAGTCTGTAAGACAGCTTCAGAGAGGGTGACTCCATCACCTGCAGGTATACTACCGTGCCAGGAGTCGTCCATCCTAAATACTCTTAGAATGCTGTCAAGTACCCTGATTGGGAAACCACCCAAATCTAGATCTAAGACCATAGATCTAGTAACCAGTATGTCTGATATAAAATCCATTTCCTTTGTGGAGAAACAACTGTGTGACGGCCAAAGTATAACCGATCGTAGTGTAGGAGTTTCTTTTCCTACTTTGTGTATATCATCCAAACACCAGGATATCACACCCTACTACCTTCTCAACAGATCCATCCCCTATTCTGATGAAGTCAAACCCATGACTGTCACGTCAGAAATAGATGATCTATCTCCGCTACATCTGCTCTAGTCTATAAATAGACATAAGCAACCTGTCCACCAATGCTTCCGCTGCTCCCACTGACTACGACAACCCTCTGGCAGAGTCATATAGACGTACACTTCTAAAACTGGTTTAGAACGACGCTATACTCATCCTCCCGCCGGGTCTCGTAACCTGGAACAACAGCAATGGCAATTGTGGGTAAACAAGAACTTCCCTGTCACCGTCCTTGAGGCTACCGTAGTGCCTCTCGGGTGCCTGAAGTTACCCACCTTATCTGCGGAGTGGCCAATGGAATGTCAATCCTTATTGAATCTTTAGGTTCCTTATCAAATCTTCAGTAATCGTTTGTGGTTCTGGAATCACTTCCAGTTCTACCATACTCCCACTACTGTTTTCTGAAAAAATCCATTTTTAATAAAACTGTGGCGAGTCTAGAACAATATCGCTATTGTTCATCCAGATGGTAGAAAGTCAACCCTTGTCATAGCCTGGGTCAACCCACAAACAGCCATTACAGAAACGTGCCTTGAGTTGTCCAGTGTCTGGTTTTAATCATAAACCGGACAACTCCCCGTACCTTAACATCGTTAAGATATGAACTGTTCTATATCCAATATAGAACCAGAGGCACTGATTTAATTGAACCAGATTCAAATCATGCAGCTGTCTCCAGCGCATGTGAGCTAAATGGAAGTAGGCCGATCAGCGTTACTCAACTTAGGAATGCCTCTAATTATGAGTAACCTGAAAGAGAAGCAAGATCTCTTTATCATTACTATCAACTGAATACCATACACAAGTATCTACATCTTCGATCTCTTTGAAGAATCCCGATACTTACTACACCTGGTTCTCTACTCTATTCAAATACCTATAACTTCTCAAAATTCGGACCCTGTGTTTCCGCGAAACACCTGTCTAAAAAACTAGAGAAGTCATAAGTAAACCGAATATAGTACGAGGACCAACCCCTCTGTCCTGATGGACCCTGGACAACATACAATACTCTGTATAAGTCCCTTGAGTCTGATAACTCATTCACTGTGTGTCGTAGGTTGAAAACTGTACTTATGGTTAAGAAGAATTACACCGCTGTTTGATGCTCCTTACCTAACCATCCACTGATATAGGTAAATGTCATCGACATAATATCAAAAGGTATATCTCACTCTATGAAAATAGACGTACAGATATATCAATTTGAAATTGGTGCACAAGTGCGGATATTCAAAACCAAATATTTGCCGACCGGCAAACAGCCCAGGTGATTTCCTCAAATATCACCGATTACAACGAATCCCGATATAATGAGGATAATCACCCAATTCCCAATAACTTACTCCCACTCATCATCTGTAAAACCATACAGATGTGAGAATCGTACCTGGTAAATACATACCCTGGAGTAAGTATCTAATCGGGAAATCAGTTTTCCTTTAACATTACACAGTGAAACTGAAACATTGAAATGTTCCGATGGGGTATTCTGGTATTCCTAGTAATGCCTCTTCCAGATTCACGACTGTAACCGTATAGTTCTTTGCCACCTCTCCAAATCCCTTCATATGTCTTTAGTCTTTACCTTCTGCACACCCTTTTAGGCCAAATGGTTTTCTTCCTTCCCTACCGTTCGGCACCAGCCTATGGTTTGGAAGAAGACTATCCAATAAGCATAATGGGTGTACTGTCCCAATCCTAGGAACACTCGCAATGAGAGAGGGTGAAGATAAAAGACAACCGAATAAACCTTATTCCTATTTCTCCTGAACTAGAATCCATCCCCGAACTGGAACAAGTTCCTTTCGAGTTCGTATATAACCATACGATGGAGTATCCAAATAAACTGTGGATCTTCGTAGTGATACGGAGTGTCCTGGAGAAATACAAAGGTGATGTGGGAGTGGTAACGAAATATTTGGTTTGGTCGTGAATATCTGTTGCAATTTACTTTGCCCTCTTACTAATCCCTTGCTTTGTCTGAACTTAATACCTTCTGCACACCATCGTTATGCTAATTGGTTTTCTTCATTCCCTACCGGTCGGCACCAGCCTAAGGTTTGGAAGAAGACAATCCAATTTGCGTAATAGGTGTACTACCCCTAAACCAAGGAGTACTCGTAACCTGAGAGAGGGTAAAAGGAAAAGACAACTGAATAATCCTATCCGTTTTCTCCAAAACCGGAAACCATCCTCGAATAAATTCTTTCGAGTTCGTATCTAACCATACGATGGTTTTGTCCAATGGAAGTGGACGTTCGTAGTAATACGGGGCATCCTGGAGAAAAGGGTAAAAGTAGGAGTGGCAATGAGGTTCGCAACTCTGACAATCCAAAAGCCAGTGTTTAAGAAGGTTCGGTCAACTTGGTCACTGAGTCAAAGTCTTAGGGTCGGGTCAATGGTCGCTGCCAAAGAGAGAGAGAGAAAAGAAACACTCAGCGTGCACTCTAACCTAGATCAGAATGGTTACCAATTTATCTAATCTGGAAACCTCCCACTGTATCTCAAATTCTCCTCCAAACCTGAAAGAAGAATTAGTCGGGATCACCCGAGGAGTAAACTAACTCATCAGTGGGAATCGGGATCCAACTCTCATCGCATGACAACGTGACGGAATCCGCTCACGGTATCACACTCCAGAAGGTATGCGCATATCTGGCAAGTTTCAGTACTTTTGAAACTCCCGATGTGATTTCTGCCCCATGCTCTTATGACCTTGACTTTGGCCAACATATCATAAGTCACATGTCAAGTTCTACCCGTCATTCTCCAGGTTAATTTGAATCCACCCGTACATACCCTTGACTTTGGCCAAAATGGCAGTACGACTGTCCCAAACCAACGCATCTATCTATGCTGCATATGAATACCCCAATAGCTACCAATCACTGTGCCTTGACTTTGGCCAACATACACAGCTTGAATACTATTGACCACCCATATGAAACGACGGAGGGCTACGAATGGTTTCTGGCGAAAACCTTTAACGTAAAGAACTTGATATCGTCGAAGGAACGGATAGCTTTTTAGAAATATAGTGACGAAAACAGTTGCTAAAGAGGTCACTCCCGGTGAAGGGATCTCGGCTCTTTCCCCGTAGAATGGGGTGCAGGATATTCCAAATGAATACCGCGATGCAAAGCAAAAGTAATCGGTTATAGTGAAGTTAATGCCCTGACGCAAACTTTTTGTCCAAGGGGTCACTCCCGGTGAAGGGATCTCGGCCCTTGCCTCGTCGACTGAGGAGCAGGATATTCCAATGAATACCACGATGCAAAACAAAAGTAAACGTCCTTGCAATAACAGCTTTTTGAAAAGTGTTCCAACAACATCAGATTAGGTTTGTTTTTAACTTGCATTGATCCGAATCAACGCAGACCCATCAATTGATCACACCAAAAAGAACGAAAATATACTGATGTACGTATATGCCATCCGCATTCGCCACTGGGTCCCGTCATTACCCGTTAGGTTAGCTAACTAACGACAGAGCGGGGACTGGACTAGCGCGGATGTAAAACATATACAACATCTACTAATATATATACCAATATATTATATTCGCTCAAGGCGTGAATAAAAAGCAACATCACAGAAATGTACAGCATCACAGAAACAATACAGATATCTGGGATCCCCGGGTTTCACAGAGCCGTTGAAACCCGACGTTCCCCTGGTCGTGTGGATAGCCTGTGCAATGAAAACCTAGACCCCTACGGGCGCGGCAAGTTACCCGCCAAAACCTGAAGCGAGGCAGCCCCCTTCAGCGCCGTGAATGGACCACCCAGCACTTCACGGAATCCGGTAACTTGGGCACCCCTCCTGGGTCAACCTCCACCCCCTACGAGTGCGGCGAATAGCCCGCCAATCCTAGAGTGAAGCCCCCTCCGTCCCAATGCCATGAGATGCGGGCTTGTTGCCCTCCAGAACCCGGCTATCCGTGCACCCCTCCGCGGGGCATTCCTAGTACAGAAAGTAAAATATACATACACCGGGTACATCGACCGCAACCAGGTCGTGCCCCAAAATAATAATACAATCAGGCAGTGACGGCAGTCCACATGTCGGACGCTCGCCCCGCAGTATCAAATGTACATAATACAACAAAACTGTACTAGCATTGCATCCAGGCTATCCCCCACGACCGATCCGCAACATCACAGCAAAAACAAAACATCAACGTGAAAGTCACGTTCGCAAATCCGTCTAACCGGGCTATAGCAGTTAGACCGGATTTACCGATCAAGTGACATTCACGGTCGCAGATATAATGTAAATACTGTGAAAAATGTGTTTAAAATATCCGATCGATCAAATTTTTACAAGTGGGCCCCCAAGCAATACTGTAGCAGTTAAAGAAATTCTGGGCCCAATGTTAATATTCCAAAACCCCTAAAATCTCCCCAGAAGCCCACTGTAAAAAAACAACCCAATGATTCCTCCGTACTGCGGCGGAAGCGCGGCCAGAAGTGGGTTTTGGCCGCCCTTCCGCGCTCTGTCTGGAAGATCATTGTCTCGAATTTGAACAGTGGTCTTAGAATTTTTAGTACATAAATATTTTACAACCTGAAAAAATTTTCGAGACTAAAAAATTCCAACAGAAAACTGATGTGAGCAAATACGGGTTTTTGGACATTTCGATCGATCGGAACTGAAAAACACATTACACAAAGCTAGACTAAGTTAATGGGGAGGCTCTGATACCACTGTAAGTGCACGGCGGCACCCCGGCCGTCAAACCGACGCCGGAATGCGGAAGCGGTGAAAAACTTAAATTTTGCGGACTTAGCAATCCGGCACCACCGCGCACTAAACACCCGGATCGAACCATTAACTAGTCTAAGCTATCTACAAGAATGGGTTAGAGATATACCGACGATCCAAGTCCTCCGGTCTTCTCGTCATGGTCCCGATCTCCTGCGGAATGTTCCGTCTCCTCCTCGTCGCCGGAAGTGCACCACGTCGCCTACATCGTTTACGGGCTCCCACCTCAATGCCGAGGCAACTCGGGCACGAAGCCGGCTACTCGACGTGCCCAAGATTCGCTGTAGAATGTGTAGTAGAACTTGTGTCTCTTTTGGGGTAGTGGAGGTTGCCATTGGTGGAGGGATTCAAGGAGGTTTTTGGATGAACAAGAGAGCAATTTTCATAGCACCATGAGAGAAGAAAATGCCACACCAAAAAATGAATCAATCCCCATCCCCTCTTGGAATGGCCGGCCCACACCCCCTTTGTGTGATTGGAGAGAGTAAAAGAGAGCAAGGTCAAGGGGTGGGTGGAAGCAATGATGCAAGAGGGCATCATGAAAGAATATGATCACAAGCAAAAACCACACACAACCACAACCATCATCAACAACCATGATGCTAACAAAGTCAAGCCATCATGAAGTATGAAGTCAAGCAAGTCAAAGGAGGGTGCTATCATGATACAACAAAATGCAAAGACCTCCTTCCACAAATGCCTATTTGCAACAATGCAAATAAGCCCTCCTCCACCAATCTTCGGCCAATGAACGGAACAATGGGAATTGGCCGAAACGGAAAGCAAACTGGCAACTCCAGAAAACTGGTCCCGTAATAAATTACGGGAAAAACCCCGATACTGTGCATACACACCCGCATCTGTATTTCGACCGAAATACAAATGCAATGAGACAAAGTCTACACTGTACTATACTAGGATCCGGCTTAAACCAAAGCCGGCAAGTAATATCTGTTCGATCCTGATCCGTGCAATACCGCACGTATCTGATCGAACCCTGCCATATAACCATACGGCCTATAGAACAGACTGTCCGATCCTGATCCGTGCAATACCGCACGTATCTGATCAGACCTTGCCATATCTCCATACGGCCTCTACAACCTTTCGCCCGAAAGCTGAGTAACTGTAATTGTGGTGGACTCTAAAGACTCGTCAATACTATGGCTGTGGATTTAACCACTAGCACGTCAGAGGTATATGCCAATACGTGACGGGCCACCAGCTATTGACCAAAAGGGACGTCGATGAGGAAGCTCACCCCGACACCCAACTGAGCCTGTCAGTGACAATATCCGTGCAGTCCGGTCCGTTCGTCTATGAGTATCGCATGGCGGGCCTAGGGGGTTGGAAAAAGTCAGACCCCCAAAAGCGGTACAAGTCGTGTCGGAGTGTAGCCCAGAACACCCTGAGATACTACTGGAATACCTACCAGTAAATCTCCTTGCCTTGGCCAAGGACTTTGTGTAATGGCTCTCCTAGACACAGCACGACCTCACCCCCAATACCGGGAGAGACGAACCCCTGAAGATACGCTCACTGCCTCCATGTGGCTCGGGACTGTACCCAACTAAAACCTGTTTGCACGACTCCTTTGAGCCGTGGTAGGGTAGTAATCAAAGTACAGTGGGAACTCACACGAGATAAATGACGATCCCCAGGTCGATGAACTAACCTGCACACATGTCACCAGGGAACTGCCATCTGACGTCTGGTATATGACCAACTAGCATGTTCCCGGCGAGTCCTGTCCGGTGTACTCATAACCCAATGAGCACCTGTATACATCTTAGGTGATCCAACTGACACCAGTGGCTTGTGAGACCGGCCACCGCCCCTCGTCGGGGTCTCGACTGTATACACTAGTCTACTAATGGAGTATCGATGCCCAGTCTCGAAACTCCTACGACTAGGGACCTTTTAAGGATAAGCTTATAGACCCCAGCTCCCACTTATATGATCGCCCTCATACTGCTGGTGGCCAAGCAAGAATCCTAGGGGCTCTATCAACGTGTAATAGCGACGTGTCAGGTCACCTTAAGCAGTACACGATGATAAAGGTAAACCAGATAGCATACTATCATCTCGAGTAAGACTGTCCTACCGGGATAGGTCTTCCCTCAATCATTACAATCACGTACCTGTGACCTAATAATTGACTCTGAGGGCACTATCTCCAACACCATGCATCTATAGTAGATTTGTAGAAAGAACTGTCGTATTCCTCGTATTATACGTGGATGACTTTCTTTTGATAGGAAATGACATTCCTATGCTACAATCTGTCAAAGAATTCTTATCACACAGGTTCTCCATGAAAGACCTGGGTGATGCCTCTTATATTCTGGGGATCTGGATCTATCGTGACAGATCCAAGAGGATATTGGGACTTTCACAGTCCAGGTACATCGACACCATACTGAGAAGATTCAGTATGGAAGATTCCAAGCGCGGTAATCTACCGGCTTGTCACGGGATCACCCTCTCCAAAGAGATGTCTCCCAAGACTGATTTGGAAAGGGATCGCATGTCTATTATACCCTACGCTTCTGCGGTAGGCTCTATAATGTATGCGATGTTGTGTACCAGACCAGATGTAGTTTATGCACTGAGTGTGGTAAGCTGGCAAACCCAGGGGAGAAACACTGGATAGCGGTAAAGAACATTCTCAAGTACCTGAGAAGGACTAAGGAGATGTTTTTGGTGTAAGGCGAGAAAGACCTCCAGATCGAGGCCTTTGCTAACTCCAGCTTCCAGAGTGACAAGGATGATTCCAAGTCCATGTCGGGTTATGTCTTTACCCTCAATGGAGGGGCAGTGTATTGGAAGAGTTCCAAACAGGAAACCGTTGCTGACTTGACAATGGAAGCGGAATATATCGCTGCTGCAGATGCCGCAAAAGAAGCCGTCTGGATAAGGAAGTTCTTAACAGAACTTTAGGTGGTTCCGTCCATTGTTGATCCAATACCTCTGTATTACGACAACAACGGGGCTATAGCTTTAGCGAAGGAACCCAAGTCCCATCAGAAGTCCAGATACATCTTGAGGCGGTATCACCTGATCAGGGAGATCGTGGGTCGCCAGGAGATCGAGGTTTGGAGAGTTGCTACGGAAGATAACATTGCTGATCCATTCACCAAGGCCTTACCCCAGACTCAGTTCGAGCGGCTGATCGAGATGATAGGTCTTCGATACACCAGTACATGACCTTAGTGCAAGTGGGAGATTGTTAGTGTATATGCCCTAGAGGCCATTACTGTATCATACTAGTTTGTATATTACTTAATAGAAGCTTGGGATATTCACCTTGTATAGACAATCTTGCTCAAAATAGCAGTATGCTACTTGGTTTGTTTCTTCTTTAATGTGTACATGTGTTTATTTTAGTATATCACCTATACACATTAGTGGAGCCCTTAGGATCTTTGCTTGATTACCAGCGTTGTGATGACAGTCACACCCGTGGGGGCTGGGTAATCCACAAGCATATCCTTATGCAGGTCCCTAGTCGTAGGACTATCGAGAAAGGGCATCGATACTCCGGAGTAGACTAGCGTATGCGCTTCTTATCCCAGCAGGGGAGACGTTCTGTCCTACAGCCGTCAGTACGTCGTACTTGAGATAGTATGCGGGTGCTCGTTAGGTTACGAGTACACTGGATAGGACTCGTCGGGAACTGTTGGTTGGTACTATACCTATCGTCAATTATCAGTTCCCAGGTGACATGAGTACAGCTTAGTCGGCTGACTTGACACTGTCACTTCTCCTCGAGTGTGTTCCTACTGTACTTAGATTACTACCCTACCACGGCTCAAAGGAGTCGTGCAAACAGGTAGTAGTTGGGTGCAGTCCCGAAGCACTTGGAGGCAGTGACGGTTAGACATGATTCGTCTCTCCCGGTATTGGTGGTTGATATCGCGCTGTGTCTGGGAGAGCCATTACACAAAGTCCCTGGCCAGGGCAAGCGAGATATACTGGTAGGTTTCCAGTGTTATCTCAGGGTGTTCTGGGCTACAGTCCGACACGACTTGTACCGCTATTAGGGGACTGACATTTACCGCCCCCCAAGGCCCGCCATGCGATATTCTCAGACGAACAGACCGAACTATACGCAGATTGTCACATTCAAGCTCAGTAGGAGTTCAGATGGGTTTCACCTCGTCAGCCTTCTTATCGGCATCTACCTGGGGGCTGTTACGCACAGCTAGTGCCGCTTGCGGTCCGTGGTTAAACCCACTGCCAGCGTAGTGTCGAGTCTTTAGAGTCCCACACAGAGAGCTGTTGGAGATAGTGCCCTCAGAGTCAATTATTAGGTCACAGGTACGTGATTGTAATGATTGAGGGAGGACCTATCCCGGTAGGACAGTCTTACTCGAGATGATAGTATGCTATCTGGTTTACCTTTATCATCGTGTACTGCTTTAGGTGACATGACACGTCGCTATTACACGTTGATAGAGCCCCTAGGATTCTTGCTTGACCACCAGCAATATGAGGGCGATCATATAAGTGGGAGCTGGGGGTCTATAAGCTTATCCTTAAAAGGTCCCTAGTCGTGGGAGTTTCGAGACCGGGCATCGATACTCCATTAGTAGACTAGTGTATACAGTCGAGACCCCGACGAGGGGCGGTGGCCGGTCTCACAAGCCACTGGTGTCAGTTGGATCACCTAAGATGTATACAGGTGCTCATTGGGTTATGAGTACACCGGACAGGACTCGCCGGGAACCTGCTAGTTGGTCATATACCAGACGTCAGATGGCAGTTCCCTGGTGACATGTGTGCAGGTTAGTTCATCGACCTGAGGATCGTCATTTGTCTCGTGTGAGTTCCCACTGTACTTTGATTACTACCCTACCACGGCTCAAAGGAGTCATGCAAACAGGTTTTAGTTGGGTACAGTCCCGAGCCATATGGAGGCAGTGAGCGTATCTTCAGGGGTTCGTCTCTCCCGGTATTGGGGGTGAGGTCGTGCTGTGTCTAGGAGAGCCATTACACAAAGTCCTTGGCCAAGGCAAGGAGATTTACTGGTAGGTATTCCAGTAGTATCTCAGGGTGTTCTGGGCTACACTCCGACACGACTTGTACCGCTTTTGGGGGTCTGACTTTTACCAACCCCCTAGGCCCGCCATGCGATGCTCATAGACGAACGGACCGGACTGCACGGATATTGTCACTGACAGGCTCAGTAGGGTGTCAGGATGAGTTCGCTCATCGACGTCCCTTTTAGTCAATTGCTGGTGGCCCGTTACGTATTGGCTTATACCTCTGACGTGCTAGTGGTTAAATCCACAGCCATAGTATTGACGAGTATTTAGAGTCCCCCACAATTCAGTTACTCAGCTTTCGGGCGAAAGGTTGTAGAGGCCGTATGGAGATATGGCAAGGTCCGATCAGATACGTGCGGTATTGCACGGATCAGGATCGGACAGTTTGTACTATAGGCCGTATGGTTATATGGCAGGGTTCGATCAGATACGTGCGGTATTGCACGGATCAGGATCGAACAGATATTACTATCCGGTTTTGGTATAAGCCGGATTCTAGTATAGTACAGTGTAGATTTTGTCTCATTGCATTTGTATTTCGGTCGGAATACAAATGCGGGTGTGTATGCACAGTATCGGGGTTTTCCTGTAATTTATTACGGGACCAGTTTTCTGGAGTTGCCAGTTTGCTTTCCGTTTCGGCCGATTTCCATTGTTCCGTTCATTGGCCGAAGATTGGTGGAGGAGGGCTTATTTGCATTGTTGCAAATAGGCATTTGTGGAAGGGGGTCTTTGCATTTTGTTGTATCATGATAGCACCCTCCTTTGACTTGCTTGACTTCATACTTCATGATGGCTTGACTTTGTTAGCATCATGGTTGTTGATGATGGTTGTGGTTGTGTGTGGTTTTTGCTTATGATCATATTCTTTCATGATGCCCTCTTGCATCATTGCTTCCACCCACCCCTTGACCTTGCTCTCTCTCTCTCTCTCCAATCACACATGAAAGGGGGGGGGCCGGCCATTCCATGAGGTGAATGGGATTCATTTCTTTTGGTGGGGGAAAAAATTGTTATTCTCATTCTTTTTGTATGCCACATTTTTCTCACCTCTCTCCAAGCTCTCTTTTCCTTCACCAATGGCAATTCCACAAACCCCAAAAAATGAGACTTGCTCACTACATATTCTACAACGAACCTTGGGCACGTCGAGTAGCCGGCTTCGTGCCCGAGTTGCCTCGGCATTGAGGTGGGAGCCCGTAAACGAAGAAGGCGATGTGGTGCACTTCCGGCGACGAGGAGGAGACGGGACATTCCGCAAGTGATCGGGACGATGGCGAGAAGACCGGAGGACTTGGATCGTCGGTATATCTCTATTCCCTTTCTTGTAGTTAGCTTAGACTAGTTAATGGTAACGATCCGGAGTTTAGTGCGCGGTGGTGCCGGTTTGCAAAGTCCGCAAAATTTTAGTTATTCACCGCTTCCGCATTCCGGCGTCGGATTGACGGCCGGGGCGCCGCCGTGCACTTACAGTGGTATCAGAGCCTCGCCATTAACTTCGTCTAGCTTTCGTTTGATGTGTTTTGCTTTTCCGATCGACCAAAATTCCAAAATCTATGTTTTTGTGCACATCAGTTTTCTGTTAAGATTTTTTGGTGTCTAAAAATTTTTCTGGTGGTCTCAGAATGATGTGCAGGAGATTCTAAGAACTCTGGGAAAATTCGACGCACTGATCCCTCTTCCAGAGCGCGGAACCGCGGCCTCACCCTTCTATTGGGCCGCGGATCCGCCGCAACTTAGAGAGATCAATGGGCCAAAATTTCCCAGTGGGCTTCTGGGCTAGTATTAGGGGTTTTGGAATATTAAAATTGGGCCAATTATTTCTGTGAGTGCTACAGTATTAGTTTGGGGCCCACTTGTTAATTTTTTGGTCAATCGGAAAATTTTAAACACATTTTTCACAGTATTTACATTATATCTGCGACCGTGAATGTCACTCGATCGGTAAATCCTGTCTAACTGCTATAGCCCGGTTAGACGGATTTGCGAACGTGACTTTCACATTGATGTTCTATGTATTTGCTGTGTTGTTGCGGATCGGTCGTGGGGGATAGCCTGGATGCAATGCTAGTACTGTGCTGTTGTATTATGTACATTTGATATTGCGGGGCGAGCGTCCGACATGTGGACTGCCGTCACTGCCTGATTGTATTATTATTTTGGGGCACGACCTGGTTGCGGTCGATGTACCCGGTGTATGTATATTTTACTTTCTGTACTAGGATTGCCCCGCGGAGGGGTGCACGGATAGCCGGGTTCTGGAGGGCAACAAGCCCGCATCTCATGGCATTGAGACGGAGGGGGCTTCACTCTAGGATTGGCGGGCTATTCGCCGCACTCGTAGGGGGTACAGGTTGACCCAGGAGGGGTGCCCAAGTTGCCGGATTCCGTGAAGTGCTGGGTGGTCCATTCACGGCGCTGAAGGGGGCTGCCTCGCTTCAGGTTTTGGCGGGTGACTTGCCGCGCCTGTAGGGGTCTAGGATTTCATTGCACAGGCTATCCACACGACCAGGGGAACGTCGGGTTTCAGCGGCTCTGTGAAACCCGGGGATCCCAGATATCTGTATTGTTTCTGTGATGCTGTTCATTTCTGTGATGTTGCATTTTATTCACGCCTTGAGCGAATATAATATATTGGTATATATATTAGTAGATGTAGTATATGTTTTGCATCCGCGCTAGTCCAGTCCCCGCTCTGTCGTTAGTAAGCTAACCTAACGGGTAATGACGGGACCCAGTGGCGAATGCGGATGGCATATACGTACATCAGTATATTTTCGTTCATTTTGGTGTGATCAATTGATGGGACTGCATTGATTCGGATCAATGCAAGTTAAAAACAAACCTAATCTGATGTTGTTGGAACACTTTTTCAAAAAGCTGTTATTGCAAGGACGTTCACTTTTGTTTTGCATTGTGGTATTCATTTGGAATATCCTGCTCCTCAGTCGACGAGGCAAGGGCCGAGATCCCTTCACCGGGAGTGACCCCTTGGACAAAAGTTTGCGTCAGGGCATTAATTTCACTATAGCCGATTGCTTTTGCTTTGCATCGTGGTATTCAGTTGGAATATCCTGCACCCCATTCTACGGGGAAAGAGCCGAGATCCCTTCACCGGGAGTGACCTCTTTAGCAACGGTTTTCGTCACTATATTTTTAAAAGCTATCCGTTCCTTCGACGATATCAAGTTCTTTACGTTAAAGGTTTTCGCCAGAAACCATTCGTAGCCCTCCGTCGTTTCATATGGGTAGTCAATAGTATTCAAGCTGTGTTTGTTGGCCAAAGTCAAGGCACAGTGTTTGGTAGCTGTTGGTTATTCATATGCAGCATAGATAGATGCGTTGGTTTGGAACAGTCGTATAGCCTTGTTGGCCATGTAAGTCCGTGTTGCCCACCCCGGTGCTTACGGGGAGGCGGAAAACATAATAAAAATCGGATTTTTAATGACTTAGGCAACATGGACTATGCTTGTGAGGATCTTTGCTAAACATAAACTAGCTAACCCTAACTACAAAGTAGCTAAGTGAAGAAAGGTTATACCTTTGGTCTTTAGTCCTTCTCTCCTTGCTCCTAGGTATGGTAGAAAAGGATCACCTTGCTTGTCTTCTCCCGTCAAAGAAGGATCCACCCGAAAGCCACCACCTTTAGCTTCAACTCCAAGCTAGGAGTAACTAGAGTGCAAGAAATGCTAAGACTTGAACCCTAGAAGTGAGTAGAGAAGATCAAGAGAGGGTTTTTCTCAAGCTTTTTGTTTCTCAACACATGAGAGGGAGAGAGCTTGAGGGAGAGGATGAGCAAGAGAGAGAAAAGATATGATAGAATGAGAAAAAAATAGTGAGCCATTCTCACTAATATGTGAGGATAAGTTTAATTAGATAATTAGCTTGAAAATTGTCATGATAAATCATGAATTGACCATTATCATTTCATTTTTGCAAAGATCAAAGAGCATCTTCCAAATGAAATGATTATGGTCAAGTTGTCAACATGGTCAACAAGTCAATGAAGTCAAATTGTCAACAACAACCATGCACAATAATTAAGCTAATTATCAATTAACAATAATCCACACAAAATCAATAGGGTTAATAAAATGACAAAGGCCATTAACCCTAAACAAGGTCCTCTCCCCCAATCTCAAGCAACTGTGCATACGCACCCGCATTCGTGATCCGAGGAACACGAACACAATGAGAAAAACCAATCTCAAATCATATACTAGGATCCGGCTTAAACCAAAGCCCGCTAGTATAGACTGTCCGGACAGCAAACGTGCACAAGTGCGCGGATGCGAACGAACCCTGTCGCAAAACCATGCGACCTCTACTCATTTTGCCTAAAGGCGAATAGCTCTCTGTGTGGGACTCTAAAGACTCGACACTACGCTGGCAGTGGGTTTAACCACAGACCGCAAGCGGCACTAGCTGTACGTAACGGTCCCCAGGTAGATGTCGATAAGAAGACTGACGAGGTGAACCCCATCTGCACTCCTACTGAGCCTGTATGTGACAGTCTCCGTACAGTCCGGTCTGTTCGTCTGATACATCGCATGGCGGGCCTAGGGGGGCGGTGAACGTCAGTCCCCTAATAGCGGTACAAGTCGTGTCGGAGTGAAGCCCAGAACACCCTGAGATAACACTGGAAGCCTACCAGTATATCTCGCTTGCCCTGGCCAGGGACTACTCGTGTAATGGCTCTCCTGGACACAGCGCGATGTCAACCCCCAATACCGGGAGAGACGAATCCTGTCTAACCGTCACTGCCTCCAAGTGCTTCGGGACTGCACCCAAAAACTACCTGTTTGCACGACTCCTCTGAGCCGTGGTAGGGTAGTAATCAAAGTGCAGTGGGAACACACTCGAGGCGAAGTGACAGTGTCAAGTCAGCGGACTAAGCTGTACTCATGTCACCTGGGAACTGATAACTGACGATAGGTATATTACCAACCAACAGTTCCCGACGAGTCCTGTCCAGTGTACTCGTAACCTAACGAGCACCCGCATACTATCCCAAGTACGACGTACTAACGGCTGTGGGACAGACCGTCTCCCACACTGGGATGAGAAGCGCATACGCTAGTCTACTCCGGAGTATCGATGCCCTGTCTCGATAGTCCAACGACCAGGGACCTGTATAAGGATGTGCTTATAGATTACCCAGCTCCCACGAGTGCGAGCGCCATCACAACGCTGGTAATCAAGCAAAGATCCTAAGGGCTCTACTAATATGTATACCCGCAATATGCTAAAAGAAACACATGCACATATTAAAGCAGAGACAAACCAAGTAGCATACTACCATTTCGAGCAAGATTGTATATACAACTGTGAATATCCCAAGCTTCCATTAAGTAATATACAAGCTAGTATGATACAGTAATGGCCTCTAGGGCATATACACTAACAATCTCCCACTTGCACTAAGGCCATGTACTGGCGTATCGAAGACCTATCATCTCGATCTGCCGCTCGAACTGAGTCTGGGGCAAGGCCTTGGTGAATGGATCTGCTGTGTTATCCTCTGATGCAACTCTCCGGACCTCGATCTCCTGGCGATCCACGATCTCCCTGATCAGGTGATACCGCCTTAAGATGTGTCTGGATTTCTGATGGGACCTGGGTTCCTTCGCTAAAGCTATAGCCCCGTTGTTGTCGCAATGCAGAGGTATTGGGTCAACAATGGACGGAACCACCTGAAGTTCTTTCAAAAACTTCCTCATCCAGACAGCTTCTTTTGCGGCATCAGATGCAGCGATGTATTCCGCTTCCATAGTCGAGTCAGCAACGGTTTCCTGTTTGGAGCTCTTCCAACACACCGCCCCTCCATTGAGGGTAAAGACAAAACCCGACATGGACTTGGAATCATCCTTGTCACTCTGGAAGCTGGAGTCAGCAAAGGCCTCAATCTGCAGGTCTTTTCCGCCATACACCAAGAACATCTCCTTAGTCCTTCTCAGGTACTTGAGAATGTTCTTTACTGCTATCCAATGTTTCTCCCCAGGGTTTGACTGATACCTGCTTACCACACTCAGTGCATAAGCCACATCCGGTCTGGTACACAACATCGCATACATTATAGAGCCTACCGCAGAAGCGTAGGGTATAATAGACATGCGATCCCTCTCCAAATCAGTCTTGGGAGACATCTCTTTGGAGAGGGTGATCCCGTGACAAGCCGGTAGATTACCGCGCTTGGAATCTTCCATACTGAATCTCTTCAGTATGGTGTCGATGTACCTGGACTGCGAGAGTCCTAATATCCTCTTGGATCTGTCACGGTAGATCCGGATACCCAGAATGTAGGAGGCATCACCCAGGTCTTTCATGGAGAACCTGTGTGACAAGAACCCCTTGACAGATTGTAGCATAGGAATGTCATTTCCTATTAAGAGAATGTCATCCACGTATAAAACGAGGAATACTACAGTTCTCGCTACAAATCTACAATAGATGCATGGTTCATCTGGATTTTTGATAAAGCCAAATTCTTTGACCGTCTCATCAAAACAGATGTTCCAACTCCGCGATGCCTGCTTGAGTCCATAAATGGACTTGAGCAACTTGCACACCTTTCCGCTGCTCCCACCCTGAATGAAACCCTCTGGCTGATCCATATAGACACACTCTTCTAAATGACCATTTAGAAAAGCTGTCTTTACGTCCATCTGCCAAATCTCATAATCGTGGAAAGCAGCAATGGCAAGAAGGATCCGAATGGATTTCAGCATAGCTACTGGAGAAAAGGTTTCGTCATAGTCCAAACCAGGTCGCTGACGAAAACCCTTTGCTACCAGTCTAGCTTTATAGGTCTCAACCTGTCCATCTACACCAATCTTCCTTTTGAAGATCCACTTGCATCCTACGGGTTTTACCTCATCTGGAGCAATGTCCAACGTCCATACTTTGTTGGTGTACATGGACTCCATTTCGGTCCGCATTGCATCCAGCCATTTTACCGAGTCGACGCTCTGAATGGCTTGCTGGAAGCTAGTAGGCTCATCACAATCCAGGATGCAGTCTTCTCTATCCCCGTCAATGAGAAAACCGTAGTATCTCTCGGGCGGATGAGACTGCCTACTACTCCTGCGGAGCGGCATAGGAATGTTCTGTTCTTTTGAACTTTCTGGTTCCACTAAACTTTCAGTAATAGTTTGTGGTTCTGGAATTTCTTCCAGTTCTATTGCGCTCCCACTTATTTCTTTTTCTATGAACTGATGTTCTAGAAAGTGGGCATGGCGAGAAACAAGGACTTTTTGTTCCTCTTCGCAATAGAAGTAATATCCCTTGGAGTTCTTTGGATATCCCACAAACTTGCACTGTACTGAGCGTGCCTCGAGCTTGTCCGCATGCTGCTTTTTTACAAAAGCTGGACATCCCCATGTCTTAATGTGATTAAGATAGGGTTTCTTCCCACTCCATAACTCATATGGTGTGGTAGGCACAGTCTTAGTGGGAACACGGTTCAAAAGATATGCAGCTGTCTCTAGCGCATACGCCCAGAAAGATCGCGGTAACTCAGCGTTACTCATCATGGACCGTACCATATCCAATAGGGTTCGGTTCCGTCTCTCCGATACACCGTTATGTTGCGGAGTGTATGGAGGAGTAAGCTGAGAGAGAATTCCATTCTCTTTTAAATAGTTCAGGAATTCGGAACTTAAGTATTCTCCTCCTCGATCCGATCTTAGGATCTTGATACTTTTGCCTGTTTGCTTTTCTACTTCATTCTTATATTCCTGGAATTTTTCAAAAGCCTCGGATTTATGTTTCATTAAGAAGACATAACCGTACCTTGAAAAATCATCCGTAAAGGTAATGAAGTAAGAATAACCGCTTCGCGCATGTGTAGACATTGGACCGCACACGTCGCTGTGTACGAGTCCCAAGAGCTCGCTCGCTCTTTCTCCGTGTCCAGAAAACGGAGCCTTTGTCATCTTTCCTTTGAGACAGGATTGACAAGTTGCATACGATTGATATTCGAACGAATCTAAATATCCTTCAGTATGTAACTTAGTCAATCTTCTCTCGTTGATGTGACCCAGTCTACAATGCCATAAGAAAGTTTTATTAATTTCTGGAGACTTTCTTTTGTGTGTATTCTGGATATTGAAAATCTGTGGTTGGTTTAAAACGTATATACCGTTGTTCAATGTACCTGACCCAATCAAAACTTGATTAAGGTGAATGTTCACTACATTACTTACAAATGCAAATTCATAACCTTCTTTAGATAATAAAGATACAGAAATGATATTACAGGTTGCATTTGGTACATAATAACAACTACGCAAAACCAAAAAGTGTCCATCTGATAATCCCAGGTGATAGTCCCCCACGGCCTCTGCATCCATGCTAGCACCGTTCGCAACTCTGAGGGTCATGTCACCTGCCTTCAAAACTCTACGCTTTCTCAACGCCTGCAAAGAATTACAGATATGAGATCCTGATCCGGTATCCAATACCCAGGAAGTAGAGTTTATTGATAGACAATTTTCAATAACATACACACCTGAACCTGAAGCTGCAACTCGCTTCAAATCCTGTGTTCTGGCTTTCCAAGCCTTGCAATCTTGTTTCCAGTGGCCACTTTTGTGACAATAGAAGCATTCTTCCTTCCCCACCAGCTTCCCCGCTACCTTTGTTGCTTTACCCTTTCCCTTCGTATCCACTTTACCGACACCGCCTCTTGGTTTGGCGGGGGCTTTCTTCTTCTTGCCCTTGGCTTTCGCCCTGGACCTAGAAGAGGAAGATCCTCCTACAAACAAAGTGGATGTCTCCCTACCCTTCTGTAGGGTGCCCTCAGCAGTCCTCAACATGTTCAGAAGTTCGGCAAGTTCAACCTCCTTTCCTTGCATGTTGAAGTTGAGAATGAACTGGGCGTAAGTGGAAGGAAGGGACTGGAGAATCAGATCAGTATAGAGTTCATTCTCCAACGTGGTCCCGAGGTCTGCGAGCTCCTCTATGTAGCCGATCATCTTAAGCACGTGGTCCGCTACCGATGATCCGACGGCCAACCTTGCCGAAAAGAGCTTCTTCGACACTTCGTATCTTGCGATACGAGACTGCTCTCCATACAGTTCTTTTGTATGGAGAAATATGGACTCTAGGTCCATATTCTCGTGCCTCCTCTGATGGTCGTTGTCCATCGAGGCTAATACGAGGCATTTGGCCCTCGCGCAATCTATCTCCCATGTCTTACGGATTTCTACATCCGCGACGCTGGAGGTGGGACCTGGGACGGGGGGAGCTTTGGTGGTAAGTATATACCCCAGCTTGTCATAAGTGATAGCCATCTTGACATTCCTGAGCCAATCTTTGTAGTTTGGCCCTGTCAATATGTTTTTATCTAATAGCAACTTAAGTCCGGTCATCTTGAATGGTCGCTGCAATTAGGAGAGAGAAAAGAAACACTTTAGCATGATGCTCTTGCAAGTTTAGAGTGGTTTTTAGTTTGTCTAAACTGGATGGCTCCCACTGTCTCTCGAATCCCTTCTCAAACCGTAAAGAAAAGGATTAGCCGGGATCATTCTCACCGTACAATACTTGCTTAACCGTTCAGCCAGGCCAGTGTCGGTACTTCGAGGGAGGTTTTCCAACGCTTTCGCGAAGTTCCTTAATTAAGTAACCTCTTTTCCCTGTGGGCGTAGCCCCGCTAACACCTTTCTAGGCACCTACTAGGTTTATAGCATTGATCGTTAAGTGAGAGTTTTCCCGAGGAGTAGCATATACTCACAGTAGGATCGGGATCCAAATATCATCGCGTGATAAAACCGAAGGAATCCTACCAGAATCATCACACTCCAAATGGTATGCAAATCTAGCAAGTTTCAGTACTTATGAAACTCCCGATGTGGATTTTTGCCCCATGCTCTTATGACCTTGACTTTGGCCAAAATATCATAAGTCACATGTCAAGTTCTACCCGTCATTCTCCTGGTTAATTTGGACCCACCCGTACCTACCCTTGACTTTGGCCAAAATGGCAGCACGACTGTCCCAAATCAACGCATCTATCTATGCTGCACATGAATACCCAAACGCTACCAATCACTATGCCTTGACTTTGGCCAAAATACATAGCTTGAATACTTTTGACCATTCATGTGGAATGACGGAGGGCTACGAATGGTTTTGGCGAAACCGTGAACGTAGTGAACTTGATATAATCGATGGAACGAGATAGCTTTTAAAAGGAGTGGTTCAAGCTCCGCGTTTAAAAGTTTAGTTTTGAAAAGAACCGAGTGGTTTTCAAAGTGTTCCAATCGACTTTTACTTGGTTTATTTCTTGCATTAGTTCTTTTAATGCGTCCCATCATTTAATCCTACCATTGCAGAAAACAACCAAAATATGACGTACGCTTATGCCATTCGCATTCGCCACGGGGCCCCGTCATCACCCGTTAGGTTACTTAACTAACGACAGAGCGGGGGCTGGGCTAGCGCGGCTGTAAAACATAAGCAACGCCTAAATAGTTATTATATATAAATATATAGCAATGATAGACATTACAGATCACAGATGAATACATTGGATATACTAGGAATCCGCAATGCGTTCGAGCCTGCAACGCAAAGCGGATTACACGGTCGCGGTGAATAGCCAATACCCCACCCAAGACCCCTACGGGTGCGGCAAACTACCCGCCAAGCACCCGAAGCGAAGCAACCTCCCTCACCACCGTGAGTAGGCCACTCGGCACTTCGAGATACCCGGTAGTTTGTGCACCCCCTCCATGGGTCTATCCTAGGAGCAAAAACAGTAAAAAGAATTATACAATGGCGGCTACAACCCCGACCCGGTTGTGCGGCCATACAAAGAATATTATTACATCAATTTACATGTTACAAATGAATGAAAGAAAATAACGCTCATCTCACATCCAACCCGGCTATTCACCCGCGACAATCCAATCCATTCATATCCACAAACCAATAACAATCACAGATCATGTATAACCCCGACTAATCGTCTTATAGCGATTAGCCGACGTTCAATACATGCAAGCATTACAGATATAACCGATATAGTTAAAGTGCAGTGAAGTTCGGAAAAATACGGAATTATAGGACCCCAAAAAGAAATTTCTTTTCTGTAGAATCTGGGTACATATAATATATACTAAAAATCCCAAAACCAACAACAACACACTCTGCACGAAAAACGATGCGCCGATAACCACAATCCGCGGCGGTTCCGCCGCATATACATACTTCATGCGGCGGAAGCGCGGCGACTTGAGGGAATTAGGGTATCGTTTTTCTTGGGTGTATTCACAAAACCCTGAGACGATTTTACATGTGTACAGTTTTTCATTTCGAGCAGGAAAAATTTTAACAGAAACTTGGATTTTGTAAAAATTTGGTTTTGTGATTTTTCCGGTTCCGAACTTCGTTACACTTAACTACTTAGCTAGTTTGAGTTTAGTTAGGCTCTGATACCACTGTAAGTCCGTGTTGCCCACCCCGGTGCTTACGGGGAGGCGGAAAACATAATAAAAATCGGATTTTTAATGACTTAGGCAACATGGACTATGCTTGTGAGGATCTTTGCTAAACATAAACTAGCTAACCCTAACTACAAAGTAGCTAAGTGAAGAAAGGTTATACCTTTGGTCTTTAGTCCTTCTCTCCTTGCTCCTAGGTATGGTAGAAAAGGATCACCTTGCTTGTCTTCTCCCGTCAAAGAAGGATCCACCCGAAAGCCACCACCTTTAGCTTCAACTCCAAGCTAGGAGTAACTAGAGTGCAAGAAATGCTAAGACTTGAACCCTAGAAGTGAGTAGAGAAGATCAAGAGAGAGTTTTTCTCAAGCTTTTTGTTTCTCAACACATGAGAGGGAGAGAGCTTGAGGGAGAGGATGAGCAAGAGAGAGAAAAGATATGATAGAATGAGAAAAAAATAGTGAGCCATTCTCACTAATATGTGAGGATAAGTTTAATTAGATAATTAGCTTGAAAATTGTCATGATAAATCATGAATTGACCATTATCATTTCATTTTTGCAAAGATCAAAGAGCATCTTCCAAATGAAATGATTATGGTCAAGTTGTCAACATGGTCAACAAGTCAATGAAGTCAAATTGTCAACAACAACCATGCACAATAATTAAGCTAATTATCAATTAACAATAATCCACACAAAATCAATAGGGTTAATAAAATGACAAAGGCCATTAACCCTAAACAAGGTCCTCTCCCCCAATCTCAAGCAACTGTGCATACGCACCCGCATTCGTGATCCGAGGAACACGAACACAATGAGAAAAACCAATCTCAAATCATATACTAGGATCCGGCTTAAACCAAAGCCCGCTAGTATAGACTGTCCGGACAGCAAACGTGCACAAGTGCGCGGATGCGAACGAACCCTGTCGCAAAACCATGCGACCTCTACTCATTTTGCCTAAAGGCGAATAGCTCTCTGTGTGGGACTCTAAAGACTCGACACTACGCTGGCAGTGGGTTTAACCACAGACCGCAAGCGGCACTAGCTGTACGTAACGGTCCCCAGGTAGATGTCGATAAGAAGACTGACGAGGTGAACCCCATCTGCACTCCTACTGAGCCTGTATGTGACAGTCTCCGTACAGTCCGGTCTGTTCGTCTGATACATCGCATGGCGGGCCTAGGGGGGCGGTGAACGTCAGTCCCCTAATAGCGGTACAAGTCGTGTCGGAGTGAAGCCCAGAACACCCTGAGATAACACTGGAAGCCTACCAGTATATCTCGCTTGCCCTGGCCAGGGACTACTCGTGTAATGGCTCTCCTGGACACAGCGCGATGTCAACCCCCAATACCGGGAGAGACGAATCCTGTCTAACCGTCACTGCCTCCAAGTGCTTCGGGACTGCACCCAAAAACTACCTGTTTGCACGACTCCTCTGAGCCGTGGTAGGGTAGTAATCAAAGTGCAGTGGGAACACACTCGAGGCGAAGTGACAGTGTCAAGTCAGCGGACTAAGCTGTACTCATGTCACCTGGGAACTGATAACTGACGATAGGTATATTACCAACCAACAGTTCCCGACGAGTCCTGTCCAGTGTACTCGTAACCTAACGAGCACCCGCATACTATCCCAAGTACGACGTACTAACGGCTGTGGGACAGACCGTCTCCCACACTGGGATGAGAAGCGCATACGCTAGTCTACTCCGGAGTATCGATGCCCTGTCTCGATAGTCCAACGACCAGGGACCTGTATAAGGATGTGCTTATAGATTACCCAGCTCCCACGAGTGCGAGCGCCATCACAACGCTGGTAATCAAGCAAAGATCCTAAGGGCTCTACTAATATGTATACCCGCAATATGCTAAAAGAAACACATGCACATATTAAAGCAGAGACAAACCAAGTAGCATACTACCATTTCGAGCAAGATTGTATATACAACTGTGAATATCCCAAGCTTCCATTAAGTAATATACAAGCTAGTATGATACAGTAATGGCCTCTAGGGCATATACACTAACAGGCCAAAGTCAAGGGCTTGTGCGGGTGGATTCGAATCAACCTGGAGAATGACGGGTAGAACTTGACATGTGACTTATGATTTGTTGGCCAAAGTCAAGGTCATAAGAGCATGGGGCAGAAATTACATCGGGAGTTTCAAAAGAACTGAAACTTGCCAGATATGCGCATACCTTCTGGAGTGTGATAGCGTGAGCGGATTCCGTCACGTTATCATGCAATGATAGTTGGATCCCGATTCCCACTGATGAGTTGGTATACTCCTCGGGTAACCCCGACTAATTCTTCTTTCAGGTTTGGAGGAGAATTTGAGGTACAGTGGGAGGATTCCAGATTAGATAAATTGGTAACCATTCTGATCTAGGTTAGAGTGCACGCTGAGTGTTTCTTTTCTCTCTCTCTTTGGCAGCGACCATTGACCCGACCCTAAGACTTTGACTCAGTGACCAAGTTGACCGAACCTTCTTAAACACCGGCTTTTGGATTGTCAGAGTTGCAGACCTCATTGCCACTCCTACTTTTACCCTTTTTCTTCAGGACACCCCGTATTACTACGAACGTCCACTTCCATTGGACAAAACCATCGTATGGTTAGATACGAACTCGAAAGAATTTATTCGAGGATGGTTTCCGGTTCTGGAGAAAACGGATAGGATTATTCAGTTGTCTTTTCCTTTTACCCTCTCTCAGGTTACGAGTACTCCTTGGTTTAGGGGTAGTACACCTATTACGCAAATTGGATTGTCTTCTTCCAAACCTTAGGCTGGTGCCGACCGGTAGGGAATGAAGAAAACCAATTAGCATAACGATGGTGTGCAGAAGGTATTAAGTTCAGACAAAGCAAGGGATTAGTAAGAGGGCAAAGTAAATTGCAACAGATATTCACGACCAAACCAAATATTTCATTACCACTCCCACATCACCTTTGTATTTCTCCAGGACACTCCGTATCACTACGAAGATCCACAGTTTATTTGGATATTCCATCGTATGGTTATATACGAACTCGAAAGGAACTTGTTCCAGTTCGGGGATGGATCCTGGTTCAGGAGAAATAGGAATAAAGTACATTCAGGTGTCTTTTATCTTCACCTTCTCTCGTGTTGCGAGTGTTCCTAGGATTGGGACAGTACACCCATTATGCTTATTGGATAGTCTTCTTCCAAACCATAGGCTGGTGCCGAACGGTAGGGAAGGAAGAAAACCATTTGGCCTAAAGGGGTGTGCAGAAGGTAAAGACTAAAGACATATGAAGGGATTTGGAGAGGTGGCAAAGAACTATACGGTTACAGTCGTGAATCTGGAAGAGGCATTACTAGGAATACCAGAATATCCCATCGAAGCATTTCAATGTTTCATTTTCACTGTGTACTGTTAAAGGAAAACTGATTTCCCAGTTAGACACTTACTCCAGGGTATGTATTTACCAGGTACGATTCTCACATCTGTATGGTTTTACAGATGATGAGTGGGAGCAAGTTATTGGGAATTGGGTGATTATCCTCATTATATCGGGATTCGTTGTAATCAGTGATATTTGAGGAAATCACCTGGGCTGTTTGCCGGTCGGCAAATATTTGGTTTTGAATATCCGCTGTTATGCACCAATTTCAAATTGATATATCTGTACGTCTATTTTCATAGAGTGAGATATACCTTTCTGAAATTATGTCTATGACATTTACCTATATCAGTGGATGGTTAGGTAAGGAGCATCAAACAGCGGTGTAATTCTTCTTAACCATAAGTACAGTTTTCAACCCACGACACACAGTGAAAGAGTTATCAGACTCAAGGGACTTGTACAGAGTATTGTATGATGTCCAGGGTCCATCAGGACAGAGGGGTTGGTCCTCGTACTATATTCGGTTTACTTATGACTTCTCTAGTTTTTAGACAAGTGTTTCGTGGAAACACAGGGTCCGAATTTGGAGAAGTTATAGGTATTTGAATAGAGTAGAGAACCAGGTATAGCAAGTATCGGGATTCTTCAAAGAGATCGAAGATGTAGATACTTGTGTATGGTATTCAGTTGATAGTAATGATAAAGAGATCTTGCTTCTCGTTCAGGTTACTCATAATTGGAAGTATTCCTAAGTTGAGTAACGCTGATCGGCCTCCTTCCATTTAGTTGACATGCGCTGGGAACAGCTGCATGATTTGAATCTGGTACAATTAAATCAGTGCCTCTGTTTCTATACTGGATATAGAACAGTTCATATCTTAACGATGTTAAGGTACGGGGAGTTGTCTGGCTTATGCTTAAAACCAGACACTGGACAACTCAAGGCACATTTCTGTAATGGCTGTTTGTGGGTTGACCCAGGCTATGACGCGGGTTGACTTTCTACCATCTGGATGAACAATAGCAATATTGTTCTAGACTCGCCACAGTTTTATTAAAAATGGATTTTTCAGAAAACAGTAGTGGGAGTATGGTAGAACTGGAAGTGATTCCAGAACCACAAACGATTACTGAAGATTTGATAAGGAACCTAAAGATTCAATCTGGATTGACATTCCATTGGCCACTCCGCAGATAAGGTGGGTAACTTCAGGCACCCGAGAGGTACTTCGGTAGTCTCAAGGACGGTGACAGGGAAGTTCTTGTTTACCCACAATTACCATTGCTGTTGTTCCAGGCTGCGAGACCCGGCGGGAGGATGAGTATAGCGTCGTTCTGAACTCGCTTCAGAAGTGTACGTGTATATGACTCTGCCAGAGGGTTGTCGTAGTCAGTGGGAGCAGCGGAAGCATTGGTGGACAAGTAGCTTATGTCTATTTATAGACTAAAGCAGATATAGCGGAGATAGATCATCTACTTCTGATGTGACAGTCATGGGTTTGACTTCATCAGAATAGGGGATGGATCTGTTGAGAAGGTAGTAGGGTGTGATATCCTGGTATTTGGATGATATACACCAAGTAGGAAAAGAAGCTCCTACACTACGATCGGTTATACTTTGGTCGTCACACAGTGGTTTCTCCACAAAGGAAATGGATTTTATATCAGACATACTGGTTACTAGATCTATGGTCTTAGATCTAGATTTGGGTGGTTTCCCAATCAGGGTACTTGACAGCATTCTAAGAGTATTTAGGATGGACGACTCCTGGCACGGTAGTGTACCTGCAGGTAATGGAGTCACCCT
Source organism: Agapanthus africanus (assembly GCA_030015575.1). Lineage (NCBI taxonomy): Eukaryota > Viridiplantae > Streptophyta > Magnoliopsida > Asparagales > Amaryllidaceae > Agapanthus > Agapanthus africanus. The sequence continues at coordinate 448,538,582 of CM057341.1, read as the reverse complement.
CTCCAAAGGTGTCTTACAGACTAAAGTGGAGAGGGACGGGCATGATTGGCAGATCACTTGCTTAGGCAATTGAGTCAATCATGAGATGTCAAGTACCACACCAGATATTGTTCTTGCACTAGATGCAATAAGTTGACATTAATCCAATCCTGGAGATACAGTCGGAAGCAGTTTTAGAACATAAGAGGATGTTCTAGGGATATGATAACGACAGCCTCATTCGGGAGACAGTTATCATTCCAGGCTTCTAAGGTGACATGGACGACAAGGAGGTTGTCAGAGTTATAGTTTTCCTTCTGATGAGGGGCAGTATTTTGGACAGGTGGTCCAAGGCAATACTGAGGGAGGCATGGTGCGCAGGATACTGATTAAGTTCAGTTGACGATACAGTCTAAGAAGTTTGGATTTGGAGTTCATTTATGAGCTAGGTCCCATCAGACATCCAGACATATTCTGAGACGGGTATTGCTCTTTTCGGGAGATGGCTTTCTCCGCGAACTTGAGATATAGAGAGACATAGAAAGAAACAACTAAGCGGATCCACTCACTGAGGCTATTCCTCGAACGCAATAGTTTCGCAAATGAGCTTTGTGAGACTGACTAGTAGAGGAGTTGGGTGTTCGATATCACACGGGCTGTGAGTATGCGACATCGCAATAATTAGCCTTGAGTGCAAGTGGGAGATTGTTGGAGATAGTGCCCTCAGAGTCAATTATTAGGTCACAGGTACGTGATTGTAATGATTGAGGGAGGACCTATCCCGGTAGGACAGTCTTACTCGAGATGATAGTATGCTATCTGGTTTACCTTTATCATCGTGTACTGCTTTAGGTGACATGACACGTCGCTATTACACGTTGATAGAGCCCCTAGGATTCTTGCTTGACCACCAGCAATATGAGGGCGATCATATAAGTGGGAGCTGGGGGTCTATAAGCTTATCCTTAAAAGGTCCCTAGTCGTGGGAGTTTCGAGACCGGGCATCGATACTCCATTAGTAGACTAGTGTATACAGTCGAGACCCCGACGAGGGGCGGTGGCCGGTCTCACAAGCCACTGGTGTCAGTTGGATCACCTAAGATGTATACAGGTGCTCATTGGGTTATGAGTACACCGGACAGGACTCGCCGGGAACCTGCTAGTTGGTCATATACCAGACGTCAGATGGCAGTTCCCTGGTGACATGTGTGCAGGTTAGTTCATCGACCTGAGGATCGTCATTTGTCTCGTGTGAGTTCCCACTGTACTTTGATTACTACCCTACCACGGCTCAAAGGAGTCATGCAAACAGGTTTTAGTTGGGTACAGTCCCGAGCCACATGGAGGCAGTGAGCGTATCTTCAGGGGTTCGTCTCTCCCGGTATTGGGGGTGAGGTCGTGCTGTGTCTAGGAGAGCCATTACACAAAGTCCTTGGCCAAGGCAAGGAGATTTACTGGTAGGTATTCCAGTAGTATCTCAGGGTGTTCTGGGCTACACTCCGACACGACTTGTACCGCTTTTGGGGGTCTGACTTTTACCAACCCCCTAGGCCCGCCATGCGATGCTCATAGACGAACGGACCGGACTGCACGGATATTGTCACTGACAGGCTCAGTAGGGTGTCAGGATGAGTTCGCTCATCGACGTCCCTTTTAGTCAATTGCTGGTGGCCCGTTACGTATTGGCTTATACCTCTGACGTGCTAGTGGTTAAATCCACAGCCATAGTATTGACGAGTCTTTAGAGTCCCCCACAATTCAGTTACTCAGCTTTCGGGCGAAAGGTTGTAGAGGCCGTATGGAGATATGGCAAGGTCCGATCAGATACGTGCGGTATTGCACGGATCAGGATCGGACAGTTTGTACTATAGGCCGTATGGTTATATGGCAGGGTTCGATCAGATACGTGCGGTATTGCACGGATCAGGATCGAACAGATATTACTATCCGGTTTTGGTATAAGCCGGATTCTAGTATAGTACAGTGTAGATTTTGTCTCATTGCATTTGTATTTCGGTCGGAATACAAATGCGGGTGTGTATGCACAGTATCGGGGTTTTCCTGTAATTTATTACGGGACCAGTTTTCTGGAGTTGCCAGTTTGCTTTCCGTTTCGGCCGATTTCCATTGTTCCGTTCATTGGCCGAAGATTGGTGGAGGAGGGCTTATTTGCATTGTTGCAAATAGGCATTTGTGGAAGGGGGTCTTTGCATTTTGTTGTATCATGATAGCACCCTCCTTTGACTTGCTTGACTTCATACTTCATGATGGCTTGACTTTGTTAGCATCATGGTTGTTGATGATGGTTGTGGTTGTGTGTGGTTTTTGCTTATGATCATATTCTTTCATGATGCCCTCTTGCATCATTGCTTCCACCCACCCCTTGACCTTGCTCTCTCTCTCTCTCTCCAATCACACATGAAAGGGGGGGGCCGGCCATTCCATGAGGTGAATGGGATTCATTTCTTTTGGTGGGGGAAAAAATTGTTATTCTCATTCTTTTTGTATGCCACATTTTTCTCACCTCTCTCCAAGCTCTCTTTTCCTTCACCAATGGCAATTCCACAAACCCCAAAAAATGAGACTTGCTCACTACATATTCTACAACGAACCTTGGGCACGTCGAGTAGCCGGCTTCGTGCCCGAGTTGCCTCGGCATTGAGGTGGGAGCCCGTAAACGAAGAAGGCGATGTGGTGCACTTCCGGCGACGAGGAGGAGACGGGACATTCCGCAAGTGATCGGGACGATGGCGAGAAGACCGGAGGACTTGGATCGTCGGTATATCTCTATTCCCTTTCTTGTAGTTAGCTTAGACTAGTTAATGGTAACGATCCGGAGTTTAGTGCGCGGTGGTGCCGGTTTGCAAAGTCCGCAAAATTTTAGTTATTCACCGCTTCCGCATTCCGGCGTCGGATTGACGGCCGGGGCGCCGCCGTGCACTTACAAGAGCTATTCGCCTTTAGGCAAAAGAGTAGAGGTCGCATGGTTTTACGACAGGGTTCGGTCACATCCGTGCACTTGTGCACGTTTAGTGTCCGGGAAGTTAACACTAGCGGGCTTTGGTTTAAGCCAGATCCTAGTGTATATTTTGGGATTGGTTTTATCTCGTTTTTATTCGTGTTCCTCGAAACGCGGATGCGGGTGTGTATGCACAGTTGAAAGAGAGACAGAGGCAGAGGATTCTCATTAGGGTTGTTGACTGTTGACTTTTTGCTAAACCCTAATGAGAATAAGAAATATGATTAACAATAATATTAATTAAGTATTATTGTGACATGGCTGTTGATGGTTGACTTTGTTGACTTGTTGACTTAGTTGACCGGTTGACTAGGTTGGACTTGTTGACCTTCATCATTACAATGGCTATCATTTCATGGCAAAGACTTTTGCTTGCTTGTTTCCTTTTGTAAAATGAGTGCATGAAATGATATGGCCATTTTGACTTGAACCATCACATAATACTCAATTACTATTATTTGTTATGATGATTTTGGATTATGAGAGCTTGGATGGCAAAAGCCTTGTTCATTCTTTCATTTCCTTTCTCTCTCTTGCTTGAGCTCTTCCTCTTCCTCTTGCTCTCTCTCTAGTTCATGGTTCACTTGTTTCATGTGTTGAGAAGCAAGAACCATAGAGATAAAACCCAATACACTCCTCTACTCATACACAAGGTTTGGCAAACCAAGTGTTCTAGTTTCTTCTAGTTTGAAGTGAAGCCAAAGGTAGGAGCTTTCAGGTGGATCCATCTTCGGCACAAAGAGACGACGAGGAGAGAACCATCCGACCACCACAAGGAGACCAAGAGAAGGAGTTCAAGTTAAGGTATAACCCCTAACCGAGTAGGTAAAACTCTTGTTAGGTTTGTTAGATAGTTGTTTAACAAAGATCCGTAATTTGAGTCCATGTTACCACCAAAAGAAAAAATCATTTTTCATCATTTCCGCAAGCCCGTAAGTACCGGGAGAGGTAACGTGGACTTACATCGTAGACCCTTGTGTGTGTGCCTAGCAACCCTACAAAAATGACCACGGTTCTCAAATCCAGAAATCTCATGAAAATGGCATATCTCAATGCGTAAAATCATAAAGGATGATGTATGCGACATATGATAGATATATAAGCATATCTGTATATCATGCAACATAAAACAGTAATATGCACACATCGAGGGGAAAATCGCTCTTTTAAATGAATCCAGTTTTGAAACATATCTTGCGGTTCCCAAATCTCCAAAATATAGCCAAATTCATCTATGTATGTGCAAATATGTATGTATGCAAGTATGGGTGTACAATATGTGTGTACTCAAGTATGAGTATACAATATGTCTGTACGCAAGTATGAGTGTACAATATGTCTGTACGCAAATATGGATGTACAAGTAGGTGTATACGCAAGTATGAGTGTACAATATGCCTGTGTGCCAATATGGATGTAAAAGTAAGTATATATGCAAGTATGAGTGTACAATATGCCTGTGTGCCAATATGGATGTACAAGTAGGTATATACGCAACTATGAGTGTATAATATGCCTGTGTGCCAATATAGATGTACAAGTAGGTATATACTCAAGTATGAGTGTACAATATGCCATACAAGGAGTCATATCCTGATGCAACAATCCTACCGTGTAGTGACATGGCAATTATCGATGATGAAGTGTGTGAGCCGGCAAGCAGGTGTACGTGGAACATACGCATCATCGATTATGGTGCTGGTGTCCTGACAGCATGTGTTTAATATAACAATAAACACATTTACACATGTAATGCGTTGCAAATAGCAAGAAATGCGGAAATCGAATAATAAACGCAACAGTGAAGAATCTACACCAATATGTATATATCATACAGTTTTGCCATTTGAAATAAGACGAATCGTGGTGTTTAGAAAAATAAGGGCTACAATATTTTTAAGAAAAGATGCGTCTTTTGAAAATATCCGTAGAATCCCTTGGCCAGTCTTTAAAATACTCACGATTCGGTAGTTTTTGAAATATGTATGACTCGGGTCTAGTCTAATATCTACTAAGTAAACTACAGATCTAACTAACAAGCTAATCGAAAGGGTATGGAAACCACCTAAATCTGAGTCGATATAAATATACATATATAATAGTCGGTGATCTCGCCTCAATAATATCGCGTACGATACAATATATCATATGACATCCCCGAATCAAGAGTGCGGATTTATCATCAATATATAGCTCGTACGTAAATCCGTCGTACGGCATCCCAAATCTGGGTACGGGTCAAATATCATATTGATCTCTTCAATTATCTGGTATCCTTATCATCATATCTCATAAACTGGGGTACTGCTCAAAGTCTAGTACAACTGATACCATCTATATAAATATAAATGCGTGTGTAGAACACACGTCCAAAGGCCCGCTAAAATCTCATGTCGTATCTCATAATACGAATCACATCATATCACCGATCTCATAGCATCATGCCCAATCTCATCGACTCATCTCCACATATCATATACAATTCTCATCATCCATGTGTGGGTATACGTGTGTATATATACATAGTCCCATACCTATGTGTGTATATATATGTATCTATCCCCAAATACACACAAGTATAACAAGCATGCATGTGTCTGCGTGTGTGTGTAAACCTATTCTAGGGTTCGCGACTAAGAAGCTATACTAGTTCACTTCTAATAACCCTAATCTAACCATTGAACACCTAATCATATCTTGAATATCCATGTCACACATAAAGCTATCATATATATATATATAGTATGTATATATATGGTATACTAAACATCGAACTACGGGGGTGCTATATGACATCCACCCGACTTCCCCCGTAGATATAATCTACTCACATTTCTCTTCGCTTTCCGTTGCCGACGTCGCCACATGCTTGCTTGTCATATCGAAGTCTTCATGTGGTACCTAAAAATCATAACGTATCGTGTCGCATTAAAACCCAATTCAAAAACCAAAACGACACGCTAAAAGCCTATAGGTTAGAACCTATGGACTACGCTTTCAAAACCACCAAATAACACTCGATTCCGACGTACAAACGTCAAGTGATCGAATACAACACTAATCACAAAAATCCAGAATTCAAAATACGCAAAACGAAACCACGAATCAAAATAGCAACTCTTGAAAATGGTCCCAGATTTTACTCTAGGTCTAATTAGTCAATTTTGCATATGCCAAGGGTCTAGTTTATAGGAGATGGAGCTACAGACGAAGCACGAACCAAAGACAACCCACCCTGGCCACAAATTGCAGCCAGATTGAATAAATCTGCGGCCTAAATATGGAAGTGGGGTCTTGGGTCTTTAGGGTATGCTCTAAATCACCTGCACATCTCTCTGTGTTTGCTAAATAATTTTCAGGTCACCCGGGTGTTAGCAGAGTTCATTTTACACTCACAGAATCCACAATTCCTCCGATATCGGGTTTCTGAGTTCGTATTCCGGGGTTCTAGTCTCTGGTTTGGGTCTGAATTCTAGCATTAGGGGGTTTGTGTGGCCTCTACTAATCTCAATTACACATCACAACTCAAGAATTCCATAAACCCTAACTAGAAATTTCCAAATCTCACTAAACGACACCAAATCGGTTCTAAACAAACATGGATGTAAAAGCAATGGAAATACTAAGCTAATGGTTAAGAGAATACCTCATTTGGCAACTCAATAATTTTCTTGAGTTTCCCCAAGTTTCCAAAATGCAAGCTTTCTTGGTCCAAGGTGTAGCTAGTGAGCTCATGCACATTTTTAATGAAGTTGGTATTGAGTTTTGAGGTGTTTTTAATGGTGTTTGAGAGGATGCAGAGGGGGAGGGAATGAGGTCAGCAGCTCTTGATGGAGGAAGGGAAAAAGAGATGATGGAAATGAAGAGGGAAGAGAATGACTTATGGTCAATTGACCCCCTCACCTCTCTCTCACATGCCCATGCCTAGTATTCTAATCCCTTTTGTTTTGTTCTCTTTTTATTTTATTTTCTTTTCCTTTTCTCACATAAAACCCAAAACCATGAATAAAAATGAAGTGAAAGTCATGTAGGAAAATGTAACACAAGTGTAAACAAATGATATGGTGCATGTTTTCCACAAAACAAGCTTAATGCGTGACTGGCGATATTTAATCGCGATTAGCACTAAATTAGTGTGTAATTAATCATAAAAACTTAAAATTTGCATAATTCACATAAAGCACCCTCTTTTAGTAATTTCCATAATTTTGCAAAAATGTTCCCAATTTATCGGTATTTAATTATACCGCTATTTTAAAATATTCAATATTTTATTATAAAAATTCCCAAAAATAATATTTTTTTTAAATGTTACAATCTTCCCCCCTTAAAGAAATTCGGTCACCGAATTTAAATTTAAACCCCTCAATACTAAAACATTTCAGTAAAAAGTCCAAGTTGTCGGGGCTCCGAAATCATCAATACATAAAACGCATCATAGCGCAATGCATGCACATGAACATTGAGCAGATACCTCAAAATCAAAACTCCGTCAAGCATCCCGCAATCATCGGAGTCATGGTGAAGACACCCATGTCAAATTCAATACGAAACCCAACGCGATATACATTAAAACTATACATGTAACATCAAATTTTTTATACATTTAAATATCTGAAGGAAATGCATGCCAAACCTTTTTAAGTCGCTGTGCGATGCGCATAACACTGCAAAGTGGCGGACGTTTATTGTAAGAAAATAACCATATATGTATACATCATTTTGTTTAATATGTACGTTCCGCCGTTTTGAAAACAATTTAGAAGGGTTTTCTTCTTTTAAACGTTTCGTGTCATATCAGACACGTAGATAAATACTGAGACTATAGCTCCCTTTTTGGAAATCCCTTCCATAACTATCAATGCATGCAAAATATATCCAGGTACTGTCCTCTGACTAGTCCTGCTCAGTACGAAAACAAATAGCAAATATTATAAAAGAGTACTGCTCCATAAGAAATCAATCCCAAAATGTGCATATGAATGCTACGTGTGTCTGGTGCGCACGGAAATCAAAATTCATAGATGTGCCATACATGTGCACAGAAACAACATCTATGTGCAACGGGTGTGCACGAAACACCTGTCAGAGGCAAAATGTGTGCCTGACAGCAAAATCAGATGCATCTGACATGCACGAAGAATCTCGATTTAGTGCATCTGGCGTGCACCCAAATCGTATCATAACATGCACCCAACATGCGCGAAAATCCAAATCAGGTGCATCCATCATGCACTAATAAAATCTAAATCATGTGCATCCAACATGCACGAAATCATGAAATCCAATATCAAGCGCCGAACATGCGCAAAATCCAATCCAAGCGCGCCAAATATGCGCTAGAATCCAAATCAAATGCACAGAGTGCACGAAATCAACATCAATATCAGAATCGAAATCGACGGTATACAATACAGCTCAATCCAAATCAGGTATACCGCGGTATATAATCTCACAACCATGTGCATCAGCGTGCACAAATCAAATCAAAACACTAAAAGTGCATGAAAACTATGCCGAAAGCATAAGTCAAATCATATCATAACATAGGCATGAAATCAAAATCAACATATCGAATGACATCAAACCGAAGTCAGGTGCAACCGTGGTGCACAAAATGTAAACCCAGTGCAACAAACGCACGAAATATAAATCCGGTGCAACAAATGCACGAAATATAAATCTGGTGCGAAAAACGCACGAAATATAATCTGGTGCGACGACGCACGAAACGAAAATCTAGTTCAACAACTGCACGGAACACAAATCCGATGCATCCTGTGCAAGAAATACAAATCCAGTGCATCTAGTGCACAAAATACCAATACAGTGCATCATGTGCACAAATACCAAACAATAACTCAAATGCGTAAATAGCAATACCGAGTGTACCAAGGTGTAAAAATCATAAACGTGTGCAACTGCGTGCACAAAACACATATCAACGCACTACAAGAACATATAAGCTATACCGAGTGCAAAAACCAAATCGTGTGCATACCATGTGTACAAAATTAACCCAACTGTATAAAATCCATGAAGTCATAAACATGTGCGACCAAGGCACAAAACGATATCAAGTGCAATAACTGTGCACAAATCATAAATCAACACAACGGGGTATAAAGCGTATCTCAAGTGTAATAACTAGGCACAAAATATAAATACCCAGTAGGTGCAACCATGGTGCAAGAAAACAAATATCATGAAACTCAATCATCAAGACTAAATCATGTGAATAGATCGCCCAAAATACCGAAATCCAAGGTGGCGGATACGTGATAATCGAATCACCAAATCACAAATCATAAATACCGTCGTCGATAGTTCCTCCTTCAAAGTCGAGAAGGTGTCGGTGCATCCAATACTAACAGAGCAAGATATCTACTCGCCTCCTGTTCATGGTCTGGCGCCTGGTGCTTTTAGGCTCTTGTCTCTCACCGTGCATTGCTAGATACATAGGTCCTCGCCTCAACGTCCCAATATGGAATGACGACGGAAACAGTCCCGCTCTGGAACGTCCTCTAAAGATCCCTGGCCAACTATCTAGTCGACGGTGCCGAACTCTAGCCTGCTGGATGTGCGCAATATGACCGCTCCTGCGTCCAAGTCATCTCGTATAGTATTCCAGAAAGGTCCTATCGAGGTCTCTCTCAAATCTCGTTTCTGCGGAATTGCCCGGAAGTTACCAACCTTTACTATATCACTTTCTGGTTCCGGAACGGCTACATACTCATCGCGACTCCTTCTGGAAGATATATCCATATACAATGCCTCTGTATGCGTATCACGTCTCTGATGTCAGCGGAGTGGAACGTCATCTCATCAAGATCTCGTGCGAACCGCTTACTCCACTTTTCTCAAATATCGACTGCTTCGGACTCGTCTCTTCGTGGCTACATGGACTGTGCTCCAACGGCTATACTTGTATCTGGAGTCTCCCAGGCAATGTATCCCATCACATGATATCTTAATAACGTCGAACCTTTCGATCGATTTGTCAAGATTCCATAATCCCCTAAGAGCTCAACATCTTGGGTACAGTTTAATAGTACTCCACTACATGCCACAACACATGTGGACTAACCGTAGAAAGGCAAACCGAAGCTTCACAAATGGCACAGTTAAACTGCCGCAAACCCTAAGGTTCAAAGGATTTCCATGGTCATTACGTCGAGTTAGGGTTTCATTCTTCTAGAGGGTCCATAACATTACTTGCATTTGTCTCGGAATACTTTAAACTTGGAAAATGGGGTTCTGACATTTGATCGTCTCTATCGACTCCCAACGTACCTGCGTGAAGTCGTTTCTAGCTAGAATCAATCTATCTGATGACCTCGCATCAGGGTAAGCGAACGAACCACATTTCCTAGTCATTCATCCTTGGGTGACTTGCGATCTTCTATCATATCTCTAAGTACAACTCGTACTGCAATAGCTCCAACCTCTGGGGCAATATCTCGTCGTTCGCAGCAACAACTGGTTCATTCGTCTGCACGCTGAACAGTGCCTCAATCATCATGAATCAACGATACTTCAATGGTCATCACATTCTGGGTGGCCTCTATCAGTAGCTCAATCCTCTGGTGCTGATCTGCACGTCCGAGAAATCTTGAAAAAGCGATCCGTCAAACCCTCATGGCGCGAAAACACAATAAAACGACGCCTCTCTATGCAATCGTATGTCCCTGGAATCAAGCCCTGGTCAGTCCTCGTCTGTGACGAGCTCGTGCTGACCGCAACTCTAGCCGTAGCTCTCTCTGCCCGTGTAATCGTGGCAGTAAAATCATAAACCAATACCGATGAGGATAGATCATAGAAATGAATATAATACTGTGCAAGGAAATGTACATCCTAAGGCTCCTTAAGCAGAGTAGCATATCGTAAGTATGCCGCAGAACATACACACAGTACGTCACTCTCCTAAAGTCACATACTCCATCAACCAAGGTCAACCTACGTGACGAATGTTCGGGTATAATACCCCCTCGACTAAGTCTAAGTTCCGTAAGGTCAAGCCTAAGTTCCGAATATATACAAGCGCTTTAGGCTCTGCATTGTCAAACTTAGACCCGAACCAAGGTTAACCTAGCGCTCTGATACCAACTTTTTCACGACCCGAAATAACACGTGACTGGCCCTTGAATCATATGAAGTCTATAGGACCTCATCTAATTCAAGTAAGCCAAAAGCCCAGAAATCTAAAACCATTTAAAGGAAGAAGTAAAGAAAACTAGTTTTAAAACAAGTGTTTTTAAATAACATAAGCCGAATATGCATTTTAAAAAAATCCTAAGTCTTTTCTGAAAATTTCGGCAGAGTTTCCTTTGTAAATACTGGCCTCGAACGGGGTACAACATGAATAATATATACATCAATGATAAAAGGCATCCCCAAGCGGGAGCTAGCTCTTCGTCAATCGACGGTCACAACCACACAAGCAATATAATATACAACGTCGAAGGGCGAGGATCAAAACTCAAAAGGAAACTCAAAAATCATTAAGAAAATCATAATACTACAACGCGCGACTCTAAGGTCAAAATAATACACAACTGGTTTTCTAAGTCTGAAATAAATATACAAGTTTGGTTGATGGAATTACTAGATACAACTGATTAAAATAAATACAAGGGTGGTCACAATGCGAGTGAACCCACCTACTAAACCAATCACCCAGAAAGGAAGCAGTGTGCCAGAAACCGCAATGAAACCTGCACGGTAAAACCTGCAAGAAACTGTGGCACAACGTGGGTGAGTTGCTAACTCGTGAGTAGAAAAAATCACAGAGCAGAAATCGTATGTATCACTCAATCCTAGGTCAAACGATCAGTAATAATATATCCTCAATATGATAAAGTCTGAAACATGATAAGGTGGCAAGGGTAAACATCTATACATCAGTGTAATACCAAGTGCTTGTGTCAGTGCCTCAGGTAGCAACATATCATAAATATGAGGTATGATCAATGTAATCAACATGAATCAATGTCAACTATATCATGAACTCTAAAAGTATGTGGATATCATCCAACTATGAAATCAATGTCTGTATGCATGTGGATCTCGTCCACTTGTCAACCAATGACACAAAACATCATGCAAGTAAATATCATAAAGCATATGCATGGAAGTATGAAGATATAAATCAACGTGTGTCCCTCGCGACACATCAAAATCATGGAACCTGAGTGTCCAGCATCGATACTCGAAAACATCATGAAACCTTTGCCCAGCATCGGCACGTAAATCCTTATATATATAGGGCTTCGTCAGTCCGGATCGGCCCACGGGCTCCGTCAGTTCGGATCAGCCCGTATCATCTCTCAACTCCGGTCGGTATCCTCCGGATATCCGCCGAGCTCAAATTCAATCACCGGTAGGTAGTAGTCCCTCTGCGAGGCCACGGTCTGTATACACAGCATCCTTTTCTTGCCCCGGGGTACCATACCGAGTCCACCATGTACCCGCAATCAGCCTCATCCAGCTCCTCGAATCGGATTTCACATGTCACACGTCTCAGAACCAAGAAAACGCATGGTGGACGCACTGAAATATCATATCAAGAGAAACCGGGTTTTTAAACAATGCATACTTTCTTTTAAAATGACCACGGTTCTCAAATCCAGAAATCTCATGAAAACGGCATATCTCAATGCGTAAAATCATAAAGCATGATGTATGCGACATATGATAGAAATGTAAGCATATCCGTATATCATGGAACATAAAACAGTAATATGCACACATCGAGGGGAAAACCGATCTTTTAAATGAATCGAGTTTTAAAATATATCTTGCGGTTCCCAAATCTCCAAAATAAAGCCATAATCATCTATGTATGTGTAAATATGTATGTATACAAGTATGGGTGTACAATATGTGTGTACGCAAGTATGAGTGTACAATATGTCTGTACGCAAATATGGATGTACAAGTAGGTATATACGCAAGTATGAGAGTACAATATGCCTGTGTGCCAATATGGATGTACAAGTAGGTATATACGCAAGTATGAGTGTACAATATGACATACAAGGAGTCATATCCTGATGCAACAATCCTACTGTGTAGTGACATGGCAATTATCGATGATGAAGTGTGTGAGTCGGCAAGCAGGTGTACGTGGAACATACGCATCATCGATAATGGTGCTGGTGTCCTGACAGCATGGGTTTAATATAACAATAAACACATTTACACATATAATGCGATGCAAATAGCAAGAAATGCGGAAATCGAATAATAAACACAACAGTGAAGAATCTACACCAATATGTATATATCATACAGTTTTGCCATTTGAAATAAGACGAATCGTGGTGTTTAGAAAAATAAGGGCTACAGTATTTTTAAGAAAAGATGCGTCTTTTGAAAATATCCGTAGAATCCCTTGGCCAGTGTTTAAAATACTCACGATTCGGTAGTTTTTGAAATATGTATGACTCGGGTCTAGTCTAATATCTACTAAGTAAACTACAGATCTAACTAACAAGCTAATCGAAAGGGTATGGAAACCACCTAAATCTGAGTCGATATATATACATATATAATAGTCGGTGATCTCGCCTCAATAATATTGCGTACGATACAATATATCATATGAAATCCCCGAATCAAGAGTGCGGATTTATCATCAATATATAGCTCGTACGTAAATCCGTCGTACGGCATCCCAAATCTGGGTACGGGTCAAATATCATATTCATCTCATCAATTATATGGTATCCTTATCATCATATCTCATGAACTGGGGTACTGCTCTAAGTCTAGTACAACTGATTCCATCTATATAAATATAAATGCGTGTATAGAACACACGTCAAAAGGCCGGCTAAAATCTCATGTCGTATCTCATATACATAGTCCCATACCTATGTGTGTGTATATATGTATCTATCCCCAAATACGCACAAGTATAACAAGCATGCATGTGTGTGCGTGTGGGTGTATACCTATTCTAGGGTTCACGACTAAGAAGCTACACTAGTTCACTTCTAATAACCCTAATCTAACCATTGAACTCCTAATCATATCTTGAATATCCATGTCACACATAAAGCTATCATATATATATATATATATATATATATATTTAGTATATATATATATAGTATACTAAACATCAAACTGCGGGTATGCTATACGCTATCCACCCGACTTCCCCCGTAGATATAATCTACTCACATTGCTCTTTGCTTTCTGTTGCCGACGTCGCCATGTACTTTCTTGTCATCTCGAAATATTCGTGGGGTACCTACACATCATAACGTATCGTGTCGCATTAGAATCCAATTCAAAACCAAAACGACACGCTAAAAGCCTATAGGTTAGAACATATGGACTACGCTTTCAAAACCACCAAATAACACTCGATTCCGACTTACAAACGTCAAGTGATCGAATACAACACAAATTACAAAAATACAGAATTCAAAATACGCAAAACGAAACCACGAATCAAAACAACAACTCTTGAAAATGGTCCCAGATTTTACCCTAGGTCAAATTAGTCAATTTTGCATATGCCAAGGGTCTAGCTTACAGGAGATGGAGCTACAGACGAAGCACGAACAAAATGCAACCCACCCTGGCCGCAAATTGCGGCCAGATTGAATAAATCTGTGGCCCAAAGGTGGAAGTGGGGTCTCGGGTCTTTAGGGTATGCTCTAAATCACCTGCACATCTCTCTGTGTTTGCTAAATAATTTTCAGGTCACCCGGGTGTTAGCAGATTTCATTTTACACTCACAGAATCCACAATTCCTCCGATATCGGGTTTCTGAGTTCGTATTCCGGGGTTCTAGTCTCTGGTTTGGGTCTGAATTCTAGCACTAGGGGGTTTGTGTGGCCTCTACTAATCTCAATTACTCATCACAACTCAAGAATTCCATAAACCCTAACTAGAAATTTCCAAATCTCACTAAACGACACCAAATCGGTTCTAAACAAACATGGATGTAAAAGCAATGGAAAGACTAGGCTAATGGTTAAGAGAATACCTCATTTGGCAACTCAAGAATTTTCTTGAGTTTCCCCAAGTATCAAAAATGCAAGCTTTCTTGGTCCAAGGTGTAGCTAGTGAGCTCATGCACATTTTTAATGAAGTGGGTATTGAGTTTTGAGGTGTTTTTAATGGTGTTTGAGAGGATGAAGAGGGGGAGGGATTGAGGGCAGTAGCTCTTGATGGAGGAAGGGAATAAGAGATGAAGGAAATGAAGAGGGAAGAGAATGACTCATGGTCAATTGACCCCCTCACCTCTCTCTCACATGCCCATACCTAATATTCTAATCCCTTTTGTTTTGTTCTCTTTTTCTTTTCTTTTCTTTTCCTTTTCTCACATAAAACCCAAAACCATGAATAAAAATGAAGAGAAATCCATGTAGGAAAATGTAACCCAAGTGTAAAAAAATGATATGGTGCATGTTTTGCACAAAACAAGCTTAATGCGCGATTAGCGATATTTAATCGCGATTAGCACTAAATTAGTGTGTAATTAATCATAAAAACTTAAAATTTGTATAATTCACAGAAAACTCCATCTTTTAGTAATTTCCATAATTTTCCAAAAATTTTCCCAATTTATCGGTATTTAATTATACCGCTATTTTAAAATATTCAATATTTTATTATTTAATTATAAAAATTCCCAAAAATAATAATTTTTTTTTGAAATGTTAAACCAAGGCTGCTTCATAGATATACTGGTAAGTGTTATCAGTAGTTTCTCGACCCGTTATGAGCCTCATATCGACACGACTTATCGAGTCACTGGAGTCTGACGTTTACCACCCCTAGACGAGGTATGCGACATATCAGATGAACAGACCAGACTGTACGGTCGTGTTACTGATTGGATTCACAGAAGTGTGAGCAGGCTCGCTTGTTGATCTTCCGATTGCTCACCCAGGTGGCCGTTACGTTTAGCAGACTGCTTGCGGCTTGTGGGTGTTTGATATGATTATCACCTACTGCCGGCGTATTGACGAGTCTTTAGAGTCCTATACAGGGGTTTCCTGGCTCAAGCGAAACAGAGTAGGAGCACATATGTGATATGTGAGGGACCGAGATTGATACGATATGAGATACCGTATGAGATATCGGTCGGTTATATATGATATAGCCGGGTTATCGGATCAAGTGTTGATTCATATGATATTAGTCGGTTATAGGTGATATAGACG
Organism: Agapanthus africanus; assembly: GCA_030015575.1. Taxonomy (NCBI): domain Eukaryota; kingdom Viridiplantae; phylum Streptophyta; class Magnoliopsida; order Asparagales; family Amaryllidaceae; genus Agapanthus; species Agapanthus africanus. Next base: position 448,522,400 of record CM057341.1, on the reverse strand, counting down.
GATTATTAAATCAAGAGTTGATTTGATAATCAAATGTATAATTATATATTTGATATATTACATTACATTAAGTAGTATTAGCTCACTTATGATTTCTTTTCTCACTTTGGATATATTGATGTATATGTGATATATGTTAAATGTATCAAGCTAGGTTACAAATGCAACTAGGGTTAAACCATGCTAGGGTTAAGATTAGGGATTATAATTTTATCATTAAGTAATTCAAAAATTATGGAATTAGTCATGGTTGATATTTGTTGAAAGCTTGTAGAAGCTTATAAGCATCTTTGACTTTGTCCACTCCTTTTGTCTAGCTTAAGATATTATTTGACATAACCTTTAACCCTAGCTCATGGTTAACTCCCTACAAGGGTTAAGCATGACATGCTTAACCTTTGGTTGTATTTCTAACCTCATACATAATTCATATGATGAGTTCATTCTTCTTCTTCTTCTTCTTCCTCAAAGCTTTCTAGCTTTAATGGAGTTGGTGGAAAAAGTGTGAGAAATTGAAATCTAATGTGAGCAAACTTCCTACTTCATCATCCTCTACTACTTTCCATTTAGTATAGGGTGTTTGCTTCACTAATTCCATGATTAGTGAAGAGATAGCTTGGGTTAGTATCTCCTCGACGTAGATCATCTTCGGCCTCGAAGTCTTCGAAGCAAGCATGTTCGTTTCTTCAAGGGAGCCTTTCTAGAGTCCAGAGTTCACGATCTCAGTGAAGGGGACTACTACACGGAGCTATTGAAGTGAAGGACCAGTCTACAAAGGTTGTATTCCTTGCTCACTAGACTTGCAAAGTGTTTGCATTTATATTTCCGTCGATTTCTAGTTAACGATTCTAAGTTCGGATTAGCTAAAACGACAAAAAATTTAATTTGGCATGGACGATGCCTCCCGAAACCTTACTGCCGTGCTAGGCAACCCTACAGTGGTATCAGAGCCATGTTAGAAATTTATATGGATTTTGTTAGAATTACGAAACCGAAACAACTCCGAAACTTGCAACGCGAAACCCTAGTTTCTGTCGATTTTAAAAAGCCTTCAAAAAAATTTTTAAACAACTACAGAGTGATGTATGAGATATATCATGAACACAGTCAAAATTTTAGGGCATTCTATGAAAATTTTGCCGGACACCATGTTGCTGATCTCGGCCAAAACCGAGCACCCCTCCTGAAATTTTTTGTGTGTTCAAGTTACTTGGTTTTGATGTTTCAGGTGTTGTTTATTTTTGCTAATTTTTTATGTGATGTAATCTTACACTATAAACAATTCGGAGTGTTTCGTATTCGTAGTTTTGACAATGTTTCGGGTTATTCACATGTTGTCTAGGCGAAGTTAAAAAGTTCGATCGAGTGTCAAAAACCCATTTTTCCAGTTTTAACGTATTCGGAAAAACATGCAAGTGATTCTATGAACTCTCTAGAAGAATGAAACCCTAACTCGACTTTTTTGGATAGCGGAACCGCGGTCAAACCCTAGGGGTTGTCATAGTTCCTTATGACATGAGTGAGGCTTGGGTTTGCCCTTCTACGGCTGGTGCATAGGTACTGTGGCATATTCTGGGTATTATTAAAACTGTGCTCAAGTGTTGAGTTGCCGGGAAATTGTGGAACTTTAATGAATCGATCGAAAAGTATAACCTCGTCCGGATAGCATGTGATGGGATACAATATTTGGAATCCACAAGTAGTTATGAGATAACTAATTTGAATGTTATAAATCTAGCAATTTAGTCTCAGATGATCGGTTGCCACGGGATTTTGATGTGATCAAAAGTCCGTCGTAATCACGTAGCGTACGCGGATACTTGCCGGGTAACATTATTAGATAGCCACGCCCCATAGCCCCGACCAAGTGACTATAGGAGAACCCCGTCGCCAAAAGCATCCGTTCGGGTGCTCGCGGCAGCGGTGTTCCGCCTTAGTGCACTTCGTCGACGGCATCGGGAGGAGGGGGAGGGGTGCGGTTGTCTACTAAAGTTTCCGAGGAGCATTCGATTAGGATGTCGGGAATCTTGTTGAATTGCCCGACTTGATATTGAAAAGTGTTTTCGAGATCGAGACTAAAATGCGGGGTTTATAATTGTTAGGCATGCGATGTCTAAGGAATTCATTTGGTTAGGCATGAAATTCGAATATGAGATATTTCGGGTTTATGATGTCTAAGGTGGTTGCGGATTCCAACTGTTGTAGTTTTTCACTTTCTTTTTTGCGACCGTAAGTGTAATATGTGGCGCATCGTCGGTTTCGGTGCTATATATCAACGACAATTGGGATACGCATATTTACTTATGTTGATGACATGTGATGTTATGTGTTGCTGGGATATGTTATATTGGATCGTCGTGTTTGAATAGCCTGGGGTTTTATGTGAGATGAGAGTTTTTCATTTTCATTCATGTAAAATTCATTGTATGTAATATTCTTTTATTGGGTAACTTCCGGGTTGAGGATGATGTCACCATTGTAGGGTTACTAGGCACTGACAAAAGGTTCTACAAGGCATCAACCATGCCAAAATCAAATTTTTCATGTGCCGAACAACCCTAACCAAGATCTTAGACTAGAGATTAGGCGAAACAAAGCAAGTAAACAACTTTACTTCTAAGAGTTAGGGATTACAACCTTTGTATTCCGTTCCTTCACTTCTAAAGCTCCGTGTTGAGGTCCCTTCACTGCAATTATCGAGTATCCGGACTCAAGTGAGGCTCCATGAAGAGAAAGATGCAAGCTTGCTTCCGATCTTCAATAACAAAGATGATCTACCTTGAAGAAACTCAAGCCCAAGATTTTGCTTCACTAATCAAGTATTAGCAAAGCAAACACCCTAATCTAAGTGGCTAGAATAGATGAGGATGATGAAGTAGGAATTTAGCTCTCATTTTTTTTCTTTATCTCACTCAAAATCATCACATATGAAAAAGCTAGAAAGCTTTTTCCAAAGGAAGAAGAAGAAGAAATTACTTTGTGATGAATAATGAAATCATTAGTTATGGTTACAAATTAACACTTGGTTAAGAAACAAATGACTTAACCATTGTAGATAATAAACCATGGTAAAGGGTTTGGGTTGGGTTAGGAAAACATCTTCAAAATATCATAACAAAATATCTTTGCTTAAAACAAAACATAATGCTTCTAGAAGCTTCATGAAAGTGCTAACCCAAATCAAACTCTAATCATGTTTAATCTCCACAAAACATGTTGCATTAGTAATCATAACTTGTTACAATATTATATATCACATATACAATATTTATTGTAACAAAATAAAATAATACAATTAACATATATCACATATATATCAATATATTACCCGAGTGAGAAAAAGAATCTTTAAGTGAGCTTATATTAGTTAATGTAATTTTATATATCAAATATATAATTATACATTAAATTATCAAATCAACACTTGATCCGATAATCCGGCTATTTCACAAATAACCGACTTATATAATCTGTATCAGTTCATCGAATCAACACTTGATCCGATGACCCGGTTATATCATATATACCCGGCCGATATCACATATCGTGAGAATCTAATACGGTATCACATACACGTATTGTTCTCGGTCCCGCACATATCACATATGTGCTCCTACTCCGTTTTGCCTGAGCCAGGAAACCACTGTGTAGGACTCTAAAGAATCGTCAATACGCCGACAGTAGGTGATGATCATATCAAACACCCACAAGCTGCAAGCGGTCAGCTAAACGTAACAGCCACCCAGGTATTGAGTAATCAGAAGATCAACAAGCAAGCCTGTACATTCTCCCGTGAATCCAACCAGTAACACTCCCGTACAGTCCGGTCTCTTCGTCTGATATGTCACATATCTCGCCTAGGGGTGGTAAACGTCAGACCCCAGTAGCTTGATAAGTCGTGTCGATATCGAGAAACTACTGATAACACTTACCAGTAAATCTCAGCAATCCTGGCCAGGGATTTCCAGTTATAACTAATCGAACACAGCGCAACATCAACTCCCTATACCGGGAGAGACGAAACCCCTCCTATCGCTCATTGCCACCATGTGATTCGGGACTGTACCCAAAAGCCACTGTTTTGCACGCCCTCTTGGACGTGGTATGATGGAAATCAAAGCACAGTAGGAATCACACAAGACTCTATGACGATCTCGGGTCTACAGACTAACCTGTACCAGTGTCACCAAAGAACTGCTATCTGACGTGAGGTATAATACCATATGGGTGTTCTCGGCGAGTCCGTCCAGTGTACCCAGTCTCTACTGAGCACCCGTATACCTTCTCTGATGTCAAACACCAATGGATATGGGTGTTAGGTCTATGTTACCTACTCCGGTGCTTATGGGGAGGCGGAATAGGTAAAAAAAAAAGGGACTTTTTAACACAAGGTAACATGGACTAAAAATAGTAAACAAAAACTAACAAACTAACTACAAGTTCTAGCTACTAGGTTAGATGGTTATACCTAGATCTTGAACTGCTTCTCTTCTTGTTGTGGTCCTCCTTCTTGCTTGCTCCTTAGAGTGGTGTAGACGGCTCCCCCTCTTCGTCTTCTCTTTGCCGAAGAAAGATCCATCCGAAGGCCTCTACTTTGAGCTCCTACCTCAACCAAGAGGTAACTAGAGTGCTTGGCTTACTAGACTAAGAACCCTAGAATGAGTAGAGAGTTGTCTTGATGGTTTTATCTCACTCATGTTTTTCAACACATGAAAGAAGAGACCTTTGAGAGAGGAAGAGGGGGAGCTTTTCATGATAGAGAAAGAGCAAGAGAGAATGAGCAAGAATAACCACCATGCTCTCATATGAGAATAATATTAATAATAATAACTAAAGAAAATTGTGATGGTTAGTTGAAATGACCATTATCATTTCACATTTAATGCAATTTGCAAGAATCAAGAAGCACCTTGCAAAAGAAATGATCATGGTCAAATGGTCAACAAAAGTCAAATAGTCAACCAAAGTCAAATGGTCAACCAAAGTCAGATGGTCAACCTAACCAAGGCACAATTATCCTTAATTAATATTATTAATCATATTTCTCATTCTCGTTAGGGTTTAGAAAAAGTCAACTGTCAAAAACCAAATGAGATTCCTCTGCCTCTGTCAACTGTGCATACACACCCACATCCATGTTCCAAGGAACACGAATACAATGAGACAAAACCAATCCCAAAACAAATACTAGGATCTGGCTTAAACTGAAGCCCACTAGTAATAACTGCCCGGACACCAAACGTGCACAAGTGCGCGGATGTGAACGAACCCCGTCGCAAAATCATGCGACCTCTACTCTGTTTTGCCCAAAGGCGAACAACCCTTTATGTGGGACTCTAAAGACTCGACACTATGCTAGCAGTGGGTTTAACCACAGGCCGCAAGCGGTACTAGCTGTACGTAACGGTCCTCAGGTAGATGCCGATAAGAAGACCGATGAGGTGAACCCATCCGAACACCTACTGAGCCTGAATGTGACAATCTTCGTACAGTCCGGTCTGTTTGTCTGAGAGTATCGCATGTCGGGCCTAGGGGGTGGTAAACGTCAGACCCCTAATAGCGGTACAAGTCGTGTCGGAGTGTAGCCTAGAACACCCTGAGAAACTACTGGAAACACTACCAGTAAATCTCGCCTGCCCTGGACAGGGACGACTATGTGTAATGGCTCTCCTAGACACAACGCGATATCAACTCCCAATACCGGGAGAGACGAATCCTGTCTAACCGTCACTGCCTCCAAGTGCTTCGGGACTGCACCCAACTATTACTTGTTTGCACGACTCAATAGAGCCGTGGCAGGGTAGTAATCTAAGAACAGTGGGAACACACTCGAGGCGAAGTGACGGTGTCAAGTCAACGGACTAAGCTGTACTCTTGTCACCTGGGAACTGTTAACTGACGATAGATATAATACCAACCAACAGTTCCTAACGAGTCCTGTCCAGTGTACTCGTAACCTAACGAGCACCTGCATACTATCTCCAGTACGATGTATTGATGGCTGTGGGACAAACCATCTCCCCTGCTGGTATAAGAAGCGTATGCACCAGTCTACTATGGAGTATCGATTCCCTGTGTCGATAATCCTACGACTAGGGACCAAAATAAGGATGTGATTATAGACTACCCAGCCCCCACTAGTGTGATCGCCATCACAACGCCGGTAGTCAAGCAAAGATCCTAAGGGCTCCATCAATATGTATTAGCGATATGTTAAAAGAAACATATACACATATTAAGATAGAAACAAAACAAGTAGCATACTACTATATCGAGCAAGACTGTCGTAAATCCGTGTATATATCCCAAGCTTCAAAAATGTATTATACAAACTAGTACTATAAAATAATGGCCTCTAGGGCATACATATCCAACAATCTCCCACTTGCACTAAAGGCCAGTAATTGGTGTACCGCATACCCAACGTCTGCACTAAGGCCAGCTGCTGGCGTACCGCATACCCAATAGCTCAAAAAGTTGCTCGAACTGTGTTTGGGGGAGGGCCTTTGTGAATGGATCCTCCATGTTGTCTTTAGTGTCCAATCTCCGTATCTCGATCTCCTGGCGATCAATGATCTCCCTGATCAGGTGATACCGCCTTACCAAAGTCAAGTGGTACTTACTAAATGTGTCTGTACTTCTGATGGGACCGTGGTTCCTTCGCTAAAGCTATAGCCCTATTGTTATGGCAATACAATGGTATTGGGTCAACAATGGACGGAACCACCTGAAGTTCACTAATGAACTTCTTCATCCAGACCGCCTCTTTTGCGGCATCGCTTGCAGCAATGTATTCGGCCTCCATCGTCGAGTCTGCGACGGTATCCTGTTTGGAACTCCTCCAACACACCGCACCTCCGTTGAGGGTAAACACAAAACCCGAGACAGACTTGCTGTCATCCTTGTCACTCTGGAAGCTTGAATCGGTAAAGGACACGACCCTGAGGTCTCCATTACCATAAACCGGTAACATCTCCTTAGTCCTTCTCAGGTACTTGAGAATGTTCTTCACTGCCATTCAGTGGTTCTTACCTGGGTCTGACTAATACCGGCTCACCACGCTCAGTGCGTAAGCTACATCTGGTCTTGTACATAGCATCGTATACATTATAGATCCTACCGCCGAAGTGTAGGGTATAGTGCTCATGCGAACCCTCTCCTCGTCTGTCTTGGGAGACATCTTCTTGGAGAGGGTGATTCCATGCAATGTGGGTATATTACCGCGCTTGGAATCTTCCATACTAAATCTCTTTAGTACGGTCTCTATGTAGTAGGACTGCGGAAGTCCCAGTAATCTCTTGGATCTATCTCTGTAGATCTTGATCCCCAGAATGTACGAGGCATCACCCAGGTCTTTCATAGAGAACCTTTGTGACAAGAATAGCTTGACCGATTGTAGCATAGGAATGTCATTTCCTATCAAAAGAATGTCGTCCACGTACAAGACTAGGAACACGACAGTTCGTCCTACAATCTTCTTATAGATATAAGGTTCATCTTCGTTCTTGATGAAATCAAATTCCTTGATTGCCTCATCAAAACAGATGTTCCAGCTCCACGATGCCTGCTTTAATCCATAAATGGATTTAAGCAACTTGCACACCTTCCCGCTGCTCCCACTGTCTACAAAACCTTCTGGCTGATCCATATAAACGCACTCATCCAAACAGCCGTTTAGAAAAGCCGTTTTTACGTCCATCTGCCAGATTTCATACTCATGGAAGGCAGCAATGGCAAGTAGGATCCGAATGGATTTGAGCATAGCCACTGGAGAAAAAGTTTCGTCATAGTCCACACCAGGTCTTTGACGGAAACCTTTTGCAACGAGTCTAGCCTTATAAGTTTCCACCTGCCCATCTACACCGAGTTTTCTTTTGTAGATCCATTTGCATCCAACGGGTTTTACCCCAGGTGGAGCAATATCCATGTTCCACACTTTATTGGTGTACATGGACTCCATTTCAGATCGCATAGCATCCAGCCACTTATCAGAGTCCCTACTGATAATGGCCTGCCTGAAACTGGTAGGGTCATCTTCTTCCAAGATGCAATCTTTTCGATCCCCATCTATGAGAAAACCGTAGAATCTCTCGGGCGGATGAGAATTCCTACCAGATCTGCGGAGTGGCTGAGGTTCGTCTGGGGTTATCGAATCCTGAGCTTCTGTCAAATCTTCAGTTTCAGTCTGTGGTTGCTGAATCTCTTCCAGTTCTACCGTGCTCCCACTTATTTCTTTTGCATGAAACTCCGCTTCTAAGAAAACGGCATGCTGAGCAACAAACACCTTCTGTTCCTCGGTGTGGTAGAACAGATATCCATAACCATTCTTTGGATATCCCACAAACTTACATAAAACTGACCGCGCCTCTATTTTATCTGGTTTATGCTTTTTAACATAAGCCGGACAATCCCATATCTTAAATCTTTTAAGATATGGTCTTTTTCCATTCCATATCTCGAATGGAGTCTTAGGCACTGATTTAGACGGAACATCATTCAATAGATATGCCGCTGTCAAAAGCGCATGTCCCCAAAATGAAAGAGGTAACTAAGCACTACTCATCATGGAGCGAACCATATCCAACAGGGTACGGTTCCTCCGCTCCGATACACCATTATGCTGTGGTGTGTACGGAGGAGTAAGCTGAGAGAGAATATCGTTCTCTTTTAAGTAATCTAGGAATTCAGTGCTTAAGTAATCCCCTCCTCTATCAGACCAGGGGATCTTGATACTTTTGCCTATCTGGTTCTCCACTTCGTTTCTGAATTCTCTGAATTTCTCAAAAGTTTCAGATTTGTGTTTCATCAGATACACATATCCGAACCTAAAGAGATCGTCAGTGAATGTGATGAAGTATGAGAACCCACCCCTTGCATGTATATACATTGGACCACATACATCACTGTGTATGAGTGCCAAGAGCTCTGTTGCTCTTTCTCCATGTCTGGTGAATGGAGATTTGGTCATCTTTCCTTTGAGACAAGATTGACAAGTTTCATAAGATGAAAACTCGAACGTATCCAAGAGTGCCAAGAGCTCTGGTTTATAGCATTGATTGTTAAGTGAAATAATCTCCCGAGAGTAATCCAACTCATCAGTCGGATCTGGATCCAACTATCATTGTGTGATGGCCTAGATGGAATCCACTCACCACACTCCAGAAGGTATGCTAAATCTGCAAGTTTCCTTTATGTTTGAAACTCCCGATGTGATTTTTACCCCTGACGGTATATGACCTTGACTAGGTCAACAAACCATAAACCGCTAGTCAAGTTCTACCCGTGATATTCTTGATTGCATTAAACCCATCCGTACGTGCCCTTGACTAGGTCAACAAGGCCGCATGACTGTCCTAACCAATCACATTTTCAATGCACAGAAAAATATCACTTAGCTACCGTTCACTACGCCTTGACTAGGTCAACAAATGCATCACGAATACTAAATAATACCAATCCGAAATGACGCAGTGCTACGGCTGGGTTTTTGGCGGAAAAACCCGTTGACGTAATGAACTTGATATCATTGAAGGAACCTGATTTCCTTTTAAAATATATAGTGGCGAAAACTTTTGCTAAAGAGGTCACTCCCTGTGAAGGGATCTCGGCTCTTTCCTCGTCGAATGAGGTGCAGGATATTGCAAACTGAATACCACGATGCAAAGCAAGAATAATCGACTATAGTGAAAGTATTACGTTGACGCAAACTTTTACTCAAGGGGTCACTCCCGATGAAGGGATCTCGGCCCTTGCCTCGTCGAATGAGGTGCTGGATATTCCAAACTGAATACCACTGTGCAAAGCAAAAGAGAACGTCTGTAATGTCTTTTTTAAAACTTGGTTCCAACAACATCTTTCAGGTTTATTTTCTTTGTATTAATATAATGCGTCCCATCAATTAATCCTACCATTGCTGAAAACAACGAAAATATGACGTACGCTTATGCCATCCGCATTTGCCACGGGGCTCCGTCATCACCCGTTAGGTTACTTAACTAACGCCAGAGTAGGGGCTGGACTAGTACGGATGCAAAACATAAGCAACGCCTACTAGATATCATATATAGATATATACATTCGTCAGATGCAATGATAGCTATTCCAGATCACAGATGAACACATTGGATATGCTAGGAATCTGCGTTTCGTTCGAGCCTGCAACGAAAGACGTATTACACGGTCGCGATGAATAGCCAAACCCTACCTTAGACCCCTACGGGTGCGGCAAACTACCCGCCAAGTACCCGAAGTGAAGCAACCTCCCTCAACAACGTGAGTAGGCCACTCGGCAATTCAAAGTACCCGGTAGTTTGTGCACCGCACCTTGGGTCTATCCTAGGAGCAAAAACAGTAAAAGAAATAATATACAATGGCGGCTACAAGCTCAACCCGGATGAGCGGCCATAAAAATAATGTTACATCAATTTACAATTTACATCAAATGAAAGATAAAGAAACTCTCATCCCATAACCCCGGCTATTCATCCGTCACAATCCAACAAGTTCATATACACAATCCAACATCACAGATCACAGATATGCACAACTCCCACTAATCGACGTACAGCGATTAGTCGTCATTCAGTACATATATCACATTACAGATATAACCAATTAGCTAAAGTTTATAGAATTTTGATCAATATTCTAATTTGAAACTACCCCAAAAACAATATTGTTCTCTAAAGAATCTGGGCAGAAGCAAATCATCTTAAAAATCACAAAACATCAGTCTGAACACACTGCAGGAAAAACGAGTCACGACCGAGTCGACTCGGCCGTCGATCCGCGGCGAAACGCTTGGTTTCGCCGCGCTTCCGCGGCAGTCTGATCGAGTCATGGGCTCGGTTTTCTTAGGTGTTCCTAAAAAACCCTGCACGTATTTTTCAGGTGTGTGGAAATATTTTTAGACCTGTTTTTAAAAATGGCAGAAAGCACAAGATTTTGATGTATTTTGCGATTTTTTTCCGGATCGAAGTTCTAAACACTTTGCTAACATGTTAGTTGTTGTTTAGCTAGGCTCTGATACCACTGTTAGATCCACGTTACCCATCACGGTGCTTACGGGGAGGCGGAATAGGTAAAAAAACGGATTTTTTAACACAAGGTAACATGGACTAAAAATAGAGGATCTTTGCTAAACAAAAACTAACAAACTAAGTACAAGTTCTAGCTACTAGGTTAGATGGTTATACCTAGATCTTAAACTCCTTCTCTTCTTGTTGTGGTCCTCCTTCTTGCTTGCTTCTTGAAGTGGTGTATACGGCTCCCCCTCTTCGTCTTCTCTTTGCCGAAGAAATATCCACCTGAAGGCCTCTACCTTGAGCTCCTACCTCAACCAAGAGGTAACTAGAGTGCTTGGCTTGCTAGACTAAGAACCCTAGAATGAGTAGAGAGTTGTCTTGATGGTTTTATCTCACAAAGCTCATGTTTTTCAACACATGAAAGAAGAGAGCTTTGAGAGAGGAAGAGGGAGAGAGAATGAGCAAGAATAACCACCATGCTCTCATATGAGAATAATAATAATAATAACTAAAGAAAATTGTGATGGTTAGTTGAAATGACCATTATCATTTCACATTTAATGCAATTTGCAAGAATCAAGAAGCGTCTTGCAAAAGAAATGATCATGGTCAAATGGTCAACAAAAGTCAAATGGTCAACCAAAGTCAAATGGTCCACCTAACCGTGGCACAATTATCCTTAATTAATATTATTAATCATATTTCTCATTATCATTAGGGATTAGAAAAAGTCAACTGTTAAAAACCCTAATGAGATTCCTCTGCCTCTGTCAACTGTGCATACACACCCGCATCCGTGTTCCGAGGAAAACGAATACAGTTTGACAAAACCAATCCCAAAACAAATACTAGGATCTGGCTTAAACCAAACTCCGCTAGTAATAACTGCCCGGACTCCAAACGTGCACAAGTGCGCGGATGTGAACGAACCCCGTCGCAAAACCATGCGACCTCTACTCTGTTTTGCCCAAAGGCGAACAACCCTCTGTGTGGGACTCTAAAGACTCGACACTACGCTGGCAGTGGGTTTAACCACAGGCCGCAAGCGGTACTAGCTGTACGTAACGGTCCCCATGTAGATGCCGATAAGAAGACCGATAAGGTGAACCCATCCGAACTCCTACTGAGCCTGAATGTGACAATCTCCGTACAGTCCGGTCTGTTTCTCTAAGAGTATCGCATGTCGGGCCTAGGGGGTGGTAAACGTCAGACCCCTAATAGAGGTACAAGTCGTGTCGGAGTATAGCCCATAACACCTTGAGAAACTACTGGAAAAACTACCAGTAAATCTCTCTTGCCCTGGCCAGGGACGACTATGTGTAATGGTTGTTCTAAACACAGCGCGATATCAACTCCCAATCCCGGGAGAGACGAATCCTGTCTAACCGTCACTGCCTCCAAGTGCTTCGGGACTGCACCTAACTACTACCTGTTTGCACGACTCAATAGAGCCGTGGCAGGGTAGTAATCTAAGAACAGTGGGAACACACTCGAGACGAAGTGACAGTGTCAACTCAACGGACTAAGCTGTACTCATGTCACCTGGGAACTGTTAACCGACGATAGGTATAATACCAACCAACAGTTCCCGACGAGTCCTGTCCAGTATACTCGTAACCTAACGAGCACCTGCATACTATCTCCAGTACGATGTACTGATGGCTGTGGGACAGACCATGTCCCCTTCTGGGATAAGAAGCGTATGCACCAGTCTACTCTGGAGTATCGATGCCCTGTCTCGATAATCCTAAGACTAGGGACCAAAATAAGGATGTGCTTATAGACTACTGATTGAATTGATTATTTCTCGTTGTGTCGGTTTAGAAAATTATGTAGAAAAATCACAACCAAAAATATTTTGGCCGCAATCAATAACGATGTCGAATGTAGCACGTTAGTAAGTGCGGATCGTCCACAGGGAAAGTTTAATCGTTCGTGTTTCGAATTAGATGAATCGAAACTTTAAAGAAAAGAAAACAAACAATTCATAATTTGTAATTGAAGTTCAAGAATTAGAAAAATCTAGATCTAATAACAAGAAAACTTTAAAATCAAGAATTGTGAGTTTGATGATTTTTCCAAACCAAATATCAAGAATCGAAGTGAGGCTCGTAGGAATCGATCGGATCTATAGATGTGATGTAATCTAGTGATGACGTATTCTTATCCTTCGATGAATTGATACTATATCGATGATGATCGACGAGAATTAGGGATTTCTAGTGAAACTAGGGTTTCATCATTTATCCCTTGTTCCTTCGTCGATATCATTCACATTCTAGCCTCTAGTAAATTCAAGAATCGATCGTGGATCCCTAATTTCGAGCGATCACAATCAATAAAGCATCGCAACGAAACTAGGTCATCAATTCTTCAATTTGCTAGGGTTTACAAAACTCGTAGGACTTTTGATTCGTTATAAGATTTGTTACATCATCATTCTATTGATCGTCTTGACTCCTTTACGAGCGGAGTTTTACTCGAACATCACAACAAGAACCACAATCACAAATTGAGATCGTCATGATGCAAGAATTTAAAGAAAGCAAGATTAAAGAATTTCACCTTTTATTTATATCAACAATTCCGTTACAATCACTCAAGAACTACAAGAGGAAGAACTCGATCGTCGATTTGGCTTCGCTCGTCTCCTTGAGTCGCGGATCGGCTTGGATCACTTGCTCGATTGAAGATCGGCTCCGCTCTTAAAAGGTTGAAGGCTTCTCACTTGATTGGTACTCGGGATCTTGAATTTGGATTGCAATTAGGGTTAGGGTTTCGGACAAGTCGTGTCACTCAACTTGTGGATGGAAGATGAAGAGAGAATGATGAGAAATTGAACAACAATGAACAACCCTAACCCTTAGATCTAGGCTCCCTTTTATAGACTTCGAAAACCCTAGATCTAGGATTTCAAATTTGAATTTCCCTCCAAAAGTTTGTTAGCAAGAGATTTGAATTTCCCTCCAAAAGTTTGTTAGCAGGAGAAGCTTCAAGAAGTAGTTTGTTAGGAGGTTGATTAGCTTAATCAAGATTAGGTTGCTTAATGATCTTTGCTGATCTGGCAGAAGCTTCGAAGGTTTTCTGGAGATTGACATATATTTCTGAGCTGTTGGCACTGATATAGGAATTTTGCACTGAAATTGGACTGATGACGTGGCATAAGCGCCGCGGATCCGCGGCACATGCCTGCTTGTACCGCTGATCCGCGGTCACGTGAGCAGATTAGTATGCACAATTTCCTGCACTGCCTTCTGATGTCTTCTTGGTATTTTCTTGATATGTTGATTCTCACATTTCCTTCTATATTACTACCAGATCTGCATCTTTTGAGTTGGCGTAATTTTGACCAGCTCTTTAACAATTTTGGCCTTTTTTCTGGATTTTCCTGCACAATTTCTCGAGACAAGAGTTGCGCTATACAAGAATGATGCGATGCCATGTTAAACACACAATTTTCCTCGAAATGTCGGTTTTAGAGTATAACACATGCAATCTGGTATTTCAAAGATGTTTTGCTAATATGTGCAATATGAATACCGAACACTTTTAGATGAATGCAAAAGATAGGGGAATTGCCGTGTTAAAAATGCAGTATTTTCGACTGTTCAAATTCCCCCAAACTTTTTTCGATCGTCTTGAGCGAATTGTTTTATTAAAAAGAGAAGGAGAAAGTAAAGAATGAGAAAAACTAACTAACACACTTTTGTAGGCAACACGATTGCACTGAGCACGTGCAACAAGCCTTTAAACCTCTATGTGTCCCTAGTAGGAGGAGTGTTGTCTCCTGAGGGTTTTCAGCGGATTGCATCCAGAAAATCCAATAATAAAAGAAAGATCATGAATATTACATTTAAAGAAAAGCCTTGAAAATTAGGGTTTCCAACTATGCTAGCTTTTCGGTTGTCATGAGCCTTATCTTAATGGTCATGAAAAGATGTCAGAAATCATGTCCTCCCTCAATAAAACATCGTCTTATTCTTCATTCCTATCTTTCTTCCAAACATCGATCATATCACCCTGCGTGTGTGTAAAGGATATCCCTACACCCGGAGAATTCAATTCGAGCTATCATACTCTTGTCCATCCACCTCAGTACTTTTTAATTAATGAATATTAGATGAGATTGCTTACACACTTTCATGCGACCGTTAATACTTCTTGAGGTACTAACCGACCGATTACTCATGTGCTTGCTTATTTGGTGTTTTTTCTCATCTTGCACCACCTAAGGCATAGCAGTGACTCCCAGACCAGTTGGCCTTAGGGCACTAGGTGAAGAGGCACCATCGCTATATATTTTTTATTGCCCTTGGCGATAACAAAACCAGTGTTCATTTTTCTCACCATTTTATATTTTATTCATTTTTTTTTATTTCCTTCATACATCGGCTTTTAGACAAGAGCATTTAAAGGTATCCTCTACTATCCCGAGTTTCAAGACGTGTGTAAGTGCGAATAGCAGGGTATCAACGTTCAAAATGTTTGGCTTCCAGAATAGAACTATTTTTCAGACTTATTTTTATCATCAGATTAGTGACTTCCTTCATCTTACTAACCCTTGGGACAACGGCTCATAAATAGTTATTACTAGTTCGTATAAGAAAACTTCTAATTTTCAAGGTTTTCTTAAATTTTTCCAATCTTTTGGATGTAATTTTTCACTATCTAATCTTTTATTATCTTATTTATGTACAAAAATATTTTTATTTTCTGAAAAAAATTTAAATTTTTTTTATAGGTTTTCAAAGAAATGTTTTGTGCTTATGCAAAGTATGATGCAAATGATGCTAAAATAAGCACAAACCTCCCCCAAACTAGTTTTCAACAGTGTCCTCACTGTTGCCAACCGCTATATCTACAAAACCTGTAAGCCTGGGAGGAATTTATTAGTGGGGGCAAAATATATAAGTGAAGATCCTCCCCCAAATTTATTCTTGGCTCATCATTTTGTAAAAATTTTCTTTTCAAGAGCCAGAAAAAAAGCCCCACAAACTTGAGTTATGCAATGTTAAGCTTTTGAAAATCACATGAGGGGGTCAAGAATAATTGGTCGATGCCAAGCTTTGCAAAGACCAAACGTCAACACCAACCATTCGAAAATTTTATCAATGCAGTGCTCTGGTTGGTGGAAGAAGAAGTGGGGAAAGGGTAAGGGGTGGAAAAGAATGTGTGTGCGTCTCGTTTTGGAGAGACGATGCAGTGAATGTGATGGATTACTCGCATTCTTTTTACAGTTCAAAAGAAGGGGTGGAGGTTCAATTTCATTGATTGGGAGATGATTCATCTCAACACCCGTGTGATTCAAAAATGCGAGTTCATCAGCGAATATCTCCTCAAAAGTTCCATCAATACCCCGAGAAATAATGTCATCACAAAGTACGAGGTGATCTTTAGACTCTAAAAGCAGTTCATAATCAGTGTTAGTTGTTGACCCGGACATCTCGGTGGAAGAGTCCGTATGTGTATGATACATAGTTGGGTCAAACAATAACGTATGAAAAGAGACAAGATCAGTATCAAGAGGATCATCAAATTCGCTGCTGTCGACATCCATTAAGTCGACAGAACAGACCCGAGCAGTAGGTTCGGAGGGTACACTTCCCAACTTGTAAATGTTCAGCTCAATTGACATATTCCCGAAAGATAGGGTCATAGAGCCATTACGACAGTTGACGATAGCATTGGAAGTGGCTAAAAAGGGGCGACCTAAAATCACCGGAATTTGATTCCGTGGGTTCACTACAGGCTGTGTATCAATTACAATAAAGTCTACAGGGAATATAAATTCCCCGATTTTTATTAACACATCCTCCAGTTCACCCCTAGGTTTGGTGATTGATCGGTCAGCCATCTGGAGAGTTATGCTCGAGGGCTTTAACACTCCGATTCCTAGTTGCTCATAGACTGAATATGGAAGCAAGTTAACACTAGCGCCAAGGTCTAGTAGAGCATGGTTGATGTGTTTTTCCCCGATAGAAATGGAAATAGTAGGACAGCCAGGGTCCTTACGTTTCCTCGGTACTTGTTGGGGGAAAGCCGTGTCTACAGTCTTTGCCATGAAAATCTTCTTGGGCACTTGAGTCTTCCTCTTCCTAGTGCACAAGTTCTTAAGAGTTTTCGCATAGGACGAAACTTGTTGGATGGCATCTAGGAGAGGGATGTTGATGTTAACTTGCTTAAACATGTCAATAATCTTCTCTATATGTGGACTCGATTTGTTAGCCCTTAACCGATTAGGATAAGGTGCTTTAGCAATAAGCACTGGGTCCATCATAGGAGAAGGAAGTGTGTGTAGACCCGATCCCAGAATAGAAGTGGGGATTGTCGGTGGTAGAACTAGAAGAGATGGGCTGAGGTGGCGAGCCTTGTGGGAAACGGAGAATAGGCTCGGAAGAAGATGGTGGGGTAGAAGAACTGGGGTCAGAATTAGAAGTAGAAGTGGAAGGAAAGGTCTCAGCCGGGGTATTATTGATTGATTTATCAGTATCATCAAACTCTTCCACAAGGTGATTGTCAAGCACTCTTCCAGATCTCAACGTGATTGCACTCACATGATGTGAATAGCCAGGATTGGGTAAAGGTTGAGCTGGAAGTTTCCCTTTCTCTCTTGCACTCATTTCGGCTTTTAGTTGTGCAATTTGTGCTTCCATCGATTTGATATTCTCATTTTGAGAGACAATGATCTTCATCACATTCTCGACGGAAGATTGCAAACTTGCCGTCCCTTGGATGGATTGTTTCATGAAAGTATCCAAGGTCTGTGCTAGTGCAGAGGTATTATCTGTACAGGTCAATTGCAAAGAGTTTTCATGTGGTGCAAAAGTGGTGGCCTGATTTTGGAAGTTTTGTGATTGGAAGGGGTGGTGACACAATTGAAGTGGTGGTTGCTGTTGTGGTGGAGGGACCCTTTGGAAATTGTGTTGGGTTGGAACCGTGTTTTGAGATTGTGATTGGTTCCAAGCAAAGATAGGGTGATTCCTCCAACCCTGATTATATGTGGAAGAAGATGGATCGTTTCTAGGTCTTTGAAATGCGGCATTGGTATGCTCGTGACCTTGAAACGGAGAATTTCGTGGACATTCTTCCGTCAAATGAGAAGGATCAGAACAGCATCCACATACAGTTTTGGAGAGTGACATTTGATTTAGGGCGGCAGCTAAAAATTTGTTTTCCATAGCGTCGAATTTCTTGTGTAAAGCTGAAATTTCAGCTCTAACTCCTATGGAAATATCACTGCCATCCCTAGACGATTGACTCACACCCTCCCACTGTAACGATTTTTCAGCAAAATCTTCTAGGAATTTCCAGGCTTCCCCATCATCTTTGGTCATGAAGTTGCCTTGACACATTAATTCAAGGGTCTGTCTTGTGTTAGGATTAATGCCCTCATATATGATTCTACACAGATCTCATCTAGGGATTCCGTGATGTGGACATTAGACTAACAGATCCTTGAAGCGTTCAAGACATTTTGAAAATGGTTCATTTGGAAGCTGGGTGAATTGATTTATTTCGCTACGGACTTGAGCTGTTTTATGATGTGGGTAGAATTTCTTAAGGAATGCTTTTACGAATTCTTCCAAGTTTGAAATGGAATGTGCGGTTGTGTTGTAAATCCACTTCTCGGTTATATCGCACAAGGTAAATGAGAGAAGACGTAGACGCATAGCATCCATAGAAAGCTGTGAGGTGCCCATCATTGCGCATACATTTTCAAATTTGGTGATAAAAGCATATGCGTCTTCAGACTCGAGACCGTGAAATTTTGGTAGAAGGTTGATGCATTGGGGTTTTATTTGAAAATTTTCCCTGTTGGCTGGAGGAATGGAAAGACAGGTGGAAAGGGGACCTCGTGTAGGATAGCACCGCTCTTGGAGAGAGATGCGGGGTGGATTCTGCGCATCAACGGACGACGGCAGAGTAGTGGTAAAGAAGTTCGATGGAGAATCGTCCATCGAAGTGGGTGTGGTGGTGGGTAAAGAAGAGGTAAATGTAGAAATACCGACTTTTGGGTCGATCGGTGAAACGCGGACAAGTCGGGCACTAGAATCCCGTGTCCAGCCTATCTTGCACTAAAAGGGTTTAGTACAAGTGGCTGCGTAGATATAATTAGGGGAAATGAGTGAAGTGTTTTGGTGTTTGTTTTGAAAAATATACGGATTTTTTTTGAAAAAATGATGCGATCACAACAAATGCAATAAGCAAAACCCTAAAATCTAGTGGTCACCTAGGTCAAAGCTCTAGACCACTCCTAACTGCCAAAAGACAAGTCGCAGGATCAATCCTCCACTGCCTCTTTGTCTCTCCTGTGGCCAGGTAAGTGCCAGGTAAGTTGGAGGTTCTCCACTACGTAAGTAGTGGGCCTAATTAAGTAACCACTAGCCTTCGACACACTTGCCTTAGACACCACAAAAGAAACGCGGA
Source organism: Agapanthus africanus (assembly GCA_030015575.1). NCBI lineage: Eukaryota > Viridiplantae > Streptophyta > Magnoliopsida > Asparagales > Amaryllidaceae > Agapanthus > Agapanthus africanus. The sequence goes on along the minus strand of CM057341.1, from coordinate 448,502,949 downwards.
TAAGCAATGAATTACCCACGGCCTTCTTCTGTCCTAAGTGAGCGCGACGGTCCTTAGAGTCATCTCTAGATATTTTTTAGTTAATGAGGTTAAATGCGGATGCAAATTTTGCGATTTTTGGGGCTTAGGAAGGGTAATGAACTCCCCACCTAATCTGGAATTGATCGTGCCTCTTAAATTCCGTATTAATACGCAAACAACCAAAAATCAAAACACGCACTACTTATTTTGCTTTTGCGGCGTTGCGAATTTTGCAAAGAAACCTGCAGCAAATTGTTAATTGGAGCAGATTTAGGAGAAGATAAGAAAGTTAGAGACTCACAGAGCAAAATTGGTACAGTGAAGAAGTACAAACGCGGCGGATCCTCGGCATATGCTTGCTAATGACGCGGAATCGCGGTCCTATGAAGAGATCACTGCACTGAAAGTTTTGGTACTGTTCCTGTTCACCTCAAGAGCTCTCTGGACTTTTCAGAAAAAAATTTCCACAGCTCCAATGATTCCAGATTTCCTCGCAACAAATCACAACAACTCGTATTAGTGTTTGCGCGAATTTTGATCTAAAAATTATAATGGAATAAATCTTTCAACTCAAATTTCAAAATACGAACAATTAGCGCACTATCCCCGGCAACAGCGCCATTTGATTGAATTTATTATTTCTCGTTGTGTCGGTTTAGAAAATTATGTAGAAAAATCATAACCAAAAATATTTTGACCGCAATCAACAACGGTGTCGAATGTAGCGCGTTAGTAAGTGCGGATCGTCCACAGGGAAAGTGTAATCGTTCGTGTTTCGAATTAGATGAATCGAAACTTTAAAGAAAAGAAAACAAACAATTCATGATTTGTAATTGAAGTTCAAGAATTAGAAAAATCTAGATCTAATAACAAGAAAACATTAAAATCAAGAATTGTGAGTTTGATGATTTTTCCAAACCAAATATCAAGAATCGAAGTGAGGCTCGTAGGAATCGATCGGATCTATAGATCTGATGTAATCTAGTGATGACGTATTCTTATCCTTTGATGAATTGATACTAGATCGATGATGATCGACGAGAATTAGGGATTTCTAGTGAAACTAGGGTTTCATCATTTATCCCTTGTTCCTTCGTCGATATCATTCACATTCTAGCCTCTAGTAAATTCAAGAATCGATCATGGATCCTTAATTTCGAGCGATCACAATCAAGAAACCATCGCAAAGAAACTAGGTCGTCGATTCTTCAATTTTCTAGGGTTTACAAAACTCGTAGGACTTACGAATCGTTTTAAAATTTGTTACATCATCATTCTATTGATCGACTCGACTCCTTTACGAGCGGAGTTTTACTCGAACATCACAACAAGAACCACAATCATAAATTGAGATCGAATCATGATGCAAGAATTTAAAGAAAGCAAGATTAAAGAATTTCACCTTTTATTTATATCAACAATTCCGTTACAATCACTCAAGAACTACAAGAGGAAGAACTCGATCGTCGATTTGGCTTCGCTCGTCTCCTTGAGTCGCGGATCGGCTTGGATCACTTGCTCGATTGAAGATCAGCTCCGCTCCTAAAAGGTTGAAGGCTTCTCGCTTGATTGGGTACTCGAGATCTTGAATTTGGATTGGAATTAGGGTTAGGGTTTCGCACAAGTCGTGTCACTCAACTTGTGGATGGAAGATGAAGAGAGAATGATGAGAAATTGAACAACAATGAACAACCCTAACCCTTAGATCTAGGCTCCTTTTTATAGACTTCGAAAACCCTAGATCTAGGATTTCAAATTTGAAATTCCCTCCAAAAGTTTGTTAGCAAGAGATTTGAATTTCCCTCCAAAAGTTTGTTAGCAAGAGAAGCTTCTAGAAGTAGTTTGTTAAGAGGTCGATTAGCTTAATCAAGATTAGGTTGCTTAATGATCTTTGCTGATCTGGCAGAAGCTTCAAGGGTTTTCTGGAGATTGACATATATTTCTGAGCTGTAGGCACTGTTATAGGAATTATGCACTGAAATTGGACTGATGACGTGGCATAAGCGCCGCGGATCCGCGGCACATGCCTTCTTGTGCCGATGATCCGCGGTCACATGAGCAGATTAGTATGCACAATTTCCTGTACTGCCTTCTGATGTCTTCTTGGTATTTTCTTGATATGTTGATTCTCACATTTCCTTCTATATTACTACCAGATCTGCATCTTTTGAGTTGGCGTAAGTTTGATCAGCTCTTTGATAATTTTTGCCTTTTTTCTGGATTTTCCTGCACAATTTCTCGAGACAAGAGTTGCGCTATACAAGAATGATGCGATGCCATGTTAAACACACAATTTCCCTCGAAATGCCGGTTTTAGAGTATAACACAAGCAATCTGGTATTTCAAAGATGTTTTGCTAATATGTGCAATATGAATACCGAACACTTTTAGATGGATGCAAAAGATAGGGAAATTGTCGTATTAAAAATGCAGTATTTTCGACTGATCAACTACCCAGCCCCCACTAGTGTGATCGCCATCACAACGCCAGTAGTCAAGCAAAGATCCTAAGGGCTCCGTCAATATGTATTAGCGATATGTTAAAAGAAACATATACACATATTAAGATAGAAACAAACCAAGTAGCATACTACTATATCGAGCAAGACTGTCGTAAATCCGTGTATATATCCCAAGCTTCCAAAATGTATTATACAAACTAGTACTATACAATAATGGCCTCTAGGGCATACATATCCAACAATGGGATCATCCATCGCCCATCATATGGGTCAAGAAGCACATACGCTAGTCTACTCTGGAGTATCGATGCCCTGTCTCGGTACTCCTACGACTAGGAACATTTGAAGGATGTATTTGGCGACTATATTGTCCCCGCTAGTATGATCTGAATCATAGTCCTGGTGGTCAAGTACTCATCCTAAGGACTTTATCAACATGTAACATAGAGACAATCAGAGTACATGTTAAGATAAAGAGTAACCAGATAGCATACTATCATGTCGAGCAAGAAAGTCCTCCCTATATATGTCCATGCATCCACTACAATATACAACGTATGTACAGTAATGGCCTCTAGGGCATACATATAACTAACAACCATTATATATTATTTACTTTTCAGCATTAGGATAGACCCAAGGTTGGGAGCACAAGTAACCGGGTTCTAGGGTCTAGTGGGAGACCATCTCGAGGAGTCGAGACTGGGTCTCCTAACTCTAGAATTGGTAGGGTTGCTTGCCGCTCTCGTAGGGGTTTAGGGGTGTGGGATTGGCTATTCATCACGACCGTGGAATCCGTGTTTTATACAGGCTTAAAATAAAAACCGGAAATCCTAGTATATCCATTATTTCATATGTTTTATTCTGCAGCGATATTCTGTGATGTGATCAGTGATTACATTCTGAGACGAATACCTATATTATATATATATATATGATATATATTATATATTATTGCTTTCGTTTCATATGTGATGGTTGGGAAGCATAATAAATGATACTTCATTATTGTGATTAATGAAATAAAAGAAACCTAAAGATGCTGTAGAAACTTGTTTTAAAACTGGCAGCTCTAGTTCTTGCTTTGCATAGCGGTATTCCTTGTAGAATATCCAGCACTTTATTCGATAAGGAAAGAGCCGAGATCCCTTCACCGGGAGTGATCTCTTTAGCAATAACTGGCAGATGCTACAACACTCGGTTTTTCTTTTGATTGCTTTTAGAGTTTTTGCTTTGCATAGTGGTATATAGTGGTATTTGCGAAATATCTCGCACCTTATTTGATAAGGAAAGAGCTTCGATCCCTACACCGGGAGTGAGCTCTTTAGCAAAACTAGTAAAAGCCTAAAAAACACTCCATTTTAAAATTCACTCGATTCTACAACGATATCAAGTTCATTACGCTCATGGTTTTCTTAAAAACCTGCATATCCCTCCGTCTTTTCATATAAGTACTACTTAGTATTCGTGCTGCGGTAGTTTGGCTTTCGTCAAGGAGTAGTGTTCGGTAGCTAACTAGTGCTTATCTGCAGCATGAGATGCGATTGGATTAAGGTATTCGTACGGCGTAGTTTGGCCTCCGCCAAGGGTCGTGCGGGTGGGATTAATTCAATCAAGAAATGAACGGGTTGAACTTGACTAGCGTACTATGGGTAGTTTGGCCTCCGTCAAGGTCATAGGACGCTAGGGGTAAAAACCATTATCGGGAATTTCAAGTGTTGAAATTTGCCATGAGATTGCATACCTTCTATGAGATAGTTAGATCTCGATACACACTGCGAGTAAGAGTTACTCCTGGGAGAGTTTTACACATTACAATTAGCCGATCAAGTAGGTGTCTAGAAAGGTGTTAACGGGGTTACGCCCCTGGGAAAATGAGGTTTATTTTAATTAGGTCCGTGCGAAAGCACCGGGAACCTCCCTCAAAGTACCGGCACTGGCCTGGCTGAATGATTGGCGAACTTGTAGGGTGTAATTAATCCCTGCTAGTCTTTCCTTTTAGGGTTTGAAGGAAGATTTGACTAAAACAGTGGGAGCCATCCTGATTAGATATATTAATAACCGATCTAATCTGTAAGAGCATACGTTGAGTGTTTTTTTCTCTCTCTCTCCAGATAGCGATCATATCACGCCTTAATCAAGATAATAATACAGATTTATTGACCGAACCCGCTTGTTATACTGAGCTGGGGAATATTGGTCCCGCTCAAACTTATAATTGTTATAAGGCCGAGCAGAAAATAGGGGATTACCAGGATTCCCGTGCCGCCCAAACAAAGAAAGTATATGTTGATACATCTTCTTCGGGTGTGTTCATTACAGAGAATTGTTTCTCAGTATCCTCTACGTCCTGGGTATGAGATACCGGATCAGGATCCCACATATGTAATATGTTACATGGGCTACAGATAGGTAGAGAATTGGGAATGGGTGATAAAGTTTCAAGAGTTGGAAACGGTGCAAGAGTTGCAGCCAAGTTTGTTGGCAGTCATCACCATGTATTACAAAATACATTGATTCTGAACGAATGTTATTAGATACCGAACCTGATATACAATATCATATCAGCCTCTTTATTTAGTAAAGAAGGATATAATTTTGTATTGTTGGATAATGTTTTGAACATTTCCTATATCAAAAGTTGATCGGTTCAGGCACGTTATCTAAAAGCATATACGTTCTAAATCAAACCACAGTTCTTAACGTACAGAACACATACAAGAGGAAGTGTTCAGAAATGAACGAATCCTTCTTAAGGCATTGTAGACTAGGTCATATCAATGCGACCCGACTAGCTGAAGTTACATAAAGATGCATATTTAAATCAGTTTGAATTTACATCTTGTAAAACTTGCCAGTCATGTCACAAAAATAAGATGACCATAGCTCCGTTTATTGGAAACGGAGAAAGAGTTAGTGAACTCTTGGGATTGATACATGATGATGTATGTAGGTCCCCTGTCTACACATGCCTGGACCGGTTCTTTGTACTTCATTACATTCACTGATAATCTCTCAAGATTCGGCCATATGTTCCTATTGAAACACAAGTCTGAACCTTTTGAGATATTCAAAGAATATAATTCAGAAATAGAGAACCATAATGGGTATAAGTATTATGTCCTTTGATGAGATCAGGGAGGAGAATACTTGAGCACGGAGATCCTGGACTATTCTAAATGAGAATGAGATTCTCTCTCATCATTACTCCTCCGTATACACCACAGCATGTCGGTATATCGAGGTGGAGCAATCACACCCTATGTGATATGGTGTGCTCTATAATGAGTACTACTGAGTTGCCTATTTCCTTTTGGGGCTTATGCACTTGAGAAGCTGCATACCTATTGAATAGGGTTCCAACCAAATTAGATGCATACCACTCCATATGCGATATGGTATGGGAAGAGGCCATCTCTTAAGGATGTTAAGATTTGGGGTTGTCTGCCCTATGTCTAAAAGCAAAATCCGGACAAGCTCGAGGCAAGGTCAGTTCTGTAGAATTTTGTTGGATATCCCACGCATTTGCAAGGGAATATCTTCTACCGCACCGAGGAACAAAAGGTGTTTTGTTTCTCAGCATGCCACCTTTGGGAAAGGGAATTTCTTGTGAAGAAATTAGTGGTCATGTGGTAGAACTGGAAGAAGTTTTAGCTATACAAACTGCAGCTGATGATTTGGTAGAACCAGAGGATTCAATAGTTCCCAACGAAACTCAGCCACTCCGCCGATCTGGTAGTGTTCCTCATCCACCTGAGAGATACTTCAGTTTTCTCTATGACAGTGAGAGCGAGAATTGCATCATGAGATGATGACCTAACTAGTTTCGAGCAGGCCATCAAGAGTGGGGACTCTGTGAGAATGGCTGGATGCTATGCGATCTGAGATGGAATCTATGTACGCCAACAAAGTATGGACTTTGGTTGCTTTATCTGAAGGGTTAAATCCCCATCAGGAGAAAGTATATCTTGAGACGATTACTTGGTGTACATGGAAAAGCTAAGAATTGTTGCAAAAGTTTCTCGTCATTCACCAGGTGTGGATTATGATGAAACCTTTTCTAGTCCCTATGCTTAAGTCCATCCGGATCCTACTTGCCTTTGCTACATACCATGACTATGATATCTGGCGGTTGGGTTTCATGACTGCTATTCTAAATAGTGATTTAGAAGAAAGCGTCTATAAGTACACAGCCAGAGGGATTCGTAGACAGTGGGAGCAGCGGAAACGTGTGCAACTTTCTTTATGGGATAAAACAGGCATCGCGGAGTTGGAACATCTGTTTTTATATGGTAATCAAAGCGTTTGACTTCATCAAAATGGTAGATGAATCGTGTATATACAAAAAGGTAGTAGGGAGTATGGTGGTGATTCTCGTATTGTACGTGGATGACATACTCTTGATAGGAAAGGAGTTTCCTATGCTACGCTCTGTCAATCTCCTCTTATCATAAGGATTCACCATATAGGATCAAGGTGATACCTCCTAAATCCTGGGTTTTGGATCTATGAGATAGATCTAAATGGATGTTAGGATTCTCACTAGGTGTAGTGAGATGGTATAAATCGATCAATAGATACCTTCCAGGGTGATAAGGTCGACCGAATGTCAGTCACAGGCATTGTCTTTACCCTCAGTGGAGGGACGGTATGTTAGAAGAGTTCCAAGCTAGATACTGTGACATACTAGACGATAAAGGCTAGACACATTGCTACCAAGGATACTACCAAAGAGGTAGTCTGGATATATATAAGTTCATGAGATGAACTTCATTCCTACCATTGTGTGACAATGGAGTTGTGGTTTAGGCCTAGGAACCCACATCCCATCTATGATCCAGACATATTCTTAGGCAGTATCACCCGATCATGGAGATGGATGATCTCCAGGGAGATCGAGGTTTAGGAGAGTAGACACAGAGGAGAACATGCCGGATCCACTCACAAAGGCCTATTCCCAGGAGAGACTTTTATAGGATGGTTGAGTATGAGATACTTCAACCACTGCTGATTGTTGGGTATGAGATACTACAACAGATGGCCCTAGTGCAAGTGGAAGCTTGTTAGTTATATGTATGTCCTAGAGGCCATTTCTGTACATACAATGCATATTGTAGTTGATGCTTGGGCATATATAGGGATGACTTTCTTGCTTGATATGATAGTATGCTATATGGTTGCACTTTATCTTAACATGTACTCTGATTGTCTCTATGTTACATGTTGATAAAGCCCTTAGGATGAGTACTTGATTACCAGGATTATGATGCAGACCATACTAGTGGGGACAGAGTAGTCGCTAAGTACATCCTTCAAATGTTCCTAGCCATAGGTGTATCGAGACAAGGCATCGATATACCAGAGTAGACTAGCGTATAGCTTCTTGACCCATGTAAATGGGTGATGGATGATCCCATATCCATTGGTGTTTGACATCACAGACAGTATACGGGTGCTCAGTGGAGACTAGGTACACTGAACGGACTCGCCGAGAACTCCCAGATTGTATTATACCTAACGTCAGATGGATGTTCTCTGGTGACACTGGTACGGGTTAGTCTGTAGACCCGAGATCGTCATAGAGTCTTGTGTGATTCGCACTGTGCTTTGATTTCCACCTTACCACATTCAAGAGAACTTGAAAACGGTGTCTTTTGGGTACAGTCCTGAGTCACATGGAAGCAATGAGTGGTAGGAGGGATTTCGTCTCTCCCGGTATTGGGAGTTGATGTTGCGCTGTGCTCGATTGGCTATAACAGGAAGTCCTTGGCCAAGGCTGCTTCAGAGATATACTTGTAAGTGTTATCAGTAGTTTCTAGACCCTTTATTAGCCTCATATCGACATGACTTATCGAGTCACTGGGGTCTGACGTTTACCACCCCTAGACGAGATATGCGACATATCAGACGAAGAGACCGGACTGTACAGTAGTGTTACTGATTGGATTCGCAAGAGTGTGAGCAGGCTTTCTTGTTGATCTTTTGATCGCTCTTTACCCGGGTGGCCGTTACGTTTAGCAGACCGCTTGCGGCTTGTGGGTGTTTGATATGATCATCACCTACTGCCGGCGTATTGACGAGTCTTTAGAGTCCTACACAGGGGTTTTCTGGCTCAAGTGAAACGGAGTAGGAGCATATGTGATATGTGCGGGTCCGAGATTGATACGATATGAGATACCGTATTCTATTCTCGCAATATGAGATATCAGTCGGTTATATATGATATAGTCGGGTTATCGGATCAAGTGTTGATTCGATAAGTTGATTCATATGATATTAGTCGGTTATAGGTGATATAGCCGGATTATTAAATCAAGCGTTGATTTGATAATCTAATGTATAATTATATATTTGATATATTACATTACATTAACAAGTATTAGCTCACTAATGATTTCTTTTCTCTCTTTGGATACATTGAAGTATATATGATATATGTTAAATGTATCAAGTTAGGTTACAAATGCAACTAGGGTTAATGAGGGTTAAACCATGCTAGGGTTAAGATTAGGGTTAATAATTTTATCATTAAGTAATTCAAAAATTGTGGAATTAGTCATGGTTGATATTTGTTGAAAGCTTGTAGAAGCTTATAAGCATCTTTGATTTTGTCCACTCCTTTTGTCTAGCTTAAGATATTATTTGACCTAATTTTTAACCCTAGCTTATGGTTAACTCTCTACAAGGGTTAAGCATGACATGCTTAACCCTTGGTTACATTTCTAACCTCACACATAATTCATATGATGAGTTCATTCTTCTTCTTCTTCTTCTTCTTCTCCTTCTTCCTTAAAGCTTTCAAGCTTCAATGGAGTTGATGGAAAAAGTGTGAGAAATTGAAATCTAATGTGAGCAAACTTCCTACTTCATCATCTTTTACTACTTGACATTTAGTATAGGGTGTTTGCTTCACTAATTCTATGATTAGTGAAGAGATAGCTTGGGTTAGTGTCTACTCGACGTAGATCATCTTCGGCCTCGAAGTCTTCAAAGCAAGCATGTTCGTTTCTTCAAGGGAGCCTCTCTAGAGTCCGGAGTTCACGATCGCAGCGAAGGGGACTACTACACGGAGCTATTGAAGTGAAGAACCGGTCTACAAAGGTTGTATTCCTTGCTCACTAGACATGCAAAGTGTTTGCATTTATATTTCCGTCGATTACTAGTTAACGATTCTAAGTTAGGGTTAGCTAAAATGGCAAAACTTTTTAATTTGGCATGGATAATGCCTCCCGAAACCTTGCTGCCATGCTAGGCAACCCTGCATCACTTACCCCCTATACTACCCCCACTGTATTGCTAGTTTTGCCTGATTTTACCTGAACCAAAATCTGGGATCATTTTCCTTAGTTACTAGTTATGTTTTGAGATATTTGGATTCGCGGCGAAGGGGACTACAACACGATTTGTGAAACCTTAAAGACTACAGGGTATCTAGAGCTATCTAAGATTTTTCCAAGAAATCAAACTGGACCATTAACCTAGATAGACTACCAGAAGACCACCACCTGAATACGAGCCCATTCCCTCATCAAATAGCGGGCGAGGCCGGATTTTATCTCAATGTCGCCGGTTTTTGTGTGGGTGTTGGGGATGTGGTTTTGACTATAGATCACTTACCCTATAACCTATCCCCTATACATGTTTGTTTAGTCCCAATTGACCTGAGTCAAAATCTGGGATAGTTTTCTTGAGTTTCTGCTTAAGGTTTTTGCGATACGTGAAATCTTGGTTTTTGGTTTTGATATTGAAATTGTGGTTTTGGTGATTGATATTTGAATTGCGTCGTTTGATATTTGTACGTCAACGACGAGAGTTATTTGGTTGATTTGGCATGCTAAGCTATAGGTTTTAACCTATGAGTGAAACATGTGCCGTATTGGTTTTCAGATATTAATTGTGTTGCGTTTCGATGTGTATTGATTGTAGGTACTTCGCGTGGACTTCCGAGACGACGAAGCACTGTTAGTTATATGTATGCCCTAGAGGCTATTATTGTACATGTGATGTATATTATAGTGGATGCATGGAGATATATAGAGAGGACTTTCTTGCTCGACATGATAGTATGCTATCCAGTTGCTCTTTATCTTAATATGTTGACTTATATATGCGATCCTGTTTTGCTCTCACATGTTGATAGAGCCCTTAGGTTGTGTACTTGACAACCAGGACTATGATGGAGATCATACTAGTGGGCCCAAGGGTAGTCCACAAGTACACCCTAAAACATTTCCTAGTCGAGGGTTTATCGAGACAGGGCATCAATATTCCGGAGTAGGCTAGCGTATACACATCTTGACCTATATGATAGACGATGGATGATCCCACATCCATTGGTGTTTGACATCAAAGATGGTATACGGTTGCTCAGTGGAGACTGGGTACACTGAACGGACTCGCCGAGAACTCCTAGTTGGTATTATACCTATCGTCAGATAGCAGTTCACTGGTGACACTGGTATAGGTTAGTCTGTAGACTCGAGATCCTCATAGAATCTTGTGTGATTCCTACCGTGCTTTGATTTCCACCTTATCACGATCAAAAGAACGTGCAAAACGGTGGTTTTTGGGTACAGTCCCGAATTACATGGAGGCAATGAGCGATAGGAGGGGATTCGTCTCTCCCAGTATTGGGAGTTGATGTTGCGCTGTGCTCGATTGGCCAAAACAGGAAATTCCCTGGCCAGGGCTGATACAGAGATTTACTGATAAGTGTTATTAGTAGTTTCTCGACCCGTTATGAGCTTCAAATCGGCGCGACTTATCGGTTATTAGGGTCTGACCTTTACCACCCCTATACTAGATATGCGACATATCAGACGAAGAGACCGGACTGTACAGTAGTGTTACTGACAGGCTTCTGCAGGAGTTAGAGCGGGCTAGCTTGCCGATCTTCTGATCGTTCAATACCTGGGTAGCCGTTACGTCCAGCTAGTACCGCTGACGGCTTGTAGGTGCTTGATGTGATCATCACCTACTGCCCGTGTATTGATGAGTCTTTAGAGTCCTACACAGAGGTTTTACTGGCTCAGGCAAAATGAAGTAGGAGCACATATGTGATATGTGCGGGATCGAAATTAATACGAGTATATGATACCGTATTCTATTCTCACGATATAATGTATCGATTGGTTATCTGAGATATAGCCGAGTTATCGAATCAAGTGTTGATTCGATAAGTCGATACAGTATCGGACGGTTATATGAGAGATAGCTGGGTTATCGAATCAAGTGTTAGTTCTATAAGTAGATACAAATTATATTAGTCGGTCATATGAGATATAACCGGATCATTAAATCAAGTGTTGATTTAATGATTTAATGTATAATTATATATATGATATAGTAATTTACATTAACTATTATTAGCTCACGTAAACATTTCTTTTTCTCACATGTGAACACTTGATATATATGTGATATATATTAATTGTGTTTTATTTATTTGTCATGGTTGATGATACATGCAACATGGGTGTATGAGACTTACACCATGATAATGATAATGTAGGTTTTATTTATTTAGAATAAAACAATTATTAGTTGGAAATTTGTCACATGGCATGAAGTTTCATGAAGCTTGGAGACCCATTGATTTAGTCCACTAGTTTTTTCTTATACTAGATATTTCTTAGCCCAACCATTATCTAAACTCATGGTTAGTCTCTACATGAGATATAGTAGATATTTTCTCACCCATGGTTGCCATTCTCTCTCACATCTATTATTTGCTTCTTCTTCCTTAAAACTCAAAGAGAGCTCTCTAGGTTTTGAGAGAAGCTAAAAAATAAGTGAGAAAAGTAATTCTAAAGTGAGAAAAAATCCTACTTCATCATCCTCTACTAAATTAGCAGTTTAGTATAGGGTGTTAGCTTCACTAATTCCACATTAGTGAAGAGGGTAGCTTGGGTTTATGACTCCTCGACAGAGATTATCTTCGGCTTGGAAGGCATCAAGCAAGCATGCATCTTTCTTCTTGTGGAGCCATTCGAGAGTCCGCAAGATCGCAACTTGGAGCGAACGGACTACTACATAGAGCTAAAGAAGTGAAGGACCGGACTACAAAGGTTGTAATCCCTAATCACTTAGTTGAAAGTAGTTTACAATATGTTTCGTATGATTCTCTTGTTAAAAATTCTAGTTTAGTGTTCTTTAAAACGTCAAAAAATATAAAATGGCATGGACGAAGCCTCCCAAAATCTTGTTGTCGTTCGTAGGAACACTACAGTGGTATCAGAGCCTAGCTAGAGAATTAGATGCATTGTGTTAGATTACGAAACCGAAACAACTCCGAAACACCCGAATCCAAGACCCAGTTTCTGTCGATTTTTAAACAGGATCTAAATTTTTTTTAAACAACTGCAGAATGTTGTATAAGATGCAACATGAACACAACACAATTTTTAGCCCAGGAGATCGAAAAATGGCCGGCCACTTTCCAAAAATTCTGGCCTGCTCGGTTTGTTTAGGGAATTTTGGGTTGAAATTTGCACTGTGTTCCAGGCTCTGGGTTTTGGTGTTTCAGGTGTTGTTTGTTTTTGCTAAATTTACATGTGTTGTTAACATTCTGTAAGTGCACGGCAGCGCCCCGGCCGTCTGAACGAGGCCAAAATGCGGAAACGATACTTTTCTTTAACTTTTAAAACTGGCGCTATCGCGTACTAAAAACCCGGATCGGGCTATTAACCTACTCCTAGCGACCAAGAGAAAGGGTAGAGAGATATACCAAGCGATCCGTGTCCTTCGGTCTTCTCGTCGTCATCCCGATCTCCCCGCGGAATCTCCGGTCTTCACCTCCTTGTCGGAAGGGCACTACATCGCCGGGTTCTTTTACGGGCTCCCATCTCTGGACCGAGGAAACTCGGGCACGAAGTTGGCGAGCCGACGTGTCCAAGAATGTTGTAGGCTAAGTGTAGTACTCTTTGTCTCAAGGGGTTGTAATTTGCCATAATATGAAGGTAGAGGAATGAGAATTTTTGGAGATGAGCTAAAAGGATTTTGTGCAAGCCAAAAGAGCAATTTTCCCACTCCTAAAATTAGGACATCCCCCCATTTAGTGTGGCCGGCCATCTTATCAAGAATGAGAATGGGGAGTAATCTCAAAAGAAGGGGGGGTAAGCAATCATACAAGAGAGAGAGAAAGGTGATGATTAAGAATTATCATCACAACAAAACCACACTCCATCAAGCATCACATCTCCAAAAGTCAAGCCATGATTAACCAAGAATCAAATGATGGTTGAACCATCATGAAGCCATCATCACAAAAAGTCTTCTCCATACCAATTTTCAGCCAAAGAAGGAACAAAGAAAAATGGTCGAAACGGAATGCAAACTGACAACTTCAAAAAACTGATCCCGTAATAAATTACAGGAAAACCCCGCGACTGTATATACATACCCGCATTTGTATTGCGACCGAATACAAATGCAATGAGACAAAATCTACACTGTACAATACTAGGATCCGGCTTAAACCAAAGCCCGCTAGTATTATCCATCCGATCATGATCCGTGAAATACCGCATGTATAAGATCGAACCCTGCAATATCTCCATATGGCCTATACAGCGTTTCGCCCGAAACTTGAGAAACGGTCTGTGGGGGACTCTAAAGACTCGTCAATACTTTGGTTGTGGATTTAACCACTAGCACGTCAGAGGTATTAGCCATACGTAACGGGCTACCAGGTATTGACCAAAAGGTACGTCGATGAGCGAACTCATCCTGACACCCTACTGAGCCTATTAGTGACAATATCTGTACGGTCCGGTCCGTTCGTCTATGAGTATCGCATGGCGGGCCTAGGGGGTTGGTAAAAGTCAGACCCCCAAAAGCGGTACAAGTAGTGTCGGAGTGTAGCCCAGAACACCCTGAGATACTAATGGAATACCTACCAGTAAATCTCCTGCCTTAGCCAAGGACTTCGTGTAATGGCTCTCCTAGACACAGCGCGACCTCACCCCCAATACCGAGAGAGACGAACCGCTACAGATCCGCTCACTGCCTCCATGTGGCTCGGGACTGTACCCAACTAAAACCTGTTTGCATGACTCCTTTGAGCCGTGGTAGGGTAGTAATCAAAGTACAGTGGGAACGCACACGAGACAAATGACGATCTCAGGTCGATGAACTAACATGTACACATGTCACCAGGGAACTGCCATCTGACGTCAGGTATAAGACCAACTAGCAGGTTCCCGGCGAGTCCTGTCCGGTGTACTCATAACCTAAAGAGCACCTGTATACATCTTAAGTGAACTAACTGACACCAGCGGCTTGTGAGACCGGCCACCGCCCCTCGTCGGGGTCTCGACTGTATACACTAGTCTACTTTGGAGTATCGATGCCCTGTCTCGAAAACTCCCACGACTAGAGACCTTTTAAGGATGTGCTTATAGACCCCAGCTCCCACGTATATGATCTCCAACGTATTGCTAGCCGTCAAGCAAGAATCCTAAGGGCTCTATCAATGTGCAATAGTGACCTGTAAAGTCACCTGAAACAATACACGATGATAAAGATAAACCAGATAGCATACTATCATCTTGAGTAAGACTGTTCTACCGGCATAGGTCCTGCCTCAATCATTGCAATCACGTGTCTGTGATCCAATAATTGACTCTGAGGGCACTATCTCCAACAATCTCCCACTTGCACTCAAGGCAAATATTGCGATGTCGCATACTCATAGCCCGTGTGATACTGAACACCCAACTCCTCTACTGATCAGTCTCACAAAACCCGTTTGCGAAACTATTGCGTTCGAGGAATGGCCTCAGTGAGTGGATCCGCCCTAATGTGTCTTTCTATGTCTCTCTTTATCTCAAGTTCGCGGAGAAAGCCATCTCCCGAAATGAGTAATACCTGTCTCAGAATATGTCTGGATACCTGATGGGACCTAGATCATAAATGAACTCCAAATCCAAACTTCTTAGACTGTATCGTCAACTGAACTTAATCAGTATCCTGCGCCATGCCTCCCTCAGTATCCGCTTGGACCATCTGTCCAAAATACTGCCCCTCATCAGAAGGAAAACTATAACTCTGACAGTTACTCTGTCATCCAGGTCACCTTGGAAGCCTGGAATGATAATTATCTCCCGAAGGAGGATGTCGTTATCATCTTCCCAAAATATCAACTTATGTTCTAAAACTTCTTCCGAATGCTTCTCCAGGATTGGATCAATATCAATTTATTGCATCTACTGTAAAAACAACATCTGGTGTGGTACTTGACATCTCATGATTGACTCAATTGCCTAAGCAAGTGATCTACCAATCATGCACATCCCTCTCCCCTTTAATCTGTAAGACACCTTTAGAGAGGGTGACTCCATCACCTGCAGGTACACTACCGTGCCAGGAGTCATCCATTCTAAATACTTTTAGAATGCTGTCTAAGTACCCTGATTGGGACACTTCCCAAATCTATATCTAAAACCATAGATCTAGTAACCAGAATATCTGATATAATATCCATGTCCTATATGGAGAAACCACTGTGTGACAACCAAAGTATAACCGACCGTAGTATATGAATTTCACTTCCTACTCTGTGTATGTCATCCAAATACCAGGACATCACACCCTACTACCTTCTTAACAGATCCATCCCCTATTCTGATCAAGTCAAACCTATGACTGTTACATCAGAAATAGATGACTATCTCCTCTACATCTGCTTTAGTCTCTTAATAGACATAAGCCACTTGTCCACCAATGCTTCCGCTGCTCCCACTGACTACGACAACCCTTTGGCAGAATCATATACACGTGCACTTCTAAAGCTTGTTTAGAATGACGCTATACTCATCCTCCAGCCGGGTCTCACAGTCTGGAACAACAGTAGTGCCGAGTCTGGGTAAACAAGAACCTCCCTATCACCGTCCTTGAGCATACCGAAGTACCTCTCGAGGGCCTGAGGTTACCCACCTTATCTGCGGAATGGCCAATGGAATGTCAAACCAGATTGAATCTTTCGGTTCTTATCAAATTTTCAGTAATCGTTTGCGGTTCTGGAATCACTTCCAGTTCTACCATACTCCCACTTCTGTTTTCTGAAAAATCCATTTTACTTAAAACTGTGGTGAGTCTAGAACAATATCACTATTGATCTTCCAGAAGGTAGAAAGTCAACCCTCGTCATAGCCTGGGTCAACCCACAAACAACCATTACGGAAACGTGCCTTGAGTTATCCAGAGTCTGGTTTTAAGCATATGCCGGACAACTCCCCGTACCTTAACATCGTTAAGATATGAACCGTTCTATATCCAAAATAGAAACAGAGGCACTGATTTAATTGAACCATATTCAAATCATGCAGCTGTCTCCAGTGCATGTCAACTAAATGGAAGGAGGCCTATCAGCGTTACTCAACTTAGGAATGCTTCCAATTACGAGTGACCTGAAAGAGAAACAAGTTTCTCAAAATCATTACTATCAACTGAATACCATACACAAGTATCTATATCTTCGATCACCTTGAAGAATCCTGATACTTGCAATACCTGGTTCTCTACTTTATTCATATACCTATAACTTCTCAAAACTTGGGCCTTGTGTTTCTACGAAACACTTGTCTAAAAACTAGAGAATTCATAAGTAAACCGAATATAGTACGAGGACCAACCCCTCTGTCCTAATGGACACTTGACAACATACAACACTCTGTATAAGTCCCCAGTGTCTAATAACTCATTCGCTGTGTGTCGTAGCTTGAAAACATTACTTATGATTAAGAAGAATTACACCACTGTTTAATACTCCTTACCTAACCATCCACTGATATAGGTAAATGTTGTAAGTGCACGGCGGCGCCCCGGCCGTCTTTCCGAGGCCTAAATGCGGAAGCGATAAAATACTTTAAACTTTTGAACCGGCACCACCGCGCACAAAAATCCCGGATCGGGCCATTAAACTAAATCTAGCAAACTAAAAGATGGGGTAGAGAGATATACCGAGCGATCCGTGTCCTTCGGTCTTCTCGTCATCGTCCCGATCTCCCGCGGAATCTCCGGTGTCCACCACGTCGCCGGAAGGGCACCACATCGCCGGCTTCTTTTACGGGCTCGCACCTTTGGACCGAGGTAACTCGGACACGAAGTTGGCGAGCCGACCAGCCCAAGAATTGCTGTAGGTTAACTGTAGAACTTATGTCTCTTTGGGGTTTATAGAAGTTGCCCTTGTTGGTGGAGGAATGATATGTAAGTGTTTGGATGAACAAAATGGAATTTTGTGCAAACTAAATGAGAACCATCCCCACTACAAAAATGGGACAGCCCCCTCTCCATATTGGCCGGCCATGGAACCAAGAGAGAAAAAAAGAAGAGTGTATCAAAAAAAATGGGAGCCACACAATAATGCAAGGGAGAGGAATGATATGTGATCATGAGAAGAAAATGATCACCAACAAATCCACACTCCATCAACTAATCAACAACCATGATTACTCTAAAAAGTCAAGCAATCATGAACTTATGAAGTCAATGGGTCAAGGTCAAACAAGAGCTATCATGAAGCATCAATATGCAAAGACCACCTCCCACAAAGCTTATTTGCACAATTGCAAATAAGCCCTCCTCCACCAATTTTCAGCCAATAAAAGATACAATGGAAAATGGCCGAAACGGAAAGCAAACTGGAAACTTTAGAAAACTGATCCCGTAATAAATTACAGGAAACCCCGCTACTGTATATACATACCCGCATTTGTATTCCGACCGAAATACAAATGCAATGAGACAAAATCTACACTGTACAATACTAGGATCCGGCTTAAACCAAAGCCCGCTAGTATTTTCCGTCCGATCATGATCCGTGCAATACCTTACGTATCTGATCGAACCCTGCCATTTCTCCATACGGCCTCTACAGCGTTTCGCCCGAAACTTGAGTAACTGTCTGTGGGGGAATCTAAAGACTCGTCAATACTATGGCTGTGGATTTAACCACTAGCACGTCAGAGGTATTAGCCATAAGTAACGGGCTACCAGCTATTGACCAAAAGTGACGTCGATGAGCGAACTCATCCTGACACCATACTGAGCCTGTCAGTGACAATATCCATACAGGCCGGTCCGTTCGTCTATGAGCATCGCATGGCGGGCCTAGGGGGTTGGTAAAAGTCAGACCCCCAAAAGCGGTTCAAGTCGTGTCGGAGTGTAGCCCAGAACACCCTGAGATACTACTGGAATACCTACCAGTAAATCTCCTTCCTTGGCCAAGGACTTCGTGTAAGGGCTCTCCTAGACACAGCGCGACCTCACCCCCAATACCGGGAGAGACGAACCCGTGAAGATCCGCTCACTGCCTCCATATGGCTCGGGATTGTACCCAACTAAAACCTGTTTGCACGTCTCCTTTGAGCGTGGTAGGGTAGTAATCAAAGTACAGTGGGAACTCACACGAGACAAATGACAATCCTCAGGTCGATGAACTAACCTGTACACATGTCACCAGGGAACTGTTATCTGACATCAGGTATAAGACCAACTAGCATGTTCCCGGCGAGTCATGTCCGGTGTACTCATAACCCAATGAGCACCTGTATACATTTTTGGTGAACCAACTAACACCAGTGGCTTGTGAGACCGGACACCGCCCCTCGTCGGGGTCTCGACTATATATACTAGTCTACTCTGGAGTATCGATGCCCTGTCTCGAAACTCCCACGACTAGGGACCTTTTAAGGATGTGCTTATAGAACCCAGCTCCCACGTATATGATCGCCCTCATACTGCTGGCAGTCAAGCAAGAATCCTGGGGGCTCTATCAACGTGTAATAGCGACCTGTCAGGTCACCTAAAGCAGTACACGATGATAAAGATAAACCAGATAGCATACTATCATCTTGAGTAAAACTGTCCTACCGGAATAGGTCCTCCCTCAATCATTGCAATCATGTGCCTATGATCCAATAATTGACTCTGAGGGCACTATCTCCAACAATCTCCCACTTGCACTCAAGGCTAATTATTGCGATGTCGCATACTCACAGCCCGTGTGATACCGAACACCCAACTCCTCTACTAATCAGTCTCACAGAACCCGTTTGCGAAACTATTGCGTTCGAGGAATAGCCTTAGTGAGTGGATCCGCTGTGATGTTTCTTTCTATGTCTCTCTATATCTCAAGTTCGCGGAGAAAAGCCATCTCCCGAAATGAGCAATACCTGTCTTAGAATGTGTCTGGATGTCTGATGGGACCTAGCTCATAAATGAACTCCAAATCCAAACTTCTTAGACTGGATCGTCAACTGAACTTAATCAGTATCCTGCGCCATGCCTCCCTCAGTATCTGCCTAGATCACCTGTCCAAAATATTGCCCCTCGTCGGGGGTAAAACTATAACTCTGAAAACCTCTCTGTCATCCAGGTCACCTAGGAAGCCTGGAATGATAACTGTCTCCCGAATGAGGCTGTCGTTATCATATCCCTAGAACATCCACTTATGTTCTAAAACTGCTTCCGATTGTTTCTCCAGGATTGGATTAATATCAATTTATTGCATCTCGTGCAAAAACAACATCTGGTGTGGTACTTGACAACTCATTTTTGACTCAATTGCCTAAGCAAGTGATCTGCCAATCATGCACATCCCTCTCCTCTTTAGTCTGTAAGACACCTTTAGAGAGGGTGACTCCATCACCTGCAGGTACACTACCATGCCAGGAGTCGTCCATTCTAAAATACCTTTAGAATGCTGTCTAAGTACCCTGATTGGGAAACTACCCAAATCTTGATCTAAAACCATAGATCCAGTAACCAGAATGTCTTGATATTATATCCAAGTCCCATGTGGAGAAACCACTGTGTGACAACCAAAGTATAACCGTATATAGGAATTTCACTTCCTACTTTGTGTATGTCATCCAAATACCAGGACATCACACCCTACTACCTTCTTAACAGATCCATCCCCTATTCTGATGAAGTCAAACCAATGAATGTCACATCAGAAATAGATGATCTATCTCCGCTATATCTGCTCTAGTCTATAAATAGATATAAGCCACTTGTCCACCAATGCTTCCGCTGCTCCCACTGACTACGACAACCCTCTGGCAGAGTTATATACACGTACACTTCTAAAGCTAGTTCAGAACGACGCTATACTCATCCTCTTGCCGGGTCTCACAGTCTGGAACAACAGCAATGGAAAGTCTGGGTAAACAAGAACCTCCCTGTCACCGTTCTTGAGCATACCGATGTACCTCTCGAGCGCCTGAGGTTACCCACCATATCTGCGGAGTGGCTAATGGAATGTCAAACCAGATTGAATCATTAGGTTCTTATCAAATCTTCAGTAATCGTTTGCGGTTCTGGAATCACTTCCAGTTCTACCATACTCCCACTACTGTTTTCTGAAAAAATCCATTTTTATTAAAACTGTGGCGAGTCAAGAACAATATCACTATTGATCTTCCAGATGGTAGAAAGTCAACCCTCGTCATAGCCTGGGTCAACCCACAAATAGCCATTACAGAAACGTGCCTTGAGTTATCCAGAATCTGGTTTTAAGCATAAGCCGGACAACTCCCCGTACCTTAACATCGTTAAGATACGAACTATTCTATATTCAATATAGGACCAGAGGCACTGATTCAATTGAACCAGATTCAAATCATGCAGCTGTCTCCAGCGCATGTCAACTAAATGGAAGGAGGCTTATCAGCATTACTCAACTTAGGAATGCTTATAATTATGAGTAACCTGAAAGAGAAGCAAGTTCTCTTAGTCATTACTATCAACTAAATACCATTCACAAGTATCTACATCTTCGATCATCTTGAAGAATCCTGATATTGCAATACCTGGTTCTTTACTTTATTCATATACCTATAACTTCTCAAAACTTGGACCCTGTGTTTCTACGAAACACTTATATAAGAACTTGAGAAGTCATAAGTAAACCGAATATAGTACGAAAACCAACCCCTTTGTCCTCATAGACGCTGGACAACATACAATACTCTGTATAAGTCCCTTGAGTCTAATAACTCATTACCTGTGTGTCGTAGGTTGAAAACTGTACTTATGGTTAAGAAAAATTACACCGCTGTTTAATTCTCCTTACCTAACCATCCACTGATATAGGTAAATGTCATGGACATAATTTCAAAAAGGTATATCTCACTCTATAAAAATAGACGTACAGATATACCAATTTGAAATTGGTGCATAACAGTGGATATTCAAAACCAAATATTTGCCGTCCGGCAAACAACCCAGGTGATTTCCTCAAATATCACCGATTACAACGAATCCCGATATAATGAGGATGATCACCCAATTTCCAATAACTTACTCCCACTCATCATCTGTAAAACTATACAGATGTGAGAATCAACCTGGTAAATACATACCCTGGAGCAAGGGCTAATTGGGAAATCAGTTTTCTATTAACAGTACACAGCGAAACTGAAACATTGAAATGTTTCGATGGGGTATTCTGGTATTCCTAGTAATGCCTCTTCCATTATCCAGATTCACAACTGTAACCGTATAATTCTTTGCCATCTCTCCAAATCCCTTTATATGTCTTTAGTCATTACCTTCTGTACACCCTCTTAGGCTAAATGGTTTTCTTCCTTCCCTACCGTTCGGCACCAGCCTATGGTTTGGAAGAAGACTATCCAATAAGCATAATGGGTGTACTGTCCTAATCCTAGGAGCACTCGCAATGCGAGAGAAGGTGAAGATAAAAGACAACCGAATAAACCTTATTCCTATTTCTCCTGAACCAGAATCCATCCCCGAACTGGAACAAGTTCCTTTCGAGTTCGTATATAACCATACGATGGAGTATCCAATAAACTGTGGATCTTCGTAGTGATACGGAGTGTCCTGGAGAAATACAAAGGTGAAATGGGAGTGGTAATGAAATACTTGGTTTGGTCGTGAATAGCAGTCGCAATTTACTTTGCCCTCCTTCTAATCCCTTTATATGTCTTTACTTAATACCTTCTGCACACCATCGTTATGCTAAATGGTTTTCTTCATTCCCCACCGTTCGGCACCAGCATAAGGTTTGGAAGAAGACTATCCAATTTGCATAATAGGTGTACTATCTCCTAAACCAAGGAGTACTCGCAACCTGAGAGAAGGTAAAAGGAAAAGACAACTGAATAGTCCTATTCGTTTTCTCCAGAACCGGAAACCATCCTCGAATAAATTCCTTCGAGTTCGTATATAACCATACGATGGTTCTGTCCAATGGAAGTGGACGTTCGTAGTAATACGGGGTGTCCTTGAGAAAAGGGTAAAAGTAGGAGTGGCAAAGAGGTTTGCAACTCTGACAATCCAAAAGCCAGTGTTTAAGAAGGTTCGGTCAACTTGGTCACTGAGTCATAGTCTAGGGTCGGGTCAAGGTCGCTACCAAAGAGAGAGAGAGAAAAGAAACACTCAGCGTGCACTCAAACCTAGATCAGAATGGTTACCAATTTATCTAATCTGGAAACCTCCCACTGTAACGTCAAATTCTTCCCCAAACCTGAAAGAAGAATTAGTCGGGATCACCCGAGGAGTAAACCAACTCATCAGTGGGAATCGGGATCCAACTATCATCGCATGATAACGTGACGGACTTCGCTCACTTTATCACACTCCAGAAGGTATGCGCATATCTGGCAGGTTTCAGTTT
The DNA here is from genome assembly GCA_030015575.1 of Agapanthus africanus. Classification (NCBI taxonomy): domain Eukaryota; kingdom Viridiplantae; phylum Streptophyta; class Magnoliopsida; order Asparagales; family Amaryllidaceae; genus Agapanthus; species Agapanthus africanus. The sequence goes on along the minus strand of CM057341.1, from coordinate 448,479,822 downwards.
CTTTAGAAACTCCCGATGTGATTTTTGCCCCATGCTCTTATGACCTTGACGAAGGCCAACAAATCATAAGTCACATGTCAAGTTCTACCCGTCATTCTCCAGGTTGATTTGAACCCACCCGTACAAGCCCTTGACGAAGGCCAACAAGGCTATACGACTGTCCCAAACCAACGCATCTATCTATGCTGCAGAAAGGCAACAAGCAGCTACCATACACTATGCCTTGACGAAGGCCAACAAACATAGCATGAATACTACGTGCTACCCGTCTGAAACGACGGAGAGCTACGAATGGTTTCTGGCAAAAAACCTTTAACGTAATGAACTTGATATCGTTGAAGGAACCGGATAGCTTTTTAGAAAAATATAGTGACGAAAACCTTTGCTAAAGAGGTCACTCCCGGTGAAGGGATCTCGGCTCTTTCCCCGTAGAATGAGGTGCAGGATATTCCAACTGAATACCACGATGCAAAGTAAAAGTAATCGGCTATAGTGAAGTTATTGCCCTGACGCAAACTTCTGTCCAAGGGGTCACTCCCGGTGAAGGGATCTCGGCCCTTACCTCGTCGACTGAGGAGCAGGATATTCCAACTGAATACCACTGTGCAAAACAAAAGTGAACATCCTTGCAATAACAGGTTTTTGAAAAATGTTCCAACAACATCAGAATAGGTTTGTTTTTAACTTGCATTGATCCGAATCAATGCAGTCCCATCAATTGATCACACCAATAAAGAACGAAAATAATGATGTACGTATATGCCATCCGCATTCGCCAATGGGTCCCGTCATTACCCGTTAGGTTAGTTAACAAACGACAGAGCGGGGACTGGACTAGCGCGGATGCAAAACATATACAACATCTACTAGTATATATATCAATATATAATATTTCGCTCAAGGCGTGATAAAATGCAACATCACAGAAATGGAATAAGCATCACAGAACAATACAGATATCTAGGATCCCCGGGTTTCACAGAGCCGCTACTGAAACCCGACGTTCCCCTGGTCGTGTGGATAGCCTGTGCAATGAAATCCTAGACCCCTACGGGCACGGCAAGCTACTCGCCAAAACCTGAAGCGAGGCAGCCCCTTTCAGCAATGTGAATGGACCACCCAGCACTTCACGGAATCCGGTAACTTGGGCACCCCTCCTGGGTAAACCTGTACCCCTACGAGTGCGGCGAATAGCCCGCCAATTCTAGAGTGAGGCCCCCTCCGTCTCGACGCCATGAGATGCGGGCCCGTTGCCCTCTAGAACCCGGCTATCCATGCACCCTACCTTGGGGTAATCCTAGTATAGAAAGTAAAATATACATACAACAGGTACATCGACCTTACCCCTGTCGTGCCCCAAAAGAATAATATACAGACAGGCAGTGACGGCAGTACACATGTCGGACACTCACCCGGCAATATCAAATGTACATAATACAACAAAAACTGTACTAACATTGCATCCAGGCTATCCCCCCACGACCAATCCGCAACAATACAGCACAACACAGAACATCAACGTGAATGTCACGTTCGCAAATCCGTCTAACCGGGCTATAGCAGTTAGACAGGATTTACCGATCAAGTGACATTCACGGTCGCAGATATAATGTAAATACTGTGAACTAATGTGTTTAAAATTATCGATCGATCAAATTTACCCAAGTGGGCCCCCAAGCACTACTGTAGCACTTAAAGAAAATCTGGGCCTACACAGAATGTTCCAAAAACCCTATTTTCTACACAGGAACTCTCTGTAAAAATTTGGTTCACTGAACTGTAAAAGTGGCGGCGGAACCACGGCCCAAGCATAGGTTTGGCCGCGGTTCCGCGGTGGTATGGTGAGATCACGCGACCAAATTTTCACAGAGTGCTTAGAATTCCCTGCACAGTATTCTGCAACAACCTGAAAAAATTTTAGAGCCTAAAAAATTTCGACAGAGAACTGATGCTTTTGAAAATGCGGTTTTGGGATTTTTGTTCGATCGGAATTGTAAACACGTTAGACCAAGCTAGAATAGGTTAATGGCGTGGCTCTGATACCAGTGTAAGTGCACGGCGGCGCCCCGGCCGTCTTTCCGAGGCCTAAATGCGGAAGCGATAAAATACTTTAAACTTTTGAACCTGCACCACCGCGCACAAAAATTCCGGATCGGGCCATTAAACTAAATCTAGCAAACTAAAAGATGTGGTAGAGAGATATACCGAGCGATCGGTGTCCTTCGGTCTTCTCGTCGTCGTCCCGATCTCCCACGAAATCTCCGGTCTCAACCACGTCGCCGGAAGGGCACCACATCGCCGGCTTCTTTTACGGGCTCCCACCTCTGGACCGAGGAAACTCGGGCACGAAGTTAGCGAGCCGACGTGCCCAAGAATTGCTGTAGGTTAACTGTAGAACTTATGTCTCTTTGGGGTTTATAGAAGTTGCCCTTGTTGGTGGAGGAATGATATGTAAGTGTTTCGATGAACAAAATGGAATTTTGTGCAAACTAAATGAGAACCATCCCCATTACAAAAATGGGACAGCCCCCTCTCCATATTGGCCGGCCATGGAACCAAGAGAGAAAGAGAGAAGAGTGTATCAAAAAAAATGGGAGCCATACAATAATGCAAGGGAGAGGAATGATATGTGATCATGAGAAGAAAATGATCACCAACAAATCCACACTCCATCAACTAATCAACAACCATGATTACTCCAAAAAGTCAAGCAATCATGAACTTATGAAGTCAATGGGTCAAGGTCAAACAAGAGCTATCATGAAGCATCAATATGTAAAGACCACCTCCCACAAAGCTTATTTGCACAATTCCAAATAAGCCCTCCTCCACCAATTTTCAGCCAATAAAAGATACAAAGGAAAATGACCGAAACGGAAAGCAAACTGGCAACTTCAGAAAACTGATCCCGTAATAAATTACAGGAAACCCCGCTACTGTATATACATACCCGCATTTGTATTCCGACCGAAATACAAATGCAATGAGACAAAATCTACACTGTACAATACTAGGATCCGGCTTAAACTAAAGCCCGCTAGTATTTTCCGTCCGATCATGATCCGTGCAATACCGCACGTATCTGATCGAACCCTGCCATATCTCCATACGGCCTCTACAGCGTTTTGCCCGAAACTTGAGTAACTGTCTGTCGGGGACTCTAAAGACTCCTCAATACTATGGCTGTGGATTTAACCACTAGCACGTCAGAGGTATTAGCCATACGTAACGGGATACCAGCTATTGACCAAAAGGGACGTCAATGAGCGAACTCATCCTGACACCCTACTGAGCCTGTTAGTGACAATATCCGTACAGTCCGGTCCGTTCGTCTATGAGCATCGCATGGCGGGCCTACGGGGTTGGTAAAAGTCAGACCCCCAAAACCGGTACAAGTCGTGTCGGAGTGTAGCCCAGAACACCCTGAGATACTACTGGAATACCTACCAGTAAATCTCCTGCCTTGGCCAAGGACTTCGTGTTAGGTCCACGTTACCTCTCCCGGTACTTTCGGGGTTGCGGAAACGGTAAAACAAAAATTTTTCTAGACTTGGTAACATGGACCGTAAAAGCCGGATCTTTGCTAAACAACACACTAGCATCCTAACTAGAGATTTATCTACTCGGTTAGGGGTTATACCTCAACTTGAACTCCTTCTCTTCTTGTTGTTCTTCTCCTTGCTTGCTCCGAGGGTTGATCCGGAATTTGGTCACCTCCGCGGCCTCCTTGAGTCGAAGACGATCCACCCGAGAGATGTACACCGAGCTCCACCTCGAGCCGAGGTAACTAGGGTAACAAGATTGCTAGTCTTGGTACCTTAGGTTGTGTAGAAGAGAAAGATGGACGTGTTTGTCTTTTTGGGATCTTTATCTCTCAACACATGAGATCAAAAGATGAATCAAGAGGAGGAAGAAGGAGGAGCTAGCAACCATGGAGCATTTCTTTTCTTCTCATGAGAAAGAGCAAGAGAGAGAATGAGAAAAGAATTATGAGCTCAAGAAAATGAACCATGGTTCAATAATGCACTAAACCATCATTACCAATCCTATCAAAATAAAGTTGATGGCTAAATTGAAATGACAATTATCATAAAAAAGAAAAAGAAAATGAAAAGAAGAGTGTAGTCTTTTCTTGAAGGTCAATGGTCAACACGGTCAACCGGTCAACAACGTCAAGAGAGGTCATGGTGGTCAAATGGTCAATGCAATTAACCATCATAAAATTATCACTAAAAGGATTAGTAAATGATTTCCGCGGCTCATAATGGTTTCGACCAAACGAATTGCCAAAACCCTAATGAGGCACCTCCTCCTTCATCGCTCCGGAAAACTGTGCATACACACCTGCATCCACATTTCGTAGAATGCGGATGCGCAGAAGACAAAACAAATCCATCCGTGCAATACTAGGTTCCGGCTTAAACCAAAGCCCACTAGTATTGCCTGCCCGAACACCACACGCACACAAGTGTACGTAAGTGATCGCAGCCCTGCCGTAAAACCATACGGCCTCTACACGTTTCGCTCAGTGCAGGGAAACTCTCTGTGTGGGACTCTAAAGACTTGACACTACGCTGGCAGTGGGTTTAACCACAGACCGCAAGCGGCACTAGCTGTACATAACGGTCCCTAGGTAGATGTCGATAAGAAGGCCGATGAGGTAAACCCATCCGAACTCCTACTTAGCCTATATGTGACAATCTCCGTACAGTCCGGTCTGTTCGTCTGATACATCGCATGGCGGGCCTATGGGGTGGCGAACGTCAGTCCCCTAATAGTGGTACAAGTCGTGTCGGAGTGTAGCCCAGAACACCCTGAGACATCACTGGAAACCTACCAGTATATCTTGTTATTGTATATGCCCTTGTGGCCATTACTGTATCATACTAGTTTGTATATTACTTGATGGAAGCTTGGGATATTCACAGTTGTATATACAATCTTGCTCGAAATGGTAGTATGCTACTTGGTTTGTCTCTACTTCAATATGTGCATGTGTTTCTTTTAGCATATCGCTTATATACATATTAGTAGAGCCCTTAGGATCTTTGCTTGATTACCAGCGTTGTGATGGCGCTCACACTCGTGGGGGCTGGGTAATCCATAAGCACATCCTTATACATGTCCCTAGTCGTTGGACTATCGAGACATGGCATCGATACTCCGGAGTAGACTAGCGTATGCGCTTCTCATCCCAGCGTGGGAGACGGTCTGTCCCACAGCCGTCAGTACGTCGTACTTGAGATAGTATGCGGGTGCTCGTTAGGTTACGAGTACACTGGACAGGACTCGTCGAGAACTGTTAGTTGGTATTATACATATCGTCAGTTATCAGTTCCCAGGTGACATGAGTACAGCTTAGTCCGCTGACTTGACACTGTCACTTCGCCTATAGTGTGTTCCCACTGCACTTTGATTACTACCCTACCACGGCTCAAAGGAGTCGTGCAAACAGGTAGTTTTTGGGTGCAGTCCCGAAGCACTTGGAGGCAGTGACGGTTAGACAGGATTCGTCTATCCCGGTATTGGGGGTTGACATCGTGCTGTGTCCAGGAAAGCCATTACACAAGTAGTCCCTGTCCAGAGCAAGCGAGATATACTAGTAGGTTTCCAGTGTTATCTCAGGGTGTTCTGGGCTACACTCCGACACGACTTGTACCGCTATTAGGGGACTGACGTTCATCGCCCCCTAGGCCCGCCATGCGATGTATCAGACGAACAGACCGGACTGTACGGAGATTGTCACATACAGGCTCAGTAGGAGTTCAGATGGGGTCACCTCGTCAGTCTTCTTATCGGCATCTACCTGGGGACCGTTACGTACAGCTAGTGCCGCTTGCGGTCTGTGGTTAAACCCACTGCCAGCGTAGTGTCGAGTCTTTAGAGTCCCACACAGAGAGCTATTCACCTTTAGGCAAAATGAGCAGAGGTCGCATTGTTTTGCGACAGGGTTCGTTCACATCCGCGCACTTGTGAACGTTTGCTGTCCGGACTGCTTATACAAGCGGGCTTTGGTTTAAGCCAGATCCTAGTATATGATTTGGGATTGGTTTTATCTCATTGTATTCGTGTTCCTCGGATCACAAATACGGGTGCGTATGCACAGTTGATTGAGACAGAGGGAGAGGACTTTGATTAGGGTTAATGACCATTGTCATTTTGTTAACCCTAATGCTTATGTGTGTATTATGATTAATTGATATTAGTTTAATATAATTGTGCATGGTTAGGGTTGTTGACCATTTGACATTCTTGACTTGTTGACCTAGGTTGACATTTTGACCATCATCATTTCATATAAAAGATGCTCTTTGATCCTTGCAATTTGCATTAAAAATGAAATGATAATGGTCATGTCTTGATTAAGCCATGACAATTATCTTGCTAATTATCAATTTACATAATTCACCCATATATGAGAGAATGATTCATTTTATTCTCTCATTCTATCATATGCTTTCTCTCTCCTCCTCTTCCTCTCTCTCAAGCTCTCCCCTCTCATGTGTTGAGAAACACTTGAGCTTGAGAAAAACCTCTTCTTGATAATCTTTACTCTTATCTAAGGTTCTAGGATTAGCACTTCTAGCACTTTAGTTACTTCTAGCTTGAAGTTGAAGCCAAAGGTCAAGGCTCTCGGGTGGATCCTTCTTCGACGAGAGAAGACGATAAGGAGATCACTTCCGTTCACTACAAGGAGCAAGGAGAGAAGGACATAAAGCCCAAGTTATAACCTTTCTACCCTATAGCTATTTCTAGTTAGCTTTTAGCTAGTTTTGTTTAGAAAAGATTCCGACTTTGTCTAGTCCATGTTGCCTAGAGTAGTAAAAATCCGATTTTTATTCCGTTTTCCGCCTCCCCGCAAGCACCGGGGTGGACAACGTGGACTTACAGTGGTATCAGAGCCTAACTAAACATAAACTAGCTAGGTAGTAAAGTGTATGGAAGTTTGATCGGAAAAATCGCAAAACCAAAACATGAAAACCCTAACTTTCTGTTGAAATTTTTTCTGCTCTAAAAATAAAAAAATCATACGTCAAAAATCATCTCAGGTTTTTTTTAAGAAACTCACCAAACCCGGTCCCGTGAATCGTTCAAAGCGCCGCGGTTCCGCGGCAATAGCAAGCTATTGCCGCGCAATCGCTGCCGAGTTGACTCGGTTCTGGATCGAGTTTGGTGCAGTATTCTTCTGACTTGGTTTTGGGATTTTTAAGATGGTTTATTTGTGCCCAGGTTTTCCAGAAAAGAAATTTGTTTTTGGGGGCCTATAAATCCGTATTTTTTATCGAACTTCACTACACTTTGACTAAAGGGTTATATCTGTGATGTTTATATGTATTGAACGTCTGCTAATCGCTATAGGTCGATTAGTGGGGGTTATACATATCTGTGATCTGTGTTTGTTGATGGTATGTGTATATGAATGCGTTGGATTGTCGCGGGTGAATAGCCGGGGTGGATGTGAGATGAGTGTTTCTTTTTCTTTCATTCATATAACATGTAAATTGATGTATTATTATTTGTTTGGCCGCACAACCGGGTCGGGGTTGTAGCCGTCATTGTATAATTCTTTTTACTGTTTTTGCTCCTAGGATAGACCCATGGAGGGGATGCACAAACTACCGGGTATCTCGAAGTGCCAAGTGGCCTACTCACGGAGTTGAGGGAGGTTGCTTCGCTTCGGGTACTTGGCGGGTAGTTTGCCGCACCCGTAGGGGTCTTGGGTGGGGTATTGGCTATTCACCGCGACCGTGTAATCCGCTTTTCGTTGCAGGCTCGAACGGATTGCGGATTCCTAGTATATCCAATATATTCATCTGTGATCTGTAATGTCTATCATTGCTATATATCTATATATTATAACTATTTAGGCGTTGCTTATGTTTTACAGCCGCGCTAGCCCAGCCCCCGCTCTGTCGTTAGTTAAGTAACCTAACGGGTGATGACGGGGCCCCGTGGTGAATGCGAATGGCATAAGCGTACGTCATATTTTTGTTGTTTTCTGCAATGGTAGGATTAAATGATGGGACGCATTAAAAGAACTAATGCAAGAAAATAAACCAAGTAAAAGTCGATTGGAACACTTTGAAAACCACTCGGTTCTTTTCAAAACTAAACTTTTAAACGCGGAGCTTGAACCACTCCTTTTTAAAAGCTATCTCGTTCAATCGATTATATCAAGTTCACTACGTTCACGGTTTTGCCAAAACCATTCGTAGCCCTCCTTCATTCCACATGAATGGTCAAAAAGTATTCAAGCTATATATTTTGGCCAAAGTCAAGGCATAGTGATTGGTAGCTATTGGGTATTCATGTGCAGCATAGATAGATGCGTTGGTTTGGGATAGTCGTGCTGCCATTTTGGCCAAAGTCAAGGGTAGGTACTGGTTGGTCCAAATTAACCAGGAGAATGACGGGTAGAACTTGACATGTGACTTATGATATTTTGGCCAAAGTCAAGGTCATAAGAGCATGGGGCAAAAATCCACATCGTGAGTTTCATAAGTACTGAAACTTGCTAGCGCTGCATACCATTTGGAGTGTGATAATTCTGGTAGGATTCCTTCGGTTTTATCACGCGATGATATTTGGATCCCGATCCTACTGTGAGTATATGCTACTCCTCGGGAAAACACTCACTTAACGATCAATGATATAAACCTAGTAGGTGTCTAGAAAGGTGTTAGCGGGGCTACGCCCACAGGGAAAAGAGGTTACTTAATTAAGGAACTTCGCGAAAGCGTTGGAAAACCTCCCTCGAAGTACCGACACTGGCCTGGCTGAACGGTTAAGCAAGTATTGTACGGTGAGATTGATCCCGACTAATCCTTTCTTTACGGTTTGAGAAGGGATTCGAGAGACAGTGGGAGCCATCCAGTTTAGACACTCTAAACTTGCAAGAGCATCATGCTAAAGTGTTTCTTTTCTCTCTCCTAATTGCAGCGACCATTCAACATGACCGGACTTAAGTTATTACTAGATAAAAATATACTGACAGGGCCAAACTACAAAGATTGGCTCAGGAATGTCAAGATGGCAATCACTTACGACAAGTTGGGGTATGTCCTTACCACCAAAGCTCCCCCTGTCCCAGGTCCCACCTCCAGCGTCGCGGATAAGGAAATCAGTAAGACATGGGAGATCGATTGCGCGAAGGCCAAATGCCTCGTGCTTGCCTCGATGGACAACGAACATCAGAGGAGGCACGAGAATATGGACCTAGAGTCCATATTTCTCCATACAAAAGAACTGTATGGAGAGCAGTCTCGTATCGCAAGATACGAAGTGTCGAAGAAGCTATTTTCGGCAAGATTGGCCATCGGATCATCGGTAGCGGAACACGTGCTTAAGATGATTGGCTACATAGAGGAACTCACGGACCTGGGGACCACGTTGGAGAATGAACTCTACACTGATTTGATTCTCCAGTCCCTTCCTTCCACTTACGCCCAGTTTATCCTTAACTTCAACATGCAAGGAAAGGAGGTTGAACTTTCCGAACTTCTGAACATGTTGAGGAGTGCTGAGGGCACCCTACAAAAAGGTAGGGAGACATCCACTTTGTTTGTAGGAGGATCTTCCTCTTCTAGATCCAGGGCGAAAGCCAAGGGTAAGAAGAAGAAAGCCCCCGCCAAACCAAGAGGCGGTGTCAGTAAAGTGGATACGAAGGGAAAAGGAAAGGCAATAAAGGTAGCGGGAAAGCTGGTGGGGAAGGAAGAATGCTTCTATTGTCACAAAAGTGGACACTGGAAACAGGATTGCAAGGCTTGGAAGGCCAGAACCCAGGATCTGAAGCGAGTTGCGGCTTCAGCTTCAGGTGTGTATGTTATTGAAAACTGTCTATCAATAAACTCTACTTCCTGGGTATTAGATACCGGATCAGGATCTCATACCTGTAATTCTTTGCAGGCGTTGAGAAAGCATAGAGTTTTGAAGGCAGGTGATATGACACTCAGAGTTGCAAACGGAGCTTGCATGGATGCTGAGGCCGTAGGGGACTATCACCTGGGATTGTCTGATGGACACTTTTTGGTTTTACGTAGTTGTTATTTTGTACCAAATGCAACCTGTAATATCATTTCTGTATCTTTATTATCTAAAGAAGGTAATGAATTTGCATTTGTAAGTAATGTAGTGAACATTCACCTTAATCAAGTTTTGATTGGGTCAGGTACATTGAAAAACGGTATATACGTGTTAAACCAACCACAGATTTTCAATGTCCAGAATACACACAAAAGAGAGTCTCCAGAAATCAATAAAACTTTCGTATGGCATTGTAGACTGGGTCACATCAATGAGAGAAGGTTGACTAAGTTACATACAGGAGGATATTTGGATCTGTTCGAATATCAATCGTATGCAACTTGTCAATCCTGTCTCAAAGGAAAGATGACAAAGACTCCATTCACTGGACACGGAGTAAGAGCGAGCGAGCTCTTAGGACTCGTACACAGCGACGTATGCAGTCCAATGTCTACGCATGCACGAAGCAGTTATTCTTACTTCATTACTTTTACGGATGACTTTTCAAGGTACGGTTATGTCTTCTTAATGAAACATAAATCCGAGGCTTTTGAAAAATTCCAGGAATATAAGAATGAAGTAGAAAAACAAACAGGCAAAAGTATCAAGGCACTGAGATCTGATCGAGGTGGTGAATACTTGAGTGCCGAGTTCCTGGGTTACTTAAAAGAGAATGGAATTCTCTCTTAGCTTACTCCTCCATACACTCCGCAACATAACGGTGTATCGGAGAGACGGAACCGAACCCTATTGGATATGGTACGGTCCATGATGAGTAATGCTGAGTTGCCGCGATCGTTCTGGGGATATGCGCTAGAATCAGCTGCATACCGTTTGAACCGAGTTCCAACTAAGACTGTGCCTACTACACCATATCAGATGTGGTGTGGGAAGAGACCCTATCTTAATCACATTAAAACATGCGGATGTCCAGCTTTTGTAAAGAAGCAGCATGCGATCAAGCTCGAGGCACGCTCAGTACAGTGCAAGTTTGTGGGATATCCAAAGAACTCCAAGGGATATTTCTTCTATTGCGAAGAGGAACAAAAGGTCTTTGTTTCTCGCCATGCCCACTTTCTAGAACACCACAACAACAACAACAACAACTGAGCCTTTTATCCCAAGCATATGGGGTAGGCTACATGAACCAACATGAGAATCACGCCGGGTCCAGCACATGAATCCTCTGTCTCCACTCACTTCTATCGAACAATATACTTTCATTGAGTCCTTTGGCAACCATATTGTTTCGTATCACCTCTATCCATGTTTTCTTCGGTCTTCCTTTTGCCCTTTTGCCATTGCCCATATCGAGAGTATCTATTCGTCGAACCGGTGCTTCCATAGGTCTGCGTCGCACATGACCAAACCATCTTAGCCGGTTTTCCCGCATCTTCTCCTCCATGGGTGCTACACCAACTTTTGCACGAATATCCTCATTTCGAACCTTATCTTTTCTAGTGTTACCGCACATCCAACGAAGCATGCGCATCTCCACTACGTGCATCTTCTGTGTATGATGCTTCTTAGGAGCCCAGCATTCTGTACCATATAATAAGGCAGGCCGAATAGCGCTCCGATAAAACTTCCCTTTCAATTTTAACGGAAAGTTACGATCACACAAAATCCCTGTTGCACTCCTCCATTTCAACCAACCAGCTTGGATCCTTTGATTAACATCACTATCGATCTCCCCATTCCTTTGGATGATGGAACCTAGATATCTAAACTGGTCGCTCGGTGATATCTCTTGCCCTTCCAATGTTATACTAATATGGTTTTGATTTCTCTGGCTACTAAATTTGCAGTGCATATATGCTGTCTTGGACCTGCTCAATCTGAATCCCCGAGATTCCAATGTTTGCCTCCATAAATCCAATTTGGCATTAACCCCTCCTTTCGTCTCATTTACTAGAACAATATCATCAGCGAATAGCATACACCAAGGGACCTCATCTTGGATAGTTCTAGTAAGCTCATCCATCACGATGGTAAACAGGAATGGACTTAATGCAGATCCTTGATGTAAACCAATAGTAATCGGAAAATCACTTGTTAAGCCGCCGCAAGTTCTGACATTTGCCACTACTCCGTCGTACATATCCTTGATTATGTCAATATACTTGACGGGGACCCCCTTCTTCATCATTGTCCCCCATAATACCTCTCTAGGTACCTTATCGTACGCTTTTTCTAAATCAATAAATATCATATGCAAATCTCTTCTCCTCTCTCGAAAGCGCTCGACAAGTTGACGAAGCAAATGAATCGCCTCTGTCGTCGATCGTCCAGGCATGAACCCAAATTGGTTCTCTGTTATCTTAATATCCTTTCTTAGCCTGTGTTCAATCACTCTGTCCCAAAGTTTCATGGTGTGACACATCAGTTTTATTCCACGGTAGTTTGAGCAACTTTGAATGTCACCCTTATTCTTGTAGATAGGTACAAGGATACTTTTTCTCCATTCATTTGGCATCTTTTTTGTCTGCCAAATCTTATTAAACAGATCTGTCAGCCATTTAACGCCTATTTCTCCTAAGCAACTCCAAATCTCGATAGGAATCCCGTCAGGACCAACCGCTTTTCTTAAACCCATTCTGTTCAAAGCTTCTTTAACCTCAGGAAGTCTTATTTTACGCATGAAATCACGATTTATATCTTGAGATTGAATGACAAGTCCATACAAATTCTTAGTAAAGCTCTTATTGAACAATTTGTCAAAATAATCTCTCCATCTTTCCTTGATATCCTCATCTCGAACTAAAACCTTCTGATTTTCATTTTTGACACACTTGACCGCACATAAGTCTCTAGTCTTCCTTTCCCGCATTCGAGCAATCCGGTATATATCATTTGCAGCCTCTTTAGTGTCTAATTTCTCGTACACCTCCTTGTAGACCTTAGATTTAGCTTCCCGCACAGCTTTCTTGACTTCCTTTTTAGCCATTTTGTACTTCTCAAATCTCTCCACATCTCTACTTTTCTTCAAATCTTTATAAGAATCCCTTTTAATTTTAATAGCAGCCTTTACATCTTCATTCCACCATGATATGTCCTTAGATGGTGGAGCACCACCTCTCGACTCACCAAGTAGATCTCTAGCTACTTTCTTGATACAACTAGCCATTTTGTTCCATGTTTTGTCTGGATTATCTTCCGACTGCCAATCCGCTTCTTGTACTACACGATCTATAAAAGCCTTTTGGTTACCTTCTTTCAATCGCCACCATTTAATTTTAGGCTCTACCTTACGTCTAATCTTCCTAGGTTCTCTTCTAAATCGAAAATCTAGAACTAAAAGTCTATGTTGAGTGGTTGCACTCTCACCTGGCACTACCTTACAGTCGATGCAACAAACTCTATCTATTCTTCTCGTCAGAAAAAAGTCTATTTGACTAGCACTTGCTCCGCTCCTAAAAGTGATAAGGTGGGACTCTCTTTTCCTAAACCAGGTGTTTGCTAAGATCAAGTCATAAGATAAAGCAAAATCTAGAATCGAGTCACCTACTTCATTTCTTTGTCCGAAACCAAAACCTCCATGGATAGTATCAAACCCACTACGACTAGTACCTACATGTCCATTAAGATCACCACCAATAAATAACTTTTCTCCACTAGGTATACTTTGCACCACCTCGTCTAAATGCTCCCAGAATAGACGCTTACTAGCGTCATCAAGACCTATCTGAGGTGCATAAGCACTAATAACATTAAGGATCTCTCCACCTAGAATAAGCTTAACCAGTAAAATTCTATCACCTTTTCTCCTAATCTCAACTACATCCTCAAGCAACCGTCTATCTATGATTATGCCTACCCCATTACGATTTTTATCTCTACCCGTATACCAAAGCTTATAACCCCAAGGCTCTATGACTCTACTCTTTTCACCTACCCACTTAGTTTCTTGCAAACACATAATACCAACTCTCCTCCTAATCATCACCTCCACTAATTCTATTAGTCTACCCGTAAGGGAACCTATGTTCCAGGAAGCTAGACGGATCCTATGAAACCCTTGCTTATTTGTCACTACACCCGGGGTCCGATGTAGCGCGCCGTCTGTAGACGACGACCCTTGCTTATTTGTCACTACACCCAGGGTCCGATGTAGCGCGCCGTCTGTAGACGACGACCCTTGCTTATTTGTCACTACACCCGGGGTCCGATGTAGCGCGCCGTCTCTGGACGACGACCCTTGCTTATTTTTCACTACACCCGGGGTCCGATGTAGCGCGCCGCATCTGAACGACGACCGAGAAGCCCTTGCATATTTAACACTACACCCGGGATCCGATGTAGCGCGTCGCTGAGTAGGAGACGCCCCAACGATATTCTTATTATGGTTCATGTCATAGAATGTGACGAAGTTTGACGTTGGCTATCACAAGCCTACCACAATCCTTACCCTTTCTCATCCGGACTTGGGACCGGCAATGGTGGGTTTACTTTCTAGAACACCAGTTCATAGAAAAAGAAATAAGTGGGAGCGCAATAGAACTGGAAGAAATTCCAGAACCACGAGCTATTACTGAAAGCTTAGTAGAACCAGAGGGTTCGAAAGATCAGGACATTCCCACGCCACTCCGCAGGAGTAGTAAGCAGTCTCATCCGCCCGAGAGATACTACGGTTTTCTCATTGATGGGGATAGAGAGGATTGCATCATAGATTGTGATGAGCCTACTAGCTTCCAGCAAGCCATTCAGAGCATTGACTAGGTAAAATGGCTGGATGCAATGCGGGCCGAAATGGAGTCCATGTACACCAACAAAGTATGGACGTTGGACATTGCTCCAGATGGGGTAAAACCCGTAGGATGAAAGTGGATCTTCAAAAGGAAGATTGGTGTAGATGGACAGGTTGAGACCTATAAAGCTAGACTGGTTGCGAAGGGTTTTCGTCAGCGACCTTGTTTGGACTATGACGAAACCTTTTCTCCAGTGGGTATGCTGAAATCCATTCGGATCCTTCTTGCCATTGCTTGCATTCCACGATTATGAGATTTGGCAGATGGACGTAAAGACCGCTTTTCTAAATGGAAATTTAGAGGAGTGTGTCTATATGGACCAGCCAGAGGGTTTCATTCAGAGTGGGAGCAGCGGAAAGGTGTGCAAGTTGCTTAAGTCCATTTATGGACTAAAGCAAGCATCGCGGAGTTGGAACATCTGTTTTGATGAGACGGTCAAGGAATTTGGCTTTATTAAAAATCCAGTTGAACCATGCATCTATTGTAGATTTGTAGCGAGAACTGTAGTATTCCTCGTTTTATACGTGGATTACATTCTCTTAATAGGAAATGACATTCCTATGCTACAATCTGTCAAGGGGTTCTTGTCACACAGGTTCTCCATGAAAGACCTGGGTGATGCCTCATACATTCTGGGGATCCGGATCTACCGTGACAGATCCAAGAGGATTTTAGGACTCTCACAGTCCAGGTACATCGACACCATACTGAAAAGATTCAGTATGGAAGATTCCAAGCGCGGTAATCTACCGGCTTGTCACGGGATCACCCTCTCCAAAGAGATGTCTCCCAAGACTGATTTGGAGAGGGATCGCATGTCTATTATACCCTACGCTTCTGCGGTAGGCTCTATAATGTATGCGATGTTGTGTACCGGACCAGATGTGGCTTATGCACTGAGTGTGGTAAGCAGGTATCAGTCAAACCCTGGGGAGAAACATTGGATAGCAGTAAAGAACATTCTCAAGTACCTAAGAAGGACTAAGGAGATGTTCTTGGTGTATGGCGGAAAAGACCTCCAGATTGAGGCCTTTGCTGACTCCAGCTTCCAGAGTGACAAGGATGATTCCAAGTCCATGTCGGGTTTTGTCTTTACCCTCAATGGAGGTGCGGTGTGTTGGAAGAGCTCCAAACAGGAAACCGTTGCTGACTCGACTATGGAAGCGGAATACATCGCTGCATCTGATGCCGCAAAAGAAGCTGTCTGGATGAGGAAGTTCTTGAAAGAATTTCAGGTGGTTCCGTCCATTGTTGACCCAATACCTCTGTATTGCGACAACAACGGGGCTATAGCTTTTGCAAAGGAACCCAAGTCCCATCAGAAATCCAGACACATCTTGAGGCGGTATCACCTGATCAGGGAGATCGTGGATCGCCAGGAGATCGAGGTTCGGAGGGTTGCTTCAGAAGATAACACAGCTGATCCATTCACCAAGGCCTTGCCCCAGACTCAGTTCGAACGGCTGATCGAGATGATAGGTCTTCGATACGCCAGTACATGGCCTTAGTGCAAGTGGGAGATTGTTATTGTATATGCCCTAGAGGCCATTACTGTATCTTACTAGTTTGTATATTACTTGATGGAAGCTTGGGATATTCACAGTTGTATATACAATCTTGCTCGAAATGGTAGTATGCTACCTGGTTTGTCTCTACTTCAATATGTGCATGTGTTTCTTTTAGCATATCGCTTATATACATATTAGTAGAGCCCTTAGGATCTTTGTTTGATTACCAGCGTTGTGATGGCGCTCACACTCGTGGGGGCTGGGTAATCCATAAGCACATCCTTATACAGGTCCCTAGTCGTTGGACTATCGAGACAGGGCATCGATACTCCGGAGTAGACTAGCGTATGCGCTTCTCATCCCTGCGTGGGAGACGGTCAGTCCCACAGCCGTCAGTACGTCGTACTTGAGATAGTATGCGGGTGCTCGTTAGGTTACGAGTACACTGGACAGGACTCGTCGGGAACTGTTGGTTGGTATTATACCTATCGTCAGTTATCAGTTCCCAGGTGACATGAGTACAACTTAGTCCGCTGACTTGACACTGTCACTTCGCCTTGAGTGTGTTCCCACTGCACTATGATTACTACCCTACCATGGCTCAAAGGAGTCATGCAAATAGGTAGTTTTTGGGTTCAGTCCCGAAGCACTTGGAGGCAGTGACGGTTAGAGAGGATTCGTCTCTCCCGTTATTGGGGGTTGACATCGCGCTGTGTCCAGGAGAGCCATTACACAAGTAGTCCCTGGCCCGGGCAAGCGAGATATACTGGTAGGTTTCCAGTGTTATCTCAGGGTGTTCTGGGCTACACTCCGACACGACTTATACCGCTATTAGGGGAGTGACGTTCACCGCCCCCTAGGCCCGCCATGCGATGTATCAGACGAACAGACCGGACTGTACGGAGACTGTCACATACAGGCTCAGTAGGAGTTCAGATGGGGTCACCTCGTCAGTCTTCTTATCGGCATCTACCTGGGGACCGTTACGTACAGCTAGTGCCGCTTGCGGTCTGTGGTTAAACCTACTGCCAGCGTAGTGTCGAGTCTTTAGAGTCCCACACAGAGAGCTATTCGCCTTTAGGAAAAATGAGTAGAGGTCGCATGGTTTTGCGACAGGGTTCGTTCACATCCGCGCACTTGTGCACGTTTGCTGTCCGGACAGCTTATACTAGCGGGCTTTGGTTTAAGCCAGATCCTCGTATATGATTTGGGATTGGTTTTATCTCATTGTATTCGTGTTCCTCGGATCACAAATACGGGTGCGTATGCACAGTTGATTGAGACAGAGGGAGAGGACTTTGATTAGGGTTAATGACCATTGTCATTTTGTTAACCCTAATGCTTATGTGTGTATTATGATTAATTGATATTAGTTTAATATAATTGTGCATGGTTAGGGTTGTTGACCATTTGACATTCTTGACTTGTTAACCTAGGTTGACACTTTGACCATCATCATTTCATATAAAAGATGCTCTTTGATCCTTGCAATTTGAATTAAAAATGAAATGATAATGGTCATGTCTTGATTAAGCCATGACAATTATCTTGCTAATTATCAATTTACATAATTCACCCATATATGAGAGAATGGTTCATTTTATTCTCTCATTC
This sequence comes from Agapanthus africanus, assembly GCA_030015575.1. Classification (NCBI taxonomy): domain Eukaryota; kingdom Viridiplantae; phylum Streptophyta; class Magnoliopsida; order Asparagales; family Amaryllidaceae; genus Agapanthus; species Agapanthus africanus. The sequence continues at coordinate 448,461,929 of CM057341.1, read as the reverse complement.
TATCATATGCTTTCTCTCTCCTCCTCTTCCTCTCTCTCAAGCTCTCCCCTCTCATGTGTTGAGAAACACTTGAGCTTGAGAAAAACCTCTTCTTGATAATCTCTACTCTCATCTAAGGTTTTAGGATTAGCACTTCTAGCACTTTAGTTACTTCTAGCTTGATGTTGAAGCCAAAGGTCGAGGCTCTCGGGTGGATCCTTCTTCGACGAGAGAAGACGACAAGGAGATCACTTCCGTTCACTACAAGGAGCAAGGAGAGAAGGACATAAAGCCCAAGGTATAACCTTTCTACCCTATAGCTTTTTCTAGTTAGCTTTTAGCTAGTTTTGTTTAGAAAAGATCCCGACTTTGTCTAGTCCATGTTGCCTAGAGTAGTAAAAATCCGATTTTTATTCCGTTTTCCGCCTCCCCGCAAGCACCGGGGTGGGCAACGTGGACTTACATATCTCGCTTGCACTGGCCAGGGACTACATGTGTAATGGCTCTCCTAGACACAGCGCGATGTCAACCCCCAATACCAGGAGAGACGAATCCTGTCTAACCGTCACTGCCTCCAAGTGCTTCGGGACTGCACCCAACTACTACCTGTTTGCACAACTCGGTAGAGCCGTGGTAGTGTAGTAATCAAAGAACAGTGGGAACACACTCGAGGCGAAGTGACAGTGTCAAGTTAGCGGACTAAGCTGTACTCATGTCACCTTGGAACTGATACCTGACGATAGGTATAATACCAACCATCAGTTCCCGACGAGTCCTTTCCAGTGTACTCATAACCTAACGAGCACCCGCATACTATCTCATGTACGACGTACTGACGGCTGTGGGACAGACGGTCTCCCGTGCTGGGATGAGAAGCGCATACGCTAGACTACTCCGGAGTATCGATGCCCTGTCTCGATAATCCCACGACTAGGGACGTGTATAAGGATGTGCTTGTGGATTACCCAGCCCCCACGAGTGTGATCGCCTTCACAACGCCGGTAATCAAGCAAAGATCCTAAGGGCTCAACTAATGCGTATAGGTGATATAATAAAAGAAACAAATGTACATATTAAAGCAGAGACAAACCAAGTAGCATACTACTATTTTGAGCAAGATTGTCTATACAACTATAAATATCCCAAGCTTCCATCAAGTAATATACAAACTAGTATGATACAGTAATGGCCTCTAGGGCATATACACTAACAATCTCCCACTTGCACTAAGGCCATGTACTGGCGTATCGAAGACCTATCATCTCGTTCAGCCGCTCGAACTGAGTCTGGGGTAAGGCCTTCGTGAATGGGTCCGCTGTGTTGTCCTTTGTGTCCACTCTCCGCACCTCGATCTCCTGGCGATCAATGATCTCCCTGATCAGGTGATACCGCCTTAAGATGTGCCTGGATTTCTGATGGGACCTTGGTTCCTTCGCTAAAGCTATAGCCCCATTGTTATCGCAATACAAAGGTATTGGTGTTAGTTATATGTATGCCCTAGAGGCCATTACTGTACATTGGATGTATATTGTAGTGGATGCTGGGACATATATAGGTAGGACTTTCTTGCTCGACATGATAGTACGCTATCTGGTTGCTCTTTATCTTAACATGTATACTTTCTGTCTCTCTGTTACATGTTGATAAAGCCCTTAGGATGAGTACTCAACTTCCAGGACTATGATGTAGATCATACTAGTGGGGCCTGGGTAGTCCATGAGTACATCCTTCATTGTTCTTAGTCGTGGGAATATCGAGACGGGGCATCGATATTCTAGAGTAGACTAGCGTATATCTTCTCGACCCATGTGATGGGCGATGGATGATCCCATATCCATTGGTGTTTGACATCAGAGATGGTATGCGGGTGCTCAGTGGGGAATAGGTACACCGAACGGACTCGCCGAGAACTCCCAGATGGTATTATACCTCACGTCAGATGGCAGTTCTCTGGTGACACTGGTGCAGCTTAGTCTGTTGACCCGAGATCGTCATAGAGTCTTGTGTGTCTCCCACTGTGCTTTGATTTCCACCCTACCACGGCTCTACTGAGTTGTGCAAACAGGTGGTTGTTGGGTACAGTCCCGATTCACATGGAGGCAATGAGCGATAGGAGGGGATTCGTCTCTCCCGGTATTGGGGGTTGATGTTGCGCTATGCAAGACTGGACATAACAGGAAATCCCTGGCCAGGGTTGTCGTGATATATACTGGTAAGAGTTATCAGTAGTTTCACGATTGTTATGGACCTCATATCGGCATGACTTATCAAGCTACTGGGTCTGACGTTTACCCCCCCTAGGCGAGATATGCGACATATCAGACGAACTGACCGGACTGTACGGTAAGTGTTACTGGATGGATTCACAGGAGTGTGAGCGGGCTTGCTCGTTGATCTTCTGATCGCTCAATACCCGGGTGGCCGTTACGTTTAGCAGACCGCTTGCGGCTTGTGGGTGTTTGATATGATCATCACCTGCTGCCGGCGTATTGACGAGTCTTTAGAGTCCTACACAGAGGTTTCCTAGCTCAAGCAAAACGAAATAGGAGCGCATATGAGATATGTGCGGGACCGAGAATAATACCAGTATAAGATACTGGATTCTATTCTTGCGATTTGTAACATTGATCGGTTATATGCGATATAGCCGGGTTATCGGATCAAGTGTTGATTCGATAATTTGTTACTACTGATATTAGTCGGTTATATGCGATATGACCGGATCATTAAATCAAGTGTCGACTTAATGATTTAATGTATAATTATATATTTGATATATTACTTTACATTAACTAGTATTGGTTCACTTAAGATGGATTTTCTCACTTGATGTACACATTGTATATATGATATAGTTTTGTGCACTAGTTTGTATCATGTTTGATGATACATGCAAACTTGGGTGTATGTTTGATTTGAACCATGTTTAGATTAATGGTTATGGTTTTAATTATTCACTTATTCATTTTATTTAGAAATTCTTTATTTCTTTTGGCTAAAATGAAATGGTTGCTAATTTTGTCTTTTGTAGAAGCTTCATGAAGCTTTGAGTTAGTAACCATTTTGTTTTATATTTAAACCTAACCATTAGCTAAACTAAGGTTTGCTCTCTACAAGAGTTAAATCTAACCCAAGGTTGCATTATGATAAGATCAATTGATTTTATTATTCATTCATCATTCTCATGATATTCTTCTTCTTCCTCTTCATCTCCATCAAGAAGAAGAAACCTTGCAACCTCCAATGGTGAAATGATCAAATGAGTGAGAAATCCAAATCTAAAGTCTACCCACTTCCTATTTCTTCATCCTCTACTACTTTCCATGTAGTAGAGTGTGTTGTCTTCACAAGTTTCTTGACTTGGCGAAGGCGGAGCTCGAGTTTGAGTTGCCTCGACGTAGATCATCTTCGGCATCGAAGTCAACGACCTAGCCCGATCATTTCTCCGACGAAACCATCGCTGGAGTCCGGGATTCGATGATTGCAGCGAAGAGACATCGTCACGGAGCTGTGGAGGTGGACTACCGGATCTACAAAGGTTGTATTTTCCGTTCACTTAGTTAAGTTGTTAACTAGTTGCTTGTTATCGCCTATACCTCTAGTAACGATCTAGTTTAGGGTTCTTCGGCACACATAATTTTTGAATTGGACATGCTTGATCAGTTGTAGAACATCATAGGTGTGCCTCGGAACCCTACAGTGGTATCAGAGCCTAGCTAGACCCTTAGGCGATGGGTAGACGAAGTTAGAGATCCGATCGAACCCCGAAACCCCAATCAAAACGCCTCTCTGTACATTTTTCAAAACTGTTGAATTTTGTGAATTAAAAATATGCAGAAAAATCAGCAGGAAAAACTAAGAATTACTGTGAAGTTTGGGTCCCTAATTCAATAATTTGACCGCGGAACCGCGGCCAAACCAGGGATTTAGCAACGCTTCCGCGCCCCAAATTTGGACTTAGACCCTCAAATTTCAGATATTTATTCTTAGGTCCTTTCTTGGCAATTTTTTATGTGAATTTTTTAATTCCACTCAAGTGTTGAGTTTCTAGGGTTTTATTGGGGACTCGTTAATTTGATCGGATAATTTAACTTCGTTTATGTGTTTCCGGATATTTTAGAAACTGTTAAAAGGTTCGACCGGATATAAATACCCGTTTTTTCCCCTGCCGGAAAATTTCCAAGTGTTGGATTTTTCCGTAGTTTAAGAATGTTCTAAGTAGTGCAAGTAACGCGATGGACCCTCTAGAAGACAACAAACCTTAACTCGATTATGTGACCGTCTTAAACTGCCCTTTGAACCTTAGGGTTTGGGGCAGTACGGCGTGCCACATGTGAGGCGTTGGCTTGATCCTTCTACGGCTGGACCGTTGGTACTGTGGCTTGAAGTGAATGTTTTTAAACTTATTTCATGTGTTAAGTTGTTTCGGGAAAACTTGGGTGTTTGAATGTTCGATCGGAAAGTTTAACATTTTCTATTTATCTGGAATTTGATACAATAATTGGAATTCACAAGAAGTTATGAGATAACTGAATGAATATTATAAATCAAGCACTTTAGTCTCACTTGATCGGTTGCCACGGAATTTTGATGTGATCAAAAGTCCGTCGCAATCACGTAGCGTACGCGGGTACTCGCCGGGTAAACTTAATAGACAGCCTCACCCCATAGCCCCGACCAAGTGACTGTAGGAGAACCTCGTCGCTGAAAGCATCCGTTCGGGTGCTCGCGGCAGCGGTGTTCCGCCTTGGTGCACTTCGTCGACGGCGTCGGGGGTGCGGCCGCCTACTAAAGTTTGCGACGAGCATTCGATCAGGATATCGGGAGTCTTGTTGAATTGCCCGACTTGATATTGAAAAGTGTTTTCAATAATGAGACTAAAATGCGGGGTTTATAATTGTTAGGCATGCGATGTCTAAGGAATTCATTTGGTTAGGCATGCGATGTCTAAAGAGTTTGCGGATTCCAACTGTTGTAGTTTTACACTTTCTTTTCTGTGACCGTAAGTGTAATATGTGTTATCGCCGGTTTCGTTGCTATATGTCAACGACAATTGGGATGCGCATATTTAGTTACGTTGATGACATGTGGTGTTATGTGTTGCTGGATATATTATATTGGATCGTCGTGTTTGAATAGCCGGGGTATTTATGTGAGATGAGTGTTTTTCATTTTCATTCATGTAAAAACTTGTATGTAATATTCTTTTATTGGGGCACTTCCATGTTGCGGAAGATGTCACCGTTTGTATATTATTCACTTTTCAGCATTAGGATAGACCCAAGGAAGGGGGCACAAGTAACCGGGTCCTAGGGTCCAGTGGGAGACCATCTCGAGGAGTTGAGTCCGGGTCTCCTAACCCTAGAATTGGTAGGGTTGCTTGCCGCTCTCGTAGGGGTCTAGGGGTGTGGGTTTGGCTATTCATCATGACCGTGGAATCCGTGTTTTATACTGGCTCGTATTAAAAACACAGACGTCCTAGTATATCCAATGTTTCATATGATTCTTCTGCTGTGTTATCTGTGATGTGATCATGTGATTTGTTCAGATAGATATTATATATAGTATATATGATATATTATATAGACGTTGCTTATGTTTTACACCCGCACTAGCCCTGCCTCGCTCTGGCGTTAGTTACCTAACCTAACGGTGCAGACGGGACATCGAGGCAAATGCGGATGGCATAAGCGTACGTTATATTTATCTGTGATGTTTAGGTGGACTTAAATGATGGGATAATCATTAATGAGATTAATGAAAGAAAATAAACCTAATTGATGTTGTGGAATCGAATTTCAAAATAAAACAGGTAGCTACAGTTCTTGCTTTGCATCACGGTGTTCCTTGTAGAACATCCTGCACCTTATTCGATAAGGAAAGAACGAGATCCCTTCACCCGGAGTGACTCCTTTAGCAATAACTGGCAGATGCTACAACACTCTGTTTGTCTTTTGATTGCTTCTATAGTTTCTGCTTTGCACGGTGATATATATGATATATCCCGCACCTCATTCGACGAGGAAAGGGCTGACGATCCCTTTGCCGGGAGTGACCCCTTTAGCAAAACTAGAAAAGCCTCAAAAACATTCCATTTAAAAACCATTTGATTGCGCAACGAGATCAAGTTCAAAGCGTTAAAGGTTTTCACAAAAAACATTTGCAACCCTCCGTCATTTTAGGAAGTAGAGTACTTAGTATTCGTGCTACGTTTGTCGACCATAGCCGAGGCGTAGTGTGCGGCAGCTAAGTGATGTCTTCCTATACAGCATATGATGCGATTAGTTAGGACAGTCATGTGGCTTTGTTGACCTTAGCCAAGGGTCATGTGGGTGGGTCTAATTAATCACGAAATGACGGGTAGAACTTGACTAGTACCTATGATTTGTTGACCTTAGCCAACGTCATAGGTGCTAGGGGTTAAAATCGTTATCGAGAGTTTCAAGTGTTGAAACTTGCAATGAGATTGCATACCTTATATATGATAGTTGGATCCCGATACCCACTGCGAGTAATTGTTACTCCTGGGAGAATTTTGCACTTTATAAATTAGCCGATCAAGTAGGTGTCTAGAAAGGTGTCAACGGGGTTACGCCTCTGGGAAAATGAGCTTTACTTTAATTAGGTCCGTGCGAAAGCACGAGGAACCTCCCTCAAAGTACCGACACTGGCCTGGCTGAAAGATTGGTGAACTTGTAGAGTGTAATTAATCCCGGCTAGTCTTTCCTTTTAGGGTTTGAAGGAAGATTTGATAAAAACAGTAGGAGCCATCCTGATTAGAGAAAATGTATAACCAATCTAATCTTGCAAGAGCGCACGCAGAATGTTTTCTTCTCTCTCTTTCCATGTAGCGACCATATCACGCCTTAATCAAGATAATAATATGGATGTATTGACCGAACCCGCTTGTTATACTGAGCTGGGGTAAGTTGGTCCCGCTCCCACTTATAATTGTTATAAGACAGAGCAGGAAATTGGGGAATACCAGGATTCCCATGCCGCCCAAACGAAGAAAGTGCATGAGATGCATCTCCTTCGGGTGTGTTCATTATAAAGAACTGTTTCTCAGTATCCTCTGCATCATGGGTATTTGATGCTGGATCAGGATCGCAGATATGTAATCTTTTACATAGGGCTACAAAAAGGCAGAGAACTGAGAACGGGTAATAAGTTTCATGAGACAGAAAACGGGGCAAGTGTTGCAGCCAGGTCTGTTGGTCACTGTCACCCTGTATTACAAATACATTGATTCTGAACAAATGCCGTTAGATACCGAACCTGATATACAAAATCATATCAGTCTCTTTATTAGTAAAGAAGGATATAATTTTGTATTGATGGATAATGTTTTGAACATTTCCTATATCAAAGGTTGATCGGTTCAGGCACGTTATCTAAAAGCATTGACGTTCTAAATCAAACTACAGTTCTTAGTATTCAGAACACACACAAGAGGAAGAGTTCAGAAATGAACGGATCCTTCTTGAGGCATTGTAGACTAAGTCATATCAATGCGACCCGACTGGCTGAAGTTGCATTCTAGATGCATATTTAAATCGGTTTGAATTTACATCTTGTGAAACTTGCCAGTCATGTCACAAAGATTATATGACCATAGCTCTGTTTATTGGAAACAGAGAAAGAGTTAATGAACTTTTGGGAATGATACATGATGATGTATGTTAGGTCCCCTGTCTACACATGCCAGGACCCGTTCTTTGTACTTCATTACGTTCTCTGATGATCTCTCAAGATTCAGTCATATGTTCCTGTTGAAACATAAGTCCGAACCTTTTGAGATATTCACAGAATATAAGTTAGAAGTAGAGAACCAAAATACGGGTATAAGTATTATGTCCTGTGATAAGATCAGGGAGGAGAATACTTGTGCATGGAATTCTTGGACTATTCTAAAAGAAAATGAGATTCTCTCTCAGTCTTACTCCTCTGAATACACCACAGCACAACGGTGTATCAGGGCGGAGCAATCGCACCGTATTAGATATGGTGTGCTCTATGATGAGTACTACTGAGTTACCCATTTCCTTTTGGGGTTGTGCACTTGTGAAGTTGCATACCTATTGAATAGGGTTCGATTCAAATCAGTGCCTATCACTCCATATAAGATATGGTGTGGGAAGAGACTATCTCTTAAGAAAGTTATGATTTGGGATTGTCCGGCCTATGTCAAAAGCAAAATCCGGACAAGATCGAGGCAAGGTCAGTTCTATAGAATTGGAAAGGTTCCAGCTATACAAAACAGCAGCTGATGATTTGACAGAACCAAAGGATTCAATAGTCCTCGACGAACCTCAGCCTCTCCACCGGACTAGTAGGGTTCCTCATCCGCTTAAGAGATACTTCGGTTTCTCGATGACAGTGGGAGCGAGGAATGCATCATGAGATGATAACCCAACTAGTTTCGAGCAGGCCATCGAGAGTAAGGACTCTGTATGAATGGCTGGATGCTTAGCGATCTGAGATGGAATCCATGTACACCAACAAAGTATGGACTTTGGTTGCGATATCTGAAGGGTTAAATCCCCTTCAGGAGCAAGTATATCTTGAGAAGATTACTTGGCGTAGATGGAAAGGTTAAGACTTTCAAAGCTAGACTTGTTAAAGTTTTTCGTCATCGACCAGGCTTGGATATGATGAAACCTTTTCCAGGGACTATGCTTAAGTCCATCCAGATCCTACTTGCCATTGCTGCATACCATGACTATGATATCTGGTGGTTGGGTGCCATGACTTCTTCTCTAAAAGGATTTAGAAGAGAACGTTTATAAGCACACAGCCAGAGAGCTTCGTAAACAGTGGGAGCAGCGGAAACGTGTGCAAGTTGCTTTATAGGATAAAGCAGACATCGCGGAGTTGGAACGTCTGTTTTGATGTGATAGTCAAAGATTTTGACTTCATCAAAATGGTAGATGAACCTTGTATATACAAAAGGGTAGTAGGGAGTATGGTGGTGATCCTCGTAGAGTACGTGGATGACATACTCTTGATAGGAAAAGAGTTTCCTATGCTACACTCGGTCAATCTCCGCTTATCACAAGGATTCTCCAAATAGGATAAAGGTGATACCTCCTAAATCCTAGGATTTGGATCTATGAGATAGATCTAAATGGATGTTAGGATTCTCATTAGCTGTAGTAAGATAGTATCAATCGATCCTAGGGAGAATCACTGGAAAGGGTTCCAGGGTGATAAGGACGACTGAATATCAGTCGCAGGCATTGTCTTTACCCTCAGTGAAGGGACGGTATGTTGAAAGAGTTCTAAGCTAGATACCGTGGCAAACTAGACGATAAAGGCTGGTAACATCGCTGTAAAAGATACTACCAAAGAGGCAGTTTGGGTGTATATTGGTTCATAAGATGAACTAGGTTCCTACCATTGTATGACAATGGATGTGTGGCTTTGGCCCATGAACCCTGGTCCCATCAGTGACCCAGACATATTCCGAGGCAGCATCAGCTGATCATGGAGATAGTTGATCTCTAGATTGATCGAGATTTGGAGAGTAGACTCAGAGGACAACACGGCGGATCCACTCACGAAGGCCCTTTCCCAGAGAGAGACATATATGGGATGGTTTAGTATTAGATACTACAACCACTGCTATAGATTGCCCTAGTTCAAGTGGGAGATTGTTAGTTATATGTATGCCCTAGAGGCCATTACTCTACATTGGATGTATATTGTAGTGGATGCTGGGACATATATAGGTAGGACTTTCTTGCTCGACATGATAGTACGCTATCTGGTTGCTCTTTATCTTAACATGTATACTTTCTGTCTCTCTGTTACATGTTGATAAAGCCCTTAGGATGAGTACTGGACTTCCAGGACTATGATGTAGATCATACTAGTGGGGCCTGGGTAGTCCATGAGTACATCCTTCATTGTCCCTAGTCGTGGGAATATCGAGACAGGGCATCTATATTCCAGAGTAGACTAGCGTATATCTTCTCGACCCATGTGATGGGCGATGGATGATCCCATATCCATTGATGTTTGACATCAGAGATGGTATGCGGGTGCTCAGTGGGGACTCGGTACACTGAACGGACTCGCCGAGAACTCCCAGATGGTATTATACCTCACATCAGATGGCAGTTCTCTGGTGACACTGGTGCAGCTTAGTCTGTTGACCCGAGATCGTCATAGAGTCTTATGTGTCTCCCACTGTGCTTTGATTTCCACCCTACCACGGTTTTACTGAGTTGTACAAACAGGTGGTTGTTGGGTACAGTCCCGATTCACATGGAGGCAATGAGCGATAGGAGGGGATTCGTCTCTCCCGGTATTGGGGGTTGATGTTGCGCTATGCACGACTGGACATAACAGGAAATCCCTGGCCAGCGTTGTCGTGATATATACTGGTAAGAGTTATCAGTAGTTTCACAATTGTTATGGACCTCATATCGGCATGACTTATCAAGCTACTGGGGTCTGACGTTTACCACCCCTAGGCGAGATATGCGACATATCAGACGAACTGACCGGACTGTACGGTAAGTGTTACTGGATGGATTCACAGGAGTGTGAGCGGGCTTGCTCGTTGATCTTCTGATCGCTCAAATCCCGGGTGGCCGTTACGTTTAGCAGACCGCTTGCGGCTTGTGGGTGTTTGATATGATCATCACCTGCTGCCGGCATATTGACGAGTCTTTAGAGTCCTACACAGAGGTTTCCTGGCTCAAGCAAAACGAAATAGGAGCGCATATGAGATATGTGCGGGACCGAGAATAATACCAGTATAAGATACTGGATTCTATTCTTGCGATTTGTAACATTGATCGGTTATATGCGATATAGCCGGGTTATCGGATCAAGTGTTGATTCGATAACTTGTTACTACTGATATTAGTCGGTTATATGCGATATGACCGGATCATTAAATCAAGTGTCGATTTAATGATTTAATGTATAATTATATATTTGATATATTACTTTACATTAACTCGTATTGGTTCACTTAAGATGGATTTTCTCACTTGATGTACACATTGTACATATGATATAGTTTTGTGCACTAGTTTGTATCATGTTTGATGTTACATGCAAACTTGGGTGTATGCTTGATTTGAACCATGTTTAGATTAATGGTTATGGTTTTAATTATTCACTTATTCATTTTATTTAGAAATTCTCTCTTTCTTTTGGCTAAAATGAAATGGTTGCTAATTTTGTCTTTTGTAGAAGCTTCATGAAGCTTTGAGTTAGTAACCATTTTGTTTTATATTTAAACCTAACCATTAGCTAAACTAAGGTTTGCTCTCTACAAGAGTTAAATCTAACCCAAGGTTGCATTATGATAAGATCAATTGATTTTATTATTCATTCATCATTCTCATGATATTCTTCTTCTTCCTCTTCATCTTCATCAAGAAGAAGAAACCTTGCTACCTCCAATGGTGAAATGATCAAATGAGTGAGAAATCCAAATCTAAAGTCTACCCACTTCCTATTTCTTCATCCTCTACTACTTTCCATGTAGTAGAGTGTGTTGTCTTCACAAGTTTCTTGACTTGGCGAAGGCGGAGCTCGAGTTTGAGTTGCCTCGACGTAGATCATCTTCGGCATCGAAGTCAACGACCTAGCCCGATCATTTCTCCGATGAAACCATCGTCGGAGTCCGGGATTCGATGATTGCAGTGAAGAGACATCGTCACAGAGCTGTGGAGGTGGATTACCGGATCTACAAAGGTTGTATTTTCCGTTCACTCTTAGTTAAGTTGTTAACTAGTTGGTTGTTATCGCCTATACCTCTAGTAACGATCTAGTTTAGGGTTCTTCGGCACACATAATTTTTGAATTGGACATGCTTGATCAGTTGTAAAACATCATAGGTGTGCCTCGGAATCCTACAATTGGGTCAACAATGGACGGAACCACCTGAAGTTCACTAATGAACTTCTTCATCCAGACCACTTCTTTTGCGGCATCGCTTGCAGCAATGTATTCAGCCTCCATCGTCGAGTCCGCGACGGTATCCTGTTTGGAACTCCTCCAACATACCGCCCCTCCGTTGAGGGTAAACACAAAACCCGAGACAGACTTGCTGTCATCTTTGTCACTCTGGAAGCTTGAATCGGTGAAGGACTCGACCCTGAGGTCTCCATTACCGTAAACCAGGAACATCTCTTTAGTCCTTCTCAGGTACTTGAGAATGTTCTTCACTGCTGTCCAGTGGTCCTCACCTGGGTCTGACTGATACCGGCTTACCGCGCTCAGTGCGTAAGCTACATCTGGTCTTGTACATAGCATCGCATACATTATAGATCCTACTACCGAAGCATAGGGTATAGTGCTCATGCGAACCCTCTCCTCGTCAGTCTTAGGAGATATCTTCTTGGAGAGGGTAATTCCGTGCAATGCGGGTATGTTACCGCTCTTGGAATCCTCCATACTAAAACTCTTTAGTACGGTCTCTATGTACCTGGACTGCGAAAGTCCCAGTAGTCTCTTGGATCTATCTCTATAGATCTTGATCCCCAGAATGTATGAGGCATCACCCAGGTCCTTCATGGAGAACCGTTGTGACAAAAATAGCTTGACTGATTGTAGTATAGGAATGTCATTTCCTATCAAAAGAATGTCGTCCACGTACAAGACTAGGAATACGACAGTTCGTCCTACAATCTTCTTATAGACACAGGGTTCATCTTCGTTCTTGATGAAATCAAATTCCTTGATTGCCTCATCAAAATAGATGTTCCAGCTCAGCGATGCCTGCTTTGATCCATAAATGGATTTAAGCAACTTGCACACCATCCCGCTGCTCCCACTGTCTATGAAACCTTCTGGCTGATCCATGTAAACGCACTCTTCCAAACAACCGTTTAGGAAAGCCGTTTTAACATCCATCTGCCAGATTTCATAGTCATGGAAGGCAGCAATGGCAAGTAGGATCCGAATGGATTTGAGCATAGCCACCGGAGAAAAAGTTTCGTCATAGTCCAAACCAGGTCTTTGACGAAAACCTTTTGCAACGAGTCTAGCCTTATAGGTTTCTACCTGCCCATCTACACCAAGTTTCCTTTTGTAGATCCATTTGCATCCAACGGGTTTTACCCCAGGTGGAGCAATATCCAAGGTCCACACTTTATTGGCGTACATGGACACCATTTCGGATTGCATTACTTCCTGCCACTTATCAGAGTCCCTACTGATAATGGCCTGCCTGAAACTGGTAGGGTCATCTTCTTCCGAGATACAATCCTCTCGATCCCCGTCTATGAGAAAACCGTAGTATCTCTCGGACGGATGGGATATTCTACCAAATCTGCGGAGTGGCTGAGGTTCGTCTGGGGTTATTGAATTCAGAGGTTCTGTCAAATCATCAGTTTCATTTTGTGGTCACTAAGTTTCTTCCAGTTCTACCGAACTGTAAGTCCATGCTACCTCTCCCGGTACTTACGGGCATGTGGAATTAGATGAAAAACAATTTTCTAGAGGCGGTAACATGGACTCAAACGGATCTTTGTTAAACTTATCTACCTAACATCCTAACTAGGAGTTGTTAACTACTCGGTTAGGGGGTTATACCTTTGTTTCTTGAATTCCTTCGTCTTCAACTCGTAATGGTGTGCGGATCGGCTTCACCCCGTCGTCTCCTTGCGCCGAAGATCGATCCACCCGAAAGCTTCTACCTTTGGCTTCTTCTTCGAACTTTGAAGAAACTAGTTCACTCGGTTTGCTAAACCTTGTGAACTAGAGTGAGTAGAGGAGAGTGTGTTGGGATTTTTCTCTATGGTTCTTGCTTCTCAACACATGAGACAAGTGAACTATAGACTAGAGAGAGGGAGAGCAAGAGGAAGAGGATGAGAGCTCAAGAACAAGAGAGGGAAAGGAAATGAGAGAATGAGTAAGACTTTTCTCTCTTGGCTCTTATAATCCAAAGCCATCATAACAAATCATAGCAATCAAGTATTATGTGATGGTTTAAGTCAAAATAGCCATATCATTTCATGCACTCATTTTGCACAAGATAAACAAGCAAGCAAAAGTCTTTGCCATGAAATGATAGCTATTGTCATGATGATGGTCAACTAATCCAACCTAGTCAACCGGTCAACAAAGTCAACAAGTCAACAAAGTCAACCCCTCAACAACTATTTCACTATAATACTTAATTAATATTATTGTTAATCATATATCATATTCTCATTAGGGTTTAGCAAAAAGTCAATAGTCAACAGTCAACAACCCTAATGAGAATCCTCTGCCTCTGTCTCTCCGTCAACTGTGCATACACACCCGCATCCGCATTCCGAGGAACACGAATACATATGAGATAAAAACAATCCCAAAACGTACATTAGGATCTAGCTTAAACCAAAGCCCGCTAGTGTTAACTGTCCGGACACTAAACGTGCACAAGTGCACGAATGTGACCGAACCCTGTCGCAAAACCATGCGACCTGTCGCAAAACCATGCGACAACTACTCTTTTGCCTAAAGGCGAATAGCTTTCTGTGTTGGACTCTAAAGACTCGACACTACGCTGGCAGTGGGTTTAACCACAGACCGCAAGCGGCACTAGCTGTGCGTAACGGTCCCGAGGTAGATGCCGACAAGAAGACTGACGAGGCGAAACCCATGTGAACTCCTACTGAGCCTGAATGTGACAGTCTCCGTACAGTCCGGTCTGTTCGTCTGATACATCGCATGGCGGGCCTAGGGGGGCGGTAAACGTCAGTCCCCTAATAGCTGTACAAGTCATGCCGGAGTGAAGCCCAAAACACCCTGAGATAACACTGGAAGCCTACCAGTATATTTCGCTTGCCCTGTCCAGGGACTACTCGTGTAATGGCTCTCCTAGACACAGCACGATGTCACCCCCCAATACCGGGAGAGATGAATCCTGTCTAACCGTCTCTGCCTCCAAGTGCTTCGGGACTGCACCCAACTACTATCTGTTTGCACGACTCCTTTGAGCCGTGGTAGGGTAGTAATCAAAGTACAGTGGGAACACACTCGAGGCGAAGTGACAGTGTCAAGTCAGCGGACAGTGGGAACACACTCGAGGCATCACCCAGGTCTTTCATGGAGAACTTGTGTGACAAGAACCCCTTGACAGATTGTAGCATAGGAATGTCATTTCCTATCAAAAGAATGTCATCCAGGTATAAAACGAGGAATACGACAGTTCTTGCTACAAATCTACTATAGATGCATGGTTCATCTGGATTTTTGATAAAGCCAAATTCTTTGACCGTCTCATCAAAACAGATGTTCCAACTCCGCGATGCCTGCTTTAGTCCATAGAGGGACTTAAGCAACTTGCACACCTTTCCGCTGCTCCCACTCTGAATGAAACCCTCTGGCTGGTCCATATAGACACACTCCTCTAAATTTCCATTTAGAAAAGCGGTCTTTACGTCCATCTGCCAAATCTCATAATCGTGGAAGGCAGCAATGGCAAGAAGGATCCGAATGGATTTCAGCATAGCCACTGGAGAAAAGGTTTCGTCATAGTCCAAACCAGGTCCTTGACGAAAACCCTTTGGAACAAGTCTAGCTTTATAGGTCTCAACCTGTCCATCTACACCAATCTTTCTTTTGAAGATCCACTTGCATCCTACGGGTTTTACCCCGTCTGGAGCAATGTCCAACGTCCATACTTTGTTGGTGTACATGGACTCCATTTCGGTCCGCATTGCATCCAGCCATTTTACCTAGTCAACGCTCTGAACGGCCTGCTGGAAGCTAGTAGGCTCATCATAATCAATGATGCAATCCTCTCTATGCCCATCTATGAGAAAACCGTAGTATCTCTCGGGCGGATGGGACTGCCTACTACTCCTGCGGAGCGGCGTAGGAATGTCCTGTTCTTTTGAACCCTCTGGTTCTACTAAGCTTTCAGTAATAGTCTGTGGTTCTGGAATTTCTTCCAGTTCTACTGCGCTCCCACTAATTTCCTTTTCCAAGAACTGGTGTTCTAGAAAGTGGGCATTACGAGAAACAAAGACCATTTGTTCCTCTACGTGGTAGAAAAGATACCCCTTGGTGTTCTTTGGGTATCCCACAAACTTGCACAGTACTGAGCGTGCCTCGAGTTTGTCCGCATGCTGCTTTTTGACAAAAGCTGGACATCCCCAGATCTTCAGATATTGAAGATAGGGTTTCTTCCCACTCCATAACTCATATGGTGTGGTAGGCACAGTCTTAGTGGGAACTCGGTTCAAAAGGTATGCGGCTGATTCTAGCGCATATCCGCAGAATGATCGCGGTAACTCTGCGTCACTCATCATGGACCGACCCATATCCAATAGGGTTCGGTTCCGTCTCTCCGATACACCGTTATGTTGCTGAGTGTATGGAGGAGTAAACTGAGAGAGAATTCCATTCTCTTTTAAGTAATCCAGGAACTCGGCACTCAAGTATTCACCACCTCGATCAGATCTTAGTGTCTTGATACTTTTGCCAGTTTGTTTTTCTACCTCATTCTTATATTCCTGGAATTTTCCAAAGGCTTCGGATTTATGTTTCATTATGAAGACATGTCCGAACCTTGAAAAATTATCCGTAAAAGTAATTAAGTAAGAAAAACCACTTCGCGCATGTGTAGACATTGGACCGCATACGTCGCTGTGTACGAGTCCCAAGAGCTCGCTCGCTCTTACTCCGTGTCCAGTAAACGGAGTCTTTGTCATCTTTCCTTTGAGACAGGATTGACAAGTTGCATATGATTGATATTGGAATGGATCCAAATATCCTTCTGTATATAACTTAGTCAATCTTCTCTCATTGATGTGACCCAGTCTACAATGCCATAAGAAAGCCTGATTGATTTCTGGAGACTTTCTTTTGTGTGTATTCTGGACATTGAAAATCTGTGGTTGGTTTAATACGTATATACCATTGCTTAATGTACCTGACCCAATCAGAAATTGATTAAGGTGAATGTTTACAACATTACTTACAAACGCAAATTCATAACCTTCTTTAGAAACCAAAGATACAGAAATGATATTACAAGTTGCGTTGGGTACAAAATAGCAATTACGCAAAACCAAAACATGTCCATCTGACATTCCCAGGTGATATTCCCCTACGGCCTTAGCATCCATGCTAGCTCCGTTTGCAACTTTGAGGGTCATGTCACCTGCCTTCAGAAACCTACGGTTTCTCAATGCCTGCAAAGAATTACAGATATGAGATCCTGATCCGGTATCCAATACCCAGGAAGTAAAGTTTATTGATAGACAGTTTTCAATAACATACACACCTGAAGCTGAAGCCGCAACTTGCTTCAGATCCTGTGTTCTGGCCTTCCAAACCCTGCAATCTTTCTTTCAGTGTCCACTCTTTTGACAGTAAAAGCATTCTTCTTTATCCACAAGCTTCCCTACTTTCTTTGTTGCTTTTGCCTTTCCCTTCGTATCCACTTTACTAACACCGCCCCTTGGTTTTGGCGGGGGCTTTCTTCTTCTTTCCCTTGGCTTTCGCCTTGGACCTTGAAGAGGAAGATCCTCCTACAAACAAAGTGGATGTTTCCCTACCTTTCTGTAGGGTGCCCTCTACGCTTCTCAGCATGTTGAGGAGTTCTGAAAGTTCAACTTCCTTTTCTTGTAAGTTGAAGTTCAGGATAAACTGAGCGTAAGTGGAAGGAAGGGACTGGAGAATCAATTCCGTAAAGAGCTCATTCTCCAACGTGGTCCCAAGGTCCGCGAGCTCCTCAATATAGCCAATTATCTTAAGCACGTGTTCCGCTACCGATGATCCGACGGCCAATCTTGCCGAAAACAACTTCTTCGACACTTCGTATCTTGCGATACGAGATTGCTCTCCATACAGTTCTTTTGTATAGAGAAATATGGATTCGAGATCCATATTCTCGTGCCTCCTCTGATGTTCGTTGTCCACAGAGGCAAGCACGAGGCACTTGGCCTTCGCGCAGTCGATTTCCCAGGTCTTACGGATTTCCTTATCCGCGACGCTGGTTTTGGGACCTGGGACACGGGGAGCTTTGGTGGTAAGAAGATACCCCAACTTGTCATAAGTGATTGCCATTTTGACATTCCTGAGCCAATCTTTGTAGTTTGGCCATGTCAGTATGTTTTTATCTAGAAGTAACTTAAGTCCAGTCATGTCGATTGGTCGCTGCAATTAGGAGAGAGAGAAGAAACACTTAGAATGATGCTCTTGCAAGTTTAGAGTGGTTTTTAGTTTGTCTAAACAGGATGGCTCCCACTGTATCTCGAATTCCTCCTCAAACCAAAAAGGAAGAATTAGTCAGAATCAATCTCACCGTACAATACTTTCTTAACCGTTCAGCCAGGCCAGTGTTGGTACTTCGAGGAAGGTTTTCCAACGCTTTCGTGAAGTTCCTTAATTAAATAAGCTCTTTTCCCTGGGGGCGTAGCCCCGCTAACACTTTTCTAGACACCTACTTGGTTTATAGCATTGATTGTTAAGTGAGAAATTTTCCGAGGTGTAGCATATACTCACAGTAGGATCGGGATCCAAATATCATCGCGTGACGAAACTGAAAGAATCCTACCAGAATCATCACACTCCAAATGGTATGCAACTCTAGCAAGTTTCAGTACTTATGAAACTCCCGATGTGGATTTTTGCCCCATGCTCTTATGACCTTGGCGTGAGGTCAAAATGTCATAAGTCATATGTCAAGTTCTACCCATCATTATCCAGGTTGATTTGAAACCACCCGTACCTACCCTTGACGTAGGCCAAAATTGTAAGTGCACGGCGGCGCCCCGGCCGTCAAACCGACGGCCAAATGCGGAAGCGGTGATAAACTTTAATTTTTGCAAACTAGCAAACCGGCACCACCGCGCACTAAACACCCGGATCGAACCATTAACTAGTCCTAGCTAACTACAAGATAGGGAAGAGATATACCGAGTGATCCGAGTCCTCCGGTCTTCTCGCCGTCGTCCCGATCTCCCGCGGAATGTCCGGTCTCCACCTCGTCGCCGGAAGGGCTCCACATCGCCGGAATCTTTTACGGGCTCCTACCTCTATACCGAGGTAACTCGGGCGTGAAGTTGGCCAGCCGACGCGTCCAAGATTTGCTGTAGGCTAGTGTAGAGTCTATGTCTCATTGGGGTTTTGTTGCCATGGAGGATGGAGGAATCAATATGAACTTTGGAGAGGTGAGAAGGATTTTGGGAGCAAGCCAAAATGAGATCTTCAAATTTCCCTCATACCAAAAAATTGAAACCTCTCTCTCTCCCTCAATAAGTGGACGGCCTCTATTATGTGAGAATGGTGGAGGGAAAAACAAAATACAAGAGGGAGGTGAGTGTAGTAAAAGGTGGAGGGTGACCACATCCAAACATCATGATAACAATGTCATCTCCAAATCTAATCAACTCTAATCACCATTAAAGCAAAAGAAAAGATGGAAAAAGAATATAATGATGATGGTCATAGCATAATCTCACAAATGCAAGAAAACCCCTCCACAAATGTTATTTGCAAACTTGCAAATAACCCCCTCCATCGGAAAAGTCCGGCCGGGAAAGAACAAAGGAAAACCGGCCGGAACGGAATGCAAACTGGCAACTCCAGAAAACTGGTCCCGTAATAAATTACAGGAAAACCCCGCTACTGCATATACATACCCGCATTTGTATTCCCACTGAACACAAATGCAAAGAGACAAAATCTACACTCTCTAATACTAGGATCCGGCTTAAGCCAAAGCCGGCTAGTAAAAACCGTCCGATCACGATCCGTGCAATACCGCACGTATCTGATCGAATGATGCCATATCTCCATACGGCCTCTGCAGCGTTTCGCCCGAAACTTGAGTAACTGAAAGTGTGGTGGACTCTAAAGACTCGTCAATACTATGGCTGTGGATTTAACCACTAGCACGTCAGAGGTATAAGCCAATACATAACGGGCCACCAGCTATTGACCAAAAGGGACGTCGATGAGCGAACTCATCCTGACACCCTACTGAGCCTGTCAGTGAAAATATCCGTACAGTCCGGTCCGTTCGTCTATGAGCATCGCATGTCGGGCCTAGGGGGTTGGTAAAAAGCGGTACAAGTCGTGTCGGAGTGTAGCCCAGAACACACTGAGATACTACTGGAATACCTACCAGTAAATCTCCTGCCATGGCCAAGGACTTCGCGTAATGGCTCTCCTTGACACAGCGCGACCTCACCCCCAATACCGGGAGAGACGAACCCCTGAAGATCCGCTCACTGCCTCCATGTGGCTCGGGACTGTACCCAACTAAAACCTATTTGCACGTCTCCTTTGAGCGTGGTAGGGCAGTAATCAAAGTACAGTGGGAACTCACACGAGATAAATGACGATCCCCAGGTCGATGAACTAACCTGTACACATGTCACCAGGGAACTGCTATCTGACGTCAGGTATAAGACCAACTAGCATGTTCCCGGCGAGTCCTGTCCGGTGTACTCATAACCCAATGAACACCTGTATACATCTTAGGTGAACCAACTGACACCAGTGGCTTGTGAGACCGGCCACCGCCCCTCGTCGGGGTCTCGACTGTATACACTAGTCTACTCTGGAGAATCGATGCCCTGTCTTGAAACTCCCACGACTAGGGACTATTTAAGGATGTGCTTATAGACTGCCAGCTCCCACTTATATGATCGCCCTCATACTGCTGGTGGTCAAGCAAGAATCCTAGGGGATCTATCAATGTGTAATAGTGACCTGTCAGGTCACCTAAAGCAGTACACGATGATAAAGGTAAACCAAATAGCATACTATCATCTCGAGTAAGACTGTCTTACCGGGATAGGTCCTCCCTCAATCATTGCAATCACGTGCCTGTGATCTAATAATTGACTCTGAGGGCACTATCTCCAACAATATCCCACTTGCACTCAAGGCTAATTATTGCGATGTCGCATACTCACAGCCCGTGTGATACCGAACACCCAACTCCTCTACTAGTCAATCTCACAAAGCTCGTTTGCGAAACTATTGCGTTCGAGGAATAGCCTCAGTGAGCGGAACTGTCTTGATGATTCTTTCTATGTCTCTCTATATCTCAATTTCGCGGAGAAAGCCATCTCCCGAAATGAGCAATACCTGTCTTAGAATATGTCTGGATGTCTGATGGGACCTAGTTCATAAATGAACTCCAAATCCAAACTTCTTAGACTGTATCGTCAACTGAACTTAATCAGTATCCTGCGCCATACCTTCCCTCAGTATCCACCTGGACCATCTGTCCAAAATACTGCCCCTCGTCAGAGGGAAAACTATAACTCTGACAGCCACTCTGCCATCCAGGTCACCTTGGAAGCCTGGAATGATAACTGTCTCCCGAAGGAGAATGCTGCTATCATATCCCTAGAACATCCACTTATGTTCTAAAACTGCTTCCGGTTGTTTCTCCAGGATTGGATTAATATCAACTTATTGCACCTACTGCAAGAACAATATCTGGTGTGGTACTTGACATCTCATGATTGACTCAATTGCTTAATCAAGTGATCTGCCAATCATGCACATCCCTCTCCCCTTTAGTCTGTAAGACACCTTTAGAGAGGGTGACTCCGTCACCTGCAAGTACACTACTGTGCCAGGAGTCGTCCATTCTAAATACCTGTAGAATGGTGTCTAAGTACCCAGATTGGGAAACTACCCAAATCTAGATTTATAAATCTAGTAACCAGAATGTCTGATATGTTATCCAAGTCCTATGTGGAGAAATCACTGTGTGACGACCAAAGTATAACCGATCGTAGTATAGGAATATCACTTCCTACTCTGTGTATGTCATCAAATACCAGGACATCACACCCTACTACCTTCTTAACAGATCCATCCCCTATTCTGATGAAGTCAAACCTATGACTGTCACATCAGAAATAGATGATCTATCTCCGCTATATCTTCTTTAGTCCATAAATAGACATAAGCCACCTGTCCACCAATGTTTCCGCTGCTCCCTCTGACTACGACAACCCTCTGGCAGAGTCATATACACGTACATTTCTAAAACTAGTTTAGAAAGACGCTATACTCATCCTCCTGCCGGGTCTCACAGTCCGGAACAACAGCAATGGCAAGTCTGGGTAAACAAGAACCTCCCTGCCACCGTCCTTGAGGCTACCAGAGTACCTCTCGGGTGCTTGAGGTTACCCACCGTATCTGCGGAGTGGCCAATGGAATGTCAAACCAGATTGAATCTCTAGGTTCCTATCAAATCTTCAGTAATCGTTTGTGGTTCTGGAATCACTTTCAGTTCTACCATACTCCCACTACTGTTTTCTGAAAAATCCATTTTATTTAATAAAACTGTGGAGAGTCTAGAACAATATCGCTATTGATCTTCCAGATGGTAGAAAGTCAACCCCCGTCACAGCCTGGGTCAACCCACAAACAGCCATTACAGAAACGTGCCTTGAGTTGTCCAGTGTCTGGTTTTAAGCATAAACCGGACAATTCCCCGTACCTTAACAACGTTAAGATATGAACTGTTCTATATCCAATATAGAACCAGAGGCACTGATTTAATTGAACCAGATTCAAATCATGCAGCTGTCTCCAGTGCATGTCAACTAAATGTGAAGAGGCCGATCAACGTTGCTCAACTTAGGAATACTTCCAATTATGAATAACCTGAAAGAGAAGCAAGTTCTCTTTATCATTACTATCAACTGAATACCATTCACAAGTATCTACATCTTCGATCGCTTTGAAGAATCCCGATACTTGCTACACCTGGTTCTCTACTCTATTCAAATACCTATAACTTCTCAAAATTCGGACCCTGTGTTTCCACGAAACACCTGTCTAAAAACTAGAGAAGTCATAAGTAAACCGAATATAGTACGAGGACCAACCCCTCTGTCCTGATGGACCCTGGACAATATACAATACTCTGTAGAAGTCCCTCGAGTCTGACAACTCATTCACCGTGTGTCGTAGGTTGAAAACTGTACTTATGGTTAAGAAGAATTACACCGCTGTTTAATACTCCTTACCTAACCATCCACTGATATAGGTAAATGTCACAGACATAATTTCAAAAAGGTATGTCTCACTCTATAAAAATAGACGTACAGATATATCAATTTAAAATTGGTGCATAACAACGGATATTCAAAACCAAATATTTGCCGTCCGGCAAACAACCCAAGTGACTTCCTCAAATATCACTGATTACAACGAATCCCGATATAATGAGGATGATCACCCAATTCCCAATAACCTACTCCCACTCATCATCTGTAAAACCATACAGATGTGAGAATCGTACCTGGTAAATACATACCCTAGAGTAAGTATCTAATCGGGAAATCAGTTTTCCTTTAACAGTATACAGTGAAACTGAAACATTGAAATGTTTCGATGGGGTATCCCGGTATTCCTAGTAATGCCTCTTCCAGATTCACGACTGTATACGTATAATTCTTTGCCACCTCTTCAGATCCCTTTATATGTCTTTAGTCATTACCTTCTGCACACCCCTTTAGGCCAAGTGGTTTTCTTCCTTCCCTAACGTTCGGCACCAGCCTATGGTTTAGAAGAAGACTATCCAATAAGCATAATGGGTGTACTGTCCCAATCTTAGGAACACTCGCAATGCGAGAGAAGGTGAGGATAAGAGACAACCGAATAAAACTTTATTCCTATTTCTCCTGGACCAGAATCCATCCCCGAATTGGAACAAGTTCCTTTCGAGTTCGTATATAACCATACGATGGAGTATCCAATAAACTGTGGATCTTCGTAGTGATACGGAGTGTCCTGGAGAAATACAAAGGTGATGTGGGAGTGGTAATGAAATACTTGGTTTGGTCATGAAAATCAGTTGCAATTTACTTTGCCCTCTTACTAATCCCTTGCTTTGTCTTAACTTAATACCTTCTGTACACCATCGTTAGGCTAATTGGTTTTCTTCATTCCCTACCGGTCGGCACCAGCCTAAGGTTTGGAAGAAGACTATCCAATTTGCGTAATAGGTGTACTATCTCCTAAACCAAGGAGTACCCACAACTCGAGAGAAGGTAAAAGGAAAAGACAACTGAATAATCCTATCCATTTTCTCCAGAACCTGAAACCATCCTCGAATAAATCCCTTCGAGTTCGTATATAACCATACGATGGTTTTGTCCAATGGAAGTGGACGTTCGTAGTAATACGGGGTGTCCTGGAGAAAAGGGGTAAATGTGGGAGTGGCAAAGAGGTCTGCAACTCTGACAATCCAAAAGCCAGTGTTTAAGAAGGTTCGGTCAACTTGGTCACTGAGTCATAGTCTTAGGGTCGGGTCAATGGTCGCTGCCAAAGAGAGAGAGAAAAGAAACACTCAGCGTGCACTCTAACCTAGATCAGAATGGTTATCACTTTATCTAATCTGGGAACCTCCCACTGTAACGTCAAATTCTTCCCCAAACCTGAAAGAAGAACTAGCCGGGATCACCCGAGGAGTAAACCAACTCATCAGTGGGAATCGGGATCCAACTATCATCGCATGATAACGTGACGGAATCCGCTCACGGTATCACACTCCAGAAGGTATGCGCATATCTGGCAAGTTTCAGTTCTTTTGAAACTCCCGATGTGATTTTAACCCCATGCTCTTATGACCTTGACTTTGGCCAACAAATCATAAGTCACATGTCAAGTTCTACCCGTCATTCTCCAGGTTAATTTGAATCTACCCGTACCTACCCTTGACTTTGGCCAACAAGGCAGTACAACTGTTCCAAACCAACGCATCTATCTATGCTGCATATGAATAACCAACAGCTACCAAACACTGTGCCTTGACTTTGGCCAACAAACACAGCTTGAATACTATCGACTACCCATATGAAACGACGGAGGGCTACGAATGGTTTCTGGCGAAAACCTTTAACGTAATGAACTTGATATCGTTGAAGGAACGGATAGCTTTTTAGAAAAATATAGTGACGAAAACCTTTGCTAAAGAGATCACTCCCGGTGAAGGGATCTCGGCTCTTTCCCCGTAGAATGAGGTGCAGGATATTCCAACTGAATACCACGATGCAAAGCAAAAGTAATCGGCTATAGTGAACTTAATGCCCTGACGCAAACTTTTATCCAAGGGGTCACTCCCGGTGAAGGGATCTCGGCCCTTGCCTCGTCGACTGAGGAGCAGGATATTCCAACTGAATACCACGGTGCAAAACAAAAGTGAACGTCCTTGCAATAACAGCTTTTTGAAAAATGTTCCAACAACATCATATTAGGTTTGTTTTAACTTGCATTGATCCGAATCAACGCAGTCCCATCAATTGATCATACTACAAAGAACGAAAATATACTGATGTACGAATATGCCATCCGCATTCGCCACTGGGTCCCATCATTACCCGTTAGGTTAGCTAACTAACGACTGAGCGGGGACTGGACTAGCGCGGATGCAAAACATATACAACATCTACTAATATATATACCAATATATTATATTTCGCTCAAGGCGTGA
Source organism: Agapanthus africanus (assembly GCA_030015575.1). Classification (NCBI taxonomy): domain Eukaryota; kingdom Viridiplantae; phylum Streptophyta; class Magnoliopsida; order Asparagales; family Amaryllidaceae; genus Agapanthus; species Agapanthus africanus. The sequence continues at coordinate 448,436,518 of CM057341.1, read as the reverse complement.
TAAAAATGCAACAGCACAGAAATGTACAGCATCACAGAACAATACAGATATCTGGGATCCCCGGGTTTCACAGAGCCGCTACTGAAACCCGACGTTCCCCTGGTCGTGTGGATAGCCTGTGCAATGAAATCCTAGACCCCTACGGGCGCGGCAAGTTACCCGCCAAAACCTGAAGCGAGGCAGCCCCCTTCAGCACCGTGAATGGACCACCCAGCACTTCACGGAATCCGGTAACTTGGGCACCCCTCTTGGGTCAACCTGTACCCCGTACGAGTGCGGCGAATAGCCCGCCAATCCTGGAGTGAAGCCCCCTCCGTCCCAATGCCATGAGATGCGGGCTTGTTGCCTTCTAGAACCCGGCTATCCGTGCACCCCTTCGCGGGGTAACCCTAGTACAGAAAGTAAAATATACATGCAACGGGTACATCGACCGCAACCTGGTCGTGCCCCAAAATAATAATACAAACAGGCAGTGACGGCAGTCCACATGTCGGACGCTCGCCTCGCAATATCAAATGTACATAATAAAACAAAACTGTACTAGCATTGCATCCAGGCTATCCCCATGACCGATCCGCAACATCACAGCAATACAAAGAACATCAACGTGAAGGTCATGTTCGCAAATCCGTCTAACCGGGCTATAGCAGCTAAACAGGATTTACCGATCAAGTGACATTCACGGTCGCAGATATAATGTAAACACTGTGAAAAAATGCGTTAAAAATATCCGATCGATCAAAATTTTAACAAGTGGGCCCCAAGTACTACTGTAGCACATCAAGAAATTCTGGGCCCAAACAAAGTATACCAAAACCCCTATTTTCAGCCCACAAGCCCACTGCAAAAAAATGATGACATGAATCCACATTCCTGCGGCGGAACCGCGGCCAAAAAGGGGTTATGGCCGCGGTTCCGCGGTCCTACTGAGAGATCAGGTCATCAAATTTTTCCAGTGTTCTTAGGACTCCCTGCACATCATTTTGAGACAACCTGAAAAATTTTTGGACTCCAAAAAATTTCGGCAGAAACTGATAGTACTTGAAAACGCGGTTTCGGGATTTTGTTCGATCGGAAACGTAAAACACATTAGGCAAAGCTAGACTAAGTTAATGGCGAGGCTCTGATACCACTGTAAGTGCACGGCGGCGCCCCGGCCGTCAAACCGACGGCCAAATGCGGAAGCGGTGATAAACTTTAATTTTTGCAAACTAGCAAACCGGCACCACCGCGCACTAAACACCCGGATCGAACCATTAACTAGTCCTAGCTAACTACAAGATAGGGAAGAGATATACCGAGTGATCCGAGTCCTCCGGTCTTCTCGCCGTCGTCCCGATCTCCCGCGGAATGTCCGGTCTCCACCTCGTCGCCGGAAGGGCACCACATCGCCGGAATCTTTTACGGGCTCCTACCTCTATACCGAGGCAACTCGTGCGCGAAGTTGGCTAGCCGACGCGTCCAAGATTCGCTGTAGGCTAGTGTAGAGTCTATGTCTCATTGGGGTTTTGTTGCTATGGAGGATGGAAGAATCAATATGAACTTTGGAGAGGTGAGAAGGATTTTGGGAGCAAGCCAAAATGAGATCATGAAATTTCCCTCATACCAAAAAATTGAAACCTCTCTCTCTCTCCCTCAATAAGTGGCCGGCCTCTATTATGTGAGAATGGTGGAGGGAAAAACAAAATACAAGAGGGAGGTGAGTGTAGTAAAAGGTGGAGGGTGACCACATCCAAACATCATGATAACAATGTCATCTCCAAATCTAATCAACTCTAATCACCATTAAAGCAAAAGAAAAGATGGAAAAAGAATATAATGATGATGGTCATAGCATAATCTCACAAATGCAAGAAAACCCCTCCATAAATGTTATTTGCAAACTTGCAAATAACCCCCTCCATCGGAAAAGTCCGGCCGGGAAAGAACAAAGGAAAACCGGCCGGAACGGAATGCAAACTGGCAACTCCAGAAAACTGGTCCCGTAATAAATTACAGGAAAACCCCGCTACTGCATATACATACCCGCATTTGTATTCCCACTGAACACAAATGCAAAGAGACAAAATCTACACTCTCTAATACTAGGATCCGGCTTAAGCCAAAGCCGGCTAGTAAAAACCGTCCGATCACGATCCATGCAATACCGCACGTATCTGATCGAGCCATGCCATATCTCCATACGGCCTCTGCAGCGTTTCGCCCGAAACTTGAGTAACTGAAAGTGTGGTGGACTCTAAAGACTCGTCAATACTATGGCTGTGGATTTAACCACTAGCACGTCAGAGGTATAAGCCAATACATAACGGGCCACCAGCTATTAACCAAAAGGGACGTCGATGAGCGAACTCATCCTGACACTCTACTGAGCCTGTTAGTGACAATATCCGTACAGTCCGGTCCGTTCGTCTATGAGCATCGCATGTCGGGCCTAGGGGGTTGGTAAAAAGCGGTACAAGTCGTGTCGGAGTGTAGCCCAGAACACACTGAGATACTACTGGAATACCTACCAGTAAATCTCCTGCCTTGGCCAAGGACTTCGCGTAATGGCTCTCCTTGACACAGCACGACCTCACCCCGAATACCGGGAGAGACGAACCCCTGAAGATCCGCTCACTGCCTCCATGTGGCTCGGAACTGTACCCAACTAAAACCTGTTTGCACGTCTCCTTTGAGCGTGGTAGGGCAGTAATCAAAGTACAGTGGGAACTCACACGAGATAAATGACGATCCCCAGGTCGATGAAATAACCTGTACACATGTCACCAGGGAACTGCTATCTGACGTCAGGTATAAGACCAACTAGCATGTTCCCGGCGAGTCCTGTCCGGTGTACTCATAACCCAATGAGCACCTGTATACATCTTAGGTGAACCAACTGACACCAGTGGCTTGTGAGACCGGCCACCGCCCCTCGTCGGGGTCTCGACTGTATACACTAGTCTACTCTGGAGAATCGATGCCCTGTCTCGAAACTCCCACGACTAGGGACTATTTAAGGATGTGCTTATAGACTGCCAGCTCCCACTTATATGATCGCCCACATACTGCTGGTGGTCAAGCAAGAATCCTAGGGGCTCTATCAATGTGTAATAGTGACCTGTCAGGTCACCTAAAGCAGTACACGATGATAAAGGTAAACCAGATAGCATACTATCATCTCGAGTAAGACTGTCTTACCGGGATAGGTCCTCCCCCAATCATTGCAATCACGTGCCTGTGATCCAATAATTGACTCTGAGGGCACTATCTCCAAAAAAAATGGCAATACGGCTGTCCCAAACCAACGCATTCTATCTATGCAACAGATAAATATCCGGCAGCTACCAATCACTATGCCTTGGCGTGAGGTCAAAATACATAGCTTGAATACTACCGAATATTTAACTGAAATGATGGAGGGCTACGAATGGTTTTGGCTAAACCGTGAACGTAGTGAACTTGATATAATCGATGGAACGAGATAGCTTTTAAAAGGAATGGCTCAAGCTCCGCATTTAAAAGTTGGTTTTGAAAAGAACCGAGTGGTTTTTCGAAAGTGTTCCAACGACTTTTACTTGGTTTAATTTCTTGCATTAGTTCTTTTAATGCGTCCCATCATTTAATCCTACCATTGCAGAAAACAACCAAAATATGACGTACGCTTATGCCATTCGCATTCGCCACGGGGCCCCGTCATTACCCGTTAGGTTACTTAACTAACGACAGAGCGGGGGCTGGGCTAGCGCGGCTGTAAAACATAAGCAACGCCTAAATAATATCATATATAGATATATATTGTAATGATAGCCATTTCGGATCACAGATGATTACATTGGATATACTAGGAATCCGCAATTCGTACGAGCCTATAACGAAAAGCAGATCACGCGGTCGCGGTGAATAGCCAATACCCTACCCAAGACCCCTACGGATGCGGCAAACTACCCGCCAAGTACCCGAAGCGGAGCAACCTCCCTTAACACCGTGAGTAGGCCACTCGGCACTTCGAGATACCCGGTAGCTTGTGCACCCCCTCCATGGGTCTATCCTAGGAGCAAAAACAGTAAAAAGAAATTATACAATGACGGCTACAACCCCGACCCGGTTGTGCGGCCATACAAATAATATTACATCAATTTACAAATTTACATGAATTGAAAGAATAGAAAACACTCGTCTCACAACCCCCCGGCTATTCACCCGCGACAATCCAATGAATTCATATACACATACCAACACCATTACAGAACCCAGATTTGTATAACCCCCACTAATCGACATATAGCGATTAGCAGATGTTCAATACAAATATCACATCACAGATAAATACCCGTCAGCTTAAGTCTTTAGAAACTCGATCAAAATACGGTTTTTAAAGCCCCAAAAAAAATTTTTCTTTCTGGAAAATCTGGGCTGAAAAAACATATACCAAAAATCCCAAAATACCCTACAGAACAAACTGCAATGAAGACGATCCACAGAAGAGCTAAATCGGCCGCGGAACCGCGGCAAGAGCAAGCTCTTGCCACGTTTCAGCGACGGTTTGATGGGTTCTCTGGACCGTTTTTCTACAGTATCTTATAAAAACCCTGAGTCGATTTTTAAAGCATGATTTATTATTTTTACAGAACTTTGAAAATCGACAGCAAGCTTGATATCGGGGTGTATTTCGCGACTTTTTCTCCGATCGAATTTCCAGTTACTATGCTAACATGTTAGGTAGTGTTTAACCTGTCTCTGATACCACTGTAAGTCCATGCTACCTCTCCCGGTACTTACGGGCTTGCGGAATTAGATGAAAAACAATTTTCTAGAGGCTGTAACATGGACTCAAACGGATCTTTGTTAAACTTATCTACCTAACATCCTAACTAGGAGTTGTTAACTACTCGGTTGGGGGGTTATACCTTTATTTCTTGAACTCCTTCGTCTTCAACTCGTGATGGTGTGCGGATCGGCTTCACCCCGTCGTATCCTTGCGCCGAAGATCGATCCACCCGAAAGCTTCTACCTTTGGCTTCTTCTTCAAACTTTGAAGAAACTAGTTCACTCGGTTTGCTAAACCTTGTGAACTAGAGTGAGTAGAGGAGAGTGTGTTGGGATTTTTCTCTATGGTTCTTGCTTCTCAACACATGAGATAAGTGAACCATAGACTAGAGAGAGGGAGAGCAAAAGGAAGAGGATGAGAGCTCAAGAACAAGAGAGAGAAAGGAAATGAGAGAATGAGTAAGACTTTTCTCTCTTGGCTCTCATAATGCAAATCCATCATAACAAATCATAGCAATCAAGTATTATGTGATGGTTTAAGTCAAAATAGCCATATCATTTCATGCACTCATTTTGCACAAGATAAACAAGCAAGCAAAAGTCTTTGCCATGAAATGATAGCTATTGTCATGATGATGGTCAACTAGTCCAACCTAGTCAACCGGTCAATAAAGTCAACAAATCAACAAAGTCAACCCCTCAACAACCATGTCACTATAATACTTAATTAATATTATTGTTAATCATATATCATATTCTCATTCGGGTTTAGCAAAAAGTCAATACTCAACAGTCAACAGTCAACAACCCTAATGAGAATCCTCTGCCTCTGTTTCTCCGTCAACTGTGCATACACACCCGCATCCGCGTTCCGAGGAACACGAATACCTACGAGATAAAACCAATCCCAAAACGTACACTAGGATCTGGCTTAAACCAAAGCCCGCTAGTGTTAACTGTCCGGACACTAAACGTGCACAAGTGCACGGATGTGACCGAACCCTGTCGCAAAACCATGCGACCTGTCGCAAAACCATGCGACCTCTACTCTTTTGCCTAAAGGCGAATAGCTTTCTGTATGGGACTCTAAAGACTCGACACTACGCTGACAGTGGGTTTAACCACAGACCGCAAGCGGCACTAGCTGTGCGTAACGGTCCCCAGGTAGATGCCGACAAGAAGACTGACGAAGCGAAACCCATCTGAACTCCTACTGAGCCTGAATGTAACAGTCTCCGTACAGTCCGGTCTGTTCGTCTGATACATCGTATGGCGGGCCTACGGGGGCGGTAAACGTCAGTCCCCTAATAGCGGAACAAGTCGTGCCGGAGTGAAGCCCAAAACACCCTGAGATAACACTGGAAGCCTACCAGTATATCTCGCTTGCCCTGGCCAGGGACTACTCGTGTAATGGCTCTCCTAGACACAGCGCGATGTCAACCCCCAATACCGGGAGAGACGAATCCTGTCTAACCGTCACTGCCTCCAATTGCTTCGGGACTGCACCCAACTACTACCTGTTTGCACGACTCCTTTGAGCCGTGGTAGGGTAGTAATCAAAGTATAGTGGGAACAAACTCGAGGCGAAGTGACAGTGTCAAGTCAGCGGACTAAGCTGTACTCATGTCACCTGGGAACTGATAACTGACGATAGGTATAATACCAACTAATCAGTTCCCGACGAGTCCTGTCCAGTGTACTCGTAACCTAACGAGCACCCGCATACTATCTCAAGTACGACGTACTGACGGTTATGGGAAAGACCGTCTCCCCTGCTGGGATGAGAAGCGCATACGCTAGTCTACTCCGGAGTATCGATACCCTATCTCGATAGTCCTACGACTAGGGACCTGTATAAGGATGTGCTTATGGATTACCCAGCCCCCACGAGTGTGACTGCCATCACAACGCTGGTAATCAAGCAAAGATCCTAAAGGCTCCACTAATGCGTACAGGTGATATAATAAAATAAACACATGTACACATTAAAGTAGAAACAAACCAAGTAGAATACTACCATTTTGAGCAAGATTGTTTATACAACTGTGAATATCCCAAGCTTCCATTAAGTAATATACAAACTAGTATGATACAGTAATGGCCTCTAGGGCATATACACTAACACGAACTCCCACTTGTTTCTTTTGCAAGAAATTGGCACTCTAAAAAGGTGGCGTGGCGAGATATAAACACCTTCTGTTCCTCGGTGTGGTAGAACAGATATCCTGTGGAGTTCTTAGGATATCCCACAAATTTACATAGAACTGAACGTGCCTGAAGTTTGTCCGGATTTTGTACTTTTACATAGGCTGGACAACCCCATATCTTAATACGTTTAAGATACGGCTTTTTACCATTCCATATCTCGAACGGTGTCTTAGGCACAGATTTAGACGGAACATCGTTCAATAGATATGCTGCTGTCAACAGCGCATGTCCCCAAAATGAAAGAGGTAACTCGGCATTACTCATCATGGAGCGAACCATATCCAGTAGGGTACGATTCCTCCGCTCTGATACACCGTTGTGCTGTGGTGTATAAGGATGAGTAAGCTGAGAGAGAATACCATTCTCTTTTAAGTAATCTAGGAATTCTGTGCTTCAGTACTCCCCTCCTCTATCAGACCGGAGGATCATGATACTTTTGCCAGTCTGGTTCTCTACTTCGTTTCTGAATTCCTTGAATTTCTCAAAAGCTTCAGATTTATGTTTCATCAGATACACATATCCGAACCTAGAGAGATCGTCAGTGAATGTGATGAAGTACGAGAACCCACCCCTTGCATGTATAGACATCGGACCACATACATCACTATGTACGAGTCCCAAGAGCTCTGTTGCTCTTTCTCCATGTCCGGTGAACGGAGATTTGGTCATCTTCCCTTTGAGACAAGACTGACAAGTTTCATAAGATGAAAACTTGAACGCATCCAAGAGTCCATCTTTATGCAACTTACTCAGTTTTTTCTCTCCGATATGACCAAGTCTACAATGCCACAAGTAGGATTCATTCGTATCTGAATTCTTCCTCTTGCGTGTGTTTTGTACATTGAGAACTGTATTCTGATTTAGAATGTAGATACCATTACACAGTGTACCTTCTGCAACCAGTACCTTATGAAGGTAAATGTTCATGATATTTCTATCAAGAACAAAGTTATATCCATCTTTATCGAGTAAAGAAACTGATATGATGTTGCAAACCATGGAAGGTACATAGTAGCAATCGTTCAAAATCGTAGTCTTGCCATTTGGCAATACTAGGTAATATTCACCGACGGCTGCCGCATTAACTTGTGCTCCGTTCGCTACTCTGAGCGACATATCACCCGGTGCAACTTTCCTACTTTTTCTCAGTCCCTGCAATAAATTACAGATATGAGATCCTGATCCGGTATCAAGTACCCAGGAGGTAGGGCTGACCGTAAAATAGTTCTCAATTACAATAACACCTGAAGTAGATGCAAAACCATGCTTCTTCTTCAACTGGGTATCCTGGGAATCCATACAATCCCCTTTCCCTTGCTCATACTTACGACTGTTGTCACAAGTTAGAGCCGAACCAACGTTCCCGAGCCCCGAATAAGAATTCGGATCGGTCAAGCGATACATTTTATTATCTTGAATAGGGCGTGAAATGGTTGCTACCTGGAGAGAGAGAAAAGAAACACTCAGCGTGGGCTCTTGCAAGTTTAGATTGGTTTTTAATTTATCTAAACAGGATGGCTCCCACTGTCTCTCGAATCCCTCCTCAAACCATAAAGGAAGAATTAGTCGGGATCAATCTCACCATACAATACTTGCTTAACCGTTCAGCCAGGCCAGTGTCGGTACTTCGAGGGAGGTTTTCCAACGCTTTCGCGCAGTTCCTTAATTAAGTAACCTCTTTTCCCTGTGGGCGTAGCCCCGCTAACACCTTTCTAGACACCTGCTTGCTTTATAGCATTGATCGTTAAGCGAGAAAGTTCTCGAGGAGTAGCATATACTCACAGTAGGATCGGGATCCAAATATCATCGCATGACAAAACTGAAGGAATCCTACCAGAATCATCACACTCTAAATGGTATGCAACACTAGCAAGTTTCAGTACTTTTGAAACTCCCGATGTGGTTTTTGCCCCTAGGACCCAAGTGACCTTGACTGAGCCAACATATCAAAAGGATCCTAGTCAAGTTCAACCCGTCATTATCTTAACTGTATTAAACCCACCTGTACGAGTCCTTGACTGAGCCAAAATGACCGCACGACTGTCCTAACCAATCACTTTGTATCCTACAGAAAAATATTACATAGATACCGTACACTACGCCTCGGCTAAGCACGAAATACGTAGCACGAATACTAAGCAATATCAATCCGAAACGACGGAGGGCTACGACTGGGTTTTGGCGAAAACCCGTTAACGTAATGAACTTGATATCGTTGAAGGAACGTGATACAGTTTTTGAAAATATAGTGACGAAAACTTTTGCTAAAGAGGTCACTCCCTGTGAAGGGATCTCGGCTCTTTCCTCGTCGAGTGAGGTGCTGGGCATTCATAAGATGAATACCTCGATGCAAAGCAAGAATAATCGACTATAGTGAAGTTATTACCCTGACGCAAACTTTTGTCCAAGGGGTCACTCCCGATGAGGGGATCTCGGCCCTTGCCTCGTCGAATGAGGTGCTAGGCATTCATAACCGATACCTCGATGCAAAACAAAAATGAACGTCCTTGCAATAACAGCTTTTTTGAAAAAATTGTTCCAACAACGTCTTTTAGGTTTCTTTTCTTGCATTAGTTCTTTTAATGCGTCCTATCATTTAAATCCTACCATTGCAGAAAACAACCAAAATATGACGTACGCTTATGCCATTCGCATTCGCCACGGGGCCCCGTCATCACCCGTTAGGTTACTTAACTAACGACAGAGCGGGGGCTGGGCTAGCGCGGCTGAAAAACATAAGCAACGTCTAAATAGTTATTATATATAGATATATAGCAATGATAACCAATCCAGATCACAGATGAACACTTTGGATATACTAGGAACCCGCGATTCGTTCGAGCCTGCAACGAAAAGCGGATTACACGGTCGCGATGAATAGACAATACCCCACCCAAGACCCCTACGGGTGCGGCAAACTACCCGCCAAGTTCCCGAAGCGAAGCAACCTCCCTCAACACCGTGAGTAGGCCACTTGGCACTTCGAGATACCCGGTAGTTTGTGCACCCCCTCCATGGGTCTATCCTAGGAGCAAAAACAGTAAAAAGAATTATATAATGACGGCTACAACCCCGACCCGGTTGTGCGGCCATACAAATAATATTACATCAATTTACAAATTTATTACATGAATGAAAGAAAAAGAAACTCTCATCTCACATCCACCCCGGCTATTCATCCGCGACAATCCAACGAGTTCATATACACATACCATCAACAACACAGATCACAGATATGTATAACCCCCACTAATCGACGTATAGCGATTAGTAGACGTTCAATACACATATAACATTACAGATATAACCATTAGCCAAAATCTACAGAGCCTCGACCAAAAAATACGGATTTTTAAGCCCCAAAAACAAATTTTGCTTTCTGGAAAATCTGGGCAGAAAAATCATATTCCAAAAATCCCAAAATACCCAAATAAGAACACTGCAGGAAACTAGAACCCCAACCGAGTTAAATCGGCCGCGGTTCCGCGGCATAAGCAAGCTTATGCCGAGGTTCCGCGGCTCTTTAATCGAGATAGAGGATCGTTTTTCTCCAGTTTTCTCTAAAAAGCCTGAGCCGATTTTTAGTGCATGATTTATTAATTTTTGAATAGAAAAAAAATCGGCAGAAACTTAGGGTTTCCGGGGTGTTTTGCGGTTTTTCGGTTCGGTCGATATTCTAAATACTTTGCTAACATGCTAGGGTGTGTTTAGTTAGGCTCTGATACCACTGTTAGGTCCACGTTACCTCTCTCGGTACTTTCGGGGTTGCGGAAATGGTAAAACAAATTTTTTTCTAGACTTGGTAACATGGACCGTAAAAGCCGGATCTTTGCTAAACAAAACACTAGCATCCTAACTAGAGATTTATCTATTCGGTTAGGGGTTATACCTCAACTTGAACTCCTTCTCTTCTTGTTGTTCTTCTCCTTGCTTGCTCCGAGGGTTGATCCGGACTTTGGTCACCTCCGCGGCCTCCTTGAGTCGAAGACGATCCACCCGAGAGATGTACACCGAGCTCCACCTCGAGCCGAGGTAACTAGGATAACAAGATTGCTAGTCTTGGTACCCTAGGTTGTGTAGAAGAGAAAGCTGGAGGTGTTTGTCTTTTTGGGATCTTTATCTCTCAACACATGAGATCAAAAGATGAATCAAGAGGAGGAAGAAGGAGGAGCTAGCAACCATGGAGCATTTCTTTTCTTCTCATGAGAAAGAGCAAGAGAGAGAATGAGAAAAGAATTATGAGCTCAAGAAAATGAACCATGGTTCAATAATGCACTAAACCATCATTACCAATCCTATCAAGATAAAGTTGATGGCTAAATTGAAATGACCATTATCATAAAAAAGAAAAGAAAATGAAAAGAAGAGTGTATACCTCTCTTGAAGGTCAATGGTCAACACGGTCAACCGGTCAACAAAGTCAAGAGAGGTCATGGTGGTCAAATGGTCAATGCAATTAGCCATCATAAAATTATCACTAAAAGGATTAGTAAATGATGTCCGCGACTCATAATGGTTTCGACCAAACGAATTGCCAAAACCCTAATGAGGCATGATCGAATGCTTTTGGCGTGTCGGATGTTCAAAGTTCTAAAGTATAACCGCGATCAGGACGGTGTCGCTTTGCAGCTAGCCGGTTGAGCACGGGTCGATCCACAGGGAGATGGTTGTATGTCCGTTCAAGTTTTAGACGAGTCAATAAAGACTGAGTATATGTTTGTTCAAGTCTAACCTATGTGTTTTATTTGCAAGTATGAAGTTGTTAAGAAAAAGATACGAGATTGTAAGCTAAAGAAATCCGTACTCAAAACCTTTGAGCCGAGTCTTGACCAATTGAAGCTAGAGCAATCGGCAACAACGTGGATTAGGGGATTTAAACACGGTATTCGCGGAATCCGGGTTATTTACCCCTGTCCTTCCGTTCTTGTCTCTTGCTTTCGCTTCCGGCCAAACCGAACGCAACCGGTCGCGGTTAGGAATCACCGTTACCTTGGTAGGGTAGGGTGCCTAACGGAGCGCTTGCATAACGTTTGGGCGGAGTTCAATGGAAAATAACGGGAAAAGGAAATGGGCAAAGAAACATTAACTTATAATACCGTATTTATTCTTAACAACGATAATTACAATCATTCACAAAAAGAACCAAAAAGAGAGAACAAAAAGAACAAAGAAAAGAAAAGATTACAAGTAAGTAAGGGCATGGAATTTAAAGTGCAAGAAAGTAAAGCAAGGTAATAAAAAGCAAGAAAGAAATAAGCAATAAAAAGAACTAGAAACTAGAACTCAAGACAAGCATGGGATCAATAGCCAACCCTTAAACTTGCAAGCTCAATCAAGAGGTTGCAAGATCAAGAGAAGGGTAAGGAACTCAAGTGAAATGAAGCACTAATTCCATAAGAAGATACAACCCTTGAGATCAATAACTAACCCTTAAACTTTCAAGCTCAATGAAGAGGTTGAAAGATCAAGAGAAAGCAAGAATCTCAAGGGGAAGCTAAACAAACAAGAATGATACAAAAACTCTCATCTTCATTTAACATCCACTCAATGCTCTCACTACATTTTCATGGAGGAAAGATGAAGAAGAAGAAGAAGAAGAACAAAACTACACTAAAAGAGGCTAAAGAAATTAACACCTTGGTTTGGCTCAGATCTGGGGTATTTATAGGAGGGGGACTGGAAACCTAGGGCAAGAATCTGCCCCTACATAAAATTACCCAACTGCCCACAAAAAACGACAAAGCAAGGAGACCAAATGGCCGCGGTTCCGCGGCCTAAGCCTGCTTAGGCCGCGGAACCACGGCCGTATAGGGGAGTTAGGTCACGTGCTTTTGTCGTATCCCCTGTTTCCCTTTTTCCTTGTGTTTGCCAACTTTAAACTGCACAAAATCTTCCAGAATATCTTCAGATTTCTTAGTCCAAGATTGCTTTATTTTCTTTACTTTTGACTTCTATCTCCCTCGAGCTCTGCGCACCTATTGATTCTTGTGCTGCCCCCCTCGTGCTATGTGCTTGTCCGAGACACAAATGACCACTGTCATATGTCTTGTCTCTAGAACTGGTACTCGGCACTGGACGGATATGGATGACCGGAACCCGGCTTTTATCTGCTGTGACAGATGTTCTGAGTTTGGTGTAACTATGGAGATTTTGTCTTGATTTGCAATATTTGTAGTGGAAACCTGTAATCTGTAAATATGTAACAAACACGGATTAAAAGCACCTACCTATAAACACACGAGCATAAGATTGGGTGGTATAAAATGCAATATTCTGTTATGAACAAATACCCCCAAACTTAACTTTTGCTCGTCCCGAGCAAAACCAATTTATTCACAAAAATAAAATCCTAACCGCACTTTCGCAGGGAACGCGATTGCACTGAGCACGTGCAACAAGCCGTTAAACCTCTAGGTGTCCCTAGTAGGAGGAGTGTTGTCTCCTGAGGGTTTTCAGCGGATTACACCCACAAAATCCCGTCAAGCTAGTGTCATAAGTTAACATCGACTCTACTCCTACAGTTTAGTCTTTACGTTAGAAACTCTATTATCCGAAGTTAGAAATATCCAACCCTTATTTTTCACACCTCCTATCTATTTAACCTTGGTTCTCCTGAGTTTTCCTTCTAAAGTGCGGCCTCAAATCAGGGATTTTTATCAACTTTACAGAAAACACAAGTCTTATTCTTTATTTCTATCTTTTATCCAAACATCGATTGTATACCCCTACGTGTGTGTATATTTGCACCCCTACACTCAAGAATTCAATTCAAGCTATAATACTACTTCTTTTCATTAAGGATGGACGGATTTGCTCACACACCTTTCATGCGACTATTAATGCTTCTTGAGGCACTAACGACCGATTACTGAATGTGTGAACTTTAAAGCGTAAATAGCAGTTTTCAGGTCTTGACTTTATTTTATTTTTCTTTTTATTTTTCAAGACTGGATAGATTTTTCAATGATGCTCTTTTGGTGTTTAGCTTTAAATACCGTTTTTTCTTTCATACTAGGCTTTCAGGCAAGAGTATTTCTAGGTATCCTCTACTATCCCAAGTTTCAAGGTACGTGTAAGTGCAGTTGTAGGGTATATACTTTCTAAATTTGAACTCAAGAAAAGAAACTATTTTTCAGACTTATCCTTCAGTAGAGCTTCAATACTTTCCCCTCATCTTGACTTAACTCAAGAGCTGAACTCAACGTATACTTACCAAAGTCAGACATAATGAGGGTTATTTTTAGGGTTTTCAATTCCTAAGCCTAGAATTTAGTTATTTCTAATATATCAACTAAACTTTCGGAATAAAGATCAAAGTTACCCTATTAGCTAACTTGACGAAAAAGTTTTTATATTTTTGGAAATTTTTTTGATTTTTGTGGGTTTTTAATAAGGTATGCAAATGCAAAATATACAAATGAATGCGAAGGAAGAAAGCTTATCGAGCACACCCCCAAACTTAAACTTGACAGTGCCCTCACTGTCAGGCTATACCAAGAGGGTCAAAATTGTCGGCACTCCCTAGAAAAAAATTATATACAAAACAAAAAAGGAAAACAAAAAATATATACAAAAAAGGAGTCCTCCCCAAACTTAAGTAAAACAGTGTTTCCACTGTTTAAGCGTTGAAGTTCAGAATTAGGGGGGGAAAGAGAATAATATCAATCTATATAAGGCCTTACACAGACCAAAAGTTAACACCAACCATTCAAAGATTTTATCGTTATAATGTGCTGGTTGGTGAAAGAAGGCGTAGAGAAAAGAGATGGAGAATACGCGAGACCGTATGGAGATAGAAGTGGGATACGGTCGCGGTATATGAGAAGAAGAATGGCGGAAGGGAGAAGGTAGTGGAATACGAACTTTAGGGTGGAAATGGAGTGAATAGATTAGCACAATTTGTTATGACTGATGTGTGAAAAGCGATTGTGCTAATATATTTACCCGTCGAGAAATGGGGTCAAATCCCTCAAGATTCGTGAGAAACCATGGGTACGCCGAACTTGGTAAACCAGACACAGGAAGTGAAAATGATACGGTTTCTTGCCTTGTCGGAACGCTGGAAAGGATGAGGGGAAGTGATTGAGGAAGTGTATAGGTTAAGGGTTCTGGAGGGTATACACAGTCAGTGAAAGGAACAGGATGAATTGGAAAATCCGACTCAGCATCTAGAACTGTTTCATCCTCAAAAATATCCTCAAAATTCTCCTCAAAGTTAAGCTCATCCATGCATATTTCATCAAAATCCAGACGCATATGGGGTTCGGAAAAAACATTTAATGACTCGGGATGATGATTTGAAGAGAAAAACTCAGCCAAATCTATGGGTTCATCATCCAAAATATTCCCAGCGTCAATATCCTCAATCAAGTGAAAATCAATATTCTCAGACACCTCATCAAAAGCATGGATTTCAATCAACTTTGGTTCTAAGATGGAGGTGTAGAGGTCAAAAGGTTTGGGTGTGGTTTCACTTGGAAGGGTCCCTTCACAATCAGGTAAATCAAACACTGCAAAGTCGCACAACTCATTCATCATTTTATCTTCAATTGATAAATCATGTGGGATACTTGATAGACTTTCAAAACAGGAGTTGTGGGATTCAATTTGGGACGGGTAGATTTGATTTGGAAGGGGTTACATCTCACTCTTTCTACTCAAATTCACAGCATGTCCTGCCGCCTCATCATACATTAGGAAATGTGGAGCTAGCTGGAAACTAGCTATCGGGTCAGTAGGTTGTATGAGGGAGGCCATGGACGCATTCAAATCCATCATCTGTTGGCATGACGCTACCCTAAAGTCTTCCAACGACTGTTCTAGACTAGACATGTGTTGTGATGGAGTTTCAGTAAAAGATTCGAAGTTGTTTGGATACTGGAAACTCCCAAATGGCGGTTCTGAAGCAATGTCTAGGGAAGGTGCAAAAGTTGGGTAGGATTGATAGGAATTGAATGGCTGGACAGGAGCAGGATCAACATTTGGATAAGAAGATGAATGGAATTGTTGATCCCAAGAATCTGTAGTTGTGAAAGGAGTGAAAGATCGGCTACAGGATTGTTCAATACGTTCAGCGATGGACAAAGGACGACTTGCAAAAGGGGTATCAACATAAGAGGGTGGGCGAGGTTGAAAAGGTTGATACAAAGTGGATTGCGGAATGCAAGTGTTTGTCCTAGACGCTTCTATCCGATCTTTCAAAGAGATTTTGGGCATGGAGGGATCGTTCGACGTTCGGCCAAAGCAAGAACTGTAAGAAGTAATGTCTGGTTGTGGGTACTAAAGTTCGGCAAGAGTTTTTTGAGGTGGGGTACCCATGATATGAAGAGAGAAAGAAAGAAAGGCTGAGAAAAGGAGGGAAAAAGAATGTGATTTTTTTTTAGTTATTAACAAAAGAATGAAATATACACACAAAAAGAATCTGGACAAAAACAATCACGACACAAAAATACCACACACCTAATCGTTCTAGGGTTCACCTAGGTCAACTAGATCTGCTCCAGAACTTGATTGTCGAAGTAAAACTGTGTCGAGAAACGGGCTCAAGATACACTGATCACGAGGCCAGGTAAGTGCAGAGATAAGGGGAGGTTTTCCAACGCTTTCGCAAAGTTCCTTAATTAAATAACCCTTTCTCTTTTGGCGGTTTCGCCGTTAACACTTTCCTAGACACCCCGTAAACAATATACCGTTAAGCGAGGTTCTAAACACTGTTAACTTCTCCTAGTGAGCGCGAAGTCCTTAAGGCTTAAAGTCTAGTTTCTTTTAATGTTTGTGCGGGTAAACGTTATGCTCAAGTTCGTGATTTGTGGGCCACGGAAAAGGTGATGAAATCCTTTACCGTATGTTGTGGGGTTCGCTTGCCCTTAAGTCCGTATTAATGTATGCAATGCGCAATTCAAAAAATTCTATAAAGAATCAAACAATCGTTTTTTAGTTTAAGCACGGCACTGCAACAAATACGGGTTAGTCAATTTTTAGCGTTTGCTAGCGTACTTGCAAAGAATCCTGCAAAGAATAGTCTATTGGATGCGTCGGATTTGAGAAGAAGGTGTTATTAAAGTACGTATCGTTAAGTTTTTGGGTTAGGAAACCCTCGTTGAATCAAATCCGGTAAGCTTGAAAAGTTCGCTTGCGCGGGTCAAACTACCCGGATCTTTGGTACTGTACTTTGCAATCACCTTAGCCTTGAACGTACACTTTGCTCCCCACAAACGCAGTTTGCGAATCCGCAAAAATCTGCATTCTTGCCCACAAAAATGATCAAAAATAACAAAAAGATATATTTTTTTTATTTATAAATATATACAAAAAGAATATCAACCCGAATAACAAGAAAAAAAATACGCTACCGTCTCCCCGGCAACGGCGCCATTTGATCGAACGCTTTTGGCGTGTCGGATGATCAAAGTTCTAAAGTATAACCGCGATCAGGACGGTGTCGCTTTGCAGCTAGCCGGTTGAGCACGGGTCGATCCACAGGGAGATGGTTGTATGTCCGTTCAAGTTTTAGACGAGTCAATAAAGAATGAGTATATGTTTGTTCAAATCTAACCTATGTGTTTTATTTGCAAGTATGAAGTTGTTAAGAAAAAGATACGAGATTGTAAGCTAAAGAAATCCGTACTCAAAACCTTTGAGCCGAGTCTTGACCAATTGAAGCTAAAGCAATCGGCAACAACGTGGATTAGGGGATTTAAACACGGTATTCGTGGAATCCGGCTTATTTACCCCTGTCCTTCCGTTCTTGTCTCTTGCTTTCGCTTCCGGCCAAACCGAACACAACCGGTCGCGGTTAGGAATCACCGTTACCTTGGTATGGTAGGGTGCCTAACGGAGCGCTTGCGTAACGTTTGGGTGGAGTTCAATGGAAAATAACGGGAAAAGGAAATGATCAAAGAAACATTAACTTACAATACCGTATTTATTCTTAACAACGATAATTACAATCATTCATAAAAAGAACCAAAAAGAGAGAACAAAAAGAACAAAGAAAAGAAAAGATTACAAGTAAGTAAGGGCATGGAATTTAAAGTGCAAGAAAGTAAAGCAAGGTAATAAAAAGCAAGAAAGAAATAAGCAATAAAAGAACTAGAAACTAGAACTCAAGACAAGCATGGGATCAATAGCCAACCCTTAAACTTGCAAGCTCAATCAAGAGGTTGCAAGATCAAGAGAAGGGTAAGGAACTCATGTGAAATGAAGCACTAATTCCATAAAAAGATACAACCCTTGAGATCAATAACTGACCCTTAAACTTTCAAGCTCAATGAAGAGGTTGAAAGATCAAGATAAAGCAAGAATCTCAAGGGGAAGCTAAACAAACAAGAATGATACAAAAACTCTCATCTTCATTTAACATCCACTCAATGCTCTCACTACATTTTCATGGAGGAAAGATGAAGAAGAAGAAGAAGAAGAACAAAACTATACTAAAAGAGGCTAAAGAAATTAACACCTTGGTTTGGCTCAGATCTGGGGTATTTATAGGAGGGGAACTGGAAACCTAGGGCAAGAATCTGCCCCTACATAAAATTACCCAACTGCCCACAAAAAACGACAAAGCAAGGAGACCAAATGGCCGCGGTTCCGCGGCCTAAGCCTGCTTATGCCGCGGAACCGCGGCCGTATAGGGGAGTTAGGTCATGTGCTTTTGTCGTATCCCCTGTTTCCCTTTTTCCTTGTGTTTGCCAACTTTAAACTGCACAAAATCTTCCAGAATATCTTCAGATTTCTTAGTCCAAGATTGCTTTATTTTCTTTACTTTTGACTTCTATCTCCCTCGAGCTCCGTGCACCCATTGATTCTTGTGCTGCCCCCCTCGTGCTCTGTGCTTGTCCGAGACACAAATGACCACTGTCATATGTCTTGTCTCTGGAACTGGTATTCGGCACTGGACGGATATGGATGACCGGAACCCGGCTTTTATCTGCTGTAACAGATGTTCTGAATT
This sequence comes from Agapanthus africanus, assembly GCA_030015575.1. Lineage (NCBI taxonomy): Eukaryota > Viridiplantae > Streptophyta > Magnoliopsida > Asparagales > Amaryllidaceae > Agapanthus > Agapanthus africanus. Next base: position 448,417,608 of record CM057341.1, on the reverse strand, counting down.
TGGTGTAACTATGGAGATTTTGTCTTGATTTGCAATATTTGTACTGGAAACCTGTAATCTGTAAATATGTAACAAACACGGATTAAAAGCACCTACCTATAAACACACGAGCATAAGATTGGGCGGTATAAAATGCAATATTCTGTTATGAACAAGGCACCTCCTCCTTCATCGCTCCGGAAAACTGTGCATACACACCTGCATCCACATTCCGTAGAATGCGGATGCACAGAAGACAAAGCAAATCCATCCGTGCAATACTAAGATCCGGCTTAAACCAAAGCCCACTAGTATTGCCTGCCCGAACACCACACGCACACAAGTGTACGTAAGTGATCGCAGCCCTGCCGTAAAACCATACGGCCTCTACACGTTTCGCTCAGTGCAGGGAAACTCTCTATGTAGGACTCTAAAGACTCGACACTACGCTGGCAGTGGGTTTAACCACAGACCGCAAGCGGCACTAGCTGTACGTAACGGTCCCCAGGTAGATGTCGATAAGAAGGCCGATGAGGTAAACCCATCCGAACTCCTACTGAGCCTGTATGTGACAATCTTCGTACAGTCCGGTCTGTTCGTCTGATACATCGCATGGCGGGCCTAGGGGGTGGCGAACGTCAGTCCCCTAATAGTGGTACAAGTCGTGTCGGAGTGTAGCCCAGAACACCCTGAGACATCACTGGAAACCTACCAGTATATCTCGCTTGCCCTGGCCAGGGACAACATGTGTAATGGCTCTCCTAGACACAGCGCGATGTCAACCCCCAATACCGGGAGAGACGAATCCTGTCTAACCATCACTGCCTCCAAGTGCTTCGGGACTGCACCCAACTACTACCTGTTTGCACGACTCAGTAGAGCCGTGGTAGGGTAGTAATCAAAGAACAGTGGGAACACACTCGAGGCGAAGTGACAGTGTCAAGTCAGCGGACTAAGCTGTACTTATATCACCTGGAAACTGATAACTGACGATAGGTATAATACCAACCATCAGTTCCCAACGAGTCCTGTCCGGTGTACTCGTAACCTAACGAGCACCTGCATACTATCTCAAGTACGACGTACTGACGGCTGTGGGACAGACCGTCTCCCGTGCTGGGATGAGAAGCGCATACGCTAGTCTACTCCGGAGTATCGATGCCCTATCTCGATAATCCCACGACTAGGGACGTGTATAAGGATGTGCTTGTGAATTACCCAGCCGCCACGAGTGTGATCGCCATCACAACACCGGTAATCAAGCAAAGATCCTAAGGGCTCCACTAATGCGTATAGGTGATATAATAAAAGAAACACATGTACACATTAAAGCAGAGACAAACCAAGTAGCATACTACTATTTTGATCAAGATTGTCTATACAACTGTGAATATCCCAAGCTTCCATCAAGTAATATATATACTAGTGTAAGTCGATGTACAACACCCCAATACTTGTGGGGAGGCTGAATTTTCAAAAACGAACTTGTTTAGTGAACAAACATCGACTAACCGCTTGAATCGAATCTAAACGATAACTAACTAAACACATAGTTGTTCTAAACTACTATGCTTAGGGATTATACCTATCGAACCAAGTCCTTCGGCTTTACGATCTCCTCGTCCTCCTCGGCCTTCTCGATGTAGTAGATGATCCACCCGAGAGCAAAACTCCAAGCTTAGCCTCTAAACTTGAGGCAACTAACCTTCTTGGATTGCTAATCAAAGAAGATAGATGAGATAGCGTGAGGGTTATGGATTATTTAGTCTAACTAATCCTTGTTCTCAACACATGAGAGGTGAGGATTAGGGTTTGAAGAGAGAGAGCTTGAGGAGAGAGAATGTGAATGATATTATCAAGTGAGAATAGTAAGTTATCATAATATATATGAAACTTTAAAATTCATCAATAAAAGAAAAACAAATGATGAATAATCAAGTTTCATAAATATCTAATGGTGATTCATAACCATGACTCATTAAGCATTTATTGTGCATTAATGATATGGATGAATCACTCTCATGACTCACTAAACCCATTTAATGCATATGACACCTAAACCTCCATAGTCACCATCTTCTAGAAGCTTCTCGCACAATTAGGAGAACGCCCCTCCTTTCCGCAAAAATACGGAAAAACTTTAGACTGTATAAATCCAATAACCGGATACCAGTAACTGGCTTAAACCAAAGCCGACTGGTAAAAACTGTCCGAAAGTCGTACGTGCGTAAACACACGTATGCGTCCGAACCCTTTGTCGTAAAACCATACGACCTCTATATCGTTTCACCTGGAGTAGAAAACTCTCTGTGTGGGACTCTAGAGACTTGACTACTACGCTGGCAGTGGGTTTAACCACAGACCGCAAGCGGCACTAGCTGTACGTAACGGTCCCCAGGTAGTTGTCGATAAGAAGGCCGATGAGGAAACCCATCCGAACTCCTACTGAGCCTGCTGTGACAATCTCCATACAGTCCGGTCCGTTCGTCTTAGACTATCGCATATCGGGCCTAGGGGGCGGCAAGCGTCAGTCCCCTAATAGCGGTATAAGTCGTGTCGGAGCGAAGCCCATTACACCCTGAGAAACTACTGGAACCTACCAGCAAATCTCGCTTGCCCTGGCCAGGGACTTTGCGTAATGGCTCTCTGACACAGCGCGATATCAACCCCCAATACCGGGAGAGACGAATCCTGTCTAACCGCCACTGCCTCCAAGTGCTCGGGACTGCACCCAACTGCTACCTGTTTGCACGACTCCTTTGAGCCATGGTAGGGTAGCAATCTAAGAACAGTGGGACACAATCGAGGCGAAGTAGCAGTGTCAAGTCTGCAGACTATGCTGTACTCATGTCACCTGGGAACTGTTCACTGACGACTGGTATAAAACCAACCAACAGTTCCCTGTGAGTCCTGTCCGGTGTACCCGTAACCTAACGACCACCTGCATACTATCTCCAGTACGACGTACTGACGGCTGTGGGACAGACCATCTCCCCAACTGGGATGAGAAGCGTACACACTAGTCTACTCCGGAGTATCGATGCTCTGTCTCGATAATCCAACGACCAGGGACCTGAATAAGGATGTGCTTGTAGACTACCCAGCCCCCACTAGTGTGACTGCCATCACAACGCTGGTAGACAAGCAAGATCCTAAGAGCTCTATCAATACGTACACTCACATATTAAGATAGAAAAACCAAGTAGCATACTACCATGTTTAGCAAGACTGTTATATACACGTGAATATCCCAAGCTTCCATTAAGTAATATACAAACTAGTATGATACAGTAATGGCCTTCTAGGGCATAAACACTAACAATCTCCCATTTGCACTAGGGCCATGTACTGGCGTATCGTAGACCGATGATCTCGAGTAGCCTCTCGAACTGAATCTGAGGTAGGGCCTTCGTGAATGGATCAGCAATGTTCTCTTCAGAAGCAACTCTCCGAACCTCGATCTCCTGACGATCAATGATCTCCCTGATCAGGTGATACCGCCTTAAGATGTGTCTGGACTTCTGATGGGACCTTGGTTCCTTTGCTAAAGCTATAGCTCCGTTGTTGTCGCAATACAGAGGTATTGGATCAACTATGGTAGGAACCACCTGAAGTTCTGTTAGGAACTTCTTCATCCAGACTGCTACTTTTGCGGCATCGCAAGCAGCTATATACTCCGCTTCCATCGTCGAGTCAGCAACGGTGTCCTGCTTGTAGCTCTTCCAGCACACCGCTCCTCCATTGAGGGTAAAGACATAACCCGACATGGACTTGGAATCGTCCTTATCACTCTGGAAGCCGGAATCAGCAAAGGCCTCCAACCTGAGGTCTTTTCCGCCGTAAACCAAGAACATCTCCTTAGTCCTTCTCAGGTACTTGAGAATGTTCTTTACTGCTATCCAGTGCTTCTCCCCTGGGTCTGACTGATACCGGCTTACCACGCTCAGTGCGTAAGCTACATCTGGTCTGGTGCACAACATCGCATACATTATAGAGCCTACCGCAGAAGCGTAGGGTATAATAGACATGCGTTCCCTTTCCAAATCAGTCTTGGGAGACATCTCTTTGGAGAGGGTGATTCCGTGACAAGCCGGTAGATTACCGCGCTTAGAATCTTCCATACTGAATCTTTTCAGTACAGTGTCGATATACCTGTCACGACCCGAAAGAGCACGTGACTGGCCCTTGAACCATATGAAGTCTATAGGACCCCATCTGATCCAAGTAAGCCAAAAGCCCAGCAATCTAAAACCATTTAAAGAGTAAATAAGGAAAAACTGTTTTTGAAAAGTAAGGAAATCATGTTTGGAAATCAAAGTTTTTAAATAACTAAGCCGAATATGCATTTTTTAAAAATGTGTAACCTTTCCTGAAAATTTCGGCAGAGTTTCCTTTGTAAAAACTGGCCCCGAACGGGGTACAACAAGAATAATATATATGAAATGATAAAAGGCATCCCCAAGCGGGAGCTAGCTCTTCGTCAATCGACGGTCACAACCACGCAAGCAATAATAATATACAACGCCAAGGGGCGAGGATCAAAACTGAAAAGAAACTCAAAAACAGCCAGAAAACCGCAATACTACAAGCGCGACTCTAAGGTCGAAACAATACAACACTGATTTCTAAGTCTGAAACAAACTACAAGTTTTGATTGATGGACAATTCTAGATACAATAAAAATACATGAACAATGGCGGTTCTGATACAAAGAACCCACCTAACCAAGCAAGTCACCCATAGGAAGCATTGTGCCAGAAATGCCGCTATGGAATCTGTACGGCAAAAACCTGCAAGAACTGGGGCACAACGGGGGTGAGTTGCCAACTCGTGAATAGAAAATATCTACAAGCAAAGATCGAATGCATGACCCATCCTAGGTCAATACGATCAGATATAAATAAACCTCAATATGAATAAAGCTGAAGCATGCTAAACTGGCAATGTAATCTCTACATGAGTGTAATGCCAAGTGCTCGTGCTAGTGCCTCAGGTAATAGCATGTCATGAATATGAGGTATAACCAATGTAATCAAATCTGCACACTCGTGGATTCCGTCCACTCGTCACCCACTGACAATAACCACCATGCATGTAAATATCATGAATCATGTGCATGGGAAATAATATGAGGATATAACCACCCGTGTCCCTCGCGACACATCAAAATCATGGAACCAGGGTGCCCAGCATCGACACCCGAAAACATCATGAAAACTGTGCCCAGCATCGGCACGTAAATCCTCATATATCGGGCTCCGTCAGTCCGGATCGGCCCGCGGGCTCTGTCTGCGGTATCGGCCCTCGGCCCCGGCAGTATGCCCAAAACATCTATCGACTCTGGTCGGTATCCTCCGGATAACCGCCAGGTCCAACCAATCACCGGTAGGTACTCGCCCGCCTCCAGGCTCAATCGGCAAAGCTCATCGATCATCTTGCCGAGGGGAACCATACCGGGTCCACCATGTACCCGCAATCGGCTCATCCACGCCTCGATTCGGGTTACACATATCGCTCTCAGCACCGAGAAAACACATGGTGGACGCACTGAAATATCATATCAAGGGTAACCGGGTTTTTAAAGAAATGACATATTCTCTTTTGAAATACCCTCGGTTCCCAAATCCAGAAATATCATAGAAACAACATATCTCAATGCGTACAGTCAAAGCATGATGTATGCGGCATGTAACAGTAATGCAAGCATATCAGTAAGTCATGCAACATGGAATAATAATGTGCACATGTCGAGGGAGACCGCTCTTTTAAAAGGAATCTGTTTTTAAAGAGTATCTTGCGGTTCCCAAATCCCCAATCAAGCTAGAATCATCTATATATGTGTACAGGTATAAGTGTACAATATGCCATGCCAGAATCATATCATGAATGCAATAGTACTATAGTGTAGTGACATGGCAATTATCGATGATGAGTGTGTGAGCCGGCAACAAGTGTACGTGGAACATATACATCATCGATAATGGTGTTGGTGTCCTAGCAGCATGACTGAATGTCACAACAATACAAGCGATGCAATGCAAATAGAAGGAATATGCGGAAACGAATGATCAACGCAAAAGTACAGAACCTGCCCCAATAGATATGTCATGCAACCTTGCCTTTTGAAATAAGACGAATCAGGGCTTTTGGTAAAGTAAGGGCTACGGTGTTTTAAGAAAAGATGCATCATTTGAAAATATCCGTATAACCCTTCTGCTTATCTTTAAAATATCCCCGATTCGTTAGTTTTGAAATAGGTATGACTCGGTCTAGTCTAATGTCTACTAAATAATCTAGACAGGAGGGGTATGAAACCACCTAATCTGAGTCAATATATAAATATAGATATGATAGCCGGTGATCTCGCCTCAATAACATATCGTATGATATCCTCGAGTCATGAGTGCGGATCTATCATCAATATCGGCTCGTACGGTAAATCGTCGTACGGCATCCCAATAGCTGGGTAGGGGTCAATATCACACTATCTCATCACATATCAGGTATCACTTATCATCAGATCACACAATCTGGGGTACTACTGTAAGTCTAGTACAAATCGACACCATCTATAAAATATGAATGCGGGTAAAGCACATGTCCAAAGGCCCGCTAAAACTATCATATCGCACCTCAAAGGCAAACTATGTCACATCGCCGATCTCACGGCCTCACATCACGTATCATCTCAAACCACGTATCATCCTCCAATCCCGTATATAAACACATAGTCCCATACCCATGTGTAGATATACGCACCATCATATGCACTCTAATAAATGAAAGAATGAATGCAAGTATGTGTGTAAATGTATGTGTGAGTGCAACCACTACTCTAGGGTTCGCACTATACTAAACCAATATATTCTTATCATCAAAATATCATTATTACCATCAATAACCCTAAACAACACATAATAAATATTCGTGTGTATACGTATTCGTATACATCACCACGGACTGCGGGGGTGCTATACGCCATCCACCCGACTTCTCCCCGTAGATATAAATCTACTCACCTTGCTTCTCGTGTGCCAAAGCCGATGTCGCTATCTTCACCTCCTTTGCCTCAACATCACGCGGGGTACCTACAAGTATATCACAATGCTAAAGCACATGAAAATCACATTGGAAACCAAAATGGCACACGCTACCCGCATAGGTAAAAACCCATCGACTCGCATGTAAACACAATCAAAATCCACTTGTCGTTGACGTCCAAACGCCACCCGACAGGAATGAATCACCAAATACCAAAATCCATGCTAAAATAAGTCCCAAATTATACACCAACATAGAAAAATCAACCCAGATTTCACCCTAGATGGAATCAGTCAAAACTAGACATACTCAGGGTCAAAACTAGAGGAAATGGGGGCATGCACAGAAAACGAGGCAATTCCTTAAAATACCTTATTTTAGAATTTTCCATAATTTTTCCCCATTTATCTGTATTTAATTATACCAGAATATTAAAATATTCATTAAAATAATATTAAATTATAAAATTTCCCAAAAATCATATTTTATTATTTTGAAGACGTTACAATACCTGGACTGCGAAAGTCCCAACATCCTCTTGGATCTATCACGATAGATCCGGATCCACAGAATGTAAGAGGCATCACCCAGGTCTTTCATGGAGAACCTGTGTGACAAGAATCCTTTGACAGATTGTAGCATAGGAATGTTATTTCCTATCAATAGAATGTCATCCACGTACAAGACGAGGAATACGACACTTCTGGCTACAACTTTACTATATATGCACGGTTCATCTGGATTTTTGATAAAGTCATATTCTTTGACTGTCTCATCAAAACAGATGTTCCAACTCCGCGATGCCTGCTTTAGTCCATAAATGGACTTAAGCAGCTTGCATACTTTCCCGCTGCTCCCACTCTGATTGAAACCCTCCGGCTGATCCATATAGACGCTCTCTTCTAAATTTCCATTCAGAAAAGCCGTCTTTACGTCCATCTGCCAGATTTCATAATCATGGAAGGCAGCAATAGCAAGAAGGACCCGAATGGATTTGAGCATAGCCACTGGAGAAAAAGTTTCGTCATAGTCCAAACCAGGTCTTTGACGAAAACCCTTTGCAACAAGTCTAGCCTTATAGGTTTCCACCTTTCCATCTACACCAATCTTTTTCTTGAAGATCCATTTGCATCCTATGGGTTTTACCCCATCTGGAGCAAAGTCCAAAGTCCATACTTTGTTGGTGTACATGGACTCCATTTCGGTCCGCATTGCATCTAGCCATCGTACCGAGTCGCCGCTCTGGATGGCCTGCTGGAAGTCAGTAGGTTCATCATCATCTATGATGCAATCCTCTCTATCCCCATCTATGAGAAAACCGTAGTATCTTTCAGGCGGATGAGACGGCCTACTACTCCTGCGGAGGGGTGCGGGAATGTCCTGTTCTTCTTGAACTACCGGTTCTACCAAACTTTCAGTATTAGTTCGTGGTTCTGGAATTTCTTCCAGTTCTATTTCTCTCCCACTTGATTCCTTTTCTAAAAACTGATGTTCTAGAAAATGGGCATTACGAGAAACAAATACCTTTTGTTCCTCTGCGTAATAGAATAGATATCCCCTGGAGTTCTTTGGATATCCCACAAAACTACACTTTACTGATCGTGCCTCGAGCTTGTCCACATGCTGCTTTTTAACAAAAGCTGGACATCCCCAAATCTTTATATACTGTAGATGGGGTTTCTTCCCGCTCCATATCTGATATGGAGTGGTAGGCACAGTCTTGGTAGGAACCATGTTCAAAAGATATGCCGCTGATTCTAGCGCATAACCCCAGAAAGATCGCGGTAACTCAGCATTACTCATCATGGATCGTACCATATCCAATAGGGTTCGATTCCGTCTCTCCGATACACCGTTATGCTGTGGAGTGTATGGAGGAGTAAGCTGAGAGAGAATTCCTTTCTCTTTTAGGTAACCAAGGAACTCGGCACTCAAGTATTCACCACCTCGATCAGATCTAAGTGTCTTGATACTTTTGCCGGTTTGGTTTTCTACTTCATTCTTATACTCTCGGAATTTCTCAAAAGCCTCGGATTTATGTTTCATCAGATAAATGAATCCGTATCTTGTGTAATCATCCGTGAAAGTAATGAAATAGGAAAAACCACCTCTTGCATGTGTAGACATCGGACCGCATACATCGCTGTGTATGAGTCCTAAGAGCTCGCTCGCTCTTACTCCTTGTCCAGTAAATGGAGTCTTTGTCATCTTTCCTATGAGACAAGATTGACAAGTGTCATAAGTTTGATATTCGAACGAGTCCAAATATCCTTCTCTATGCAACTTAGTCAACCTTCTCTCAATTATGTGACCCAGTCTACAATGCCATAAGAAAGCTTTATTTAAATCTGGAGACTTTCTTTTAAGTGTGTTCTGGATATTGAAAATTTGGAGTTGGTTTAAAACATATATACCGTTATTTAGAGTACGGGACCCAATCAAACCATGATTAAGGTGGATGTTAACAACATCTCTTACAAACGTGAAATCATAACCTTTATTTGATAACAAGGAAACTGATATGATATTACACGTTAAGCTTGGTACAAAATAACAGTTATGTAAAACCAAAATGTGTCCACTCGTCAATCCTAGGTGATAATCCCCGACGCACGCAGCTCCCACGCTAGCTCCGTTAGCAACCTTTAGGGTCATATCACCTTCCTTCAGCACTTTACGGTTTCTCAGTGCCTGCAATGAATTGCAAATATGAGATCCTGATCCGGTATCCAATATCCAGGAAGTAGAGTTGATCGACAGACAATTCTCAATTATAAACACACCTGAAGTCGAAGTCACAGCTTGCTTCGGTTCCAAGTTCTTGGCGTTCCACGCCTTGCAATCCTTCTTCCAGTGCCCTTTCCTGTGACAATGGAAGCACTCATCCTGGCCCACTACCGGTACCGCAAACTTTTTCTTTCCCTTCCCTCCCACCTTACTTACACCTCCTCTAGGTTTGGGTGCGGCCTTCTTCTTCCTTCCTTTGGCCCTAGCCTTGGACCCGGAAAAAGATGCACCGCCAACAAACATAGCGGGTGTTTCCCTTGCCTTCTGCAAGGTGCCCTCTGCACTCCTTAACATGTTCAGGAGTTCCGGAAGTTCAACTTCTTTTCCTTGAAGGTTGAAGTTCAGGATAAACTGGGCGTAGGTGGGAGGAAGGGACTGGAGATTAAGGTCTGTATATAGCTCATTATCCAAAGTCGTCCCAAGGTCTGCGAGCTCTTCAATATAGCCGATCATCTTTAGGACATGTTCTCCTACCGATGACCCGACAGCCAACCTCGCTCGAAACAAGTTCTTAGAGGTCTCGTATCTTGCTATACGAGATTGCTCTCCATAAAGTTCCTTTGTATGGAGAAATATGCCATCTAGGGTCATATCCTCGTGCCTCCTCTGATGTTCATTGTTCATTGAGGCAAGCACGATGCACTTGGCTTTCGCTCAATCTAAATCCCAGGTTTTGCGGATTTCCTTATCCGCATTGCTGGATTTGGGACCAGGGACAGCAGGTGCCGTAGCGGTGAGGATGTACCCCAATTTGTCATAGGTCAAAGCCATTTTGACATTCCGCAGCCAATCTTTATAGTTTGGCCCTGTCAGTATATTTTTCTCTAAAAGTAACTTAAGTCCAGTCATTTTCAGGGTCGCTGCAATTCGGAGAGAGAGAAGAAAACTCTTTAGCATGATGCTCTTGCAAGTTTAGAGTGGTTTTTAGTTTATCTAAACTGGATGGCTCCCACTGTTTCTCGAATCCTTCCTCAAACCATAAAAGAAGAATTAGCCAGGACTATTCTCACCGTACAATACTTGCTTAACCGTTCAGCCAGGCCAGTGTCGATACTTCGAGGGAGGTTTTCCAACGCTTTCGCGAAGTTCCTTAATTAAATAACCTCTTTTCTCTGGGGGCGTAACCCTGCTGACACCTTTCTGGACACCTACTAGGTTTATAGCATTGATCGTTAAGTGACGAATCTCCTGATAAGTAGCATATACTCACAGTAGGATCGGGATCCAAATATCATTGTATGATAATGTTGAAGGAATCCTACCAACATTCATCAAACTCCAAATGGTATGCAACTCTTTGCAAATTTCAGTTTCTTTAGAAATTCCCGATATATATTTCTACCCCATGCTCCTATGACCTTGGCGTTAGGTCAAAATGTCATAAGTCACATGTCAAGTTCTATCCATCATTATCTTGTCAATTTGAACCCATCCGTATATATCCTTGACGTTCGGCCAAAATGATAATACGACTGTCCCAAACTAACTCATCTGCCTATGCAACAAATGAATACCCAGTAGCTACCAAACACTATGCCTTGGCGTTAGGTCAAAATACATAGCTTGAATACTACTGAATACCCAGATGAAATGACGGAGGGCTACGAATGGTTTTGGCGAAACCGTGAACGTAGTGAACTTGATATAACCGAAGGAACCTGATAGCTTTTAAAAGGAGTGGTTAAAGCTCCGCATTTAAAAATATCTGTTTTTAAAATTAACCGAGTGGTTTCTTTTAAATTGTTCCAACGATTTAAACTTTGGTTTGTTTTTCTTTGCATTATAGATAATGCGTCCCATCATTAACCTATCATTGCAGAAAACAACGAAAATACAACGTCCTCTTATGCCATCCGCATTCGCCACGGGGTCCCGTCATCACCCGTTAGGTTACTTAACTAACGACAGAGCGGGGGCTGGGCTAGCGCGGGTGTAAAACATAAGTGACGTCTAAATAGCTATCATATATAGATATTGTACATTCGTCAGACGCAATAATAGGCATTCCAGATCACAGATGAACTTTATTGGATTTGCAAGTAATCCGTGTTTGTTTCGTGCCTGCAACAAAAGACGGATTACACAGTTGTGATGAATAGCCATTACCCCACCCAAGACCCCAACGGGTACGGCAAACTACCTACCCGGCAGTTTGTGTACCCCACCTTGGGTCTGTCCTAGGAGCAAAAACAGTAAAATGTAATAATACAACGGTGGCTACAACCGCAACCTGGATGTGCCCCGCAAAATAATATTACAACAAATTACATTTACATCAAATGAATTAAATAATAACCCATCACATAACCCCGGCTATACATCACAACAGTCCAACACAGTTCATATCCACAAACAGTAAAAACCATTACAGAAATGTGCAACCCCCTGCCAACCGACATACTAGCAGTTAGGGGAGGTTTATGAACACATTATACAAACACAGATATAATCCATCAAGCAAATACTGTATAATTTCGATCGATTAAACACTTTTAATTTTGCTCCAATACTGCTCTGCAAATCTGAAACCTGAGCAAAAATTAAATATTCCAGAAAATCCCAAATATCACAGAGAACCATCACAAGAAAAATGGGTCCCTGAATCGTCAACTCGGCGGCGGAAGCGCGGCGGGATCAGTGCTATCCGCCGCGGATCCGCGGCGCCGTAGGCGATTCAGGGGACCAAATTTTTTGTGCGTTCTACTACTATCATTTTAAGCTTTCTGAACATCCCTGAAAAATTTTTGGACTTCATTTATAAATCGACAGAAACATGATATTTTAGGGTTTTCCGGTTTCGTTTTTTTCGTTCGAAATTCATACAAATTTGCAAAAAAGTTATTTATTATTTAGCAAGGCTCTGATACCACTGTAAGTCGATGTACAACACCCCAATACTTGTGGGGAGGCGGAATTTTCAAAAACGAACTTGTTTAGTGAACAAACATCGACTAACCGCTTGAATCGAAGCTAAACGATAACTAACTAAACACATAGTTGTTCTAAACTACTATGCTTAGGTATTATACCTATCGAACCAAGTCCTTCGGCTTTACGATCTCCTCGTCCTCCTCGGCCTTCTCGATGTAGTAGATGATCCACCCGAGAGCAAAACTCCAAGCTTAGCCTCTAAACTTCAGGCAACTAACCTTCTTGGATTGCTAATCAAAGAAGATAGATGAGATAGAGTGAGGGTTATGGATTGTTTAGTCTAACTAATCCTTGTTCTCAACACATGAGAGGTGAGGATTAGGGTTTGAAGAGAGAGAGCTTGAGGAGAGAGAATGTGAATGATATTATCAAGTGAGAATAGTAAGTTATCATAATATATATGAAACTTTAAAATTCATCAATAAAAGAAAAACAAATGATGAATAATCAAGTTTCATAAATATCTAATGGTGATTCATAACCATGACTCATTAAGCATTTATTGTGCATTAATGATATGGATGAATCACTCTCATGACTCACTAAACCCATTTAATGCATATGACACCTAAACCTCCTTAGTCACCATCTTCTAGAAGCTTCTCGCACAATTAGGAGAACGCCCCTCCTTTCCGCAAAAATACGGAAAAACTTTAGACTGTATAAATCCAATAACCGGATACCAGTAACTGGCTTAAACCAAAGCCGACTGGTAAAAACTGTCCGAAAGTCGTACGTGCGTAAACACACGTATGTGTCCGAACCCTTTGTCGTAAAACCATACGACCTCTATATCGTTTCGCCTGGAGTAGGAAACTCTCTGTGTGGGACTCTAGAGACTTGACTACTACGCTGGCAGTGGGTTTAACCACAGACCGCAAGCGGCACTAGCTGTACGTAACGGTCCCCAGGTAGTTGTCGATAAGAAGGCCGATGAGGAAACCCATCCGAACTCCTACTGAGCCTGCTGTGACAATCTCCATACAGTCCGGTCCGTTCGTCTTAGACTATCGCATATCGGGCCTAGGGGGCGGCAAGCGTCAGTCCCCTAATAGCGGTATAAGTCGTGTCGGAGCGAAGCCCATTACACCCTGAGAAACTACTGGAACCTACCAGAAAATCTCACTTGCCCTGGCCAGGGACTTTGCGTAATGGCTCTCTGACACAGCGCGATATCAACCCCCAATACCGGGAGAGACGAATCCTGTCTAACCGCCACTGCCTCCAAGTGCTCGGGACTGCACCCAACTGCTACCTGTTTGCACGACTCCTTTGAGCCGTGGTAGTGTAGCAATGTAAGAACAGTGGGACACACTCGAGGCGAAGTAGCAGTGTCAAGTCTGCGGACTATGCTGTACTCATGTCACCTGGGAACTGTTCACTGACGACTGGTATAAAACCAACCAACAGTTCCCTGTGAGTCCTGTCCGGTGTACCCGTAACCTAACGAGCACCTACATACTATCTCCAGTACGACGTACTGACGGCTGTGGGACAGACCATCTCCCCAACTGGGATGAGAAGCGTACATACTAGTCTACTCCGGAGTATCGATGCTCTGTCTCGATAATCCAACGACCAGGGACCTGAATAAGGATGTGCTTGTAGACTACCCAGCCCCCACTAGTGTGACTACCATCACAACGCTGGTAGACAAGCAAGATCCTAAGAGCTCTATCAATACGTACACTCACATATTAAGATAGAAAAACCAAGTAGCATACTACCATGTTTAGCAAGACTGTTATATACACGTGAATATCCCAAGCATCCATTAAGTAATATACAAACTAGTATGATACAGTAATGGCCTTCTAGGGCATAAACACTAACAACTAGTATGATACAGTAATGGCCTCTAGGGCATATACACTAACACTTCGTGTAAGTGCTCTCCTAGACACAGCGCGACCTCACCCCTAATACCGGGAGAGACGAACCCCTAAAGATCCGATCACTGCCTCCATGTGGCTCGGGACTGTACCCAACTAAAACCTATTTGCAAGTCTCCTTTGAGCGTGGTAGGGTAGTAATCAAAGTACAGTGGGAACTCACACGGGACAAATGACGATCCTCAGGTCGATGAACAAACCTGTACACATGTTACCAGGGAACTGCTATCTGACGTCAGGTATAAGACCAACCAGCATGTTCCCGACGAGTCATGTCCGGTGTACTCATAACCCAATGAGCACCTGTATACATCTTAGGTGAACCAACTGACACCAGTGGCTTGTGAGACCGGCCACCGCCCCTCGTCGTGGTCTCGACTGTATACACTAGTCTACTCTGGAGTATCGATGCCCTGTCTCGAAACTCCCACGACTAGGGACCTTTTAAGGATGTGCTTATAGACCCCAGCTCCCACGTATATGATCGCCCTCATACTGCTGGCAGTCAAGCAAGAATCCTAGGGGCTCTATCAATGTGTAATAGCGACCTGTCAGGTCACCTAAAGCAGTACACGATGATAAAGATAAACCAGATAGCATACTATCATATTGAGTAAGACTGTCCTGCCGGAATAGGTCCTCCCTCAATCATTGCAATCACGTGCCTGTGATCCAATAATTGACTCTGAGGGAACTATCTCCAGCAAATGTCATGGACATAATTTCAAAAAGGGTATATCTCACTCTATAAAAATAGACGTACAGATATACCAATTTGAAATTGGTGCATAACAACGGTTATTCAAAACCAAATATTTGCCATCCGGCAAACAACCCAGGTGACTTCCTCAAATATCACCAATTACAACGAATTCCGATATAATGAGGATAATCACCTAATTCCTAATAACTTACTCCCACTCATCATCTGTAAAACCATACAGATGTGAGAATCATACCTGGTAAATACATACCCTGGAGCAAGGGCCAATTGAGAAATCAGTTTTCTTTTAACAGTACACAGTGAAATTGAAACAATGAAATGTTTCGTAGGGGTATCCGGGTATTCCTAGTAATGCCTCTTCCATTATCCAGATTCACAACTGTAACCATATATTTCTTTGCCATTTCTCCAAATCCTTTCATATGTCTTTAGTCATTACCTTCTGTACACCCTCTTAGGCTAAATGGTTTTCTTCCTTCCCTACCGTTCGGCACCAGCCTATGGTTTGGAAGAAGACTATCCAATAAGCGTAATGGGTGTACTGTCCTAATCCTAGGAGCACTCGCAACGCGAGAGAAGGTGAAGATAAAAGACACACCTGAACAAACCTTATTCCTATTTCTCCTGAACCAGAATCTATCCCCGAACTGGAACAAGTTCCTTTCGAGTTCGTATATAACCATACGATGGAGTATCCAATAAACTGTGGATCTTCGTAGTGATACGGAGTGTCCTGGAGAAATACAAAGGTGAAATGGGAGTGGTAATGAAATACTTGCTTTGGTCATGAATAGCAGTCGCAATTTACTTTGTCCTCCTTCTAATCCCTTTATTTGTCTTTACATAATACCTTCTGTACACCATCGTTAAGCTAATTGATTTTCTTCATTCCCTACCGGTCGGCACCTGCCTATGGGTTGGAAGAAGACTATCCAATTTGCGTAATAGGTGTACGATCCCCTAATCTAAGGGGCACTTGAAACCTGAGAGAAGGTAAAAGGAAAAGACAGCTGAATAGTCCTATTTGTTTTCTCCAGAACCAGAAAGCATCCTCGTATAAATTCCTTCGAGTTCGTATATAACCATACGATGGTTTTATCCAATGGAAGTGGACGTTCGTAGCAATACGGGGTGTCCTGGAGAAAAGGGTAAAAGTAGGAGTGGCAATAAGGTATTCAACTCTGACAATCCAAAAGCCAGTGTTTAAGAAGGTTCGGTTAATTTTGGTCACTGAGTCATAGTCAAGGGTCGGGTCATGGTCGCTGCCAAAGAGAGAGAGAAAAGAAACACTCAGCGTGCACTCTAACCTAGATCAGAATGGTTATCAATTTATCTAATCTGGAAACCTCCCACTGTACCATCAAATTCTGCTCCAAACCTGAAAGAAGAATTAATCGGGATCACCCAAGGAGTAAACCAACTCATCAGTGGGAATTGGGTTCCAACTATCATCGCATGATAACGTGATGGAATCCACTCACGTTATCACACTCCAGAAGGTATGCGTATATCTGGCAAGTTTCAATTTCTTTAGAAACTCCCGATGTGATTTTTGCCCCATGCTCTTATGACCTTGACGTAGGCCAACATATCATAAGTCACATGTCAAGTTCTACACGTCATTGTCCAGGTTAATTTGAACCCACCCGTACATACCCTTGACGTAGGCCAAAATAGTAGTACGACTGTTCCAAACTAGCGCATCTATCTATGCAACAGATAAATATCCGGTAGCTACCAATCACTATGCCTTGGCGTAGGACAAAATACATAGCTTGAATACTACCGAACATTTAACTAAAACGACGGAGGGCTACGAATGGTTTTTGGTGAAAAACCTTTAACGTAATGAACTTAATATCGTTGAAGGAACCGGATAGCTTTATAAAAATATAGTGGAAAAATCTTTGCTAAAGTGGTCACTCCCGGTGAAGGGATATCGGCTCTTTCCCCATAGAATGAGGTGCAGGATATTCCAATTGAATACCACGATGCAAAGAAAAAAGTAATCGACTATAGTGAAGTTATTGCCATGATGCAAACTTCTGTCCAAGAGGTCTCTCCCGGTGAAGGGATCTCGTCCCTTGCCTCGTCGACTGAGGTGCTGGATATTCATAACCGAATACCACTGTGCAAAACAAAAGAGAACGCCCTTGCAATAACAGCTTTTTGAAAAATGTTCCAACAAGATCAGAATAGGTTTTTTTAGCTTGCATTGATCCGAATCAACGCAGTCCCATCAATTGATCACACCACAAAAGAACGAAAATATGATGTACGTATATGCCATCCGCATTCGCTACTGGGTCCCGTCATCACCCGTTAGGTTACTTAATTAATGACAGAGCGGGGACTGGACTAGTGAGGATGCAAAACATATACAACATCTACTAGTATATATATCAATATATAATATTCGCTCAAGGCGTGATAAAATGCAACATCACAGAAATGTAATAAGCATCACAGAACAATACAGATATCTGGGATCCCCGGGTTTCATAGAGCCTCTACTGAAACCCGATGTTCCCCTGGTCGTGTGGATAGCCTGTGCAATGAAATCCTAGACCACTACGGGCGCGGCAAGTTACCCGCCAAAACCTGAAGTGAGGAGCCCCCTTCAGCAACGTGAACGGACCACCCAACACTTCATGGAATCCGGTAACTTGGGCACCCCTCCCTGGGTCAACCTGTACCCCCTACGAGTGCGGCGAATAGCCCGCCAATTCTAGAGTGAAGCCCCCTCCGTCTCAAAGCCATGAGATGCGGGCCCGTTGCCCTCTAGAACCCGGCTATCCGTGCACCCCACCGTGGGGTAATCCTAGTACAGAAAGTAAAATATACAACGGGTACATCGACCTCAGCCCGGTTGTGCCCCAAAAGAATAATATACAAACAGGCAGTGACGGCAGTCCACATGTCGGACGCTCGCCCCGCAATATCAAATGTACATATACAACAAAACAGTACTACCATTGCATCCATTCTATCCACCACGACAAATCCGCAACATCACAGCACAACACAGAACATCAACGTGAATGTCACGTTCGCAAATCCGTCTAAAAGGGCTATAATGACATTCACGATCGCAGACATAATGTAAATACTGTGAACTAACATGTTTAAAATTTTCAATCGACTAAATTTCCCGAAGTGGGCCCCAAGCACAACTGTAGCACTCAAAGAAAATCTGGGCCCAAACAGAACATACCAAAAACCCCAATTTCAACTCAGAAAGCCACTGTAGAAATTTGGTACGGCGTTGACCTTTTTCAGCCGCGGAACCGCGGCCAAAATAGGGGTTTGGCCGCGTTTCCGCGGTCGCACTATAGCATCACCTAACCAAATTTTTACAGAATGCTTAAAAACCCTGCACGATTTTTTGACATACCCAGAAAAATTTTTGGAGCACAAAATAAAATCGACAGAAACTGTGCTTGAAAATACGGTTTTTGGAAAATCCGTTCGATCGAACTTGTAAATATGTTAGAGCAAGCTAGACTAGGTTAATGGCGTGGCTCTGATACTAGTGTAAGTGCACGGCAGCGCCCCGGCCGTCTGAACGAGGCCAAAATGCGGAAGCGATACTTTTCTTTAACTTTTAAAACTGGAGCTACCGCGTACTAAAAACCCGGAAAGGGCCATTAACCTACTCCTAGTGAACAAGAGAAAGGGTAGAGAGATATACCGAGCGATCCGTGTCCTTCGGTCTTTTCATCGTCATCCCGATCTCCCCGCGGAATCTCCGGTCTTCACCTCCTCGTCGGAAGGGCACCACATCGCCAGGTTCTTTTACGGGCTCCCACCTCTGGACTGAGGCAACTCGGACACGAAGTTGGTGAGCCGATGTGTCCAAGAATGCTATAGGCTAAGTGTAGTACTCTTTGTCTCAAGGGGTTGTGAAGTTGCCATAATATGAAGGTAGAGGAATGAGAATTTTTGGAGATGAGCTAAAAGGATTTTGTGCAAGCCAAAAGAGCAATCTTCCCCTCCTAAAATTGGGACAGCCCCCCTTCAGGGTTGCCGGCCATCTCATCAAGAATGAGAATGGGGAGTAATCTCAAAAGAAAGCGGGGTAAGCAATCATACAAGAGAGAGAGAAAGGTGATGATTAAGAATTATCATCACAACAAAAACCACACTCCATCAACCATCATATCTCCAAAAGTCAAGCCATGATTAACAAAGAATCAAATGATGGTTGAACCATCATGAAGCCATCATCACAAAAAGTCTTCTCCATACCAATTTTCAGCCAAAGAAGGAACAAAGAAAAATGGCCGAAACGGAATGCAAACTGGCAACTTCAAAAAACTGATCCCGAAATAAATTACAGGAAAACCCCGCGACTATATATACATACCCGCATTTGTATTGCGACCGAATATAAATGCAATGAGACAAAATCTACACTGTACAATACTAGGATCCGGCTTAAACCAAAGCCCGCTAGTATTATCTGTCCGATCATGATCCGTGCAATACCGCACGTATAAGATCGAACCCTGCCATATCTCCATACGACCTCTACAGCGTTTCGCCCGAAACTTGAGAAACGGTCTGTGGGGGACTCTAAAGACTCGTCAATACTTTGGTTGTGGATTTAACCACTAGCACGTCAGAGGTATTAGCCATACGTAACGGGCTACCAGGTATTGACCAAAAGGGACGTCGATGAGAGAACTCATCCTGACACCTTACTGAGCCTGTCAATGACAATATCCGTACAGTCCGGTCCATTCGTCTATGAGCATCGCATGGCGGGCCTAGGGGGTTGGTAAAAGTCAGACCCCCAAAAGCGGTACAAGTCATGTCGAAGTGTAGCCCAGAACACCCTGAGATACTACTGGAATACCAACCAGTAAATTTCCTTCCTTGGCCAAGGACTTCGTGTAATGGCTCTCCTAGACACAGCGCGATCTCACCCCCAATACCGGGAGAGACGAACCCCTGCAGATCCGCTCACTGCCGCCATGTGGTTCGGGACTGTACCCAACTAAAACCTGTTTGCACGAATCCTTTGAGCCGTGGTAGGGTAGTAATCAAAGTACAGTGGGAACTCACACGAGACAAATGATGATCTCAGGTCGATGAACTAACCTGTACACATGTCACCAGGGAACTGCCATCTGACGTCAGGTATAAGACCAACTAGCAGGTTCCCGGCGAGTCCTGTCCGGTGTACTCATAACCCAATGAGCACCTGTATACATCTTAGTGTAGGGTTGCTAGGCACGTGCACAAGGGTCTACGAGGCATCAACCATGCCCGATTAAAATTTTAGCCGTGCCGAACAACCCGAAGCCGGATCTTTAAACTAGGGTTTAGGCGAAAACTAACATGTTAAACACTTTAACACTAAGTGAGAGGGATTACAACCTTTGTAGATCCGGTCCATCACTTCTTAAGCTCTGTGTTGAGGTCCCTTCGCTGCGATCATCGTGTTCTGGACTCTCGAGAGGCTTCACGAAGAGAATGATGCAACCTTGCTTTCGATCTTCTATAACATAGATGATCTACCTTGAAGTTGCGTTAACACAAGCTATCACTCATGAAATGATATGAACACCCTCATCTAAATGGCAAGGATAGATGAGGATGATGAAGTAGGATTTTTGCTCTCATTTATAATCCTTTTCTCACTCACTTTCATCACAAAAGCAAAACTAGAAAGCTTTTTCAAGAATGAACTCAAGGAAGAAGAAGAAGGGAATGAAGATGATAACTTAATCCTTTTGTGATGAATAATGAATTATTGTAGTAGTTACAAATCTAACCAAGAGTTAACCCTTGTAGAGAGTTAACTATAGTTAATGGTTTGGATTGGTTAACATAATATCTCACAAAAATATCAAGCAACCACAAAGTCAAAGCTTCATGAAGCATCATGGAAGTTTCATGCAAAAGCTAACCCTAATCCAAACCCTAACCAAGTTTAAACCCTAATCCATTGTTAAATTTGTAACCCTAACATGTTACAATTTTATATATCACATATACAATATATTTTGTAACAATAGAAAATAAAACAATTAACATATATCGCATATATATCAATGTATTATCCCATGAGAAAATGAATCTTTTAGTGAGCTAATATTAGTTAATGTAATTTAATATATCATATATATTATTATACATTAAATTATCGAATCAACACTTGATCCGACAATCTGGCTATATCGCATATAACCGACTAATACGATGACCCGGCTATATCGCATATACCCGGCCGATATCTCATATCGCGAGAATCCAATACGGTATCACATACCGCATTATCCTCGGTCCCGCACATATCACTTATGTGCTCCTACTCCGTTTTGCCTGAGCCAAGAAACCTCTGTGTAGGACTCTAAAGAATCGTCAATACGCCAGCAGTAGGTGATGATCATATCAAACACCCACAAGCTGCAAGCGGTCAGCTAAACGTAACAGCCACCCAGGTATTGAGCGCTCAGAAGATCAACAAGAAAGCCTGTACATTCTTCTGTGAATCCAAACAGTAACACTCCCGTACAGTTCGGTCTCGTCGCCTGATATGTCGTACATCTCGCCTAGGGGTGGTAAATGTCAGACTCCAGTTGCTTGATAAGTCGTGTCGATATGAGGTCTATAACAGTTCGAGAAAGTACTGATAACACTTACCAGTAAATCTCAGCAACCCTGGCCAGGGATTTCCGGTTATAGCCAATCGAACACAGCACAACATCAACTCCCTATACCGGGAGAGACGAATCCCCTCCTATCGCTCATTGCCTCCATGTGATTCAGGACTGTACCCATAAGCCACCTTTTTGCACACCCTCTTGGACGTGGTATGATGGAAATCAAAGCACAGTGGGAATCACACAAGACTCTATGACGATCTCGGGTCAACAGACTACTCTGTACCAGTGTCATCGGAGAACTGCTATCTGACGTAAGGTATAATACCATCTGGGAGTTCTCGGCGAGTCCGTCCAGTGTACCCAGTCTCCACTGAGCACCCGTACACCATCCTTCATGTCAAACACCGATGGATATGGGATCATCCATCGCCCATCATATGGGTCAAGATGCGTATATGCTAGTCTACTCTGGTGCATCGATGCCCTGTCTCGATACACCCTCGACTAGGAACAGTTATAGGATGTACTCGTCGACTACCGTGGCCCACTAGTATGATCTTATCATGGTCCCAGTAGTCGAGTACATATCCTAAGGGCTTTATCAACATGTAATATAGAGAGAATCAGAGTACATGTTAAGATAAAGTACAACCAGATGCGTACTATCATGTCGAGAAAGAAAGTCCTCCCTATATATGTCCTAGCATCCACTACAATATACATCGTATGTACAGTAATGGCCTCTAGAGCATACATATAACTAACAATCTCCCACTTGCACTAGGGCCATCTGTTGTGGTATCACATATCCAATAATTAGCTGCGGTTGAAGTACTCATACTCAACCATCCCATAAAAGTCTCTACTGGGAAAAAGGCCTTTGTGAGTTGATCCGCGATGTTATCCTCTGTGTCTACTCTCCTAACCTCGATCTCCCTAGAGATCAACCATCTCCATGATCAGGTGATACTGCCAAAGAATTATATCTGGATTTCTGATAGGACGGGGGTTCCTTGGAATAAGCCACAACTCCATTGTCACACAATGGTAGGAACGAAGTTCATCTCATGAACTTATATATATCCGGCTGCCTCTTTGGTAGCATTTTTGGTAACGATGTATCTTTCCTTTAATCGTCTAGTAAGTCACGGTATCTAGCTTGGAACTCTTCCAACATACCGTCCCTCCACTGAGGGTAAAGACAATGCCTGCGACTGATATTCAGTCGTCCTTATCACCCTGGAACCTTTCCAGTGATTCTCCCCAGGATCGTTTAATACCATCTCACTACAACTAGTAAGAATCCTAACATCCAATTAGGTCTATCTCATATATCCAAAATCCAGGATTCAGGAAGTATCACTATGATCCTATATGGAGAATCCTTGTGATAAGCGGAGATTGACCGAGCGTAGCATAGGAAACTCCTTCCCTATCAAGAGTATGTCATCCACGTACTCTACGAGGATCACCACCATACTCCCTACTACCTTTTTTGGGTATACAACGTTCATCTACCATTTTGATGAAGTCAAACTCTTTGACTAACTCATCAAAACAGATGTTCCAACTCAGCGATGCCTGTTTTATCACATAAAACATCTTGCACACGTTTCCGCTGCTCCCACTGTCTATGAAGCCCTCTGGCTGTGTACTTATAGACGCTCTTTTCTAAAACATCATTTAGAAAAGCAGTCATGACACCCAACCGCCAGATATCGTAGTCATGGTATGTAGCCGTGGCAAGTAGGATGTGGATGGACTTAAGCATAGCTTTGAAAGTCTCAACTTTTCCATGTACACCAAGTAATCTTCTCAAGATATACTCGCTCCTGATAGGGATTTAACCATTCAGATAAAGCAACCAAAGTCCATACTTTGTTGGTGAATAAGGATTCCATCTCAGATCGCTAAGCATCCAGCCATTCTTACAGAGTCCCACTTCTGATGGCCAGCTCGAAAATAGTTGGGTCATCATCTCATGATGTAATCCTCGCTCCCACTGTCATAGAGAAACCGAAGTATGTCTCAGGTGGGTGAGGAACCCTACAAGATCGGTGGAGAGGCTGAGATTCGTTGGAAACTATTGAATCCTTTGGTTCTACCAAATGATCAGCTGCAGTTTGTATAGCTGGAACCTTTCCAGTTCTACATAACATACCTTGCCTCGAGCTTGTCGGGATTTTGCTTTTTAGACATAGGCCGGACAACCCCAAATCTTAACAATCTTAAGATATGGGCTCTAACCTTTCCATATCACATATGAAGTGGTAGGCAACTGATTTGATTTGAACCCTATTCAATAGGTATGCAGCTTCTCAAGTGCATAACTCCCAAAAGGAAATAGGAAACTCAGTAGTACTCATTATAGAGCACACCATATCACATAGGGTGCTATTGCTCCACCCCGATATACCATCGTGCTATGGTGTATACGGAGGAGTAATGCTGAGAGAGAATCTCATTCTCCTTTAGAATAGTCCAGGAATTCCGTGCTCAAGTATTCTCCTTCTTGATCACATCAATGGACATAATACTTTTACCCGTATTTTGTGGTTCTCTACTTCTAACTTATATTCCGTGAATATCTCAAAAGCTTCGGACTTGTGTTTCAACAGGAACATATGTCTGAATCTTGAGAGATCATCAGAGAATGTAATGAAGTACAAAGAACCGGTCTTGGCATGTGTAGACAGGGGACTTACATACATCCGCATGTATCAATCCCAAGAGTTTACTAACTCTTTCTCTGTTTCCAATAAACAGAGCTATGGTCATCTTATCTTTGTGACATGACCAGCAAGTTTCACAAGATATAAATTCAAACTCATTTAAATATGCATCTAAATGTAACTTCAGCTAGTCGGGTCGTACTGATATGACCTAGTCTACAATGCCTCAAGAAGGATTTGTTCATTTCTGAACTTTTCTTCTTGTGTGTGTTCTGTATACTAAGAACTGTAGTTTGATTTAGAACGTCAATGCTTTTAGATAACGTGCCTGAACCGATCAACTCTTGATATAGGAAATGTTCAAAACATTATCCAACAATACAAAATTATATCCTTTCTTTACTAATAAAGAGACTGATATGATGTTGTATATCAGGTTCCGTATCTAATAACATTTGTTCAGAATCAATATATTCTGGTAATACAGGGTGATGTGACCAACAGACTTGGCTGCAACATTTGCACCGTTTTCTGTCTCATGAAACTTATCACCCGTTCTCAGTTCTCTACCTTTCTGTAGCCCATGTAACAGATTACATATGCGGGATTCTGATCCGGTATCACATACCCAGGACGTAAAGGATACTGAGAAACCGTTCACTATAATGAACACACCCGAAGAAGATGCATCAGCATGCACTTTCTTCGTTTGGGCGGCACGGGAAATCTGGTATTCCCCAATTTCCTGCTCTGTCTTATAACAATTATAAGTTGGAGCGGGACCAACGTTCCCCAGCTCAGTATAACAAGCGGGTTCAGTCAATTTATCCGTATTATTATCTTGATTAAGGCGTGATATGGTCTCTACCTGGAGAAAGAGAGAAGAAAACACTCAGCGTATGCTCTTGCAACATTAGATTGGTTATCTAATATATCTAATCAGGATGTCTCCCACTGTTTTAATCAAATCTTCCTTCAAACCCTAAAAGGAAAGACTAGCCGGGATTAATTACACACTACAAGTTCGCCAATCTTTCAGCCAGGCCAGTGTCGATACTTTGAAGGAGCTTTCCCGTGCTTTCGTACGAACCTAATTAAAGTAAACCTCGTTTTCCCAGAGGCGTAACCCCGTTGACACCTTTCTAGACACCTATTTGATCGGCTAATTGTAATGTGTAAAACTCTCCCAGAAGTAACTCTTACTCGCAGCGGGTATCGGGATCCAACCATCTCATAGAAGGTATGCAATCTCATTGCAAATTTCAACACTTGAAATTCCCAATAATATTTTGCCCCAAGCGATCTATGACCTTGACTGAGTCAACAAACCATAGACCGCAAGTAATGTTCAACCCGTCATTTCTCGATTGAATTAAACCCACCCGCACGACCCTTGACTGAGTCAACAAGGCCGCACGACTACCCTAATCCAATCGCATCATATGCTTTGCAGATAAGCAGTAATCAGCTACCGAACACTATGCCTTGACTGAGTCAACAAACGCAGCACGAATACTAACTATTACTTATCTGAAATGACGGAGGGCTACGACAGGTTTTTAAGAAAACCCTTTGCGTAATGAACTTTATATCGTTGTAGAATCGAGTGATTTTTAAATGGAGTGTTTTTGAGGCTTTTCTAGTTTTGCTAAAGGGGTCACTCCAGGTGAAGGAATCGTCGGCCCCTTCCTCATCGAATAAGGTGCAGGATATTTCACAAATATCGCTGTGCAAAGCAAGAACTATAGATGTAACATTTTGAAAATCGTTTCGGTGAAATTTCGAAAAATCGGTAAAATAAGGGGGTTTTCTGTAAAAAGTCAAAATACAAATATCTTATTATAAAAATTAAATATACATATTCTAGCTATGTAATTGCTAGTATTTGGTGTTTATTGAGCCACTGGTGAAATTTCAAATTTTCTGAAAAAAAATTATTTTATTATTATTTTAAGCCGTCACTAATACATTTAATTAGGGAAAATTACAAATTGGAATGAGTTGAAACAAATTTTGTAAATCATAAAACATTAAATAAAATTTTATCATGTGGTTTTTGAAATGAAATCGTTTGCCAAAACGGTTTAGAAAATATCGAAAAAAAGGTTTTTTTCGGTGAAATTAGTGTTAATGGGAATTGGGGTTTAGCATTTATCTTTTTCCTAGCCCACACACCCACACCTCACCCTCTCCCCATGTGGCTGGCCCCACCATGACAGCCCTCCCCCTCTCCCTCTCTCCAATCACTTCTTTTTTTCAAAAGAAAAGAAAAAGAAAAGAGTAGAAAATGATAGAATTAGAGTGGACTTTCCTCACCTCACTCTCTCTCCTCCCTCACCCAATCCCCACCAATTCTGGCCAAAATCTGAACCCACAACAGCCCCTTCATTCTTCATCTCCTTCTCTTTAAAAAAGTTCATCAAAATGCTTGAAAAATCCACAAAAAATCAAGCAAAAATCCAAATCAAAATCCACGTCCTACCCATTTTCCCTTGGCTACCATAGCATGGATCTAGGGATTTAGATTTCAATTTGGGAGGCTAAGTGTGCTTGTGGGATCTTCAAATTATTGGGTATAAATTCTAACCTTTCTGCTTAATGTGTTGTTAATTGCTTAGGTTAGCTTAATTAATTGTTTAATTAGGTTTTTAATTAGTTCTAGGTGTATGATTTAAAATTCAAGAGAGGGGTTTGATTTCAAATTGGTATTTTGTGTTGTGAGATTTAGTTTATGTGATATAATTGACATATTAATGCTAAATCTAATTTAAGTTGCTAGTTTGCATATTTGTTGATTTAAAAGTGATAATTATATAATTGGTAAACTAGGTTTTTTAAATAATTATATTCATATGAGATAAAATTAAAATTTAGGTTTCATGTAATTATAAAGATTATATTGACTGGTTTAATGCTTTTAGTTCATGAAAATCCAAGCTAGATTGTAGTTTGTGCATTTTTGCTATAAAATTGTTAAAATTTAGGTATTTTGTAAACTAGAATTTTAACGTTTATGGAAATTAATGAGATAAAATTATGGGAATTGTTTTTATGACTTAATTAAGATATTTAGTGAATATTGTGGCCGCTAGATTCGTTTATACATCGAGTTTTTTACTAAAACGGCGAATTGTGCTTGCTAGATTTTCGGAAAAATGACTTTTTAAGTGAAATTGGGGTTTTTGTGAGTTTTAACCTATTTTATATTAAAATTAGTGTTCGTGAATATGAAAATGAGTGTATTTGGGTTTTTCTCGATGGTCTGGCGTTTGTACACCGACGTCGAGAGTTTTTGGGTTAATTTGTGAAAGCAACCATAGGTTTTGACCTATGTGGGATTCGTTGGTCGTTTTGGTCAAGAGTCGGATTTTAATACGGTACGATGCGTTGTGATATGTAGGTACCCCCATATGGACTTCGAGACGACAAGCAAGCGCGTGGCGACGTCGGCACCGGCGAGCGAGGACCAGGTGAGTAGATTTATATCTACGGGGAGAAGTCGGGTGGATGGCGTATAGCACCCCCGCAGTCCGTAGTGTAGCTTATATATATATATATGTTTATATAGGTCTTTTATGATACGAGAATGTTTATTCATGTTATGATTATGTGTTCATGGATTAGCTTTGGGTTAGTTGCGAAACCCTAGAGTAGTTGTTATACCCACATACGCACACACAGACTTGCATACTTTACTTTCTTGTGCGCAGATTGGGATATGTATACATGTATATATGCGTGAGTATGGGACTATGCATATGTACATTCATATACGCATGCATGGATAATGATGATAGTACTTGGGATTTATGATGAGTCGATGAGATTTGATTTGAGGCCGTGAGATCGGTGATATAGCAGGGTTCGTATTTGAGATACGACATGACGTTGTAGCGGGTCCTTGACGTAGTGTTTCACACACGTGCATGCATACTTAGGCGGTATCAGTATTGTACTAGACGTAGATCAGTACCCCGATCATGATATTTGATAAAGAGGATACCAGGTGAATAGTATGATGAATGTGATATTAACCCGTACCCAGATTTGGGGATGCCGTACGACGGATTTACGTACGAGCTATATTTTGATGATTGATCCGAACTCTTGACTTGGGATGTCTAATTATAGATATGGTGTCGGATATGATATTATTTAGGCGGGATCACCGACTAATATATATACAGGTATGTATATGTCTCGACTCAGATGTTAGGCGGTTTCCTTACCTGTAGTCCAGCTTGTTAGCTTAGCCCTTTAGTTTAGTTTAGTTGTTAGAATAGATTCGATTCTTACCTATTTCAAAAACTAACGAATCGTGGATATTTTAAAAGACAGCCCAAGGGATCCTACGGATATTTCAAAAGACGTATCTTTTCATAAAAACACCGTAGCCCCTATTTTCAAAACCCCATGATTCGTGTTATTTCAAAAGGCACCATTTATAGGACTTATATTAAATTAATGCAGATTAGTTATAGTTGCGTCTAGTATTCAGCTCCCGCTCATTATTGTGGTTCGCTTTGCATCGCATGCTTATATTATGTTTCATACTCCTATTATTAATATCATGCTGTTAGGACACCAGCACCATTACCGATGACGCGTATGTACCACGTACACTTACTTGCCGGCTCACACACATCTTCATCGGTAATTGCCATGTCACGAACACTTTAGAAAATACTATTTCAATTGACATAGGTTGTTAGCTAATAGTTTAGACATGATATTAGTGTACTTGCCTTTTATGCTAGTTAGACATTGTAGTTATTGCCTACTACTTCATGCATGTTATTATTCACTGTTGTGTCGCATTCATGGATTCTCATGCCTATATTCACTGTTTACATGCTATTGATGACTTGGATTCGGATTTCATGAGATTTCTTGGATTTGGAGGAAAACCGCAAAAATGTAAATAAACCTTTTCTCTCTTTTAAAATAAAAAGTGCGGTTTTCCCATGATGTATGAGTCGTCCACCATGAGTTTGCTGATGGATTTCGAGACCCGATTCGAGGAGTTGGATGAACCGTTTTAGGTGCATGGTGGACCCGGTAAGGTACCCTGGGGCAAGAAGCTCGTGGTGATGACGATGAGCCTGGCAGGGGGAGACTACCTACCGGTGATTTTACCCGACGCGTCGGATATCCGGAGGATACCGTCGTGGTCTTGAGATGGGTGGTAGGGGCCGGTCTGGACTTACGGCGCCCTAGATATTGAGATTGAGACATTGAGATTTCGAGATATTGAGGTACTGAGATTTGATGATACAGGCCGGTCCGGATAGCCGGAGCCTGAGGCTTTGAGACATTGAGATTTATGTTTTGTGTCGATGCTAGACACTGTTGATGCTGATTTCATTTATGATACCTCATTTTAAAAATACAAAGGAAATCTCACTAATTTATGAAAACAGTTTCTTCATTTACATGTATTCTGTTTTCATGCATTCATACCTCATTCATATGATACATTGCTACCTGAGGCACTGGCACGGGCACATGGAATTACACTTGGATTAGATATTTACCCTAGTCATTGTTATAGACTGCTGGTTTTATTTGAGGATTATATATATTGATCGTATGACCTAGGATTGCGTCATTGTTCAGACCATAATATTGCATTTATCATTCCCCTATTTCTTATCTTTTTATAAATAAACAGGTACTCTTGACGCACGTTTGCTGCATATTACAGGATACAGGTTTCTGGAGCAAATACAGTGAAAAAGACACAAAACAACAGAAAAAGGGACTTTTGACCGACAAGCAGACCGATACTAGTCACGCCCAGTTC
Organism: Agapanthus africanus; assembly: GCA_030015575.1. Classification (NCBI taxonomy): domain Eukaryota; kingdom Viridiplantae; phylum Streptophyta; class Magnoliopsida; order Asparagales; family Amaryllidaceae; genus Agapanthus; species Agapanthus africanus. Next base: position 448,387,165 of record CM057341.1, on the reverse strand, counting down.
ACATAGGTGCAAGGCAACGAATGTCAAGGTGAAACGGTTAAAAAGCCCAAGACAAGTCTTCACAGAAGATCTGGAGAAGACCCAAAAGCCCAACAGAGAAAGTACATATAAAAATCCAGAGCCCAAGAACCATTGAAGAAACCCCAGAAGTCTGAAAGCCCAAGTCCACAGTTTGGCCGCGGATCCGCGGCCAAACCCAGCCTGGCGCTGCGGATCCGCGGCCATCAAGCGCCCGTGTCGGTGGAAAATCTCTGGGTTGTTGCGTCGGTGCAGATGTTAGGATTTAACGTGGGCAAATCTGTAATTTTGCATGTGCAAGAGTCTGTAGCCCTAGGTTTCCTATTTTCCTATAAATTGTAATCTTAGATCTAAAAATTGTATCCCTCTTTTCAATAAATAAAATTCAGAAATTCTGGAGGTGACATTCAGATCTGTTCTTTATCGCTTGGAGGGAGCCATCACCATTAGTAAGTGTTTTTCTTTTATTCTTTTAATGTTATTTCATCCCCTAATGAGCGAGTAGTCCCCTCGCTCGTTAGGGTTAGCCTTAGGGAAAGGGTTGAGAGATGAGATCTCTCACCCCTTTCAATGCCATATTAAACTAACCCATTAAGAACTCCATGCATGCGCGCACAACCGCTCCCTGCGGCACCCTACCCCTCGAGGTAACGGTGAACCGCAGTATAAAGGGCCGGTTGCGCGCGTTTTCCATGGGGGTTAGGGTAATTAACGATAAAGGAAGGATACGAATCTAGAGGAAGAAAACATCTTCCCAAAAGAGTCGTATCCACTTTATCGATAATTACTATAACACCTAATGGATCTAAAATACGGCATTGAAAGCGGTGAGGAAACATCAATCTCCAAAAACTTCTTCTAAGCCTAACCCTAGCAAGAATTTAAATTAGATTAATTAAGTTTTAGATCTAGATTTTTATAAAACCAAAACGACAAATAGAATCAACTCGTTAAGACACACTAAAGGAATTTACCCGTCTCTGTGGATCGACCCGCACTCACCGGCTAGCTGCGAAGCGACGCCGTTTCTGATTGCGGTAATTACTGTTTTTGACATCCAATCAAATGGCGCCGTTGCCGTGGACGGCGTAATCTTTCTTTTTGTGAATTTTCGGGTTGATATAAATTTTGAAAAATTATAAAAATCTGAAAATATAAAAAAAAAATTTTAAAAAAAAAATTAATCAAATTTGATCTGTTTGAAGGGTGTATCTTCTGGATCTTGCAGGAACAGCGAAGAATCACGGATCTGGAATTTTACAGAGGGCAAATCAAAATTTGGAGCATAAAAACAGAGAGAAATTGTAATTACAGAACAGTGCAAAAATTTCCAGAGCGCGATCCCACCAGAACGCCGCGCTTCCGCCGCAGTAGGAGCCTCCCGCCGCGCATCCGCGCTCTCTGTGCCACGTCAGCGCACCAAATTTTTCTGGTTTGATTTCTCTCTCTCTCCTCTGGAATCTCCCATATATCTCTCTGTAAAAAGTTTTCTGCAGGATTTCTTTGCGTAAAAGTCTTTCTCCCCCTTCTAAATAACAGATTTCTGCAGGTTTCTTTGCGCCGCGCTAAAATTGATTGCAAGTGAATTTTTGTTTTGCATATTTTAATCGGACTTAAGGGGCTATTTGACCAAACTCAGATTGGGTGGGGATTTCATCACCCTTCCCAGGACCCCAGAAAACACCTAAGCATTTTGCATCGACCACCTTTAATTAAAAAAAGATTAGACTCAGACCTAAGGACAGCGAGCTCAATAGGAAAAGGACTAGGGTAGGCATCGGCCGTTTATCCTAACCGACATTGCGGTGTCTAGGCTAGCGGTTTTTAATTAGGCCCACTGTAGTGGTGGTTCCTTCCCACTTACCTGGCCGTATTTGTCCGTGAAGAGGCGGTTTGAGGTCTATTTCTAGCCCTAGTTAGGAGCTGTCTAGTAGACCTAGGCAACCCTAGATCTAGGTCTGATTGTGCATGTGTGGTTGATACATTTGTGTCACGAGTCCGTTTTCAAAAACCTCTTTGCAAAACTCTCCAATAAAAAAAAAATAAAAATAAAAATCTTTTAAAAACTTGCAAAAATTTTGTCGCTAAGAAATCCTTGCACTCTTCTATCATGGGTACCCCACATCATAAATCTCTTGCCGATTCTTGGTATCCCGAACCTAACTTTGCGTCGTTCGTCAATTGTTTCGGTCAATTTAAAAAAGATCCCTCCTTGCCAAAAATTTCGTTGAAAGATCAAATAGAGGCGTCTAGGAGAAATAGTTTGACTTTTCAACCCACTTCGTGTCAACCGAGTCAACCTTTACAACCTACATATGTTGATACCACTTCTTCAAGTCCTTCTGTCACTCCTAGGCCGATGTCCATTGCTGAGCATATTGCTCAATCTCGCAATCGATCTTTCACCCCTCTCCACTCATCTAGTTTTAGGGATACGCACGATTATTCACCTTCTTATCCATATGTTGACCCTACTCCTGTCTTACCACCCACTTCCTACCAGTCATATCCGACCTTCCCACCTTCACTAAACGCTGTTTCGACACAGCCATTAGGGAGTTTCACATACCCAACTAATTTTGAATCTTTTACTGAAACCCCCTCACCACCAAAGTCTAGTTTGGAAGAGTCGTTGGAAGATATATTGCTGCAACAAATAAAATGATGAGGAATGTGGAAGCATCCATGGCCGCCCTTATGCAGCCTAGTGAACCGGTAGCTAGTGTCCCGCTAGCTCCGAATTTTTCAATGTATAAGGCGGCAGTTGGACAGAGTGAGAATGAGAGAGGATTTTCAAATCAAACCTACCCTTACCCAATTGAAGCCCACAACTCCGGTTTTCCATCGATTGTTCCAAATGATTCACCAGTTGAAAATAAAAATGAGTTGTGCGATTTTGTAGTGTTTGATTTGCCAAATTGTGAGGAACCCCTTTCGAGTGAAACCGCACCTAATCCTTTCGATCTTTACACCTCCACTCTAGAACCTACATTGATAAATATCCATGCTGTGGATGAAGTGTCTAAAGAAATTGATTTTCACTTGATTGAGGATATAGACGCCGGGAATATTTCGGATGATGAACCTGTCAATTTGCTTAAAATTTTATGTTCAAATCATCATCCTGAGTTATTAAATGTTTCTCCCGAATCTCATATGCATCTAGATTTTGATGACAATGGCATGGATAGGTTGAATATTGAGGATAGTATTGAGGAGAGTCTTGAGGATAATATCGAGGTTGAACCATTTTTAATTGATGTGTCGGATTTTCCAATTCAGCCTCCTGAACCTTTGACTGTTATATCACCCTCCCTCCTTCCTATTGTTCCGACCGAACAAATGACCGTTACGCTTTCATCTCCGATACCAAGTTCGGCGTACCCATGTTTTCTTGCGAATCTTGAGGGATTTGACCCCATTGCACGACGAGTTGGTAGGTTAGCGCAATCGCTTTTAACACATCGGTCATCACTAACTGCGCTAATTTATTCACTCAATTTACACCCTCAAGATCGCACTCCACTTCTTTCTTCTTTCCGTCCTTCTTCTCCCCCACCGAGACCATATTCTACCATTCTTCTTTCCACACGGTCTCGCGTTCCTTTCATCTCTTTTCTTTCCGTCCCATTCTTGCACCAACTCTACCATTACCATGATAAGATCTTTGAATGGTTGGTGCTAACCTTTGGCTTGTGTAAGGCCAAGCTTAAGTTTGGGGGGAACCTTTGTATATATGTATATATCCTTTTGTTTTCTTTTTCTATAAAAAAATAAAAGAAAAAAAAAATTTCAAAACATTAAAAAAATTATAAATAAATAAACATGGGAGTATCGGTATTTTGACCCTCTTGGTTTAGCATGACAGTGAGGACACTGTCAAGTTCAAGTTTGGGGGTATGCTCGGTACGTCTTCTTCCTTCGCATTCATTTGTACATATTTTTGCATTTGCATATTTATTTGAAAACCCATAAAAATTTGAAAAATTTCAAAAATTATAAAAATTATTGTATTCAATATTGGCTAATTGACTTGAGTTTGACAAATAGGTTAACTGGCTAGGAACAACTAGATCTTAGACTTACTGAATTAAAAACCCTAAAAATAACATTCCTTAAAGTTTAATGGTAGAAAGTATATGCCTTGTAGTTTATTTAGAAATAGGCAAATTTTGGGTTCACTTCTTGGGTTAAGTCAAAATGAAGGACAAGTATTGATGCTCTTATTAGAGTATAAGTTTGAAAAATAGTTCCTACCTTAAGTCTAGATTCTGAAAATGTATACCCTACAATTTGCACTATCACGCACCTTGAAACTTGGAATAGTAGAAGAGACCTTGAAATACTCTTGTCTAAAGTCCTTAGTACGAAGAAAATAAAAGAAAAAGTATGAATAAAGAATAAAAAAAATGGACACTGGTTTTTGTGATTACTTAAGGCTGTAAAAATAGAAAAATATTTAGCGAGGGTGCTTCATCACCTAGTGCCTTAGACCAACTGGTTTGGGAGTCACTGCTAAAGCCTTGGGTGTTGCAAAGACTAGGAAGTACGCTTTAAAGTGCAAACGCATTTTGTAATCGGTCGTTTGGTACCTCAAGAAGTATTAACGGTCGCATGAAGGATGTGTAAGCAAATTTCATTCACCAACTAATTAGTACTTTGGACAACGGACAAGGGCATGATTGCTTGAATTGAGTTTCCAAGTGTAGGGGTGATCTTTACACACACGTAGGGGTATGTGATTGGAATTTAGATAAGAGAGAGGAATGAAAGATAGAATTTGTATCTTTAATGGAGTTGATAGAAAATTCCTAAGTAGAGATGAAACCCTAGAAGGAAGACTTAAGAGATGCCGAAAGCTAAGTAGGACTACATAACATATATAATCTTAAGTTAAATAATGAGGAAGTGTGAAGAATATGGGTGGATGATTTACAAGTAGAAGATAATAGAATTCCTTGTTAGAAGACCTAAATGAAGAACAAAAGTCAATGGGCCGAGTTGATAGGATTTTGTGGGTGTAATCCGCTGAAAACCCTCAGGAGACAACACTCCTCCTACTAGGGACACCTAGAGGTTTAACGGCTTGTTGCACGTGCTCAGTGCAATCGCGTTTCCCTGCGAAAGTGCGGTTAGGATTTTAGAGAATAAAATAATAAGTTTGCTCGAGGACGAGCAAAAGGTAAGTTTGGGGGTATTTGTTCAGACCATAATATTGCATTTATCATTCCCCTATTTCTTATCTTTTTATAAATAAACAGGTACTCTTGACGCACGTTTGCTGCATATTACAGGATACAGGTTTCTGGAGCAAATACAGTGAAAAAGACACAAAACAACAAAAAAAGGGACTTTTGACCGACAAGCAGACCGATACTAGTCACGCCCAGTTCACATAGGTGCAAGGCAACGAATGTCAAGGTGAAACGGTTAAAAAGCCCAAGACAAGTCTTCACTGAAGATCTGGAGAAGACCCAAAAGCCCAACAGAGAAAGTACATATAAAAATCCAGAGCCCAAGAACCATTGAAGAAACCCCAGAAGTCTGAAAGCCCAAGTCCACAGTTTGGCCGCGGATCCGCGGCCAAACCCAGCCTGGCGCCGCGGATCCGCGGCCATCAAGCGCCCGTGTCGGTGGAAAATCTCTGGGTTGTTGCGTCGGTGCAGATGTTAGGATTTAACGTGGGCAAATCTGTAATTTTGCATGTGCGAGAGTCTGTAGCCCTAGGTTTCCTATTTTCCTATAAATTGTAATCTTAGATCTAAAAATTGTATGCCTCTTTTCAATAAATAAAATTCAGAAATTCTGGAGGTGACATTCAGATCTGTTCTTTATCGCTTGGAGGGAGCCATCACCATTAGTAAGTGTTTTTCTTTTATTCTTTTAATGTTATTTCATCCCCTAATGAGCGAGTAGTCTCCTCGCTTGTTAGGGTTAGCCTTAGGGAAAGGGTTGAGAGATGAGATCTCTCACCCCTTTCAATGCCATATTAAACTAACCCATTAAGAACTCCATGCATGCGCGCACAACCGCTCCCTGCGGCACCCTACCCCTCGAGGTAACGGTGAACCGCAGTATAAAGGGCCGGTTGCGCGCGTTTTCCATGGGGGTTAGGGTAATTAACGATAAAGGAAGGATACGAATCTAGAGGAAGAAAATATCTTCCCAAAAGAGTCGTATCCACTTTATCGATAATTACTATAACACCTAATGGATCTAAAATACGGCATTGAAAGCGGTGAGGAAACATCAATCTCCAAAAACTTCCTCTAAGCCTAACCCTAGCAAGAATTTAAATTAGATTAATTAAGTTTTAGATCTAGATTTTTATAAAACCAAAACGACAAATAGAATCAACTCGTTAAGACACACTAAAGGAATTTACCCGTCTCTGTGGATCGACCCGCACTCACCGGCTAGCTGCGAAGCGACGCCGTTTCTGATTGCGGTAATTACAGTTTTTGACATCCAATCAGTCATACATGCGATTTCTATTCGTAGATGTTTTTCTATTCACGAGTTGGCAACTCACCCCCGTTGTGCCCCAGTTTCTTGCAGGTTTCGCCGTACAGGTTTCTTTACGGCTTTGCGGGTACAGTTTTGTTCGGGTGACTTGCTAGTAGGTGGGTTTATTTGTATCGTACCCATCATTATACATTGTATATTATTATTCAGTTGTATCTAGAAGTTCCATCAACCAAACATGTATTTACTTTGAGATAAAGACCAGTGATGTTATTCCTTCGACCTTAGAGTCGCGCGTTATTTTTCTATGCTTTTCTTGTGGTTTTGAGTTTCCTTTTGAGTTTTGATCCTCGCCGTTGGCGTTGTATATTATATTGCTTGTGTGGTTGTGGCCGTCGATTGACCAAGAGCTAGCTCCCGCTTGGGAATGCCTTTTTTTTGATTTCGTATACTATTCATGTTTTATCCCGTTTGGGGGCCGGTATTTACAAAGGAGACTCTACCGAAATTTTCAGGAAATTTTTGATGTTTTTAAAAACCGCATAATTCAGCTTATGCTATTGAAACTACTTGCTTTAAATTGGTTTTTCCTGCACTCTACATCTTTTCTTGGTTTGGATTTCTGGGTTTTCGGTTTACTTAGATTACGTACGCCTCGAGACGTTCGTAGTTTAAGTGCCGGTCATGTTCCGTACTTTCGGGTCGTGACAAAGTTGGTATCAGAGCGTTAGGTTTTACCTTCGGAGCGTAGGATGACCCTTGGTTGATGGAATAGGTGACTAAAGTAGAGTGACGTACCGTAGGTATGTTCCGTGGCATATTTACGATACGCTACTCCACTTAAGAAGCCTTAGGATGTACATTTCTTTGCTCAGTATTATATTCATTCTGATCTAGCCTCATTAGTACCAGTTATGGTTTTGCTGCTACGATTACGGGCAGGGAGAGCTACGGCTAGAGTTGCGGTCAGCATGAGCTCGTCAAGAACGAGGACTGACCAGGGCATGATTCCGGCGACACACGATTGCGGAGATGTGTCTTTTTACTGTGTTTCCGCGCCACGAGCGTTTGGCGGATCGCCTTTATGAGGTTACTCGGATGTGCTGATCGACACTAGAGGATTGAGCCAATGATAGAGGCCAGCAGATTTTGATGACCGTTTGTGTATTGCTTATTCATGATGGTCGAGGCACTGTTCAGCGTGCAGACGAGCGAGCCAGCTATTGCTGCGAACGACGAGATATCGCCCCAGATGTTGGAGCTATTGCAGTACGAGTTGTACTGACAGATGATAGAAGGTCACTAGTCACCGAGGATGAATGATTAGGACATGTGGTTCGTTCGCTACCCCGATGCGAGGTCATCAGATAGGTTGATTCCAGCTAGAAACGACTTCACGCAGAGACGTGAGGGTCGACAGAGACGATCGAATGTCGGAAACCTATTATTCAAAGTTTAAAGTATTCGGAAAGACATGCAGGCAATTCTATGGTCCCTCTAGAAGAATGAAACCCTAACTCGACATAATGACTGTGTGAAAGACTTTGAACCTTCGGGTTTGCGGCAGTTCCGCGGCGCCATTAGTGAGGCTTGGGTTTGCCCTTCTACGGCTGGACCATCGATGCTGTGGTACATACTCGATACTATTAAACTGTACCCAAGATGTTGAGCTCTTGGGGGATTATGAGGTTTTGACAATCGATTGGATGGTTCGACTTAATTCGGATGCTAGGTGGTGGGATGCATTTTTGGGGAGACTCTCGATACGAGGATAGCCGTTGGAGCTCAGTCCATGCAGCCATGACGAGACGAGTCCAAAGCGGTCGACATTAGAGAAAATGGAGTAAGAGGTTCGTACAAGATCTGTATATGATGACGTTCCCCTCCGTCGACATCAGAGATGCGATGCGCATGCCGAGGCAGAGTACTGGATATACCTTCCAGAAGGAGTCGCGATGGGTATGCAGCCGTTCCAGAGCAAGATGCAGATATAGGAAAGGACAATGACTTCCGGACAGTTGGCAGAGACGAGACATGGAAGAGGCCGTAAGCAGGATTCCTTCCAGGACACTGCTGCAATGATACTTGCACCCAGGATCAGATGTGTCACGTACATTCAGAGAGCCAGAGGCCGACGCCAGTGATATGCTGTCTTACGAGTGGTCGTGATGATTGACCGAGAGATGACCAGAGAAGTGCCAGAACGGGATCATCCCCGTTGGCATACCTGACAGGGCCGATGAGCCGATGGACCGAGAGATTGGTAATTCATAGTGAAGACCTTGACCCAGGAGTGGTCATTGTTACGTACACCAGCAGGCCAGAGTTCATGATCATCGACGAGACGTCCCACTAGTGACCACGACAATTGGCCCGAGATTCTTAGAGTATGCGCTTGAGCGGTACTATTCCGCCATTATTGATTTCGATGTTTTGGGTGATTTATTCGCCTGATTTGATTTTGATGATTGAGGATTTATGATCTTTACACAGTGTTGCACTTGATATCGTTTTCTTGCTTGGGTTTCACATGTTTGTGATTTTACGGTTTTAGGCATTTGAGTTGATTTTGTGCGTATGCACGCACACGATTTGGTTCCTGCACTCTGTATAGTTTATATATGCTTGCAGTGCAGTGATACGCCTTTTGTGCACTTAGATGCACTGGACTTCGATTTTGATTGTGATACTCGATATTTGTTTTGTGCACCTTGTCCACCTGATTTGATTTTGCGCATATTCGGCGCTTGATATTAGATTTCATGATTTCGTGCATGATGGATGCCCCTGGTTTTGGGTTTTCGCGCATGTTGAGCGCATGTCTTGAGATGCGATTTTGGTGCACACCAGATGCACTAAATCGAGATTTTTTTCGTGCATGTCAGATGCACCTGATTTTGCTGTCAGGCACACACGTTGCCTACGACAGATGCTTTGTGCACACCCGATGCACTTAGATCTTGTTTCTGTGCACTTATATGGCACGTATATGGATTTTGATTGTCGTGCGCACCAGACGCACGTAGTATTCATACACGTATTTTGGGATTGATTTCTTATAGAGCAGTACGTTTTTTTTGTGATAATTGCGATGTGTTTTCGTACTAAGCAGGACTAGTCAGAGGACAGTACCTGAATGTATTTTGCATGCATTGATAGCTATTGAAGGGAATTCCAAAAAGCGAGCTATAGTCTCAGTATTTATCTACGTGTCTGATATGACGCGAAACGTTTAAAACATGGAAAACCCTTCTAAATTGTTTCCCAAAACGGCGGAACGTACATTTCAAACAAAGGTATATATGTATATAGTTATTTTCTTATTATAGACGTCCGCCACTGTGCAGTGTTATGTGCATTGCATAGCAACTTAAAGGATTTGGCATGCATTTCCTCCTGATATTTACATGTATAGTTCCGATTTATGGCATATCGGTCTTGCTTGAGATTTGGCATTCGTGTCTTCACCTTGATTCCGATGATTGCGGGATGCTTGACGGAGTTTTGATTTCGAGTTATCTACTCATTACTCATGCGCATGTATTGCGCTATGATGCGTTTTATGTACTTATGATTTCGGAGCCCCGATGACTTGAGGGTTTTGCTTAGATGTTTTTGTATTTGGGGGGAGTTTGAATTTAAATTCGGGGACCGAATTTCTTTAAGGGGGGGAAGATTGTAACGTTTTGAAAATAGTTTCGGTGAAATTTCGAAAAATCGGTAAAATAAGGGGGTTTTCTGTAAAACGTCAAAATACAAATATCTTATTATAAAAATTAAATATACATATTCTATCTATGTAATTGCTAGTATTTGGTGTTTATTGAGCCACTGATGAAATTTCAAATTTTCTGAAAAAAAATTATTTTATTATTATTTTAAGCCGTCACCAATACATTTAATTAGGGAAAATTACAAATTGGAATGAGTTGAAACAAATTTTGTGCATCATAAAACATTAAATAAAATTTTATCATGTGGTTTTTGAAACGAAATCGTTTGCCAAAACGGTTTAGAAAATATCGAAGAAAAAGGCTTTTTTCGGTGAAATTAGTGTTAATGGGAATTGGGATTTAGAATTTATCTTTTTCCTAACCCACACACCCACACCTCACCCTCTCCCCATGTGGCCGGCCCCACCATGACAGCCCTCCCCCTCTCCCTCTCTCCAATCACTTCTTTTTTTCAAAAGAAAAGAAAAAGAAAAGAGTAGAAAATGATAGAATTAGAGTGGACTTTCCCCACCTCACTCTCTCTCCTCCCTCACCCAATCCCCACCAATTCTGGCCAAAATCTGAACCCACAACAGCCCCTTCATTCTTCATCTCCTTCTCTTTAAAAAAGTTCATCAAAATGCTTGAAAAATCCATAAAAAATCAAGCAAAAATCCAAATCAAAATCCACGTCCTACCCATTTTCCCTTGGCTACCATAGCATGGATCTAGGGATTTAGATTTCAATTTGGGAGGCTAAGTGTGCTTGTGGGATCTTCAAATTATTGGGTATAAATTCTAACCTTTCTGCTTAATGTGTTGTTAATTGCTTAGGTTAGCTTAATTAATTGTTTAATTAGGTTTTTAATTAGTTCTAGGTGTATGATTTAAAATTCAAGAGAGGGGTTTGATTTCAAATTGGTATTTTGTGTTGTGAGATTTAGTTTATGTGATATAATTGACTTATTAATGTTATGCTAAATCTAATTTAGGTTGCTAGTTTGCATATTTGTTGATTTAAAAGTGATAATTATATAATTGGTAAACTAGGTTTTTTAAATAATTATATTCTTATGAGATAAAATTATGGGAATTGTTTTTATGACTTAATTAACATATTTAGTGAATATTGTGGCCGCTAGATTCGTTTATACATCGAGTTTTGTACTAAAACGGCGAATTGTGCTTGCTAGATTTTCGGAAAAATGATTTTTTAAGTGAAATTGGGGTTTTTGTGAGTTTTAACCTATTTTATATTAAAATTAGTGTTCGTGAATGTGAAAATGAGTGTATTTGGGTTTTTCTCGATGGTCTGGCGTTTGTACACCGACGTCGAGAGTTTTTGGGTTGATTTGTGAAAGCAACCATAGGTTTTGACCTATGTGGGATTCGTTTGTCGTTTTGGTCATGAGTCGGATTTTAATACGGTACGATGCGTTGTGATATGTAGGTACCCCATATGGACTTCGAGACGACAAGCAAGCGCGTGGCGACGTTCGCACCGGCGAGCGAGGACCAGGTGAGTAGATTTATATCTACGGGGAGAAGTCGGGTGGATGGCGTATAGCACCCCCGCAGTCCGTAGTGTAGCTTATATATATATGTTTATATAGGTCTTTTATGATACGAGAATGTTTATTCATGTTATGATTATGTGTTCATGGATTAGCTTTGGGTTAGTTGCGAAACCCTAGAGTAGTTGTTATACCCGCATACGCACACACAGACTTGCATACTTTACTTTCTTGTGCGCAGATTGGGATGTGTATACATGTATATATGCGTGGGTATGGGACTATGCATATGTACATTCATATACGCATGCATGGATAATGATGATAGTACTTGGGATTTATGATGAGTCGATGAGATTTGATTTGAGGCCGTGAGATCGGTGATATAACAGGGTTCGTATTTGAGATACGACATAACGTTGTAGCGGGTTCTTGACGTAGTGTTTCACACACGTGCATGCATACTTAGGCGGTATCAGTATTGTACTAGACGTAGATCAGTACCCCGATCATGATATTTGATAAAGAGGATACCAGGTGAATAGTATGATGAATGTGATATTAACCCGTACCCAGATTTGGGGATGCCGTACGACGGATTTACGTACGAGCTATATTTTGATGATTGATCCGCACTCTTGACTTGGGATGTCTGATTATAGATATGGTGTCGGATATGATATTATTGAGGCGGGATCACCGACTAATATATATACAGGTATGTATATGTATCGACTCAGATGTTAGGCGGTTTCCTTACCTGTAGTCCAGCTTGTTAGCTTAGCCCTTTAGTTTAGTTTAGTTGTTAGAATAGATTCGATTCTTATCTATTTCAAAAACTAACGAATCGTGGATATTTTAAAAGACAGCCCAAGGGATCCTACGGATATTTCAAAAGACGTATCTTTTCATAAAAACACCGTAGCCCCTTTTTTCAAAACCCCATGATTCGTGTTATTTCAAAAGGCACCATTTGAAGGACTTATATTAAATTAATGCAGATTAGTTATAGTTGCGTCTAGTATTCAGCTCCCGCTCATTATTGTGGTTCGCTTCGCATCGCATGCTTATATTATGTTTCATACTTCTATTATTAATATCATGCCGTTAGGACACCAGCACCATTACCGATGACGCGTATGTACCACGTACACTTACTTGCCGGCTCACACACATCTTCATCGGTAATTGCCATGTCACGAAAACTTTAGAAAATACTATTTCATTTGACATAGGTTGTTAGCTAATAGTTTAGACATGATATTAGTGTACTTGCCTTTTATGCTAGTTAGACATTGTAGTTATTGCCTACTACTTCATGCATGTTATTATTCACTGTTGTGTCGCATTCATGGATTCTCATGCCTATATTCACTGTTTACATGCTATTGATGACTTGGATTCGGATTTCATGAGATTTCTTGGATTTGGAGGAAAACCGCAAAAACATAAATAAACCTTTTCTTTCTTTTAAAATAAAAAGTGCGGTTTTCCCATGATGTATGAGTCGTCCACCATGAGTTTGCTGATGGATTTCGAGACCCGATTCGAGGAGTTGGATGAACCGTTTTGGGTGCATGGTGGACCCGGTAAGGTACACCGGGGCAAGAAGCTCGTGGTGATGACGATGAGCCTGGCAGGGGGAGACTACCTACCGGTGATTTTACCCGACGCGTCGGATATCCGGAGGATACCGTCGTGGTCTTGAGATGGGTGGTAGGGGCCGGTCTGGACTGACGGCGCCCTAGATATTGAGATTGTGACATTAAGATTTCGAGATATTGAGGTACTGAGATTTGATGATACAGGCCGGTCCGGATAGCCGGAGCCTGAGGCTTTGAGACATTGAGATTTATGTTTTGTGTCGATGCTAGACACTGTTGATGCTGATTTCATTTATGATACCTCATTTTAAAAATACAAAGGAAATCTCACTAATTTATGAAAACAGTTTCTTCATTTACATGTATTCTGTTTTCATGCATTCATACCTCATTCATATGATACATTGCTACCTGAGGCACTGGCACGGGCACATGGAATTACACTTGGATTAGATATTTACCCAAGTCATTGTTATAGACTGCTGGTTTTATTTGAGGATTATATATATTGATCGTATGACCTAGGATTGCGTCATACATGCGATTTCTATTCGTAGATGTTTTTCTATTCACGAGTTGGCAACTCACCCCCGTTGTGTCCCAGTTTCTTGCAGGTTTCGCCGTACATGTTTCTTTACGGCTTTGCGGGTACAGTTTCGTTCGGGTGACTTGCTAGTAGGTGGGTTTATTTGTATCGTACCCATCATTATACATTGTATATTATTATTCAGTTGTATCTAGAAGTTCCATCAACCAAACATGTATTTACTTTGAGATAGAGACCAGTGATGTTATTCCTTCGACCTTAGAGTCGCGCGTTATTTTTCTGTGGTTTTCTTGTGGTTTTGAGTTTCCTTTTGAGTTTTGATCCTCGCCGTTGGCGTTGTATATTATATTGCTTGTGTGGTTGTGGCCGTCGATTGACGAAGAGCTAGCTCCCGCTTGGGAATGCCTTTTTTTTGATTTCGTATACTATTCATGTTTTATCCCGTTTGGGGGCCGGTATTTACAAAGGAGACTCTGCCGAAATTTTCAGGAAATTTTTGATGTTTTTAAAAACCGCATAATTCGGCTTATGCAATTGAAACTACTTGCTTTAAGTTGGTTTTTCCTGCACTCTACATCTTTTCTTGGTTTGGATTTCTGGGTTTTCGGTTTACTTAGATTACGTACGCCTCGAGACGTTCGTAGTTTAAGTGCCGGTCTTGTTCCGTACTTTCGGGTCGTGACAATAGAAGCAATCAAAAGACAAACCGAGTTTGTAGCATCTGCTAGTTTCACGAAAGAGGTCACTCCCGGTGAAGTGATCTCGGCTCTTTCCTTATCGAATAAGGTGCTGGATGTTCTACAAGGAACACCGCTATGCAAAGCAAGAACTAGAGCTACCAGTTTTTAAACAAGTTTCTACAACATCTTTAGGTTTCTTTTATTTCATTAATCTAATTAATGAAGTCCCATTTTAATATGCTTCACAAGCATCTCTTTTGAAACGAAATCTGCAATATAACATATATCTCATATATATAATATAGACATTCGTCTCAGGCAGTAATATGATCTCATCACAGAACATTGCAGCAGAAGAACATATATGAAATATTGGATATACTAGGACGTCCGTGTTTTCAATATGAGCCTGTATAAAACACGGATTCCACAGTCGTGATAAATAGCCAAACCCACATCCCTAGACCCCTACGAGAGCGGCAAGCAACACTGCCAATTCTAGGGTTAGGAGACCCGGTCTCGACTCCTCGAGATGGTCTCCCACTGGACCCTAGAACCCGGTTACTTGTGCTCCCCGTCTTGGGTCTACCTAATGCGGAAAAGTAAATAATATATAACGGTGACATCATCCTCAGCCCGGAAGTGCCCCAATAAAATAATATTACATACAAATGAATTTTACATGAATGAAAAAAGAAAAAACTCTCATCTCACATAAAACCCCCGGCTATTCAGAACGCGATGATCCAATATAACATATCACAGCAACACATAATATCTCATATCATCAACGTAAGCAAGTATGCGTATCCCGATTGTCGTTGATGTATAGCAACGAAGCCGGCGATACACCACATACTACGCTTACGGTCACAGAAAAGAAAGTGTAAAACTACAACAGTTGGAATCCGCAACCTTCTTAGACATCGCATGCCTAACAAAATGATTCCTTAGACATCGCAAGCCTAACAATTATAAACCCCGCATTTTAGTCTCATTATCGAAAACACTTTTCAATATCAAGTCGGGAAATTCAACAAGATTCCCGACATCCTGATCGAATGCTCGTCGCAAACTTTAGTAGATGGCCGCACCTCCGATGCCGTCGACGAAGTGCACTAAGGCGGAACACCGCTACCGCGAGCACCCGAACGGATGCTTTTGGCGACGGGGTTCTCCTACAGTCACTTGGTCGGGGCTATGGGGCATGGCTGTCTATTAAGTTTACCCGGCGAGTATCCGCGTACGCTACGTGATTGCGACGGACTTTTGATCACATCAAAATCCTGTGGCAACCGATCATCTGAGACTAAACTACTATGTTTATAACGTTCAAATTAGTTATCTCATAACTACTTGTGGATTCCAAATATTGTATCACATTCCAGATAAATAGACAATGTTAAACTTTCCGATCGAATAATCAAACACCCAAGATTTCCCCAAGATATCTCAACACTTGAAATCAGTTTAAGAACATCCATCACATGCCACAGTACCAATGGTCCAGCCGTAGAAGGGTCAAGCCAACGCCTCACATGTAGCACGCCGTACTGCCCCAAACCCTAAGGTTTATAGGCAGTCTAAGACGGTCACATAATCGAGTTAAGGTTTTTTGTCTTCTAGAGGGTCCACCGCGTTACTTGCATGACTTAGAACGTTCTTAAACTCGAGAAAAAAAATCCAACTTTTGAAAAAATTTCCGAGAGGGGAAAAATGAGTTATTGATATCCGGTCGAACTTTTTAACAGTTTCTAAAAATTATCCGGACAAACTACACAAAGTTAAATTATCCGATCGAATCAACGAGTCCCCAATACAACCCTAGAAAACTCAACACTTGAGTGGAATTAAAAAATTCCCAGAAATAATTACCAAGAAAGGACCTAAGAATAAATATATTAAATTTCAATGACTAAGTCCAAATTTTGGCCGCGGAACCGCCGCCAAAACCATGGTTTGGACGCGGTTCCGCGGTCATTTCAGGGACTTAGTGGACCGTACTTCACAGTAATTCTTAGTTTTTCCTTCTTGTTTTTCTGAGCATTTTTAATTCATAAAAAATCAACTTTTTGAAAATTATCCAGAGAGGGGTCCGTGTCGGGGTTCCGGGGTTCGATCGGACTTTAAAATTCGTCTAGACTTCGCCTAAAGCTCTAGCTTGGCTCTGATACCACTGTAGGGTTGCTAGGCACGCGCACAAGGGTCTACGAGGCATCAACCATGCCCGATTAAAATTTTAGCCGTGCCGAACAACCCAAAGCCGGATCTTTTACTTAGGGTTTAGGCGAAAACTAACATGTTAAACACATTAACACTAAGTGAGAGGGATTACAACCTTTGTAGATCCGGTCCTTCACTTCTTAAGCTCCGTGTTGAGGTCCCTTCGCTGCGATCTTCGTGTTTTGGACTCTCGAGAGGCTTCACGAAGAGAATGATGCAACCTTGCTTTCGATCTTCGATAACATAACTGATCTACCTTGAAGTTTCGTTAACACAAGCTATCACTCATGAAATGATGTGAACACCCTCATCTAAATGGCAAGGATAGATGAGGATGATGAAGTAGGATTTTTGCTTTCATTTATAATCTTTTTCTCACTCACTTTCATCACAAAAGCAAAACTAGAAATCTTTTTCAAGAATGAACTCAAGGAAGAAGAAGAAGGGAATGAAGATGATAACTTAATCCTTTTGTGATGAACAATTAATTATTGTAGTGGTTACAAATCTAACCAAGAGTTAACCCTTGTAGAGAGTTAACTATAGTTAATGGTTTGGATTGGGTTAACATAATATCTCACAAAAATATCAAGCAACAACAAAGTCAAAGCTTCATGAAGCTTCATGGAAGCTTCATGCAAAAGCAAACCCTAATCCAAACCCTAACCAAGTTTAAACCCTAATCCATTGTTAAATTTGTAACCCTAACATGTTACAATATTATATATCACATATACAATATATTTTGTAACAATAGAAAATAATTCAATTAACATATATTGTATATATATCAATGTATTATCCCATGAGAAAATGAATCTTTTAGTGAGCTAATATTAGTTAATGTAATTTAATATATCATATATATTATTATACATTAAATTATCGAATCAACACTTGATCCGACAATCCGGCTATATCGCATATAACCGACTAATACGATGACCCGGCTATATCGCATATACCCGGCCGATATCTCATATCGCGAGAATCCAATACGGTATCACATACCGCATTATCCTCGGTCCCGCACATATCACATATGTGCTCCTACTCCGTTTTGCCTAAGCCAAGAAACCTCTGTGTTAGTGTATATGTCCCAGGGGCCATTATTGTATGATACTAGATTGTATATTACTTAATGGAACCTTGGGATATTCACAGTTATATATACAGTCTTGCTAAAAATGGTAGTATGCTACTTGGTTTGTGTTTACTTTAATATGTGCATATGTTTCTTGTAACGTAACACTTATACATATTAGTAGAGCCCATAGGATCTTTGCTTGATTACCAGCGTCGTGATGGCAGTCACACTTGTAAGTGCACGGCGGCGCCCCGGCCTCCATCCCGAGGCCAAATGCGGAAGCGATGGTTAACTTTAGTTTTTCTTGAACCTGCACCACCGCGCACTAAAACCCGGATCGAACCATTAACTAGTCCTAGCTAACTACAAGATGGGAAGAGAGATATAACGACTGATCTGTGTCCTCCGGTCTTCTCGTCGTCGTCCCGATCTCCCGCGGAAGCTCCGGTCTCCACCTCGTCGCCGGAAGGGCACCACGTCGCCGGCTTCTTTTACGGGCTCCCACCTCTATACCGAGGCAACTCGGGCACGAAGTTGCCAAGCCGACGTGCCCAAGGTTTGCTGTAGAATGTGTAGTGCTCATGTCTCATTTTGGGGTTCATGGAATTGCCATATGGTGGAGGTATGATATAAACTTTTGGAGATGGAACTTGTGGGGATTTTTGTGAAGCCAAAAGACTAAAAATCCCACACCACAAAAATGGGCAGCCCTCCTCCTCTATGGCCGGCCATGCATGAAAAAAATGGAGAGTGGAAAAAGAATGGGGAAGTGTAGGGATCAATAATGCAAGAAGAGAATCAAAAGATATCATGAAGGGAAATGATCACCAACACAAACCCACACTCCACCAACCAACAACAACCATGATTGCTTCAAAGGTCAAGCCATCATGAAAGAAGAAGAAGTCAAATGGTCAAGGGATGGTGCAACCATCATGACACAAGAATATGCAAAGACCACCCTCCACAAATGCTTATTTGCACAAATGCAAATAAGCCCTCCTCCACCAATCTTCAGCTATTGAAAGATACAAACGAAAATGGCCGAAACGGAAAGCAAACTGGCAACTCCAGAAAACTGGTCCCGTAATAAATTACAGGAAAACCCCGATACTGTGTATACACACCCGCATTTGTATTCCGACCGAAATACAAATGTAATGAGACAAAATCTACACTGTAGAATACTAGGATCCGGCTTAAACCAAAGCCGGCTAGTATTATCCGTCCGATCCTGATCCGTGCAATACCGCACGTATCTGATCGAACCCTGCCATATCTCCATACGGCCTCTACAGCGTTTCGCCCGAAAACTTGAGCAACTGAATGTGGGGGACTCTAAAGACTCGTCAACACCTTGGTTGTGGATTTAACCACTAGCACGTCAGAGGTATAAGCCAATATGTAACGGGCTACCAGGTATTGACCAAAAGGGACGTCGATGAGCGAACTCATCCTGACACCCTACTGAGCCTGTCAGTGACAATATCCGTACAGTCCGGTCCGTTCGTCTATGAGCATCGCATGGCGGGCCTAGGGGGTTGGTAAAAGTCAGACCCCCAAAAGCAGTACAAGTCGTGTCGGAGTGTAGCCCAGAACACCCTGAGATACTACTGGAATACCTACCAGTAAATCTCCTGCCTCGGCCGAGGGCTTCGTGTAATGGCTCTCCTAGACACAGTGCGACCTCACCCCCAATACCGGGAGAGACGAACCCCTGAAGATCCGCTCACTGCCTCCATGTGGCTCGGGACTGTACCCAACTAAAACCTGTTTGCACGTCTCCTTTGAGCGTGGTAGGGTAGTAATCAAAGTACAGTGGGAACTCATACGAGACAAATGACGATCCCCAGGTCGATGAACTAACCTGTACACATGTCACCAGGGAACTGCTATCTGACGTCAGGTATAAGACCAACTAGCATGTTCTCGGCGAGTCCTGTCCGGTGTACTCATAACCCAATGAGCACCTGTATACATCTTAGGTGAACCAACTGACACCAGTGGCTTATGAGACCGGCCACCGCCCCTCGTCGGGGTCTCGACTGTATACACTAGTCTACTCTGGAGTATCGATGCCCTGTCTCGAAACTCCCATGACTAGGGACCTTTTAAGGATGTGCTTATAGACTACCAGCTCCCACTTATATGATCGCCCTCATACTGCTGGTGGTCAAGCAAGAATCCTAGGGGCTCTATCAACGTGTAATAGCGACATGTCAGGTCACCTAAAGAAGTACACGATGATAAAGATAAACCAGATAGCATACTATCATCTCGAGTAAGACTGTTCTACTGGGACAGGTCCTCCCTCAATCATTGCAATCACGTGCCTGTGATCCAATAATTGACTCTGAGGGCACTATCTCCAACAATCTCCCACTTGCACTCAAGGCTAATTATTATGATGTCGCATACTCACAGCCCGTGTGATACTGAACACCCAACTCCTCTACTAGTCAGTCTCACAAAGCTCGTTTGCGAAACTATTGCGTTCGAGGAACAGCCTCAGTGAGTGGATCCGCTTTGATGTTTCTTTCTATGTCTCTCTATATCTCAAGTTCGCGGAGAAAGCCATCTCCCGAAATGAGCAATACTTGTCTTAGAATGTGTCTGGATGTCTGATGGGACCTAGCTCATAAATGAACTCCAAATCCAAATTTCTTAGACTTTATCGTCAACTGAACTTAAACAGTATCCTGCGCCAAGCCTCCCTCAGTATTGCCTTGGACCACCTGTCCAAAATACTGCCCCTCGTCAGAAGGAAAAACTATAACTCTGACAACCTCCTTGTCGTCCAGGTCACCTTGGAAGCCTGGAATGATAACTGTCTCCTGCATGAGGATGTCGTTATCATATCCCTAGAACATCCACTTATGTTCTAAAACTGCTTCCGACTGTTTCTCCAGGATTGGATCAATGTCAACTTATTGCATCTAGTGCAAGAACAACATCTGGTGTGGTACTTGACATTTCATGATTGACTCAATTGCTTGAGCAAGTGATCTGCCAATCATGCACATCCCTCTCCCCTTTAGTCTGTAAGACACCTTTAGAGAGGGTGACTCCATCACCTGCAGGTATACTACCGTGCCAGGAGTCGTCCATTCTAAATACTCTTAGAATGCTGTCTAAGTACCCTGATTGGGAAACTACCCAATTCTAGATCTAAAACCATAGATCTAGTAATCAGTATGTCTGATATAATGTCCAAGTCCTATGTGGAGAAACTACTGTGTGACGACCAAAGTATAACCGATTGTAGTGTAGGAATATCACTTCCTATTCTGTGTATGTCATCTAAATACCATGACATCACACCCTACTACCTTCTCAACAGATCCATCCCCTATTCTGATGAAGTCAAACCTATGACTGTCACATCAGAAATTGATGATCTATCTCCGCTATATCTGCTTTAGTCTATAAATAGATATAAGCTACCTATCCACCATTGCTTCCGCTGCTCCCACTGACTACGACAACCCTCTGGCAGAGACATATAAACATACACTTCTAAAGCAAGTTTAGAACGACGCTATACTCATCCTCCTGCCGGGTCTCACAGCCTGGAACATCAACAATGGCAAGTATGGGTAAACAAGAACTTCCCTGTCACCGTCCTTGAGGCTACCGGAGTACCTCTCGGGTGCCTGAAGTTACCCACCTTATCTGCGGAGTGGCCAATAGAATGTCAAACCAGATTGAATCTTTAGGTTCCTATCAAATCTTCAGTAATCGTTTGTGGTTCTGGAATCACTTCCAGTTCTACCATACTCCCACTACTGTTTTCTGAAAAGATCCATTTTTATTAAAACTGTGGCGAGTCTAGAACAATATCGCTATTGTTCATCCAGATGGTAGAAAGTCAACCCGCGTCATAGCCTGGGTTAACCCACAAACAGCCATTACAGAAACGTGCCTTGAGTTGTCCAGTGTCTGGCTTTAATCATAAGCTGGACAACTCCCCGTACCTTAACAACGTTAAGATATGAACTGTTCTATATCCAATACAGAACCAGAGGCACTGATTTAATTGAACCAGATTCAAATCATGCAACTGTCTCCAGTGCATGTCAACTAAATGGAAAGAGGCCGATCAGCGTTACTCAACTTAGGAATGTTTCCAATTATGAGTAACCTGAAAGAGAAGCAAGTTCTCTTAAACACTACTATCAACTGAATACCATACACAAGTATCTACATCTTCGATCACTTTGAAGAATCCCGATACTTGCAATATCTGGTTCTCTACTTTATTTAAATACCTATAACTTCTCAAAATTCAGACCCTGTGTTTCCACGAAACACCTGTCTAAAAACTAGAGAAGTCATAAGTAAACCGAATATAGTACGAGGACCAACCCCTCTGTCCTGATGGACCCTGGACAACATACAATACTCTGTATAAGTCCCTTGAGTCTGATTACTAATTCACTGTGTGTCGTAGGTTGAAAACTGTACTTATGGTTAAGAAGAATTACACCGCTGTTTAATGCTCCTTACCTAACCATCCAGTGATATAGGTAAATGTTGTAGACATAATTTCAAAAAGGTATATCTCACTCTATAAAAATAGACGTACAGATATATCAATTTGAAATTGGTGCATAACTGCGGATATTCAAAACCAAATATTTGCCGACCGGCAAACAGCCCAGGTGATCTCCTCAAATATCACCGATTACAACGAATCCCGATATAATGAGGATGATCACCTAATTCCCACTGACCTACTCCCACTCATCATCTGTAAAACCATACAGATGTGAGAATCATACCTGGTAAATACATATCCTGGAGTAAGTATCTAATCGGGAAATCAGTTTTCTTTTAACAGTACACAGCGAAGCTAAAACATTGAAAAGTTTCGATGGGGTATCCCGGTATTCCTGGTAATGCCTCTTCCATTATTCAGATTCACAACTGTAACCGTATATTTCTTTGCCACCTCTCCAAATCCCTTCATATGTCTTTAGTCATTACCTTCTGTACAGCCCTTTAGGCCAAATGGTTTTCTTCTTTCCCTACCGTTCGGCACCAGCCTATGGTTTGGAAGAAGACTATCCAATAAGCATAATGGGTGTACTATCCCAATCCTAGGAACACTCGCAATGAGAGAGAAGGTGAAAATAAAAGACACTTGAATAAACCTTATTCCTATTTCTCCTGGACCAGAATCCATCCCCGAACTGGAACAAGTTCCTTTCGAGTTCGTATATAACCATACGATGGAGTATCCAATAAACTGTGGATCTTCGTAGTGATACGGAGTGTCCTGGAGAAATACAAAGGTGATTTAGGATTGGCGAAGAAATACTTGGTTTGGTCATGAGTAGCAGTCGCAGTTTACTTTGCCCTCTTACTAATCCCTTGCTTTGTCTTAACTTAATACCTTCTGCACACCATCGTTATGCTATTTGGTTTTCTTCATTCCCCACCGTTCGGTACCTGCCTAAGGTTTGGAAGAAGACTATCCAATTTGCGTAATAGGTGTACTACGCCTAAACCAAGGAGTACTCGCAACCTAAGAGAAGGTAAAAGGAAAAGACAACTGAATAGTCCT
Organism: Agapanthus africanus; assembly: GCA_030015575.1. NCBI lineage: Eukaryota > Viridiplantae > Streptophyta > Magnoliopsida > Asparagales > Amaryllidaceae > Agapanthus > Agapanthus africanus. Next base: position 448,363,748 of record CM057341.1, on the reverse strand, counting down.
ATCCGTTTTCTCCAGAACCTGAAACCATCCTCGAATAAATTCCTTCGAGTTCGTATCTAACCATACGATGGTTTTGTCCAATGGAAGTGGACGTTTATAGTAATACGGGGTGTCCTGGAGAAAAGGGTAAAAGTAGGAGTGGCAATGAGGTTTGCAACTCTGACAATCCAAAAGCCAGTGTTTTAGAAGGTTCGGTCAACTTGGTCTCTGAGTCATAGTCTAGGGTCGGGTCAATAGTCGCTGCCAAAGAGAGAGAGAAAAGAAACACTCAGCGTGCACTCTAACCTAGATCAGAATGGTTACCAATTTATCTAATCTGGAAACCTCCCACTGTACCGTCAAATTCTTCTCCAAACCTGAAAGAAGAATTAGTCGGGATCACCCGAGGAGTAAACTAACTCATCAGTGGGAATCGGGATCCAACTATCATCGCATGACAACGTGACGGAATCCGCTCACGGTATCACACTCCAGAAGGTATGCGCATATCTGGCAAGTTTCAGTTCTTTTGAAACTCCCGATGTGATTTCTGCCCCATGCTCTTATGACCTTGACTTTGGCCAACATATCATAAGTCGCATGTCAAGTTCTACCCGTCATTCTCCAGGTTAATTTGAATCCACCCGTACCTACCCTTGACTTTGGCTAAAATGGCATTACGACTGTCCCAAACCAACGCATCTATCTATGCTGCATATGAATACCCCAATAGCTACCAATCACTGTGCCTTGACTTTGGCCAACATACACAGCTTGAATACTATTGACCACCCATATGAAACGACAGAGGGCTACGAATGGTTTCTGGCGAAAACCTTTAACGTAATGAACTTGATATCGTTGAAGGAACGGATAGCTTTTAGAAAATATAGTAACGAAAACCTTTGCTAAAGAGGTCACTCCCGGTGAAGGGATCTCGGCTCTTTCCCCGTAGAATGAGGGGCAGGATATTCCAACTGAATACCACGGTGCAAAGCAAAAGTAATCGGCTATAGTGAAGTCATTGCCCAGACGCAAACTTTTTGTCCAAGGGGTCACTCCCGGTGAAGGGATCTCGGCCCTTGCCTCGTCGACTGAGGAGCAGGATATTCCAACTGAATACCACGATGCAAAACAAAAGTGAACGTCCTTGCAATAACAGCTTTTTGAAAAGTGTTCCAACAACATCAGATTAGGTTTGTTTTTAACTTGCATTGATCCGAATCAACGCAGTCCCATCAATTGATCACACCATATAGAACGAAAATATACTGATGTACGTATATGCCATCCGCATTCGCCACTGGTTCCCGTCATTACCCGTTAGGTTAGCTAACTAACGACAGAGCGGGGACTGGACTAGCACGGATGCAAAACATATACAACATCTACTAATATATATACCAATATATTATATTCGCTCAAGGCGTGATAAAATGCAACATCACAGAAATGTACAGCATCACAGAACAATACAGATATCTGGGATCCCCGGGTTTCACAGAGCCGCTGAAACCCGACGTTCCCCTGGTCGTGTGGATAGCCTGTGCAATGAAATCCTAGACCCCTACGGGCGCGGCAAGTTACCCGCCAAAACCTGAAGCGAGGCAGCCCCTTCAGCAACGTGAATGGACCACCCAGCACTTCACGGAATCCGGTAACATGGGCACCCTTCCTGGGTCAACCTGTACCCCCTACGAGTGCGGCGAATAGCCCGCCAATTATAGAGTAAAGCCCCATCCGTCTCAATGCCATGAGATGCGGGCTTGTCGCCCTCTAGAACCCGGCTATCCGTGCACCCCTCCGCGGGGCAAGCCTAGTACAGAAAGTAAAATATACATACAACGGGTACATCTACCGCAACCTGGTCGTGCCCTAAAATAATAATACAAATAGGCAGTGACGGCAGTCCACATGTCGGACGCTCGTCCCGCAATATCAAATGTACATAATACAACAAAACTGTACTACCACTGCAACCAGGCTATCCCTCACGACCATCCGCAATATCACAGCAAAATCACAGAACATCAACGTGAAAGTCACGTTCGCAAATCCGTCTAACCGGGCTATAGCAGTTAGACTGGATTTACCGATCAAGTGACATTCACGGTCGCAGATATAATGTAAATACTGTGAACAAATGTGTTTATAATATCCGATCGATCAAAATTATAACAAGTGGGCCCCAAGTACTGCTGTAGCACATCAAGAAATTCTGGGCCCAAAATTAATATTCCAAAATCCATATTTTCAACCCAGGAGCTTTCTGGAAAATTTTGGTACACTGATCAGTTCAAGTCGCGGCGGAACCGCGGCCCAAGAATGGGTTTGGCCGCGGTTCCGCGGTCGTTTAGACTGTTCACGAGACGAAATTTTCCCAGAACTTTTAGATTGTCCTACACATCATTCTGAAACAACCTGAAAAATTTTTGGACTTCAAAAAATTTCGACAGAAACTGATGTGAAGAAAAATACGGTTTTCGGAAAATTGTTCGATCGGAAATGTAAAACACATTAGACAAAGCTAGACTATGTTAAAGGCGAGGCTCTGATACCACTGTAAGTGCACGGCGGCGCCCCGGCCTCCATCCCGAGACCAAATGCGGAAGCGATGGTTAACTTTAGTTTTTCTTGAACCGGCACCACCGCGCACTAAAACCCGGATCGAACCATTAACTAGTCCTAGCTAACTACAAGATGGGAAGAGAGATATACCGACTGATCCGTGTCCTCCGGTCTTCTCGTCGTCGTCCCGATCTCCCGTGGAAGCTTCGGTCTCCACCTCGTCACCGGAAGGGCACCACGTCGCCGGCTTCTTTTACGGGCTCCTACCTCTATACCGAGGCAACTCGGGCATGACGTTGGCAAGCCGACGTGCCCAAGATTTGCTGTAGAATGTGTAGTGCTCATGTCTCATTTTGGGGTTCATGGAATTGCCATATGGTGGAGGTATGTGTTAGTGTATATGCCCTAGAGGCCATTACTGTATCATACTAGTTTGTATATTACTTAATGGATGCTTGGGATATTCACCTTGTATATACAATCTTGCTCAAAATAGTAGTATGCTACTTGGTTTGTTTCTACTTCAATGTGTACATGTGTTTATTTTGTATATCGCCTATACACATTAGTAGAGCCCTTAGGATCTTTGCTTGATTACCAGCGATGTGATGGCCGTCACACTAGTGGGGCTGGGTAATCTATAAGCACGTCCTTATGCAGGTCCCTGGTCGCAGGACTATCGAGACAGGGCATCGATACTCCGGAGTAGACCAGCGCATGCGCTTCTCATCCCAGTGTGGGAGACGGTCTGTCCCACAGCCGTCAGTACGTCGTACTTGAGATAGTATGCGGGTGCTCGTTAGGTTACGGGTACACTGGACAGGACTCGTCGGGAACTGACTAGTTGGTATTATACCTATCGTCAGTTATCAGTTCCCAGGTGACATGAGTACAGCTTAGTCCGCTGACTTGACACTGTCACTTCGCCTCAAGTGTGTTCCCACTGTACTTTGATCACTACCCTACCACGGCTCAAAGGAGTCGTGCAAATAGGTAGTGGTTGGGTGCAGTCCCGAAGCACTTGGAGGCAGTGACGGTTAGACAGGATTCGTCTCTCCCGGTATTGGGGGTTGACATCGCGCTGTGTCTAGGAGAGCCATTACACGAGTAGTCCCTGGCCAGGGCAAACGAGATATACTGGTAGGTTTCCAGTGTTATCTCAGGGTGTTTTGGGCTTCGCTCCGGCACGACTTGTACCGCTATTGGGGGACTGACGTATACCACCCCCTAGGCCCGCCATGCGATGTATCAGACGAACAGACCGGACTGTATGGAGAATGTCACACTCAGGCTCAGTAGGAGTTCAGATGGGTTTCGCCTCGTCGGTCTTCTTGTCGGCACTACCTGGGGACCGTTACGCACAGCTAGTGCCGCTTGCGGTCTGTGGTTAAACCCACTGCCAGCGTAGTGTCGAGTCTTTAGAGTCCCACACAGAAAGCTTTTCGCCTTTAGGCAAAAGAGTAGAGGTCGCATGGTATTGCGACAGGTCGCATGGTTTTGCGACAGGGTTCGGTCACATCCGTGCACTTGTGCACGTACAGTGTCCGGACAGTTTACACTAGCGGGCTTTGGTTTAAGCCAGATCCTAGTGTACCTTATGGGATTGGATTTATCCAGTTTGCATTCGTGTTCCTCGGAACGCGGATGCGGGTGTGTATGCACAGTTGACAGGGAGGCAGAGGCAGCGGATTCTCATTAGGGTTGTTGACAGTTGACCGTTGACTATTTGACTTTATGCTCAACCCTAATGAGAATATGATATGTGATTAACTATTATATTAATTAAGTATTATGGTGATATGGTTGTTGACTTGTTGACTTTTGTTGACTTGTTGACTTTGTTAACTTGTTGACTTGTTGACCGGTTGACTAGTTGACCATCATGATAACCATAGCCATCATTTCATGGCAAAGACTTTTGTTTACTTGCTCATTTGTGTAAAATGAGTGCATGAAATGATATGGTTGTGGTTGCTTCAAACCATCACATAAGACTTTTGTTAATATGATGAGTTATCATTGCTTTGGATTATGAGAGGGTGAGAGACAAAATACTTGCTCATTCTTTCTTGCTCATTCTCTCTCTTGTTCTTGAGCTCTCCTCTTGCTCTCACCCTCAACCTCTTGCTCCCTCTCTTGATCTATGGTTCTCTTGTCTCATGAGTTGAGAATCAAGAACCATAGATAAAATCCCATTCTATTTCCTCTCTACTCATTCTAGTTCACTAGGTTTAGCAAACCAAGTGAACTAGTTTCTTCAAAGAACGAAGAAGGAGCTAAAGGTTGGAGCTTTCAAGTGGATCTATCTTCGGCGTACGGAGACGACGAGAAGGAGCCATCGGACCACCATCGGAGCTTGAAGAGAAGGAGTTCAAGACAAGCTAGGTATAACCCCCTAACCGAGTAGCTAGAATCTCTTAGTTAGGATGTTAGATAGATGTTTAACCAAGATCCGGGTTATAGGTCCATGTTACCATCTTTAAGAAAATCGTTTTTTACCAAATTCCGCATTCCCGAAAGTACCGGGAGAGGTAGCATGGACTTACAGTGGTATCAGAGCCTAATTAAACTCTATCTAACATGTTAGCAAGTAACTAGAAGATCGATCAACGAAAAAGTCCCGAAACGAACCCCGGAATTTTAAACTTTCTGTCGATTTTAAAAGTGCTGGAAAACTTTTTTGAAAAACACCAAAAATCGACTCAGGCTTTTTTAAAGATACTGCAAAAATTTGGGCCGCTGAAACGATCAAAGCGCCGCGCTTCCGCGGCGGGAGCACGCTCCCGCCGCGGAAACGCGGCCGAGTTGACTCGTTCAACGGTTTTCTTTTCTGCAGTTTGGTCATTGGGGTATTTTGGGAGTTTTAGAATATATATTTTCAACCCAGATTTTCCAGAACGAAAATTTCATTTTGGGGTCCCGAAAATCCGTATTTTTGATCGAACTTCTAAAAGACTTAAGCTAACGGGTTTTCTGTAATGTGATATTTGTATTGAACGTCTACTAATCGCTATATGTCGATTAGTGGGGGTTATACAAATCTGTGATCTGTAATGTGCTGGAATGTGTATATAAATATGTTGGATTGTCGCGGGTGAATAGCCGGGGGTTGTGAGACGAGAGTTTTCTTTTCTTGCTATTCTTGTAAATTTGTAAATTGATGTAATAATTATTTGTATGGCCGCACAACCGGGTCGGGGTTGTAGCCGTCATTGTATAATTTCTTTTTACTGTTTTTGCTCCTAGGATAGACCCATGGAGGGGGTGCACAAACTACCGGGTATGCCGAAGTGTCGAGTGGCCTACTCATGGAGATGAGGGAGGTTACTACGCTTCGGGTACTTGGCGGGTAGTTTGCCGCACCCGTAGGGGTCTTGGGTGGGGTATTGGCTATTCACCGCGACCGTGTTATCTGTTTTTGTTACAGGCTCGTACAAATTACAGATTGCTAGTATATCCAATGTATTTATCTGTGATCTGAAATGTTTATCATTGCAGTATATCTATATATGATATTATTTAGGCGTTGCTGATGTTTTACAGACGCGCTAGCCCAGCCCCCGCTCTGTCGTTAGTTAAGTAACCTAACGGGTAATGACGGGGCCCCGTGGCGAATGCGAATGGCATAAGCGTACGTCATATTTTGGTTGTTTTCTGCAATGGTAGGATTAAATGATGGGACGCATTAAAAGAACTAATGCAAGAATATCACGCATTAAAAGAACTAATGCAAGATAATAAACCAAGTTAAAGTCGTTGGAACACTTTCGAAAAACCACTCGGTTCTTTTCAAAAACAACTTTTAAATGCGGAGCTTGAGCCACTCCTTTTAAAAGCTATCTCGTTCCATCGACCATATCAAGTTCACTACGTTCACGGTTTTGCCAAAACCATCCGTAGCCCTCCGTCGTTTCACATGAATAGTCAATAGTATTCAAGCCGTGTATGTTGGCCAAAGTCAAGGCACAGTGATTGGTAGCTATTGGGTGTTCATGTGTAGCATAGATAGATGCGTTGGTTTGGGACAGTCGTACTGCCATTTTGGCCAAAGTCAAGGGTAGGTACGGATGGATCCAAATTAACCTGGATAATGACGGGTAGAACTTGACATGTGACTTATGATATTTTGGCCAAAGTCAAGGTCATAAGAGCATGGGGCAAAAATCCACATCGGGAGTTTCATAAGTACTGAAACTTGCTAGATTTGCATACCATTTGGAGTGTGATGATTCTGGTAGGATTCCTTCAGTTTCGTCACGCAATGATATTTGGATCCCGATCCTACTGTGAGTATATGCTACTCCTCGGGAAATTTCTCACTAATCGATCAATGCTATAAACCTAGTAGGTGCCTAGAAAGGTGTTAGCGGGGCTACGCCCCCAGGGAAAAGAGGTTCTCTAATTAAGGAACTTCGCGAAAGCGTTGGAAAACCTCCCTCGAAGTACCGACACCGGCCTGGCTGAACGGTTAAGCAAGTATTGTGCGGTGGGATTGATCCCGGCTAATTCTTCCTTTATGGTTTGAGGAGGGATTCGAGAAACAGTGGGAGCCATCCTGTTTAGACAAACTAAAAACCACTCTAAACTTGCAAGAGCATCATGCTGAGTGTTTCTTCTTCTCTCTCCTAATTGCAGCGACCAAATCAACATGACTGGACTTAAGTTACTCCTAGATAAAAACAAACTGACAGGGCCAAACTACAAAGATTGGCTCAGGAATGTCAAGATAGCAATCACTTATGACAAGCTGGGGTATCTTCTTACCACCAAAGCTCCCCCTGTCCCTGGTCCAACTTCCAGTGTCGCGGATAAGGAAATCCGCAAGACTTGGGCGATTGATAGCGCGAAGGCCAAGTGCCTCCTGCTTGCCTCGATGGACAACGAACATCAGAGGAGGCATGAGAATATGGACATGGAATCCATATTGCTCCATACAAAAGAACTGTATGGAGAGCAATCTCGTATCGCAAGATACGAAGCGTCGAAAAAGTTATTCTCGACTAGAATGGCCGTCGGATCATCAGTAGCCGAGCACGTGCTAAAGATGATCGGCTACATTGAGGAGCTCGCTGACCTAGGGATCACATTGGAGAGTGAGCTATACACGGATATAGTTCTCCAGTCCCTTCCTTCCACTTACGCCCAGTTTATACTGAACTTCAACTTACAAGAAAAAGAGGTTGAACTTTCAGAGCTCCTCAACATGCTGAGGAGCGCAGAGGGCACCCTACAGAAAGGTAGGGAAACATCCACTTTGTTTGTAGGAGGATCATCTTCTTCTAGGTCCAAGGCGAAAGCCAAGGGAAAGAAGAAGAAGGCCCCCGCCAAACCAAGGGGCGGTGTTAGTAAAGTGGATACGATGGGAAAAGGTAAAGCAACAAAGATAGCGGGGAAGCTTGTGGATAAGGAAGAATGCTTCTATTGTCATAAGAGAGGACACTGGAAGAATGATTGCAGGGCCTGGAAGGCCAGAACACAGGAATTGAAGCAGGTTGCAGCTTCAGCTTCAGGTGTGTATGTTATTGAAAACTGTCTTTCAATAAACTCTACTTCCTGGGTATTGGATACCGGATCAGGATCTCATATCTGTAATTCTTTGCAGGCGTTGAGAAACCGTAGGGTTTTGAAGGCAGGTGACATGACCCTCAGAGTTGCGAACGGAGCTAGCATGGATGCTAAAGCCGTGGGGGACTATCACCTGGGAATGTCAGATGGACATGTTTTGGTTTTGCGTAATTGCTTTTTTGTACCCAACGCAACTTGTAATATCATTTCTGTATCTTTAGTTTCTAAAGAAGGTTATGAATTTGCGTTTGTAAGTAATGTTGTAAACATTCACCTTAATCAAGTTTTGATTGGGTCAGGTACTTTGAGTAATGGTATATACGTGTTAAACCAACCACAGATTTTTAATGTCCAGAATACACACAAAAGAAAGTCCCCAGAAATAAATCAGACTTTCTTATGGCATTGTAGATTGGGTCACATCAATGAGAGAAGGTTGACGAAGTTACATACAGAAGGGTATTTGAATGAGTTCGAATATCAGTCGTATGCCACTTGTCAATCCTGTCTCAAAGGAAAGATGACAAAGACTCCGTTTACTGGACATAGAGTAAGAGCGAGCGAGCTCTTGGGACTCGTACACAGTGACGTGTGCGGTCCAATGTCTACACATGCCCGAAGCGGACATTCTTACTTCATTACTTTTACGGATGACTTCTCAAGGTACGGTTATGTCTTCTTGATGAAACATAAGTCCGAGGCCTTTGGAAAATTCCAGGAGTATAAGAATGAAGTAGAGAAACAGACCGGCAAAAGTATTAAGATTCTAAGATCGGATCGAGGTGGAGAATACTTAAGTGCCGAGTTCCTGGACTATTTAAAAGAGAACGGAATTCTCTCTCAGCTTACTCCTCCTTACACCCCGCAACATAACGGTGTATCGGAGAGACGGAACCGCACCCTATTGGATATGGTGCGGTCCATGATGAGTAACGCTGAGTTGCCGCGATCATTCTGGGGATATGCGCTAGAATCAGCCGCATACCTTTTGAACCGAGTTCCCACTAAGACTGTGCCTACCACGCCATTTGAGATGTGGTGTGGGAAGAGACCCCATCTTAATCACATTAAGATATGGGGAAGTCCAGCTTTTGTCAAAAAGCAGCATGCGGACAAGCTCGAGTCACGCTCAGTACTGTGCAAGTTTGTGGGATATCCAAAGAATTCCAAGGGATATTTCTTCTACTGTGAAGAGGAACAAAAAGTTCTTGTTTCTCGTCATGCCCACTTTCTAGAACACCAGTTCATAGAAAAAGAAATAAGTGGGAGCACAGTAGAACTGGAAGAAATTCCAGAACCACGGACTATTACTGAAAGTTTAGTGGAACCAGAGGGTTCGGAAGAACAGGACATTCCTACGCCGCTCCGCAGGAGTAGTAGGCAGACTCATCCGCCCGAGAGATACTACGGTTTTCTCATAGACGGGGATAGAGAGGATTGCATCATAGATTATGATGAGCCTACTAGCTTCCAGCAGGCCGTTCAGAGCGTTGACTCAGTGAAATGGATGGATGCAATGCGGACCGAAATGGAGTCCATGTACACCAACAAGGTATGGACGTTGGACATTGCTCCAGACGGGGTAAAACCCGTAGGATGCAAGTGGATCTTCAAAAGGAAGATTGGTGTAGATGGACAGGTTGAGACCTATAAAGCTAGGCTGGTAGCAAAGGGTTTTCGTCAAAGACCTGGCTTGGACTACGACGAAACCTTTTCTCCAGTAGCCATGCTGAAATCCATTGGGATCCTTCTTGCCATTGCTGCCTTCCACGATTATGAGATCTGGCAAATGGACGTAAAGACAGCTTTTTTAAATGGAAATTTAGAGGAGTGTGTCTATATGGACCAGCCAGAGGGTTTCATTCAGAGTGGGAGCAGCGGAAAGGTGTGCAAGTTGCTTAAGTCCATCTATGGACTAAAGCAGGCATCGCGGAGTTGGAACATCTGCTTTGATGAGACGGTCAAAGAATTTGGCTTTATCAAGAATCCAGATGAACCATGCATCTATAGTAGATTTGTAGCGAGAACTGTAGTATTCCTCGTTTTATACGTGGATGACATTCTCTTAATAGGAAATGACATTCCCATGCTACAATCTGTCAAGGGGTTCTTGTCACACAGGTTCTCCATGAAAGACCTGGGTGATGCCTCGTACATTCTGGGTATCCGGATCTACCGTGACAGATCCAAGAGGATATTAGGACTTTCTCAGTCCAGGTACATCGACACCATACTGAAGAGATTCAGTATGGAAGATTCCAAGCGCGGTAACCTACCGGCTTGTCACGGGATCACCCTCTCTAAAGAGATGTCTCCCAAGACTGATTTGGAGAGGGATCGCATGTCTATTATACCCTACGCTTCTGCGGTAGGCTCTATAATGTATGCGATGTTACGTACCAGACCGGATGTAGCTTATGCACTGAGTGTGGTAAGCCGGTATCAGTCAAACCCTGGGGAGAAACACTGGATAGCGGTAAAGAACATTCTCAAGTACCTGAGAAGGACTAAGGAGATGTTCTTGGTGTATGGCGGAAAAGACCTCCAGATCGAGGCCTTTGCTGACTCCAGCTTCCAGAGTGACAAGGATGATTCCAAGTCCATGTCGGGTTTTGTCTTTACCCTCAATGGAGGGGCGGTGTGTTGGAAGAGTTCCAAACAAGAAACCGTTGCAGACTCGACGATGGAAGCGGAATACATCGCTGCATCTGATGCCGCAAAAGAAGCTGTCTGGATAAGGAAGTTCTTGAAAGAACTTCAGGTGGTTCCGTCCATTGTTGATCCAATACCTTTGTATTGCGACAACAACGGGGCTATAGCTTTAGCGAAGGAACCCAGGTCCCATCAGAAATCCAGGCACATCTTGAGGCGGTATCACCTGATCAGGGAGATCGTAGATCGCCAGGAGATCGAGGTTCGGAGAGTCGCTTCAGAAGATAACACTGCTGATCCATTCACCAAGGCCCTGCCCCAGACTCAGTTCGAGCGGCTGATCGAGATGATAGGTCTTCGATACGCCAGTACATGGCCTTAGTGCAAGTGGGAGATTGTTAGTGTATATGCCCTAGAGGCCATTACTGTATCATACTAGTTTGTATATTACTTAATGGATGCTTGGGATATTCACCTTGTATATACAATCTTGCTCAAAATAGTAGTATGCTACTTGGTTTGTTTCTACTTCAATGTGTACATGTGTTTATTTTGTATATCGCCTATACACATTAGTAGAGCCCTTAGGATCTTTGCTTGATTACCAGCGATGTGATGGCCGTCACACTAGTGGGGCTGGGTAATCTATAAGCACATCCTTATGCAGGTCCCTGGTCGCAGGACTATCGAGACAGGGCATCGATACTCCGGAGTAGACCAGCGCATGCGCTTCTCATCCCAGTGTGGGAGACGGTCTGTCCCACAGCCGTCAGTACGTCGTACTTGAGATAGTATGCGGGTGCTCGTTAGGTTACGGGTATACTGGACAGGACTCGTCGGGAACTGACTAGTTGGTATTATACCTATCGTCAGTTATCAGTTCCCAGGTGACATGAGTACAGCTTAGTCCGCTGACTTGACACTGTCACTTCGCCTCAAGTGTGTTCCCACTGTACTTTGATCACTACCCTACCACGGCTCAAAGGAGTCGTGCAAATAGGTAGTGGTTGGGTGCAGTCCCGAAGCACTTGGAGGCAGTGACGGTTAGACAGGATTCGTCTCTCCCGGTATTGGGGGTTGACATCGCGCTGTGTCTAGGAGAGCCATTACACGAGTAGTCCCTGGCCAGGGCAAACGAGATATACTGGTAGGTTTCCAGTGTTATCTCAGGGTGTTTTGGGCTTCGCTCCGGCACGACTTGTACCGCTATTGGGGGACTGACATATACCACCCCCTAGGCCCGCCATGCGATGTATCAGACGAACAGACCGGACTGTATGGAGAATGTCACACTCAGGCTCAGTAGGAGTTCAGATGGGTTTCGCCTCGTCGGTCTTCTTGTCGGCACTACCTGGGGACCGTTACGCACAGCTAGTGCCGCTTGCGGTCTGTGGTTAAACCCACTGCCAGCGTAGTGTCGAGTCTTTAGAGTCCCACACAGAAAGCTTTTCTCCTTTAGGCAAAAGAGTAGAGGTCGCATGGTATTGCGACAGGTCGCATGGTTTTGCGACAGGGTTCGGTCACATCCGTGCACTTGTGCACGTACAGTGTCCGGACAGTTTACACTAGCGGGCTTTGGTTTAAGCCAGATCCTAGTGTACCTTATGGGATTGGATTTATCCAGTTTGCATTCGTGTTCCTCGGAACGCGGATGCGGGTGTGTATGCACAGTTGACAGGGAGGCAGAGGCAGCGGATTCTCATTAGGGTTGTTGACAGTTGACCGTTGACTATTTGACTTTATGCTCAACCCTAATGAGAATATGATATGTGATTAACTATTATATTAATTAAGTATTATGGTGATATGGTTGTTGACTTGTTGACTTTTGTTGACTTGTTGACTTTGTTGACTTGTTGACTTTTGTTGACTTGTTGACCGGTTGACTAGTTGACCATCATGATAACCATAGCCATCATTTCATGGCAAAGACTTTTGTTTACTTGCTCATTTGTGTAAAATGAGTGCATGAAATGATATGGTTGTGGTTGCTTCAAACCATCACATAAGACTTTTGTTAATATGATGAGTTATCATTGCTTTGGATTATGAGAGGGTGAGAGACAAAATACTTGCTCATTCTTTCTTGCTCATTCTCTCTCTTGTTCTTGAGCTCTCCTCTTGCTCTCACCCTCAACCTCTTGCTCCCTCTCTTGATCTATGGTTCTCTTGTCTCATGAGTTGAGAATCAAGAACCATAGATAAAATCCCATTCTATTTCCTCTCTACTCATTCTAGTTCACTAGGTTTAGCAAACCAAGTGAACTAGTTTCTTCAAAGAACGAAGAAGGAGCTAAAGGTTGGAGCTTTCAAGTGGATCTATCTTCGGCGTACGGAGACGACGAGAAGGAGCCATCGGACCACCATCGGAGCTTGAAGAGAAGGAGTTCAAGACAAGCTAGGTATAACCCCCTAACCGAGTAGCTAGAATCTCTTAGTTAGGATGTTAGATAGATGTTTAACCAAGATCCGGGTTATAGGTCCATGTTACCATCTTTAAGAAAATCGTTTTTTACCAAATTCCGCATTCCCGAAAGTACCGGGAGAGGTAGCATGGACTTACAGTATGATATAAACTTTTGGAGATGGAACTTGTGGGGATTTTTGTGAAGCCAAAAGACTAAAAATCCCACATCACAAAAATAGGCAGCCCTCCTCCTCTATGGCCGGCCATGCATGAAAAAAATGGAGAGTGGAAAAAGAATGGGGAAGTGTAGGGATCAATAATGCAAGAAGAAAATCAAAAGATATCATGAAGGGAAATGATCACCAACACAAACCCACACTCCACCAACCAACAACTACCATGATTGCTTCAAAGGTCAAGCCATCATGAAAGAAGAAGAAGTCAAATGGTCAAGGGATGGTGCAACCATCATGACACAAGAATATGCAAAGACCACCCTCCACAAATGTTTATTTGCACAAATGCAAATAAGCCCTCCTCCACCAATCTTCAGCCATTGAAAGATACAAACGAAAATGGCCGAAACGGAAAGCAAACTGGCAACTCCAGAAAACTGGTCCCGTAATAAATTACAGGAAAACCCCGATACTGTGTATACACACCCGCATTTGTATTCCGACCGAAATATAAATGTAATGAGACAAAATCTACACTGTACAATACTAGGATCCGGCTTAAACCAAAGCCGGCTAGTATTATCCGTCCGATCCTGATCCGTGCAATACCGCACTTATCTGATCGAACCCTGCCATATCTCCATACGGCCTCTACAGCGTTTCGCCCGAAAACTTGAGCAACTGAATGTGGGGGACTCTAAAGACTCGTCAATACCTTGGTTGTGGATTTAACCACTAGAACGTCAGAGGTACAAGCCAATACGTAACGGGCTACCAGGTATTGACCAAAAGGGACGTCGATGAGCGGACTCATTCTGACACCCTACTGAGCCTGTCAGTGACAATATCCGTACAGTCCGGTCCGTTCGTCTATGAGCATCGCATGGCGGGCCTAGGGGGTTGGTAAAAGTCAGACCCCCAAAAGCGGTACAAGTCGTGTCAGAGTGTAGCCCAGAACACCCTGAGATACTTCTGGAATACCTACCAGTAAATCTCCTGCCTCGGCCGAGGGCTTCGTGTAATGGCTCTCCTAGACACAGCGCGTCCTCACCCCCAATACCGGGAGAGACGAACCCCTGAAGATCCGCTCACTGCCTCCATGTGGCTCGGGACTGTACCCAACTAAAACCTGTATGCACGTCTCCTTTGAGCGTGGTAGGGTAGTAATCAAAGTACAGTGGGAACTCACACGAGACAAATGACGATCCCCAGGTCGATGAACTAACCTGTACACATGTCACCAGGGAACTGCTATCTGACGTCAGGTATAAGACCAACTAGCATGTTCTCGGCGAGTCCTGTCCGGTGTACTCATAACCCAATGAGCACCTGTATACATCTTAGGTGAACCAACTGACACCAGTGGCTTGTGAGACCGGCCACCGCCCCTCGTCGGGGTCTCGACTGTATACACTAGTCTACTCTGGAGTATCGATGCCCTGTCTCGAAACTCCCACGACTAGGGACCTTTTAAGGATGTGCTTGTAGACTACCAGCTCCCACTTATATGATCGCCCTCATACTGCTGGTGGTCAAGCAAGAATCCTAGGGGCTCTATCAACGTGTAATAGAGACATGTCAGGTCACCTAAAGCAGTACACGATGATAAAGATAAACCAGATAGCATACTATCATCTCGAGTAAGACTGTTCTACTGGGACAGGTCCTCCCTCAATCATTGCAATCACGTGCCTGTGATCCAATAATTGACTCTGAGGGCTGGGTAGTCTGTAAGCAACATCCTATACAGGTCCCTGGTCATTGGATTATCGAGATAGGGCATCGATATTCCAGAGTAGACTATGTGTGTACGCTTCTCATCCCAGTTGGGGAGATGGTATGTCCCACAGCCATCAGTACGTCGTACTGGAGATAGTATATAGGTGCTCGTTAGGTTACGGATACACCGGATAGGACTCGCAGGGGAACTGATTGGTTGGTATTATACCCGTCGTTAGTTAACAGTTCCCAGATGACATGAGTACAGTATAGTCCGCAGACTTGACACTGCTACTTCTCCTCGAGTGTATCCCACGGTTCTTAGATTGTTACCCTACCACGGCTCAAAGGAGTCGTGCAAACTGGTAGCAGTTGGGTGCAGTCCCGAGCACTTGGTGGCAGTAGTGGTTAGATAGGATTCGTCTCTCCCGGTATTGGGAGAAGATATCGCGTTGTGTCAGAGAGCCATTACGCAAAGTCCCTGGCCAGGGCAAGCGAGATATACTGGTAGATTCCAGTAGCTTCTCAGGGTGTAATAGGCTTCGCTCCGACACGACTTATACAGCTATTAGGGGACCGACGCTTGCCGCCCTCTCGGCTTGATATGCGATAGTCTTAGACGAACAGACCGAACTGTACGGAGATTGTCACATCAGGCTCAGTGGGAGTTCGGATGATTTTCCTCATCGGCCTTCTTATCGACATCTACCTTGGGACCGTTACGTACAGCTAGTGCCGCTTGCGGTCTGTGGTTAAACCCACTGCCAGCGTAGTGTCGAGTCTTTAGAGTCCTACATAGAGAGTTTCCCTGCTCCAGGCGAAACGATATAGAGGTTGTATGGTATTACGACAAGGGTTCGGACGCGTACGTGTGTTTACGCACGTACGGCTTTCCGGACAGTTTTTACTAGCCGGCTTTGGTTTAAGCCAGATTCTAGTATCGGGTTATTGGATTTATACAGTCTAAAGTTTTTCCATGTTTTCACAGATTGGAGGGGCATTCTCGTAATTTGTCGGGAAGCTTCTAGAACAGTGGTGACTAAGGGGTTAAGGTGGCATTGCATTAAATGAGATTAGTGACTCATTTGTGTGATTCATCCATGTCATTAATGCATCATAAATGCTTAATGACTCATGGTGATGAATCACTCATAGATATTTATGAAGCATGGTTGTTAATTCAATTATTTCATTTTTGGATAAATAATAATGCTTCATATATATTATGATAACATCATTATCTCATTTCATTCTCATCTTCACCTTCTCTCTCCTCAAGCTCACTCTCTCTTCAAACCCTAACCCTAGCCTCTCATGTGTTGAGATCAAGGGTTAGCTAGACTAATACATCCATAACCTCACTCTATATCCTCTAGGTAGCTTAGATTAGCACTTTAAGCAACCTAGTTATCTCAAGTTTGACATTAAGCTTGGCGTAGGAGCTTTCTGGTGGATCGTCTTTGATTCGAGGAGGCCGTTGAGGTGCCGATGTTCCAAGGAGCCTACGAGAAGTGGAGGACCGCGATGAAGACCCGAAGGACTAGTATCGAGAGGTATAATTTCGTATCCGAGTAGTTACACCTCTAGTTGATAGTTAGCAATGGTTTAGATACGATTCATGCGCTCAAGTCCGTGTTACGAAGCTTTGATAATCGTTTTTCAAATATTCCGCCTCCCCGCAAGTTCGTGGGGTGCGTGATATGGACTTACAGTGGTATCAGAGCCAACTAAACCATTACTAGCTTGTTAGCAACTGATTAGAAGTTCGATCGACGGAAAACACGAAAACAAAAAACCGAAAACCGTAATTTTCTGTTAATTTTAAACTTGTCTGAAAATTTTTTGACATACCTTAAAATTCACAGCAGGGAAATATATGAGTTATGGGAAAATACGAGCCAGTGACTCAGAAAAACGGCCGCAGATCCGCGGCAATAGAGATCTTATGCCGCGGATCCTCCGCCGAGTCAACGCCGTGTTGACTCGGAGTTTCACAGTAATTCATATTTTTTGGGTTTTTGTCTTCCTGTATGTTCAGTTTTTACCCAGGTTACTTCAGTGCAGGTTTGCTTTTGGGGTAGACACGGAATATGGTAATCGATCGATATTCTAAGATATTTGCTAATTGGGTTTTTATCTTTAATGTTTAATGTGTTCGTAAACCTCCCCTAACTGCTAGTATGTCGGTTGGCAGGGGGTTGCACATTTCTGAAATGTTTATTGCTTGTGTATATGAACTGTGTTGGACTGTTGTGATGATTAGCCGGGGTTTGAGATGTGTTTAATATTCATTCAATGTAAATGTAATTTGATGTAATATTCTTTTGCGGGGCACATCCAGGTTGCGGTTGTAGCCACCGTTGTATTATTTCTTTTTACTATTTTTGCTCCTAGGATAGACCCAAGATGGGGTACACAAACTACCGGGTACGTCAAAGTGTTTAGTGGCCTACTCACGTTGTTGAGGGAGACCGTTTCACTTCGGGTACTTGACGGGTAGTTTGCCGTACCTGTAGGGGTCTAGGGTGGGGTAATGGCTATTCATCACAACTGTGTAATCCGTCTTTTATTGCAGGCTCAAAGCAAATGCGGATTGCTAGTAAATCCAATAAAGTTCATCTGTGATCTGGAATGCCTATTATTGCGTCTGACGAATGTACAATATCTATATATAAATAGCTATTAGACGTCACTTATGTTTTACACCCGCGCTAGCCCAGCACCCGCTCTGTCGTTAGTTAAGTAACCTAACGGGTGATGACGGGACCCAGTGGCGAATGCGGATGGCATAAGAGGACGTGGTATTTTCGTTGTTTTCTGAAATGATCGGATAAATGATGGGACGCATTATTATAATGCAAAGAAAATAAACCATAGTTTAATCGTTGGAACAAATTTAAAAAGAAACCACTCGGTTATTTTAAAAGATCAGAATTTTTAATTGCGGAGCTTTAACCACTCCTTTTAAAAAGTATCAGGTTCCTTCGATTATATCAAGTTCACTATGTTCACGGTTTTGCCAAAACCATTCATAGCCTTCCGTCATTTCATATAGATAGTCAATAGTATTCAAGCTGTGTTTGTTGACTAAAGTCAAGGCACAGTGTTTGGTAGCTTTTGGATATTTATATGCAGCATAGATAGATGCGTTGGTTTGGGACAGTCGTATTACCTTGTTGACTAAAGTCAAGGGTATGTACGGGTGGGTTCAAATTAACCTGGATAATGACGGGTAGAACTTGACATGTGACTTATGATTTGTTGACTAAAGTCAAGGTCATAAGAGCATGGGGCAAAAATCCACATCGGGAATTTCTAAAGAAACTGAAATTTGCAGAGAGAGCATACCATTTTGGAGTTTGATGAATGTTGGTAGGATTCCTTCAAAATTATCATACGATGATATTTTGGATCCCGATCCTACTGTGAGTACATGCTACTTATCAGGAGATTCGTCACTTAACGATCAATGCTATAAATCAAGTAGGTGCCTAGAAAGTTGTCAGCGGGGTTACGCCCCCAGAGAAAAGAGGTTATTTAATTAAGGAACATCGCGAAAGCGTTGGAAAACCTCCCTCGAAGTATCGACACTGGCCTGGCTGAACGGTTAAGCAAGTATTGTACGGTGAGAATTGTCCTGGCTAATTCTTCTTTTATGGTTTGAGGAAGGATTCGAGAAACAGTGGGAGCCATCCTGTTTAGATAAACATAAAACCAATCTAAACTTGCAACAGCATCATGCTAAAATGTTTTCTTCTCTCTCTCTTAATTGCAGCGACCTTGTGACCACACCTAGGTTACATCTAGATAACAAATTGACTGAATCTGACTTATATGACTGGCAAAGGTCTGTCCTGATGTCCATTGGCTATAACAAGCTGGACCACCCTATTACTACTTAAGATCCCGCCGTCCCAGGTCCAGTTTGTAATGTCGCGGATATGGATATCCGTCAGACAAGGGAAAAAGATAAAGCGAAAGCTAAGTGCCTCGTGTTAGCTTCAGTTGATGGTGTATACCAGAAGCAGCACGAGAAGATTGACTTATTTTCCATCTTTCTCCATAATAAAGATTTATATGGAGAGCAATCTCATATCACTAGATATGAAATCTCGAACGAATTAAATCAAGCGAGGTTGGCTGACGGGTCATCTGTAGGGGACAACGTCCTTACAATGACTAGCTGTATTGATGAGCTCTAGGACCTGGAGACCGCGTTGGGAAACGAGTCAGATACTGACTTGATTCTACTGTCTCTGCCTCCTACCCTAAAGGAAACCAGGGAAGGAGAAGGAAAGAGAAAGGCAAAAGTTTCGGGACTGGATATAGTAAAAGAGGGACGTTCCTATTTTTACAAGAGTGAACATTGGCAGAATGATTGCAGGGCTTTAGAAGCCAGTAACCAGGATACGAAGCATGTTGTGGCTTCAAGCTCAAGTGTGTTTGTTATTGAGAACTGTATGTCAGTTAACCCTACTTTCTGGGTATTGGATACCGGGTCAGGAACTCACATCTGTAATTCATTACAGACTCTAAGAAACCGTAGGGTTATCGGGATAGGTGATATGACCCTCACGGTTGCTAACGGAATGAGCATGAACGCTGAATCCGTAGGGGAATATCATCTTGGACTGACAACTGGGCATATATTGATTCTGCGTAACTGTTTTTATGTACCAGGTACGACTTGTAATATCATATCTATACCCTTACTATCTAAGGAAGGATATGATTTTTACAAGAGATGTGGTTCACATCCACCTAAATCAAGTTATGATTGGGTCAGGTACATTAGAAAACGGAATATACGTATTAAATCAAGCTCAGATTTTCAGTGTCCAGAACACATTTAAAAGAAAGTATCTGGAAACAAATCAGGCTTTCTTATGGCATTGTAGAATAGGTCACATCAATGAGAGAAGGTTGACTAAGTTACATGGAGAAGGATATTTGAATCCGTTCGAATATCAATCTTATGCTACTTGTGAATCCTGTCTCATGGGAAAGATGACAAAGACTCCGTTTACTGGACACGGAGTAAGAGCAAGCGAGCTCTTAGGACTCCTACACAGTTATGCTGTGGAGTGTATGGAGGAGTAAGCTGAGAGAGAATTCCTTTCTCTTTTAGGTAACCTAGGAACTCGGCACTTAAGTATTCTCCACCTCGATCAGATCTCAGTGTCTTAATACTTTTGCCTGTTTGGTTTTCCGCTTCACTCTTGTACTCCTTGAATTTCTCAAAGGCCTCGGATTTATGCTTCATCAAGAAGACATGTCCAAACCTAGAGAAATCGTCTGTAAAAGTAATGAAGTAGGAATAACCACCTCTCGCATGTGTAGACATCGGACCGCATACATCGCTGTGTATGAGTCCTAAGAGCTCGCTCGCTCTTACTCCTTGTCCAGTAAATGGAGTCTTTGTCATCTTTCCTTTGAGACAGGATTGACAAGTGTCATAAGATTGATATTCGAACGTATCCAAATATCCTTCTCTATGTAACTTAGTCAACCTTCTCTCATTGATGTGACCCAGTCTACAATGCCATAAGAAAGCTTTATTTAAATCTGGAGACTTTCTTTTTAGTGTGTTCTGGACATTGAAAATTTGGAGTTGGTTTAACACATATATGCCGTTATTTAGAGTACCGGACCCAATCAAACCATGATTAAGGTGGATGTTAACAACATCTCTTACAAACGTGAAATCATAACCTTTATTTGATAACAAGGAAACTGATATGATATTACACGTTAAGCTTGGTACAAAATAACAGTTATGTAAAACCAAAATGTGTCCACTCGTCAATCCTAGGTGATAATCCCCGACGGACGCAGCTCCCACGCTAGCTCCGTTAGCAACCCTGAGGATCATATCACCTTCCTTCAGCACTCTACGGTTTCTCAGTGCCTGCAATGAATTGCAAATATGAGATCCTGATCCGGTATCCAATACCCAGGAAGTAGAGTTGATCGACAGACAATTCTCAATTACAAACACACCTGAAGTCGAAGCCACAGCTTGCTTCGGTTCCTGGTTCTTGGCGTTCCATGCCTTGCAATCCTTCTTCCAGTGCCCTTTCCTGTGACAATGGAAGCACTCATCCAGGCCAACTACCGGTGCTGCAAACTTTTTCTTTCCCTTCTTTCCCACCTTACTAACACCTCCTCTAGGTTTGGGTGCGGCCTTCTTCTTCCTTCCTTTGGCCCTAGCCTTGGACCCGGAAGAAGATGCACCGCCAACAAACATAGCGGGTGTTTCCCTTACCTTCTGTAAGGTGCCCTCTGCACTCCTTAACATGTTCAGGAGTTCCGCAAGTTCAACTTCTTTTCCTTGAAGATTGAAGTTGAGGATAAACTGGGCGTAGGTGGGAGGAAGGGACTGGAGAATAAGGTCTGTATAGAGCTCATTATCCAAAGTCGTCCCAAGGACTGCGAGCTCCTCAATATAGCCGATCATCTGTAGGACATGTTCACCTACCGATGACCCGACAGCCAACCTCGCTCGAAATAATTTCTTCGAGGTCTCGTAACTTGCTATACGAGATTGCTCTCCATAAAGTTCCTTTGTATGGAGAAATATGCCATCTAGAGACATATCCTCGTGCCTCCTCTGATGTTCATTGTTCATAGAGGCAAGCACGATGCACTTGGCTCTCGCGCAATCTAAATCCCAGGTTTTGCGGATTTGCTTATCCGCATTGCTGGATTTGGGACCAAGGACAGCAGGTGCCGTAGCGGTGAGGACGTACCCCAGTTTGTCATAGGTCAAAGCCATTTTGACATTCCGCAGCCAATCTTTATAGTTTGGCCCCGTCAGTATATTCTTTTCTAAAAGTAACTTAAGTCCAGTCATTTTCAGGGTCGCTGCAATTAGGAGAGAGAGAAGAAAACACTTTAGCATGATGCTCTTGCAAGTTTAGAGTGGTTTTTAGTTTATCTAAACTGGATGGCTCCCACTATTTTTCGAATCCTTCCTCAAACCATAAAAGAAGAATTAGCCAGGACTATTCTCACCGTACAATACTTGCTTAACCGTTCAGCCAGGCCAGTGTCGATACTTCGAGGGAGGTTTTCCAACGCTTTCGCGAAGTTCCTTAATTAAATAACCTCTTTTCTCTGGGGGCGTAACCCCGCTGACACTTTTCTAGACACCTACTAGGTTTATAGCATTGATCGTTAAGTGACGAATATCCTGATAAGTAGCATATACTCACAGTAGGATCGGGATCCAAATATCATCGTATGATAATGTTGAAGGAATCCTACCAACATTCATCAAACTCCAAATGGTATGCATCTCTTTGCAAATTTCAGTTTCTTTAGAAATTCCCGATATAAGTTTTTTGCCCCATGTTTTTATGATCTTGACTAAGGGCCAACAAATCATAAGTCACATGTCAAGTTCTGCCCATCATTATCCTGTTGATTTGAACCCATCCGTATATACTCTTGACTAAGGGCCAACAAAGTAATACGACTGTCCCAAACCAACTCATCTATCTATGTAACAAATGAATACCCCAGCAGCTACCAATCACTATGTCTTGACTAAGGGCCAAACAAACATAGCTTGAATACTACAGACCATTCATAAGAAATGACGGAGGGCTACGACTGGTTTTGGCGAAACCGTGAACGTAGTGAACTTGATATAACCGAAGGAACCTGATAGCTTTTAAAAGGAGTGGTTAAAGCTCCGCATTTAAAAATATCTGTTTTAAAATTAACCGAGTGGTATCTTTTAAACTGTTCCAACGATTTAAACTTTGGTTTGTTTTCTTTGCATTACAGATAATGCGTCCCATCATTAACCTATCATTGCAGAAAACAACGAAAATACAACGTCCTCTTATGCCATCCGCATTCGCCACTGGGTCCCGTCATCACCCGTTAGGTTACTTAACTAACGACAGAGCGGGGGCTGGGCTAGCGCGGGTGTAAAACATAAGTGACGTCTAAATAGCTACAATATATATAGATATTTTACATTCGTCTGACGCAATGATATTCATTCCAGAACACAGATAAACAATATTGGATTTGCAAGCAATCTGTATTTCTTTTGAGCCTGCAAGAAAAGACAGATTACACAGTTGTGATGAATAGCCGTTACCCCACCCTCGACCCCTACGGGTACGGCAAACTACCCGCCCGGCAGTTTGTGCACCCCACCTTGGGTCAGTCCTAGGAGCAAAAACAGTAAAATGAAATAATACAACGGTGGCTACAACCGCAACCTGGAAGTGCCCCGCAAAAATAATATTACAACAATTTACATTTACAACAAATCAATTAAACAATAACCCATTGCAAACCCCGGCTATACACCACAACAGTCCAATACAGTTTATATGCACAAACAGATATAACCATTTCAGAAATGTGCAACCCCCTGCCAACCGACATACTAGCAGTTATGGGAGGTTTACGAACACATTAAACAATCACAGATATAATCCATATGCAAATACTGTACAATTTCGATCGAATAAACAACATCAATATTGCTCCAAAATCTGCTCTGTTAAACAGTAACCTGAGCAATAATTAAACATTCCAGAGAACCCCAAATACCAGAGAGGACCCACACAAGAAATACGAGTCCATGACTCGGCAACTCGGCCGCGGAAGCGCGGCGGATCGGTGCGATCCGCCGCCCTTCCGCGGCTCTTTAGCCGATTCATGGGCTCTAATTTCTTGGGTGTTCTTCTGGACCCTTTACAAGCTTTCTAAGATCACCTGAACAATTTTAGGACATCATTTTAAATTCGACAGAAACTTGTAACTTTTAGGGTTTTCCGGCTTCGTTTTTCCGTTCGAAATTCGTACAAATTTGCAATCAAGTTATTTAGTATTTAGCGAGGCTCTGATACCACTGTAAGTCGATGTAATACACCCCAGTACTTGTGGGGAGGCGGAATTTTCAAAAACGATCAAGTTTAAAGAACGAACATCGACTAACCGCTTAAATCGAAGCTAAACAACTAATAACCGAACACATAGCTATACTAAACTATAGTGTTAAGGGATTATACCTATCGATACTAGTCCTTCGTCTTTACGATCTCCTTGTTCTCCTCGGCCTTCTCTAGGTAGTAGACGATCCACCCGAGAGCAAAACTCCAAACTAAACCTCTAACTTGAGGTAACTAATCTACTTTGATTGCTAATCAAAGAAGAGAGGATGATATAGAGTGAAGGTAATGGATGTTTAAGTCTAACTAAACCTTTGATCTCAACACATGAGGATTAAGGATTAGTCTCTTGAAGATGAGAGCTTGAGGAGAGAGAATGTGAGATGAGATAATGAGATGAGAGAGAGTGTATCATAATATATTATGAAGCATTCTTATTTTAGAATAATGAATAAAAGAAATGAATAAGCATGCTTCATAAATGAAAAGAGGTGATTCACTAACATGAGTCATTAAGCATTTATGGTGCATTAATGACCATGATGAATCACCCTCATGACTCACTAATCTTATCCAAAGCTTATGTCACCTTAACCTCCTTAGTCACATCTTCTAGAAGCTTCTCGTACAATTACGAGAACGCCCCTCCAATCCGCAAAAATACAGAAAAACTTTAGACTGTAAAAATCCAATAACCGGATACCAGTAACTGGCTTAAACCAAAGCCGACTGGTAAAAACTGTCCGAAAGTCGTACGTGCGTAAACGCACGTATGTGTCCGAACCCTTTGTCGCAAAACCATGCAACCTCTATATCGTTTCTCCTGGAGTAGGAAACTCTCTGTGTGGGACTCTAGAGACTCGACTACTACGCTGGCAGTGGGTTTAACCACAGACCGCAAGCGGCACTAGCTGTACGTAACGGTCCCCAGGTAGTTGTCGATAAGAAGGCCGATGAGGAAACCCATCCGAACTCCTACTGAGTCTGATGTGACAATCTCCATACAGTCCGGTCCGTTCGTCCAAGACTATCGCATATCGGGCCTAGGGGGGCGGCAAGCGTCAGTCCCCTAATAGCGGTATAAGTCGTGTCGGAGTGAAGCCCATTACACCCTGAGAAACTACTGGAACCTACCAGTAAATCTCGCTTGCCCTGGCCAGGGACTTTGCGTAATGGCTCTCTGACACAGCACGATATCTACTCCCAATACCGGGAGGGACGAATCCTGTCTAACCGCCACTGCCTCCAAGTGCTCGGGACTGCACCCAACTGCTACCTGTTTGCACGACTCCTTTGAGCCGTGGTAGGGTAGCAATCTAAGAACAGTGGGACACACTCGAGGCGAAGTAGCAGTGTCAAGTCTGCGGACTACGCTGTACTCATGTCACCTGGGAACTGCTCACTGACGACTGGTATCAAACCAACCAACAGTTTCCTGTGAGTCCTGTCCGGTGTACCCGTAACCTAACGAGCACCTGCATACTATCTCCAGTACGACGTACTGATGGCTGTGGGACAGACCATCTCCCCAACTGGGATGAGAAGCGTACACACCAGTCTACTCCGGAGTATCGATGCTCTGTCTCGATAATCCAACGACCAGGGACCCGAATAAGGATGTGCTTGTAGACTACCCAGCCCCCACTAGTGTGACTGCCATCACAACGCTGGTAGACAAGCAAGATCCTAAGAGCTCTATCAATACGTACACTAACATATTAAGATAGAAAAACCAAGTAGCATACTACCATGTTTAGCAAGACTGTTATATACATGTGAATATCCCAAGCTTCCATTAAGTAATATACAAGCTAGTATGATACAGTAATGGCCTTCTAGGGCATAAACACTAACAGTATCAGGCAAACCCAGGGGAGAAGCATTGGATAGCAGTAAAGAACATTCTCAAGTACCTAAGAAGGACTAAGGAGATGTTCTTGGTGTATGGAGGAAAAGACCTCCAGATGGAGGCCTTTGCCGACTCCGGTTTCCAGAGTGACAAAGATGACTCCAAGTCCATGTCGGGTTATGTCGTTACCCTCAATGGATAGGCGGTCTGTTGGAAGAGTTCCAAGCAGGAGACCGTTGCTGACTCAACAATGAAAGAAGAGTACATAGCTGCTTGCGATGCTGCAAAAGAAGCTGTCTGGATGATGAAGTTCCTCACAGAACTTCAGGTGGTTCCTTCCAGTGTTGGTCCAATACCTCTGTATTGTGACAACAATGGCGCTATAGCTTTAGCGAAGGAACCCAGGTCCCATCAAAAATCCAGACACATCTTAAGGCTGTATCACCTGATCAGGGAGATCGAGGTGAAAGGAGTAGAGACAGAGAATAACATTGCTGATCCATTCACAAAGGCCCTTCCTCAGACGCAGTTCGAGAGGCTATTCGAGATGATAGGTCTACGATATGCCAGCTCATGGCCCTAGTGCAAGTGGGAGATTGTTAGTGTATATGCCCTAGGGGCCATTATTGTATCATACTAGATTGTATATTACTTAATGGAAGCTTGGGATATTCACAGTTATATATACAGTCTTGCTAAAAATGGTAGTATGCTACTTGGTTTGTGTCTACTTTAATATGTGCATATGTTTCTTGTAACGTATCACTTATACATATTAGTAGAGCCCATAGGATCTTTACTTGATTACCAGCGTCGTGATGGCAGTCACACTAGTGGGGGCTGGGTAGTCTGTAAGCAACATCCTATACAGGTCCCTGGTCATTGGATTATCAAGATAAGGCATCGATATTCCGGAGTAGACTAAGTGTGTACGCTTCTCATCCCAGTTGGGAAGATGGTCTGTCCCACAGCCATCAGTACGTCGTACTGGAGATAGTATACAGGTGCTCGTTAGGTTACGGGTACACCGGACAGGACTCGCAGGGGAACTGATTGGTTGGTATTATACCCGTCGTCAGTTAACAATTCCCAGATGACATGAGTACAGCATAGTCCGCAGACTTGACACTGCTACTTCACCTCGAGTGTGTCCTACTGTTCTTAGATTGCTACCCTACCATGGCTCAAAGGAGTCGTGCAAACAGGTAGCAGTTGGGTGCAGTCCCGAGCACTTGAAGGCAGTAGTGGTTAGAAAGGATTCGTCTCTCCTGGTATTGGGAGATGATATCGCGCTGTGTCAGAGAGCCATTACACAAAGTCCCTGGCCAGGGCAAGCGAGATATACTGGTAGGTTCCAGTAGCTTCACAGGATGTAATGGGCTTCGCTCCGACACGACTTATACAGCTATTAGGGGACTGACGCTTGCCGCCCCCTAGGCTTGATATGCGATAGTCTTAGACGAACAGACGGGACTGTATGGAGATTGTCACATCAGGCTCAGTGGGAGTTCGAATGATTTTCCTCATCGGCCTTCTTATAGACATCTACCTGGGGACCGTTACATACAGCTAGTGCCGCTTGCGGTCTGTGGTTAAACCCACTGCCTGCGTAGTGTCGAGTCTTTAGAGTCCCACACAGAGAGTTTCCCTGCTCTAGACGAAACGATATAGAGGTCGTATGGTATTACGACAAGGGTTCGGACGCGTACGTGTGTTTACGCACGTACGACTTTTCGGAAAATTTTTACTAGCAGGCTTTGGTTTAAGCCAGATTCTAGTATCGGGTTATTGGATTTATACAGTCTAAAGTTTTTCCGTGTTTTCATGGATTGGAGGGGCATTCTCGTAATTTGTCGGGAAGCTTCTAGAAGAGTGGTGAGTAAGGGGTTAAGGTGGCATTGCATTAAATGAGATTAGTGACTCATTTGTGTGATTCATCCATGTCATTAATGCATCATAAATGCTTAATGACTCATGGTGATGAATCACTCATAGATATTTATGAAGCATGGTTGTTAATTCAATTATTTCATTTTTGGATAAATAATAATGCTTCATATATATTTTGATAACATCATTATCTCATTTCATTCTCATCTTCACCTTCTCTCTCCTCAAGCTCACTCTCTCTTCAAACCCTAACCCTAGCCTCTCATGTGTTGAGATCAAGAGTTAGCTAGACTAATACATCCATAAACTCATTATATATCCTCTAGGTAGCTGAGATTAGCACTTTAAGTAACCTAGTTATCTCAAGTTTGAGATTAAGCTTGGCGTAGGAGCTTTCGGGTGGATCGTCTTTGATTCGAGGAGGCCGTTGAGGTGCCGATGTTCCAAGGAGCCTACGAGGAGTGGAGGACCGCGATGAAGACCCGAAGGACTAGTATCGAGAGGTATAACTTCGTATCCGAGTAGTTAAACCTCTAGTTGATAGTTAGCAATGGTTTAGATACGATTCATGCGCTCAAGTCCAAGTTACGAAGCTTTGATAATCGTTTTTCATATATTCCGCCTCTCCGCAAGTTCGTGGGGTGCGTGACATGGACATACACTCTGTGTAGGACTCTAAAGAATTGTCAATACGCCGGCAGTAGGTGATGATCATATCAAACACTCACAAGCTGCAAGCGGTCAGCTAAACGTAACAGCCACCCAGGTATTGAGCTCTCAGAAGATCATCAAGAAAGCCTGTACATTCTCCTGTGAATCCAAACTGTAACACTCCCGTACAGTCCGGTCTCGTCGTCTGATGTCGCTTATCTTGCCTAGGGGTGGTAAACGTCAGACCCCAGTAGCTTGATAAGTCGTGTCGATATGAGGTCTATAACAGTTCGAGAAACTACTGATAACAATTACCAGTAAATCTCAGCAACCCTGGCCAGGGATTTCCGGTTATAGCCAATCGAACACAGCACAACATCAACTCCCTATACCGGGAGAGACGAATCCCCTCCTATTGCTCATTGCCTCCATGTGGTTCGGGACTGTACCCAAAAGCCACCTTTTTGCACGCTCTCTTGGACGTGGTATGATGGAAATCAAAGCACAGTGGGAATCACATAAGACTCTATGACGATCTCGGGTCAACAGACTACTCTGTACCAGTGTCACCAGAGAACTGCCATCTGACGTAAGGTATAATACCATCTGGGAGTTCTCGGCGAGTCCGTCCAGTGTACCCAGTCTCCACTAAGCATCCGTACACCATCCTTGATGTCAAACACCGATGGATATGGGATCATCCATCGCCCATCATATGGGTCAAGATGCGTATACGCTAGTCTACTCTGGTGCATCGATGCCCTGTCTCGATACACCCTCGATTAGGAACAGTTATAGGATGTACTCGTCAACTACCGTGGCCTCACTAGTATGATCTCATCATAGTCCCAGTAGTCGAGTACATATCCTAAGGGCTTTATCAACATGTAATATAGAGACAATCAGAGTACATTTTAAGATAAAGTAGAACCAGATAGCGTACTATCATGTCGAGCAAGAAAGTCCTCCCTATATATGTCCTAGCATCCACTACAATATACATCGTATGTACAGTAATGGCCTCTAGGGCATACATATAACTAACACCTTTAAAAAGAAAATTCAACCAGGATTAATTGCATTCTACAACTTCGCTAACCTAATTAAAATAAATCTCATTTTCACAGAGGCGTAGCCCCGTCGACACCTTTCTAGACACCTAATGAGTTAGCTAATTGTAAAGTGCAAAACCTGTTCTGGCCTGGCTGAACGGTTAGCGAAGTTGTAGAATGCAATTAATCCTGGTTGAATTTTCTTTTTAAAGGTGTTAGTTATATGTATGCCCTAGAGGCCATTACTATACATAGGATGTATATTGTAGTGGATGCTGGGACATATATAGGGAGGACTTTCTTGCTCGACATGATAGTATGCTATCTGGTTACCCTTTACCTTAACGTGTATGCTGATTGTCTCTCTGTTACATGTTGGTAAAGCCCTTAGGATCTGTACTTGACTACCTGGACTATGATGCGGATCATACTAGTGGGGACATGGTAGTCCATAAGTACATCCTTCACAGTCCCTAGTCGTGGGTATATCGAGACGGGGCATCGATATACCAGAGTAGACTAGCGTATACCTTCTCGACCCATACAGATGGGCGATGGATGATCCCATATCCATTGGTGTTTGACATCGGAGATGATATACGGGTGCTCAGTGGAGACTGGGTACACTGGACGGACTCGCCGAGAACTCCCAGATGGTATTATACCTCACGTCAGATGGCAGTTCTCTGGTGACACTGGTACAGAGTAGTCTGTTGACCCGAGATCGTCATAGAGTCTTGTGTGGTTCCCACTGTGCTTTGATTTTCATCTTACCACGTCTAAGAGGGCGTGCAAAACGGTGGTTTTTGGGTACAGTCCCGAGTCACATGGAGGCAATGAGCGATAGGAGGGGATTCGTCTCTCCCGGTATAGGGAGTTGATGTTGCGCTGTGTTCGATTGGCTATAACAGGAAATCCCTGGCCAGGGTTGCTGAGATTTACTGGTAAGTGTTACCAGTAGTTTCTCGAAGTGTTATAGACCTCATATCGACACGACTTATCGAGCTATTGGGGTCTGACGTTTACCACCCCTAGGCGAGATATGCGACATATCAGACGATCAGACCGGACTGTACGGTAGTGTTACTGGTTGGATTCACTGGAGTGTGAGCGGGCTTGCTCGTCGATCTTCAGATCGCTCAATACCCGGGTGGCCGTTACGTTTAGCAGACCTCTTGCGGCTTGTGGGTGTTTGATATGATCATCGCCTGCTGCTGGCGTATTGACGAGTCTTTAGAGTCCTACACAGAGGTTTCCTGGCTCAAGCGAAACGAAATAGGAGCGCATATGAGATATGTGCGGGACCGAGAATAATGCGTGTATGTGATACCGTATTTCATTCTCGCGAACAATGTGTCGAATGGTTGTATGCGATATAACCTAGTTATCGAATCGAGGGTTGATTCGATAAGCCGATACATTTGATGCTAGTCGGTTATATGCGATATGACCGGATCGTTAAATCAAGTGTTGATTTAATGATTTAATGTATAATTATATATTTGATATATTACTTTGCATTAACTAGTATCGGTTCACTTTTAAATGGATTTTCTCACTCGGTTTGTGCACATTGTATATGTGATATACTTTTGTACACATGATTGTATCATGTTTGATGATACATGCTTTGTGGTTAAGTGTAAAGAATTAAACCAAGGTTAAGTTGTTGATTAGGGTTTCACTTATTCATTTATCTTATTTATTTATTCATTTCGAATAAATTGAAAGATAAATGAATGGTGGCTTCATTTGTTTTTAGTTGAAGCTTCATGAAGCTTTGACTTGATGACCTTTTTGTTCTCATCCTTAACCCTAACCAATCAAACCAACCTTAGTCAATTCTCTACACTTAACTAAGGTTAAGATTATGATAAGTATTCTTTTATTTTTTCTATTTTCTAATAACTTATCATAAGATTCTTCTTCTTCTTCTTCTTCATTTCTTCAAGTGAAGAAAGCTTGCCTCCATCAATGGCAAGTGATGAAAATGAGTGAGAAATCCAATTCTAAAGTCTACCCACTTCCTATTTCTTCATCCTCTACCTCTTGCCAAGTAGTAGAGTGTGTTTGTTTCACAAGTTTCTTGACTTGGTGAAGTCGGAGCTTGATTTAGCGATGCCTCGACGTAGATCATCTTCGGCATGGACATCGATGACCTAGCCCGTCCATTCTCCGATGAAGCCGACGCTAGAGCCCGGGACTTGTTATGGACAGCGAGGAGACTTCATTGCGGAGCTATGGAGGTGGAGAACCGGATCTACAAAGGTTGTATTTCCGTATCTCTTAGTTAAGTGTTAACTAGTTTCATTTTCGCCTAGACATCTAGCTAACGATCCGTAGTCTAGGGTTTCTCGGCACCGTAGATTTTGAAATTGGCATGGTTGATGCCTTGTGAGACCTCATTAGGGTGCCTAGGAACCCTACAGTGGTATCAGAGCCTGGCTAGAGCCTTAGGCGAAGTCTAGACGGAATTTGAAGTCCGAACGAACCGAAAACCCAACCCGGAACATGCTCTCTGTCCTTTTTCTAAAATCTGGGATTTTTCGAAAATAAAATTATGCAGAAAAATCAGCAGGGAATCCTAAGAATAACTGTGCAAAACGAGTCCATAATTCCATCATTCCGCCGCGTTTCCGCGGCACGAGCACGGATCGTGCGGCGGATCCGCGGCAGGTTTGTCGTTTTGTGCGTCTATTTCTGCACAGTAATTCTTAGTTTTGTGTGCTGGTTTTCCTGGGAATTTTTAATATTTTTTCCAGAGTTGAATTTTCTGGGTTGATTTGGGGATTCGGTGTTTCGATCGGAGTATCAGATTTTGTCTATGTGGCTTTCCGGATAAATTTTAGAATATGTTAAAAAGTTCGACCGGATATAAATACCCAATTTTTCCCCTGTCGGGAAATTTCCAAGTGTTGGATTTTTCCGTAGTTTAACGACGTTCTAAGTAGTGCAAGTAACGCGATGGTCCCTCTAGAAGACAACAAACCTTAACTCGATTATGTGACCGTCTTGAACTGCCCTTTGAACCTTCGGGTTTGGGGCAGTACGGCGTGCCACATGTGAGGCGTTGGCTTGACCCTTCTACGGCTGGACCGTCGGTACTGAGGCACGAACTGAATGTTGTTAGACTTATTTCATGTGTTGATCTGTATCGGGAAAACTTGGGTGTTCGATTGTTCGATCGGAAAGTTTGACATTTTCTATTTATCCGGAATGGGATACAATAATTGGAATTCACAAGAAGTTATGTGATAACTGAATGAATGTTATAAACGTAGCAGTTTAGTCTCACTTGATCGGTTGCCACGGAATTTTGATGTGATCAAAAGTCCGTCGCAATCACGTAGCGTACGCGGATACTCGCCGGGTAAACTTAATAGACAGCTACACCCCATAGCCCCGACCAAGTGACTGTAGGAGAACCCCGTCGCCGAAAGCATCCGTCCGGGTGCTCGCGGTAGCGGTGTTCCGCCTTGGTGCACTTCGTCGACGGTATCGGGGGTGCGGCCGCCTACTAAAGTTTACGACGAGCATTCGATCAGGATATCGGGAATCTTGTTGAATTGCCCGACTTAATATTGAAAAGTGTTTTCGATAATGAGACTAAAATGCGGGGTTTATAATTGTTAGGCATGCGATGTCTAAAGAATTCATTTGATCAGGCATGCGATGTCTGAGGTGGTTGCGGATTCCAACTGTTGTAGTTTTACACTTTCTTTTCTGTGACCGTAAGTGTAATATGTGATATCGCCGGTTCGTTGCTATATGTCAACGAAAATTGGGATGGGCATATTTACTTACGTTGATGACATGTGATGTTATGTGTTACTGGATATGTTATATTGGATCGTCGTGTTTGAATAGCCGGGGGTTTTTATGTGAGATGAGTGTTTTTCATTTTCATTCATGTAAAAACTTGTATGTAATATTCTTTTATAGGGGCGCTTCCAGGTTGCGGAAGTTGTCACCCTTTGTATATTATTTACTTTTCTGCACTAGCATAGACCCAAGGAGGAGGGCACAAGTGACCGGGTTCTGGAGTCCAGTGGGAGACCAACTCGAGGAGTCGAGTCCGGGTCTCCTAACTCTAGAATTGGTAGGGTTGCTTGCCGCTCTCGTAGGGGTCTAGGGGTGTGGGTTTGGCTATTAATCGCGACCGTGGAATCCGTGTTTTATACTGGCTCGTATTGAAAACACGGACGTCCTAGTATATCCAATATTTCATATGTTTCTTCTGCTGCGATATCTGTGATGTGATCATGTGATGTTCTATGATAGATACAGTATATAGTATATATGATATATTATATAGACGTTACTTATGTTTTACACCCGCGCTAGCCCTGCCCCGCTCTGCCGTTAGTTACCTAACCTAACGGTGCACGAGGGGACATCGAGGCGAATACGGATGGCATAAGTGTACGTCGTATTTATCTGTGATGTTTAGGTACTTAAATGATGGGACTTCATTAATATGATTAATGAATTAAAATAAACCTAAGATGTTGTAGAATCGAATTTCAAAATAAAACAGGTAGCTACAGTTCTTGCTTTGCACAGAGGTATATGAGATATATCCTGCACCTTATTCGATGAGGAAAGGACCGAGATCCCTTCACCGGGAGTGACTCCTTTAGCAATAACTGGCAGATGCTACACACTCGGTTTGTCTTTTGATTGCTTTTAAGAGTTTTTGCTTTGCACAGTGATATATGTGATATATCCCGCACCTCATTCGACGAGGAAAGGACTGGCGATCCCTACACCGGGAGTGACTCCTTTAGCAAAACTAAAAAAAAAAGCCTCAAAAGCACTCCATTTCAAAATCATTTGATTCTACAACGATATCAAGTTCATTACGCAATAGGTTTTCAGAAAAACCTGTCGTAGCCCTCCGTCATTTCAGATATGTACTGGTTAGTATTCGTGCTGCGTTTGTTGACCTCTGTCAAGGCGTAGTGTGCGGTAGCTGATTAGTGCTTATCTGCATAAGCATATGATGTGATTGATTTAGGATAGTCGTACGACCTTGTTGACCTCTGTCAAGGGTCGTGCGGGTGGGTTTACTTCAATCAGGAAATGACGGGTTGAACTTGACTAGCAGCCTATGGTTTGTTGACCTCTGTCAAGGTCATAGGACGCTAGGGGCAAAATATTATCGGGAATTTCAAGTGTTGAAATTTGCAATGAGATTGCATACCTTCTATGAGATAGTTGGATCCCGATACCCACTGCGAGTAATTGTTACTACTGGGAGAGTTTTATACATTACAATTAGCCGATCAAGTAGGTGTCTAGAAAGGTGTTAACGAGGTTATGCCTCTGGGAAAACGAGGTTTATATTAATTAGGTTCGTGCGAAAGCACGAGGGACCTCCCTCAAAGTACCGACACTGGCCTGGCTGAAAGATTGGCGAACTTGTAGTGTGTAATTAATCCCGGCTAGTCTTTCCTTTTAGGGTTTGAAGGAAGATTTGATAAAAAGCAGTGGGAGCCATCCTGATTAGATAAAATAATAACCAATCTATTATTGCAAGAGCGCACGCTGAGTGTTTTCTTCTCTCTCTCTCCAGGTAGCGACCATATCACGCCTTAATCAAGATAATAATACGGAATATTGATCGAACCCGCTTGTTATATACTGAGCTGGGGAACGTTGGTCCCGCTCCAACTTATAATTGTTATAAGACAGAGCAGGAAATTGGGGAATACCAAAATTCCCGTGCCGCCCAAACGAAGAGAGTGCATGCTGATGCATCATCTTCGGGTGTGTTCGTTACAAAGAACTGTTTCTCTGTATCCTCTACATCCTGGGTATATGATACCAGATCAGGATCCCAGATATGTAATCTGTTACATAGGGCTACAGAAAGGTAGAGAACTGAGAACGGGTGATAAGTTTCATGAGGCAGAAAACGGGGCAAGTGTTGCAGCCAAGTCTCTTGGTCACTGTCACCCTGTATTCCAAATACATTGATTCTGAACGAATGTTATTAGATACCGAACCTGATATACAAAATCATATCAGTCTCTTTATCAGTAAAGAAATGATAAAATTTTGTATAGATGGATAATGTTTTGAACATTTCCTATATCAAAAGTTGATCGGTTCAGGCACGTTATCTAAAAGCATTAATGTTCTAAATTAAACTACAGTTCTTAGTATACGGATCACACACAAGAGGAAGAGTTCAGAAATGAACGAATCCTACTTGAGGCATTGTAGACTAGGTCATATCAATGCGACCCGACTAGCTGAAGTTACATATAGATGCATATTTAAACCAGTTTGAATTTACATCTTGTGAAACTCGCCAGTCATGTCACAAAGATAAGATGACCACAGCTCCGTTTACTGGAAACAGAGAAAGAGTTAGTAAACTCTTGGGATGATACATGTTGATGTATGTAGGTCCCCTGTCTACACATGCCAGGACAGGTTCTTTATACTTCATTACGTTCTCTGATAATCTCTCAAGATTCAGTCATATGTTCCTGCTGAAACATGAGTCAGAACCTTTTTGAGATATTCACAGAATATAAGTTAGAAGTAGAGAACCAATACGGGTATAAGTATTATGTCCTTTGATGAGATCAAGGAGGAGAATACTTGAGCACGAAAATCCTGGATTATTCTAAAGGAGAATGAGATTCTCTCTCAGCATTACTCCTCTGTATACACCATAGCACGATGGTATATCGGGGTGGAGCAATAACACCCTATATGATAAGGTGTGCTCTATGATGAGTACTACTGAGTTACCTATTTCCTTTTTGGGAGTTATGCACTTGAGAAGATGCATACCTATTGAATAGGGTTCGAATCAAATCAGTTGCCTACCATTTCATATGTGATATGGAAAGGGAAGAGCCCATGTCTTAAGCTAGTTAAGATTTGGGGTTGACCCGCCTATGTCTGAAAGCAAAATCCGGACAAGCTCAAGGCAAAGTCTGTAATGTAGAACTGGAAAGGTTCCAGCTATACAAACAACAGCAGATGATTTGGTAGAACCAAAGGATTCAGTAGATTCCAATGAACCTCAGCCTCTCCGCCGATCTAATAGGGTTCCTCACCCACCTGAAAGATACTTCTGTTTCTCTATGACAGTGGGAGCGAGGATTGCATCATGAGATGATGACCCAACTAGTTTCGAACTGGCCATCAGGAGTAAGACTCTGTCAGAATGGCTGGATGCTTAGCGATCTGAGATGGAATCCTTATGCGCCAACAAAGTATGGACTTTGGCTGCTATATCTGAAGGGTTAAATCCCCATCAGGAGCAAGTATATCTTGAGAAGATTACTTGGTGTAGATGGAAAAGTTGAGACTTTCAAAGCTAGACTTGTTAAAGGTTTTCGTCATTAAGCAGGCATGGATAATGTTGAAACCTTTTTCCAGTATCTATGCTTAAGTCCATACAGATTCTGCTTGCCACGGCTACATACCATGACTACGATATCTGTTGGTTGGGTGTCATGACAGCTTTTCTAAATGATGATTTAGAAGAGAGCGTCTATAAGTACACAGCCAGAGGGCGTCGTAGACAGTGGGAGCAGCGGAAACGTGTGCAAGATGCTTTATAGGATAAAGCAGGCATCGCGGAGTTGGAACATCTGTTTTGATGTATTAGTCAAAGAAGTTGACATCATCAAAATAGTAGATGAACCTTATGTTAGTGTATATGCCCTAGAGGCCATTACTGTATCATACTAGTTTGTATATTACTTAATGGAAGCTTGGGATATTCACCTTGTATAAACAATCTTGCTCAATATAGTAGTATGCTACTTGGTTTGTTTCTACTTCAATGTGTACATGTGTTTATTTTGCGATATCACCTATACGCATTAGTGGAGCCCTTAGGATCTTTGCTTGATTACCAGCGTTGTGATGGCAGTCACACTAGTGGGGGCTGGGTAATCTGTAAGCACATCCTTATACAGGTCCCTAGTCGCAGGACTATCGAGACAGGGCATCGATACTCCGGAGTAGACTAGCGTATGCGCTTCTCATCCCAGTGTGGGAGATGGTCTGTCCCACAGCCATCAGTACGTCGTACTGGAGATAGTATACGGGTGCTCGTTGGGTTACGGGTACACTGGACAGGACTCGTCGGGAACTGACAGGTTGGTATTATACCTATCGTCAGTTATCAGTTCCCAGGTGACATGAGTACAGCTTAGTCCGCTGACTTGACACTGGCACTTCGCCTCGAGTGTGTTCCCACTGTGCTTTGACTACTACCCTACCACGGCTCAAAGGAGTCGTGCAAACAGGTGGTAGTTGGGTGCAGTCCCGAAGCACTTGGAGGCAGTGACGGTTAGACAGGATTCGTCTCTCCCGGTATTGGGGGTTGATATCGCGCTGTGTCTAGGAGAGCCATTACACGAGTAGTCCCTGGCCAGGGCAAGCGAGATATACTGGTAGGCTTCCAGTGTTATCTCAGGGTGTTTTGGGCTTCACTCCGACACGACTTGTACCGCTATTAGGGGATTGACGTTTTACCGCCCCCTAGGCCCGACATGCGATGTATTAGACGAACAGACCGGACTGTACGGAGACTGTCACATTCAGACTCAGTAGGAGTTCAGATGGGGTTTCACCTCGTCAGCCTTCTTGTCGGCATCTACCTGGAGACCGCTACGCACAGCTAGTGCCGCTTGCGGTCTGTGGTTAAACCCACTGCCAGCGTAGTGTCGAGTCTTTAGAGTCCCACACAGAGGGTTTTCACCTCTGGGCAAAACAGAGTAGAGGTCGCATGGTTTTGCGACAGGGTTCGTTCTCATCCGCGCACTTGTGCACGTTTGGAGTCCGGACGGATATTACTGGCTGGCTCTGGTTTGAGTCAGATACTGGTATATGTTTTGGGGTTGCTTTTATCTCTCAGTATTCATGTTCCTCGGAACAAGGATGCAGGTGTGTATGCACAGTTATTTGAGGAAGAGGAAGAGGACTTTCATTAGGGTTTTCGGAACGGGTGCGTATGCACAGTTGACAGTCGTCTTTTTCCAAACCCTAATGGATTTATGTTATATCAATTAATAATATTAATAAATCGAAATTGTGTCTTGGTTGGTTTTTTTTATGTTGACTTGTTGACCATGGTTGACTTGTTGACCATGGTTGAAGTTTTGACCATCATCATTACAAAAGAAAGATGCTCTTTGATTCTAGCAAATTCATTTAATGTTTGAAATGATAATGGGCATTCCTAAACTTTCCATCAACCTTTTCATTTTCATTATTATTATTAATTTGATAATTCTTTTGCTTTTTGTTATGGTTGCAAAAAGAAAAGAGCTCATTCTATCATTTAGCTTCTCTCTCCTCACTTCATCTTCTTCTTCCTCTAGCAAAAGGAGAACCCTTCTCATGTGTTGAGAATCCCTCTCCTTAAAACAAAAGCACCCCTTAGACACTCTCTACTCACTCTAGGATCAAGGGTTTAGCAAGCCGGAGATTCTAGTTCACTCAAAGTTCGAGAAAGAGCCCGAAGGTTGAACCTTCAGGTGGATCCATCTTCGACGGAAGAAGGCGACGAGAAGAGAACCATCAACCTCTACTAGGTTTCAAGAAGAAGGAGTTCAAGTTAGGTATAACCACTTTGCCGAGTAGTTAACTCTCCTTTGCATGTTTGCTAGTTTAGTTTAGACACGATCCCGACCTTGTTTAGTCCATGTTGCCCCATGCGCCAAAAATTTGATTTTTATACCGTTTCCGCCTCCCCGTAAGAACCGGGGGTCGCAACGTGGACTTACAGTGGTATCAGAGCCTAACTAAACTTAAACTAGCTTGGTAGTGAAGTGTAACGAAGTTCGGAACCGGAAAAATCCAAAATCCAAACTTTTACAAAACCCTAGTTTCTGTTAAAAAAATTTCTGGTCAAAACAAGATTTGTTATACACCTAAATTCGGCTCAGGGTTTTGTGTGAACACCCAAGAAAAACGATCCCCTAATTCCTTCAAACCGCCGCGGATCCGCGGCCTCACCTATTCTTCGAGCCGCGGATCCGCCGCCGTTTAGAGTCTTCTTGTGATCGGGTTTCGTGCAGTGTGTCTCTGTGTTGGTTTTGGGATTTTTAAAATATGTTATATGTGCCCAGATTTTCCAGAGCAGAAATTTACTTTTGGGGTCCTATAATTCCGTATTTTTTTCCGAACTTCACTGCACTTTGACTATGATGGTTATATCTGTGATGTTTGCATGTATTGAACGTCGGCTAATCGCTATAAGTCGATTAGTCGGGGTTATACATCTCTGTGATCTGTGTTTGATGATGGTTTGTGTATATGAATGTGTTGGACTGTCGCGGGTGAATAGCCGGGGTGGATGTGAGATGAGCTTTTGTTTTTCTTTCATTCATTTGTAAATGTAAATTGATGTAATAATATTATTTGTATGGCCGCACAACCGGGTCGGGGTTGTAGCCGTCATTGTATAATTCTTTTTACTGTTTTTGCTCCTAGGATAGACCCATGGAGGGGTGCACAAACTACCGGGTACTTGGCAGGTAGTTTGCCGCACCCGTAGGGGTCTTGGGTGGGGTATTTGCTATTCACCGCGACCGTGTAATCCGCTTTTTGTTGCAGGCTCGAACGGATTGCGGATTGCTAGTATATCCAATGTATTCATCTGTGAACTGTAATGTCTATCATTGCTTTATATTTAGGCGTTGCTTATGTTTTACAGCCGCGCTAGCCCAGCCCCCGCTCTGTCGTTAGTTAAGTAACCTAACGGGTGATGACGGGACCCCGTGGCGAATGCGAATGGCATAAGCGTACGTCATATTTTGGTTGTTTTCTGCAATGGTAGGATTAAATGATGGGACGCATTAAAAGAACTAATGCAAGAATATCACGCATTAAAAGAACTAATGCAAGATAATAAACCAAGCTAAAGTCGTTGGAACACTTTCGAAAAACCACTCGGTTCTTTTCAAAACTAACTTTTAAATGCGGAGCTTGAGCCACTCCTTCTAAAAGCTATCTCGTTCCATCGATTATATCAAGTTCACTACGTTCACGGTTTCGCCAAAACCATTCGTAGCCCTCCATCATTTCAGTTAAATATACGGTAGTATTCAAGCTATGTATTTTGACCTCACGCCAAGGCATAGTGATTGGTAGCTGCCTGATATTTATCTGTTGCATAGATAGAATGCGTTGGTTTGAGACAGTCGTACTACCATTTTGGCCTACGTCAAGGGTAGGTACGGGTGGGTTCAAATTAACCAGGATAATGATGGGAAGAACTTGACATGTGACTTATGACATTTTGACCTCACGCCAAGGTCATAAGAGCATGGGGCAAAAATCCACATCGGGAGTTTCATAAGTACTGAAACTTGCTAGATTTGCATACCATTTGGAGTGTGATGATTCTGGTAGGATTCCTTCAGTTTCGTCACGCGATGATATTTGGATCCCGATCCTACTGTGAGTATATGCTACTCCTCGGGAAATTTCTCACTAAACGATCAATGCTATAAACCTAGTAGGTGCCTAGAAAGGTGTTAGCGGGGCTACGCCCCCAGGGAAAAGAGGTTCTTAAATTAAGGAACTTCGCGAAAGCGTTGGAAAACCTCCCTCGAAGTACCGACACTGGCCTGGCTGAACGGTTAAGCAAGTATTGTGCGGTGGGATTAATCCCGGCTAATTCTTCCTTTGTGGTTTGAGGAGGGATTCGAGAGACAGTGGGAGCCATCCTGTTTAGACAAATTAAAAACCATTCTAAACTTGCAAGAGCATCGTGCTAAAGTGTTTCTTCTCTCCCCCCTGCAGCGACCAAATTCGAAATGACTGGACTTAAGTTACTTCTAGATAAAAACATACTGACAGGGCCAAACTACAAAGATTGGCTAAGGAATGTAAAAATAGCAATCACTTACGACAAGCTGGGGTATCTTCTTACCACCAAAGCTCCCCCCGTCCCAGGTCCCACCTCCAGCGTCGCGGATAAGGAAATCCGTAAGACTTGGGAGATTGATTGCTCGAAGGCCAAGTGCCTCGTGCTTGCCTCTATGGACAACGATCACCAGAGGAGGCACGAGAATATGGACTTGGAATCCATATTTCTTCATACGAAAGAACTGTATGGAGAGCAGTCTCGTATCGCAAGATACGAAGTGTCGAAGAAGTTATTTTCGGCAAAGTTGGCCGTCGGATCATCGGTAGCGGACCACGTGCTTAAGATGATTGGCTACATTGAGGAGCTCGCGGAACTTGGGACCACGTTGGATAGTGAACTCTATACGGATTTAGTTCTCCAGTCCCTTCCTTCCACTTACGCCCAGTTCATACTGAATTTCAACTTGCAAGAAAAGGAAGTTGAACTTTCAGAACTCCTCAACATGCTGAGGAGCGCAGAGGGCACCCTACAGAAAGGTAGGGAAACACCCGCTTTGTTTGCAGGAGGATCTTCTTCCTCTAGGTCCAAGGAGAAAGCCAAGGGAAAGAGGAAGAAAGCCCCCGCCAAACCAAGGGGCGGTGTTAGTAAAGTGGGAACGAAGGGAAAGGAAAAGGCAACAAAGATAGCGGGGAAGCTTGTGGGTAAAGAGGAATGCTTCTATTGTCACAAGAGTGGACACTGGAAGAAAGATTGCAGGGCTGTAAGTGCACGGCGGCCCCCGGCCGTCAATCCGACGCCGGAATGCGGAAGCGGTGATAAACTTTGATTTTGCGGACTTTGCAAACCGGCACCACCGCGCACTAAACTCCGGATCGTAACCTTTAACAAGTCTAAGCTACTAACAAGAAAGGGAAGAGATGTACCGACTGATCCGAGTCCTCCGGTCTTCATCTCCACTCCGATCTCCTTGCGGGATCTCCGTCCGTCTCCTCCTCGTCGGAAAGGGCACCACATCGCCTGTAGCTTTTACGGGCTCCCACCTCAATACCGAGGCAACTCGGGCGCGAAGCTGGCGAATCGACGCGTCCAAGATTTGCTGTAGGAAGTGTAGTGTAGAGGCTACTTGTCTCTTTGGGGTTTGTTGCCTTTGGATGGAGGAATGAAGATTGAACTTTGGAGGGAAATGAAGCTACCAATTTTTGCAAGGAAATGAGATGAACAAATGATACAAAAATGAACCTCTCATTTTCTCTCTTCTCCCCAATTAGTGGCCGGCCATTCTCCTTAAGAAAATGGTGGAGGAAAACAACATATATCATATGAGGGAGGTGAGTGTAGGAGAAGAAGGAGGTGACCACAACCCAAGACAAGAAAACATACAACCATGCTTTACCTTTTTCAAACCATACCCTTTCATGTCACAATAAAAACAAAAGCATGGTGGAAAAGATAATGATGCTATCATAATCAATCTTTTACAAGAAACCCCCTCCACAAATGTTATTTGCACAATTGCAAATAACCCCCTCCATCGGAAAAGTCCGGCCGGGAAAGAACAAAGGAAAACCGGCCGGAACGGAATGCAAACTGGCAACTCCAGAAAACTGGTCCCGTAATAAATTACAGGAAAACCCCGATACTGTGCATACACACCCGCATCTGTATTCCGTCCGGATACAAATGCAAAGAGACAAAATCTACACTGTACTAAACTAGGACCGGCTTAAACCAAAGCCGGCTAGTAATATCCGTTCGATCCTGATCCGTGCAATACCGCACGTATCTGATCGAACCCTGCCATATACCTATACGGCTACTAGTACAAACCGTCCAATCCTGATCCGTGCAATACCGCACGTATCTGATCGGACCCTGCCATATCTCCATACGGCCTCTACAGCGTTTCGCCCGAAAGCTGAGTAACTGAAAGTGTGGTAGACTCTAAAGACTCGTCAATACTATGGCTGTGGATTTAACCACTAGCACGTCAGAGGTATAAGCCAATACGTAACGGGCCACCAGCTATTGACTAAAAGGGACGTCGATGAGCGAACTCATCCTGACACCCTACTGAGCCTGTCAGTGACAATATCCGTACAGTCCGGTCCGTTCGTCTATGAGCATCGCATGGCGGGCCTAGGGGGTTGGTAAAAGTCAGACCCCCAAAAGCGGTACAAGTCGTGTCGGAGTGTAGCCCAGAACACCCTGAGATACTACTGGAATACCTACCAGTAAATCTCCTGCCTTGGCCAAGGTCTTCGTGTAATGGCTCTCCTAGACACAGCGCGACCTCACCCCCAATACCGGGAGAGACGAAACCCCCGAAGATCCGCTCACTGCCTCCATGTGGCTCGGGACTGTACCCAACTAAAACCTGTTTGCACGACTCCTTTGAGCCGTGGTAGGGTAGTAATCAAAGTACAGTGGGAACTCACACGAGACAAATGACGATCCCCAGGTCGATGAACTAACCTGTACACATGTCACCAAGGAACTGCTATCTGAC
Organism: Agapanthus africanus; assembly: GCA_030015575.1. Lineage (NCBI taxonomy): Eukaryota > Viridiplantae > Streptophyta > Magnoliopsida > Asparagales > Amaryllidaceae > Agapanthus > Agapanthus africanus. The sequence goes on along the minus strand of CM057341.1, from coordinate 448,319,968 downwards.
GTCAGGTATAAGACCAACTAGCATGTTCCCGGCGAGTCCTGTCCGGTGTACTCATAACCCAATGAGCACCTGTATACATCTTAGGTGATCCAACTGACACCAATGGCTTGTGAGACCGGCCACCGCCCCTCGTCGGGGTCTCGACTGTATACACTAGTCTACTCTGGAGAATCGATGCCCTGTCTCGAAACTCCTACGACTAGGGACCATTTAACGATGTGCTTATAGACTACCAGCTCCCACGTATATGATCGCCCTCATACTGCCGGTAGTCAAGCAAGAATCCTAGGGGCTCTATCAACGTGCAATAGCGACATGTCATGTCACCTGAAGCAGTACACGATGATAAAGGTAAACCAGATAGCAAACTATCATCTCGAGTAAGACTGTCGTCCCGGGATAGGTCCTCCCTCAATCATTGCAATCACGTGCCTGTGATCCAATAATTGACTCTGAGGGCACTATCTCCAACAATCTCCCACTTGCACTCAAGGCTAATTATTGCGATGTCGCATACTCACAGCCCGTGTGATACCGAACACCCAACTCCTCTACTAGTCAGTCTCACAAATCCTGTTTGCGAAACTATTGTGTTCAAGGAATAGCCTCAGCGAGTGGATCCGCTCTGAAGTTTCTTTCTATATCTCTCTATATCTCAAGTTCGCGGAGAAAGCCATCTCCCGAAATGAGCAATACCTGTCTTAGAGTGTCTGGATGTCTGATGGGACCGAGCTCATAAATGAACTCCAAATCCAAACTTCTTAGACTGTATCATCAACTGAACTTAATTAGTATCCTGCGCCATGCCACCCTCAGTATTACCTTGGACCACCTGTCCAAAATACTGCCCCTCGTCAGAGGGAAAACTATATCTCTGACAACCTCCCTGTCGTCCAGGTCACCTTGGAAGCCTGGAATGATAACTGTCTCCCAAATGAGGCTGTCGTTATCATATCCCTAGAACATCCACTTATGTTCTAAAGCTGCTTCCGACTGTTTCTCCAGGATTGGATTAATGTCAACTTATTGCATCTACTGCAAGAACAACATCTGGTGTGGTACTTGACATCTCATGATTAACTCAATTGCCTAAGCAAGTGATCTGTCAATCATGCGCATCACTCTCTAGTTTAGTCTATAAGACACCTTTAGAGAGGGTGACTCCATCACCTGTAGGTACACTACCGTGCCTGGAGTCGTCCATTCTAATTACTCTTAGAATGCTGTCAAGGTACCCAGATTGGGAAACCACCCAAATCTAGATCTAATACCATAGATCTAGTAACCAGTATGTCTGATATAAAATCCATTTCCTTTGTGGAGAAACCACTGTGTGACGACCAAAGTATAACCGATCGTAGTGTAGGAGTTTCTTTTCCTACTCTGTGTATATCATCCAAATACCAGGATATCACACCCTACTACCTTCTCAACAGATCCATCCCCTATTCTGATAAAGTCAAACCCATGACTGTCACGTCAGAAATAGATGATCTATCTCCGCTACATCTGCTCTAGTCTATAAATAGACATAAGCAACCTGATGTCCACCAATGCTTCCGCTGCCCCCACTGACTACGACAACCCTCTGGCAGAGTCATATAGACGTGCACTTCTAAAGCAAGTTTAGAACGACGCTATACTCATCCTCCTGCCGGGTCTCGCAGCCTGGAACAACAACAATGGCAAGTGTGGGTAAACAAGAACTTCCCTGTCACCGTCCTTAAGGCTACCGGAGTACCTCTCGGGTGCCTGAAGTTACCCACCTTATCTGCGGAGTGGCCAATGGAATGTCAAATCAGATTGAATCTTTAGGTTCCTTATCAAATCTTCAGTAATCGTTTGCGGTTCTGGAATCACTTCCAGTTCTACCATACTCCCACTACTGTTTTTGAAAAAAATCCATTTTTATTAAAACTGTGGCGAGTCAAGAACAATATCACTATTGATCTTTCTTATGGTAGAAAGTCAACCCTCGTCATAGCCTGGGTCAACCCACAAACAGCCATTACAGAAACGTGCCTTGAGTTATCCAGAGTCTGGTTTTAATCATAAGCCGGACAACTCCCCGTACCTTAACAATGTTAAGATATGAACTGTACTATATCCAATATAGAACCAGAGGCACTGATTTAATTGAACCAGATTCAAATCATGCAGCTGTCTCCAGTGTATGTCAACTAAATGGAGAGAGGCCGATCAGCGTTACTCAACTTAGGAATGCTTCCAATTATGAGTAACCTGAAAGAGAAGCTATTTCTCTTTATCATTACTATCAACTGAATACCATACACAAGTATCTATATCTTCGATCACTTTGAAGAATCCCGATACTTGCTACACCTGGTTCTCTACTCTATTCAAATACCTATAACTCCTCTAAACTCAGACCCTGTGTTTCTACGAAACACATGTTTAAGAACTAGAGAAGTTAAAAGTAAACAGAATATAGTATGAGGACCAACCCCTCTGTCCTAATGGACACTGGACAACATACAATACTCTGTATAAGTCCGCTGAGTCTAACAACTCTTTCACTGTGGGTCGTAGGTTGAAAACTGTACTTATGGTTAAGAAGAATTACACCGCTGTTCAATGCTCCTTACCTAACCATCCCCTGATATAGGTAAATGTCATCGACATAATATCAAAAGGTATATCTCACTCTATAAAAATAGACGTACAGATATATCAATTTGAAATTGGTGCACAACAGCGGATATTCAAAACCAAATATTTGCCGACCGGCAAACAACCCAGGTGGCATCCTCAAATATCACCAATTACAACGAATCCCGATATAATGAGGATGATCACCCAATTCCCAATAACGTACTCCCACTCATCATCTGTAAAACCATACGGATGTGAGAATCATACCTGGTAAATACATACCCTGGAGTAAGTATCTAATCGGGAAATCAGTTCTCTTTTAACATTACACAGTGAAACTGAAACATTGAAATGTTTCGTTGGGGTATCCTGGTATTCATAGTAATGCCTCTACCATTATCCAGATTCACAACTATAACCGTATAATTCTTTGCCACCTCTCCATATCCCTTTATATGTCTTTAGTCGTTACCTTCTGCACACCCCTTTAGGCCAAATGGTTTTCTTCCTTCCCTACCTTCGGCACCAGCCTATGGTTTGGAAGAAGACTATCCAATAAGCATAATGGGTGTACTGTCCTAGTCCTAGGAGCACTCGCAATGCGAGAGAAGGTGAAGATAAAAGACAACCGAATAAACCTTATTCCTCCTGGACCAGAATCCATCCCCGAACTGGAATAAGTTCCTTTCGAGTTCGTATATAACCATACGACGGAGTATCCAATAAACTGTGGATCTTCGTAGTGATACGGAGTGTCCTGGAGAAATACAAAGGTGATTTAGGATTGGCGAAGAAATATTTGGTTTGGTCGTGAATAGCAGTCGCAACTTACTTTGCCCTCTTACTAATCCCTTATTTTGTCTGAACTTAATACCTTCTGTACACCGTTTTTAGGCTAACTGGTTTTCTTCATTTCCTACCGGTCGGCACCAGCCTATGGTTTGGAAGAAGACTATCCAATTTGCGTAATAGGTGTACTACTCCTAAACTAAGGAGTACTCGCAACCTGAGAGAGGGTGAAAAGAAAAGACAACTGAATAATCCTATCCGTTTTCTCCAAAACCGGAAACCATCCTCGAATTCCTTCGAGTTCGTATCTAACCATACGATGGTTTTGTCCAATGGAAGTGGACGTTCGTAGTAATACGGGGTGTCCTGGAGAAAAGGGTAAAAGTAGGAGTGGCAATGAGGTCTGCAACTCTGACAATCCAAAAGCTGGAGTTTAAGAAGGTTCGGTCAACTTGGTCACTGAGTCATAGTCTTAGGGTCGGGTCAATGGTCGCTGCCAAAGAGAGAGAGAAAAGAAACACTCAGCGTGCACTCTATCCTAGATCAGAATGGTTACCAATTTATCTAATCTGGAAACCTCCCACTGTACCTCAAATTCTCCTCCAAACCTGAAAGAAGAATTAGTCGGGGTCACCCGAGGAGTAAACCAACTCATCAGTGGGAATCGGGATCCAACTCTCATCGCACGATAACGTGACGGAATCCGCTCACGGTATCACACTCCAGAAGGTATGCGCATATCTGGCAAGTTTCAGTACTTTTGAAACTCCCGATGTGATTTCTACCCCATGCTCTTATGACCTTGACTTTGGCCAACATATCATAAGTCACATGTCAAGTTCAACCCGTCATTCTCCAGGTTAATTTGAGTCCACCCGTACATACCCTTGACTTTGGCCAAAATGGTAGTACGGCTGTCCCAAACCAACGCATCTATCTATGCTACATATGAATACCCAACAGCTACCAAACACTGTGCCTTGACTTTGGCCAACATACACAGCTTGAATACTATTGACTACCCATATGAAACGACGGAGGGCTACGAATGGTTTCTGGCGAAAACCTTTAACGTAATGAACTTGATATCGTTGAAGGAACGGATAGCTTTTTAGAAAATATAGTGACGAAAACCTTTACTAAAGAGGTCACTCCCGGTGAAGGGATCTCGGCTCTTTCCCCGTAGAATGGGGTGCTGGATATTCATAACCGAATATCACTGTGCAAAGCAAAAGTAATCGGCTATAGTGAAGTTAATGCCCTGACGCAAACTTCTGTCCAAGGGGTCACTCCCGGTGAAGGGATCTCGTCCCTTGCCTCGTCGACTGAGGAGCAGGATATTCCAAATGAATACCACGATGCAAAACAAAAGTGAACGTCCTTGCAATAACAACTTTTAGAAAAGTGTTCCAACAACATCATATTAGGTTTGTTTATCTTGCATTGATCCGAATCAATGCAGTCCCATCAATTGATCACACCACAAAGAACGAAAATATACTGACGTACGTATATGACATCCGCATTCGCCACTGGGTCCCGTCATCACCCGTTAGGTTAGCTTACTAACGGCAGAGCGGGGACTGGACTAGCACGGATGAAAAACATATACAACATCTACTAATATATATACCAATATATTATATTTCGCTCAAGGCGTGAAAAGAAATGCAACATCACAGAAATGTACAGTATCACAGAACAATACAGATATCTGGGATCCCCGGGTTTCACAGAGCCACTACTGAAACCCGACGTTCCCCTGGTCGTGTGGATAGCCTGTGCAATGAAATCCTAGACCCCTACGGGCGCGGCAAGTCACCCGCCAAAACCTGAAGCGAGGCAGCCCCCTTCAGCGCCGTGAATGGACCACCCAGCACTTCACGGAATCCGGTAACTTGGGCACCCCTCCTGGGTCAACCTGTACCCCCTATGAGTGCGGCGAATAGCCCGCCAATCCTAGAGTGAAGCCCCCTCCGTCTCAATGCCATGAGATGCGGGCTTGTTGCCCTCTAGAACCCGGCTATCCGTGCACCCCTCCGCGGGGCAATCCTAGTACAGAAAGTAAAATATACATACAACGGGTACATCGACCGCAACCAGGTCGTGCCCCAAAAGAATAATACAAACAGGCAGTGACGGCAGTCCACATGTCGGACGCTCGCCCCGCAGTATCAAATGTACATAATACAACAAAACTGTACTAGCATTGCATCCAGGCTATCCCCCACGACCGATCCGCAACATCACAGCAAATACATAGAACATCAACGTGAAAGTCACGTTCGCAAATCCGTCTAACCGGGCTATAGCAGTTAGACCGGATTTACCGATCGAGTAACATTCACGGTCGCAGATATAATGTAAATACTGTGAAAAATGTGTTTAAAATTTTCCGATTGATTAAACATTAACAAGTGGGCCCCCAAACAAAACTGTAGCAACCACAGAAAACCTGGGCCCAATTTTAATATTCCAAAAACCACATTTATCACTCAGGAACACACTGCAAAAATTTGGGGGGGTGAACAGTTACATCCGCGGCGGAAGCGCGGCCAAAACAGGGGTTTGGCCGCCCTTCCGCGGCGGTATGATGAGCTCGTTGAACCAAATTTTTACAGTGACCTTAAAATTCCCTGCACATCACTCTGAGACAACCTGAAAAATTTTTGGACTCAAAAAAAATTCGACAGAAACTGATGTGCAAAAAATACGGGTTTTTGGACTTTTTGATCGATCGGAAATGCAAACACATTACACAAAGCTAGACTAAGTTAATGGCGAGGCTCTGATACCACTGTAAGTGCACGGCGGCGCCCCGGCCGTCAATCCGACGCCGGAATGCGGAAGCGGTGATAAACTTTGATTTTGCGGACTTTGCAAACCGGCACCACCGCGCACTAAACTCCGGATCGTAACCATTAACAAGTCTAAGCTACTAACAAGAAAGGGAAGAGATGTACCGACTGATCCGAGTCCTCCGGTCTTCATCTCCACTCCGATCTCCTTGCGGGATCTCCGTCCGTCTCCTCCTCGTCGGAAAGGGCACCACATCGCCTGTAGCTTTTACGGGCTCCCACCTCAATACCGAGGCAACTCGGGCGCGAAGCTGGCGAATCGACGCGTCCAAGATTTGCTGTAGGAAGTGTAGTGTAGAGGCTACTTGTCTCTTTGGGGTTTGTTGCCTTTGGATGGAGGAATGAAGATTGAACTTTGGAGGGAAATGAAGCTACCAATTTTTGCAAGGAAATGAGATGAACAAATGATACAAAAATGAACCTCTCATTTTCTCTCTTCTCCCCAATTAGTGGCCGGCCATTCTCCTTAAGAAAATGGTGGAGGAAAACAACATATATCATATGAGGGAGGTGAGTGTAGGAGAAGAAGGAGGTGACCACAACCCAAGACAAGAAAACATACAACCATGCTTTACCTTTTTCAAACCATACCCTTTCATGTCACAATAAAAACAAAAGCATGGTGGAAAAGATAATGATGCTATCATAATCAATCTTTTACAAGAAACCCCCTCCACAAATGTTATTTGCACAATTGCAAATAACCCCCTCCATCGGAAAAGTCCGGCCGGGAAAGAACAAAGGAAAACCGGCCGGAACGGAATGCAAACTGGCAACTCCAGAAAACTGGTCCCGTAATAAATTACAGGAAAACCCCGATACTGTGCATACACACCCGCATCTGTATTCCGTCCGGATACAAATGCAAAGAGACAAAATCTACACTGTACTAAACTAGGACCGGCTTAAACCAAAGCCGGCTAGTAATATCCGTTCGATCCTGATCCGTGCAATACCGCACGTATCTGATCGAACCCTGCCATATACCTATACGGCTACTAGTACAAACCGTCCGATCCTGATCCGTGCAATACCGCACGTATCTGATCGGACCCTGCCATATCTCCATACGGCCTCTACAGCGTTTCGCCCGAAAGCTGAGTAACTGAAAGTGTGGTAGACTCTAAAGACTCGTCAATACTATGGCTGTGGATTTAACCACTAGCACGTCAGAGGTATAAGCCAATACGTAACGGGCCACCAGCTATTGACTAAAAGGGACGTCGATGAGCGAACTCATCCTGACACCCTACTGAGCCTGTCAGTGACAATATCCGTACAGTCCGGTCCGTTCGTCTATGAGCATCGCATGGCGGGCCTAGGGGGTTGGTAAAAGTCAGACCCCCAAAAGCGGTACAAGTCATGTCGGAGTGTAGCCCAGAACACCCTGAGATACTACTGGAATACCTACCAGTAAATCTCCTGCCTTGGCCAAGGTCTTCGTGTAATGGCTCTCCTAGACACAGCGCGACCTCACCCCCAATACCGGGAGAGACGAAACCCCCGAAGATCCGCTCACTGCCTCCATGTGGCTCGGGACTGTACCCAACTAAAACCTGTTTGCATGACTCCTTTGAGCCGTGGTAGGGTAGTAAACAAAGTACAGTGGGAACTCACACGAGACAAATGACGATCCCCAGGTCGATGAACTAACCTGTACACATGTCACCAAGGAACTGCTATCTGACGTCAGGTATAAGACCAACTAGCATGTTCCCGGCGAGTCCTGTCCGGTGTACTCATAACCCAATGAGCACCTGTATACATCTTAGGTGATCCAACTGACACCAATGGCTTGTGAGACCGGCCACCGCCCCTCGTCGGGGTCTCGACTGTATACACTAGTCTACTCTGGAGAATCGATGCCCTGTCTCGAAACTCCTACGACTAGGGACCATTTAAGGATGTGCTTATAGACTACCAGCTCCTACGTATATGATCGCCCTCATACTGCCGGTAGTCAAGCAAGAATCCTAGGGGCTCTATCAACGTGCAATAGCGACATGTCATGTCACCTGAAGCAGTACACGATGATAAAGGTAAACCAGATAGCAAACTATCATCTCGAGTAAGACTGTCGTCCCGGGATAGGTCCTCCCTCAATCATTGCAATCACGTGCCTGTGATCCAATAATTGACTCTGAGGGCACTATCTCCAACAAGGGCTTGGAAAGCCAGGACACAGGAACTGAAGCAGGTTGCGGCTTCAGCTTCAGGTGTGTATGTTATTGAAAACTGTCTTTCTATAAACTCTACTTCCTGGGTATTGGATACCGAATCAGGATCTCATATCTGTAATTCTTTGCAGGCGTTGAGAAACCGTAGGGTTTTGAAGGCAGGTGACATGACCCTCAGAGTTGCGAACGGAGCTAGCATGGATGCTAAAGCCGTGGGGGACTATCACCTGGGAATGTCAGATGGGCATGTTTTGGTTTTGCCTAATGGCTTTTTTGTACCCAACGCAACTTGTAATATCATTTCTGTATCTTTGGTTTCTAAAGAAGGTTATGAATTTGCGTTTGTAAGTAATGTTGTGAACATTCACCTTAATCAAGTTCTGATTGGGTCAGGTACACTGAGCAATGGTATATACGTATTAAACCAACCACAGATTTTCAATATCCAGAATACACACAAAAGAAAGTCTCCAGATATCAATCAGACTTTCTTATGGCATTGTAGACTGGGTCACATCAATGAGAGAAGGTTGACTAAGTTACATACAGAAGGATATTTGGATCCGTTCGAATATCAATCGTATGCCACTTGTCAATCCTGTCTCAAAGGAAAGATGACAAAGACTCCGTTCACTGGACACGGAGTAAGAGCGAGCGAGCTCTTGGGACTCGTACACAGCGACGTGTGCGGTCCAATGTCTACACATGCGCGAAGCGGTTATTCTTACTTCATTACTTTTACGGATGACTTTTCAAGATACGGTTATGTCTTCTTAATGAAACATAAGTCCGAAGCTTTTGAAAAGTTCCAGGAATATAAGAATGAAGTTGAAAAACAAACCGGCAAAAGTATCAAGATTCTAAGATCGGATCGAGGTGGAGAATACTTAAGTGCCGAGTTCCTGAATTACTTAAAAGAGAATGGGATTCTCTCTCAGCTTACTCCTCCATACACTCCGCAACATAACGGTGTATCGGAGAGACGGAACCGGACCCTATTGGATATGGTACGGTCCATGATGAGTAACGCTGAGTTACCGCGATCATTCTGGGGGTATGCGCTAGAAACAGCTGCATACCTTTTGAACCGAGTTCCTACTAAGACTGTGCCTACCACACCATATGAGTTATGGAGTGGGAAGAAACCCTATCTTCAGTACCTGAAGATTTGGGGATGTCCAGCTTATGTCAAAAAGCAGCATACGGACAAGCTCGAGGCACGCTCAGTACTGTGCAAGTTTGTGGGATACCCAAAGAACTCCAGGGGGTATCTTTTCTATTACGCAGAGGAACAAAAAGTCCTTGTTTCTCGTAATGCCCATTTTCTGGAACATCAGTTCTTAGAAAAAGAAGTAAGTGGGAGCGCAATAGAACTAGAAGAAATTCCAGAACCTCAGACTATTACTGAAAGCTTAGTGGAACCAGAAGGTTCGAAAGAACAAGACATTCCTACGCCGCTCCGCAGGAGTAGTAGGCAGTCTCATCCGCCCGAGAGATACTACGGTTTTCTCATAGACGGGGATAGAGAGGATTGCATCATAGACTATGATGAGCCTACTAGCTTCCAGCAGGCCGTTCAGAGCGTTGACTCGGTAAAATGGCTGGATGCAATGAGGACCGAAATGGAGTCCATGTACACCAACAAAGTATGGACGTTGGACATTGCTCCAGACGGGGTAAAACCCGTAGGATGCAAGTGGATCTTCAAAAGGAAGATTGGTGTAGATGGACAGGTTGAGACCTATAAAGCTAGACTTGTAGCAAAGGGTTTCCGTCAAAGACCTGGCTTGGACTATGACGAAACCTTTTCTCCAGTGGCTATGCTGAAATCCATTCGGATCCTTCTTGCCATTGCTGCCTTCCACGATTATGAGATTTGGCAGATGGACGTAAAAACCGCTTTTCTAAATGGAAATTTAGAGGAGTGTGTCTATATGGATCAGCCAGAGGGTTTCATTCAGAGTGGGAGCAGCGGAAAGGTGTGCAAGTTGCTTAAGTCCATCTATGGACTAAAGCAGGCATCGCGGAGTTGGAACATCTGTTTTGATGAAACGGTCAAGGAATTTGGCTTTATCAAAAATCCAGATGAACCATGCATCTATAGTAGATTTGTAGCGAGAACTGTAGTATTCCTCGTTTTATACGTGGATGACATTCTCTTAATAGGAAATGACATTCCTATGCTACAATCTGTCAAGGGTTTCTTGTCACACAGATTCTCCATGAAAGACCTGGGTGATGCGTCTTACATCCTGGGGATCCGGATCCATCGTGATAGATCCAAGAGGATATTAGGACTTTCACAGTCCAGGTACATCGACACCGTACTGAAAAGATTCAGTATGGAAGATTCCAAGCGCGGTAATCTACCGGCTTGTCACGGAATCACCCTCTCTAAAGAGATGTCCCCCAAGACTGATTTGGAGAGGGATCGCATGTCTATTATACCCTACGCTTCTGCGGTAGGCTCTATAATGTATGCGATGTTGTGTACCAGACCGGATGTAGCTTATGCACTGAGTGTAGTAAGCCGGTATCAGTCAAACCCTGGGGAGAAACACTGGATAGCAGTAAAGAACATTCTCAAGTACCTGAGGAGGACTAAGGAGATGTTCTTGGTGTATGGCGGAAAAGACCTCCAGATCGAGGCCTTTGCTGACTCCAGCTTCCAGAGTGACAAGGATGATTCCAAGTCTATGTCGGGTTTTGTCTTTACCCTCAATGGAGGGGCGGTGTGTTGGAAGAGTTCCAAACAGGAAACCGTTGCAGACTCGACTATGGAAGCGGAATACATCGCTGCATCTGATGCCGCAAAAGAAGCTGTCTGGATGAGGAAGTTCTTGAAAGAACTTCAGGTGGTTCCGTCCATTGTTGACCCAATACCTTTGTATTGCGACAACAACGGGGCTATAGCTTTAGCGAAGGAACCCAGGTCCCATCAGAGATCCAGGCACATCTTGAGGCGGTATCACCTGATCAGGGAGATCGTGGATCGCAAGGAGATCGAGGTTCGGAGGGTTGCTTCAGAAGAAAACACTGCAGATCCATTCACCAAGGCCCTACCCCAGACTCAGTACGAGCGGCTGATCGAGATGATAGGTCTTCGATACGCCAGTACATGGCCTTAGTGCAAGTGGGAGATTGTTAGTGTATATGCCCTAGAGGCCATTACTGTATCATACTAGTTTGTATATTACTTAATGGAAGCTTGGGATATTCATCTTGTATAAACAATCTTGCTCAATATAGTAGTATGCTACTTGGTTTGTTTCTACTTCAATGTGTACATGTGTTTATTTTGCGATATCACCTATACGCATTAGTGGAGCCCTTAGGATCTTTGCTTGATTACCAGCGTTGTGATGGCAGTCACACAAGTGGGGGCTGGGTAATCTGTAAGCACATCCTTATACAGGTCCCTAGTCGCAGGACTATCGAGACAGGGCATCGATACTCCGGAGTAGACTAGCGTATGCGCTTCTCATCACAGTGTCGGAGATGGTCTGTCCCACAGCCATCAGTACGTCGTACTGGAGATAGTATACGGGTGCACGTTGGGTTACGGGTACACTGGACAGGACTCGTCGGGAACTGACAGGTTGGTATTATACCTATCGTCAGTTATCAGTTCCCAGGTGACATGAGTACAGCTTAGTCCGCCGACTTGACACTGGCACTTCGCCTCGAGTGTGTTCCCACTGTGCTTTGACTACTACCCTACCACGGCTCAAAGGAGTCGTGCAAACAGGTGGTAGTTGGGTGCAGTCCCGAAGCACTTGGAGGCAGTGACGGTTAGACAGGATTCGTCTCTCCCGGTATTGGGGGTTGACATCGCGCTGTGTCTAGGAGAGCCATTACACGAGTAGTCCCTGGCCAATACAAGCGAGATATACTGGTAGGCTTCCAGTGTTATCTCAGGGTGTTTTGGGCTTCACTCCGACACGACTTGTACCGCTATTAGGGGACTGACGTTTTACCGCCCCCTAGGCCCGACATGCGATGTATCAGACGAACAGACCGGACTGTACGGAGACTGTCATATTCAGACTCAGTAGGAGTTCAGATGGGGTTTCACCTCGTCAGCCTTCTTGTCGGCATCTACCTGGGGACCGCTACGCACAGCTAGTGCCGCTTGCGGTCTGTGGTTAAACCCACTGCCAGCGTAGTGTCGAGTCTTTAGAGTCCCACACAGAGGGTTTTCGCCTCTGGGCAAAACAGAGTGGAGGTCGCATGGTTTTGCGACAGGGTTCGTTCTCATCCGCGCACTTGTGCACGTTTGGAGTCCGGACGGATATTACTGGCTGGCTCTGGTTTGAGCCAGATACTGGTATATGTTTTGGGGTTGCTTTTATCTCTCAGTATTCATGTTCCTCGGAACAAGGATGCAGGTGTGTATGCACAGTTATTTGAGGAAGAGGAAGAGGACTTTCATTAGGGTTTTCGGAACGGGTGCGTATGCACAGTTGACAGTCGTCTTTTTCCAAACCCTAATGGATTTATGTTATATCAATTAATAATATTAATAAATCGAAATTGTGTCATGGTTGGTTTTTTTTTATGTTGACTTGTTGACCATGGTTGACTTGTTGACCATGGTTGAAGTTTTGACCATCATCATTACAAAAGAAAGATGCTCTTTGATTCTAGCAAATTCATTTAATGTTTGAAATGATAATGGTCATTCCTAAACTTTCCATCAACCTTTTCATTTTCATTATTATTATTAATTTGATAATTCTTTTGCTTTTTGTTATGGTTGCAAAAAGAAAAGAGCTCATTCTATCATTTAGCTTCTCTCTCCTCACTTCATCTTCTTCTTCCTCTAGCAAAAGGAGAACCCTTCTCATGTGTTGAGAATCCCTCTCCTTAAAACAAAAGCACCCCTTAGACACTCTCTACTCACTCTAGGATCAAGGGTTTAGTAAGCCGGAGATTCTAGTTCACTCAAAGTTCGAGAAAGAGCCCGAAGGTTGAACCCTCAGGTGGATCCATCTTCGACGGAAGAAGGCGACGAGAAGAGAACCATCAACCTCTACTAGGTTTCAAGAAGAAGGAGTTCAAGTTAGGTATAACCACTTTGCCGAGTAGTTAGCTCTCCTTTGCATGTTTGCTAGTTTAGTTTAGACACGATCCCGACCTTGTTTAGTCCATGTTGCCCCATGCGCCAAAAATTTGATTTTTATACCGTTTCCGCCTCCCCGTAAGAACCGGGGGTCGCAATGTGGACTTACACCTTATATAAACAAAAAGGTAGTAGGGAGTATGGTAGTGATCCTCGTAGAGTACGTGGATGACATACTCTTGATAGGGAAAGAGTTTCCTATGCTACGCTCGATCAATCTCCGTTTATCACAATGACTCTCCACATAGGATCAAATTGATACCTACTAAATCCTGAATTTTGGATCTATGAGATAGATCTAAATGGATGTTAGGCTACTCACTAGTTGTAGTGAGATGGTATCAATTGATCCTGGGAAGAATCACTGGAAGTGTTCAAGGGTGATAAAGACGACTGAGTGTCAGTCACAGGCATTGTCTTTACCCTCAGTAAAGGGACGGTATGTTGGAAGAGTTCCAAGCTAGATACCGTGACAAATTAGACGATAAAGGCAAGATACATCGCTACTTAACATGCTACTCTAGAGGCTGTTTGGGTGTATATTGGTTCATGAGATGAACTTGTTCCTCCCATTGTGTGACAATGGAGTTGTGGCTTATGCCAAGGAACGCTCGTCCCATCAGTGATCCAGACATATTCTAAGGCAGTATTACCTGATCATGGAGATGCTTGATCTCCAAGGGATAGAGGTTAGGAGAGTAGACTCAGAGGACAACACAGCGGATCCACTCACAAAGGCCTGTTCCCAGAGAGAGATTTTTAGGGGATGGTTGAGTATGAGATACTACAACCACTGCTACAGATGGCCCTAGTGCAAGTGGGAGATTGTTAGTTATATGTATGCCCTAGAGGCCATTACTATACATAGGATGTATATTGTAGTGGATACTGGGACATATATAGGGAGGACTTTCTTGCTCGACATGATAGTATGCTATCTGGTTACCCTTTACCTTAACGTGTATGCTGATTGTCTCTCTGTTACATGTTGGTAAAGCCCTTAGGATCTGTACTTGACTACCTGGACTATGATGCGGATCATACTAGTGGGGACATGGTAGTCCATAAGTACATCCTTCACAGTCCCTAGTCGTGGGTATATCGAGACGGGGCATCGATATACCAGAGTAGACTAGCGTATACCTTCTCGACCCATACAGATAGGCGATGGATGATCCCATATCCATTGGTGTTTGACATCGGAGATGATATACGAGTGCTCAGTGGAGACTGGGTACACTGGACGGACTCGCCGAGAACTCCCAGATGGTATTATACCTCACGTCAGATGGCAGTTCTCTGGTGACACTGGTACAGAGTAGTCTGTTGACCCGAGATCGTCATAGAGTCTTGTGTGGTTCCCACTGTGCTTTGATTTCCATCTAACCACGTCCAAGAGGGCGTACAAAACGGTGGTTTTTGGGTACAGTCCCGAGTCACATGGAGGCAATGAGCGATAGGAGGGGATTCGTCTCTCCCGGTATAGGGAGTTGATGTTGCGCTGTGTTCGATTGGCTATAACAGGAAATCCCTGGACAGGGTTGCTGAGATTTACTGGTAAGTGTTACCAGTAGTTTCTCGAAGTGTTATAGACCTCATATCGACACGACTTATCGAGCTATTGGGGTTTGACGTTTACCACCCCTAGGCGAGATATGCGACATATCAGACGATCAGACCGGACTGTACGGTAGTGTTACTGGTTGGATTCACTGGAGTGTGAGCGGGCTTGCTCGTCGATCTTCAGATCGCTCAATACCCGGGTGGCCGTTACGTTTAGCAGACCGCTTGCGGCTTGTGGGTGTTTGATATGATCATCGCCTGCTGCCGGCGTATTGACGAGTCTTTAGAGTCCTACATAGAGGTTTCCTGGCTCAAGCGAAACGAAATAGGAGCGCATATGAGATATGTGCGGGACCGAGAATAATGCGTGTATGTGATACCGTATTTCATTCTCGCGAACAATGTGTCGAATGGTTGTATGCGATATAACCTAGTTATCGAATCGAGGGTTGATTCGATAAGCCGATACATTTGATGCTAGTCGGTTATATGCGATATGACCGGATCGTTAAATCAAGTGTTGATTTAATGATTTAATGTATAATTATATATTTGATATATTACTTTGCATTAACTAGTATCGGTTCACTTTTAAATGGATTTTCTCACTCGGTTTGTGCACATTGTATATGTGATATACTTTTGTACACATGATTGTATCATGTTTGATGTACATGCTTTTTGGTTAAGTGTAAAGAATTAAACCAAGGTTAAGTTGTTGATTAGGGTTTTACTTATTCATTTATCTTATTTATTTATTCATTTTGAATAAATTGAAAGATAAATGAATGGTGGCTTCATTTGTTTTTAGTTGAAGCTTCATGAAGCTTTGACTTGATGACCTTTTTGATCTCATCCTTAACCCTAACCAATCAACCCAACCTTAGTCAATTCTCTACACTTAACTAAGGTTAAGATTATGATAAGTATTCTTTTATTTTTCTATTTTCTAATAACTTATCATAAGATTATTCTTCTTCTTCTTCATTTCTTCAAGTGAAGAAAGCTTGCCTCCATCAATGGCAAGTGATGAAAATGAGTGAGAAATCCAATTCTAAAGTCTACCCACTTCCTATTTCTTCATCCTCTACCTCTTGCCAAGTAGTAGAGTGTGTTTCCTTCACAAGTTTCTTGACTTGGTGAAGTCGGAGCTTGATTTAGCGATGCCTCGACGTAGATCATCTTCGGCATGGACATCGATGACCTAGCCCGTCCATTCTCCGATGAAGCCGACGCTAGAGCCCGGGACTTGTTATGGACAGCGAGGAGACTTCATTGCGGAGCAATGGAGATGGAGAACCGGATCTACAAAGGTTGTATTTCCGTATCTCTTAGTTAAGTGTTAACTAGTTTCATTTTCTCCTAGACATCTAGCTAACGATCCATAGTCTAGGGTTTCTCGGCACCGTAGATTTTGAAATTGGCATGGTTGATGCCTTGTGAGACCTCATTAGGGTGCCTAGGAACCCTACAAAAGGTTTGAAGGAAAATTTGAGAATAGCAGTGGGAGACATCGATTAGATAAGATAAATAACCAATCTAATCTTTGCAAGAGCATACGCTAAGTGTTTTCTTCTCTCTCTCTCCAGGTAGCGACCATGTCAGGTCTTAATCAAGATAATAATATAGATGTATTGACCGAACCTGCTTGTTATGCTGAGCAGGGAAACGTTGGTTCCGTTCTTTCTTATAATTGTAATAAGACTAAACAGGGAATATGGACATATCCGGATTCCCACACCGCCCAAACGAAAAATGAGTATGTTGATGCATCTTCTTCGGGTGTGTTAGTCACCGAGAACTGTTTCTCAGTACACTCTACGTCCTGGGTATTAGATACCAGATCGGGATCCCACATATGTAATACATTGCATGGGCTAAGGAAAGGTAGAGAACTGAGAGAGGGTGATCATTCCGTAAGAGTAGGGAATGGTGCAAATGTTGCAGCCAAGGAAGTTGGCGAATATCACCAAGTATTACCAAATAGTGATACATTGATTCTGAACGAATGCTATTACATATCGACCCTGATATGCAATCTTATATCAGTTTCTTTATTAAGTAAAGAAGGATATAATTTTATAGTACAGGATAATGTTATGAGCATCTTCCTGAATCAAAAGTTGATTGGATCAGGCTCGTTAATTAATGGCATATACGTTCTAAATCAAACTACAATTCTTAACGTACAAAACACACACAAGAGGAAGAGTTCAGAAATGAACGAATCCTTTTTGTGGCATTGTAGACTAGGTCATATCAATGCGACATGACTAGCTAAGTTACATAAAGATGGATATTTGAATTCATTCAAATTTTCATCTTATGACACTTGCCAGTCATGTCTCAATGGCAAAATGATCAAAACTCCATTTACAGGACACGGAGAAAGAGATACGGAACTCTTGGGACTGATACATAGTGATGTATACGGTCCCATGTCTGCACATGCTAGGGATGGTTCCTCATACTTCATTACATTCACTGACGATCTCTCAAGATACGGACATGTGTTCCTGTTGAAACACAAGTCTGAAGCTTTTGAGAAATTCAAAGAATATAAGCACGAAGTCGAGAACCAAACGGGTAAAAGTATTAAAATCCTTCGATATGATCGAGGAGAAGAATACTTGAGAAATGAGTTCCGGGACTATCTAAAAGAGAATGGGATTCTGTCTCGGCTTACTCCTCCGTATACACCACAGCACAACGGTGTATCGGAACGGAGGATTCGCACCCTGTTAGATATGGTGCGCTCTATGATGAGCACTGCTGAGTTGCCTATTTCCTTTTAGGGTTATGCGCTTGAAGCAGCAGCATACCTATTGAATTAGGTTCTATCAAAATCGGTACCTACCACACCATATGAGATATGGAGTGGGAAGAGTCCATGTCTTAAACGAGTTAAGATATGGGGTTGTCCGGCCTATGTCAAAAGACAAAATCTGGACAAGCTCAAGGTACGATCAGTTCTTTGCAAGTTTGTTGGATATCTTAAATATTCAAATGAATATCTATTCTACCACAGTGAACAACAAAAGGTGTTTGTTGCTCAACATGCCACCATTTTAGAAAAGGAATTTCTTGCGAATGAAATTAGTGGCGAAGAGGTAGAGCTGGAAGAAGTTCCAGCAGAACAAACTACAACTGATGATTTATTGGAACTAGAGGATTCGATAGTTCTCAACGAACCTCAGCCTCTCCGCCGATCTAGTAGGGTTCCTCATCCACCTGAGAGATACTACGTTTTTCTCGTTGATGGTGGGAGCGAGGATTTCATCATGGAAGATGATGACCCAACTAGCTTCGAGCAGGCCATCACGAGTAGGGACTCTGTGAAATGGCTGGATGCAATGTGATCTGAGAAGAAATTCATGTACATCAACAAAGTATGGACTTTGGAAATTGCTCCTGAAGGGGTAAAACCCATCGAGAGCAAATGGATATTTAAGAAGAAACTTGGTGTAGATGAAAAAGTTAAGACTTTCAAAGCTAGACTTGTTGCAAAAGGTTTTCATCAAAGACCAGGTGTGGAATATAATGAAACCTTTTCTCCACTAGCTATGCTTATATCCATCCGGATCCTGCTTGCCATCACTGCATACCATGACTACGAAATCTGGCAAATGGATGTTAAGACCGCCTTTCTAAATGGTGATTTAGAAGAGTGCGTATACATGACTCAGCCAGAGGGCTTCATGGACAGTGGGAGTGTAAGTCTACGGTAGCGTCCCGGCCATCAAACTGACGCCAAATGCGGAACAAAAACTTTTAACTGACGCTATCGTATACTATAACCCGGATCTGCCATTATTGCTAAACTAACAAACAGTAAAGAGGGTAGAAAGGTTATACCGAACGATCCGAGTCCTTCGTTCTTTAACCATCATCCCACGCTCCGTTGCGGCTTCTCCGATCTGGTCGATCTCCGATCTGCTCGTCCCGGTGGCACCACGTCAACGATTCTTTAAACGGGCTCCCGCCTCTGACTCGAGGCAACTCGGTCGTCAAGTTTTCTAAAAGAGATGACCAAGATTGATGTAGAGAATGAGTAGAATACTTTGTCTCACTTCGTCCAAAGCCGTGGACGATCGGTTAATGAAGTTGCCACTCGAATCGGGTGATGGAATGAAAGAAGCTATGAAATTTCCATACACCCCAAAACTATCATAATCTTTTAACCAGAATGAATCAATCAAGTGAGTGAGAGAAAGGAAGGGGTCGGCCACATATAAGGAGGTGGGGGGTGAGTGTAGGAGAAGAGAAGGTGACCACAAGAAAAAATATCATGAACAAATATCCTAAGGTTAACAAGAACCATTAATGCTAAAGCATGAGTCATTAAAACAAAGTGTGAACACAATGAATGAAACAAATGAGTCATGAAGCCTAGTCACCATCCTAGTCACCTCTTCTAGAAACTTCTAGAACCTTCCACACTCATCTCAAGAAAAGATAAATCCGTCTTTAACCGAATGTTAAAAGACGGCTGATAGAAAACTGAAAACTGGCAACTTCCAAAAGCGATCCCAAAACGAATTTCAGGATAACCCCGTAACTGTATAAATATACCCGCATTTGTATTACGACCGAATACAAATACAACTGAGACAAAGATATTATATCTACTCAATATAATACTCGGATCCGGCTTAAACCAAAGCCCACCAGAATTATCTGCCCGAAATATGACACGTGCGTAAAAGCACGTGTATTTTCCGAACCCTGCCATAAAACCATACGGCTTCTACAACGTTTCGCCCGAACTTGGGAAACTGTCTGTAGGGGATTCTAATGACTCGTCAGTACCATGGCACTGGGTTTAACCACAAGCCGTCAGCGGCACTAGATATGCGTAACGGCTGCCCATGGACTGACCTCAAGGGAGGCCGATGAGCGAACTCATCCGGAAACCCTACTGAGCCTAACAGTGACAACGTATATACAGTCCGGTCCGTTTGCCTATGAGTATCGCATATCTGCCTAGGGGACTGGTAACTTCAAACCCCCAATAGCAGTATAAGTCATGTCGGAGTGAAGCCCAATAACACCCTGAGATACTACTGGAGTACCTACCAGTAAATCTCCTGCCATGGCCGTGGGCTTTGTGTAATGGCTCTCCTAGACACAGCACGATCTCACCCCCAATACCGGGAGAGACGAATCCCCTGCCGATCCGCTCACGTGCCTCCATGTGGCTTGTGACTGTACCCAAAAACTACCTGTTTGCACGACTCCTTTGAGTCGTGGTAGGGTAGATATCAAAGCACAGTAGGAACTCACACGAGACAAATGACGACCTTAGGTCGATGAACTAACCTGTACACATGTCACCAGGGAACTGCTATCTGACAATAGGTATAGTACCAAATAGCAGATTCCCGGCGAGTCCTGTCTGGTGTACTCATAACCCAATGAGCACCTGTATACATCTTAGGTGATCCAACTGACACCAGTGGCTTGTGAGACCGGCCACCGCCCCTCGTCGGGGTCTCGACTATATACACTTGTCTACTCCGGAGTATCGATGCCCTGTCTCGAAACTCCCACGACTAGGGACCACAATTAAGGATATGCTTATAAACCACCCAACTCTCAGGTATATGATCGCCATCATACCGTTGGTAGTAAAGCAAGATCTTAAGGGCTCTATCAAAGTGTAACATGTAATCAGTCAGCTGAACATGTACACGACTTATAAAGGCAAAGCAAATAGCATACTATCATCTCGAGTAAGACTGTCCTACCGGTATAGGTCCTCCTCAATCATTGCAATCACATACCTGCGATCCAATAATTGACTCTGAGGGCACTATCTCCAACAATCTCCCACTTGCACTTAAGGCTAACTATTGCGATGTCGACTACTCACAGCCCGTGTGAAACCGAACATCCAACTTCTCTACTAATCAGTTTCACAAAGCCCGTTTGTAAAACTATTATGTTCGAGAAATAGCCTCAGTGAGTGGATCCGCCTAGATGTTTCTTTCTATATCTCTCTTAATCTCAAGTTCGCGGAGAAAACCATCTCCCGAATTGAGTAATACCTGTCTTAGAATATGTCTGGATATCTGATGGGACCTAGTTCATAAATGAACTCTAAATCCAAACTTCTTAGACTGTATCGATCACTGAACCTAATAAGTATCCGGCACCATGCCACCCACAATATCCTCTTGGACTAACTGTCCATAATACTGTCCCTCGTCAGAGGGAAAACTATAACTCTGACAATCACTCTGTCATCCATGTCACCTTTGAAGCCTGGAATGATAACCGTCTCCCGAAGGAGGCTGCCGTCACCAAATCCGTAGAACATGTACTTATGTTCTAAAACTGCTTCCTTATGTTTCTCCAGGATTGGATTAATACAAGCTTGTCGCATCTAGTGCAAAAACAACATCTGGTGTGGTACTTGACATCTCACGATTGACTCAATTGCCTAAACAAGTGATATGCCAATCATGCACATCCCTCTCCTCTTTAGTCTGTAAGACACCTTTTAGAGAGGGTGACTCCATCACCTGCAGGTACACCACCATGCCAGGAGTCATCTATTCTAAAAACCATTAGAATACTGTCAAAGTACCCACATTGGGAAACTACCCAAATCCAGATCTAAAACCATAGATCCAGAAACCAGAATTTCTGATATTATATCCATATCCTGTCTGGAGAAACAACTGTGTGACGACCACAGTACAACCGATCGTAGTATAGGAATTTTACTTCCTACTCTGTGTATGTCATCCAGATACCATGACATCACACCCTACTACCTTCTTAATAGATCCATGCCCTATTCTGATGAAGTCAAACCCATGACTGTCATATCAAAATTAGATGATCTATCTCCGCTATAACTGCTCTAGTCTATAAATAGACATAAGCTACTTGCCCACTATACTTCCGCTGCTCCCACTGACTATGACAACCCTTTGGCAGAATAATATATACGTGCACTTCTAAAGCTAGTTTAGAACGACGCTATACTTATCCTTCTGCCTGGTCTAATAGTCTGGAACAACAGTAGTGTCAAGTCTGGGTAAACAAGAACCTCCCTGTCACCGTCCTTAAGGCTACCGGAGTACCTCTCGGGTGTCTGAGGTTACCCACCATATCTGCGGAGTGGCTAATGGAATGTCAAACCTGATTGAATCTTTAGGTCCTATTAAATTTTCCGTAATCGTTTGCGGTTCTGGAATCACTTCCAGTTCTACCATACTCCCACTACTGTTTTCTGAAAAAAATATATTTTACTAAAACTGTGGCGAGTCAAGAACAATATCACTATTGATCTTCCAAATGGTAGAAAGTCAACCCTCGTCATAGCCAGGGCCAACCCACAAACAACCATTACAGAAACGTGCCCTGAGTTATCCAGAGTCTGGTTTTAAGCATAAGCCGGACAACTCCCCGTACCTTAACATCGTTAAGGTATGAACCATTCTATATCTAATATAGAAACTTTGGCACTTCTTTAATTGGAACCATATTTAATCATGCAGCTGTCTCCAGTGCATATCAACTTAATGGAAAGAGGCTAATCAGCATTACTCAATTTAGGAATCCATCCAATTATGAGTAACCCGAAAGAGAAACAAGTTTCTCAAAATTATTACTATTATCTGAATACCAATCACAAAAATCTACATCTTCGATCTCTTTGAATAATTCCGATACTTGTGACACCTGGTTCTCTACTTTATTCTTATACCCACAACTTCTCAAAACTTAGACCTTGTATTTCTATGAAACACTTGTCTAAAAACATATAGAAGTCATAAGTAAACAGAACATAGTACGAGGACCTACCCCTTTGTCCTGATGGACACTGGACAACATACAATACTCTGTATAAGTCCGCTGAGTTGAACAACTCAAAAACCTGTGCGTCGTAGGTGGAAAACTGTACCCAGGCGATTTCCTCAAATATCACCAATTACAACGAATTCTGATATAATGAGGATGATCACCTAATTCCCAATAACTTACTCCCACTCATCATCTATAAAACCATACAGATATGAGAATCATTCCTGGTAAATACATACCCTTGGAGTAAGTATCTAATCGAGTAAACAGTCATCTTTTAACAATGCACTGAAACATGAAAATGTTTCGTAAGGGTATCCTGGTATTCATAGCTGTAGGGTTCCTAGGCACACCTATGAGGTCTCACAACAGATCAAACATGTCCAATTCAAAATTTATGTATGCCGAAGAACCCTAAACTAGATCGTTACTAGAGGTATAGGCGATAACAAGCAACTAGTTAACAACTTAACTAAGAGTGAACGGAAAATACAACCTTTGTAGATCCGGTAGTCCACCTCCATAGCTCCGTGACGATGTCTCTTCTCTGCGATCATCGGATCCCGGACTCCGGCGATGGTTTCGTCGGAGAATTGATCGGGCTAGGTCGTTGACTTCGATGCCGAAGATGATCTACGTCGAGGCAACTCAAACTCGAGCTCCGCCTTCGCCAAGTCAAGAAACTTGTGAAGACAACACACTCTACTACATAGCAAGTAGTAGAGAATGAAGAAATAGGAAGTGGGTTGACTTTAGATTTGGATTTCTCACTCTTTTGATCATTTCACCATTGGAGGTAGCAAGGTTTCTTCTTCTTGATGAAGATCAAGAAGAAAAATAATATCATGAGAATGATCAATGAATAATAAAATCAATTGATCTTATCATAATGCAACCTTGGGTTAGATTTAACTCTTGTAGAGAGCAAACCCTAGTTTAGCTAATGGTTAGGTTTAAATATAAAACAAAATGGTTACTAATTCAAAGCTTCATGAAGCTTCCACAAAAGACAAAATTAGCAACCATTTCATTTTAGCCAAAAGAAATAAATAAAATGAATAAGTGAATAATTTAAAACCATAATCATTAACCTAAACATGGTTCAAATCAAACATACACCCAAGTTTGCATGTATCATCAAACATGATACAAACTAGTGCACAAAACTATATCATATATACAATGTGCACATCAAGTGAGAAAATCCATCTTAAGTGAACCAATACTAGTTAATGTAAAGTAATATATCAAATATATAATTATACATTAAATCATTAAATCGACACTTGATTTAATGATCCGGTCATATCGCATATAACCGACTAATATTAATGGTAACAAATTATCGAATCAACACTTTGTTAGTTATATGTATGCCCTAGAGGCCATTACTGTACATAGGATGTATATTGTAGTGGATGCTGGGACATATATAGGGAGGACTTTCTTGCTCGACATGATAGTATGCTATCTGGTTACCCTTTACCTTAACGTGTATGCTGATTGTCTCTCTGTTACATGTTGGTAAAACCCTTAGGATATGTACTTGACTACCTGGACTATGATGCGGATCATACTAGTGGGGACATGGTAGTCCATAAGTACATCCTTCAAAGTCCCTAGTCGAGGGTGTATCGAGACGGGGCATCGATATACCAGAGTAGACTAGCGTATACCTTCTCGACCCATAGAGATGGGCGATGGATGATCCCATATCCATCGGTGTTTGACATCAGAGATGATATACGGGTGCTCAGTAGAGACTGGGTACACTGGACGGACTCGTCGAGAACTCCCAGATGGTATTATACCTCACGTCAGATGGCAGTTCTCTGGTGACACTGGTACAGAGTAGTCTGTTGACCCGAGATCGTCATAGAGTCTTGTGTGGCTCCCACTGTGCTTTGATTTCCATCTTACCACGTCCAAGAGGGCATGCAATACGGTGGTTTTTGGGTACAGTCCCGAGTCACATGGAGGCAATGAGCGATAGGAGGGGATTCGTCTCTCCCGGTATAGGGAGTTGATGTTGCGCTGTGTTCGATTGGCTATAACAGGAAATCCCTGGCCAGGGTTGCTGAGATTTACTGGTAAGTGTTACCAGTAGTTTCTCGAACAGTTATAGACCTCATATCGACACGACTTATCGAGCTATTGGGGTCTGACGTTTACCACCCCTAGGCGAGATATGCGACAGATCAGACGATCAGACCGGACTGTACGGTAGTGTTACTGGTCGGATTCACTGGAGTGTGAGCGGGCTTGCTCGTCGATCTTCAGATCGCTCAATACCCGGGTGGCCGTTACGTTTAGCAGACCGCTTGCGGCTTGTGGATGCTTGATATGATCATCATCTGCTGCCGGCGTATTGACGAGTCTTTAGAGTCCTACACAGAGGTTTCCTGGCTCAAGCGAAACGAAATAGGAGCGCATATGAGATATGTGCGGGACCGAGAATAATGCGTGTATGTGATACCGTATTCTATTCTCGCGATAAATATATATCGAATGGTTGTATGCGATATAACCTAGTTATCGATTCAAGCGTTGATTCGATAAGCCGATATATATTGTATACTAGTCGGTTGTGTGCGACATAACCGGGTCATTGAATCAAGTGTTGATTTAATGATTTAATGCATATTTATATATTTGATATATTACTTTGCATCAACTAGTATCGGTTTACTTAAGATGGATTTTCTCACTCGGATGGGCGCATTGTATATGCGATATACTTTTGTGCACTTGATTGTATCATGTTTGATGATACAAGTCATGCTAGGGTTCAAGTGTAAAGATTAAACCTTGGTTAATGAAATGGTTAGGGTTTATTATTTATTATTCATTTACCTTATTTAATTATCCTTTTTATTTTTGATAAATGAATAAAAGAAAAGAGAAAAGAATGGTGGCTAATTTTGTTCTTTAGTTGAAGCTTCATGAAGCTTTGTTCAAGTCAACCATTCTTATCTCATCCTTAACCCTAACCATTCCCACTAACCATGATTCATTCTCTACACTTGACTCTAGTTAAAATTATGATAAGAATTCATTTTCTTTTCTTATTCTTTTAACTTATCATAACACTTCTTCTTCTTCTTCCTTGCTTCAAGTGAAGAAGCTTGAGGTCATCAATGGTGATTGATATTTTTGAGTGAGAAATCCAATTCTAAAGTTAACCCACTTCCTATTTCTTCATCCTCTACCTCTTGCCAAGTAGTAGAGTGTGTTTCCTTCACAAGTTTTAGGGCTTGGTGAAGGTGGAGCTTGATCTAGCGATGCCTCGACGTAGATCGTCTTCGGCATGGACATCGACGACCTAGCTCACTTTTTCTCCGACGAAGCCGACTCTAGAGCCCGGATTTGTTTTGGACAGCGGAGACGACCTCGTTGCGGAGCCGTGGAGGTGGAGCACCGGATCTACAAAGGTTGTATTTCCGTTTTCTCATTAGTTAAGTGTTAACTAGTTCTTGTTCGCCTAGACATCTAGCAATCGATCCGTAGTTTAGGGTTTGTAGGCACCATAATTTTTGAAATTGCCATGGTTGATGGCTTGGGAGACCTCACTTGAGTGCCTAGGAACCCTACAGTGGTATCAGAGCCTGGCTAGAGCCTTAGGCGAAGTCCAGACGGAATTTGAAACCGGAACGAACCCGAAACCAACTCCAAAATGTGCTCTCTGTACTTTTTCTAAAAACAGTGATTTTTCAGTATTAAAAATATGTAGAAAAACCAGCAGAGAAATATAAGAATTTCGGCACAAAATTTTTTTGATGAACAGTGAACATCTGCGCGGATCCGCGGCATAATAGTGGATAATGCGGCGGATGAGCGGCAGGAATGTGACGTCATCAACTAATTTTTGCACAGTAATTCATTTGTTTCTGTGCTGACTTCTCTGGTTATTTTTAATATTTATTCAAGTGTTGAATAATCTGGGATGTTTTGGAGCTTTGATGATTCGATCGGGTTTATCAAATTTTGTCTGTTTGGTTTTCCGGATAAATTCTAGAATATGTTAAAAAGTTCGACCGGATATAAATACCCAATTTTTCCGCTGTCGGGAAATTTCCAAGTGTTGGATTTTTCCGTAGTTTGACGACGTTCTAAGTAGTGCAAGTAACGCGATGGTCCCTCTAGAAGACACAAACCTTAACTCGATTATGTGACCGTCTTGAACTGCCCTTTGAACCTTCGGGTTTGGGGCAGTACGGCGTGCCACATGTGAGGCATTGGCTTGACCCTTCTACGGCTGGACCGTTGGTACTGAGGTACGAACTGAATGCTGTTAGACTTATTTCATGTGTTGATCTGTATCGGGAAAAGTTGGGTGTTCGATTGTTCGATTGGAAAGTTTAACATTTTCTGTTTATCTGGAATGGGATACAATAATTGGAATTCACAATAAGTTATATGATAACTGAATGAATGTTATAAACGTAGCAATTTAGTCTCACTTGATCGGTTGCCACGGAATTTTGATGTGATCAAAAGTCCGTCGCAATCACGTAGCGTACGCGGATACTCGCCGGGTAAACTTAATAGACAGCCTCACTCCATAGCCCCGACCAAGTGACTGTAGGAGAACCCTGTCGCCGAAAGCATCCGTCCGGGTGCTCGGGGCAGCGGTGTTCCGCCTTGGTGCACTTCGTCGACGGTATCGGGGGTGCGGCCGTCTACTGAAGTTTGCGACGAGCATTCGATCAGGATGTCGGGAATCTTGTTGAATTGCCCGACTTGATATTGAAAAGTGTTTTCGATTTTGAGACTAAAATGCGGGGTTTATAATTGTTAGACATGTGATGTCTAAGTAATTCATTTGGTCAGGCATGCGATGTCTGAGGTGATTGCGGATTCCAACTGTTGTAGTTTTACACTTTCTTTTCTGTGACCGTAAGTGTAATATGTGATATCGCCGGTTTCGTTGCTATATGTCAACGACAATTGGGATGGACATATTTACTTACGTTGATGACATGTGATGTTATGTGTTGCTGGATATGTTATATTGGATCGTCGTGTTTGAATAGCCGGGGGTTTTTATGTGAGATGAGTGTTTTTCATTTTCATTCATGTAAAAACTTGTATGTAATATTCTTTTATTGGGGCGCTTCCAGGTTGCGGGAGTTGTCACCTGTTGTATATTATTTACTTTTCCGCACTAGGATAGACCCAAGGAGGAGGGCACAAGTAACCGGGTTCTGGAGTCCAGTGGGAGACCAACTCGAGGAGTCGGGTCCGGGTCTCCTAACTCCAGAATTGGTAGGGTTGCTTGCCGCTCTCGTAGGGGTCTAGGGGTGTGGGTTTGGCTATTCATCACGACCGTGGAATCCATGTTTTGTACTGGCTCGTATTGAAAACACGGACGTCCTAGTATATCCAATATTTCATATGATTCTTCTGCTGCGATATCTGTGATGTGATCATGTGATGTTCTATGATAGATACAGTATATAGTATATATGATATATTATATAGACGTTACTTATGTTTTACACCCGCGCTAGCCCTGCCCTGCTCTGCCGTTAGTTACCTAACCTAACGGTGCACGAGGGGACATCGAGGCGAATGCGGATGGCATAAGTGTACGTCGTATTTATCTGTGATGTTTAGGTACTTAAATGATGGGACTTCATTAATGTGATTAATGAATTAAAAGAAACCTAAGATGTTGTAGAATCGAATTTCAAAATAAAACAGGTAGCTACAGTTCTTGCTTTGCACAGCGGTATATGAGATATATCCTGCACCTTATTCGATGAGGAAAGGACCGAGATCCCTTCACCGGGAGTGACTCCTTTAGCAATAACTGGCAGATGCTACACACTCGGTTTGTCTTTTGATTGCTTTTAAGTGTTTTTGCTTTGCACAGTGATATATATGATATATCCCGCACCTCATTCGACGAGGAAAGGACCGACGATCCCTTCACCGGGAGTGACTCCTTTAACAAAACTAGAAAAGCCTCAAAAACACTCCATTTTAAAATTCATTCGATCCTACAACGATATCAAGTTCATTATGCAATAGGTTTTCAGAAAAACCTGTCGTAGCCCTCCGTCATTTCAGATAAGTATTAGTTAGTATTCGTGCTGCGGTTGTTTGGCATGCGTCAAGGCGTAGTGTACGGTAGCTAACTAGTGCTTATCTGCCAGCATATGATACGATTGGATTAGGGTATTCGTACGGCGTTGTTTGGCATGCGTCAAGGGTCGTGCGGGTGGGTTTAATTCAATCAGGAAATGACGGGTTGAACTTGACTAGCAGACTATGGGTTGTTTGGCATGCGTCAAGGTCATAGCGAGCTAGGGGCAAAATATTATCGGGAATTTCAAGTGTTGAAATTTGCAATGAGATTGCATACCTTCTATGAGATAGTTGGATCCCGATACCCGCTGCGAGTAAGTGTTACTCCTGGGAGAGTTTTATACATTACAATTAGCCAATCAAGTAGGTGTCTAGAAAGGTGTCAACGGGGTTACGCCTCTGGGAAAACGAGGTTTACATTAATTAGGTTCGTGCGAAAGCACGGGGGACCTCCCTCAAAGTACCGACACTGGCCTGGCTGAAAGATTGGCGAACTTGTAGTGTGTAATTAATCCCGGCTAGTCTTTCCTTTTAGGGTTTGAAGGAAGATTTGATAAAAAGCAGTGGGAGCCATCCTGATTAGATAAAATTATAACCAATCTATTCTTACAAGAGCGCACGCTGAGTGTTTTCTTCTCTCTCTCTCCTGGTAGCGACCATATCACGCCTTAATCAAGATAATAATACGGATTATTGACCGAACCCGCTTGTTATACTGAGCTGGGGAACGTTGGTCCCGCTCCAACTTATAATTGTCATAAGACAGAGCAGGATATTGGGGATTACCAGAATTCCCGTGCCGCCCAAACGAAGAAAGTGCATGCTGATGCATCATCTTCGGGTGTGTTCGTTACAAAGAACTGTTTCTCAGTATCCTCCGCGTCCTGGGTATGTGATACCAGATCAGGATCCCAGATATGTAATCTGTTACATAGGGCTACAGAAAGGTAGAGAACTGAGAACGGGTGATAAGTTTCATGAGGCAGAAAACGGGGCAAGTGTTGCAGCCAAGTCTGTTGGTCACTGTCACCCTGTATTACCAATACATTGATTCTGAACGAATGTTATTAGATACCGAACCTGATATACAAAATCATATCAGTCTCTTTATTAGTAAAGAAAGGATATAATTTTGTATTGTTGGATAATGTTTTGAACATTTCCTATATCAAAAGTTGATCGGTTCAGGCACGTTATCTAAAAGCATTAATGTTCTAAATCAAACTACAGATCTAAGTATACGGAACACACACAAGAGGAAGAGTTCAGAAATGAACGAATCCTTCTTGAGGTACTGTAGACTAGGTCAGATCAATGCGACCCGACTGGCTAGAGTTACATATAGATGTATTTTTAAATCAGTTCGAATTTACATCTTGTGAAACTCGCCAGTCATGTCACAAAGATAAGATGACCATAGCTCCGTTTACTGGAAACAGAGAAAGAGTTAGTAAACTTTTGGGATGATACATGTTGATGTATGTAAGGTCCCCTGTCTACACATGCTAGGACTGGTTCTTTGTACTTCTTTACATTCTCTGATGATCTCTTTCGAGTTTCAGACCTATGTTCCTGTTGAAACACAAGTCCGAACCTTTTGAGATATTCACAGAATATAAGCGAGAAGTAGAGAACCAGAATACGGGTATAAGTATTATGTCCTATGATGAGATCAAGGAGGAGAATACTTGAGCACAGAAATACTGGACTATTCTAAAGGAGAATGAGATTCTCTCTCAGCATTACTCCTCCGTATACACCATAGCACGATGGTATATCGGAGCGGAGCAATAACACCATATATGATAAGGTGTGCTCTATGATGAGTACTACTGAGTTACCTATTTCCTTTTGGGAGTTATGCACTTGAGAAGTTGCATACCTATTGAATAGGGTTCCAATCAAATCAATTGCCTACCACTTCATATGAGATATGGAAAGGGAAGAGCCCATGTCTTAAGTTAGTTAAGATTTGGGGTTGTCCGGCCAATGTCTAAAAACAAAATTCGGACAAGCTCGAGGCAAGGTCTGTAATGTAGAACTGGAAATGTTCCAGCTATACGAACTACAGCAGATGATTTGATAGAACCAAAGGATTCGGTAGATTCCAACGAACCTCAGCCTCTCCGCCGATCTAGTAGGGTTCCTCACCCACCTGAGAGATACTTCGGTTTCTCTATGACAGTGGGAGCGAGGATTGCATCATGAGATGATGACCTAACTAGTTTCGAGCTGGCCATCAGGAGTAAGACTCTGTAAGAATGGCTGGATGCTTATCGATCTGAGATGGAATCCTTATACACCAACAAAGTATGGACTTTGGTTGCTATATCTGAAGGGTTAAATCCCCATCAGGAGCAAGTATATCTTGAGAAGATTACTTGGTGTACATGGAAAAGTTGAGACTTTCAAAGCTAGACTTGTTAAAGCTTTTCGTCATTGACCAGGCGTGGATAATGATGAAACCTTTTCAAGTAGCTATGCTTAAGTCCATTCGGATCCTACTTGCCACGGCTACATACCATGACTGCGATATCTGGTGGTTGGGTGTCTTGACTGCTTTTCTAAATGATGATTTGGAAGAAAGCGTCTATAAGTACACAGCCAGAGGGCTTCGTAAACAGTGGGAGCAGCGGAAACGTGTGCAACATGTTTTATCTGATAAAGCAGGCATCGCGGAGTTGGAACATCTGTTTTGATGAATTAGTCAAAGAGTTTGACATCATCAAAATGGTAGATGAACCTTGTATGAACAAAAAGGTAGTAGGGAGTATGGTGAAGATCCTCGTAGAGTACGTGGATGACATACTCTTGATAGGGAAGTAGTTTCCTATGCTACGCTCGGTCAATCTCCGTTTATCACAATGATTCTCCGTATAGGATCAAAGTGATACCTACTAAATCCTGGGTTTTGGATCTATGAGATAGATCTAAATGGATGTTAGGTTTCTCACTAGTTATAGTGAGATGGTATCAATCGATCCTGGGGAGAATCACTGGAAGGGTTCCAGGGTGATAAAGACGACTGAATGTCAGTCGCAGGCATTGTCTTTACCCTCAGTAAAGGGACGGTATGTTGGAAGAGTTCCAAGCTAGATACCGTGACATACTAGACGATAAAGGCAGGATACATCGCTACTTAAGATGCTACCAAAGAGGCTGTTTGGGTGTATATAGGTTCATGAGATGAACTATGTTCCTACCATTGTGTGACAATGGAGTTGTGGCTTATGCCGAGGAACGCCCGTCCCATCAGTGATCCAGACATATTCTAAGGCAGTGTCACTTGATCCTAGAGATAGTTGATCTCCATGGAGATCGAGGTTAGGAGAGTAGACTCAGAGGACAACACAGCGGATCCACTCACAAAGGCCTGTTCCCAGAGAGAGACTTTTATGGGATGGTTGAGTATGAGATACTTCAAACCACTGCTACAGATGGCCCTAGTGCAAGTGGGAGATTGTTAGTTATATGTATGCCCTAGAGGCCATTACTGTACATAGGATGTATATTGTAGTGGATGCTGGGACATATATAGGGAGGACTTTCTTGCTCGACATGATAGTATGCTATCTGGTTACCCTTTACCTTAACGTGTATGCTGATTGTCTCTCTGTTACATGTTGGTAAAGCCCTTAGGATCTATACTTGACTACCTGGACTATGATGCGGATCATACTAGTGGGGACATGGTAGTCCATAAGTACATCCTTCAAAGTCCCTAGTCGAGGGTGTATCGAGACGGGGCATCGATATACCAGAGTAGACTAGCGTATACCTTCTCGACCCATAGAGATGGGCGATGGATGATCCCATATCCATCGGTGTTTGACATCAGAGATGATATACGGGTGCTCAGTAGAGACTGGGTACACTGGACGGACTCGTCGAGAACTCCCAGATGGTATTATACCTCACGTCAGATGGCAGTTCTCTGGTGACACTGGTACAGAGTAGTCTGTTGACCCGAGATCGTCATAGAGTCTTGTGTGGCTCCCACTGTGCTTTGATTTCCATCTTACCACGTCCAAGAGGGCGTGCAATACGGTGGTTTTTGGGTACAGTCCCGAGTCACATGGAGGCAATGAGCGATAGGAGGGGATTCGTCTCTCCCGGTATAGGGAGTTGATGTTGCGCTGTGTTCGATTGGCTATAACAGGAAATCCCTGGCCAGGGTTGCTGAGATTTACTGGTAAGTGTTACCAGTAGTTTCTCGAACAGTTATAGACCTCATATCGACACGACTTATCGAGCTATTGGGGTCTGACGTTTACCACCCCTAGGCGAGATATGCGACAGATCAGACGATCAGACCGGACTGTACGGTAGTGTTACTGGTCGGATTCACTGGAGTGTGAGCGGGCTTGCTCGTCGATCTTCAGATCGCTCAATACCCGGGTGGCCGTTACGTTTAGCAGACCGCTTGCGGCTTATGGATGCTTGATATGATCATCATCTGCTGCCGGCGTATTGACGAGTCTTTAGAGTCCTACACAGAGGTTTCCTGGCTCAAGCGAAACGAAATAGGAGCGCATATGAGATATGTGCGGGACCGAGAATAATGCGTGTATGTGATACCGTATTCTATTCTCGCGATAAATATATATCGAATGGTTGTATGCGATATAACCTAGTTATCGATTCAAGCGTTGATTCGATAAGCCGATATATATTGTATACTAGTCGGTTGTGTGCGACATAACCGGGTCATTGAATCAAGTGTTGATTTAATGATTTAATGCATATTTACATATTTGATATATTACTTTGCATCAACTAGTATCGGTTTACTTAAGATGGATTTTCTCACTCGGATGGGCGCATTGTATATGCGATATACTTTTGTGCACTTGATTGTATCATGTTTGATGATACAAGTCATGCTAGGGTTCAAGTGTAAAGATTAAACCTTGGTTAATGAAATGGTTAGGGTTTATTATTTATTATTCATTTATCTTATTTAATTATCCTTTTTATTTTTGATAAATGAATAAAAGAAAAGAGAAAAGAATGGTGGCTAATTTTGTTCTTTAGTTGAAGCTTCATGAAGCTTTGTTCAAGTCAACCATTCTTATCTCATCCTTAACCCTAACCATTCCCACTAACCATGATTCATTCTCTACACTTGACTCTAGTTAAAATTATGATAAGAATTCATTTTCTTTTCTCATTCTTTTAACTTATCATAACACTTCTTCTTCTTCTTCCTTGCTTCAAGTGAAGAAGCTTGAGGTCATCAATGGTGATTGATATTTTTGAGTGAGAAATCCAATTCTAAAGTTAACCCACTTCCTATTTCTTCATCCTCTACCTCTTGCCAAGTAGTAGAGTGTGTTTCCTTCACAAGTTTTAGGGCTTGGTGAAGGTGGAGCTTGATCTAGCGATGCCTCGACGTAGATCATCTTCGGCATGGACATCGACGACCTAGCTCACTTTTTCTCCGACGAAGCCGACTCTAGAGCCCGGATTTGTTTTGGACAGCGGAGACGACCTCGTTGTGGAGCCGTGGAGGCGGAGCACCGGATCTACAAAGGTTGTATTTCCGTTTTCTCATTAGTTAAGTGTTAACTAGTTCTTGTTCGCCTAGACATCTAGAAATCGATCCATAGTTTAGGGTTTGTAGGCACCATAATTTTTGAAATTGCCATGGTTGATGGCTTGGGAGACCTCACTTGAGTGCCTAGGAACCCTACACACTTGATCCGATAACCCGGCTATATCGCATATAACCGATCAATGTTACAAATCGCAAGAATCGAATCCAGTATCTTATACTGGTATTATTCTCGATCCCGCACATATCTCATATGCGCTTCTATTTCGTTTTGCTTGAGCCAGGAAACCTCTGTGTAGGACTCTAAAGACTCGCCAATACGCCGGCAGCAAGTGATGATCATATCAAACACCCACAAGCCGCAAGCGGTCCGCTAAACGTAACGGCCACCCGGGTATTGAGCGATCAGAAGATCAACGAGCAAGCCCGCTCACACTCCTGTGAATCCAACCAGTAACACTTACCTTACAGTCCGGTCAGTTCATCTGATATGTCGCATATCAAGTCTACGGGTGGTAAACGTCAGACCCCAATAACCGATAAGTCGTGCCGATGCGAGGCTCATAACGGGTCGAGAAACTACTGGTAACACTTACCAGCAAATCTCTGATCAGCCCTGGCCAGGGACTTCCCTGTTACGGCAAATCGAGCACAGCGCAACATCAACCCCCAATACCGGGAGAGACGAAACCCCTCCTATCGCTCATTGCCTCCATGTGACTCGGGACTGTACCCAAAAACTACCGTTTTGCACGCCCTCATGGACGTGGTAAAGTGGAGATCAAAGTACAGTGGGAATCACACAAGACTCTATGACGATCTCGGGTCTACAGACTAACCTGCACAGGTGTCACCTGAGAACTGCCATCTGACGTGAGGTATAATACCATCTGGGAGTTCTCGGCGAGTCCGTCCAGTGTACCCAGTCTCCACTGAGCACCCGTATACCATCTCTGAAGTCAAACATCAATGGATATAGGATCATCCATCGCCCATCTCATGGGTCCAGAAGCGTATACGCTAGTCTACACTGGTATATCGATGCCCCGTCCCGATACACCCACGACTAGGGACCTTGAAGGATGTACCTATGGACTACCATATCCCTACTAGTATGATCTGCATCATAGTCCAGGTAGTCAAGTACATATTCTAAGGGATTTACCAACATGTAACTATAAGACAGTTTAAAAAGACTAGTGTACATGTTAAGATAAAAAGCAACCAGATAGCATACTATCATATCGAGCAAGAAAGTCATCTCTATATATGTCCAAGCATCCAATATAATATACATCATCTGTACAATACTGGCCTCTAGGGCATACATACAACTAACAATAGCAATGCCTCTTCCATAATCCAATTCATGACTTTAACCGTATATTTCTTTGCCATCTTTCCAAATCCCTTTATTTGTCTTTAGTCGTAACCTTCATTACACCATCGTTAGGCTAAATGGTTTTCTTCCTTCCCTACCGTTCGGCACCAGCCTATGGTTTGGAAGAAGACTATCCAGTAAGCATAATAGGTGTACCCTCCTCAACCTAGGAGTACTCACATCTTGAGAGAAGGTGATGATAAAAGACAACTGAATAATACCTTATTCTTTTAAAGGTGAAATAAGAGTGGCGATGAAGTACGCAGTTTGGTCGTGAATGATAATAGTCGCAATTTACTTTGCCCTCTTTCTAATCCCTTTATTTTGTCTTTACATATTGTTGGAGATAGTGCCCTCAGAGTCAGTTATTAGGTCATAGGTACGTGATTGTAATGATTGAGGGAGGACCTATTCCGGTAGGACA
Source organism: Agapanthus africanus (assembly GCA_030015575.1). NCBI lineage: Eukaryota > Viridiplantae > Streptophyta > Magnoliopsida > Asparagales > Amaryllidaceae > Agapanthus > Agapanthus africanus. The sequence continues at coordinate 448,283,582 of CM057341.1, read as the reverse complement.
GTCTTACTCGAGATGATAGTATGCTATCTGGTTTACCTTTATCATCGTGTACTGCTTTAGGTGACCTGACACGTCGCTATTACACGTTGATAGAGCCCCTAGGATTCTTGCTTGACCACCAGCAGTATGAGGGCGATCATATAAGTGGGAGCTGGGGTCTATAAGCTTATCCTTAAAAGGTCCCAAGTCGTGAGAGTTTCGAGACAGGGCATCGATTCTCCATAGTAGACTAGTGTATACAGTCGAGACCCCGATGAGGGGCGGTGGCCGGTCTCACAAGCCACTGGTGTTAGTTGGATCACCTAAGATGTATACAGGTGCTCATTGGGTTATGAGTACACCGGACAGGACTCGCCGGGAACATGCTAGTTGGTCATATACTAGACGTCAGATGGCAGTTCCCTGGTGACATGTGTGCAGGTTAGTTCATCGACCTGGGGATCGTCATTTGTCTCGTGTGAGTTCCCACTGTACTTTGATTACTACCCTACCACGGCTCAAAGGAGTCGTGCAAACAGGTTTTAGTTGGGTACAGTCCCGAGCCACATGGAGGCAGTGAGCGTATCTTCAGGGGTTCGTCTCTCCCGGTATTGGGGGTGAGGTCGTGCTGTGTCTAGGAGAGCCATTACACAAAGTCCTTGGCCAAGGCAAGGAGATTTACTGGTAGGTATTCCAGTAGTATCTCAGGGTGTTCTGGGCTACACTCCGACACGACTTGTACCGCTTTTGGGGGTCTGACTTTTACCAACCCCCTAGGCCCGACATGCGATACTCATAGACGAACGGACCGGACTGCACGGATATTGTCACTGACAGGCTCAGTAGGGTGTCAGGTTGAGTTCGCTCACAGATGTCCCTTTTAGTCAGTACCTGGTAGCCCGTTACGTATTGGCTTATACCTCTGACGTGCTAGTGGTTAAATCCACAACCAAGGTGTTGATGAGTCTTTAGAGTCCCCCACATTCTGTTACTCAGCTTTCGGGCGAAAGGTTGTAGAGGCCGTATGGAGATATGGCAAGGTCCGATCAGATACGTGCGGTATTGCACGGATCAGGATCGGACAGTTTGTACTATAGGCCGTATGGTTATATGGCAGGGTTCGATCAGATACGTGCGGTATTGCACGGATCAGGATCGAACAGATATTACTAGCCGGTTTTGGTATAAGCCGGATCCTAGTATAGTACAGTGTAGATTTTGTCTCATTACATTTGTATTTCGGTCGGAATACAAATGCGGGTGTGTATGCACAGTTTCGGGGTTTTCCTGTAATTTATTACGGGACCAGTTTTTTGGAGTTGCCAGTTTGCTTTCCGTTTCGGCCAATTTCCATTGTTCCGTTCATTGGCCGAAGATTGGTGGAGGAGGGTTTATTTGCATTGTTGCAAATAGGCTTTTGTGGAGGGGGTATTTGCATTTATTGGTATCATGATGGTTTTCATGATGAGCACCATCACTTGACTTCTTCTTCTTCTCATGATGGCTTGACTTTTTGAAGCCATCATGCATGAGATGATGGTTGCCTTTGTGTGTTGGATTTGTGGTGATCATTTGTTTTTTCCTCATCATTTTTTTGCTTTCCAACCACCCCCCTTGTCTTGGTTCTTTCTCTCTCCAATCACATATGGTAAAATGGGGGGGCCGGCCATTTTAGTGGGGAGAGGTTGATTCATTTGGTGTGGCATTTTTCATATTGTGCTAAGAAAAAGAGCTCTCTAGTTGATCTCCAAAATCCCTTCTTTCCTCCACAAAATGGCACCTCCTTAACCCCAAAATGAGACATGGATCTCTACACTCCATTCTACAGCAAATCTTGGGCACGTCGAGTAGCCGGCTTCGTGCCCGAGTTGCCTCGGCATTGAGGTGGGAGCCCGTAAACAAAGTAGGCGATGTGGTGCACTTCCGGCAACGAGGAGGAGACGGGACTTTTCCGCAGGAGATCGGGACCATGACGAGAAGACCGGAGGACTTGGATCGTCGGTATATCTCTATTCCCTTTCTTGTTGATAGCTAGGACTAGTTAGTGGTTCGATCCGGGTATTAGTGCGCGGCGGTTTGCCAGTTCAAGAAAATTTAAGTTATTCACCGCTTCCGCATTTGGCCGTCGGATTGACGGCCGGGGCGCCGCCGTGCACTCACAGTGGTATCAGAGCCTCGCCATTAACTTAGTCTAGCTTTGTGTAATGTGTTTGCATTTCCAATCGATCAAAAAGTTCCAAAACCCGTATTTTGATCACATCAGTTTTCTGTTGGAAATTTTTAGTCTCGAAAATTTTTTCAGGTTGTAAAATATTGATGTACTGGAAAATCTAAGAGCTCTGTAAAAATTCGACGAAGTAACTCCACAGTGGGAGCGCGGAACCGCCGCGAAAACCCCCTTCCCGCCGCCCTTCCGCCGCACACTGTGGAGATCACTTCACCAATTTTTTACAGAGGCCTTCTGGGCTTAAAATATGGGTTTTGGAATATTAAAATTGGGCCCAGGTTTTCTGTGAGTGCTACAGTTTTGATTGGGGGCCCACTTGTTAATTTTTGATCGATCGGATATTTTAAACACATTTTTCACAGTATTTACATTATATCTGCGACCGTGAATGTCACTTGATCGGTAAATCCGGTCTAACTGCTATAGCCCGGTTAGACGGATTTGCGAACGTGACTTTCACGTTGATGTTCTGTTTTTGCTGTGATGTTGCGGATCGGTCGTGGGGGATAGCCTGGATGCAATGCTAGTACAGTTTTGTTGTATTATGTACATTTGATATTGCGGGGCGAGCGTCCGACATGTGGACTGCCGTCACTGCCTGATTGTATTATTATTTTGGGGCACGACCTGGTTGCGGTCGATGTACCCGTTGTATGTATATTTTACTTTCTGTACTAGGATTGCCCCGCGGAGGGGTGCACGGATAGCCGGGTTCTGGAGGGCAACAAGCCCGCATCTCATGGCATTGAGACGGAGGGGGCTTCACTCTAGGATTGGCGGGCTATTCGCCGCACTCGTAGGGGGTACAGGTTGACCCAGGAGGGGTGCCCAAGTTACCGGATTCCGTGAAGTGCTGGGTGGTCCATTCACGTTGCTGAAGGGGGCTGCCTCGCTTCAGGTTTTGGCGGGTAACTTGCCGCGCCCGTAGGGGTCTAGGATCTCATTGCACAGGCTATCCACACGACCAGGGGAACGTCGGGTTTCAGCAGTGGCTCTGTGAAACCCGGGGATCCCAGATATCTGTATTGTTTCTGTGATGCTGTACATTTTCTGTGATGTTGCATTTTTTTCACGCCTTGAGCGAAATACTATATATTGGTATATATATTAGTAGATGTTGTATATGTTTTTCATCCGCGCTAGTCCAGTCCCCGCTCTGTCGTTAGTAAGCTAACCTAACGGGTAATGACGGGACCCAGTGGCGAATGCGGATGGCATATACGTACGTCATATTATTTTCGTTCTTTTTGGTGTGATCAATTGATGAGACTGCATTGATTCGGATCAATGCAAGTTAAAACAAACCTAATCTGATGTTGTTGGAACACTTTTCAAAAAGCTGTTATTGCAAGGACGTTTACTTTTGTTTTGCATCATGGTATTCATTGGAATATCCTGCTCCTCAGTCGACGAGGCAAGGGCCGAGATCCCTTCACCGGGAGTGACCCCTTGGACAGAAGTTTGCGTCAGGGCATTAACTTCACTATAGCCGATTACTTTTTCTTTGCATCGCGGTATTCATTTGGAATATCCTGCACCCTATTCTACGGGGAAAGAGCCGAGATCCCTTCACCGGGAGTGACCTCTTTAGCAAAGGTTTTCGTCACTATATTTTAAAAAGCTATCCGTTCCTTCAACGATATCAAGTTCATTACGTTAAAGGTTTTCGCCAGAAACCATTCGTAGCCCTCCGTCGTTTCAGCCGGGTAGTAAGTAGTATTCATGCTATGTTTGTTGGCCTTCGTCAAGGCATAGTGTATGGTAGCTGCTTGTTGCCTTTCTGCAGCATAGATAGATGCGTTGGTTTGGGACAGTCGTATAGCCTTGTTGGCCTTCGTCAAGGGCTTGTGCGAGTGGGTTCAAATCAACCTGGAGAATGACGGGTAGAACTTGACATGTGACTTATGATTTGTTGGCCAAAGTCAAGGTCATAAGAGCATGGGGCAGAAATCACATCGGGAGTTTCAAAAGAACTGAAACTTGCCAGATATGCGCATACCTTCTGGAGTGTGATACCGTGGGCGGATTCCGTCACGTTGTCATGCGATGAGAGTTGGATCCCGATTCCCACTAATGAGTTAGTATACTCCTCGGGTGACCCCGACTAATTCTTCTTTCAGGTTTGGAGGAGAATTTGAGGTACAGTGGGAGGTTTCCAGATTAGATAAATTGGTGACCATTCTGATCTAGGTTAGAGTGCACGCTGAGTGTTTATTTTCTCTCTCTCTTTGGCAGCGACCATTGACCCGACCCTAAGACTTTGACTCAGTGACCAAGTTGACCGAACCTTCTTAACACCGGCTTTTGGATTGTCAGAATTGCAGACCTCTTTGCCACTCCTACTTTTACTCTTTTCTCCGGGACACCCCGTATTACTACGAACGTCCACTTCCATTGGACAAAACCATCGTATGGTTATATACGAACTCGAAGGACTTCGAGGATGGTTTCTGGTTCTGGAGAAAAAGGAATAAAGTACATTCAGTTGTCTTTTCTTTTCACCTTCTCTCAGGTTGCGAGTACTCCTTGGTTTAGGAGTAGTACACCTATTACGCAAATTGGATAGTCTTCTTCCAGACCCTAGGCTGGTGCCGACCGGTAGGGAATGAAGAAAGCCAATTAGCCTAAACGATGTACAGAAGGTATTAAGTTCAGACAAAGCAAGGGATTAGTAAGAGGGCAAAGTAAATTGCGACTGCTATTCATGACCAAACCATGTACTTCTTTGTCAATCCTAAATCACCTATGAATTAAGTTCATTCGGTTGTCTTTTATCTTCACCCTCTCTCATTGTGAGTGTTCCTAGGATTGGGACAGTACACCCATTATGCTTATTGGATAGTCTTCTTCCAAACCATAGGCTGGTGCCGAACGGTAGGGAAGGAAGAAAACCATTTGGCCTAAAAGGGTGTGCAGAAGGTAAAGACTAAAGACATATGAAGGGATTTGGAGAGGTGGCAAAGAACTATACGGTTACAGTCGTGAATCTGGAAGAGGCATTACTAGGAATACCAGGATACCCCAACGAAACATTTCAATGTTTCAGTTTCACTGTGTACTATTAAAAGAAAACTGATTTCCCGATTAGACACTTGCTCCTGGGTATGTATTTACCAGATATGATTCTCACATCTGTATGGTTTTACAGATGATGAGTGGGAGTAAGTTATTGGGAATTGGGTGATTATACTCATTATATCGGGATTCGTTGTAATCGGTGATATTTGAGGAAATCACCTGGGCTGTTTGCCGGTTGGCAAATATTTGGTTTTGAATATCCGCTGTTATGCACCAATTTCAAATTGATATATCTGTACGTCTATTTTCATAGAGTGAGATATACCTTTTTTGAAATTATGTCTACGACATTTACCTATATCAGTGGATGGTTAGGTAAGGAGCATTGAACAGCGGTGTAATTCTTCTTAACCATAAGTACAGTTTTCAACCTACGACACACAGTGAATGAGTTATCAGACTCAAGGGACTTATACAAAGGATTGTATGTTGTCCAGGGTCCATCAGGACAGAGGGGATGGTCCTCGTACTATATTCGGTTTACTTATGACTTCTCTAGTTTTTAGACAAGTGTTTCGTGGAAACACAGGGTCCGAATTTTGAGAAGTTATAGGTATTTGAATAGAGTAGAGAACCAGGTATAGCAAGTATCGGGATTCTTCAAAGAGATCGAAGATGTAGATACTTGTGTATGGTATTCAGTTGATAGTAATGATAAAGAGATCTTGCTTCTCTTTCAGGTTACTCATAATTGGAAGTATTCCTAAGTTGAGTAACGCTGATCGGCCTCCTTCCATTTAGTTGACATGCACTGGGGACAGCTGCATGATTTGAATCTGGTTCAATTAAATCAGTGCCTCTGTTTCTATATTGGATATAGAACAGTTCATATCTTAACGATGTTAAGGTACGGGGAGTTGTCCGGTTTATGATTAAAACCAGACACTGGACAACTCAAGGCACGTTTCTGTAATGGCTGTTTGTGGGTTGACCCAGGCTATGACGAGGGTTGACTTTCTACCATCTGGATGAACAATAGCGATATTGTTCTAGACTCGCCACAGTTTTATTAAAGATGGATTTTTTCAGAAAACAGTAGTGGGAGTATGGTAGAACTGGAAGTGATTCCAGAACCACAAACGATTACTGAAGATTTGATAAGGAACCTAAAGATTCAATCTGGATTGACATTCCATTGGCCACTCCGCAGATAAGGTGGGTAACTTCAGGCACCCGAGAGGCACTACGGTAGCCTCAAGGACGGTGACAGGGAAGTTCTTGTTTACGTACAATTGCCATTGCTGTTGTTCCAGGTTACGAGACCCGGCGGGAGGATGAGTATAGCGTCGTTCTAAACCAGTTTTAGAAGTGTACGTCTATATGACTCTGCCAGAGGGTTGTCGTAGTCAGTGGGAGCAGCGGAAGCATTGGTGGACAGGTAGCTTATGTCTATTTATAGACTAAAGCAGATGTAGCGGAGATAGATCATCTATTTCTGACGTGACAGTCATGGGTTTGACTTCATCAGAATAGGGGATGGATCTGTTGAGAAGGTAGTAGGGTGTGATATCCTGGTATTTGGATGATATACACAGAGTAGGAAAAGAAACTCCTACACTACGATCGGTTATACTTTGGTCGTCACATAGTTGTTTCTCCACGAAGGAAATGGATTTTATATCAGACATACTGGTTACTAGATCTATGGTTTTAGATCTAGATTTGGGTGGTTTCCCAATCAGGGTACTTGACAGCATTCTAAGAGTATTTAGGATGGACGACTCCTGGCACGGTAGTGTACCTGCAGGTAATAGAGTCACCCTCTCCAAAGGTGTCTTACAGACTAAAGGGGAGAGGGATGTGCATGATTGGCAGATCACTTGCTTAGGCAATTGAGTCAATCATGAGATGTCAAGTACCACACCAGATGTTGTTCTTGCACTAGATGCAATAAGTTGACATTAATCCAATCCTGGAGAAACAGTCGGAAGCAGTTTTAGAACATAAGTGGATGTTCTAGGGAGATGATAACGACAGCCTCATTCAGGAGACAGTTATCATTCCAGGCTTCCAAGGTGACATGGACGACAAGGAGGTTGTCAGAGTTATAGTTTTCCTTCTGATGAGGGGCAGTATTTTGGACAGGTGGTCCAAGGCAATACTGAGGGAGGCATGGCGCGCAGGATACTGATTAAGTTCAGTTGACGATACAGTCTAAGAAGTTTGGATTTGGAGTTCATTTATGAGCTAGGTCCCATCAGACATCCAGACATATTCTGAGACAGGTATTGCTCTTTTCGGGAGATGGCTTTCTCCGCGAACTTGAGATATAGAGAGACATAGAAAGAAACAACTAAGCGGATCCACTCACTGAGGCTATTCCTCGAACGCAATAGTTCCGCAAACGAGCTTTGTGAGACTGACTAGTAGAGGAGTTGGATGTTCGGTATCACACGGGCGGTGAGTATGCGACATCGCAATAATTAGCCTTGAGTGCAAGTGGGAGATTGTTGGAGATAGTGCCCTCAGAGTCAATTATTAGGTCACAGGTACGTGATTGTAATGATTGAGGGAGGACCTATCCCGGTAGGACAGTCTTACTCGAGATGATAGTATGCTATCTGGTTTACCTTTATCATCGTGTACTGCTTTAGGTGACCTGACACGTCGCTATTACACGTTGATAGAGCCCCTAGGATTCTTGCTTGACCACCAGCAGTATGAGGGCGATCATATAAGTGGGAGCTGGGGTCTATAAGCTTATCCTTAAAAGGTCCCTAGTCGTGAGAGTTTCGAGACAGGGCATCGATTCTCCATAGTAGACTAGTGTATACAGTCGAGACCCCGACGAGGGGCGGTGGCCGGTCTCACAAGCCACTGGTGTCAGTTGGATCACCTAAGATGTATACAGGTGCTCATTGGGTTATGAGTACACCGGACAGGACTCGCCGGGAACATGCTAGTTGGTCATATACCAGACGTCAGATGGCAGTTCCCTGGTGACATGTGTGCAGGTTAGTTCATCGACCTGGGGATCGTCATTTGTCTCGTGTGAGTTCCCACTGTACTTTGATTACTACCCTACCACGGCTCAAAGGAGTCGTGCAAACAGGTTTTAGTTGGGTACAGTCCCGAGCCACATGGAGGCAGTGAGCGTATCTTCAGGGGTTCGTCTCTCCCGGTATTGGGGACGAGGTCGTGCTGTGTCTAGGAGAGCCATTACACAAAGTCCTTGGCCAAGGCAAGGAGATTTACTGGTAGGTATTCGAGTAGTATCTCAGGGTGTTCTGGGCTACACTCCGACACGACTTGTACCGCTTTTGGGGGTCTGACTTTTACCAACCCCCTAGGCCCGACATGCGATACTCATAGACGAACGGACCGGACTGCACGGATATTGTCACTGACAGGCTCAGTAGGGTGTCAGGTTGAGTTCGCTCACAGATGTCCCTTTTAGTCAGTACCTGGTAGCCCGTTACGTATTGGCTTATACCTCTGACGTGCTAGTGGTTAAATCCACAACCAAGGTGTTGATGAGTCTTTAGAGTCCCCCACATTCTGTTACTCAGCTTTCGGGCGAAAGGTTGTAGAGGCCGTATGGAGATATGGCAAGGTCCGATCAGATACGTGCGGTATTGCACGGATCAGGATCGGACAGTTTGTACTATAGGCCGTATGGTTATATGGCAGGGTTCGATCAGATACGTGCGGTATTGCACGGATCAGGATCGAACAGATATTACTAGCCGGTTTTGGTATAAGCCGGATCCTAGTATAGTACAGTGTAGATTTTGTCTCATTACATTTGTATTTCGGTCGGAATACAAATGCGGGTGTGTATGCACAGTTTCGGGGTTTTCCTGTAATTTATTACGGGACCAGTTTTTTGGAGTTGCCAGTTTGCTTTCCGTTTCGGCCAATTTCCATTGTTCCGTTCATTGGCCGAAGATTGGTGGAGGAGGGTTTATTTGCATTGTTGCAAATAGGCTTTTGTGGAGGGGGTATTTGCATTTATTGGTATCATGATGGTTTTCATGATGAGCACCATCACTTGACTTCTTCTTCTTCTCATGATGGCTTGACTTTTTGAAGCCATCATGCATGAGATGATGGTTGCCTTTGTGTGTTGGATTTGTGGTGATCATTTGTTTTTTCCTCATCATTTTTTTGCTTTCCAACCACCCCCCTTGTCTTGGTTCTTTCTCTCTCCAATCACATATGGTAAAATGGGGGGGCCGGCCATTTTAGTGGGGAGAGGTTGATTCATTTGGTGTGGCATTTTTCATATTGTGCTAAGAAAAAGAGCTCTCTAGTTGATCTCCAAAATCCCTTCTTTCCTCCACAAAATGGCACCTCCTTAACCCCAAAATGAGACATGGATCTCTACACTTCATTCTACAGCAAATCTTGGGCACGTCGAGTAGCCGGCTTCGTGCCCGAGTTGCCTCGGCATTGAGGTGGGAGCCCGTAAACAAAGTAGGCGATGTGGTGCACTTCCGGCGACGAGGAGGAGACGGGACTTTTCCGCAGGAGATCGGGACCATGACGAGAAGACCGGAGGACTTAGATCGTCGGTATATCTCTATTCCCTTTCTTGTTGATAGCTAGGACTAGTTAGTGGTTCGATCCGGGTATTAGTGCGCGGCGGTTTGCCAGTTCAAGAAAATTTAAGTTATTCACCGCTTCCGCATTTGGCCGTCGGATTGACGGCCGGGGCGCCGCCGTGCACTCACACATATTACCTTCTGTACACCCTACTTAGGCTAATTGGTTTTCTTCATTCCATACCTTTCGGCACCTGCCTATGGTTTGGAAGAAGACTATCCAATAAGCGTAATAGGTGTAGTCTCCTAAACTAAGGAGCCCTCGCAACCTGAGAGAAGGTGATAATAAAAGACAACTGAATAAACCAATTCTTTTTCTCCTGAACCTGGATCCATCCTCGAAGAAATCCCTTCGAGTTCGTCTATAACCATACGATGGATCTATCCAATGGAAGTGGATGTCCGTAGTAATACGGGGTGTTCTGAGAAATTCAAAGGGTAAAAGAAGGAGTGGCAATGACTTATGCAACTCAGACAATCTAAAAGCCAGTATTTTAAGAAGGTTCGGTCAACTTGGTCACTGAGTCATAGTCTAGGGTCGGTCAAAGGTCGTTGCCAAAGAGAGAGAGAAAAGAAACACTCTGCGTGCACTCTAACCTAGATCAGAATGGTTATCACTTTATATAATCAGGAAACCTCCCACTGTACTGTCAAATTCTCCTCCAAACCTAAAAGAAGAATCAATCGGGATCACCCGAAGAGTAAACCAACTCATCAGTGGGAATCGGGATCCAACTCTCATCGCATGATAACGTGACGGAATCCACTCACGTTACTCACACTCCAGAAGGTATGCGCATACTTGGCAAGTTTCAGTTTCTTTAGAAACTCCCGATATGATTTTTGCCCCATGCTCTTATGACCTTGGCTTTGGTCAAAATGTCATAAGTCACATGCCAAGTTCTACCCGTCACTATCTTGTCAATTTGAACCCACCCGCACTTGCCCCTGACTTTGGCCAATCGGCAGAACGACTGTCCCAAACCAACTCATCTATCTATGCAACAATTGAATACCCAGCAGCTACCAAACACTATGCCTTAACTTTGGCTAAAATGCATAGCTTGAATACTACTGAATACCCAAAAGAAATGACGGAGGGCTACGGCTGGTTTTTGGCGAAAAACCTTTAACGTAGTGAACTTGATATCGCTGAAGGAACGTGATAGCTTTTTATAAAAGTATAGTGGCGAAAACCTTTTGCTAAAGAGGTCACTCCCGGTGAAGGGATCTCGGCTCTTTCTTCGTGGAATGAGGTGCAGGATATTCCAACTGAATACCGCGATGCAAAGCAACTTGTAATCGACTATAGTGAAGTTATTACTGTTAGTTATATGTATGCCCTAGAGGCCATTACTATACAAAGGATGTATATTGTAGTGGATGCTTGGACATATATAGGGAGGACTTTCTTGCTCGACATGATAATATGCTATCTGGTTGATCTTTACCTTAACGTGTACACTGATTGTCTCTCTGTTACATGTTGGTAAAGCCCTTAGGATGTGTACTTGACTACCTAGACTATGATGCAGATCATACTAGTGGGGACATGGTAGTCCATAAGTACATCCTTCAAAGTCCCTAGTCGTGGGTATATCGAGACGGGGCATCGATATACCAGAGTAGACTAGCGTATACTTTCTCGACCCATACAGATGGGCGATGGATGATCCCATATCCATTGGTGTTTGACATCAGAGATGATATACGGGTGCTCAGTGGAGACTGGGTACACTGGACGGACTCGCCGAGAACTCCCAGATGGTATTATACCTTACGTCAGATGGCAGTTCTCTGGTGACACTGGTACAGAGTAGTCTGTTGACCCGAGATCGTCATAGAGTCTTGTGTGGTTCCCACTATGCTTTGATTTCCACCTTACCACGTCCAAGAGGGCGTGCAAAACGGTGGTTTTTGGGTACAGTCCCGAGTCACATGGAGGCAATGAGCGATAGGAGGGGATTCGTCTCTCCCGGTATAGGGAGTTGATGTTGCGCTGTGTTCGATTGGCTATAACCAGAAATCCCTGGCCAGGGTTGCTGAGATTTACTGGTAAGTGTTACCAGTAGTTTCTCGAATTGTTATAGACCTCATATCGACACGACTTATCAAGCTATTGGGGTCTGAAGTTTACCACCCCTAGGCGAGATATGCGACATATCAGACGACGAGACCGGACTGTACGGTAAGTGTTACTGGTTGGATTCACAGGAGTGTGAGCGGGCTTGCTCGTCGATCTTCAGATCGCTCAATACCCGGGTGGCCGTTACATTTAGCAGACCGCTTGCGGCTTGTGGGTGTTTGATATGATCATCACCTACTGCCGGCGTATTGACGAGTCTTTAGAGTCCTACACAGAGGTTTCCTGGCTCAAGCGAAACGAAATAGGAGCGCATATGAGATATGTGCGGGACCGAGAATAATGCGTGTACGTGATACCGTATTCCATTCTCGCGATTTGTAACATTGATCGGTTATATGCGTTATAGCCGGGTTATCGGATTAAGTGTTGATTCGATAAGTTGTTACTACTGATATTAGTCGGTTATATGCGATATGACCGGGTCGTTAAATCAAGTGTTGATTTAACGATTTAATGTATAATTATATATTTGATATATCACTTTACATTAACTAATAAAGGTTCACTTAAAAAGGATTTTCTCACTTGAAGTGCACATTGTATATATGATATACTTTTGTGCATTTGATTGTATCATGTTTGATGATACATGATAGTTTGGTGTATAGTTTAAACCATGGTTGGTCAATGCTTAGGGTTTCTTTTGCTTCATTTACTTATTCATTTATTCATTTATTTATCCATTTTGTTTATATTAGCAAAAGAAAATGATGAAGAGAAAATGGTGGCTTTCTTTGTTTGTTTTTGAAGCTTCTTGAAGCTTTGACCTAGTGACCATTTTATCTTCATGTTTAACCCTAACCCTTCCAATTAACCATGGTCTATTCTCTACACCTAATCATGGTTGCCTTATGATAAGTATACATTTTATTTTCTTTTTGAAAAACACTTATCATAAGATTTTTCATCATCTTCTTCTTCTTCTTCAAGAAGAAGCTTGCTTCATCAATGGCAACTTGGGCAATTGAGTGAGAAATCCAATTCTAAAGTAAACCCACCTCCTATTTCTTCATCCTCTACCTCTTGCCAAGTAGTATAGGGTGTTTTCTTCACAAGTTTCATGACTTGGTGAAGTGGGAGCTTGATCTAGTGATGCCTCGACGTAGATCATCTTCGGCACGAAACCGACGACCTTGCCCGCCCATTTCTCCGATGAAGCCGACGCTAGAGCCCGAGTTTCCATTTGGACAGCGAGGAGACTTCATTTCGGAGCTATAGAGGTGGAGGACCGGATCTACAAAGGTTGTATTTCCGTATACTCGTAGTTAAGTTGTTAATTAGTTTAGTTTTCGCCTAAAATTCTAGTTAACGATCCGTATTAGGGTTTCTCGGCACCCGTAAAATTTGAAATTGGTATGGTTGATGCCTTGTGAGACCTCATTAGCATGCCTAGGAAGCCTACAGTGGTATCAGAGACTAGCTAGAGCCTTAGGCGATGCGTAGACGGAGTTAGAAATCCGATCGAACCGAAACCCCATTGCAAAATCGCTCTCTGTACATTTTTCAAAACTGTTGAATTTTGTGAATTAAAAATATGTAGAAAAATAAGCAGGAAAAACTAAGAATTACTGTGAAGTTTGGGCTCCTAATTCCATAATTAGACCGCGGAACCGCGGCCAAACCAGGGGTTTGGCGGCGCTTCCGCGGCCTAAATTTGGACTTAGTCCCTCAAATTTCATATATTTATTCTTAGGTCCTTTATTGGCAATTGTTTTTGTGAATTTTTTAATTCCACTCAAGTGTTGAGTTTTCTAGGGTTTTATTGGGGATTCGTTAATTTGATCGGATAATTTAACTTCGTTTATGTTTTTCCGGATATTTTAGAAACTGTTAAAAAGTTCCACTAGATATAAATACCCACTTTTTCCCCTGCCGGGAAATTTCCAAGTGTTGTATTTTTCCGTAGTTTAAAAACGTTCTAAGTAGTGCAAGTAAAGCGATGGTCCCTCTAGAAGACAACAAACCTTAACTCGATTATGTGACCGTCTTGAACTGCCCTTTGAACCTTAGGGTTTGGGGCAGTACGGCGTGCCACATGTGAGGCGTTGGCTTGACCCTTCTACGGCTGGACCGTTGGTACTGAGGCACGAACTGAATGTTTTTAGACTTATTTCATGTGATGAGCTGTTTCGGGAAAACTTGGGTGTTCGATTGTTCGATCGGAAAGTTTAACATTTTCTATTTATCCAGAATGTGATACAATAATTGGAATTCACAAGTAGTTATGAGATAACTGAATGAATGTTATAAATCTAGCACTTTAGTCTCACTTGATCAGTTGCTACGGAATTTTGATGTGATCAAAAGTCCGTCGCAATCACGTAGCGTACGCGGATACTCGCCGGGTAAACTTAATAGACAGCCTCGCTCCATAGCCCCGACAAAGTAACTGTAGGAGAACCCTGTCGCCGAAAGCATCCGTCCGGGTGCTCGCGGTAGCGGTGTTCCGCCTTAGTGCACTTCGTCGACGGCATCGGGGGTGCGGCCGTCTACTGAAGTTTGCGACGAGCATTCGATCAGGATGTGGGGAATCTTGTTGAATTCCCCGACTTAATATTGAAAAGTGTTTTCGATAATGTGACTAAAATGCGGGGTTTATAATTGTTAGGCATGCGATGTCTAAGAAATTCATTTGATTAGGCATGCGATGTCTAAGAAGGTTGCGGATTCCAACTGTTGTAGTTTTACACTTTCTTTTCTGTGACCGTAAGTGTAATATGTGATATCGCCGGTTTCGTTGCTATATGTCAACGACAATTGGGATGTGCATATTTACTTACGTTGATGACATGTGATGTTATGTGTTGCTGGATATGTTATATTGGATCGTCGCGTTTGAATAGCCCGGGGTTTTTTATGTGAGATGAGCGTATTTCATTTTCATTCATGTAAAAACTTGTATGTAATATTCTTTTATTGGGGCACTTCCAGGTTGCGGAAGATGTCACCCTTTGTATATTATTTACTTTTCCGCACTAGGATAGACCCAAGGAGGGGAGCACAAGTAACCGGGTTCTGGAGTCCAGTGGGAGACCAACTCGAGGAGTCGAGTCCGGGTCTTCTAACTCCAGAATTGGTAGGGTTGCTTACCGCTCTCGTAGGGGTCTAGGGGTGTGGATTTGGCTATTCATCGCGACCGTGGAATCCGTGTTTTATACTGGCTCGTATTGAAAACATGGACGTCCTAGTATATCCAATATTTCATATGATTCTTCTGCTGCGATTTCTGTGATGTGATCATGTGATGTTCTGTGATTGATACTATATATAGTATATATGATATATTATATAGATGTTACTTATGTTTTACACCCGCGCTAGCCCTGCCCTGCTCTGCCGTTAGTTACCTAACCTAACGGTGCATGAGGGGACATCGAGGCGAATGCGGATGGCATAAGTGTACGTCGTATTTATCTGTGATGTTTAGGTAACTTAAATGATGGGACTTCATTAATGTGATTAATGAAATAAAAAGAAACCTAAGATGTTGTAGAATCGAATTTCAAAAATAAAACCGGTAGCTACAGTTCTTGCTTTGCACAGCGGTATATGTGATATATCCTGCACCTTATTCGATGAGGAAAGGACCGAGATCCCTTCACCGGGAGTGACTCCTTTAGCAATAACTGGTAGATGCTACACACTCGGTTTGTCTTTTGATTGCTTTTAAGAGTTTTTGCTTTGCACAGTGATATATGTGATATATCCCGCACCTCATTCGATGAGGAAAGGACCGACGATCCCTTCACCGGGAGTGACTCCTTTAGCAAAACTAGAAAAGCCTCAAAAACACTCCATTTCAAAATTCATTCGATCCTACAACGATATCAAGTTCATTACGCAATAGGTTTTCAGAAAAACCTATCGTAGCCCTCCGTCATTTCAGATAAGTACTAGTTAGTATTCGTGCTGCGGTAGTTTGGCCTCCGTCAAGGCGTAGTGTACGGTAGCTAACTAGTGCTTATCTGCTAGCATATGATGCGATTGGATTAGGGTATTCGTATGGCATTGTTTGGCCTCCGTCAAGGGTCGTGCGGGTGGGTTTAATTCAATCAGGAAATGACGGGTTGAACTTGACTAGCGGACTATGGGTAGTTTGGCCTCCGTCAAGGTCATAGGATGCTAGGGGCAAAATTATCGGGAATTTCAAGTGTTGAAATTTGCAATGGATTGCATACCTTCTATGAGATAGTTGGATCCCGATACCCGCTGCGAGTAAGTGTTACTCCTGGGAGAGTTTTACACATTGCAATTAGCCGATCAAGTAGGTGTCTAGAAAGGTGTCAACAGGGTTAAGCCTCTGGGAAAACGAGGTTTACATTAATTAGGTTCGTGCGAAAGCACGGGGGACCTCCCTCAAAGTACCGACACTGGCCTGGCTGAAAGATTGGCGAACTTGTAGTGTGTAATTAATCCCGGCTAGTCTTTCCTTTTAGGGTTTGAAAGAAGATTTGATAAAAAGCAGTGGGAGCCATCCTGATTAGATAAAATAATAACCAATCTATTCTTGCAAGAGCGCACGCTGAGTGTTTTCTTCTCTCTTTCTCCAGGTAGCGACCATATCACGCCTTAATCAAGATAATAATACGGATTACTGACCGAACCCGCTTGCTATTCTGAGCTGGGGAACGTTGGTCCCGCTCCAACTTATAATTGTTATAAGACAGAGCAGGAAATTAGGGAATACCAGATTTCCCGTGCCGCCCAAACGAAGAAAGTGCATGCTGATGCATCGTCTTCGGGTGTGTTCTTCATACAGAACTGTTTCTCTATTCTCTATGTCCTGGGTATCTGATACCGGATCAGGATCCCAGATACGTAATCTGTTACATAGGTCTACAGATAGGTAGAGAACTGAGAACGGGTGATAAGTTTCATGAGGCAGAAAACGGGGCAAGTGTTGCAGCCAAGTCTGTTGGTCACTGTCACCCTGTATTACAAATACATTGATTCTGAACGAATGTTATTAGATATCGAACCTGATATACAAAATCATATCAGTCTCTTTATTAGTAAAGAACTGATAAAATTTTGTATTGATGGATAATGTTTTGAACATTTCCTATATCAAAAGTTGATCGGTTCAGGCACGTTATCTAAAAGCATTGATGTTCTAAATCAAACTACAGTTCTTAGTATATTGAACACACACAAGAGGAAGAGTTCAGAAATGAACAAATTCATCTTGAGGCATTGTAGACTAGGTCATATCAATGCGATCCGACTGGCTGAAGTTACATTTTAGATGCATATTTAAATTAGTTTGAATTTACATCTTATGAAACTTGCCAGTCATGTCACAGAGATAAGAAGACCATAGCTCCGTTTACTGGAAACAGAGAAAGAGTTAGTGAACTCTTGGGATGATACATGATGATGTATGTAGGTCCCCTGTCTACATTTACCAAGACCGGTTCTTTATACTTCATTAAATTCTCTGATGATCTCTTTTGATTCAGACATGTGTTCCTATTGAAACACAAGTCAGAACCTTTTGAGATATTAACAGAATATAAGTTAGAAGTAGAGAACCAATACGGGTATAAGTATTATGTCCTTTGATGAGATCAAGGAGGAGAATACTTGAGCACGGAATTCCTGGACTATTCTAAAGGAGAATGAGATTCTCTCTCAGCATTACTCCTCCGTATACACCATAGCACGATGGTATATCGGGGGGGAGCATTCACACCCTATATGATAAGGTGTGCTCTATGATGAGTACTACTGAGTTACCTATTTCCTTTTGGGCGTTATGCACTTGAGAAGCTGCATACCTATTGAATAGGGTTCGAATCAGATCACTGCCTACCACTCCATATGAGATATGGAATGGGAAGAGCCCATGTCTTAAGCTAGTTAAGATTTGGGGTTGTCCGGCCTATGTCTGAAAAGCAAAATCCGGACAAGCTCGAGTCAAAGTCAGTTATGTAGAACTGGAAATGTTCCAGCTATACAAACTGCGGTTGATGATTTGATAGAACCAAAGGATTCAATAGTCACCAACGAACCTCAGCCTCTCCGCCGATCTAGTGAGGTTCCTCACCCACCTGAGAGATACTTCTGTTTCTCTATGACAGTGGGAGCGAGGATTGCATCATGAGATGATGACCCAACTAGTTTCGAGCTAGCCATCAGGAGTGGGACTCTGTAAGAATGGCTGGATGCTTAGCGATCTGAGATGGAATCCATGTACACCAACAAAGTATGGACTTTGGTTGCTATATCTGAAGGGTTGAATCCCCATCAGGAGCAAGTATATCTTGAGAAGATTACTTGGTGTACTTGGAAAGGTTGAGACTTTCAAAGCAAGACTTGTTAAAGGTTTTCGTCATCGACCAGGCGTGGATAATGATGAAACCTTTTCCAGTGCCTATGCTTAAGTCCATCCAGATCCTACTTGCCACGGCTACATACCATGACTACGATATCTGGCGGTTGGGTGCCATGACTGCTTTTCTAAATGATGTTTTAGAAGAGAACGTCTATAAGTACACAGCCAGAGGGCTTCGTAGACAGTGGGAGCAGCGGAAACGTGTACAAGATGCTTTATAGGATAAAGCAGGTATCGCGGAGTTGGAACATCTGTTTTGATGTCTTAGTCAAAGAGTTTGACATCATCAAAATGGTAGATGAACCTTGTATAAACAAAAAGGTAGCAGGGAGTATGGTGATGATCCTCGTAGAGTACATGGATGACATACTCTTGATAAGAAAGGAGTTTCCTATGCTACGCTCGGTCAATCTCCGATTATCACAATGATTCTCCATATAGGATCAAAATGATACCTCCTAAATCCTGGGTTTTGGATCTATGAGATAGATCTAATTGGATGTTAGGTTTCTCACTAGTTGTAGTGAGATGGTATCAACTCATCCTGGGGAGAATCACTGGAAGGGTTCCAGGGTGATATAGACGACTGAATGTCAGTCACAGGCATTGTCTTTACCCTCAGTGGAGGGACGGTATGTTGGAAGAGTTCCAAGCTAGATACTGTGGCTAACTAGACGATAAAGGCAGGATACATCACTACTTGAGATGCTACCAAAGAGGCAGTCTGGATGTATATTTGTTCATAAGATGAACTTAGTTCCTCCCATTGTGTGACAATGGAGTTGTGGCTTATGCCAAGGAACGTCCGTCCCATCAGTGATCCAGACATATTCTAAGGCAGTATCACCTGATCATGGAGATGGTTGATCTCCAGGATGATCGAGGTTAGGAGAGTAGACTCAGAAGACAACACGGCTGATCCACTCACAAAGGCCTTTTCCCAGAGAGAGACTTTTATGGGATGGTTGAGTATGAGATACTACAACCACTGCTGTCAGATGGCCCTAGTGCAAGTGGGAGATTATTAGTTATATGTATGCCCTAGAGGCCATTACTATACATAGGATGTATATTGTAGTGGATGCATGGACATATATAGGGAGGACTTTCTTGCTCGACATGATAGTATGCTATCTGGTTGATCTTTACCTTAACGTGTACACTGATTGTCTCTCTGTTACATGTTGGTAAAGCCCTTAGGATGTGTACTTGACTACCTAGACTATGATGCGGATCATACTAGTGGGGACATGGTAGTCCATAACTACATCCTTCAAAGTCCCTAGTCGTAGGTAT
Source organism: Agapanthus africanus (assembly GCA_030015575.1). Lineage (NCBI taxonomy): Eukaryota > Viridiplantae > Streptophyta > Magnoliopsida > Asparagales > Amaryllidaceae > Agapanthus > Agapanthus africanus. The sequence goes on along the minus strand of CM057341.1, from coordinate 448,263,978 downwards.
ATCGAGACGGGGCATCGATATACCAGAGTAGACTTGCGTATACCTTCTCGACCCATAGAGATGGGCGATGGATGATCCCATATCCATTGGTGTTTGACATCAGAGATGATATACGGGTGCTCAGTGGAGACTGGGTACACTGGACGGACTCGCCGAGAACTCCCAGATGGTATTATACCTTACGTCAGATGGCAGTTCTCTGGTGACACTGGTACCGAGTAGTCTGTTGACCCGAGATCGTCATAGAGTCTTGTGTGGTTCCCACTGTGCTTCGATTTCCACCTTACCACGTCCAAGAGGGCATGCAAAACGGTGGTTTTTGGGTACAGTCCCGAGTCACGTGGAGGCATAGAGCGATAGGAGGGGATTCGTCTCTCCCGGTATAGGAAGTTGATGTTGCGCTGTGTTCGATTGGCTATAACCGGAAATCCCTGGCCAGGGTTGCTGAGATTTACTGGTAAGTGTTACCAGTAGTTTCTCGAATTGTTTTAGACCTCATATCGACATGACTTATCATGCTATTGGGGTCTGACGTTTACCACCCCTAGGCGAGATATGCGACATATCAGACGACGAGACCGGACTGTACGGTAAGTGTTACTGGTTGGATTCACAGGAGTGTGAGCGGGCTTGCTCGTCGATCTTCAGATCGCTCAATACCCGGGTGGCCGTTACGTTTAGCAGACCGCTTGCGGCTTATGGGTGTTTGATATGATCATCACCTACTGCCGGCGTATTGACGAGTCTTTAGAGTCCTACACAGAGGTTTCCTGGCTCAAGCGAAACGAAATAGGAGCGCATATGAGATATGTGCGGGACCGAGAATAATGCGTGTATGTGATACCGTATTCCATTCTCGCGATTTGTAACATTGATCGGTTATATGCATTATAGCCGGGTTATCGGATCAAGTGTTGATTCGATAAGTTGTTACTATTGATATTAGTCGGTTATATGCGATATGACCGGGTCGTTAAATCAAGTGTTTATTTAATGATTTAATGTATAATTATATATTTGATATATCACTTTACATTAACTAATAAAGGTTCACTTAAAAAGGATTTTCTCACTTGAAGTGCACATTGTATATATGATATACTTTTGTGCATTTGATTGTATCATGTTTGATGATACATGATAGTTTGGTGTATAGTTTAAACCATGGTTGGTCAATGGTTAGGGTTTCTTTTGCTTCATTTACTTATTCATTTATTCATTTATTTATCCATTTTGTTTATATTAGCAAAAGAAAATGATGAAGAGAAAATGGTGGCTTTCTTTGTTTGTTTTTGAAGCTTCTTGAAGCTTTGACCTAGTGACCATTTTGTCTTCATGTTTAACCCTAACCCTTCCAATTAACCATGGTCTATTCTCTACACCTAATCATGGTTGCCTTATGATAAGTATACATTTTATTTTCTTTTTGAAAAACACTTATCATAAGATTTTTCATCTTCTTCTTCTTCTTCTTCAAGAAGAAGCTTGCTTCATCAATGGCAACTTGGGCAATTGAGTGAGAAATCCAATTCTAAAGTAAACCCACCTCCTATTTCTTCATCCTCTACCTCTTGCCAAGTAGTATAGGGTGTTTTCTTCACAAGTTTCATGACTTGGTGAAGTGGGAGCTTGATCTAGTGATGCCTCGACGTAGATCATCTTCGGCACGAAGCCGACGACCTTGCCCGCCCATTTCTCCGATGAAGGCGACGCTAGTGCCCGAGTTTCCATTTGGACAGCGAGGAGACTTCATTGCGGAGCTATGGAGGTGGAGGACTGGATCTATAAAGGTTGTATTTCCGTATACTCGTAGTTAAGTTGTTAACTAGTTTAGTTTTCGCCTAAAATTCTAGTTAACGATCCGTATTAGGGTTTCTAGGCACCCGTAAAATTTGAAATTGGCATGGTTGATGCCTTGTGAGACCTCATTAGCGTGCCTAGGAAGCCTACAATTACCCTGACGCAAAATTCTGTCCAAGGGGTCATTCCCGGTGAAGGGATATCGGCCCTTGCCTCATCGAATGAGGTGCAGGATATTCACACCGAATACCGCTATGCAAAACAAAAGGAAACGTCTTTGTAATAACACTTTTTAAAATTGTTCCAACAAATCCGAATAGGTTTGTTTTTCTTTGCATTGATCAGAATCAACACAGTCCTATCAATCAATCACACCAGAAAAGAACGAAAAATAAAATGTACGTATATGCCATCCGCATTCGTCACTGGGTCCCGTCATCATCCGTTAGGTTACTTAACTAACGACAGAGCGGGGACTGAACTAGCGCGGGTGCAAAACATATACAACATCTACTAGTATATATACCAATATACAGTAATCGCTCCAGGCGTGATAATATGTAACATTACAGAAAAGTAATAAGCATCACGGAACAATACAGATAATCTGGGATCCCCGAGTTTCACAAAGCCGCTGCTGAAACTCGACGTTCCCCTGGTCGTGTGGATAGCCTGTGCAATGAAACCTAGACCCCTACGGGTGCGGCAAGTTACCCGCCAAAACCTGAAGCGAGGCAGCCCCCCACAGCATAGTGAGTGGAACACCCGGCACTTCACGGAATCCGGTAAATTGAGCACCCCTCCTTGGGTCAACCTGTACCCCCTATAAGTGCGGCGAATAGTCTGCCAATTCTAGAGGGAGGCCCCTCTGCCTCTCAAATCCATGAGATGCGGACCCGTTGCCCCCCCAGAACCCGGCTATCCATGCACTCCGTCGTGGGGTAAAACCTAGTACAGAAATGAAAAATATGTACAACAGGTACATCGACCTCAACCTGGTCGTGCCCCAAAAGAATATTATACAACAGGCAGTGACGGCAGTCCACATGTTGGACGCTCGCCCCGCAATATCAAATGTATAAATAAATCCAAACTGCACTACCATTGCACACTGCTATCCACCACGACAAATCCGCAACAACACAGCACAACACAGAACATCAACGCGAAGGTCACGTTCGCAAACCCGTCTAAAAGAACTATAGCGATCAGACGCGGTTTACCGATCAAATGACATTCCCGGTCGGAGATATAATGTAAGTACTGTAAACTAACATTTTTAAATTTTGATCGACTAAATATCACGAAGTGGGCCCCACGAACATCTGCTGCACAGTAACAAAATCTGGGCCCAAAAGATATATACCAAAAACCTCAAATTCCAACATAGAAGCAACTGTACAAATTTGGGTCAATGATTCAACATAACGGCCGCGGATGCGCGGTCAAACCTTAGGTTTGACCGCGATTCCGCGGCGCTCCTGTTGAGTCACGTGCTCAAATTTGCAACACGTGCTTAGAAAACCCTGCACAGATTTCTGTGATATGTAAAATAATTTTAGGAACCCTTTTAAAATCGACAGAAACTGTGAACTTGAATTTTGCGGTTTTCGATATCCGGTTCGATCGATATTTTAAACGTGTTAGCACAAGTTAGTAAAGCAAAATGGTGAGGCTCTGATACCACTGTAAGTCTACAGAAGCGCCCCGGCCGTCAAACTGACGCCAAATGCGGAACAAAAACTTTTAACTGGCGCTATCGTATACTATAACCCGGATTTGCCATTATTGCTAAACTAACAAACAGTAAAGAAGGTAGAAAGGTTATACCGAACGATCCGAGTCCTTCGTTCTTTAACCATCATCCAACGCTCCGTTGCGGCTGCTCCGATCTCTTCGATCTCCGATTTGCTCGTCCAGGTGGCACCACGTAAACGATTCTTTAAACGGGCTCCCGCCTCTGACTCGAGGCAACTCGGTCGTCAAGTTTGCAAAAAGAGACGACCAAGATTGATGTAGAGAATGAGTAGAATACTTTGTCTCACTTCGTCCAAAGCCGTAGATGATCGGTTAATGAAGTTGCCACTCGAATCGGGTGATGGAATGAAAGAAGCTATGAAATTTCCATACACCCCAAAACTATCATAATCTTTTAACCAAAATGAATCAATCAAGTGAGTGAGAGAAAGGAAGGGGCAGGCCATATATAAGGAGGTGGGGGTGAGTGTAGGAGGAGAGAAGGTGACCATAAGAATAAATATCATGAACAAATATCCTAAGGTTAACAAGAACCATTAATGCTAAAGCATGAGTCATTAAAACCAAGTGTGAACACAATGAATGAAACAAATGAGTCATGAAGCCTAGTCACCATCCTATTCACCTCTTCTAGAAACTTCTAGAACCTTCCACACTCATCTCAAGAAAAGATAAATCCGTCTTTAACCGAATGTTAAAAGACGGCTGATAGAAAACTGAAAACTGGCAACTTCCAAAAGCGATCCCGAAACGAATTTCAGGATAACCCCGTAACTGTATAAATATACCCGCATTTGTATTACGACCGAATACAAATGCAAATGAGACAAAGATATTATATCTACTCAATATAATACTCGGATCCGGCTTAAACCAAAGCCCACCAGTATTATCTGCCCGAAATATGACACGTGCGTAAACGCACGTGCATTTTCCGAACCCTGCCATAAAACCATACGGCTTCTACAACGTTTCGCCCGAACTTGGGAAACTGTCTGTGGGGGACTCTAATGACTCGTCAGTACCCTGGCAGTGGGTTTAACCACAAGCCGTCAGCGGCACTAGCTACGCGTAATTGCTGCCCATGGACTGACCTCAAGGGAGGCCGATGAGCGAACTCATCCGGAAACCCTACTGAGCCTAACAGTGACAATGTATATATAGTCCGGTCCGTTCGCCTATGAGTATCACATATCTGCCTAGGGGGCTGGTAACGTCAGACCCCCAATAGCAGTATAAGTCGTGTCGGAGTGAAGCCCAATAACACCCTGAGATACTACTGGAGTACCTACCAGTAAATTTCCTGCCACGGCCGTGGTCTTTGTGTAATGGCTCACCTAGACACAGCACGATCTCACCCCGAATACCGGGAGAGACGAATCCCCTACCGATCCGCTCACGTGCCTCCATGTGGCTCGGGACTGTACCCAAAAACTACCTGTTTGCACGCCTCCTTTGAGCCGTGGTAGGGTAGAAATCAAAGCACAGTGGGAACTCACACGAGACAAATGACGACCTTAGATCGATGAACTAACCTGTACACATGTCACCAAGGAACTGCTATCTGACAATAGGTATAGTACCAACTAGCAGATTCCCGGCGAGTCCTGTCCGGTGTACTCATAACCCAATGAGCACCTGTATACATCATAGGTGATCCAACTGACACCAGTGGCTTGTGAGACCGGCCACCGCCCCTCGTCGGGGTCTCGACTGTATACACTAGTCTACTCCGGAGTATCGATGCCCTGTCTCGAAACTCCCATGACTAGGGACCACAGTTAAGGATATGCTTATAAACCACCCAACTCTCACGTATATGATCGCCATCATACTGTTGGTAGTAAAGCAAGATCCTAAGGGCTCTATCAAAGTGTAACATGTAATCAGTCACCTGAACATGTACACGACTGATAAAGGTAAACCATATAGCATACTATCATCTCGAGTAAAACTGTCCTACCGGTATAGGTCCTCCGCAATCATTGCAATCACGTACCTGCGATCCAATAATTGACTCTGAGGGCACTATCTCCAACAGGGAGCAGCGGAAAGGTGTGCAAGCTGCTTAAATCCAACTATGGGTTAAAGCAGGCATCGCGGAGTTGGAACATCTGTTTTGATGTGGTAGTCAAAGAGTTTGACTTCGTCAAAAATGTTGATGAACCTTGTATATACAACAAGGTGGCAGAGAGTAAGGTTGTCTTCCTCGTATTGTACGTGGATGACATACTCTTGATAGGAAATGATGTTCCTATGCTGCAATCGGTCAAGCTCTTTTTATCACAAAGTTTCTCAATGAAAGATCTAGGGGAAGCCTCCTACATCTTGGGGATTAAGATCTATAAAGATAGATCTAAACGGATACTGGGATTGTCCCAATCAAGGTACATTGACACCATACTAAAGAGGTTTGGTATGGAAGAATCCAAGCGTGGGTTTTTACCCACGATCTCAGGACTCACTCTCTCCAAAAAGATGTCTCCCAAGACTGACTTGGAAAGAGCTCGCATGCAAGGGATACCCTATGCTTCGGCAGTAGGCTCTATCATGTATGCGATGCTATGTACCAGACCCGATGTTGCAAACTCACTAAGTGTAGTGAGTAGGTATTAAGCAGATCCAGGAGAGAGTCACTGGACAGCTGTGAAGAACATTCTCAAGTACTTGAGAAGGACTAAAGAGTTGCTCTTAGTGTATGGTAATGGAGAACTCCAAGTGGAGTCCTTTACTGATTCGAGCTTCCAGAGTGATAAGGACGACTCTAAGTTGGTCTCGGGATTTGTCATTATCCTCAATAGAGGGGCTGTTTGTTGGAAGATTTCCAAACAGGAAACCGTGGCAGACTCGACGATGGAGGATGAATACATCGCTGCCAACTATGCTGCCAAAGAGGTTGTCTGGATAAAGAAGTTCATAACTGAACTTGGAGTGGTTCCGTCCATTGTGCATCCAATACCTTTGTATTGCGATAACAATAGAGCAGTGGCCTTGGCCAAGGAACCCAGGTCCCATCAGCGATCCAGGAATATTCTGAGACGGTATCACCTGATCCGGGAGATAGTTGATCGTCGGGAGATCGAGGTCAGGAGAGTTGACACGAAGGAAAACACGGCGGATCCACTCACCAAGGCCATTCCCCTGATACAATTTGAGAGGCTCTTCGGGATGTTAGGAATGAGATTGTTAGGAATCCTCCCGCGCGCGCAAACGCGTACGTTTTGAAATATGAGATATGGTTTTAAGAAATAGAATGCGCACACGAGATCGTTCTCATTTTAAATATTTATAACCGCAAGTGCACGACGCGTTATAGCGAGCCGGCAAGCATGGGTCGATCCACAGGGAATTGAATATTAGGTATCATTGTTTAAGGTTAACAAATTAATGAATTGGTTGGTTGTCACAAATAATTAGAAAAGAAAGAAAACAAGAAAAGCAAGAAAACAAGTGTAAGGTAAGAATGGTTGTGGCTTGGTTCGGAAGCTTGAATGTTAGTGTTTATGCCCTAGAAGGCCATTACTGTATCATACTAGTTTGTATATTACTTAATGGAAGCTTGGGATATTCACAGTTGTATTGACAGTCTTGCTAAACATGGTAGTATGCTACTTGGTTTTGTCTATCTTAATATGTGAGTATACGTATTGATAGAGCTCTTAGGATCTTGCTTGACTACCAGCATTGTGATGGCAGTCACACTAGTGGGGGCTTGGGTAGTCTACAAGCACATCCTTTTTCAGGTCCCTAGTCGTTGGATTGTCGAGACAGGGCATCGATACTCCAGAGTAGACTAGTGTGTACGCTTCTCATCCCAGTTGGGGAGATGGTCTGTCCCACAGCCATCAGTACGTCGTACTGGAGATAGTATACAGGTGCTCGTTAGGTTACGGGTACACCGGACAGGACTCATGGGGAACTATTGGTTGGGATTATACCCATCGTTAGTTAACAGTTCCCAGGTGACATGAGTACAGCATAGTCCGCAGACTTGTCACGGCTACTTCGTCTCGAGTGTGTCCCATTGTTCTTAGATTGCTACACTACCATGGCCCAAAGGAGTCGTGCAAACAGGTAGCAGTTGGGTGCAGTCCCGAGCACTTGGAGGCAGTGGCGGTTAGACAGGATTCGTCTCTCCCGGTATTGGGAGTTGATATCGCGCTGTGTCAGAGAGCCATTACGCAAAGTCCCTGGCCAGGGCATGGGAGATTTACTGGTAGGTTTTTCAGTAGTTTCTCAAGGTGTAATGGGCTACGCTCTGACATGACTTATACCGCTTTTAGGGGACTGACGCTTGCCGCCCCCTAGGCCCGATATGCGATAGTCTTAGACGAACAGACCGGACTGTACGTAGATTGTCACAACAGGCTCAGTAGGAGATCGGATGGGTTTCCTCTTCGACCTTCTTATCGACATCTACCTGGGGACCGTTACGTACAGCTAGTGCCGCTTGCGGTCTGTGGTTAAACCCACTGCCAGCGTAGTGTCGAGTCTTTAGAGTCCCACACAGAGAGTTTCCCTGCTTCGGGCGAAACGAAATAGAGTTCGTATGGTTTTACGACAGGGTTCGGACGTATACGTGTTTTACGCACGTACGATGTTCGGAAAGTTTTTACTAGTCGGCTTTGGTTTAAGCCAGATTCTAGTATCGGATTATTGGATTTATACAGTCTAAAGTTTTTCCATGTTTTCACGGATAGGAGGGGCGTTCTCGTAATTTGTCGGGAAGCTTCTTGAAGGTTGATGACTTGGAAGGTAAGGTGGCATTTGCATTTATTGGATTAATGAGTCATGAGAGTGAATTATCCATGGAGTTAATGTTGCATTAATGTTTTAGATGACTCATGAGATGAATCATTCTATGAATTAATGAAGCATGATGACACATATTGTTTTGTTATTCATTTTAATATAATCATATGCTTCATATATTCAAATGATATCATTCATCCAAAAGGATTCTCACTCTCACCTTCTCTCTCCTCAAGCTCTCTCTTTTCAAACCCTAACCCTAACCTCTCATGTGTTGAGATCAAGGGTTAGCTAACTAATACTTCCATAATCCAACTCTATATCATCTAAGTTGCTTAGATTAGCACTTTGAGTAACCTAGTTATCTCAAGTTAGAGGTTAAGCTTGGAGTTGGAGCTCTCGGGTGGATCGTCTTTGACTCGAGGAGGCCGTTGAGGTGCCGACGTTCCAAAGAGCCTACAAAGATTGGAGGATAGTGATGAAGACCCGAAGGATATGTAACGTGAGGTATAACTTCGAATCAGATAGTTAAACCTTTCGTAGTTTGCTAGTAACGGTTTAGACACGATTTATGCGCTCAAGTCCGTGTTACGAAGCTTTGATAATCGTTTTTCATATATTCCGCCTTCCCGCAAGTTCGTGGCGTGTGTGACATGGACTTACAGTGGTATCAGAGCCAACTAAACCATTACTAGCTTGTTAGAAACTAATTAGAACTTCGATCGACGGATAACACGAAAACAAAACCCTAACCCCTTAACAGTTTCTGTTAATTTTAAACATGTCACAAATATTTTTTGATATGCCTTAAAATTCACAGCAGGGTATTTTAAGAATACTGGGAAAATACGAGCCACCAACTCGGTGTTATGGATGCGGATCCGCGGCAATAGAGTGCTTGTGCCGCGGATCCGCCGCCGAGTCAACTCCGAGTTGACTCGGATTTGCTCTGTTATTTTTGTTATATGGTGTTCTGTTTTCCAGTATGTTCTGTTTCTACCCAGGTTACTTCAGTGCAGGTTTGCCTTTGGGGTAGACATGGAAAAAGGTTGTCGATCGATATTCTAAGTTACTTGCTAATCGGGTTTTTATCTGTAATGTTTAATGTGTTCGTAAACCTCCCCTAACTGCTAGTATGTCGGTTGGCAGGGGGTTGCACATTTCTATAATGTTTACTGTTTGTGTATATAAACTTGATTGGATCGTTGTGATGATTAGCCGGGGTTTGAGATGGGTTTTAAATTCATTCATTCGATGTAAATTGTAATATGATGTAATATTCTTTTGCGGGGCACATCCAGGTTGCGGTTGTAGCCACCGTTGTATTATTTCATTTACTGTTTTTTGCTCCTACGATAGACCCAAGGTGGGGTACACAAACTACCGGGTACGTCGAAGTGTTTAGGGGCCTATTCACGTTGTAGAGGGAGACCGCTTCACTTCGGGTATTTGGCGGGTAGTTTGCCGTACCCATAGGGGTCCCGGGTGGGGTAAAGGCTATTCATCACAACTGTGTAATCCGTCTTTTGTTGCAGGCTCAAAGCAAACACGGATTGCTTGTATATCCAATAATGTTCATCTGAGATCTGAAATGCCTATTATTGCGTCTGACGAATGTATAATATTTATATATGATAGCTATTTAGACGTCACTTATGTTTTACACCCGTGCTAGCCCAGCCCCCGCTCTGTTGTTTGTTAAGTAACCTAACGGGTATGACGGGACCCAGTGGCGAATGCAGATGGCATAAGAGGACGTTGTATTTTCGTTGTTTTCTGCAATGATAGGTTAAATGATGCGACGCATTATTTTAATGCAAAGAAAATAAACCAAAGTTGAATCGTTGGAACAAATTTAAAAGAAACCACTCGGTTATTTTAAAAGAGCAGAATTTTTAATTGCGGAGCTTTAACCACTTCTTTTAAAAAGCTATCAGGTTCCTTCGATTATATCAAGTTCACTACGTTCACGATTTCGCCAAAACCAGTCGTAGCCCTCCGTCATTTCTTATGAATGGTCAGTAGTATTCAAGCTATGTTTGTTTGGCCCTTAGTCAAGACATAGTGATTGGTAGCTACTGGGGTATTCATTTGTTGCATAGATAGATGAGTTGGTTTGGGACAGTCGTATTACTTTGTTTGGCCCTTACTCAAGAGTATATACGGATGGGTTCAAATCAACAAGATAATGATGGGCAGAACTTGACATGTGACTTATGATTTGTTGGCCCTTAGTCAAGATCATAAGAACATGGGGCAAAAATCCATATCAGGAGTTTCTAAAGAAACTGAAACTTGCTAGTGTTGCATACCATTTGGAGTTTGATGAATGTTGGTAGGATTCCTTCAACATTATCATACGATGATATTTGGATCTCGATCCTACTATGAGTATATGCTACTTATCAAGAGATTTGTCACTTAACGATCAATGCTATAAACCATGTAGGTGTCAAGAAAGGTGTCAGCGGGGCTACGCCGCCAGAGAAAAGAGGTTATTTAATTAAGGGATTTCGCGAAAGCGTTGGAAAGCCTCCCTCGAACTACCGACACTAGCTTGGCTGAACGGTTAAGCAAGTATTGTACAGTGAGAATAGTCCTGGCTAATTCTTCTTTTATGGTTTGAGGAAGGATTCGAGAAACAGTGGGAGCCATCCAGTTTAGATAAATTAAAAACCAATCTAAACTTGCAAGAGCATCATGCTAAAGTGTTTTCTTCTCTCTCTCTCATTGCAGCGACCTTGTGACCATGATTAGGTTACATCTAGATAACAAGTTGACTGAATCTAACTTATTTGACTGGCAAAGGTCTGTCCAGATGTCCATTGCCTATGACAAGCTGGACCACCCTATTACTACTCAAGATCCCGCAGTCCCAGGTCCAGTTTCCACCGTCGCAGATATGGATATCTATCAGACAAGGGAAAAGGATAAAGCGAAAGCTAAGTGCCTCGTGTTGGCTTCAGTTGATGGTGTATACCAGAAGCAACACGAGAAGATGGACTTATTTTCCAACTTTCTCCATAACAAAGATTTATATGGAGAGCAATCTCATATCGCAAGATATGAGACCTCGAACGATTTAAATCAAGCGAGGTTGGCTGTTGGGTCATCTGTAGGGGACAACGTCCTTACAATGACTAGCTATATTGATGAGCTCAAGGACCTGGAGACCACGTTGGGAAACAGGTCATACGCTGACTTATTTCCACAGTCCCTACCCTCTACTTACACCCTGAAGGAAACCAGGGAGACATAAGCTCTGCTTAATGGGGGACCTTCTTCTTCTACATCAAGGGCGAAAGCAAAGGGTGAAAAGAAGAAGACCTCTACAAAGCCGATATACGGTGTCAATAAAGTCGGAGGAAAGGGAAGAGTAAAAGTTTCAGGACTTGGTTTAGCTAAAGAGGGATGTTCCTATTGTTATGGGAACGGGCATTGGCAGAAGGATTGCAGGGCTTTGGAAGCCAGTAGCCAGGATACGAAGCATGTTGTGGCTTCAGCCTCAAGTATGTTTGTAATTGAGAACTGTTTGTCAATTAACTCTACTTCCTGGGTACTAGATACCGGAGCAGGATCTCATATCTGTAATTCATTACATGCTTAAACCGTAGAGATATAAGGATAGGTGATTTGTCTCTCAGAGTTGCAAACGGAATGAGCGTGGACGCTGAATCCGTAGGAGAATATCGCTTAGGTTTGACAAGTGGGCAGATATTGATTCTACGTAACTGTCTGTATGTACCCAGTTTGAATTGTAATATCATATCAGTGTCCTCACTTTCGAGAGAGGGATATGACTTTACATTCGTAAGCGATGTAGTTCACATCCACCTAAATCAAGTTCTGATTGGGTCCGGTACATTAGATGACGGTATATACGTATTGAATCAAGCTCAGGTTTTCAATGTCCAGAACACACTTAAAAGAATGTCTCTAGAAATAAATCAGGCTTTCTTATGGCATTGTAGACTAGGTCACATCAATGAAACACGATTAACGAAGTTAGATAGAGAAGGATATTTGAATCCGTTCGAATATCAATCTTATGCCACTTGTGAATCTTGTCTCATGGGAAAGATGACAAAGACTCCGTTTACTGGACACGGAGTAAGATCGAGCGAGCTCTTAGGACTCGTACACAGTGACGTGTACGGTCGAATGTCTACACATGCGCGAGGTGGTTATTCCTACTTCATTACTTTTACGGATGATTTCTCTAGGTATGGTTATATCTTCTTAATGAAGCATAAATCCGAGGCCTTTGAGAAATTCTAAGAATACAAGAATGAAGTGGAAAAACAGATAGGCAAAAGTATCAAGACACTGAGATCTGATCGAGGTGGTGAATAGTTAAGTGCCGAGTTCCTGGGATACTTAAAAGCGAATGGAATTCTCTCTCAGCTTACTCCTCCATACACACCACAACACAACGGTGTATCGGAAAGGAGGAATCGAACGCTATTGGATATGGTTCGTTCCATGATGAGTAAGGCTGAGTTACCGCGATCTTTCTGGGATTATGCACTAGAATCAGCTGCATATCTTTTGAACCAGGTTCCAACCAAGACTGTGCCTACCACACCATATCAGATGTGGAGTGGGAAGAAACCCTGTCTTAAACACTTTAGGACATGGCGATGTCCAGCTTTTGTAAAAAAGCAGCATCGGGACAAGCTCGAGGCATGTTCAGTACAGTGTAAGCTTGTGGGATATCCAAAGAACTCCAAGGGATATTATTTCTATTATGCAGAGGAACAAAAGGTTTTTGTTTCTCGTCATGCCCACTTCTTAGAAACTGAATTTTTAGAAAATCAGAAGAGTGGGAGCGCAGTAGAACTGGAAGAAATTCCAGAACCACAAGCTGTTACTGAAAGTTTGGTAGAACAAGAAGTTTCAGAAGAAAGGGACATACCAGCGCCTATCCGCAGAAGTAGTAGGCAGTCACATCCGCCCGAGAGATACTACGGTTTTCTGATTGACGGGGATCGAGAAGATTGCGTCATTGATAATGACGACCCTACTAGCTTCCAGCAAGCCATTCAGAGCGGCGACTCGGCAAAATGGCTGGATGCAATGCGGACCGAAATGGAGTCCATGTACACTAACAAAGTATGGACTTTGGACATTGCTCCAGATGGGGTAAAACCCGTAGGATGCAAGTGGATCTTCAGAAAGAAGATTGGTGTAGATAGACAGGTTGAAATCTATAAGGCTAGACTTGTTGCAAAGGATTTCCGTCAAAGACCTGGTTTGGACTATGACGAAACCTTTTCTCCAGTGGCTTTGCTCAAATCCATTCGGATCCTTCTTGCTATTGTTGCCTTCCACGATTATGAGATCTGGCAGATGGACGTAAAGATGGCCTTTCTAAACGGTAATATGGAAGAGTGCGTCTATATAGATCAGCCAGAGGGATTCATTCAGAGTGGGAGCAGTGGTAAAGTATGCAAGCTGCTTAAGTCCATTTATGGACTAAAGCAGGCATCGCGGAGTTGGAACATCTGTTTTGATGATACTGTCAAAGAATTCGACTTTATCAAAAATCCAGATGAACCATGCATATACAGTAAGATTGTAGGGAGAGTTGTTGTATTCCTCGTCTTGTACGTAGATGACATTCTCCTAATAGGAAATGATATTCCTATGCTACAGCCAGTCAAAAGATTCTTGTCACAGAAGTTCTCCATGAAAGACCTGGGTGATGCCACCTACATTCTGGGGATCCAGATCTATCGTGATAGATCAAAGAGGATGTTGGGACTTTCGCATTCCAGGTACATAGACACCATATTGAAAAGATTCAGTATGGATGATTCTAAGCGCGGTAACCTACCGGCTTGTCACGGAATCACCCTCTCCAAAGAGATGTCTCCCAAGACTGATTTGGAAAGGGGTCGCATGTCGATTATACCCTACTCTTCTGCGGTAGGCTCTATAATGTATGCGATGTTCTGTACCAGACCAGATGTAGCATAGCATTGAGCGTTGTAAGCCGGTATCAGGCAAACCCAGGGGAGAAGCACTGGATAGCAGTAAAGAACATTCTCAAGTACCTGAGGAGGACTAAGGAGATGTTCTTAGTGTATGGCGGAAAAGACCTCCAGATCGAGGCTTTGCTGACTCCAACTTTCAGAGTGACAAGGATGACTCCAAGTCCATGTCGGGTTATGTCTTTACCCTCAATGGAGGGACGGTCTGTTGGAAGTGTTCCAAGCAGGACACCGTTGCTAACTCAATGATGGAAGCGGAGTACATAGCTGCTTGCGATGCCGCAAAAGAAGCTGTCTGGATGAAGAAGTTCCTCATAGAACTTCAGGTGGTTCCTACCAGTGTTGGTCTAATACCTCTGTATTGCGACAACAACGGCGCTATAGCTTTAGCGAAGGAACCCAGGTCCCATCAGAAGTCCAGACACATCTTAAGGCGGTATCACCTAATCAGGGAGATCGTCGATCGCTTGGAGATCGAGGTAAAGAGAGTAGATACAGAGAATAACACTGCTGATCCATTCACAAAGGCCATTCCTCAGACACAGTTCGAGAGGCTATTCGAGATGATAGGTCTGCTATACGCCAGTAAATGGCCCTAGTGCAAGTGGGAGATTGTTAGTGTTTATGCCCTAGAAGGCCATTACTGTATCATACTAGTTTGTATATTACTTAATGGAAGCTTGGGATATTCACAGTTGTATTGACAGTCTTGCTAAACATGGTAGTATGCTACTTGGTTTTGTCTATCTTAATATGTGAGTATACGTATTGATAGAGCTCTTAGAATCTTGCTTGACTACCAGCATTGTGATGGCAGTCACACTAGTGGGGGCTTGGGTAGTCTACAAGCACATCCTTTTTCAGGTCCCTAGTCGTTGGATTGTCGAGACAGGGTATCGATACTACGGAGTAGACTAGTGTGTACGCTTCTCATCCCAGTTGGGGAGATGGTCTGTCCCACAGCCATCAGTACGTCGTACTGGAGATAATATACAGGTGCTCGTTAGGTTACGGGTACACCGGACAGGACTCACGGGGAACTGTTGGTTGGGATTATACCCATCGTTAGTTAACAGTTCCCAGATGACATGAGTACAGCATAGTCCGCATACTTGACACAGCTACTTCGCCTCGAGTGTGTCCCACTGTTCTTAGATTGCTACCCTACCACGGCTCAATGGAGTTGTGCAAACAGGTAGCAGTTGGGTGCAGTCCCGAGCACTTGGAGGCAGTGGCGGTTAGACAGGATTCGTCTCTCCCGGTATTGGGACTTGATATCGCGCTGTGTCAGAGAGCCATTACGCAAAGTCCCTGGCCAGGGCATGCGAGATTTACTGGTAGGTTTTTCAGTAGTTTCTCAAGGTGTAATGGGCTACGCTCCGACACGACTTATACCGCATTTAGGGGACTGACGCTTGCCGCCCCTAGGCCCGATATGCGATAGTCTTAGACGAACAGACCGGACTGTATGGAGATTGTCACAGCAGGCTCAGTAGGAGTTCGGATGGGTTTCCTCATCGGCCTTCTTATCGACATCTACCTGGGGACCGTTACGTACAGCTAGTGCCGCTTGCGGTCTGTGGTTAAACCCATGCCAGCGTAGTGTCGAGTCTTTAGAGTCCCACACAGAGAGTTTCCCTGCTTCGGGCGAAATGATATAGAGGTCGTATGGTTTTACGACAGGGTTCGGACGCATACGTGTTTTTACGCACGTACGATGTTCGGACAGTTTTTACTAGTCGGCTTTGGTTTAAGCCAGATTCTAGTATCGGATTATTGGATTTATACAGTCTAAAGTTTTTCCGTGTTTTCACGGATAGGAGGGGCGTTCTCGTTATTTGTCGGGAACCTTCTTGAAGGTTGGTGACTTGGAGGGTAAGGTGGCATTTGCATTTATTGGATTAATGAGTCATGAGAGTGAATCATCCATGGAGTTAACGTTGCATTAATGTTTTAGATGACTCATGAGATGAATCACTCTATGAATTAATGAAGCATGATGACACATATTGTTTTGTTATTCATTTTAATATAATCATATGCTTCATATATTCAAATGATATCATTCATCCAAAAGGATTCTCACTCTCACCTTCTCTCTCCTCAAGCTTTCTCTCTTCAAACCCTAACCCTAACCTCTCATGTGTTGAGATCAAGGGTTAGCTAGACTAATACTTCCATAATCCAACTCTATATCACCTAGGTTGCTTAGATTAGCACTTTGAGTAACCTAGTTACCTCAAGTTAGAGGTTAAGCTTGGAGTAGGAGCTCTCGGGTGGATCGTCTTTGACTTGAGGAGGCCGTTGAGGTGCCGACGTTCCAAAGAGCCTACAAAGAGTGGAGGATAGTGATGAAGACCCGAAGGACATGTAACGTGAGGTATAACTTCGAATCAGAGTAGTTAAACCTTTCGTAGTTTGCTAGTAACAGTTTAGACACGATTTATGCGCTCAAGTCCGTGTTACGAAGCTTTGATAATCATTTTTCATATATTCCGCCTCCCTACAAGTTCGTGGGGTGCGTGACATGGACTTACATTGAATCGCGACGTTTACCTATACGCTCCTTTGGTTATGAGTTGTCCGACCTTACCTTGATCCCGGCATGTAGCACGACTTGTCAACGCGGTTGCGGAGCACAAACCGTCAAAGTCCGATATTCGCCGCAAAGCAAGAAACGAGTCCGTTTTGGTCACTTACCGTTTGTATGTCCGTGCTTGGGGTATCAACACTAAACGCGAGGTTTTGCAAGATTACCGCAACAATGAAAACACAAAGTGGTTAGTGAGAGCAAAAGATATTGGTGTTGAGTTTGCTAAGGATTTGTGAAGATATATAGTATATGAAACAAAGAGTTTGTCAAGCTCTTTATCACAACATACCATATCCTAGCTTAGCAACCTTAACACAAAATGAATTTTAAGCACATTAAACATAATCAAGAGGTGGAGGAGGCAAAGCCTTTCATCTCACTTCCTCACACACACCACAACCAAAATGAAGATTTAGTTAAGCATAATGAAAAGAATGCAATTATATAAAAGAAACAACAATTTATTAATCACTTGAGAACAAGATACAAGATTTGGTAACTTGTTCAACCTCCTTAATGAAGCTCTCCAAAGAGAGCTTCAAAAGGGAAGAAGAAGAAGAAACCAACTGAAGTTCACTCCCCTTAAGCTAAACCAAAAGCAAAACAACTAACAAAAACTATGGTATTGTATATGCATGGTCCACTTTCTCCCTTGCCACTGATCTGCTATATATAGGCCCAAAAGAAAATTAAGCAAACAATAAAAATAATCTGATGTGGCATCAAGGGAGGCACTGTGAAAATATAGGGCCTACTGGAGGTAGTACGGCCGAGGTCGCCGGAATTGTGGGGAATCTCGCCGGCCTGAAACCGAGGAGGGAGGCCCGAGTTGCAGTGGAGTGCAGTGTGTTCTCAAATAACACTCTGGCTCTGTTTGCTTTAACAGTTGTAACCTGGTTTGTATGCAGAGGTTTGGAGGGAAACTTAGTCATTACATCACATCCAAACTTTATGCAATAAATGCTTTCACACCCACTTTGTGTGCCCACTTGTTTTCTTCACGATGCCAAGGCAGCCTACATGGTCTATGGCAGCCCCCTACCTGGTCCATGGCATGTGTCCTCATGTGTGTTGGACCAATATTACAAAAAAGATGTGTACACTTGTATTATTTCCAAAAGAGCTCCTAGGACATCGGTCGGTTCCATGGTCTGCTTGCAATATCGGCTCCCAAATTTTATATCCGTGATTTTGAGTATGTTTTCTGTGTTGTATCACGAATATCTGTAAACTGTAATAACTGAGCAAACACTGATTAATAATACCGATATATAGCAAAACAGATAATGATTGAGTGGTATTAAAATGCAGTTTTATGTGGTGATCAAATACCCCCAAACTTATCTATTGTTCGTCCCGAGCAATACAAAAAATCCTGGCCTCACTTTCGCAGGGAACGCGATTGCACTGAGCACGTGCAACAAGCCGTTGAACCTCTCGGTGTCCCCAGTAGGAGGAGTGTTGTCTCCTGAGGGTTTTCAGCGGATTACACCCACAAAATCCAGTTAAGTTAGCTAAGGAGAAACTGTGGATTCAGATCCGAAAATTAAGAATCAAAGGTAAAAGTTCTATCACTCAAACAAGAAACATTAAACCCAATATTTCACTCCTCGCAATCTGTTCAACAAGCTAATATGCGTCTTTTCGTGATTGTGCCGTAGTGTCGTCAGGTTTTTTAATGACTTGATCATGTCAAAAAATTTGAGGACTAGGATAAACTTCTAAAGGATCACACAAGTTTAGGGGGAGTTAAGATTTTCTCAAGATTTATTCACCAGTTAGGTTTCAAGTCAGAATATATATCAATTTTAACAGAGAACCTAAGTCTTATTTTTCACTCCTACCTATCACCTGTTTACGATCATACACACCTTTCATTATCGTGCAAAACGTCTTAATAAATACAAAACCTTCATATCTCCAGAAAAAAAAAACTGTTTTAACATAAGAAACTCGTCATCTCCAAGATTATTCTCCCACACAGAACCATTAGGACTTTTAACTTGGAGAGAACACTAACTTAGCATGTTTTATCTGACGATTGGAAACTTAGCGAGCTTTGGGTCAATAACTCCCAAACCAGATGGTTTTAGGGCATTAGGTGTGGAGACACCCCAAGGACTTAATTACCCAAGTTACCAAGGCCACAAAACAAAAGACTCATTTTACTTAGAATTTTTGCATTCAGTGAAAACGGAGATATAAACAGCTTTTCCATTTTAAATCTGAAGACGTTACATGTGATAAAGTGTGTACCTACTCCAACAAGGATCTAGATGGGTTATTTTTCGAACTTATAGCTTCTGCATAAATTTTTATAAAGTTTACTCATTTCTACTTCACCGTATGAACAATTCTGATACTCTGCTTAACTCGGCCAAACCTGTTTGCTCCTACAGATGTTTATAAATCAAAAAGTTATAAACATGTCAGACATTCATCATTTCCTTAAAAACATACGACACGTAAAAAAAAGGTGTTATAAAATATGCATATCGGCAATAGTTGAGCAAACAGGAGGGTTATTTTTTAGGTTGTCAATCTCACATCCAGAATTTAGTTATTTCTATCTTATCAACTGAACCATTAGATTTTGAATCACAATTCCCCAGATAACCAACATAACAAAGTTTTTATAATTTTTCAAGAATTTTTCAGTTTTTATAAATTTTTCAATTTTTCAATACAATGCAGTACAAAAGCAAATATGACATGCAACTACATGCAAAAGAAAAGAAAAATACAAAATGTAAATTCTGAAATGCAAGAAATATGCAAATACAAGGTACATGTGGATACAAAGTACTACCACCACCAAGCTTCAGCTCCACCCCCAAACTTGAGCCAGACGATGTCCTCATCGTCGCTTTGCTTTTCCCTTCCTTTTGCTGCCGCTGCATGCGTCATCCTGGTTGGCCAATATTTGGCCGAGTTGATCCTTAATTTCCCTGTTCTGATCTTTAATTTCCCTGTTCTGCCGGATCAACGTCTTGATGCCGCGGACTTCCATTCTGTGAATTTCGTAGGGATCCGTCGGAACGTCATCTCTCAAGTATATCTCGGATGAAGTCTGTGGGGCCGCATGCTCGCTGGGGTCAGTCGGGGTCCAAACTTGCTGCTCACTCCTAGGATCCGAGTATCCTGGCAAGATCATCTCCATCTCCACTGGTATGGCAGGATACATTGATAGATAGGCAGTGAACTCGTCCTCATCCATGTAATGTCGGCAAATCTGCGTGATGAGGACGGGAAGAAATGATTTGTGCGCAGCCGCACTGTCCGTGATCGTGACAAAGAGCATGGTCGCCATGCAGAATTGATAGTCTCTGGTCATCAGACAATGGACTATGTGCCCCACAATCGCTGGAAACGAAGAAACTCGCGCAATCCCTTTGATATTTCGGTACACCCACCGGCATGCTGTATAGGCGTTCCTATAAATCTGCTGGCCATTTAACCCATCATCACGAAGCTCACAATGGTTTCCCAGAACCGTCCTATACTGAGCCAACTCTAGGGGCTTCTGATTGCTAGATCGCAATGGGATACCCATGACGTGGGAAATGGTTTCAATCGAGAATACCCTACGTCGTCCCAAAAAATGCAATCTGACTCTATTTTGTAACACCTCCCCCTCACGAATCGCATCGTAGAATTCGTCCACCAAACGTTCACAAGCGTATAACCCTTCCACCACATACAGCAAGAAAACCCAACCCAGCTGTCGGATTGCGTCGCAAAAGTAATGTCCGAAGACATCGTGTGAAAAGAGTGCGACAAAATTCCTCTCCAACACAAAAGGTGCCATCTGTGGGATTTTCGCAAGAAACAAACAGTGCAAACAGAAGGGGAAGAAGATTTCTTACAGCGAGGAGGAAGTTGATCGGAGTTTGGGGGGGACGGCCGATCTCGCTGGAAATGATGGAGGAGTCGCCGGCCGGGAACCGAGGGAGGAGCTAGGGTTTTTGTGTAGTGGCTGCGGGAAGAGATGAGGTGGCTTTTAGATCTGTTTGAAGAGATGTGAAATGAAGGCTCGGGCTGTGGGCAGTGGGATTATAAAGGACTATTTACAAAAAAAAACCCAAATGTAAATATAGCAAATGTGTACATCTCTTTAAACAAAAACATTTAAAAACAGTCTCGTCCCACCCAAAAATATCAGCACTCACCCATAGTGGGTGAGATCATATAAAAACTAAGAAATCAAAAATTACTATATTTACAATCTATCGACATGGTTAGAGAAGAAATTAATACCAGCCATAAGAAAATCTTGTCAATGTGATGCAATGGCTGGCAGAAAAATAATATAAAGAATAAAAAGAAAAAGAATTTGTTAGTGGTTAATGAAGGGTATGGGTGAGCAAAAATGGGGGCTAGAAGATGCCGAAGGTGAAAATGAAGTTTTGAGGCGGATAAAAAATTATCGTGTTCTGAATGAACTGAATTTTCAACAATTTTGTGTGGGGTCTTAAAATCAGGTCCGTTTAAAAACTGGAGTTCATCCACAAAAAGTTTAGCAAAAGAGAGGTCTCTCGGATGTTCCCTAACTGTTCCTGACTCAATCTCACCAAGACATTCTAGTTCTTCAGCAAAAATTTCCTCAAAACTTGCCAAGAAAGAATCAATTTCAGTATCGTCTTCTACCCTAACATTTTTCATTATCCTACACTCAGTATTTACACTCACTCCCAAGATGATTCTTTCCTTATCACATCCATACGTGGGTAGGTTCATATCATCAAAAGAAGTAGGTTCCCACCCTAATGTTTCTTCCGAAACAATATCACTCGGTGATACAAAAATTGTGGGTTCCTTATCATTAATCTTTCCTAATCTATCCTAACCATACCCAATAAATTCACAAGGTTCTTTCATTAAAGTCGGAAAGAAAAAATCAGTTGATGGACTTTCTTGTGTGTCCTGGTAGCACTCAATCAATCCAGCTGTATCATCATCTATGAAATCATCCAAATTGATCACTTCAGTTGATTTACTCTGGTGACTTCCTAGCTGATAGATGTTTATACTACTAGGTTTCGATTTACTGTGCTCACTCCCTAGAATCCTTTCAGCTAAATGCTTCGCTTGTCTCTCTATGCTAGCCAAAGATTGGGCCAGAGCAAGAAATAATTGCTCAGACTGCTGTATGAATAGGGCTAACGTAGAAGCAGTTTGATTCTCGACCGCAATCATTACTTCAATACCTTTTTCTAGAGCGGTCAACCTAGCATCCATCTCACTATCATACCCTACAGATGGTTCAATGGTTTCGGGTTGGAGGGGTTGTGATGGTGGTGATTCTAAAGCAGTCATTTTGTCGACCTCTTTCTCTAAACTTGCAATCAATTGGTCAATGTTTGAAGTGGTACTGGGTTCAGGAGTACTAGGTGGGTGACCATTATCAAGAATTTGGAACGGTTGGTCACCCCCTAGAAAAAGACAATCATCATTAATATGGGAAGAATTTTGACAATTTGTACAAATAGTTTGGGATTGAGTATAAACAAAAGAATAGGAATCGTGAAAATTGAATTGAATTATGTGTCACCCATTTTAACAAGAATGCACAGAAATCACAAAAATAACGAATATCACACCCCTAGCAGTCTACGGTATTCTAAGTCAACTAGCCCTGCTCAAGAACCTGATTGTCGAAATAAAACTATGTTGAGAAACGGGTTCAAGATATACGAATCACGAAGCCAGGTAAGTACAAGAGAGAAGGGAAGGTTTTACAACGCTTTCGCGAAGTTCCTTAATTAAATAACCCTTTCTATTGAACGCTTGCCTAGACACCCCATGAACGATATACCGTTAAGCGGTGTTCTAAACACAGTTAACTTCTCCTAATGAGCGTGATGTCCTTAGAGTCAAAGTCTAATTGATTTTAATTTACTGAGGGTATGCAAGAATGCAGTTTTATGATTTGTGGGCTACGGAGAAAAGGTGATGAAATCCTTTACCGTATCTTGTTTTGGTCTTTGTGCCCTTAAAATCCGTATTAATATGCAATGCGCAATAAAATAAAAGAATTCAAGAAGTCAATCAATTTAAAGCAATTCTTTTTCAATTTTAGTATTATGCGCTGCAACAAATACGGTTAGTTCTCTTTGCAATTGGCGGCAAAAATTATGCAAAGAATCCTGCAAAATATAGAGAATTAGATTGCGTCGGATTCGAGAGGAGGTGTTAGGAAATACGTACCAAATGGATTTGGTTTAAGAAAACCCTTTGAAAGTGATCCGAGTCGTTGAATGTTTTCTTACGCGGGTCAAACTACCCGGATCTTTGGCACTAATCTTCCCTAATGTCTTGAAATTGCAATTGGACCTTGCTCTGCACGATCGCTGGTCGTAATTCCGCGAAAAACCTAAAATGTCGGAAAATATGATATTTCGTGTCAAAAGCGATACGAATGCCCCAATTCCTGCACACTCAAAATTAGAAAAATCAAACAATACCAAAAGAGTCAAAACACGGAACTAAAGATCACCAAAAAAGAAAAAAAAACACAACCTCCTCAAATAGGCCGGCGACGCCGGAATTTTTCCCACTGTCACCGGAATTTCCAGAGGGTTTGGTGCAAGGAATTTTGGTGTAATCTTTAGACTATATTAGTGTTCTAATGGTTTTTCTTGATTTTTAAATTGAATTGCAGAGTGATAACAGGTATAAACAACAGAGAACAAAGGTTAGAAAAATCGTATTTTGTTAGTTTTTGACAAAAATGAGTTAGAAGTTAGTTTTGTTAGTAAAACCAGAAATAACAATATCTAATAACTACAACTCCCCGGCAACGGCGCCAAAAACTTGTTGGGAATCCTCCCGCGCGCGCAAACCCGTACGTTTTGAAATATGAGATATGGTTTTAAGAAATGGAATGCGCGCACGAGATCGTTCTCATTTTAAATATTTATAACCGCAAGTGCACGGCACATTGTAGCGAGCCGGCAAGCACGGGTCAATCCACAGGGAATTGAATATTAGGTATCGTTGTTTAAGGTTAACAAATTAATGAATTGTTTGGTTATCACAAATAATTAGAAAAGAAAGAAAACAAGAAAAAAAAGAAAACAAGTGTAAGGTAAGAATGGTTATGGCTTGGTTCGGAAGCTTGAATCGCGACGTTTACCTCTACGCTCCCTTGGTTATGAGTTGTCCGACCTTACCTTGATCCCGGCATGGAGCACGACTTGTCAACGCGGTTGCGGAGCAAAAACCGTCAAAGTCCGATATTCACCGCAAAGCACGAAACGAGTCTGTTTTGGTCACTTACCGTTTGATGTCCGCGCTTGGGGTATCAACACTAAACATGAGGTTTTGCAAGCATACCGCAACAATGAAAACACAAAGAGGTTAGTGAGAGGAAAAGATATTGGTGTTGAGTTTGCTAAGCGTTTGTGAAGGTATATAGTATATGAAACAAGAGTTTGTCAAGCTCTTTATCACAACATACCATATCCTAGTTTAGCAACCTTAACACAAAATGGATTTTAAGCAAATTAAACATAATCAAGAGGTGGAGGAGGCAAAGCTTTTCATCTCACTTCCTCACACATACCAAAACCAAAATGAAGATTTAGTTAAGCATAATGAAAAGAAAGCAAGTATATAAAAGAAACAACAATGTACTAATCACTTGAGAACAAGATACAAGATTTAGTAACTTGTTCAACCTCCTTAATGAAGCTCTCCAAAGAGAGCTTCAAATGGGAAGAAGAAGAAGAAACCAACTGAAGTTCACTCCCCTCAAGCTAAACCAAAAGCAAAACAAACTAACAAAAACTATGGTATGGTATATGCATGGTCATCTTTCTCCCTTGCCACTGATTATCTATATATAGGCCTAAAAGAAAATTAAGCAAACAATAAAAATAATCTGATGTGGCATCAAGGGAGGCACTGTAAAAATATGGAGCCCACTGGAGGTAGTACGGCCGAGGTCGCCGGAATTGTGGGGAATCTCGCCGGCCTGAAACCGAGGAGGGAGACCCAAGTTGCAGTGGAGTGCTATTGTGTTCTCAAATAACACTCTGGCTCTGTTTGCTTTAACAGTTGTAACCTGGTTTGTATGCAGAGGTTTGGAGGGAAACTTGGTCATTACATCACATCCAAACTTGATGCAATAAATGCTTTCACACCCACTTTGTGTGCCCACTTGTTTTCTTCATGATGCCAAGGCAGCTTACATGGTCCATGGCAGCCCCCTACCTGGTCCATGGCATGTTTCCTCATGTGTGTTGGACCAATATTACACAAAAGATGTGTACACTTGTATTATTTCCAAAAGACCTCCTGGGACATCGGTCGGTTCCTTGGTCTGCTTGCAATGTCGGCTCCCAAATGTTATATCCGTGATTTTGAGTATGTTTTCTGTGTTGTATCACGAATATTTGTAAATTGTAATAACTGAGTAAACACTGATTAATAATACCGATATATAGCAAAACAGATAATGATTGAGTGGTATTAAAATGCAGTTTTATGTGGTGATCAGAGATACTACAACAACCGGCCTTAGTGCAAATAGGAGATTGTTAGTTATATGTATGTCCTAGAGGCCATTATTGTACATGTAATGTATATTATAGTGGATGCTTGGATATATATAGAGACTTTCTTGCTCGACATGATAGTATGCTATCTGGTCGCTCTTTATCGTAACATGTTGACTTGTTTATGTGATGTTGTCTTGCTCTCACATGTTGATAGAGCCCTTAGGTTGTGTACTTGACTACCGGGACGATGATGGAGATCATACTAGTGGGGCCAAGGGTAGTCCACAAGTACATCCTAAAACAGTTCCTAGTCAAGGGTGTATCGAGACAGGGCATCGATATTCCGGAGTGGACTAGTGTATACGCATCTTGACCCATATGATGGGCGATGGAAGATCCCACGTCCATTGGTATTTGACATCAAAGATGGTTTACGGGTGCTCCGTGGAGACTGAATATACTGAACGGACATGCCGAGAACTCCTAGTTGGTATTATACCTATCGTCAGATAGCAGTTCTCTGGTGACACTGGTACAGGTTAGTCTGTAGACCCGAGATCGTCATAGAGACATGTGTGATTCCCACTGTGCTTTGATTTCCACCTTACCACGTTCAAAAGAATGTGCAAAACAGTAGCTTTTGGGTACAGTCTCGAATCACATGGACGCAATGAGCGATAGGAGGGGATTCGTCTCTTCCGATATTGGGAGTTGATGTTGCGCTATGCTCGATTGGCCATAACAGGAAAGTCCCTGGACAGGGCTGATATAGAGATTTACTGATAAGTGTTATCAGTAGTTTCTCAACCCGTTATGAGCCTCATATTTGCACGACTTATCGGTTATTTGGGTCTGACGTTTACCACCCCTATAAAAGATATGCGACATATCAGACGAAGAGACCGGACTGTACGGTAGTGTTACTGACAGGATTTTGCAGGAGTTAGAGCGGGCTAGCTTGCTGATCTTCTGATCGTTCAATACCCGGGTAGCCGTTACGTCCAGCTAGTACCGCTGACGGCTTGTGGGTGCTTGATGTGATCATCACCTACTGCCGGCATATTGACGAGTCTTTAGAGTCTTACACAGAGGTTTCACTGGATCAGGCAAAATGAAGTAGGAGCACATATATGATATGTGCGGTACCGAGATTAATACGAGTATATGATACCATATTCTATTCTCGCGATATAATGTATCGATCGGTTATCTGAGATATAGCCGGGTTATCGAATCAGGTGTTGATTCGATAAGTCGATACAGTATCGGACGGTTATACGATAGATAGTCGGGTTATCGAATCAAGTGCTGGTTCGATAAGTTGATAGAAATTATATTAGTCGGTCATATGAGATATAACCGGATTATTAAATCATGTGTTGATTTAATGATTTAATATATAATTATATATATGATATATTAATTTACATTAACTAATATTAGCTCACATAAGCATTTCTTTTTCTCACATGTGCACACTTGATATCTATGCGATACATATTAATTGTGTTTTATTTATGTGTCATGGTTGATGATACATGCAACATGGGTGTATGAGACCTACACCATGATAATGATAATGTAGGGTTTATTTATTTAGAATAAAACAATTATTAGTTGGAAATTTGTCACATGGCATGAAACTTCATGAAGCTTGGAGACCCATCGACTTAGTCCACTAGTTTTGTTTTATACTAGATATTTGTTAACCCAACCATTATCTAAACTCATGGTTAAGTCTCTACATGAGATATATTAGATATTTTCTCACCCATGGTTGCCATTCTCTCTCACATCTATTATTTACTTCTTCTTCCTCAAAGCTCAAGAGAGCTCTCTTGGTTTTGAGAGAAGCAAAAAAATAAGTGAGAAAAGTAATTCTAAAGTGAGCAAAAATCCTACTTCATCATCCTCTACTAGATTAGCACTTTAGTATTGGGTGTTAGCTTCACTAATCCCACATTAGTGAAGAGGGTAGCTTTGGTTTGTGACTCCTCAACGTAGATCATCTTCAGCTTGGAAGACTTCAAGGAAGCATGCATCTTTCTTCTTTTTGAGCCGTTCAAGAGTCCGCAAGATCGCAACTTGGAGCGAAGGGACTACTATAAGGAGCTAAAGAAGTGAAGGACCGGACTATAATGGTTTTATTCCCTAATCACTTAGTTGTAAAGTAGTTTACAATATGTTTCGTATGATTCTCTAGTTAAAGATTCTAGTTTATGGTTCTTTAAAACGACAAAAATTATAAAATGGCATGGGCGATGCCTCCCGAAACCTTGCTGTCGTTCATAGAAACCCTACAAGCACATCGACTTCGGCTAAGCGAGGAGAATTGCGGTGAGTAGATTTATATCTACGAGGAAAGTCGGGTAGATGACGTATAGCACCCCCACAAATCATAAATGAAAACCGATATATATATTAGGGTTGTAGAAAACTTATATAGGATTTACTGATAGGATAACTAATGATGATTGATATGATAAAGTGAATCATGATAAGTATGAATCGAAAGAGAACAAGTGTGAGTTAATAGTCGCATAATATGTGATCGAGATCGATACGACTCGAGATTTATAAGATATGACGTATATGCAGGGTATCCTTATATGATTGATACGAACGTGTTTGAGATATATGTGTATGATATATCCATATTGTGAGAATAATGAGTGATATGTCGTACGAGACTTTAGATCCGTACTCTCTTTGTTGTATAGGATGATAGATTCCCTATCCCATTTGTTGTTACCGTACGATGAATTACCGTACGAGATATATTGTATAGGATGATAGATTCCCTATTCTGTTAATGTCACCGTACGATGGATTACCGTACGCGATGTGTTTTGCCGGATGATTGATCCGTGCTTGTGATTTGAGATTGTTAATTAGAGGATTATTGCTATATCGGATGTTATGAGGCATGATCGCCAATGTAAAGATAATTCCTAAACCATACCTAATTCCAAACCGACAAATCGTATACATCTTTTAAATGGAAACCTCAAGGGGCTTTACGGATTTTCAAATGAGGCCTTTTTCCTAAACATCGTAGCCCTCACTTTCAAACTACGATTCGAAACCTTTAAGTGACCGTTTAATTCATATGTAGATAGTTATACCCATTGATTGTTCATGCTATGTAGAATATTACCCCTAATAATGTATATATCCTGTTCCAATAATTAATGCTATATGATATCATTTGCTAGTACACCTGCACCATTACCGTTGATGCGTATGTTACACTTACATAGATTTGCCGGCTCACACACATTCTTCATCGGTAATTGCTATGTCACATACACTGTAGAACTGCCACATCATGATATGATTTGTAACTGTGTAGTATATACATTGTTCTGTACCATCACTTGACATGTTTGCATGATATAACTGATATGCTCATATTACTACTCTACGTTGCATACATCGTACCTTGTGGTTATATGCTTGCATGATATACCGATATGCTCATATTATTACTCTATGTTGCATACGTCGTACTTTATGGTTATATGCATTAAGATGCAGTTTTCATGAGATTTCTGGATTTGAGAACCGTGGTTATATTTCGAAGGAAATGATGTTTTGTTTTAAAATCCCGGTTTCTCATGATATAATATTTCGATGTGTCCACCATGAGTTTTCTCGGTTCTTAGATTGGTTTTCGATACCCGATTCGAGGAGGTGATGATCCGTTTGCGGGTACATGGTAGACCCGGTATGGTACCCCTAGGGCAAGAAATGATTGTCGTGGTGTAGCCGATGAGCCTGGCAGAGGGAACCCTACCTACCGGTGATTGTATAGAACTCGGCGGATATCTGGAGGATGCCGACCAGAGTTGTGGAATGGATATAAGGGCCGATCTGAGTATGCGGCACCTGAGATAAGATATATGAGGACCGATCTGAGGATGCGGTGCCTGAGGTATGAGGATTTACGTGTCGATGTTGGACATGGGTTTTCATGATGTTTTGAGTGTCGGTGTTAGACACTCTGGTTCCATGATTTTGATGTGTCGTTGACAGACACATGTGGTTGATATCCTCATACATACACATATATACTATGTTTTCATTATGTTTTGAGTGTCAGTGTTGGACACTCATGTTCCATGATATTGAGTTGTGTCATTGATGGACACGTGATGTTATCCACTTATATACAGGCATAAGATGTCAGATGTTTATTTATATATGCTATGGGCATTGACTTGATTGTTGACATATATGCATTTATGGCCACCCTAGATATTGTAAGTCCATGCTACCTCTCCCGGTACTTTCGGGAATGCGGAATTTGGTAAAAAACGATTTTTACGGAGGTGGTAACATGGACCTAAAACCCGGATCTTGGTTAAACATCTATCTAGCAACCTAACTACGAGTTTCTAGCTACTCGGTTAGGGGGTTATACCTTGCTTGTCTTGAACTCCTTCGTCTTCAAGCTCCGATGGTGGTCCGGAATGGCTTCTTCTCGTCGTCTCCGTACGCCGAAGATAGATCCACCTGAAAGCTCCAACCTTTAGCTCCTTCTTCGTTCTTTGAAGAAACTAGTTCACTTGGTTTGCTAAACCTAGTGAACTAGAATGAGTAGAGAAGAAATAGAATGGGATTTTATCTATGGTTCTTGATTCTCAACTCATGAGACAAGAGAACCATAGATTAAAGAGAGGGAGCAAGAGCAAAAGGGTGAGAGCAAAAGGAGAGCTCAAGAACAAGAGAGAGAATGAGCAAGAAAGAATGAGGCTCTCTTTTGTCTTTCACCCTCTCATAATCCAAAGTCATGATAACTCATCATACTAAAAAAGTCTTATGTGATGGTTTGAAACAACCATAACCATATCATTTCATGCACTCATTTTACACAAATGAGCAAGCAAGAAAAAGTCTTTGCCATGAAATGATGGCTATGGTTATCATGATGGTCAACTAGTCAAGCCTAGTCAACCGGTCAACAAAGTCAACAAGTCAACAAGTCAACAAAAGTCAACAAGTCAACAAGTCAACAAAAGTCAACAAGTCAACAAAGTCAACAACCATATCACCATAATACTTAATTAATATAATAGTTAATCACATATCATATTCTCATTAGGGTTGAGCAAAAAGTCAAATAGTCAACGGTCAACTGTCAACAACCCTAATGAGAATCCGCTGCCTCTGCCTCCCTGTCAACTGTGCATACACACCCGCATCCGCGTTCCGAGGAACACGAATGCACACTGGATAAATCCAATCCCAAAAGGTACACTAGGATCTGGCTTAAACCAAAGCCCGCTAGTGTAAACTGTCCGGACACTGTACGTGCACAAGTGCACGGATGTGACCGAACCCTGTCGCAAAACCATGCAACCTGTCGCAATACCATGCGACCTCTACTCTTTTGCCTAAAGGAGAAAAGCTTTCTGTGTGGGACTCTAAAGACTCGACACTACGCTGGCAGTGGGTTTAACCACAGACCGCAAGCGGCACTAGCTGTGCGTAACGGTCCCCAGGTAATGCCGACAAGAAGACCGACGAGGCGAAACCCATCTGAACTCCTACTGAGCCTGAGTGTGACATTCTCCGTACAGTCCGGTCTGTTCGTCTGATACATCGCATGGCGGGCCTAGGGGGCGGTAAACGTCAGTCCCCCAATAGCGGTACAAGTCGTGCCGGAGCGAAGCCCAAAACACCCTGAGATAACACTGGAAACCTACCAGTATATCTCGTTTGCCCTGGCCAGGGACTACTCGTGTAATGGCTCTCCTAGACATAGCGCGATGTCAACCCCCAATACCGGGAGAGAAGAATCCTGTCTAACCGTCACTGCCTCCAAGTGCTTCGGGACTGCACCCAACCACTAACTGTTTGCACGACTCCTTTGAGCCGTAGTAGGGTAGTGATCAAAGTACAGTGGGAACACACTCGAGGCGGAGTGACAGTGTCAAGTCAGCGGACTAAGCTGTACTCATGTCACCTGGGAACTGATAACTGACGATAGGTATAATACCAACTAGTCAGTTCCCCACGAGTCCAGTCCAGTGTACCCGTAACCTAACGAGCACCCGCATACTATCTCAAGTACGACGTACTGACGGCTGTGGGACAGACCGTCTCCTACACTGGGATGAGAAGCGCATGCGCTGGTCTACTCCGGAGTATCGATGCCCTGTCTCGATAGTCCTGCGACCAGGGACTTGCATAAGGAAGTGCTTATAGATTACCCAGCCCCACTAGTGTGACGGCCATCACATCGCTGGTAATCAAGCAAAGATCCTAAGGGCTCTACTAATGTGTATAGGCGATATACAAAAATAAACACATGTACACATTGAAGTAGAAACAAACCAAGTAGCGTACTTCTATTTTGAGCAAGATTGTATATACAAGGTGAATATCCCAAGCATCCATTAAGTAATATACAAACCAGTATGATACAGTAATGGCCTCTAGGGCATATACACTAACAATCTCCCACTTGCACTAAGGCCATGTACTGGCGTATCGAAGACCTATCTCTCGATCAGCCGCTCGAACTGAGTCTGGGGCAGGGCCTTGGTGAATGGATCTGCAGTGTTATCTTCTGAAGCGACTCTCCGAACCTCGATCTCCTGGCGATCCACGATCTCCCTGATCAGGTGATACCGCCTCAAGATGTGCCTGGATCTCTGATGGGACCTGGGTTCCTTCGCTAAAGCTATAGCCCCGTTGTTGTCGCAATACAGAGGTATTGGATCAACAATGGACGGAACCACCTGAAGTTCTTTCAAGAACTTCCTCATCCAGACAGCTTCTTTTGCGGCATCAGATGAAGCGATGTATTCCGCTTCCATCGTCGAGTCTGCAACGGTTTCCTGTTTGGAACTCTTCCAACACACCGCCCCTCCATTGAGGGTAAAGACAAAACCCGACATGGACTTGGAATCATCCTTGTCACTCTGGAAGCTGGAGTCAGCAAAGGCCTCGATCTGGAGGTCTTTTCCGCCATACACCAAGAACATCTCCTTAGTCCTTCTCAGGTACTTGAGAATGTTCTTTACCGCTATCCAGTGTTTCTCCCCAGGGTTTGACTGATACCGGCTTACCACACTCAGTGCATAAGCTACATACGGTCTGGTACACAACATCGCATACATTATAGAGCCTACCGCAGAAGCGTAGGGTATAATAGACATGCGATCCCTCTCCAAATCAGTCTTGGGAGACATCTCTTTAGAGAGGGTGATCCCGTGACAAGCCGGCAGGTTACCGCGCTTGGAATCTTCCATACTGAATCTTTTCAGCACGGTGTCGATGTACCTGGACTGAGAAAGTCCTAATATCCTCTTGGATCTATCACGGTAGATCCGGATACCCAGAATGTATGAGGCATCACCCAGGTCTTTCATGGAGAACCTGTGTGACAAGAACCCCTTGACAGATTGTAGCATAGGAATGTCATTTCCTATTAAGAGAATGTCATCCACGTATAAAACGAGGAATACTACAGTTCTCGCTACAAATCTACTATAGATGCATGGTTCATCTGGATTTTTGATACAGCCAAATTCTTTGACCGTCTCATCAAAGAAGATGTTCCAACTCCGCGACGCCTGCTTTAGTCCATAGATGGACTTAAGCAACTTGCACACCTTTCCGCTGCTCCCACTCTGAATGAAACCCTCTGGCTGGTCCATATAGACACACTCCTCTAAATTTCCATTTAGAAAAGCTGTCTTTACGTCCATTTGCCAGATCTCATAATCGTGGAAGGCAGCAATGGCAAGAAGGATCCGAATGGATTTCAGCATGGCTACTGGAGAAAAGGTTTCGTCATAGTCCAAGCCAGGTCTTTGACGAAAACCCTTTACTACCAGCCTAGCTTTATAGGTCTCAACCTGTCCATCTACACCAATCTTCCTTTTGAAGATCCACATGCATCCTACGGGTTTTACCCCGTCTGGAGCAATGTCCAACGTCCATACCTTGTTGGTGTACATGGACTCCATTTCGGTCCGCATTGCATCCAGCCATTTCACTGAGTCAACGCTCTGAACGGCCTGCTGGAAGCTAGTAGGCTCATCATAATCTATGATGCAATCCTCTCTATCCCCGTCTATGAGAAAACCGCAGTATCTCTCGGGCGGATGAGACTGCCTACTACTCCTGCGGAGCGGCGTAGGAATGTCCTGTTCTTCCGAACCCTCTGGTTCCACTAAACTTTCAGTAATAGTCCGTGGTTCTGGAATTTCTTCCAGTTCTACTGCGCTCCCACTATTTTCCTTTTCCAAGAACTGGTGTTCTAAAAAGTGGGCATTACGAGAAACAAGGACTTTTTGTTCCTCTGCGTAGTAGAAAAGATACCCCCTGGTGTTCTTTGGGTATCCCACAAACTTGCACAGTACTGAGCGTGCCTCGAGTTTGTCCGCATGCTGCTTTTTGACAAAAGCTGGACATTCCCAGATCTTCAGATATTGAAGATAGGGTTTCTTCCTACTCCATATTTCATATGGGGTGGTAGGCACAGTCTTAGTCGGAACTCGGTTCAAAAGGTATGCAGCTGATTCTAGCGCATACCCCCAGAATGATCGCGGTAACTCAGCGTTACTCATCATGGACCGCACCATATCCAATAGGGTGCGGTTCCGTCTCTCCGATACACCGTTATGTTGCGGGGTGTATGGAGGAGTAAGCTGAGAGAGAATTCCATTCTCTTT
This sequence comes from Agapanthus africanus, assembly GCA_030015575.1. Classification (NCBI taxonomy): domain Eukaryota; kingdom Viridiplantae; phylum Streptophyta; class Magnoliopsida; order Asparagales; family Amaryllidaceae; genus Agapanthus; species Agapanthus africanus. The sequence continues at coordinate 448,229,894 of CM057341.1, read as the reverse complement.
TAAATAGTCCAGGAACTCGGCACTTAAGTATTCTCCACCTCGATCCGATCTTAGAATCTTAATACTTTTGCCGGTCTGTTTCTCTACTTCATTCTTATACTCCTGGAATTTTCCAAAGGCTTCGGACTTATGTTTCATTAAGAAGACATAACCGTACCTTGAGAAGTCATCCGTAAAAGTAATGAAGTAAGAATGGCCGCTTCGCGTATGTGTAGACATTGGACCGCACACGTCACTGTGTACGAGTCCCAAGAGCTCGCTCGCTCTTACTCCATGTCCAGTAAACGGAGTCTTTGTCATCTTTCCTTTGAGACAGGATTGACAAGTGGCATACGACTGATATTCGAACGCATTCAAATACCCTTCTGTATGTAACTTAGTCAACCTTCTCTCATTGATGTGACCCAGTCTACAATGCCACAAGAAAGTCTGATTTATTTCTGGAGACTTTCTTTTGTGTGTATTCTGGACATTGAAAATCTGTGGTTGGTTTAATACGTATATACCTGTAAGTGCACGGCGGCGCCCCGGCCGTCAATCTGACGCCGGAATGCGGAAACGGTGATAAACTTAAATTTTGCGGACTTTGCAAACCGGCACCACCGCGCACTAAACTCCGGATCGTAACCATTAACAAGTCTAAGCTAACAAGAATACGGGTTAGAGATGTACCGACTGATCCGAGTCCTCCGGTCTTCATCTCCACTCCGATCTCCTCGCGGGATCTCCGTCCGTCTCCTCCTCGTCGGAAAGGGCACCACGTCGCCTGTATCTTTTACGGGCTCCCACCTCAATACCGAGGCAACTCGGGCGCGAAGCTGGCGAATCGACGCGTCCAAGATTTGCTGTAGGAAGTGTAGTGTAGAATCGTGGTCTCTTTTTGGGGTGGTTTCCATTTGATGGAGGAATGAAGATTGAGCTTTGGAGGGAAATGAAGCTATCAATTTTTGCATGAAAAATGATATGAACAAATATATCTCCTCACAAAATGAATCACCCTCTTCCCCTCTAAAATGTGGCCGGCCATATCATCTAGGAAAATGGTGGAGGGAACAAAATACATATCATGAAGGGAGGTGAGGGTAGGAGAGGTCAAGAGGTGACCACATACAAACAACAACCATACTTCATTTAAAAACCAACCATACCCTTTCAAATCTCATCCTCATTCAATCAAATCATATTAAAGCAAAAGCATGGTGCAAAAGAAAAGATTCTTATCATATCAAACCCTTTTGCAATAAAACCCCTCCACAAATGTAATTTGCAAAAATGCAAATTACCCCCTCCATCGGAAAAGTCCGGCCGGGAAAGAACAAAGGAAAACCGGCCGGAACGGAATGCAAACTGGCAACTCCAGAAAACTGGTCCCGTAATAAATTACAGGAAAACCCCGATACTGTGCATACACACCCGCATCTGTATTCCGTCCGGATACAAATGCAAAGAGACAAAATCTACACTGTACTAAACTAGGACCGGCTTAAACCAAAGCCGGCTAGTATTATCCGTTCAATCCTGATCCGTGCAATACCGCACGTATCTGATCGAACCCTGCCATAAACCTATACGGCTACTAGTACAAACCGTCCGATCCTGATCCGTGCAATACCGCACGTATCTGATCGGACCCTGCCATATCTCCATACGGCCTCTACAGCGTTTCGCCCGAAAGCTTGAGTAACTGAAAGTGTGGTGGACTCTAAAGACTCGTCAATACTATGGCTGTGGATTTAACCACTAGCACGTCAGAGGTATAAGCCAATACGTGACGGGCCACCAGCTATTGACCAAAAGGGACGTCGATGAGCGAACTCATCCTGACACCCTACTGAGCCTGTCAGTGACAATATCCGTGCAGTCCGGTCCGTTCGTCTATGAGTATCGCATGGCGGGCCTAGGGGGTTGGTAAAAGTCAGACCCCCAAAAGCGGTACAAGTCGTGTCGGAGTGTAGCCCAGAACACCCTGAGATACTACTGGAATACCTACCAGTAAATCTCCTTGCCTTGGCCAAGGACTTTGTGTAATGGCTCTCCTAGACACAGCACGACCTCACCCCCAATACCGGGAGAGACGAACCCCTGAAGATACGCTCACTGCCTCCATGTGGCTCGGGACTGTACCCAACTAAAACCTGTTTGCACGACTCCTTTGAGCCGTGGTAGGGTAGTAATCAAAGTACAGTGGGAACTCACACGAGACAAATGACGATCCCCAGGTCGATGAACTAACCTGCACACATGTCACCAGGGAACTGCCATCTGACGTCTGGTATATGACCAACTAGCATGTTCCCGGCGAGTCCTGTCCGGTGTACTCATAACCCAATGAGCACCTGTATACATCTTAGGTGATCCAACTGACACCAGTGGCTTGTGAGACCGGCCACCGCCCCTCGTCGGGGTCTCGACTGTATACACTAGTCTACTAATGGATTATCGATGCCCTGTCTCGAAACTCCCACGACTAGGGACCTTTTAAGGATATGCTTGTAGACCCCCAGCTCCCACTTATATGATCGCCCTCATACTGCTGGTGGTCAAGCAAGAATCCTAGGGGCTCTATCAACGTGTAATAGCGACGTGTCAGGTCACCTAAAAACAGTACACGATGATAAAGGTAAACCAGATAGCATACTATCATCTCGAGTAAGACTGTCCTACCGGGATAGGTCCTCCCTCAATCATTACAATCACGTACCTGTGACCTAATAATTGACTCTGAGGGCACTATCTCCAACAATCTCCCACTTGCACTCAAGGCTAATTATTGCGATGTCGCATACTCACAGCCCGTGTGATACCGAACATCCAACTCCTCTACTAGTCAGTCTCACAAAGCTCGTTTGCGGAACTATTGCGTTCGAGGAATAGCCTCAGTGAGTGGATCCGCTTTGTTGTTTCTTTCCATGTCTCTCTATATCTCATGTTCGCGGAGAAACCCATCTCCCGAAATGAGCAATACCTGTCTTAGAATGTGTCTGGATGTCTGATGGGACATAGCTCATAAATGAACTCCAAATCCAAACTTCTTAGACTGTATCGTCAACTGAACTTAATCAGTATCCTGCACGCCATGCCTCCCTCACTATTGCCTTGGATCACCTGTCCAAAATACTGCCCCTCGTCAGAGGGAAAACTATAACTCTGACAACCTCCTTGTCGTCCATGTCACCTTGGAAGCCTGGAATGATAACCGTCTCCTGAATGAGGCTGTCGTTATCATATCCCTAGAACATCCACTTATGTTCTAAAACTGCTTCCGACTGTTTCTCCAGGATTGGATTAATGTCAACTTATTGCATCTAGTGCAAGAACAACATCTGGTGTGGTACTTGACATCTCATGATTGACTCAATTGCCTAAGCAAGTGATCTGCCAATCATGCACGTCCCTCTCCCCTTTAGTCTGTAAGACACCTTTAGAGAGGGTGACTCCATTACCTGCAGGTACACTACCGTGCCAGGAGTCGTCCATCCTAAATACTCTTAGAATGCTGTCAAGTACCCTGATTGGGAAACCACCCAAATCTGGATCTAAAACCATAGATCTAGTAACCAGTATGTTTGATATAATGTCCAAGTCCTTTATGGAGAAACCACTGTGCGACGACCAAAGTATAACCGATCGTAGTATAGGAATTTCTTTTCCTATTCTATGTATGTCATCCAAATACCAGGATATCACACCCTACTACCTTCTCAACAGATCCATCCCCTATTCTGATGACGTCAAACCCATGACTGTCACATCAGAAATAGATGATCTATCTCCGCTACATCTGCTTTAGTCTATAAATAGATATAAGCCTGATGTCCACCAATGCTTCCGCTGCTCCCACTGACTACGACAACCCTCTGCCAGAGTCATATAGACGTGCACTTCTAAAACTAGTTTAGAACGACGCTATACTCATCCTCCTGCCGGGTCTCGCAGCCTGGAACAACAACAATGGCAAGTGTGGGTAAACAAGAACTTCCCTGTCACCGTCCTTGAGGCTACCTGAGTACCTCTCGGGTGCCTGAAGTTACCCACCTTATCTGCGGAGTGGCCAATGGAATGTCAAACCAGATTGAATCTTTAGGTTCCTTATCAAATCTTCAGTAATCGTTTGTGGTTCTGGAATCACTTCCAGTTCTACCATACTCCCACTACTATTTTCTGAAAAAAATCCATTTTTAATAAAACTGTGGCGAGTCTAGAACAATATCGCTATTGTTCATCCAGATGGTAGAAAGTCAACCCTCGTCATAGCCTGGGTCAACCCATAAACAGCCATTACAGAAACGTGCCTTGAGTTGTCCAGTGTCTGGTTTTAATCATAAACCGGACAACTCCCCGTACCTTAACATCGTTAAGATATGAACTGTTCTATATCCAATATAGAACCAGAGGCACTGATTTAATTGAACTAGATTCAAATCATGCAGCTGTCTCCAGTGCATGTCAACTAAATGGAAGGAGGCCAGATCAGCGTTACTCAACTTAGGAATACTTCCAATTATGAGTAACCTGAAAGAGAAGCAATTTCTCTTAATCATCACTTTCAACTGAATACCACAAGTATCTACATCTTCGATCTCTTTGAAGAATCCCGATACTTGCTACTCCTGGTTCTCTACTCTATTCAAATACCTGTAACTTCTCCAAATTCGGACCCTGCGTTTCCACGAAACACCTGTCTAAAAACTAGAGAAGTCATAAGTAAACTGAATGTAGTACGAGGACCAACCCCTCTGTCCTGATGGACTCTGGACAACATACAATACTCTGTAAAAGTCCCTTGAGTCTGATTACTCATTCACTGTGTGTCGTAGGTTGAAAACTGTACTTATGGTTAAGAAGAATTACACCGCTGTTTAATGCTCCTTACCTAACCATCCACTGATATAGGTAAATGTCGTAGACATAATTTCAGAAAGGTATATCTCACTCTATGAAAATAGACGTACAGATATATCAATTTGAAATTGGTGCATAACAGCGGATATTCAAAACCAAATATTTGCCGACCGGCAAACAACCCAGGTGATTTCCTCAAATATCACCGATTACAACGAATCCCGATATAATGAGGATAATCACCCAATTCCCAATAACTTACTCCCACTCATCATCTGTAAAACCATACAGATGTGAGAATCGTATCTGGTAAATACATACCCTGGAGTAAGTATCTAATCGGGAAATCAGTTTTCTATTAACAGTACACAGTGAAACTGAAACATTGAAATGTTTCGATGGGGTATCCTGGTATTCCTAGTAATGCCTCTTCCATCATCACGTCTGTAACCTTGTAATTCTTTGCCACCTCTCCAAATCCCTTCATATGTCTTTAGTCTTTACCTTCTGCACACCCCTTTAGGCCAAATGGTTTTCTTCCTTCCCTACCGTTCGGCACCAGCCTATGGTTTGGAAGAAGACTATCCAATAAGCATAATGGGTGTACTGTCCCTATCCTAGGAACACTCGCAACACGAGAGAAGGTGAAGATAAAAGACACCTGAATGTACTTTATTCCTATTTCTCCTGGACCAGGATCCATCCCCGAACTGGAACAAGTTCCTTTCGAGTTCGTATATAACCATACGATGGATTATCCAATAAAATGGGATCTTCGTAGTGATACGGAGTGTCCTGGAGAAATACAAAGGTGATTTAGGATTGGCGAAGAAATACTTGGTTCGGTCGTGAATAGCAGTCGCAATTTACTTTGCCCTCTTACTAATCCCTTGTTTTGTCTGAACTTAATACCTTCTGTACACCGTTTAGGCTAACTGGTTTTCTTCATTCCCTACCGGTCGGCACCAGCCTATGGTTTGGAAGAAGACTATCCAATTTGCGTAATAGGTGTACTACTCCTAAACCAAGGAGTACTCGCAACCTGAGAGAAGGTGAAAAAGAAAAGACAACTGAATAATCCTATCCGTTTTCTCCAGAACCGGAAACCATCCTCGAATCCCTTCGAGTTCGTATCTAACCATACGATGGTTTTGTCCAATGGAAGTGGACGTTCGCAGTAATACGGGGTGTCCTGGAGAAAAGGGTAAAAGTAGGAGTGGCAATGAGGTCTGCAACTCTGACAATCCAAAAGCCTGTGTTAAAGAAGGTTCGGTCAACTTGGTCACTGAGTCAAAGTCCTAGGGTCGGGTCAAATGGTCGCTGCCAGAGAGAGAGAGAAAAGAAACACTCAGCGTGCACTCTAACCTAGATCAGAATGGTTACCAATTTATCTAATCTGGAATCCTCCCACTGTACCTCAAATTCTCCTCCAAACCTGAAAGAAGAATTAGTCGGGGTTACCCGAGGAGTAAACTAACTCATCAGTGGGAATCGGGATCCAACTATCATTGCATGATAACGTGACGGAATCCGCTCACGCTATCACACTCCAGAAGGTATGCGCATATCTGGCAAGTTTCAGTTCTTTTGAAACTCCCGATGTGATTTCTGCCCCATGCTCTTATGACCTTGGCGAAGGTCAACAAATCATAAGTCACATGTCAAGTTCTACCCGTCATTATCCAGGTTAATTTGAATCCACCCGTACAAGCCCTTGACGAAGGTCAACAAGGCTGTACGACTGTCCCAAACCAACGCATCTATCTATGCAGCAGAAAGGTAACAAGCAGCTACCATACACTATGCCTTGACGAAGGTCAACAAACATAGCATGAATACTACGTGCTACCCGTCTGAAACGACGGAGGGCTACGAATGGTTTCTGGCGAAAACCTTTAACGTAATGAACTTGATATCGTCGAAGGAACGGATAGCTTTTAAAAAATATAGTGACGAAAACCGTTGCTAAAGAGGTCACTCCCTGTGAGGGGATCTCGGCTCTTTCCCCGTAGAATGGGGTGCAGGATATTCCAAATGAATACCGCGATGCAAAGCAAAAGTAATCGGCTATAGTGAAGTTAATGCCCTGACGCAAACTTCTGTCCAAGGGGTCACTCCCGGTGAAGGGATCTCGGCCCTTGCCTCGTCGACTGAGGAGCAGGATATTCCAATGAATACCACGATGCAAAACAAAAGTAAACGTCCTTGCAATAACAGCTTTTTGAAAAGTGTTCCAACAACATCAGATTAGGTTTGTTTAACTTGCATTGATCCGAATCAACGCAGTCCCATCAATTGATCACACCACAAAGAACGAAAATATACTGACGTACGTATATGCCATCCGCATTCGCCACTGGGTCCCGTCATCACCCGTTAGGTTAGCTAACTAACGGCAGAGCGGGGACTGGACTAGCGCGGATGAAAAACATATACAACATCTACTAATATATATACCAATATATAGTATTTCGCTCAAGGCGTGAATAAAATGCAACATCACAGAACAATACAGATATCTGGGACCCCCGGGTTTCACAGAGCCACTACTGAAACCCGACGTTCCCCTGGTCGTGTGGATAGCCTGTGCAATGAAAACCTAGACCCCTACGGGCGCGGCAAGTCACCCGCCAAAACCTGAAGCGAGGCAGCCCCCTTCAGCGCCGTGAATGGACCACCCAGCACTTCACGGAATCCGGCAACTTGGGCACCCCTCCTGGGTCAACCTGTACCCCCTACGAGTGCGGCGAATAGCCCGCCAATCCTAGAGCGAAGCCCCCTCCGTCTCAATGCCATGAGATGCGGGCTTGTTGCCCTCCAGAACCCGGCTATCCGTGCACCCCTCCGCGGGGTAAACCTAGTACAGAATGTAAAATATACATACAACAGGTACATCGACCGCAACCAGGTCGTGCCCCAAAAGAATAATACAATCAGGCAGTGACGGCAGTCCACATGTCGGACGCTCGCCCCGCAATATCAAATGTACATAATACAACAAACACTGAACTAGCATTGCATCCAGGCTATCCCCCACGACCGATCCGCAACATCACAGCATAAACATAGAACATCAACGTGAAAGTCACGTTCGCAAATCCGTCTAACCGGGCTATAGCAGTTAGACAGGATTTACCGATCGAGTGACATTCACGGTCGCAGATATAATGTAAATACTGTGAAAAATGTGTTTAAAATTTTCCAATTGATCAAACAATTAACAAGTGGGCCCCCAATCAAAACTGTAGCACTCACAGAAATCCTGGGCCCAATTTTAATATTCCAAAACCCATATTTTAAGCCCAGAAGGCCTCTGTAAAAAATTGGTGAAGTGATGTGAATAGTGCGCGGCGGAAGGGCCGCACAAATGGGGTTTTCGCGGCGGTTCCGCGCTCCAACTGTGGAGTTACTTCGTCAAATTTTTACAGAACTCTTAGGTTTTCCAGTACATCAATATTTTATAACCTGAAAAAATTTTCGAGACCAAAAATTTTCAACAGAAACTGATGCGAACTAAAATGCAGTTTTGGAACTTTTTGATCGATCGGAAATGCAAACACATTACACAAAGCTAGACTAAGTTAATGGCGAGGCTCTGATACCACTGTAAGTGCACGGCGGTGCCCCGGCCGTCAATCTGACGCCGGAATGCGGAAACGGTGATAAACTTAAATTTTGCGGACTTTGCAAACCGGCACCACCGCGCACTAAACTCCGGATCGTAACCATTAACAAGTCTAAGCTAACAAGAATACGGGTTAGAGATGTACCGACTGATCCGAGTCCTCCGGTCTTCATCTCCACTCCGATCTCCTCGCGGGATCTCCGTCCGTCTCCTCCTCGTCGGAAAGGGCACCACGTCGCCTGTATCTTTTACGGGCTCCCACCTCAATACCGAGGCAACTCGGGCGCGAAGCTGGCGAATCGACGCGTCCAAGATTTGCTGTAGGAAGTGTAGTGTAGAATCGTAGTCTCTTTTTGGGGTGGTTGCCATTTGATGGAGGAATGAAGATTGAGCTTTGGAGGGAAATGAAGCTATCAATTTTTGCATGAAAAATGATATGAACAAATATATCTCCTCACAAAATGAATCACCCTCTTCCCCTCTAAAATGTGGCCGGCCATATCATCTAGGAAAATGGTGGAGGGAACAAAATACATATCATGAAGGGAGGTGAGGGTAGGAGAGGTCAAGAGGTGACCACATACAAACAACAACCATACTTCATTTAAAAACCAACCATACCCTTTCAAATCTCATCCTCATTCAATCAAATCATATTAAAGCAAAAGCATGGTGCAAAAGAAAAGATTCTTATCATATCAAACCCTTTTGCAATAAAACCCCTCCACAAATGTAATTTGCAAAAATGCAAATTACCCCCTCCATCGGAAAAGTCCGGCCGGGAAAGAACAAAGGAAAACCGGCCGGAACGGAATGCAAACTGGCAACTCCAGAAAACTGGTCCCGTAATAAATTACAGGAAAACCCCGATACTGTGCATACACACCCGCATCTGTATTCCGTCCGGATACAAATGCAAAGAGACAAAATCTACACTGTACTAAACTAGGACCGGCTTAAACCAAAGCCGGCTAGTATTATCCGTTCAATCCTGATCCGTGCAATACCGCACGTATCTGATCGAACCCTGCCATAAACCTATACGGCTACTAGTACAAACCGTCCGATCCTGATCCGTGCAATACCGCACGTATCTGATCGGACCCTGCCATATCTCCATACGGCCTCTACAGCGTTTCGCCCGAAAGCTTGAGTAACTGAAAGTGTGGTGGACTCTAAAGACTCGTCAATACTATGGCTGTGGATTTAACCACTAGCACGTCAGAGGTATAAGCCAATACGTGACGGGCCACCAGCTATTGACCAAAAGGGACGTCGATGAGCGAACTCATCCTGACACCCTACTGAGCCTGTCAGTGACAATATCCGTGCAGTCCGGTCCGTTCGTCTATGAGTATCGCATGGCGGGCCTAGGGGGTTGGTAAAAGTCAGACCCCCAAAAGCGGTACAAGTCGTGTCGGAGTGTAGCCCAGAACACCCTGAGATACTACTGGAATACCTACCAGTAAATCTCCTTGCCTTGGCCAAGGACTTTGTGTAATGGCTCTCCTAGACACAGCACGACCTCACCCCCAATACCGGGAGAGACGAACCCCTGAAGATACGCTCACTGCCTCCATGTGGCTCGGGACTGTACCCAACTAAAACCTGTTTGCACGACTCCTTTGAGCCGTGGTAGGGTAGTAATCAAAGTACAGTGGGAACTCACACGAGACAAATGACGATCCCCAGGTCGATGAACTAACCTGCACACATGTCACCAGGGAACTGCCATCTGACGTCTGGTATATGACCAACTAGCATGTTCCCGGCGAGTCCTGTCCGGTGTACTCATAACCCAATGAGCACCTGTATACATCTTAGGTGATCCAACTGACACCAGTGGCTTGTGAGACCGGCCACCGCCCCTCGTCGGGGTCTCGACTGTATACACTAGTCTACTAATGGAGTATCGATGCCCGGTCTCGAAACTCCCACGACTAGGGACCTTTTAAGGATATGCTTGTAGACCCCCAGCTCCCACTTATATGATCGCCCTCATACTGCTGGTGGTCAAGCAAGAATCCTAGGGGCTCTATCAACGTGTAATAGAGACGTGTCAGGTCACCTAAAAACAGTACACGATGATAAAGGTAAACCAGATAGCATACTATCATCTCGAGTAAGACTGTCCTACCGGGATAGGTCCTCCCTCAATCATTACAATCACGTACCTGTGACCTAATAATTGACTCTGAGGGCACTATCTCCAACAATACCATTACTCAATGTACCTGACCCAATCAAAACTTGATTAAGGTGAATGTTTAAAACATTACTTACAAACGCAAATTCATAACCTTCTTTAGAAACTAAAGATACAGAAATGATATTACAAGTTGCGTTGGGTACAAAAAAGCAATTACGCAAAACCAAAACATGTCCATCTGACATTCCCAGGTGATAGTCCCCCACGGCTTTAGCATCCATGCTAGCTCCGTTCGCAACTCTGAGGGTCATGTCACCTGCCTTCAAAACCCTACGGTTTCTCAACGCCTGCAAAGAATTACAGATATGAGATACTGATACGGTATCTTATACCCAGGAAGTAGAGTTTATTGAAAGACAGTTTTCAATAACATACACACCTGAAGCTGAAGCTGCAACCTGCTTCAATTCCTGTGTTCTGGCCTTCCAGGCCCTGCAATCATTCTTCCAGTGTCCTTTCTTATGACAATAGAAGTATTCTTCCTTATCCACAAGCTTCCTCGCTATCTTTGTTGCTTTACTTTTTCCCTTCGTATCCACTTTACTAACACCGCCCCTTGGTTTGGCGGGGGCCTTCTTCTTCTTTCCCTTGGCTTTCGCCTTGGACCTAGAAGAAGATGATCCTCCTACAAACAAAGTGGATGTATCCCTACCTTTCTGTAGGGTGCCCTCTGCGCTCCTCAGCATGTTGAGGAGCTCTGAAATTTCAACCTCTTTTTCTTGGAAGTTGAAGTTTAGTATAAACTGGGCGTAAGTGGAAGGAAGGGACTGGAGAACTATATCCGTATATAGCTCACTCTCCAATGTGATCCCTAGGTCCGCGAGCTCCTCAATGTAGCCGATCATCTTTAGCACGTGCTCGGCTACTGATGATCCGACGGCCATTCTTGTCGAAAATAACTTTTTCGACGCTTCGTATCTGGCGATACGAGATTGCTCTCCATACAGTTCTTTTGTATGAAGCAATATGGATTCCATGTCCATATTCTCGTGCCTCCTCTGATGTTCGTTGTCCATCGAGGCAAGCAGGAGGCATTTGGCCTTCGCGCTATCAATCTCCCAAGTCTTGCGGATTTCCTTATCCGCGACGCTGGAAGTTGGACCAGGGACAGGGGGAGCTTTGGTGGTAAGAAGATACCCCAGCTTGTCGTAAGTGATTGCTATCTTGACATTCCTGAGCCAATCTTTGTAGTTTGGCCCTGTCAGTTTGTTTTTATCTAGGAGTAACTTAAGTCCAGTCATGTTGATTGGTCGCTGCAATTAGGAGAGAGAAGAAGAAACACTCAGCATGATGCTCTTGCAAGTTTAGAGTGGTTTTTAGTTTGTCTAAACAGGATGGCTCCCACTGTTTCTCGAATCCCTCCTCAAACCATAAAGGAAGAATTAGTCAGGATCAATCCCACCGTACAATACTTGCTTAACCGTTCAGCCAGGCCGGTGTCGGTACTTCGAGGGAGGTTTTCCAACGCTTTCGCGAAGTTCCTTAATTAAAGAACCTCTTTTCCCTGGGGGCGTAGCCCCGCTAACACCTTTCTAGGCACCTACTAGGTTTATAGCATTGATCGTTAAGTGAGAAATTTCCCGAGGAGTAGCATATACTCACAGTAGGATCGGGATCCAAATATCATTGCGTGACGAAACTGAAGGAATCCTACCAGAATCATCATACTCCAAATGGTATGCAAATCTAGCAAGTTTCAGTACTTATGAAACTCCCGATGTGGATTTTTGCCCCATGCTCTTATGACCTTGGCGTGAGGTCAAAATGTCATAAGTCACATGTCAAGTTCGTCCCATCATTATCCAGGTTAATTTGAACCCACCCGTACATACCCTTGACGTAGGCCAAAATGGCAGTACGACTGTCTCAAACCAACGCATTCTATCTATGCAACAGATAAATATCCGGCAGCTACCAATCACTATGCCTTAGCGTGAGGTCAAAATACATAGCTTGAATACTACCGAATATTTAACTGAAATGATGGAGGGCTACGGATGGTTTTGGCAAAACCGTGAACGTAGTGAACTTGATTTGGTCGATGGAACGAGATAGCTTTTAAATGGAGTGGCTCAAACTCCGTATTTTAAAAGTTTGTTTTGAAAAGAACCGAGTGGTTTTTCGAAAGTGTTCCAACGACTTTAACTTGGTTTATTATCTTGCATTAGTTCTTTTAATGCGTGATATTCTTGCATTAGTTCTTTTAATGCGTCCCATCATTTAATCCTACCATTGCAGAAAACAACCAAAATATGACGTACGCTTATGCCATTCGCATTCGCCACGGGGCCCCGTCATTACCCGTTAGGTTACTTAACTAACGACAGAGCGGGGGCTGGGCTAGCGCGGCTGTAAAACATAAGCAACGCCTAAATAATATCATATATAGATATACTGCAATGATAAACATTTCAGATCACAGATGAATACATTGGATATACTAGGAATCTGTAATTCGCACGAGCCTGTAACGACAAACAGATTACACGGTCGCGGTGAATAGCCAAATACCCCACCCAAGACCCCTACGGGTGCGGCAAACTACCCGCCAAGTACCCGAAGCGTAGTAACCTCCCTCATCTCCATGAGTAGGCCACTCGACACTTCGGCATACCCGGTAGTTTGTGCACCCCCTCCATGGGTCTATCCTAGGAGCAAAAACAGTAAAAAGAAATTATACAATGACGGCTACAACCCCGACCCGGTTGTGCGGCCATACAAATAATTATTACATCAATTTACAAATTTACATGAATTGAAAGAAAAGAAAACTCTCGTCTCACAACCCCCGGCTATTCACCCGCGACAATCCAACATATTCATATACACATTCCAGCAAAATTACTGATCACAGATTTGTATAACCCCCACTAATCGACATATAGCGATTAGTAGACGTTCAATACAAATATCACATAACAGAAAAACCCGTTAGCTAAAGTCTTTTAGAAGTTCGATCAAAAATACGGATTTTCGGGACCCCAAAATAAAATTTTCGTTCTGGAAAATCTGGGTTGAAAATATATGTACTAAAAATCCCAAAATAGCCCAATGAGTAAACTGCAAAAAAGAAAACCCTTGACCGAGTCAACTCGGCCGCGTTTCCGCTCCCGCCGCGGAAACGCGGCGCTTTGATCGAGTCAGGGGCCCAAATTTTTGCAGTTTCTTTAAAAAAGCCTGAGTCGATTTTAGGTGTGTTCCAAAAAGTTTTTCCAGTACTTTTGAAATCGACAGAAAGTTGAAAATTCATGGGTTCGTTTTTGGGACTTTTTCTTTGATCAATCTTCTAGTTACTTGCTAACTTGTTAGATAGAGTTTAACTAGGCTCTGATACCACTGTAAGTCCATGCTACCTCTCCCGGTACTTTCGGGAATGCGGAATTTGTTAAAAAACGATTTTTACGGAGGTGGTAACATGGACCTAAAACCCGGATCTTGGTTAAACATCTATCTAGCAACCTAACTACGAGTTTCTAGCTACTCGGTTAGGGGGTTATACCTTGCTTGTCTTGAACTCCTTCGTCTTCAAGCTCCGATGGTGGTCCGGAATGGCTTCTTCTCGTCGTCTCCATACGCCGAAGATAGATCCACCTGAAAGCTCCAACCTTTAGCTCCTTCTTCGTTCTTTGAAGAAACTAGTTCACTTGGTTTGCTAAACCTAGTGAACTAGAATGAGTAGAGAAGAAATAGAATGGGATTTTATCTATGGTTCTTGATTCTCAACTCATGAGACAAGAGAACCATAGATTAAAGAGAGGGAGCAAGAGCAAAAGGGTGAGAGCAAAAGGAGAGCTCAAGAACAAGAGAGAGAATGAGCAAGAAAGAATGAGGCTCTCTTTTGTCTTTCACCCTCTCATAATCCAAAGTCATGATAACTCATCATACTAAAAAAGTCTTATGTGATGGTTTGAAGCAACGATAACCATATCATTTCATGCACTCATTTTACACAAATGAGCAAGCAAGAAAAAGTCTTTGCCATGAAATGATGGCTATGGTTATCATGATGGTCAACTAGTCAAGCCTAGTCAACCGGTCAACAAAGTCAACAAGTCAACAAAAGTCAACAAGTCAACAAAGTCAACAAGTCAACACAAGTCAACAAGTCAACAAAGTCAACAACCATATCACCATAATACTTAATTAATATAATAGTTAATCACATATCATATTCTCATTAGGGTTGAGCAAAAAGTCAAATAGTCAACGGTCAACTGTCAACAACCCTAATGAGAATCCGCTGCCTCTGCCTCCCTGTCAACTGTGCATACACACCCGCATCCGCGTTCCGAGGAACACGAATGCACACTGGATAAATCCAATCCCAAAAGGTACACTAGGATCTGGCTTAAACCAAAGCCCGCTAGTGTAAACTGTCCGGACACTGTACGTGCACAAGTGCACGGATGTGACCGAACCCTGTCGCAAAACCATGCGACCTCTACTCTTTTGCCTAAAGGCGAAAAGCTTTCTGTGTGGGACTGTAAAGACTCGACACTACGCTGGCAGTGGGTTTAACCACAGATCGCAAGCGGCACTAGCTGTGCATAACGGTCCCCAGGTAATGCCGACAAGAAGACCGACGAGGCGAAACCCATCTGAACTCCTACTGAGCCTAAGTGTGACATTCTCCGTACAGTCCGGTCTGTTCGTCTGATACATCGCATGGCGGGCCTAGGGGGCGGTAAACGTCAGTCCCCCAATAGCGGTACAAGTCGTGCCGGAGCGAAACCCAAAACACCCTGAGATAACACTGGAAACCTACCAGTATATCTCGTTTGCCCTGGCCAGGGACTACTCGTGTAATGGCTCTCCTAGACACAGCGCGATGTCAACCCCCAATACCGGGAGAGACGAATCCTGTCTAACCGTCACTGCCTCCAAGTGCTTCGGGACTGCACCCAACCACTACCTGTTTGCACGACTCCTTTAAGCCGTGGTAGGGTAGTGATCAAAGTACAGTGGGAACACACTCGAGGCGGAGTGACAGTGTCAAGTCAGCGGACTAAGATGTACTCATGTCACCTGGGAACTGATAACTGACGATAGGTATAATACCAACTAGTCAGTTCCCGACGAGTCCAGTCCAGTGTACCCGTAACCTAACGAGCACCCGCATACTATCTCAAGTACGACGTACTGACGGCTGTGGGACAGACCGTCTCCCACACTGGGATGAGAAGCGCATGCGCTGGTCTACTCCGGAGTATCGATGCCCTGTCTCGATAGTCCTGCGACCAGGGACCTGCATAAGGATGTGCTTATAGATTACCCAGCCCCACTAGTGTGACGGCCATCACATCGCTGGTAATCAAGCAAAGATCCTAAGGGCTCTACTAATGTGTATAGGCGATATACAAAAATAAACACATGTACACATTGAAGTAGAAACAAACCAAGTAGCATACTACTATTTTGAGCAAGATTGTATATACAAGGTGAATATCCCAAGCATCCATTAAGTAATATACAAACCAGTATGATACAGTAATGGCCTCTAGGGCATATACACTAACAGATATTATAGTATAACCTTCAGAATATAGTGACCTAGGAAATTGTTATTTTATTCGATTTCTACTTGTTGATGTTTTCTACTCACGAGTTGGAAACTCACCCCAGTTGTGCCATAGTTCTTGTAGGTTTGACCGCTTAGGATCAGTTGCGGTATTGCTGGCACACAGCTTCATCCAGGGTGTTTGCTTTGGTAGGTGGGACACTTATTTGATCGTGCCCACTCTCGTACCGTTATATTCTATGGTATCAAGATAACTCCATCACATCATATCACGTCAGATCATATCAGAGACTAGACATTGTATTATTTGGTAGACTTAGAAAGACTTGGGTTTTGTGCGAGACTTATAGCGATGGGTTGTGTTTGCTTCTTGAGTTGATGTCTTGCTTTATTGTTCTTTCAGGGTTGATCTTCACCGTTGGGCGTCGTATATGTATTACTTGTGTGGTTGTGTTTCTGCCAGTTGGCGTAAAGATAGCTTCCGCTTGGGGATGCCTATAGATTGTTGTATACCTGTTTTTGGATCAAAATATACAAGGGAGGTGCTGCCCAAAATTTTAAAAAAAAGGGAACATGATTTATTATACCTTATTTCAAAACTGCACACCCACTATTTTCCGTAAAAAAGTTTAGATTTTCTGGGCTTCGGCTTACTTGATTTAAGTTACGCCTTTTGACGTTGCGTGATTTAAGTGCCGGTCACGAACTAAATTTCGGGTCGTGACACCTTCCGTCATTTCAGATAAGTAGCTCATAGTATTCATGCTATGTACTTTGGTCTTTATCAAGGCATAGTGTACGGTAGCTAGGTGATGCTTGTCTATAGCATGGATATGCGATTATCTAGGACGGTTGTATAGTCACGTTGGTCTTGTGCGAGGGGGGAGGTCTTAATTAATCATGGATAATGACAGGTTGAACTTGACTAGCGACTTATGGCATGTTGGTTTCTATCAAGGCCGTGAAGTCGTTTGGGGCTAAAAACTATATCGGGAGTTTCAAATATAAGGGAAACTTGCCAAGTATGCACATACCTTTTGGAGTGTGGTGATTTTGGTCGGCTTCAATCAAAGTTATTACACAATGATAGTTGGTTCCCGATTCTCACTGATGAGTAGATAATTCTCCTTGGAGATTTTCACTTCACAATTAGCTAACCTATTAGGTGTCTAGAAAGTGTTGACGAGGTTACGCCTCTGGGAAACGGGGTTATTTAATTGGGTCCGTACGGAAGCGCGGGAAGCCTCTCTTAGAGTACCAACACTGTCATGGCTGAACGGTTAGCGAACTTGTAAGGTGTAGATGAACCCGACTAGTTCTTCTTTTAAGGTTTGAAGGTGAATTAGAGGAAACAGTAGGGTCCATCCTGATTAGATAAAGTGATTAACCAATTTAATCTTGGTTAGAGTGCACGTTGAGTGTTTCTTTTCTCTCTCCCTTTGGTAGAGACAATGACCCGCCTTAAACTGAAACACGTAAACCAAGTTGATGGAACCTTTTTACAAATCTGACTTTGTTTTGTCATGATTCATGACAAAGTCACATATATCCATACCACTCCTGCATTACCCTTTGCTTTCTTCAGAACATTCTGTATGACTACGAAGATCTATATAGAATGGATAAAACCATCTCGTATAGTTACATACGAACTCGTAGAAATTTATTTCAATTTGAGGATGGATTCCAGTTCCGGGGAAATAGAATAGGATTATTCAGTTGTATTTTCTCTTTGCCTACTCTCGGGTTGTGAGGGCTCCTAGTATTAGGAGAGTACACCTATTACGCTTATTGGATAGTTTTCTTTCAAACCTTAGGCTAGTGTCGAAAGGGAGGGAAAGAAGAAAACCAATTAGCCTAAGTATGGTGTGCAGTGTGCAGTGTTCGGTGCTCGCGCCGCGGAAGCGATAACAAAAATTTTATGCAAGCACCAAACACGCATACCCTAGGATTCGATTCATGCACCCAATGTAAGGTTCCTAGGCACACTAATGAGGTCTCACAAGGCATCAACCATGCCAAATTCAAATTTTACAAATGCCGAGAAACCCTAATACGGATCGTTGACTAGAGTTTAGGCGAAACTAGAAGCTAGTTAACAACTTAACTAAAAGGTAAACGGAAATACAACCTTTGTAGATCTGGTCTTCCACCTCCATAGCTCCGTGATGAAGTCCCCTCGCTGCGATCATCGGATCTTGGGCTCTAGCGTCGGCTTCATCGGAGAAATGGGCGGGCTAGGTCGTCGACTTCGATGCCGAAGATGATCTACGTCAAGGCAACACAAGATCAAGCTCCCACTTCACCAAGCCATGAAACTTGTGAAGAAAACACCCTATACTACTTGGTAAGTGGTAGAGGATGAAGAAATAGGAAGTGGGTTCACTTTAGAATTGGATTTCTCACTCTTTTCTCAAGTTGCCATTGTTGGTTGCAAGCTTCTTCATCTTGAAGAAGAAGAAGAAGAAGATAATATGATAAGAATTATCTTGAAAATAGAAAATGAATGATTCTTATCATATAGCAACCATAGTTAAGTGTAGAGAATAAACTAGGGTTAGGTGAATGTTAGGTTAGGCATGAAACAAAAATGGTAGACTTTTTCAAAGCTTCATGAAGCTTCAACAAAGAAACAAAATTAGCCACCATTTTTCCTTTTGCCAAAATGAATGAATAAATGAATAAGTAAATAAAATAAAAACCCTAACCATTACATAACCATGGTTTAATCCAAACATACACCCAAACATTCATGTATCATCAAACATGATACAATCAAGTGTACAAAATATATCACATATATAATGTGCACATCAAGTGAGAAAATCCATCTTAAGTGAACCAATACCAGTTAATGCAAAGTAATATATCAAATATATAATTATACATTAAATCATTAAATCAACACTTGATTTAACGATCCGTTCATATTGCATATAACCGACTAATATCAATGTATCAATGTATTGATTCAACACTTGATTCGGTAACCTGGTTATATCACATATAACCGACTAATGATACAAATCGCGAGAATAGAATACAGTATCACATACTGGTATAATTCTCGGTCCCGTACATATCTCATATGCGCTCCTATTTCGTTTCGCTTGAGCCAGGAAACCTCTGTGTAGGACTCTAAAGACTCGTCAATACGCCGGCAGCAGATGATGATCATATCAAACGCCCACAAGCCGCAAGAGGTCTGCTAAACGTAACGGCCACCCGGGTATTGAGTGATCAGAAGATCGACGAGCAAGCCCGCTCAAACTCCTGTGAATCCAACCAGTAACACTTACCGTACAGTCCGGTCTCGTCGTCTGATATGTCGCATATCTCGCCTGGGGGTGGTAAATGTCAGACCCCAATAGCTCGATAAGTCGTGTCGATATGAGGTCTATAACAGTTCGACAAACTACAGGCAACACTTACCAGTAAATCTCAGCAACCCTGGCCAGGGATTTCCGGTTATAGCCAATCGAACACAGCGCAACATCAACTCCCTATACCGGGAGAGACGAATCCCCTCCTATCTCTCATTGCCTCCATGTGATTCGGGACTGTACCCAAAAACCACCGTTTTGCACGCCCTCTTGGACGTGGTAAAGTGGAAATCAAAGCACAGTGGGAATCACACAAGACTCTATG
The DNA here is from genome assembly GCA_030015575.1 of Agapanthus africanus. NCBI lineage: Eukaryota > Viridiplantae > Streptophyta > Magnoliopsida > Asparagales > Amaryllidaceae > Agapanthus > Agapanthus africanus. The sequence goes on along the minus strand of CM057341.1, from coordinate 448,210,052 downwards.
ACGATCTCGGGTCAACAGACTAACCTGTACCAGTGTCACCAGAGAACTGCCATCTGACGTAAGGTATAATACCATCTTGGAGTTCTCGGCGAGTCCGTTCAGTGTACCCAGTCTCCACTGAGCACCCGTATATCATCTCCGATGTCAAACACCAATGGATATGGGATCATTCATCGCCCATCTATATGGGTCGAGAAGGTATACGCTGTTAGTTATATGTATGCCCTAGAGGCCATTACTGTACATTGGATGTATATTGTAGTGGATGCTGGGACATATATAGGTAGGACTTTCTTGCTCGACATGATAGTACGCTATCTGGTTGCTCTTTATCTTAACGTGTATACTTTCTGTCTCTTTGTTACATGTTGATAAAGCCCTTAGGATGTATACTCGACTTCTAGGAATATGATATAGATCATACTTGTGGGGCCTGGGTAGTCCATGAGTACATCCTTGAAATGTTCCTAGTCAATGGAATATCTAGACGGGGCATCGATATTCCAGAGTAGACTAGCGCATATCTTCTCGACCCATGCGATGGGCGATGGATGATCCCATATCCATTGGTGTTTGACATCGAAGATGGTATGCGGGTGCTCAGTGGAGACTGGGTACACTGAACGGACTCGCCGAGAACTCCCAGATGGTATTATACCTCACGTCAGATGGCAGTTCTCTGGTGACACTGGTACAGCTTAGTCTGTTGACCCGAGATCGTCATAGAGTCTTGTGTGTCTCCCACTGTGCTTTGATTTCCACCCTACCATGGCTCTACTGAGTTGTGCAAACAGGTGGTTATTGGGTACAGTCCCGATTCACATGGAGGCAATGAGCGATAGGAGGGGATTCGTCTCTCCCGGTATTGGGGGTTGATGTTGCGCTATGCTCGACTGGCCATAACAGGAAATCCCTGGCCAGGGTTGCAGTGATATACTGGTAAGAGTTATCAGTAGTTTCACACAAGTCATGGACTTCACGTCGGCATGACTTATCGAGCTATTGGGGTCTGACGTTTACCACCCCTAGGCGAGATATGCGACATATCAGATGAACAGACCGGACTGTACGGTAAGTGTTACTGGTTGGATTCACAGGAGTGTGAGCGGGCTTGATCGTCGATCTTCTGATCGCTCAATACCCGGGTGGCCGTTACGTTTAGCAGACCGCTTGCGGCTTGTGGGTGTTTGATATGATCATCATCTGCTGCCGGCGTATTGACGAGTCTTTAGAGTCCTAAACAGAGGTTTCCTGGCTCAAGCGAAACGAAATAGGAGCGCATATGAGATATGTGCGGGACCGAGAATAATGCGTGTATGTGTTACCGTATTTCATTCTCGCGATGAATGTGTCGAATGGTTGTATGCGATATAACCTAGTTATCGAATCAATGATTGATTCGATAAGCCGATACATTGGATACTAGCCGGTTATATGCGATATGACCGGATCATTGAATCAAGTGTTGATTTATTGATTTAATGTATAATTATATATTTGATATATTACTTTGCATTAACTAGTATTGGTTCACTTTAAATGGATTTACTCACTCGATTTGCACAAGTTGTATATGAGATATACTTTTGTGCACAAGATTGTATCATGTTTGATGATACATGCAAGCTTGGGTTTGTGTAAAGAATTGACCATGGTTATATGAATGGTTAGGGTTTCTTTTATTTACTTATTCATTTATCTATTTATTTGAAAAGGTAAAGAAAACAAAATGGTTTCTTTTGGATGCTTCAAGCATCTTTGACCTAATGACCATTTTGTCTTAATCTCCTAAACCTAACCATTCTACTAACCTTAGTTGATTCTCTACACTAAACCATGGTTATTGACATGATAACTATCATATTGTTTTTATTTTTAAATAACACTTATCATAATTCTTTATCATCTTCTTCTTCATCTTCAACTTGAAAAAAAAGCTTGCACCATCAATGGCAACTAGCAAAATGAGTGAGAAATCCAAATCTAAAGTCTACCCACTTCCTATTTCTTCATCCTCTACCTCTTGCCAAGTTGTATAGGGTGTTTCCTTCACAAGTTTTCAAGGCTTGGTGAAGTTGGAGCTTGTTCTTGTGATGCCTCGACGTAGATCATCTTCGGCATCGAACCGACGATCAAGCCCGCCCATTCTTCGATGATGCCAATGCTAGAGTCAAGGGTTCGATTTGGACAGCGGAGGGAGATCATCGCGGAGCTTAGGAAGTGGTGGACCAGATCTACAAAGGTTGTAGTCACTTTCCCTTAGCATTTAATTCGATTACATGCTTGCTTCGCCTATATATCTAGTTAATGATCCGTATTAGGTTTTCTCGGCACATGTAAAATTTCAATTGGGCATGTTTAATCACTTGTGAAACTTCATTAGTGTTCCTAGGAACCCTACAGTGGTATCAGAGCCTAGCTAGAGCCTTAGGCGAAGTCCAGACGGAATTAGAACTCCGATCGAATCAAAACCCAAACCTTAATATTGCTCTCTGTACTTTTTCTGAAATCATGGATTTTTTAGAATTAAAAATATGCAGAGAAATGTGCAGGAAATTCTAAGAAAATTTGCAGAAAACGACAGCCTAATTCTACAGTACGACCGCGGAACCGCGGCGTTGACCCCCCTTTTGCGGCGGTTCCGTGGCCATATGTGATGATCAGGCTGTGAGTTTTCTTCAGTTGTTTCTGTTTGTGTTTCTTGTGTGTTCTGGATGCTTTTAATACTTATTACAAAGTTGTATTTTCTGAGTTGTATTGGGGACTCGGTGTATTCGATCGGACTGTCTAATTTTGTCGGTGTGCTTTTCCGGGTATTTTTAGAATATGTTAAAAAGTTCGACCGGATATAAATACCCAATTTTTCCCTGCCGGGAAATTTCCAATTGTTGGATTTTTCCGTAGTTTGATGACGTTCTAAGTAGTGCAAGTAACGCGATGGACCCTCTAGAAGACAACAAACCTTAACTTGATTATGTGACCGTCTTGAACTGCCCTTTGAACCTTCGGGTTTGGGGCAGTACGGCGTGCCACATGTGAGGCGTTGGCTTGACCCTTCTACGGCTGGACCGTTGGTACTGAGGCACGAACTGAATGTTGTTAGACTTATTTCATGTGTTGAGCTGTATCGGGAAAACTTGGATGTTCGATTGTTCGATCGAAAAGTTTAGCATTTTCTATTTATCCGGAATGTGATACAATACTTGGAATTCGCAAATAGTTATGAGATGACTGGATGAATGTTATAAACATAGCAGTTTAGTCTCACTTGATCGGTTGCCACGGAATTTTGATGTGATCAAAAGTCCTTCGCAATCACGTAGCGTACGCGGATACTCGCCGGGTAAACTTAATAGACAGCCTCACCCCAGAGCCCCGACCAAGTGACTGTAGGAGAACCCCGTCGTCGAAAGCATCCGTTCGGGTGCTCGCGGTAGCGGTGTTCCGCCTTGGTGCACTTCGTCGACGGCGTCGGGGGTGCGGCCGCCTACTAAAGTTTGCGACGAGCATTCGATCAGAATGTCGGGAATCTTGTTGAATTGCCCGACTTGATATTGAAAAGTGTTTTCGATAATGAGACTAATATGCGGGGTTTATAATTGTTAGGCATGCGATGTCTAAAGAATTCATTTGGTCAGGCATGCAATGTCTGAGGTGGTTGCGGATTCCAACTGTTGTAGTTTTACACTTTCTTTTCTGTGACCGTAAGTGTAATATGTGATATCGCCGGTTTCTTTGCTATATGTCAACGACAATTAGGATACGCATGTTTGCTTACGTTGATGACATGTGATGTTATGTGTTGCTGGATATGTTATATTGGATCGTCGTGTTTGAATAGCCGGGGGTTTTTATGTGAGATGAGTGTTTTTCTTTTTCATTCATGTAAAAACTTGTATGTAATATTCTTTTATTGGGGCACTTCCAGGTTGCGGAAGATATCACCGTTGATGTATATTATTTACTTTTCTGCACTAGGATAGACCCATGGAGGGGAGCACAAGTAACCGGGTTCTAGGGTCCAGTGGGAGACCATCTCGAAGAGTCGAGTCCGGGTCTCCTAACCCTAGAATTGGTAGGGTTGCTTGCCGCTCTCGTAGGGGTCTAGGGGTGTGGGTTTGGCTATTCATCACGACCGTGGAATCCGTGTTTTATACTGGCTCGTATTGAAAACACGGACGTCCTAGTATATCCAATGTTTCATATGTTTCTTCTGCTGCGTTATCTGTGATATGATCATGCGATGTTCTGTGCTCTGTTCAGATAGATGTAGTATATAGTATATATGATATATTATATAGACGTTACTTATGTTTTACACCCGCGCTAGCCCTGCCCCGCTCTGCCGTTAGTTACCTAACCTAACGGTGCAGACGGGACATCGAGGCGAATGCGGATGGCATAAGCGTACGTTATATTTATCTGTGATGTTTAGGTGGACTTAAATGATGGGATATTCATTAATGAGATTAATGAAAGAAAATAAACCTAATTGATGTTGTGGAATCAAATTTCAAAATAAAAACAGGTAGCTACAGTTCTTGCTTTGCATCGCGGTGTTCATTATAGAACATCCTGCACCTTATTCGATGAGGAAAGGACCGAGATCCCTTCACCGGGAGTGACTCCTTTAGCAATAACTGGCAGATGCTACAACCCTCGGTTTGTCTTTGATCGCTTCTATAGTTTCCGCTTTGCACTGTGATATATATGATATATCCCGCACCTCATTCGACGAGGAAAGGGCCGACGATCCCTTCACCGGGAGTGACCGCTTTAGCAAAACTAGAAAAGCCTCGAAAACATTCCATTTAAAAACCATTTGATTCCGCAACGAGATCAAGTTCATGTTGGAGATAGTGCCCTCAGAGTCAATTATTGGGTCACAGGCACGTGATTGCAATGATTGAGGGAGGACCTATACCGGGAGGACAATCTTACTCGAAATGATAGTACGCTATCTGGTTTACCTTTATCATCGTGTACTGTTTTAGGTGACCTGACATGTCGCTATTGCACGTTGATAGAGCCCCTAGGATTCTTGCTTGACTGCCAGCAGTATGAGGGCGATCATATAAGTGAGAGCTGGAGTCTATAAGCGCATCCTTAAAAGGTCCCTAGTCGTGGGAGTTTCGAGACAGGGCATCGATTCTCCAGAGTAGACTAGTGTATACAGTCGAGACCCCGACGAGGGGCGGTGGCCGGTCTCACAAGCCACTGGTGTCAGTTGGTTCACCTAATATGTATACAGGTGCTCATTGGGTTATGAGTACACCGGACAGGACTCGCTGGGAACCTGCTAGTTGGGATTATACTTGACGTCAGATAGCAGTTCCCTGGTGACATGTGTACAGGTTAGTTCATCGACCTGGGGATCGTCATTTTTCTCGTGTGAGTTCCCACTGTACTTTGATTACTACCCTACCATGGCTCAAAGGAGTCGTGCAAACAGGTTTTAGTTAGGTACAGTCCCGAGCCACATGGAGGCAGTGAGCGGATCTTCGGGGGTTCGTCTCTCCCGGTATTGGGGGTGAGGTCGCGCTGTGTCTAGGAGAGCCATTACACGAAGTCCTTGGCCAAGGCAGGAGATTTACTGGTAGGTATTCCAGTAGTATCTCAGGGTGTTCTGGGCTACACTCCGACACGACTTGTACCGCTTTTGGGGGTCTGATTTTTACCAACCCCCTAGGCCCGACATGCGATGCTCATAGACGAACGGACCGGACTGTACGGATATTGTCACTGACAGGCTCAGTAGGGTGTCAGGATGAGTTCGCTCATCGACGTCCCTTTTAGTCAATAGCTGGTGGCCAGTCACGTATTGGCTTATACCTCTGACGTGCTAGTGGTTAAATCCACAGCCATAGTATTGACGAGTCTTTAGAGTCCACCACACTTTCAGTTACTGAAGCTTTCGGGCGAAACGCTGTAGAGGCCGTATGGAGATATGGCAGGGTTCGATCAGATACGTGCGGTATTGCACGGATCGTGATCGGACGATTTTTACTAGCCGGCTTTGGCTTAACCGGATTCTAGTATGTGATAGTGTAGTTTTGTCTCTTTGCACTTGTGTTCAGTGAGAATACAAATGCGGGCATGTATTTGCAGTAGCGGGGTTTTCCTGTAATTTATTACGGGATCGGTTTTCTGGGGTTGCCAGTTTGCATTCCGTTCCGGCCGCTTTTCTTTCATTCCTTCACGGCCGGACTTTCGTTGGAGGGTGTTATTTGCAGTTTGCAAATAACATTTTGTGGAGGGTTTATTTGTGGGATGTGAGATTTTGATTGCATCTTTTGATTCCCTTTCCTTTTGTTTCTTTTGATGCACCATCACTTGCATTAATTGTGATAAGAGAGGGTATGGGTTTTTGATGTGATTTTGTGATGGAAATTGGATATGGGCCGGCCACTGTTGGGGAATGGAGTGAGGTTTAATTTTGTATAGTGGATTAATTTCCTTAGTAAGGAATGGATTTTAATTGAGTGTGCTGGAATTGTTTTTGATGGTTTTGATAAATATATATATACTACCCACTTGCAAGATTCCAGAGAGAGCTTGCTTCATTATCTTTCACAGTGAGCACAATTGGATTTTTTTGGCCGAGCCTTTTTCCTTGCATGCTCCTTTTTCCCTCTTGGATCCATGAATATCTTTGTGCAAAATTCCTCCAACATGGCAACCTCATAAACCCCAAAGAGACCTGCTTGCTACACTATTCTATAGCAAATCTTGGACGCGTCGGGCAGCCAACTTCGCGCCCGAGTTGCCTCGGTATTGAGGTGGGAGCCCGTAAAAGATGCAGGCAATGTGGTGCCCTTCCGGCGAGGTGGTGACGACCGGAGTTTCCGCAGGAGATCGGGACGACGACGAGAAGACCGGAGGACTCGGATCACTCGGTATATCTCTAACCCGTCTTGTTACTTTGCTAGATCTAGTTTAATGGCCCGATCCGGGGTTTAGTGCGCGGTGGTGCCGGTTTGCTAAGTTCGCAAAATTAAAGTTTATCACCGTTTCCGCAATTGGCCGCCGGTTTGACGGCCGGGGCGCCCCCGTGCACTTACAGTGGTATCAGAGACTCGCCATTAACTTCGTCTAGTTTTGTTTGATGTGTTTTACATTTCCGATCGACCAAAATTCCAAAACTTGCATTTTTTGTTCACATCAGTTTTCTGTTGAAATTTTTTGGTCTCGAAAAATTTTTCAGGTTGTCTCAGAATGATGTGCAGGGAGTTCTAAGAACGCTGCAAAAATTCGACAACACGATCCCTCCTTACGACCGCAGAAACGCGGCCATTACCACTCTGTAGGCCGCGGATCCGCCGCATGAATGAGGGATCATGTCATCATTTTTTTGCAGTGGGCTTGTGGGCTAAAAATAGGGGTTTTGGAATATTAAAATTGGGCCAGTAATTTCTGTGAGTGCTACAGTATTGCTTGGGGGCCCACTTGTTAATTTTTTGATCGATCGGATATTTTAAACACAGTATTTACATTATATCTGCGACCGTGAATGTCACTCGATCGGTAAATCCGGTCTAACTGCTATAGCCCGGTTAGACGGATTTGCGAACGTGACTTTCACGTTGATGTTCTGTGTTTTGCTGTGATGTTGCGGATCGGTCGTGGGGGATAGCCTGGATGCAATGCTAGTACAGTTTTGTTGTATTATGTACATTTGATATTGCGGGGCGAGCGTCCGACATGTGGACTGCCGTCACTGCCTGATTGTATTATTATTTTGGGGCACGACCTGGTTGCGGTCGATGTACCCGTTGTATGTATATTTTACTTTCTGTACTAGGGTTACCCAACGGAGGGGTGCACGGATAGCCGGGTTCTAGAGGGCAATGGGCCCGCATCTCAGGGCATTGAGACGGAGGGGGCTTCAGTCTGGAATTGGCGGGCTATTCGCCGCACTCGTAGGGGGTACAGGTTGACCCAGGAGGGGTGCCCAAGTTACCGGATTCCGTGAAGTGCTGGGTGGTCCATTCACGACGCTGAAGGGGGCTGCCTCGCTTCAGGTTTTGACGGGTGACTTGCTGCGCCCGTAGGGGTCTAGGATTTCATTGCACAGGCTATCCACACGACCAGGGGAACGTCGGGTTTCAGTAGTGGCTCTGTGAAACCCGGGGATCCCAGATATCTGTATTGTTCTGTGATGCTGTACATTTCTGTGATGTTGCATTTTATTCACGCCATGAGCGAAATATAATATATTGGTATATATATTAGTAGATGTTGTATATGTTTTTCATCCGCGCTAGTCCAGTCCCCGCTCTGCCGTTAGTTAGCTAACCTAACGGGTGATGACGGGACCCAGTGGCGAATGCGGATGGCATATACGTACGTCAGTATATTTTCGTTCTTTGTGGTGTGATTAATTGATGGGACTGCGTTGATTCGGATCAATGCAAGTTAAAACAAACCTATTCTGATGTTGTTGGAACACTTTTCAAAAAGCTGTTATTGCAAGGACGTTCACTTTTGTTTTGCATCGTGGTATTCATTTGGAATATCCTGCTCCTCAGTCGACGAGGCAAGGGCCGAGATCCCTTCACCGGGAGTGACCCCTTGGACAAAAGTTTGCGTCAGGGCATTAACTTCACTATAGCCGATCACTTTTGCTTTGCACCGTGGTATTCAGTTGGAATATCCTGCACCTCATTCTACGGGGAAAGAGCCGAGATCCCTTCACCGGGAGTGACCTCTTTAGCAAAGGTTTTCGTCACTATATTTTAAAAAAAGCTATCCGTTCCTTCAACGATATCAAGTTCCTTACGTTAAAGGTTTTCGCCAGAAACCATTCGTAGCCCTCCATCATTTCAGTTAAATATTCGGTAGTATTCAAGCTATGTATTTTGACCTCACGCCAAAGCATAGTGTTTGGTAGTTGCCGGGTATTTATCTGTTGCATAGATAGATGCGTTGGTTTGGGACAGTCGTACTACTATTTTGGCCTACGTCAAGGGTATGTACGGGTGGGTTCAAATTAACCAGGACAATGATGGGTAGAACTTGACATGTGACTTATGATATTTTGACCTCACGCCAAGGTCATAAGAGCATGGGGTAAAAATCACATCGGGAGTTTCAAAAGAACTGAAACTTGCCAGATATGCGCATACCTTCTGGAGTGTGATGACGCGAGCTGATTACGTCACGTTATCATGCGATGAGAGTTGGATCCCGATTCCCACTGATGAGTTGGTTTACTCCTCGGGTGACCCCGACTAATTCTTCTTTCAGGTTTGGAGGAGAATTTGAGGTACAGTGGGAGATTTCCTGATTAGATAAATTGGTAACCATTCTGATCTAGGTTAGAGTGCACGCTGAGTGTTTCTTTTCTCTCTCTCTTTGGCAGCGACCATTGACCCGATCCTAGACTATGACTCAGTGACCAAGTTGACCGAACCTTCTTAACACTGGCTTTTGGATTGTCAGAGTTGCAGACCTCATTGCCACTCCTACTTTTACCCTTTTCTCCAGGACACCCCGTATTACTACGAACGTCCACTTCCATTGGACAAAGCCATCGTATGGTTAGATACGAACTCGAAGGAATTCGAGGATGGTTTCCGATTCTGGAGAAAACGGATAGGATTATTCAGTTGTCTTTTCCTTTTTGCCTTCTCTCAAGTTACGAGTACTCCTTAGTTTAGGAGATAGTACACCTATTACGCAAATTGGATAGTCTTCTTCGAAACTTTAGGCTGGTGCCGAACAGTGGGGAATGAAGAAAACCAATTAGCATAACGATGGTGTGCAGAAGGTATTAAGATTAAGACAAAGCAAGGGATTAGTAAGAGGGCAAAGTAAATTGCGACTGATATTCACGACCAAACCAAGTATTTCTTCGCCAATCCTAAATCACCTTTGTATTTCTCCAGGACACTCCGTATCACTACGAAGATCCACAGTTTACTGGATACTCCATCGTATGGTTATATACGAACTCGAAAGGAACTTGTTCCAGTTCGGGGATGGATTCTGGTCCAGGAGAAATAGGAATAAGGTTTATTCGGTTGTCTTTTATCCTCACCTTCTCTCGCATTGCGAGTGCTCCTAGGACTAGGACAGTGCACCCATTATGCTTATTGGATAGTCTTCTTCCAAACCATAGGCTGGTGCCGAACGGTAGGGAAGGAAGAAAACCAATTGGCCTAAAGGGGTGTGCAGAAGGTAATGACTAAAGACATATAAAGGGATTTGGAGAGGTGGCAAAGAATTATACGGTTATAGTTGTGAATCTGGATAATGGAAGAGGCATTACTAGGAATACCGAGATACCCCAACGAAACATTTCAATGTTTCAGTTTCACTGTGTACTGTTAAAAGAAAACTGATTTCCCGATTAGATACTTACTCCAGGGTATGTATTTACCAGGTATGATTCTCACATCTGTATGGTTTTACAGATGATGAGTGGGAGTAGGTTATTGGGAATTGGGTGATCATCCTCATTATATCGGGATTCGTTGTAATCGGTGATATTTGAGGAAATCACCTGGGCTGTTTGCCGGTCGGCAAATATTTGGTTTTGAATATCCGCTTTTATGCACCAATTTCAAGTTGATATATCTGTACGTCTATTTTAATAGAGTGAGATATACCTTTTGATATTATGTCGATGACATTTACCTATATCAGTGGATGGTTAGGTAAGGAGCATTAAACAGCGGTGTAATTCTTCTTAACCATAAGTACAGTTTTCAACCTGCGACACACAGTGAAAGAGTTGTAAGACTCAGCGGACTTATACAGAGTATTGTATGTTGTCCAGTATCCATTGGGACAGAGGGGTTGGTCCTCATACTATATTCTGTTTACTTTTAACTTCTCTAGTTCTTAGACATGTGTTTCGTAGAAACACAGGGTCTAAGTTTTGAGGAGTTATAGGTATTTGAATAGAGTAGAGAGAACCGGGTGTAGCAAGTATCGGGATTCTTCAAAGTGATCGAAGATGTAGATACTTGTGTATGGTATTCAGTTGATAGTAATGATAAAGAGAAATTTCTTCTCTTTCAGGTTACTCATAATTGGAACCATTCCTAAGTTGAGTAACGCTGATCGGCCTCCTTCCATTTTGTTGACATGCACTGGAGACAGCTGCATGATTTGAATCTGGTTCAATTAAATCAGTGCCTCTGGTTCTATATTGGATATAGAACAGTTCGTATCTTAACGTTGTTAAGGTACGGGGATTTGTCCGGCTTATGCTTAAAACCAGACTCTGGATAACTCAAAGGCACGTTTCTGTAATAACTGTTTGTGGGTTGACCCAGGCTATGACGAGGGTTGACTTTCTACCATCTGGATGAACAATAGCGATATTGTTCTAGACTCGCCACAGTTTTATTAAAAATGGATTTTTTCAGAAAACAGTAGTGGGAGTATGGTAGAACTGGAAGTGATTCCAGAACCACAGACAATTACTGAAGATTTGATAAGGAACCTAAAGATTCAATCTGTTTTGACACTCCATTGGCCACTCCGCAGATAAGGTGGGTAACTTCAGGCACCCGAGAGGTACTCCGGTAGTCTCAAGGACGGTGACAGGGAAGTTCTTGTTTACCCACACTTGCCATTGCTGTTGTTCCAGACTGTGAGACCCGGCGGGAGGATGAGTATAGCGTCGTTCTAAACTTGTTTTAGAAGTGTACGTGTATATGACTCTGCCAGAGGGTTGTCGTAGTCAGTGGGAGCAGCGGAAGCATTGGTGGACAGGAGGCTTATATCTATTCATAGACTAAAGCCGATGTAGCGGAGATAGATCATCTATTTCTGATGTGACAGTCATAGGTTTGACGTCATCAGAATAGGGGATGGATCTGTTGAGAAGGTAGTAGGGTGTGATGTCATGGTATTTGGATGACATACACAGAGTAGGAAAGGATATTCCTATACTACGGTCGGTTATACTTTGGTCGTCACACAGTGGTTTCTCCACAAAGGACTTGGACATTATATCAAACATACTGGTTACTAGATCTATGGTTTTAGATCTAGATTTGGGTGGTTTCCCAATCAGGGTACTTAGACAGCATTCTAAGAGTATTTAGAATGGACGACTCCTGGCACGGTAGTGTACCTGCAAGTGATGGAGTCACCCTCTCTAAAGGTGTCTTATAGACTAAAGTAGAGAGGGATGTGCATGATTGGCAGATCACTTGCTTAGGTAATTTAGTCAATCATGAGATGTCAAGTACCACACCAGATGTTGTTCTTGCAGTAGATGCAATAAGTGTAGGGTTCCTAGGCACACTAGTGAGGTCTCACAAGGCATCGAACATGCCATTTTCAAATTTTACGGTGCCTACAAACCCTAAACTACGGATCGATAACTAGATGTCTAGGCGAAAAAGAACTAGTTAACAAATTAACTAATGAGAATACGGAAATACAACCTTTGTAGATCCGGTGCTCCACCTCCATAGCTCCGCAACGAAGTCGTCTCCACTGTCCAAAAAGGAATCCGGGCTCTAGCGTCGTCTTCGTGGGAGAATGGGCGGGCTAGGTCGTCGATGTCCAAGCCGAAGATGATCTACGTCGAGGCATCGATGAATCAAGCTCCACCTTCACCAAGTCATGAAACTTGTGAAGGAAACACACTCTACTACTTGGCAAGAGGTAGAGGATGAAGAAATAGGAAGTGGGTAGACTTTAGAATTGGATTTCTCACTCATTTCCACCACTTGCCATTGATGGGGCAAGCTTTCTTCACTTGAAGAATGAAGAAGAAGAAGGAAATAGTTATGATAAGTTAATTAGAAAAAGAAAAGAATAATCAAAACTTATCATGACTAAACCATGGTAAAGTGTAGAGATTGAACTAGGGTTAAATCAAATGGTTAGGTTAAGCATGAGATAAGAATGGTAGACAAAGTCAAAGGTTCATGAATCATCAACTACAAACAAAGAAAGCCACCATTCTTCTCATTTCCTTTTCCAAAAAGAAAATAAATAAATAAATGAATAAATAGATATAAAAACAAAACCCTAACCATTTAAATAACCATGGTTTAATCTTTACACAAACCAAAAAGTATGTATCATCAAACATGATACAAGCAAATGCACAAAATCATATCACATATATAATGCGCACATCCGAGTGAGAAAATCCATCCAAAGTGAACCAATATTAGTTAATGCAAAGTAATATATCAAATATATAATTATACATTAAATCATTAAATCATTACTTGATTTAACGATCCGGTCATATCGCATATAACCGGCTAATATCCAATGTATCGATTTATCGAATCAATCCTTGATTCGATAATTAGGTTATATCTCATACAACCATTCGACACATTCATCGCGAGAATGGAATACGGTATCACATACACGCATTATTCTCGGTCCCGCACATATCTCATATGCGCTCCTATTTCGTTTCGCTTGAGCCAGGAAATCTCTGAGTAGGACTCTAAAGACTCGTCAATACGCCGGCAGCAGATGATGATCATATCAAACATCCGCAAGCCGCAAGCGGTCTGCTAAACGTAACGGCCACCCGGGTATTGAGCGATCAGAAGATCGACGAGCAAGCCCGCTCACACTCCTGCGAATCCGACCAGTAACACTTCCGTATAGTCCGGTCTGTTCGTCTGATATGTCGGATATCTCGCCTAGGGGTGGTAAACGTCAGACCCCAATAGCTCGATAAGTCATGCCGACTTGAGGTCCATAACATTCGTGAAACTACTGATAACTCTTACCAGTATATCACAGCAACCCTGGCCAGGGATTTCCTGTTATGGCCAGTCGAGCATAGCACAACATCAACCCCCAATACCGGGAGAGACGAATCCCCTCCTATCGCTCATTGCCTCCATGTGAATCGGTACTGTACCCAAAAACCACCTGTTTGCACGACTCAGTAGAGCCGTGGTAGGGTGGAAATCAAAGCACAGTGGGAGACACACAAGACTCTATGACGATCTCGGGTCTACAGACTAAGCTGTACCAGTGTCACTAGAGAACTGCCATCTGACGTGAGGTATAATACCATCTGGGAGTTCTCGGCGAGTCCGTTCAGTGTACCCAGTCTCCACTGAGCACCCGCATACCATCTTCGATGTCAAACACCAATGGATATGGGATCATCCATCGCCCATCGCATGGGTCGAGAAGATATGCGGTAGTCTACTCTGGAATATCGATGCCCCATCTCGATATTCCCTCGACTAGGAACATTTCAAGGATGTACTCATGGACTACCCAGGCCCCACTAGTATGATCTACATCATAGTCCTGGAAGTCGAGTACATATCCTAAGGGCTTTATCAACATGTAATCAGAGAGACAGAAAGTATACATGTTAAGATAAAGTGCAACCAGATAGCGTACTATCATGTCGAGCAAGAAAGTCCTTCCTATATATGTCCTAGCATCCACTACAATATACATCCAATGTACAGTAATGGCCTCTAGGGCATACATATAACTAACAATCTCCCACTTGCACTAGGGCCATCTGTAGCAGTGGTTGCAGTATCACATACTCAACCATCCCCTAAAGGTCTCTCTTTGGGAAAAGGCCTTCATGTGTGGATCCGCCGTGTTGTCCTCTGAGTCTACTCTCCTAACCTCGATCACCCTGGAGATCAACTATCTCCATGATCAGGTGATGCTTCCTCAGAATTTGTCTGGGTCACTGATGGGACCAGGGTTCCAGGGTCGAAGCCACGCTTCCATTGTCATACAATGGCAGGAACCTAGTTCATCTTATGAACCAATATACACCCAAACAGCCTCTTTGGTAGTATCTTTAATAGCGATGTTACCAGCCTTTATCGTCTAGTTTGCCACGGTATCTAGCTTGGAACTCTTCCAACATACCGTCCCTTTACTGAGGGTAAAGACAATGCCTGTGACTGACATTCAGTCGTCTTTATCACCCTGGAACTCTTCCAGTGATTCTCCCTAGGATCGATTGATACCACCTCACTACACCTAGTGAGAATCCTAGCATCTAATTACATCTATCTCATAGATGAAAACTCAGGATTTAGGAGGTATCACTTTGATCCTATTTGGAGAATCCTTGTGATAATAGGAGATTGACCGATCGTAGTATAGGAAACTCTCTTCCTATCAAGAGTATGTTGTCTTCGTACAATACGAGGATGACCACCTTACTCTCTACTACCCTTTTGTATATACAAGGTTCGTCTACCATTTTGATGAAGTCAAACACTTTGACTATCACATCAAAACAGACGTTCCAACTCCGCGATGCCTGCTTCATCATGTAAAGCAACTTGCACACGTTTCCGCTGCTCCCACTGTTTACGAAGACCTCTGGCTGTGTTCTTATAAACGTTCTTTTCTAAATCAGTATTTAGAAAAGCAGTCATGGCACCCAACCGCCAGATATCGTAGTCATGGTATGTAGCCGTGGTAAGTAGGATCTGGATAGACTTAAGCATAGCTACTGCAAAAAGGTTTCATCGTTATCCACGCCTGGTCGATGAAGAAAACCTTTAATATGTCTAGCTTTGGAAGTCTCAACTTTTCCATCTACACCAAGTAATCTTCTCAAGATATACTTGCTCCTGATGGGGATTTAACCCTTCAGATATAGCAGCTAAAGACCATACTTTGCTGGTGTACATGGATTCCATCTCAGATCGCTAAGCATCCAGCCATTCTTACAGAGTCCCTACTCTCGATGGCCTGGTCGAAACTAGTTGGGTCATCATCTCATGATGCAATCCTTGCTCCCACTGTCATCGAGAAACCGAGGTATCTCTCAGGCGGATGAGGAACCCTACTAGATCGGCGGAGAGGCTGAGGTTCATCGGAAACTATTGAATCCTCTGGTTCTGTCAAATCATTAGCAGTTTTGTACAGCTGGAACCTTTCCAGTTCTACAGAACTGATCTTGCCTCGATCTTGTCCGGATTTTGCTTTTGACATAGGCCGGACAATCCCAAATCTTAACTTACTTAAGAGATAGGATCTTCCCATACCATATCTCATATGGAGTGGTAGGCATTGAATTGATTCAAACCTAATTCAATAGGTATGTAGCTTCTCAAGTGCATAACCCCAAAAGGAAATAGGTAACTCAGTAATACTCATCATAGAGCATACCATATCTAATATTGTGCAATTGCTCCACCCTGATACACCGTTGGGCTGTGGTGTATTCAGAGGAGTAACACTGAGAGAGAATCTCATTCTCCTTTAGAATAATCCAGGAATTCTATGCACAAGTATTCTCCTCCCTGATCTCATCATAGGACATAATACTTATACCCGTATTTTGGTTCTCTACTTCTAACTTATATTCTGTGAATACCTCAAAAGGTTCGGACTTATGTTTCAGCAGGAACATACGACTGAATCTTGAGAGATTATCAGAGAATATAATGAAGTATAAAGAACCATTCCTGGCATGTGCAGACAGGAGACCTTACGTACATCATCATGTTTCAGTCCCAAGAGTTTACTAACTCTTCCTCTGTTTCTAATAAACAGAGCTATGGTCATCTTATCTTTGTGACACGACCGGCAAGTTTCACAAGATGTAAATTCAAACTGATTTAAATACACATCTAAATGTAACTTTAGCCAGTCGGGTCGCATCGATATGACCTAGTCTACAATGCTTCAAGAAGAATTCGTTCATTTCTGAACTCTTCTTCTTGTGTGTGTTCAGTATACTAGGAACTGTAGTTTGATTTAGAACGTTAATGCTTTAAGATAGCGTGCCTGAACCGATCAACTTTTGATATAGGAAATGTTCAAAACATTATCCATCAATACAAAATTATATCATTTCTTTACTAATAAAGAGACTGATATGATTTTGTATATCAGGTTCGGTATCTAATAGCATTTGTTCAGAATCAATGTATTTGTAATACAGGGTGACAGTGACCAACAGACTTGGCTGCAACACTTGCCCCGGTTTCTGTCTCATGAAACTTATCACCCGTTCTCAGTTTTTCTACCTTTTTGTAGCCCTATGTAACAGATTACATATCTGGGATCCTGATCCGGTATCATATACCCAGGATTCAGAGGATACTGAGAAACAGTTCTTTATAATGAACACACCCGAAGGAGATGCATCATATGCACTTTCTTCGTTTGGGCGGCAGGTATTCCCCTATTTCCTGCTCTGTCTTATAACAATTATAAGTTGGAGCGGGACCAACGTTCCCCAGCTCAGTATAACAAGCGGGTTCGGTCAATACATCCGTATTATTATCTTGATTAAGGCGTGATATGGTCGCTACCAGGAGAGAGAGAGAAGAAAACACTCTGCGTGCACTCTTGCAAGATCAGATTGGTTATATATTTTATCTAATCAGGATGGCTCCCACTGTTTTTATCAAATCTTCCTTCAAACCCTAAAAGGAAAGACTGGCCGGGATTAATTACACCCTACAACTTCGCCAATCTTTCAGCCAGGCCAGTGTCGGTACTTTGAGGGAGGTTCCCCGTGCTTTCGCACGGACCTAATTAAAGTAAACCTCGTTTTTCCAGAGGCGTAACCCCGTTGACACCTTTCTAGACACCTACTTGATCGGCTAATTGTAACTTGTAAAACTCTCCCAGGAGTAACAATTACTCGCAGTGGGTATCGGGATCCAACTATCTCATAGAAGATATGCAATCTCATTGCAAATTTCAACACTTGAAACTCCCGATAAGGGTTTTTACCCCTAGCACCTATGACCTTAACTATGGTCAACAAATCATAAGTACTAGTCAAGTTCTACCCGTCATTTCGTGATTAATTAGACCCACCCACATGACCCTTAACTAAGGTCAACAAAGTCACGCGACTGTCCTAACTAATCGCATCATATGCGGTGTAGGAAGACATCACTTAGCTACCGTACACTGTGCCTTGACTATGGTCAACAAACACAGCATGAATACTAAGTACTCTACTTCCGAAAATGACGGAGGGTTGCGAATGGTTTTTGTGAAAACCTTTAACGCTTTGAACTTGATCTCGTTGCGGAATCAAATGGTTTTTAAATGGAATGTTTTTGAGGCTTTTCTAGTTTTGCTAAAGGGGTCACTCCCGATGAAGGGATCGTCGGCCCTTTCCTCGTCGAATGAGGTGCGGGATATATCATATATATCACTGTGCAAAGTAGAAACTATAGAAGCGATCAAATACAAACCGAGTGTGTAGCATCTGCCAGTTATTGCTAAAGGAGTCACTCCCGGTGAAGGGATCTCGGTCCTTTCCTCATCGAATAAGGTGCAGGATGTTCTATAATGAACACCGCGATGCATTGCAAGAACTGTAGCTACCTGTTTTATTTTGAAATTCGATTCCACAAGATCAATTAGGTTTATTTTCTTTCATTAATCTCATTAATGAATATCCCATCATTTTAAGTTACGTAAACATCACAGATAGATATGACGTACACTTATGCCATCCGCATTCGCCTCGATGTCCCCTCATGCACCGTTAGGTTAGGTAACTAACGGCAGAGCGGGGCAGGGCTAGCGCGGGTGTAAAACATAAGCAACGTCTATATAATATATCATATATACTATATATAATATCTGTCACAGAACATCACATGATCACAGATAAAACACAGCAGAAGAAACATATGAAATATTGGATATACTAGGACGTCCGTGTTTTCAATACGAGCCAGTATAAAACACGGATTCCACGGCCGTGATGAATAGCCAATCCCACACCCCTAGACCCCTACGAGAGCGGCAAGCAACCCTACCAATTCTAGGGTTAAGAGACCCGGACTCGACTCCTCGAGTTGGTCTCCCTCTGGACCCCAGAACCCGGTTACTTGTGCTCCCTTCCTTGGGTCTATCCTAATGCGGAATAGTAAATAATATACAAACGGTGACTACTTCCGCAACCTGGAAGTGCCCCAATAAAAGAATATTACATACAAGTTTTTACATGAATGAAAATGAAAAACACTCATCTCACATAAAAAAACCCCTGCTATTCAAACACGACGATCCAATATAACATATCCAGCAACACATAACATCACATGTCATCAACGTAAGTAAATATGCGCATCCCAACTGTCGTTGACATATAGCAACGAAACCGGCGATATCACATATTACACTTACGGTCACAGAAAAGAAAGTGTAAAACTACAACAGTTGGAATCCGCAATCACCTCAGACATCGCATGCCTGACCAAATGAATTACTTAGACATCGCATGCCTAACAATTATAAACCCCGCATTTTAGTCTCAAAATCGAAAACTCTTTTCAATATCAAGTCGGGCAATTCAACAAGATTCCCGACATCCTGATCGATTGCTCGTCGCAAACTTCAGTAGGCGGCCGCACCCCCGATACCGTCGACAAAGTGCACCAAGGCGGAACACCGCTGCCGCGAGCACCCGAACGGATGCTTTCGGCGACGGGGTTCTCCTACAGTCACTTGGTCGGGGCTATGGAGTGAGGCTGTCTATTAAGTTTACCCGGCGAGTATCCGCGTACACTACGTGATTGCGACGGACTTTTGATCACATCAAAATTCCGTGGCAACCGATCAAGTGAGACTAAACTGCTACGTTTATAATATTCATTTAGTTATCACATAACTACTTGTGAATTCCAATTATTGTATCCCATTCCGGATAAATAGAAAATGTCAAACTTTCCGATCGAACAATCGAACACCCAACTTTTCCCGATACAGATCAACACATGAAATAAGTCTAACAACATTCAGTTCGTACCTCAGTACCAACGGTCCAGCCGTAGAAGGGTCAAGCCAACGCCTCACATGTGGCACGCTGTACTGCCCCAAACCCGAAGGTTCAAAGGGCAGTTCAAGACGGTCACATAATCGAGTTAAGGTTTGTTGTCTTCTAGAGGGACCATCGAGTTACTTGCACTACTTAGAACGTCGTTAAACTACGGAAAAATCCAACACTTGGAAATTTCCCGACAGGGGAAAAATTGGGTATTTATATCCGGTCGAATTTTTTAACATATTCTAAAATTTATCCGGAAAGCCAAATAGACAAAATTTGATACCCCGATCGAAACACCGAATCCCCAAAACAACTGCAGAAAATTCAACTCTTGAATAAGTATTAAAAATTCCCAGAAAATCCAACATAAAATAATAAGAGTTACTGTGCAGATCTTGGAGGATGACGTAATCACCTAGCCGCGGTTCCGCGCTCTGTTTGATGAATTATTCACCTGAGTTTGCACAGTAATTCTTATAATTATTTATTGAATTTTTTAGGCATTTTTAATACACAAAAATCCGCATTCTCGGAAAAAGTACAGAGAGCATATTTGTTTTGGGGTTCCGGGTTCGTTCGGACTTCGAATTCCGTCTGGACTTCGCCTAAGGCTCTAGCTAGGCTCTGATACCACTGTAGGGTTCCTAGGCACACTAGTGAGGTCTCACAAGGCATCGAACATGCCATTTTCAAATTTTACGGTGCCTACAAACCCTAAACTACGGATCGATAACTAGATGTCTAGGCGAAAAAGAACTAGTTAACAAATTAACTAATGAGAATACGGAAATACAACCTTTGTAGATCCGGTGCTCCACCTCCATAGCTCCGCAACGAAGTCGTCTCCACTGTCCAAAAAGGAATCCGGGCTCTAGCGTCGTCTTCGTGGGAGAATGGGCGGGCTAGGTCGTCGATGTCCAAGCCGAAGATGATCTACGTCGAGGCATCGATGAATCAAGCTCCACCTTCACCAAGTCATGAAACTTGTGAAGGAAACACACTCTACTACTTGGCAAGAGGTAGGGGATGAAGAAATAGGAAGTGGGTAGACTTTAGAATTGGATTTCTCACTCATTTCCACCACTTGCCATTGATGGGGCAAGCTTTCTTCACTTGAAGAATGAAGAAGAAGAAGGAAATAGTTATGATAAGTTAATTAGAAAAAGAAAAGAATAATCAAAACTTATCATGACTAAACCATGGTAAAGTGTAGAGATTGAACTAGGGTTAAATCAAATGGTTAGGTTAAGCATGAGATAAGAATGGTGGACAAAGTCAAAGGTTCATGAATCATCAACTACAAACAAAGAAAGCCACCATTCTTCTCATTTCCTTTTCCAAAAAGAAAATAAATAAATAAATGAATAAATAGATATAAAAACAAAACCCTAACCATTTAAATAACCATGGTTTAATCTTTACACAAACCAAAAAGTATGTATCATCAAACATGATACAAGCAAATGCACAAAATCATATCACATATATAATGCGCACATCCGAGTGAGAAAATCCATCTAAAGTGAACCAATATTAGTTAATGCAAAGTAATATATCAAATATATAATTATACATTAAATCATTAAATCATTACTTGATTTAACGATCCGGTCATATCGCATATAACCGGCTAATATCCAATGTATCGATTTATCGAATCAATCCTTGATTCGATAACTAGGTTATATCGCATACAACCATTCGACACATTCATC
This sequence comes from Agapanthus africanus, assembly GCA_030015575.1. Classification (NCBI taxonomy): domain Eukaryota; kingdom Viridiplantae; phylum Streptophyta; class Magnoliopsida; order Asparagales; family Amaryllidaceae; genus Agapanthus; species Agapanthus africanus. The sequence continues at coordinate 448,188,599 of CM057341.1, read as the reverse complement.
GCGAGAATGGAATACGGTATCACATACACGCATTATTCTCGGTCCCGTACATATCTCATATGCGCTCCTATTTCGTTTCGCTTGAGCCAGGAAACCTCTGTGTAGGACTCTAAAGACTCGTCAATACGCCGGCAGCAGATGATGATCATATCAAACATCCGCAAGCCGCAAGCGGTCTGCTAAACGTAACGGCCACCCGGGTATTGAGCGATCAGAAGATCGACGAGCAAGCCCGCTCACACTCCTGCGAATCCGACCAGTAACACTTCTGTATAGTCCGGTCTGTTCGTCTGATATGTCGCATATCTCGCCTAGGGGTGGTAAACGTCAGACCCCAATAGCTCGATAAGTCATGCCGACTTGAGGTCCATAACATTCGTGAAACTACTGATAACTCTTACCAGTATATCACAGCAACCCTGGCCAGGGATTTCCTGTTATGGCCAGTCGAGCATAGCACAACATCAACCCCCAATACCGGGAGAGACGAATCCCCTCCTATCGCTCATTGCCTCCATGTGAATCGGGACTGTACCCAAAAACCACCTGTTTGCACGACTCAGTAGAGCCGTGGTAGGGTGGAAATCAAAGCACAGTGGGAGACACACAAGACTCTATGACGATCTCGGGTCTACAGACTAAGCTGTACCAGTGTCACTAGAGAACTGCCATCTGACGTGAGGTATAATACCATCTGGGAGTTCTCGGCGAGTCCGTTCAGTGTACCCAGTCTCCACTGAGCACCCGCATACCATCTTCGATGTCAAACACCAATGGATATGGGATCATCCATCGCCAATCGCATGGGTCGAGAAGATATGCGCTAGTCTACTCTGGAATATCGATGCCCCGTCTCGATATTCCCTCGACTAGGAACATTTCAAGGATGTACTCATGGACTACCCAGGCCCCACTAGTATGATCTACATCATAGTCCTGGAAGTCGAGTACATATCCTAAGGGCTTTATCAACATGTAATCAGAGAGACAGAAAGTATACATGTTAAGATAAAGTGCAACCAGATAGCGTACTATCATGTCGAGCAAGAAAGTCCTTCCTATATATGTCCTAGCATCCATTACAATATACATCCAATGTACAGTAATGGCCTCTAGGGCATACATATAACTAACAATAAGTTGACATTGATCCAATCCTGGAGAAATACTCGGAAGCAGTTTTAGAACATAAGTGAATGTTCTAGGGATATGATAACGGCTGCCTCCTTTGGGAGACAGTTATCATTCCAGGCTTCCAGGGTGACATGGACGACAAAGAGGTTGTCAGAGTTATAGTTTTCCTTCTGACGAGGGGCAGTATTTTGGACAGGTGGTCCAAGGCAATACTGAGGGTGGCATGGCGCAGGATACTGATTAAGTTCAGTTGACGATACAGTCTAAGAAGTTTGGATTTGGAGTTCATTTATGAGCTAGGTCCCATCAGACATCCAGACATTCTAATACAGGTATTGCTCATTTCGGGAGATGGCTTTCTCCGCGAACTTGAGACATAGAGAGACATAGAAAGAAACTTTTAGGCGGATCCACTCACTGAGGCTATTCCTCGAACGCAATAGTTTCGCAAACGGATTTTGTGAGACTGACTAGTAGGGGAGTTGGGTGTTCGGTATCACACAGGCTGTGAGTATGCGACATCGCAATAATTAGCCTTGAGTGCAAGTAGGAGATTGTTGGAGATAGTGCCCTCAGAGTCAATTATTGGGTCACAGGCACGTGATTGCAATGATTGAGGGAGGACCTATCCCGGGAGGACAATCTTACTCGAAATGATAGTACGCTATCTGGTTTACCTTTATCATCGTGTACTGTTTTAGGTGACCTGACATGTCGCTATTGCACGTTGATAGAGCCCCTAGGATTCTTGCTTGACTGCCAGCAGTATGAGGGCGATCATATAAGTGAGAGCTGGAGTCTATAAGCGCATCCTTAAAAGGTCCCTAGTCATGGGAGTTTCGAGACAGGGCATCGATTCTCCAGAGTAGACTAGTGTATACAGTCGAGACCCCGACGATGGGCGGTGGCCGGTCTCACAAGCCACTGGTGTCAGTTGGTTCACCTAAGATGTATACAGGTGCTCATTGGGTTATGAGTACACCGGACAGGACTCGCTGGGAACCTGCTAGTTGGGATTATACTTGACGTCAGATAGCAGTTCCCTGGTGACATGTGTACAGGTTAGTTCATCGACCTGGGGATCGTCATTTGTCTCGTATGAGTTCCCACTGTACTTTGATTACTACCCTACCACGGCTCAAAGGAGTCGTGCAAACAGGTTTTAGTTGGGTACAGTCCCGAGCCACATGGAGGCAGTGAGCGGATCTTCGGGGGTTCGTCTCTCCCGGTATTGGGGGTGAGGTCGCGCTGTGTCTAGGAGAGCCATTACACAAAGTCCTTGGCCAAGGCAGGAGATTTACTGGTAGGTATTCCAGTAGTATCTCACGGTGTTCTGGGCAACACTCCGACACGACTTGTACCGCTTTTGGGGGTCTGATTTTTACCAACCCCCTAGGCCCGACATGCGATGCTCATAGACGAACGGACCGGACTGTACGGATATTGTCACTGACAGGCTCAGTAGGGTGTCAGGATGAGTTCGCTCATCGACGTCCCTTTTAGTCAATAGCTGGTGGCCCGTCACGTATTGGCTTATACCTCTGACGTGCTAGTGGTTAAATCCACAGCCATAGTATTGACGAGTCTTTAGAGTCCACCACACTTTCAGTTACTGAAGCTTTCGGGCGAAACGCTGTAGAGGCCGTATGGAGATATGGCAGGGTTCGATCAGATACGTGCGGTATTGCACGGATCGTGATCGGACGGTTTTTACTAGCCGGCTTTGGCTTAAGCCGGATTCTAGTATGTGATAGTGTAGTTTTGTCTCTTTGCACTTGTGTTCAGTGAGAATACAAATGCGGGCATGTATTTGCAGTAGCGGGGTTTTCCTGTAATTTATTACGGGATCGGTTTTCTGGGGTTGCCAGTTTGCATTCCGTTCCGGCCGCTTTTCTTTCATTCCTTCACGGCCGGACTTTCGTTGGAGGGTGTTATTTGCAGTTTGCAAATAACATTTTGTGGAGGGTTTATTTGTGGGATGAGAGATTTTGATTGCATCTTTTGATTCCCTTTGCTTTTGTTTCTTTTGATGCACCATCACTTGCATTAATTGTGATAAGAGAGGGTATGGGTTTTTGATGTGATTTTGTGATGGAAATTGGATATGGGCCGGCCACTGTTGGGGAATGGAGTGAGGTTTAATTTTGTATAGTGGATTAATTTCCTTAGTAAGGAATGGATTTTAATTGAGTGTGCTGGAATTGTTTTTGATGGTTTTGATAAATATATATATACTACCCACTTGCAAGATTCCGGAGAGAGCTTGCTTCATTATCTTTCACAGTGAGCACAATTGGATTTTTTTGGCCGAGCCTTTTTCCTTGCATGCTCCTTTTTCCCTCTTGGATCCATGAATATCTTTGTGCAAAATTCCTCCAACATGGCAACCTCATAAACCCCAAAGAGACCTGCTTGCTACACTATTCTATAGCAAATCTTGGACGCGTCGGGCAGCCAACTTCGCGCCCGAGTTGCCTCGGTATTGAGGTGAGAGCCCGTAAAAGATGCAGGCAATGTGGTGCCCTTCCGGCGAGGAGGCGACGACCGGAGTTTCCGCAGGAGATCGGGACGACGACGAGAAGACCGGAGGACTCGGATCACTCGGTATATTTCTAACCCCTCTTGTTACTTTGCTAGATCTAGTTTAATGGCCCGATCCGGGGTTTAGTGCGCGGTGGTGCCGGTTTGCTAAGTTCGCAAAATTAAAGTTTATCACCGTTTCCGCAATTGGCCGCCGGTTTGACGGCCGGGGCGCCGCCGTGCACTTACAGTTCAAAGCGTTAAAGGTTTTCACAAAATCCATTCGCAGCCCTCCGTCATTTTAGGAAGTAGAGTACTTAGTATTCGTGCTGTGTTTGTTGACCATTGTCAAGGCACAGTGTACGGTAGCTAAGTGATGTCTTCCTATACCGCATATGATGCGATTAGTTAGGACAGTCGCGTGACTTTGTTGACCTTAGTTAAGGGTCATGTGGGTGGGTCTAATTAATCACGAAATGACGGGTAGAACTTGACTAGTACTTATGATTTGTTGACCATAGTTAAGGTCATAGGTGCTAGGGGTAAAAACCTTTATCGGGAGTTTCAAGTGTTGAAATTTGCAATGAGATTGCATACCTTCTATATGATAGTTGGATCCCGATACCCACTGCGAGTAATTGTTACTCCTTGGAGAGTTTTGCACTTTACAATTAGCTGATCAAGTAGGTGTCTAGAAAGGTGTCAACGGGGTTACGCCTCTGGGAAAACGAGGTTTACAGTAATTAGGTCCGTGCGAAAGCACGGGGAACCTCCCTCAAAGTACCGACACTGGCCTGGCTGAAAGATTGGCGAACTTGTAGAGTGTAATTAATACCGGCTAGTCTTTCCTTTTAAGGTTTGAAGGAAGATTTGATAAAAACAGTGGGAGTCATCCTGATTAGATAAAATATATAACCAATCTGATCTTGCAAGAGCGCACGCAGAGTGTTTTCTTCTCTCTCTCTCCTGGTAGCGACCATGTCACGCCTTAATCAAGATAATAATACGGATAATTGATCGAACCCGCTTGTTATACTGAGCTGGGGAACGTTGGTCCTGCTCCAACTTATAATTGTTATAAGATAGAGCAAGAAATAGGGGAATACCAGAATTCCTATGCCGCCCAAACGAAGACAGTGCATATGATGCATCTCCTTCGGGTGTGTTCATTACAAAGAACTGTTTCTCAGTATCCTCTGCATCCTGGATATATGATACCGGATCAGGATCCCAGATATGTAATCTGTTACATTGGGCTACAAAAAGGTAGAAAAACTGAGAACGGGTGATAAGTTTCATGAGACAGAAAACGGGGCAAGTGTTGCAGCCAAGTCTGTTGGTCACTGTCACCCTGTATTACTAATACATTGATTCTGAACAAATGCTATTAGATACCGAACCTGATATACAAAATCATATCACTCTCTTTTTTTAGTAAGGAAATGTTAAAATTTTGTATTGATGGATAATGTTTTGAACATTTCCTATATCAAAAGTTGATCGGTTCAGGCACGTTATCTAAAAGCATTAACGTTCTAAATCAAACTACAGTTCCTTGTATACTGAACACACATAAGAAGAAGAGTTTAGAAATGAACGAATTCTTCTTGAGGCATTGTAGACTAGGTCATATCAATGCGACCCGACTGGCTGAAGTTACATTTAGATGTATATTTAAATCAGTTTGAATTTACATCTTGTGAAACTTGCCAGTCATGTCACAAAGATAATATGACCATAGCTCTATTTATTGGAAACAGAGAAAGAGTTAATGAACTCTTGGGACTGATGCATGATGATGTATGTAAGGTCTCCTGTCTACACATGCCAGGACTGATTCTTTATACTTCATTATATTCTCTGATGATCTCTCAAGATTCAGTCATATATTCCTGTTGAAATATAAGTCCGAACCTTTTGAGGTATTCACAGAATATAAGTAGGAAGTAGAGAACCAATATACGGGTATAAGTATTATGTCCTATGATGAGATCAGGGAGGAGAATACTTGTGCATGGAATCCTTGGACTATTCTAAAGGAAAATGAGATTCTCTCTCAGTATTACTCCTCTGAATACACCACAGCACAACGGTGTATCGGGGCGGAGCAATCACACAATATTAGATATCGTGTGCTCTATGATGAGTATTACTGAGTTACCTGTTTCCTTTTGGGAGTTATGCGCTTGAGAAGCTGCATACCTATTGAATTAGGTTTGAATCAAATCAGTGCCTACCACTCCATATAAGATATGGTGTGGGAAGATCCTATCTCTTAAGTAAGTTAAGATTTGGGATTGTCCGGCCTATGTCTAAAAGCAAAATCCGGACAGTCTCGAGGCAAGGTCTGAAATGTAGATCTGGAAAGGTTCCAGCTATACAAACTACAGCAGATGATTTGGTAGAACCAAAGGATTCAGTAAATTCCAACGAACCTCAGCCTCTCCGCCGATCTAGTAGGGTTCCTCATCCGCCTGAGAGATACCTCGGTTTCTCGATGACAGTGGGAGCGAGGATTGCATCATGAGATGATGACCCAACCAGTTTCGAGCAGGCCATCGAGAGTAGGGACTCTGGATGCTTAGCGATCTGAGATGGAATCCATATACACCAGCAAAGTATGGACTTTAGCTGCTATATCTGAAGGGTTAAATCCCCATTAGGAGCAAGTATATCTTGAGAAGATTACTTGGTGTAGATGGAAAAGTTGAGACTTTCAAAGCTAGGCTTATTAAAGGTTTTAGTCATCAACCACGCATGGATAATGATGAAACCTTTTCCAAGTGACTATGCTTAAGTCCATCCGGATCCTACTTAACATTGCTACATACCATGACTACAATATCTGGTGGTTGGGTGCCCTAACTGCTTTTCTAAATACTGATTTAGAAGAGAACGTCTATAAGAACACAGCCAGAGGTCTTCGTAAACAGTGGGAGCAGCGGAAACGTGTGCAAGTTTTTTTACATAATGAAGCAGGCATCGTGGAGTTGGAACGTCTGTTTTGATGTGATAGTCAAAGTGTTTGACTTCATCAAAATGGTAGATGAACCTTGTATATACAAAACGGTAGTAGAGAGTAAGGTGGTCATCCTCGTATTGTACATGGACAACATACTCTTGATAGGAAAAGAGTTTCCTATACTACGATCGGTCAATCTCCTCTTATCATAAGGATTCTCCAATAGGATAAAGATGATACCTCCTAAATCCTGGAATTCGGGTCTATGAGATAGATCTAAATAGATGTTAGGATTCTCACTAGCTGTAGTAAGATAGTATCAATCGATCCTGGGGAGAATCACTGGAAGTGTTCCAGAGTGATAAGGACGACTGAATGTCAGTCGCATGCATTGTCTTTACCCTCAGTAAAGGGACGGTATGTTGGAAGATTTCCAAGCTAGATACCGTGACAAACTAGAAGATAAAGGCTGGTAACATCGCTATTAAAGATACTACCAAAGAGGCAGTTTGGGTGTATATTGGTTCATAAGATGAACTAGGTTCCTACCATTGTGTGACAATGGAACTGTGGCTTTGGCCAAGGAACCATGGTCCCATCAGTGACCCAGACATATTCTGAGGCAGCATCACCTGATCATGGAGATAGCTAATCTCCAGGGTGATCGAGGTTAGGAGAGTAGACTCAGAGGACAACACGGCGGATCCACTCACGAAGGCCTTTTCCCAAAGAGAGACTTTTAGGGGATGGTTGAGTATGCGATACTGCAACCACTGCTACAGATGGCCCTAGTGCAAGTGGGAGATTGTTAGTTATATGTATTCCCTAGAGGCCATTACTGTACGTTGGATGTATATTGTAGTGGATGCTGGGACATATATAGGTAGGACTTTCTTGCTCGACATGATAGTACGCTATCTGGTTGCTCTTTATCTTAACGTGTATACTTTCTGTCTCTCTGTTACATGTTGATAAAGCCCTTAGGATGTGTACTCGACTTCCAGGACTATGATGTAGATCATACTTGTGGGGCCTGGGTAGTCCATGAGTACATCCTTGAAATGTTCCTAGTCAAGGGAATATCGAGATGGGGAATCGATATTCCAGAGTAGACTAGCGCATATCTTCTCGACCCATGCGATGGGCGATGGATGATCCCATATCCATTGGTGTTTGACATCGAAGATGGTATGCGGGTGCTCAGTGGAGACTGGGTACACTGAACGGACTCGCCGAGAACTCCCAGATGGTATTATACCTCACGTCAGATAGCAGTTCTCTGGTGACACTGGTACAGCTTAGTCTGTTGACCCGAGATCGTCATAGAGTCTTGTGTGTCTCCAACTGTGCTTTGATTTCCACCCTACCACGGCTCTACTAAGTTGTGCAAACAGGTGGTTATTGGGTACAGTCCCGATTCACATGGAGGCAATGAGCGATAGGAGGGGATTCGTCTCTCCCGGTATTGGGGGTTGATGTTGCGCTATGCTCGACTGGCCATAACAGGAAATCCCTGGCCAGGGTTGGAGTGATATACTGGTAAGAGTTATCAGTAGTTTTACACAAGTCATGGACTTCACGTCGGCATGACTTATCGAGCTATTGGGGTCTGACGTTTACGACCCCTAGACGAGATATGCGACATATCAGACGAACAGACCGGACTGTACGGTAAGTGTTACTGATTGGATTCACAGGAGTGTGAGCGGGCTTGCTCGTCGATCTTCTGATCGCTCAATACCCGGGTGGCCGTTACGTTTAGCAGACCGCTTGCGGCTTGTGGGTGTTTGATATGATCATCATCTGCTGCCGGCGTATTGACGAGTCTTTAGAGTCCTACACAGAGGTTTCCTGGCTCAAGCGAAACGAAATAGGAGCGCATATGAGATATGTGCGGGACCGAGAATAATGCGTGTATGTGTTACCGTATTTAATTCTCACGATGAATGTGTCGAATGGTTGTATGCGATATAACCTAGTTATCGAATCAAGGATTGATTCGATAAGCCGATACATTGGATACTAGCCGGTTATATGCGATATGACCAGATCATTGAATCAAGTGTTGATTTAATGATTTAATGTATAATTATATATTTGATATATTACTTTGCATTAACTAGTATTGGTTCACTTTAAATGGATTTACTCACTTGATTTGCACAAGTTGTATATGAGATATACTTTTGTGCACAAGATTGTATCATGTTTGATGATACATGCAAGCTTGGGTTTGTGTAAAGAATTGACCATGGTTATATGAATGGTTAGGGTTTCTTTTATTTACTTATTTATTTATCTATTTATTTTAAAAGGTAAAGAAAACAAAATGGTTTCTTTTGAATGCTTCAAGCATCTTTGACCTAATGACCATTTTGTCTTCATCTCCTAAACCTAACCATTCTACTAACCTTAGTTGATTCTCTACACTAAACCATGGTAGTTGACATGATAAGTATCATATTGTTTTTATTTTTAAATAACACTTATCATAATTCTTTATCATCTTCTTCTTCATCTTCAACTTGAAAAAAAAGCTTGCACCATCAATGGCAACTAGCCAAAATGAGTGAGAAATCCAAATCTAAAGTCTACCCACTTCCTATTTCTTCATCCTCTACCTATTGCCAAGTTGTATAGGGTGTTTCCTTCACAAGTTTTCAAGGCTTGGTGAAGTTGGAGCTTGTTCTTGTGATGCCTCGACGTAGATCATCTTCGGCATCGAACCGACGATCAAGCCCGCCCATTCTTCGATGATGCCAATGCTAGAGTCAAGGGTTCGATTTGGACAGCGGAGGGAGATCATCGCGGAGCTTAGGAAGTGGTGGACCGGATCTACAAAGGTTGTAGTCACTTTCCCTTAGCATTTAATTCGATTACATGCTTGCTTCGCCTATATATCTAGTTAACGATCCGTATTAGGTTTTCTCGGCACATGTAAAATTTCAATTGGGCATGTTTAATCACTTGTGAAACTTCATTAGTGTGCCTAGGAACCCTACATACGCTAGTCTACTCTGGTATATCGATGCCCCGTCTCGATACACCCACGACTAGGGACTTTGAAGGATGTACTTATGGACTACCATGTCCCCACTAGTATGGTCCGCATCATAGTCCAGGTAGTCAAGTACACATCCTAAGGGCTTTACCAACATGTAACAGAGAGACAATCAGTATACACGTTAAGGTAAAGAGCAACCAGATAGCATACTATCATGTCGAGCAAGAAAGTCCTCCCTCTATATGTCCAAGCATCCACTACAATATACATCCTATGTACAGTAATGGCCTCTAGGGCATACATATAACTAACAATCTCCCACTTGCACTAGGGTGATCTGATAGCTGTGGTTGTAGTATCTCATACACAACCATCCCATAAAAAGTCTCTCTCTGGAAAAAGGCCTTTGTGAGTGGATCCGCCGTGTTTTCCTCTGAGTCTACTCTCCTGACATTGATCCCTTAGAGATCAACCATCTCCATGATCAGGTGACACTGCCTTAGAATATGTCTGGATCACGGATGGGACAGGCGTTCCTTGGCATAAGCCACAACTCCATTGTCTCACAATGGTAGGAACGTAGTTCATCTCATGAACCAATATACACCCAAACATCCTCTTTGGTAGCATCTTAAGTAGCGATGCATCCTGCCTTTATCGTCTAGTTAGCTATGGTATCTAGCTTGGAACTCTTCCAACATACCGTCCCTTTACTGAGGGTAAAGACAATGCCTGTGACTGACATTCAGTCGTCTTTATCACCCTGGAACCTTTCCAGTGATTCTCCCCAGGATCGATTGATACCATCTCACTACATCTAGTGAGTATCCTAACATCCAATTACATCTATCTCATAGATGAAAACTCAGGATTTAGGAGGTATCACTTTGATCCTATTTGGAGAATCATTGTGATAAGCGGAGATTGATCGATCGTAGCATAGGAAACTCCTTCCCTATCAAGAGTATGTCATCCACGTACTCTATGAGGATCGTCACCATACTCCCTACTACCTTTTTGTATATACAAGGTTCATCTACCATTTTGATGAAGTCAAACTATTTGACTGCTACATCAAAACAGATGTTCCAACTCCGCGATACCTGCTTTATCCTATAAAGCATCTTGTACACGTTTCCGTTGCTCCCACTTTTTACGAAGTCCTCTGACTGTGTACTTATAGACTCTCTCTTCTAAAACATCATTTAGAAAAGCACTCATGACACCCAACCGCCAGATATCGTAGTCATGGTATGTAGCCGTGGCAAGTAGGATCCGGATGGACTTAAGCATAGCTACTTAGAAAAGGTTTCATCTTAATCCATACCTGGTCAATAATGCAGACCTTTAACAAGTCTAGCTTTAAAAGTCTCAACTCTTCCATATACACCAAGTAATCTTCTCAAGATATACTTGCTCCTGATGGGGATTTAACCCTTCAGATAAAGCATCCAAAGTCCATACTTTGTTGGTGTATAAGGATTCCATCTCAGATCGCTAAGCATCCAGCCATTCTGACAGAGTCTTACTCCTGATGGCCAGCTCGAAACTAGTTGGGTCATCATCTCATGATGCAATCCTCTCTCCCACTGTTATAGAGAAACCGAAGTATCTCTCAGGTGGGTGATGAACCCTACTAGATCGGCGGAGAGGCTGAGGTTTGTTGGAATCTACTGAATCCTTTGGTTCTACCAAATCATCTGCTGTAGTTTGTATAGCTGGAACTTTTCCAGTTCTACATTACAGACCTTGCCTTGACTTTGTCCGGATTTTGCTTTTAGACATAGGCCGGACAACCCCAAATCTTAACTAGTTTAAGACATGGGCTCTTCCCATACCATATCTCATATGGAGTGGTAGGCTGTGATCTGATTCGAACCCTATTCAATAGGTATGCAGCTTCTCAAGCGCATAACTCCCAAAAGGAAACAGGTAACTCAGTAGTACTCATCATTGAGCGCACCATATCGAATAGGGTGCAATTGCTCCGCCCCGATATACCATCGTGCTATGGTGTATACGGAGGAGTAATGCTGAGAGATAATCTCATTCTCCTTTATAATAGTCCAGGAATTCCGTGCACAAGTATTCTCCTCCTTGATCGCATCAAAGGACATAATACTTATACCCTCATTTTGGTTCTCTACTTCTAACTTATATTCTGTGAATATCTCAAAAGTTTCGGACTTGTGTTTCAACGGGAACATATGTCTGAATCTAAAGAGATCATAAGAGAATGTAAATGAAGTACAAAGAACCGGTCTTGGCATGTGTAGACAGGGGACCTTTATACATCAACATGTATCAATCCTAAGAGTTCACTAACTCTTTCTTTGTTTCCAGTAAACGGAGCTATGGTCATCTTATCTTTGTGACATGACTGGCAAGTTTCACAAGATGTAAATTCAAACTGATTTAAATATGCATCTTTATGTAACTTCAGCTAGTCGGGTCGCATTGATATGACCTAGTCTACAATACCTCAAGAAGAATTCGTTCATTTTTGAACTCTTCCTCTTGTGTGTGTTCTGTATACCAAGAACTGTAGTTTGATTTAGAACATCAATGCTTTTAGATAACGTGCCTGAACCGATCAACTTTTGATATAGGAAATGTTCAAAACATTATCCAACAATACAAAATTATATCCTTTCTTTACTAATAAAGAGAATGATATGATTTTGTATATCAGGTTCGGTATCTAATAACATTCGTTCAGAATCAATGTATTTGGAATACAGGGTGACAGTGACCAACAGACTTGGCTGCAACACTTGCCCCGTTTTCTGCCTCATGAAACTTATCACCCGATCTCAGTTCTCTACCTTTCTGTAGCCCTTTGTAACAGATTACATATCTGGGATCCTGATCCGGTATCTAATACCCAGGACGTAGAGGATACTGAGAAACAGTTCTTTGTAATGAACACACCCGAAGATGATGCATCGGCATGCACTCTCTTCGTTTGGGCGGCACGGGAAATATGGTATTCCCCAATTTCCTGCTCTGTCTTATAACATTTATAAGTTGGACCGGAACCAACGTTCCCCAGCTCAGTATAACAAGCGGGTTCGGTCAATATTACGTATTATTATCTTGATTAAGGCGTGATATGGTCGCTACCTGGAGAGAGAGAGAAGAAAACACTCAGCATGCGCTCTTGCAAGAATAGATTGGTTATTATTTTATCTAATTAGGATGGCTCCCACTGTTTTTATCAAATCTTCCTTCAAATCCTAAAAGGAAAGACCAGCCGGGATTAATTAGACGCTACAAGTTCGCCAATCTTTCGGCCAGGCCAGTGTCGGTACTTTGAGGGAGGTGCCCCGTGATTTCGCACGAACCTAATTAATGTAAACCTCGTTTTCACAGAGGCGTAACCTCGTTAACACCTTTCTAGACACCTACTTGATCGGTTAATTGTAATGTGTAAAACTCTCCCAAGAGTAACTCTTACTCGCAACGGGTATCGGGATCCAACTATCTCATAGAAGGTATGCAATCTCATTGTAAATTTCAACACTTGAAATTCCCGATAATATTTTGCCCCAAGTGATCTATGACCTTGACTGAGTCAACAAACCATAGACCGGAAGTAAAGTTCAACCCGTCATTTCTCGATTGAATTAAACCCACCCGCACGACCCTTGACTGAGTCAACAAGGCCGCACGACTACCCTAATCCAATCGCATCATATGCTTTGCAGATAAGCACTAATTAGCTACCGCACACTACGCCTTGACTGAGTCAACAAACGCAGCACGAATACTAACTATTACTTATCTGAAATGACGGAGGGCTACGACAGGTTTTTAAGAAAACCTTTTGCGTAATGAACTTTATATCGTTGTAGAATCAAATGATTTTAAAAATGGAGTGTTTTTGTGGCTTTTCTAGTTTTGCTAAAGGAGTCACTCCCGGTGAAGGGATCGTCGGTCCTTTCCTCGTCAAATGAGTTGAGGGATATATCATATATATCACTGTGCAAAGCAAAAAATCTTAAAAGCAATCAAAAGACAAACCGAGTGTGTAGCATCTGCCAGTTTTTGCTAAAGGAGTCACTCCCGGTGAAGGCATCTCGGTCCTTTCCTTATCGAATAAGGTGCAGGATATATCATATATACCGCTGTGCAAAGAAAGAACTGTAACTACCTGTTTTACTTTTGAAATTCGATTCTACAACATCTTTAGGTTTCTTTTTCTTTCATTAATCATATTAATGAAGTCCCATCATTAAAGTACCTAAACATCACAGATAAATACGACGTACACTTATGCCATCCGCATTCGCCTCGATGTCCCCTCGTGCACCGTTAGGTTAGGTAACTAACGGCAGAGCGGGGCAGGGCTAGCGCGGGTGTAAAACATAAGTAACGTCTATATAATATATCATATATACTATATATAGTATCTATCACAGAACATCACATGATCACATCACAGATATCGCAGCAGAAGAAACATATGAAATATTGGATATACTAGGATGTCCGTGTTTTCAATACGAGCCAGTATAAAACACGGATTCCACGGTCGCGATGAATAGCCAAACCCACACCCCAAGACCCCTACGAGAGCGGCAAGCAACCCTACCAATTCTAGAGTTAGGAGACCCGGACTCGACTCCTCGAGTTGGTCTCCCACTGGACTCCAGAACCCGGTTACTTGTGCCCTCCTCCTTTGGTCTATCCTAGTGCGGAAAAGTAAATAATATACAAAATGTGACATCTTCCGCAACCTGGAAATGCCCCAATAAAAGAATATTACATACAAGTTTTTACATGAATGAAAATGAAAAACACTCATCTCACATAAAAAACCCCAGCTATTCAAACACGACGATCCAATATAACATATCCAGCAACATATAACATCACATGTCATCAACGTAAGTAAATATGCGCATCCCAATTGTCGTTGACATATAGCAACGAAACCGGTGATATCACATATTACACTTACGGTCACAGAAAAGAAAATGTAAAACTACAATAGTTGGAATCCGCAAACTCTTTAGACATCGCATGCCTAATCATATGAATTACTTAGTCATCGCATGCCTAACAATTATAAACCCCACATTTTAGTCTCAAAATCGATAACATTTTTCAATATCAAGTCGGGCAATTCAACAAGATTCCCGACATCCTGATCGAATGCTCGTCGCAAACTTCAGTAGACGGCCGCACCCCCGATGCCATCGATGAAGTCCACCAAGGCGGAACACCGCTGCCGCGAGCACCCGAACGGATGCTTTCGGCGACGGGGTTCTCCTACAGTCACTTGGTCGGGGCTATGGAGTGAGGCTGTCTATTAAGTTTACCCGGCGAGTATCCGCGTACGCTACGTGATTGCGAAGGACTTTTGATCACATCAAAATTCCGTGGCAACCGATCAAGTGAGACTAAAATGCTATGTTTATAACATTCATTCAGTTATCTCATAACTACATGTGAATTCCAAATATTGTATCACATTCCAGATAATTAGAAAATGCTAAACTTTCCGATCGAACAATCGAACACCAATGTTTTCCCGAAACAGCTCAACACATGAAACTTGTTTAAAAACATTCACTTTATGCCTCAGTACCAACGGTCCAGCCGTACTGCCCCAAACCCGAAGGTTCAAAGGGCAGTTCAAGACGGTCACATAATCGAGTTAAGCTTTGTTGTCTTCTATAGGGTCCATCGTGTTACTTGCACTACTTAGAACGTTCTTAAACCACGGAAAGATCCAACACTTGGAAATTTCCCGGCAGGGGAAAAAGTGGGTATTTATATCCGGTCGAACTTTTTAACATATTCTAAAATTATCCGGAAAAACACAGACGAAGTTAAACTTCCCGATCGAAACGACGAATTCCCAAAACAACCCCAGAAAACTCAACTCTTGAGTCAGATTTAAAAATTCCCAGAAACTACAGCAACAAAATATAAGAATTACTGTGCAAAGATCAAGGGGAGAAGCGACAAAGTTGCCGCGGAACCGCCGCATTAGCCATGATAATGCCGCGGTTCCGCCGCTATTTGATTGAATCAGGTGCTCGAAATTCACAGTAATTCTTAGATATTCCTGCTTATTTTTCTGCATATTTTTAATTCTCAAAAAACCCCGATTTCAAAAAATGTACAGAGAGCAATTTTGTATTAGGGTTTCGGTTCGATCGGACTTCTAACTCCGTCTACGCATCGCCTAAGGCTCTAGCTAGGCTCTGATACCACTGTAGGGTTCCTAGGCACACTAATGAGGTCTCACAAGGCATCAACCATGCCAAATTCAAATTTTACAAATGCCGAGAAACCCTAATACGGATCGTTGACTAGAGTTTAGGCGAAACTAGAAGCTAGTTAACAACTTAACTAAAGGGTAAACGGAAATACAACCTTTGTAGATCCGGTCCTCCACCTCCATAGCTCCGTGATTAAGTCCCCTCGCTACGATCATCGGATCTCGGGCTCTAGCTTCGGCTTCATCGGAGAAATGGGCGGGCTAGGTCGTCGACTTCGATGCCGAAGATGATCTACTTCGAGGCAACACAAGATCAAGCTCCCACTTCACCAAGCCATGAAACTTGTGAAGAAAACACCCTATACTACTTGGCAAGTGGTAGAGGATGAAGAAATAGGAAGTGGGTTCACTTTAGAATTGAATTTCTTACTCTTTTTCTCAAGTTCCCATTGTTGGTAGCAAGCTTCTTCATCTTGAAGAAGAAGAAGAAGAAGAAGAAGATAATATGAAAAGAATTATCTTGAAAATAGAAAATGAGTGATTCTTATCATATAGCAACCATGGTTAAGTGTAGAGAATAAACTAGGGTTAGGTGAATGGTTAGGTTAGGCATGAAACAAAAATGGTAGACTTTTTCAAAGCTTCATGAAGCTTCAACAAAGAAACAAAATTAGCAACCATTTTTCCTTTTGCAAAAATGAATAAATAAATGAATAAGTAAATAAAATCAAAACCCTAACCATTACATAACCATGGTTTAATCTAAACATACACCCAAACATTCATGTATCATCAAACATGATACAATCAAGTGTACAAAATATATCACATATACAATGTGCACATCAAGTGAGAAAATCCATCTTAAGTGAACCAATACCAGTTAATGCAAAGTAATATATCAAATATATAATTATACATTAAATCATTACATCAACACTTGATTTAACGATCAGGTCATATCGCATATAACCGACTAATATTCAATGTAGCAATGTATCGAATAAACACTTGATTCGGCAACCCGGCTATATCACATATAACCGACTAATGATACAAATCGCGAGAATAGAATACAGTATCACATACTGGTATAATTCTCGGTCCCGCACATATCTCATATGCGCTCCTATTTCGTTTCACTTGAGCCAGGAAACCTCTGTGTAGGACTCTAAAGACTCGTCAATACGCCGGCAACAGATGATGATCATATCAAACACCCACAAGCCGCAAGCGGTCTGCTAAACGTAACGGCCACCCGGGTATTGAGCGATCAGAAGATCGACGAGCAAGCCCGCTCACACTCCTGTGAATCCAACCAGTAACACTTACCGTACAGTCCGGTCTCGTCGTCTGATATGTCGCATATCTCGCCTAGGGGTGGTAAACGTCAGACCCTAATAGCTCGATAAGTCGTGTCGATATGAGGTCTATAACAGTTCGAGAAACTACAGGTAACACTTACCAGTAAATCTCAACAACCCTGGCCAGGGATTTCCGGTTATAGCCAATCGAACACGGCGCAACATCAACTCCCTATACCGGGAGAGACGAAACCCCTCCTATCGCTCATTGCCTCCATGTGATTCGGGACTGTACCCAAAAGCCACCATTTTGCACGCCCTCTTGGACGTGGTAAAGTGGAAATCAAAGTACAGTGGGAATCACACAAGACTCTATGACGATCTCGGGTCAACAGACTAACCTGTACCGGTGTCACCAGAGAACTGCCATCTGACGTAAGGTATAATACTATCTGGGAGTTCTCGGCGAGTCCGTCCAGTGTACCCAGTCTCCACTGAGCACCCGTATATCATCTCCGATGTCAAACACCAATGGATATGGGATCATCCATCGCCCATCTATATGGGTCGAGAAGGTATACGCTAGTCTACTCCGGTATATCGATGCCCCGTCTCGATACACCTACGACTAGGGACTTTGAAGGATGTACTTATGGACTACCATGTCCCCACTAGTATGATCCGCATCATAGTCCAGGTAGTCAAGTACACATCCTAAGGGCTTTACCAACATGTAACAGAGAGACAATCAGTATACACGTTAAGGTAAAGAGCAACCAGATAGCATACTATCATGTCGAGCAAGAAAGTCCTTCCTATATATGTCCAAGCATCCACTACAATATACATCCTATGTACAGTAATGGCCTCCAGGGCATACATATAACTAACACCTAAACTAGCAAACTAAAACATACAAGGGTATGAAATTACAACCTTGAACGTGTGTCCACCCAATTGTGGAAGATCCCTCCAAGCTTGTAAACGCTGGGATCGCGCTTGAAGGTCGATCACCCTCGCCGATGAAGATCCATCCGAGGGAAACCGGAAGAGGCTTCGACCGACGATCCAAACTTGCTAAGGATGGATGGTGGGTTATGTATGAATTTTTCTATTAAATTTTTCCTCTCTAAACCATGCTCACTTCAGAGTAAGTAGAAGTAGGAAAGAGAGCTGAGGATAATGGCTAAGTATCTCATGAAGCATGAAGCTAGAGAGTGGAATGAATCAATCTCTAAAAAATGAAAAAAAGAATGACTACAAATTTACAGCCATGGTTGAAATAGTGCACCCATAAATGATCAACATTAAATCCCCAAGATATACCTTTCTACATGCACCATTTCATCTCATCAAGCCACCTCATTACTTGATTTTCTAAAAATGGAAAAACAATAATGAGGTGTCCTCCTTCTAGAAGCATCCTGTTATAAATACGAAATACTTCACCCTGTATGCTTATCGCTACATATGTGCGTATCCGTATAAAAATATGGATAGCACTAAAGAAAGAAAATGAATAGTGAACAATAATACTAATATATATATATATATATCAAAATACATATATAAATTATTAAATCAAAACCTGATTTAATAATTTGGCTTAATCCTAAGCCGGCTTGTATTATCAACCGTCCGATAAAAGTCGGTGTATCCCGTACATATATTTAATCGGACCCCTGCTCGTACCAACGTACGGCTCCTACATCTATCGCCTGAACCGGAAAAACCCTCTTTGTGGGACTCTAAAGACTTGGCATTACGCTGGTAGTGGGTTTAACCTCAAGCATGTCAGCGGCACTAGCTGTACGTAACGGCTACCTAGGTACTTGCCGGAAGGGGGTCGACAATCAAGTACTTCCTTATCCTACTGAACCAGAATTCGACAATCTCCGTACAGTCTGGTCTATTCGTCAAAGAGTATCGCATTTCGGGTCTAGAGGGTGGATAACGTCAGACCCCTACTAACCCGATAAGTCATGTCTGAGTCAAGCTCATCACCAACAGAGATACTACTGATCAACTATCCGTAAATATCATCCACCGCGGCCACGGATTTCTAGTGATAGCCAACTTAACACAGCGCGACATCTACTCCTAATACCAGGAGAGACGAATCCCTATAGGGTTACTAGGCACACGCACAAGGGTCTACGAGGCATCATCCATGCCCTATTTAAAATTTAGCCGTGCCAAACAACCCTAACCAAGATCTTTAAACTAGAGTTTATACGAAAACAAGCATGTTAAACACTTTAACACTAAGTGAGAGGGATTACAACCTTTGTAGATCCGGTCCTTCACTTCATATGCTCCGTGTTGAGGTCCCTTCGCTGCGATCATCGTGTTCCGGACTCTCGAGAGGTTCCACGAAGAGAAAGATACAAGCTTGCTTCGGATCTTCGATAACAAAGATGATCTACCTTGAAGTTTCATTAACACAAGCTCTCACTCACAAAATGAAGTGAACACCTTCATCTAAATGGCAAGGGTAGATGAGGATGATGAAGTAGGATTTTTGCTCTCATTTGTTTTCATATTCTCACTCACTTTCATCACTTAGCAAAAAGCTAGAAATCTTTTTCCAAGAAGGAACTCAAGGAAGAAGATGATAGAATCATTTTGTGATGAACAATGAAAGTAGATAATGATCAATAATGCAACCATGGTTAAGTAAACCCTTGTAGAGAATTAACTAGGGCTAGGGTTTGGGTTGGGTAAAAAATGAGTCACTTGAAAATATCAAGCATAATATCTTTTGCAAGACAAAAGAAAAGTTTCTAGAATCTATTAGAAGTCATAACCCTAATCCAAACCCTAACTATGTTTAAACTCTACTAATCATGTTGCATTAGTAATCATATCATGTTACAATATTATATATCACATATATAATATTTATTGTAACAAAATAAAATAATACAATTAACATATATCGCATATATATCAATGTATTACCCGAGTGAGAAAAAGAATCTTTTAGAGAGCTAATATAAGTTAATGTAATTTAATATATCATATATATTATTATACATTAAATTATCGAATCAATACTTGATCCGACAATCCGGCTATATCGCATATAACCGACTAATACGATTACCCGGCTGTATCACATATACCCGGCCGATATCTCATATCGCGAGAATCCAATACGGTATCTCATACCACATTATCCTCGGTCCCGTACATATCACATATGTGCTCCTACTCCGTTTTTCCTGAGTCAAGAAACCTCTGTGTAGAACTCTAAAGAATCGTCAATACGTCGGCAGTAGGTGATGATCATATCAAACACCCACAAGCTGCAAGCGGTCAGCTAAACGTAACAGCCACCCAGGTATTGAGCGCTCAGAATATCAACAAGCAAGCTTGTACATTCTCCTGTTAATCCAATCAGTAACACTCCCGTACAGTCCAATCTCATCGTCTGATATGTCGCATATCTCGCCTAGGGGTGGTAAACGTCAGACCGCGGTAGCTTGATAAGTCGTGTCGATATGAGGTCTATAACAGCTCGAGAAACTACTGATAACACTTACCGGTAAATCTCAGCAACCTTGGACAGGGATTTCCAGTTATAGCCAATCGAGCACAGCACAACATCAACTCCCTATACCGGGAGAGACGAATCCCCTCCTAGCGCTCATTGCCTCCATGTGATTCGGGACTGTACCCAAAAGCCACCTTTTTGCACGCCCTCTTGGACGTGGTATGATGGAAATCAAAGTACAGTGGGAATCACACAAGACTCTATGACGATCTCGGGTCAACAGACTACTCTATACCAGTGTCACCGGAGAACTGCCATCTGACGTGAGGTATAATACCATCTGGGAGTTCTCGGCGAGTCCGTCCAGTGTACCCTGTCTCCACTAAGCACCCATACACCATCCTTGATGTCAAACACCGATGGATATGGGATCATCCATCGCCCATCATATAGGTCAAGATGCGTATACGCTAGTCTACTCTGGTGCATCGATGCCACGTCTCGATATACCCTCGACTAGGAACAGTTATAGGATGTACTCGCCGACTACCGTGGCCCCACTAGTATGATCTCATCATAGTCCCAGTAGTTGAGTACATATCCTAAGGGCTTTATCAACATGTAACATAGAGACAATCAGAGTACATGTTAAGATAATGTACAACCAGATAGCATACTATCATGTCGAGCAAGAAAGTCCTCCCTATATATGTCCAAGCATCCATTACAATATACATCGTATGTACAGTAATGGCCTCTAGGGCATACATGTTGGAGATGGTGCCCTCAGAGTCAATTATTGGATCACAGGCACGTGATTGCAATGATTGAGGGGAGGACCTATCCCGGTAGGACAGTCTTACTCGAGATGATAGTATGCTATCTGGTTTATCTTTATCATCGTGTACTGCTTTAGGTGACCTGACAAGTCGCTATTACACGTTGATAGAGCCCCTAGGATTCTTGCTTGACCACCAGCAGTATGAGGGTGATCATATAAGTGGGAGCTGGGGTCTACAAGCACATCCTTAAAAGGTCCCTAGTCGTGGAAGATTCGAGACAGGGCATCGTTTCTCCAGAGTAGACTAGTGTATACAGTCGAGACCCCGACGAGGGGCGGTGGCCGGTCTCACAAGCCACTGATGTCAGTTGGTTCACCTAAGATGTATACAGGTGCTCATTGGGTTATGAGTACACCGGACAGGACTCGCCGGGAACCTGCTAGTTGGGCATATACCAGACGTCAGATAGCAGTTCCCTGGTGACATGTGTACAGGTTAGTTCATCGACCTGAGACCGTCATTTGTCTCTTGTGAGTTCCCACTGTGCTTTGATTACTACCCTACCACGGCTCAAAGGAGTCGTGCAAACAGGTTTTAGTTGGGTACAGTCCCGAGCCACATGGAGGCAGTGAGCGGATCTGCAGGGGTTCGTCTCTCCCGGTATTGGGGGTGAGGTCGTGCTGTGTCTAGGAGAGCCAGAACATGAAAAGTCCTTGGCCAAGGCAGGAGATTTGCTGGTAGGTATTCCAGTAGTATCTCAAGGTGTTCTGGGCTACACTCCGACACGACTTGTACCGCTTTTGGGGGTCTGACTTTTACCAACCCCCTAGGCCCGCCATGCGATGCTCATAGACGAACGGACCGGACTGTACGGATATTGTCACTGACAGGCTCAGTAGGGTGTCAGGATGAGTTCGCTCATCGACGTCCCTTTTGGTCAATACCTGGTGGCCCGTCACGTATTGGCTTATACCTCTGACGTGCTAGTGGTTAAATCCACAGCCACAGTATTGACGAGTCTTTAGAGTCCACCACACAGACAGTTACTCAAGTTTCGGGCGAAACGCTGTAGAGGCCGTATGGAGATATGGCAGGGTTCGATCAGATAAGTGCGGTATTGCACGGATCGTGATCGGATGGTTTTTACTAGCCGGCTTTGGCTTAAGCCGGATACTAGTATTAGATAGTGTAGTTTTGTCTCTTTGCATTTGTGTTCAGTGCGAATACAAATGCGGGCATGTATTTGCAGTAGTGGGGTTTTCCTGTAATTTATTACGGGATCGGTTTTCTGAAGTTGCCAGTTTGCATTCCGTTCCGGCCGGTTTTCCTTCATTCCTTCTCGGTCGGACTTTCTTGTTGGAGGGTGTTAATTGCAAGTTTGCAATTAACATTTAGTGGAGGGTTTTCTTGCACTTGTGGATTATGATGAGACTTGCTTCATGATGATATTCCTTTCTTGTCCATTTGATGGCTTTTCACTTGATGGTTTGTGAAAGGAAATGGTGGTGACCATTTTCTTTAAGATATTGTTTTTCCATTCTATTATTCTATACAAAAAGAGGTGCCATTCTTTTTCTCTCTCCAATCTCATTCTTGAGATGGGGGGGCCGGCCACTAGAGAGGGTAGGAGAGGGGATTTTATTTTGAGTGAGGAAAAATGTTTTTTCATATCATTTTTCATGCTACCAAAATTCCAAAGCACATTTTCTTTAGTTGCTTTTCTTCTCCTCCTCCCATTCTTTCATCAAGGCAACTTCAAGAACCCCAAGAGACATGCCTTCTACACTATTTCTATAGCAAGCCTTGGACGCGTCGGCTAGCCAACTTCGCGCCCGAGTTGCCTCGGTCAAGAGGTGGGAGCCTGTAAAAGATTCCGGCTATGTGGTGCCCGTTTCGACGAGAAGGTGACGGACGATATATCCGCGGGAGATCGGAGTGGAGACAAAGACCGAAGGACACGGATCGCTTGGTATACTTCTCTACCCGTATTTTTATTTGCTAGTTAGCTAGGTTAATGGCCCGATCCGGGTAAAAAGTCCGCGGTGGTGCCGTTTTGCAAAGTTCGCAAAGTTTTTGTTTTCCGCGTTTCCGGCGTCGGATTGACGGCCGGGGCGCCCCCGCGGGCTTACATTGGTATCAGAGCCACGCCATTAACCTTGCCTAGCTTGCTCTAGTGTGTTTAAAACCCGATCGAACAAAATCCCCAAAAACCGTATTTTGTATGCATGTGTTCTCTGTTGAAATTT
The DNA here is from genome assembly GCA_030015575.1 of Agapanthus africanus. Lineage (NCBI taxonomy): Eukaryota > Viridiplantae > Streptophyta > Magnoliopsida > Asparagales > Amaryllidaceae > Agapanthus > Agapanthus africanus. The sequence continues at coordinate 448,164,919 of CM057341.1, read as the reverse complement.
TTCCAGCTCCTAAAATTTTTCAGGTCATTGCAGAGACATGTGCAAGAAATTCTAAGAATTCTGGGAAAATACGGTTCAGTGATTCCTTCCTTCGACCGCGGAAATGCGGCCAATCCCTTGGTTTGGCCGCGGTTCCGCGGTGGGTAAGAGGAATTGTTGCACTATATTTTTCCAGTGGGCTTTTGAATAAGAAATAGGGGTTTTGGGATATTAATTTTGGGCCCAGATTTTCTGTAAGTGCTACAGTACTGCTTGGGGCCCACTTTGATAAATTTGTTCGATCGGATATTTTAAACATGCCAGTTCACAGTATTTACTTTATATCTGCGACCGTGAATGTCACTTGATCGGTAAATCCCGTCTAACTGCTATAGCCCGGTTAGACGGATTTGCGAACGTGACATTCACGTTGATGTTCTGTGATTGTACTGTGTTGTTGCGGATTGGTCGTGGGGGATAGCCTGGTTGCAGTGGTAGTACAGTTCTGTTTTATATGTACATTTGATATTGCGGGGCGAGCGTCCGACATGTGGACTGCCGTCACTGCCTGTTTGTATTATTATTTTGGGGCACGACCAGGTTGCGGTCGATGTACCCGTTGTATGTATATTTTACTTTCTGTACTAGGATTACCCCGCGGAGGGGTGCACGGATAGCCGGGTTCTAGAGGGCAACAAGCCCGCATCTCATGGCATTGAGACGGAGGGGGCTCCACTCTAGGATTGGCGGGCTATTCGCCGCACTCGTAGGGGGTATAGGGTTGACCCAGGAGGGGTACCGAAGTTACCGGATTCCGTGAAGTGCTGGGTGGTCCATTCACGTTGCTGAAGGGGGCTGCCTCGCTTCAGGTTTTGGCGGGTAACTTGCCGCACCCGTAGGGGTCTAGGATTTTCATTGCACAGGCTATCCACACGACCAGGGGAACGTCGGGTTTCAGTAGCGGCTCTGTGAAACCCGAGGATCCCAGATATCTGTATTGATCTGTGCTGCTATACATTTCTGTGTTGCATTTTATCGCGCCTTGAGCGAATACTATATATTGGTATATATATTAGTAGATGTTGTATATGTTTTGCATCCGCGCTAGTCCAGTCCCCGCTCTGTCGTTAGTTAGCTAACCTAACGGGTGATGACGGGACCCAGTGGCGAATGCGGATGGCATATACGTACGTCAGTATATTTTCGTTCTTTGTGGTGTGATCAATTGATGGGACTGCATTGATTCGGATCAATGCAAGTTAAACAAACCTATTCTGATGTTGTTGGAACATTTTTCAAAAAGCTGTTATTGCATTGGCGTTCTCTTTTGTTTTGCACAGTGGTATTCAGTTGGAATATCCTGCTCCTCAGTCGACGAGGCAAGGGCCGAGATCCCTTCACCGGGAGTGACCCCTTGGACAAAAGTTTGCGTCAGGGCAGTAACTTCACTATAGCCGTTTACTTTTGCTTTGCATCGTGGTATTCAGTTGGAATATCCTGCACCTCATTCTACGGGGAAAGAGCCGAGATCCCTTCACCTGGAGTGACCTCTTTAGCAAAGGTTTTCGTCACTATATTTTTAAAAAGCTATCCGTTCCTTCAACGATATCAAGTTCATTACGTTAAAGGTTTTCGCCAGAAACCATTCGTAGCCCTCCGTCGTTTCATATGGATGGTTAATAGTATTCAAGCTGTGTATGTTGGCCAAAGTCAAGGCACAGTGTTTGGTAGCTATTGGGTATTCATATGCAGCATAGATAGATGCGTTGGTTTGGGACAGTCGTACTGCCATTTTGGCCAAAGTCAAGGGTATGTACGGGTGGGTTCAAATTAACCAGGAAAATGACGGGTAGAACTTGACATGTGACTTATGATATGTTGGCCAAAGTCAAGGTCATAAGAGCATGGGGCAGAAATCCACATCGGGAGTTTCAAAAGTACTGAAACTTGCCAGATATGCGCATACCTTCTGGAGTGTGATGACGTGAGCGGATTCCGTCACGTTATCATGCGATGAGAGTTGGATCCCGATTCCCACTGATGAGTTGGTTTACTCCTCGGGTTATCCCGGCTAATTTTTCTTTCAGGTTTGGGGAAGAATTTGACGTTACAGTGGGAGGTTTCCAGATTAGATAAATTGGTAACCATTCTGATCTAGGTTAGAGTGCACGCTGAGTGTTTCTTTTCTCTCTCTCTCTGGCAGCGACCATTGACCCGACCCTAGACTATGACTCAGTGACCAAGTTGACCGAACCTTCTTAACACTGGCTTTTGGATTGTCAGAGTTGCAGACCTCTTTGCCACTCCTACTTTTACTCTTTTCTCCGGGACACCCCGTATTACTACGAACGTCCACTTCCATTGGACAAAACCATCGTATGGTTATATACGAACTTGAAGGACTTCGAGGATGGTTTCAGGTTCTGGAGAAAACGAATAGGACTATTCAGTTGTCTTTTCCTTTTTCCTTCTCTCAGGTTGCGAGTACTCCTTGGTTTAGGAGTAGTACACCTATTACGCAAATTGGATAGTCTTCTTCCAAACCTTAGGCTGGTGCCGAACGGTGGGGAATGAAGAAAGCCAATTAGCCTAAACGGTGTACAGAAGGTATTAAGTTCAGACAAAGCAAGGGATTAGTAAGAGGGCAAAGTAAATTGCAACTGCTATTCACGACCAAACCATGTACTTCTTTGTCAATCCTAAATCACCTATGAATTAAGTTCATTCGGTTGTCTTTTATCCTCACCTTCTCTCGCATTGCGAGTGCTCCTAGGACTAGGACAGTACACCCATTATGCTTATTGGATAGTCTTCTTCCAAACCATAGGCTGGTGCCGAACGGTAGGGAAGGAAGAAAACCATTTGGCCTGAAGGGGTGTACAGAAGGTAATGACTAAAGACATGTAAAGGGATTTGGAGAGGTGGCAAAGAATTATACGGTTATAGTTGTGAATCTGGATAATGGAAGAGGCATTACTAGGAATACCCGGATACCCCATCGAAACATTTCAATGTTTCAGTTTCACTGTGTACTGTTAATAGAAAACTGATTTCCCAATTAGACACTTACTCCAGGGTATGTATTTACCAGGTATGATTCTCACATCTGTATGGTTTTACAGATGATGAGTGGGAGTAAGTTATTGGGAATTAGGTGATCATCCTCATTATATCGGGATTCGTTGGAATTGGTGATATTTGAGGAAGCCACCTGGGTTGTTTGCCGGTCGGCAAATATTTGGTTTTGAATATCCGTTGTTGTGCACCAATTTCAAATTGATATATCTGTACGTCTATTCTGATAGAGTGAGACATATCTTTTTGAAATTATGTCTATGACATTTACCTATACCAGTGGATAGTTAGGTAAGGAGCATTGAACAGCGGTGTAATTCTTCTTAACCAAAAGTACAGTTTTCAACCTACGACACACAGTGAATGAGTCACCAGACTCAGGGGACTTATACAGAGTATTGTATATTGTCTAGTGTCCATTAGGACAGAGGGGTTGGTCCTCGTACTATATTCTGTTTACTTTTAACTTCTCTAGTTCTTAGACATGTGTTTCGTAGAAACACAGGGTCTAAGTTTAGAGGAGTTATAGGTATAAGAATACAGTAGAGAACCAGGTATCGCAAGTATCGGGATTCTTCAAGGTGATCGAAGATGTAGATACTTGTGTATGGTATTCAGTTGATAGTAATGATTAAGAGAACTTGCTTCTTTTTCAGGTCACTCATAATTGGAAGTACTCCTAAGTTGAGTAACGCTGATCGGCCTCTCTTCCATTTACTTGACATGCACTGGAGACAGCTGCATGATTTGAATCTGGTTCAATTAAATCAGTGGCTCTGTTTCTTGGATATAGAACAGTTCATATCTTGACATTGTTAAGATACGGGGAGTTGTCCGGCTTATGCTTGAAACCAGACTCTGGACAACTCAAGGCACGTTTCAGTAATGGCTGTTTGTGGGTTGACCCGGGCTATGACGAGGGTTGATTTTCTACCATCTGGAAGATCAATAGTGATATTGTTCTTGACTCGCCACAATTTTTAAAGAAATGGATTTTTTCAGAAAACAGTAGTGGGAGTATGGTAGAACTGGAAGTGATTCCAGAACCACAAACGATTACTGAAGATTTCATAAGAACCTAAAGATTCAATCTGGTTTGACATTCCATTGACCACTCTGCAGATAAGGTGGGTAACCTCAGGCACCCGAGAGGTACTTCGGTATGCTCAAGGACGGTGGCAGGGAGGTTCTTGTTTACCCAGACTTGCCATTGCTGTTGTTCCAGGCTGCGAGACCCGGCGGGAGGATGAGTATAGCGTCGTTCTAAACTGGCTTTAGAAGTGCACGTCTATATGACTCTGCCAGAGGGTTGTCATAGTCAGTGGGAGCAGCGGAAGCATTGGCGGACATCAGGCTTATGTCTATTTATAGACTAGAACAGATGTTGCGGAGATAGATCATCTATTTCTGATGTGACAGTCATAGGTTTGACTTCATCAGAATAGGGGATGGATCTGTTGATAAGGTAGTAGGGTGTGATGTCCTGGTATTTGATGACATACACAGAGTAGGAAATGATATTCCTATACTACGATTGGTTATACTTTGGTCGTCACACAGTGGTTTCTCCACATAGGACTTGGATATAATATGAGACATTCTGGTTACTAGATCTATGGTTTTAGATCTAGATTTGGGTGGTTTCCCTATCTGGGTACTTTGACCGCATTCTATGAGTATTTAGAATGGACGACTCCTGGCACGGTAGTATACCTGCAGGTGATGGAGTCACCCTCTCTAAAGGTGTCTTACAGACTAAAAAGGGAGAGGGAAGTGCATGATTGGCAGATCACTTGCTTAGGCAATTGAGTCAATCATGAGATGTCAAGTACCACACCAGATGTTGTTCTTGCAGTAGGTGCAATAAGTTGATATTGATCCAATCCTGGAGAAACAATCGGAAGCAGTTTTAGAACATAAGTTGATGTTCTAGGGATATGATAACGGCAGCCTCCTTTAGGAGACGGTTATCATTCCAGGCTTCCAAGGTGACCTGGATAGCAGAGTGACTGTCAGAGTTATAGTTTTCCCTCTGACGAAGGGCAGTATTTTGGACAGATGGTCCAAGTGGATACTGAGAGAAGGCATGGCGCAGGAAACTGATTAAGTTCAGTTGTCGATACAGTCTAAGAAGTTTGGATTTGGAGTTCATTTATGAGCTAGGTCCCATCAAACATCCAGACATTCTAAGACATGTATTGCTCATTTCGGGAGATAGTTTTCTCTGCGAACATGAGATATAGAGAGACATAGAAAGAAACATCAAAGCGGATCCACTCACTGAGGCTATTTCTCGAACGCAATAGTTTCGCAAACGAGATTTGTGAGACTGACTAGTAGAGGAGTTGGGTGTTCGGTATCATACGGGCTGTGAGTATGCGACATCGCAATAATTAGCCTTGAGTGCAAGTGGGAGATTGTTGGAGATGGTGCCCTCAGAGTCAATTATTGGATCACAGGCACGTGATTGCAATGATTGAGGGGAGGACCTATCCCGGTAGGACAGTCTTACTCGAGATGATAGTATGCTATCTGGTTTATCTTTATCATCGTGTGCTGCTTTAGGTGACCTGACAAGTCGCTATTACACGTTGATAAAGCCCCTAGGATTCTTGCTTGACCACCAGCAGTATGAGGGCGATCATATAAGTGGGAGCTGGGGTCTACAAGCACATCCTTAAAAGGTCCCTAGTCGTGGGAGATTCGAGACAGGGCATCGTTTCTCCAGAGTAGACTAGTGTATACAGTCGAGACCCCGACGAGGGGCGGTGGCCGGTCTCACAAGCCACTGGTGTCAGTTGGTTCACCTAAGATGTATACAGGTGCTCATTGGGTTATGAGTACACCGGACAGGACTCGCCGGGAACCTGCTAGTTGGGCATATACCAGACGTCAGATAGCAGTTCCCTGGTGACATGTGTACAGGTTAGTTCATCGACCTGAGACCGTCATTTGTCTCGTGTGAGTTCCCACTGTGCTTTGATTACTACCCTACCACGGCTCAAAGGAGTCGTGCAAACAGGTTTTAGTTGGGTACAGTCCCGAGCCACATGGAGGCAGTGAGCGGATCTGCAGGGGTTCGTCTCTCCCGGTATTGGGGGTGAGGTCGTGCTGTGTCTAGGAGAGCCAGAACATGAAAAGTCCTTGGCCAAGGGAGGAGATTTGCTGGTAGGTATTCCAGTAGTATCTCAGGGTGTTCTGGGCTACACTCCGACACGACTTGTACCGCTTTTGGGGGTCTGACTTTTACCAACCCCCTAGGCCCGCCATGCGATGCTCATAGACGAACGGACCGGACTGTACGGATATTGTCACTGACAGGCTCAGTAGGGTGTCAGGATGAGTTCGCTCATCGACGTCCCTTTTGGTCAATACCTGGTGGCCCGTCATGTATTGGCTTATACCTCTGACGTGCTAGTGGTTAAATCCACAGCCACAGTATTGACGAGTCTTTAGAGTCCACCACACAGACAGTTACTCAAGTTTCGGGCGAAACGCTGTAGAGGCCGTATGGAGATATGGCAGGGTTCGATCAGATAAGTGCGGTATTGCACGGATCGTGATCGGACGGTTTTTACTAGCCGGCTTTGGCTTAAGCCGGATACTAGTATTAGATAGTGTAGTTTTGTCTGTTTGCATTTGTGTTCAGTGCGAATACAAATGCGGGCATGTATTTGCAGTAGTGGGGTTTTCCTGTAATTTATTACGGGATCGGTTTTCTGAAGTTGCCAGTTTGCATTCCGTTCCGGCCGGTTTTCCTTCATTCCTTCTCGGTCGGACTTTCTTGTTGGAGGGTGTTAATTGCAAGTTTGCAATTAACATTTAGTGGAGGGTTTTCTTCCACTTGTGGATTATGATGAGACTTGCTTCATGATGATATTCCTTTCTTGTCCATTTGATGGCTTTTCACTTGATGGTTTGTGAAAGGAAATGGTGGTGACCATTTTCTTTAAGATATTGTTTTTCCATTCTATTATTCTATACAAAAAGAGGTGCCATTCTTTTTCTCTCTCCAATCTCATTCTTGAGATGGGGGGGCCGGCCACTAGAGAGGGTAGGAGAGGGGATTTTATTTTGAGTGAGGAAAAATGTTTTTTCATATCATTTTTCATGCTACCAAAATTCCAAAGCACATTTTCTTTAGTTGCTTTTCTTCTCCTCCTCCCATTCTTTCATCAAGGCAACTTCAAGAACCCCAAGAGACATGCCTTCTACACTATTTCTATAGCAAGCCTTGGACGCGTCGGCTAGCCAACTTCGCGCCCGAGTTGCCTCGGTCAAGAGGTGGGAGCCCGTAAAAGATTCCGGCTATGTGGTGCCCGTTTCGACGAGAAGGTGACGGATGATATATCCGCGGGAGATCGGAGTGGAGACAAAGACCGAAGGACACGGATCGCTTGGTATACTTCTCTACCCATATTTTTATTTGCTAGTTAGCTAGGTTAATGGCCCGATCCGGGTAAAAAGTCCGCGGTGGTGCCGTTTTGCAAAGTTCGCAAAGTTTTTGTTTTCCGCGTTTCCGGCGTCGGATTGACGGCCGGGGCGCCCCCGCGGGCTTACAATACATATAACTAACAATCTCCCACTTGCACTAGGGTCATCTGTTGTGGTATGACATACCCAGCAATTAGCTGTGGTTGAAGTATCTCATACTCAACCATCCCATAAAAGTCTCAACTTGGGAAAAAGGCCTTTGTGAGTGGATCCGCGCTGTTGTCCTCTGTGTCTACTCTCCTAACCTCAATCTCCCTGGAGATCAACCATCTCCATGATCAGGTGATACTGCCTAAGAATTAGATCTGGATTTCTGATGGGACGGGGTGTTCCTTGGCAAAAGCCACAACTCAATTGTCACACAATAGTAGGAGCGAAGTTCATCTCATGAACTTATATATCCAGACTGCCTCTTTGGTAGCATCCTTGGTAACGATGTATCTTGCCTTTAATCGTCTAGTAAGTCACGGTATCTAGCTTGAAACTCTTCCAACATACCGTCCCTCCACTGAGGGTAAAGACAATGCTTGCGACTGACATTCAGTCGTCCTTATCACCCTGGAACCTTCCAAGTGATTCTCCCCAGGATCGATTGATACCATCTCACTACAACTAGTGAGTATCCTAACATCCAATTAGATCTATCTCATAGCTCCAAAACCCAGGATTTAGGAGGTATCATTTTGATCCTATATGGAGAATCCTTGTGATAAGCGGAGATTGACCGAGCGTAGCATAGGAAACTCCTTCCCTATCAAGAGTATGTCATCCACGTACAATACAAAGATTACCACCATACTCTATACTGTAAGTGCACGGTGGCGCCCCGGCCTCCATCCTGAGGCCAAATGCGGAAGCGATGTTTAACTTTGCTTTTTCAAACCGGCACCACCGCGCACTAAAACCCGGATCGAACCATTAACTAGTCCAAGCTAACTATAAGATAGGGAAGAGAGATATACCGACTGATCCGTGTCCTCCGGTCTTCTCGTCGTCGTCCCGATCTCCCGCGGAATCTCCGGTCTCCACCTTGTCTCCGGAAGGGCACCACGTCGCCGGCTTCTTTTACGGGCTCCCACCTGTATACCGAGGCAACTCGGGCACGAAGCTGGCGAGTCGACGTGCCCAAGGTTTGCTGTAGAATGGTGTAGAGATCTATATCTCATTTGGGGTTTGTATGGAGTTGCCTTTTGAGATGGTGGAGGAATGGAGTTTTGGAGATGGAGCTAAATGGATTTTGTGCAATACAAATGAACCAAAAACCCCACCCAAAAATTTGGGACAGCCCCTCCCCCATCACTTGGCCGGCCATGACATGATGAGGAAGAGAGAGTGTGTAGAGCAAAAGAATGAAGGCACTATTGTAGCAACCCAAGAATTTTATTTCCCTCTTTTTGACCTTAAATCATGTGAGAAATGGGTTAAAATAAGGTTTTTATATATAGTAAAGTAGGTGGGGGTATTATGGTAATTGGGAGGGTCTTTGACTTGGATCTTTTGGCATCATCCCCTCACCTTTTTCCCCCTCTTCCTCTGCTGAAACCAGCAGCAGCAGCCCCCCTCCATTTATTCTTCTCTTTTCTCATCAAAATTCCATCAAAAAATCATCCAAAATGCTTCAAAAATTCCACAAAATCAAAATCTAATCCCTACCCATTTTTACTTGACCATTCTAGTATGGATCTTGGTGCAGGGAAGCATGTTTGGGAGGCTAGATTTGTGCTAGATTTCAAGATGATTGTGGGGGTAAATTCTTAACCTTATGTCTAATTGTTGTTTGAATACTTTAAATCTAGCATAATTAGTTAATAGTTTGGGATTAATTGAATGTTTTGAAAAATATAGTAAGGGTTTGTGATTTCAATTAGGGTTTTTATAATATCATTAGGGATGCATGGTTTAGTTTAACATCTTAATGTATGTAAAACCTAGTTTGGTTGATTAAATTGCACTTGTTATATGTAATTTGTCCAAATTGGTTAAATTGCAAACTAGGTTTTTGTAAACCTTGAATTTGATTAAGAGAAAAATGTAATTAGGTTTTTCTTGACTTCATTAACATTATTAAGTGTGGTTTAATGTCTTTAGTTCATGAAAATCCTAGCTAAATTGTTGTTTGTGCATTTTTGCTATAAAATTGTTAAAATTTGGGTATATTGTAAACTAGAATTTTGGGGCTAAAGAAATTTAATGAGATTAAATAATGGAAATGGTTTTTATGACTTATTTAAGTTGTTTAATAAGTATTATGGCCATTAAATTTGTTCAAACGTCGAGTTTTGTACTAAAACGGGTAATTTGTGCTTGCTAGATTTTCGGAAAAATGGCTTTTAAAGTGAATTTTGGGTTTTTGTGAAAGCAACCATAGGTTTTGACCTATGTGGGTTTCGTGTGTCGTTTTGATCATGAGTCGGATTTTAATGCGATACGGTGCGTTATGATATGTAGGTACCCATATGGACTTCGAGACCACAAGCAAGCGTGTGGCGACGTCGGCACCGGCGAGCGAGGACCAGGTGAGTAGATTTATATCTACGGGGAAAAGTCGGGTGGATGGCGTATAGCACCCCCGCAGTTCGTGGTGATGTATACGAATATGTATACACACATATATATATTGATTATATTTTGTTTGAGTATATTGATGATAATATGGATATTTTGTGTTCTTGGATGATTTAGTGTCGCGAAACCCTAGAGTAGTGGTCGCACCACACATGCACACAACTACCCATGCTTGCATAGTTTCTTCTTTCATTTGTGCTTATTCGGGAATATATAGTTATGTGTTCACATGGGTATGGGACTATGTATTCACATACGGATTTGAGAATGATACTTGGGTTTGAGATGAGTCGATGAGATTTGTGTTGAGGTTGTGATATCGGTGATATGACAGGATTCGTATTTGAGATACATCCTGATGTTATAGCGGGTCTTTGAACGACGATACGGGTGAATAGTGCTATAAATAAAATGGTCGACATGTGATCGTGATATGAGATATGATATGCTAGGATATTGATACTAGGCCGTATTGGGCGATGTATACCCCTTGATGATGATATGTGTTGATGATATTAGTATTGTACTAGACATAGGTCAGTACCCTGGACTATGATTTTGGATAAAGAGGATACCAGATGAATAGTGTGATGAATATGATATTAACACGTACCCAGATTTGGGGATGTCGTACGACGGATTTACGTACGAGCTATATTTTGATGATTGATCCGCACTCTTGACTTGAGATGTCTGATTATAGATATGGTATCGGATATGATATTATTGAGGCGGGATCACCGACTAATATATATACAGGTATGTATATGTATCGACTTAGATGTTAGGCGGTTTCCTTACCTGTAGTCCAGCTTGTTAGCTTAGCCCTTTAGTTTAGTTTAGTTGTTAGATTATATTCGATTCTTACCTATTTCAAAAACTAACGAATCGTAGGTATTTTAAAGGACAGCCCAAGGGATCCTACGGATATTTCAAAAGACGTATCTTTTCATAAAAACACCGTAGCCCCTATTTTCAAAACCCCACGATTCGTGTTATTTCAAATGGCACCATTGTTTAATATTTAGCTCCCGCTCATTTTTTTTGCTCGCTCCGCATCGCATACTTACATTGTTATTTCATATTGCATTGTTGACATTATGCTGTTAGGACACCAGCACCATTACCGATGATGCGTATGTACCGCGTACACTTACTTGCCGGCTCACACACATCTTCATCGGTGATTGCCATGTCACGTACACCTTAGAAAATATTATTGCTTAACTTAGCTTGATAGCTAGTAGTTTGACATAATATTAGTGTACTTACCTTATATGCCAGCTTAGATATTGTAGTTATTACTTGTCACTTCATGCATACTGTTATTCATTGTTATGCCGTATTCATGGATTCTTATGCCTATATTCATGGGTTTATATGCTATTAATGATTTGGATTCGGATTTCTATGAGATTTTCTGGATTTGGGGGAAAACCGCAAAACTTGTATAAGCTTCTTCCCTCTCTTTTAAATAAAAAGTGCGGTTTTCCCATGATGTATGAGTCGTCCACCATAAGTTTGCTGATGGATTTCGAGACCCGATTCGAGGAGTGGAGGAACCGTTTCAGGTATATGGTGGGCCCGGTGCGGTACCCCGGGGCAAGAGTATCGTGTTGTTGACGTTGAGCCTGGCAGGGGAGCACTACCGACCGGTGATATTAGCTGACGCGTCGAATATCCGGAGGATACCGTCGTGGTCTTGAGATGGATGGTAGGGGCCAGTCTGGACTGACGGCGCCCTAGATATTGTGATTGAGACATTGGGATTTCGAGATATTGAGGTACAGAGACTGTGATACAGAGATATCGAGATATTGGGATTACGTTTTGTGCCGATGCTAGGCGCTGTTTTATGCTGATTTCATTATGATACCTCATTTTAAAAATACAAAGGAAATCTCACTAAATTATGAAAACAGTTTCTTCATTTACATGTATTCTGTTTTCATGCATTCATACCTCATTCATATGATATATTGCTACCTGAGGCACTGACACGGGCACATGAGATTACACTCGGGTTAGATATTTACCCTAGCCTTTGTTATAGGCTGCATGTTATATATATAATTGAGGATATATTATGATCATTGACCTAGGTTGCGTCATTATGCGATTTCTTTCCGTGGATGTTTTTCTATTCACGAGTTGGCAACTCACCCCCGTTGTGCCCCGGTTTCTTGCAGGTTTTGCCGTACAGGTTTCATTACGGCTTTGTTGGCACTGCTTCCCATTTCCGGGTGACTTGCTAGTAGGTGGGTTAACTTGTATCGTACACCCATTATATATCTTGTATATCATTATTCTGTTGTATCTAGAAGTTCCATCAACCAAACATGTATTTATTTCAGAGATAGAGACCAGTGATGTTTATTCTTTCGACCTTAGAGTCGCGCATTATATTTCTGTGGATTTCTGGTGGTTTTGAGTTTCCTTTTGAGTTTTGATCCTCGCCCTTGGCGTTGAATATTATATTGCTTGTGTGGTTGTGACCGTCGATTGACGAAGAGCTAGCTCCCGCTTGGGGATGCCTTTTTAATTTCGTATACTATTCATGTTGTATCCCGTTTGGGGGCCAGTTTTTACAAAGGAGTCTCTGCCGAAATTTTCGGGAAATGTTTGATGTTTTTTTTTAAACCGCATAATTCGGCTTATGCTATTGAAACAACTTGTTTTAATTGGTTTTCCTTCACTCTACTACTTTTCTTGGTTTGGATTTCTGGGTTTTCGGCTTACTTAGATTACGTACGCCTCGAGACGTTCGTAGTTTAAGTGCCGGTCATATTCCGTACTTTCGGGACGTGACAAAACTTCATGCTCTTTCTAAATCTCCACTAATTTTGTAATTACCTTAAATAATTATAACCCACCATAATAAATAGAATGGTGTATGTCTTATACACCCATGTCATGTGTATCAACAACTATGATACAATAAGAAAACACATTTCAATATATATATCACATATATATATTAAAGTTGTGCACATGTGAGAAAAACCCTTAAGTGAACAAATGTTAGTTAATGTAAATTAGTATATCATATATACAATTATACACTAAATTATTAAATCAACACTTGACTTAATAATCCGGTTATATCTCATATAACCGACTAACATCCAATGTATCGACTTATCGAATCAACACTTGATTCTATAACCCGGCTATATCACATATAACTGACCGATACAAAAAATCGCGAGAATAGAATACGGTATCTCATACACGCATTATCCTCGGTCCCGCACATATCATATATGCGCTCCTATTTCGTTTTTCCTGAGCCAGTAAAACCTCTATGTAGGACTATAAAGACTCGTCAATACGCCGACAGTAGGTGATGATCACATCAAGCATCCACAAGCCGTCAACGGTACTAGCTGGACGTAACGGCCACCCGGGTATTGAGCGATCAGAAGATCAGCAAGCAAGCCCGCTCCAACTCCTGTATAACCCTAACGGTAACACTTCCCGTACAGTCCGGTCTCCTCGTCTGATATGTCGCATATCAAGTCTAAGGGTGGTAAACGTCAGACACCAATAACCGATAAGTCGTTCCGATGTGAGGCTCATAACGGGTCGAGAAACTACTGGTAACTCTTACCAGTAAATCTCTAAATCAGCCCTGGCCAGGGACATCCATGTTATGGCCAATCGAGCACAGCGCAACATCAACCCCCAATACCGGAAGAGATGAAACCCCTCCTATCGCTCATTGCCTCCATATGACTCGGGACTATACCCAAAAACCACCGTTTTGCATGCCCTCTTGGACGTGGTAAGGTGGAAATCAAAGCACAGTGGGAATCACACAAGACTCTATGACGATCTCGGGTCTACAGACTAACCTGCACAAGTGTCACCAGAGAACTGCCATCTGACGTGAGGTATAATACCATCTGGGAGTTCTCGGCGAGTCCGTCCAGTGTACCCAGTCTCCACTGAGCACCCGTATACTATCTCTGATGTCAAACACCAATGGATATGGGATCATCCATCGCCCATCTCATGGGTCGAGAAGCGTATACACTAGTCTACTCTGGTATATCGATGCCCTGTCTCAATACACCCACGACTAGGAACATTAAAAGGATGAACTTATGGACTACCATGGCCCTACTAGTATGATCTGCATCATAATCCTGGTAGTCAAGTATACATCCTAAGGGCTTTACCAACATATAACTATAAGACAGTATCAAGAGACAAGTATAAATGTTAAGATAAAGAGCAACCAGATAACATACTATCATATCGAGCAACAAAGTCCTCTCTCTATATGTCCAAGCATCCAATATAATATACATCATCTATACAATACTTGCCTCTAAGGTGTTAGTTATATGTATGCCCTAGAGGCCATTACTCTACATAGGATGTATATTGTAGTGGATGCTGGGACATATATAGGGAGGACTTTCTTGCTCGACATGATAGTATGCTATCTGGTTACCCTTTACCTTAACGTGTATGCTAATTGTCTCTCTGTTACATGTTGGTAAAGCCCTTAGGATCTGTACTTGACTACCTGGACTATGATGCGGATCATACTAGTGGGGACATGGTAGTCCATAAGTACATCCTTCAAAGTCCCTAGTCGAGGGTGTATCGAGACGGGGCATCGATATACCAGAGTAGACTAGCGTGTACCTTCTCGACCCATACAGATGGGCGATGGATGATCCCATATCCATCGGTGTTTGACATCAGAGGAGATATACGGATGCTCAGTAGAGACTGGGTACACTGGACGGACTCGCCGAGAACTCCCAGATGGTATTATACCTCACGTCAGATGGCAGTTCTCTGGTGACACTGGTACAGAGTAGTCTGTTGATCCGAGATCGTCATAGAGTCTTGTGTGGTTCCCACTGTGCTTTGATTTCCATCTTACCACGTCCAAGAGGGCGTGCAAAACGGTGGTTTTTGGGTACAGTCCCGAGTCACATGAAGGCAATGAGCGATAGGAGGGGATTCGTCTCTCCCGGTATAGGGAATTGATGTTGCGCTGTGTTCGATTGGCTATAACAGGAAATCCCTGGCCAGGGTTGCTGAGATTTACTGGTAAGTGTTACCTGTAGTTTCTCGAAGTGTTATAGACCTCATATCAACACGACTTATCGAGCTATTGGGGTCTGACGTTTACCACCCCTAGACTTGATATGCGACATATCAGACGAAGAGACCGGACTGTACGGTAGTGTTACTGGTCGGATTCACTGGAGTGTGAGCGGGCTTGCTCGTCGATCTTCAGATCGCTCAATACCCGGGTGGCCGTTACGTTTAGCAGACCGCTTGCGGCTTGTGGATGTTTGATATGATCATCATCCGCTGCCGGCGTATTGACGAGTCTTTAGAGTCCTACACAGAGGTTTCCTGGCTCAAGCGAAACGAAATAGGAGCGCATATGAGATATGTGCGGGACCGAGAATAATGCGTGTATGTGATACCGTATTCTATTCTCGCGATAAATATATCGAATGGTTGTATGGGATATAACCTAGTTATCGATTCAAGCGTTGATTCGATAAACCGATATATTGTATACTAGTCGGTTGTGTGCGACATAACCGGGTCATTGAATCAAGTGTTGATTTAATGATTTAATGCATATTTATATATTTGATATATTACTTTGCATCAACTAGTATCGGTTTACTTAAGATGGATTTTCTCACTCGGATGGGTGCATTGTATATGCGATATACTTTTGTGCACTTGATTGTATCATGTTTGATGATACATGTCATGCTAGGGTTCAAGTGTAAAGATTAAACCTTGGTTAATGAAATGGTTAGGGTTTATTATTTATTATTCATTTATCTTATTTAATTATCCTTTTTATTTTTGATAAATGAATAAAAGAAAAGAGAAAAGAATGGTGGCTAATTTTGTTCTTTAGTTGAAGCTTCATGAAGCTTTGTTCAAGTCAACCATTCTTATCTCATCCTTAACCCTAACCATTCCCACTAACCATGATTCATTCTCTACACTTGACTCTAGTTAAAATTATGATAAGAATTCATTTTCTTTTCTTATTCTTTTAACTTATCATATAAGCTTCTTCTTCTTCTTCTTCCTTGACTTGAAGAAGAAAAGCTTCACCTCCATCAATGGTGATTGATGCATATGAGTGAGAAATCCAATTCTAAAGTTAACCCACTTCCTATTTCTTCATCCTCTACCTCTTGCCAAGTAGTAGAGTGTGTTTACTTCACAAGTTTCTTGACTTGGTGAAGTCGGAGCTTGATTTAGCGATGCCTCGACGTAGATCATCTTCGGCATGGACATCGACGACCTAGCTTGCCCATTCTCCGACGAAGCCGATCCTAGAGCCCGGATTTGACTTGGACAGCGGAGAGGACTTCGTTGCGGAGCTATGGAGGTGGAACACCGGATCTACAAAGGTTGTATTTCCGTTTTCTCATTAGTTAAGTGTTAACTAGTTCATTGTTCGCCTAAAAATCTAGCAAACGATCCGTAGTTTAGGGTTTGTAGGCACCGTAAAATTTTAATATGGCATGTTCGATGCCTTGTGAGACCTCCTTGGAGTGCCTAGGAACCCTACAGTGGTATCAGAGCCTAGCTAGAGCCTTAGGCGAAGTCTAGACGGAAATTGAAGTCCGAACGAACCCGAAACCCCGATTCAAACATGCTCTCTGTCCATTTTTTAAAATGTGGTCTTTTTCCACATTAAAAATATCCAGAATATCAAGCAGGGTTCACTGTGAAATACTGTGCAAAACGGAGCTGTAACGCCGTCATCACGGCGCGGAACCGCGGCCTAAGGCCACGTGGTGCGGCGCTTCCGCGGCGATACTGTACATTTGTTGACTTTTCTTTGCACAGTAATTCCTATTTTCTAGAGCTGGATTTTCTGGGAATTTTTAATATTTATTACAGAGTTGAATTTTCTGTGTTGTTTTGGGGATTCGGTGTTTCGATCGGGGTATCAAATTTTGTCTATGTGGCTTTCCGGATAAATTTTAGAATATGTTAAAAAGTTCGACCGGATTTAAATACCCAATTTTTCCCCTGTCGGGAAATTTCCAAGTGTTGGATTTTTCCGTAGTTTAACGACGTTCTAAGTAGTGCAAGTAACGCGATGGTCCCTCTAGAAGACACAAACCTTAACTCGATTATGTGACCGTCTTGAACTGCCCTTTGAACCTTCGGGTTTGGGGCAGTACGGCGTGCCACATGTGAGGCGTTGGCTTGACCCTTCTACGGCTGGACCGTTGGTACTGAGGTACGAACTGAATGTTGTTAGACTAGTTTCATGTGTTGATCTGTATCGGGAAAACTTGGGTGTTAGAATGTTCGATCGGAAAGTTTAACATTTTCTATTTATCTGGAATGGGATACAATAATTGGAATTCACAATAAGTTATATGATAACTGAATGAATATTATAAACGTAGCAGTTTAGTCTCACTTGATCGGTTGCCACGGAATTTTGATGTGATCAAAAGTCCGTCGCAATCACGTAGCGTACGCGGATACTCGCCGGGTAAACTTAATAGACAGCCTCACTCCATAGCCCCGACCAAGTGACTGTAGGAGAACCCCGTCGCCGAAAGCATCCGTACGGGTGCTCACGGTAGCGGTGTTCCGCCTTGGTGCACTTCGTCGACGGTATCGGGGGTGCAGCCGTCTACTGAAGTTTGCGACGAGTATTCGATCAGGATGTCGGGAATCTTGTTGAATTGCCCGACTTGATATTGAAAAGAGTTTTCGATTTTGAGACTAAAATGCGGGGTTTATAATTGTTAGGCATGTGATGTCTAAGTAATTCATTTGGTCAGGCATGCGATGTCTGAGGTGGTTGCGGATTCCAACTGTTGTAGTTTTACACTTTCTTTTCTGTGACCGTAAGTGTAATATGTGATATCGCCGGTTTCGTTGCTATATGTCAACGACAATTGGGATGCGCATATTTACTTACGTTGATGACATGTGATGTTATGTGTTGCTGGATATGTTATATTGGATCGTCGTGTTTGAATAGCCGGGGGTTTTTATGTGAGATGAGTGTTTTTCATTTTCATTCATGTAAAAACTTGTATGTAATATTCTTTTATTGGGGCGCTTCCAGGTTGCGGAAGTAGTCACCGTTTGTATATTATTTACTTTTCCGCACTAGGATAGACCCAAGGAGGGGAGCACAAGTAACCGGGTTCTGGAGTCCAGTGGGAGACCAACTCGAGGAGTCGAGTCCCGGTCTCCTAACTCTAGAATTGGTTGGGTTGCTTGCCGCTCTCGTAGGGGTCTAGGGGTGTGAGTTTGGCTATTCATCACGACCGTGGAATCCGTGTTTTATACTGGCTCGTATTGAAAACACGGACGTCCTAGTATATCCAATATTTCATATGATTCTTCTGCTGCGATATCTGTGATGTGATCATGAGATGTTCTGTGATAGATATAGTATATAGTATATATGATATATTATATAGACGTTACTTATGTTTTACACCCGTGCTAGCCCTGCCCTGCTCTGCCGTTAGTTACCTAACCTAACGGTGCACGAGGGGACATCGAGGCGAATGCGGATGGCATAAGTGTACGTCGTATTTATCTGTGATGTTTAGGTACTTAAATGATGGGACTTCATTAATATGATTAATGAAATAAAAGAAACCTAAGATGTTGTAGAATCAAATTTCAAAATAAAACAGGCTGCTACAGTTCTTGCTTTGCACAGCGGTATATGTGATATATCCTGCACCTTATTCGATGAGGAAAGGACCGAGATCCCTTCACCGGGAGTGACTCCTTTAGCAATAACTGGCAGATGCTACACACTCGGTTTGTTTTTTGATTGCTTTTAAGTGTTTTTTGCTTTGCACAGTGATATATACGATATATCCCGCACCTCATTCGACGAGGAAAGGACCGACGATCCCTTCACCGGGAGTGACTCCTTTAGCAAAACTAGAAAAGCCTCAAAAGCACTCCATTTCAAAATTCATTCGATCCTACAACGATATCAAGTTCATTACGCAATAGGTTTTCAGAAAAACCTATCGTAGCCCTCCGTCATTACAGATAAGTACTAGTTAGTATTCGTGCTACGGTAGTTTGGCATTCGTCAAGGCGTAGTGTGCGGTAGCTAACTAGTATTTATCTGCTTATGCATATGATGCAGATTGGATTAGGGTATTCGTACGGCGTTGTTTGGCATTAGTCAAGGGTCGTGCGGGTGGGTTTAATTCGATCAAGTAATGTACGGGTTGAACTTGACTAGTGGACTATGGGTTGTTTGGTATTCGTCAAGGTCATAGCGAGCTAGGGGCAAAATATTATCGGGAATTTCAAGTGTTGAAATTTGCAATGAGATTGCATACCTTCTATGAGATAGTTGGATCCCGATACCCGCTGCGAGTAAGAGTTACTCCTGGGAGAGTTTTACATATTACAATTAGCCGATCAAGTAGGTGTCTAGAAAGGTGTTAACGAGGTTACGCCTCTGGGAAAACGAGGTTTACATTAATTAGGTTCGTGCGAAAGCACGGGGGACCTCCCTCAAAGTACCGACACTGGCCTGGCTGAAAGATTGGCGAACTTGTAGTGTGTAATTAATCCCGGCTAGTCTTTCCTTTTAGGGTTTGAAGGAAGATTTGATAAAAAGCAGTGGGAGCCATCCTGATTAGATAAAATAATAACCAATCTATTCTTGACAGAGCGCACGCTGAGTGTTTTCTTCTCTCTCTCTCCAGGTAGAGACCATATCACGCCTTAATCAAGATAATAATACGGAATATTGACCGAACCCGCTTGTTATACTGAGCTGGGGAACGTTGGTCCCGCTCCAACTTATAATTGTTATAAGACAGAGCAGGAAATTGGGGAATACCAGATTTCCCGTGCCGCCCAAACGAGGAGAGTGCATGATGATGCATCATCTTCGGGTGTGTTCATTATACAGAACTGTTTCTCAGTATCCTTTACGTCCTGGGTATATGATACCAGATCAGGATCCCAGATATGTAATCTGTTACATAGGGCTACAGAAAGGTAGAGAACTGAGAACGGGTGATAAGTTTCATGAGGCAGAAAACGGGGCAAGTATTGCAGCCAAGTCTGTCGGTCACTGTCACCCTGTATTACAATACATTGATTCTGAACGAATGTTGTTAGATACCGAACCTGATATACAAAATCATATCAGTCTCTTTATTGGTAAAGAAATGATAGAATTTTGTATAGTTGGATAATGTTTTGAACATTTCCTATATCAAAAGTTGATCGGTTCAGGCACGTTATCTAAAAGCATTAATGTTCTAAATCAAACTACAGTTCTGAGTATACGGAACACACACAAGAGGAAGAGTTCAGAAATGAACGAATCCTTCTTGAGGTATTGTAGACTAGGTCAGATCAATGTGACCCGACTGGCTAGAGTTACATATAGATGTATATTTAAATCAGTTTGAATTTACATCTTGTGAAACTCGCCAGTCATGTCACAAAGATAAGATGACCATAGCTCTGTTTATTGGAAACAGAGAAAGAGTTAGTGAACTCTTGGGATGATACATGTTGATGTATGTAAGGTCCCCTGTCTACAAATACCAAGACTGGTTCTTTTTTACTTCATTACATTCTCTGATAATCTTTCGAGATTCAGACCCATGTTCCTGTTGAAACACATGTCCGAACCTTTTAAGATATTCACAGAATATAAGTTAGAAGTAGAGAACCAGAATACGGGTATAAGTATTATGTCCTTTGATGTGATCGAGGAAGAGAATACTTGCGCACGGAAATCCTTGACTATTCTAAAGGAGAATGAGATTCTCTCTCAGCATTACTCCTCTGTATACACCATAGCACGATGGTATATCAGGGCGGAGCAATTACACCCTATGTGATAAGGTGTGCTCTATGAT
This sequence comes from Agapanthus africanus, assembly GCA_030015575.1. NCBI lineage: Eukaryota > Viridiplantae > Streptophyta > Magnoliopsida > Asparagales > Amaryllidaceae > Agapanthus > Agapanthus africanus. The sequence goes on along the minus strand of CM057341.1, from coordinate 448,143,908 downwards.
GAGTACTACTGAGTTACCTATTTCCTTTTTGGGAAATATGCGCTTGAGAAGCTGCATACCTATTGAATAGGGTTCGAATCAAATCAGTTGCCTACCACTTCATATGTGATATGGAAAGGGAAGAGCCCATATCTTAAGTTAGTTAAGATTTGGGGTTGCCCGGCCTATGTCTAAAAACAAAATCCGGACAAGCTCGAGGCAAGGACTGTAATGTAGAACTGGAAAGGTTCCAGCTATACAAACTACAGCTGATGATTTGATAGAACCAAAGTATTCAGTAGATACCAACGAACCTCAGCCTCTCCGCCGATCTAGTAGGGTTCCTCACCCACCTGAGAGATACTTCGGTTTCTCTATGACAGTGGGAGCGAGGATTACATCATGAGATGATGACCCAACTAGTTTCGAGCTGGCCATCAGGAGTAAGACTCTGTAAGAATGGCTGGATGTTTAGCGATCTGAGATGGAATCCTTATACACCAACAAAGTATGGACTTTGGTTGCTATATCTGAAGGGTTAAATCCCCATCAGGAGCAAGTATATCTTGAGAAGATTACTTGGTGTACATGGAAAAGTTGAGACTTTCAAAGCTAGACTTGTTAAAAGTGTGCATCATTGACCAGGTGTGGATAATGATGAAACCTTTTTCAAGTAGCTATGCTTAAGTCCATTCGGATCCTACTTACCACGGCTGCATACCATGACTACGATCTCTGGTGGTTGGGTGTCTTGACTGCTTTTCTGAATGATGATTTAGAAGAGAGCGTCTATAAGTACACAGCCAGAGGGCTTCGTAGACAGTGGGAGCAGCGGAAACGTGTGCAAGATGCTTTATAGGATAAAGCAGGCGTCGCGGAGTTGGAACATCTGTTTTGATGTGTTAGTCAAACAGTTTGACATCATCAAAATGGTAGATGAACCTTGTATAAACAAAAGGGTAGTAGGGAGTATGGTGACGATCCTCGTAGAGTACGTGGATGACATACTCTTGATATGAAAGGAGTTTCCTATGCTACGCTCGATCAATCTCCGCTTATCACAATGATTCTCCATATAGGATCAAAGTGATACCTACTAAATCCTGGATTTTGGATCTATGAGATAGATCTAATTGGATGTTAGGTACCTCACTAGTAGTAGTGAGATGGTATCAATCGATCCAAGGGAAAATCACTGGAAGGGTTCCAGGGTGATAAAGACGACTGAATGTCAGTCGCAGGCATTGTCTTTACCCTCAGTAAAGGGACGGTATGTTGGAAGAGTTCCAAGCTAGATACCGTGACATACTAGACGATAAAGGCAGGATACATCGCTACTTAAGATGCTACCAAAGAGGCTGTTCGGATGTATAATGGTTCATGAGATGAACTATGTTCCTCCCATTGTGTGACAATGGAGTTGTGGCTTATGCCAAGGAACGCCCGTCCCATCAGTGATCCAGACATATTCTAAGGCAGTATCACTTGATTATGGAGATGGTTGATCTCCAGGGAGATCGAGGTTAGGAGAGTAGACTCAGAGGACAACACAGCGGATCCACTCACAAAGGCCTGTTCCCAGAGAGAGATTTTTATGGGATGGTTGAGTATGAGATACTGCAACCACTGCTACAGATGGCCCTAGTGCAAGTGGGAGATTGTTAGTTATATGTATGCCCTAGAGGCCATTACTCTACATAGGATGTATATTGTAGTGGATGCTGGGACATATATAGGGAGGACTTTCTTGCTCGACATGATAGTATGCTATCTGGTTACCCTTTACCTTAACGTGTATGCTAATTGTCTCTCTGTTACATGTTGGTAAAGCCCTTAGGATCTGTACTTGACTACCTGGACTATGATGCGGATCATACTAGTGGGGACATGGTAGTCCATAAGTACATCCTTCAAAGTCCCTAGTCGAGGGTGTATCGAGACGGGGCATCGATATACCAGAGTAGACTAGCGTGTACCTTCTCGACCCATACAGATGGGCGATGGATGATCCCATATCCATCGGTGTTTGACATCAGAGGAGATATACGGGTGCTCAGTAGAGACTGGGTACACTGGACGGACTCGCCGAGAACTCCCAGATGGTATTATACCTCACGTCAGATGGCAGTTCTCTGGTGACACTGGTACAGAGTAGTCTGTTGACCCGAGATCGTCATAGAGTCTTGTGTGGTTCCCACTGTGCTTTGATTTCCATCTTACCACGTCCAAGAGGGCGTGCAAAACGGTGGTTTTTGGGTACAGTCCCGAGTCACATGAAGGCAATGAGCGATAGGAGGGGATTCGTCTCTCCCGGTATAGGGAGTTGATGTTGCGCTGTGTTCGATTGGCTATAACAGGAAATCCCTGGCCAGGGTTGCTGAGATTTACTGGTAAGTGTTACCTGTAGTTTCTCGAAGTGTTATAGACCTCATATCGACACGACTTATCGAGCTATTGGGGTCTGACGTTTACCACCCCTAGACTTGATATGCGACATATCAGACGAAGAGACCGGACTGTACGGTAGTGTTACTGGTCGGATTCACTGGAGTGTGAGCGGGCTTGCTCGTCGATCTTCAGATCGCTCAATACCCGGGTGGCCGTTACGTTTAGCAGACCGCTTGCGGCTTGTGGATGTTTGATATGATCATCATCCGCTGCCGGCGTATTGACGAGTCTTTAGAGTCCTACACAGAGGTTTCCTGGCTCAAGCGAAACGAAATAGGAGCGCATATGAGATATGTGCGGGACCGAGAATAATGCGTGTATGTGATACCGTATTCTATTCTCGCGATAAATATATCGAATGGTTGTATGCGATATAACCTAGTTATCGATTCAAGCGTTGATTCGATAAGCCGATATATTGTATACTAGTCGGTTGTGTGCGACATAACCGGGTCATTGAATCAAGTGTTGATTTAATGATTTAATGCATATTTATATATTTGATATATTACTTTGCATCAACTAGTATCGGTTTACTTAAGATGGATTTTCTCACTCGGATGGGCGCATTGTATATGCGATATACTTTTGTGCACTTGATTGTATCATGTTTGATGATACATGTCATGCTAGGGTTCAAGTGTAAAGATTAAACCTTGGTTAATGAAATGGTTAGGGTTTATTATTTATTATTCATTTATCTTATTTAATTATCCTTTTTATTTTTGATAAATGAATAAAAGAAAAGAGAAAAGAATGGTGGCTAATTTTGTTCTTTAGTTGAAGCTTCATGAAGCTTTGTTCAAGTCAACCATTCTTATCTCATCCTTAACCCTAACCATTCCCACTAACCATGATTCATTCTCTACACTTGACTCTAGTTAAAATTATGATAAGAATTCATTTTCTTTTCTTATTCTTTTAACTTATCATATACGCTTCTTCTTCTTCTTCTTCCTTGACTTGAAGAAGAAAAGCTTCACCTCCATCAATGGTGATTGATGCATATGAGTGAGAAATCCAATTCTAAAGTTAACCCACTTCCTATTTCTTCATCCTCTACCTCTTGCCAAGTAGTAGAGTGTGTTTACTTCACAAGTTTCTTGACTTGGTGAAGTCGGAGCTTGATTTAGCGATGCCTCGACGTAGATCATCTTCGGCATGGACATCGACGACCTAGCTTGCCCATTCTCCGACGAAGCCGATCCTAGAGCCCGGATTTGACTTGGACAGCGAAGAGGACTTCGTTGCGGAGCTATGGAGGTGGAACACCGGATCTACAAAGGTTGTATTTCCGTTTTCTCATTAGTTAAGTGTTAACTAGTTCATTGTTCGCCTAGAAATCTAGCAAACGATCCGTAGTTTAGGGTTTGTAGGCACCGTAAAATTTTAATATGGCATGTTCGATACCTTGTGAGACCTCCTTGGAGTGCCTAGGAACCCTACATAAGGCATACATATAACTAACAATCTCCCACTTGCACTAGGGCCAGCTGCTGTAGTATCGCATACTAAGCATCCCGAAGAGTCTCTCAAACTGTATCTGGGGAATGGCCTTCTTGAGTGGATCCGCTGTGTTGTTCTTCGTGTCAACCCTCCTGACCTCGATCTCCCGGCGATCAACTATCTCCCGGATCAGGTGATACCGCCTCAGAATATGCCTGGATCGCTGATGGGACCTGGGTTCCTTGGCCAAAGCCACCGCTACATTGTTATCACAATAAAAAGGTATTGGATGCTCAATGGATGGAACCACTCCAAGTTCAGTAATGAACTTCTTGATCCAGACAGCCTCTTTGACAGCATCGTTGGCAGCGATGTATTCATCCTCCATCGTCGAATCTGCCACGGTTTCCTGCTTGGAACTCTTCCTGCTAACCGCTCCTCCGTAAAGGGTAAAGACAAATCCCGATTGCGACTTAGAGTCGTCCTTATCACTCTGGAAGCTCGAATCGGTAAAGGACTCCACTTGGAGTTCTCCGTTACCATACACCAAGAGCATCTCTTTAGTCCTTCGTAAGTACTTGAGAATGCTCTTCACAGCTGTCCAGTGACTCTCTCCAGGATCAGCTTGATACCTACTCACTACACTTAGTGAGTATGCTACATCGGGTCTGGTACATAGCATCGCGTACATGATAGAGCCTACAGCCGAAGCATAGGGTATCCCTTGCATGCGAGCTCTCTCCAAATCAGTCTTGGGAGACATCTCTTTGGAGAGAGAGAGTCTAGAGATCGTGGGTAAGTTCCTACGCTTGGATTCTTCCATACTAAACCTCTTTAGTATGGTGTCAATGTACCTGGATTGGGACAATCCCAATATCCTTTTAGATCTATCTCTATAGATCATAATTCCCAGAATGCAGGAGGCATCACCTAGATCTTTCGTTGAGAATCTTTGTGATAAGAAGAGCTTGACCGATTGCAGCATAGGAATTTCATTTCCTATCAAGAGTATGTCATCCACGTACAATATGAGGAAGACAACCTTACTCTCTTCCTCCATCTTGTAGATACAAGGTTCATTTACGTTTTTGACGAAATCAAACTCTTTGATAACGACGTCAAAGCAGATGTTCCAACTCCGCGATGCTTGCTTTAATCCATCAATAGATTTAAGCAGCTTGCACACCTTCCCGCTGCTCCCACTAGCTACGAAGCCCTCTGGCTAAGTCATGTACACGCTCTCTTCTAAATCACCGTTTAGAAAGGCGGTCTTAACATCCATTTGCCAGATTTCGTAGTCATGATATGCAGCGATGGCAAGCATGATCCGGATGGATTTAAGCATAGCCACTGGAGAAAAGGTTTCATAATAGTCCATACCTGGTCTTTGACGAAAACCCTTTGCAACAAGTCTAGCTTTGAAAGTCTCCACTTTCCCATCTACACTAAGTTTTTTCTTGAAGATCCACTTGCTCCCAATGGGTTTTAGCCCTTCAGGAGCATCTTCCAAAGTCCATACTTTGTTGGTATACATGGATTCCATCTCGGACCACATTGCATCCAGCCATTTCACTGAGTCACCACTCGTGATGGCCTGCTCGAAGCTAGTTGGGTCATCATCCTCCATGATGCAATCCTCGCTCCCACCATCCATGAGAAAACCCTAGTATCTCTCAGGCGGGTGAGGAACCCTACTAGATCGGTGGAGTGGCTGGGGTTCATCGGGAACTACCGAATTCTCTGCTTCCACCAGATCTTCTGTTGCAGCTTTTGTAGCTGGAACCTCTTCCAGTTCTACCTCATGACCACTAATCTCTTTTGCAAGAAATTCCTTTTCTAAAATGGTGGCATGCCGAGAAACAAACACCCTTTGTTCCTCAGTGTGGTAGAAGATATACCGTTGTGAATTCTTGGGATATCCTACAAATTTGCATAGAACAGACCGTGCCTCGAGTTTGTCCGGATTTTGTCGTTTGACATAGGCTGGACAACCCCATATCTTAACATAATTAAGGAATGGTCTCTTCCCTTTCCATATCTCATATGGAGTGGTAGGCACAGATTTGGTGGGGGCTATATTCAATAGATGTATGGTTGTCTCTAGCGCATACCCCCAGAAGGAAATAGGTAACTCAGCTATGCTCATCATAGAGCGCACCATATATAATAGGGTGCGGTTCCTCCGTTCAGATACACCGTTGTGCTGTGGTGTATATGGAGGAGTCAGCTGAGAGAGAATCCCATTCTCTTTTAGGAAGTTCAGGAACCCATTGCTCAAGTATTCACCTCCTCGATCAGATCGAAGCATTTTAATACTTTTCCCGGTTTGGTTCTCGACTTCTTGTTTATATTCTCTAAATTTCTCAAAAGTTTCAGACTTGTGTTTTATCAAGAACACATGTCTGTATCTTGAGAGATCGTCAGTGAATGTAATGAAGTACGAAGAACCATCCATGGAATGTGTTGACATGGGACTGCATACATCGCTATGTATCAGTCCCAAGAGTTCAGTAACTCTTTCTCCGTGTCCCTTAAATGGAGTCTTGGTTATCTTGCCTTTGAGACATGACTGGCAAGTGTCATAAGATGAAAATTCGAACGGTTTCAAATATCCATCCTTATGGAACTTAGCTAGCCGTGTCGCATTTATATGACCAAGTCTACAATGCCACAAGAAGGATTCGTTGATTTCTGAACTCTTCCTCTTTTGTGTGTTTGTTATGCTCAGAACTGTTGATTGATTTAGAATAGAAATGCCATTGCACAACGTGCCTGATCCAACCAACTTTGGGTTCAGGAAAATGTTCATAACATTATCCTGTAATACAAAATTATATCCCTCTTTACTCAATAAAGAAACTGATATAATGTTGCATATCAGGTTCGGCATGTAATAGCATTCGTTCAGAATCAATGTATTACCAGTTGGTAATACAAGGTGATATTCCCCGACTGTTCTAGCTGCAACAATTGCAGCATTTCCAACCCTTATGTCTTTATCACCTTCTCCAAGTTCTCTACCTTTCCTCAACCCATGTAACTGATTACATATATGGTATCCTGACCCGGTATCTAATACCCAGGAAGTGGAGCAAATGGAGAAACAGTTCTCCGTAATGAACACACCTAAAGAAAATGCATCAATATGCACTTTCTTCATTCGGGTGGCCTGGGAATCCTGGTATTCCCCTATATCCTGTTCAGTCCTATAACGCTTATAAGAAAGAACGGAACCAATATTCTCCAGCACAGTATAACATGCGGGTTCGGTCAATACATCCATATCATTATCTTGATTAATGCATGATATGGTCGCTACCTGGAGAGAGAGAGAGAAGAAAACTCTTTAGCGTATGCTCTTGCAAGATCAAATTGGTTATTATTTTATCTAATCAGGATGGCTCCCACTGTTTTTATCAAATCTTCCTTCAAACCCTAAAAGGAAAGACTAGCCGGGATTAATTTCACCCTACAATTTCGCCAATCTTTCAGCCAGGCCAGTGTCAGTACTTTGAAGGAGGTTCCCCGTGCTTTCGCACGGACCTAATTAAAGTAAACCTCGTTTTCCCAGAGGCGTAACCCCGTTGACACCTTTCTAGACACCTACTTGATCAGCTAATTGTCCTATGTAAAACTCTCCCAGGAGTAACAATTACTCGCAGTGGGTATCGGGATCCAACATCTCGTAGAAGGTATGCAATCTCATTGCAAATTTCAACACTTGAAATTCCCGATAATATTTTTCCCCTAACGTGTTATGACCTTGACGAAAGCCAACAAACCATAGCCCACTAGTCAAGTTCAACCCGTGCATTTCGTGGCTGAATTAAACCCACCCGCATGACCCTTGACGAAAGACAACAAAGCCGTACGACTACCCTAATCCAATCGCATCATATGCAGCAGATGAGCAGCATATAGCTACCGCACACTACACCTTGACGAAAGCCAACAAATGCAGCACGAATACTATATAAACTTATCTGAAATGACGGAGGGCTACGACAGGTTTTTCTGAAAACCTTTTGCATAATGAACTTGATATCGTTGTAGAATCGAGTGAATTTTGAAATGGGGTGATTTTGAGGCTTTCATTAGTTTTGCTAAAGAGGTCACTCCCGGTGAAGGGATCTCGGCTCTTTCCTTATGGAATAAGGTGCAGGATATATCATATATATGGCTATGCAAAGCAAAAACTCCAAAAGCAATCAAAAACCAAACCGAGTGTTGTAGCATCTGCCGGTTTTGCTAAAGAGGTCACTCCCGGTGAAGGGATCTCGGCTCTTTCCTCATCGAATAAGGTGCAGGATATATCATATATATCTCTATGCAAAGCAAAAAACTGTAGCTACCCATTTTGAAAATTTGATTCTACAACATCTTTTAGGTTTCTTTTCTTTCATTAATCATATTAATGAAGTCCCATCATTTAAATCACCTAAACATCACAGATAAATACGACGTACACTTATGCCATCCGCATTCGCCTCGATGTCCCCTCGTGCACCGTTAGGTTAGGTAACTAACGGCAGAGCGGGGCAGAGCAAGCGTGGGTGTAAAACATAAGTAACGTCTATATAATATATCATATATACTATATACAGTATTTATCACAACATATCAAATGATCATATCACAGATATCACAGCAGAAGAAACATATGAAACATTGGATATACTAGGACGTCCGTGTTTTATTTTGAGCCTCTATAAAACACGGATTCTACGGTCGCGATGAATAGCCAAACCCACACCTCTAGACCCCTACGAGAGCGGCAAGCAACCCTACCAATTCTAGAGTTAGGAGACCCGGACTCGACTCCTCGAGTTGGTCTCCTACTGGACTCTAGAACCCGGCTACTTGTGCTCTCCTCCTTGGGTCAATCCTAGTGCGTAAAAGTAAATAATATACAAATGGTGACATCAACCTCATCCCGGAAGTGCCCAAATAAAAGAATATTACATACATTTAATTTTACATGAATGAAAATAAAAACCCTCATCTCACATAAAAACCCCGGCTATTCAGAAATGCGACGATCCAATATAACATATCCAGCAACACATAACATCACATGTCATCAACGTAAGTAAATATGCGCATCCCAATTGTCGTTGACATATAGCAACAAAACCGGCGATATCACATATTACACTTACGGTCGCAGAAAAGAAAATGTAAAACTACAACATTTGGAATCCACAATCTCTTTAGATATCGTAAATCCGAAATATCACATACTTCGCATTTCATGCCTAACTATATGAATTCCACATATTGTATCACATTCCAGATAAATAGACAGTATTAAACTTTCCGATCGAATAATCAAATACCCAAGATTTCCTAAATAGCTCAACTCTTGAAATTAGTTTAAAAACATCCATCACATGCCACAGTACCAATGGTCCAGCCGTTGAAGGGTCAAGCCAACGCCTCACATGTGGCAACGCCGTACTGCCCCAAACCCTAAGGTTCAAAAGGCAGTTCAAGACGGTCACATAATCGAGTTAAGCTTTGTTGTCTTCTAGAGGGTCCATTGCGTAACTTGCACGATTTAGAACGTTCTTAAACTACGGAAAAATCCAACACTTGGAAATTTTCCGGCAGGGGAAAAAGTAAGTTATTGATATCCGTTCGAGCTTTTTAATACTTTCTAAATTATCCGGAAAACATAACGAAATTAAATTTTCCGATCGAATCAACGATTACAAAATAAACCCCAGAACACTCAACACTTGAGCCAGATTAAAAATACCCAGAAATAAGCACTAACAAATACGGTCATAACTGTGCAAAACAAAAAATAAAATTCCACTGTACGGCCGTGGATCCTCGGTCCAAGCAGGGTATGGCCACGGTTCCGCAGTGGTCCGTACGTATTACGTCATCGTTTTTCACAGTTATGCTTAAAAAACCCTGCTGAATTTTTTAGGTATTTTTAATTCAGAAAAAACACAGTTTTAAAAAAATGTCCAAAGGAGGGTATATTTCGTCGTTTCGGACTTCGTTCGGAGTTTTAACATCGTATACATGTCGCCTAATACTCTAGTTAGGCTCTGATACCACTGTAGGGTTACTAGACACTCTAATAAGGTTCTGCAAGGCATCAACCATGCCCGTTTATAATTTTAGCCGTGCCGAATAACCCTAAACAAGATCTTTGCTAGATAATTAGGGTTTCACATGCAAGTAAATTACATTTACCACTAATTGAATACGAAATACAACCTTTGTAGATCGGTCCTTCACTTCTAAAGCTCCTTGTTGTAGTCCCTTCGCTGCGATCATGGTTCTCCCGGGCTTTTACATGGCTTCACGAGGCGAAAGAAGCGTCCTTACTTGAAGTCTTCGAGGCCGAAGATGGTCTACGTCGAGGGAATATCAACTCAAGCTACTACTTCACTAACTTGAGAATTAGTGAAGCAAACACCCTAAACTGAAGTGCTAGTCTAGTAGAGGATGGAGAAATAGGAATTGGGTTCACTTTAGAATTTGTTTTCTCACAATTTTTCTCATTTTGGATCAAACCCTAGAGAGCTTTTTAGCTCAAGGAAGAAGATGAAGAAATAAAATGAGAAGAGATGATGATCAAGTGACCGAGCTAACCATGGGTGAGTGAGTATCATATACTAACTCATGTAGAGACATAACCATGGCTAATCCAAATGGTTTGGTTAACAAAAATCTAAAGTAAAGACAAAGTTAGTGGACTTTGTCAAAGAAAAGCAAGCTTCTACAAGCTTCATGCTCTTTCCAAATCCCCACTAATTTTGTAATTGCTTTAAATAATTATAACCCACCATAATAAATAGAATGGTGTATGTCTTATACACCCATGTCATGTGTATCAACAACCATGATACAATAAGAAAACACGTTTTAATATATATATCACATATATATATATATTAAAGTTGTGCACATGTGAGAAAAACCCTTAAGTGAACAAATGTTAGTTAATATAAATTAGTATATCATATATGTCACGACCCGAAAGTACGGAACATGACCGGCACTTAAACTACGAACGTTTCGAGGCGTACGTAATCTAAGTAAACCGAAAACCCAGAAATCCAAACCAAGAAAAGTAGTAGAGTGCAGGAAAAACCAACTTAAAGCAAGTAATTTCAATAGCATAAGCCGAATTATGCGGTTTTTAAAACATCAAAAATTTACTGAAAATTTCGGCAGAGTCTCCTTTGTAAATACTGGCCCCCAAACGGGATACAACATGAATAGTATACGAAATCAAGAAAAAAGCATCCCCAAGCGGGAGCTAGCTCTTCGTCGATCGACGGTCACAACCACACAAGCAATATAATATACAACGCCAACGGCGAGGATCAAAACTCAAAAGGAAACTCAAAACCACCAGAAATATAACGAGCGACTCTAAGGTCGAAAGAATAAACAACACTGGTCTCTATCTCAATAAATACATGTTTGGTTGATGGAACTTCTAGATACAACAGAATAATGATATACAAGATATATAATGGGGGTACGATACAAGTAAACCCACCTACTAGCAAATCACCCGAACGAAACTATGCCGCAAAGCCGTAATTAAACCTGTACGGCAAAACCTGCAAGAAACTGGGGCACAACGGGGGTGAGTTGCCAACTCGTGAATAGAAAAACATCTACGCACAGAAATCGCATAAATAACGCAATCCTAGGTCAATGATCATAATACATCCTCAAAAATGTATATAACATGCAGCCTATAACAATGGCTAGGGTAGTATCTAACCCGAGTGTAAACTCATGTGCCCGTGTCAGTGCCTCAGGTAGCAATATATCATATGAATGGGGTATGAATGCATGAAAACAGAATACATGTAAATGAAGAACTGTTTTCATAAATTAGTGAGATTTCCTTTATATTTTTAAAATGAGGTATCATAATGAAATCAGCATAAAACAGTGCCTAGCATCGGCACAAACATAATCCCAATATCTCGATATCTCTGTATCACAGTCTCTGTACCTCAATATCTCGAATCTCAATATCACAGTCTCAATATCTAGGGCGCCGTCAGTCCAGACCGGCCCCTACCATCCATCTCAAGACCACGACGGTATCCTCCGGATATCCGACGCGTCGGGTAAAATCACCGGTAGGTAGTGCTCCCCTGCCAGGCTCACATCGTCATCATCACGCGCTCTTGCCCCGGGGTACCTTACCGGGTCCACCATGTACCCGAAACGGTTCATCCGTCTCCTCGAATCGGGTCTCGAAATCCATCAGCAAACTCATGGTGGACGACTCATACATCATGGGAAAACCGCACATTTTATTTTAAAAGAGGAAAAAGGTTTATTTATGTTTTTGCGGTTTTCCTCCAAATCCAGAAAATCTCATGGAAATCCGAATCCAAAACCTCAATAACACGTAAAATGGTGAATATATGCATGAGAATCCATGAATGCGGCATAACAATGAATAACAGTATGCATGAAGTAGCAGGTAATAACTACAATGTCTAAACTAACATATAAGGCAAGTACACTAATATCATGTCTAACTATTAGCTAACAGGCTATGTCAAGCAATAATATTTTCTAAGGTGTACGTGACATGGCAATTACCGATGAAGATGTGTGTGAGCCGGCAAATAAGTGTACGTGGTACATACGCATCATCGGTAATGGTGCTGGTGTCCTAACAGCATGATATCAATAATGGAGTATGAAACATAAAATAAGCATGCGATGCGAAGCGGACCACAAAAGAAGAGCGGGAGCTGAAAACTAGACGCAACTATAACTAATCTGCATTAATCTAATATAAGTCCTACAAATGGTGCCTTTTGAAATAACACGAATCATGGGGTTTTGAAAATAGGGGCTACGGTGTTTTTATGAAAAGATAAGTCTTTTGAAATATCCGTAGGATCCCTTGGACTGTCTTTTAAAATACCCACGATTTGTTAGTTTTTGAAATAGGTAGGAGTCTAATCTAATCTAACAACTACACTAAACTATACGGCTGAACTAACAAGCTGAACTACAGGTAAGGAAACCGCCTATCATCTGAGTCGATACATATACCTACCTGTATATGTATAGTCGGTGATCCCGCCTCAATAATATCATATCCGATACCATATCTATAATCAAACATCCCAAGTCAAGAGTGCGGATCAATCATCAAAATATAGCTCGTACGTAAATCCGTCGTACGGCATCCCAAATCTGGGTACGGGTCAATATCACATTCATCATACTATTCACCTAGTATCCTCTTTATCAAATATCATGATCGCGGTACTGATCTACGTCTAGTACCATACTGATACCGCCTACGTATGCATGGACGTGTGTGAAACACTACGTCAAGGACCCGCTACAACGTCATGTCGTATCTCAAATACGAACCCTGCTATATCACCGATCTCACGGCCTCAAATCAAATCTCATCGACTCAGCTCAATCCTAAGTATCATCCTCAAATCCGTATGTGAACACATAGTCCCATACCCATGTGAACCCATAACTAAAAAAGAATCCCATGAGCACATATCAATAGGAATGTATGCAAGTATATATGTGTGTATGTGTAGTGCAACACTACCCTAGGGTTCGCAACACTAAAGTAATCCAACACACCAATATCCATCCTAAGCATCGTTATTAATCCCAAATAACATATAATAATTGTTGGTGTGTATACGCATCCGTATACACCACCACGGACTGCGGGGGTGCTATACGCCATCCACCCGACTTCTCCCCGTAGATATAAATCTACTCACCTGGTCCTCGCTAGCCGGTGCCGACGTCGCCACGCGCTTGCTTGTCGTCTCGAAGTCCACATGGGGGTACCTACATATCATAACGCACCATATCGCATTAAAACTAAATTCGAAATCGAAACGGCATACGAAAATCAAATCGGCACGCGTATCACGCATAGGTCCAAACCTATCGCCTACGCATGTAAGAATAGTCAAACCAACCCTCGATGTCGATGTACAAACGTCAAACCATCGAGAAAAATCCAATCACACTCATTTACACATTCACGAACACTAATTTTAATATAAACTAGGTTAAAACTCACAAAAACCCCAATTTCACTTAAAAAGTCATTTTTCCGAAAATCTAGCAAGCACAAATCACCGTTTTTGTACAAAACTCGATGTATAGACGAATCTAGAGGCCAAAATATTCACTAAATATCTTAAATAAGTCAAAAAAATGATTCCCATAATTTAATCTCATTAAATTCCATAAACCCCAAAAACCTAGTTTACAAATTATCCAATTTTAACAATTTTCAAGCAAAAATTCTCGATTTAAGAATTAAGCTTAGATTTGCATAACCTAAGGTATTAAACCACTCATTATAATATTAATAATGCCATGAAACCATAATTTGAATTTTATCTCATAAGAATATAATTATTTTAAAAACCTAGTTTACAATTTATATAATTATCACAATTTAAATCAACAAATATGCAAACTAGCAACCTAAATTGGATTTAGCATAACCTAATATGTCAAATACATCACACAACCCTAATCTCACAACACAAAACCCCAATTTGAATTCAAAACCTACTCTTGAATTTCAAACCATGCACTTTGAACTAAAATAAAAACCTATTTAAACATATAATTAAACTAACCTAAAGCAATTAACAACAACTTAAGAAAAAGGTTAAAATTATACCTCATGATCAAGGGATCAAACATGAATCTAGCACCAAAATCTTGGCCTCCAAAATGAAAACTTTTCACTAAGAATCATGCTATAGTAGCCAAGAAATAATGGGTAAGGCTTGGATTTTGAATTAACTTTGATTTTGCAAGGATTTTGAGGCAAAATTGTGGATTTTTGAGGCAATTTTGTGGGGGATTTTGGGGTAGGGGCTGCTGCTGGAAAGGGGTCAGCCATGTTGTGGGGGAGTGAGGAGAGAGAGGGAGGTGAAGAAAGTGGGGAGAAAAGACAAGTCCACACCCCTTTTGACTTTTCTTTCATTTTCTTTTCTTTTCTTTTCTTTTCTATTCGAAAAGGAGGTGATTGGAGAGAGAGAGGGGGGGAGGGGCTATCAAAGTGGGCCGGCCACAAGAGGAAGGGGTGATGGTGAAGTGTGTGGGTGTGGGGAAAAGATAAATGTATTACCCCAATTTCCATTTACACTAAATTTCACCGAAAAAAGCCTTTTTTCTTCAATAATTTCTAAACCGTTTTGGCAAATGATTTAGTTCCAAAAACCACATGATAAAATTTTATTTAATGTTTTATGATGCACAAAATTTGTTTCAACTCATTCCAATTTGTAATTTTCCCTAATTAAATGTATTACTGACGGCTTAAAATAATAATAAAATAATTTTTTTCAGAAAATTTGAAATTTCACCAGCGGCTCAATAAACACCAAATAATAGCAATTACATAGCTAGAATATGTATATTTAATTTTTATAATAAGATATTTGTATTTTGACTTTTTACAGAAAACCCCCTTATTTTACCGATTTTTCGAAATTTCACCGAAACGATTTTCAAAACGTTACAATCTTCCCCCCTTAAAGAAATTCGGTCCCCGAATTTAAATTAAAACTCCCCCCCAAATACTAAAACATCTAAGCGAAACCATCAAGTCGTCCGGGCTCCGAAATCATAAATACATAAAACAAATCGTAGCGCAGCGCATGCGCGTGAAAAATAAGCATATAACTCAAATCAAAACTCCATCCAGCATCCCGCAATCATCAGAGTCATGGTGAAGACACAATGTCCAAATCCAAAATGAAAATCAGTATGATATAACTCGAAACTATACATGTAAATATCGAATATATATATATGTAAGTATCTGAAGGAAATGCATGCCAAATCTCTTTAAGTCGCTGTGCAACGCGTATAACACTGCACAGCGGCGGACGTCTATCATAAGAAAATAACTATATACATATATACCTTCGTTTAAAATGTACGTTCCGCCGTTTTGGAACAATTTAGAAAGGTCTCCTTGTTTTAAACATTTCGTGTCGTATTAGACACGTAGGTAAATACTGAGGCTATAGCTCGCCTTTTTTTCTCTTTTTTTTTTGGAAATCCCTTCAATAACTATCAATGCATGCAAAATATTTTCAGGTACTGTCCTCTGACTAGTCCTGCTCAGTACGAAAACACATAGAAATATCATAAAAATGTACTGCTCTATACGAAATCAATCCCCAAAATATGCACATGAATGCTACGTGCGTCTGGTGCGCACGGAAATCAAAATCCATGAATGTGCCATACATGCGCACAGAAACATCTAAGTGCATCGGGTGTGCACGAAACATCTGTCGTAGGCAACATGTGTGCCTGACAGCAAAATCAGGTGCATCTGACATGCACGAAAAATCTCGATTTAGTGCATCTGGTGTGCACCAAAATCGCATCTCAAGACATGCGCTCAACATGCGCGAAAATCCAAATCAGGTGCATCCATCATGCACGAAATCATGAAATCCAATATCAAGCGCCGAACGTGCGCAAAATCAATCAGGTGCACAAGGTGCAAAAAACAAATATCGAGTATCACAATCGAAATCGAAGTCCAGTGCACACTGCAAGCATATAATAACTATACAGAGTGCAGGAACCAATTCGTGTGCGTGCATACGCACAAAATCAACTCAAATGTCTAAAACCGCAAAATCACAAACATGTGAAACCCAAGCACGAAAACGATATCAAGTGCAACACTGTGCAAAGATCGTAAATCCTCAATCATCAAAATTAAATCATGCGAATAAATCACCCAAAACATCGAAATCAATAATGGCGGAATAGTATCGCTCAAGTGCATCCTCTAAGAATCTCGGGCCAACTGTCGTGGTCACTAATGGGACGTCTCGTCGATGATCATGAACTCTGGCCTGCTGGTGTGCGTAACCATGACCACTCCTGGGTCAAGGTCTTCACTGTGAATTACCAATCTTTCGGTCCATCGGCTCATCGGCCCTGTCGGGTGTGCTAACGGGGATGATCCAGTTCTGGCACGTCTCTTATCATCTCCCGGTCAATCATCACGACCACTCGTAAGACAGCATATCACTGGCGTCGGCCTCTGGCTCTCTGAATGTACGTGATACCTCTGATCCTGGGTGCAAGTATCATTGCAGCAGTGTCCTGGAAGGAATCCTGCTCACGGTCTCTTCCATGTCTCGTCTCTGCCAACTGTCCGGAAGTCATTGTCCTTTCCTATATCTGCATCTTGCTCTGGAACGACTGCATACTCATCGCGACCCCTTCTGGAAGGTAAGTCCAAGTACCATGCCTCGGCATGCGCATCGCCTCTCTGATGTCGGAGGAGTGGAACGTCATCTCATCTAGATCTGGTGCGAACCTCTTACTCCACTTTTCTCTAATGTCGTCTGCTTTGGACTCGTCTCGTCGCGGCTGCATGGACTGAGCTCCAACGGCTATCCCCGTATCGGGAGTCTCCCAAGAAATGCATCTCACCACCTAGCATCCGAATTAAGTCGAGCCATCCGATCGAGTCGTCAAAACCTCATAATCCCCCAAGAGCTCAACATCTTGGGCACAGTTTAATAGTATCGAGTACATACCACAGCATCGGTGGTCCAGCCGTAGAAGGGCAAACCCAAGCCTCACTAATGGCGCCGTAGAACTACCGCAAACCCGAAGGTTCAAAGGCTTTCACACGGTCATTAAGTCGAGTTAGGGTTTCATTCTTCTAGAGGGACCATAGAATTGCCTGCATGTCTTTCCGACTACTTTAAACTTGGAATAATAGGTTTCTGACATTCGATCGTCTCTGTCGACCCTCAATTCTCTGCGTGAAGTCGTCTCTAGCTGGAATCAATATATTTGATGACCTCGCATCGGGGTCAGCGAACGAACCACCTATCCTAGTCATTCATCATCGGGTGACTAGCGACCTTCTATCATCTATTCGTATAACTTGCCCCGCAATAGCTCCAACATATGGGGCGATATCTCGTCGCTCGCAGCAACAACTGGCTCGCTCGTCTGCACGCTGAACAGTACCTCGATCATCATGAATAAGCAACACACCAACGGTCATCAAGATCTGGCTGGCCTCTATCATTGGCTCAATCCTCTAGTGTCGATCAGCACATCCGAGTAACCTCATAAAGGCGATCCGCCAAACACTCGTGGCGCGGAAACACGGTAAAAAGACACATCTCTGCAATCGTGTGTCGCCGGAATTCGCCCTGGTCAGTCCTCGTTCGTGACGAGCTTGTGCTGACCGCAACTCTAGCCGTAGCTCTCCCTGCCGTAACCGTAGCAGCAAAACAAAACTGGTACCGATGAGGCTAGATCAGGAAGGAATATAATACTGAAAAAGGAAATGTACATCCTAAGGCTTCATAAGTGGAGTGGCGTGTCGTAAATATGCCGCGGAACATATCAACGGTACGTCACTCTACTTTAGTCACCTATTCCATCAACCAAGGGTCATCCTACGCTCCGAAGGTAAAACCTAACGCTCTGATACCAACTTTGTCACGACCCGAAAGTACGGAACATGACCGGCACTTAAACTACGAACGTCTCGAGGCGTACGTAATCTAAGTAAACCGAAAACCCAGAAATCCAAACCAAGAAAAGTAGTAGAGTGCAGGAAAAACCAACTTAAAGCAAGTAATTTCAATAGTATAAGCCGAATTATGCGGTTTTTAAAACATCAAAAATTTACTGAAAATTTCGACAGAGTCTCCTTTGTAAATACTGGCCCCCAAACGGGATACGACATGAATAGTATACTAAATCAAGAAAAAGGCATCCCCAAGCAGGAGCTAGCTCTTCGTCAATCGACGGTCACAACCACACAAGCAATATAATATACAACGCCAACGGCGAGGATCAAAACTCAAAAGGAAACTCAAAACCACCAGAAATATAACGAGCGACTCTAAGGTCGAAAGAATAAACAACACTGGTCTCTATCTCAATAAATACATGTTTGGTTGATGGAACTTCTAGATACAACAGAATAATGATATACAAGATATATAATGGGGGTACGATACAAGTAAACCCACCTACTAGCAAATCACCCGAACGAAACTATGCCGCAAAGCCGTAACTAAACCTGTACGGCAAAACCTGCAAGAAACTGGGGCACAACGGGGGTGAGTTGCCAACTTGTGAATAGAAAAACATCTACGCACAGAAATCGCATAAATAACGCAATCCTAGGTCAATGATCATAATACATCCTCAAAAATGTATATAATATGCAGCCTATAACAATGGCTAGGGTAGTATCTAACCCGAGTGTAAACTCATGTGCCCGTGTCAGTGCCTCAGGTAGCAATATATCATATGAATGAGGTATGAATACATGAAAACAGAATACATGTAAATGAAGAACTGTTTTCATAAATTAGTGTGATTTCCTTTGAATTTTTAAAATGAGGTATCATAATGAAATCAGCATAAAACAGTGCCTAGCATCGGCACAAACATAATCCCAATATCTCGATATCTCTGTATCACAGTCTCTGTACCTCAATATCTCGAAATCTCAATATCACAGTCTCAATATCTAGGACGCCGTCAGTCCAGACCGGCCCCTACCATCCATCTCAAGACCACGACGGTATCCTCCGGATATCCGACGCGTCGGGTAAAATCACCGGTAGGTAGTGCTCCCCTGCCAGGCTCACATCGTCATCATCACGTGCTTCTTGCCCCGGGGTACCTTACCGGGTCCACCATGTACCCGAAACGGTTCATCCGTCTCCTCGAATCGGGTCTCGAAATCCATCAGCAAACTCATGGTGGACGACTCATACATTATGGGAAAACCGCACATTTTATTTTAAAAGAGGAAAAAGGTTTATTTATGTTTTTGCGGTTTTCCTCCAAATCCAGAAAATCTCATGGAAATCCGAATCCAAAACCTCAATAACACGTAAAATGGTGAATATATGCATGAGAATCCATGAATGCGGCATAACAATGAATAACAGTATGCATGAAGTAGCAGGTAATAACTACAATGTCTAAACTAACATATAAGGCAAGTACACTAATATCATGTCTAACTATTAGCTAACAGGCTATGTCAAGCAATAATATTTTCTAAGGTGTACGTGACATGGAAATTACCGATGAAGATGTGTGTGAGCCGGCAAATAAGTGTACGTGGTACATACGCATCATCGGTAATGGAGCTGGTGTCCTAACAGCATGATATCAATAATGGAGTATGAAATATAAAATAAGCATGCGATGCGAAGCGGACCACAAAAGAAGAGCGGGAGCTGAAAACTAGACGCAACTATAACTAATCTGCATTAATCTAATATAAGTCCTACAAATGGTGCCTTTTGAAATAACACAAATCATGGGGTTTTGAAAATAGGGGCTACGGTGTTTTTATGAAAAGATAAGTGTTTTGAAATATCCGTAGGATCCCTTGGGCTGTCTTTTAAAATACCCACGATTTGTTAGTTTTTGAAATAGGTAGGAGTCTAATCTAATCTAACAACTACACTAAACTATACGGCTGAACTAACAAGCTGAACTACAGGTAAGGAAACCGCCTATCATCTGAGTCGATACATATACCTACCTGTATATGTATAGTCGGTGATCCCGCCTCAATAATATCATATCCGATACCATATCTATAATCAGACATCCCAAGTCAAGAGTGCGGATCAATCATCAAAATATAGCTCGTACGTAAATCCGTCGTACGGCATCCCAAATCTGGGTACGGGTCAATATCACATTCATCATACTATTCACCTAGTATCCTCTTTATCAAATATCATGATCGCGGTACTGATCTACGTCTAGTACCATACTGATACCGCCTACGTATGCATGGACGTGTGTGAAACACTACGTCAAGGACCCGCTACAACGTCATGTCGTATCTCAAATACGAACCCTGCTATATCACCGATCTCATGGCCTCAAATCAAATCTCATCGACTCAGCTCAATCCCAAGTATCATCATCAAATCCGTATGTGAACACATAGTCCCATACCCATGTGAACCCATAACTATAAAGAATCCCATAAGCACATATCAATAGGAATGTATGCAAGTATATATGTGTGTATGTGTAGTGCAACACTACCCTAGGGTTCGCAACACTAAAGTAATCCAACACACCAATATCCATCCTAAGCATCGTTATTAATCCCAAATAACATATAATAATTGTTGGTGTGTATACGCATCCGTATACACCACCACGGACTGCGGGGGTGCTATACGCCATCCACCCGACTTCTCCCCATAGATATAAATCTACTCACCTGGTCCTCGCTAGCCGGTGCCGACGTCGCCACGCGCTTGCTTGTCGTCTCGAAGTCCACATGGGGGTACCTACATATCATAACGCACCATATCGCATTAAACCTAAATTCGAAATCGAAACGGCATACGAAAATCAAATCGGCACGCGTATCACGCATAGGTCCAAACCTATCGCCTACGCATGCAAGAATAGTCAAACCAACCCTCGATGTCGATGTACAAACGTCAAACCATCGAGAAAAATCCAATCACACTCATTTGCACATTCACGAACACTAATTTTAATATAAACTAGGTTAAAACTCACAAAAACCCCAATTTTACTTAAAAAGTCATTTTTCCGAAAATCTAGCAAGCACAATTCGCCGTTTTTGTACAAAACTCGATGTATAGACGAATCTAGAGGCCAAACTATTCACTAAATATCTTAAATAAGTCAAAAAAATGATTCCCATAATTTAATCTCATTAAATTCCATAAACCCCTAAAACCTAGTTTACAAATTATCCAATTTTAACAATTTTCAAGCAAAAATTCTCGATTTAAGAATTAAGCTTAGATTTGCATAACCTAAGGTATTAAACCACTCATTATAATATTAATAATGCCATGAAACCATAATTTGAATTTTATCTCATAAGAATATAATTATTTTAAAAACCTAGTTTACAATTTATATAATTATCACAATTTAAATCAACAAATATGCAAAGTAGCAACCTAAATTGGATTTAGCATAACCTAATATGTCAAATACATCACACAACCCTAATCTCACAACACAAAACCCCAATTTGAATTCAAAACCTACTCTTGAATTTCAAACCATGCACTTTGAACTAAAATAAAACCTATTTAAACATATAATTAAATTAACCTAAAGCAATTAACAACAATTTAAGAAAAAGGTTAAAATTATACCTCATGATCAAGGGATCAAACATGAATCTAGCACCAAAATCTTGGCCTCCAAAATGAAAACTTTTCACTAAGAATCATGCTATAGTAGCCAAGAAATAATGGGTAAGGCTTGGATTTTGAATTAACTTTGATTTTGCAAGGATTTTGAGGCAAAATTGTGGATTTTTGAGGCAATTTTGTGGGGGATTTTGGGGTAGGGGCTGCTGCTGGAAAGGGGTCAGCCATGTTGTGGGGGAGTGAGGAGAGAGAGGGAGGTGAAGAAAGTGGGGAGAAAAGACAAGTCCACACCCCTTTTGACTTTTCTTTCATTTTCTTTTCTTTTCTTTTCTTTTCTATTCAAAAAGGAGGTGATTGGAGAGAGAGAGGGGGGGAGGGGCTGTCAAAGTGGGCCGGCCACAAGGGGAAGGGGTGATGGTGAAGTGTGTGGGTGTGGGGAAAAGATAAATGTATTACCCCAATTTCCATTTACACTAAATTTCACCGAAAAAAGCCTTTTTTCTTCAATAATTTCTAAACCGTTTTGGCAAATGATTTCGTTCCAAAAACCACATGATAAAATTTTATTTAATGTTTTATGATGCACAAAATTTGTTTCAACTCATTCCAATTTGTAATTTTCCCTAATTAAATATATTAGTGACGGCTTAAAATAATAATAAAATAATTTTTTCAGAAAATTTGAAATTTCACCAGCGGCTCAATAAACACCAAATAATAGCAATTACATAGCTAGAATATGTATATTTAATTTTTATAATAAGATATTTGTATTTTGACTTTTTACAGAAAACCCCCTTATTTTACCGATTTTTCGAAATTTCACCGAAACGATTTTCAAAACGTTACAATATATACAATTATACACTAAATTTTTAAATCAACACTTGACTTAATAATCCATTTATATCTCATATAACCGACTAACATCAAATGTATCGACTTATCGAATCAACACTTGATTCGATAACCCGGCTATATCACATATAACCGACCGATACAAAAAGTCGCGAGAATAGAATACGGTATCACATACACGCATTATTCTCGGTCCCGCACATATCACATATGCTCTCCTATTTCGTTTTGCCTGAGCCAGTAAAACCACTATGTAGGACTCTAAAGACTCGTCAATACGCCGGCAGTAGGTGATGATCACATCAAGCACCCACAAGCCGTCGGCGGTACTAGCTGGAAGTAACGGCCACCCGGGTATTGAGCGATCAGAAGATCAGCAAGCAAGCCCGCTGCAACTCCTGGATAAGCCTAACGGTAACACTTCCCGTACAGTCCGGTCTCCTCGTCTGATATGTCGCATATCAAAGCGTCAGACCTCAATAACCGATAAGTCGTACCGATGTGAGGCTCATAACGGGTCGAGAAACTTCTGGTAACTCTTACCAGTAAATCTCTAAATCAGCCCTGGCCAGGGACTTCCCTGTTATGGCCAATCGAGCACAGCGCAACATCAACCCCCGATACCGGGAGAGACGAAACCCCTCCTATCGCTCATTGCCTCCATGTGACTCGGGACTGTACCCAAAAACCACCGTTTTTCACACCCTCTTGGACGTGGTAAGGTGGAAATCAAAGCACAATGGGAATCACACAAGACTCTATGACGATCTCGGGTCTACAGACTGACCTGCACAAGTGTCACCAGAGAACTGCCATCTGACGTGATGTATAATACCATATGGGAGTTCTCGGCGAGTCCGTCCAGTGTACCCAGTCTCCACAGAGCACCCGTATACCATCTCTAATGTCAAACACCAATGGATATGGGATCATCCATCTCCCATCTCATGGGTCGAGAAGCGTATACGCTAGTCTACTCTGGTATATCGATGCCTTGTCTCGATACATCCACGACTAGGAACATTAAAAGGATGAACTTATGGACTACCATGGCCCCACTAGTATGATCTGCATCATAGGCCTGGTAGTCAAGTACACATCCTAAGGGCTTTACCAACATGTAACTATAAGACAGTATCAAGAGACAAGTATACATGTTAAGATAAAGAGCAACCAGATAGCATACTATCATAACGAGCAAAAAAGTCCTCTCTATATATGTCCAAGCATCCAATATAATATACATCATCTGTACAATACTGGCCTCTAGGGCATACATACAACTAACAGAATATACTACACGGTTACAAATCATATCATGATGTGGCAGGTCTACAGTGTAAGTAACATAGCAATTACCGATGAAGAATGTGTGTGAGCCAGCAAATCTATGTAAGTGTAACAAACGCATCAACAGTAATGGTGCAGGTGTACTAGAAAATGATATCATATAGCATTAATTATTGAACAGGGTATATACATTACTAGGGGTAATATTCTACATAGCATGAACAATCAATGGGTATAACTATCTACTTATGAATTATACGGTCACTTAAAGGTTTCAAATCGTAGTTTGAAAA
The DNA here is from genome assembly GCA_030015575.1 of Agapanthus africanus. Lineage (NCBI taxonomy): Eukaryota > Viridiplantae > Streptophyta > Magnoliopsida > Asparagales > Amaryllidaceae > Agapanthus > Agapanthus africanus. The sequence continues at coordinate 448,119,394 of CM057341.1, read as the reverse complement.
TGGGGGCTACGGTGTTTAGGAAAAGGGCCTCATTTGAAAATCCGTAACGCCCCTTAAGGTTTCCATTTAAAAGATGTATACGATTCGTCGGTTTGGAATTAGGTATGGTTTATGTATTATCTTTACATTGGCGATCACGCCTCATAACATCCGATATAGCAATAATCCTCTAATTAACATTCTCAAATCACAAGCACGGATCAATCATCCGACAAAACACATCTCGTACTGCAATCCATCGTAAGGTAACATTAACAGAATAGGGAATCTATCATCCTATACAATATATCTCCTACGGTAATACATGGTACGGTAACAACAAACGGGATAGGAAATCTATCATCCTATATAACAAAGAGGATACGGATCTAAAGTGTCATACGACATATCACTCATTATACGATATATGATACATATATATCTCAAACACGTTCGTATCAATTCATATAAGGATACCTTGCATATAAGTCATATTTTATAAATCTCGAGTCGTATTGATCTCGATCTCATATTATGCCACTATTAACTCACACCTGTTCTCTTTCGATTCATACTTATCATGATTCACTTTATCATATCAATCATCATTAGCTAACCTATCAGTGAATCCTATATAGGTTTTCTACAAACCTAATATATATATCGATTTTCATTTATGATTTGCAGGTGTTGGATATAGTGCCCTCAAAGTCAATTATTGGATCGCAGGCACGCGATTGCAATGATTGAGGGAGGACCTATACCGGTAGGACAGTCTTACTCAAGATGATAGTATGCTATCTGGTTTATCTTTATCATCGTGTACTGCTTCAGGTGACCTTACAGGTCACTATTGCACGTTGATAGAGCCCTTAGAATTCTTGCTTGACGGCCAGAAGTATGATGGCGATCATATACGTGGGAGCTGGGGTCTATAAGCACATCCTTAAAGTGGTCCCTAGTCGTAGGAGTTTCGAGACTGGGCATCGATACTCCATTAGTAGACTAGTGTATACAGTCGAGACCCCGACGAGGGGCGATGGCTGGTCTCACAAACCGTTGGTGTCAGTTGGTTCACCTAAGATGTATACAGGTGCTCATTGGGTTACGAGTACACCGGACAGGACTCGCCGGGAACATGCTAGTTAGTATTATACCTGACGTCGGATAGCAGTTCCCTGGTGACAGGTTAGTTCATCGACCTGAGATCGTCATTTGTCTCGTGTGAGTTCCTACTGTGCTTTGATTACTACCCTACCACGGCTCAAAGGAGTCGTGCAAACAGGTTTTAGTTGGGTACAGTCCCGAGCCACATGGAGGCAGTGAGCGGATCGGCAGGGGTTTCGTCTCTCCCGGTATTGGGGTGAGATCGCGCTATGTCTAGGAGAGCCATTACACGAAGTCCTTGGCGAAGGCAGGAGATTTACTGGTAGGTATTCCAGTAGTATCTCAGGGTGTTCTGGGCTACACTCCGACATGACTTGTACCGCTTTTGGGGGTCTGACTTTTACCAACCCCCTAGGCCTACCATGCGATGCTCATAGATGAACGGACCGGACTGTACGGATAATGTCACTGACAGGCTCAGTTGTTAGTTATATGTATGCCCTAGAGTCCATTACTGTACATAGGATGTATATTGTAGTGGATGCTGGGACATATATAGGGAGGACTTTCTTGCTCGACATGATAGTATGCTATCTGGTTGAACTTTACCTTAACGTGTATACTATTTGTCTCACTGTTACATGTTGGAAAAGCCCTTAGGATCTGTACTTGACTACCTGGACTATGATGCGGATCATACTAGTGGGGACATGGTAGTCCATAAGTACATCCTTCAAAGTCCCTAGTCGTGGGTGTATCGAGACGGGGCATCGATATACCAGAGTAGACTAGCGTATACCTTCTCGACCCATTCAGATGGGCGATGGATGATCCCATATCCATTGGTGTTTGACATCAGAGATGATATACGGGTGCTCAGTAGAGACTGGGTACACTGGACGGACTCGTCGAGAACTCCCAGATGGTATTATACCTCACGTCAGATGGCAGTTCTCTGGTGACACTGGTACAGAGTAGTCTGTTGACCCGAGATCGTCATAGAGTCTTGTGTGGTTCCCACTGTGCTTTGATTTCCATCTTACCATGTCCAAGAGGGCGTGCAAAACGGTGGTTTTTGGGTACAGTCCCGAGTCACATGGAGGCAATGAGCGATAGGAGGGGATTCGTCTCTCCCGGTATAGGGGGTTGATGTTGCGCTGTGTTCGATTGGCTATAACAGGAAATCCCTGGCCAGGGTTGATGAGATTTACTGGTAAGTGTTACCAGTAGTTTCTCGAACAGTTATAGACCTCATATCGACACGACTTATTGAGCTATTGGGGTCTGACGTTTACCACCCCTAGGCGAGATATGCGACATATCAGACGATCAGACCGGACTGTACGGTAGTGTTACTGGTCGGATTCACTGGAGTGTGAGCGGGCTTGCTCGTCGATCTTCAGATCGCTCAATACCCGGGTGGCCGTTACGTTTAGCAGACCGCTTGCGGCTTGTGGGTGTTTGATATGATCATCATCTGCTGCCGGCGTATTGACGAGTCTTTAGAGTCCTACACAGAGGTTTCCTGGCTCAAGCGAAACGAAATAGGAGCGCATATGAGATATGTGCGGGACCGAGAATAATGCGTGTATGTGATACCGTATTCTATTCTCGCGATAAATATATCGAATGGTTGTATGCGATATAACCTAGTTATCGATTCAAGCGTTGATTCGATAAGCCGATATATTGTATACTAGTCGGTTGTGTGCGACATAACCGGGTCATTGAATCAAGTGTTGATTTAATGATTTAATGCATATTTATATATTTGATATATTACTTTGCATCAACCAGTATCGGTTTACTTAAGATGGATTTTCTCACTCGGGTGTGCGCATTACATATGCGATATGATTTTGTGCACTTGCTTGTATCATGTTTGATGATGCATCCTTTTTGGTTAAGTGTAAAGTATTAAACCTTGGTTAATGAAATGGTTAGGGTTTCTTATTTGTTATTCATTTATCTTATTTAATTATCCTTTTTATTTTTGATAAATGAATAAAAGAAAAGAGAAAAGAATGGTTGCTAGATTTGGAGTTTAGTTGAAGCTTCATGAAGCTTTGATAAAGTCAACCATACTTATCTCATCCTTAACCCTAACCATTCCCACTAACCATGATTCATTCTCTACACTTGACCATGGTTAAAATTATGATAAGAATTCATTTTCTTTTCATTTTTCATTTAACTTATCATATCATTTTCTTTCTTCTTCTTCATTCTTCAAGTAAAGAAAAGCAAGGTCCATCAATGGTGATTGTTGGAAATGAGTGAGAAATCCAATTCTAAAGTTAACCCACTTCCTATTTCTTCATCCTCTACCTCTTGCCAAGTAGTAGAGTGTGTTTCCTTCACAACTTTTCACGGTTTGGTGAAGGTGGAGCTTGATTCATCGATGCCTCGACGTAGATCATCTTCGGCATGGACATCGACGACCTAGCTTGCCCATTCTCCGACGAAGCCGATCCTAGAGCCCGGATTTGATTTGGACAGCGGAGAGGACCTCGTTGCGGAGCCGTGGAGGTGGAGCACCGGATCTACAAAGGTTGTATTTCCGTATTCTCATTAGCTAAGTTGTTAGCTAGTTTTCTTTTTGCCTTGACATCTAGTTATCGATCCGTACACTAGGGTTTGTAGGCACCATAATTTTTGAAATTGCCATGGTTGATGGCTTGGGAGACCTCACTAGTGTGCCTAGGAACCCTGCATCAGTAGGGTGTCAGGATGAGTTCGCTCATCGACCTCCCTTTTGGTCAATACCTGGTAGCCCGTTACGTACGGCTAGTACCTCTGACGTGCTAGTGGTTAAATCTACGGCCAAAGTATTGACGAGTCTTTAGAGTCCCCCACAGATAGTGTTCACGTTTCGGGCGAAATGTTGTAGAGCCCGTATGATATATGGTAGGGTTCGATCATATACGTGCAGTAGTGCACGGATCATGATCAGACGGATCATACTAGTGGGCTTTGGTTTAAGCCGGATCCTAGTATTAGATTTGTTAGATTACTTTAGTCTCATCGCATTCGCATTCTGTCGAAATGCAGATGCGGGTATGTATATACAGGTGAGGGGTATCCTTTTGATCCGTCACGAGTTTACTTTAGTAGATGCCATTCTCTTTTTATTGTTGCAAAAATTTGGATTATTGTTTGCAAAAGGAAATAATGAGCTCAAAATCATCATTTGGAGTATTAATTGTGATACATGCACAAGTGGTGACTCATGGTCTCTTTCTTTGTGCATGCGTCACATTATGTGATTGATATATGTGATGAAATGATAAGAGGAGAGAGAAGGGAGGGAGTCTCAATCGATCTTTTCTAGGATTCAGCCATATGATGGTGGGTTAGCTCTTGTAATTTTTATTCTTGCTCTCATTCTTATCATCTCAACACAAAAGGAAAAAGAGAGGAAAGCTTCTTCTTCCTCCTCCTCATTCTTGAGCTCATTACATCCTCACTAATGGCATCCACTAAATCCTCAAGAGACAAAGTGATGACACACATTCTCTACTTCACCTTGGACACGTCGGCTAGCGAACTTCGTGCCCGAGTTGCTTCGGACGAAGCGGGAGCCCGTAAAAAGACTCGAAGATGTGGTGCCCTTTCCGACGAGGTGATCGAGACCGGAGATGCCGCGAGGAGCTTGGGATGGCGGCCAAAAACCGAAGGGCACGGATCGATCGGTATAGCCCTTCTATCCCTTCTCTAGTTTGCTATTTGTAGGTTAATGGTTCGATCCGGATTTAAAGTATACGATAGTGCCGGTTTCTAGTTTTGAAAAAGTTTTCGTTTCCGCATTTTGGCATCAGACAGACGACCGGGGCGCTACCGTAGACTTACATGGTATCAAAACCACGCCATTAACCTTTACTAGCTTGCTCTAACGTGTTTAGAACTTCGATCGAATGAAATTTTCCAAAACTGCATTTCCAATCATGAAGTTTCTGTCGAATTTTTATTGTCGTCAAAAAATTATTTTGAGTATTGCAGAAAATCAGGCAGGCTTTTCTAAGAAAACTGCAGAAATTTTGTATGCTGATTTCACTGTAGCACGGCGGAACCGCGGCCGTACCCACATTTTGGCCGCGGTTCCACCGCCGTACTGTAGCATCAGTCCACCAAAATTTCCACAGTGGTCTCTGACAATGAAATGGGGTTTCTGGTATTTTTTGTTTGGGCCCAGATTTGTTTGAGTACTGGGAATTGTGCTTGGGGCCCACTTCGGGGAAATTTTGTCGATCGAAAATTTTAAACATGTTAGTTCACAGTATTTACATTATATCTGGGACCGTGAATGTCATTTGATCGGTAAATCTTGTCTAATTGCTATAGTTCTTTTAGACGGATTTGCGAACGTGACATTCACGTTGATGTTCTGTGTTGTGTTGTGCTGTGATGTTGTGGATTTGTCGTGGTGGATAGCCTGGATGCAATAGTAGTACAGTTTGGTTGTATTTGTATATTTGATATTGCGGGGCGAGCGTCTGACATGTGGACTGCCGTCACTGCCTGTTTGTATATTATTCTTTTGGGGCACGACCGGGCTGAGGTCGATGTACCCGTTGTATATATATTTTACTTTCTGTACTAAGATTACCCCGCGGTGGGGTGCACGGATAGCCGGGTTCTAGAGGGAAACGGGCCCGCATCTCATGGCTTTGAGACGGAGGGGGCTTCACTCAAGAATTGGCGGGCTATTCGCCGCACTCGTAGGGGGTATGGGTTGACCTAAGGAGGGGTGCTCAAGTTACCGGATTCCGTGAAGTGTTGGGTGGTCCATTCACATTGTTGAAGGGGGCTGCCTCGCTTCAGGTTTTGGTGGGTAACTTGCCGCGCACGTAGGGGTCTAGGATTTCATTGCACAAGCTATCCACACGACCAGGGGAACGTCGGGTTTCAGTAGCGGCTTTATGAAACCCGGGGATCCCACATTATCTGTATTGTTCTGTGATGCTCATTACATTTCTATGATGTTGCATTTTATCATGCCATGAGCGATTATTATATATTGATATATATACTAGTAGATGTTGTATATGTTTTACACCCGCGCTAGTCCAGTCCCCGCTCTGTCGTTAGTTAAGTAACCTAACGGGTGATGACGGGACCCAGTGGCAAATGCGGATGGCATATACGTACATCATATTTTCGTTCTTTTGTGGTGTGATTAATTGATGGGACTGCATTGATTCGGATCAATGCAAGATAAACAAACATATTCTGATGTTGTTGGAACATTTTTCAAAAAGCTGTTATTGCAAAGACGTTCTTTTTTGTTTTGCACAGTGGTATTCGGTTATGAATATCCAGCACCTCAGTCGACGTGGCAAGGGCCGAGATCCCTTCACCGGGAGTGACCCCTTGGACAGAAGTTTGCGTCGGGGTAATAACTTCACTATAGCCGATTGCCTTTTGCTTTACATCGTGGTATTCAGTTGGGATATCCTTCACCTCATTCTACGGGGAAAGAGCCGAGATCCCTTCATCGGAAGTGACCTCTTTAGCAAAGGTTTTCGCCACTATATTTTTATAAAAAGATATCCGGTTCCTTCAACGATATCAAGTTCATTACGTTAATGGTTTTTCGCCAAAAACCATTCGTAGCCCTCCGTCATTTTAGATTAGTATTGCTTAGTATTCGCGCTACGTTTGTCGTTGCTATTCGCCGAAACGTAGTGTGCGGTAGCTCTGTTGTGGTTTTCTGTCGCATGGATATGTGGATTGGTTTGGACGGTCATACGACTTTGTTGATTATTCGTCAAGGGTCGTGCGGGTGGGTCTAACGCAATCAAGATAATGACGGGTTGAACTTGACTAGGACCTTTTGATTTGTTGATTATTCGTCAAGGTCACTTGGGTCTTAGGGTTAAAAATCACATCGGGGGTTTCTAAAGAAACTGAAACTTGCCAAGCATGCGCATACCTTCTGGAGTGTGATAACGTGAGTGGATTCTATCACGTTATCATGCGATGATAGTTGGATCCCGATTCCTACTGATGAGTTGGTTTACTCCTCGGGTGATCCCGACTAATTTTTCTTTCAGGTTTGGAGGAGAATTTGACGTTACAGTGGGAGGTTTCCTGATTGGATAAAGTGATAACCATTCTGATCTAGGTTAAAATGCATGCAGAGTGTTTCTTTTCTCTCTCTCTTTGGCAGCGACCATGGCCCGACCCTAGACTATGACTCTGTGACCAAGTTAACCGAACCTTCTTATAACACTGACTTTTGGATTGTCAGAGTTACATACCTCATTGCCACTCCTACTTTTACCCTTTTCTCCAGAACACCCCGTATTACTACGAACATCCACTTCCATTGGATAAAACCATCGTAAGGTTATAGACGAACTCGAAGGAACTTGTTCCAGATTCGAGGATGGTTTCCGGTTCTGAGAAAATGAATAGGACTATTCAGTTGTCTTTTCCTTTTACCTTCTCTCAGGTTGCGAGTGCTCCTTGGATTAGGACAGTACACCTATTACGCTTATTGGATAGTCTTCTTCCAAACCATAGGCAGGTGCCGAACGGTGGGGAATGAAGAAAACCAATTAGCCTAACGATGGTGTACAGAAGGTAATAAGTTAAGACAAATAAATGGATTAGTAAGAGGGCAAAGTAAATTGCGACTGCTATTCACGACCAAAGCAAGTATTTCTTCACCAATCCTACATCACCTTTGTATTTCTCCAGAACACTCCGTATCACTACGAAGATCCATAGTTATTTGGATACTCCATCGTATGGTTATATACGAACTCGAAAGAACTTGTTCCAGTTCGGGGATGGATTCTGGTTCAGGAGAAATAGGAATAAGGTTTTATTCAGTTGTTTTTTATCTTCACCTTCTCTCAGGTTACGAGTGTAGGGTTCCTAGGCACTCTAACAAGGTTCTACAAGGCATCAACCATGCCTGATTCAAAAAAAATAGCCGTGCCGAACAACCCTAACCAAGATCGTATACTAGAGATTATGCGAAAACTAGCAAGTTAAACATTTTAACTACAAGTGAAAGGGATTACAAACTTTGTAGATCTGGTCCTTCACTTCTAAAGCTCCGTGTTGACGTCCTTTCGCTGCGATCATTGGGATCCCGGACTCTAGCGATGGTTTCTTCGGAGAAATGAGCGGGCTAGGTCGTTGACTTCGAGGCCGAAGATGATCTACGTCGAGGAGACTCAAACTCAAGCTATTCCTTCACTTGGTCATAAACTTTGTGAAGAGAACACCCTATACTACATGGAAAGTAGTAGAGGATGAAGTAGTAGAAAGTGGGCTCACTTTAGAATTGATTTTCTCACACTTTTTCTCATGGCACCATTAGAGCTAGCAAGCTTTTCATGGAGCTTGATGAAGAAGAAGAAGAAGAAGGAAAGAATAATCATCATATGAATTAATTCCCTCAATAATGTAACCATGGGTGAGTTAAGCTATCATGCTTAACTCATGTAGAGAATTGACCAAGGTATTAGGTTAAGGGTTAGGTTAAAGAATATCAAGAGAAATGACAAAATAGTGGACTTTGTCAAAGTTTCTCCAAGCTTCTTCAAGCTTGATAACTTTGACTAAGTTCAACTCTTTTATTAAATCTTAAGATAAAACAATAACCCTAATCTTAAACCTAATCTTGGTACAAGTCTCATACACCTATCTTATGTGTATCATCAAGTATGACACAAACATATGTACACAAATATATATAACATATACACTTATGCACAAACTAGTGAGAAAATAAATCTTAAGTGAGCTAATACTAGTTAATGTAATATAATATATCAAATATATAATTATACATTAAATTATTAAATCAACTCTTGATTTAATAATCCGGTTATAACCGACTAATATCAAAAGTAACAACTTATCGAATCAACACTTGATCCGATAACCCGGCTATATCGCATACAACCGATCAATGTCACAAATCGCAAGAATAGAATACGGTATCTCATTTCGTATCAATCTCGGTCCCGCACATATCACATATGCTCTCCTACTCCGTTTCGCTTGAGCCAGGAAACCCCTGTGTAGGACTCTAAAGACTCGTCAATACGCCGGCAGTAGGTGATGATCATATCAATCACCCACAAGCCGCAAGCGGTCTGCTAAACGTAACGGCCACCCGGGTATTGAGCGATCAGAAGATCAACGAGCAAGCCTGCTCACACTCCTGCGAATCCAATCAGTAACACTACCGTACAGTCCGGTCTGTTCGTCTGATATGTCGCATATCTCGCCTAGGGGTGGTAAACGTCAGACCCCAGCAGCTTCATAAGTCATGCCGATGTAAGGTCCATAACAAGCATGAAAATACTGATAACACTTACCAGTAAATCAGTGCAACCCTGGACAGGGATTTCCAGTAATGGCCAGTCGAGCATAGCGCAATATCAACCCCCAATACCGGGAGAAACGAATCCCCTCTTATCGCTCATTGCCTCCATGTGAATCGGGACTGTATCCAAAAACCACCTGTTTGCACGACTCAGTAGAGCCGTGGTAGGGTGGAAATCAAAGCACAGTGGGAGACACACAAGACTCTATGACGATCTCGGGTCAACAGACTAAGTTGTACCAGTGTCACCAGAGAACTGCCATCTGACGTGAGATATAATACCATCTGGGAGTTCTCGGCGAGTCCGTTCAGTGTACCCAGTCTCCACTGAGCACCCGCATACCGTCTCTGATGTCAAACACCAATGGATATGGGATCATCCATCGCCCATCACATGGGTCGAGAAGATTTACGCTAGTCTACTCTGGAATATCGATGCCCCGTCTCGATATTCCCACGACTAGGAACATTAAAGGATGTACTCATTGACTACCCAGGCCCCACTAGTATGATCTACATCATAGTCCTGGAAATCGAGTACACATCCTAAGGGCTTTATCAACATGTAATAGAGAGACAGCAAGTATACATGTTAAGATAAAGAGCAATCAGATAGCGTACTATCATGTCGAGCAAGAAAGTCCTACCTATATATGTCCCAGCATCCACTACAATATACATCTCATGTACAGTAATGGCCTCTAGGGCATACATATAACTAACAATCTCCCACTTGCACTAGGGCCATCTGTAGCAGTGGTTGCAGTATCTCATACTCAACCATCCCATATAAGTCTCTCTCTGGGAAAAGGCCTTTGTGAGTGGATCCACCGTGTTGTCCTCTGAGTCTACTCTCCTAACCTCGATCACCCTGGAGATCAACTATCTCCATGATCATGTGATACTGCCTTGGAATATGTCTGGGTCACCAATGGGACCGGGGTTCCTGGGCCAAAGCCACAGTTCCATTGTCACACAATGGTAGGAACCTAGTTCAACTCATGAACTAATATACTCCCAAACTTCCTTTTTGGTAGTATCTTTGATAGCGATGTCACCAGCCTTTATCGTCTAGTTTGCCACGGTATATAACTTGGAGCTCTTCCAACATACCGTCCCTCCACTGAGGGTAAAGACAATGCCTGTGACTAACATTCAGTCAACCTTACCACCTTGGAAGATGTCCAGTGATTCTCCCGAGGATCGATTGATACCATCTCACTACACCTAGTGAGAATCCTAATATCCATTTAGATCTATCTCATAGATATAAAACCTAGGATTTAGGAGGTATCACATAGATCCTTTATGGAGAATCCTTGTGATAAGAGGAGATTGACCGTGCGTAGCATAGGAAACTCTTTACCTATCAAGAGTATGTTGTCCACGTACAATACGAGGATGACCACCTTACTCTCTACTACCTTTTTGTATATACAAGGTTCATTTACTATTTTGGTGAAGTCAAACTCTTTGACTACCACATCAAAACAGATGTTCCAACTCCGCGATGCCTGCTTTGTCACACAAAGCATCTTGCACGTGTTTCCGCTGCTCCCACTGTTTACGAATTCATCTGGTTGTGTTCTTATAGACGCTCTCTTCTAAATCAGTATTTAGAAAAGCAGTCATGACACCCTACCACCAGATATCGCAGTTATGGTATGCAGCAATGGCAAGTAGGATCCGGATGGACTAAAGCACAGCCACTGGAAAAGGTTTCATCATTATCCACACTTGGTCGATGACGAAAACCTTTAACAAGTCTAGCTTTGAAAGTCTCAACTTTTCCATCTACACCAAGTAATCTTCTCAAGATATACTTGCTCCTGATGGGGATTTAACCCTTCAGATATAGCAACCAAAGTCCATACTTTGTTGGTGTACATGGATTCCATCTCAGATCGCTAAGCATCCAGCCATTCTTACAGAGTCCCCACTCTTGATGGACTTGTCACAACCCGAAAGTACGGAACGTGACCGGCACTTAGATTACGAAGCGTCTAGAGGCGCAACGTAACCTAAGTAAGCCGAAGCCCAGAAATCTAAACCATAAAAGAAGAAGAAGAAGGAAAACATGTAGAAAACAAGTTTAAAAAAACAAGATCAAATTTTCTCAAAAATTTTGGCAGAGTCTCCTTTGTAAAAACTGGCCCCAAACGGGTACAAACAAGTATAAATACATATAAACAATAAAAAGCATCCCCAAACGGGAGCAAGCTCTACGCCAATAGGCGGGAACAACCACACCAATGCACAATAGTATACAACGCCAAAGGGCGAGGCTCAAAACTTAAAAGAAAACAAAACCACCAGATATCATAATAATACAAGCGCGACTCTAAGGTCGAAATAAACAACTGATCCAGTAAACTATCAAGTAATACAAGTTTGGTTGATGGAGCTTTCTAGATACAAATGAAATAATAAAAGTACAATGGCGGTCCAGATACAAGTGAACCAACCTACCGTGCAAATCACCCTGAGTGAAAAGATGTGTCAGCAAGCTGCTAGGAAAACCTGTACATGAACCTGTAATAAAATTTGGCACAATGGGGGTGAGTTGCCAACTCGTGAGTAGAAGATATCTGCGAAAAGAAATCGAATGCACGACGCTGTCCTAGATCATAATAATATACTAATATACTACTAGTCATCAAGTAAAGGCAGGATAATAAGCTACGTGTAAGCGCAAATGCTCCGTGCTCGTATCAGTGCCTCATATAGAACTATGTCATGTGAATGAGTATGCATGCACCATGAATGTGAAATAACCAATCCTGAAATCTAGATATATCTGTATAAGAAATCATTAACTTTTATCATGGTAAAATGTGTACAGAAATCAAAAATATCAACGATGAAATCCATGGAAATCCGTGTCAAGCATCGACACAAAACATGTAAATCTCAAGTCTCAATACCTCATAATCTCAATGTCTCATAGTCTCAATATCTCGGGCTCCGTCAGTCCGGATCGGCCCATATCATCAAATCTCACGACAACGGTCGTTATCCTCCGGATATCCGCCGCGCCAGACATCACCGGTAGGTAGTCCTCCCCTGCCAGGCTCATCGTCTACAACTCGATCTTCTTGCCCCGGGTACCATACCGGGCCCACCATGTACCCGAGACGGTTCATCCACTTCTCGAATCGAGTCTCGAAATCCAACAGAAAACATGAAATCTCATGGTGGACGACACATACATCATGAGAAAACCGCATCTTATATTTTAAAAAGAGAGGAGGAGAGAGAAGTTTTTATATATTCTTGCGGTTTTCCGCCAAAAATCCAGAAATCTCATAGAAATCCAAAATCCAAAAATCATGAGTAGGTATATGATAAGTGTCGGCATATGCCCCATAATACTGCATGATAACATGAAAATGTGAATGCATGAAATGTCTAAGTAATAAATGCCATGTCTATACTAACACCAGAGAGTAATCACAATATTATATCGATCTAGCTGTTTGCTGATTCTATCAATAAAAGATAATATGATCTAAAGTGTACGTGACATAGCAATTACCGATGATGATGTGTGTGAGCCGGCAAATAAGTGTGCGTGGAATATGCGCATTATCGGTAATGGTGCTGGTGCCCTAACAGGCAAAGTTTTATTCTGATTATAGAAACATATGTATGAACATGCACCATAATGATTACGGCCTGAATGTAAGACAGATGTGCAACAACCACTTATTTGATATACAAGTATAACTACAACTATATGACTCGAGCCTAAAGTAGTGTCCATCTAACCTCCTAAGGAACTAAACCTAAGAAACTAGTCAATAAGAACTAAGAGTCTACCTAAGGTCTAAATCCATATCTCTAATAGTCGGCGATCCAGCCTCAATAGCATCACGTACGTAGTACGGCTTTCTCGAATCAAGAGTGCGGATCAATCATCACATCTATGCCTCGTACGGTAAAATCCATCGTACGGCATCCTAATATCGGGGTACGGGTCAAGTATCACCTACGTGTCTCATCATTCGTATAATACCATCATCAAATCATGTCATGATCAAGGTACTGTACTGTAATCACATACATCAATCATATATCATTGCCAGCATAAATATACATCGTTAATTTATCCTCAGAAATATCATGCCACATGTATCATATTATGATTAGGTCACACTTATATCATATCGTAATCAAGTCACATCTATATGATATCGTAATTAAGTCACACATATATGATATCGAAATCAAGTCACACCTATATGATGTCGTAATCAAGTCACACATATATCATATCAGAATTTCAGGCACAGGTTACGGTCCGGGTTCTATTTTAGAGTCCTATATATTTCAATATCATCACCACCCTTTATTATTGTTCAAGTATACAAATCCATTATCTCATTTTCTAATGATCCGCTAACATCATAACACGACTGTATAGCCAAGAATACGGCATCAGCCGAGTTATATTGTTTCATCCCCGTGTATCATATCACATCCTTATATCACATATACGTATTGTGTATATACATATACCTACACCTAGTCTTATATATATATATATATATACATACACGTATACACCACGTCGAGTCTCAGTGTGTGCGTGTGTGTATCTACCTGAAACCTACGAATCACTTCCAAGGTATTCATCCTCTGGTACGGTCTTTCTAAATCAGTCTAGTCCAACCTAGGGTCATTACTAGTCCTACTCATCAAGAATCTAAGGTCACGTCTGGCTTCCTAATGACAATAAGTACTATCCCTATTCTACGTTTGCGGGGGTGCTAAACGCCATCCACCCGACTTCCCCCCGTAAATATACATCTACTCACCTGGTCCTTGTCTGCCGAAGACGGTGTCTCCCTCTTCTTCATCGCCCGCAGTCCATGTATGGGTACCTATACGCAAACACATATAATATCGTAAACTGTATCACGGACAACATCAAAACGACGCACGAAACGCGTATAGGTTAAAACCTATGTCCCGCTCATGCAAAAGAACCAAATATCGCTCGATATCAGCGTACAAACGCTGATTGATCGAGATAAGCATCAACAAATAACTCATAGTTATAAAACTCATTACTTATAATATAAAACATGATTTAATTCATCGAAACCCTAAAAATCGATCAAATCGTCCAATTCCGTAAAACCTGAAAATACCAATTTACCGTTTTACTTCAAAACTTGATGTTTAAAAAAACTAATGGTCATAATATTCATTAATTAGCATAACTAGACTATATAAACCATCACTATATTTTTAACACCCTAATTTATATTAATTTGAAAATTCTAGTTTGCAAACTTCCCCGATTTCGATACTTTTAAGGAAAATTTCACAATATCACATCTAAACTGGATTTTGCATGAATTAATGCATTAAACTACAATTCATGATGATAATAATATAATGGAATCATAATTTAGATTTTAAACCTCATTTATTTAAGAATTTCCAAAATCTAGTTAGCAAAAATAGCATTTTTATTAGTATTTTTCAATTATCAATAGAAACCAGTAACCAATTTAAGTTTTTCATTCCACCAACAAGTTAATATCCTCATTAAAACCACAATCTAGTGTTACAAACATTAATTGGAATTTTATCTCACCAATATATACAATATATAGAAATCTAGTTTGCAAAATGGATTGATTTAAACAATTTTTGATAAACAATTTACAATATATCATCCATACAAGATTTTCCACTTCTAAAAATGTTAAACTAGTTATTATAACCCTACTTAATTAATAAAAACCATAACTTAATTTTATAAACCCTAACTTGAATTTTAGAACTTATAGATAGAAATTATTTATTAAATCTAATTATGCTTAAATGAAACATCTAATAACAATAAATCAAAAGAAGAAGATTTATACCTCCACAACATGAAAATAAGCCTCCAAAATGAATGCTTTCCATCTCCAAAATCCATGTAAAGATGAGCAAAGAATAGAGGGTAGGAATTAATTAGGATTTTGTGGGTTTTTTATTGAATTTTTGATGAATTTTGATGAATTTTAATACAAAAATGATGGAGGAAAAATTTTGGGGCTGCCCATGGAGGTGAGGCCGGCCATGAGGTGAGGAAAAGATAGGAGAGTGAGAAAAGGTGAAGAAAAGTGTAGAAGGTTTCACAAAAATATCATACAATTAAGTCTTTTCATGAATTTATTTAAAAATTCTTTATTTTCTTCACTCCATTTTACCTAGAATGGTGTAGAACGATTGTAAAATTTTGAAAATAAATTTTGCATGAAACACACTTGATTCTAATATGTAATGGTTCACTTTTGCTAATTAAACCCATTCAAATTTGTAATTTACACTAATTTAGTGTAAAAATAAAGCTTATGTTAATATTTAAAATAATTAATTTAAGAAAAATATTTAATTAAACTAAAAATTTATAAGTGGCTAAATAAACACCATTTACTAGTAATAACATAATTAAAATAGGTATTTTTAAATTTATAGTGAAAAATAATTACGGTTTAGTTTTATGAAAACTACGTTTTACTTTACCGAAAATTATAAAATTCACTTAAACGATTTTATTTATTTAATTAATTATTTAATTATTTTTAAAACGTTACAATCTTCCCTCTTTAAGAAATTCGGTCCCCGAATTTAAATTAAAACTCCCCCCAATTACTAAAACATTCAGCCAAAACACTCAAATCGTCGAGGCTCCGAAATCATCAATACATAACTATAATCAACTCCGTCAAGCATAACACAATCATCGGAGTTATGGCGAAAATAAAATACCAAAACCCAATACAAAAACCAACATAATATACATCAAAACTACAACTTATATATAGTGCGCATCATAGTAAAATCGTCCCAATATCTGGATAAAGAAGCATGCAAGAGCCCCTTTTGAAAATCGCCGTGTGATGCATGTGTCATGGCATAAGTAGCGGACGTTTATTAAAAAAAATAGCTATATATATATATATATATATATATATATATCTTTTATTTAACATACACGCCCGCCTGGTTACCAAATCAATAGTAATGATTATAAAAACATACTGATCAAACTGAAATCAAACCCAATCACATCATAAAAATATCATGTGCGTCCGGTGCGCACTGAAATCGAAACCCAATACAGATGCCACGAATTCACACAAAAACAAAACTGAGTGCAACAGGTGTGCACCAAAAACATCTGTCAACTGCAACGGGCGTGCACGACTCTAATATCAGGTGCATCTAATCTGCACAAAACCACGATTTAGTGCATCTGGTGTGCACAAATCGTATCAGGTGCACCGAATGTGCGCAATAATCTCAATCAGGTGCACATGGTGCACGAAAACATACACCGAATATCAAAATCGAAATCACAGTACGAAAATGCATGAAAACTAGGTCGAAGCATATGTCAAAATCATGTGTAACCCATATGCACGAAATCAAATCAAAATCTCAAAATGTATAAAACCAAATCGAGTGTACTGGGTATGTACAAAACAACATCAATAGAACTGATATATGAAGCACGAATAGAATGTAATGAATGCACACATAAGAAATACCAATCGTAGAACAAAATCCTCAAAATACCAAAAAAAGATCCAATCAACGGAAATATGAAATTCAAATCACCAAATCATAATCGTAAACACTATCGTCAATGTGCGCCTCTTTCCCCCATTCCTCTGGTGTCAACTGCTTCGAACTTGTCTCTTCATAGGTGTGCTGACTGCGCTACCAACGGCAATACTCATATCTAAAGTCTCCCACGTAGTCGATCACTTCACCTGATATCCGGACTACATTAAACTTTTCGATCGATCCATCAAAATCCCATAATTCCCCGAGAGCTCAACACTCAAGTACAGTTTAAAAATATCCGGTACATACCCCAGTATCGATGGTCCAGCCGTAAAAGGAAAACCCAAGCCTCACTAATGGTGCTGTGGAACTGCCGTAAACCCTAAGGTTCAAGGGCGTTCTCATGGTCATTTTGTCGAGTTAGGGTTTCATTCTTCTAGAGGGTCCATCGAAATACCTGCATGTTCTTCCGAATACTTTAAACTTGGGAAAATGGGTTTCTGACAATCGTTCGAATCCTTTAACTTCGTCTGGACGGCATGTGAATACCCCTCTCCCGCATGCTAAACAATGCTTCAATCCTCAAGAATAACCGATACCCTAATGGTTATCGCATTCGAGCCGCAGCTCCTTCTGCCCGTGCGCCCGTGGTAACAGAAACCACCCTTCGATATCGACGAAGATAGATCAAAGGAATGAATGAAATGCGGTGCAAAAAAATGTACATCCTAAGGCTATTAAGAAGAGTAGCGTATCGTAAGTATGCCGCGGATCATACCCACGGTACGTCACTCTACCAAAGTCACCTACTCCATCAACCAAGGGTCACCCTAGACTTAGACAAGGTTAAACCTAGCACTCTGATACCAACTTTGTCACAACCCGAAAGTACGGAACGTGACCGGCACTTAGATTACGAAGCGTCTAGAGGCGCAACGTAACCTAAGTAAGCCGAAGCCCAGAAATATAAACCATAAAAGAAGAAGAAGAAGGAAAACATGTAGAAAACAAGTTTAAAAAAACACGATCAAATTTTCTCAGAAATTTTGGCTGAGTCTCCTTTGTAAAAACTGGCCCCAAACGGGTACAAACAAATATAAATACATATAAACAATAAAAAGCATCCCCAAACGGGAGCAAGCTCTATGCCAACAGGCGGAAACAACCACACCAATGCACAATAGTATACAACGCCAAAGGGCGAGGCACAAAACTTAAAAGAAAACAAAACCACCAGATATCATAATAATACAAGCGCGACTCTAAGGTCGAAATAAACAACCGATCCAGTAAACTATCAAGTAATACAAGTTTGGTTGATGGAGCTTTCTAGATACAAATGAAATAATAAAAGTACAATGGCGGTCCAGATACAAGTGAACCAACCTACCGTGCAAATCACCCTGAGTGAAAAGATGTGCCAGCAAGCTGCCAGGAAAACCTGTACATCGAACCTGTAATAAAATTTGGCACAACGGGGGTGAGTTGCCAACTCGTGAGTAGAAGATATCTGCGAAAAGAAATCGAATGCACGACGCTGTCCTAGATCATAATAATATACTAATATACTACTAGTCATCAAGTAAAAGCAGGATAATAAGCTACGTGTAAGTGCAAATGCTCCGTGCTCGTATCAGTGCCTCATATAGAACTATGTCATGTGAATGAGTATGCATGCACCATGAATGTGAAATAACCAATCCTGAAATCTAGATATATCTGTATAAGAAATCATTAACTTTTATCATGGTAAAATGTGTATAGAAATCAAAAATATCAACGATGAAATCCATGGAAATCCGTATCAAGCATCGACACAAAACATGTAAATCTCAAGTCTCAATACCTCATAATCTCAATGTCTCATAGTCTCAATATCTCGGGCTCCGTCAGTCTGGATCGGCCCGTATCATCAAATCTCACGACAACGGTCGGTATCCTCGGGATATCCGCCGCGCCAGACATCACCGGTAGGTAGTCCTCCCCTGCCAGGCTCATCGTCTACAACTCTATCTTCTTGCCCCGGGGTACCATACCGGGCCCACCATGTACCCGAGACGGTTCATCCACTCCTCGAATCGAGTCTCGAAATCCAACAGAAAATATGAAATCTCATGGTGGACGACACATACATCACGAGAAAACCGCATCTTATGTTTTAAAAAGAGAGGAGGAAAGAGAGAGAGAAGTTTTTATATATTCTTGCGGTTTTCCGCCAAAAATCCAGAAATCTCATAGAAATCCAAAATCCCAAAATCATGAGTAAGTATATGATAAGTGTCGGCATATGCCCCATAATACTGTATGATAACATGAAAATGTGAATTCATGAAATGTCTAAGTAATAAATGCCATGTCTATACTAACACCAGAGAGTAATCACAATATTATATCGATCTAGCTGTTTGCTGATTCTATCAATAAAAGATAATATGATCTAAAGTGTACGTGACATAGCAATTACCGATGATGATGTGTGTGAGCCGGCAAATAAGTGTGCGTGGAATATGCGCATTATCGGTAATGGTGCTGGTGCCCTAACAGGCAAAGTTTTATTCTGATTATAGAAACATATGTATGAACATGCACCATAATGATTACGGCCTGAATGTAAGACAGATGTGCAACAACCACTCATTTGATATACAAGTATAACTACAACTATATGACTCGAGCCTAAAGTAGTGTCCATCTAACCTCCTAAGGAACTAAACCTAAGAAACTAGTCAATAAGAACTAAGAGTCTACCTAAGGTCTAAATCCATATCTCTAATAGTCGGCGATCCAGCCTCAATAGCATCACGTACGTAGTACGGCTTTCTCGAATCAAGAGTGCGGATCAATCATCACATCTATGCCTCGTACGGTAAAATCCATCGTACGGCATCCCTATATCGGGGTACGGGTCAAGTATCACCTACGTGTCTCATCATTCGTATAATACCATTATCAAATCATGTCATGATCAAGGTACTGTACTGTAATCACATACATCAATCATATATCATTGCCAGCATAAATATACATCGTTAATTAATCCTCAGAAATATCATACCACATGTATCATATTATGATTAGGTCACACTTATATCATATCGTAATCAAGTCACATCTATATGATATCGTAATCAAGTCACACATATATGATATCGAAATCAAGTCACACCTATATGATGTCGTAATCAAGTCACACATATATCATATCAGAATTTCAGGCACAAGTTACGGTCCGGGTTCTATTTTAGAGTTCCATATATTTCAATATCATCACCACCCTTTATTATTGTTCAAGTATACAAATCCATTATCTCATTTTCTAATGATCCGCTAACATCATAACACGACTGTATAACCAAGAATACGACATCTGCCGAGTTATATTGTTTCATCCCCGTGTATCATATCACACCCTTGTATCACATATACGTATTGTGTATATATATATACCTACACCTAGTCTTATATATATATATACATACACGTATACACCACGTCGAGTCTCAGTGTGTGCGTGTGTGTGTATCTTCCTGAAACCTACGAATCTCTTCCAAGGTATTAATCCTCTGGTATGGTCTTTCTAAATCAGTCTAGTCCAACCTAGGGTCATTACTAGGGTCCTACTCATCAAGAATCTAAGGTCATGTCTGGCTTCCTAATGACAATAAGTACTATCCCTATTCTACGTTTGCGGGGGTGCTAAACGCCATCCACCCGACTTCCCCCCGTAGATATACATCTACTCACCTGGTCCTTGTCTGCCGAAGACGGTGTCGCCAACCTCTTCTTCATCGCCCGCAGTCCACGTGAGGGGTACCTATACGCAAACACATATAATATCGTAAACTGAATCACGGACAACATCAAAACGACGCACGAAACGCGCATAGGTTAAAACCTATGTCCCGCTCATGCAAAAGAACCAAATATCGCTCGATATCGGCGTACAAACGCTGATTGATCGAGATAAGCATCAACAAACAACTCATAGTTATAAAACTCATTACTTATAATATAAAACATGATTTAATTCATCGAAACCCTAAAAATCGATCAAATCGTCCGATTCCGTAAAACCTGAAAACACCAATTTACCGTTTTACTTCAAAACTTGATGTTTAAAAGAAACTAATGGTCATAATATTCATTAATTATCATAACTAGAATATATAAACCATCACTATATTTTTAACACCCTAATTTATATTAATTTGAAAATTCTAGTTTGCAAACTTCCCCGATTTCGATACTTTTAAGGAAAATTTCACAATATCACATCTAAACTGGATTTTGCATGAATTAATGCATTAAACTACAATTCATGATGATAATAATATAATGGAATCATAATTTAGATTTTAAACCTCATTTATTTAAGAATTTACAAAATCTAGTTAGTAAAAATAGCATTTTTATTAGTATTTTTCAATTATCAATAGAAACTAGTAACCAATTTAAGTATTTTATTCCACCAACAAGTTAATATCCTCATTAAAACCACAATCTAGTGTTACAAACATTAATTGGAATTTTATCTCACCAATATATACAATATATAGAAATCTAGTTTGCAAAATGGATTAATTTAAACAATTTTGGATAAACAATTTACAATATATCATCCATACAAGATTTTCCACTTCTAAAAATGTTAAACTAGTTATTATAACCCTACTTAATTAATAAAAACCATAACTTAATTTTATAAACCCTAACTTGAATTTTAAAACTTGTAGATAGAAATTATTTATTAAATCTAATTATGCTTAAATGAAACATCTAATAACAATAAATCAAAAGAAGAAGATTTATACCTCCACAACATGAAAATAAGCCTCCAAAATGAATGCTTTCCATCTCCAAAATCCATGTAAAGATGAGCAAAGAATAGAGGGTAGGAATTAATTAGGATTTTCTGGGGTTTTTATTGAATTTTTGATGAATTTTGATGATTTTTAATACAAAAATGATGGGGGGAAATTTTTGGGGCTGCCTATGAAGGTGAGGCCGGCCATGAGGTGAGGAAAAGAGAGGAGAGTGAGAAAAGGTGAAGAAAAGTATAGAAGGTTTCACAAAAATATCATACAATTAAGTCTTTTCATGAATTTATTTAAAAATTCTTTATTTTCTTCACTCCATTTGACCTAGAATGGTCTAGAAAGATTGTAAATTTTTGAAAATAAATTTTTCATGAAACACACTTGATTCTAATATGTAATGGTTCACTTTTGCTAATTAAACCCATTCAAATTTGTAATTTACACTAATTTAGTGTAAAAATAAAGCTTATGTTAATATTTAAAATAATTAATTTAAGAAAAATATTTAATTAAACTAAAAATTTATATGTGTCTAAATAAACACCATTTACTAGTAATAACATAATTAAAATAGGTATTTTTAAATTTATTGTGAAAAATAGTTACGGTTTAGTTTTATGAAAACTACGTTTTACTTTACCGAAAATTATAAAATTCACTTAAACGATTTTATTTATTTAATTAATTATTTAATTATTTTTAAAATGTTACAGGCCTGCTCGAAACTAGTTGGGTCATCATCTCATGATGCAATCCTCGCTCCCACTGTCAATGAGAAACCGAAGTATCTCTCAGGCGGATGAGGAACCCTGCTAGATCGGCGGAGAGGCTAAGGTTCGTCTGAACCTATTGAATCCTTTGGTTCTACCAAATCATCTGCTGTAGTTTATATAGATGGAACTCCTTCCAGTTCTACCTCATAACCACTAATTTCTTCATAAGAAATTACCTTTCACAAAGGTGGTATGTTGAGAAACAAAATATATTTTGTTCCTCTGTTAGGTAAAAGATATTCCTTTGCGAATGCTTGCGATGTCCAACAAACTTCTACAGAACTGACTTTGCCTCGAGCTTGTCCGGATTTTTCTTTTAGACATAGGCCGGACAACCCCAAATCTTAACAAATTTAAGATATGGGCTCTTCCCATTCCATATCACATATGAAGTGGTAGGCAATGGATTTGATCGGAACCCTATTCAATAGGTATGCAGCTTCTCAAGTGCATAACTCCCAAAAGGAAATAGGAAACTCAGTAGTACTCATCATAGAGCGCACCATATCACATAGGGTGTGATTGCTCCATCCCGATACACCGATGTGCTGTGGTGTATACGGAGGAGTAATGCTGAGAGAGAATCTCATTCTCCTTTAGAATAGTCCAGGAATCCCGTGCTCAAGTATTCTCCTCCCTGATCACATCAAAGGGCATAATACTTATACATGTTTTTGGTTCTCTACTTCTAACTTATATTCGGTCTCAAAAGTTTCGGACTTGTATTTCAACAGGAACATGTGTCCGAATCTTGAGAGATCATTAGTGAATGTAAGGAAGTACAAAGAATCAGTCCTGGCATATGTAGACTGGGGACCTTCATACATCACTATGTATCAGTCCCAAGAGTTCACTAACTCTTTCTCTGTTTCCAGTAAACGGAGCTATGGTCATCTTATCTTTGTGACATGACTGGCAAGTTTCATAAGATGTAAATTTAAACAGATTTAAATATACATCTAAATGTAACTTAGCTAGTCAGGTCGTATTGATATGACCTAGTCTACAATGCCTCAAGAAGGATTCGTTCATTTCTGAACTCTTCCTCTCGTGTGTGTTCTGTATACTAAGAACTGTAGTTTGATTTAGAACGTCAATGCTTTAAGATAACGTGCCTGAACCGATCAACTCTTGATATAGGAAATGTTCAAAACATTATCCAGCAATACAAAATTATATCCTTTCTTTACTAATAAAGAGACTGATATGATGTTGTATATCAGGTTCGGTATCTAATAACATTCGTTTAGAATCAATGTATTCTGGTAATACAGGGTGATAGTGACCAACAGACTTGGCTGCAACACTTGCACCGTTTTCTGTCTCATGAAACTTATCACCCGTTCTCACTTCTCTACCTCTCTGTAGCCCATGTAACAGATTACATATGCGGGATCCTGATCCGGTATCTCATACCCAGGACATAAAGGATACTGAGAAATAGTGCTCTGTAATAAACATACCCAAAAAAGATGCATCATCATGCACTTTCTTCGTTTGGGCGGCATGGGAAATCTGGTATTCCCCAATTTCCTGCTCGGTCTTATAACAATTATAAGTTGGAGCGGAACCAACGTTCCCTAGCTCAGTATAACAAGTGGGTTCGGTCAATACATCTATATTATTATCTTGATTAACGCGTGACATGGTCGTTACCTGGAGAGAAAGAGAAGAAAACACTCTATGTGCGCTCTTGCAAGATTAGATTGGTTATATATTTTATCTAATCAGGATGGCTCCCACTGTTTTTATCAAATCTTCCTTCAAACCCTAAAAGGAAAGACTAGCCGGGATTAATTACACTCTACAAGTTCGCCAATCTTTCGGCCAGGCCAGTGCCGGTACTTTGAGGGAGGTTCCCCGTGCTTTCGCATGGACCTAATTAAAATAAACCTCGTTTTCCCAAGGGCGTAACCCCGTTGACACCTTTTTAGACACCTACTTGATCGGCTAATTGTAAAGTGCAAAACTCTCCCAGGAGTAACAATTACTCGCAGTGGGTATCGAGATCCAACTATCTCATAGAAGGTATGCAATCTCATTGCAAATTTCAACACTTAAAACTCCCGATAATGGTTTTAACCCCTAGCACTTATGACCTTAACTATGGTCAACAAATCATAAGCACTAGTCAAGTTCTACCCGTCATTTCGAGATTAATTAGACCCACCCACATGACCGTTAACTAAGGTCAACAAAGTCACGCGACTGTCCTAACTAATCGCATCATATGCTATGTCGGAAGACATCACTTAGCTACCGTACAATGTGCCTTGACTATGGTCAACAAACACAGCACGAATACTAAGTACTCTACTTCCTAAAATAACGGAGGGTTGAGGATGGTTTTTAAGAAAACCTTTAACGCTTTGAACTTGATCTCGTTACGGAATCAAAATGATTTTAAATGGAGTGTTTTTTAGGCTTTTACTAGTTTCGCTAAAGAGGTCACTCCCGGTGAAGGGATCTCGGCTCTTTCCTCATCGAATAAGGTGCAGGATATTCACAATACCACTATGCAAAGCAAGAACAAGAAAAGCAATCAAAAGACAAACCGAAGGTTGTAGCATCTGCTAGTTATTGCTAAAGAGGTCACTCCCGGTGAAGGGATCTCGGCTCTTTCCTTATCGAATAAGGTGCTGGATGTTCTATAAGGAACACCGCTATGCAAAGCAACAACTAGAGCTATCTAATTTTTGAAATTCGATTCCACAACATCAATTAGGTTTATATTCTTTCATTAATCTCATTAATGAATGTCCCATCATTTAAGTCCACCTAAACATCACAGATAAATACAACGTAGACTTATGCCATCCGCATTCGCCTCGATGTCCTATCTGCACCGTTAGGTTAGGTAACTAACGGCGGAGCGGGGCAGGGCTAGCGCGGGTGTAAAACATAAGCAACGTCTATATAATATATCATATATACTATATACAGTATCTATCTGTCACGACCCGAATGTACGGAACGTGACCGACACTTAGATTACGAAGCGTCTAGAGGCGCCACGTAACCTAAGTAAGCCGAAGCCCAGAATCTTAACCATAAAAGAAGAAGAAGAAAAAAGAAAACAAGTAAAAAAAACATCAGCAAATTTTACCAAAAATTTCGGTAGAGCCTCCTCTATAAAAACTGGCCCCCAAACGGGTACCACAAGTATAATATACATAAACAATAAAAAGCATCCCCAAACGGGTGCTAGCTCAACGCCAACAGGCGAAAACAACCACAACAAGCACAATAATATACAACGCCAAAAGGCGAGGCTCAAAACTCAAAGAAAACAAAACCACCAGATCAGAATAATACATGCGCGACTCTAAGGTCGAAATAAAAGACTGGTCCAATAAACTTATCAAGTAATACAAATATGGTTGATGGAGCTTACTAGATACAAATGAATGAATAAAAGTACAATGGTGGTTCGGATACAAGTGAACCAACCTACCGTGCAAATCACCCTGAAAGAATAGATATGCCAGCAAGCTGCCAGGGAAACCTGTACATCGAACCTGTAATAAAATTTGGCACAACGGGGGTGAGTTGCCAACTCGTGAGTAGAAGACATCTACAAAAAGAAATCGAATGCACGACGCTATCCTAGGTCATAATAATGCACTACTAATCTCAATCCTCAGTAATAGCAGGGTAATACTACGTGTAAGTGCAGATACTCCGTGCTCGTGTCAGTGCCTCATATAGTACTATGTTATATGAATGGATATGCATGCACCATGAATGTAAAATAAGCAATCCTGAAATCCAGGTATATCTGTATAAGAAATCTTTGGCTGTTATCATAGTAAAATGTGTATAAGAATCTGAAATCTCAACAATGAAATCCATGGAAATCCGTGTCAAGCATCGACACAAACATGTAAATCTCAAGTCCCATAGTCTCAATACCTCGGGCTCCGTCAGTTCGGATCGACCCATATCATCAAATCTCATGACAACGGTCGGTATCCTCCGGATATCGGCCACGCCGGACATCACCGGTAGGTAGCCTTCCCCTGCCAGGCTCATCGTCTACAACTCGATCTTCTTGCCCCGGGGTACCATACCGGGCCCACCATGTACCCGAGACGGTTCATCCACTCCTCGAATCGGGTCTCGAAATCCATCAGAAAACATGAAATCTCATGGTGGACGACACATACATCATGAGAAAACCGCATCTTATGTTTTTAAAAAGAGAGGAGGAGGAGAGAGAGAAGTTTTTACATATTCTTGCGGTTTTCCCCAAAATCCAGAAATCTCATAGAAATCCAAATCTCAAAATCATGAGTAACTATATGATAAGTGTCGGCATATGCCCATAATACTGCATGATAACATGAAAATATGAATGAATGAATGCCTAAGCAATAAATATCATGTATGTACTAATGTCAGAGAATAATCACAATATTATAGCGGTCTAGTTGTTAACTGATTCTATCCATAAAAGACAATATGATCTAAAGTGTACGTGACATAGCAATTACCGATGATGATGTGTGTGAGCCGGCAAATAAGTGTGCGTGGAGTATGCGCATCATCGGTAATAGTGCTGGTGTCCTAACAGGTAAAGTTTATACTAATTATAGCAACATATAAAAGAACATGCACCATGATGATTACAGTATGAATGCAAGACAGATGTGCATTATCCACCCCTCTGAGACATACGAGAACAACTATCACTATATGAATCGAACCTAACCTAGTGTCCATCTAACCTCCTAAGGAACTTAACCAAAGAAACTAGTCATTAAGAAACAAGAGTCTACCTAGGTCTGAATCAATATCTCTAATAGTCGGCGATCCAGCCTCAATAGCGTCACGTACGAAGTACGGCTTCCTCGAATCAAGAGTGCGGATCAATCATCATATCTATGCCTCGTACGGTAAAATCCATCGTACGGCATCCCAATATCGGGGTACGGGTCAAGTATCTCCTAGGTGTCTCATTATTCGTATAATGTCATCACCAACACATCTCATGATCAAGGTGCTAAACTGTAATCGCCTACATCAATCATATATCATTGCCATCATAATAAGCATCATTAGTTTATCCTCAGAAATATCATGTCATACTGATATCATATCGTCCTCAAGTCACACCTCTATGATATCGACATCAGGTCACACCTATATGATGTCGTAATCAAGTCATACATATCCCATATCGTGATCAATCACAGGTTACAGTTCGGGTACTATTTTAGAGTCCTATGTACCTCAATATCATCACTACCCCTTATAATTTAACTATACATGTTCATTATCTCATTCTCTAATGATCCGCTACCATTTAATACGACTGTATAGCCAAGAATCACGGCATCAAGCCCAGTTACACTGTTTCATCATATCTCGGATATCATATCACATCAATGTATCCCATATACGTGTTGTATATATATGTATATACCTATACCTAGTTCTATATATATACACACATACACGTATACCCCATGTCGAGTTTCAGTGTGTGCTTGTGTATGTTTCTATTTGAAACCTACGAACCTCTTCCAAGGTACTCATCCTCAGATATGGTTTTCCTAAATCAATATAGTCCAGCCTAGGGTCATTACTAGGGTCCTACTCATTAAGAATCTAGGGTCACATCTGGTTTCCTAATGTCAATAAGTACTATTCCTATTCAACGTTGCGGGGGTGCTAAACGCCATCCACCCGACTTCCCCCCGTAGATATACATCTACTCACCTGGTCCATGTCTGCCGAAGACAGTGTCGCCATCCTCCTCTTCATCGCCCGCAGTCCACGTGAGGGGTACCTAAACGCAAACATATAAATAGTATCGTAAACTGAATCACATACGAAAGTCAAACGATACAAAGAACAAGCATAGGTTAAAACATATGTCCCGTCCACGCAAAAGAACCAAATATCGCTCGATATCGGCGTACAAACTCCGATGGATCGAAATAAACATCAACAAATAACTCGTAGTTTTAAAACACCTTACTTATATTATAAAACATGATTAAATCCATCGAAACCCTAAAATCCATCAAACCGTCCAATTTCGTAAAACCCGAAAATACCAATTTACCGTTTTTCATCAAAACTTGACATTTAAATGAAACCAATGGTCATAAAACTCATTAAATAGCATAACTAGACTATACAAACCATTACTATATTTTTATTACACAAATTTGTATTAATTTGAAATTTCTAGTTTGCAACCTTTAACAATTTTCAACATTTTTCTAGCAAAATACCTAAATTCCACCACAAAACATGATTTTGCAACTAGAATTAATATATTAAATCTAATTATGCTTTAAAAGAAATATCTAATAGAAATAAAACAAAATAAGGAAATTTATACCTTCAAAATATGAAACCCAAACATGAAAATGAGCTTCCAAAATGCATGCTTTCCATCTCCAAAATCCATGCTAAATAGGTCAAAGGAAAATGGTAGAGGTTGAATGTTGATTTTTGAGATATATTTTTGGAATTTTTGATGAATTTTGATGATTTTTATTGCAAAAATGATGGGGGGAAAATTTTGGGGCTACCCATGGAGGGGAGGCCGACCATGGAGAGGGAGGAGGGTGGAGAGAGAGAAAAAATGTGTGGTATTGTGTAGAAAGTTCATAAATAATGCATTTTTTTCACTTAAACCCTTTATTATCTAACTTTTTTTCAATTTAACCCTTTTCCTAGAAATTTCTAGAACCATGGAGAGATTTTGGAAAAGATTTTGCATATTACACACTTGATTCTAATATACCATGGCTCATTTTTACAAATTAAAACCATTCAAATTTGTAATTTACACTAATTTAGTTTAAAAAATAAAGCTTATGTTAATATTTAAAATAATTAATTTAGGAAAAATATTTAATTAAAATAAAAATTTATAAGTGGCTAAATAAACACCATTTACTAGTAATTACATAATTAAAATATGTATTTTTGAAATTATAATGAAAAACAATTACGGTTTAATTTTACAAAAAATACATTTTACTTTACCGAAATTCATAAAATTCACTTAAACAATTTTATTCATTTAATTATTTATTTAATTATTTTTAAAACGTTACAATCTTCCCCCCATTAAGAAATTCGGTCCCCGAATTTAAATTAAAACTCCCCCTCCAAATACTAAAACATTTAGCAAAACACTCAAATCGTCGGTGCTCCGAAATCATCAATATATAACAAAAATCAACTCCATCAAGCATAACGCAATCATCGGAGTTATGGTGAAGACAAAATATCAAAACCCAATACGAAAACCAGCATAATATACATCAAAACTATAACTTAAATATAGTGCGCATCATAGTAAAATCGTCCAAATATCTGGATAAGGAAATATGCAACACCCCTTTTTGAAAATCGCCGTGTGATGCACGTGTCACGGCATAAGTAGCGGACGTTTATTTAAAAAAATAACTATATATATATATATCTTTTATTTAACATACACGTCCCGCCTGGTTACTAAATCAAATAATAGTGATTATGGAAACATACTGCTCAAACTGAAATCAATCCCAATCACATCAATAAAATATCATGTGCGTCCGGTGCGCACTGAAATCGAAACAAAATACAGATACCACGAATACACACAACAACAAAACTAAGTGCAACAGGTGTGCACCAAAAACATCTGTCAAGTGCAACGGGCGTGCACGACTCAATATCAGGTGCATCTAATCTGCACAAAACCCCGATTTAGTGCATCTGGTGTGCACAAAATCGCATCAAGTGCGCCAAGTATGCACAAGAATCCTAATCAGGTGCACATGGTGCACGAAAACATACATCGAATATCAGAATCGAAATCACAATACGAAAATGGATAAAAACTAGGTCGAAGCATATATCAAAATCATGTGTAACCCATATGCACGAAATCAAAAAAAAAATCTCAAAATATATAAAACCAAATCAAGTGTACCGGGTGTATACTAAGCAACATCAATACAACTGATATATGAAATACAAATAGAATGAAATGAAGGTACACACATGAAATACCAATCGTAGAACAAAGTCCTCAAAATACCAAAATCCAATCAACGAAAATATGAAATTCAAATCACTAAATCACAATTGTAAACACTATCGTCAATGTGCGTCTCTTTCCTCTGATGTCGATTGCTTCGAACTCGTCTCTTCGTAGCTGTGCTGACTGCGCTACCAACGGCAATACTCATATCTAGAGTCTCCCACGTAGTCGATCCCTTCACATGATATCCGGACTACATTAAACTTTTCGATCAATCCATCAAAATCACATAAGTCCCCGAGAGCTCAACACTCAAGTACAGTTTAAAAATATCCGGTACATACCCCAGCATCGATGATCCAGCCGTAGAAGGGCAAACCCAAGCCTCACTAATGACACCGCGGAACTGCCGTAAACCCTAAGGTTCAAGGGCGTTCTCGTGGTCATTATGTCGAGTTAGGGTTTCATTCTTCTAGAGGGTCCATCGAAATACCTGCATGTTCTTCCGAATACTTTAAACTTGGGAAAATGGTTTTCTGATAATCGTTCGAACCCTTTAACTTCATCCGGACGGCATGTGAATACCCTTCGTTCGCACGCTAAGCAATGCTTCAATCCTCAAGAATAACCAATACTCTAATGGTTATCGCATTCGAGCCGCAGCTCCCTCTGCCAGTCCGCCCCGTGGTAACAGAAACCACTCTCCGACATCGACGAAGATAGATCAAAGGAACGAATGAAATACGGTGCAAACAAATGTACATCCTAAGGTTCCTTAAGCAGAGTAGCGTATCGTAAGTATGCCGCGGACCATACCCACGGTACGTTACTCTACCTAAATCGCCTACTCCATCAACCAAGGGTCATCTAGACTTATACAAGGTTAAACCTAGCGCTCTGATACCAACTTTATCACGACCCGAATGTACGGAACGTGACCGGCACTTAGATTACGAAGCGTCTAGAGGCGCCACGTAACCTAAGTAAGCCGAAGCCCAGAATCTAAACCATAAAAGAAGAAGAAGAAAAAAGAATACAAGTCAAAAAAAACATCAGCAAATTTTACCAAAAATTTCGGCAGAGCCTCCTCTATAAAAACTGGCCCCCAAACGGGTACCACAAGTATAATATACATAAACAATAAAAAGTATCCCCAAACGGGTGCTAGCTCAACGCCAACAGGCGAAAACAACCACAACAAGCACAATAATATACAACGCCAAAAGGCGAGGCTCAAAACTCAAAGAAAACAAAACCACCAGATCAGAATAATACATGCGCGACTCTAAGGTCGAAATAAAAGACTGGTCCAATAAACTTATCAAGTAATACAAATATGGTTGATGGAGCTTACTAGATACAAATGAATGAATAAAAGTACGATGGTGGTTCAGATACAAGTGAACCAACCTACCGTGCAAATCACCCTGAAAGAATAGATGTGCCAGCAAGCTGCCAGGGAAACCTGTACATCGAACCTGTAATAAAATTTGGCACAACGGGGGTGGGTTGCCAACTCGTGAGTAGAAGACATCTACAAAAAGAAATCGAATGCACGACGCTATCCTAGGTCATAATAATGCACTACTAATCTCAATCCTCAGTAATAGCAGGGTAATACTACGTGTAAGTGCAGATACTCCGTGCTCGTGTCAGTGCCTCATATAGTACTATGTTATATGAATGGATATGCATGCACCATGAATGTAAAATAAGCAATCCTGAAATCCAGGTATATCTGTATAAGAAATCTTTGGCTGTTATCATAGTAAAATGTGTATAAGAATCTGAAATCTCAACAATGAAATCCATGGAAATCCGTGTCAAGCATCGACACAAACATGTAAATCTCAAGTCTCATAGTCTCAATACCTCGGGCTCCGTCAGTCCGGATCGGCCCATATCATCAAATCTCACGACAACGGTCGGTATCCTCCGGATATCCTCCACGCCAGACATCACCGGTAGGTAGCCTTCCCCTGCCAGGCTCATCGTCTACAACTCGATCTTCTTGCCCCGGGGTACCATACCGGGCCCACCATGTACCCGTGACGGTTCATCCACTCCTCGAATCGGGTCTCGAAATCCATCAGAAAACATGAAATCTCATGGTGGACGACACATACATCATGAGAAAACCGCATCTTATGTTTTTAAAAAGAGAGGAGGAGGAGAGAGAGAAGTTTTTACATATTCTTGCGGTTTTCCCCAAAATCCAGAAATCTCATAGAAATCCAAATCTCAAAATCATGAGTAACTATATGATAAGTGTCGGCATATGCCCATAATACTGCATGATAACATGAAAATATGAATGCATGAATGTCTAAGCAATAAATATCATGTCTGTACTAATGTCAGAGAATAATCACAATATTATAGCGGTCTAGTTGTTAACTAATTCTATCCATAAAAGACAATATGATTTAAAGTGTACGTGACATAGCAATTACAGATGATAATGTGTGTGAGCCGGCAAATAAGTGTGCGTGGAGTATGCGCATCATCGGTAATAGTGCTGGTGTCCTAACAGGTAAAGTTTATACTGATTATAGCAACATATAAAATAACATGCACCATGATGATTACAGTATGAATGCAAGACAGATGTGCATTATCCACCCCTCTGCGACATACGAGAACAACTATCACTATATGAATCGAACCTAATCTAGTGTCCATCTAACCTCCTAAGGAACTTAACCTAAGAAACTAGTCATTAAGAAACAAGAGTCTACCTAGGTCTGAATCAATATCTCTAATAGTCGGCGATCCAGCCTCAATAGCGCCACGTACGAAGTACGGCTTCCTCGAATCAAGAGTGCGGATCAATCATCATATCTATGCCTCGTACGGTAAAATCCATCGTACGGCATCCCAATATCGGGGTACGGGTCAAGTATCTCCTAGGTGTCTCATTATTCGTATAATGTCATCACCAACACATCTCATGATCAAGGTGCTAAACTGTAATCGCCTACATCAATCATATATCATTGCCATCATAATAAGCATCATTAGTTTATCCTCAGAAATATCATGTCATATGTATCATATTGTGATTAAGTCATACTGATATCATATCGTCCTCAAGTCACACCTCTATGATATCGACATCAGGTCATACCTATATGATGTCGTAATCAAGTCATACATATCCCATATCGTGATCAATCACAGGTTACAGTCCGGGTACTATTTTAGTGTCCTATGTACCTCAATATCATCACTACCCCTTATAATTTAAGTATACATGTTCATTATCTCATTCTCTAATGATCCGCTACCACTTAATACGACTGTATAGCCTAGAATCATGGCATCAAGCCCAGTTACAATGTTTCATAATATCTCGGATATCATATCACATCAATGTATCCCATATACGTGTTGTATATATATGTATATACCTATACCTAGTTCTATATATATACACACATACACGTATACCCCATGTCGAGTTTCAGTGTGTGCGTGCGTTTGTTTCTATCTGAAACCTGCAAACCTCTTCCAAGGTACTCATCCTCAGATATGGTTTTCCTAAATCAATCTAGTCCAGCCTAGGGTCATTACTAGGGTCCTACTCATTAAGAATCTAGGGTCACATCTGGTTTCCTAATGTCAATAAGTACTATTCCTATTCTACGTTGCGGGGGTGCTAAACGCCATCCACCCGACTTCCCCCCGTAGATATACATCTACTCACCTGGTCCATGTCTGCCGAAGACAGTGTCGCCATCCTCCTCTTCATCGCCCGCAGTCCACATGAGGGGTACCTAAACGCAAACATATAAATAGTATCGTAAACTAAATCACATACGAAAGTCAAACGATACAAAGAACAAGCATAGGTTAAAACCTATATCCCGTCCACGCAAAAGAACCAAATATCGCTCGATATCGGCGTACAAACTCCGATGGATCGAAATAAACATCAACAAATAACTCGTAGTTTTAAAACACCTTACTTATATTATAAAACATGATTAAATCCATCGAAACCCTAAAATCCATCAAACCGTCCAATTTCGTAAAACCCGAAAATACCAATTTACCGTTTTTCATCAAAACTTGACATTTAAATGAAACCAATGGTCATAAAACTCATTAAATAGCATAACTAGACTATACAAACCATTACTATATTTTTATTACACAAATTTGTATTAATTTGAAATTTCTAGTTTGCAACCTTTAACAATTTTCAACATTTTTCAAGCAAAATACCTAAATTCCACCACAAAACATGATTTTGCATGAATTAATATACTAAACTAAAATTCATGATGATAATGATATGATGAAACCATGATTATATTTTTAATTTCATTTATATAGGAATTTCCAAAATCTAGTTTACAAAATACTAGCATTTTATTACTATTTTCCAATTATCAAAGGAAACTAGTGATCAAACTAAGTTTTTCTTTCCTTTAATATGCTAATATTCTCATTAAAACTACCATCTAATGATAACAAGCTTAATAAGAATTTTATTTTACCCACAAACACATTTTTGAAAAATCTAGTTAGCTAAATAGCTTAATTAAAACAATTTGAATAAACAATTTATTATACAACAACCATGCAATATTTTTCCACTCTAAAAGATGTTAAACTAGCTATTATAACCTTATTTAATTAATAAAAACCACAACTTGAATTTACAAACCCTAACTTAAATTTTAAAATTTGCAACTAGAATTAATATATTAAATCTAATTATACTTTAAAAGAAACATCTAATAGAAATAAAACAAAAGAAGGAAATTTATACCTTCAAAATATGAAACCCAAACATGAAAATGAGCCTCCAAAATGCATGCTTTCCATCTCCAAAATCCATGCTAAATAGGTCAAAGGAAAATGGTAGAGGTTGAATGTTGATTTTTGAGATTTATTTTTGGAATTTTTGATGAATTTTGATGATTTTTATTGCAAAAATGATGGGGGAAAATTTTGGGGCTACCCATGGAGGGGAGGCCGGCCATGGAGAGGGAGGAGGGTGGAGAGAGAGAAAAAAATGTGTGGTATTGTGTAGAAAGTTCATAAATAATGCATTTTTTTCACTTAAACCTTTTATTATCTAACTTTTTTCAATTTAACCCTTTTCCTAGAAATTTCTAAAACAATGGAGAGATTTTGGAAAAGATTTTGCATATTACACACTTGATTCTAATATACCATGGCTCATTTTTACAAATTAAAACCATTCAAATTTGTAATTTACACTAATTTAGTTTAAAAAATAAAGCTTATGTTAATATTTAAAATAATTAATTTAGGAAAAATATTTAATTAAAATAAAAATTTATAAGTGGCTAAATAAACACCATTTACTAGTAATTACATAATTAAAATATGTATTTTTGAAATTATAATGAAAAACAATTACGGTTTAATTTTACAAAAAATACATTTTACTTTACCGAAATTCATAAAATTCACTTAAACAATTTTATTCATTTAATTATTTATTTAATTATTTTTAAAACGTTACACTATCTGAACATATCACATGATCACATCACAGATAACGCAGCAGAAAATATCATATGAAATATTGGATATACTAGGACGTCCGTGTTTTATTTTGAGCCTGTATAAAACACGGATTCCACGGTCGTGATGAATAGCCAAACCCACACCCTAGACCCCTACGAGAGCGGCAAGCAATCCTACCAATTCTAGAGTTAGGAGACCCGGTCTCGACTCCTCGAGATGGTCTCCCACTGAACCCTAGAACCCGGTTACTTGTGTTCCCCGCCTTGGGTCTATCCTAATGCGGAAAAGTAAATAATATACAATGGTGACATCATCCTCAGCCCGGAAGTGCCCCAATAAAAGAATATTACATACAATGAATTTTACATGAATGATAAAGAAAAACTCTCATCTCACATAAAAAAAACCCGGCTATTCAAACACGACGATCCAACATAACATATCCAGCAACACATAACATCACATGTCATCAACGTAAGTAAATATGCACATCCCAATTGTCGTTGACATATAGCAACGAAACCGCGATATCACATATTACACTTACGGTCGCAGAAAAGAAAGTGTAAAACTACAATAGTTGGAATCCGCAACCTCCATAGACATCGCATGCCTAACCAAATGAATTCCTTAGATATCGCATGCCTAACAATTTTAAACCCCGCATTTTAGTCTCATTATCGAAAACTCTTTTCAATATCAAGTCGGGCAATTCAACAAGATTCCCGACATCCTGATCGAATGCTCGTCGCAAACTTTAGTAGACGGCCGCACCGCCGGATGTCGTCGACGAAGTGCACTAAGGCGGAACACCGCTGCCGCGAGCACCCGAACGGATGCTTTTGGCGACGGGGTTCTCCTACAGTCACTTGGTCGGGGCTATGGGGCGTGGCGTCTATTAAGTTTACCCGGCGAGTATCCGCGTACGCTACGTAATTGCGACGGACTTTTGATCGCATCAAAATCCCGTGGCAACCAATCATTTGAGACTGAAGTGCTAGATTTATAACATTCAAATTAGTTATCTCATAACTATTAGTGGATTCCAAATATTGTATCACATTCCAGATAAATAGACAATGTTAAACTTTCCGATCGAATAATCAAACACCCAAGTTTTCCCAAATAGCTCAACACTTGAGGGGAGTTTAAAAACATCCATTTCATGCCACAGTACCAACGGTCCAGCCGTAGATGGGTCAAGCCAACGCCTCACATGTGGCAACGCCGTACTGCCCCAAACCCTAAGGCTCAAAAGGCAGTTCAAGACGGTCACATAATCGAGTTATGGTTTGTTGTCTTCTAGAGGGTCCATCGCGTTACTTGCACGATTTAGAACGTTCTTAAACTATGGAAAAATCCAACACTTGGAAATTTTCCGGGTCGGGAAAAAGTCAGTTATTGATATCCGGTCGAACTTTTTAACACGTTCTAAAATTACCCGGAAAAACTTAAATGAAGTTAAATTATCCGATCGAATCAATGAGTCCCCAATACACCCCAGAAAAATCAACACTTGAGTAAATATAAAAATATCCAGAAGAATCAGGAATTACAGACGGACATTACTGTGCAAACAACGTGCCATGATTCACCTTTTTGGCCGCGGAACCGCCGTGCAAGCCATGGTAAGGTCGCGGTTCCGCGGCGCTTTAAGGTGATCAGTGGCATGTGTTGCACAGTAATCCTTGTATTTCCCTGCTGATTTTTTTGAGTATTTTTAAATTACAAAAAATCACATTTTGAAAAAAATTCCAGAAACTAGGGTATGTCGGGTTTTCCGGGTTCGATCGGACTTTAAACTTTGTCTAGACTTCGCCTAAAGCTCTAGCTTGGCTCTGATACTACTGTAAGGTTCCTAGGCACTCTAATAAGGTTCTACAAGGCATCAACCATGCCCGATTCAAAAAAAAATAGCCGTGCCGAACAACCCTAACCAAGATCGTATACTAGAGATTATGCGAAAACTAGCAAGTTAAACATTTTAACTACAAGTGAAAGGGATTACAACCTTTGTAGATCCGCTCCTTCACTTCTAAAGCTCTGTGTTGACGTCTTTTTGTTGCGATCATCGGGATCCCGGACTCCAGCGATGGTTTCTTCGGAGAAATGAGCGGGCTAGGTCGTTGACTTCGAGGCCGAAGATGATCTACGTCGAGGAGACTCAAACTCAAGCTATTCCTTCACTTGGTCATGAACTTTGTGAAGAGAACACCCTATACTACATGGCAAGTAGTAGAGGATGAAGAAGTAGGAAGTGGGCTCACTTTAGAATTGATTTTCTCACACTTTTTCTCATGGCACCATTAGAGCTAGCAAGCTTTTCATGGAGCTTGATGAAGAAGAAGAAGAAGAAAGAATAATCATCATATGAATTAATTCCCTCAATAATGTAACCATGGGTGAGTTAAGCTATCATGCTTAACTCATGTAGAGAATTGACCAAGGTATTAGGTTAAGGGTTAGGTTAAAGAATATCAAGAGAAATGATAAAAGAGTGGACTTTGTCAAAATTTCTCCAAGCTTCTTCAAGCTTGATAACTTTGACTAAGTTCAACTCTTTTGTTAAATCTTAAGATAAAACAATAACCTTAATCTTAAACCTAATCTTGGTACAAGTCTCATACACCCATCTTGTGTGTATCATCAAGTATGACACAAACATATGTACACAAATATATATCACATATACACTTATGCACAAACTAGTGAGAAAATAAATCTTAAGTGAGCTAATAATAGTTAATGTAATGTAATATATCAAATATATAATTATACATTAAATTATTAAATCAACTCTTGATTTAATAATCCGGCTATAACCGACTAATATCAAAAGTAACAACTTATCGAATCAACACTTGATCCGATAACCCGTCTATATCGCATACAACCGATCAATATCACAAATCGCAAGAATAGAATACGGTATCTCATATTGTATCAATCTCGGTCCCGCACATATCACATATGCGCTCCTACTCCGTTTCGCTTGAGCCAGGAAACCCCTGTGTAGGACTCTAAAGACTCGTCAATACGCCGGCAGTAGGTGATGATCATATCAATCACCCACAAGCCGCAAGCGGTCTGCTAAACGTAACGGCCACCCGGGTATTGAGCGATCAGAAGATCAACGAGCAAGCCTGCTCACACTCCTGCGAATCCAATCAGTAACACTACCGTACAGTCCGGTCTGTTCGTCTGATATGTCGCATAACCCGCCTAGGGGTGGTAAACGTCAGACCCCAGCAGCTTGATAAGTCATGCCGATGTAAGGTCCATAACAAGCATGAAAATACAGATAACACTTACCAGTAAATCAGTGCAACCCTGGCCAGGGATTTCCAGTTATGGCCAGTCAAGCATAGCGTAACATCAACCCCCAATACCGGGAGAGACGAATCCCCTCCTATCGCTCATTGCCTCCATGTGAATCGGGACTGTACCCAAAAACCACCTGTTTGCACGACTCAGTAGAGCCGTGGTAGGGTGGAAATCAAAGCACAGTGGGAGACACACAAGACTCTATGATGATCTCGGGTCAACAGACTAAGCTGTACCAGTGTCACCAGAGAACTGCCATCTGACGTGAGGTATAATACCATCTGGGAGTTCTCGGCGAGTCCGTTTAGTGTACCCAGTCTCCACTGAGCACCCGCATACCGTCTCTAATGTCAAACACCAATGGATATGGGATCATCCATCGCCCATCACATGGGTCAAGAAGATATACGCTAGTCTACTCTGGAATATCGATGCCCTATCTCGATATTCCCACGACTAGGAACATTAAAGGATGTACTCATTGACTACCCAGGCCCCACTAGTATGATCTATATGATAGTCTTGGAAGTCGAGTATACATCCTAAGGGCTTTATCAACATGTAATAGAGAGACAGCAAGTATACATGTTAAGATAAAGAGCAACCAGATAGCGTACTATCATGTCGAGCAAGAAAGTCCTACCTATATATGTCCCAGCATCCACTACAATACACATCTCATGTACAGTAATGGACTCTAGGGCATACATATAACTAACAACGAGTACTCCTAGGATTAGGAGAGTACAGCCATTAAGCTTATTGGATAGTATTCTTCCAAACCATAGGCTGGTGCCGAACAGTAGGGAAGGAAGAAAACTATTTGGCCTAAAGGGGTGTACAGAAGATAATGAATAAAGACATATAAAGGGATTTGGAGAGATGGAAAAGAAATATACGATTACAGTTGTAATTCTGATAATGGAAGAGGCATTACTAGGAATACCCGGATACCCCTTCGAAACACTTACCTGTTTCAGTTTCACTGTGTACTGTTAAAAGAAAACTGATTTCCCTATTAGTCCTTGCTCCATGGTATGTATGTACCAGGTTTGATTCTCACATTTGTATGGTTTTACAGATGATGAGTGAGGGAATTGGGTGATCATCCTCATTATATCGGGATTCGTTGTAATTGGTGATATTTGAGGAAATCGCCTGGGTTGTTTGCCGGACGGTAAATATTTGGTTTTGAATATCCGTTGTTATTCACCAATTTCAAATTGATATATCTGTACGTTTATTTTTATAAAGTGAGATATAACTTTTTGAAATTATGTCCATGAAATTTACCTATATCAGTGGATGGTTAGGTAAGGAGCATTAAACAGCGGTATAATTCTTCTTAACCATAAGTACAGTTTTCAACCTACGATACACATGGAATGAGTTATTAGACTCAGGGGACTTATACAGAGTATTGTATGTTGTCCAGTGTCCATTAGGACAGAGGGGTTGGTACTCGTAATATATTCTGTTTACTTATGACTTCTCTAGTTCTTAGACATGTGTTTCATAGAAACACAAGGTCCATGTTTTAAGAAGTTATAGCTATAAGAATAAAGTAGAGAACCAGGTGTTGCAAGTATCAGGATTCTTCAAGGTGATCGAAGATATAGATACTTGTATTCGGTATTCAGTTGATAGTAATGGTTTTGAGAAACTTGTTTTTCTTTCAGGTTACTCATATCTGGATGCATTCCTAAGTTGAGTAACGCTGATCGGCCTTCTTCCATTTAGTTTACATGCACTGGAGACAGCTGCATGATTTGAATCTGGTTCCAATTAAATCAGTGCCTCTGTTTCTATATTGGATATAGAACGGTTCACATCTTAACAATGTTAAGGTACGGGGAGTTGTCCGGCTTATGCTTAAAACCAGACTCTGGATAACTCAAGGCATGTTTCTGTAATGGTTGTTTGTGGGTTTACCCGGGCTATGACGAGGGTTGACTATCTACCATCTGAAAGATCAATAGTGATATTGTTCTTGACTCGCCACAGTTTTAATAAAAATGGATTTTTTCAGAAAACAGTAGTGATAGTATAGTAGAACTGGAGGTGATTTCAGAACCGCAAACGATTACTGAAAATTTAATAGGACCTAAAGATTCAATCTGGATTGACATTCCATTGGCCACTCCGCAGATATGGTGGGTAACCTAAGGCACTCGAGAGGTACTTTAGTATGCTCAAGGACGGTGACAGTGAGGTTATTGTTTACCCAGACTTTCCATTGCTGTTGTTCCAGGCTATGAGACCCGGCAGGAGGATGAGTATAACGTATTTCTAAACTAGTTTTAGAAGTGTACGTGTACGTAACTCTACCAGAGGGTTGTCATAGTCAGTGGGAGCAGCGGAAGCATAGTGGACAAGTAGCTTATGTCTATTTATAGACTAAAGCAGATATAGCGGAGATAGATCATCTATTTCTGATGTGACAGTCATGGGTTTGACTTCATCAGAATAAGGGATGGATCTGTTAAGAAGGTAGTAGGGTGTGATATCCTGGAATTTGGATAACATACACAGAGTAGGAAGTGAAATTCCTATACTACGATCGGTTATACTTGGTTGTCACACAGTGGTTTCTCCACATAGGACTTGGATATTATATCAGACATTCTGG
Organism: Agapanthus africanus; assembly: GCA_030015575.1. Lineage (NCBI taxonomy): Eukaryota > Viridiplantae > Streptophyta > Magnoliopsida > Asparagales > Amaryllidaceae > Agapanthus > Agapanthus africanus. The sequence continues at coordinate 448,077,348 of CM057341.1, read as the reverse complement.
TTACTAGATCTATGGTTTCAGATCTAGATTTGGGTAGTTTCCCAATTAGGGTACTTAGACAGCATTCTAAAGGTGCTTTAGAATGGATAACTCCTGGCACGGTAGTGTACCTACAGGTGATGGAGTCACCCTCTCTAAAGGTGTCTTACAGACTAAAGGGAGAGAGATGTGCATGATTGGCAGATCACTTGCTTAAGCAATTGAGTCAATCATGAGATGTCAAGTACCACACCAGATGTTGTTTTTGCACTAGATGCAATAAGTTGATATTAATCCTATCCTGGAGAAACGTTCGGAAGCAGTTTTAGAACATAAGTGGATATTCTAGGGATATGATAACAACAGCCTCTTTTAGGAGACAGTTATCATTCCATGCTTCCAAGGTGATATGGATAACAGAGTGACTGTCAGAGTTATAGTTTTCCCTCTGACGAGGGGCAGTGGTTTGGACAGGTGATCCAAGCGGACACTGAGGAAGGCATGACATAGGATACTGATTAAGATCAGTTGACGATACAGTCTAAGAAGTTTGGATTTGGAGTTCATTTATGAACTAGGTCCCATCAGATATCCAGACATATTCTAAGACAGGTATTGCTCATTTCGGGAGATGGCTTTCTCCGCAAACTTGAGATAAAGAGAGACATAGAAAGAAACATTAGGGCAGATCCACTCACTGAGGCTATTCCTCAAGCGCAATAGTTTCGCAAATGGGCTTTGTAAGACTGATCAGTAGAGGAGTTGGGTGATCGGTATCACACGGGCTGTGAGTATGCGACATCGCAATAATTAGCCTTGAGTGCAAGTGGGAGATTGTTGGATATAGTGCTCTCAAAGTAAATTATTGGATCGCAGGCACGCGATTACAATGATTGAGGGAGGACATATACCGGTAGGACAGACTTACTCAAGATGATAGTATGCTATCTGGTTTATCTTTATTATCGTGTACTGCTTCAGGTGACCTTACAGGTCACTATTGCACGTTGATAGAGCCCTTAGGATTCTTGCTTGACGGCCAGCAATATGATGGCGATCATATACGTGGGAGCTGGGGTCTATAAGCACATCCTTAAAGTGATCCCTAGTTGTGGGAGTTTCGAGACAGGGCATCGATACTCCATTAGTAGACTAGTGTATACAGTCGAGACCCCGACGAGGGGCGGTGGCCGGTCTCACAAGCCATTGGTGTCAGTTAGCTCACCTAAGATGTATACAGGTGCTCATTGGGTTATGAGTACACCGAACAGGACTCGCCGGGAATATGCTAGTTGGTGTTATACCTGACGTCAGATAGCAGTTCCCTGGTGACATGTGTACAGGTTAGTTCATCGACCTGAGATCGTCATTTTTCTCGTGTGAGTTCCCACTGTGCTTTGATTACTACCCTACCACGGCTTAAAGGAGTCGTGCAAACAGGTTTTAGTTGGGTACAGTCCCGAGCCACATGGAGGCAGTGAGCGGATCGGCAGGGATTTCGTCTCTCCCGGTATTGGGGGTGAGATCGCGCTGTGTCTAGGAGAGCCATTACACGAAGTCCTTGGCCAAGGCAGGAGATTTACTGGTAGGTATTCCAGTAGTATCTCAGGGTGTTCTGGGCTACACTCCGACACGACTTGTACCGCTTTTGGGGGTCCGACTTTTACCAACCCCCTAGGCCCACCATGCGATGCTCATAGACGAACAGACCGGACTGTACGGATATTGTCACTGACAGGCTCAGTAGGGTGTCAGGATGAGTTCTTTCATCGACCTCCCTTTTGGTCAATACCTGGTAGCTCGTTACGTACGGCTAGTACCTCTGACGTGCTAGTGGTTAAATCCACAGCCAAAGTATTGACGAGTCTTTAGAGTCCCCCACAGACAGTTTTCAAGTTTCGGGCGAAACGTTGTAGAGGCCGTATGATATATGGCAGGGTTCGATCATATACGTGTAGTAGTGCACGGATCATGATCAGAAGGATCATACTAGTGGGCTTTGGTTTAAGCCGAATCTTAGTATTAGATTTGGTGGATTACTTTAGTCTCATTGCATTCGCATTCTGTCGGAATGCGGATGCAGGTATGTATATACAGGTGAGGGGTATCCCTGTGATCCGTCATGAGTTTACTTTAGTAGATGCCATTCTCTTTTTATTGTTGCAAACATTTGGATTAATGTTTGCATAGGGAAATAATGAGCTCAAAATCATCATTTGGAGCATTAATTGTGACACATGCACAAGTGGTGACTCATGGTCTCTTTCTTTGTGCATGTGTCACATTATGTGATTGATATATGTGATGAAATGATAAGAGGAGAGAGAAGGGCAGCCATATGATGGTGGGTTAGCTCTTGTAATTTTTATTCTTGCTCTCATTCTTATCATCTCAACACAAAAGGAAAAAGAGAGGAAAGCTTCTTCTTCCTCCTCCTCTTTCTTGAGCTCATTATCACCTCACTAATGGCATCCACTAAATCCTCAAGAGACAAAGTGATGACACACATTCTCCACTTCACCTTGGACACGTCGGCTAGCGAACTTCATGCCCGAGTTGCTTCGGACGAAGCGGGAGCCCGTAAAATGACTCGAAGATGTGGTGCCCTTTCCGACGAGGAGATCGAGACCGGAGATGCCGCGAGGAGCTTGGGATGGCGGCCAAAGACCGAAGGACACGGATCGATCGGTATAGCCCTTCTATCCCTTCTCTAGTTTGCTAGTTGTAGGTTAATGGTTCGATTTGGATTTAAAGTATACGATAGCGCCAGTTTCTAGTTTTGAAAAAGTTTTCGTTTCCGCATTTTGGCCTCGGACAGACTGCCGGGGCGCTACCGTAGACTTACAGCAGGGTTGCTATACGCCATCCATCCGACTTCCCCCGTAGATATAAATCTACTCACCGCAATTCTTCTCGCTTAGACGAAGTCGATGTACTTCGTCGTCTCGGAAGTCCACGCGAAGTACCTACAATCAATACACATCGAAACACAAGACAATTAATATCCGAAAACCGATACATTACATGTTTCACTCATAGGTTAAAACCTATAGCTTAGCATGCTAAATCAACCAAATAACCCTCGTCGTTGACGTATAAACATCAAACGACGCAATTCAAATCTCAATCACCAAAGCCACAATTTCAATATCAAAACCAAAAAACAAGATTTCACGTATCGCAAAAACCTTAAGCAGCAACTCAAGAAAACTATCCTAGATTTTGACTCAGGTCAATTGGGACTAAACAAACAAGTATAGAGGATAGGTTATAGGGTAAGTGATCTATAGTCAAAACCACATCCCCAACACCAACACAAAAACCGGCGACATTGAGATAAAATCCGGCCTCGGCGGCCATTTGATGAGGGAATGGGCTCGTATTCAGGTGGTGGTCTTCTGGTGGTCTATCCAGGTTAATGGTCTAGTTTGATTTTCTTGGAAAAATCCCAGAAATCTCTAGATACCCTGTAAGCTTTAAGGTTTCACAAATCGTATAACGCGAATCTAAATATCTCAAAACATAACCAGCAACTAAGGAAAATGGTCCCAGATTTTGGTTCAGGTAAAATCAGGCCAAACTAGCAATACAGTGGGGTAGTATAGGGGGTAAGTGAGCTACAGGAAAACCTCGTCACCAATGCCCATTACAAAACCGGCGACAAAGCCCCTAGATCCGATCTAGCCGGCCCAAAGAGCTCCAAACATGCTTGTACTTCTACAGTGGGTTACTAATAGTTTATATAGGTGACTGGATTTGTTTGTTTAACTCCTAAATAGCCCAGGTCAGCCCAGATTCACTGTAGGCTATAAGGTCACACAAAACCAACACGGAAAATTTCTAACTTCGTATTTTGGATTCTAAATTCATTTCCTGGCCATAGAATCAATCCCTAAGGTCTTGTAAACACTCATTACACCTCAATTGGCCACTAGGCAGTAACTTGCAATTTTCTAAAATCAAAAAACGTAATTAACTCAATTTCTAACTAAAAATATGATAATTAACGCAAAAACTAAACTTAAGTGTATGGATTTACCTTAACTGCAACTAAAGAACTTTCTTGAGTTGCCCAAGTCTTCAAAATCCAAACTTGGATGGTTCAAGAGGTTTACAATGGGTGTGTGCATGTTTTTGATAAAGGGTGCATAAGGTTTTGGGTTAGGATTTGGAATTGTGCATGAGGTAGTGAAGGGAATTGAAGTAGATGAAGAAATTGGGTTGAGGAAATAATGGAGGAGGAAAGAAATGGGCAGCCAAGTGACCCCTCCCCCCTCTCTTCGCCTCACTTTCTTCCTCCTACACTCACTCTCTCACAAAACAAATATCTTTTTTGTTTTACTCAAAAAATATCTCATGGCATCAATTCATATTCCATTCACACTCAATTCATTTCCTTTTCTTTTCTTTTCCTTTTCATTTCCTTTCTCATTCTCTATCTCACAAACACACACACATGTACACATGCACATGACATGATGCAAAATCATGAAAAATGTAAAAACACGGATTTTATCTAAAAAATCCGATAAATATCATTAAAATAAATAAATCATTTTAATCTCCGATAAATTTCCAAATATTGCTATATACTTATACCATTTTACGAAAAATCCCTATTCGCAAATCGAATAGTTTTCACGAAATATATTATTTTAATATTAAATTTCCAAAAATAATATTTTATATTTCTGAAATGTTACAGAAGGCTATGGTTGATTTTTGCCAAAAAACCCTTTAATGTAATGAACTTGATATCGTTGAAAGAACTCAAGTGGTTTTGAAAAGGAGTGGTTTAGGCTCCGTTTTTAAAACAAATGGTTTTGAAGAAAACTGAGTAGTTTTAAAAATTAGTTCCGGCAACATCATTTAGGTTTTTTTCATTGCATTAATCCTATAATGTGATCCCATCAATTAAGTTCATATGCATCACAGAAACAACCAAAATAGAATGTACGTATATACCACCTACATTCGCCACGGGGTCCGGAAACTTCACCGTAAGGTTATTTAACTTACGACAGTGCATGGGTAGGGCTAGCGCGAGTGCAAAACATATACAACATTTATATATATCATCATCACAGGAAGGTAATAAACATCACAGGCATGAGATAATCAAAATGGAATAGCGGATTAATTAGGAGCCCCGTGTTTCGTTTGAGCCGCAAACGAAAACCAACATTCTCCGGTCGTGTGGATACCACCAACATCACCTAAAACAAAGACCCCCACGAACGCGGCAAGCTACCCGTCAATTCTAGATGTGACGCAACCATCACTCGATGACATGAGTGGGCAACCAGGCACTTCATGGAATCCGGTAACTTGAGCACTCCACTGTGGGTCTATCCTAAACCCTTATAAGTGCGGCGAATAGCGCGCAAATTCTAAAGCGAGGTGGTTCGAACTCATCACCATGAGACGACGACCTAACACACTCTAAAACCCGACTACTCGAGCACTTCTCCGTGGATTATCCTAATACAAGAATGAATGAATATACAATGGTAATATCGACTTCAAGCTCACCGTGTTCCAATAAAACAATATACATCAAGTGGTAAACACGGTCACAATCCAGCCGCTAGTCCCGAATAACAAATATATAAACATTCTACGATGAGGGGCTATCCACAACAACAATTCGACTAAACCATCATAAGATATACATCAAGCACAACACAGAAAAGTATGTGCAACCCCATCTAATCGACCTATAGAAATTAGACGACATTTACAAATACATATATAGACACAAAGATATAAACGATGAAAAAGTTTCGATTTTAAAAATTTTCGTGTTGCCCGAATACAAAGATAACAGTGAATGAAATCTGGGCCAAAACAAACCAAACCAAAAACCAAGTTTACATGAGAATAAGCCCAAGGAAAAAATCAGGGACCAGAAGCCAATATTGAACCAACGAGGTCGGGCAAAACCCCAATTTTGGCGGTTTTATCTTGGATTTAGGTCCTCATTTTTCTTCCCAAGTTTTTATATCTCACAACAAGACCTCTGCAATTGTTTTAAAAAAATTCAGAGATCAAAAAAAATTCGAACAGAAACTTGGTTTTCATGGTTTCGAAAAATGGAAATTTTTAGTTTCGAAACGTAAACATCTAATACTAGTTTAAGCGTTTGGGTAGCTCTGATATCATGTTAGTAGACACTTGTGCTCGTGCCGCAAACTTGTGGCCAAAGAGGAATACAAAACGAAAAATTTCAAGACAAGAGCATGAACTACTACGACCTAGAATCGATTCCAAACAATGAACTAGCAAACTAGAAAGAGTTAGACTACACGGTTAGGTGTTAGCTACCTTTATAGTCTTGTCCTTCGTCTTCTATGCCACTTCTTTAGCTCCTAGGTCCACCAGGAACGAGCTTGGGAGTCGTTCTTCCCTGTCGAAGATGATCCATCTGAAGGAACCCTAACCAAGGTTCAAGTTTCACACTAAAAACTAAAGTGAAGCAACTAGTAATCAAAACTTGCTAAGAATTGATCACTAGAGATGTAGTAATGCTAATCTCCAAGTTTTTCTCTCTTTTCTTTTTCCTTTCTCAAATTTTAGAAACTCAAGAGAGGAGGAAGAAGATGAAGCAAGTATGGCTCTCAAAAATAATGAAAAACTTATTTAAATCTTTTTCTTTCTTTTCTTCATATCCCTTTAGAATTTTGAGTAGAATTGTGACTCACCATTGTGAGTCACAAGCCCACACTATTCTAAAGAGATCATGAAAAGATGAGAAGAAAAAGAGTATCCATGGTATTTGTACACATATACATATGTGCGTGTGTATGTGTGTGTGTTTGTACACACACTAATACAAGTATATGCTATAAATACATACACCCATATTCTTATCAAAATGTATACACTTGTATTTGTATAAAATATGAATACTCATATTTGTATTAAGATACAATTACCCGTATTTATATCAAGACACAAATACACGTATTCGTATAAGTACCGTATTCTGTCAAAATAGAAATACCAAAAGAGAGATACCAAAAAGAGATATATAATACAAGCTAATATTTTATTCAAATGTGATAATGTGACTATCTTTCAAACCAGCTAGTATTAACAAAACGTCCTATTAAAAGTATGTGTACAAAAACACGTATTTAATCGAATTTAAGTACGTATAAAAATACGCACACTACATCGTATCGCCTGAGCCGGGAAACCCTTTGTGTGGGACTCTAAAAACTCGACAATACGCTGGCAGTGGGTTATAAGTCCACGGTAGCGCCCCGGCCGTCTAACAGACACCAAATGCGGAACAAAAACTTTTACAACTGGCGCTATCGCGTACTATAACCCGGATCTGCCATTAAAGCTAAACTAACAAACTACAAAGTGGGTAGAAATGTTATACCGAATGATCCGAGTCCTTCAGTCTTCAACCATCATCCCACGCTTTGTTGCGGCTGCTCCGATCTCCTGAAACTCCAGTCTTTTCGTCCAGATGGCACCACGTCGACGGATCTTTAAACGGGCTCCCACCTCTGAACCGAGGCAACTCGGTCGTCAAGTTTGCTAGAAGAAACGGCAAAGATGATGTACAGAATGAGTAGAACATTTTGTCTCGCTTCATCCAAAGCTGTGGACGAATGGTTAATGAAGTTGCCTTTTGAAAACTGTGATGGAATGAAATGAGCTATGAAATTTCCATACACCAAATAACTATCATCTTTTCTCAAATGAACAACCATGTCTTTTCCAAGAGGGAGGGCTATTATAGAGGTGGGGGGTGAGTGTAGGAGGGGAGAGGGTAACCATAAGATAAAGATCAAGAAGAAATATCAAAGGCATAACAAAACACATTAATGCAATGAATGACTCATTAACCTAGTCATCCATTCAATTAATGCATAATGGTGACTCACTAACCAAGTCACCAAAACAAGAAGCTTCCACACTCATGACTCACCTCATGACTCACCCTCAAGAAGAAAAGATAAATCCGCATTTAACCGAATGTTAAATACGGTCGATAAAAAACAGGAAACTGGCAACTTCCAAAAGTGATCCTGAAACGAATTTCAGAATAACCCCGTATTAGTATAAACATACCCGCATTTGTATTACAACCGAATACAAATGCAACTGAGACAAAGATATTATATCTACACAGTATAATACTCGGATCCGGCTTAAACCAAAACCCACCAGTATTATCTGCCCGAAATATGACACGTGCGAAAACGCACGTGCATTTTCCGAACCTTGCCATAAAACCATACGGCCTCTACAACGTTTCGCCCGAACTTGGGAAATGGTCTGTGGGGGACTCTAATGACTCATCAACACACTGGCACTGGGTATAACCACTAGCACGTCAGAGGTATAATCTGTACGTAACGGTTGCCTATGTATTGATTGGAAGAGAAGCTGACGAGCGAACTCATCCAGAAACCCTACTGAGCCTAACAGTGACAATATCCGTACAGTCCGGTCCGTTCGTCTAAAGAGTATCGCATTTCGAGTCTAGGGGGGTGGATAAAGTCAGACCTCTAATAACGCGATAAATCATGTCGGCATGAAGCCCATCACCTTCTAAGAAACTACTGATCCAAATCAGTAATTCTCCACTACCTCGGCCGAGAATTTCTAGTGATGGCCACCCGTGCACTGTGCGACATCAACCCCCAATACCGGGAGAGACGAATCCCCGACAATCCGCTCGCTGCCTCCATGTGGCTCGGGACTGTACCCAACTAAAACCTGTTTGCACGTCTCCTTTGAGCATGGTAGGGAAGTAATCAAAGCACAGTGGGAACTCACACGAGACAAATGACGATCTCAGGTCGACAAACTAACCTGTACACATGTCACCTGGGAACTGCTATCTGACGATATGTATAATACCAACTAGCATGTTCCCGGTGAGTCCTGTCCGGTGTACTCATAACCTAATGAGCACCTGTATACATCTTAGGTGAACCAACTGAGACCAGTGGCTTATGAGACCGGCCACCGCCCCTCGTCGGGGTCTCGATTGTATACACTAGTCTACTCTAGAGTATCGATGCCCTGTCTCGAAACTCCCACGACTAGGGACACTTTAAGGATGTGCTTACATACCCCAGCTCCCACGTATATGATCGCCATCATACTGCTGGCAGTCAAGCAAGAATCCTATAGGCTCTATCTGAAGGGTTAGCCTAGCACCTCGTCAAGGGTTTGGTAGCATCACATATGCCATAATCAAAATTTTAGAGGTGCTAAGTTAACTCGACAAGAATCGAAACTAGAAGTTTTAGGGATTCATACAAATAAGCATCACATGCAAATGTAAAACTATCACTAAGAGTAGAGATTACAACCTTTGTAGATCTCCCTCGGTGACTCCTTGGCACTATGAGAGTTTGGAACGGATCGATGGAAGCCTTCCTTGTCCACGATGATCCACCCGAAGTCCCTTTGCCCAAAGCTCCTTGCCTTACTTATTTCGCAAACAAAGTAGAGCAAACACCCTACACAAATCGGCTAGATGTGTGTAGTATGATGATGTGGTTTATATTCAATAATTAAAACCCTTTCTTTTTATCAACTTCACTCAAGAGAAAAATCAAGAGATGAAGAAGAAGATAATGGTGGCTAAGCTTGAGCTTTCTATCATATCACATATGATAACTTGTTTTCATTAAGTTAAATAAAGCTTACCCACTAAAGAATAAAGGAGCATGAGTGGGTTTTCTTTACATTAACTTAAAATGATAAATATAAATAAAAGCTTCAATATAAGTCTTGCATTGCCACCATTCTTGTATCATCAACCATGATACTTTGTATGTATGTATGTGTCCATGCACATCATCATGTGCATGCATGCATGCATACAAAAGGATTTAATTAAAGAATTAATCTAAATGTAATTTGTTAAATCAACACTTGATTTAGCAAACCGGTCATATCACATACGACCCGATCAGTAGAAAATTCCCGATTAATATACGTTATCACATAACCGTATTTAATCGGGTCCCATGCATATCTCATATGCACACCACATCTTTTTTTCTGAGCCAGGAAACTTCATTGTGGGACTCTAAGACTCGTCAATACGCCGGCAGTAGATGATGATCATATCAAACATCTACAAGCCGCAAGAGGTCAGCTAAACGTAACGGCCACCCGGGTATTGAAACGATCAGAAGAAAACCAGCGAAGCTATAAAAACTCCCGTCGAGCCAACTAGCAACACTTACCGTACAGTCCGGTCTCTTCGTCAGATATGCTGCATATCAAGTCCAGGGATGGAATCGTCGACCCCAGTAACTCAATAAGTCATGCTGGTGTATGGCTCATAACATCTTGAGAAACTACTGATAACTCTTATCAGTAAATCTCAGCAGCCCTGGCCAGAGACTTCATGTTATAGCCAATCGAGCATAGCACAACATCAACCCCCAATATCGGGAGAGACGAAACCCCTCCTATCGCTCATTGCCTCCATGTGCCTCGAGACTGTACCCAAAGACCACCTGTTTGCACGACTCAGTAGAGCCGTGGTAGGGTGGAGATCAAAGTATAGTGGGAGGACACACAAGAATCTATGACGATCTCGGGTCTACAGACTAACCTGTACCAGTGTTCCCTGAGAACTGCTATCCGACGATAGATATAATACCACATAGGAGTTCTCGGTGAGTCCGTTCAGTGTACCCAGTCTCCACTGAGCACCCGTATACAATCTTTGGTGTCTCCTGATCGCACGCTTTTGGCGTGTCGGATGAAAGAATTAAAGTTTACCGCGATCAGGACGGTGTCGCTATGCAGCTAGCCGGTGAGCACGGGTCGGTCCACAGGGAGATGGTGTTATCTTACCTTCTTGCTTTAGACGAGTCAATAAAGAATCTTGTATGTTTGTTTGTTCTAACCTATGTGTTTATCTGCAAGTATAAAGTTGTTAAGAAAATACGAAATTATAAGCTAAGAAATCCGTACTCAAAACCTTTGAGCCGAGTCTTGACCAATTGAAGCTAAGCAATCGGCAACAACGTGGATTAGGGGATTTAAGCGCGGTATTCGTGGAATACGGCTTATTTACCCTTGTCCTTCCGTTCTTGTCTCTTGCGTTCGCCTCCGGCCAAACCGAACGCAACCGGTCGCGGTTAGGAATCACCGTTACCTTGTCAGGGTACGGAGCCTAACGGAGCGCTTGCGTATGGTTTGGGCGAAGTTCAAATGGAAAATAACGGGAAAAGGAATTGGCAAGGAAACTTTAACTTACAATACCGTATTAATTCTTAACAACAACAATAATTACAACATTCACAAAATGAACAAAAGAGAACAAAAAGAAAAGAACAAAGAAAAGAAAAGATACAAGTATTAAAGTGCATGAATAAAATTGCAAGTAATAAAAAGACAAGTAATAAAAAGCGAGTAATAAAAAGAACAAGAAAAGAACACGGAAGTAGAACCCAAGCCAAGCATGTGCTCAATAGCCAACCCTTAAACTTGCAAGCTCAATGAAGAGGTTGCAAGATCAAGGGAAGGGTAGAAAACGCATGTGAAGTGAAGAACTAGTCCCGGGAGAAAATACGACCTTTGAGATCAATAACTAACCCTTAACCATTCAAGCTCAATGAAGAGGTTGAATGAGCAAGAGAAAGCAAAAATCTCAAAGGGGAAGAAGAAGCACAAGAGAATGATACAAAACCCTCATCTTTATTCACATCCATAAAAAGCTCTCACTACAATTCATGGAAGAGGAATGAAGAAGAAGAAGAAAAAGAACTAAAAACTACAAAAGAAAGAGGAACAAAAGAATACAAAGAATGACCCTTGGTTGAGCTCAGTTCTGCTGTATTTATAGGCAGGGAGTTGGAGTTCTAGGGCAACCAGAAGCCTCAACATGAAGTTACAAAAAAGCCCCCAAAAGACGACCGTGAGTGGGCCCCACATGGCCGCGGAAGGGCGGCCAAAACCCCACTTTGGCCGCGCTTCCGCGGCCGTTTAGAGGAATTGGGCTTGGGGATTTCTGGTGTTTTCCTGGTTTGGTGTCCCCTGTTGTCTGGTACATGTAGTTTCTGAAATTACTTTCACATTTCTTCCAGAATTTCTGTTGAGGAAAGGTGGACTTTTTGTCAAGATTTGGAATGATTGCCTCGAGCTCCGCGTAGATCTCTTGGATCTTGTGCTACCATTGAGCCTTGTGCATGAAAGCGACATTGATTTGACATTTTGTCTCTTAAACTGATATCTGGCAACACACGGATAGAGAGCGGAGACCGTGTTTTATCAGTGGTTGGCAGGAACCCGGATTTTGTCGTGTTTTCTATGAATTTCACCGTTTTAGAACCGAGAACCTGTATCCTGCAAATATATAACAAACACGGATAAAAAGCACCTACCTATAAACACACGAGCGTAAGAATGGGCGGTATAAAATGCAGTATTCTGTGATGAACAAATACCCCCAAACTTAACTTTTGCTCGTCCCGAGCAAAACCAATTATTCACTAAAATAAAATGATAACCGCACTTTCGCAGGGAACGCGATTGCACTGAGCGCGTGCAACAAGCCGTTAAACCTCTAGGTGTCCCTAGTAGGAGGAGTGTTGTCTCCTGAGGGTTTTCAGCGGATACTACCCACAAAATCCGGTCAAGCTAGTTTTGTAAAATAACTAAGATTCAAACCCCTAAAGTTTTGTTTTAGAAAATAACAATTCTATTATCCTAAGTCTAGACTATCGAACCTTTATTTTTCACACCTCGCTTCTTATTTAACTACAGATTTTATATGTCTTTACGTGCAGTGCAAATAGTGTCGTTAAGTTCCCGAAAGGTCGAATAAAGTCATTATGTCACACAATAAAGCCCAGATAACAATTTTAAAAGGATCACATAAGTTTTATAGAGAGTTAAGCATTTTTCAAGTTTCGTTTTCCAGTAAGGTTTCAACTTCAGAATTTCTATCTTCCTCAACAGGAAACTAAGTCGTATTTTTCACTCCACCTTATTCTTGTTTTCATTTCATACACACCTCTGTGAATGTGCAATAGTCTTTATCATAGAGTAAAACCTTCATATCTCCGTTAAAATTTTTATAAAAGCCTGTCTTTTATCAAGATTATTCTCACACAAAGAACCGTTAGGAATTTTAACTCGGAGAGAACACTTGCTTGACTTTGTTTTAAAACTGGACTTTCTAGGCTTCTTAGCGAGCTTTGGGCCAATGCACCCAAACCAGTTGGTTTTAGGGCATTAGGTGTAGAAACACCCCAGCGGGCTTAATTACTCAAGTTACCTAGGTCCAAAAACAAAAGACAGTTTGGCGTGAAAAACATGATGATTCAATACGAACGGAGATATAACCGGTAGTTCAATTATTTTTTGGATAAAAGACGTGTTTAGTGGGTTTGGTGTGTAATCATTCCAATCAAGTTTCAGATGGGTTATTTTTCAGACTTAGTTCCAATTAAGGCATCAATAACATTCCTTCATATTCACTTACTTCATAAACTATTCTTGATATATTACTTATTTCAGAACAAACCTATTTGATCCTCAAAAAATCATTTATCTATTTAAAAGTTTTTTAAACATAAAAGACTTGTCATCTAATTTCCAAGACTCACAACACGTGTAGTGTGATGTAAAGACGTATATCAGCTATAGTTAACTTCAAAGGAGAGTTATCTTTCAGGTTTTCAAAATCCAAACATAAGATCTAGTTATTCCTATTTTTTCAAACAAAAACCGTCGAAATGTTGAATCAAAGTTCTTCCACAAGCTAACTTGACAAAAAGTTTTTATGTTTTTTAGAAAATTTTCAGATTTTTATGGGTTTTTCGAATAAGGTATGCAAATGCAAAATATACATATGAATGCGAAGGAAGAAAGCTTACCGAGCACACCCCCAAACTTAAACTTGACAGTGCCCTCACTGTCAGGCTATACCAAGAGGGTCAAAATTGCCGGCGCTTCCTCCTAAAAACAAATTATAGACAAAAACAAAAAGGGAAAACAAAAAATATATACAAAAATAGTGTCCCCCCCAAACTTAAGTGAAACAGCGTTTCCACTGTTAAGCGATGAAGTTCAGGATTAGGGGGGAAAGAACAGTATCCATCTATACAAGGCCTTACACAGGCCAAAAGTTAACACCAACCATTCAAAGATTTTATCATGGTAAAGCAGTGGTTGGTGGAAGAAGGTGAAGAGGTAAGAAATGGAGAATACGCGAGACCGCTTGTGGAGAGAAGTGGAATGCGGTCTCGGTAGATGAGAAGAAGGAGAATGGCGGAAGGGAAAAAGAAGTGGAGTACGAACTTGAGGGTGCAAATGGAGTAAATAGATTAGCACAATTTGTGATGACCGATGTGTGGAAAGCGATTGTGCTAATATATTTACCCGTCGAGAGATTGGGTCAAATCCCTCAAGGTTCGTGAGAAACCATGGGTACGCCGAACTTGGTAAACCAGACATATGAAATGTAAGTGATACGGGTTCTTGCAAGGTCGGAATGATGGAAAGAGTGGAGGGAAGTGGTTGAGGAGGGGTATCGGTTAGGGTTTCGGGAGGGTGTACACAGTCAATGAAAGGAACAGGATGAATTGGAAAGTCCGACTCATCATCAAGAACTGTTTCATCCTTAAAAATATCCTCAAAATTTTCCTCAAAGTTAAACTTATCCATGCACATTTCTTCAAAATCAAGACGCATATGAAGTTCGGGAAAAACAGTTAAAGACTCGGGATGATGATTTGAAGAGACAAACTCATCTAAATCTACGGGTTCATCATCCAAAATGTTCCCAGCGTCAATATCCTCGATCAAGTGAAAATCTATATTCTCAGACACCTCATCAAAAGCATGGATATTAATCGATTCTGGTTCTAAGATGGAGGTGTAGAGGTCAAAAGGTTTAAGATCGGTTTCACTTGGAAGAGACCCTTCACAATCGGGCAAATCAAACACTACGAAGTCGCACAACTCATTCATCATTCTATCTTCAATTGATAAACCATGTGGGATACTCGATAGACTTTCAAAACAGGAGTTGTGGGATTCAATTTGGGACGGGTAGGTTTGATTTGGAAGGGGGTACATCTCACTCTCTTCACTCAAATTCACAGCCTGTCCTGCCGCCTCATCATACATTGAAAAATTTGGAGCTAGTTGAAAACTAGCTACCGGGTCATTAGGTTGTATGAGAGCGGCCATGGACGCATTCAAATCCATCATCTGTTGGCTTGACGCTACCCTAAAGTCTTCCAACGACTGTTCTAGACTAGACATTGGTTGTGAAGGGGTTTCAGTGAAAGATTCACAGTTGTAGGGATACTGAAAACTCCCAAATTGCGGTTCTGATGCAATGTCTAGGGAAGGTGCAAAATTAGGGTAGGATTGGTAGGAGTTGAATGGCTGGACAGGAGTGGGATCAACATTTGGATAAGAAGGTGAATGGAATTGTTGATCCCAAGAATTTGTAGTGGTGAAAGGAGTGAAAGATCGGCTACGGGATTGTTCAATTCGTTCAGCGATGGACAAAGGACGACTTGCAGAAGGGGTATCAACATAAGCGGGTACGGGAGGTTGAAAAGGTTGATACAAAGTGGAATGAGGGGTGCAAGTGTTTGTCCTAGACGCTGCTATGCGATCTTTCAGTGAAATTTTGGGCATAGATGGGTCGTTCGATGTTCGGCCAAAACAAGAACCGTATGAAGTAATGTCTGGTTGTGGGTACCAAAGTTCGGCAAGAGTTTTGCGAGGTGGAGTACCCATGATATGAAGAGTGAAAGAAAGAAAGGTAGAGAAAAGGAGGGGAAAGAGAATGTGATTTTATTTTTTATTTTTTATTTTTTTTTGGTTAGTTGTTAGCAAAAAAAAAATATGGACAAAAAATCACGACACAGAAATACCACACACCTAATCGTTCTAGGGTTCACCTAGGTCAACTAGACCTGCTCGAGAACTTGATTGTCGAAGTAAAACTGTGTCGAGAAACAGGCTCAAGATACACTGATCACGAGGCCAGGTAAGTGCAGAGATAAGGGGAGGTTTTCCAACGCTTTCGCGAAGTTCCTTAATTAAATAACCCTTTCTCTTTTGGCGGTTTCGCCGTTAACACTTTCCTAGACACCCCGTAAACAATATACCGTTAAGCAAGCTTCTAAATACAGTTAACTTCTCCTAGTGAGCGCGAAGTCCTTAAGGCTTAAAGTCTAATTTCTTTTAAAATTTGTGCGGGTTATCGTTATGCTCAGGTTCGTGATTTGTGGGCCACGGAAAAGGTGATGAAATCCTTTACCGTATGTTGTGGGGTTCGCTTGCCCTTAAGTCCGTATTAATGTATGCAATGCGCAATTCAAAAATTCTATAAAGAATCAAACAATTGTTTTTTAGTTTAAGCGCGGCGCTGCAACAAATACGGGTTAGTCAATTTTGGCGTTTGCTAGCGAACTTGCAAAGAATCCTGCAAAGAATAGTATATTGGAAGCGTCGGATTTGAGAAGAAGGTGTTAGTAAAGTACGTACCGTTAAGTTTTGGGTTAGGAAACCCCCGTTGAATCAAATCCGGTAAGCTTGAAAGGTTCGCTTGCGCGGGTCAAACTACCCGGATCTTTGGCACTGTACTCCGTAATCACCTTAACTTTGAATGTACACTTTGCTCCCACAATCGCAGTTTGCAAATCTGCAAAAAAAATCTGCACACTTGCCCACAAAAATATTGTCCAAAAAAAAAGAAAAACAAAAAGAATATTTTTTTTTTTTATATACAAAAAGAATATTAACCCGAATAACAAGAAAGAAAATACGCTACCGTTTCCCCGGCAACGGCGCCATTTGATCGCACGCTTTTGGCGTGTCGGATGAAAGAATTAAAGTTTACCGCGATCAGGACGGTGTCGCTATGCAGCTAGCCGGTGAGCACGGGTCGGTCCACAGGGAGATGGTGTTATCTTACCTTCTTGCTTTAGACGAGTCAATAAAGAATCTTGTATGTTTGTTTGTTCTAACCTATGTGTTTATCTGCAAGTATAAAGTTGTTAAGAAAATACGAAATTATAAGCTAAGAAATCCGTACTCAAAACCTTTGAGCCGAGTCTTGACCAATTGAAGCTAAGCAATCGGCAACAACGTGGATTAGGGGATTTAAGCGCGGTATTCGTGGAATACGGCTTATTTACCCTTGTCCTTCCGTTCTTGTCTCTTGCGTTCGCCTCCGGCCAAACCGAACGCAACCGGTCGCGGTTAGGAATCACCGTTACCTTTTCAGGGTACGGAGCCTAACGGAGCGCTTGCGTATGGTTTGGGCGAAGTTCAAATGGAAAATAACAGGAAAAGGAATTGGCAAGGAAACTTTAACTTACAATACCGTATTAATTCTTAACAACAACAATAATTACAACATTCACAAAATGAACAAAAGAGAACAAAAAGAAAAGAACAAAGAAAAGAAAAGATACAAGTATTAAAGTGCATGAATAAAATTGCAAGTAATAAAAAGACAAGTAATAAAAAGCGAGTAATAAAAAGAACAAGAAAAGAACACGGAAGTAGAACCCAAGCCAAGCATGTGCTCAATAGCCAACCCTTAAACTTGCAAGCTCAATGAAGAGGTTGCAAGATCAAGGGAAGGGTAGAAAACGCATGTGAAGTGAAGAACTAGTCCCGGGAGAAAATACGACCTTTGAGATCAATAACTAACCCTTAACCATTCAAGCTCAATGAAGAGGTTGAATGAGCAAGAGAAAGCAAAAATCTCAAAGGGGAAGAAGAAGCACAAGAGAATGATACAAAACCCTCATCTTTATTCACATCCATAAAAAGCTCTCACTACAATTCATGGAAGAGGAATGAAGAAGAAGAAGAAAAAGAACTAAAAACTACAAAAGAAAGAGGAACAAAAGAATACAAAGAATGACCCTTGGTTGAGCTCAGTTCTGCTGTATTTATAGGCAGGGAGTTGGAGTTCTAGGGCAACCAGAAGCCTCAACATGAAGTTACAAAAAAGCCCCCAAAAGACGACTGTGAGTGGGCCCCACATGGCCGCGGAAGGGCGGCCAAAACCCCACTTTGGCCGCGCTTCCGCGGCCGTTTAGAGGAATTGGGCTTGGGGATTTCTGGTGTTTTCCTGGTTTGGTGTCCCCTGTTGTCTGGTACATGTAGTTTCTGAAATTACTTTCACATTTCTTCCAGAATTTCTGTTGAGGAAAGGTGGACTTTTTGTCAAGATTTAGAATGATTGCCTTGAGCTCCGCGTAGATCTCTTGGATCTTGTGCTACCATTGAGCCTTGTGCATGAAAGCGACATTGATTTGACATTTTGTCTCTTAAACTGATATCTGGCAACACACGGATAGAGAGCGGAGACCGTGTTTTATCAGTGGTTGGCAGGAACCCGGATTTTGTCGTGTTTTCTATGAATTTCACCGTTTTAGAACCGAGAACCTGTATCCTGCAAATATATAACAAACACGGATAAAAAGCACCTACCTATAAACACACGAGCGTAAGAATGGGCGGTATAAAATGCAGTATTCTGTGATGAACATCTCCTCACCAGATGGATATGGGATCATCCATCGCCCATCATGTGGGACAAGAATGGTATACGCTAGTCTACTCTGGAATATCGATGCCCTGTCTCGATACACCCTCGACTAGGAACAGTTCAAGGATATGCTTATAAACTACACGTGCCCCACTAGTATGATCCGCAACATAATCACAGTAGTCAAGCAAATATCCTTTGGGCTTTATCAACATGTGTAAATGATTAAATCTACATGTCCAGATAAAGTAAACCAGATAGCGTACTATCATGTTGAGCAAGAAAGTCATCTATCTCCATATATATATGTCCAAGTTTCCACTATCCATATAATGGCCTTTAGGGCAAACATATTACTAACAATCTCCCACTTGCACTAAGGCCAGTTATTGGCATATTTCATACCCAACATTTCAGACAGTCGCTCATGCTGCGGCTGTGGAAGTGCCTTGGTGAATGGATCCGCTGTGTTATCCTTTGTATCTACTCTCCGAATCTTGATCTCCTGGCGATCTACTATCTCCCGGATCAGATGATATCGCCTTAGGATGTGTCTGGACTTCTGATGGGACCTTGGTTCTTTGGCTAATGCTATAGCTCCATTATTATCACAATACAATGGTATTGGATCAACAATGGTTGGAACTACTCCTAGTTCCGCAATGAACTTCTTCATCCAGATGGCTTCCTTGGCAGCATCACTTGCAGCAATATACTCAGCTTCCATCGTGGAGTCTGCAACGGTGTCCTGTTTGGAACTCTTCCAACTAACCGCTCCTCCATTTAGGGTAAATACAAACCCTGAGATAGATTTGCTGTCATCCTTGTCACTTTGGAAGCTGGAATCGGTAAAGGCCTCCATCTGGAGATCCCCATTACCATACACCAAGAACAAATCTTTAGTCCTTCGCAAGTACTTAAGAATGTTCTTCACTGCTATCCAATGTTTCTCCCCGGGGTTGGATTGATACCTGCTTACTACAGCCAGTGCATAAGCCACATCAGGACGAGTACACAACATCGCATACATTATAGATCCTACAGCTGAAGCGTAGGGTATAACGCTCATGCGAGCTCTCTCTTCATCAGTCTTCGGACAGAAGTGCTTGGAGAGAGTGATTCCATGACTAGCAGGCAAGGCACCACGCTTGGAATCTTCCATACTAAACCTCTTTAGAATGGTGTCTATGTACTTTGATTGGGACAGTCCCAATAACCTCTTGGATCTATCTCTATAGATCCTAATGCCCAAAATGCGCGAGGCATCACCCAGGTCCTTCATGGAGAACCTTTGTGATAAGAATAGTTTGACCGATTGTAGCATAGGAATATCATTTCCTATCAGGAGAATGTCATCTACGTACAATACGAGGAATGTGACAGTACTCCCTACAATCTTCTTATAAATACATGGTTCATCTTCATTTCTGACAAAATCAAACTCTTTGATTGTATCATCAAAGCAGATGTTCCAGCTCCTTGAGGCCTGCTTTAATCCATAAATGGATTTAAGCAATCTACATGCTTTCCCGCTGCTCCCACTATCAATGAAGCCCTCTGGCTGATCCATAAAAACGCATTCTTCTAAATCACCATTTAGAAATGCAGTTTTCACGTCTATCTGCCAGATTTCATAATCATAGTGAGCAGCAATAGCAAGTAGGATCCTAATGGATTTAAGCATTGCTACTGGAGAGAATGTTTCATCATAGTCTAGGCTTGGTCTTTGACGAAAACCTTTCGGTACAAGCCTTGCTTTATAGGTCTCCACCTGTCCATCTACACCAATCTTTCTCTTAAAGATCCATTTGCACCCAACGGGTTTTATCCCAGGAGGCGCAACGTCCAAAGTCCATACTTTGTTGGTGTACATTGACTCCATTTCGGATCTCATTGCTTCCAGCCATTTCACTGAGTCACCACTCGTGATAGCTTGCTGAAAACTAGTAGGGTCATCATCATCCATGATGCAATCTTCTCCATCACCATCTATGAGAAACCCATAGTATCTCTCTGGTGGGCGAAAAGTTCTACTAGACCTCCTGAGCGGCTGAGGTTCTTGAAGTTCTACTGCAACATCAGTTTTAACCAATTCCTCCTGAGTAATTTGTGTCTCTAGAACCTCTTCTAGTTCTACCACATTGCCATTAGTACTTTCCGTAAAGATCTCATTTTCCAAAAATGTGGCATGCTGAGCAACAAACACCTTTTGTTCCTCTTTGTGGTAGAATAGATATCCATAAGAATGTTTTGGATACCCCACAAATTTACACATGACCGATCATGTCTCGAGTTTGTCTGGATTCTGCTTTTTAACAATAGCCGGACAACCCCAAATCCTAAACCTTTTAAGAGATGGTCTCTTTCCATTCCACATCTCATATGGAGTGGTATACACGGTCTTGGTTGGAACCCTGTTCAATAGATACATTGCTGTCTCCAATGCATGTCCCCAAAAGGAAAGCGGTAACTCAGCATCACACATCATGGATCGTACCATATCCAATAGGGTACGATTCCTCCGTTCTGACACACCATTGTGCTGTGGTGTGTAAGGAGGAGTGAGCTGAGAGAGAATCCCATTCTCTTTTAAGAAGTCTAGAAACTCTGTACTTAAATATTCTCCACCTCGATCCGATCGAAGTTTCTTGATGCTCAAGCCTGTTTGCTTCTCTACTTCAAGTTTATACTCCTTGAATTTCTCAAAGGCTCCGGATTTGTGCTTTATCAAAAACACGTGTCTGAATCTTGAGAAATCATCAGTAAAAGTGATGAAGTATGAAAAACCACCTCTTGCAAGTGTAGACATTGGTCCACATACATCACTATGTATGAGGCTTAAGAGTTCACCAGCTCTCTCTGCGTGTCCACTAAACGGAGTTTTGGTCATTTTACCTTTGATACAAGACTGGAAAGTCGCATAAGATTTATATTCAAACGGATTTAAATATCCATCTTTATGTAACTTGTTTAGTCTTGTTTCATTAATATGACCAAGTCTACAATGCCAAAGAAAAGCTTCATTTATATCTGAAAACTTTCTTTTACTAGTATGTTGTATATTGAAAACTGTGTGTTGGTTCAGGACGTAAATACCGTTATTTAGTGTACCATACCCAATCAACTCTTGATTCAGGTTAATGTTCATAACATTATTTTGCAATATAAAATGATATCCTTCATTGTCCAACAAAGAAACGGATATTATATTACACAGCATACTTGGTACTAAATAACACGGGTTCAAAACCAAAATACTTCCTGAAGGCAACCCTAGATGATACTCTCCCACGGATACAGCATGTATATTGGAACCATTTCCAACCCGTAGAGTATGATCTCCAATCTTTAAAACTCTACTATTTCTCAATCCCTGCATACAATTGCAGATGTGAGAACCAGAACCGGTATCCAATACCCAGGATGCAGAGTTTAAAGAAAAACAGTTTTCAGTTACAAACACACCTGAAGTGGAAGCATCAGCATGCTTCTTCTTCTTGAGATCAGCATGATATTCAGCACCGTTGCGTTTCCAATGTCCTGACTTTTTACAGTAAAAACATTCTCATTTCCTGCTTCCCACAGCCCCGGCTTTGTCTTTCCCCATCACCTTTCTAACTCCACCTTTCTGTTTGATGGACTTCTTCTTTTTCTTTCCCTTGGCCTTAACTTTTGGGAATGAAGAGGAAGATGGCCCAGCAAGCAGAGCGGGAGTCCTTGCCGTTTTCAACGTGTTCTCTGCACTTCTCAACATATTGAGAAGTTCAGGCAATGATTTCTCCAAATCATTCATATTGAAATTTACTATGAACGGAGCAAAGGCAGGGGGGAGACTGTAGAACAATATACGTATATTGCTCATTATCCATAGTCCATCCCAGTTCCTCAAGTTCTTCAATAAGACCAATCATTTTCAAAACATGGTCTCCAACTGATGCACCAGGGGCCATTCGCATCTGAAACAGCTTTCTAGATGCCTCGTATCTCAAAGTACGAGATTGCTCTTCATACAACTCCTTTGTGTGAAAAAAGATGGATTGCACATCCATATTCTCGTGTTGCTTCTGATGGATATTGTCCATAGAACCGAGCGCGAGGCACTTGGCCGTGTTGCAGTCATCTTCACAAGTTTTTCGGATCTCCCTATCCGAGACAGATGATTCAGGTCCTGGGACGGGTGGGGCTTCGGTATTGAGGACATATGATACCTTATCATATGAAAGTGCAATGTTTAAGTTCCTCAACCATTCTTTATAATTTGGTCCTGTCAGTTTATTTTTCTCAAGTAGAACCTTAAGTCCTGACATCTGTAACTGCCATTCGGAGAGAGAAAAGGATACACTTAGCGAAATGCTCTAGCAAAGAATTAGATTGGTTATTATTTTATCTAATCGATGTCTCCCACTGCTTTTATCAAATTTTCTTTCAAAACCTGAAAAGAAAACTAGCCAGGAATAATTACATTCTACAGTTTTGCTAACCGGTCAGTCTATCTAGACACCCACTGGATTAGCTAATTGTAAAGTGCAAAACTCTCCTGGAAGTAACACTTACTCACAGTGAGATCGAGATCCAACTATCATATAGATGGTATGCAATCTCATTGCAAATTTCAACTCTTGAAATTCCCGATATGGTTTTTACCCCTAGTCACTTATGACCTTGGCTATGGTCAACATATCATAAGTACTAGTCAAATTCTACCCGTCATTTCGTGATTAACTAGACCCACCCATATGACCCGTGACTATGATCAACATAATCACATGAATGTCCTAACTAATCGCATAATATGCTTTGTAGGAAGACATCACTTAGCTACCGTATACTACGCCTTGACTATAATCAACATACGCAGCACGAATACTAAGTACTCTGCTTCCTAAAATGACGGAGGGTTGTGGATGGTTTTTAAGAAAACCTTTAACGCTTTGAACTTGATCTCGTTGTAGAATCAAAACAGTTAAGAAAAGGAGTGGCTTAAGCTCCGCATCCTTTTGAAACTTGCATTTTTCATAAAAAGCCGAGTTGGTTTCAAATCTGATTCTGCAACATCATAGGTTTCTTTTCTTTAAATTAATCTCATTAATGTGATCCCATCATTTAAGTTCCTAAGCCATCACAGAATAGAACTTCTACTTATACCATCCGCATTCGCCACAGTGTCCTGTTATGCACCGTTAGGTTACTTAACTAACGGCATAGCGGGGCGGGACTAGCGCGGGTGTAAAATATAAGCAACGTTTATTATATATCATATATATAATAATAATCCATTCGTCTCAGATGTTAAGTAATCACATTACAGAATATCAACAGCAAAAGCACATAAAAGGATATCTAGGATGTCCGTATTTTGTATCGAGCCAACAATAGAAAATACGGATTCCACGGTCGCGATGAATAGCTAAGCCCACACCCCTAGACCCCTACGAGAGCGGCAAGTGATCCCGCCAATTCTAGAGTTTAGGAGACCCGGTCTCGACTCCTCGAGATGGCCACCCACTGAACCCTAGAACCCGGTCACTTGTGCTCCCCTCCTTGGGTCTATCCTAATGCGGAAAAGTAAATAATATACAATTGATTTATACATGAATGAAAATAAAACTCTCATCTCAAATAAAAACCCCCGGCTATTCATTCGCGACAATCCTACTCATCATATCTCAGCAACACATAATATCTCATATCATCAACGTAAGTAAGTATGCGTATCTCGATTGTCGATGACGTATAGCAACGAAAACGGCGATACACCACATACTACACTTACGGTCGCAGAAAATAAAATGAAAAACTACAACATTTGGAATCCACAATTACTTTAGACATCATAAATTCGAAATATCACATACTTCGTATTTCATGCCTAACTATATGAATTCCACATATTGTATCACATTTCAGATAAATAGACAATGTTAAACTTTTCGATCGAATAAACAAACACCCTAGATTTCCCTAATTGCACAACACTTGAGACGAGTTCAAAAATTTTCTAGAACATGTCATAGCCCCTTATGGACCAACCGTAGAAGGGTCAAACCAACGCCTCACATGTGGCAACGCTAAACTACCACAAACCCTAAGGTTCAGTGACAGTTTTGACGGTCACATAATCGAGTTAAGGTTATGTTCGTCTAGAGTGTCCACAAATACGCTTGCATGTTTTTCGAAAGTTTCGAACTCGGGAAAAATCCAACACTTGGAATTTTTCCAATACGGGAAAAAATGTGTTTCTAATATTCGTTCAAACATTTTAACACGTTCTAAATAATCTGAAAATCTGAACGAAGTTAAACTTTCCGATCGAATCACCAAAAACAATATATCTCCAGAAACCTCAACACTTGAGTAAGTTTAAAATATCTCAGAGGCATGTACTATTACATACGGGTCTACTGTAGAAAGCACTGTTCCTAATTCCCACAAACGGCCGCGGAACCGCCGCAAAAAGCATGGTTAGGCCGCGGTTCCGCGGCGTTTTAGTGAGATCATTAAAAAAAATTTATACCGTAATTCATAGAAAAGCCTGCTGAATTTTTTAAGAATTTTTAATTTGGAAAATCCAATTTTCAAAAAATTTCCAGAGAGCGGTCCAAATTGCTGTTTCGTGGTTCGATCGGACTTTTAACATCGCCTACGCATCGCCTAAAGCTCTAGCGTGGCTCTGATACCACTGAAGGGTTAGCCTAGCACCTCGTCAAGGGTTTGGTAGCATCACATATGCCATAATCAAAATTTTAGAGGTGCTAAGTTAACTCGACAAGAATCGAAACTAGAAGTTTTAGGGATTCATACAAATAAGCATCACATGCAAATGTAAAACTATCACTAAGAGTAGAGATTACAACCTTTGTAGATCTCCCTCGGTGACTCCTTGGCACTATGAGAGTTTGGAACGGATCGATGGAAGCCTTCCTTGTCCACGATGATCCACCCGAAGTCCCTTTGCCCAAAGCTCCTTGCCTTACTTGTTTCGCAAACAAAGTAGAGCAAACACCCTACACAAATCGGCTAGATGTGTGTAGTATGATGATGTGGTTTATATTCAACAATTAAAACCCTTTCTTTTTATCAACTTCACTCAAGAGAAAAATTAAGAGATGAAGAAGAAGATAATGGTGGCTAAGCTTGAGCTTTCTATCATATCACATATGATAACTTGTTTTCTTCACACCAATTTTTTCATGCTTGCTTCATATCACATATAAATCCTTTTATAGTGATGAGAAGGAATAATCATCATTATTCCATTCCCACTATAATTATGGGTGGAAATTCTTTTCATAAAGAATTAAGCATGGGTGGAAATTCTTTTCATTAAGTTAAATAAAGCTTACCCACTAAAGAATAAAGGAGCATGAGTGGGTTTTCTTTACATTAACTTAAAATGATAAATATAAATAAAAGCTTCAATATAAGTCTTGCATTGCCACCATTCTTGTATCATCAACCATGATACTATGTATGTATATATGTGTCCATGCACATCATCATGTGCATGCATGCATGCATACAAAAGGATTTAATTAAAGAATTAATCTAAATGTAATTTGTTAAATCAACACTTGATTTAGCAAACCGGTCATATCACATACGACCCGATCAGTAGAAAATGCCCGATTAATATACGTTATCACATAACCGTATTTAATCGGGTCCCATGCATATCTCATATGCACACCACATCTTTTTGCCTGAGCCAGGAAACTTCATTGTGGGACTCTAAGACTCGTCAATACGCCGGCAGTAGATGATGATCATATCAAACATCTACAAGCCGCAAAAGGTCAGCTAAACGTAACGGCCACCCGGGTATTGAAACGAGCAGAAGAAAACCAGCGAAGCTGTAAAAACTCTCGTCGAGCCAACTAGCAACACTTACCGTACAGTCCGGTCTCTTCGTCAGATATGCTGCATATCAAGTCCTGGGATGGAATCGTCGACCCCAGTAACTCAATAAGTCATGCTGGTGTATGGCTCATAACATCTTGAGAAACTACTGATAACTCTTATCAGTAAATCTCAGTAGCCCTGGCCAGGGACTTCATGTTATAGCCAATCGAGCATAGCACAACATCAACCCCCAATACCGGGAGAGAGGAAACCCTTCCTATCGCTCATTGCCTCCATGTGCCTCGAGACTGTACCCAAAGACCACCTGTTTGCACGACTCAGTAGAGCTGTGGTAGGGTGGAGATCAAAGTATAGTGGGAGGACACACAAGACTCTATGACGATCTCGGGTCTACAGACTAACCTGTACCAGTGTTCCCTGAGAACTGCTATCCGACGATAGATATAATACCACATAGGAGTTCTCGGCGAGTCCGTTCAGTGTACCCAGTCTCCACTGAGCACCCGTATACAATCTTTGGTGTCTCCTCACCAGATGGATATGGGATCATCCATCGCCCATCATGTGGGACAAGAATGGTATACGCTAGTCTACTCTGGAATATCGATGCCCTGTCTCGATACACCCTCGACTAGGAACAGTTCAAGGATATGCTTATAAACTACACATGCCCCACTAGTATGATCCGCATCATAATCACAGTGGTCTAGCAAATATCCTTTAGGCTTTATCAACATGTGTAAATGATTAAATCTACATGTCCAGATAAAGTAAACCAGATAGCGTACTATCATGTTGAGCAAGAAAGTCATCTATCTCCATATATATATGTCCAAGTTTCCACTATCCATATAATGGCCTTTAGGGAATACATATTACTAACACTATCATCATGCAATAGTGAACTAAAGCATGTATACTATGATAAAGATAAACCAAATTGCATACTATCATCTCGAGCAAGACTGTCATATCGGTATAGGTCCTGCCTCAATCATTGCAATCACGTACCTGCGATCCAATAATTGACTTTGAGGGCACTATCTCCAACAATCTCCCACTTGCACTTAAGGCTAATTATTGCGATGTCGCATACTCACAGCCCGTGTGATACCGAACATCCAACTCCTCTACTAATCAGTTTCACAAAGCTAGTTTGTAAAACTCTTGTGTTCGAGAAATAGCCTCAGTGAGTGGATCCGCCCTGATGTTCTTTCTATGTCTCTCTTAATCTCAAGTTCGCGGAGAAAGCCATCTCCCGAATCGAGTAATACCTGTCTTAGAATATGTTTGAATATCTGATGGGACCTTGTTCATAAATGAACTCCAAATCCAAACTTCTTAGACTTTATTGATAGCTGAACTTAATCAGTATCCAGCACCATGCCTCCCACAGTATCCCCTTGGACCACCTGTCCAAAATACTGTCCCTCGTCAGAGGGAAAAACTATAACTCTGACAATCACTCTGTTATCCATGTCACTTTTGAAGCCTGGAATGATAACCGTCTCCCGAAAGAGGCTGCCGTCATTAAATCCGTAGAACATGCACTTATGTTCTTAAACTTCTTCCATATGTTTCTTCAGGATTGGTTTAATATAGACTTATTGCATCTAGTGCAAAAACAACATCTGGTGTGGTACTTGACTTTTCATGATTGACTCAATTGCCTAAGCAAGTGATCTGCCAATCATGCACATCCCTCTCCCCTTTAGTCTATGAGACACCTTTAGAGAGGGTGACTCCGTCACCTGCAGGTAACCACCATGCCAGGAGTCATCTATTCTAAAATACCATTAGAATACTGTCAAAGTACCCACATTGGGAAACTACCCAAATCTAGATCTAATACCATAGATCTAGTAACCAGAATGTCTGATATTATATCCATATCCTGTGTGAAGAAATTACTGTGTGACGACCACAGTATAACCGATCGTAGTATAGGAATTTTACTTCCTACTCTGTGTATATCATCCAAAAACCCAGGACATCACACCCTACTAATATCTCAACAGATCCATCCCCTATTCTGATGAAGTCAAACCTACGACTGTCACATCAAAAATAGATGATCTTATCTCCACTATACATGCTCAAGTCTATAAATAGACATAAGCTACTTGCCCACTATGCTTCCGCTGCTTCCACTGACCACAACAACCCTCTGGCAGAATAATATATACGTGCACTTCTGAAGCTAGTTTAGAACGACGCTATACTTAACCTCCTGCCGGGTCTCATAGTCTGGTACAACAGTAGTGTCAAGTCTGGGTAAGCAAGAACCTCCCTGTCACCGTCCTTGAGGCTACCGGAGTACCTCTCGGGTGTCTGAGGTTACCCACCATATCTGCGGAGTGGCTATTAGAATGTCAAACCTGATTGAATATATAGGTCCTATTAAATTTTCGGTAATCGTTTGCGGTTCTGGAATCTCTTCCAGTTCTACCATACTCCCACTGCTGTTTTCTGAAAAAATCCATTTTACTAAAACTGTGGCGAGTCAAGAACAATATCACTATTGATCTTCCAGATGATAGAAAATCAACCCTCGTCAAAGCCAGGGTCAACCTACAAACTGAAATTACAGAAACATGCCTTGAGTTATCCAGTGTCTAGTTTTAAGCATAAGCTGGACAACTCCCCGTACCTTAACATCGTTAAGATATGAACCATTCTATATCCAATATAGAAACTTTGGCACTTTATTTAATTGGAACCAGATTCAAATCATGCAGCTGTCTCCAGTGCATATCAACTTAATGGAGAGTGGCTACTCAGCATTACTCAACTTAGGAATCCATCCAATTATGAGTAACCTGAAAGAGAAACGAGTTTCTCAAAACCATTACTATCAACTGAATACCAATCACAAGAATCTACATCTTCGATCTCTTTGAAGAATCCCGATACTTGCGATACCTGGTTCTCAACTTTATTCTTTTACCCACAACTTCTCAAAACTTAGATACTGTATTTCTACGAAACACTTGTCTAAAAACTAGATAAGTCATAAGTAAACAGAACATAGTATGAGGACCAACCCCTTTGTCCTGATGGATACTGGACAACATACAATACTCTGTATAAGTCCGCTGAGTTGAATAACTCAAAACCTGTGCATCGTAGGTTGAAAACTGTACTTATGGTTTAAGAAATACTCCGTTGTTTAATGCTCCTTACCCAATCGTCAACTGATATAGGTAAATGTCACGGACATAATTTCAAAAATTTATATCTCACTTTATAAAAATAAACATACAGATATATCATTTTGAAATTGGTGCACAACAACGGATACTCAAAACCAAATACATGCCGTCCAGCAAAAACCCAGGCGAATTCCTCAAATATCACCAATTACAAGGAATTCCGATATAATGAGGATGATCTCGTAATTCCCAATAACTTACTCCCACTCATCATCTGTAAAACCATCCAGATATGAGAATGAAACCTAGTAAATTCATACCGTGGAGTAAGTATCTAATCGGGAAATCAGTTTTCCTTTAACAATGCACAGTGAAACTGAAACATGAAAATGTTTTGTAGGGGTATCCTGATATTCTTAGTAATGCCTCTTCCATAAGCCAATTCATGACTTTAACCGTATATTTTATTGCCATCTCTCCAAATCCCTTTATTTGTCTTTATTCATTACCTTCTGTACACCATCGTTAGGCAAAATGGTTTTCTTCCTTCCCTACCGTTCGGCACCAGCCTATGGTTTGGAAGAAGACTATCCAGTAAGCATAATAGGTGTACCCTCCTCAACCTAGGAGTACTCGCAACTTGAGAGAAGGTGATGATAAAAGACAACTGTAACAACCGAGTCCAATTCTACTAATTTTAGTTATCGTATGTATGGTGTGTGGTATTTATTTCATCTGTCTTGCATGACGGTTTCTAGTTATAAATTTTACCCTGACAATTCAACTTCTGCTTATAACAATATAAGTCATCTAAAATTAAATTAAAAATACTTGTCTTGACCTGCTCGGCACCCCTAACCCTGTGGTAGCACCTTGCTTTGTGTTTTCGTCCCGTTCAGTGAAACGGACGTGTTTGGACGTCTACGCGCACGTGCGTGCGTCCGTTCTTAGGGGTATGCCTTTTAATTATAAAATCCTTTATTTTAACTTTTGGAACCCGCCAATAATTTTCATATTTCAAATTCAAATTTTTGGACTCGACCCGGGCGCGATTCTGAAATGTTTTGCTTCTCGCCAAAATCCTATTTATTTAAATCTTTTAAGTTTTTCCCTAACAGCCCAAGATTTCGTATATCCCTCTAAATTTTTTTCAGCCAATCACAGATCCTTTTAACCAACGAGGTGTTTTTCTCAACCCAGTAATCTTTTAGATTTTCCTTAACAGTTTAAAATTTTTCTTTAAGCCAGCAAATATTTTTTTATCTACGAAATCTTCTTCAACAAACTCTTTTTCTCTCTCCTTCTGCCCACCAATCAGCTCTCCCCTTCGCGCTGGTGGCCCACGAGATCCCTCTCCCTCTGCTTCTCTCTCCTTCTCTTTCTTTCTCTCTCTCTCTCAAGCCTCTCTCTCTCCTCTCGCTGTTCCCTCTCTCTCATCTCGCGGTAGGAATAGGTGCCAACACCGCCTATTCCCTTATCGTCACCGCCCATTCCTTCTCTTCTTCCTTTATATTTTTCCAGCGTCTGAACCCATGGAAGGAAACCCTAACTCTTGAAGCTTTTGCGACTTCCTCCTCTTTCCTTGATCTCATCACATCGTCAAGCCTTTTCCACACCCTCATTGCTTCCATCTTCTCTTCTTCCTCCTCTTTCTTCCCTCCCGAGCGCTCAGGAAACCCGGCACACGCGACCTTGCAGCCACCTCTTTCTGTTGCCGACCACCCATCGCCGTCGCCTCTTCATTCATTTCCTTTTCTCTCTCCCTTCTCTCCTCATCTCCCTCATTCTCCTTGAACTAGCCCACGCACCCTCTGCCTAACACCCAACCGACTTCAGACGACCCCAAACTCTATCAAACAACCCTCTTCGCCGGAGCTCCGATCCATTGCCGTCGATATCACCACCCCTCTGCAAACACAGAGCACAAGCACTGTAAGCCTTCTTCTTCTTCTTTCTTCTCCTTCTTCTTCCTTTTTCTTCATTCCTCCTCTTTCTTCATTCTTGAATGCTTGTTTTCCGTAGTTCACCGGAACCGTGCTTGACGCCGATGATCCCGACGACCCAGCGAGGACCTCTAACCCGTGTGATCCCACTGTTCGTTGTTTGGATTCATTCCGTGTACCGTGCGCGCGTCGCGACTTTTCCAGCCGACGCGTGACGTTCCGTTTGCCGCTTCGCGATCCGTCGAGGCAAGTTAATCTTGCTATATGCTATTTAAATCAGTTTATACATATTCTAATACCTGTAGTTTAAATATAGTACCCCATGCATCGTTTTATATCATTTCGATGTTCCGTTTGCATCGATTTATATTATTTTAGATCTAGAACGTGAAAGGTAACCATTGCATACATGATCACATTTAAATGTTAAATCTCATAACCATAATCATATGTTTAATCACATTTTTGACATAGCCTATGATATCTTTCTATAGTTTAATCCATCGGACACTTGTGCGCATTTAAACCAGTTTTAGCTGTGACTTCATCCAGTGAACCTATCTATAGAATATTGCATCCCTGGAAATTCTTAATATTGGTTAATATGATTTAACGGCCATGAATGTCACCCTGTATTCATACAATGTTGAAACCGTCTCTGAACCACAACTGATAACTGTACTGCTAATTAATTGAATCTGCTTTATTGTTTAATTCATTGCTTAGATTATGTTGTTGATAACCATGCTTGATTACTTATAACCATGATTATGCTAGCTGTTTATGAGCACCCACATGTTATCTTTTACACCCTGGCCTGACTTGCTACACATATATCGATTGACCCGACATGGTATCGTACACTACTTGACTTGACCTGTTGTACCATGGATCGACCCGTTACCTGATCTTGTGTCTAATGCCAACAAACCTGACATGTAGTCCTCACGGACCGTTCCTGTTGTCTGTCCAGACAAACCTGCTCTTACCTGATCCTGTGTTGGCATTAGTACTTGATTACTGAATACCTGACTTGACATACACATATAACTTGGGGGTATGGGGAAATCAATGATGAAACCTGACTTGTAACTCGACAGTGTACTACCTTTACTGATAAGTTTTAAAGGCTAGGCCAGCCTTGGGATGATGCCGCTGACATCATTCATCTGTACATATTTCCTGTTTTAGTGCCTAGCGGCATGTCTCGGATTCAGCCCGAGAATCTTGACCGTGGTCCTGGGTATGCACGAGATACTATTGAGTTAGATCGATGATTCATCAAATTGATTTCAAAGACTTTAGAGTAAGAAAACCAATAGAACAGTTTAGTTTATTCACTGCACACTACCCTTCACTGCCCTGATTTATATTACCGTTGCACCTGCTTTTCATTCATGTTTATGTTGCATTGCCTGTTACCCTGTTTATATTTTATTACCTGATGACATGACGCGCTGACGTCTGGGTTTTGCATGGCCCATATTCCGTACCTTTGCTGCAGTCTGAGCAGGAGTACTTCAGCCAGCAAGCTGAGCTGTGAGGTTTCAGTAGTAGCTAGTTCCTTTATTTTTCTGCAGTTTATTCCTGATGTGAGCCCGCATTATGGGACATACATTCCAGTTATTTTGTATTAGATCTTTGCTTCCGCACTTTTATTATTCTTGACTCATGTTATCTTGGCTTATGGATATGTATTAGATTGTTATGTTTTGTTCTTGAAATCTCTACAACCGTAATGTGACTGTGGATGGATACTTTCTACCCACAGGTAGCATGGTTGGCTATGTCACGTGTCCAATTTAGCGTACTCTGGGAAGCGGGGCGTGACATGGTTCTTTTGGTATCAGAGCCATAGGTTAGTCGGGTTGATTCTTTTGTAGTTGGGTATTGTACCCAATACACGAATCAGAATACCCGTGTTTAGGAAACATGTCCTGCCACCTTACCGTTTACCGTTCTTGTATCAAGTCCTTCCTGATTATATCTTTTACGATGTGCTAACTTCCTTTGCATATCGACTCGAAAACCTGATTCCTTGTTATCTCTAGGACTTAGGCGACTTGGGTGGAGTTATGTAATTGTAGCTACGATATCGCGGCATAGTTACAATGCGGTACTCTATTTAAGTAACTTGGAGTTCTAACCTTGATCTATATTGTAAATTTATTATCATGCTAATCTTGGGTGTTTTGATTTCGGGAGTATGGCGGGCAAGAATCTGAAGACGTACCAAAGGCGTGTTGACGAAGCCGCCATGCTTGGAATGATACGGGGAATGCTGGAGAATCAAAAGAGGCAGACCGAGCTGATCCAGCAGCAAGCTGAATCATTTCAGGAAGGTTTGTAGACCGTTCAGCAGTCCATGAACAGTGTTGGAGCTAAGCCAGTTGATCGGGTTGGGACCGTAGCAGATTTCAGGCGTTTGGGTCCGTCTGTCTTTATCTGTTTGGAGGAGCCATTGCCAGCAGAGCAGTGGCTAGTTGACACGGAGAACTTACTTATTGCGGCAAAGATTCCAGATGATAAAAGAGTGGATGTGGTGCGCATTCAGTTAGTGGACTACACCCGTGAATGGTGGCTTGTGGAGGAGACCCGCTTGCCCAAGCTGATCAAGTGGGCGGATTTTTCGAAAAGTTTCCTGGAGAAGTTCTTCCCACGGACTGCACGGGAGGAAATGGAAGAGAAATTCATCATTCTGAAGTAGAATGGTGCACCCGTAGATGTACATGCAGCTGAGTGGACACGGTTCAGTAGATTCGCTGGACCTTTAGTTGCTAACGATGCAGACAGGGCACGGAGGTTCATGCACAGCTTGGATGTGGACATCCAGAGGCAGATTGTCTCCCTGGGTTTGACCACCTTCTCACAGGTTCTTACGGCAGCCCGCGGATAGCAGAGCCTATCTAGGAATACTGGGAGTTTACAGCAGACAGCAGTTGCAGTAAGGAAGTCGGCATTTGTACCAAACCGAGCTCATGGACGCAGTGGTATTCCAGTGAACCGTCGTGGCGTAACACCGATGAAGAAGCCTGCAGTAGTTGACCAGAGAAAGAGCGTGACTTGTAACTACTGCCATTTACCTAGACACGTGAAAAAGGATTGTCGAAGGAGGCAGGGACTCTGTTTGGTTTGTGGAGGGCAGATCACACTGTTAACTCATGTCCGTCGAAGCTTCGTACGAGGGATGATATTCAGAAGCCTCCACAGAAACCGTTTCAGGGACAGAAGCAGCTGACTCAAGGACCTAATCAGGCTCGAGCTTTTACCCTGACGGCCGAGGAAGCTAAGGCGTCAGGAGAAGTTGTTTCAGGTATTCTACTCGTTCATGGTTTTCCCGCATTAGCGTTATTTGATTCTGGTGCATCCCATTGTTTTATGTCATCCAAGTTTACAGCTACACACTTGATTACCTGCACGACCCTGTCTAGTTTCCGGGACATACACACTGGGAATGGGAAAATCATATCTAGTAGGGAATGTAAAGATTGTACAGTTGTTGTTTGCGGACGGGAGCTTTTTGCAGATTTCTTGGTGATTGATACGGGCAGCTACGAAGTCGTCTTGGGAATGGATTTTCTTGGCACTTTCCACGTTCACATTGATTGTAGGGCAAAGAAAGTAATTTTCCAGATTCCCGGACATCCTGAGTTTGTCTTTACTGGAGGGAGCAGTTCTGTCGGGCCAGTCGAGTTTAGGGCTAGGCCGACAACTAATATTCTTGCATCAATGGAGGTTGTTGAAAGTGAAGAGCCAGCTGTTGTTCGCTATTTTATAGACATGTTTGAAGATATATCGGGATTACCGCCGAAGCGGGATGTGGAATTCGCAATTGATCTTATTCCTGGTGCAGCGCCAGTATCTAAAGCGTATTATCCAATGGCACCAGTGGAGTTGGAAGAAGTCAAGAAATAGGTTACTGAACTGCTTGAGAAGGGTTGGATTCGAAGCAGTAACTCGCCTTAGGGAGCTCTAGTTCTTCTAGTTAAGAAGAAAGATGGCACGAGAAGGATGTACATCGATTATCGAGAATTAAACCGGGTGACTATTAAGAACAAGTACCCGATCCCTCGCATTGGCGAACTTTTTGAGCAGCTTAGTGGCGTAAGGGTATTCTTGAAGCTAGATTTGCGATCCGGATATCATCAGGTCCGAGTGAAAGCAGATGATATTTGCAAGACGGCGTTCCGAACTCGGTATGGACATTAGGTGTACTTAGTGATGCCCTTCGGAGTAACGAATGCACTGGCAATATTCATGGACTTGATGAACCGAATCTTTTCACCTTTCTTGGACCAGTTTATTGTGGTGTTCATTGACGATATTCTGGTTTACTCGAAGAGTATGGAAGAGCATGCTGAGCATCTGAAGATCGCACTGCAGACGTTGAGACAAGAGAGGCTATATGCGAAGATGAGCAAGTGCGAGTTTTGGCTGGAAGAAGTAAAGTTTTTGGGGCATGTTGTGTCTGACGATGGAATCGTCGTCGATCCTGAAAAGATTGCAGCAGTTCGTGATTGGCCGATTCCAAAGAATGTTGCGGAGATAAGAAGTTTTCTTGGACTCGCCGGATATTACAGAAGATTTGTGGAGAACTTTGCTCGTCTGGCGGAGCCGTTGACCAAGCTTACGTGCAAAGAGGTACCTTTTGTGTGGACGGATAGATGTGCGTCAGCTTTTGAGACGTTGAAGCAGAAATTGATAACCGCCCCTATTCTGACCGTGCCAGACAATTCCGGAGGATTGGTGATTCACAGCGACGCATCTGGGAAAGGATTGGAATGCGTTTTGATGCAGCATGGGAAGGTTGTAGCGTACGCATCAAGACAGTTGAAGACCCATGAGAAGAATTACCCAACTCACGACTTGGAGCTTGCGGCCGTGATTTTCGCTCTGAAGATTTGGAGACATTACCTTTTGGGCGAAAGGGTCGAAGTTTTCACGGATCATAAGAGTTTGAAGTATGTGTTCACGCAGAAGGAGCTTAATATGAGACAGCGTAGATGGTTAGAGCTGATGGCTGATTACGATCTTGATCTTAAGTACCATCCGGGAAAGGTTAATGTCGTACCGGATGCGCTCAGTCGGTTACCAGCAATTCAGATGTTGACTACGCAGAAAGAACTCGTTGAAGACTTTCGAAGATTTGATTTAGAGGTTGTGCTACCGCATTCGTCGGGACAGTTTCTGCAGCTGCAAGTACATTCGTCGTTGATCGAGAATATTAAGGCAGCGCAATCGCAGGATCCTAGATTGCAAAAGTTTCGAGAACAGGTTGAAGCTGGACTACGAACAGATTTATTAATCCACGAAGATGGTTCGTTGTGGTATGGTAGCCGTTTGTGTGTGCCAAACGGAGATATTCGCGAAGAGCTTATGAAGGAGGCACACGGTTCAGCTTATTCCGTACATCCAGGAGGCACGAAGATGTACCGAGACTTACAACAGCATTTCTGGTGGGAAGGCATGAAACGGGAGATCGCTCGATTTATGGCTAAGTGCTTGGTGTGTCAGCAAGTTAAGGCTGAACATCAAAGGGTTGCTGGTTTATTGCAACCACTTCCGATTCCTCAGTGGAAGTGGGAACATATAACCATGGATTTCGTGACAGCTCTACCGCGGAGTCCAAAGGGCAACAATGCAGTATGGGTGATTGTTGATCGTTTGACCAAGGCAGCTCATTTCATTCCTTTTCGGGTTGGTCAATCAACATAAACTTTGGCGGAGCGGTACATGCAGGAGATTGTAAGATTGCATGGAGTACCGGTGAGCATCGTGTCCGATCGTGACATTCGGTTTTTATCACACTTCTGGAGGAGTTTACAGGAAAGTTTGGGGACTCGATTGATGTTTAGCACAGCTTATCATCCTCAAACTGATTGTCAGTCGGAGAGAACGATCCAAACTCTTGAAGATATGTTGAGAGCATGTATGTTGGACTTCAAGGGTTCTTGGGAGGATCATCTGCATTTGGTGGAGTTTTCTTACAACAACAGTTTCCAGGTAACTATTCAGATGGCTCCATTTGAAGCTTTGTATGGTCGCAAGTGTCGTTCACCTGTTTGTTGGGACGATGTCGGTGAACGAAGATTGTTGGGACCAGATTTGGTTGTACAGACAGTAGAGAAGGTTAACGTTATTCGGAATCATATGAAGGCAGCTCAAGACCGACAGAATAGTTGGGCAGATACGTCGAGAAGACCTCTAGAGTTCGCCGTGGGTGATTTGGTATTCTTGAAGATATCACCGACTAGAGGGGTGATTCGTTTTGGATGTTGAGAAAAGCTCAGTCCTCGATTCGTTAGACCCTTTGAGATCTTGGAGCGGGTTGGTGAGGTAGCGTATCGTTTGGCGTTACCGCAGACCTTGGCAAATGAGCATGATGTGTTTCACGTATCTCAACTCCGTAAGTATGTTCGGGATGAAACGCATGTATTAGATCATTCGGAGCTGGCGGTACGAGAAGACTTGACTTTTGAGGAGCGACCGGTTGAAATTATGGATCGAAGGGAAAAGGTTCTTAAGAATAGGGCTATCCCCCTTGTACTTGTTTCTTGGGGTAATCGCTCACATGGAGAGTGTTAGTGTATATGCCCTAGAGGCCATTAATGTATCATACTAGTTTGTATATTACTTGATGGAAGCTTGGGATATTCACAGTTGTATATACAATCTTGCTCGAAATGGTAGTATGCTACTTGGTTTGTCTCTGCTTTAATATGTGCATGTGTTTCTTTTAGCATATCGCTGATATACATATTAGTAGAGCCCTTAGGATCTTTGCTTGATTACCAGCGTTGTGATGGCGCTCACACTCGTGGGAGCTGGGTGATCTATAAGCACATCCTTATACAGGTCCCTAGTCGTTGGACTATCGAGACAGGGCATCGATACTCCGGAGTAGACTAGCGTATGCGCTTCTCATCCCAGCGTGGGAGACGGTCTGTCCCACAGCCGTCAGTACGTCGTAATTGAGATAGTATGCGGGTGCTCGTTAGGTTACGAGTACACTGGACAGGACTCGTCGGGAACTGTTGGTTGGTATTATACCTATCGTCAGTTATCAGTTCCCAGGTGACATGAGTACAGCTTAGTCCGCTGACTTGACACTGTCACTTCGCCTCGAGTGTGTTCCCACTGCACTTTGATTGCTACCCTACCACGGCTCAAAGGAGTCGTGCAAACAGGTAGTTTTTGGGTGCAGTCCCGAAGCACTTGGAGGCAGTGACGGTTAGACAGGATTCGTCTCTCCTGGTATTGGGGGTTGACATCGCGCTGTGTCCAGGAGAGCCATTACACGAGTAGTCCCTGGCCAGGGCAAGCGAGATATACTGGTAGGTTTCCAGTGTTATCTCAGGGTGTTCTGGGCTACACTCCGACACGACTTGTACCGCTATTAGGGGACTGACGTTCACCGCCCCCCTAGACCCGCCATGCGATGTATCAGACGAACAGACCGGACTGTACGAAGATTTTCACATACAGGCTCAGTAGGTGTTCAGATGGGGTTCACCTCGTCAGTCTTCTTATCGACATCTACCTGGGGACC
The DNA here is from genome assembly GCA_030015575.1 of Agapanthus africanus. Classification (NCBI taxonomy): domain Eukaryota; kingdom Viridiplantae; phylum Streptophyta; class Magnoliopsida; order Asparagales; family Amaryllidaceae; genus Agapanthus; species Agapanthus africanus. The sequence goes on along the minus strand of CM057341.1, from coordinate 448,038,339 downwards.
GTTACGTACAGCTAGTGCCACTTGCGGTCTGTGGTTAAACCCACTGCCAGCGTAGTGTCGAGTCTTTAGAATCCCACACAGAGAGCTATTCGCCTTTAGGCAAAATGAGTAGAGGTCGCATGGTTTTGCGACAGGGTTCGTTCACATCCGCGCACTTGTGCACGTTTGCTGTCCGGACAGCTTATACTAGCGGGCTTTGGTTTAAGCCGGATCCTAGTATATGATTTGGGATTGGCTTTTTCTCATTGTATTCGTGTTCCTCGGATCACGAATACGGGTGCGTATGCACAGTTGCTTGAGACAGAGGGAAAGGACTTTGATTAGGGTTAATGACTATTGTCATTTTATTAACCCTAATGCTTATGTGTGTATTATTGTTAATTGATATTAGTTTAATAATTGTGCACGGTTATGGTTGTTGACCATTTGACCCATCTTGACTTGTTGACCTTGTTGACACTTTGACCATCATCATTTCATTTGGAAGGTGCTCTTTGATCCTTGCAATTTGCATTAATAATGAAATGATAATGGTCATGTCTTGATTAAGCCATGACAATTATCTCACTAATTTTCTAATTACAATAATTCACATATATGAGAGAATGCTTCATATTATTCTCTCATTCTATTATTCACATTCTCTCTCTTGTTCTTCCTCTCCCTCAAGCTCTCCCCTCTCATGTGTTGAGAAACACTTGAGCTTGAGAAAAACCCTCTCTTGATAATCTCTACTCTCATCTAGGGTTCAAGGATTAGCACTTCTTGCACCCTAGTTACTTCTAGCTTGGAGTTGAAGCCAAAGGTTGAGGCTTTCGGGTGCATCTTTCTTCGACGTGAGAAGACGACAAAGGTGACCTCCTTCTACCACTCCAAGGAGCAAGGAGAGAAGGACATAAAGCCCAAGGTATAACCTTTCTAGCACTTAGCTAGTTTCTAGTTAGCTTTAGCTTGTTTTTGTTTAGCAAAGATCCTTCATAGTGTAGTCCATGTTGCCTAAGCTCATAAAAATTCGATTTTTATTCCGTTTTCCACCTCCCCGCAAGTACCGGGGTGAGCAACGTGGACTTACAGTGGTATCGGAGCCTAACAAAACATTAACTAGCTAGGTAGTAGAGTGTATCGAAGTTCGAATCAAAAAAAAAAATCGAAAAACCGAGTTTTCAAAACCCTAAGTTTCTGTTAAATTTATTTCTGTTCAAAATAAAATTTGTCATACTCCAAAAATCATCTCAGGGTTTTGTAAAGAAAACCAGCCAAAACGATCCAGTGATTCGACCAAAGAGCCACGGTTCCGCGGCAATAGCAAGCTATTGTCGCGCAACCGCGGCCGTCTTGGCTCTTCACTGGGTCGAGTTTGGTGCAGTGTATTTCTGGCTTGGTTTTAGGATTTTTAAGATGGTTTATATATGCCCAGATTTTCCAGAATAGAAATTTGTTTTTGGGGGCCTATAAATCCGTATTTTTTTCCGAACTTCAATACACTTTGACTAAAAGGTTATATCTGTGATGTTTATATGTATTGAACGTCGGCTAATCGCTATATGTCGATTAGTCGGGGTTATTGTCACGGCCCGAAAGTACGGAACATGACCGGCACTTAAACTACGAACGTCTCGAGACGTACGTAATCTAAGTAAACCGAAAAACCCAGAAATCCAAACCAAGAAAAGTAGTAGAGTGCAGGAAAAACCAACTTAAAGCAAGTAATTTCAATAGCATAAGCCGAAGTATGCGGTTTTTAAAACATCAAAAATTTACTGAAAATTTCGGCAGAGTCTCCTTTGTAAATACTGGCCCCCAAACGGGATACAACATGAATAGTATACGAAATCAAGAAAAAGGCATCCCCAAGCGGGAGCTAGCTCTTCGTTAATCGACGGTCACAACCACACAAGCAAAATAATATACAACGCCAACGGCGAGGATCAAAACTCAAAAGGAAACTCAAAACCACCAGAAATATAACGAGCGACTCTAAGGTCGAAAGAATAAACAGCACTGGTCTCTATCTCAATACATACATGTTTGGTTGATGGAATTTACTAGATACAACGGCATAATATTATACAAGGTAATATGATGGGTACGATACAAGAAAAACCCACCTACTAGCAAGTCACCCTAATGAAACTGAGCCCGCAAAGCCGTAATAAAACCTGTACGGCAAAACCTGCAAGAAACTGGGGCACAACGGGGGTGAGTTGCCAACTCGTGAATAGAAAAACATCTACGCACAGAAATCGCATAAATAACGCAATCCTAGGTCAATGATCATAATATATCCTTAAAAATGTATATAACATGCAGCCTATAACAATGGCTAGGGTAAATATCTAACCCGAGTGTAAACTCATATGCCCGTGTCAGTGCCTCAGATAGCAATATATCATATGAATGAGGTATGCATGCATGAAAACAGAATACATGTAAATGAAGAAACTGTTTTCATAAATTAGTGAGATTTCCTTCGTATTTTTAAACTGAGGTATCATAAATGAAATCAGTATCAACAGTGTCTAGCATCGACACAAAACATAAATCTCACTGTCTCGAAATATCAATGTCTCAATCTCAGTATCTAGGGCGCCGTCAGTCCAGACCGGCCCCTACCATCCATCTCAAGACCACGACGGTATCCTCCGGATATCCGACGCGTCGGGTAATATCACCGGTAGGTAGTGCTTCCCAGCCAGGCTCAACGTCAACAATACATTCCTCTTGCCCCGGGGTACCATACCGGGCCCACCATGTACCCGAAACGGTTCCTCCACTCCTCGAATCGGGTCTCGAAATCCATCAGCAAACTCATGGTGGACGACTCATACATCATGGGAAAACCGCACTTTTTGTTTTAAAAGGGAGAAAAGGTTTATTTATGTTTTTGCGGTTTTCCTCCAAATCTAAGAAATCTCATGAAATCCGAATCCAAGTCATCAATAGCATGTAAACAGTGAATATAGGCATGAGAATCCATGAATGCGACACAACAGTGAATAATAACATGCATGAAGTAGTAGGCAATAACTACAATGTCAAACTAGCATATAAGGAAAGTACACTGATATCATGTCTAAACTATTAGCTAACAACCTATGTCAAATGAAATAGTATTTTCTAAAGTGTTCGTGACATGTCAATTACCGATGAAGATGTGTGTGAGCCGGCAAGTAAGTGTACGTGGTACATACGCGTCATCGGTAATGGTGCTGGTGTCCTAACAGCATGATATTAATAATGCAATAAGAAATCATAATATAAGTATGCGATGCGGATCTAACAGTAAAAATGAGCGGGAGCTGAATACTAGACGCAACTATAACTAATCTGCACTAATCTAATATAAGTCCTACAAATGGTGCCTTTTGAAATAACACGAATCATGGGGTTTTGAAAATAGGGGCCACGGTGTTTTTATGAAAAGATACGTCTTTTGAAATATCCGTAGGATCCCTTGGGCTGTCTTTAAAAATGCCCACGATTCGTTAGTTTTTGAAATAGGTAAGAAGTCTAATCTAATCTACAACCACACTAAACTATACGGCTGAACTAACAAGCTGAACTACAGGTAAGGATACCGCCTATTATCTGAGTCGATACATATACATACCTGTATATGTATAGTCGGTGATCCCGCCTCAATAATATCATATCCGATACCATTTCTATAATTAGGCATCCCAAGTCAAGAGTGCGAATCAATCATCAATAAAGCTCGTACGTAAATCCGTCGTACGGCATCCCAATCTGGGTACGGGTCAATATCACATTCATCATACTATTCACCTGGTATCCTCTTTATCAAATATTATGATCGGGGTTCTGATCTACGTCTAGTACCATACTGATACCACCTACGTATGCATGGACGTGTGTGAAACACTACGTCAAGGACCCGCTACAACGTCATGTCGTATCTCGAATACGAACCCTACTATATCACCGATCTCACGGCCTCAAATCAAATCTCATCGACTCAGCTCAATCCCAAGTATCATCCTCAAATCCGTATGCGAACTCATAGTCCCATACCCATGTGAACCCATAACTATAAAGAATCCTATGAGCACATATAAATAGGCATGTATGCAAGTATGTATGTGTGTATGTGTAGTGCAACACTACCCTAGGGTTCGCAACACTAAAGTACTCCAACACACCAATATCCATCCTAAGCATCGTTATTAATCCCAAATAACATATAATAATTGTTGGTGTGTATACGCATCCGTATACACCACCACGGACTGCGGGGGTGCTATACGCCATCCACCCGACTTCTCCCCGTAGATATAAATCTACTCACCTGGTCCTCGCTAGCCGGTGCCGACGTCGCTATGCGCTTGCTTGTCGTCTCGAAGTTCACATGGGGTACCTACTTATCATAACACACCATATCGCATTAAAACTAAATTCGAAATCGAAACGGCATACGAAAATCAAATCGGCACGCGTATCACGCATAGGTCCAAACCTATCGCCTACGCATGCAAGAATAGCCAAACCAACCCTCGATGTCGATGTACAAACGTCAAACCATCGAGAAAAATCCAATCACACTCATTTGCACATTCACGAACACTAATTTTAATATAAACTAGGTTAAAACTCACAAAAACCCCAATTTCACTTAAAAAGTCATTTTTCCGAAAATCTAGCAAGCACAATTCGCCGTTTTTGTACAAAATATGATGTTTAAATGAATGTAGCGGCCAATATACTTATTAAATATCTTAAATAAGTCATAGAAACAATTTCCGGAATTTAATCTCATTAAATTCCAAAAAACCCTAATATTCTAGTTTACAAAATACCCTTTTTAACAATTTCATAGCAAAATGCACAAACTACAATTTAGGTTGGATTTCCATGAACTAAAGTGTTAAACTAAACTTAATAAAGTTAATAATATGATAAAAATCCTAACCATATTTTTAATCTCATATTTCGAATTAAATCAAAAAAACCTAGTTTGCAACAAAAAGCTTAATTTGGACATTTTACATCTAGCAATTTACATATCATCAAAAAGATTAAGTTTTCATTTCCTTAAGATGAAAATCTATACTTTGCAACCATGATTACATGATACGAACCCTAATTAGATTCAAACACCATCACACAATTTCAATCTTGAAATTGGAATCACAAAATTAGCTAATAAAACTAATTTAAAGTAGCTTAACAAAATCTATACACTTGGGTTAGGATTATACCTCCAAACCAAGAGATCAACCTCAAGATATAGCCTCCCAAAATGCTCTCTTTTCACAAAGATCCATGCTTGAAATGCTAAGGAATAATGGGTAAGTGTTGGATTTGGATTTTGATTTAAATTTGTATGGATTTTTAAGTGATTTTGTGGATTTTTTTTTGATGCAAACTTGAGTGGGATTTGGGGGGGGCTGTTGCTGTTGGGAGAAGGGGGGCTCGGCCTGAAGGGAATGGGTGAGGGGAGAGAGAATTGGTGGGGTTAAGAAGTCAATAATTGACCAAAGTCAACCAAGCCAAAATATATACATATTCTATCATTTTCTACTCTTTCCTTTCCTTTGAAATTCAAGTGGGGAAAAAGATGGGGGCTGCTGAATTCAGCCAAGGGGGGAAGTGAATGGGGGTGTGTGGGTGTGTGTACGGGTGTGGGGTGAAGAAAAATGATAAATACAATACCCCAAACATCCATTTACGCTAAAAACAAAAGCCTTTTTTCTTCAATAATTTCTAAACCGTTTTGGCAAATGCTTTCGTTCCAAAAACCACATGATAAAATTTTATTTAATGTTTTATGATGCACAAAATTTGTTTCAACTCATTCCAATTTGTAATTTTCCCTAATTAAATGTATTAGTGACGGCTTAAAATAATAATAAAATAATATTTTTTTTTCAGAAAATTTGAAATTTCACCAGCGGCTCAATAAACACCAAATAATAGCAATTACATAGCTAGAATGTGTATATTTAATTTTTATAATAAGATATTTGTATTTTAACTTTTTACAGAAACCTCCCTTATTTTACCGATTTTTCGAAATTTCACCGAAACGATTTTCAAAACGTTACAATCTTCCCCCCTTAAAGAATTTCAGTAAATTTTTGATGTTTTAAAAACCGCATACTTCGGCTTATGCTATTGAAATTACTTGCTTTAAGTTGGTTTTTCCTGCACTCTACTACTTTTCTTGGTTTGGATTTCTGGGTTTTTCGGTTTACTTAGATTACGTACGTCTCGAGACGTTCGTAGTTTAAGTGCCGGTCATGTTCCGTACTTTCGGGTCGTGACAAAGTTGGTATCAGTGCGTTAGGTTTTAACCTTCGGAGCGTAGGATGACCCTTGGTTGATGGAATAGGAGACTAAAGTAGAGTGACGTACCGTTGATATGTTCCGCGGCATATTTACGACACGCCACTCCACTTATGAAGCCTTAGGATGTACATTTCCTTGTTCAGTATTATATTCCTTCCTGATCTAGCCTCATCGGTACCAGTTTGGTTTTGCTGCTACGGTTACGGCAGGGAGAGCTACGGCTAGAGTTGCGGTCAGCACAAGCTCGTCACGAACGAGGACTGACCAGGGCGAAATTCCGGCGACACACGATTGCAGAGATGTATCTTTTTACTGTGTTTCCGCGCCACGAGTGTTTGGCGGATCGCCTTTATGAGGTTACCGGGAGGCGCTGATCGACACTAGAGAATTGAGCCAATGATAGAGGCCAGCCAGATTTTGATGACCGTTGGTGTGTTGCTTACTCCTGATGATTGAGGCACTGTTCAGCATGCAGACGAGCGAGCCAGTTGTTGCTGCGAGCGACGAGATATCGCCCCATATGTTGGAGCTATTGCGGGGCGAGTTGTACGAATAGATGATAGAAGGTCGCTAGTCACCCGATGATGAATGACTAGGACAGGTGGTTCGTTCGCTTACCCCGATGCGAGGTCATCAGATAGGTTGATTCCAGCTAGAGACGACTTCACGCAGAGACGTGAGGGTCGACAGAGACGATCGAATGTCGGGAACCTATTATTCCAAGTTTAAAGTAGTCGGAAAGACATGCAGGCAATTCTATGGTCCCTCTAGAAGAATGAAACCCTAACTCGACTTAATGACCGTGTGAAAGCCTTTGAACCTTCGGGTTTGCGGTGGTTCTACGGCGCCATTAGTGAGGCTTGGGTTTGCCCTTCTACGGCTGGACCACCGATGCTGTGGTATGTACTCGATACTATTATACTGTACCCAAGATGTTGAGCTCTTGGGGGATTATGAGGTTTCGACGACTCGATCGGATGGCTCGACTTAATTCGGATGCTAGATGGTGAGATGCATTTCTTGGGAGACTCCCGATACGAGGATAGCCGTTGGAGCTCAGTCCATGCAGCCGCGACGAGACGAGTCCAAAACAGACGATATTTGAGAAAAGTGAAGTAAGATGTTCGTACCAGATCTAGATGAGATGACGTTCCACTCCGCCGACATCAGAGATGCGATGCGCATGCCGAGGCATGGTACTTGGATTTACCTTCCAGAAGGAGTCGGGATGAGTATGCAGTCGTTCCAGAGCAAGATGCAGATATAGGAAAGGACGATGACTTCCGGACAGTTGGCAGGGACGAGACATGGAAGAGACCGTGAGCAGGATTCCTTCCAGGACACTGCTGCAATGATACTTGCACCCAGGATTAGATGTGTCATGTACATTCAGAGAGCCAGAGGCCGACGCCAGTGATATGCTATCTTACGAGTGGTCGCGATGATGGACCGAGAGATTGGTAATTCACAGTGAAGACCTTGACCCAGGAGTGGTCATTGTTACGCACACCAGCAGGCCAGAGTTCATGATCATCGACGAGACGTCCCACTAGTGACCGCGACAGTTGGCCCGAGATTCTTAGAGGATGCGCTTGAGCGGTACTATTCCGCCATTATTGATTTCGATCTTTTGGGTGATTTATTCGCAGGATTTGATTTTGATGATTGAGGATTTACGATCTTTGCACAGTGTTGCATTTGATATCGTTTTCGTGCTTTGGTTTCACATGTTGGTGATTTTACGGTTTTAGACATTTGAGTTGATTTTGTGCGTATGCACGCACACGATTTGGTTCCAGCACTCTGTATAGTTTATATATGCTTGCAGTGCAGTGACATGTATTTTGTGCACTTGGTTACACTGGACTTCGATTTCGATTGTGATATTCGATATTGTTTTGTGCACCTTGTGCACCTGATTTGATTTTGTGCATGTCCGGCGCTTGATATTGGATTTCATGATTTCGTGCATGATGGATGCACCTGGCTTTGGATTTTCGCGCATGCTGAGCGCATGTTTTGATATGCGATTGTGGTACACACCAGATGCACTCAATCGAGATTTTCGTGCATGTCAGATGCACCTAATTTTGCTGTCAGGCACAAACGTTGCCTACGACAGATGTTTGGTGCACACCCGATGCACTTAGATGTTGTTTCTGTGCGCATGTATGGCACATTCATGGATTTTGATTTCCGTGCGCACCAGACGCACGTAGTATTCATGTGCATATTTTGGGATTGATTTCTTATAGAGCAGTACGTTTTTATGATATTGCTATGTGTTTTCGTACTGAGCAGGACTAGTCAGAGGACAGTACCTGAATATATTTTGCATGCATTGATAGTTATTGAAGGGATTTCCAAAAAGCGAGCTATAGCCTCAGTATTTACATACGTGTCTAATATGACACGAAATGTTTAAAACAAGGAGACCCTTCTGAATTGTTTCCAAAACGGCGGAACGTACATTTCAAACAAAGGTATATATGTATATAGTTATTTTCTTATGATAGACGTCCGCCACTGTGCAGTGTTATACGCGTTGCACAGCGACTTAAAGAGATTTGGCATACATTTCTTTCAGATACTTACAGATATAGATTCGATATTTACATGTGTAGTTTCGAGTTATATCATATTGGTTTTGATTTGGATTTGGCATTGATGTCTTCTCCATGACTCCGATGATTGCGGGATGCTTGACGGAGTTTTGATTTGTGTTATATACTCATTTTTCAAGCGCATGCGATGCGCTACGATTTGTTTTATGTATTTACAATTTCGGAGCCCCGACGACTTGATAGTTTTCTTAGATGTTTTAGTATTTGGGGGAGTTTGAATTTAAATTCGGGGACCGAATTTCTTTAAGGGGGGAAGATTGTAACGTTTTGAAAATCGTTTCGGTGAAATTTCGAAAAATCGGTAAAATAAGGGGGTTTTCTGTAAAAAGTCAAAATACAAATATCTTATTATAAAAATTAAATATACACATTCTAGCTATGTAATTGCTATTATTTGGTGTTTATTGAGCCGCTGGTGAAATTTCAAATTTTCTGAAGATAAAATTTTATTTAATGTTTTATGTTGCACAAAATTTGTTTCAACTCATTCCAATTTGTAATTTTCCCTAATTAAATGTATTAGTGACGGCTTAAAATAATAATAAAATAATATTTTTTTTTCAGAAAATTTGAAATTTCACCAGCGGCTCAATAAACACCAAATAATAGCAATTACATAGCTAGAATGTGTATATTTAATTTTTATAATAAGATATTTGTATTTTGACTTTTTACATAAAACCCCCTTATTTTACCGATTTTTCGAAATTTCACCGAAACGATTTTCAAAACGTTACAATCTTCCCCCCTTAAAGAAATTCGGTCCCCGAATTTAAATTCAAACTCCCCCAAATACTAAAACATCTAAGAAAACTATCAAGTCGTCGGGGCTCCGAAATTGTAAATACATAAAACAAATCGTAGCGCAGCGCATGCGCTTGAAAAATGAGTATATAGCACAAATCAAAACTCCGTCAAGCATCCCGCAATCATCGGAGTCATGGAGAAGACATCAATGCCAAATCCAAATCAAAACCAATATGATATAACTCGAAACTACACATGTAAATATCGAATCTATATCTGTAAGTATCTGAAGGAAATGTATGCCAAATCTCTTTAAGTCGCTGTGCAACGCGTATAACACTGCACAGTGGCGGACGTCTATCATAAGAAAATAACTATATACATATATACCTTTGTTTGAAATGTACGTTCCGCTGTTTTGGAAACAATTTAGAAGGGTCTCCTTGTTTTAAACATTTCGTGTCATATCAGACACGTAGGTAAATACTGAGGCTATAGCTCGCTTTTTGGAAATCGCTTCAATAACTATCAATGCATGCAAAATATATTCAGGTACTGTCCTCTGACTAGTCCTGCTCAGTACGAAAACACATAGCAATATCATAAAAACGTACTGCTCTATAAGAAATCAATCCCAAAATATGCACATGAATACTACGTGCGTCTGGTGCACACGGAAATCAAAATCCATGAATGTGCCATACATGCGCACAGAAACAACATCTAAGTGCATCGGGTGTGCACGAAACATCTGTCGTAGGCAACGTGGGTGCCTGACAGCAAAATTAGGTGCATCTGACATGCACGAAAATCTTGATTGAGTGCATCTGGTGTGTACCACAATCGCATAACAAAACATGCGCTCAACATGCGCGAAAATCCAAAGCCAGGTGCATCCATCATGCACGAAATCATGAAATCCAATATCAAGCGCCGGACATGCACAAAATCTGTTAGTGTATATGCCCTAGAGGCCATTACTGTATCATACTGGTTTGTATACTACTTAATGGATGCTTGGGATATTCACCTTGTATATACAATCTTGCTCAAAATAGTAGTATGCTACTTGGTTTGTTTCTACTTCAATGTGTACATGTGTTTATTTTTGTATATCGCCTATACACATTAGTAGATCCCTTAGGATCTTTGCTTGATTGCCAGCGATGTGATGGCCGTCACACTAGTGGGGCTGGGTAATCTATAAGCACATCCTTATGCAGGTCCCTGGTCGCAGGACTATCGAGACAGGGCATCGATACTCCGGAGTAGACCAGCGCATGCGCTTCTTATCCCAGTATGGAAGACGGTCTGTTCCACAGCCGTCAGTACGTCGTACTTGAGATAGTATGCGGGTGCTCGTTAGGTTACGGGTACACTGGACAGGACTCGTCGGGAACTGACTAGTTGGTATTATACCTATCGTCAGTTATCAGTTCCCAGGTGACATGAGTACAGCTTAGTCCGCTGACTTGACACTGTCACTTCGCCTCGGGTGTGTTCCCACTGTACTTTGATCACTACCCTACCACGGCTCAAAGGAGTCGTGCAAACAGGTGGTGGTTGGGTGCAGTCCCGAAGCACTTGGAGGCAGTGACGGTTAGACAGGATTCGTCTCTCCCGGTATTGGGGGTTGACATCGCGCTGTGTCTAGGAGAGCCATTACACGAGTAGTCCCTGGCCAGGGCAAACGAGATATACTGGTAGGTTTCCAGTGTTATCTCAGGGTGTTTTGGGCTTCGCTCCGGCACGACTTGTACCGCTATTGGGGGACTGACGTTTACCGCCCCCTAGGCCCGCCATGCGATGTATCAGACGAACAGACCGGACTGTACGGAGAATGTCACACTCAGGCTCAGTAGGAGTTCAGATGGGTTTCGCCTCGTCGGTCTTCTTGTCGGCATTACCTGGGGACCGTTACGCACAGCTAGTGCCGCTTGCGGTCTGTGGTTAAACCCACTGCCAGCGTAGTGTCGAGTCTTTAGAGTCCCACACAGAAAGCTTTTCGCCTTTAGGCAAAAGAGTAGAGGTCGCATGGTATTGCGACAGGTCGCATGGTTTTGCGACAGGGTTCGGTCACATCCGTGTACTTGTGCACGTACAGTGTCCGGACAGTTTACACTAGCGGGCTTTGGTTTAAGCCAGATCCTAGTGTACCTTATGGGATTGGATTTATCCAGTTTGCATTCGTGTTCCTCGGAACGCGGATGCGGGTGTGTATGCACAGTTGACAGGGAGGCAGAGGCAGCGGATTCTCATTAGGGTAGTTGACAGTTGACCGTTGACTTTTTGACTTTTTGCTCAACCCTAATGAGAATATGATATGCGATTAACTATTATATTAATTAAGTATTATGGTGACTTCGTTGTTGACTTTTGTTGACCTTGTTGACTTGTTGACTTTTGTTGACTTGTTGACTTTGTTGACCGGTTGACTAGGCTTGACTAGTTGACCATCATGATAACCATGGTTATCATTTCATGCCAAAGACTTTTACTTGCTTGTTCATTTGAGTAAAATGAGTGCATGACATGATAAGGTTATGGTTGCTTCAACCATCACATAAGACTTTTATTGATATGATGAGTTATGATTACATTGGATTATGAGAGGGTGAGAGACAAAAGAGACCCTCATTCTTTCTTGCTCATTCTCTCTCTTGTTCTTGAGCTCTCCTCTTGCTCTCACCCTCAACCTCTTGCTCCCTCTCTTGATCTATGGTTCTCTTGTTTCATGAGTTGAGAATCAAGAACCATAGATAAAATCCCATTCTAAATCTTCTCTACTCATTCTAGTTCACTAGGTTTAGCAAACCAAGTGAACTAGTTTCTTCAAAGAACGAAGAAGGAGCTAAAGGTTGGAGCTTTCAAGTGGATCTATCTTCGGCGTACGGAGACGACGAGAAGGAGCCATCGCACCACCATCGGAGCTTGAAGAGAAGGAGTTCAAGTCAAGCTAGGTATAACCATCTCCATCCGAGTAGCTAACTCTCTTTAGATAAGTATGCTAGTTTTAGTTTAGTCAAAGATCCCGACTTTGCTTAGTCCATGTTGCCCCTTGCGCTAAAAATTTGTTTTTTATACCGTTTCCGCCTCCCCGTAAGAACCGGGGGTCGCAACGTGGACTTACAGTGGTATCAGAGCCTAACTAAACTTAAACTAGCTTGGTAGTAAAGTGTAACGAAGTTCGGAACCGGAAAAAAAATCCAAAAACCTAACATTTACAAAACCTGAGTTTCTGTTGAAATTTTTTCTGGTCAAAATGAAAAACTTTATACTCATAAATTCGGCTCAGGGTTTTGTGTGAACACCCATGAAAAACGGTCCACTGTTTCGTTCAAACCGCCGCGCTTCCGCCGCACGAGGTAGGCATGTGCCGCGGAAGCGCCGCGGTTTGTCGTCTTCTCTGCATCGTTTTTCGTGCAGTGTGTGTCTGTGTTGGTTTTGGGATTTTTGGAATATATTATATGTGCCCAGATTTTCCAGAAAAGAAATTTCCTTTTGGGGTCCTATAATTCCGTATTTTTTCCGAACTTCACTACACTTTGACTATGATGGTTATATCTGTGATGTTTGCATGTATTGAACGTCGGCTAATCGCTATAAGTCGATTGGTCGGGGTTATACATGATCTGTAATGTGCTGAAATGTGTATATAAATATGTTGGATTGTCGCGGGTGAATAGCCGGGGGTTGTGAGACGAGAGTTTTCTTTTCTTGCAATTCATGTAAATTTGTAAATTGATGTAATAATTATTTGTATGGCCGCACAACCGGGTCGGGGTTGTAGCCGTCATTGTATAATTTCTTTTTACTGTTTTTGCTCCTAGGATAGACCCATGGAGGGGGTGCACAAACTACCGGGTATGCCGAAGTGTCGAGTGGCCTACTCATGGAGATGAGGGAGGTTGCTACGCTTCGGGTACTTGGCGGGTAGTTTGCCGCACCCGTAGGGGTCTTGGGTGGGGTTTTGGCTATTCACCGCGACCGTGTTATCTGTTTTTGTCACAGGCTCGTACAAATTACAGATTGCTAGTATATCCAATGTATTTATCTGTGATCTGAAATGTTTATCATTGCAGTATATCTATATATGATATTATTTAGGCGTTGCTTATGTTTTACAGACGCGCTAGCCCAGCCCCCGCTCTGTCGTTAGTTACGTAACCTAACGGGTAATGACGGGGCCCCGTGGCGAAAGCGAATGGCATAAGCGTACGTCATATTTTGGTTGTTTTCTGCAATGGTAGGATTAAATGATGGGACACATTAAAAGAACTAATGCAAGAATATCATGCATTAAAAGAACTAATGCAAGATAATAAACCAAGTTAAAGTCGTTGGAACACTTTCGAAAAAACACTCGGTTCTTTTCAAAAACAAACTTTTAAAATACGGAGTTTGAGCCGCTCCAATTAAAAGCTATCTCGTTCCATCGACTAAATCAAGTTCACTACGTTCACGGTTTTGCCAAAACCATCCGTAGCCCTCCATCATTTCAGTTAAATATTCGGTAGTATTCAAGCTATGTATTTTGACCTCACGCCAAGGCATAGTGATTGGTAGCTGCCGGATATTTATCTGTTGCATAGATAGAATGCGTTGGTTTGAGACAGTCGTACTGCCATTTTGGCCTACGTCAAGGGTATGTACGGGTGGGTTCAAATTAACCTGGATAATGATGGGACGAACTTGACATGTGACTTATGACATTTTGACCTCACGCCAAGGTCATAAGAGCATGGGGCAAAAATCCACAACGGGAGTTTCATAAGTACTGAAACTTGCTAGATTTTCATACCATTTGGAGTGTGATGATTCTGGTAGGATTCCTTCAGTTTCGTCACGCAATGATATTTGGATCCCGATCCTACTGTGAGTATATGCTACTCCTCGGGAAATTTCTCACTTAACGATCAATGCTATAAACCTAGTAGGTGCCTAGAAAGGTGTTAGCGGGGCTACGCCCCCAGGAAAAAGAGGTTCTTTAATTAAGGAACTTCGCGAAAGCGTTGGAAAACCTCCCTCGAAGTACCGACACCGGCCTGGCTGAACGGTTAAGCAAGTATTGTACGGTGGGATTGATCCCGGCTAATTCTTCCTTTATGGTTTGAGGAGGGATTCGAGAAACAGTGGGAGCCATCCTGTTTAGACAAACTAAAAACCACTCTAAACTTGCAAGAGCATCATGCTGAGTGTTTCTTCTTCTCTCTCCTAATTGCAGCGACCAATCAACATGACTGGACTTAAGTTACTCCTAGATAAAAACAAACTGACAGGGCCAAACTACAAAGATTGGCTCAGGAATGTCAAGATAGCAATCACTTATGACAAGCTGGGGTATCTTCTTACCACCAAAGCTCCCCCTGTCCCTGGTCCAACTTCCAGTGTCGCGGATAAGGAAATCCGCAAGACTTGGGAGATTGATAGCGCGAAGGCCAAGTGCCTCCTGCTTGCCTCGATGGACAACGAACATCAGAGGAGGCATGAGAATATGGACATGGAGTCCATATTGCTCCATACAAAAGAACTGTATGGAGAGCAATCACGTATCGCAAGATACGAAGCGTCGAAAAAGTTGTTTTCGACAAGAATGGCCGTCGGATCTTCAGTAGCCGAGCACGTGCTAAAGATGATCGGCTACATTGAGGAGCTCGCTGACCTAGGGATCACATTGGAGAGTGAGCTATATACGGATATAGTTCTCCAGTCCCTTCCTTCCACTTACACCCAGTTTACACTGAACTTCAACCTACAAGAAAAAGAGGTTGAACTTTCAGAACTCCTCAACATGCTGAGGAGCGCAGAGGGCACCCTACAGAAAGGTAGGGATACATCCACTTTGTTTGTAGGAGGATCATCTTCTTCTAGGTCCAAGGCGAAAGCCAAGGGAAAGAAGAAGAAGGCCCCCGCCAAACCAAGGGGCGGTGTTAGTAAAGTGGATACGAAGGGAAAAGCAAAAGCAACAAAGATAGCGGGGAAGCTTGTGGATAAGGAAGAATGCTTCTATTGTCATAAGAAAGGACACTGGAAGAATGATTGCAGGGCCTGGAAGGCCAGAACACAGGAATTGAAGCAGGTTGCAGCTTCAGCTTCAGGTGTGTATGTTATTGAAAACTGTCTTTCAATAAACTCTACTTCCTGGGTATTGGATACCGGATCAGGATCTCATATCTGTAATTCTTTGCAGGCGTTGAGAAACCGTAGGGTTTTGAAGGCAGGTGACACGACCCTCAGAGTTGCGAACGGAGCTAGCATGGATGCTAAAGCCGTGGGGGACTATCACCTGGGAATGTCAGATGGACATGTTTTGGTTTTGCGTAATTGCTTTTTTGTACCCAACGCAACTTGTAATATCATTTCTGTATCTTTAGTTTCTAAAGAAGGTTATGAATTTGCGTTTGTAAGTAATGTTGTAAACATTCACCTTAATCAAGTTTTGATTGGGTCAGGTACATTGAGTAATGGTATATACGTGTTAAACCAACCACAGATTTTTAATGTCCAGAATACACACAAAAGAAAGTCTCCAGAAATAAATCAGACTTTCTTATGGCATTGTAGATTGGGTCACATCAATGAGAGAAGGTTGACTAAGTTACATACAGAAGGATATTTGAATGCGTTCGAATATCAATCATATGCCACTTGTCAATCTTGTCTCAAAGGAAAGATGACAAAGACTCCGTTTACTGGACATGGAGTAAGAGCGAGCGAGCTCTTGGGACTCGTACACAGTGACGTGTGCGGTCCAATGTCTACACATGCCCGAAGCGGACATTCTTACTTCATTACTTTTATGGATGACTTCTCAAGGTAGGGTTATGTCTTCTTGATGAAACATAAGTCCGAGGCCTTTGGAAAATTCCAGGAGTATAAGAATGAAGTAGAGAAACAGACCGGCAAAAGTATTAAGATTCTAAGATCGGATCGAGGTGGAGAATACTTAAGTGCCGAGTTCCTGGACTATTTAAAAGAGAACGGAATTCTCTCTCAGCTTACTCCTCCATACACCCCGCAACATAACGGTGTATCGGAGAGACGGAACCGCACCCTATTGGATATGGTGCGGTCCATGATGAGTAACGCTGAGTTGCCGCGATCATTCTGGGGGTATGCGCTAGAATCAGCCGCATACCTTTTGAACCGAGTTCCTACTAAGACCGTGCCTACTACACCATATGAAATGTGGAGTGGGAAGAAACCCTATCTTCAATATCTGAAGATCTGGGGATGTCCAGCTTTTGTCAAAAAGCAGCATGCGGACAAACTCGAGGCACGCTCAGTACTGTGCAAGTTTGTGGGATACCCAAAGAATACCAGGGGGTATCTTTTCTACTACGCAGAGGAACAAAAAGTCCTTGTTTCTCGTAATGCCCACTTCCTAGAACACCAGTTCTTGGAAAAGGAAAATAGTGGGAGCGCAGTGGAACTGGAAGAAATTCCAGAACCACAGACTATTACTGAAAGGTTAGTGGAACCAGAGGGTTCAACAGAACAGGACATTCCTACGCCGCTCCGCAGGAGTAGTAGGCAGTCTCATCCGCCCGAGAGATACTGCGGTTTTCTCATAGACGGGGATAGAGAGGATTGCATCATAGATTATGATGAGCCTACTAGCTTCCAGCAAGCCGTTCAGAGCGTTGACTCAGTGAAATGGCTGGATGCAATGCGGACCGAAATGGAGTCCATGTACACCAACAAGGTATGGACGTTGGACATTGCTCCAGACGGGGTAAAACCCGTAGGATGCAAGTGGATCTTCAAAAGGAAGATTGGTGTAGATGGACAGGTTGAGACCTATAAAGCTAGGCTGGTAGCAAAGGGTTTCCGTCAAAGACCTGGCTTGGACTATGATGAAACTTTTTCTCCAGTAGCCATGCTGAAATCCATTCGGATCCTTCTTGCCATTGCTGCCTTCCACGATTATGAGATCTGGCAAATGGACGTAAAGACCGCTTTTCTAAATGGAAATTTAGAGGAGTGTGTCTATATGGACCAACCAGAGGGTTTCATTCAGAGTGGGAGCAGCGGAAAGGTGTGCAAGTTGCTTAAGTCCATCTATGGACTAAAGCAGGCGTCGCGGAGTTGGAACATCTACTTTGATGAGACGGTCAAAGAATTTGGCTTTATCAAAAATCCAGATGAACCATGCATCTATAGTAGATTTGTAGCGAGAACTGTAGTATTCCTCGTTTTGTACGTGGATGACATTCTCTTAATAGGAAATGACATTCCTATGCTACAATCTGTCAAGGGGTTCTTGTCACACAGGTTCTCCATGAAAGACCTGGGTGATGCCTCATACATTCTGGGTATCCGGATCTACCGTGACAGATCCAAGAGGATATTAGGACTTTCACAGTCCAGGTACATCGACACCATACTGAAGAGGTTCAGTATGGAAGATTCCAAGCGCGGTAACCTACCGGCTTGTCACGGGATCACCCTCTCTAAAGAGATGTCTCCCAAGACTGATTTGGAGAGGGATCGCATGTCTAATATACCGTACGCTTCTGCGGTAGGCTCTATAATGTATGCGATGTTGTGTACCAGACCGGATGTAGCTTATGCACTGAGTGTGGTAAGCCGGTATCAGTCTAACCCTGGGGAGAAACACTGGATAGCGGTAAAGAACATTCTCAAGTACCTGAGAAGGACTAAGGAGATGTTCTTGGTGTATGGCGGAAAAGACCTCCAGATCGAGGCCTTTGCTGACTCCAGCTTCCAGAGTGACAAGGATGATTCCAAGTCCATGTTGGGTTTTGTCTTTACCCTCAATGGAGGGGCGGTGTGTTGGAAGAGTTCCAAACAGGAAACCGTTGCAGACTCGACGATGGAAGCGGAATACATCGCTGCATCTGATGCCGCAAAAGAAGCTGTCTGGATGAGGAAGTTCTTGAAAGAACTTCAGGTGGTTCCGTCCATTGTTGATCCAATACCTCTGTATTGCGACAACAACGGGGCTATAGCATTAGCGAAGGAACCCAGGTCCCATCAGAGATCCAGGCACATCTTGAGGCGGTATCACCTGATCAGGGAGATCGTAGATCGCCAGGAGATCGTAGATCGCCAGGAGATCGAGGTTCGGAGAGTCGCTTCAGAAGATAACACTACAGATCCATTCACCAAGGCCCTGCCCCAGACTCAGTTCGAGCGGCTGATCGAGATGATAGGTCTTCGATACGCCAGTACATGGCCTTAGTGCAAGTGGGAGATTGTTAGTGTATATGCCCTAGAGGCCATTACTGTATCATAATGGTTTGTATACTACTTAATGGATGCTTGGGATATTCACCTTGTATATACAATCTTGCTCAAAATAGTAGTATGCTACTTGGTTTGTTTCTACTTCAATGTGTACATGTGTTTATTTTTGTATATCGCCTATACACATTAGTAGAGCCCTTAGGATCTTTGCTTGATTACCAGCGATGTGATGGCCGTCACACTAGTGGGGCTGGGTAATCTATAAGCACATCCTTATGCAGGTCCCTGGTCGCAGGACTATCGAGACAGGGCATCGATACTCCGGAGTAGACCAGCGCATGCGCTTCTCATCCCAGTGTGGGAGACGGTCTGTCCCACAGCCGTCAGTACGTCGTACTTGAGATAGTATGCGGGTGCTCGTTAGGTTACGGGTACACTGGACAGGACTCGTAGGGAACTGACTAGTTGGTATTATACCTATCGTCAGTTATCAGTTCCCAGGTGACATGAGTACAGCTTAGTCCGCTGACTTGACACTGTCACTTCGCCTCGGGTGTGTTCCCACTGTACTTTGATCACTACCCTACCACGGCTCAAAGGAGTCGTGCAAACAGGTCGTGGTTGGGTGCAGTCCCGAAGCACTTGGAGGCAGTGACGGTTAGACAGGATTCGTCTCTCCCGGTATTGGGGGTTGACATCGCGCTGTGTCTAGGAGAGCCATTACACGAGTAGTCCCTGGCCAGGGCAAACGAGATATACTGGTAGGTTTCCAGTGTTATCTCAGGGTGTTTTGGGCTTCGCTCGGCACGACTTGTACCGCTATTGGGGGACTGACGTTTACCGCCCCCTAGTCCCGCCATGCGATGTATCAGACGAACAGACCGGACTGTACGGAGAATGTCACACTCAGGCTCAGTAGGAGTTCAGATGGGTTTCGCCTCGTCGGTCTTCTTGTCGGCATTACCTGGGGACCGTTACGCACAGCTAGTGCCGCTTGCGGTCTATGGTTAAACCCACTGCCAGCGTAGTGTCGAGTCTTTAGAGTCCCACACAGAAAGCTTTTCGCCTTTAGGCAAAAGAGTAGAGGTCGCATGGTATTGCGACAGGTCGCATGGTTTTGCGACAGGGTTCGGTCACATCCGTGCACTTGTGCACGTACAGTGTCCGGACAGTTTACACTAGCGGGCTTTGGTTTAAGCCAGATCCTAGTGTACCTTATGGGATTGGATTTATCCAGTTTGCATTCGTGTTCCTCGGAACGCGGATGCGGGTGTGTATGCACAGTTGACAGGGAGGCAGAGGCAGCGGATTCTCATTAGGGTAGTTGACAGTTGACCGTTGACTTTTTGACTTTTTGCTCAACCCTAATGAGAATATGATATGCGATTAACTATTATATTAATTAAGTATTATGGTGACTTCGTTGTTGACTTTTGTTGACCTTGTTGACTTGTTGACTTTTGTTGACTTGTTGACTTTGTTGACCGGTTGACTAGGCTTGACTAGTTGACCATCATGATAACCATGGTTATCATTTCATGCCAAAGACTTTTACTTGCTTGTTCATTTGAGTAAAATGAGTGCATGACATGATAAGGTTATGGTTGCTTCAACCATCACATAAGACTTTTATTGATATGATGAGTTATGATTACATTGGATTATGAGAGGGTGAGAGACAAAAGAGACCCTCATTCTTTCTTGCTCATTCTCTCTCTTGTTCTTGAGCTCTCCTCTTGCTCTCACCCTCAACCTCTTGCTCCCTCTCTTGATCTATGGTTCTCTTGTTTCATGAGTTGAGAATCAAGAACCATAGATAAAATCCCATTCTAAATCTTCTCTACTCATTCTAGTTCACTAGGTTTAGCAAACCAAGTGAACTAGTTTCTTCAAAGAACGAAGAAGGAGCTAAAGGTTGGAGCTTTCAAGTGGATCTATCTTCGGCGTACGGAGACGACGAGAAGGAGCCATCGCACCACCATCGGAGCTTGAAGAGAAGGAGTTCAAGTCAAGCTAGGTATAACCATCTCCATCCGAGTAGCTAACTCTCTTTAGATAAGTATGCTAGTTTTAGTTTAGTCAAAGATCCCGACTTTGCTTAGTCCATGTTGCCCCTTGCGCTAAAAATTTGTTTTTTATACCGTTTCCACCTCCCCGTAAGAACCGGGGGTCGCAACGTGGACTTACAAAATCAAATCAGGTGCACAAGGTGCACAAAACAATATCGAATATCACAATCGAAATCGAAGTCCAGTGTATCCAAGTGCACAAAATACATGTCACTGCACTGCAAGCATATATAAACTATACAGAGTGCAGGAACCAAATCGTGTGCGTGCATACGCACAAAATCAACTCAAATGTCTAAAACCGTAAAATCACAAACATGTGAAACCAAAGCACGAAAACGATATCAAATGCAACACTGTGCAAAGATCGTAAATCCTCAATCATCAAAATCAAATCCTGCGAATAAATCACCCAAAACATCGAAATCAATAATGGCGGAATAGTACCGCTCAAGCGCATCCTCTAAGAATCTCGAGCCAACTGTCGCGGTCACTAGTGGGATGTCTCGTCGATGATCATGAACTCTGGCCTGCTGGTGTGCGTAACAATGACCACTCCTGGGTCAAGGTCTTCACTGTGAATTACCAATCTCTCGGTTCATCATCGCGACCACTCGTAAGATAGCATATCACTGGCGTCGGTGTAACACCTTAGGATAAGGGTTAGTGAATAATTATAATTAAATAATGGTTTTTAATAAAAAGTTTACCAAATTGTGTTTTAAATATTTTTCCTAGCTTAATAAATATTTTTCCAAAATTTTCCTAGGCTTGCACACAAATGTGCATGTAAACTAAGGTTTTTAAATGAAGTAAATACCATAATTATTAACCATGGTGGGTTAATTATAGGATTAAGTCTTTTGGATTCTTAAGTGGGATTAATTAGTTAGCTAAAAGTACTTTAGTTTGAATTTTTAGTTAGTGTTGACTTGTGTGAGAGAGAGAGAGAGAGTGCATCATGGCTTTAGGCCATGCTTGCATTAAATGAGGTGAGAGAGAGAGAGGGGTGACTTTTGTGTGATGATTGTGATGGTTTCTTTCTCTCAACTCTTTTTGTTTTTCTCTTAAACACTCACACAACACACTCTCACACACCAACACACTCACACACACAACACTTACCTCAGCTGAAGCATGAAGCAACAGCATGAAGCCACGACAGCAGCAGCAGCATGAAGCAATAGCAGCAGCAGCAAAATCCAGCAGCAGCAGCAAGCAAAGCAACAGCAACTGAAGAAAACCCCAGCAGCAGCAGCATGAAGCAATAGCAGCAGCAGCAAAATCCAGCAGCAGCAGCAAGCAAAGCAACAGCAACTGAAGAAAACCCCAGCAGCAGCAGCATGAGAACAGCAGCAGCAGCAAGAGGCAGCATCAGCAGCAGAGAGCAGTAGCATCAGCAGCAGTGAGCTGCAGCAGCCCCATCGCCCAGTGTAGCCTCTTCCCTTCACTTCTCCACCTTCCTCCAGCTTCCTAGGGTTAAGTATGAGGTATATTTCCTAACTTAGTCCCTAGTTAGCTTGGTTAGTGTGGATTTGCATCGGTTAATGGCTATTGGTGCGTTTTAGTGTGATATGGGTTGTTTAGTAGGAACTTTGTGCTAAGGTGATGTGTTAGGGTTTCAGTAGCTTGTTAGTGAGTTAGTGAGGCCATTGTAACCTAGTTCAGCCCCAGTTACGCTAAAATACCACCAGTTTCACAAATTGTTGCAAAATGTCGTATTTGTGCAGGGTAGTTTATGTGGGTGTTTTGATGTGTTTGGTCTTATTTAAATTGTGGGATTTCTTCCAGATAAGAATCTGGGAGTTGTTTTCCTTATGTTGGGGTGTGTGTTTAGTGCGACATGCATGCTTCTTTTGGTCTGGTGCGTGCTACGCATCGTAGCGCATCGGGGTAGTTCGTGGTTCAGCACACACACATGTTTTGACGTATCGCGCACACGCGCGATTGGTTTGCGACACGGGTATCTAGTTGGACCGTAATGTCGCGTTTCTGTTATATTGGGCTTATGTGTGATATGTGTTATGTGACTCTAGGTTCGCAGGCCAGTGAGACGGACGCTGCGAAGAAGGGCAAGCAAGTGGTTGGATACACTTAGCGCGAGACACGGTGAGTAGATTTCACATCTACGGGGATATCGCCCGCATGGCGTTATGCGTCAGGGCTGATAGGAACTTATTGTTATATACTGCATATACCATACTATGGATTTCCATCGCATATTGCATTCCCTGCTTTATATATATGTATTGCTTAGAACTGATAGAACACCGCACTATTACTAACGGTTTATGTTGCACGGGCACTATTTTGCATGCTACACACACACCGTTAGTAATTGCCGTGCCACACTCACTGTAGAACTGCCATGATTATACTGTTGCATTATTGCTGTAGTTCATCTTACATGTGATTGATTATGATTTCCTGGAAATTGGGAGCCGCATGACATCTTTAAAAACGGAAACTATTTTAAAAAGCGGCGTTCCCTTATATACCTGCCATGGATTGATTACATTGTACCTCGCATTGGATTGACTTATTGGTGATGGATTTTCATGTGATTTCTGGTTTTGAGGACCGTGGAAATATTTAAGAAAAGATGCATTATTTGAAAACCCGGTACCTCGTGATATGATATTTTGGTGTGTCCACCACGCGTTTTCTCGGTGCTGAGACATGTGCTTGAAACCCGATTCGAGGAGTGATGATCCGTTTGCGGGTTCGTGGTGGGCCCGGTATGGTTCCCCTCGGCGAGATGATCGATGGGATTTGCCGATTGAGCCTGGAGGCGGGCGAGTACCTACCGGTGATTGGTTGGACCTGGCAGTTGTCCGGAGGATACTGACCAGAGTCGAGTGATGGATGCGGGATGACCCGTGCTGCCGGGGCCGAGGGCCGACACCGCAGACGGATCCCGTGGGCTGATCCGGACTGACGGAGCCCGATATACGAGGATTTGCGTGTCGATGCTGGACACGAGTATTTTATGATGTTTTGGGTGCCGATGTTGGGCACTCGTGATTTCTCAGAGGTGTACAGGATTTGAGGGCCGATGGGTGTGCCGGCGCCTGAGTGTATTTGGGATTTGAGTGCAGCCTGAGGCACCGATTATGGTTTTCCATGTTGACATAGTCCATGTAGATGTTATTATCCCATACTCAGCATTGACTACTATATATCTCATCCTGTAGCATTTACCTGTTAGAGTATTTGCATTACTATTGCATCCTCTATCTGACATGCATTGATATCATGTGCTGGCATTAGTAGAGCCACGCTATATGTGCATGCTTGCGATCACCTTTATATGTTATCTCTATTCACGAGTTGGCAACTCACCCCCGTTGTGCCACAGTGTTTGCAGGTTGCCCTTGGGAGTAGTCACGGCTGGCTGTTACCGCATCTTTTGGCACAGATACCTTTTTGAGCAGAGATAGCTTCTTGCTGATAGGTGGATTTTGTACGGTATCTGTTATCTTTCAGTTGTATATTGATGTATCTAGTACTCTCCATCTACCTTTCGGTATTGACTTAGAGACAGTGGTGAGGACGATATGTATGATTTTATATTCTGGTGTCGAGCTCGCATGTGAGCCGACTTTACTTTTGCAGTCTCATCTTTTATGATATTGTCCTTGCTTTACTGTGTATTCTTCGCTACGGCGTCGTATATCTTATTTTGATGCTTCATTCCATTTACTCGTCATTTCTGTTACACCTTGTTTCTATCCGACTGGCGGGGCAAATGTTTTAAAAAGGAAATGTTACCAAAATTATAAACTTATAACTTTTGAACTTAAAAAGGATTTCTACTAAATAAATGGAAGTTTTTCAGACATGTACGATTGTTTTTACAAAATGTTTTAAATCACTCTATATTTATTGGTTTTGATTTCTGGGTTCGGCTTACTTAGCCGCGTTGCGCCTGTAGACGTTGCGTGGTTAAGTGCCGGTCACGAGTCGAATTCTCGGGTCGTGACAGTCGGCCTCTGGCTCTCTGAATGTACATGACACATCTAATCCTGGGTGCAAGTATCATTGCAGCAGTGTCCTGGAAGGAATCCTGCTCACGGTCTCTTCCATGTCTCGTCCCTGCCAACTGTCCGGAAGTCATCGTCCTTTCCTATATCTGCATCTTGCTCTGGAACGACTGCATACTCATCGCGACTCCTTCTGGAAGGTAAATCCAAGTACCATGCCTCGGCATGAGCATCGCATCTCTGATGTCGGCGGAGTGGAACGTCATCTCATCTAGATCTGGTACGAACATCTTACTTCACTTTTCTCTAATGTCGTCTGTTTTGGACTCGTCTCGTCGCGGCTGCATGGACTGAGCTCCAACGGCTATCCTCGTATCGGGAGTCTCCCAAGAAATGCATCTCACCATCTAGCATCCGAATTAAGTCGAGCCATCCGATCGATTCGTCGAAACCTCATAATCCCCCAAGAGCTCAACATCTTGGGTACAGTATAATAGTATCGAGTACATACCACAGTATCGGTGGTCCAGCCGTAGAAGGGCAAACCCAAGCCTCACTAATGGCGCCGTAGAACCGCCGCAAACCCGAAGGTTCAAAGGCTTTCACACGGTCATTAAGTCGAGTTAGGGTTTCATTCTTCTAGAGGGACCATAGAATTGCCTGCATGTCTTTCCGACTACTTTAAACTTGGAATAATAGGTTTCCGACATTCGATCGTCTCTGTCGACCCTCACATCTCTGCGTGAAGTCGTCTCTAGCTGGAATCAACCTATCTGATGACCTCGCATCGGGGTAAGCGAACAACCACCTGTCCTAGTCATTCATCATCGGGTGACTAGCGACCTTCTATCATCTATTCGTACAACTCGCCCCGCAATAGCTCCAACATATGGGGCGATATCTCGTCGCTCGCAGCAACAACTGGCTCGCTCGTCTGCATGCTGAACAGTGCCTCAATCGTCAGGAGTAAGCAACACACCAACGGTCATCAAAATCTGGCTGGCCTCTATCATTGGCTCAATTCTCTAGTGTCGATCAGCGCCTCCGGGTAACCTCATAAAACCGATCCGCCAAACACTCGTGGCGCGGAAACACAGTAAAAAGATACATCTCTGCAATCGTGTGTCGCCGGAATTTCGCCCTGGTCAGTCCTCGTTCGTGACGAGCTTGTGCTGACCGCAACTCTAGCCGTAGCTCTCCCTGCCGTAACCGTAGCAGCAAAACCAAACTGGTACCGATGAGGCTAGATCAGGAAGGAATATAATACTGAACAAGGAAATGTACATCCTAAGGCTTCATAAGTGGAGTGGCGTGTCGTAAATATGCCGCGGAACATATCAACGGTACGTCACTCTACTTTAGTCACCTATTCCATCAACCAAGGGTCATCCTACGCTCCGAAGGTTAAAACCTAACGCTCTGATACCAACTTTGTCACGGCCCGAAAGTACGGAACATGACTGGCACTTAAACTACGAACGTCTCGAGACGTACGTAATCTAAGTAAACCGAAAAACCCAGAAATCCAAACCAAGAAAAGTAGTAGAGTGCAGGAAAAACCAACTTAAAGCAAGTAATTTCAATAGCATAAGCCGAAGTATGCGGTTTTTAAAACATCAAAAATTTACTGAAAATTTCGGCAGAGTCTCCTTTGTAAATACTGGCCCCCAAACGGGATACAACATGAATAGTATACGAAATCAAGAAAAAGGCATCCCCTAGCGGGAGCTAGCTCTTCTTCAATCGACGGTCACAACCACACAAGAAAAATAATATACAACGCCAACGGCGAGGATCAAAACTCAAAAGGAAACTCAAAACCACCAGAAATATAACGAGCGACTCTAAGGTCGAAAGAATAAACAGCACTGGTCTCTATCTCAATACATACATGTTTGGTTGATGGAATTTACTAGATACAACGGCATAATATTATACAAGGTAATATGATGGGTATGATACAAGAAAAACCCACCTACTAGCAAGTCACCCGAATGAAACTGAGCCCGCAAAGCCGTAATAAAACCTGTACGGCAAAACCTGCAAGAAACTGGGGCATAACGGGGGTGAGTTGCCAACTCGTGAATAGAAAAACATCTACGCACAGAAATCGCATAAATAACGCAATCCTAGGTCAATGATCATAATATATCCTCAAAAATGTATATAACATGCAGCCTATAACAATGGCTAGGGTAAATATCTAACCCGAGTGTAAACTCATGTGCCCGTGTCAGTGCCTCAGATAGCAATATATCATATGAATGAGGTATGCATGCATGAAAACAGAATACATGTAAATGAAGAAACTGTTTTCATAAATTAGTGAGATTTCCTTCGTATTTTTAAACCGAGGTATCATAAATGAAATCAGTATCAACAGTGTCTAGCATCGACACAAAACATAAATCTCACTGTCTCGAAATATCAATGTCTCAATCTCAGTATCTAGGGCGCCGTCAGTCCAGACCGGCCCCTACCATCCATCTCAAGACCACGACGGTATCCTCCGGATATCCGACGCGTCGGGTAATATCACCGGTAGGTAGTGCTCCCCAGCCAGGCTCAACGTCAACAACACATTCCTCTTGCCCCGGGGTACCATACCGAGCCCACCATGTACCTGAAACGGTTCCTCCACTCCTTGAATCGGGTCTCGAAATCCATCAGCAAACTCATGGTGGACGACTCATACATCATGGGAAAACCACACTTTTTGTTTTAAAAGGGAGAAAAGGTTTATTTATGTTTTTGCAGTTTTCCTCCAAATCCAAGAAATCTCATGAAATCCGAATCCAAGTCATCAATAGCATGTAAACAGTGAATATAGGCATGAGAATCCATGAATGCGACACAACAGTGAATAATAACATGCATGAAGTAGTAGGCAATAACTACAATGTCTAACTAGCATATAAGGCAAGTACACTGATATCATGTCTAAACTATTAGCTAACAACCTATGTCAAATGAAATAGTATTTTCTAAAGTGTTCGTGACATGTCAATTACCGATGAAGATGTGTGTGAGCCGGCAAGTAAGTGTACGTGGTACATACGCGTCATCGGTAATGGTGCTGGTGTCCTAACAGAATGATATTAATAATGCAATAAGAAATCATAATATAAGTATGCGATGCAGAGCGAACAGTAAAATTGAGCGGGAGTTGAATACTAGACGCAACTATAACTAATCTGCACTAATCTAATATAAGTCCTACAAATGGTGCCTTTTGAAATAACACGAATCATGGGGTTTTGAAAATAGGGGCCACGGTGTTTTTATGAAAAGATACGTCTTTTGAAATATTCGTAGGATCCCTTGGGCTGTCTTTAAAAATGCCCACTATTCGTTAGTTTTTGAAATAGGTAAGAAGTCTAATCTAATCTACAACTACACTAAACTATACGGCTGAACTAACAAGCTGAACTACAGGTAAGGAAACCGCCTATCATCTGAGTCGATACATATACATACCTGTATATGTATAGTCGGTGATCCCGCCTCAATAATATCATATCCGATACCATATCTATAATCAGGCATCCCAAGTCAAGAGTGCGGATCAATCATCAATATAGCTCGTACGTAAATCCGTCGTACGGCATCCCAATCTGGGTACGGGTCAATATCACATTCATCATACTATTCACCTGGTATCCTCTTTATCAAATATTATGATCGGGGTTCTGATCTACGTCTAGTACCATACTGATACCGCCTACGTATGCATGGACATGTGTGAAACACTACGTCAAGGACCCGCTACAACGTCATGTCGTATCTCGAATACGAACCCTACTATATCACCGATCTCACGGCCTCAAATCAAATCTCATCGACTCAGCTCAATCCCAAGTATCATCCTCAAATCCGTATGCGAACACATAGTCCCATACCCATGTGAACCCATAACTATAAAGAATCCCATGAGCACATATAAATAGGAATGTATGCAAGTATGTATGTGTGTATGTGTAGTGCAACACTACCTATGGTTCGCAACACTAAAGTACTCCAACACACCAATATCCATCCTAAGCATCGTTATTAATCCCAAATAACATATAATAATTGTTGGTGTGTATACGCATCCGTATACACCACCACGGACTGCGGGGGTGCTATACGCCATCCACCCGACTTCTCCCCGTAGATATAAATCTACTCACCTGGTCCTCGCTAGCCGGTGCCGACGTCGCTATGCGCTTGCTTGTCGTCTCGAAGTTCACATGGGGTACCTACATATCATAACGCACCATATCGCATTAAAACTAAATTCGAAATCGAAACGGCATACGAAAATCAAATCGGCACGCGTATCACGCATAGGTCCAAACCTATCGCCTACGCATGCAAGAATAGCCAAACCAACCCTTGATGTCGATGTACAAACGTCAAACCATCGAGAAAAATCCAATCACACTCATTTGCACATTCACGAACACTAATTTTAATATAAACTAGGTTAAAACTCACAAAAACCCCAATTTCACTTAAAAAGTCATTTTTCCGAAAATCTAGCAAGCACAATTCGCCGTTTTTGTACAAAACATGATGTTTAAATGAATGTAGCGTCCAATATACTTATTAAATATCTTAAATAAGTCATAGAAACAATTTCCGGAATTTAATCTCATTAAATTCCAAAAAACCCTAATATTCTAGTTTACAAAATACCCTTTTTAACAATTTCATAGCAAAATGCACAAACTACAATTTAGGTTGGATTTCCATGAATTAAAGTGTTAAACTACACTTAATAAAGTTAATAATATGATAAAAACCCTAACCATATTTTTAATCTCATATTTCGAATTAAATCAAAAAAACCTAGTTTGCAACAAAAAGCTTAATTTGGACATTTTACATCTAGCAATTTACATATCATCAAAAAGATTAAGTTTTCATTTCCTTAAGATGAAAATATATACTTTGCAACCATGATTACATGATACGAACCCTAATTAGATTCAAACACCATCACACAATTTCAATCTTGAAATTGGAATCACAAAATTAGCTAATAAAACTAATTTAAAGTAGCTTAACAAAATCTATACACTTGGGTTAGGATTATACCTCCAAACCAAGAGATCAACCTCAAGATATAGCCTCCCAAAATGCTCTCTTTTCACAAAGATCCATGCTTGAAATGCTAAGGAATAATGGGTAAGTGTTGGATTTGGATTTTGATTTGAATTTGTATGGATTTTTAAGTGATTTTGTGGATTTTTTTTTTATGCAAAATTGAGTGGGATTTGGGGGGGCTGTTGCTGTTGGGAGAAGGGGGGCTCGGCCTGAAGGGAATGGGTGAGGGGAGAGAGAATTGGTGGGGTTAAGAAGTCAATAATTGACCAAAGTCAACCAAGCCAAAATATATACATATTCTATCATTTTCTACTCTTTCCTTTCCTTTGAAATTCAAGTGGGGAAAAAGATGGGGGCTGCTGAATTCAGCCAAGGGGAGAAGTGAATGGGGGTGTGTGGGTGTGTGTACGGGTGTGGGGTGATAAAAAATGATAAATACAATACCCCAAACATCCATTTACGCTAAAAAAAGAGCCTTTTTTCTTCAATAATTTCTAAACCGTTTTGGCAAATGCTTTCGTTCCAAAAACCACATGATAAAATTTTATTTAATGTTTTATGATGCACAAAATTTGTTTCAACTCATTCCAATTTGTAATTTTCCCTAATTAAATGTATTAGTGACGGCTTAAAATAATAATAAAATAATTTTTTTTTTCAGAAAATTTGAAATTTCACCAGCGGCTCAATAAACACCAAATAATAGCAATTACATAACTAGAATGTGTATATTTAATTTTTGTAATAAGATATTTGTATTTTGACTTTTTACAGAAAACCCCCTTATTTTACCGGTTTTTCGAAATTTCACCGAAACGATTTTCAAAACGTTACAGTTATACATATCTGTGATCTGTGATTGATGACGGTATGTGTATATGAATGGGTTGGATTGTCGCGGATGAATAGCCGGGGTGGATGTGAGATGAGTGTTTCTTTTTCTTTCATTCATTGTAATATGTAAATTGATGTAATATTATTATTTGTTTGGCCGCACAACCGGGTCGGGGTTGTAGCCGTCATTGTATAATTCTTTTTACTATTTTTGTTCCTAGGATAGACCCATGGAGGGGGTGCACAAACTACCGGGTATCTCGAAGTGCCGAGTGGCCTACTCACGGTGGTGAGGGAGGTTGCTTCGCTTCAGGTACTTGGCGGGTAGTTTGCCGCACCCGTAGGGGTCTTGGGCGGGGTATTGGCTATTCACCGCGACCGTGTAATCCGCTTTTCGTTGCAGGCTCGAACGGATTGCGGATTCCTAGTATATCCAATGTATTCATCTGTGATCTGTAATGTCTATCATTGCTATATATTTATATATGATAACTATTTAGGCGTTGCTTATGTTTTACAACCGCGCTAGCCCAGCCCCCGCTCTGTCGTTAGTTAAGTAACCTAACGGGTGATGACGGGGCCCCGTGGCGAATGCGAATGGCATAAGCGTACGTCATATTTTGGTTGTTTTCTGCAATGGTAGGATTAAATGATGGGACGCATTAAAAGAACTAATGCAAGAAAATAAACCAAGTAAAAGTCGATTGGAACACTTTGAAAACCACTCGGTTCTTTTCAAAACTAAACTTTTAAACGCGGAGCTTGAACCACTCCTTTTAAAAGCTATCTCGTTCCATCGATTATATCAAGTTCACTACGTTCACGGTTTCGCCAAAACCATTCGTAGCCCTCCTTCATTCCACATGATTGGTCAAAAGTATTCAAGCTATGTATTTTGGCCAAAGTCAAGGCATAGTGATTGGTAGCTATTGGGTATTCATGTGCAGCGTAGATAGATGCGTTAGTTTAGGACAGTCGTGCTGCCATTTTGGCCAAAGTCAAGGGTAGGTACGGGTGGGTCCAAATTAACCAGGAGAATGACGGGTAGAACTTGACATGTGACTTATGATATTTTTGCCAAAGTCAAGGTCATAAGAGCATGGGGCAGAAATCCACATCGGGAGTTTCATAAGTACTGAAACTTGCTAGCGCTGCTTACCATTTGGAGTGTGATAATTCTGGTAGGATTCCTTCGGTTTTATCACGCGATGATATTTGGATCCCGATCCTACTGTGAGTATATGCTACTCCTCGGGAAAACTCTCACTTAACGATCAATGCTATAAACTTAGTAGGTGTCTAGAAAGGTGTTAGCGGGGCTACGCCCCCAGGGAAAAGAGATTACTTAATTAAGGAACTTCGCGAAAGCGTTGGAAAACCTCCCTCGAAGTACCGACACTGGCCTGGCTGAAGGGTTAAGCAAGTATTGTACGGTGAGATTGATCCTGACTAATCCTTTCTTTACGGTTTGAGAAGGGATTCGAGAGACAGTGGGAGCCATCCAGTTTAGACAAATTAAAAACCACTCTAAACTTGCAAGAGCATCATGCTAAAGTGTTTCTTTTCTCTCTCCTAATTGCAACGACCATTCAACATGACCGGACTTAAGTTATTACTAGATAAAAACATATTGATAGGGCCGAACTACAAAGATTGGCTCAGGAATGTCAAGATGGCAATCACTTACGACAAGTTGGGGTATGTCCTTACCACCAAAGCTCCCCCTGTCCCAGGTCCCAAAACCAGTGTCGTAGATAGGGAAATCTACAAGCCCTGGGAAATAGATTGCGCGAAAGCCAGATGCCTCGTACTAGCCTCGATGGACAACGAACATCAGAGGAAGCACGAGAATATGGACCTAGAGTCCATATTTCTTCATACAAAAGAACTGTATGGAGAGCAGTCTCGTATCGCCAGATACGAAGTGTCGAAGAAGTTGTTTTCGGTAAGGTTGGCCGTCGGATCATCGGTAGCGGAACACGTGCTTAAGATGATTGGCTACATAGAGGAGCTCGCGGACCTTGGGACCACGTTGGAGAATGAACTCTATATTGATTTGATTCTCCAGTCCCTTCCTTCCACTTACGCCCAGTTTATTCTTAACTTCAACATGCAAGGAAAGGAGGTTGAACTTTCCGAACTTCTGAACATGTTGAGGAGTGCTGAGGGCACCCTACAGAAAGGTAGGGAGACATCCACTTTGTTTGTAGGAGGATCTTCCTCTTCTAGGTCCAGGGCGAAAGCCAAGGGCAAGAAGAAGAAAGCCCTCGCCAAACCAAGAGGCGGTGTCGGTAAAGTGGATACGAAGGGAAAAGGAAAAGCAACAAAGATAGCGGGAAAGCTGGTGGGGAAGGAAGAATGCTTCTATTGTCACAAAAGTGGTCACTGGAAACAGGATTGCAAGGCTTGGAAGGCCAGAACACAGGATTTGAAGCGAGTTGCAGCTTCAGCTTCAGGTGTGTATGTTATTGAAAACTGTCTATCAATAAACTCTACATCCTGGGTATTGGATACCGGATCAGGATCTCATATCTGTAATTCTTTGCAGGCGTTGAGAAAGCGTAGAGTTTTGAAGGCAGGTGACATGACCCTCAGAGTTGCAAACGGTGCTAGCATAGATGCTGAGGCCGTGGGGGACTATCACCTGGGATTGTCGGATGGACACTTTTTGGTTTTGCGTAGTTGTTATTATGTACCAAATGCAACCTGTAATATCATTTCTGTATCTTTATTATCTAAAGAAGGTTATAAATTTGCATTTGTAAGTAATGTAGTGAACATTCACCTTAATCAAGTTTTGATTGGGTCAGGTACATTGAACAACGGTATATACGTATTAAACCAACCACAGATTTTCAATGTCCAGAATACACACAAAAGAAAGTCTCCAGAAATCAATAAAACTTTTTTATGGCATTGTAGACTGGGTCACATCAATAAGAG
This sequence comes from Agapanthus africanus, assembly GCA_030015575.1. Taxonomy (NCBI): domain Eukaryota; kingdom Viridiplantae; phylum Streptophyta; class Magnoliopsida; order Asparagales; family Amaryllidaceae; genus Agapanthus; species Agapanthus africanus. The sequence goes on along the minus strand of CM057341.1, from coordinate 448,004,532 downwards.
AAGGTTGACTAAGTTACATACAGAAGGATATTTGGATCCGTTCGAATATCAATCATATGCAACTTGTCAATCCTGTCTCAAAGGAAAGATGACAAAGACTCCGTTCACTTGACACGGAGTAAGTGCGAGCGAGCTCTTGGGACTCGTACACAGCGACGTTTGCGGTCCAATGTCTACACATGCGCGAAGCGGTTATTCTTACTTCATTACTTTTACGGATGACTTTTCAAGGTACGGTTATGTTTTCTTAATGAAACATAAATCCGAGGCTTTTGAAAAATTCCAGGAATATAAAAATGAAGTAGAAAAAAAAACAGGCAAAAGTATCAAGGCACTGAGATCCGATCGAGGTGGTGAATACTTGAGTGCCGAGTTCCTGGGTTACTTAAAAGAGAATGGAATTCTCTCTCAGCTTACTCCTCCATACACTCCGCAACATAACGGTGTATCGGAGAGACAGAACCGAACCCTATTGGATATGGTACGGTCCATGATGAGTAACGCTGAGTTACCGCGATCGTTCTGGGGATATGCGCTAGAATCAGCTGCATACCTTTTGAACCGAGTTCCAACTAAGACTGTGCCTACTACACCATATCAGATGTGGTGTGGGAAGAGACCCTATCTTAATCACATTAAGACATGGGGATGTCCAGCTTTTGTAAAAAAGCAGCATGCGGACAAGCTCGAGGCACGCTCAGTACAGTGCAAGTTTGTGGGATATCCAAAGAACTCCAAGGGATATTTCTTCTATTGCGAAGAGGAACAAAAGGTGTTTGTTTCTCGCCATGCCCACTTTCTAGAACACCAGTTCATAGAAAAAGAATTAAGTAGGAGCGCAATAGAACTGGAAGAAATTCCAGAACCACGAGCTATTACTGAAAGCTTAGTAGAACCAGAGGGTTCGAAAGATCAGGACATTCCCATGCCACTCCGCAGGAGTAGTAGGCAGTCTCATCCGCCCGAGAGATACTACGGTTTTCTCATTGACGGGGATAGAGAGGATTGCATCATAGACTTTGATGAGCCTACTAGCTTCCAGCAAGCCATTCAGAGCGTCGACTCGGTAAAATGGCTGGATGCAATGCGGACCGAAATGGAGTCCATGTACACCAACAAAGTATGGACGTTGGACATTGCTCCAGATGGGGTAAAACCCGTAGGATGCAAGTAGATCTTCAAAAGGAAGATTGGTGTAGATGGACAGGTTGGGACCTATAAAGCTAGACTGGTAGCAAAGGGTTTTCGTCAGCGACCTGGTTTGGACTATGACGAAACCTTTTCTCCAGTAGCTATGCTGAAATCCATTCGGATCCTTCTTGCCATTGCTGCCTTCCACGATTATGAGATTTGGCAGATGGACGTAAAGACAGCTTTTCTAAATGGACATTTAGAGGAGTGTGTCTATATGGACCAGCCAGAGGGTTTCATTCAGAGTGGGAGCAGCGGAAAGGTGTGCAAGTTGCTTAAGTCCATTTATGGACTAAAGCAGGCATCGCGGAGTTGGAACATCTGTTTTGATGAGACGGTCAAGGAATTTGGCTTTATCAAAAATCCAGATGAACCATGCATCTATTGTAGATTTGTAGCGAGAACTGTAGTATTCCTCGTTTTATACGTGGATGACATTCTCTTAATAGGAAATGACATTCCTATGCTACAATCTGTCAAGGGGTTCTTGTCACAGGTTCTCCATGAAAGACCTGGGTGATGCCTCATACATTCTGGGTATCCGGATCTACCGTGACAGATCCAAGAGGATATTAGGACTTTCACAGTCCAGGTACATCGACACCATACTGAAGAGATTCAGTATGGAAGATTCCAAGCGCGGTATTCTACCGGCTTGTCACGGGATCACCCTCTCCAAAGAGATGTCTCCCAAGACTGATTTGGAGAGCGATCGCATGTCTATTATACCCTACGCTTCTGCGGTAGGCTCTATAATGTATGCGATGTTGTGTACCAGACCGGATGTGGCTTATGCACTGAGTGTGGTAAGCAGGTATCAGTCAAACCCTGGGGAGAAACATTGGATAGCAGTAAAGAACATTCTCAAGTACCTGAGAAGGACTAAGGAGATGTTCTTGGTGTATGGCGGAAAAGACCTCCAGATTGAGGCCTTTGCTGACTCCAGCTTCCAGAGTGACAAGGATGATTCTAAGTCCATGTCGGGTTTTGCCTTTACCCTCAATGGAGGGGCGGTGTGTTGGAAGAGCTCCAAACAGGAAACCGTTATTGACTCGACTATGAAAGCGGAATACATCGCTGCATCTGATGCCGCAAAAGAAGCTGTCTGGATGAGGAAGTTCTTGAGAGAACTTCAGGTGGTTCCGTCCATTGTTGACCCAATACCTCTGTATTGCGACAACAACGGGGCTATAGCTTTAGCGAAGGAACCCAGGTCCCATCAGAAATCCAGACACATCTTGAGGCGGTATCACCTGATCAGGGAGATCGTGGATCGCCAGGAGATCGAGGTTCGGAGGGTTGCTTCAGAAGATAACACAGCAGATCCATTCACCAAGGCCTTGCCCCAGACTCAGTTCGAGCGGCTGATCGAGATGATAGGTCTTCGATACGCCAGTACATGGTCTTAGTGCAAGTGGGAGATTGTTAGTGTATATGCCCTAGAGGCCATTACTGTATCATACTAGTTTGTATATTACTTGATGGAAGCTTGGGATATTCACAGTTGTATATACAATCTTGCTCGAAATGGTAGTATGCTACTTGGTTTGTCTCTGCTTTAATATGTGCATGTGTTTCTTTTAGCATATCGCTGATATACATATTGTAGGGTTCCTAGGCACTCTAATGGAGTCTTACAAGTGATCAAACATGCAAATTTCTAAAAATTACGGTGCCGAGAAAACCTAGAACGGATCGTTAACTAGATATTTAGGCGAAGCAAGCAAGTATACGGAAATATAGAAATAGGGAAGGGGCTACAACCTTTGTAGATCCGGTCCACCACTTCGTGAGCTCCACGATGATCTCCCTCCGCTGTCCAAATTGAACTCACGACTCTAGCATTGGCATCATCGAAGAATGGGCGGGCTTGATCGTCGGTTCGATGCCGAAGGTGATCTACGTCGAAGCATCACAAGAACAAGCTCCAACTTCACCAAGCTTTGCAAACTTGTGAAGTGAACACCTTATACAACTTGGCAAGAGGTAGAGGATGAAGAAATAGGAAGTGGGTAGACTTTATATTTGGATTTCTCACACTTTTCCATCAATCACCATTGATGGTCAAGCTTTCTCTTTCTTGCTCAAGATGAAGAAGAAGAAGAAAAGATATGATAAGTTAAATTAAAATAGAAAAGAAAATACAATACTTATTATATCTTCAACCATGGTTTAGTGTAGAGACTTAACTTAGGTTAGATGAGTGGTTAGGGTTAGGCATGAGACAAGAATGGTGACTAAGTCAATGCTTCATGAATCTTCAACTAAAAACAAATATAGCCACCATTCATTTCTCTTTTTCTTTTCAAATGAAATAAATAAAAAGATAAATGAATAAGCAAATGAAATGATACCCTAACCACTAACTAACTATGGTTCAATACTTTACACAAAACCAAGAAAGAATGTATCATCAAACATGATACAATCATGTGCACAAAAAATATATCACATATACAATGTGCAATACATGTGAGTAAATCCATTTAAAGTGAACCAATACTAGTTAATGCAAAGTAATATATCAAATATATAATTATACATTAAATCATTAAATCAACACTTGATTCAATGATCCGGTCATGTCGCATATAACCGGCTAGTATCCAATGTATCGGCTTATCGAATCAATCCTTGATTCGATAACTAGGTTATATCGCATACAACCATTCGACACATTCATCGCGAGAATGAAATACGGTATCACATACACGCATTATTCTCGGTCCCGCACATATCTCATATGCGCTCCTATTTCGTTTCGCTTGAGCCAGGAAACCTCTGTGTAGGACTCTAAAGACTCGTCAATACGCCGGTAGCGGATGATGATCATATCAAGCACCCACAAGCCGCAAGCGGTCTGCTAAACGTAACGGCCACCCGGGTATTGAGCGATCAGAAGATCGACGAGCAAGCCCGCTCACACTCCTGTGAATCCAACCAGTAACACTTACCGTACAGTCCGGTCAGTTCGTCTGATATGTCGCATATCTCGCCTAGGGGTGGTAAACGTCAGACCCCAATAGCTCGATAAGTCATGCCGACTTGAGGTCCATAACATTCGTGAAACTACTGATAACTCTTACCAGTATATCACTGCAACCCTGGCCAGGGATTTCCTGTTATGGCCAGTCGAGCATAGCACAACATCAACCCCCAATACCGGGAGAGACGAATCCCCTCCTATCGCTCATTGCCTCCATGTGAATCGGGACTGTACCCAAAAACCACCTGTTTGCACGACTCAGTAGAGCCGTGGTAGGGTGGAAATCAAAGCACAGTGGGAGACACACAAGACTCTATGACGATCTCGGGTCAACAGACTAAGCTGTACCAGTGTCACCAAAGAACTGCCATCTGACGTGAGGTATAATACCATCTGGGAGTTCTCGGCGAGTCCGTTCAGTGTACCCAGTCTCCACTGAGCACCCGCATACCATCTTCGATGTCAAACACCAATGGATATGGGATCATCCATCGCCCATCGCATGGGTCGAGAAGATATGCGCTAGTCTACTCTGGAATATCGATGCCCCGTCTCGATATTCCCACGACTAGGAACAATGAAGGATGTACTCATTGACTACCCAGGCCCCACTAGTATGATCTACATCATAGTCCTGGAAGTCGAGTACACATCCTAAGGGCTTTATCAACATGTAATCGGAGAGACAGAAAGTATACATGTTAAGATAAAGAGCAACCAGATAGCGTACTATCATGTCGAGCAAGAAAGTCCTACCTATATATGTCCCAGCATCCACTACAATATACATCCAATGTACAGTAATGGCCTCTAGGGCATACATATAACTAACAATCTCCCACTTGCACTAGGGCCATCTGTAGCAGTGGTTGCAGTATCACATACTCAACCATCCCCTAAAAGTCTCTCTTTGGGAAAAGGGCCTTCGTGAGTGGATCCGCCGTGTTGTCCTCTGAGTCTTCTCTCCTAACCTCGATCACCCTGGAGATCAACTATCTCCATGATCAGGTGATGCTGCCTCAGAATTTGTCTGGGTCACTGATGGGACAAGGGTTCCAGGGCCAAAGTCATACTTCCATTATCATACAATGGCAGGAACCTAGTTCATCTTATGAACCAATATACACCCAAACTTCCTCTTTGGTAGTATCTTCAATAGCGATGTTACCAGCCTTTATCGTCTAGTTTGCCACGGTATCTAGCTTGGAACTCTTCCAACATACCGTCCCTTTACTGAGGGTAAAGACAGTGCCTGTGACTGACATTCAGTCGTCTTTATCACCCTGGAACACTTCCAGTGATTCTCCCCAGGATCGATTGATACAATCTCACTATACCTAGTGAGAACCCTAATATCCCTTTAGATCTATCTCATAGGTCCAAATCTCAGGATTTAGGAGGTATCATCTTTATCCTATTTGGAGAATCCTTGTGATAATAGGAGATTGATCGATCGTAGTATAGGAAACTCTTTTCCTATCAAGAGTATGTTGTCTACGTACAATACGAAGATGACCACCTTACTCTCTACTACCCTTTTGTATATACATGGTTCGTCTACCATTTTGATGAAGTCAAACACTTTGACTATCACATCAAAACAGACGTTCCAACTCCGCGATGCCTGCTTCATTATGTAAAGCAACTTGCACACGTTTCCGCTGCTCCCACTGTTTACGAAGACCTCTGGCTGTGTTCTTATAGACGTTCTCTTCTAAATCAGTATTTAGAAAAGCAGTCATGGCACCCAACCGCCAGATATCGTAGTCATGGTATGTAGCCGTGGTAAGTAGGATCTGGACAGACTTAAGCATAGCTACTGGAAAAAGGATTCATCATTATCCATGCCTGGTCGATGACGAAAACCTTTAACAAGTCTAGCTTTGAAAGTCTCAACTTTTCCATCTAAACCAAGTAATCTTCTCAAGATATACTTGCTCCTGATGGGGATTTAACCCTTCAGATATAGCAGCTAAAGTCCATACTTTGCTGGTGTACATGGATTCCATCTCAGATCGCTAAGCATCCAGCCATTCTTACAGAGTCCCTACTCTCGATGGCCTGCTCGAAACTAGTTGGGTCATCATCTCATGATGCAATCCTTGCTCCCACTGTCATCGAGAAACCGAGGTATCTCTCAGGCGGATGAGGAACCCTACTAGATCGGCGGAGAGGCTGAGGTTCGTCGGAAACTATAGAATCTTATGGTTCTGTCAAATCATCAACTGCAGTTTTGTATAGCTGGAACCTTTCCAGTTCTACAGAACTGATCCTGCCTCGATCTTGTCCGGATTTTGCTTTAAACATAGGCCGGACAATCCCAAATCTTAACTCGCTTAAGAGATGGGTTCTTCCCATACCATATCTTATATGGAGTGGTAGGCAGTGATTTGATTCAAACCTAATTCAATAGGTATGCAGCTTCTCAAGTGCATAACCCCAAAAGGAAATAGGTAACTCAGTAATACTCATCATAGAGCACACCATATCTAATATTGTGCAATTGCTCCGCCCTGATACACCGTTGTGCTGTGGTGTATTCAGAGGAGTAACACTGAGAGAGAATCTCATTCTCCTTTGGAATAGTCCAGGAATTCTATGCACAAGTATTCTCCTCCCTGATCTTATCATAGGACATAATACTTATACCCGTATTTTGGTTCTCTACTTCTAACTTATATTCTGTGAATATCTCAAATGGTTCGGACTTATGTTTCAACAGGAACATATGACTGAATCTTGAGAGATTATCAGAGAATATAATGAAGTATGAAGAACCAGTCCTGGCATGTGTAGACAGGAGACTTTACATACATCATCATGTATCAGTCCCAAGAGTTCATTAACTCTTTCTCGGCTTCCAGTAAGCAGAGCTGGTGTCATTATATCTTTGTGACATGACTGGCAAGTTTCACAAGATGTAAATTTAAACTGATTTAAATATGCATCTAAAATGTAACTTCAGCCAGTCGGGTCGCATTGATATGACCTAGTCTACAATGCCTCAAGAATGATTCGTTCATTTCTGAACTCTTCCTCTTGTGTGTGTTCAGTATACAAGGAACTGTAGTTTGATTTAGAACGTCAATGCTTTTAGATGACATGCCTGAACCGATCAACTTTTGATATAGGAAATGTTCAAAACATTATCCATCAATACAAAATTATATCATTTCTTTACTAATAAAGAGACTGATATGATTTTGTATATCAGGTTCGGTATCTAATAGCATTTGTTCAGAATCAATGTATTCGTAATACAGGGTGACAGTGACCAACAGACTTGGCTGCAACACTTGCCCCGGTTTCTGTCTCATGAAACTTATCACCCGTTCTCAGTTTTTCTACCTTTTTGTAGCCTTATGTAACAGATTACATATCTGGGATCCTGATCCGGTATCATATACCCAGGATGCAGAGGATACTGAGAAACAGTTCTTTATAATGAACACACCCGAAGGAGATGCATCATATGCACTTTCTTCGTTTGGGCGGCATAGGAATTCTGGTATTCCCCAATTTCCTGCTCTGTCTTATAACAATTATAAGTTGGAGCGGGACCAACGTTCCCCAGCTCAGTATAACAAGCGGGTTCGGTCAATACATCCATATTATTATCTTGATTAAGGCGTGACATGGTCGCTACCAGGAGAGAGAGAAGAAAACACTCTGCGTGCGCTCTTGCAAGATCAGATTGGTTATATATTTTATCTAATCAGGATGGCTCCCACTGTTTTTATCAAATCTTCCTTCAAACCTTAAAAGGAAAGACTAGCCGGGATTAATTACACTCTACAAGTTCGCCAATCTTTCAGCCAGGCCAGTGTCGGTACTTTGAGGGAGGTTCCCCGTGCTTTCGCACGGACCTAATTAATGTAAACCTCGTTTTCCCAGAGGTGTAACCCCGTTGACACCTTTCTAGACACCTACTTGATCGGCTAATTGCAAAGTGCAAAACTCTCCCAGGAGTAACAATTACTCGCAGTGGGTATCGGGATCCAACTATCATATAGAAGGTATGCAATCTCATTGCAAATTTCAACACTTGAAACTCCCGATAAAGGTTTTTACCCCTAGCACCTATGACCTTAACTATGGTCAACAAATCATAAGTACTAGTCAAGTTCTACCCGTCATTTCGTGATTAATTAGACCCACCCACATGACCCTTAACTATGGTCAACAAAGTCACGCGACTGTCCTAACTAATCGCATCATATGCGGTGTAGGAAGACATCACTTAGCTACCGTACACTGTGCCTTGACTATGGTCAACAAACACAGCACGAATACTAAGTACTCTACTTCCTAAAATGACGGAGGGTTGCGGCTGGTTTTTGTGAAAACCTTTAACGCTTTGAACTTGATCTCGTTGCGGAATCAAATGGTTTTTAAATGGAATGTTTTTGAAGCTTTTCTAGTTTTGCTAAAGGGGTCACTCTCGGTGAAGGGATCGTCGGCCCTTTCCTCGTCGAATGAGGTGCGGGATATATCATATATATCACTGTGCAAAGCGGAAACTATAGAAGCGATCAAAGACAAACCGAGAGTTGTAGCATCTGCCAGTTATTGCTAAAGGAGTCACTCCCGGTGAAGGGATCTCGGTCCTTTCCTCATCGAATAAGGTGCAGGATGTTCTATAATGAACACCGCGATGCAAAGCAAGAACTGTAGCTACCTGTTTTTATTTTGAAATTCGATTCCACAACATCAATTAGGTTTATTTTCTTTCATTAATCTCATTAATGAATATCCCATCATTTAAGTCCACCTAAACATCACAGATAAATATAACGTACGCTTATGCCATCCGCATTCGCCTCGATGTCCTGTCTGCACCGTTAGGTTAGGTAACTAACGGCAGAGCGGGGCAGGGCTAGCGTGGGTGTAAAACATAAGCAACGTCTATATAATATATCATATATACTATATATAATATCTGTCACAGAACATCACATGATCACAGATAAAACACAGCAGAAGAAACATATGAAATATTGGATATACTAGGACGTCCGTGTTTTCAATACGAGCCAGTATAAAACACGGATTCCACGGTCGTGATGAATAGCCAATCCCACATCCCTAGACCCCTACGAGAGCGGCAAGCAACCCTACCAATTCTAGGGTTAGGAGACCCGGACTCGACTCCTTGAGTTGGTCTCCCACTGGACCCCATAACCCGGTTACTTGTGCTCCCCTCCTTGGGTCTATCCTAGTGCAGAAAAGTAAATAATATACAAATGGTGACAACATCCGCAACCTGGAAGTGCCCCAATAAAAGAATATTACATACAAGTTTTTACATGAATGAAAATGAAAAAACACTCATCTCACATAAAAACCCCCGGCTATTCAAACACGACGATCCAATATAACATATCCAGCAACACATAACATCACATGTCATCAACGTAAGTAAATATGCGCATCCCAATTGTTGTTGACATATAGCAACGAAACCGGCGATATCACATATTACACTTACGGTCACAGAAAAGAAAGTGTAAAACTACAACAGTTGGAATCCGCAACCGCTTTAGACATCGCATGCCTAATCAAACGAATTCCTTAGACATCGCATGCCTAACAATTATAAACACCGCATTTTAGTCTCATTATCGAAAACTCTTTTCAATATCAAGTCAGGTAATTCAACAAGATTCCCGACATCCTGATCGAATGCTCGTCGCAAACTTTAGTAGGCGGCCGCACCCCCGATGCCGTCGACGAAGTGCACCAAGGCGGAACACCGCTGCCGCGAGCACCCGAACGGATGCTTTCGGCGACGGGGTTCTCCTGCAGTCACTTGGTCGGGGCTATGGAGTGAGGCTGTCTATTAAGTTTACCGGCGAGTATCCGCGTTCACAACGTGATTGCAACGGACTTTTGATCACATCAAAATTCCGTGGCAACCGATCAAGTGAGACTAAAGTGCTATGTTTATAACATTCATTCAGTTATCTCATAACTTATTGTGAATTCCAATTATTGTATCACATTCCGGATAAGATAGAAAATGTTAAACTTTTCGATAGAACAATCGAACACCCAAGTTTTCCCGAAACATCAACACATGAAATAAGTCTAACAACATTCAGTTCGTGCTTCAGTACCAACGGTCCAGCCGTAGAAGGGTCAAGCCAACGCCTCACATGTGGCACGCCGTACTGCCCCAAACCCTAAGGTTCAAAGGGCGGTTCAAGACGGTCACATAATCGAGTTAAGGTTTGTTGTCTTCTAGAGGGACCATCGCGTTACCTGCACTACTCAGAACGTCCTTAAACCATGGAAAAATCCAACACTTGGAAATTTTCCGGCAGGGGAAAAAGTGGGTATTTATGTCCGGTCGAAATTTTTAACATATTCTAAAATATCCGAAAAACACATAGACAAAATTAGACAATCCGATCGAATGTACGAACTCCTAATACAACCCAAAAAACTCAACTCTTGATTTCAGAAAAAAAAATTCCCAGGAAAACCAGCACTGCAAAATAGGAATTACTGTGCAAAATTGAATGCCTAATAAGACAAAACGGCCGCGGAACCGCCGCATTAGCATGCTAATGCTAATGCGGCGGTTCCGCCGCACTTTTGAGGGATCATTAGTTACTTTTTGCACCGTAATTCTTAGAATTTCCTGCTGATTTTTCTGCATATTTTTAATTCTCAAAAATCCACGAAAACAGAAAATGTCCAGAGAGCACTTTCAAAGTCGGGTTTTGGGTCGATCGGACTTCTGATTCCGTCGGGACTTCGCCTAAGGCTCTAGCTAGGCTCTGATACCACTGTAGGGTTCCTAGGCACTCTAATGGAGTCTTACAAGTGATCAAACATGCAAATTTCTAAAAATTACGGTGCCGAGAAAACCTAGAACGGATCGTTAACTAGATATTTAGGCGAAGCAAGCAAGTATACGGAAATATAGAAATAGGGAAGGGGCTACAACCTTTGTAGATCCTATCCACCACTTCATGAGCTCCACGATGATCTCCCTCCGCTGTCCAAATCGAACTCACGACTCTAGCATTGGCATCATCGAAGAATGGGCGGGCTTGATCGTCGGTTCGATGCCGAAGATGATCTACGTCGAAGCATCACAAGAACAAGCTCCAACTTCACCAAGCTTTGCAAACTTGTGAAGTGAACACCCTATACAACTTGGAAAGAGGTAGAGGATGAAGAAATAGGAAGTGGGTAGACTTTATATTTGGATTTCTGACACTTTTCCATCAATCACCATTGATGGTCAAGCTTTCTCTTTCTTGCTCAAGATGAAGAAGAAGAAGAAAAGATATGATAAGTTAAATTAAAATAGAAAAGAAAAAACAATACTTATCATATCTTCAACCATGGTTTAGTGTAGAGACTTAACTTAGGTTAGATGAGTGGTTAGGGTTAGGCATGAGACAAGAATGGTGACTAAGTCAATGCTTCATGAATCTTCAACTAAAAACAAATATAGCCACCATTCATTTCTCTTTTTCTTTTCAAATGAAATAAATAAAAAGATAAATGAATAAGCAAATGAAATGATACCCTAACCACTAACTAACCATGGTTCAATACTTTACACAAAACCAAGAAAGAATGTATCATCAAACATGATACAATCATGTGCACAAAAAATATATCACATATACAATGTGCAATACAAGTGAGTAAATCCATTTAAAGTGAACCAATACTAGTTAATCAAAGTAATATATCAAATATATAATTATACATTAAATCATTAAATCAACACTTGATTCAATGATCCGGTCATGTCGCATATAACCGGCTAGTATCCAATGTATCGGCTTATCGAATCAATCCTTGATTCGATAACTAGGTTATATCGCATACAACCATTCGACACATTCATCGCGAGAATGAAATACAGTATCACATACACGCATTATTCTCGGTCCCGCACATATCTCATATGCGCTCCTATTTCGTTTCGCTTGAGCCAGGAAACCTCTGTGTAGGACTCTAAAGACTCGTCAATACGCCGGTAGCGGATGATGATCATATCAAGCACCCACAAGCCGCAAGCGGTCTGCTAAACGTAACGGCCACCCGGGTATTGAGCGATCAGAAGATCGACGAGCAAGCCCGCTCACACTCCTGTGAATCCAACCAGTAACACTTACCGTACAGTCCGGTCAGTTCGTCTGATATGTCGCATATCTCGCCTAGGGGTGGTAAACGTCAGACCCCAATAGCACGATAAGTCATGCCGACTTGAGGTCCATAACATTCGTGAAACTACTGATAACTCTTACTAGTATATCACTGCAACCCTGGCCAGGGATTTCCTGTTATGGCCAGTCGAGCATAGCACAACATCAACCCCCAATACCGGGAGAGACGAATCCCCTCCTATCGCTCATTGCCTCCATGTGAATCGGGACTGTACCCAAAAACCACCTGTTTGCACGACTCAGTAGAGCCGTGGTAGGGTGGAAATCAAAGCACAGTGGGAGACACACAAGACTCTATGACGATCTCGGGTCAACAGACTAAGCTGTACCAGTGTCACCAGAGAACTGCCATCTGACGTGAGGTATAATACCATCTGGGAGTTCTCGGTGAGTCCGTTCAGTATACCCAGTCTCCACTGAGCACCCGCATACCATCTTCGATGTCAAACACCAATGGATATGGGATCATCCATCGCCCATCGCATGGGTCGAGAAGATATGCGCTAGTCTACTCTGGAATATCGATGCCCCGTCTCGATATTCCCACGACTAGGAACAATGAAGGATGTACTCATTGACTACCCAGGCCCCACTAGTATGATCTACATCATAGTCCTGGAAGTCGAGTACACATCCTAAGGGCTTTATCAACATGTAATCGGAGAGACAGAAAGTATACATGTTAAGATAAAGAGCAACCAGATAGCGTACTATCATGTCGAGCAAGAAAGTCCTACCTATATATGTCCCAGCATCCACTACAATATACATCCAATGTACAGTAATGGCCTCTAGGGCATACATATAACTAACACATATTAGTAGAGCCCTTAGGATCTTTGCTTGATTAACAGCGTTGTGATGGCGCTCACGCTCGTGGGAGCTGGGTGATCTATAAGCACATCCTTATACAGGTACCTAGTCGTTGGACTATCGAGACAGGGCATCGATACTCCGGAGTAGACTAGCGTATGCGCTTCTCATCCCAGCGTGGGAGACGGTCTGTCCCACAGCCGTCAGTACGTCGTACTTGAGATAGTATGCGGGTGCTCGTTAGGTTACGAATACACTGGACAGGACTCGTCGGGAACTGTTGGTTGGTATTATACCTATCGTCAGTTATCAGTTCCCAGGTGACATGAGTACAGCTTAGTCCGCTGACTTGACACTGTCACTTTGCCTCGAGTGTGTTCCCACTGCACTTTGATTGCTACCCTACCACGGCTCAAAGGAGTCGTGCAAACAGGTAGTTTTTGGGTGCAGTCCCGAAGCACTTGGAGGCAGTGACGGTTAGACAGGATTCGTCTCTCCCGGTATTGGGGGTTGACATCGCGCTGTGTCCAGGAGAGCCATTACACGAGTAGTCCCTGGCCAGGGCAAGCGAGATATACTGGTAGGTTTCCAGTGTTATCTCAGGGTGTTCTGGGCTACACTCCGACACGACTTGTACCGCTATTAGGGGACTGACGTTCATCGCCCCCCTAGGCCCGCCATGGGATGTATCAGACGAACAGACCGGACTGTACGGAGATTGTCACATACAGGCTCAGTAGGAGTTCAGATGGGGTTCACCTCGTCAGTCTTCTTATCGACATCTACCTGGGGACCGTTACGTACAGCTAGTGCCGCTTGCGGTCTGTGATTAAACCCACTGCCAGCGTAGTGTCGAGTCTTTAGAGTCCCACACAGAGTGCTATTCGCCTTTAGGCAAAATGAGTAGAGGTCGCATGGTTTTGCGACAGGGTTCGTTCACATCCGCGCACTTGTGCACGTTTGCTGTCCGGACAGCTTATACTAGCGGGCTTTGGTTTAAGCCGGATCCTAGTATATGATTTGGGATTGGCTTTTTCTCATTGTATTCGTGTTCCTCGGATCACGAATACGGGTGCGTATGCACAGTTGCTTGAGACAGAGGGAGAGGACTTTGATTAGGGTTAATGACTATTGTCATTTTATTAACCCTAATGCTTATGTGTGTATTATTGTTAATTGATATTAGTTTAATAATTGTGCATGGTTATGGTTGTTGACCATTTGACCCATCTTGACTTGTTGACCTTGTTGACACTTTGACCATCATCATTTCATTTGGAAGATGCTCTTTGATCCTTGCAATTTGCATTAATAATGAAATGATAATGGTCATGTCTTGATTAAGCCATGATAATTATCTCACTAATTTTCTAATTACAATAATTCACATATATGAGAGAATGCTTCATATTATTCTCTCATTCTATTATTCACATTCTCTCTCTTGTTCTTCCTCTCCCTCAAGCTCTCCCCTCTCATGTGTTGAGAAACACTTGAGCTTGAGAAAAACCCTCTCTTGATAATCTCTACTCTCATCTAGGGTTCAAGGATTAGCACTTCTTGCACCCTAGTTACTTCTAGCTTGGAGTTGAAGCCAAAGGTTGAGGCTTTCGGGTGGATCTTTCTTCGACGTGAGAAGACGACAAAGGTGACCTCCTTCCACCACTCCAAGGAGCAAGGATTGAAGGACATAAAGCCCAAGGTATAACCTTTCTAGCACTTAGCTAGTTTCTAGTTAGCTTTAGCTTGTTTTTGTTTAGCAAAGATCCTTCATAGTGTAGTCCATGTTGCCTAAGCTCATAAAAATTCGATTTTTATTCCGTTTTCCGCCTCCCCGCAAGTACCGGGGTGGGCAACGTGGACTTACAGAGAGTCCACTTGGAAACGGGAAGATGAAATCCAGCAGAAGTTTCCTCATCTTTTCTTGTAGTTTGATTTTCGTCTGTCTTTTGTATTCTTGGAATTTCGATGACGAAATTCTTTTGTAGTTGGGTATAATGTAACAACCGAGTCCAATTCTACTAATTTCAGTTCTCGTATGTATGGTGTGTGGTATTTATTTCATCTGTCTTGCTTGACGGTTGCTAGTTATAAATTTTACCCTGACAATTCAAATTATGCTTATAACAATATAAGTCATCTAAAATTAAATTAAAAATACTTGTCTTGACCTGCTCGGCACCCCTAACCCTGTGGTAGCACCTTGCTTTGTGTTTTCGTCCCGTTCAGTGAAACGGACGTGGTTGGACGTCTACACGCACGTGCGCGCGTCCGTTCTTGGAGGTATGCCTTTTAATTATAAAATCCTTTATTTTAACTTTTGGAACCCGCCAATAATTTTCATATTTCAAATTTAAATTTTTGGACTCGACCCGGGCGCGATTCTGAAATGTTTTGCATCTCGCTGAAATGTTTTGCATCTCGCCAAAATCCTATTTATTTAAATCTTTTAAGTTTTTCCCTAACAGCCCAAGATTTCCTATATCCCTTTAAATTTTTTCAGCCAATCACAGATCCTTTTAACTAACGAGGTGTTTTTCTTAACCTAGTAATCTTTTTGATTTTCCTTAACAGTTTAAAAAATTTCTTTAAGCCTGCAAATATTTTTTTATCTACGAAATCTTCTTCAACAAACTCTTTTTCTCTCTCCTTCTGCCCACCAATCAGCTATCCCCTTCGCGCTGGTGGCCTACGAGATCCTTCTCCCTATGCTTCTCTCTCCTTCTCTTTCTTTCTCTCTCTCTCTCTCAAGCCTCTCTCTCTCCTCTCAATGTGCCCTCTCTCTCATCTCGCGGTAGGAATAGGTGCCAACACCTCCTATTCCCTTATCGTCACCGCCCATTCCTTCTCTTCTTCCTTTATATTTTTCCAGCGTCTGAACCCATGGAAGGAAACCCTAACTCTTAAAGCTTTTGCGACTTCCTCCTCTTTCCTTGATCTCATCACCTCGTCAAGCATTTTCCACACCCTCGTCGCTTCCATCATCTCTTCTTCCTCCTCTTTCTTCCCTCCCGAGCGCTCAGGAAACCCGGCACACCCGACCTCGCAGCCACCTCTTTCTGTTGCCGACCACCCATCGCCGTCGCCTCTACATTCATTTCCTTTTCTCTCTCTTCCTTCTCTCCTCATCTCCCTCATTCTCCTTGAACTAGCCCACGCACCCTCTGCCTAACACCCAACCGACTTCAGCCGACCCCAAACTCTATCAAACAACCCTCTTCGCCGGAGCTCCGATTCCTTGCCGTCGACATCACCACCCCCTCTGCAAACACAGAGCACAAGCACTGTAAGCCTTCTTCTTCTTCTTTCTTCTCATTCTTCTTCCTTTTTCTTCATTCCTCCTCTTTCTTCATTCTTGAATGCTTGTTTTCCGTAGTTCGCCGGAACCGTGCTTGACGCCGACGATCCCGACGACCCAGCAAGGACCTCTGACCCGTGTGATCCCACTGTTCGTTGTTTGGATTCATTCCGTGTACCGTGCGCGCGTCGCGACTTTTCCAGCCGACGCGTGACGTTCCGTTTGCCGCTTCGCGATCCGTCGAGGCAAGTTAATCTTGCTATATGCTATTTAAATCAGTTTATACATATTCTAATACCTGTAGTTTAAATATAGTACCCCATGCATCGTTTTATATCATTTCGATGTTCCGTTTGCATCGATTTATATTATTTTAGATCTAGAACGTGAAAGGTAACCATTGCATACATGATCACATTTAAATGTTAAATCACATAACCACAATCATATGTTTAATCACATTTTTGACATAGCCTATGATATCTTTCTATAGTTTAATCCATCGGACACTTGTGCGCATTTAAACCAGTTTTAGCTGTGACTTCATCCAGTGAACCTATCTATAGAATATTGCATCCCTGGAAATTCTTAATATTAGTTAACATGATTTAACGGCCATGAATGTCACCCTGTATTCATACAACGTTGAAACCGTCTCTGAACCACAACTGATAACTGTACTGCTAATTAATTGAATCTGCTTTATTGTTTAATTCATTGCTTAGATTATGTTGCTGATAACCATGCTTGATTACTTATAACCATGATTATGCTAGCTGTTTATGAGCACCCACATGTTATCTTTTACACCCTGACCTGACTTGCTACACACATATCGATTGACCCGACATGGTACCGTACACTACTTGACTTGACCTGTTGTACCATGGATCGACCCGTTACCTGATCTTGTGTCTAATGTCAACAAACCTGACATGTAGTCCTCACGGACCGTTCCTGTTGTCTTTCCAGACAAATCTGCTCTTACCTGATCCTGTGTTGGCATTAGTACTTGATTACTGAATACCTGACTTGACATACACATATAACTTGGGGGTATGGGGAAATCAATGATGAAACCTCACTTGTAACTCGACAGTGTACTACCTTTACTGATCAGTTTTAGAGGCTAGGCCAGCCTTGGGATGATGCTGCTGACATCATCCATCTGTACATATTTCCTGTTTTAGTGCCTAGCGGCATGTCTCAGATTCAGCCCGAGAATCTTGACCGTGGTCTTGGGTATGCATGAGATACTATTGAGTTACATCGATGATTCATCAAATTGATTTCAAAGACTTTAGAGTAAGAAAACCAATATAACAGTTTAGTTTATTCACTGCACACTACCCTTCACTGCCCTGATTTATATTACCGTTGTACCTGCTTTTCATTCATGTTTATGTTGCATTGCCAGTTACCCTGTTTATATTTTATTACCTGATGACATGACGCGCTGACGTCCGGGTTTTGCATGGCCCAGATTCCGTACCTTTGCTGCAGTCTGAGCAGGAGTACTTCAGCCGGCAAGCTGAGCTGTGAGGTTTCAGTAGTAGCTAGTTCCTTTATTTTTCTGCAGTTTATTCCTGATGTGAGCCCGCATTATGGGACATACATTCCAGTTATTTTGTATTGGATCTTCGCTTCCGCACTTCTATTATTCTTGACTCATGTTATCTTGGCTTATGGACATGTATTAGATTGTTATATTTTGTTCTTGATATCTCTACAACCGTAATGTGACTGTGGATGGATACTTCCTACCCACAGGTAGCATGGTTGGCTATGCCACGTGCCCAATTTAGCGTACTCTAGGAAGCGGGGCGTGATAACAACTGAATAATACCTTATTCTATTAAAGGTGAAATAGGAGTGGCGATTAGTACGCGGTTTGGTCGTGAATGATAACAGTCGCAATTTTACTTTGCCCTCTTTCTAATCCCTTTATTTTGTCTTTAGTTATTACCTTCTGTACACCCTACTTAGGCTAATTGGTTTTCTTCATTCCCTACCTTTCGGCACCTGCCTATGGTTTGGAATAAAACTATCCAATAAGCGTAATAGGTGTACTCCCCTAAACTAAGGAGCCCTCGCAACCTGAGAGAAGGTGATAATAAAAGACAACTGAATAAACCAATTCTATTTCTCCTGAACCTGGATCCATCCTCGAAGAAGTCCCTTCGAGTTCGTATATAACCATACGATGGATCTATCCAATGGAAGTGGATGTCCGTAGTAATACGAGGTGTTCTGAGAAATACAAAGGGTAAAAGAAGGAGCGGAAATGACTTATGCAACTCGGAAAATCCAAAAGCCAGTATTTTAAGAAGGTTCGGTCAACTTGGTTGCTGAGTCATAGTCTAGGGTCGGTTAAAGGTCGCGGCCAAAGAGAGAGAGAAAAGAAACACTCTGCGTGCACTCTAACCTAGATCAGAATGGTTATCACTTTATCTAATCAGGAAACCTCCCACTGTTATCTCAAATTCTCCTCCAAACCTGAAAGAAGAATTAGTCGTGATCACCCGAAGAGTAAACCAACTCATCAGTGAGAATCGGGATCCAACTCTCATCGCATGATAACGTGACGGAATCCACTCATGTTATCACACTCCAGAAGGTATGCGCATATTTGGCAAGTTTCAGTATATTTAGAAACTCCCAATATGAGTTTGAGCCCCATGCTCTTATAACCTTGGCTTTGGTCAAAATGTCATAAGTCACATGTCAAGTTCTACCCGTCAATATCCAGGTTGATTTGAACCCACCCGTACATACCCTTGACTTTAGTCAACAATGTAATACGACTGTCCCAAACCACCGCATCTATCTATGCAACAGATGAATACCCAGCAACTACCAAACACTATGCCTTGACTTTAGTAAACAAACATAGCTTGAATACTACTGACCATCCATAAGATACCTGTAGGGTTCTTAGGCACTCACGAGAGGTCTCACAAGGCATCAACCATGCCAATTTCAAATTTTACGGTGCCGAGAAACCCTAGACTAGATCGTTGACTAGAAATTTAGGCGAAAAACGAAACTAGTTAACATCTTAACTAAAGATAGGAAGCTACAACCTTTGTAGATCCGGATATCCACTTCCTTGGCTCCACATATGTGTCCTCTCGCTGTCCATCTCGAATCCCGGACTCGATCGTCGGCTTGATCGGAGAAATGGGCGGACTAGGTCGTCGGCTTCGTGCCGAAGATGATCTACGTCGAGGCATCACAAGTTCAAGCTCCGACTTCACAAATTTGTGAAACTTGTGAAGAAAACACCCAAAACAACTTGGCAAGAGGTAGTGGGTGAAGAAATAGGAGGTGGGTTCACTTTAGAATTGGATTTCTCTCACTTTAGCTCAAATTGCCATTGATGGACCTTGAGCTTTTCTTGAAGAAGAAGATGATGAAGAAGATAGAATATGATAAGTGTTGAATTAAAATGAAAAATAATTCAATACTTATCATAAGCAAACCATAGTTGAGTCTAGAGAATAGACCATGGTTACTTGGATGGGTTAGGGTTAAGCATGAAGACAAGAATGGTTAAGAAGTCAAAGCTTCATGAAGCTTCAACTAGAAACAAAGAAAGCCACCATTCTCATCTTTATCTCTTCCAAATAAATAAATAAACAAACAAATAAATGAATGAATATGCAAAACCCTAATTATCAAATTAACCATGGTTTAATTCTATACACTTAACTAAATGATCAAGTATCATCAAACATGATACAAATATGTGCACAAAAGTATATCACATATACTTCTTGCACATCAAGTGAGAAAATTCATATAAAGTGAACTAATACTAGCTAATGCAAAGTAATATATCAAATATATAATTATACATTAAATCATTAAATCAACACTTGACTTAACGATCCGGTCATATCGCATATAACCGACTAGTATTCTATGTATCGGCTTATCGAATCAATGATTCGATAACTAGGTCATATCGAATATAACCAATCGATACATCCATCGCGAGAATGAAATACGGTATCACATACACGCATTATTCTCGGTCCTGCACATATCTTATATGCGCTCCTATTTCGTTTCGCTTGAGCCAGGAAACCTCTGTGTAGGACTCTAAAGACTCGTCAATACGCCGGTAGCAGATGATGATCATATCAAGCACCCACAAGCCGCAAGCGGTCTGCTAAACGTAACGGCCATCCGGGTATTGAGCGATCAGAAGATCGACAAGCTAGCCCGCTCACACTCCTGTGAATCCAACCAGTAACACTTACCGTACAGTCCGGTCTGTTCGTCTGATATGTCGCATATCAAGTCTAGGGGTGGTAAACGTCAGACCCCAATAACCGATAAGTCGTGCCGATATGAGGCTCATAACGGGTCGAGAAACTACTGGTAACACTTACCAGCAAATCTCTGATCAGCCCTGGCCAGGGACTTCCCTGTTACGGCCAATCGAGCACTGCGCAACATCAACCCCCAATACCGGGAGAGACGAAACCCCTCCTATCGCTCATTGCCTCCATGTGACTCGGGACTGTACCCAAAGACCACCATTTTGCACGCCCTCATGGACGTGGTAAGGTGGAGATCAAAGCACAGTAGGAATCACACAAGACTCTATGACGATCTCGGGTCTACAGACTAACCTGTACAAGTGTCACCTGAGAACTGCCATCTGACGTGAGGTATAATACCATCTGGGAGTTCTCGGCGAGTCCGTCCAGTGTACCCAGTCTCCACTGAGCACCCGTATACCCTCTCTGATGTCAAACATCAATGGATATGGGATCATCCATCGCCCATCTCATGGTTCGAGAAGCGTATACGCTAGTCTACACTGGTATATCGATGCCCTGTCTCGATACACCCACGACTAGGGACCTTGAAGGATGTACTTATCGACTACCATGTCCCCACTAGTATGATCTGCATCATAGTCCAGGTAGTCAAGTACACATCCTAAGGGCTTTATCAACATGTAACTATAAGACAGTTTAAAGAGACAAGTGTACATGTTAAGATAAAAAGCAACCAGATAGCATACTATCATATCGAGCAAGAAAGTCATCTCTATATATGTCCAAGCATCCAATATAATATACATCATCTGTACAATACTGGCCTCTAGGGCATACATACAACTAACAATCTCCCACTTGCACTAGGGCCAGCTGCTGTAGTATCGCATACCGAGCATCCCGAAGAGTCTCTCAAACTGTATCTGGGGAATGGCCTTCGTGAGTGGATCCGCCGTGTTGTTCTTCGTGTCAACTCTCCTGACCTCGATCTCCCGGTGATCAACTATCTCCCGGATCAGGTGATACCGCCTCAGAATATGCCTGGATCGCTGATGGGACCTGGGTTCTTGGCCAAAGCCACCGCTCCATTGTTATCGCAATACAAAGGTATTGGATGCTCAATGGATGGAACCACTCCAAGTTCAGTAATGAACTTCTTGATCCAGACAGCCTTTTTAGCAGCATCGTTGGCAGCGATGTATTCAGCCTCCATCGTCGAGTCTGCCACGGTTTCCTGCTTGGAACTCTTCCAGCTAACCGCCCCTCCGTAAAGGGTAAAGACAAATCCCGACTGCGACTTAGAGTCGTCCTTATCACTCTGGAAGCTCGAATCGGTAAAGGACTCCACTTGGAGTTCTCCATTACCATACACCAAGAGCATCTCTTTAGTCCTTCGCAAGTACTTGAGAATGCTCTTCACAGCTGTCCAGTGACTCACTCCAGGATCAGCTTGATACCTGCTCACTACACTTAGTGAGTATGCAACATCGGGTCTGGTACATAGCATCGCATACATGATAGAGCCTACAGCTGAAGCATAGGGTATCCCTTGCATGCGAGCTCTCTCCAAATCAGTCTTGGGAGACATCTCTTTGGAGAGAGTGACTCCAGAGATCGTGGGCAAGTTCCCACGCTTGGATTCTTCCATACTAAACCTCTTTAGTATGGTGTCAATGTACCTGGATTGGGACAATCCCAATATCCGTTTGGATCTATCTCTATAGATCCTGATTCCCAATATGCAGGAGGCATCACCAAGATCTTTCATTGAGAATCTTTATGATAATAAGAGCTTGACCGATTGCAGCATACGAATATCATTTCCTATCAAGAGTATGTCGTCCACGTACAATACGAGGAAGACAGCCTTACTCCCTGCCACCTTCTTGTAAATACAAGGTTCATCTGGGTTTTTGACGAAATCATACTCTTTGATAACGACATCAAAGCAGATGTTCCAACTCCGCGATGCTTGCTTTAATCCATAAATGGATTTAAGCAGCTTGCACACCTTGCCGCTGCTCCCACTGTCTACGAAACCCTCTGGCTGAGTCATGTACACGCACTCTTCTAAATCACCATTTAGAAAGGCGGTCTTAACATCCATTTGCCAGATTTCGTAATCATGATATGCAGCGATGGCAAGCATGATCCGGATGGATTTAAGCATAGCCACTGGAGAAAAGGTCTCGTCATAGTCCACACCTGGTCTTTGACGAAAACCCTTTGCTACAAGTCTAGCTTTGAAAGTCTCCACTTTCCCATCTACACCAAGTTTCTTCTTGAAGATCCACTTGCTCCCGATGGGTTTTACCCCTTCAGGAGCAACTTCCAAAGTCCATACTTTGTTGGTGTACATGGATTCCATCTCGGACCGCATAGCATCCAGCCATTTCACTGAGTCCCTACTCGTGATGGCCTGCTCGAAGCTAGTTAGGTCATCATCCTCCATGATGCAATCCTCGCTCCCTCCATCCATGAGAAAACCGTAGTATCTCTCAGGTTGGTGAGGAACCCTACTAGATCGGCGGAGTGGCTGGGGTTCATCGGGAACTACGAAATCCTCTGGTTCCACCAGATCTTCTGTTGTAGCTTCTGCAGCTGGAACCTCTTCCAGTTCTACCTCATGACCACTAATCTCTTTTTCAAGAAATTCCTTTTCTAAAAAGGTGGCATGCCGAGAAACAAACACCCTTTGTTCCTCAGGGTGGTATTGTTAGTTATATGTATGCCCTAGAGGCCATTACTGTACATATGATGTATATTGTAGTGGATGCTAGGACGTATATAGGGAGGACTTTCTTGCTCGACATGATAGTATGCTATCTGGTTGATCTTTACCTTAACGTGTATGCTGATTGTCTCTCTGTTACATGTTGGTAAAGCCCTTAGGATCTGTACTTGACTACCTGGACTATGATGCGGATCATACTAGTGGGGACATGGTAGTCCATAAGTACATCCTTCAAAGTCCCTAGTCATGGGTGTATCGAGACGGGGCATCGATATACCAGAGTAGACTAGCGTATACCTTCTCGACCCATACAGATGGGCGATGGATGATCCCATATCCATTGGTGTTTGACATCGGAGATCATATACGGGTGCTCAATGGAGACTGGGTACACTGGACGGACTCGCCGAGAACTCCCAGATGGTATTATACCTCACGTCAGATGGCAGTTCTCTGGTGACACTGGTACAGAGTAGTCTGTTGACCCGAGATCGTCATAGAGTCTTGTGTGGTTCCTACTGCGCTTTGATTTCCATCTTACCACGTCCAAGAGGGCGTGCAAAACGGTGGTTTTTGGGTACAGTCCCGAGTCACATGGAGGCAATGAGCGATAGGAGGGGATTCGTCTCTCCCGGTATAGGGAGTTGATGTTGCGCTGTGTTCGATTGGCTATAACAGGAAATCCCTGGCCAGGGTTGCTGAGATTTACTGGTAAGTGTTACCAGTAGTTTGTCGAAAAGTTATAGACCTCGACACGACTTATCGAGCTATTGGGATCTGACGTTTACCACCCCTAGGAGAGATATGCGACATATCAGACGATCAGACCGGACTGTACGGTAGTGTTACTGGTTGGATTCACTGGAGTGTGAGCGGGCTTGCTCGTCGATCTTCAGATCGCTCAATACCCAGATGGCCGTTACGTTTAGCAGACCGCTTGCGGCTTGTGCATGTTTGATATGATCATCATCCGCTGCCGGCGTATTGACGAGTCTTTAGAGTCCTACACAGAGGTTTCCTGGCTCAAGCGAAACGAAATAGGAGCGCATATGAGATATGTGCGGGACCGAGAATAATACCAGTATGTGATACTGTATTCGATTCTCGCGATGTGACATTGATCGGTTATATGCGATATAGCCGGGTTATCGGATCAAGTGTTGATTCGATAAGATGTTACTAATGGTACCAGTCGGTTATGTGCGTCATGACCGGATCGTTAAATCAAGCGTTGATTTAATGATTTAATGCATAATTATATATTTGATATATTACTTTGCATTAACTAGTATCGGTTCACTTAAGATGGATTTTCTCACTCGGATGGGCGCATTGTATATGCGATATACTTTTGTGCACTTGATTGTATCATGTTTGATGATACATGTTTACTTGTGTTTTGTGTAAAGTTTAAACCATGGTTATGAAATGGTTAGGGTTTGCATTTTCATATCTATTTATTTATTCATTCATTCATTTTGGAAAATGAAAAGCAAATGAGAAAATGGTGGCTTCTTTTGTTTTGTTCATGAAGCTTCATGAAGACTTTGACCAAGTGACCATTTTGTCTCATGCTTAACCCTAACCATCCCACTAACCATGATTTATTCTCTACACTTGACCATGGTTCAATTATGATAAGTATTCTATTTTTCTTTTCATTTTGATTATGCTTATGATAATATTCTTCTTCTTCTTCATCTTCTTTCATGAAGAAAAAGCAAGCTCCATCAATGGTGATTGATGGAAATGAGTGAGAAATCCAATTCTAAAGTCTACCCACTTCCTATTTCTTCATCCTCTACCTCTTTCCAAGTAGTAGAGTGTGTTTTCTTCACAAGTTTCATGACTTGGTGAAGTGACAGCTTGATCTTGCGATGCTTCGACGTAGATCATCTTCGGCATGGACATCGACGACCTAGCTCGCTTATTCTCCGATGAAGTCGACACTAGAGCCCGGATTCTTTTTGGACAGCGGAGAGGACTTCGTTGCGGAGCTATGGAGGTGGAGGACCGGATCTACAAAGGTTGTATTTCCGATTCTTATAGTTAAGTGTTAACTAGTTAGCTTTTTCGCCTAGTTTTCTAGCAAACGATCCGTAGTCGGGTCTCTCGGCACCCATAAATTTTTATATTGGCATGTTCGATGCCTTGTGAGACCTCACTAGGGTGCCTAGGAACCCTACAGTGGTATCAGAGCCTAGCTAGAGCCTTAGGCGAAGTCCAGACGCAATTTGAAGTCCGATCGAACCGAAATTGAGAACCCAAAATAGCTCTCTGTCCTTTTTCTAAAAACGTGGATTTTTCCATATTAAAAATTTCCAAAAAATTCAGCAGGGAATTACATGAGTTACTGTGAAGCACGTGATGGTAATTCGACAACAGAGGCGCGGAACCGCGGCCCCCACCATGGGATGCGCGGCGGTTCCGCGGCCACTGTATTGAATTACAGCACGTGTCTTCCACAGTAACTCATGTCTTGTAATGCTGAGTCTTCTGGGAATTTTTAATATTTTTTTAAGAGTTGAATTTTCTGGGTTGTTTTGGGGACTTAGTATATTCGATCGGATTATCAAATTTTGTCTGTGTGGCTTTCCGGATAATTTTTAGAATATGTTAAAAAGTTCAATCGGATATAAATACCCAATTTTTCCCCTGTCGGGAAATTTCCAAGTGTTGGATTTTTCCGTAGTTTAACGACGTTCTAAGTAGTGCAAGTAACGCGATGGACCCTCTAGAAGACAACAAACCTTAACTCGATTATGTGACCGTCTTGAACTGCCCTTTGAACCTTAGGGTTTGGGGCAGTACGGCGTGCCACATGTGAGGCGTTGGCTTGACCCTTCTACGGCTGGACCGTTGGTACTGAGGCACGAACTGAATGTTGTTAGACTTATTTCATGTGTTGATGTTTCGGGAAAACTTGGGTGTTCGATTGTTCGATCGGAAAGTTTAACATTTTCTATTTATCCGGAATGTGATACAATAATTGGAATTCACAAATTAGTTATAAGATAACTGAATGAATGTTATAAACGTAGCAGTTTAGTCTCACTTGATCGGTTGCCACGGAATTTTGATGTGATCAAAACTCCGTCGCAATCACGTAGCGTACGCGGATACTCGCTGGGTAAACTTAATAGACAGCTTCACTCCATAACCCCGACCAAGTGACTGTAGGAGAACCCCGTCGCCGAAAGCATCCGTTCGGGTGCTCGCGGTAGCGGTGTTCCGCCTTGGTGCACTTCGTCGACGGTATCGGGGGTGCGGCCGCCTACTAATGTTTGCGACGAGTATTCGATCAAAATGTCGGGAATCTTGTTGAATTGCCCGACTTAATATTGAAAAGTGTTTTCGATTTTGAGACTAAAATGCGGGGTTTATAATTGTTAGGCATGCGATGTCTAATAATTCATTTGGTCAGGCATGCGATGTCTGAGGTGGTTGCGGATTCCAACTGTTGTAGTTTTACACTTTCTTTTCTGTGACCGTAAGTGTAATATGTGATATCGCCGGTTTCGTAGCTATATGTCAACGACAATTGGGATGCGCATATTTACTTACGTTGATGACATGTGATGTTATGTGTTGCTGGATATGTTATATTGGATCGTCGTGTTTGAATAGCCGGGGGTTTTTATGTGAGATGAGTGTTTTTCATTTTCATTCATGTAAAAACTTGTATGTAATATTCTTTTATTGGGGCGCTTCCAGGTTGCGGAAGTAGTCACCTTTTGTATATTATTTACTTTTCCGCACTAGGATAGACCCAAGGAGGGGAGCACAAGTAACCGGGTTCTGGGGTCCAGTGGGAGACCAACTCGAGGAGTCGAGTCCGGGTCTCCTAACCCTAGAATTGGTAGGGTTGCTTGCCGCTCTCGTAGGGGTCTAGGGATGTGGGCTTGGCTATTCATCACGACCGTGGAATCCATGTTTTATACTGGCTCGTATTGAAAACACGGACGTCCTAGTATATCCAATATTTCATATGTTTCTTCTGCTGTGATTTATCTGAGATCATGTGATGTTCCGTGACAGATATTATATATAGTATATATGATATATTATATAGACGTTGCTTATGTTTTACACCCGCGCTAGCCCTGCCCCGCTCTGTCGTTAGTTACCTAACCTAACGGTGCACGAGGGGACATCGAGGCGAATGCGGATGGCATAAGTGTACGTCGTATTTATCTGTGATGTTTAGGTACTTAAATGATGGGACTTCATTAATGTGATTAATGAAATAAAAGAAACCTAAGATGTTGTAGGATCGAATTTCAAAATAAAACAGATAGCTACAGTTCTTGCTTTGCACAGAGGTATATATGATATATCCTGCACCTTATTCGATAAGGAAAGGACCGAGATCCCTTCACCGGGAGTGACTCCTTTAGCAATAACTGGCAGATGCTACACACTCGGTTTGTCTTTTGATTGCTTTTAAGTGTTTTTGCTTTGCACAGTGATATACATGATATATCCCGCACCTCATTCGACGAGGAAAGGACCGACGATCCCTTCACCGGGAGTGACTCCTTTAGCAAAACTAGAAAAGCCTCAAAAACACTCCATTTTAAAATTCATTCGATCCTACAACGATATCAAGTTCATTACGCAATAGGTTTTCAGAAAAACCTGTCGTAGCCCTCCGTCATTTCAGATAAGTACTGGTTAGTATTCGTGCTACGTTTGTTGACTATGTTAAGGCGTAGTGTACGGTAGCTAATTAGTGCTTATCTGCATAAGCATATGATGTGATTGGATTAGGGTAGTCGTGCGACTTTGTTGACTATGTTAAGGGTCGTGCGGGTGGGTTTAATTCAATCGGGAAATGACGGGTTGAACTTGACTAGCACTTATGATTTGTTGACTATGTTAAGGTCATATAGCTGCTAGGGGCAAAATATTATCGGGAATTTCAAGTGTTGAAATTTGCAATGAGATTGCATACCTTCTATGAGATAGTTGGATCCCGATACCCGCTGCAAGTAAGAGTTACTCCTGGGAGAGTTTTATAGATTACAATTAGCCGATCAAGTAGGTGTCTAGAAAGGTGTCAACGGGGTTACGCCTCTGGGATAACGAGGTTTACATTAATTAGGTTCGTGCGAAAGCATGGGGGACCTCCCTCAAAGTACCGACACTGGCCTGGCTGAAAGATTGGCGAACTTGTAGTGTGTAATTAATCCCGGCTAGTCTTTCCTTTTAGGGTTTGAAGGAAGATTTGATAAAAAGCAGTGGGAGCCATCCTGATTAGATAAAATAATAACCAATCTATTCTTGAAAGAGCGCACGCTGAGTGTTTTCTTCTCTCTCTCTCCAGGTAGCGACCATATCACGCCTTAATCAAGATAATAATACGGAATATTGACCGAACCCGCTTGTTATACTGAGCTGGGGAACGTTGGTCCCGCTCCAACTTATAATTGTTATAAGACAGAGCAGGAAATTGGGGAATACCAGATTTCCCGTGCCGCCCAAACGAAGAGAGTGCATGCTGATGCATCATCTTCGGGTGTGTTCATTACAAAGAACTGTTTCTCAGTATCCTCTGCGTCCTGGGTATTTGATACCAGATCAGGATCCCAGATATGTAATCTGTTACATAGGGCTACAGACAGGTAGAGAACTGAGAACGGGTGATAAGTTTCATGAGGCAGAAAACGGGGCAAGTGTTGCAGCCAAGTCTGTTGGTCACTGTCACCCTGTATTACCAATACATTGATTCTGAACGAATGTTATTAGATACCGAACCTGATATACAAAATCATATCTCTCTCTTTATTAGCAAAGAAAGGATATAATTTTGTATTGATGGATAATGTTTTGAACATTTCCTATATCAAAAGTTGATCGGTTCAGGCACGTTATCTAAAAGCATTAATGTTCTAAATCAAACCACAGTTCTTTGTATACAAAACATACACAAGAAGAAGAGTTCAGAACTGAACGAATTCTTCTTCAGGCATTGTAGACTAGGTCAGATCAATGTGACCCGACCAGCAGAGTTACATTTAGATGCATATTTAAATTAGTTTGAATTTACATCTTGTGAAACTCGCCAGTCATGTCACAAAGATAAGATGACCATAGCTCCGTTTACTGGAAACAGAGAAAGAGTTAGTAAACTCTTGGGATAATACATGTTGATGTATGTAGGTCCCCTGTCTACACATGCCAGGACTGGTTCTTTATACTTCATTACGTTCTCTGATAATCTTTCGAGTTTCAGACCTATGTTCCTGTTGAAACACAAGTCCGAACCTTTTGAGATATTCACAGAATATAAGTTAGAAGTAAAGAACCAAAATACGGGTATAAGTATTATGTCCTTTGATGAGATCAAGGAGGAGAATACTTGAGCACGAAATTCCTGGACTATTCTAAAGGAGAATGGGATTCTCTCTCAGCATTACTCCTCCGTATACACCATAGCACGATGGTATATCGGGGCGGAGCAATAACACCCTATATGATAAGGTGTGCTCTATGATGAGTACTACTGAGTTACCTATTTCCTTTTGGGAGTTATGCACTTGAGAAGCTGCATACCTATTGAATAGGGTTCCAATCAAATCAGTTGCCTACCACTTCATATTTGATATGATAAGGGAAGAGCCCATCTCTTAAGTTAGTTAAGATTTGGGGTTGTCCGGCCCATGTCTGAAAGCAAAATCCGGACAAGCTCGAGGCAATGTAAGTTATGTAGAACTGGAAAGGTTCCAACTATACAAACTGCAGCTGATAATTTGAAAGAACAAAAGGATTCGATAGTTACCAACGAACCTCAGCCTCTCCGCCGATCTAGTAGGGTTCCTCACCCACCTGAGAGATACTTCGGTTTCTCGATGACAGTGGGAGCGAGGATTGCATCATGAGATGATGACCCAACTAGCTTCGAGCTGGCCATCGAGAGTAAGACTCTATAAGAATGGCTGGATGTTTAGCGATCTGAGATGGAATCCATGTACATCAACAAAGTATGGACTTTGGTTGCAATATCTGAAGGGTTAAATCCCCATCAGGAGCAAGTATATCTTGAGAAGATTACTTGGTGTAGATGGAAAAGTTGAGACTTTCAAAGCTAGACTTGTTAAAGCTTTTCGTCATCGACCAGGCGTGGATTATGATGAAACCTTTTCAAGTGACTATGCTTAAGTCCATCCAGATCCTACTTGTCACGGCTACATACAATGACTACGATATCTGGTGGTTGGGTGTCATGACTGCTTTTCTAAATGATGATTTGAAAGAAAGCGTCTATAAGTACACAGCCAGAGGGCTTCGTAAACAGTGGGAGCAGCGGAAACGTGTGCAAGATGCTTTATATAGGATAAAGCAGGCATCGCGGAGTTGGAACATCTGTTTTGATTAATTAGTCAAAGAAGTTGACATCATCAAAATGATAGATGAACCTTGTATAAACAAAAAGGTAGTAGGGAGTATGGTGGCGATCCTCGTAGAGTACGTGGATGACATACTCTTGATAGGAAAGGAGTTTCTTATGCTACGATCGATCAATCTCCGCTTATCACTATGATTCTCCATATAGGATCAAACTGATACCTCCTAAATCCTGAGTTTTGGATCTATGAGATAGATCTAATTGGATGTTAGGACTCTCACTAGTTGTAGTGAGAAGGTATCAATCGACCCTGGGGAGAATCACTGGAAGTGTTCCAGGGTGATAAAGACGACTGAATGTCAGTCGCAGGCATTGTCTTTACCCTCAGTAAAGGGACGGTATGTTGGAAGAGTTTCAAGCTAGATACCATGACATACTAGACGATAAAGGCAGGATACATCGCTACTTAAGATGCTACCAAAGAGGCTGTTTGGATGTATATGAGTACATGAGATGAACTATGTTCCTACCATTGTGTGACAATGGAGTTGTGGCTTATGCCAAGGAACGCCGGTCCCATCAGTGATCCAGACATATTCTAAGGCAGTATCACTTGATCATGGAGATGGTTGATCTCCAGGGTGATCGAGGTTTGGAGAGTAGACTCAGAGGACAACACAGCGGATCCACTCACAAAGGCCTGTTCCCAGAGAGAGACTTTTATGGGATGGTTGAGTATGAGATACTACAACCACTGCTACAGATGGCCCTAGTGCAAGTGGGAGATTGTTAGTTATATGTATGCCCTAGAGGCCATTACTGTACATATGATGTATATTGTAGTGGATGCTAGGACGTATATAGGGAGGACTTTCTTGCTCGACATGATAGTATGCTATCTGGTTGATCTTTACCTTAACGTGTATGCTGATTGTCTCTCTGTTACATGTTGGTAAAGCCCTTAGGATCTGTACTTGACTACCTGGACTATGATGCGGATCATACTAGTGGGGACATGGTAGTCCATAAGTACATCCTTCAAAGTCCCTAGTCGTGGGTGTATCGAGACGGGGCATCGATATACCAGAGTAGACTAGCGTATACCTTCTCGACCCATACAGATGGGCGATGGATGATCCCATATCCATTGGTGTTTGACATCGGAGATCATATACGGGTGCTCAGTGGAGACTGGGTACACTGGACGGACTCGCCGAGAACTCCCAGATGGTATTATACCTCACGTCAGATGGCAATTCTCTGGTGACACTGGTACAGAGTAGTCTGTTGACCCGAGATCGTCATAGAGTCTTGTGTGGTTCCTACTGCGCTTTGATTTCCATCTTACCACGTCCAAGATCGCGTGCAAAATGGTGGTTTTTGGGTACAGTCCCGAGTCACATGGAGGCAATGAGCGATAGGAGGGGATTCGTCTCTCCCGGTATAGGGAGTTGATGTTGCGCTGTGTTCGATTGGCTATAACAGGAAATCCCTGGCCAGGGTTGCTGAGATTTACTGGTAAGTGTTACCAGTAGTTTCTCGTAAAGTTATAGACCTCGACACGACTTATCGAGCTATTGGGGTCTGACGTTTACCACCCCTAGGCGAGATATGCGACATATCAGACGATCAGACCGGACTGTACGGTAGTGTTACTGGTTGGATTCACTGGAGTGTGAGCGGGCTTGCTCGTCGATCTTCAGATCGCTCAATACCCGGGTGGTCGTTACGTTTAGCAGACCGCTTGCGGCTTGTGCATGTTTGATATGATCATCATCCGCTGCCGGCGTATTGACGAGTTTTTAGAGTCCTACACAGAGGTTTCCTGGCTCAAGCGAAACGAAATGGGAGCGCATATGAGATATGTGCGGGACCGAGAATAATACCAGTATGTGATACAGTATTCGATTCTCGCGATGTGACATTGATCGGTTATATGCGATATAGCCGGGTTATCGGATCAGGTGTTGATTCGATAAGATGTTACTAATGGTACCAGTCGGTTATGTGCGTCATGACCGGATCGTTAAATCAAGCGTTGATTTAATGATTTAATGCATAATTATATATTTGATATATTACTTTGCATTAACTAGTATCGGTTCACTTAAGATGGATTTTCTCACTCGGATGGGCGCATTGTATATGCGATATATTTTTGTGCACTTGATTGTATCATGTTTGATGATACATGTTTACTTGTGTTTTGTGTAAAGTTTAAACCATGGTTATGAAATGGTTAGGGTTTGCATTTTCATATCTATTTATTTATTCATTCATTCATTTTGGAAAATGAAAAGCAAATGAGAAAATGGTGGCTTCTTTTGTTTTGTTCATGAAGCTTCATGAAGACTTTGACCAAGTGACCATTTTGTCTCATGCTTAACCCTAACCATCCCACTAACCATGATTTATTCTCTACACTTGACCATGGTTCAATTATGATAAGTATTCTATTTTTCTTTTCATTTTGATTATGCTTATGATAATATTCTTCTTCTTCTTCATCTTCTTTCATGAAGAAAAAGCAAGCTCCATCAATGGTGATTGATGGAAATGAGTGAGAAATCCAATTCTAAAGTCTACCCACTTCCTATTTCTTCATCCTCTACCTCTTGCCAAGTAGTAGAGTGTGTTTTCTTCACAAGTTTCATGACTTGGTGAAGTGACAGCTTGATCTTGCGATGCTTCGACGTAGATCATCTTCGGCATGGACATCGACGACCTAGCTCGCTTATTCTCCGATGAAGTCGACACTAGAGCCCGGATTCTTTTTGGACAGCGGAGAGGACTTCGTTGCGGAGCTATGGAGGTGGAGGACCGGATCTACAAAGGTTGTATTTCCGATTCTTATAGTTAAGTGTTAACTAGTTAGCTTTTTCGCCTAGTTTTCTAGCAAACGATCTGTAGTCGGGTCTCTCGGCACCCATAAATTTTTATATTGGCATGTTCGATGCCTTGTGAGACCTCACTAGGGTGCCTAGGAACCCTACAGGTAGAAGATATACCCTTGAGAATTCTTGGGATATCCTACAAATTTGCATAGAACAGACCGTGCCTTGAGTTTGTCCGGATTTTGTCGTTTGACATAGGCTGGACAACCCCATATCTTAACATAGTTAAGACTTGGTCTCTTTCCTTTCCATATCTCATATGGAGTGGTAGGCACAGATTTGGTTGGGACCATATTCAATAGATGTATGGCTGTCTCAAGCGCATACCCCCAGAAGGAAATAGGTAACTCAGCTGTGCTCATCATAGAGCGCACCATATCTAATAGGGTGCGGTTCCTCCGTTCTGATACACCATTGTGCTGTGGTGTATATGGAGGAGTCAGCTGAGAGAGAATCCCATTCTCTTTTAGGAAGTCCAGGAACTCATTGCTCAAGTATTCACCTCCTCGATCAGATCGAAGCATTTTAATACTTTTTCCGATTTGGTTCTCGACTTCTTGTTTATATTCTCTAAATTTCTCAAAAGCTTCAGACTTGTGTCTTATTAAGTACACATGTTCGTATCTTGAGAGATCGTCAGTGAATGTAATGAAGTACGAAGAACCATCCCTGGCATGTGTAGACATTGGACCGCATACATCACTATGTACTAGTCCTAAGAGTTCAGTAACTCTTTCTCCGTGTCCCGTAAACGGAGTTTTGGTCATCTTGCCTTTGAGACATGACTGGCAAGTGTCATAAGATGAAAATTCGAATGGTTTCAAATATCCATCCTTATGCAACTTAGCCAGTCGTGTCGCATGGATGTGACCCAGTCTACAATGCCACAAGAAGGATTCGTTCAGTTCTGAACTCTTCCTCTTGTGTGTGTTTGTTATGCTCAGAACTGTTGATTGATTTAGAACATAAATGCCATTGCACAACGTGCCTGATCCAACCAACTTTTGGTTACGGAAAATGTTCATAACATTGTCCTGTAATACAAAATTATATCCCTCTTTACTTAATAAAGAAACTGATATAATGTTGCATATCAGGTTCGGCATGTAATAGCATTCGTTCAGAACCAATGTATTACCAGTTGGTAACATAAGGTGATATTCCCCGACAGTCTTAGCTGCAACAATTGCACCATTTCCAACTCTAATGTCTTTATCACCTTCTCCAAGTTCTCTACCTTTTCTAAGCCCATGTAACTGATTACATATATGGGATCCCGACCCGGTATCTAATACCCAGGACGTAGAGCAAATGGAGAAACAGTTCTCTGTAACGAACACACCCGAAGAAAATGCATCATCATGTACTTTCTTCATTCGGGTGGCATGGGAATCCTGGTATTCCCCTATATCCTGTTCATTCCTATAACTCTTATAGGAAAGAACGGAACCAACGTTCCCCAGCACAGTATAACATGCGGGTTTGGTCAATACATCCATATTATTATCTTTGTTAGGGCATGAAATGGTCGCTACCTGGAGAGAGAGAGAAGAAAACACTTTAGCGTATGCTCTTGCAAGATCAGATTGGTTATTATCTTATCTAATCAGGATGGCTCCCACTGGTTTTTATCAAATCTTCCTTCAAACCCTGAAAGGAAAGACTAGCCGGGATTAATTACACCCTACAACTTCGTCGATCTTTCAGCCAGGCCAGTGTCGGTACTTTGAGGGAGGTTCCCCGTGCTTTCGCACGGACCTAATTAATTTAAACCTCGTTTTCCCAGAGACGTAACCCCGTTGACACCTTTCTAGACACCTACTTGATCGGCTAATTGTAGTGTGTAAAACTCTCCCAGGAGTAACTCTTACTCGCAGTGGGTATCGGGATCCAACTATCTCATAGAAGGTATGCAATCTCATTGCAAATTTCAACACCTGAAATTCCCGATAATGCTTTTGCCCCTAGCGTGCTATGACCTTGACGAAAGCCAACAAACCACAGCCCGCTAGTCAAGTTCAACCCGTACATTTCTTGACTGAATTAAACCCACCCGCACGACCCTTGACGAAAGCCACAAAGCCGTACGACTACCCTAATCCAGTTGCATCATATGCAGCAGATAAACAGCACATAGCTACCGCACACTACACCTTGACGAAAGCCAATGAATGTAGCACGAATACTATATGTTACTTATCTGAAATGACGGAGGGCTACGACAGGTTTTTCTGAAAACCTATTGCGTAATGAACTTGATATCGTTGTAGAATCAAATGAAGTTTTGAAATGGAGTGATTTCGAGGCTTTTCTAGTTTTGCTAAAGGGGTCACTCCCGGTGAAGGGATCGTCGGCCCTTTCCTCGTCGAATGAGGTGCGGGATATATCATATATATCACTGTGCAAAGCAGAAACTATAGAAGCAATCAAAAACAAACCGAGTGTGTAGCATCTGCCAGTTATTGCTAAAGGAGTCACTCCCGGTGAAGGGATCTCGGTCCTTTCCTCATCGAATAAGGTGCAGGGCATATCATATATACCGCTATGCAAAGCAAGAACTGTAGCTACCTGTTTTATTTAAAATTTGATTCTACAACATCATTTGGTTTCTTTTCTTTCATTAATCACATTAATGAAGTCCCATCATTTAAATACCTAAACATCACAGATAAATACGACGTACACTTATGCCATCCGCATTCGCCTCGATGTCCCCTCGTGCACCGTTAGGTTAGGTAACTAACGACAGAGCAGGGCAGGGCTAGTGCGGGTGCAAAACATAAGTAACGTCTATATAATATATCATATATACTATATACTGTATCTATCACAGAACATCACATGATCACATCACAGATATCGCAGCAGAAAAAATCATATGAAATATTGGATATACTAGGACGTCCGTGTTTTTAATACGAGCCAATATAAAACACGGATTCCACGGTCATGATGAATAGCCAATCCCACACCCCTAGACCCCTATGAGAGCGGCAAGTAACCCTACCAATTCTAGGGTTAGGAGACCCGGACTCGACTCCTCGAGTTGGTCTCCCACTGGACCCCAGAACCCGGTTACTTGTGCTCCCCTCCTTGGGTCTATCCTAATGCGGAAAAGTAAATAATATACAAAAGGTGACAACTTCCGCAACCTGGAAGTGCCCCAAATAAAAGAATATTACATACAAGTTTTTACATGAATGAAAAAGAAAAACACTCATCTCACATAAAAACCCCCGGCTATTCAAACACGACAATCCAATATAACATATCCAGCAACACATAACATCACATGTCATCAACGTAAGTAAACATGCGTATCCCAATTGTCGTTGACATATAGCAACGAAACCGGCGATATCACATATTACACTTACGGTCACAGAAAAGAAAGTGTAAAACTACAACAGTTGGAATCCGCAACCTCTTTAGACATCACATGCCTAACCAAATGAAATACTTAGACATCACATGCCTAACAGTTATAAACCCCGCATTTTAGTCTCATTATCGAAAACTCTTTTCAATATCAAGTGAAACTAAACCGCTAGATTTATAACCTTCATTCAGTTATCTCATAACTGTTTGTGAATTCCAATTATTGTATCACATTCCAGATAAACAGAAAATGTTAAACTTTCCGATCGAACAGTCGAATACCCAAGTTTTCCCGATACAGCTCAACACATGAAACAAGTCTAAAAACATTCAGTTCGTGCCTCAGTAGCAACGGTCCAGCCGTAGAAGGGTCAAGCCAACGCCTCACATGTGGCACGCCGTACTGCCCCAAACCCGAAGGTTCAAAGGGCAGCTCAAGACGGTCACATAATCGAGTTAAGGTTTATTGTCTTCTAGAGGGTCCATCGCGTTACTTGCACTACTTAGAACGTCGTTAAACTACGGAAAAATCCAACACTTGGAAATTTCCCGACAGGGGAAAAATTGGGTATTTATATCTGGTCGAACTTTTTAACATATTCTAAAATTTATCCGGAAAGCCACATAGACAAAATCTGATATTCCGATCGAAACACCGAATCCCCAAAACAATCCCAGAAAATTCAACTCTTGAATAAATATTAAAAATTCCCATAAAACTCAGCACCAGAAAAGAGGAATTACTGTGCAAAAATTATTGCCCATTTTGAACAGTAGGCGGCGGAACCGCGGCAGAAGCCATGCTTCTATCGCGTTTCCGCGGCGGTTTAGACGCATCATGAGCTCGTTTTGCACCATAATTCTTATATCTTCATGCTGATATTTTAAAGAATTTTTAATATGGAAAAATCCCATTTTTTAGAAAAAGTCCAGAGAGCAATATTTGAGTTGGGGTTTCGGGTCGATCGGACTTCAAACTCCGTCTAGACTTCGCCTAAGGCTCTAGCTAGTCTCTGATACCACTGTAGGGTTCCTAGGCACTCACGAGAGGTCTCACAAGGCATCAACCATGCCAATTTCAAATTTTACGGTGCCGAGAAACCCTAGACTAGATCGTTGACTAGAAATTTAGGCGAAAAACGAAACTAGTTAACATCTTAACTAAAGATAGGAAGCTACAACCTTTGTAGATCCGGATATCCACTTCCTTGGCTCCACGTAAGTGTCCTCTCGCTGTCCATCTCGAATCCCGGACTCGATCGTCGGCTTGATCGGAGAAATGGGCGGACTAGGTCGTCGGCTTCGTGCCGAAGATGATCTACGTCGAGGCATCACAAGTTCAAGCTCCGACTTCACAAATTTGTGAAAATTGTGAAGAAAACACCCAAAACAACTTGGCAAGAGGTAGAGGGTGAAGAAATAGGAGGTGGGTTCACTTTAGAATTCGATTTCTCTCACTTTAGCTCAAATTGCCATTGTGGACCTTGAGCTTTTCTTGAAGAAGAAGATGATGAAGAAAATAGAATAAGATAAGTGTTGAATTAAAATGAAAAATAATTCAATACTTATCATAAGCAAACCATAGTTGAGTGTAGAGAATAGACCATGGTTACTTGGATGGGTTAGGGTTAAGCATGAAGACAAGAATGGTTAAGAAGTCAAAGCTTCATGAAGCTTCAACTAGAAACAAAGAAAGCCACCATTCTCATCTTTATCTCTTCCAAATAAATAAATAAACAAACAAATAAATGAATGAATATGCAAAACCCTAATTATCAAATTAACCATGGTTTAATTCTATACACTTAACTAAATGATCAAGTATCATCAAACATGATACAAATATGTGCACAAAAGTATATCACATATACTTCTTGCACATCAAGTGAGAAAATCCATATAAAGTGAACTAATACTAGCTAATGCAAAGTAATATATCAAATATATAATTATACATTAAATCATTAAATCAACACTTGACTTAACGATCCAGTCATATCGTATATAACCGACTAGTATTCTATGTATCGGCTTATCGAATCAATGATTCGATAACTAGGTCATATCGAATATAACCAATCGATACATCCATCGCGAGAATGAAATACGGTATCACATACACGCATTATTCTCGGTCCTGCACATATCACATATGCGCTCCTATTTCGTTTCGCTTGAGCCAGAAAACCTCTGTGTAGGACTCTAAAGACTCGTCAATACGCCGGTAGCAGATGATGATCATATCAAGCACCCACAAGCCGCAAGCGGTCTGCTAAACGTAATGGCCATCCGGGTATTGAGCGATCAGAATATCGACGAGCTAGCCCGCTCACACTCCTGTGAATCCAACCAGTAACACTTACCGTACAGTCCGGTCTGTTCGTCTGATATGTCGCATATCAAGTCTAGGGGTGGTAAACGTCAGACCCCAATAACCGATAAGTCATGCCGATATGAGGCTCATAACGGGTCGAGAAACTACTGGTAACACTTACCAGCAAATCTCTGATCAGCCCTGGCCAGGGACTTCCCTGTTACGGCCAATCGAGCACTGCGCAACATCAACCCCCAATACCGGGAGAGACGAAACCCCTCCTATCGCTCATTGCCTCCATGTGACTCGGGACTGTACCCAAAGACCACCGTTTTGCACGCCCTCATAGACGTGGTAAGGTGGAGATCAAAGCACAGTGGGAATCACACAAGACTCTATGACGATCTCGGGTCTACAGACTAACCTGTACAAGTGTCACCTGAGAACTGCCATCTGACGTGAGGTATAATACCATCTGGGAGTTCTCGGCGAGTCCGTCCAGTGTACCCAGTCTCCACTGAGCACCCGTATACCATCTCTGATGTCAAACATCAATGGATATGGGATCATCCATCGCCCATCTCATGGGTCGAGAAGCGTATACGCTAGTCTACACTGGTATATCGATGCCCTGTCTCGATACACCCATGACTAGGGACCTTGAAGGATGTACTTATCGACTACCATGTCCCCACTAGTATGATCTGCATCATAGTCCAGGTAGTCAAGTACACATCCTAAGGGCTTTATCAACATGTAACTATAAGACAGTTTAAAGAGACAAGTGTACATGTTAAGATAAAAAGCAACCAGATAGCATACTATCATATCGAGCAAGAAAGTCATCTCTATATATGTCCAAGCATCCAATATAATATACATCATCTGTACAATACTGGCCTCTAGGGCATACATACAACTAACAACGACGGAGGGCTACGACTGGTTTTTGGCGAAAAACCTTTAACGTAATGAACTTGATCTCGTTGAAGGAACCTGATAGCTTTTTATAAAAATATAGTGGCGAAAACCGTTTGCTAAAGGGGTCACTCCCGGGGAAGGGATCTCGGTTCTTTCCTCGTGGAATGAGGTGCAGGATATTCCAACTGAATACCGCGATGCAAAGCAACTTGTAATCGACTATATTGAAGTTATTACCCTGACGTAAACTTCTGCCCAAGGGGTCACTCCCGGTGAAGGGATCTCGGCCCTTGCCTCGTCGAATGAGGTGCAGGATATTCTAACTGAATATCACTATGAAAAACAAAAGGAAACGTCTTTGTAATAACACTTTTTAAAATTTGTTCCAACAACATCAAATATAGGTTTGTTTTTCTTGCATTGATAAGAATCAACGCAGTCCCATCAATCAATCGCACCAGAAAAGAACGAAAATAAAATGTACGTATATACCATCCGCATTCGTCACTGGGTCCCGTCATCACCCGTTAGGTTACTTAACTAACGACAGCAGGGGATGGACTAGCGCGGGTGTAAAACATATACAACATCTAATATTATATATACCAATATACAATAATCGCTCCCGGCGTGATAATATGCAACATTACAGAAAAGTAATAAGCATCACAGAACAATACAGATAATCTGGGATCCCCGGGTTTCACAGAGCCGCTACTGAAATCCGACGTTCCCGTGGTCATGTGGATAGCCTGTGCAATGAAACCTAGACCCCTACGGGTGCGGCAAGTTACCCGCCAAAACCTGAAGAGAGGCAGCCCCCTGCAGCATAGTGAATGGACCACCCAGCACTTCACGGAATCCGGTAACTTGAGCACCCCTCCTCGGGTCAACCTGTACCCACTACGAGTGCGGCGAATAGCCCGCCAATTCTATAGTGAGGCCCCTCTGCCTCTCAAAGCCATGAGATACGGACCCGTTGCCCTCAGAACCCGGCTATCCGTGCACTCCGTCACGGGGTAATCCTAGTACATAAAAGAAAATATATACAACGGGTACATCGACCTCAGCCCGGTCGTGCCCTAAAAGAATATTATACAAACAGGCAGTGACGGCAGTCCACATGTTGGACGCTTGCCCCACAATATCAAATGTACAAATAAATCCAAAACAACACTGCCATTGCATACTGCTATCCACCACGACAAATCCGCAACATCACAGCACAACACAGAACATCAACGCGAATGTCACGTTCGCAAATCCATCTAAAAGAGCTATAGCAATTAGACGCAATTTACCGCTCGAATGACATTCTCGGTCGAAGATATAATGTAAATACTGCAAACTAACAAGTTTAAATTTTTGATCGACAAAATTTCCCGAAATAGGCCCCACGAACATCTGCTGTACAGTAAGAAAATATGGGCCCAAAAGAAATATTCCAGAAACTACAATTCACTGTGTAGAACATACTGTAGAAATTTGGAGCATTGATCCCACAATATCGCGGCGGATCCGCGGCCAAACCCTGGTTTGGGCCGCGGATCCGCGGTGGAATAGTAAGATCACTTGACCAAATTTGTCAAGCCCCGCTTCCCAAAATACGGAAAACGAGGGATGACTAGGCCAGCCATGCTCCTACGGTCAAGGAATCATCCCGCCGTAGTCACACTTCGGCTTCTAGCATTACATGGTAATCAGTAAATAAAGCGCAGTGGTAAATGAATCACATCACTAATCTATTACATTAATATTCCATTGTTCACAAATTACAGATAACAGGAACAAATACTAACAAAAGTCAACTTACGATCACTTTTATGGAAAGCAGAAAATAGAAAGTACACCAGTCTAAATCTCCGTGAACTCGAAGGATAGATCCGTCTCCTGTGCTGGTCCTCCCGCAGGATCTGAGCATGCATACTCAGGTCGTCAGAGCGACACAATAACAATCATATTATAATGAGGTGAAACAGGTATATGAGGTAACACTGGTGTCAGAACAATGCAAGTAATCACTATATCTTTATATGATGCAGAATATGTTATGTGTCCCTATCGGTCTCTAGGTCAAGTTTGAAATCACATAGTGGAAGGAGGATCATGTTTAACAGGAGTCTCGTACATACCCGAGACAACGGCCCACATGCTCGGGACATAACCCTGTCAGCCGGATCGCTAGATCCTATCCTACATGTATCGATATCTCTGTTCGAATGATCATCCTCTAAAATCGATCCCGCTAAATACGATACTCTTTCCACTTTGATTTCCCCTTTTTCCCCAGGTTCTCACTAGTTATGATCTTGATCTAGTTATGTACAAGTATATCAATGGCACGATTTTTATCACTGTTCACTGTATCAATCACTGTCACGAATGTTCATTTTCCATTGATGTACTTGTCACAACTAAACCAACATCTGTCACGTACGATAATGCAATGTCCACACGTACTAACACTGAGTATATGGCAAGGGTATGATATATGTATGTATGCTACCAATGAGTTCTGTATATTATGAATCAACATGCATGTCAAGAACTGAAATAAATTGCACAGATTATTATGTTAGGAATTCAGCGAAATGATGTAAGTAAGATACATAGAACACTCAGTCAGTAATTCATCAGAATTTGTTTCAGTTCAATCGGGATTCCGCTTCTCAAGATATAGCAGTTTCAATTTAAGTGCGCGCGGCTGGAAATTCAGTTTCAGAACTGAACGTCCATTTCGCGGCACGAATTGTACCCAGTTGGGTTCAGAATTTAATGATGTCACAGTTAAATGAAATTTAGGGTTTTCGATAAAGTATTCAACGCAACCGACGGATCCTCAATCGCATCTGTACGTTGAAAGTTATGACCAGTTTAATCTCAGGGTGTCACTTCAGAAACTGTTCTGGACAGATATACGTTCTGCCCTTTTAAATACATTTTAAAATAGCAAACGGCGATGAAATGGAATGGAACCACTTGGTTCGTTAAACTAACAGAAATATCTTTAATCTACAGTAGGATTCCGTAACATACGACTTCAATAAACACAGTGGTGCAGATCTTTGAACAGAGCACAATAATCAGA
This sequence comes from Agapanthus africanus, assembly GCA_030015575.1. Classification (NCBI taxonomy): domain Eukaryota; kingdom Viridiplantae; phylum Streptophyta; class Magnoliopsida; order Asparagales; family Amaryllidaceae; genus Agapanthus; species Agapanthus africanus. Next base: position 447,961,083 of record CM057341.1, on the reverse strand, counting down.
AACGCTCTAGACTGCAGTCCAGAGTCGTGTTCCGACCCAGTTATCATCATGATTACAGAACATAAATCATTAGGATTTTCAATAGGGTTAAAGTTCGTCAAGTCGGCTTCGATTTAAGCCCTAGAACACATCAATCCATTAGGCATATGATTTATAGTGATTTTATTAGTTTTCAGACACGAGAAAATTCTAGTTTTAAAGGTATATTTGGGGGTATCAATTTTTGTTACAAACGATCGTATTTTCCAGCGATACTTATACACAATATTCATTATCAAGTGGGCCAATAAAAGATATCAGTTTCCGTCAAAATAAATTGTTATTTCCATGAGAGACTAGCATTGAACACTTATATCATATTAAGTATCGGTATTCGGCAAATCCGTAAACTAGATATTTTGGGTTCATATCAGTAATAATTTAGCATGAAGCAAGTAAACACTTGCCTGGTAACGTCTCGGGGTCACGGGGCAGCAACGTCGTCACGAACGCGCGTTGTACGCCGCGGAACAAGTTCGTGCGAGCCTCGATCGAACACGGATTTTACGTCGGAATTTCCCAGAGTCGTCTTGCGTGCGCTGGAAACTTAGAGGGGCTCTGTGGTTCACTTGGGACTCGCTGGGGTCGACGATGGTCGACGGCGTCGCTCCGGCAGCGTGCACGGAGAGTTTCACAGTGGGGAAAAAGTTTGAGAGAATGGTTTTTTTTTTGGAGTTTTGGATAAGGGAATGTGTTAAGTAGTGGGGCTGGGGATTGTTGCGAGGGTGATGATGCTGAGGAGGCCGAGGGTCGGTGAGGTGTTTCAGATGCAGTGGGGCTCGTCGGCGTTGGGTGCAGACGGTGGTCGTGGTCGAGCGCGAGTGGGTTTGGGGAGTGTAGGAGGCTCGGTGAAGCAGTGAAAGGGAAGTTGGTGGCTCTGGTTTGTGAGAGGGAGTGATGGAGGTTGATGAGGGGGTTAACGTCGTCGTCGTCGGTGGTCGGGGTCTGAAGTTTTACAGTGGGTTCTTAGGGGTTCGTGCGGGAAAACTTTGAGGGGTTGAGAGAGTTTTGAGGAGTTTGGAGGTGAGGAGTTGGAGAGCGTGAGTTAGAGGGAGTCGTGGTCGGGGGTCGCGGGGACGTGGGCAACGGCGCGGGCGACGTGGGGAAGTTCGGCGCGAAGTGGGGCGACGTGGGGAGAAGGAAACGAGCGGGAAAATGAAGTGGGGAAGAAGGAAGGTTTTAAGAAGCGGGTCGGGTGTGTGGGGGATGTGGGTTTGGGGCAAACGGGCCGGGCCGGGAAGATGGATTAGGTTTAAAGTTTATTAATCTTTTGTTGCTTGGGCTGAGTTTTGGGGTAGAGGCTTGGGCTGAGATTTTTAAATTTTAAAAGGGAACGGGCTTTGAGGAAATTATAAGTTAATTAAATTTTAATTTAAGTTAGGTTGAGGAAGAAAATTTAGGGATTTAATATATCTGTTTTGTTGTCTTTCCCTTAGGCTGGGGGTGAGGGAAAATGTGTATATGTAATAGTTTGGGTTCTGATTAATTTTGTTATGGTTTTGGATGAATTAAGTATTGGAACTTACGCACTAATCTTCACACGAAGTAATAATATGGGAAAAAATGGGGATACCGTTTGGGAACTCGGGAACTGTAGGAAAAAAAAATTTATTGAAGGAAACGGGGATTTACATCATACCCCCCTTAACAAAAATTTCGTCCTCGAAATTTAACAAGGATACAAGAATACATAGTACTAAACAAAAAGATGTGGATAACGATCACGGATGTCTTCCTCCCGCTCCCAGGTGGATTCTCCTGGGGAACGACCGCCCCAAGACACTCGGACTAACGGAATGACCTTATTCTTTAGCACTTTCTCTCTGCGGTCGAGAATGGTAGTAGGCTGCTCCTCGTATGACAGATCAGTCCCCAAAATTAACTCTGAATGGTCCAGAACATGGTTCTCATCTCGTACGTAACGCCGCAACTGTGACACATGGAAGGTATTGTGCACACCAGCTAGCGATGGAGGCAAGGCAAGTCGATAAGCCACCTCTCCTACTCGCTCTAGCACCTCAAAAGGTCCGATAAAGCGGGGACTAAGCTTTCCCCGACCTCCGAACCTGATAACTCCACGAGTAGGGGAAATCTTCAAGAACACATGATCTCCGATTTCAAACTCAAGTGCCCTTCTGCTGGTATCTGCCCAACTTTTCTGTCGATCCTGAGCCTTCTTGATGTGCTGTCTAATCATTTGAACTTTGTCGACTGTCTGAACGATGAGTTCGGGGCCCAGTAGTCTTCGCTCTCCCACATCATCCCAACATACTGGTGATCGACATTTCCGCCCGTATAATGCTTCAAAAGGGGCCATCTGAATACTAGCTTGATAACTATTGTTATAAGAGAACTCGACTAGATGCAGATGGTCCTCCCAGGAACCTTGAAAGTCCAGCATGCAGGCTCTCAACATGTCCTCGAGCGTCTGAATCGTACGCTCGGATTGTCCATCCGTCTGTGGGTGATAAGCTGTGCTGAAATTTAGGCGGGTACCCAAGCTCTCCTGTAAGCTCTTCCAAAAGTGCGACAAGAATCTCGTGTCCCGGTCTGACACAATGCTGACTGGAACACCGTGAAGTCGTACGATCTCCTGCATATATCTTTCCGCCAATGATTCTGTCGATTGTCCCACTCGGAACGGTAGAAAGTGTACAACTTTTGTGAGGCGATCGACGATAACCCAAATGGCGTTATTGCCCCTAGGGCTCCGTGGTAAGGCCGTCACGAAATCCATAGTAATGTGCTCCCACTTCCATTCCGGTATTGGCAGGGGTTGTAACAGTCCTGCTGTCCTCTGGTGCTCCGCCTTCACCTGCTGACATACCAAGCACCTGGATACGAACCTCGCAATTTCCCGCTTCATTCCGTTCCACCAAAAGTGCTGCTTTAGGTCCTGATACATTTTCGTACTTCCCGGATGCACTGAATAAGCTGAACTGTGTGCTTCAGCCAACACTTCTTCTCGAACACCTCCTTTAGGTACGCAGAGTCTGCTACCGAATCTCAGTGAGCCATCTTCATGTATAGTCAATTCCGTTCTCAATCCAGCTTTCACTTCCTCTCTGAACTTTTGCAATCGGGGATCGTCCGCTTGCGCAGTCTTGATGCGGTCCACCAGAGAAGATTGCACCTGTAGTTGCCAAAGTTGACTGAGTGCGTTCGGCATAACGACCTCAAGTGCAAGTCTTTGGAAATCCTCAATAATACTCCTCTGATCGGTCAACATCATGACCGCTGGCTTACGACTGAGCGCATCTGGTACAACATTCACCTTCCCCGGGTGATACTGAAGGTCCAAATCGTAATCTGCCATCAGCTCTAGCCATCTGCGCTGCCTCATATTTAATTCCTTCTGGGTGAAAACATACTTCAAACTTTTGTGATCTGTGTACACCTCCACTTTCTCACCCAATAGATAGTGCCTCCAAATCTTCAATGCAAAAACTACCGCGGCTAACTCCAAGTCATGTGTGGGGTAGTTCTTCTCGTGATTTCTCAGTTGTCGAGAGGCGTAAGCAACCACACGTCCGTGCTGCATCAAAACACAGCCTAAACCCTTCCCTGAGGCATCACTGTGTATCACCAAACCACCTGAATCATCTGGTACAGTAAGAATAGGCGCCGTGGTTAATTTCTGCTTTAGTGTGTCGAAAGCCTGAGTGCACTCCTCTGTCCATGTAAACGGCACGTCCTTCCGTGTCAGCCTCGTCAATGGTTCCGCGATTCTTGAGAAATCTTGGACGAATCTCCGATAATAGCCTGCTAATCCCAGAAAACTCCTGATCTCAGCCACTGACTTCGGCGTCGGCCAATCTCTGACAGATTCTATCTTTGCCGGGTCCACCGAGATGCCTTCGCCCGAAACAATATGTCCCAAAAACTGCACCTTATCGAGCCAGAACTCACACTTGCTTAGCTTGGCATACAGCTTCTCTTCCCGAAGAATTTGTAGAACTGTGCGCAAATGTTCAGCGTGCTCCTCCTGAGTCTTCGAGTAGACAAGTATGTCGTCGATAAACACAACGACAAACGTGTCTAAGTATTTTGCGAACACCCTGTTCATCAAGTCCATGAATATTGCTGGGGCGTTGGTAACGCCGAACGGCATCACAAGGAACTCGTAATGTCCGTATCGGGTCCTGAAAGCCGTCTTGCACACGTCCTCGGCTGCTACCCTGATTTGATGATACCCAGAACGGAGGTCCAACTTCGAGAACACCTTGGCTCCACTTAGCTGATCAAATAGGTCATCAATGCGTGGTATTGGGTACTTGTTCTTTATGGTAACCTTGTTTAGCTCCCGGTAGTCTATACACATTCGCAACGATCCATCTTTCTTCTTTACCAATAGAACTGGTGCACCCCACGGTGAAGCGCTTGGCCGAATGAATCCTTTCTCCAATAGTTCTTCAACCTGTTTCTTCAATTCCGCCAATTCAACCGGTGCCATTCTGTATGGGGCCCTGGATACTGGGGCTGTACCTGGAATCAAATCGATTGAGAACTCCAAAATTCGAGGAGGTGGTAGACCTGGTAAATCCTCGGGAAAAACGTCCAGAAAGTCCCGAACAATTTCTGGGTCCGGGCTCCTATCAATCTCCATAGCTGCCAGCTCCTTAGGCTTTGCTCTGTATTTAGCTGGCTCCAAAGATTCGCTTCCGCCCTCGAAAATAAACTCCGGGTGATTGGGAATGCGGAAAATCACATTCCTTGCACGACAATCGATTACAGCATGAAAAGTGCTCAACCAATCCATCCCAAAAATTGCGTCGTAACTGCCTGTCCCAATTAGGAGGAAATTCGCATAGAATTCCCTGCCACACACTACAACCGGGCATAATCTACATTCTCGACTAGATATAATAATGCCATTACCCGTATGAATTTCCCATCCCTTAGTTAGTGGTTCATGTGGTATTGAGTGTGTAGTAGTGAAATGCTCAGACAAGAAACAATGCGATGCTCCCGAATCAAAAAGTACTCTAGCTGGTAAGGAATGCACGAGTAGAGTACCTGTAACCACATCTCCTGACGCTTCCGCCTGCTCGGCGGTCAAGGTGAAAGCCCGTCCCTGACCGCGACCTGTAAATGGTTGTCTCTGCTCCTGCGGCCTCTGTTGTGACGGTCCAGAATCTGTCTGTGCCTCTGCTCGCTCTGGGCAACTGCCAATCTTGTGCTGACTAGAACCGCAAATCAAACACTGTCCCTTGGCACGGCGACAGTCCTTCTGGGTATGTCCTCCTCTACCGCAATAGCCGCAAGTCACGCCCTGTCTCTGGGGGCGCTGCTGTGGTACAAACGGGCGCTTCATTTGTGTCGTCCCTGGCCTGTGAACCGGTATGGCTCCTCGAGATGGCGTGTGGGTACGAGCTGGAACGACTGGGGGTCTCCTGAACTTGTTAATCAATTGCTCCTGAACTCTCGCTGCGTTGAGCACCTGTGCGAAAGTCTGTAAATCCAACGATGCAATCAACTGCTGCAACTCAAAATCTAACCCCTGAAGGAAACGCCTGGCCCTGGTGACCTCTGAGGCGACCATGTACGGAGCGAAACGGCTCAAGCGGTTGAACTCTGCCGCATAAACATCCACTGGGCGTCCATTCTGCTTCAAAAGAATAAACCTCTCCTCCATTTCTGCCTTGGCTGTGGAAGGAAAGTAATGATCTAGGAAGCATTCCTTAAACTTGCTCCATTCGATCGGCCTGTCAAGTCTGCTCTCCTCCACCGACCACCATGTGCGGGCCTCGTCTTCTAATTGTATCTTTATCACGTCCACTCTGTCTTCCTCTGGAACCCTGGCAGCAGTCAATAGATTCTCCATATTCACCAACCATTGCTCAGCCTCAAGGGGTTTAGCTAGCCCTGTGAACGCAGCTGGGTGTAACCGTCGGAAGTCTGCTACTGTACCAGCCCTAGCATGATAAGCTGGTGGAACAACGCCCTCGGAGGCGGTAATAAATGCGGAGGGTCCTCCTGTGGCGGTAATCGCTCTGAGTCCCTCAGTGAGCAAGTCGGTCTTCCTCTCCTGAGCTTCCGCGAGAGTGGTCAGTGCGCTGAGCATCCTTTCCGTGCGGTCCTGAGTGCTGGAGTCCGAGGAGGGGTCGTTCGGGGACGTCATATCACTGGAAGATTCAAAAGGATAGGATCAGATTCAAGGATGGAAATTAAGAGTAGTGAAACAAGAATAACGTAATACTGCATAGTTAATGTTATCCCTTGATACTAAACACAGGCTCTGATACCAACTAAACCATGTCACGCCCCGCTTTCCAAAATACGGAAAACGAGGGATGACTAGGCCAGCCATGCTCCTACGGTCAAGGAATCATCCCGCCGTAGTCACACTTCGGCTTATAGCATTACATGGTAATCAGTAAATAAAGCGCAGTGGTAAAGGAATCACATCACTAATCTATTACATTAATATTCCATTGTTCACAAATTACAGATAACAGGAACAAATACTAACAAAAGTCAACTTACGATCACTTTTATGGAAAGCAGAAAATAGAAAGTACACCAGTCTAAATCTCCGTGAACTCGAAGGATAGATCCGTCTCCTGTGCTGGTCCTCCCGCAGGATCTGAGCATGCATACTCAGGTCGTCAGAGCGACACAATAACAATCATATTATAATGAGGTGAAACAGGTATATGAGGTAACACTGGTGTCAGAACAATGCAAGTAATCACTATATCTCTATATGATGCAGAATATGTTATGTGTCCCTATCGGTCTCTAGGTCAAGTTTGAAATCACATAGTGGAAGGAGGATCATGTTTAACAGGAGTCTCGTACATACCCGAGACAACGGCCCACATGCTCGGGACATAACCCTGTCAGCCGGATCGCTAGATCCTATCCTACATGTATCGATATCTCTGTTCGAATGATCATCCTCTAAAATCGATCCCGCTAAATACGATACTCTTTCCACTTTGATTTCCCCTTTTTCCCCAGGTTCTCACTAGTTATGATCTTGATCTAGTTATGTACAAGTATATCAATGGCACGATTTTTATCACTGTTCACTGTATCAATCACTGTCACGAATGTTCATTTTCCATTGATGTACTTGTCACAACTAAACCAACATCTGTCACGTACGATAATGCAATGTCCACACGTACTAACACTGAGTATATGGCAAGGGTATGATATATGTATGTATGCTACCAATGAGTTCTGTATATTATGAATCAACATGCATGTCAAGAACTGAAATAAATTGCACAGATTATTATGTTAGGAATTCAGCGAAATGATGTAAGTAAGATACATAGAACACTCAGTCAGTAATTCATCAGAATTTGTTTCAGTTCAATCGGGATTCCGCTTCTCAAGATATAGCAGTTTCAATTTAAGTGCGCGCGGCTGGAAATTCAGTTTCAGAACTGAACGTCCATTTCGCGGCACGAATTGCACCCAGTTGGATTCAGAATTTAATGATGTCACAGTTAAATGAAATTTAGGGTTTTCGATAAAGTATTCAACGCAACCGACGGATCCTCAATCGCATCTGTACGTTGAAAGTTATGACCAGTTTAATCTCAGGGTGTCACTTCAGAAACTGTTCTGGACAGATATACGTTCTGCCCTTTTAAATACATTTTAAAATAGCAAACGGCGATGAAATGGAATGGAACCACTTGGTTCGTTAAACTAACAGAAATATCTTTAATCTACAGTAGGATTCCGTAACATACGACTTCAAGAAACACAGTGGTGCAGATCTTTGAACAGAGCACAATAATCAGAAACGCTCTAGACTGCAGTCCAGAGTCGTGTTCCGACCCAGTTATCATCATGATTACAGAACATAAATCATTAGGATTTTCCATAGGGTTAAATTTCGTCAAGTCGGCTTCGATTTAAGCCCTAGAACACATCAATCCATTATGCATATGATTTATAGTGATTTTATTCGTTTTCAGACACGAGAAAATTCTAGTTTTAAAGGTATATTTGGGGGTATCAATTTTTGTTACAAACGATCGTATTTTCCAGCGATACTTATACACAATATTCATTATCAAGTGGGCCAATAAAAGATATCAGTTTCCGTCAAAATAAATTGTTATTTCCATGAGAGACTAGCATCGAACACTTATATCATATTAAGTATCGGTATTCGGCAAATCCGTAAACTAGATATTTTGGGTTCATATCAGTAATAATTTAGCATGAAGCAAGTAAACACTTGCCTGGTAACGTCTCGGGGTCACGGGGCAGCAACGTCGTCACGAACGCGCGTTGTACGCCGCGGAACAAGTTCGTGCGAGCCTCGATCGAACACGGATTTTACGTCGGAATTTCCCGGAGTCGTCTTGCGTGCGCTGGAAACTTAGAGGGGCTCTGTGGTTCACTTGGGACTCGCTGGGGTCGACGATGGTCGACGGCGTCGCTCCGGCAGCGTGCACGGAGAGTTTCACAGTGGGGAAAAAGTTTGAGAGAATGGTTTTTTTTTGGAGTTTTGGATAAGGGAATGTGTTAAGTAGTGGGGCTGGGGATTGTTGCGAGGGTGATGATGCTGAGGAGGCCGAGGGTCGGTGAGGTGTTTCAGATGCAGTGGGGCTCGTCGGCGTTGGGTGCGGACGGTGGTCGTGGTCGAGCGCGAGTGGGTTTGGGGAGTGTAGGAGGCTCGGTGAAGCAGTGAAAGGGAAGTTGGTGGCTCTGGTTTGTGAGAGGGAGTGATGGAGGTTGATGAGGGGGTTAACGTCGTCGTCGTCGGTGGTCGGGGTCTGAAGTTTTACAGTGGGTTCTTAGGGGTTCGTGCGGGAAAACTTTGAGGGGTTGAGAGAGTTTTGAGGAGTTTGGAGGTGAGGAGTTGGAGAGCGTGAGTTAGAGGGAGTCGTGGTCGGGGGTCGCGGGGACGTGGGCAACGGCACGGGCGACGTGGGGAAGTTCGGCGCGAAGTGGGGCGACGTGGGGAGAAGGAAACGAGCGGGAAAATGAAGTAGGGAAGAAGGAAGGTTTTAAGAAGCGGGTCGGGTGTGTGGGGGATGTGGGTTTGGGGCAAACGGGCCGGGCCGGGAAGATGGATTAGGTTTAAAGTTTATTAATCTTTTGTTGCTTGGGCTGAGTTTTGGGGTAGAGGCTTGGGCTGAGATTTTTAAATTTTAAAAGGGAACGGGCTTTGAGGAAATTATAAGTTAATTAAATTTTAATTTAAGTTAGGTTGAGGAAGAAAATTTAGGGATTTAATATATCTGTTTTGTTGTCTTTCCCTTAGGCTGGGGGTGAGGGAAAATGTGTATATGTAATAGTTTGGGTTCTGATTAATTTTGTTATGGTTTTGGATGAATTAAGTATTGGAACTTACGCACTAATCTTCACACGAAGTAATAATACGGGAAAAAATGGGGATACCGTTTGGGAACTCGGGAACTGTAGGAAAAAAAAATTTATTGAAGGAAACGGGGATTTACAAAATTTCACCAGTGTTCTACTAAAAGCCTGCACGAATTTCTGTGATGCTCAAAATAATTTTTAGACTAGATTTAAAATCGACAGAAACTTTGTACAGAAAAAATGTAGTTTTCGAAAATCCGTTCGATCGATATTTTAAACGTGTTAGCACAAGTTAGTAAGCTTAATGGTGAGGCTCTGATACCACTGTAAGTCCACGGTAGCGCCCCGGCCGTCTAACAAACGCCAAATGCGGAACAAAAACTTTTACAACTGGCGCTATCGCGTACTATAACCCGGATCTGCCATTAAAGCTAAACTAACAAACTACAAAGTGGGTAGAAATGTTATACCAAATGATCCGAGTTCTTCGGTCTTCAACCATCATCCCACGCTTTGTTGCGTCTGCTCCGATCTCCAGAAACTCCAGTCTTGTCATCCAGATGGCACCACGTCGACGGATCTTTAAACGGGCACCCGCCTCTGAGCCGAGGCAACTCGGTCGTCAAGTTTGCTAGAAGAGACGACCAAGATGATGTACATAATGAGTAGAACATTTTGTCTCGCTTCGTCCAAAGCTGTGGACGAGCGGTTAATGAAGTTGCCTTTTGAAAACTGTGATGGAATGAAATGAGCTATGAAATTTCCACACACCAAATAACTATCATCTTTTCTCAAATGAACAACCATGTCTTTTCCAAGAGGGGGGCGGCCATTATAGAGGTGGGGGGTGACTGAAGGAGGGGAGAGGGTAAACATAAGATAAAGATCAAGAAGAAATATCAAAGGCATAACAAAACACATTAATGCAATGAATGACTCATTAACCTAGTCATCCATTCAATCAATGCATACTGGTGACTCACTAACCAAGTCACCAAAACAAGAAGCTTCCACACTCATGACTCACCTCATGACTCACCCTCAAGAAGAAAGGATAAATCCGCATTTAACCGAATGTTAAATACGGCCGATAGAAAACAGGAAACAGGAAACTTCCAAAAGTGATCCCGAAACGAATTTCAGGATAACCCCGTATCAGTATAAACATACCCGCATTTGTATTACAACCGAATACAAATGAAACTGAGACAAAGATATTATATCTACACAGTATAATACTCGGATCCGGCTTAAACCAAAACCCACCAGTATTATCTGCCTGAAATATGACACGTGCGAAAACGCACGTGCATTTTCCGAACCTTGCCATAAAACCATACGGCCTCTACAACGTTTCGCCCGAACTTGGGAAACGGTCTGTGGGGAACTCTAATGACTCATCAACACACTGGCACTGGGTATAACCACTAGCACGTCAGAGGTACAAGATGTACGTAACGGTTGCCTATGTATTGATTGGAAGGGAAGCTGACAAGCGAACTCATCCAGAAACCCTACTGAGCCTAACAGTGACAATATCCGTACAGTCCGGTTCGTTCGTCTAAAGAGTATCGCATATCGAGTCTAGGGGGTGGATAAAGTCAGACCCCTAATAACGCGATAAATCGTGTTGGCATGAAGCTCATCACCATCTGAGAAACTACTGATCCAAATCAGTAATTCTCCACTACCTCAGCCGAGGATTTCTAGTGATGGCCACCCGTGCACTGTGCGACATTAACCCCCAATACCGGGAGAGACTAATCCCCGACGATCCGCTCACTACCTCCATGTGGCTCGGGACTATACCCAACTAAAACCTGTTTTCACGTCTCCTTTGAGCGTGGTAGGGTAGTAATCAAAGCACAGTGGGAACTCACACGAGACAAATGACGATCTCAGGTCGACAAACTAACCTGTACACATGTCACCTGGGAACTGCTATCTGATGATATGTATAATACCAACTAGCATGTTCCCGGCGAGTCCTGTCCGGTGTACTCATAACCTAATGAGCACATGTATACATCTTAGATGAACCGACTGACACCAGTGGCTTGTGAGACCGGCCACCTCCCCTCGTCGGGGTCTCGACTATATACACTAGTCTACTCTGGAGTATCGATGCCCTGTCTCGAAACTCCCACGACTAGGGACACTTTAAGGATGTGCTTACATACCCCAGCTCCCACGTATATGATCGCCATCATACTGCTGGCAGTCAAGCAAGAATCCTATGGGCTCTATCATCATGCAATAGTGAACTAAAGCATGTATACTATGATAAAGACAAACCAGATAGCATACTATCATCTCGAGCAAGACTGTCATATCCGTATAGGGCCTGCCTCAATCATTGCAATCACGTACCTGCGATCCAATAATTGACTTTGAGAGCACTATCTCCAACATGGGTTTAACCACAAGCACATCAGTGGCACTAGCTGTACATAACAGTTACCTCTGTATTGAACGAAAGGAAGGTCGACAAGCAAATTCGTCTGTATCCTTACTAAGCCAGAAAGTGACAGTCTCCGTACAGTATGGTCTATTCGTCTAAGAGTATCGCAGATTGGGACTAGGGGTGGATAAATTCAGACCCCTAATAATGTGATAAATTGTGTCGGTGTGAAGCCCATCACCTACTGAAAAACTTCTGATCAAAATCAGTAAATCTCCTCCACCTTGGCTAAGGATTTCTGGTGTTGGACACCCGTGCACAACGCGACATCTACCCCCGATACTGGAAGAGCCGAATCCCCGACGATCCTCTTACTCACTCTATGTGGCTTGGGACAGTACCCAACTAAAATCTGTTTGTACGACTCAGCAGAGATGTGGTAGGGTAGTAATTAAAGCATAATGGGAACTCACATGAGACAAATGATGATCTCAGGTTGACAAACTAATCTGTACTCATATCACCAGAGAACTGCTATTTGAAAATAGATATAATAACATCTAGTATGTTCCCGACGAGTCCATCCAGTGTAACTCATAACCCAATGAGCACCTGTATACAATCTTTGGTGACTAACTAACACCAATAGTTGCGAGACCGGCTATCGCTCATCGTCATGGTCAAGAAACGTATACACTAGTCTACTCTAGAATGTCGATACCTAGTCTCGATATTCCCACGACTATGAACATTTAAGGATATGCTTATAGACTACCCAGTTTTCAAAAGTGTGATCTCCACAATAACCCTGGTAGTCAAGCATGAATCCTATGGGCTCCATCAACATGTATTAGTGATCCGTAATACCACAAAATACATGTATATGATGATAAAGATAAACCAGATACCATACTATCAATTCGAGTAAGCCTGTTTTACCCGTATAGGTCCTCCCAAAATCATCATAATCGCTAGCCTGCAATTATAATAATTGCCTTTGTAGGGTGTTTTTCGTCACCCCATTGAGATGGGAACATGCGCACACTTGTCAGGCGCATTACAGATTCCCCCTTCCTAGGGTAGGCGGGGTTTATTGATTGTGGGGATCCGAATCTCCGGCGGCCGCGGACCAAGCTGTCGTTAATTACCCTTCGAATTTGGAGCGAGAGAACCTCCGATTGACGGGTTAAACTGGTCATGCGAACTCAATGTGCAGTGTTGTGTTTTGAAGGGGTTTGGGATACATCTGGGGCCCCGCAGAGTTTTTATAGGGGTCCCGCTACCCGGATAGCGGGCTGAGGGTCAAGAGGGCAGGCAGCCCCTTTGCGGGGTGTGGGGCAGCGCCCCGTTAGAAAATTTTTTCTAACAGGGACAGTGTCGTGGAGTATGTGTGTGTGTGTGTATATGTATATATATAAAGGAGGAAAAGGCATCCAAAGGATGCGTGGGAGAAAGCGCTCGGGCGCTAGTGCTTTGGGCGTTAGCGGTTTAAGCGCAAGAGCGCTAGCGCCCCACGTATCAGGCACGTGGGCGCTCGGGCGCTAGCGCTTTGAGCGCTAGCGCCCCACGTGTCAGGCGCTCGGGCGCTAGCGCTAGCGCTTTGAGCGCAGGAGCACGAGCGCCCCACGTATCAGGTGCTCAGGCGCTAGCGCTTTGGGCGCTAGCGCTAACGCATTGAGCTATAGCGCCCCTCGTGTCAGGCGCTCGGGCGCTAGCGCTTTGAGCGCAAGAGCGCTAGTACCCCACGTGTTAGGCGCTCGGGCACTAGCGCTTTGAGCGCAAGAGCTCTAGTGCTCCACGTGTCAGGCACGTGGGCGCTCGGGCGCTAGCGCTTCGAGCGCAAGAGGGACTTGGTCCCTGCAATAGGAGTTGTACTCCCAGAAAGGCACGCTTATTATTTTGTAGATATGTGTGTGTGCCTGTGTGTGTGTGAGAGAGAGAGAGAGAGGAGTTAAACTTCTAGGATATTTTGAAGCTGATGAAGGGAGGCTTCTCCCCTTGAGCCCTGGATCTTCCCCAAAGTGGGGTTTCTGGAGATGGGTCTCTTTCTTCTTCTTTTGTTGGCCGGATCTTGAAGATCAAAAAGTATGAGATTTTAAAAATCTCTCCTTTCTGAGATCTAATGGAAGATCTGAGTTCCCCTTTGTGGGGTTTGTGGTGAAAAACTAATTTGTTTTTTAAATGGAAGAGTAAAACTCTTGATTTTATTCAAAGGAAAGAAGAAGGTTTTGAACCTTGAGGAAGGAGAAGATCACAGATCTGGATTTGTTTTTGGAGAGAGAAAAAAAGTTGTTGAGATATTTCAATATTTTTACCTTTATAGGCTATACACTTTATATATAACCCCTTGGGCTTTTCAAAATGGCATTTTGCCTATCCCATGGCTCATGTGCCATTTATTTTTGCACATAAGCCATGGGCTTTACAAAAATTTGGCTTTATGCCCATTTTTATTACATTTATTCGTAAAATAAAATAAATACAACAAAATTATTTATTACAAAATTTTTATTTTGGCATGGGGGGAGGCCGGCCGCTTCATGTTCGGGCTCGACCCGGGCATTGGCCCACTTGACCTGGGCTTGGGCCCACCTGGCTTGGTGTTGACTTATATTTTGACTTGGTCAACCGGGGTACAAATTTTGACCCCAACAAATTGCCCCCATCAATACATGCACACCACACATGTGGGTCGTGTGCATGAAATTGATGGATCTTCTTTTATGTAGAGGTTGACTTCGTTTTAATGACATGGATGTCGTTTCTGCCATTTTAGGGACGTGGAGGGTCGATTCTGCCCTTTTTGCGACTTGGACGGTCGATACTGCCATTTTAGCGACTTGGACGGTCGATGCTGCCCTTTTATCGACGTGGACGGTCGGTTCTGCCCTTTTTGCGACATGACGGTCGAGGCTGCCCTTTTAGCGACGTGGAAGGTTGATGAAATTGATGTCGTTTATGCCATTTTAGCGACGTGGACGGTCGATTCTGCCCTTTTTACGGCTTAGACGGTCGATGCTGCCCTTTTAGCGACGTGGACGGTCGGTTTTGCCCTTTTTGCGACTTGGACGGTCGATGCTGCCCTTTTAGAGACGGGGAAGGTTGGCGCTGCCCTTTTTGCAACGTGGACGGTCGATGCTGCCCTTTTTACGACTTGGACGGTCGGTTCTGCCCATTTAGCGACGTAGACGGTCGGTGCTGCCCTTTTAGCGACGTCGACGGTCGGTGCTGCCCTTTTAGCGACGTGGACGGTCGATGATGCCCTTTTTGCGACTTGGACGGTCACGACTTGGACGGTCGGTGCTGCCCTTTTTGCGACTTGGACGGTCGGTGCTGCCCTTTTTGCGACGTGGACGGTCAGTGCTGGATTTGACTTGCTCCGATCCTTGTGGTGTCAGGGATGAAGTTGAGTTGTTTCCGAGGTGGAGTTTGATTCTGCAAGGGAGGCTATTGGTTGTTTTTCTGATTTGATGTGACTTGGGATGACATCAGCACCGCTGCACTGGAATATGGTACCATGAGCAAATCATCATCTGCCATGAGGAGATTTCCCTCATTCCCAGTTTAACGATTTAGGGGTTATCTATTCCCAGTTTAACAACTTAGAGGTCATCTGTTCCCAGTTTAAAGACTTAGGGGTCTATTGGTTTGGAGTTTGGAATTTTAGGATTAGGGTAGGTATCAGCGTCGCTAACACTGAAGCACATGTGTCAGGAGCAATTCATCATTTCCCTTTTCCTGTTGGGGAGCGATGGCTTAGGAGACAGGTTTAGGTCCCCATCACCTAAGGCTTTTCAATTTTATGAGCCGTAAGGGTCCCATAAAAGCAATTTCTCCCTACGAGTCGAAAGGATCTCGTAGGTGTACTTTCTCCTTAGGAGTCGTGGGGATTCCTGTCACAACCCAAAATTTTGGACCGTAACCGGCACTTAAACTACGTAACGTCTACAGGCATACGCAACTTAAGTAAGCCGAAACCCAGAAATCTAAACCACCCAAAACTGGATAAAAGGAGAAAAACATAGTTTAAAACATTCGGAAATTCTTAAGTAAATTAATCTTTAAGTTTAGTTTTCGTTCTAAAAAATTTCGGCAGCACCTCCTTTGTAAAAACATGCCCCGAAAACGGGTACAATATAGATAATATAAAAAGCATTCCAAACGGGAGTAAATCACGCCTAATGGCGGAGACAACCACCACAAACATATATATGACGCCGAAGCGAAGAAATATAAAAGAAACTGTATAAAGAAGTAAAACTTTTCAACAAAACCGGCTTCCACGAGCACGACACCCAAAGTCACCAAAATAATAATACAACACCGAATCCTCACAACTCGTCTCTAAGTCAAATAAAAGAAGTGGTAGATGGAGAATACTAGATCCAACAAAAAGATATACAATATACAAACAGATAATCGCAAACCCACCTAAAAGCAAAGGCCTCACAGCCAACCGTAGCGGTATCCGTAAAAGTAGAGAAGATAAGACGCCCTGCCGCGACTACTAAGAGGGTAAGTCCTGCAAAATACTGTGGCACAACGGGGGTGAGTTTCCAACTCGTGAATAGTAAATAACATCATACTGTAATCGCAAGTATGCATGAACAGCGATAATTCTAGCACATGTAATCTGATAGCATAAGTATGGCAGTATGGATATGCAAAATTCATGTAAAGGTACATCAGCAGGGTACTACAACTACATGAAGCAATGCATATCATAATAATCCTGAGTGTGTGGGATGATATAATAAAACCTTATGCAAAATCATCAGCATGGGAAAAACACCAGTGTCCCTCACTGAAACATCAAATCCCAAATCCTCAGGCACCGCATCCTCAGATCGGCCCTCACATACTGTAAGTCTCATGGAACCTGAGTGTCAAACATCGACACCCGAAACATCCTGAAAACATATACCGTGTGTGTGTGTGTGTGTAAATATATATATATAAGTATGAGGATATCAACCCCGTATGTCCACCGACGATACGTAGAAATCATGGAAAACCTGAGTGTCTAACACCGACACTCGAAACATCATGAAACCCGTGTCTAGTATCGACATGTAAATCCTTATAACTCAGGCGCTGTCACCACGACTAGCCCTGACGATATGTCATACAGCACTCCGGTCGGTATCCCCACGATAACCGCCGAGTCCAAATACAATCACCGGTAGGTACTTGCCCACCTTCCAGGCTCATCGTCTGTACCACGAACATCTTGCCGAGATGAACCGTACCGGGCCCCACCATGTACCCACACACTGCCCACTCACTCTTCGCATCGGGTATATATCACAAACCTCAGAACCGAGAAATCTCATGGTGGACGCATCAAAATATCATATCAAGAGAAACCGGGTTTTCAAACAATACATCATTTCTTGAAAATACCCCCACGGTTCTCAAATCCATAAATCACATGAAATCCATATCTCAATGCGTAAAATCCATATAAAACTGATATACGCAACATAAAACATCAATATGAGCATATAAAGGGAAAACCGCTCTTTAAAATGAATCCAGCTTTAAAATATATCCAGCGGTTCCCAAAATCCTCCGAAAACAAGTGTAGTATCATATGAATTGTACATGTAATTGTAGCAAGGTTTAAGTATCTAGATGTAAGCAAATATGTATGATGTATTTCATAAGCATAATAGTCAACGTCTCAATATCACATGTCAAAACAATACCACTTAAGGTATATACAACTACAGCAAAAATATGTGGGTGTACATGTCAGTATGTGTGCATGATGTACATGTAGCTGTAATCGAGTATGTGGGTGTACAGGTCAATATGTATGCATGATGTACAAGTAGCTAGAGCAAGATATACGTGAAATGGAATAAGGGTCACTATCTCAACTATCCCTGCCCAATGCAATATTACGTATGTATGTGTCCACAGTAATTCATATGCACAATAAAATAAGAGTTACTGTCTCAATTATCCCTATCCACTACCATATCACGTATGTAGGTGGTGTTGCGCCACGGCAGCACCCCGGCCGTCTATCCGAGGCTAAAATGCGGAATCAAAATTTTTCTTAACTTTAAACCGGCGCTACCGCGGACAATAAACCCGGATCAAAACCATTAACCTAATCCTAGCTATCAAGAGAATGGGGTAGAATGCTATACCGAGCGATCCGTGTCCTTCGGTCTTCGTCTCCACTCCGATCTCCTCGCGGAATCTCCGGTCGTCGCCTCTTCGTCGAAAAGGGCACCACGTAGCCAAATTCTTTTACGGGCTCCCACCTCTTGACCGAGGCAACTCGGGCGCGAAGTTGGCTAGCCGACGCGTCCAAGGGTACTGTAGGTGTAATGTAGAATGCTTGTCTCATTTTTGGGGTTGAAGTTGCCTTTGGATGGAGGTAAAGAAAAGAGATGAACTTGGGAATTTTTTGTGGCAAGCTAAAAAAGAGATGAATGATACTTTTTCCCACACCAAAATAAAATGAACCTCTCTCTCCCTTCTCAAAAAATGGTCGGCCCTTAATCATGGTGGAGGGAAAAAAAGCAATGCCAAATACAAGAGAAGAAAATGGTATATTAATAATGAAAAATGGTCACACCATTTCAAATCCTATCCTTTCACAATATAATGCAAAAGAAAAGACCCAAAAAGAATATCATGATGAAAGAAGTGTCATGAAGCCACACATATGCAAGAAAACCCCTCCACAATAAGTTATTTACAAACTTGCAAATAACCCCCTCCACCAGAAAGTCCGGCCGTGAAGGAACGAAGAAAAACCGGCCGGAACGGAATGCAAACTGGCAACCTCAGAAAACTGATCCCGTAATAAATTACAGGAAAACCCCACGACTGCATATACATGCCCGCATTTGTATTCCCACTGAATACAAATACAAAGAGACAAAACTACACTGTCTAATACTAGGATCCGGCTTAAGCCAAAGCCGGCTAGTAAAAACCGTCCGATCACGATCCGTGCAATACCGCATGTATCTGATCGAACCCTGCCATATCTCCATATGGCCTCTACAGCGTTTTGCCCGAAACTTGAGTAACTGTGTGTGGTGGACTCTAAAGAATCGTCAATACTATGGCTGTGGATTTAACCACTAGCACGTCAGAGGTAT
Organism: Agapanthus africanus; assembly: GCA_030015575.1. Taxonomy (NCBI): domain Eukaryota; kingdom Viridiplantae; phylum Streptophyta; class Magnoliopsida; order Asparagales; family Amaryllidaceae; genus Agapanthus; species Agapanthus africanus. The sequence goes on along the minus strand of CM057341.1, from coordinate 447,942,225 downwards.
TAGCCATACGTGACGGGCTACCAGCTATTGACCAAAAGGGACGTCGATGAGCGAACTCATCCTGACACCCTACGAAGCCTGTCAGTGACAATATCCGTACAGTCCGGTCCGTTCGTCTATGAGTATTGCATGGCGGGCCTAGGGGGTTGGTAAAAGTCAGACCCCCAAAAGCAGTACAAGTCGTGTCGGAGTGTAACCCAGAACACCCTGAGATACTACTGGAATACCTACCAGTAAATCTCCTGCCTCGGCCGAGGGCTTTGTGTAATGGCTCTCCTAGACACAGCGCGACCTCACCCCCAATACCGGGAGAGACGAACCCCTGCAGATCCGCTCACTGCCTCCATGTGGCTCGGGACTGTACCCAACTAAAACCTGTTTGCATGACTCCTTTGAGCCGTGGTAGGGTAGTAATCAAAGCACAGTGGGAACTCACACGAGACAAATGACGATCTCAGATCGATGAACTAACCTGTACACATGTCACCAGGGAACTGCTATCTGACGTCTGGTATAATCCCAACTAGCAGGTTCCCGGCGAGTCCTGTCCGGTGTACTCATAACCCAATGAGCACCTGTATACATCTTAGGTGAACCAACTGACACCAGTGGCTTGTGAGACCGGCCACCGCCCCTCGTCGGGGTCTCGACTGTATACACTAGTCTACTCTGGAGAATCAATGCCATGTCTCGAAACTCCCATGACTAGGGACCTTTTATGGATGTGCTTATAGACTCCAGCTCTCACGTATATGATCGCCCTCATACTGCTGGTAGTCAAGAAAGAATCCTAAGGGCTCTATCAACGTGTAATAGCGACTCGTAAGGTCACCTAAAGCAGTACACGATGATAAAGATAAACCAGAGAGCATACTATCATCTCGAGTAAGACTGTCCTACCGGTATAGGTCCTCCCTCAATCATTGCAATCATGTGCCTGTGATCCAATAATTGACTCTGAGGGCACTATATCCAACAGGTGGTTTGTGTGTGTCATGGCAATTACTGACGGTGTGGGTGTAGCATACAAATTAGTGCTCATGCAACATGAACTGTCAGTAATGTGTTATATCTAAAGGTACAAGTCAAGATACAATAGATAATACTATGCAATGACGTTCATATGAAATCAACTAATATGCAATAACATGCAGCTATCATATCATATCAGCCCCGACGCATAACGCCATACGGGCGATTTCCCCGTAGATGTTAAATCTACTCACCGATGGTCTCGAGCTATGAGAATCCGACCACCAGCTTCCCCTTCTTCGCAGCGCCCGAAGTCCCCGCTTGCGAACCTAAAATTTCACAAACACGTCGCATAAGCTAAATATCCTACATCGACGAAAAGACATCGAAACGCAAGGATAACGCCCTGAAAATTGCACTGCGCACTTAGCGCATCTATCGCGCATGACATCGGCCAAAAACACTAACTAGGGTCGCTAAACTACAAAACACCAAGTCTAGACCCCGATCGTCCCGATCGCGCAACACAACATAAAGAATTACGAGGAATACAATAGATATAACCTCGCAACGACCAATCGAACCCACATCGGAAAAACCCCGAAATCTAGTAAGCAACTTATCGCAATATTTCGCACTAGTTTCAAGCTAACGCATATCTAGCGATTACAAACACTTTATAATAGCTTAACTAAGCTATCTAAACCATTCCTATATTTTTCACACTTGCTAATTAAGTTTTAGCAAAAACCTAGTAAGCAAAATTTCATAATTAAACAAAATATTCAATAACAATAATTATCATTTTCTACTAGGTTAATCTTTTCCCAATCATAAATTAACACTTTAATTAACATTAAACACTTAATCAAGCTTTAACCCTAACTTGAATTTCTTAAAATTTATGAACAATGAATTAAATCAAGAAATTAAAGATATGATAACCATTTAATTAACTAACTTAAAGATCTAAACATAACAATTTAAGATTAGAGTTTTGAAAATTATACCTCAAAAAGAACACCAATTAACAACTTGATCCATCATTTTTTTCCTCCAAAAATGATGTTTCTCTTGAAGATCCAAGCTAGTAGTGAAGAGAATTGATGGTTTTATTTTTATTTACGATTTTGTGAATTTATTTTGGGAATTTTGAAGCATTTTAGTGAGTAAAATGAGAAGAAAAGAGCTTTGAAAAAAGAGAGGGCAGAAATTTGGGGAGGCTCGGCCAAGGGGTTGATGGAGTGGTTTTTGTGTAATTAAAGTGATGAATGTTCTAGCAAATACAATTAATGCTTCAATAAATGCTAATTGCCACATTTCATTCATTTTCTTTTCTTTTTTTTAACTCAAAACCTTTTGCACTCTACAAATATCTAGATATTTAGAAAAGAAGCTTCCAAAAATTTCTAGTGATAAGATTTAATTTATTCTCAAGAGAAGAAATTTCCCGATTTACGTGCACAATTTACCGTTTAAAATAATATTTTATTTTGGAAAAATTCTATCTGAACCAAAACCTCCCATATACCTCCAAAGTTTGCGCACTAGCTTTATTTTAGCTTAACTAAGTGCCGGCAAGTTTATACAGACGTTTGATCGAAATCGGGTTAAAACGGAAAATACCGATTATTTTGCCCTAAAACGGAAAAATTCGTATAACGATTTCTAAAACGTTGCAATCTCCCCCCTTATAGAAATTTGGTCCCCGAATTAGAATTTAACTACGCGTACCTTCGAAGAGAAGAGGGAATTTCTTCAGCATCTCGCTCTCGGCCTCCCAAATGATCTCCTCACTAGTCGGGCTACGCCAAAGAACCTTCACAGATGGCAAGACCTTTGACCGAAGTTTCTTCACCTGCCAATCCAATATAACAACTGGCTGCTCGGTGAGCGAAAGATCGCGCTCAAGCTGAACGGTCTCATGCTGAATCATGTGAGAAGGATCATGAAGGTATCTACGAAGCATCGACACATGGAAAATGGGGTAAACATCCGGAAAGCTAGGCGGGAGCGCCAAACGATAAGCAACAAAACCCACTCGCTCAAGGATCTCGAAGGGACCAAAAAATCTGGGACTGAGCTTCCCTTTCCTCCCAAATCGCATAACGCCTTTCATCGGAGAAATCCACAGGAATACATGATCCCCCACTGCGAACTCAAGTCTGCGACGACGACGGTCGGCATAAGACTTCTGCCTGCACTGGGCTGCTCTCATCCTGTCCTGAATCAGCTGGATCTTCTTCGTAGTCTTCTGAACTAGCTGGGGTCCCAAAACTCTACTCTCGCTGAGTTCGGTCCAACAGACTGTGATCGACACTTCCTACCATACAAAGCCTCAAAAGGTGCCATCTGAATAGTCTCCTGAAAGCTGTTGTTGTAGGAGAACTCAATCAACGGCAAGTGACGATCCCAACTGCCACCAAAATCAAGCACACATGCACGGAGCATATCCTCCAGAGTCTGTATAGTCCCTCCGACTGGCCATCGGTCTATGGATGAAAAGCGGTACTAAAACTCAACCGGGTACCCAAAGCTTCCTGAAGCTTCTGCCAAAGACGGCTAGTAAACTGGGTGCCTCTGTCGGATACTATGCATGTGGGAACACCGTGCAAACGCACAATCTCATCTATGTACAACTGAGCATACTGAGCATAACCAAAAGTTGTCTTCACTGGAAGGAAGTGAGCCGCTTTCGTCAACCGGTCAACAATCACCCAAATGGAGTCATACCCTCGACTGGTCCTGGGTAGACCCACAATAAAGTCCATGGAAATCTGCTCCCATTTCCACTCCGGAACGGGTAAAGGCTTCAACTCTCCAGCCGGTCTCTGATGCTCAGCCTTGACTTGCTGATAAGTCAGGCACCTCGAAACGAAGTCCGATATATCACACTTCATCCCTTCCCACCAGTAAAAGTCCCTCAAGTCACGGTACATCTTGGTGGAACCTGGATGAACGCTAAAGGCCGACTGATGTGCCTGCTCTAGGATCTCGCGTCTCAACCCATCAGCATCTGGTACACACAAGTGAGTCCCGCATCGTATCACACCCTGGTCATCAATCAAGAACTCCGAAACTGTACCCTACCAAACAAGCTCAAGAATCTCAGTCAAACGGGCATCACTGGGCTGCGCCTCACGGATACGCTCAAATAGTAGTGGACGGGCACGGATATGAGCAAGTTGTCCCCCAGCGGAAGTGAACTCGAACTGCACTCTACCATCACACAAGAGCTGCCAATCTGCAGAAGACTGACGCTGAACTGCGCTCAACTGGGACAAGCTACCCCCGGGCCTACGACTCAAAGTATCAGCTACCACATTCGCCTTGCCCGGGTGATAAAGAATCTCACAGTCATAATCCTTCACTAGCTCTATCCAACGGCGTTGTCTCAGATTCAGATCCCGCCGCTGGAAGATGTACTTCAAGCTCTTGTGATCCAAGAAGATCTGACACGACTCCCCGTACAAGTAGTGTCACCAAATCTTCAACGCAAAAACCATCGCGGCCATCTCAAGATCGTGAGTGGGGCAATTCTGCTCGTGCTTCTTCAGCTGCCTAGAAGCATAAGCAATCACTCTATCGTGTTGCATCAATACATAGCCGAGCCCCACTCGAGAAGCATCACAAAAAACAACATAGCCGCCTGATCCAGAAGGCAAAGATAAAACTGGTGCCGTCGTCAACCGAGTCTTCAACAGCTGAAAACTCTGCTCGCACGCATCAGTCGAAAGAAAAGGAACCCCCTTCCGGGTAAGTCCAGTCAGCGGTGCGGCGATACTCGAGAAATCCCGCACAAAACGGCGATAATAACCAGTTAAGCCCAAAAAGCTGCGGACCTCAGTCACCGATACAGGTCTAGGCCAAAGCTGTACAGCATCGATCTTCCTCGGGTCCACCAGAAAACCATCACCAGTCACCGCATGACCCAGTAAGTCCACACTCTCAAGCCAAAACGCGCACTTTGAGAATTTAGCATATAGCTGGTGCTCTCTCAATATCTGCAAAGCAATCCTCAAGTGCTGCCCATGCTCCTCACGACTCCTAGAGTAGACCAGTATGTCATCAATAAACACAATAATAAACTGGTCGAGGAACGGCCTGAAAATCCGGTTCATCAGATCCATGAACGCTGCTGGCGCATTGGTGAGTCCGAATGACATCACCAAAAACACATAATGCCCATAGCGCGTACGAAAAGCAGTCTTCGGAATGTCATCATTCCGAACCCGCAACTAATGATAACCCGAACGCAAATCAATCTTAGAAAATTGTTTCGCACCCTGGAGCTGATCAAATAAATCATCAATGCGAGGTTAAGGATACCTATTCTGCACCATAACTCGATTCAATTGACGATAATCCAAACACAACCTCAAACTGCCGTCCTTCTTCTTGACGAACAGAACAGGAGCTCGCCACGGCGAAACACTCGGACGCACAAGTCCCATATCAAGCAACTCTTGCAATTGATCTTTAAGCTCTCTAAGCTCTGCCGGAGCCATCCGATATGGCGGTATAGAAATAGGCTCCATGCCAGAAATTAGATCAATGCAAAACTCAATATCGCGCTCTGGCGGCAACCCAGGTAACTCATCGAGAAAGACATCGGGAAACTCTCGCAAGGTAAGAACCTGGTCCAACGACTCCACTGTGGCTCCAGTATCATGAATGAAAGCCAAGAATCCCCGACATCCCCTCCTCAAAAGCCCACTAGCGCAAAGGACAGAAATCAAACTGTGAGGGGCGGCACCACGGTCCCCCAGCACAACAAACATTGACTCACCGGGAAAACAAAACCTAACTGTCTTCTCGCGGCAGTCCACGGATGCGTAGCAAGTAGCCAACCAGTCCATGCCCAGCAGAACGTCGAAGTCCAACATCTCTAGGAGGATCAAGTCGACGGACATATCTCTGTCACCAATACGGATATCACAAGACCGGAACACCTGTCGCGCAACAAACGACTCTCCAACAGGAGTAGTTACGACAAGCGACTGATCTATCAAACATGACTCTCGGCCTAACCTCGGCACGAAGTGCGTCGAAACATACGAATGCGTAGATCCCGGATCGAAAAGAACATAAGCATCAAAAGAACATACATACAGGATACCTGAAACCACGGCATTGGACGCCTGCGCATCCTGATGCGTCAAGGCAAACACCCGAGCCTGCCCTCTACTGGCAACTGGCTGTCCTTTGCCTCGGCCACCTCGTCCTCTCGGCACAAAACTACCATGACCACGACCTCTCTGAACAGGAGTCTGACGCAGCGCAACAACAGGCATAAGAGGCAACGCTCTCTGAGGCGGAGAAGGTGGTATGGTAACCTAGGGTATGGCTGGCCCTCTCTGACGTATCACGGGACAATCCCTCACTAGGTGCTGTAAACTGCCACATCCAAAACACCTACGTGTCGACGGCTAACCCTCTTAGGAAAAAGTGCTGAATAACTGGCCATGTCCCATGTCTCTGGTACTCCCAGTGTCTGATCGAACTCTAGCTTGGGATCTAAACCTCTGCCTCCGGGCTGCTGTACCCATACGAGCCCTCTTCGGTTCCGGAACAACCGATGACTCAGATAGACGCTCCTCCACCAAAAGGGCTGCATCCACCGCTGCCGCATACGTCTCGCAATGCTGAATGCTGATGGCTAGGAACAACTGGATAAGCAGGTCTCGAACAAACCTCTTCACCCTCATCTCCTCAGTCGCCACCAAGTACGGAGCATACACAGACAGCTCGGTAAACAGTACATCATACTCAGACATCGTCATCCCCGGAGTATGGCGTAACGACTCAAACCGGCGCGCTCGAGCATCCCTGACACTCGGTGGAAGAAAACGGGCGAGAAACACCGTCACAAACTCAGCCAGGTCATAGGAGCAAGACCTGCGGCTCTGCCCCTCTCCAAGGACTCACACAACTTCTGGGCCAGACCCTCCAGACGGAAGCTCGCGAACTCCACCCATCTCTCGTCGGAGCATCGGAGCGAATGACAAATCCTGGCCATCCAGTTGATAAACGACTGCGGATCCTCGGTAGCATCTATGCCAGTGAACACCGGAGGCCTCAGCCTCATGAACTCTGTCAGTGACACGGTAATAACCTCCGGAGCTATAACTATGACTGCCGGAGCAGTAGGTACCATCGTGGTCCCTGCAACGGGTAGAACAACTGCCTGCCCCTGCGCTCTAATGGCCTTAACTAAAGTCCCTATCATCTGGCATTGGTCCTGCATACCAGCCCCAAACATAGCAATGTGCTCCGGTATAACAGGCGTACCGCCCTGGTCAGTCCTCGCCTCAGACGAGTCGACTCTGACCTCGGCCCTCGCGGCCGCTCTCTGTGCCCTCGTAGTCTTCGGCGGCATATAGGCTGGAAATTGAAACAAGAATCGATAAGGATATAGAAAATCGAATCACAAGGATGTATAAAATCAAGGAAAGAATTTCAATAAGTCCTAAGGTCACTTAGGCGGAGTATCGTGTCGTAAGTATGTCGCGGAACATACACACGCTACGTCACTCTGCTTAAGCTACCTACTCCATCATACCAAGGTCATCCTACACTCCGAAAGGTAAAACCTAGCGCTCTGATACCAACTTTGTCACGTCCCAAAATTTTAGACCGTAACCGGCACTTAAACTACGTAACGTCTACAGGCGTACGCAACTTAAGTAAGCCAAAACCCAGAAATCTAAACCACCCAAAACTGGATAAACGGAGAAAACATAGTTTAAAACATTCGGAAATTCTCAAGTAAAATAATCTTTAAGTTTAGTTTTCGTTCTTAAAAATTTCGGCAGCACCTCCTTTGTAAAAACTAGCCCCGAAAACGGGTACACCATAGATAATATAAAATGCATCCCAAACGGGAGAAAATCATGCCCAACGGCGGAGAAAACCACCACAAACATATATACGACGCCGAAGCGAAGAAATATAAAAGAAAACTGCATAAAGAAGTAAAACTTTTCAACAAAACTGGCTTCCACAAGCACGGCACCCAAAGTCACCAAAATAATAATATAACACCGAATTCTCACAACTCGTCTCTAATTCAAATAAAAGAAGTGGTAGATGGAGAATAATAGATCCAACAAAAAGATATACGATGTACAAACAGATAACCGCAAACCCACCTAAAAGCAAAGGCCTCACAGCCAACCGTAGCGGTATCCGCAAAAGTAAAGATGATAAGACGCCCTGCCGCGACTACTCAGAGGGTAAGTCCTGCAAAATACAGTGGCACAACGGGGGTGAGTTTCCAACTCGTGAATAGTAAATAACATCATACTGTAATTGCAATTATGCACGAACAGCGATAATTCTATCACACGTAATCTGATAGCATAAGTATGGCAGTATGGATCTGCAAAATTCAAGTAAAGGTACATCAGCAGGATACTACAACTACATGAAGCAATGCATATCAAAATAATCCTGAGTGTGTGGGATGATATAATAAAACCTCATGCAAAATCATCAGCATGGGAAAAACACCAGTGTCCCTTACTGAAACATCAAATCCGAAATCCTCAGGCACCGCATCCTCAGATCGGCCCTCACATACTGTAAGTCTCATGGAACCTGAGTGTCAAACATCGACACCCGAAACATCATGAAAACATATATCGTGTGTGTGTAGATATATATATATATATATATATATATATAAGTATGAGGATATTAACCCCGTATGTCCACCGACGATACGTAGAAATCATGGAAAACCTGAGTGTCTAACACCGACACTCGAAACATCATGAAACCCGTATTTAGCATCGACACGTAAATCCTCATAACTCAGGCGCTGTCACCACAACTAGCCCTGACGATATGTCATACATCACTCCGGTCGGTATCCCCAAGATAACCGCCGAGTCCAAATACAATCACCGGTAGGTACTTGCCCACTTACCAGGCTCATCGTCTGTACCACGAACATCTTGCCGAGGGGAACCGTACCGGGCCCCACCATGTACCCACACACGGCCCACTCACTCCTCGTATCGGGTATATATCACAAATCTCAGAACCGAGAAATCTCATGGTGGACGCATCAAAATATCATATCAAGAGAAACCGGGTTTTTAAACAATACATAGTTTCTTGGAAATACCCCCACAGTTCTCAAATCCATAAATCACATGAAATCCATATCTCAATGCGTAAAATCCATATAAAACTGATATACGCAATATAAAACATCAATATGAGCATATAAAGGGAAAACCGCTCTTTAAAATGAATCCAGCTTTAAAATATATCTAGCGGTTCCCAAAATCCTCCGAAAATAAGTGCAGCATCATATGAAGTGTACATGTAATTGTAGCAAGGTTTAAGTATATACATGTAAGAAAATATGTATGACGTATTTCATAAGCACAATAGTCAACGTTTCAATATCACATGTCAAAACAATACCACTTAAGGTATATACAACTATAGCAAAAATATGTGGGTGTACATGTCAGTATGTGTGCATGATGTACATGTAGCTGTAATCGAGTATGTGGGTGTACAAGTCAATATGTATGCTTGATGTACAAGTTGCTATAGGAAGATATACGTGAAATGGAATAAGGGTCACTATCTCAACTATCCCTGCCCAATGTAATATTATGTATGTATGTGTCCACAGTGATTCATATGCACAATAGAATAAGAGTTACTATCTCAATTATCCCTATCCACTACCATATCACGTATGTAGGCGGTTTGTGTGTGTCATGGCAATTGCCGACGGTGTGGGTGTAGCATAAAAATTAGTGCTCGTGCAACATGAACGGTCAGTAATGTGTTATATCTAAAGGTACAAGTCAAGGTACAATAGATAATACTATGCAATGACGTTCATATGAAATCAACTAATATGCAATAACATGCAGCTATCATATCATATCAGCCCCGACGCATAACGCCATACGGGCGATTTCCCCGTAGATGTTAAATCTACTCACCGATGGTCTCGAGCTATGAGAATCCGACCACCTGCTTCCCCTTCTTCGCAGCGCCCGAAGTCCCCGCTTGCGAACCTAAAATTTCACAAACACGTCACATAAGCTAAATATCCTACATCGACGAAAAGACATCGAAACGCAAGGATAACGCCCTGAAAATTCCACTGCGCACTTAGCGCATCTATCGCGCATGACATCGGCCAAAAACCCTAACTAGGGTCGCTAAACTACAAAACACCAAGTCTTGACCCCGATCGTCCCGATCGCGCAACACAACACAAAGAATTACGAGGAATACAATAGATATAACCTCGCAACGACCAATCGAACCCACATCGGAAAAACCCCGAAACCTAGTAAGCAACTTATCGCAATATTTCGCACTAGTTTCAAGCTAACGCATATCTAGTGATTACAAACACCTTATAATAGCTTAACTAAGCTATCTAAACCATTCCTATATTTTTCACACTTGCTAATTAAGTTTTAGCAAAATTTCATAATTAAACAAAGTATTCATTAACAGTAATTATCATTTTCTACTAGGTTAATCTTTTCCTAATCACAAATTAATACTTTAATTAAAATTGAACACTTAATCAAGCTTTAACCCTAACTTGAATTTCTTAAAATTTATGAGCAATGAATTAAATCAAGAAATTAAAGTTATGATAACCATTTAATTAACTAACTTAAAGATCTAAAAATAACAATTTAAGATTAGAGTTTTGAAAATTATACCTCAACAAGAACACCAATTAACAACTTGATCCATCATTTTTTCCTCCAAAAATGATGTTTCTCTTGAAGATCCAAGTTAGTAGTGAAGAGAATTGATGGTTTTATTTTTATTTAGGATTTTGTGAATTTATTTTGGGAATTTTGAAGCATTTTTGTGAGTAAAATGAGAAGAAAAGAGCTTTGAAAAAAGAGAGGGCAGAAATTTGGGGAGGCTCGGCCAAGGGGTTGATGGGGTGGTATTTGTGTAATTAACATGATGAATGTTCTAGCAAATACAATTAATGCTTCAATAAATGCTAATTGCCATCTTTCATTCATTTTCTTTTCTTTTTTTAATTCAATACCTTTTGCACTCTAAAAATATCTAGATATTTAGAAAATAAGCTTCCAAAAATTTCTAGTGATAAGATTTAATTTATTCTCAAGAGAAGAAATTTCCCGATTTACGTGCATAATTTACCGCTTAAAATAATATTTTTTTTGGGAAAAATTCTATTTGAACCAAAACCTCCCATATACCCCCAAAGATCGCGCACTAGCTTTATTTTAGCTAAACTAGGTGCCGGCAAGTTTATACGGACGTTTGATCGAAATCGGGTTAAAACAGGAAATACCGACTATTTTGCCCTAAAACGGAAAAATTCGTATAACGATTTCTAAAACGTTACAATTCCCAAGTGTGTTTTTCCTTTGTGAGTAATAAGGATCCCACGAAGGTGTTTTCTTACGAGTCGTGAGGATCCCGTAAGTTTTTTCTCATCATGTATCGTGTGGACACGTGAGTGGGTCTTCCCAAATGGAGCATAAGTCCATGGGCGGAGACCGGCCGCTGGACTGGTGATTGCGGTGGGGTATAGGTATGATGAGAATTATTTGAGCCCGTGGATTGTATACGGTAGTCAATTTGGGGACTAGCCGTAGGGCCGAGAGAATTTTGAGAAATTGGATTTTGGTTTTGGTTTAGCATCAGCATTGCTGCACTGGAATAATGCCACGAGAAACTCATCATTTTCCTCAGGAGGACTTGGGATTTGGGTTTTTGGTCGGCATCAGCACCGCTAACACTGACGCAAAATGCTAGGAGCGACTCATCATTTGTCGTTGCCCGTTGGGAAACGATGGCTTAGGAGACAGGTTTAGGTCCCTATCACCTAAGGCTTTTCAATTTTATGAGCCGTAAGGCTCTCATAAATGCATTTTCTCCCTACGAGTCGAGAGGATCTCGCAGGTGTATGTTCTCCTTAGGAATCATGAGGATTCCTAAGTGTGTTGCTCCTTTGTGAGTCGTAAGGATCTCACGCAGGGGTTTTCTCCTCACAAGGTCGAGAGGACTTTGCGAGTGTATTTTCTATCTTTTCACGAGTTTGCGCCCTTCCGGGTTTTCATAAACTCGCCGGCAGTCCTGCTGTATTTACTCACGGAGCCCTTTCGGGTTTTCATCCGTGCCCATTTTGCTTGTGGACATACCTTTTTTTTGCGCTAGTGGGATTTTAAAAGTAGTCTCATCGGCAGGACTTGGGAGAGATATGAGTCGTTTATGCCCGTGGATTGTATACAGTTTTGCAGGATGTATGATCCAGACCGTAGGGACGGTGTGCTCAATTCGCCTGCGACTTGGAGCATTCACGCGTAGTATTTTTTGAGATATCGGCCATTGATGGGTGGCATGGTCCTTTCTCCCTCGGCACTTATTAGTTGGTAGGATCCTCCATCGAACACTTTCTCGATGACGTATGGTCCTTCCCAGTTTGGCTCGAATTTTCCCTTAGCATGTCGATTTGGGATGATCGGCCTTTTGAGGACCAACACCAATTCGCCTTTCTTCAAAGCGTGGAGACGAGTCATCTTGTTATAGGCCCGTGACATTTGGGCTCGGTACAGCTCCAGCTTTTGCTGTACTGCAAGCCATTTTTCTAAAAGGGCGTCGATCTCTTCAAGCCGAAGGAGCACGTTTTTCTCCTCCGTCAACTCGTGCTGAACGGCCATTCTTAAGCTTGGCACTTCGACTTCGAGGGGGAGGACCGCCTCCACTCCGAAGAGCAATGAGTATGGAGTGGACTGAGTTGGAGTACGGTGTGTGGTACGATATGCCCACAATGCCTCGTGAAGTTTGAGATTCCAGTCTCTCTTGTTGGCTGAAACATTTTTCCTCAGGAGCTTGCATAGAGTCTTATTGAAGGCTTCGGCTAGCTCATTGGCTCTTGGATTATAGATGGAGGAATATCTACAGTCTATCTTGTGCTGAGTAGCGAACCTTGAGACTTTGAAGCTCTTGCAAGAAGGCCCGTTGTCAGAAATGATTCTTCTTGGTGTACTGAAGCGGTATAGAATATTATGCTGGAAGAATGTCAGAATATCTTCTGTCTTGACTTCTTTTAGCGGGACAGCTTCAGCCCATCTGGAGAAGTAGTCTGTTGCGGCCAGTATGAACCGGTGGCCTCTGGATGACGGAGGATCAATTGGGCTAACTATGTCGGTGCCCCAGACTTCGAAGGGCCACGACGCCACCGTAGGATGCAGCGGATTGGGATGCTTGTGAATGAAATCACCGTGAATTTGGCAGATATGACATTTCTTTGCTTGCTCTCCGTAATCCTGTATCATGGTGGGCCAGTAATACCTAAGCCGTTTAATTTGAAGTCGCATCTTGGGGCCAGATTGGTGAGCATTACAAATGCTCGAGTGAACTTCTTTCATGACTTTCTGGGCTTCGGCTGATGACAGACATCTGAGCCAGAGTTGGTCGTATGACCTGCGGTATAGCGTGTCATTTACAAATACGTATCGAAGAGCTCTCTTCTTCAGCTGAATCCTTGCAGATTTTCTTTCGGTCAGCTTTTCGTATCGGAAGTACTCTATGAAGGGTTCTCTCCAATCGGTCTCATCTTGGATGATCGAAGCTTCTTCGGCAGGACTGCTCTTCTGTTCCGCGCTTTCCTCTTCTCGTAGAGAGACTGGGGGTAGAATTTTCCGGCTCTTGAGTGTGATCAGAATTTCATCCATGTTAGGATTAGCCAGCTCCTTGGCTAGGCCAGCGAGTATGTTGGCTTTTCCGTTCAACGCTCTAGGGACTCTCATTAGTTCAATGTGAGTGAACCGTTTCATGAGTTCCACCACTCGGCTTCTGTACCAAGCTAACTCGGATTTGTATATCTTATAGTCGCCGCTTACTTGGTTGACGACAAGCTAGGAGTCACCGTAAACCCGTAGCCGAAGGATTTCCATTTCTATGGCGAGCTCCAGACCAGCTATCAGAGCTTCATACTCAGCTTCATTATTTGTTCGAGGCTCGGTGAGAGCAAAAGAACGCCGTAGGGTTCCCATCGATGGCGTGATGAACACCAATCCTATCCCTGCTTTTATCTCCGGGACGCTTGATTTGCTGGAGGTCCTTATTGATGAGGCCCCATCAAAGTAGAGCTCCCAACATGACTCGCTATCCTCGAGGTTCAATATTTGTTCATCGGGTAACTCGCAATTGAGCGGTGACCATTCCGGTATGGGATGAGCAGCGAGAAATTCCGCAAGAGCTTGCCCTTTTACTGCTTTCTGAGGAGTATAAACTATGTCAAACTCAAGTAGCATGACAGCCCATCTCGACATTCTACCGGCTAGGCTTGCTTTGGTTATTATGTGTTTGAGCGGGTCGACCCTAGAGATCAGCATAACCCGATGAACGAGCAGATAGTGCCTCAGCTTCTTCACAGCGAACATCAGAGCCAGGCATTGCTTTTCGATCGGGGAATAGTTGTTTTCCGCCCCGACTAAAGTTCGACTGAGGGAGCAGAGGGCATTTTCTTTTCCCTCCTCGTTGTTCTGGGCAAGGAGCGCACCGAGTGACTCATCTAGCGCGGCAGTGTAGAGAATCAGCGGTTTATTTGTAATGGGAGCGGCCAGCACTGGAGGGTGAAACACATACTGTTTGATGTTTTCCAACGCTTCTTGATATCCGGCATCCCAGATAAAAGGAGCTCCTTTCTTCATGAGCTTTGAGAAGGGCCTACATCTCCCCGATAAATTTGAGATAAACCTTCGTATATAGGCAAGCTTGCCTTGAAAAGATCTTAGCTGTGTCAGACCCTTCGGAGGGGGCAACTCTATGATGGCCTTTATCTTGGATGGGTCAACTTCAATCCCTCGATGTCGGACTATGAAGCCCAGGAATTTTCCCGATGACACGCCAAAAGCGCACTTCAGAGGATTCATTTTCAGATCGTACTCCCTCAGTTTGGTAAGAATGGTCCTAAGATCTTGGATGTGGTCGGCCTTTGCTTTAGTCTTGACGACCAGATCATCAACATAGCATTCGACGACTTTATGGATTAGGTCATCAAAGATATTGGTCATTGCCCTTTGATATGTAGCACCTGCGTTCTTCAGTCCGAATGGCATCACTTTGTAGCAGTGTATTCCGATCGAGGTTCGAAATGCTGTGTGTTTCTCATCCTCAGGCGACATCTTGATCTGATTATATCCAGACGAGCCATCCATAAAGGTGAACAGTTCGTAATTTGAGGTGTTATCGACCATCATTTCCATGACCGGTAGCGGGAAGTCGTCTTTAGGACATGCCTTGTTGAAGTCCCTGAAATCGACACAAACTCGGATCTGCCCATTTTTCTTCTTCACTGGGACTATACATGCGATCCAGTCCGCATATTTTTCCTCCCTGATGAAGCCTGCATCGATGAGTTTCTTGGTTTCCTCGATGACCTTTTCTTCCAACGCCCTACTCATTCTTCGAGGAGCTTGTTTGACTGGCTTAGCATCAGGAGATATAACCAGCTTATGCATGGCCACTACAGGGGAAAGGCCCGGCATTTCTTTGTACGTCCACGCGAAGCAGTCGACGAACTCATGCAGCAGGGCGATTATCTGCGCTTTCATTTCCTTTGACAAGAGTGAGATGATGTAGGTCGGCCTTGGATTATCGGGCGTTCCTAAGTCAATCTCGATTAGCTCGTTAAAGGTTACTTATCCGCCATCTTCGAGCTCTTGAGGAGCTTCTTCTGGCTCGGCTATCTCGTCATCATCATTTGATCTTTCGCTGGCTTCACCAACATGGATCATGTAGCATGCCTTGGAATCAGGTTTTATGAAACCTTGCCCAGTCTATCTGGAATTCGTCCATCGATGAGTGCTTGGACTTGGGGCGGATGACATAGCCCTTCATAAAACCTTGCTTCGGACTCCGTTTAATATAACCGGCATCCGCACCTTTTGAAATATTCTCTCATCTCAGGCGCATAGTATCTGGGATTGAGGACAGCCCTTATGCCTCTCTCATAGGGAAGGCATGCGACAGACAAATCGTCCGGGCGCACGACAGGATTCGACCTGTAAAACAGGATGCCCTTCTGTCCACTTATCCTTCCGGGAACGTAAAAAGTTTTCAGCTGGTCCACTGTAGAGACTGACAATGCATCGAAATCTTTGCACATCTGCTCCGGCACCCTTGTGATAGCTAGAGACCCTTCTGTAATTTCGAAGGTCTCTCGTAGTTTCGCTTGTTGCATGGGGGTCCAATCTGCGCAGCTATTGCAAGGTAGGTCCTCTTCCTCCGACTCCTCAGTGTCGCTGCCAAGATGAGGGTGGACATTGCTGCTAGATGGGGCTTCGGTAATAGATTCGTCCGTATCGCTACCGAAACGAGGGTGAGTTTTACAGAAGGACGAACTTCCAGCGTCGGACTCATCAGTGTCTCTACCGAAACGCGGGCGTACTTGGGCGTTTTTGCTTTTGAAAGTGACAGCCGGCTCAGATTTGCTATTGAGTCTTGGGTCCGCTCTATCCTCAGTCAGTTGTGGCTTAGCATTTTAGCGGTTCATGAAGTACCGAGAATCTTCATATCGGACTTCATGCACACCGAACGGCTGGATGTCTCCGTCAATGCATCTTTCTTCGCCATTTTTAGCATACTTCATGCATTGATGGAGAGTTGACGGAATGATGCTGTAATCGTGGAGCTACGGCCACCCCAAGAGAATTTTATAAGACGTGTCAGCGTCGATCACGTATATCTTAGCTTCAGTTTGCAGATCCCCGAAATTGATTGGCAAAGCTATAGACCCCAGAACATGCTGGCAGTTTTGATTGAAACCTTGAATGACAATCATTTCCCTTGACAGGTGTCGGACGTCCATTGACAAACTCTTCAGTGTCCGCAAGTTCATGATGTTCACTAAAGCCCCCAGATCAATCAATATGCGATTAATCCGATCTCCGTCGCTGTACCCGGTCACGTAAAGTGGCCGATTATGCTCAGCCGTTCCCAGTAGCAAGTCTTCATCCTTAAACGTGACTGCGGCGGCATACAGAGCATACTGGGCTTCTTTCATATTAATTTCCGTAAAGTGAGCCTGATACCGCTCAGGTTTTTGTAGAGCATGAATAAGAACATCTCTATGCTCTTGAGATAGAACCAAGGCATCATAGATGATAAGGAGAGACGGCAGCTTTCGGAGATGAGCCAAGACATTATAGTCAACTGGGGAAGGACTCGAATCTTCATGGACAAGTTCTCTACCATCTTCTTCATTAGCGAGATTTTTTTCCTTCCATTTTGGGGCGTTGCCCTGATTTGGCGGTAGAGCCCAGCCGCTTCTGAGCTGGATTTGGTTGGCCTTAGTGGCGAGCTCTTCATCCTCTTTGGGAAAACAGAGCTCCTCCTCAGAGTCGCTGCCCAGGTGGATGGCGTAGCATGTCGCTATAGGGATCTCTTCATTGGAGTCTTCTTCTAACTCCTCCAGAATCCCGGCCGCTTCTACAGGGAAGAATTCTTTCAATTGAATTAGAGTTATTTCCTTCTGTTCATAGTCTTCGAGGGAATCAATATATTTTTGAATGATCGGTCTCCCTGCAGACTCTTTTCCGCGTCGAGATGCACTTCTCTTCTTCTTGAGCTTTTTGGATTTTGAGCCTGATGGAGCCGCATTGGCAGCTGGCATGGTAGGCTTCTTTTGCCCTTCCCGTTCCGTCCTGGTTTCTTTCCGAAGTAGCTTTATCATCTTCTTCATTTAATTAGATATGTGCGTACTCCACGGAGGCTGCGGTGAGTCCGTTTCATTTCTCAGGGTAGCGGGTTCGGCTGTCTTGCTGCCAGAAGGCTTCAGCTTCTGTCTGTATAAAGTTCGTGGTTGCAACTTGATTGTTCACCAGCACACTTTTGGACAGCTCGATCTCTCCAGCCTTGTACTGCTTCTCGACCCAGTCTTTGAAGATATAGCAATCCTCGATCGCATGGCTCACTACTCGGTGGTACGGGCAATACAGGGGATTGTCGGTCATTTTTGCTTCTTGAGGTCTTTTCGACTCTGGCAATTGTAGACCGTTGTTCAAGGCGTCTTTAAATATCTTTCAGACCTTGTCCCTCCTGAAAGAGTAAACCTTGTTCTTTTTCTCCTCTAGGGAAGGCCCTTCTCCTCCTAGCACTGGCTTTCGAGACCGGTTGGTTTTGGATTCGCCCGCCCTTCGCTTTTCTTCATTGTCGGACGCATTGAAGACATTGGTACTGCTGGAACTCCTGCTTCTACGGTTGTCATCCCGCTTGCTTTTCTAAGTCTTGTCTCTCTGAGAGTTCGGGGTAGACTCTTGCTTCGAGCGTTCCAGCATTTGGACTTTCTTGGTTAGCTCTTGAAATGTCTTGAGGCCTGCTGTACATAAGAACGGGACCATCCAATTGCTGAGGTTCCCAATGAGAAGGCTGACGGACTGATCCTGCTCCAGCGGCGATTCGCACTTGACTGTGAGATTACGCCATCGGGCGATAATGTCGGTGTTGCTTTCATTCTTCCCCGGCTTGGTCCTAACAAGGTCGGCAATGGAGATTTTATCACTGACACTCATGAACCTTTGCTGAAACAGAGACTCCATTTGGTCAAAGGTAATAACGGACCCGTCTGGTATACTCGCGTACCAGTCGAAAGCGACACCGGTCAGGCTGTTGACAAACTGACGAAGAAGGAGCGCATCATTGCCCCCTGTATTTCCGCACGATGCTTTAAAGTGGGCGACGTGCTGATTTGCGTTTTCCGTCCCGTCGAATCTTCCGAATTTAGGAATGACGTAGCCGCTCGGAAACTCGATCAGATCATACTGTGCAGGATATGGCCGCCCACTACTGCCAATTTCTTTCTGAGCTTCAACTTCGGCCACCAATATTTTAACTTTGCTGGTGACCAAATCCATTATCCGATCTTGTGTTAGCGGGATAGTGCTATCTGGGGCCAAGGCGTCCCCAGAAGCAGAATGTGGCCGGCTTTCGTGCGGCTCGACCAGTCTTGGACCTAAAGGAACAGGCATTGGCTGCTTCGGATTGTCATCACCCGGCTGATGAGTAGCGACTTGTGCTTGATTGGGAGGAGCTCGAGCAATTTGATCCGTCAGCTGCATCACAACATTCGTTAGGTCGTCAATTTTCGAATAGAGCTTGGCCATCTCTTTATCTTTGCTCTTGAGCTGTTTTCGAAGCTCTTGAAGCAGCTCTTGCTCCGCGGTCCAGGGCGGAAAGTCGGCTCTTCCTCGCTGTCCGAGCTTGACTCTTCCTGGACCGAAGGGTCTTTCTGCCTATCGTCCTCTTCGAGAGGGTTTTCATCATCCAGCGGAGGCGGCTGTTCTTGGGAAGCAGCAACCACATTCAAGCCAGACTGGGCTTGGGATGTGACTTGATGGGACTTCATTAATGAGATTAATGAAATAAAAGAAACCTAAAGATGTTGTAGAATCGAATTTCAAAATAAAACAGGTAGCTACAGTTCTTGCTTTGCACAGTGGTATATATGATATATCCTGCACCTTATTCGATGAGGAAAGGACCGAGATCCCTTTACCGGGAGTGACTCCTTTAGCAATAACTGGCAGATGCTACACACTCGGTTTGTCTTTTGATTGCTTTTAAGAGTTTCTGCTTTGCACAGTGATATATATGATATATCCCGCACCTCATTCGACGAGGAAAGGGCCGACGATCCCTTCACCGGGAGTGACCCCTTTAGCAAAACTAGAAAAGCCTCAAAAGTACTCCATTTTAAAATCATTTGATTCTACAACGATATCAAGTTCATTACGCAATAGGTTTTCAGAAAAACCTGTCGTAGCCCTCCGTCATTTCAGATAAGTACTAGTTAGTATTCGTGCTACGTTTGTTGACTATGTTAAGGCGTAGTGTGCGGTAGCTAATTAGTGCTTATCTGCATATGCATATGTTGCGATTGGATTAGGGTAGTCGTGCGACTTTGTTGACTATGTTAAGGGTCGTGCGGGTGGGTTTAATTCAATCGGGAAATGACGGGTTGAACTTGACTAGCACTTATGATTTGTTGACTATGTTAAGGTCATATAGCTGCTAGGGGCAAAATATTATCGGGAATTTCAAGTGTTGAAATTTGCAATGAGATTGCATACCTTCTATGAGATAGTTGGATCCTGATACCCGCTGCGAGTAATTGTTACTCCTGGGAGAGTTTTACACATTACAATTAGCCGATCAAGTAGGTGTCTAGAAAGGTGTCAACGGGGTTACGCCTCTGGGAAAACGAGGTTTACATTAATTAGGTTCGTGCGAAAGCACGGGGGACCTCCCTCAAAGTACCGACACTGGCCTGGCTGAAAGATTGGCGAACTTGTAGCATGTAATTAATCCCGGCTAGTCTTTCCTTTTTAGGGTTTGAAGGAAGATTTGATAAAAACAGTAGGAGCCATCCTGATTAGATAAAATAAAAACCAATCTGATCTTGCAAGAGCATACGCTGAGTGTTTTCTTCTCTCTCTCTCTCCAGGTAGCGACCATATCACGCCTTAATCAAGATAATAATACGGATTTTGACCGAACCCGCTTGTTATACAAGGCTGGGGAATGTTGGTCCCGCTCCAACTTATAATTGTTATAAGACAGAGCAGGAAATTGGGGATTACCAGAATTCCCGTGCCGCCCAAACGAAGAGAGTGCATGCTGATGCATCATCTTCGGGTGTGTTCATTACAAAGAACTATTTCTCGGTATCCTCCACATCCTGGGTATGTGATACCAGATCAGGATCCCAGATATGTAATCTGTTACATAGGACTACAGCTAGGTAGAGAACTGAGAATGGGTGATAAGTTTCATGAGAAAGAAAACGGGGCAAGTGTTGCAGCCAAGTCTGTTGGTCACTGTCACCCAGTATTCCAAATACATTGATTCTGAACGAATGTTATTAAATACCGAACCTGATATACAAAATCATATCAGTCTCTTTATTAGTAAAGAAATGATAAAATTTTGTATTGTTGGATAATGTTTTGAACATTTCCTATATCAAAAGTTGATCGGTTCAGATACGTTATCTAAAAGCATTGATCTTCTAAATCAAACTACAGTTCTTTAGTATACGGAACACACACAAGAGGAATAGTTCAGAAATGAACGAATCCTTCTTGAGGCATTGTAGACTAGGTCATATCAATGCGACCCGACTGGCTGAAGTTACATTTAGATGCATATTTAAATCAGTTTGAATTTACATCTTGTGAAACTTGCCAGTCATGTCACAAAGATAAAATGACCAAAGCTCTGTTTACTGGAAACAGAGATAGAGTTAGTGAACTCTTGGGATGATACATGTTGATGTATGTAGGTCCCCTGTCTACACATGCCAAGACCGGTTCTTTATACTTCGTTGCATTCTCTGATAATCTCTCAAGATTCAGTCATATGTTCCTGTTGAAACACAAGTCCGAACCTTTTGAGACATTCACAGAATGTACGTTAGAAGTAGAGAACCAATAGAGGGTATATGTATTATGTCCTTTGATGTGATCAGGGAGGAGAATACTTGAGCACGGAATTACTGGACTATTTTAAAAGAGAATGAGATTCTCTCTCAGCATTACTCCTCCGTATACACCATAGCACGATGGTATATCGGGGCGGAGCGATAACACCCTATATGATATGGTGTGCTCTATGATGAGTACTACTGACTTACCTATTTCCTTTTGGGAGTTATGCACTTGAGAAGCTGCATACCTATTGAATAGGGTTCAAATCAAATCAGTTGCCTACCATTTCATATGTGATATGATAAGGGAAGAGCCCATATCTTAAGTTGGTTAAGATTTGGGGTTGTCCGGGCTATGTCTAAAAGCAAAATCCGGACAAGCTCGAGGCAAGGTCAGTTATGTAGAACTAGAAATTTTCCAGCTATACAAACTACAGCAGATGATTTGATAAAACCAAAGGATTCAATAGTTACCAACGAACCTCAGCCTCTCCGCCGATCTAGTAGGGTTCCTCACCCACCTGAGAGATACTTCGGTTACTCTATGACAGTGGGAGTGAGGATTGCATCATGAGATGATGACCCAACTAGTTTCGAGCTGGCCATCAAGAGTGGGACTCTGTAAGAATGGCTGGATGCTTAGCGATCTGAGATGGAATCCATGTACACCAACAAAGTATGGACTTTGGTTGCTATATCTGAAGGGTTAAATCCCCATCAGGAGCAACTATATCTTGAGAAGATTACTTGGTGTAGATGGAAAAGTTGAGACTTTCAAAGCTAGACTTGTTAAAGCTTTTCGTCATCGACCAGGCGTAGATAATGATGAAACCTTTTCAAGTGGCTATGCTTAAGTCCATCCAGATCCTACTTGCCACGGCTACATACCATGACTACGATATCTGGCGGTTGGGTGCCATGACTGCTTTTCTAAATGATGTTTTAGAAGAGAACGTCTATAAGTACACAGCCAGAGGGCTTCGTAGACAGTGGGAGCACCGGAAACGTGTACAAGATGCTTTATAGGATAAAGCAGGTATCGCGGAGTTGGAACATCTGTTTTGATGTGTTAGTCAAAGAGTTTGACATCATCAAAATGGTAGATGAACCTTGTATAAACAAAAAGGTAGTAGGGAGTATACTGACGATCCTCGTAGAGTACGTGGATGACATGCTCTTGATAGGGAAGGAGTTTCCTATGCTACGCTCGGTCAATCTCCACTTATCACAATGATTCTCCATATAGGATCAAAGTGATACCTCCTAAATCCTGGGTTTTGGATCTATGAGATAGATCTAATTGGATGTTAGGATTCTCACTAGTTGTAGTGAGATGGTATCAACCGATCCTGGGGAGAATCACTGGATGGGTTCCAGTGTGATAAGGACGACTGAAAGTCAGTCGCAGGCATTGTCTTTACCCTCAGTAAAGGGACGGTATGTTGGAAGAGTTCCAAGCTAGATACCGTGGCATACTAGACGATAATGGCTCGATACATCGCTACTAAAGATGCTACCAAAGAGGCAGTCTGGATGTATATTTGTTCATGAGATGAACTTAGTTCCTCCCATTGTGTGATAATGGAGTTGTGGCTTATGCCAAGGTACATCCGTCCCATCAGTGATCCAGACATATTCTGAGGCAGCATCACCTGATCATGGAGATAGTTGATCTCCAGGGTGATCGAGGTTAGGAGAGTAGACTCAGAGGACAACACGGCGGATCCACTCATAAAGGCCTTTTCCCAGAGAGAGACTTTTATGGGATGGTTGAGTATGAGATATTGCAACCACTGCTATCAGATGGCCCTAGTGCAAGTGGGAGATTGTTAGTTATATGTATGCCCTAGAGGCCATTACTATACATAGGATGTATATCGTAGTGGGTGCTTGGACATATATAGGGAGGACTTTCTTGCTCGACATGATAGTATGCTATCTGATTGCACTTTACCTTAACGTGTACGCTGATTGTCTCTCTGATACATGTTGGTAAAGCCCTTAGGATGTTTACTTGACTACCTGTGGACTATGATGCGGGTCATACTAGTGGGGACATGGTAGTCCATAAGTACATCCTTCAAAGTCCCTAGTCGAGGGTATATCGAGACGGGGCATCGATATACCAGAGTAGACTAGCGTATACCTTCTCGACCCATACAGATGGGCGATGGATGATCCCATATCCATTGGTGTTTGACATCAGAGATGATATACGGGTGCTCAGTGGAGACTGGGTACACTGGACGGACTCGCTGAGAACTCCCAGATGGTATTATACCTTACGTCAGATGGCAGTTCTCTGGTGACACTGGTACAGAGTGGTCTGTTGACCCGAGATCGTCATAGAGTCTTGTGTGGTTCCCACTGTGCTTTGATTTCCACCTTACCACGTCCAAGAGGGCGTGCAAAACGGTGGTTTTTGGGTACAGTCCCGAGTCACATGGAGGCAATGAGCGATAGGAGGGGATTCGTCTCTCCCGGTATAGGGAGTTGATGTTGCGCTGTGTTCGATTGGCTATAACCGGAAATCCCTGGCCAGGGTTGCTGAGATTTACTGGTAAGTGTTACCAGTAGTTTCTCGAACTGTTATAGACCTCATATCGACACGACTTATCGAGCTATTGGGGTCTGACATTTACCACCCCTAAGCGAGATATGCGACATATCAGACGAACAGACCGGACTGTACGGTAAGTGTTACTGGTTGGATTCACAGGAGTGTGAGCGGTCTTGCTCGTCGATCTTCTGATCGCTCAATACCCGGGTGGCCGTTACGTTTAGCAGACCGCTTGCGGCTTGTGGGTGTTTGATATGATCATCACCTGCTGCCGGCGTATTGACGAGTCTTTAGAGTCCTACACAGAGGTTTCCTGGCTCAAGCGAAACGAAATAGGAGCGCATATGAGATATGTGTGGGACCGAGAATAATGCGTGTATGTGATACCGTATTCCATTCTCGCGATATGTAACATTGATCGGTTATATGCGTTATAGCCGGGTTATCGGATCAAGTGTTGATTCGATAAGTTGTTACTATTGTTATTAGTCGGTTATATACGATATGACCGGGTCGTTAAATCAAGTGTTGATTTAATGATTTAATGTATAATTATATATTTGATATATCACTTTACATTAACTAATAAAGGTTCACTTAAAAAAGGATTTTCTCACTTGAAGTGCACATTGTATATATGATATACTTTTGTGCATTTGATTGTATCATGTTTGATGATACATGATAGTTTGGTGTATAGTTTAAACCATGGTTGGTCAATGGTTAGGGATTCTTTTGCTTCATTTACTTATTCATTTATTCATTTATTTATCCATTTTGTTTATTTTAGCAAAAGAAAATGATGAAGAGAAAATGGTGGCTTTCTTTGTTTGTTTTTGAAGCTTCTTGAAGCTTTGACCTAGTGACCATTTTGTCTTCATGTTTAACCCTAACCCTTCCAATTAACCATGGTCTATTCTCTACACCTAATCATGGTTGCCATATGATAAGTATTGTTTTTATTATTCATTTTGAACTAACTTATCATATTCATTCTTTCTTCTTCTTCTTCATCATCACATGAAGAAAGCTTGCTACAACAATGGCAACTTGAGAAAACAAGTGAGAAATCCAATTCTAAAGTGAACCCACTTCCTATTTCTTCATCCTCTACCTCTTGCCAAGTAGTATAAGGTGTTTTCTTCACAAGTTTCATGACTTGATGAAGTGGGAGCTTGATCTTGTGATGCCTCGACGTAGATCATCTTCGGCATCGAAGTTGACGACCTAGCCCGCCCATTTCTCCGATGAAGCCGACGCTAGAGTCCGGGATCCGATATGGACAGCGAGGGGACTTCATCACGGAGCCATGGAGGTGGAGAACCGGATCTACAAAGGTTGTAGCCTCTTTCTTATAGTTAAGTTGTTAACTAGTTTCATTTTTCGCCTAAACTCTAGTCAACGATCCGTATTAGGGTATCCCGGCACTTGTAAAATTTGAAATTGGCATGGTTGATGCCTTGTGTGACCTCATTAGTGTGCCTAGGAACCCTACACAGAGTCGATAGATTGATATGGGCGTACTGCCGGGGCCGAGGGCCGATACCGCAGACGGAGCCCGTGGGCCGATCCGGACTGACGGAGCCCGATATATGAGGATTTACGTGCCGATGCTGGGCACAGTTTTCATGATGTTTTCGAGTGTCGATGCTAGGCACTCCGGTTCCATGATTTTGACGTGTCGCGAGGGACACAGATGATTTATATCCTCATATTTCCATGCACATGCTTCATGATATTTACATGCATGATGGTTATTGTCATTGGGTGACGAGTGGACAGGATCCACGTACATGCAGATTGATTACATTGATCATACCTCATATTTATGATATGCTATTACCTGAGGAACTGGCACGAGCACTTGGCACTACACTCATGATAGAGATTACATTGCCAGTTTAGCATGCTTCATATATATTCATATTGAGGTTTATTTATATCTGATTGTATTGACCAAGGATGGGTCATGCATTCGATTTCTGCTTATAGATATTTTCTATTCACGAGTTGGCAACTCACCCCCGTTGTGCCCCAGTTCTTGCAGGTTTGCCGTAAAGATTCCATAGCGGCATTTCTGGCACACTGCTTCCTTGGGTGACTTGCTTGGATAGATAGGTTCTTTTGTATCAGATCCGCCATTGCTCCTGTATTGTTCATTGTATCTAGAATTTCCATCAACCAAAACTTGTATATTGTTTCAGACTTAGAAAACAGTGTTGTATTATTTCGACCTTAGAGTCGCGCTAGTAGTATTACGGTTTTCTGGCTGTTTTGAGTTTCTTTTTGGGTTTTGATCCTCGCCCTTTGGCGTTGTATATTATTATTGCTTGCGTGGTTGTGACCGTCGATAGACGAAGAGCTAGCTCCCGCTTGGGGATGCCTTTTATCAGTTCATATATATTATTCTTGTTGTACCCCGTTCGGGGCCAGTTTTTACAAAGGAAACTCTGCCGAAAATTTCAGGAAAAATTACACATTTTAAAAATTCATATTCGGCTTAGTTATTTAAAAACTTGATTTTTAAACAGGTTTTCTTTACCTCTTAAAACTAGTTTTCCCAATTTACTCCTTAAATGGTTTTAGATTTCTGGGCTTTTGGCTTACTTGGATCAGATGGAGTCCTATAGACTTCATAGGATTCAAGGGCCAGTCACGTGCTCTTTCGGGTCGTGACAAAACATCATGTTTTGTACAAAAACGGGTAAATTTTTGCTTGCTAGATTTTCGGAAAAATAGCTTTTAAAGTGAGTTTGAGGTTTTTGTGAATTGCAACCTATTTCATATTATAATTAGTGCTTGTGATTGTACAAATGAGTGTGTTTGGGTTTTTCTCGATGGTTTGGCGTTTGTACGCCGACGTCGAGGGTTTTTAGGTTGATTTGTGGAAGCAAACCATAGGTTTTGACCTATGTGGGATTCGTGAGTCGTTTTGGTCATGAGTCGGATTTTAATGTGATACGGTGCATTATGATATGTAGGTACCCCATGCGGACTTCGAGACGACAAACAAGCGCGTGGCGACGTCGGCACCGGCGAGCGAGGACCAGGTGAGTAGATTTATATCTACGGGGAGAAGTCGGGTGGATGGCGTATAGCACCCCCGCAGTCCGTGGTGGTGTATACGGATGCGTATACACACCAACAATTATTATATGTTATTTGGGATTAATAACGATGTTTAGGATGGATATTGATGTGTTGGATTATTTTAGTGTTGCGAACCCTAGGGTAGTGTTGCACTACACATACACACATACATTCCTATTTATATGTGCTCATGGGATTCTTTATAGTTATGTGTTCACATGGGTATGGGACTATGTGTTCACATACGGATTTGAGGATGATACTTGGGATTGAGCTGAGTCGATGAGATTTGTTTTGTGGTTGTGATATCGGTGATATGGCAGGATTCGTACTTAAGGTACGTCCTGGTGTTATAGCGGATCTTGGGACGACGATACGGGTGAATAGTGTTATTAATAAAATGGTCGACATGTGATCGTGATATGAGATATGATATGCTAGGATATTGATACTAGGCCGTATTGGGCGATGTATATCCCTTGATGATGATATGTGCTGATGATATCGGTTTGTACGAGATTGTCGATCAGTAGTCAGATCATGAGTATATTGAGGATATTAGTATTGTACTAGACATAGGTCAGTACCCTAGACTATGATCTTGGATAAAGTGGATACCAGAGAAATAGTGTGAGGAATATGATATTGACCTGTACCCAGATTTGGGATGCCGTACGACGGATTTACGTACGAGATATATTGATGATTGATCCGCACTCTTGACTTGGGATGCCTGATTATAGATATGGTATCGGATGTGATATTATTGAGGCAGGATCACCGACTATACATATACAGGTATGTATATGTATCGACTCAGATGATAGGCGGTTTCCTTACCTGTAGTTCAGCTTGTTAGTTCAGCCGTATAGTTTAGTGTAGTTGTTAGATTAGATTAGACTCCTACCTATTTCAAAACTAGCGGATCGTGGTTATTTTAAAAGATAGGTCAAGGGATCTACGGATATTTCAAAAGACGTATCCTTTCTTAAAAAACCACCGTAGCCCCCTTTTTTCAAAACCCCGCAATTTGTGTTATTTCAAATGGCACCATTATTTAATATTTAGCTCCCGCTCATTATGGTTGCTCGCTCCGCATCGCATACTTACATTGTTATTTCATATTGCATTGTTGATATTATGTTGTTAGGACACCAGCACCATTACCGATGATGCGTATGTACCACGTACACTTACTTGCCGGCTCACACACATCTTCATCGGTAATTGCCATGTCACGCACACCCTAGAAAATATTATTGCTTAACTTCGCTTGATAGCTAGTAGTTTGATATGATATTAGTGTACTTACCTTATATGCC
Source organism: Agapanthus africanus (assembly GCA_030015575.1). Classification (NCBI taxonomy): domain Eukaryota; kingdom Viridiplantae; phylum Streptophyta; class Magnoliopsida; order Asparagales; family Amaryllidaceae; genus Agapanthus; species Agapanthus africanus. The sequence continues at coordinate 447,913,811 of CM057341.1, read as the reverse complement.
AGCTTAGATATTGTAGTTATTACTGTCGCTTCATGCATACCGTTATTCATTGTTATGCCGCATTCATGGATTCTCATGCATATATTCACTTTTTACGTGCTATTGAGGTTTTGGATTCGGATTTCCATGAGATTTTCTGGATTTGGGGAAAACCGCCAACATATACAAACTTCTTCTTTCTCTTTTTAAACGAAAAGCACGGTTTTTCCCATGATGTATGAGTCGTCCACCATGAGTTTGCTGATGGATTTCGAGACCCGATTCGAGGAGTTGGATGAACCGTTTCGGATACATGGTGGACCCGGTAAGGTACCCCGGGGCAAGAAGCTCGTGGTGATGACGATGAGCCTGGCAGGGGGAGACTACCTACAGGTGATTTTACCCGACACGTCGGATATCCGGAGGATACCGTCGTGGTCTTGAGATGGATGGTAGGGGCCGGTCTGGACTGACGGCGCCCTAGATATTGTGATTGAGACATTGAGATTTCGAGATATTGAGGTACAGAGACTGTGATACAGAGATATCGAGATATTGGGATTACGTTTTGTGCCGATGCTAAGCACTGTTTTATGCTGATTTCATTATGATACCTCATTTTAAAAATACAAAGGAAATCTCACTAATTTATGAAAACAGTTTCTTCATTTACATGTACTCTGTTTTCATGCATTCATACCTCATTCATATGATATATTGCTACCTGAGGCACTGACACGGGCATATGAGATCACACTCGGGTTAGATATTACCCTAGCCATTGTTATATGCTACATGTTATTCATATATTTGAGGATATATTATGATCATTGACCTAGGTTGTGTTATTTATGCGATTTCTGTGCGTAGATATTTTTCTATTCACGAGTTGGCAACTCATCCCCGTTGTGCCCCAGTTTCTTGCAGGTTTGCCGTACAGGTTTCATTACGGCTTGCGGGCATAGTTTCCTTCGGGTGATTTGCTAGTAGGTGGGTTTACTTGTATCGTACCCCCATTATATATCTTGTATATTATTATTCTGTTGTATCTAGAAGTTCCATCAACCAAATATGTATTATTTTTTAGATAGAGACCAGTGATGTTATTCTTTCGACCTTAGAGTCGCGCATTGTATTTCTATGGTTTTCTTGTTGTTTTGAGTTCCTTTTGAGTTTTGATCCTCGCCCTTGGCATTGTATATTATATTGCTTGTGTGGTTGTGACCGTCGATTGACGAAGAGCTAGCTCCCGCTTGGGGATGCCTTTTTATTGATTCCGTATACTATTCATGTTGTATCCCGTTTGCGAGCCAGTATTTACAAAGGAGACTCTGCCGAAATTTTCAGGAAATACTTGATGTTTTTTTAAAACCGCATAATTCGGCTTATGCTATTAAAACTACTTGATTTTAAATTGGTTTTCCTTCACTCTACTACTTTTCTTGGTTTGGATTTCTGGGTTTTCGGCTTACTTAGATTACGTACGCCTCGAGACGTTTCATAGTTTAAGTGCCGGTCATTTTCCGTACTTTCGGGACGTGACATTCGCAGACCTATTTAGACTTTAGCATCTCTTATGTTTTCCTTTTAGGGTTCTATCTCAACTTAGGAATTTTTATCATCTCTACTAAAGAGACAGGTCCTATTCTTCATTCCTATCTCTTATCTAAACCCCAATCACATACCCTACGTGTATGTATATATCACCCCTACACTTGGAAATTCAAATCAAGCAATCATACTCTTGTCCGTTGTCCAAAGCATTTCTTAATTGGTGAATTTTTTTAGATGAATTTTGCTCACACATCCTTCATGCGACCGTTAATACTTCTTGAGGTACCAACAACCGATTACAAGATGTGTTTGCACATTAAAGCGTAATACCTAATCTTGTAATACCTAAGACTTTAGCAGTGACTCCCAAACCAGTTGGTCTAAGGCACTAGGTGATGAAGCACCCTCGCTAAATATTTTTCTATTTTTGCAGCCTTAAGTAATTACAAAAACCAGTGTTCATTTTTTTCTTTATTCACACTTGTATATTTTTTTTATTTTTCTTCATACTAAGGACTTAAGACAAGAGCATTTCAAGGTCTCTCTTACTATTCCAAGTTTCAAGGTTCGTGTTTATGCAATTTGTAGGGTATATATTTTCAGAATCTAGAATTAAGCTTAGGAATTATTTTTCAAATTTATACTTTAATAAAAACATCAATACTCTTCCTTTGTTTTAACTTAGCCCATGAAATCAACTCGAAATTTGCTTATTTCTAAATAAACTACAAAGACATATACTTTCCTACCGTTAAATTCAAAGAAAGGTTATTTTTAGGGTTTTTAATTTAGTAAGTCTAAGATCTAGTTGTTCCTAGCTAGTTAACCTATTTGTCAAATTCAAGTCAAATAAGGCCAAAATTGAATACTTTAGTTTTTATAATTTTTGGAATATTCAATTTTTATGGGTTTTTCTTTTTCTATTTTTCATTTTTTTCAATTTTTATGATTTTTATATAAGGATGCAATGCAGAATTTAAATATGCGAAAGAAAAAGAAAAATATATACAAAAAATTAAAATATGCAATGCAAAATATAACTATATACACCACCATCTCCCCCAAACTTAACCAAAGCAGTGCCCTCACTGCCCGGCCCCACGTCGCGCTCTCGAGCGTGAACGTGATCGCTCTTCCCTAGCCAACAGGGTTTGAATACCCCTCTCAACCTCCGTCAGTCGACGGTCGTACTCCCTTGCCGTCGACTTAAATTCCTCCCTCAATGCATCAATTGTAAGTGCACGGCAGCGCCCCGGCCGTCATGCCGAGGCCAAAATGCGGAAACGAAAACTTTTCTTTAACTTTTAAAACTGGCGCTACCGCGTATTAAAAACCCAGATCGGGCCATTAACCTACTCCTAGCTAACTAGAGAATGGGTAAAGAGATATACCGAGCGATCCGTGTCCTTCGGTCTTCTCGTCGTCATCTCGATCTCCCCGCGGAATCTCCGGTCTTCACCTCCTTGTCGGAAGGGCACCACATCGCCGGGTTCTTTTACGGGCTCCCACCTCTGGACCGAGGCAACTCGGGAACGAAGTTGGCGAGTCGACGTGTCCAAGAATACTGTAGGCTAGTGTAGAATAGTTTGTCTCTATTGGGGTTGAAGTTGCCATGGTTTTTGGTGGAGGAATGAGATGAACCTTTTGAGATGGAGCTATAGGATTTTGCAAGCAAAATGAGACCAAAAACTCATCTCCAAAAATTGGGACAGCCCCCTTCTATCAAGTGGCCGGCCATCACTTGAGGAATGAGAGAGTGGAGAGAGTGAGAATGAATGAGTGAGCCAAAAATAATGCATGAAAGAGAAAAGGTTATCATGATGAATAATGATCACAAACAAAGTCCAATCCTCATCAACCATCTCATCAAGCAAAACATGATGAACAAAAAGGTAATCATGAACCAAGAAGTCAAATGATGTTTGAACCATCATGAAGCTATCATCACAAAAAGTCTTCTCCATAATAAAATGCACAATTGCAAATAACCCCCTCCACCAAAATTCAGCCAAAGAAAGAAACAAAGGAAAATGGCCGAAACCGAAAAGCAAACTGGCAACTTCAAAAAACTGATCCCGTAATAAATTACAGGAAAACCACGCGACTGTATATACATACCTGCATTTGTATTGTGACCGAATACAATGCAACGAGACAAAATCTACACTGTATAATACTAGGATCCGGCTTAAACCAAAGCCCGCTAATATTATCCGTCCGATCATGATCCGTGCAATACCGCACGTGTAAGATCGAACCCTGCCATATCTCCATACGGCCTCTACAGGGTTTCGCCCGAAACTTGAGAAACGGTCTGTGGGGGACTCTAAAGACTCGTCAATATTTTGGCTGTGGATTTAACCACTAGCACGTCAGAGGTATTAGCCATACGTAACGGGCTACCAGGTATTGACCAAAAGGGACGTCGATGAGCGAACTCATCCTCACACCCTACTGAGCCTGTCAGTGACAATATCCGTACAGTCCAGTCCGGTCCGTTCGTCTATGAGCATCGCATGGCGGGCCTAAGGGGTTGGTAAAAGTCAGACCCCCAAAAGCGGTACAAGTCGTATCGGACTGTGGCCCAGAACACCCTGAGATACTACTGGAATACCTACCAGTAAATCTCCTGCCTTGGCCAAGGACTTTGTGTAATGGCTCTCCTAGACACAGCGCGACCTCACCCACAATACCGGGAGAGACGAACCCCTGCAGATCCGCTCACTGCCTCCATGCGGCTCGGGACTGTACCCAACTAAAACCTGTTTACACAACTCCTTTGAGCCGTGGTAGGGTAGTAATCAAAGTACAGTGGGAACTCACACGAGACAAATGACGATCTCAGGTCGATGAACTAACCTGTACACATGTCACCAGGGAACTGCCATCTGACGTCAGGTATAAGACCAACTAGCAGGTTCCCGGCGGGTCCTGTCCGGTGTACTCATAACCCAATGAGCACCTATATACATTTTAGGTGAACCAACTGACACCAGTGGCTTGTGAGACAGGCCACCACCCCTCGTCGGGGTCTCGACTGTATATACTAGTCTACTCTGGAGTATCGATGCCCTGTCTCGAAAACTCCCACGACTAGGGACCTTTTAAGGATGTGCTTATAGACCCTAGCTCCCACGTATATGATCGCCATCACACTGCTGGCCGTCAAGCAAGAATCCTAAGGGCTCTATCAACGTGCAATAGTGACCTGTAAGGTCACCTGAAACAGTACACGATGATAAAGATAAACCAGATAGCATACTATCATCTTGAGTAAGACTGTCCTACCGGCATAGGTCCTCCCTCAATCATTGCAATCACGTGCCTGTGATCCAATAATTGACTCTGAGGGCACTATCTCCAAAATCAATTCCCCTCACAGCTCTTCTCAGTAATCGTGCATGCTCTTGAGGTGTCATTTCGCCCTCGCTCGCTGTCGAGCTAGAACTAGGGGTGCGAGCGGGTACATTTTCCGCCGGTTCGGTTCTCGACCGTATATCAGTCAATCGTGAGTAGGACGTAGAAACATCCTCAATAAGAGGTCGAACCGGTATCCCTCCCATCATGTAATGTTCGAATTCCTCAACAGGGAGGAAATATTGGCAAAGCCGTGTGACCAGCATAGGACAGGGGTAGTTTGTGGCCCGTTTGCCCGCACATATAGAGTTTAGTAATATTGTGCACATATCAAAACGTGGGTTCTTCGTCATAAGTGTGTGCATAATATGTAAGGAGGGGGTGAAAAAAGTTGTATTGTGGGAGCTACTAAAAATGTTATTTTGTGCCCACCGGCACACTGTCAAAACATTCGCGAAAAGGGTTCAAGCTTGAATACCCTGTCGCGGCGCCCTAGAGCAATCGGTGCTTATCAGGGGCATGTAATCCTAGAATTGTAGGGGTTGGTCGTGTGCATGTTAGTGTATATGCTCTAGAGGCCATTACTGTATCATACTAGCTTGTATATTACTTAATGAAAACTTGGGATATTCACAGTTGTATAGACAATCTTGCTCAAAATGGTAGTATGCTACTTGGTTTGTTTCTACTTTAATATGTGCTGTGTTTCTTTTAGCATATCGCTTATACATATTAGTAGAGCCCTTGGGATCTTTGCTTGATTACCAGCGTTGTGATGGCAGTCACACTTGTGGGGGCTGGGTAATCTATAAGCATATCCTTATACAGGTCCCTAGTCGCAGGACTATTGAGACAGGGCATCGATACTCCAGAGTAGACTAGCGTATGTGCTTCTCATCCCAGCAGGGGAGATGGTCTGTCCCACAGCCATCAGCACGTCGTACTGGAGATAGTATGCGGGTGCTCGTTAGGTTACGAGTACACTGGACAGGACTCGTCGGGAACTGTTGGTTGGTATTATACCTATTGTCAGTTATCAGTTCCCAGGTGACATGAGTACAGCTTAGTCCATTGACTTGACACTGTCACTTCGCCTCGAGTGTATTCCCACTGTTCTTTGATTACTACCCTACCACGGCTCAAAAGAGTCGTGCAAACAGGTAGTTTTTTGGTGCAGTCCCGAAGCACTTGGAGGCAGTGACGGTTAGACAGGATTCGCTCCCAGTATTGGGGGTTGATATCGCGTTGTGTCTAGGAGAGCCATTACACAAAGTCCCTGGCCAGGGCAAGCGAGATATACTGGTAGGTTTCCAGTGTTATCTCAGGGTGTTCTGGGCTACACTCCGGCACGACTTGTACCGCTATTAGGGGATTGACATTCGCCACCCCCATAGGCCCGCCATGCGCTGTTCTTAGACGAACAGACCGGACTGTACGGAGATTGTTACATACAGGCTCAGTAGGAGTTCGGATGGGTTTACCTCATCGGCCTTCTTATCGACATCTACCTGGGGACCGTTACGTACAGCTAGTGCCGCTTGCGGTCTGCGGTTAAACCCACTGCCAGCGTAGTGTCGAGTCTTTAGAGTCCCACACAGAGAGTTTCCCTGCACTGAGCGATAGTTGTAGAGGCCGTATGGTTTTACGGCAGGGCTTCGATCACTTACGTACACTTGTGTGCGTATGCTGTTCGGGTAGGCAATACTAGTGGGCTTTGGTTTAAGCCGGATCCTAGTATTGCATGAATGGATTTGTTTTATCTTCTGTGCATTCGCCTTCTACGGAATGCGGATGCGGGTGTGTATGCATAGTTGTGAGGAGCGAAGAGGAAGGAGGTGCCTCATTAGGGTTTTGACAGTTGATTCGGTCGAAGCCATAATGAGGCGGACTCATTAGGGTTTTGGCAGTTCGTTCGGTCAAAACCATATTTAGCCGGGGACATTATTTACTAATCTTTTTAGTGATTATTGTGTGATGGCTATTTGCTTTTACCATTTGAGCATACTTGATTTTGTTGACCGTTTGACCAAAGTTGACTTGGACCTTCATGAGAGGTCTAGAGTATTCTTTGGATTTCTTATTTCTTTTGGATTATGATAATGGTCAAGTCAATTGATGCCATCAACTTAATCTTGAAAAGATTAGTAATGATGATAGTGGTGTATTATTGCAACCATGGTTCATTCTCTCTAGATAATAATTCATTTCTCATTTCTCTTTCTCTCTCTTGAAAAGAAATGAGAGAGCTCCATGGTTGTTCTCCTTCTTCTTCCTCCTCTTGATTATTTCTTTTGATCTCATGTGTTGAGAGAAAAAGAATCCAAATAGACAAACACTTCCATCTATCTCTCCTACACATCCTAGGATATCAAGACTAGCGATCTTGTTGCCCTAGTCGCATCGGCTCGAGGTGGAGCTCGTAGTACATCTCTCGGGTGGATCGTCTTTGACTTAAGAAGGCCGCGGAGGTGATCAAGATCCGGATCAACCCTCGGAGCGTGGATGGACGAGCCGGACAGCGGAATGAAGACCCGAAGGACCGGAGTCGTGAGGTATAATCTCTATGACATAGTAGATAGAACCTCTAGTAGTTTGCTAGTTTTTTGTTTAGCAAAGATCCTTCCTTTAGTCCATGTTGCCTTTGCACTAAAAATCGTTTTTTACCGTTTCTGCCTCCCCGTAAGAACCGGGGTGAGCAACATGGACTTGCAGTGGTATCAGAGCCTAGCTAAACACAAACTAGCTTATTAGCAAAGTATTTAGAATTTCGATCGGAAAAAAAAATCGCGAAACACGTCCGTAAAAATCAACTTTTTGCTGATTTTCAGATCTGTTCAAAAAATAATTTAACATACATGAAAAATCGGCTCAGCGTTTTCTAAAGACACCCACCAAAAACGATCCACTGACTCGGTCAAAGCGCCGCGGTTCTGCGGCAAGAACATGCTTCTTGCCGCGGATCTGCGGCCGAGTTGACTCGGCCGTGGACCGTTTTTGCTGCAGTGTACTTAGTTGGAGGTTTTGGGATTTTTAGTATATTTTATTTCTGCCCAGAATTTCCAGAGAACAAATTTGTATTTGGGGTGGTTATAAATCCGTATTTTGATCGAAATTCCGTAGACTTTGGCTAATGGATATTATCTGTGATGTGATATATGTATTGAACGTCTGCTAATCGCTATACGTCGATTAGTGGGGGTTATACGTATCTGTGATCTGTAATGTTGATGGTTTGTGTATATGAACTCGTTGGATTGTCGCGGATGAATAGCCGGGTGGATGTGAGATGAGAGTTTCTTTTTCTTTCTTTCGTGTAAAATTTGTAAATTGATGTAATATTATTTGTTTGGCCGCACATCCGGGATGAGGTTGTAGCCGCCATTGTATAATTTCTTTTTACTGTTTTTTGCTCCTAGGATAGACCCAAGGTGGGGTGCACAAACTACCGGGTATCTCGAAGTGCCGAGTGGCCTACTCACGTTGTTGAGGGAGGTTGCTTTGCTTCGGGTACTTGGCGGGTAGTTTGCCGCACCCGTAGGGGTCTAGGGTGGTGTTTTGGCTATTCATCGCGACCGTGTAATCCGTCTTTCGTTGCAGGCTCGAACGAAACGCGGATTCCTAGTATATCCAAAGTGTTCATCTGTGATCTGGAATGGCTATCATTGCATGTGACGAATGTATATATCTATATATGATATCTATTTAGGCGTTGCTTATGTTTTGCATCCGCGCTAGTCCAGCCCCCGCTCTGTCGTTAGTTAAGTAACCTAACGGGTGATGACGGGACCCCATAGCGAATGCAGATGGCATAAGCGTACATCATATTTTCGTTGTTTTCTGCAATGGTAGGATTAAATGATGGGACGCATTAGAATTAATGCAAGAAAATAAACCAAGTAAAAGTCATTGGAACACTTTCAAAACCAATCGGTTCTTTTCAAAAACCAACTTTTAAATGCGGAGCTTAAACCACTCCTTTTAAAAGCTATCAAGGTTCCTTCGATTATATCAAGTTCACTACGTTCACGGTTTCGCCAAAACCATTTGTAGCCCTCCGTCGTTTTGTATGAATATTCAATAGTATTCAAGCTATGTTTGTTGACCTTCGTCAAGGCATAGTGATTGGTAGCTGTTGGGTGTTCATATGTAGCATAGATAGATGCGTTGGTTTGGGACAGTCGTATTACCTTGTTGACCTTCGTCAAGGGTATATACGGGTGGGTTCAAATTGACCTGGACAATGATGGGTAGAACTTGACATGTGACTTATGATTTGTTGACCTTCGTCAAGGTCATAAGAGCATGGGGCAAAAATCCACATCGGGAGTTTCTAAAGAAACCGAAACTTGCTAGTGCTGCATACCATTTGGAGTGTGATGATTCTGGTAGGATTCCTTCGGTTTTATCACACGATGATATTTGGATCCCGATCCTACTATGAGTATATGCTACTCCTCGGGAACTTTCTCGCTTAACGATCAATGCTATAAACCAAGTAGGTGTCTAGAAAGGTGTTAGCGGGGCTACGCCCATAGGGAAAAGAGATTACTTAATTAAGGAACTTCACGAAAGCATTGGAAAACCTCCCTCGAAGTACCGACACCAGCCTGGCTGAACGGTTAAGCAAGAATTGTACGGTGAGATTGATCCCGACTAATTCTTCCTTTATGGTTTGAGGAGGGATTCGAGAGACAGTGGGAGCCATCCTGTTTAGATAAATTAAAAACCAATCTAAACTTGCAAGAGCATCATGCTAAAGTGTTTTCTTCTCTCTCTCTTAATTGCAGCGACCCAGTGACCAGACATAGGTTACATCTAGATAATAAAATGACTGAATCTGACTGTTATGACTGGCAAAGGTCTGTCGAGATGTCCATTGCCCATGACAAGCTGGGACACCTCTTGACTGATCCAACCCCTGCCGTCTCAAGTCCAGTTTCTCCTGTCACGGATATTCATATCCGCAAGACAACGAAAAAAGACCGTGTGAAAGCCAAGTGCCTCGTGTTAGTCTCAGTTGATGGTACATACCAGAGGCAGCACGAGAAGATGGACTTAGTTTCTATCTTCCACTATAACAAAGATTTATATGGAAAGCAATCTCGTATCGCAAGATATAAGACCTCGAGCGAATTGTTTCCAGCGAGGTTGGCTATCGGGTCATCTGTAAGGGGCAACGTCCTTACAGAGACCAGCTATTTTGAGCTCACGGACCTGAAGACCACGTTGAAGAACGGGTCAGATGCTAACTTGTTTCTACAGTCTCTACCTTCTACCCTGAAGGAAACCAGGAAAGGGAAGGGCAGAAGTTTCGGGACTGGAAGTAGTAAAAGAGGGACGTTCCTATCGTTACGGGAATGAACATTGGCAGAAAGATTGCAGGGCTTGTAAAGCCAATAGCCAGGATTCGAAGCATGTTGTGGCTTCGGCTTCAGGTGTGTTTGTGATTGAGAACTGTATGTCAGTTAACCCTACCTCATGGGTATTGGATACCAGATCAGGATCTCATATCTGTAATTCGTTACAGTCTCTGAGAAACCGTAGGGTTATCAAGATAGGTGTCACGACCCGAAGTTTGGCTCATGACCGGCACTTAACCACGTAACGTCTACAGGCGTAATGCGACTAAGTAAGCCGAAAACCCAGAAATCAAACCAGTAAAAGTATAGAGTGTTTTAAGCTTTTGATAGAACCAAATACTAAGATGTCAAGAAACCCTAAGTAGACAATTACCAAGATAACAATATACGACGCCGTAGCGAAGAAAATGAGCAACAAGTGGGAATCATCACAAATAGAATAACTGCATAAGTAAAGTCGGCTCACAACGAGCTCGACACCAGAATACAAAATAATATACATCGTCCTCACAACTGGTCTCTAAGTCAATACATAAGTGGTAGATGGAGAGTACTAGATACAACAATGTACATAACTGAAAGATAACCAGATACCGTACAAAACCCACCTATCAGCAAAAGAGCTAGTACACCAACTGTAGGGGTATCTGTGTCAAAAGATGCAAGAACGCAGCCTGCCGCGACTACTCCGAAGGGCAACCTGCAAACACTGTGGCACAACGGGGGTGAGTTGCCAACTTGTGAATAGAAGATAACATATAAAGGTAATCGCGAGTATGCACGTGCAACGATACTCTAACCTATATCAACAGATAACAACTATATGATGAACTGGATGCTCAAAACATGCAACAAGTACGATCTAATAACAACTCCATGTGATGAGCAAGAACTGTGATGATCAGGTATAGCAATGCAATCTAACAACCCTATATAGAATGTACAGGGTGTGCAATGATCAGGTATAGCAATGTGTACTATATCAGGTACAATAGATACAGGATGAGATATCAATTACTACATACCGAGCATGGGAAATATAACAACTACACGGAATGTCATCATGGAAAGTATAATCGGTACTCATCAATGCACCCAAATCTCAATACTACTCAGGCGTCGTCATCCTCCTCGGTCCTCCAATCCTGTAAATCTCATATAATCGTGAGTGCCCAACATCGGCACCCAAAATATCAAGAAATACTCGTGCCAAGCATCGACACGCAAATCCTCCTGTATAGGGCATCCGTCAGTCCGGATCAGCCCACGGGCTCTGTCTGCGGTATCGGCCCTCGGCCCCGGCAGTACGAGTCGTCCCGTATCCATCCATCGACTCTGGTCGGTATCCTTCAGATAACCGCCAGGTCCAACAACCAATCACCGGTAGGTAGTAGTCCCTCTGCCAGGCTCACCGTCTACTACACAGCGAAACCGTTCTCGCCCCGGGGTACCATACCGGGTCCACCATGTACCCGTAATCGGCCTCATCCAACTCCTCGATTCGGGTTCACATATGTCACTCTAGTACCGAGAAAACACATGGTGGACGCACCAAAATATCATATCAAGGGAAACCGGGTTTTTAAATAATTAACTATTCTCTTTTTGAAATATCCACGGTTTCCCAAATCCAGAATTAACATGGAAACAATATATCCCAATGCGTAATCTAAGAAAGTATGAAGATATCAATGTATGTGGGCACAGATATGAGTATACAGTGTGCATGTGCGCAGGTAGGATGATATCAATATTTGTGTGCATAGATATGAGTATACAGTGTGCATGTGCGCAGGTATGAAGATATCAATGTATGTATGCACAGATATGAGTATACAGTGTGCATGTGCGCAGGTATGAAGATATCAATGTATGTGTGCACAGATATGAGTATACAGTGTGCATGTGCGCAGGTATGAAGATATCAATGTATGTGTATGTAGTACCAGTAGGGGTATGTGGTGTGTATGTGCCCAAATATGGATATAACATATGCTTTTATGCGGCAAATCATGACAACATCAATAAGGTAGAATCAGTATGATATATGATTTATAGCAATCCTATAATGTGAGTGTCATGGCAATCACTAACGGTGTGAGTGTAGCATATCAATCGTGCCCGTGCGACTTGAACCGTTAGTGACAGTGCAGTGTCCTATGCTATCATTTCTATATGCAACAATAAGATATGCTACAACAGTCCATATGAACATCTACAATCTAATATCCTAACTCGCTCTGACGCTTAACTCCATACGGGCGATTTCCCCGTAGATGTTAAATCTACTCACCTGGTCGTGCGCTACTCGTAGCCGACCACCTGCTTCCCTTTCTTAGCTTCGAACGACGTACCTGCCTGCGAACCAGGAATTACACAAGAATCCAAATATAAGCAACTATCTCGCAAAACGCGATATCGAAGTCAAACGATACGCTCGCGTCGCGAACTAAACGCGCGTGTGTACGATACGCTAAACGTGTGCACGATACGCTAAACGTGTGCACGCGTCTAAAACAAACCCCGACACGCCGCGATACGCTGAATCATGGAACCCTCTCGCGTATCGCGCGAACCAAACGTACTAGAAATACGATATAACGTCCCGGATTCTACCCAGGCTAACAACTTACAAAACTATACATACCACTGGCCTAGAAATAACAACAGACTCCTACCCATCCAAACATCACCCAAAAATTCCCCTATCTGGCCGCAATTTGCGGCTAGAAAGAATAAACCGGCGGCCTCGCTATGGGGTGGGGGTCTCGGGCTCTGGTGGTGTGGTCAGGGTATATCTAGTGTGCTCCAGTTTCCTCAATTTAAACCTGAACTACTCGGGCCTACAGCAGATCACAGAAATACAAAAGTTCACTTAAAAACACTAAATTTTGCACAATTAGAAACCCTATGGTATTTTGGTGTAATCTGGGGTCTAACTAGGTTTACATGGTCTTAATAACACCTAATTAGGCTAGGTTAACCAATACTAACAGCATTAAACCATAAGTCCACACAAATCACCATTTCAAGCACAAAATCTCACTTTTTACACAAACCGAAGCTAAACTACACATACGTTAAGCAAACAAGAAGTTGGGCTCAGATTCTATACCTTACAAGACCCTAGGTGCAAGGAGAAAGGAGGTGGAGAAGATGGAAAGTGGTGCTGCAGCTGCTGGGGGCTGCTGTTGATGTTGCTGCTGCCACTGCTTGCTGCTGCTGATGCTACTGATGATGGTGCTGTTGCTGCTGCTAGTTGCTGCTGCTGGGGCTTCTTCTGCAGCTGCTGCCTCTCTCTCTTTCTCAGCTGAGTGTGTGTGTGTGTGAGAGAGTTGTGAGGAAAAGAGAGGAAAGAAATGAGGCCCCAAGTCAACAAAAGAAAAGAAAAGAAATTCAAATTAACAAAACACACAAATAAATAAAACCCAAATACACCTAATGAAAATCAATTAACTTAAAGAGAATGGGTTAATCCTTCATGCAAGCTAATCATGGTTTAACCCCAAATCTAAACCATAGTTAACATGCACAAGTGTGTGTGCCTAGAAAAATCCTAATAAAATATTCATTAATTAGAATAAAATATCAGAAACTTAATTTGGTAAACTTTTTACCAAAAACTATCTATTAAAATATAATTAACCCCTAAACACGACCTATGGTGTTACAATCTTCCCCCCTTAAAGAAAATTCGTCCCCGAATTTTAAAATACAAAGCTACGCATACATTCAGAGGGACGAGGGAACTCCTTCCGCATCTCGCCCTCAGCCTCCCAAGTGATCTCTTCACCGCTTGGGATGCACCAAAATACCTTCACTGATGGCAAAACCTTCGATCGAAGCTTCTTCACCTGTCGGTCCAATATTACGGCTGGCTGTTGGGTGAATGAAGGATCACAGTCGAACTAAATGGTCTGGTGCTGAATCCAATGAGAAAGGTTATGAAGGTAATTGCAAAGTATCGACATAGGAAATACGGGGTGAATATTCAATAATCTGGGTGGAAGTGGCCAACTTAAGGCAACGAACCAACTCGCCTTAGGGATCCTAAAAAGACTTACTATCCTGGAAAGCTTCCCAAAACTCAACATGTCATTTATCGGAAACTTCCGTGGGAATACATGATCTGCTATTGCGAACTCGAATCTGCGACCCTCTTGGTCAGCATCTGATCTCTATCCGCAATAGACCATTCTCATCTTGACCCAAAACAACCGAGTCATTTCCGAAATTTTTAAACTAGCTGAGGTCCAATAATCCTATAACACGGAGTTAGGAAAAACAGACTGGTGATCGACACGACCTAACTTCTAAACCTAAAGGTTACCAATTGGAGTGTCTCCTGATAACTGCTATCAAAGGAGAACCTTATCGATGGCAAACGACGATCCCCAACTGCCGACAACAATTTCTACATAAGCACAACTTAACAATAACAACTGAGTAAACTGAGTATCACCGGATGACAACATCCGAATGGAGTCACATCCTGACAACTCCAGGGTGGACACCATAACGAATTTCAGGAAGATCTGCTCTCGTTCCCTCTTCGGAACGGTTAAAGGTTGCAACTTTCCCGTCAGTCTCAGTTGCTCAACTCAAGCACACAACAAAACAGACACTTTGAAACGAATCCCGAGACTTCTCTTTCTAACCCTGCCCACCCGTAACTACCTTACAAGTCACGTTAACAGTTGGTGGGGCTTGAATGAGTACAGAGAGTTGACCGATGTGCCTGCCCTAGGATTCCACGTCTCTAACCCAGCACACCCTTGTCACAAGTCAAGGATTCCAAATCATTACCCAGCCGAGTAGGCTCCAATATCTCTGACGAACAAGCGTCGGCGGGCAGTGTCTCGCGAAAGCGATTTAAGAAAAGTGGTCGGGCGGGGACATGAGCAAGCTGTCTCCTCAGAAGAGACAAACTTATGCTGTACTCAACGATCGCACAAGAACTGTGAATCTGTGGAGGACTATCACAACAATCAAATTCCGCCGCAGGAAGGTGTACCTTTAACTCTGGTGGTCCGTGAAAATCTGACACGACTCTCAAACAAGTGGTGTTTCAAATCTCCAACGCAAAACCATCACGGCCATCTTCAGATCATGAGTGGGATATCCTTCTCGTACTTCCTCCAAATGTAGGGAAGCAAAAGCGATAACTCCATTGTGTCACCTCAGTACACATTCGAGTCCTACTCACGAAACATCACAGTTAAACCACAAAGTCGCCCGAACCAAAAAGCAAGGAAAGAGCTGAAGCAGTTGTTAACCGAGTCTTCAACTGCCGAAACTCCGTACACAAGCCTCAGTTCAAAGAAAAGAAACCTCCATTCCAGTCAATTTAGTCAACGGTACAGCATTACACTAGCAATCCTGGAAGAAACGGCAGTAAAAAAAACTACTAAGCCCCAAAAATCTACGGACCTCCGTTCTGCTCACAAGTCTGGGCCTAAGCTATACGGCCACGATCTTCCTCGGAACCATACAAAGTCGTCTCGGTAACTACAAAACTTAGGAGTCAACACAACAAGCTTAAAGGGACACTCCGAGAATCTAGTAAACCGCTGGGGCTCTCCCAGTATCCGTATAACAGATCCTCAAGTGCTACCCTAACCCTCAAGGCACACTAAAAAGACTAGGTTGTCGTAAATAACACAACAATAACTAGTCGAGGAACGGCCCGAAGAAAACCAGTTCATCACACCTACGAATGCTGCTAGAGCATTGGTGAGTCCAGTGACACACCCAAAACACACAAAGCCCGTAGCACGCACAAGACAGTCTTCGGAATGTCATCACTCCGGACCCGCAACAATGATGACCCAATCCCAAACGAACTTAGACAAAGTCTCGCACTCTGGTGCTGATCGAAGAAATCGCCAATGCGAGGTACAGGATACTTATCCGCACCGTAGGCCGATTCAAGTGACGATCCATCAATACACAACCCAATCTGTCGTTCTTCTCCTTGACGAACAGAAATGGGAGCCTCCTAAATGCGAAACACTCAGACGCACAAACTCCCTCAACAACAACTCGGCAGCAGATCCTTAGCTCCTTAAGCTTCGCCGGCTAATCTGGAACGACGTCGGAAAAACTCCCGCACGAAAGAAAACCGGTCCAACACACCAACCGTGGCTACGGTATCACGAGAAACGCCAAGAATCCATGACATCTCCTCAGAGCCGACTAGCGAACAAGGCTGAATTCAAGATATAAGAGGCGGCACCACTATCCACCTGCACAACAAGAACTGACTTGCCCGGGAAAACAAAACCTAACTGTTTCCTCACGGTAGCCCACAACGCTTAGCACGTAGCTAACCAGTCCATGCCCAGGAGATCGCCAAATCCAACATCTTTAGAAGGTTCAAAATGACAGACGAATCTCTATCTCCTATCCGTTGGGCACACGACCGAATTACGTGTCGCGCAACAAAAGGATTGCTGACAGAAGTTAACACAACAAACGGCTAATCTACCCAGCACGACTCTCGTCCTAACTCGGCACGAAGTGTGTAAACATACGAGTGCATGAATCCGGATCAAACAATACGTGTGCAACAAAAGGACATACTGAAAGAGTACCTGAAACCACAGCATTGGACACCGGAGCATCCTGATGAGTCGAAGTGAAAACTTGGGCCTACCCTCCATCTGCGACTGATCGAACTCCTCCTCTACTAGCCTGACCCCTCTGTGCGAACCCTCCGCGTCCACGACGTCTCAGAATACGACCATGACGTGGTGTGAAGGGACACTGCCTGATGAGGTGTTGAAGGCTTCTGCATCGTAAACACCTACGCGCTGCCTGCTGTCCTGCCTGGGGATGAGAGCCAAACGACTGTCCTCATCCCAAGCCTCTGCTCTGGGCTGGTACACCAGTACGATTCCACAACTGTTCCGGAATTCTCACGGTCTCTGGAAGACGTGTCTCGTAAACTGGGGCTGCCTCCACCGGTGCTATGTAGGGGACGGAATACTGCATGATGATCGTAAGGAACAACTGGGTAACAGGGGTGACAACCACCTGTTGCTGCGCTCGAACGACCTCTACCAATGAGCTCATCGTCTGGCGCAAGCCCTGCATCTCTGCCACTAGTCTAGCGATCTGATCTGTCGTAGGGGAAACAATCTTTCCTGGTACAACAGGAGTACTACTCGGATTAGTCCTCGTCTCGGACGAATCAACTCGAACTTCGGCTCTCACGACCGCTCTCTGCACCCTCGTAGTCCTTGGCGGCATAATGGCTGAAAAGAAGGTAGGATTCGATGAGGATACGAAAAACGAATCACAAGGATAAATACGATCATAAAGGAAATTCAATCAATAAGTTCTAAGGTCGCTTAGGCGTAGTACCGTGTCGTGAGTATGCCGCGGAACATACGCACGCTACGCCACTCTGCTGCAGCTACCTACTCCATCATACCAAGGTCATTCTACACTCCGAAGGTAAAACCTACGCTCTGATACCAACTTTGTCACGACCCGAAGTTTGGCCCGTGACCGGCACTTAACCACGTAACGTCTACAGGCGTAACGCGACTAAGTAAGCCGAAAACCCAGAAATCAAACCAGTAAAAGTATAGAGTGTTTTAAGCTTTTGATAGAACCAAATACTAAGATGTCAAGAAACCCTAAGTAGACAATTACCAAGATAACAATATACGATGCCGTAGCGAAGAAAATGAGCAACAAGTGGGAATCATCACAAATAGAATAACTGCATAAGTAAAGTCGGCTCACAACGAGCTCGACACCAGAATACAAAATAATATACATCGTCCTCACAACTGGTCTCTAAGTCAATACATAAGTGGTAGATGGAGAGTACTAGATACAACAATGTACATAACTGAAAGATAACCAGATACCGTACAAAACCCACCTATCAGCAAAAGAGCTAGTACACCAACTGTAGGGGTATCTGTGTCAAAAGATGCAAGAACGCAGCCTGCCGCGACTACTCCGAAGGGCAACCTGCAAACACTGTGGCACAATGGGGGTGAGTTGCCAACTCGTGAATAGAAGATAACATATAAAGGTAATCGCGAGTATGCACATGCAAAAATACTCTAACCTATATCAACAGATAACAACTATATGATGAACTGGATGCTCAAAACATGCAACAAGTACGATCTAATAACAACTCCATGTGATGAGCAAGAACTGTGATGATCAGGTATAGCAATGCAATCTAACAACCCTATATAGAATGAACAGGGTGTGCAATGATCAGGTATAGCAATGTGTACTATATCAGTTACAATAGATACAGGATGAGATATCAATTACTACATACCGAGCATGGGAAATATAACATCTACACGGAATGTCATCGTGGAAAGTATAATCGGTACTCATCAATGCACCCAAATCCCAATACTACTCAGGCGTCGTCATCCTCCTCGGTCCTCCAATCCTGTAAATCTCATATAATCGTGAGTGCCCAACATCGGCACCCAAAATATCAAGAAATACCCGTGCCAAGTATCGACAAGCAAATCCTCCTGTATAGGGCATCGGTCAGTCCGGATCAGCCCACGGGCTCTGTCTGCGGTATCGGCCCTCGGCCCCGGCAGTACGAGTCGTCCCGTATCCATCCATCGACTCTGGTCGGTATCTTTCGGATAACCGCCAGGTCCAACAACCAATCACCGGTAGGTAGTAGTCCCTCTGCCAAGCTCACCGTCTACTACACAGCGAAACCGTTCTCGTCCCGGGGTACCATACCGGGTCCACCATGTACCCGTAATCGGCCTCATCCAACTCCTCGATTCGGGTTCACATATGTCACTCTAGTACCGAGAAACACATGGTGGACGCACCGAAATATCATATCAAGGGAAACCGGGTTTTTAAATAATTAACTATTCTCTTTTTGAAATATCCACGGTTCCCCAAATCCAGAATTAACATGGAAACAATATATCCCAATGCGTAATCTAAGAAAGTATGAAGATATCAATGTATGTGGGCACAGATATGATTATACAGTGTGCATGTGCGCAGGTAGGAAGATATCAATGTATGTGTGCACAGATATGAGTATACAGTGTGCATGTGCGCAGGTATGAAGATATCAATGTATGTGTGCACAGATATGAGTATACAGTGTGCATGTGCGCAGGTATGAAGATATCAATGTATGTGTGCACAGATATGAGTATACAGTGTGCATGTGCGCAGGTATGAAGATATCAATGTATGTGTATGTAGTACCAGTAAGGGTATGTGGTGCGTATGTGCCCAAATATGGATATAACATATGCTGTTATGCGGCAAATCATGACAACATCAATAAGGTAGAATCAGTATGATATATGATTTATAGCAATCCTATAATGTGAGTGTCATGGCAATCACTAACGGTGTGAGTGTAGCATATCAATCGTGCCCGTGCGACTTGAACCGTTAGTGACAGTGCAGTGTCCTATGCTATCATTTCTATATGCAACAATAAGATATGCTACAACAGTCCATATGAACATCTACAATCTAATATCCTAACTCGCCCTGACGCTTAACGCTATACGGGCGATTTCCCCGTAGATGTTAAATCTACTCACCTGGTCGTGCGCTACTCGTAGCCAACCACTTGCTTCCCTTTCTTAGCTTCGTCCGACGTACCCGCCTGCGAACCTGGAATTACACAAGAATCCAAATATAAGCAACTATCTCGCAAAACGCAATATCGAAGTCAAACGATACGCTCGCGTCGCGAACTAAACACGCGTGTGTACGATACGCTAAACGTGTGCACGCGTCTAAAACAAACCCCGACACGCCGCGATACGCTGAATCATGGAACCCTCTCGCGTATCGCGCGAACCAAACGTACTAGAAATACGATATAACGTCCCGGATTCTACCCAGGCTAACAACTTACAAAACTATACATACCACTGGCCTAGAAATAACAACAGACTCCTACCCATCCAAACATCACCCAAAAATTCCCCTATCTGGCCGCAATTTGCGGCCAGAAAGAATAAACCGGCGGCCTCGCTATGGGTTGGGGGTCTCGGGCTCTGGTGGTGTGGTCAGGGTATATCTAGTGTGCTCCAGTTTCCTCAATTTAAACCTGAACTACTCGGGCCTACAGCAGATCACAGAAATCCAAAAGTTCACTTAAAAACACTAAATTTTGCATAATTAGAAACCCTATGGTATTTTGGTGTAATCTGGGGTCTAACTAGGTTTACATGGTCTTAATAACACCTAATTAGGCTAGGTTAACCAATACTAACAGCACTAAACCATAAGTCCACACAAATCACCATTTCAAGCACAAAATCTCACTTTTTACACAAACCGAAGCTAAACTACACATACGTTAAGCAAACAAGAAGTTGGGCTCAGATTCTATACCTTACAAGACCCTAGGTGCAAGGAGAAAGGAGGTGGAGAAGATGGAAAGTGGTGCTGCAGCTGCTGGGGGCTGCTGTTGATGTTGCTGCTGCCACTGCTTGCTGCTGCTGATGCTACTGATGATGGTGCTGTTGCTGCTGCTAGTTGCTGCTGCTGGGGCTTCTTCTGCAGCTGCTGCCTCTCTCTCTTTCTCAGCTGAGTGTGTGTGTGTGTGAGAGAGTTGTGAGGAAAAGTGATGAAAGAAATGAGGCCCCAAGTCAACAAAAGAAAAGAAAAGAAATTCAAATAAACAAAACACACAAATAAATAAAACCCAAATACACCTAATGAAAATCAATTAACTTAAAGAGAATGGGTTAGTCCTTCATGCTAGCTAATCATGGTTTAACCCCAAATCTAAACCATAGTTAACATGCACAAGTGTGTGTGTGCCTAGAAAATCCTAATAAACTATTCATTAATTAGAATAAAATATCAGAAACTTAATTTGGTAAACTTTTTACCAAAAACTATCTATTAAAATATAATTAACCCCTAAACACGACCTAAGGTGTTACAATAGGTGATATGACTCTCTGGGTTTCTAACGGAATGAGCATGAACGCTGAATCCGTAGGGGAATATCATCTTGGACTGACAACTGGGCAGATATTGATTCTGCGTAACTGTTTTTATGTACCAGGTGCGACTTGTAATATCATATATGTATCCTTACTTTCTAAGGAAGGATATGATTTTACTTTTGTAAGGGATGTGGTCCACATCCACCTAAATCAAGTTCTGATTGGGTCAGGTACAGTAGAAAACGGAATATACGTATTAAATCAAGCTCAGATTTTCAGTGTCCAGAACACACTTAAAAGAAAGTCTCCGGAAACAAATCAGGCTTTCTTATGGTATTGTAGACTGGGTCACATTAATGAGACACAGTTAACAAAGTTACATAAAGAGGGATACTTGAATCCGTTCGAGTACCAGTCTTATGCCACTTGTGAATCTTGTCTCATAGGAAAGATGACAAAGACTCCGTTCACTGGACACGGAGAAAGAGCAAGCGAGCTCTTGGGACTCATACACAGTGATGTGTATGGTCCAATGTCTACACATGCGCGAAGTGGTTATTCATACTTCATTA
Organism: Agapanthus africanus; assembly: GCA_030015575.1. Lineage (NCBI taxonomy): Eukaryota > Viridiplantae > Streptophyta > Magnoliopsida > Asparagales > Amaryllidaceae > Agapanthus > Agapanthus africanus. The sequence goes on along the minus strand of CM057341.1, from coordinate 447,892,046 downwards.
CTTTCACAGATGATTTCTCTAAGTATGGACATGTCTTCTTGATGAAGCATAAATCCGAGGCCTTTGAGAAATTTCGGGAATACAAGAATGAAATTGAAAAACAAATAGGCAAAAGTATCAAGACACTGAGATCTGATCGAGGTGGTGAATACTTGAGTGTCGAGTTTCTGGGCTACTTAAAAGAGAATGGAATTCTCTCTCAGCTTACTCCTCCATGCACACCACAACACAATGGTGTATCGAAAAGGAGGAATCGAACCCTATTGGATATGGTTCGTTCCATGATGAGTAAGGCTGAGTTGCCACGATCTTTCTGGGGTTATGCACTAGAAACAGCTGCATATCTCTTGAACAAGGCTCCAACCAAGACTGTGCCTACCACCCCATATCAGATGTGCAGTGGGAAGAAACCCTGCCTTAAGTATCTTAAGACATGGGGATGTCCAGCTTTTGTAAAAAAGCAGCATGCGGACAAGCTCGAGGCACGCTCAGTACTGTGTAAGTTTGTGGGATACCCAAAGAACTCCAGGGGGTATCTTTTCTATTCCGCAGAGGAACAAAAGGTTTTTGTTTCTCAGCATCCCACTTCTTGGAAACTGAATTTTTAGAAAATCAGATAAGTGGGAGCGCAATAGAACTGGAAGAAATTCCAGAACCACAAGCTATTACTGAAAGCTTGGAAGAACCAGAAGGTTCAGGAGAACCGGACATCCCAGCGCCACTCCGCAGGGGTAGTAGGCAGTCTCATCCGCCCGAGAGATACTACGGTTTTCTCATAGACGGGGATACAGAGGATTGCACCATTGACTATGGTGAGCCTACTAGCTTCCAGCAAGCCATTCAGAGCGGTGACTCGGTAAAATGTGTAAGTCCACGTTGCGACCCCCGGTTCTTACGGGGAGGCGGAAACGGTATAAAATCAAAATTTTAACGCAAGTGGCAACATGGACTAAGCTAGGTCGGGATCTTTACCTAAACTAAAACTAGCATACTAAGCTAAAGATATTTAGCTACTCGGATGAAGATGGTTATACCTAAACTTGAACTCCTTCTCTTCAAGCTCCGATGGTGGTTCGATGGCTCCTTCTCGTTGTCTCCGTACGCCGAAGATAGATCCACTTGAAAGCTCCGACCTTTAGCTCCTTCTTCGTTCTTTGAAGAAACTAGTTCACTTGGTTTGCTAAACCTAGTGAACTAGAATGAGTAGAGATGATTTAGAATGGGATTTTATCTATGGTTCTTGATTCTCAACTCATGAGACAAGAGAACCATAGATCAAGAGAGGGAGCAAGAGGTTGAGGGTGAGAGCAAGAGGAGAGCTCAAGAACAAGAGAGAGAATGAGCAAGAAAGAATGAGGCTCTCTTTTCTCTCTCACCCTCTCATAATCCAAAGTGATCATAACTCATCATATCAAAAAAAGTCTTATGTGATGGTTAGAAGCAACCATAACCTTATCATGTCATGCACTCATTTTACTCAAATGAACAAGCAAGTAAAAGTCTTTGGCATGAAATGATAACCATGGTTATCATGATGGTCAACTAGTCAAGCCTAGTCAACCGGTCAACAAGTCAACAAAAGTCAACAAGTCACCAAAGTCAACAAAAGTCAACAAGTCAACAACCATATCACCATAATACTTAATTAATATAATAGTTAATCACATATCATATTCTCATTAGGGTTGAGCATAAAGTCAAAAAGTCAACGGTCAACTGTCAACAACCCTAATGAGAATCCGCTGTCTGTGCCTCCCTGTCAACTGTGCATACACACCCGCATCCGCGTTCCGAGGAACACGAATGCAAACTGGATAAATCCAATCCCATAAGGTACACTAGGATCTGGCTTAAACCAAAGCCCGCTAGTGTAAACTGTCCGGACACTGTACGTGCACAAGTGCACGGATGTGACCGAACCCTGTCGCAAAACCATGCGACCTGTCGCAATACCATGCGACCTCTACTCTTTTGCCTAAAGGCGAAAAGCTTTCTGTGTGGGACTCTAAAGACTCGACACTACGCTGGCAGTGGGTTTAACCACAGACCGCAAGCGGCACTAGCTGTGCGTAACGGTCCCCAGGTAATGCCGACAAGAAGACCGACGAGGCGAAACCCATCTGAACTCCTACTGAGCCTGAGTGTGACATTCTCCGTACAGTCCGGTCTGTTCGTCTGATACATCGCATGGCGGGCCTAGGGGGCGGTAAACGTCAGTCCCCCAATAGCGGTACAAGTCGTGCCGGAGTGAAGCCCAATACACCCTGAGATAACACTGGAAACCTACCAGTATATCTCGTTTGCCCTGGCCAGGGACTACTCGTGTAATGGCTCTCCTAGACACAGCGCGATGTCAACCCCCAATACCGGGAGAGACGAATCCTGTCTAACCGTCACTGCCTCCAAGTGCTTCGGGACTGCACCCAACCACCACCTGTTTGCACGACTCCTTTGAGCCGTGGTAGGGTAGTGATCAAAGTACAGTGGGAACACACCCGAGGCTAAGTGACAGTGTCAAGTCAGCGGACTAAGCTGTACTCATGTCACCTGGGAACTGATAACTGACGATAGGTATAATACCAACTAGTCAGTTCCCGACGAGTCCTGTCCAGTGTACCCGTAACCTAACGAGCACCCGCATACTATCTCAAGTACGACGTACTGACGGCTGTGGGACAGACCGTCTCCCACACTGGGATGAGAAGCGCATGCGCTGGTCTACTCCGGAGTATCGATGCCCTGTCTCGATAGTCCTGCGACCAGGGACCTGCATAAGGATGTGCTTATAGATTACCCAGCCCCACTAGTGTGACGGCCATCACATCGCTGGTAATCAAGCAAAGATCCTAAGGGCTCTACTAATGTGTATAGGCGATATACAAAAATAAACACATGTACACATTGAAGTAGAAACAAACCAAGTAGCATACTACTATTTTGAGCAAGATTGTATATACAAGGTGAATATCCCAAGCATCCATTAAGTAATATACAAACTAGTATGATACAGTAATGGCCTCTAGGGCATATACACTAACAATCTCCCACTTGCACTAAGGCCATGTACTGGCGTATCGAAGACCTATCATCTCGATCAGCCGCTCGAACTGAGTCTGGGGCAGGGCCTTGGTGAATGGATCAGCAGTGTTATCTTCTGAAGCGACTCTCCGAACCTCGATCTCCTGGCGATCTACGATCTCCCTGATCAGGTGATACCGCCTTAAGATGTGCCTGGATCTCTGATGGGACCTGGGTTCCTTCGCTAAAGCTATAGCCCCGTTGTTGTCGCAATACAGAGGTATTGGATCAACAATGGACGGAACCACCTGAAGTTCTTTCAAGAACTTCCTCATCCAGACAGCTTCTTTTGCGGCATCAGATGCAGCGATGTATTCCGCTTCCATCGTCGAGTCTGCAACGGTTTCCTGTTTAGAACTCTTCCAACACACCGCCCCTCCATTGAGGGTAAAGACAAAGCCCGACATGGACTTGGAATCATCCTTGTCACTCTGGAAGCTGGAGTCAGCAAAGGCCTCGATCTGGAGGTCTTTTCCGCCATACACCAAGAACATCTCCTTAGTCCTTCTCAGGTACTTGAGAATGTTCTTTACCGCTATCCAGTGTTTCTCCCCAGGGTTAGACTGATACCGGCTTACCACACTCAGTGCATAAGCTACATCCGGTCTGGTACACAACATCGCATACATTATAGAGCCTACCGCTGAAGCGTAGGGTATAATAGACATGCGATCCCTCTCCAAATCAGTCTTGGGAGACATCTCTTTAGAGAGGGTAATCCCGTGACAAGCCGGTAGGTTACCGCGCTTGGAATCTTCTATACTGAACCTCTTCAGTATGGTGTCGATGTACCTGGACTGCGAAAGTCCTAATATCCTCTTGGATCTGTCACGGTAGATCCGGATACCCAGAATGTATGAGGCATCACCCAGGTCTTTCATGGAGAACCTGTGTGACAAGAACCCCTTGACAGATTGTAGCATAGGAATGTCATTTCCTATTAAGAGAATGTCATCCACGTATAAAACGAGGAATACTACAGTTCTCGCTACAAATCTACTATAGATACATGGTTCATCTGGATTTTTGATAAAGCCAAATTCCTTGACCGTCTCATCAAAGCAGATGTTCCAACTCCGCGACGCCTGCTTTAGTCCATAGATGGACTTAAGCAACTTGCACACCTTTCCGCTGCTCCCACTCTGAATGAAACCCTCCGGCTGGTCCATATAGACACACTCCTCTAAATTTCCATTTAGAAAAGCTGTCTTTACGTCCATTTGCCAGATCTCATAATCGTGGAAGGCAGCAATGGCAAGAAGGATCCGAATGGATTTCTGCATGGCTACTGGAGAAAAGGTTTCGTCGTAGTCCAAGCCAGGTCTTTGACGAAAACCCTTTGCTACCAGCCTAGCTTTATAGGTCTCAACCTGTCCATCTACACCAATCTTCCTTTTGAAGATCCACTTGCATCCTACGGGTTTTACCCCGTCTGGAGCAATGTCCAACGTCCATACCTTGTTGGTGTACATGGACTCCATTTCGGTCCGCATTGCATCCAGCCATTTCACTGAGTCAACGCTCTGAACGGCCTGCTGGAAGCTAGTAGGCTCATCATAATCTATGATGCAATCCTCTCTATCCCCGTCTATGAGAAAACCGTAGTATCTCTCGGGCGGATGAGACTGCCTACTACTCCTGCGGAGCGGCGTAGGAATGTCCTGTTCTGTTGAACCCTCTGGTTCCACTAAGCTTTCAGTAACAGTCTGTGGTTCTGGAATTTCTTCCAGTTCTACTGCGCTCCCACTTATTTCTTTTTCTATGAACTGGTGTTCTAGAAAGTGGGCATGACGAGAAACAAGAACTTTTTGTTCCTCTTCACAGTAGAAGAAATATCCCTTGGAATTCTTTGGATATCCCACAAACTTGCACAGTACTGAGCGTGCCTCGAGCTTGTCCGCATGCTGCTTTTTGACAAAAGCTGGACTTCCCCATATCTTAATGTGATTAAGATGGGGTCTCTTCCCACACCACGTCTCAAATGGCGTGGTAGGCACAGTCTTAGTGGGAACTCGGTTCAAAAGGTATGCGGTTGATTCTAGCGCATACCCCCAGAATGATCGCGGTAACTCAGCGTTACTCATCATGGACCGCACCATATCCAATAGGGTGCGGTTCCGTCTCTCCGATACACCGTTATGTTGCGGGGTGTACGGAGGAGTAAGCTGAGAGAGAATTCCGTTCTCTTTTAAATAGTCCAGGAACTCGGCACTTAAGTATTCTCCACCTCGATCCGATCTTAGAATCTTAATACTTTTGCCGGTCTGTTTCTCTACTTCATTCTTATACTCCTGGAATTTTCCAAAGGCCTCGGACTTATGTTTCATTAAGAAGACATAACCGTACCTTGAGAAGTCATCCGTAAAAGTAATGAAGTAAGAATGTCCGCTTCGGGCATGTGTAGACATTGGACCGCACACGTCACTGTGTACGAGTCCCAAGAGCTCGCTCGCTCTTACTCCTTGTCCAGTAAACGGAGTCTTTGTCATCTTTCCTTTGAGACAAGATTGACAAGTGGCATACGATTGATATTCGAACGCATTCAAATATCCTTCTGTATGTAACTTAGTCAACCTTCTCTCATTGATGTGACCCAATCTACAATGCCATAAGAAAGTCTGATTTATTTCTGGAGACTTTCTTTTGTGTGTATTCTGGACATTAAAAATCTGTGGTTGGTTTAACACGTATATACCATTACTCAGAGTACCTGACCCAATCAATACTTGATTAAGGTGAATGTTTACAACATTACTTACAAACGCAAATTCATAACCTTCTTTAGAAACTAAAGATACAGAAATGATATTACAAGTTGCGTTGGGTACAAAAAAGCAATTACGCAAAACCAAAACATGTCGATCTGACATTCCCAGGTGATAGTCCCCCACGGCTTTAGCATCCATGCTAGCTCCGTTTGCAACTCTGAGGGTCATGTCACCTGCTTTCAAAACACTACGGTTTCTCAACGCCTACAAAGAATTACAGATATGAGATCCTGATCCGGTATCCAATACCCAGGAAGTAGAGTCTATTGAAAGACAGTTTTCAATAACATACACACCTGAAGCTGAAGCTGCAACCTGCTTCAATTCCTATGTTCTGGCCTTCCAGGCCCTGCAATCATTCTTCCAGTGTCCTTTCTTATGACAATAGAAGCATTCTTCCTTATCCACAAGCTTCCCCGCTATCTTTGTTGCTTTTGCTTTTCCCTTCGTATCCACTTTACTAACACCGCCCCTTGGTTTGGCGGGGGCCTTCTTCTTCTTTCCCTTGGCTTTCGCCTTGGACCTAGAAGAAGATGATCCTCCTACAAACAAAGTGGATGTATCCCTACCTTTCTGTAGGGTGCCCTCTGCGCTCCTCAGCATGTTGAGGAGCTCTGAAAGTTCAACCTCTTTTTCTTGTAGGTTGAAGTTCAGTATAAACTGGGCGTAAGTGGAAGGAAGGGACTGGAGAACTATATCCGTATATAGCTCACTCTCCAATGTGATCCCTAGGTCAGCGAGCTCCTCAATGAAGCCGATCATCTTTAGCACGTGCTCGGCTACTGATGATCCGATGGCCATTCTTGTCGAAAATAACTTTTTCGACGCTTCGTATCTTGCGATACGTGATTGCTCTCCATACAGTTCTTTTGTATGGAGCAATATGGACTCCATGTCCATATTCTCATGCCTCCTCTGATGTTCGTTGTCCATCGAGGCAAGCAGGAGGCACTTGGCCTTCGCGCTATCAATCTCCCAAGTCTTGCGGATTTCCTTATCCGCGACACTGGAAGTTGGACCAGGGACAGGGGGAGCTTTGGTGGTAAGAAGATACCCCAGCTTGTCATAAGTGATTGCTATCTTGACATTCCTGAGCCAATCTTTGTAGTTTGGCCCTGTCAGTTTGTTTTTATCTAGGAGTAACTTAAGTCCAGTCATGTTGATTGGTCGCTGCAATTAGGAGAGAGAAGAAGAAACACTCAGCATGATGCTCTTGCAAGTTTAGAGTGGTTTTTAGTTTGTCTAAACAGGATGGCTCCCACTGTTTCTCGAATCCCTCCTCAAACCATAAAGGAAGAATTAGTCAGGATCAATCCCACCGTACAATACTTGCTTAACCGTTCAGCCAGGCCGGTGTCGGTACTTCGAGGGAGGTTTTCCAACGCTTTCGCGAAGTTCCTTAATTAAAGAACCTCTTTTCCCTGGGGGCGTAGCCCCGCTAACACCTTTCTAGGCACCTACTAGGTTTATAGCATTGATCGTTAAGTGAGAAATTTCCCGAGGAGTAGCATATACTCACAGTAGGATCGGGATCCAAATATCATTGCGTGACGAAACTGAAGGAATCCTACCAGAATCATCACACTCCAAATGGTATGCAAATCTAGCAAGTTTCAGTACTTATGAAACTCCCGATGTGGATTTTTGCCCCATGCTCTTATGACCTTGACTTTGGCCAAAATATCATAAGTCACATGTCAAGTTCTACCCGTCATTATCCAGGTTAATTTGGATCCATCCGTACCTACCCTTGACTTTGGCCAAAATGGCAGTACGACTGTCCCAAACCAACGCATCTATCTATGCTACACATGAACACCCAATAGCTACCAATCACTGTGCCTTGACTTTGGCCAACATACACAGCTTGAATACTATTGACTATTCATGCGAAACGACGGAGGGCTACGGATGGTTTTGGCAAAACCGTGAACGTAGTGAACTTGATTTGGTCGATGGAACGAGATAGCTTTTAAAAGGAGTGGCTCAAGCTCCGCATTTAAAAGTTGTTTTTGAAAAGAACCGAGTGGTTTTTCGAAAGTGTTCCAACGACTTTAACTTGGTTTATTATCTTGCATTAGTTCTTTTAATGCGTGATATTCTTGCATTAGTTCTTTTAATGCGTCCCATCATTTAATCCTACCATTGCAGAAAACAACCAAAATATGACGTACGCTTATGCCATTCGCATTCGCCACGGGGCCCCGTCATTACCCGTTAGGTTACTTAACTAACGACAGAGCGGGGGCTGGGCTAGCGCGTCTGTAAAACATAAGCAACGCCTAAATAATATCATATATAGATATACTGCAATGATAAACATTTCAGATCACAGATAAATACATTGGATATACTAGCAATCTGTAATTTGTACGAGCCTGTAACAAAAACAGATAACACGGTCGCGGTGAATAGCCAAAACCCCACCCAAGACCCCTACGGGTGCGGCAAACTACCCGCCAAGTACCCGAAGCGTAGCAACCTCCCTCATCTCCATGAGTAGGCCACTCGACACTTCGGCATACCCGGTAGTTTGTGCACCCCTCCATGGGTCTATCATAGGAGCAAAAACAGTAAAAAGAAATTATACAATGACGGCTACAACCCCTTCCCGGTTGTGCGGCCATACAAATAATTATTACATCAATTTACAAATTTACATGAATTGCAAGAAAAGAAAACTCTCGTCTCATAACCCCCGGCTATTCACCCGCGACAATCCAACATATTTATATACACATTCCAGCACATTACAGATCATGTATAACCCCGACCAATCGACTTATAGCGATTAGCCGATGTTCAATACATGCAAACATCACAGATATAACCATCATAGTCAAAGTGCAGTGAAGTTCGGAAAAATACGGAATTATAGGACCCCAAAAGGAAATTTCTTTTCTGGAAAATCTGGGCACATATAATATATTCCAAAAATCCCAAAACCAACACAGACACACACTGCACGAAAAACGATGCACAGAAGACGACAAAGCGCGGCGGTTCCGCGGCGAATACCTAGCTCGCGCGGCGGAAGGGCGGCGGTTTCGACGAATTACTGTATCGTTTTTCTTGGGTGTTCACACAAAACCCTGAGCCGAATTTAGGAGTATAAAGTTTTTCATTTTGACCAGAAAAAATTTCAACAGAAACTCAGATTTTGTAAAAGTTTGGTTTTTGGATTTTTTTCGGTTCCGAACTTCGTTACACTTTACTACCAAGCTAGTTTAAGTTTAGTTAGGCTCTGATACCACTGTAAGTCCACGTTGCGACCCCCGGTTCTTACGGGGAGGCGGAAACGGTATAAAATCAAAATTTTAACGCAAGTGGCAACATGGACTAAGCTAGGTCGGGATCTTTACCTAAACTAAAACTAGCATACTAAGCTAAAGATATTTAGCTACTCGGATGAAGATGGTTATACCTAAACTTGAACTCCTTCTCTTCAAGCTCCGATGGTGGTTCGATGGCTCCTTCTCGTTGTCTCCGTACGCCGAAGATAGATCCACTTGAAAGCTCCGACCTTTAGCTCCTTCTTCGTTCTTTGAAGAAACTAGTTCACTTGGTTTGCTAAACCTAGTGAACTAGAATGAGTAGAGATGATTTAGAATGGGATTTTATCTATGGTTCTTGATTCTCAACTCATGAGACAAGAGAACCATAGATCAAGAGAGGGAGCAAGAGGTTGAGGGTGAGAGCAAGAGGAGAGCTCAAGAACAAGAGAGAGAATGAGCAAGAAAGAATGAGGCTCTCTTTTCTCTCTCACCCTCTCATAATCCAAAGTGATCATAACTCATCATATCAAAAAAAGTCTTATGTGATGGTTAGAAGCAACCATAACCTTATCATGTCATGCACTCATTTTACTCAAATGAACAAGCAAGTAAAAGTCTTTGGCATGAAATGATAACCATGGTTATCATGATGGTCAACTAGTCAAGCCTAGTCAACCGGTCAACAAGTCAACAAAAGTCAACAAGTCACCAAAGTCAACAAGTCAACAAAAGTCAACAAGTCAACAACCATATCACCATAATACTTAATTAATATAATAGTTAATCACATATCATATTCTCATTAGGGTTGAGCATAAAGTCAAAAAGTCAACGGTCAACTGTCAACAACCCTAATGAGAATCCGCTGTCTGTGCCTCCCTGTCAACTGTGCATACACACCCGCATCCGCGTTCCGAGGAACACGAATGCAAACTGGATAAATCCAATCCCATAAGGTACACTAGGATCTGGCTTAAACCAAAGCCCGCTAGTGTAAACTGTCCGGACACTGTACGTGCACAAGTGCACGGATGTGACCGAACCCTGTCGCAAAACCATGCGACCTGTCGCAATACCATGCGACCTCTACTCTTTTGCCTAAAGGCGAAAAGCTTTCTGTGTGGGACTCTAAAGACTCGACACTACGCTGGCAGTGGGTTTAACCACAGACCGCAAGCGGCACTAGCTGTGCGTAACGGTCCCCAGGTAATGCCGACAAGAAGACCGACGAGGCGAAACCCATCTGAACTCCTACTGAGCCTGAGTGTGACATTCTCCGTACAGTCCGGTCTGTTCGTCTGATACATCGCATGGTGGGCCTAGGGGGCGGTAAACGTCAGTCCCCCAATAGCGGTACAAGTCGTGCCGGAGTGAAGCCTAATACACCCTGAGATAACACTGGAAACCTACCAGTATATCTCGTTTGCCCTGGCCAGGGACTACTCGTGTAATGGCTCTCCTAGACACAGCGCGATGTCAACCCCCAATACCGGGAGAGACGAATCCTGTCTAACCGTCACTGCCTCCAAGTGCTTCGGGACTGCACCCAACCACCACCTGTTTGCACGACTCCTTTGAGCCGTGGTAGGGTAGTGATCAAAGTACAGTGGGAACACACCCGAGGCGAAGTGACAGTGTCAAGTCAGCGGACTAAGCTGTACTCATGTCACCTGGGAACTGATAACTGACGATAGGTATAATACCAACTAGTCAGTTCCCGACGAGTCCTGTCCAGTGTACCCGTAACCTAACGAGCACCCGCATACTATCTCAAGTACGACGTACTGACGGCTGTGGGACAGACCGTCTCCCACACTGGGATGAGAAGCGCATGCGCTGGTCTACTCCGGAGTATCGATGCCCTGTCTCGATAGTCCTGCGACCAGGGACCTGCATAAGGATGTGCTTATAGATTACCCAGCCCCACTAGTGTGACGGCCATCACATCGCTGGTAATCAAGCAAAGATCCTAAGGGCTCTACTAATGTGTATAGGCGATATACAAAAATAAACACATGTACACATTGAAGTAGAAACAAACCAAGTAGCATACTACTATTTTGAGCAAGATTGTATATACAAGGTGAATATCCCAAGCATCCATTAAGTAATATACAAACTAGTATGATACAGTAATGGCCTCTAGGGCATATACACTAACAAAATGGCTGGATGCAATGCGGATCGAGATGGAGTTCATGTACACCAACAAAGTTTGGACTTTGGACTTTGCTCCAGAAGGGGTAAAACCCGTAGGCTGCAAATGGATCTTCAGAAAGAAGATAGGTGTAGATGGGCAGGTTGAAACCTATAAAGCTAGACTTATAGCAAAGGGTTTTCGTCAAAGACCTGGTTTGAACTATGACGAGACCTTTTCTCCAGTGGCTATGCTCAAATCCATTCGGATCTTTCTTGCCATTGCTGCCTTCCACGATTATGAAATCTGGCAGATGGACGTAAAGACGGCTTTCCTAAATGGAAATTTGGAAGAGTGCGTCTATATGGATCAGCCGGAGGGATTCATTCAGAGTGGGAGCATCGGTAAAGTGTGCAAGTTGCTCAAGTCCATCTATGGACTGAAGCAGGCATCGCGGAGTTAGAACATCTTCTTTGATGATACTGTTAAAGAATTCGACTTTATCAAAAACCCAGATGAACCATGCATTTACAGTAAGATTGTAGGGAGAACTGTGGTATTCCTCGTCTTGTACGTGGATGACATTCTCCTAACAGGAAATGATATTCCTATGCTACAGTCAGTCAAAGGATTCTTGTCACAGAGGTTCTCCATGAAGGACCTGGGCGATGCCAACTACATTCTGGGGATCCAGATCTATCGTGATAGATCTAAGAGGATGTTGGGACTTTCGCGGTCCAGGTACATCGACACCATACTGAAACGATTCAGTATGGAAGATTCCAAGCGCGGTACTCTACCGGCTTTTCACGGAATCACCCTCTCCAAAGAGATGTCTCCCAAGACTGATTTGGAAAGGGCTCGCATGTCATCTATACCCTACGCATCTGCGGTAGGCTCTATAATGTATGCGATGTTATGTACCAGACCAGATGTACCATACGCATTGAGCATTGTAAGCCGGTATCAGTCGGACCCAAGGGAGAAACACTGGATAGCAGTAAAGAACATTCTCAAGTACCTAAGAAGGACTAAGGAGATGTTCTTGGTGTATGGCGGAAAAGACCTCCAAATCGAGACCCTTGATGACTGCAGCTTCCAGAGTGACAAGGATGACTCCAAGTCCATGTCGGGTTATGTCTTTACCCTCAATAGAGGGGCGGTTTGCTGGAAGAGTTCCAAGCAGGAAACTGTTGCTGACTCAACTATGGAAGCGGAGTACATAGCTGCTTGCGATGCCGCAAAGGAAGCTGTCTGGATGAAGAAGTTCCTCACGGAACTTCAGATGGTTCCTACCATTGTTGATCCAATACTGCTGTATTGTAACAACAACGGAGCTATAGCTTTAGCGAAGGAACCCAGGTTCCATCAGAAGTCCAGACACATTTTGAGGCGGTACCACCTGATCAGGGAGATCGCAGATCGCCGGGAGATCGAGGTGAAGAGAGTAAATTCGGAGGATAACACTGCAGATCCACTCACGAAGGCCATACCCCAGACTCAGTTCGAGCGGCTGATCGAGATGATAGGTCTTCGATACGCCAGTACATGGCCTTAGTGCAAGTGGGAGATTGTTAGTGTATATGCCCTAGAGGTCATTACTGTATCATACTAGGTTGTATATTACTTAATGAAAGCTTGGGATATTCACAGTTGTATAGGCAATCTTGCTCAAAATGGTAGTTTGCTACTTGGTTTGTTTCTACTTTAATATGTACTGTGTTTCTTTTAGCATATCGCTTATACATATTAGTAGAGCCCTTAGGATCTTTGCTTGATTACCAGCATTGTGATGGCAGTCACACTTGTGGGGGCTGGGTAATCTATAAGCACATCCTTATACAGGTCCCTAGTCACAGGACTATCAAGACAGGGCATTGATACTCCGGAGTAGACTAGCGTATGCGCTTCTCATCCCAGCAGGGGAGATGGTCTGTCCCACAGCCATCAGTACGTCGTACTGGAGATAGTATGCGGGTGCTCGTTAGGTTACGAGTACACTGGACATGACTCATCGGGAACTGTTGGTTGGTATTATACCTATCGTCAGTTATCAGTTCTCAGGTGACATGAGTACAGCTTAGTCCGTTGACTTGACACTGTCACTTCACCTTGAGTGTGTTCCCACTGTTCTTTGATTACTACCCTACCACGGCTTAAAGGAGTCGTGCAAACAGGTAGTTTTTGGGTGCAGTCCCGAAGCACTTGGAGGCAGTGACGGTTAGACAGGATTCGTCTCTCCCGGTATTGGGGGTTGATATCGCGCTGTGTCTAGGAGAGCCATTACACAAAGACCCTGGCGAGGGCAAACGAGATATACTGGTAGGTATCCAGTGTTATCTCAGGGTGTTCTGGGCTACACTCCGACACGACTTGTACCGCTATTAGGGGACTGACGTTCGCCATCCCCTAGGCCCGCCATGCGATGTTCTTAGACGAACATACCGGACTGTACGGAGATTGTCACATACAAGCTCAGTAGGAGTTCGGATGGGTTTACCTCATCGGCCTTCTTATCGACATCTACTTGGGGACCGTTACGTACAGCTAGTGCCGCTTGCGGTCTGTGGTTAAACCCACTGCCAGCGTAGTGTCGAGTCTTTAGAGTTCCACACAGAGAGTTTCCCTGCACTGAGCGATAGGTGTAGAGGCCGTATAGTTTTACGGCAGGGCTTCGATCACTTACGTACACTTGTGTGCCTATGCTGTTCGGGCAGGAAAAACTAGTGGGCTTTGGTTTAAGCCGGATCCTAGTATTGCATGGATGGATTTGTTTTGTCTTCTGTGCATTCGCCTTTTACGGAATGCGGATGCAGTGTGTATGCACAGTTGTGAGGAGCGAAGAGGAAGGAGGTGCCTCATTAGGGTTTTGACAGTTGATTCGGTCGAAGCCATAATGAGGCGGACTCATTAGGGTTTTGGCAGTTCGTTCGGTCAAAACCATATTGAGCCGGGGACATTATTTACTAATCTTTTTTGTGATTATTGTGTGATGGCTATTTGCTTTGACCATTTGACCATACTTGACTTTGTTGACCGTTTGACCAAAGTTGACTTGGACCTTCATTAGAGGTCTAGAGTATTCTTTGGATTTCTTATTTCTTTTGGATTATGATAATGGTCAAGTCAATTGATGCCATCAACATAATCTTGAAAAGATTAGTAATGATGATAGTGGTGTATTATTGCAACTATGGTTCATTCTCTCTAGATAATAATTCATTTCTCATTTCTCTTTCTCTCTCTTGAAAAGAAATGAGAGAGCTCCATGGTTGCTCTCCTTCGTCTTCCTCCTCTTGATTATTTCTTTTGATCTCATGTGTTGAGAGAAAAAGAATCCAAATAGAAAAACACTTCCATCTATCTCTTCTACACATCCTAGGACATCAAGACTAGCGATCTTGTTGCCCTAGTTGCCTCGGCTCGAGGTGGAGCTCGGAGTACATCTCTCGGGTGGATCGTCTTCGACTCAAGAAGGCCGCAGAGGTGATCAAGATCCGGATCGACCCTCGGAGCGTAGATGGACGAGCCGGACAGCGGAATGAAGACCCGAAGGACCGGAGTCGTGAGGTATAATCTCTATGACATAGTAGATAGAACCTCTGGTAGTTTGCTAGTTTGTAGTTTAGCAAAGATCCTTCCTTTAGTCCATGTCGCCTTTGCACTAAAAATCGTTTTTTACCGTTTCCGCCTCCCCGTAAGAACCGGGGTGAGCAACGTGGACTTACAGTGCAGGTATGTGAGTTATTAGTGTAACCTCGTGAATTAAATCCCTATCGATTATGATTTCACGATCGCCCCATTGCAATTTTATATAACCCAATAAAGCGAGACACACATCCTCCATTGATTCGTAAAATCGGTTAACTAATTCAGGTAATGAAAATGCAGAAGGGTGGTTATAGATCAGAAAATTCCAACCCCTCCGCGCGATTTCATTCGCGAAATAGCTACCATAGACCTCATGTGAGAACACTTGAGAAAAATCTCTCTAATTGCATGCTATGTGCCATGGTGATCTACAAATTTTAAAATGTGAAAAACAGAGAGGTGATTTAAAAGATGTACCTCCCCTGAAAATTTCAGGGGGCGAAGAGTGCAGACGGCGGCGGGTCAGCGGCGGGAGCAGGGTAGCGCGACGGAAGGGCGGCGCTCTGGAGATATCTCTGCTGCAGAAAAACGGGTGCGGCGGCTAGGGTTTGGGTGAGAATGAATTTAGGGTTAGAACAGAAAGGGGGGCTCGGGCTCTTTATAAAGGGTGAAAATGATGGTAATTTGCAACTAAATCCCTCTAAAAAGAGGAATTTCTTTGCAAATTAAAAATTTATTTATTTATTTATTCTGCAATTTTACAAAAAAAGTCCAATTTTTTTTTTTTTCAAATTTTTTAAAATTTTTTATGGCATTTTGTATTTATGTATTTACAAATGATACACACACCCCAAACTTATTTGAAACCAAGTTTTGGCAAGAAGATCGGAAATTCGGGGGTAAAAGTGGAGGAGAATTACTCGGTGTAAATCGGCTCCTGCAAAAACAGGAGCTCCTCCGATGGGTCCGCTGTGAGGAACTGTTTCAATCGATGTCCGTTTACTTTATATAAAGTACCGTCCCCAGGATTTTCAAGATCGACCGCACTGTGCAGATAAACGGTGCGAACTACAAATGGCCCTTTCCACCTAGAACGGAGCTTGCCTAGGTGATAGTGTAATCGAGTGTCATAGAGTAAAACCTGTTGACCAGGTTTAAATGTTTTTCGCAGAAGGTGTTTATCATAGAACACCTTAGTTCGGTTTTTAACAATGACAGCATTATCGTATGCCTCATCTCGCAGATCTTCTAGTTCGTTTAATTGCAGCTTTCGATTGCTGCCCGCATCTCCCATCGATACATTCAACTCCTTGATCGCCCAAAATGCCTTGTGCTCAATCTCAACTGGGAGGTGGCAAGCCTTCCCATAAATAAGACGATATGGAGACATACCAAGATCGGTCTTGTATGCAGTACGGAAAGCCCATAGTGCATCGATCAGTTTGAGTGACCAATCTTTACAGTTTTTAAAAACCGTTTTCTCCAAGATTTGCTTAATTGTCGATTCGAAACCTCGGCTTGCCCACATGTTTGGGGATGTTATGACATTGACAGCTTGTGAGTAATGGAATATTTGCGCATTAAAGACTCAAAAGTCTTATTGCAGAAGTGGGATCCATTATCAATTATAATTGCTCGAGGGTGCCCAAACCGAGAAAAGATATGTTCTTTAAGAAATCGAACGACAACCTTGTTGTCATTCGTTCGGCTAGACACAGCCTCGACCCATTTCGACACATAGTCAACAGCCAAAAGAATATACACATTCCCAAAGGAATTGTGAAATGGTCCCATGAAGTCAATTCCCCAAACATCAAAAATATCCACAACCAAAATTAGTTGGAGCGGCATTTCGTTTCTCCGCGATATCCGGCCCAAGTGTTGGCACCGGGAGCATGTCTTGCAGTATTCATATGCATCCTTAAAGAGTCGTGGCCAATAGAAACCACACTACAAGATTTTCTCGGCTGTCTTCTTTGGGCCAAAGTGCCCGCCACACGCTTGATCGTGGAAAAAAGACAGCACACTCTTAAACTCATTTTCAGGTACACACCGACGAATGATTTGGTCGGAACAGTATTTAAAAAGATACGGTTCATCCCAGTAAAAGTGTTTTACTTGGGATAAGAATCGGAGTTTATCCTGTTTCGACCAATCTTTAGGTATCAAGCCGGCGGCTAAGTAATTTACTATATCAGCGAACCATGGTTCGCAAGACACGGTTAAGAGTTGCTCATTGGGAAAAACATCTTTGATTGGAATTTCAATTGTAGGCGAAGAAGGAAGTCGTGAAAGGTGATCGGCCACTACGTTTTCAAATACTCTTTTGTCCCTTATGACTAGGTCAAACTCTTGTAGCAAGAGGATCCAACGTATTAGCCTCGATTTAGCATCCTTCTTCGCAAAAAGGTGGCGAAGAGCTGAATGATCTGTATACACAATAACTGGAGAGTCGATTAAATAAGGCCGGAATTTTTCAAGTGCAAACACAACGGCTAAAAATTCTTTTTCTGTTGTTGTGTAGTTCAGTTGGGCCTCATTTAGTGTACGGCTAGCGTAATAAATTACGTGCAGCATCTTATTAATGTGCTGTCTAAGAACAGCACCAATGGCGAAATCTGATGCATCGCATATAATTTCGAATGGATGCGTCCAGTCTGGAGATGAAAGAATGGGCGCAGAAATGAGAGAGTGTTTCAATGACTCGAACGCTTCCATGCAAGTTGAGTCAAAATCAAATGTTGTGTCCTTGGCCAATAAGAGAGTCAAGGGTCTAGCAATCTTGCTAAAATCCTTGATGAACCGTCTATAAAAACCGGCATGGCCAAGGAAAGCTCGGATGTCTTTGACGCATTTAGGAGGAGGAAGATTAGAAATGACTTCAATTTTGGCTCTATCAACATCTATGCCGTTTTGCGAGATGACATGTCCTAAGACAATACCTTCTCGTACCATAAAGTGACACTTCTCCCAATTTAAAGTTAGGTTCTTATCCCTACAGCGGGTAAGAACTGCGTCAAGGTGTAGTGAACACCCGTCGAAGGAGTCACCAAAAATGAAGAAATCATCCATAAAGATCTCCAAAAACTTTTCAACCATGTCTGAAAAGATCCCCATCATACACCGCTGAAATGTAGCGGGTGCATTGCATAACCCAAAGGGCATGCGACGATAAGCAAAAGTGCCAAAAGGACAAGTAAATATGGTCTTGTCTTGATCCTCTTTGGCGATGGGGACTTGGTTATAGCCGGAATAGCCATCCAAAAAGCAATAGAACTAGTGCCCAGCCAATCGTTCTAGCATTTGGTCAATGAAAGGTAAAGGAAAGTGCTCTTTCCTTGTCACGGCATTGAGTTTTCTATAGTCGATGCAAACTCGCCACCCAGTTTGGGTGCGAGTAGGTATTAACTCATTTGCCTCATTGGTAATGACCGTGATGCCCAATTTCTTTGGCACAACATGAATGGGGCTAACCCACTGGCTATAGATAGGGTAAATGATACCACTATCAAGACATTTAACAATCTCCTTCTTGACAGCCTCTTTCATTATGGGGTTGAGGCGTCTTTGTGGATCCCTTACCGGCTTGGCATCATCCATCAAGTGTATATGATGTTCAACTATGAGGGGACTAATCCCCTTGATGTCCGCCATAGACCAGCCAAAAACTTGCCGATTATTTTGTAAGACCATTAAAAGGGCCTTCTCTTGCTCAAGAGCTAGAGAGGCCGATATGATAACGGGAAGGGTCTCATTCTCACCTTGATAAGCATATTTAAGGTGCGACGGCAAAAGCTTTAGTTCGAGTTTAGGAGGTGAAACAATTGATGGTAACAATGGTGTAACTGTTTCAAACTCGAAGGATTCCATCAACGGTTCAAATCGAGTGTACGCAACCGAGTCGGATGGTTCAACTAACTCATCCGAAAAAGCAAAAGACTCAAACTCGGGTGGTGAGTCTTCAAAATCGTCTACAAAGGTGAAACACTCATAATCGTTGTCCGGCGTGAAAGCTGTGTCGGATTCTAGGAAGAACGCACTAGAGGCGTCAACACTGTTGTGATCGAACATAAAATTTTCGAACTCACAGTCCTCCTCCGCGATCTCATTGATCGAGCAAATATCAAGTACGCTAGAATTAGGCTCGAAAGGCTAATTTCCCAACTTAAAAATGTTGAGTTCAATTGTCATATTGCCAAAAGATAGATTCATTGAACCATTACGACAATTGATCACCGCATTAGAAGTCGCAAGGAATGGTCGACCAAGTATCACCGGAATTTTACTCCGGGGGTTAGCTACAGGTTGTGTATCCATAACAATAAAGTCAACGGGGAAAATGAAATCCTCTACTCTAATTAACACATCCTCCAACTCTCCCCTAGGATGGGTGATGGATCGGTCGGCCATTTGGAGAGTACAATGAGTGGGCTTAAGCTCTCCAACGCCTAATTGCGCGTACACAGAATAAGGTAGAAAATTGACACTAGTACCAAGATCTAATAGTGCTCTATTGATATTCTTGTCCCCAATTGTTATCGAAATAGTAGGATAACCGGGGTCCTTGTGCTTTTAGGGTAAAGAATGGACAAGAGTATCACTAACAGCACTAGCCACGAAAACTTTCTTTGGTACTTGTGACTTCCTCTTCTTGGTGCATAAGTCCTTTAATATTTTTGCGTATGAAGGAACTAGTTGGATTGCATCCAAGAGAGGGATATTTATGCTAACCTGTTCGAACAACTCTACAATCTTCTCCATTTGTGGAGTGGGTTTATTGGATCTCAACCTGTTTGGAAAAGGAACATTTTGAAAAGTTGTTGAGTCCAATTTTTGTGGATCAGATTGTTGAGTTGGAACGGATCCCCGTGTAGATGTGTTCGTGATGTGAGAAGTGGGTCTGTTCGAGCTAGAAGAAGTAGAGCCTTGTGAAGGATGAAGAATAGGCTCTAACGAAGAAGAAGAAGAAGAAGAAGAAGAAGAAGAAGGTGAAGAAGATGAAGAAGGACCACCGGCAGGGGTGTCATTGTTAATACCTATATTATTGTGCAACACTTTTCCGGATCTCAACGTGGTCACAGCATTTACGTTATGATTCTGCTGTTCATATGCAACACGTGCATGACCGGGATTTGGCAGTGGTTGAGATGGAAGCTTTCCTTTTTCTCGCTCGCTCAACGCAGCGTTGAGTTGTGCAATTTATGCCTCAATAGATTTGATGCTTTGATCGTGTGAGGCACTGTTTTGCACCAAAGATTGAATAGAAGTCTCCAACCTTGCTATGGATTGTATAGACCGCTTTAGAAACGCATCTAGACTTCTTTCTAGCGAGTTAACCTTATCATTATGAGGTTGAACAAAGTTGTTTTGAGGGTAAGAATTGTTGGCCACAAAATTGTTCATTTGATTAGGGTAAGGTTGCTGTTGGAAAGGTTGCTGGAATTGAGTTTGTGGAGGTGCTTGTTGTTATGGAGGAGGAGGCCTTTGAAAGTTGTTGTTTCCTTGGAATTGTTGATTTGGATTCCAAGCGAAATTTGGGTGACTTTTCCAACCCGGATTGTACGTCGAAGAGTATGGATCATTTCTTTGTCGTTGCTGAAAGGCAGCATTGACTTGATCTTGTCCTTGAACAGGTGGATTGTAAGGACACTCTTCGGTAAGATGTGATGGATCCGAACAACAAGCACAAACAGTTCGTTGGGGCAAAGCAGGGGCAGGAGAATATGATGAGATTTTGGTCTCGATCGCTTCTAGCTTTTTCGTAAGTGCGGCCATCTCGGCCTTCATAGCAATCGACATATCTAATTGATGTATGCTTGCCCTAGACTGACTAATAGAAGAAGATGAGGTGGTCTTGGTGCTCTCCCACTGAAGTGTTTGTTTAGCAAGATCATCGAGAAACTGCCATGCTACCTCACTAGATTTGGTTAGAAAGTGACCTTGACAAATGGTTTCTAGCAACTGCTTCGTTGCCGGGTTCAATCCCTCGTATAATGATTGGCAAAGTTGCCAATTTTTGATCCCATGGTGAGGGCATTGAACAAGTTGGTCTTTGAATCTTTCAAAACACTTCCAAAATGGTTCGGAAGGAAGCTGGGAAAATTATATAATCTCGTTGCGAATTCTTGCAGTCTTGTGTGAGGATAAAACTTTTTAAGAAAAGCTTTAACAAATTCTTCCCAATTCTTAATTGAATGCGACGCTGTGATGTATAACCACTTCTCGGCTAAGTCACATAAGGTGAAAGGAATGACCCTTAGCCTTATATCATCGTCTGATAATTGGGTTGTTTTCATCATTGTGCAAACATTTTGGAATTTGTTGATAAAGATATAGGCATCTTCGGATTCCAATCCGTGAAATTTTGGCAGCATATTGATGAAGTGGGGTTTGATCTCAAAATTGTCCCCATTTGCCGGTGGGAGTGAAAGACAAGTAGGAAGTGTTAGTTATATGTATGCCCTAGAAGCTATTACTATATATAGGATGTATATTGTAGTGGATGCTTGGACATATATAGGGAGGACTTTCTTGCTCGACATGATAGTATGCTATCTGGTTGCTCTTTGCCTTAACGTTTACACTTATTGTCTCTCTGCTACATGTTGGTAAAGCCCTTAGGATGTGTACTTGACTACCTGGACTATGATGCGGATCATACTAGTGGGGACATGGTAGTCCATAAGTACATCCTTCAAGGTCCCTAGTCGTGGGTGTATCGAGACAGGGCATCGATGCACCAGAGTAGACTAGCGTATATGCATCTTGACCCATATGATGGGCGATGGATGATCCCATATCCATCGGTGTTTGACATCAAGGATGGTGTACGGGTGCTCAGTGGAGACTGTGTACACTGGACGGACTCGCCGAGAACTCCCAGATGGTATTATACCCTACGTCAGATGGCAGTTTTCTGGTGACACTGGTACAGAGTAGTCTGTTGACCTGAGATCGTCATAGAGTCTTGTGTGATTCCCACTGTGCTTTGATTTCCACCTTACCACGTCCAAGAGGGCGTGCAAAATGGTGGTTTTTGGATACAGTCCCGAATCACATGGAGGCAATGAGAGATAGGAGGGGATTCGTCTCTCCCGGTATAGGGAGTTGATGTTGCGCTGTGTTCGATTGGCTATAACCGGAAATCCCTGGCCAAGATTGCTGAGATTTACTGGTAAGTGTTACCAGTAGTTTCTCGAACTGTTATAGACCTCATATCGATACGAATTATCGAGCTATTGGGGTCTGACGTTTACCACCCCTAGGCAAGATATGCGACATATCTGACGACGAGACCGGACTGTACGGTAAGTGTTGCTGGTTGGATTCACAGGAGTGTGAGCGGGCTTACTCGTTGATCTTCTGATCGCTCAATGCCCGGGTGGCCGTTACGTTTAGCAGACCGCTTGCGGCTTGTGGGTGCTTGATATGATCATCACCTGCTGCCGGCGTATTGACGAGTCTTTAGAGTCCTACACAGAGGTTTCCTGGCTCAAGCGAAACGAAATAGGAGCGCATATGAGATATGTGCGGGACCGAGAATAATAACAGTATATGATACTATATTCTATTCTTGCGATTTGTATCATTGGACGGTTATATATGATATAGCCGAGTTACCGAATCAAGTGTTGATTCGATACATTGATACACTCAATATTAGTCGGTTATATGCGATATGACCGGATCATTAAATCAAGTGTTGATTTAATGATTTAATGTATAATTATATATTTGATATATTATTTTACATTAACTAGTATTTGTTCACTTAAGATGGATTTTCTCACTTGATGTGCACATTGTATATATGATATAGTTTTGTGCACTTGATTGTATCATGTTTGATGATACATGCTAACTTGGGTGTATGTTTGATTTAAACCATGTTTAGGTTAATGGTTAGGGTTTTGTTATCTTTTCTTAATTATTTATTTTATTCATTTATTTTTGGGCAAGAAATAAAATGGTGGCTTCTTTTGTATTTTACTTGAAGCTTCATGAAGCTTTGACCATTTTGTTTCTTTCCTAAACCTAACCATTCACCTAAACCTTAGTTTAGTCTCTACACTAGTTAAACTCACCCATGGTTGCATTATGATAACCATCACATGATTTTCTTTTTGGAGATAATTCATTTTATTTATTTTCTTTCTTCTTCTTCTTCATGAAGAGAAGAAACCATTGCTAGAAATTTCTAAGTGATGATTCCAAGTGAGAAATCCAAATACAAAGTGAACCCACTTTCTATTTCTTCATCCTCTACCACTTGCCATGTAGTAGAGTGTGTTATCTTGACAAGTCTCATGACCTAGTGAAGGTGGAGCTTGAGTTTGAGTCGCCTCGACGTAGATCATCTTCGACATCGAAGTCAACGACCTAGCCCGCCCATTTTTCCGATGAAACCGACGCTATAGTCCGGGATTCCGATGATCGCAGTGGAGGGACGTCAACACGGAGCTAGAGAAGTGGAGGACCGGATCTACAAAGGTTGTAGTCACTTTCACTTGCAGCTAAAGTAGTTTACTTGCTTGTTTCGCCTTACCTTTAGTTAACGATCTAGTATAGAGTTCTTTGGCACATGAAAAAATTTGATTTTGGCATGGTTGATCAGTTGTAGAACCTAATTAGTGTGCCTAGGATCCCTACAGGAAGGGCGGTGCGGATTGGGTAGAAAAGATCCTGGAGCGCGATTCGTTAGGGCGCTTCAATAGGAGAGTGATTCGGGTGATTCGCACCTAAGAGAGGTGGAATCAGTTCCGTAGGTAAGGTGTTGTTAGGATTATATCCCGACATACCTTCGGAAGAAGAATTTGAAGGTGAAAGTGAAGAAGTGGAAAGAATTTCGACTTCGGAGTCGAATGGTTCGTCGGTCGGTACCTACGAAACACGGACTAATCGGGCACTAGTGTCCCTAGTCCAACCGGACATACACTAAAGAGGTAGTATAGTCGAAAAGGTGAAAAACAGAATGTGGAGGTAAATAAACGTTAATGAGAAGAAAGTGGTGTAAGTGGGGTGCTAGGATTTCTTTAGCGACAAGTTGCAAGTTTTTGTAAAAAAAAATTTCCTTTTTTTTATCCGTTTTATGTGGAGCTTTTTGCAAAAAGATTTTCCGATAAAAGGCTTTGACACAAATACAATCAACCACAAATGCACAATCAGGCCTAGATCTAAGGTCACCTAGGTCAGCTAGACAGCTCCTAACTGTTCCAAAGGGCTAGAAGTAGGACCTTAAACCGCCTCTTCACCGCCAATTGCGGCCAGGTAAGTCTCAGGTGAGTGGGAGGCTCTCCACTACAAGTAGTGGCCCTAATAAAGTAACCACTCGCCTTAGACACACTTGCCTAGACACCGCAAAGTCAGGTTAGGATCAACAGCCGATGCCTACAACTAGTCCTCTGTCCTATTGAGCGCGACGTCCTTAGGGCTGAGTCTAGTATTTTTTAATTAAATAATGGTCAATGCAGATGCCTTATGTGATTTCTGGGGTCCTGGAAAGGGTGATGAAATCTCCAATCAATCTGAATTGGTCTCAAGCCCCTTAAAGTCTGATTAAAAATATGCAAAACAGTAAAAATCACTTGCAATCAATTTTTATCGCGGCGCAAAAAATCCTGCACAAGATTAATTATTGGAAGGGGGAGAGATTTTTTTAGCGCAAAGAATCCTGCAGGAGATTTGACAAAAGATATATTGGGATTTGCAGAGGAGAGAGAAAGGAAACAAACAGTGAGATTTCCTCGTGATGACGTCAGCAGGAAGCCGCGGTTCCGCAGTCGGAGTAGGCAATGCGCGTCGGTTCCGCGGTGGAGGCGTCGGCTCGGTTCCCGATAAAAATTCTGTCCCTCGGGTTTGACTGTTCTCTGTTGTTCAGATCTTTATCTTTCTGTTTCGCTCTCTGGATTTTTCTAGATCCGAACTTGTACGTCGATCCTGCATAGATTCACACAAGAAACCCTTCAAACAATAAAAGATGAAATAATTTTTATATTTTTTTCTTCAGTTTTTTATGATTTTTATATTTTATAATAACCCGAAATTACAAAAAGGAAATACTACGCCATCCCCGGCAACGGCGCCATTTGATTAATCAAAGAATAATTTATAACCGCAATCAAGAACGGCGTCGCTTGGTAGCTAGCCGGTGAGTACGGGTCGGTCCACAGGGATGATGTATATTTCCTAATTGTTCTAACGAGCTAATTCCAAATGGTGTTTGGATCTTTATCACTAAAACTAATTTGATTTAGACTAGGATTTAGGAAACTTGCTAGGGTTAGGTTTAGGTTAAGTTTGGTAAAATAAAATTTCCCACCTCTTTCAATGCCCTAAATTAGATCTTTTGAGGAGTTATGGTAATTATTAATAAAGGGGATTAGGAAGATCGGGAAGAAACGATGTTTCTTCCTCTAGATCCTTGTCCGTCCTTTCTTAATCCTTACCCTAACCTCCATGGAAGACATGCATATCCGGTCTTTTATATTACGGTATCACCGTTACCTCGTGGGTAGGGTGCTGTAGGGAGCGGAATATGTATGTATGCATGGAGTCCTAATTATTAACATGTGATGGGTAAGAAAGGGGTGAGAGATTCGCATCTCTCAAACCCTTCCCTCTTCCTAACCCTAACAAGCGAGGAAAGTACTCGCTCATTAGGGGATCTAAGATAAACATGATTTTTATTGTGGTTTTAGAGTTAAGAAATTAATGAACTACTGCAGATTAATAAAAATTCTAATCTAGATTTAAAACTAAGGCAAAGAATAGATCTACCTAGGGCAGAAATTAAAACTAAGAACTAAGGCAGAAAATAAAAACTACTTACAAATTGATGCTCTCCAAAACTTGAAAAGAAATCTGAATTTTATTGATGAAACGAGGCATGACCTAATACAAGAATTTGGGTCTCTATTTATAGGACATAGAAAACCATAGGTTTACAATTGCCACATGTATGCTTTTACAAAAATACCCCTAGGAAGACTAGTCAGCGCCGCCACACATTTTGGTAAATTTTTCCGCCACTACGGGCTATACCCGGCCGCGGAACCGCGGCCATAGGCCAGGTTTGGCCGCGGTTCCGCGGCCAATTGGAGGTCTTGAATGCTGCAGTTTTCTGTGACACTTCTGGCTGTATTTCTCTTCCTGTTTCTTCAGTTGGTTCTTCAGAATGTCTTATATGTCTCTTCCAGATCACCACAGTGAATAATTGTAGTGGACTTTTACCGTTGCTTCGTGTCGAAGTCTTGAACCTTGCGCTGCCTTTGTGCTCTGTGAACTTTTTCATTGATTCTTCATTATCCCTCAAAATGTGGCATGATCAAGAGTCCACCATTTATCGGTCGTAGTCTCACTTTTGTATCGTCTTTTGTCTTTTTCACTGTTTTTGTTCCGAGAACCTGTAACCTGTAACCATATAGCAGACATGGGTCAAAAGCACCTGTTTATTTATAAAATGTATAAGAATGGGGAATATAAGAATGCAATATTATGATATGAACAACGCTCCTATTTCGTTTTGCTTGAGCCAGTAAAACCTCTATGTAGACTCTAAAGACTCGTCAATACGCCGGCAGTAGGTAATGATTATATCAAGCACCCACAAGCCGTCAGCGGTACTAGCTGGACGTAACGGCTACCCGGGTATTGAGCGATCAGAAGATCAGCAAGCAAGCCCGCTCCAACTCCTGCAAAAGCCTGACAGTGACACTACCGTACAGTCCGGTCTCCTCGTCTGATATGTCGCATATCAAGTCTAGTGGTGGTAAACGTTAGACCCCAATAACCAATAAGTCATGCCGATATGAGACGCATAACGGGTCGAGAAACTACGGGTAACACTTACCAGTAAATCTCTAAACCAGCCCTTGCCAGGGACTTCCATGTTATGGCCAATCGAGCACAGCGCAACATCAACCCCTAATACCGGGAGAGACGAAACCCCTCCTATCGCTCATTGCCTCCATGTGACTCAGGACTGTACCTAAAAACCACCGTTTTGCTTGCCCTCTTGGACGTGGTAAGGTGGAAATGAAAGCACAGTGGGAATCACACAAGACTCTATGGCGATCTCGGGTCTACAGACTAACCTGTACCAGTGTCACCAAAGAACTGCCATCTGACGTAAGGTATAATACCATCTGGAAGTTCTCGGCGAGTCCGTCCAGTGTACCCAGTCTCCACTGAGCACCCGTATATCATCTCTGATGTCTAACACCAATGGATATGGGATCATCCATCGCCCATCTATATGGGTCGAGAAGGTATACGCTAGTCTACTCGGGTATATCGATGCCCCGTCTCGATACACCCATGACTAGGGACCTTAAAGGATGTACTTATGGACTACCATGGTCCCACTAGTACGATCTGCATCATAATCCTGGTAGTCAAGTACACATCCTAAGGGCTTTACCAACATGTGTAGGGTTCCTAGGCACTCTCAAGAGGTCTCACAAGGCATCAACCATGCTAATTTTACATTTTACAAGTGCCGAGAAACTCTAATACGGATCGTTAACTAGAATTTTAGGCGAAACAATAAACTAGTTAACAACTTAACTAAAGTTAAGAAGCTACAACCTTTGTAGATCCGGTTATCCACTTCCTTAGCTCCACGTAGTCGTCCTTTCGCTGTCCAAGTCGGATCTCGGACTCTAACATCGGCTTCATCGGAGAAATGAACGGACTAGTCGTCGGCTACGATGCCGAAGATGATCTATGTCGAGGTTGCACAAGATCAAGCTCCAACTTCACCAAGTTGTGAAACTTGTGAAGAAAACACCCTATACTACTTGGCAAGAGGTAGAGGGTGAAGAAATAGGAGGTGGGTTCACTTTAGAATTGGATTTCTCACACTTTTGCTCAAGATGCCATTGATGGTGGCAAGCATTTTCTTGAAGAAGAAGATGAAGCTCAAGATAGAATATAATAAGTCTTCTAAAATGAAAAAGAAAATGAATACTTATCATCTCCTAACTATGGTTATGTGTAGAGATTAGACCATAGTTATTTGGAATGGTTAGGGTTAAGCATGAAGACAAAATGGTCACATTAGTCAAACCTTCATGAAGCTTCAACAAGCTTCATGTTAGAATGAAACCATTTTGTTTTCTTTTATTTATTTCTCAAAAAGAATGGATAAATAAATAAGTGAATAAATCAAAAACCCTAACCATTATCATAACCATGGTATAAGTCTTAACACAAAGCCAAAATACATGTATCATCAAACATGATACAATCATGTGCACAAAAGTATATCACATATACAACTTGGGAACATCAAGTGAGAAAATCCTTTTAAAGTGAACCAATACTAGTTAATGCAAAGTAATATATCAAATATATAATTATACATTAAATCATTAAATCAACACTTGATTTAACGATCCGGTCATATCGCATATAACCGACTAGTATCCTATGTATCGGCTTATCGAATCAATCCTTGATTCGATATCTAGGTTATATCGCATATAACCAATCGATACATTCATCGCGAGAATGGAATACGGTATCACATACACGCATTATTCTTGGTCCCGCACATATCTCATATGCACTCCTATTTCGTTTCGCTTGAGCCAGGAAACCTCTGTGTAGGACTCTAAAGACTCGTCAATACGCCGGCAGCAGATGATGATCATATCAATCATCCACAAGCCGCAAGCCGTCTGCTAAACGTAACGGCCACCCGGGTATTGAGCGATCAGAAGATCGACGAGCTAGCCCGCTTACACTCCTGTGAATCCAACCAGTAACACTTACCGTACAGTCCGGTATGTTCGTCTGATATGTCGCATATCAAGTCTAGGGGTGGTAAACGTCAGACCCCAATAACCGATAAGTCGTGCCGGTGTGAGGCTCATAACGGGTCGAGAAACTACTGGTAACACTTACCAGCAAATCTCTGATCAGCCCTGGCCAGGGACTTCCCTGTTACGGCCAATCGAGCACAGCGCAACATCAACCCCCAATACCGGGAGAGACGAAACCCCTCCTATCGCTCATTGCCTTCATGTGACTCGGGACTGTACCAAAAGACCACCGTTTTGCACGCCCTCATGGACGTGGTAAGGTGGAGATCAAAGCACAGTAGGAATCACACAAGACTCTATGACGATCTCGGGTCTACAGACTAACCTGCACAAGTGTCACCTGAGAACTGCCATCTGACGTGAGGTATAATACCATCTAGGAGTTCTCGGCGAGTCCGTCTAGTGTACCCAGTCTCCACTGAGCACCCGTATACCATCTCTGATGTCAAACACCAATGGATATGGGATCATCCATCGCCCATCTCATGGGTCGAGAAGCATATACTATATATCGATGCCCCGTCTCGATACACCCACGACTAGGGACCTTGAAGGATGTACTTATGGACTACCATGTCCCGTCTCGTATGATCTGCATCATAGTCCATGTAATCAAGTACACATCCTAAGGGCTTTATCAACATGTAACTATAAGACAGTTTAAAGAGACTAGTATACATGTTAAGATAAAGTGCAACCAGATAGCATACTATCATATCGAGCAAGAAAGTCATCTTTATATATGTCCAAGCATCCAATATAATATACATCATCTGTACAATACTGGCCTCTAGGGCATACATACAACTAACAATCTCCCACTTGCACTAGGGCCAGCTGCTGTAGTATCGCATACCGAGCATCCCGAAGAGTCTCTCAAACTGTATCTGGGGAATGGCCTTCGTGAGTGGATCCGCCGTGTTGTTCTTCGTATCAACCCTCCTAACCTCGATCTCTCGGCGATCAACTATCTCCCGGATCAGGTGATACCGCCTCAGAATATGCCTGGATCGCTGATGGGACCTAGGTTCCTTGGCCAAAGCCACTGCTCCATTGTTATCGCAATACAAAGGTATTGGATGCTCAATGGATGGAACCACTCCAAGTTCAGTAATGAACTTTTTGATCCAGACAGCCTCTTTGGCAGCATCGTTGGCAGCGATATATTCAGCCTCCATCGTCGAGTCTGCCACGGTTTCCTGCTTGGAACTCTTCCAGCTAACCGCCCCTCCGTAAAGGGTAAAGACAAATCCCGACTGCGACTTAGAGTCGTCCTAATCACTCTGGAAGCTCGAATCGGTAAAGGACTCCATTTGGAGTTCTCCGTTACCATGCACCAAGAGCATCTCTTTAGTCCTTCGCAAGTACTTGAGAATGCTCTTCACAGCTGTCCGGTGACTCTCTCCAGGATCAGCTTGATACCTGCTCACTACACTTAGTGAGTATGCTACATCGGGTCTGTTACATAGCATCGCGTACATGATAGAGCCTACAGCCGAAGCATAGGGTATCCCTTGCATGCGAGCTCTCTCCAAATCAGTCTTGGGAGACATCTCTTTGGAGAGAGTGACTCCAAAGATCGTGGGCAAATTCCCACGCTTGGATTCTTCCATACTAAACCTCTTTAGTATGGTGTCAATGTACCTGGATTGGGACAATCCCAATATCCGTTTGGATCTATCTCTATAGATCCTAATTCCCAATATGCAGGAGGCATCACCAAGATCTTTCATCGAGAATCTTTGTGATAAGAAGAGCTTGACTGATTGCAGCATAGGAATATCATTTCCTATCAAGAGTATGTCGTCCATGTACAATACGAGGAAGACAACCTTACTCTCTGCTACCTTCTTGTAGATACAAGGTTCATCTGGGTTTTTGACGAAATCAAACTCTTTGATAACGACGTCAAAGCAGATGTTCCAACTCCGCGATGCTTGCTTTAATCCATAAATAGATTTAAGCAGCTTTCACACCTTCCCGCTGCTCCCATTGTCTATGAAGCCCTCTGGCTGAGTCATGTACACGCACTCTTCTAAATCACCGTTTAGAAAGACGGTCTTAACATCCATTTGCCAGATTTCATAGTCATGATACGCAGCGATGGAAAGCATGATCCGGATGGATTTAAGCATAGCCACTGGAGAAAAGGTTTCGTCATAGTCCACACCTGGTCTTTGACGAAAACCCTTTGCAACAAGTCTAGCTTTGAAAGTCTCCACTTTCCTATCTACACCATGTTTTTTCTTGAAGATCCACTTGCTCCCAATGGGTTTTACCCCTTCAGGAGCAACTTCCAAAGTCCATACTTTGTTGGTGTACATGGATTCCATCTCGGACCGCATTGCATCCAGCCATTTCACTGAGTCTCTACTTGTGATGGCCTGCTCTAAACTAGTTGGGTCATCATCCTCCATGATGCAATCTTCGCTTCCACCGTCAATGAGAAAACCGTAGTATCTCTCAGGTGGACGAGATACCCTACTAGATCGGCGGAGAGGCTGGGGTTCGTCGAGTTTTACTGAATCCTCTGGTTCTACCAAGTCTTCTGTTACAGTTTGTGTTGCTGGAACCTCTTCCAGTTCTACCTCAATGCTACTTGTCTGTTTCATAAGAAAACTCTTTTCTAAGAAAGCGGCATGTCGAGAAACAAACACTTTTTGTTCCTCGGAGTGGTAGAAGATATACCATCGCGAATGTTTGGGATATCCAACAAACTTACATAGAACAGACCTTGCCTCGAGCTTGTCCGGATTTTGTGTTTTAACATAGGCTGGACAACCCCATATCTGAATAAAATTAAGACATGGTCTCTTGCCATTCCATATCTCATATGGAGTGGTAGGCACTGATTTGGTTGGAACTCTATTCAATAGGTATGCAGCAGTCTCCAGTGCATATCCCCAGAAGGAAATAGGTAACTCAGCTACACTCATCATAGAGCACACCATATCTAATAGGGTGCGATTTCTCCGCTCCGATACACCGTTGTGCTGTGGTGTATAAGGAGGAGTAAGCTGAGAGAGAATCCCATTCTCTTTTAGATAATCTCTGAATTCGTTACTTAAGTATTCTCCTCCTCGATCAGATCGAAGGATCT
Source organism: Agapanthus africanus (assembly GCA_030015575.1). Classification (NCBI taxonomy): domain Eukaryota; kingdom Viridiplantae; phylum Streptophyta; class Magnoliopsida; order Asparagales; family Amaryllidaceae; genus Agapanthus; species Agapanthus africanus. The sequence continues at coordinate 447,860,274 of CM057341.1, read as the reverse complement.
TAATACTTTTGCCCGTTTGGTTCTCTACTTCTTGTTTATATTCTCTGAATTTCTCAAAAGCTTCTGATTTGTGTTTCATCAGGAACACATATCCGAATCTAGAGAGATCGTCAGTGAATGTAATGAAGTACGAAGAACCATCCCTGGAATGTGTAGACATGGGACCGCATACATCACTATGTATTAGTCCCAAGAGTTCGGTAACTCTTTCTCCGTGTCCCGTAAACGGAGTTTTGGTCATCTTGCCTTTGAGACATGACTGGCAAGTGTCATAAGATGAAAATTCAAACGAATTTAAATATCCATCCTTATGCAACTTAGCTAGTCGTGTTGCATTGATGTGACCCAGTCTACAATGCCACAAGAAAGATTCGTTCAGTTCAGAACTCTTCCTCTTGTATGTGTTTTGTAAATTGAGGACTGTATTTTGATTGAGAATGAATATGCCATTATACATCGAGCCTGATGCAATCAACTTTTGATCTAGGAATATGTTCATAACATTATCCTTTACTACAAAATTATATCCTTCTTTAGTTAATAAAGAAACTGATATAATGTTGCACATCATGTTCGGTATATAATAGCATTCATTTAGAATCAGTGTATCACCACTTGGTAATACTAGGTGATATTCGCCAACTGCTTTGGCTGCAACATTTGCCCCATTCCCAACTTGAACGGAATGATCACCATTTCCCAGTTCTCTTCCTTTCCGCAGCCCATGTAACATCTTACATATGTGGGATCCTGATCCGGTATCTAATACCCAGGACGTAGGGTGAACTGAGAAACAGTTCTCAATGACAAACACACCCGAAGATGATGCATCAACATGCATGTTCTCCGTTTGGGCGGTGTGAGAATCCAGATATTCTCCTGTTTCCTGTTCATTCTTATAACACTTATAAGATAGAACGGGTTCAACGTTCCCCTGCACAGTATAACATGCGGGTTTGGTCAATACATCCATATTATTATCTTGATTAGGGCGTGACATGGTTGCAACCTGGAGAGAGAGAGAAGAAAATACTTTAGCGTAAGCTCGTGCAAGATCAGATTGGTTATTATCTTATCTAATCAGGATGGCTCCCACTGGTTTTTATCAAATCTTCCTTCAAACCCCAAAAGGAAAGACTAGCCGGGATTAATTACACACTACAAGTTCGCCAATCTTTCAGCCAGGCCAGTGTCGGTACTTTGAGGGAGGTCCCCCGTGCTTTCGCACGAACCTAATTAATGTAAACCTTGTTTCCCCAGAGGCGTAACCCCGTTGACACCTTTCTAGACACCTACTCGATCAGCTAATTGCAATGTGTAAAACTCCCCCAGGAGTAACTCTTACTCGCAGTGGGTATCGGGATCCAACTATCTCATAGAAGGTATGCAATCTCATTGCAAATTTCAACACTTGAAATTCCCGATAATACTTTTGCCCCTAGCTTCCTGTGACCTTGACGGAGGCCAAACTACCCACAGGGCGCTAGTCAAGTTCAACCCGTCATTTCTTGATCGAATTAAACCTACCCGTACGACCCTTGACGGAGGCCAAACTACGCCGTACGAATACCCTAATCCAATCGCATCATATGCTGGCAGATAAGCACTAGTTAGCTACCATACACAACGCCTTGACGGAGGCCAAACTACCGCAGCATGAATACTAAGTAGTACTTATCTGAAATGACGGAGGGCTACGCAGGTTTTTCTGAAAACCATGAGCGTAATGAACTTGATATCGTTGTAGAATCAAAATGAAGTTTTGAAATGGAGTGATTTTGAGGCTTTTCTAGTTTTGCTAAAGGGGTCACTCCCGGTGAAGGGATCGTCGGCCCTTTCCTCGTCGAATGAGGTGCGGGATATATCATATATATCACTGTGCAAAGCAGAAACTATAGAAGCAATCAAAAGTCAAACCGAGTGTGTAGCATCTACCAGTTATTGCTAAAGGAGTCACTCCCGGTGAAGGGATCTCGGTCCTTTCCTCATCGAATAAGGTGCAGGGTATATCATATATACCGCTATGCAAAGCAAGAACTGTAGCTACCTGTTTAGTTTAAAATTTGATTCTACAACATCTTAGGTTTCTTTTCTTTCATTAATCACATTAATGAAGTCCCATCATTTAAGTCGCCTAAACATCACAGATAAATACGACGTACACTTATGCCATCCGCATTCGCCTGGATGTCCCCTCGTGCACCGTTAGGTTAGGTAACTAACGACAGAGCAGGGCAGGGCTAGTGCGGGTGCAAAACATAAGTAACATCTATATAATATATCATATATACTATATACTGTATCTATCACAGAACATCACATGATCACATCACAGATATCGCAGCAGAAGAATCATATGAAATATTGGATATACTAGGACGTCCGTGTTTTTAATACGAGCCAGTATAAAACACGGATTCCACGGTCGTGATGAATAGCCAAACCCACACCCCTAGACCCCTACGAGAGCGGCAAGCAACCCTACCAATTCTAGAGTTAGGAGACCCAGACTTGACTCCTCGAGATGGTCTCCCACTGGACCCTAGAACCCGGTTACTTGTGCTCCCCTCCTTGGGTCTATCCTAGTGCAGAATAGTAAATAATATACAAAGGGTGACAGCTTCCGCAACCTGGAAGTGCCCCAAATAAAAGAATATTATATACAAGTTTTTACATGAATGAAAATGAAAAACACTCATCTCACATAAAAACCCCCGGCTATTCAAACACGACAATCCAATATAACATATCCAGCAACACATAACATCACATGACATCAACGTAAGTAAATATGCGCATCCCAATTGTCGTTGACATATAGCAACGAAACCGGCGATATCACATATTACACTTACGGTCACAGAAAATAAAGTGTAATACTACAACAGTTGGAATCCGCAACCTCTTTAGACATCGCATGCCTAATACTTATAAACCCCGCATTTTAGTCCCATTATCGAAAACTCTTTTCAATATGAAGTGAGACTAAACCGCTAGATTTATAACATTCATTCAGTTATCTCATAACTGTGTGTGAATTCCAATTATTGTATCCCATTCCGGATAAATAGAAAATGTTAAACCTTCCGATCGAACATTCGAACACCCAAGTTTTCCCGAAACCGTTCAACACATGAAATAGGTTCAAAGACATTCACTTCATGCCTCAGTACCAACGGTGCAGCCGTAGAAGGGTCAAGCCAACGCCTCACATGTGGCACGCCGTACTGCCCTAAATCCGAAGGTTCAAAGGGTAGTTCAAGACGGTCACATAATCGAGTTAAGGTTTGTTGTCTTCTAGAGGGACCATCGTGTTACTTGCACTACTCAGAACGTCTTTAAACCACAGAAAAATCCAACACTTGGAAATTTTCAGGCAGGGGAAAAGTTGAGTATTTATATCCGGTCGAACTTTTTAACATATTCTTAAATTATTCGGAAAAACACACAGACAAAATTTGATAATCCGATCGAATCTTTGATTCCCAATACAACCCCAGAATACTCATCTGTAGAGTCACAATAAAAATACTGAGAAAATATAGCATTCAATTATATGAATTACCGTGCAGAAATCATTGGACAAGGGGACAGTACGGCCGCGGAACCGCCGCACATGCCAAGCTTGTGCCGCGGTTCCGCGGTGGATTTATCGATTTAGACCCTCGTTTTTCACAGTAATTCAAATAAGACCCTGCTTATTTTTCTGCATATTTTTAACTGACAAAAAGCCAAATTTTCAGAAAATTTCCAGAGAGCATTTTGGAAATGGGTTTCGATGTTCGTTCGGATTTCAAACGTCGTCTAGACTTCGCCTAAGGCTCTAGCTAGGCTCTGATACCACTGTAAGGTTCCTAGGCACTCTCAAGAGGTCTCACAAGGCATCAACCATGCCAATTTTACATTTTACAAGTGCCGAGAAACTCTAATACGAATCGTTAACTAGAATTTTAGGCGAAACAATAAACTAGTTAACAACTTAACTAAAGTTAAGAAGCTACAACCTTTGTAGATCCGGTTATCCACTTCCTTAGCTCCACATAGTCGTCCTTTCGCTGTCCAAGTCGGATCTCGGACTCTAACATCGGCTTCATCGGAGAAATGAACGGACTAGTCATCGGCTACGATGCCGAAGATGATCTACGTCGAGGTTGCACAAGATCAAGCTCCAACTTCACCAAGTTGTGAAACTTGTGAAGAAAACACCCTATACTACTTGGCAAGAGGTAGAGGGTGAAGAAATAGGAGGTGGTTTCACTTTAGAATTGGATTTCTTACACTTTTGCTCAAGATGCCATTGATGGTGGCAAGCATTTTCTTGAAGAAGAAGATGAAGCTCAAGATAGAATATAATAAGTCTTCTAAATTGAAAAAGAAAATGAATACTTATCATCTCTTAACTATGGTTATGTGTAGAGATTAGACCATAGTTATTTGGAATGGTTAGGGTTAAGCATGAAGACAAAATGGTCACATTAGTCAAACCTTCATGAAGCTTCAACAAGCTTCATGTTAGAATGAAACCATTTTGTTTTCTTTTATTTATTTCTCAAAAAGAATGGATAAATAAATAAGTGAATAAATCAAAAACCCTAACCATTATCATAACCATGGTATAAGTCTTAACACAAAGCCAAAAGACATGTATCATCAAACATGATACAATCATGTGCACAAAAGTATATCACATATACAACTTGTGAACATCAAGTGAGAAAATCCTTTTAAAGTGAACCAATACTAGTTAATGCAAAGTAATATATCAAATATATAATTATACATTAAATCATTAAATCAACACTTGATTTAACGATCCGGTCATATCGCATATAACCGACTAGTATCCTATGTATCGGCTTATCGAATCAATCCTTGATTCGATATCTAGGTTATATCGCATATAACCAATCGATACATTCATCGCGAGAATGGAATACGGTATCACATACACACATTATTCTTGGTCCCGCACATATCTCATATGCGCTCCTATTTCATTTCGCTTGAGCCAGGAAACCTCTGTGTAGGACTCTAAAGACTCGTCAATACGCCGGCAGCAGATGATGATCATATCAATCATCCACAAGCCGCAAGCGGTCTGCTAAACGTAACGGCCACCCGGGTATTGAGCGATCAGAAGATCGACGAGCCAGCCCGCTCACACTCCTGTGAATCCAACCAGTAACACTTACAGTACAGTCCGGTCTGTTCATCTGATATGTCGCATATCAAGTCTAGGGGTGGTAAACGTCAGACCCCAATAACCGATAAGTCGTGCCGATGTGAGGCTCATAACGGGTCGAGAAACTACTGGTAACACTTACCAGCAAATCTCTGATCAGCCCTGGCCAGGGACTTCCCTGTTACGGCCAATCGAGCACAGCGCAACATCAACCCCCAATACCGGGAGAGACGAAACCCCTCCTATCGCTCATTGCCTCCATGTGACTCGGGACTGTACCCAAAGACCACCGTTTTGCACGCCCTCATAGACATGGTAAGGTGGAGATCAAAGCACAGTGGGAATCACACAAGACTCTATGACGATCTCGGGTCTACAGACTAACCTGCACAAGTGTCACCTGAGAACTGCCATCTGACGTGAGGTATAATACCATCTGAGAGTTCTCGGCGAGTCCGTCCAGTGTACCCAGTCTCCACTGAGCACCCGTATAACATCTCTGATGTCAAACACCAATGGATATGGGATCATCCATCGCCCATCTCATGGGTCGAGAAGCATATACGCTAGTCTACACTGGTATATCGATGCCCCGTCTCAATACACCCACGACTAGGGACGTTGAAGGATGTACTTATGGACTACCATGTCCCCACTAGTATGATCTGCATCATAGTCCAGGTAATCAAGTACACATCCTAAGGGCTTTATTAACATGTAACTATAAGACAGTTTAAAGAGACTAGTATACATGTTAAGATAAAGTGCAACCAGATAGCATACTATCATATCGAGCAAGAAAGTCATCTCTATATATGTCCAAGCATCCAATATAATATACATCATCTGTACAATACTGGCCTCTAGGGCATACATACAACTAACAACATGTATCAGAGAGACAATCAGTGTACACGTTAAGATAAAGAGTAACCAGATAGCATACTATCATATCGAGCAAGAAAGTCCTCCCTATATATGTCCAAGCATCCACTACAATATACATCTCATGTATAGTAATGGCCTCTAGGGCATACATATAACTAACAATCTCCCACTTGCACTAGGGCCATCTGATAACAGTGGTTGTAGTATCTCATACTCAACCATCCCATAAAAATCTCTCTCTGGGAAAAGGCCTTTGTAAGTGGATCCGCCGTGTTGTCCTCTGAGTCTACTCTCCTAACCTCGATCCCCTGGAGATCAACCATCTCCATGATCAGGTGATACCGCCTTAGAATATGTCTGGATCACTGATGGGATGGGCGTTCCCAGGCTCAAGCCACAACTCCATTGTCACACAATGGCAGGAACGATGTTCATCTCATGAACTAATATACACCCAGGCTGCCTCTTTGGTAGCATCTTTGGTAGCGATGTATCCAGCCTTTATCGTCTAGTTTGCCATTGTATCATGCTTGGAACTCTTCCAACATACCGTCCCTTAACTGGGGGTAAAGACAATGCCTTTGACTGACATTCAGTCGACCTTATCACTCTGGAAACTATCCAGAGATTCTCCCCTGGATCGATTGATACCATCTCACTACACCTAGTGAGAATCCTAACATCCTTTTAGATCTATCCCATAGATCTAAAACCCTGGATATAGGAGGTATCAACTTGATCCTATATGGAGAATCTATGTGATAAAAGGAGATTGACCGAGCGTAGCATAGGAAACTCCTTTCCTATCAAGAGTATGCCATCTACGTACAATACAAGGATGACCGCCTTACTCTCTACTACCCTTTTGTATATACAAGGTCCATCTACCATTTTGATGAAGTCAAACTCTTCGATTTTCACATTAAAATAGATGTTCCAACTCCACGATGCCTGCTTCATCCCATAAAGCAACTTGCACACGTTTCCGCTGCTCCCACTGTCTATGAAGCCCTCTGGCTGTGTACTTATAGACACTTTCTTCTAAATCACTATTTAGAAGAGCAGTCATGACACTCAACTGCCAGATATCGTAGTCATGGCATGTAGCAGTGGGAAGTAAGGTCTGGATGGACTTAAGCATAGGCACTTAGAAAAGGTTTCATCATAAGCCACACCTGGTCGATGACGCAAACCCTTAACAAGTCTAGCTTTGAAAGTCTCAACTTTTCCATGTACACCAAGTAATCTTCTCAAGATATACTTGCTCCTGATGGGGATTTAACCCTTAAGATAAAGCAACCAAAGTCCATACTTTGTTGGTGTATATGGATTCCATCTCAGATCGCTTAGCATCCAGCCATTCTCACAGAGTCCCCACTCCCGATGGCCTGCTCGAAACTAGTTGGGTCATCATCACATGATGCAATCCTCGCTCCCACTGTCATAGAGAAACCAAAGTATCTCTCAGGTGGGTGAGTGTAACGTTTTAAAAATAATTAAATAAATAAAATTTGTTTAAGTGAATTTTATGATTTTCGGTAAAGCAAAATGTATTTTTCGAAAAATCAAACCGCAATTGTTTTTCATTATAAATTCAAAAATACCTATTTAATTATGTAATTACTAGTAAATGGTGTTTATTTAGCCACTTATAAATTTTTAGTTTAATAAAATATTTTTCCTAAATTAATTATTTTAAATATTAACATAAACTTTAATTTTTTTCACTAAATTAGTATAAATTACAATTTTGAATGGTTTTAATTTGTAAAAATGAACCATGGCATATTATAATTTAGTGTGTATCATGCAAAATTTATTTGCAAAATTTTTGAAAATTCTAGAGTTTTCTTGAGTTGTGTTAGAAATGAAATAAAAGAAATTGATTAAAATGTTGAAATGACATAAAGAGGTGGATATTTGTGGGGAACTTTCTACATCATTCTCACTCTTTTCTCTTTCTCCCTCTCCTCCCCAAAGTGGCCGGCCTCCTCACCCCATGGCTGCCCCAAAAAATTCCCCACTTCACTTGCATTTAAAATCATCAAATTCCATCCAAAAATTCCAAAATAAACCCCAAAATCCATATTTAACCTTTACCCAATATTCTTTAACCTTTTGGGCATGGATCTTGGAGATGGAAACCATTATTTTGGAGGCTTATTTCATGCTTAGGTTTCATGTCATGAAGGTATAAATCTCATTCTTTTGTTTATTTTTTATTTAATGTTTCATTCTAGCATAATTATAATTAATAAATTAATTCTATTTCCAAGTTTTAAGAATTTAAGTTAGGGTGGTAAAATCAAGTTATGATTTTTATTAATTAATTAGGCTTATAATAACGAGTTTAACAATTTTAGAATGAGAAAATCTTGTATGGTTGTTGAATTGTAATTTGCTCAATCAAATTGTTAATTCAAGCGATTTTATTGCAAACTAGATTTATGAATAATATATTTATTAGTGAGATAAATTTACAACTAATGTTTATAATACTAGAGTGTGATTTTTAAGAGAATTTTAACTTGTTGGTGGAATGAAAAACTCAATTTAGTTACTAGTTTTATTGATAGTGGATAAATTATGATGAAAATTGCTATTTTGCTAACTAGTTCTTGGAAATTCTTAATTAATTGAGAGTAAAAATTTAAATTATAGTTTCATTATATCATTATCATCATAAATTTTAGTTTAAGACATTAATTTATGCAAAATCACGTTTTGCGGTGGAATTGTGGTATTTTGCTTGAAAAATGTTAAAATTGTTAAAAGTTGCAAACTTGAAATTTCAAATAAATGCAAAATTGTGTAATAAAAATATAGTAATGGTTTGTATAGTCTAGTAATGCTATTTAATGAGTTTTATGACCATTAGTTTCATTTAAATGTCAAGTTTTGATGAAAAACGGTATACTGGCATTTTCGGGTTTTTGCGAAATTGGACGGTTTGATAGATTTTAGGGTTTCGATGGATTTAATCGTGTTTTATGGTATAAGTAATGTGTTTTAAAACTACAAGTTGTTTGATGATGTTATCTCGATCCATCGGAGTTTGTACGCCGATATCGAGCGGTATTTGGTTCTTTTGCGTGGACGGGACATAGGTTTTAACCTATGCTTGCTCCTTTAGATCGTTTGACTTTCGTATGTGATTCAGTTTACGATGCTATTTATATGTTTGCGTCTAGGTACCCCCCCCACGTGGACTGCGGGCAATGAAGAGGAGGATGGCGACACCGTCTTCGGCAGACATGGACCAGGTGAGTAGATGTATATCTACGGGGGGAAGTCGGGTGGATGGCGTTTAGCACCCCCGCAATGTAGAATAGGAATAGTACTTATCGACATTAGGAAACCAGACGTGACCCTTGTAGGACCCTAGTATTGACCCTAGGCTGGACTAGACTGATTTAGGAAAACCATATCAGAGGATGAGTACCTTGGAAGAGGTTCGTAAGTTTCAGATAGAAACACACCCACGCACACACTGAAACTCGACATGGGGTACGTGTATGTGTATATATATAGAACTAGGTATAGGTATATACATATATATACAACACATATAGGTGATTCATTGATGTGACATGATATCCGAGGTATGATGAAACTGTAGAACTGGGCTTGATGCCGTGATTCTTGACTATACAGTCGTAATAAAGTGTTAGCGGATCATTAGAGAATGAGATAATGAACATGAATATTTAAATTATAAAGAGTGGTGGTGATATTGATGTACTTGGGACGCTAGAATAGTACTCGGACTGTAATTTGTGACTGATCACGATATGATATATGTATAACTTGATTACGACATTATATTGGTGTGACCTGATGCCGATATCATATAAGTATGACCTAGTCACAATAGGATACATATGACATGATATTCTGAGGATAAACTAATGATGCTTATCATGTTGGCAATGATATATGATTGATGTATGCAATCACAATTTAACACCTTGACCATGAGATGTGCTGATGATGACGTTATACGAATGAAGAGACACCTAGGAGATACTTGACCGTACCCCGATATTGGGATGCTGTACGATGGATTTTACCGTACGAGGCTGAGATTTGATGATTGATCCGCACTCTTGATTCGAGGAGGCCGTACTACGTACGTGACGCTATTGAGGCAGGATCGCCGACTATTAGAGATATTGATTTAGACCTTAGGTAGACTCTAGTTTCTTACTGACTAGTCTATTAGGTTTAGTTCCTTAGGATGTTATATGGACACTGGTTTAGGTTCGACTCACATAGTGGTAGTTGTACTCGTATCTCGCAGAGGAGTGGATAATGCACATCTGTATTTACATTCATACTGTAATCATCATGGTGCATGTTCTTTTATATGTTGCTATAATCAGTATAAACTTTACCTGTTAGGACACCAGCACCATTACCGATGATGCGCATATTCCACGCACACTTATTTGCCGGCTTACACACATCATCATCGGTAATTGCTATGTCACGTACACTTTAGATCATAGTACCTTTTATTGATAGAATTAGTTAACAACTAAACCGATATAATATTGTGATCACTCTCTGATGTTAAGTATAAGACATGATATTCTTTACTTAGACATTCATGCATTCATATTTTTGTGTTATCATGCAGTATTATGGGCATATGCCGACACTTATCATATAGTTACTTATGATTTTGAGATTTGGATTTCTATGAGACTTCTGGATTTTTGGGAAAAACCGCAAAAATATATAAAAACTTCTCTCTCTCTCTCCTCTTCTCTATTTAAAGTAAGATGCGGTTTTCTCGTGATGTATGTGTCGTCCACCATGAGTATTTCATGTTTTCTGATGGATTTCGAGACCCGATTCGAGGAGTGGATGAACCGTCTCGGGTACATGGTGGGCCCGGTATGGTACCCCGGGGCAAGAAGATCGAGTTGTAGACGATGAGCCTGGCAGGGGAAGGCTACCTACCGGTGATGTCTGGCGCGGCGGATATCCGGAGGATACCGACCGTTGTCGTGAGATTTGATGATATGGGCCGATCCGGATTGACGGAGCCCGAGATATTGAGACTTGAGATTACATGTGTTGTGTCGATGTTTGACACGGATTTCCATGGATTTCATTATTGAGATTTCAGATTCTTATACACACTCTACTATGATAACAGCTAGAGATTTCTTATACATATATATATGGATTTCAGGATTTGTCACTTTACATTCATGGTGCATGCATTTCATTCATATGACATATTATTATATGAGGTACTGACACGACACGGAGTAGTTGCACTTATACGTAGTATTACCCTGCTATTACTAGATGTTGGGATATAGTAGTGTATTATTATGACCTAGGATAGCGTCGTGCATTCGATTTCTTTTCGTAGATGTCTTCTACTCATGAGTTGGCAACTCACCCCCGTTGTGCCAAATTCTTTACAGGTTCGATGTACAGGTTTCCGTGGCAGCTTGTTGGCACATCTTTTCTTCAGGATGATTTGCACGGTAGGTTGGTTCACTTGTATCTGAACCACCATTGTATTTTTATTCTTTCATTTGTATCTAGTAAACTCCATCAACCATACTTGTATTACTTGATAAATTTATTGGACCAGTCTTTTATTTCGACCTTAAAGTCGCGCATGTGTTATTCTGATCTGGTGGTTTTTGTTTTCTTTTGAGATTTGAGCCTCGCCCTTTGGCGTTGTATATTATTGTGATTGTTGTGGTTGTCTCCGCCTGTTGGCGTTGAGCTAGCACCCGTTGGGGATGCTTTTTATTGTTTATGTATATTATACTTGTTGTACCCGTTTGGGGGCCAGTTTTTACAGAGGAGACTCTGCCGAAATTTTTGGAAAAATTTGCTGATTTTCTTTTCTTTTCTTCTTTTTCTTCTTTTATAGTTTAGATTTCTGGGCTTCGGCTTACTTAGGTCACGTGGCGCCTCTAGACGCTTCGTAATCTAAGTGCCGGTCACGTTCCGTACTTTCGGGTCGTGACAGTGAGGAACCCTACCAGATCGACAGAGAGGCTGAGGTTCGTTGGGAGCTATTAAATCCCCCGGTTCTATCAAATCATCAGTTGTAGTTTGTATAGATGGAACTCCTTCCAGTTCTACCTCATGACCACAAAATTTCTTTCCAAAATAAATTCCTTTTCTAAAAAAAGTGGCATGCCGAGAAATAAAACACCTTTTGTTCCTCGGTGCGGTAGAAGATATTCCCTTGCAAATGCTTGGGATATCCAATAAACTTCCATAGAACTGACCTTGCCTCGACCTTGTCCTGATTTTTCTTTTAGACATAGGCCGGACAACCCCAAATCTTAACTTACTTAAGAGATGGGATCTTCCCATACCATATCTCATATGGAGTGGTAGGCACCTGATTTGGTTGGAACGTCATTCAATAGGTTATGCAGCTTCACAAGTGCATAACCCTAAAAGGAAATAGGCAACTCAGTAATACTCATCATAGAGCGCACCATATCTCATAGGGTGGAATTGCTCCGCCCCGATACACCGTCGTGCTGTGGTGTATGCGGAGGAGTAATACTGAGAGAGAATCTCATTCTCCTTTAGAATAGTCTAGGAATTCTGTGCACAAGTATTCTCCTCCCAGATCACATCAAAGGACATAATACTTATCCTCGTTTTGGTTCTCTACTTCTAACTTATATTCTTTGAATATCTCAAAAGGTTCAGACTTGTGTTTCAACAGGAACATATGTCCGAATCTTGAGAGATCATCAGTGAATGTAATGAAGTACAAAGAACCGGTCCTGGTATGTGTAGACAGGGGACGTACATACATCATCAAGTATCAATACCAAGAGTTCGCCAACTCTTTCTCTGTTTCCAATAAACAAAGGTATGGTCATTTTATCTTTGTGACATGACTGAAAAGTTTCACAAGATGTAAATTCAAACTGATTTAAATATGCATCTTAATGTAACTTAGCTAGTCGGGTCGCATTGATATGACCTAGTCTACAATGCCTCAAGAAGGATTCGTTCATTTCTGAACTCTTCCTCTTGTGTGTGTTCTGTACGTTAAGAAATGTGGTTTAATTTAGAACGTATATGCTTTTAGATAACGTGCCTGAACCGATCAACTCTTGATATAGGAAATGTTCAAAATATTATCCAACAATACAAAATTATATCCTTCTTTACTAAATAAAGAGACTGATATGATGTTGTATATCAGGTTCGGTATCTAATAACATTCGTTCAGAATCAATGTATTTGGGTAATACAGGGTGATAACTGCCAACATCTTGGCTGCAATACTTGCACAATTTCCAACTCTTCAAACTTTATCACCCGTTCTCAGTTCTCTACCTATCTGTAGCCCATGTAACAGATTACATATATGGGATCCTGATCCGGTATCTCATACCCAGGACGAAGAGGATACTGAAAAACTGTTCTTGGTAATGAACACACCCGAAGAAGATGCATCATCATGTACTTTCTTTGTTTGGGCGGCATGGGAATCCTGGTAATCCGCTATTTCCTGCTCGGTCTTATAACAATTATAAGTTGGAGCGGGACCAACGTTCCCAACGCAGTATAACAAGCTGGTTCGGTCAATACATCCATATTATCTTGATTAAGGCGTGACATGGTCGCTACCTGGAGAGAGAGAGAAGAAAACACTCTGTGTGCGCTCTTGCAAGATTAGATTAGTTATTATTTTATCTAATCAGGATGTCTCCCACTGTTTTTATCAAATCTTCCTTCAAACCCTAAAAGGAAAGACTAGCCGGGATTAATTACACCCTATAACTTTGCCAATCTTTCAGCCAGGCCAGTGCCGGTACTTTGAGGGAGGTTCCCCGTGCTTTCGCACGGACCTAATTAAAATAAACCTCGTTTTCTCAGGGGCGTAACCCCGTTGACACCTTTCTAGACACCTATTTGGTCGGCTAATTGTAATGTGTAAAACTTTCCCAGGAGTAATAATTACTCGCAGAGGGTATCGGGATCCAACTATCTCATAGAAGGTATGCAATCTCATTGCAAATTTCAACACTTGAAATTCCCGATAATATTTTGCCCCTAACGTGCTATGACCTTGACGAAAGCCAACAAACCATAACCCGCTAGTCAAGTTCAACCCGTACATTTCTTGACTTAATTAAACCCACCAGCACGACCCTTGACGAAAGCCAACAAAGTCGTACGACTACCCTAATCCAATCACATCATATGCAGCAGATAAGCAGCATATAGCTACACCTTGACGAAAGCCAACAAATGCAGAACGAATACTATATACTACTTATCTAAAATGACGGAGGGCTACGACAGGTTTTTCTGAAAAACTATTGCGTAATTAACTTGATATCGTTGTAGAATCAAATGTTTTTAAATGGAGTGTTTTTTAGGCTTTTGCTAGCGTCGCTAAAGAGGTCACTCCCGGTGAAGGGATTTCGGCTCTTTCCTCGTCGAATGAGGTGCAGGATATTCACAATATCGCTATGCAAAGCAAGAACTAGAAAAAAAATCAAAAGACAAAACCGAGGGTTGTAGCATCTGCCAGTTATTGCTAAAGAGGCCACTCCCGGTGAAGGAATCTCGGCCCTTTCCTTATCGAATAAGGTGCAGGATGTTCTATAAGGAACACCGCTATGCAAAGCAAGAACTGTAGCTACCTTATTTTGAAAATTCGATTCCACAACAACTTTTAGGTTTCTTTTCTTTCATTAATCACATTAATGAAGTCCCATCATTTAAGTCACCTAAACATCACAGATAAATACAACGTACGCTTATGCCATCCACATTCGCATCGATGTCCCCTTGTGCACCGTTAGGTTAGGTAACTAACGGCGGAGCGGGGCAGTGCTAGCTGTAAGTCCACGTTGCGACCCCCGGTTCTTACGGGGAGGCGGAAACGGTATAAAAATCAAATTTTTAGCGCATGGGGCAACATGGACTAACAAAGCCGGGATCTTTTCCTAAACTAAAACTAGCAAACAAGCTAAAGAGAGTTAGCTACTCGGAAAGATGGTTATACCTAAACTTGAACTCCTTCTTCTTCAAACTTTTGTAGAGGTTGATGGTGCTTTCCTCGTTGCCTTCTTCCGTCAAAAATGGATCCACCTGAGGGTTCAACCTTCGGGCTCTTTCTCGAACTTTGAGAGAACTAGAATCTTCGGCTTGCTAAACCTTTGATCCTAGAGTGAGTAGAGAGTGTCTAAGGGGTGTTTTTATCTCAAGGAGAGGGATTCTCAACTCATGAGAAGGATTCTCCTTGAACTAGAGGAGGAAGAAGAACAAGTGAGGAGAGAGAATGGTTATGATAGAATGAGCTCTTTTTCTTTTGCAACCATAACATAAAGCAAAAAGAATTATCAAATTAATAATAATAATGAAAATGGAATAGTTGATGGAAGGTTTATGAATGACCATTATCATTTCAAACATTAAATGAATTTTGCTAGAATCAAAGAGCATCTTTCTTTTGTAATGATGATGGTCAAAACTTCAACCATGGTCAACAAGTCAACCATGGTCAACAAGTCAACAAAAACCAACCATGACACAATTTCATTTTATTAATATTATTAATTGATATATCATAATTCCATTAGGGTTTGGAAAAAGACGACTGTCAACTGTGCATACGCACCCGTTCCGAAACCCTAATGAAAAACCTCTTCCTCCGCCTCAATCAACTGTGCATACACACCCGCATTCTTGTTTCGAGGAACATGAATACCAAGAGATAAAATCAACCCCAAAACATATACCAGTATCTGACTCAAACCAGAGCCAGCCAGCAATATCCGTCCGGACTCCAAACGTGCACAAGTGCGCGAATGAGAACGAACCCTGTCGCAAAACCATGCGACCTCTACTCTGTTTTGCCCAGAGGCGAATACCCTCTGTGTGGGACTCTAAAGACTCGACACTACGCTGGCAGTGGGTTTAACCACAGACCGCAAGCGGCACTAGCTGTGCGTAACGGTCCCCAGGTAAATGCCGATAAGAAGGCTGACGAGGTGAACCCCATCTGAACTCCTACTGAGTCTGAATGTGACAGTCTCCGTACAGTCCGGTCTGTTCGTCTAATACATCGCATGTCGGGCCTAGGTGGCGGTAAAACGTCAGTCCCCTAATAGCGGTACAAGTCGTGTCGGAGTGAAGCCCAAAACACCCTGAGATAATACTGGAAGCCTACCAGTATATCTCGCTTGCCCTGGCCAGGGACTACTCGTGTAATGGCTCTCCTAGACACAGCGCGATGTCAACCCCCAATACCGGGAGAGACGAATCCTGTCTAACCGTCACTGCCTCCAAGTGCTTCGGGACTGCACCCAACCACTACCTGTTTGCACGACTCCTTTGAGCCGTGGTAGGGTAGTGATCAAAGTGCAGTGGGAATACACTCGAGGCGAAGTGCCAGTGTCAAGTCAGCGGACTAAGCTGTACTCATGTCACCTGGGAACTGATAACTGACGATAGGTATAATACCAACCTGTCAGTTCCCGACGAGTCCTGTCTAGTGTACTCGTAACCTAACGAGCACCCGTATACTATCTCCAGTACAACGTACTGATGGCTGTGGGACAGACCATCTCCCATACTGGGATGAGAAGCGCATACGCTAGTCTACTCCGGAGTATCGATGCCCTGTCTCGATAGTCCTGCGACTAGGGACCTGTATAAGGATGTACTTATAGATTACCCAGCCCCCACTAGTGTGACTGCCATCACAACGCTGGTAATCAAGCAAAGATCCTAAGGGCTCCACTAATGTGTATAGGTGATATACTAAAATAAACACAAGTACACATTGAAGTAGAAACAAACCAAGTAGCATACTACTATATTGAGCAAGATTGTTTATACAAGGTGAATATCCCAAGCTTCCATTAAGTAATATACAAACTAGTATGATACAGTAATGGCCTCTAGGGCATATACACTAACACTAGCGTGGGTGTAAAACATAAGCAACGTCTATATAATATATCATATATACTATATACAGTATCTATCTCAACATATCAAATGATCATATCACAGATATCGCAGCAGAAGAAATATATGAAATATTGGATATACTAGGAGGTCCGTGTTTTATTCTGAGCCTCTATAAAACACGAATTCCACGGTCGCGATGAATAGCCAAACCCACATCCCTAGACCCCTACGAGAGCGGCAAGCAACCCTACCAATTCTAGAGTTAGGAGACCCAGACTGAACTCCTCGAGTTGGTCTCCCACTGGACTCTAGAACCCGGTTACTTGTGCTCTCCACCTTGGGTCTATCCTAATGCGGAAAAGTAAATAATATACAAATGGTGACAGCAACCTCAACCCGGAAGTGCCCCAATAAAAGAATATTACATACATTTAATATTACATGAATGAAAATAAAAACTCTCATCTCACATAAAACCCCCGGCTATTCAAAACGCGACGATCCAATATAACATATCCGGCAACACATAACATCACATGTCATCAACGTAAGTAAATATGCGCATCCCAATTGTCGTTGACATATAGCAACGAAATCGGCGATATCACATATTACACTTACGGTCGCAGAAAAGAAACTGTAAAACTACAACATTTGGAATCCACAAACACCTTAGACATCATAAATCTGAAATATCACATACTTCGCATTTCATGCTTAACCTTATGAATTCCACATATTGTATCACATTACAGAAAAAACTAGACGATGTTAAATATTACAATCGAATCATTAAACACCCAAAATTACCCAAAAATCTCAACACTTGAGCGTAGTTTAAAGTAATTCAGCACACACCACAGTACCAACGAACCAGCCGTAGAAGGGCCAAACCAACGCCTCACATGTGAAAACGCTAAACCACCACAAACCCTAGGGTTCAAGTGGCGGTTTTGACGGCCACATAATCGAGTTAAGGTTTTGTTCTTCTAGAGGGTCCATCGTATAACTTGCATGATCTTTGAAAGCTTTTTAACTACGGGAAAAATCCAACACTTGGAAATTTTCCCGGCTAGGGTTAAAGTGGGTATTTTACATCCGATTGAACTTTTTAACGTCTAAAGTTACCCGAAAACAGTTAAAATTACGACTATGAAACACTCCGATTTGTCATTTCAGTAAATTACCATCACATGACAATTTAGCAAGAAAAAACAACACCTGAAGCACCAAAACCCAAGAAGCAGAACACTGGAAAAATTTGGAGGGGGGCTCGGATTGGGCCGATGAGGGGGGGTGTGGCCGGCTCAAACTGCTCAGTTTGGCTCCAGATTTCTTCAGTGTTCATAGTATCATACATACATCATTCTGTACATGTTTAAAAAATTTATTGGGCTCGTTTAAAAAAAACGATAGAAAGTGGGTTTTAGCGATGCAAGTTTCAGAGTTTGTTTCGTGTTCGTAATCTAACCAAATCCGTATTATTTCCTAGCTAGGCTCTGATACCAACGAAGGGTTCCCATCGACGGCAGCAAGGTTTCGGGAGGCATCGTTCATGCCATTTTTAAAAATTTGCCGTGAAAAGGAACACTATAATAGAATCGTTGGCTAGAAAACAATACGGAAACATATAGTAAACCTTTTACCACTAAGTGAAATCGAAATACAACCTTTGTAGATTGGTCCTTCACTTCATATGCTCCTTGTAGTAGTCCCTTCGCTGCCATCGTTGAACTCCCGGACTCTCGGACGGCTCCATGAGAAGAGGGCAACGGTTTTGCTTAGAGTCTTCGAGGCCGAAGATGATCTACGTCGAGGGAATACGAACTCAAGCTACCACTTCACCAAAGTGAAGCAAACACCCTATACTAAAGTGCTAATCTAGTAGAGGATGGAGAAATAGGAAATGGATACACTTTAGAATTTCTTTTCTCACTTTATTTCATCACTTGGATCAAACCTCAGCAAGCTTTTCTTTTAGAAGAAGAAGATGAAGAAAAAAATGAGAATGAAAAATGATCCAAAGTGTGATAGCTAACCATGGTGAGTGAGTATCATATACTCACTCTTATAGAGACATAACCATGGGTAATTATAGTGGTTAGGTTAATAAATATCCTAAGTAAAACAAATCTAGTGGACTTGGTCAATGTACTCACAAGCTTCATGAAGCTTCATGCACTTGAACAATTATCCACTAATTTTGTATTTACTTTGAATACTAAAACCCTAGCAATATAATTATAATGGTGTATGTCTCATACACCCATGTAGTGTGTATCAACAACCATGATACAAAACTAAACAATGCACATTAATATATATCATATATATATATTACATGTACACTCAAGTGAGAAAAGAATACTTAAATGAGCCATTGTTAGTTAATGTAAATTAGTATATCAAATATACAATTATACACTAAATTATTAAATCAACACATGACTTAATAATCCGGCTAAATCACATATAACCGACTAACACATAATGAACCAACTTATCGAATCAACACTTGATTCGATAACCCGGTTATATCACATATAACCGGCCGATACAATAGTCGCGAGAATAGAATACAGTATCCCATACACGCATTATTCTCGGTCCCGCACATATCACATATGCGCTCCTATTTCGTTTTGCTTGAGCCAGTAAAACCTCTATGTAGGACTCTAAAGACTCGTCAATACGCCGGCAGTAGGTGATGATCATATCAAGCACCCACAAGCCGTCAGCGGTACTAGTTGGACGTAACGGCTACCCAGGTATTGAGCGATCAGAAGATTAGCAAGCAAGCCCGCTCCAACTCCTGCAAAAGCCTGACAGTGACACTACCGTACAGTCCGGTCTCCTCGTCTGATATGTCGCATATCAAGTCTAGGAGTGATAAACGTCAGACCCCAATAACCGATAAGTCATGCCGATATGAGGCGCATAACGGGTCGAGAAACTACGGGTAACACTTACCAGTAAATCTCTAAACCAGCCCTGGCCAAGGACTTCCCTGTTATGGCCAATCGAGCACAGCGCAATATCAACCCCCAATACCGGAAGAGACGAAACCCCTCCTATTGCTCATTGCCTCCATGTGACTCTGGACTGTACCCAAAAAACACCGTTTTGCACGCCTTCTTGGACGTGGTGAGGTGGAAATGAAAGCACAGTGGGAATCACACAAGACTCTATGGCGATCTCGGGTCTATAGACTAACCTGTACCAATGTCACCAGAGAACTGCCATCTGACGTAAGGTATAATACCATCTGGGAGTTCTCGGCGAGTCCGTCCAGTGTACCCAGTCTCCACTGAGCACCCGTATATCATCTCTGATGTCTATCACCAATGGATATGGGATCATCCATCGCCCATCAATATGAGTCGAGAAGGTATACGCTAGTCTACTCTGGTATATCGATGCCCCGTCTCGATACGCCCATGACTAGGGACCTTAAAGGATGTACTTATGGACTACCATGGTCCCACTTGTACGATCTACATCATAATCCTGGTAGTCAAGTACACATCCTAAGGGCTTTACCAACATGTATCAGAGAGACAATCAGTGTACACGTTAAGGTAAAGAGTAACCAAATAGCATACTATCATATCGAGCAAGAAAGTCCTCCCTATATATGTCCAAGCATCCACTACAATATACATCTCATGTATAGTAATGGACTCTAGGGCATACATATAACTAACAGTGATCACCTCACTGACGGCAAGACCCTTGACCGAAGTTCCTCCACCAACCGATCCACTATAACCATCGGCTACTGGTGAACGAAAGATCGCGTCCAAGCCAATTGGTCTGATGCTGAATCATGCGAAAAATGTCATGAAGGTAATTGTGAAGTATCGACACAAGGAATACGGGTGAATACACAAAAATCTGGGCGGAAGTGCTAAATTATAGGCAACGGAACCAACTCGCTTCAAAGATCTCAAAAGGACCTATAATCCTGGGATACTTTCCAAAACTCAACACGTCATTCATCGGAAAATCCCATAAGGAATACATGATCTCCCACTGCGAACTCATGTCTGCGACCACTACGGTCGGCATAAGACTTCTGTCTGCACTGGGCTACTCTCATCCTGACCTGAACCAACTGGATCATCTCCGAAGTCTCTAGACTATCTGGGGTCCAAAAATCCTACTTACGCAGAGTCAGAAAAACAGAATGGCGATCGACATGACCTAACAACTAAATATAAAGGTTTCCAATTGGAGTGCCTCCTGATAACGGCTATCGAAGGAGAACCCTAACAATGGCAAGTGACGATCCCAACTGCTGACACAATTAGTACGCACGCACAAGCATATCCTCCAGAGTCGGTATAGCCCGCTCTCACAAAACCATCATCCTGCGGATGGAAAGACGGATCTAAAGCTCAACCAGTACATAAGGCTTCCTGAAGCCCCTGCCCAAGACGGCAAGTGAACAGGGTGCCTTCATTGGATACGACCCATGAAGGAATTCCTTGCAACGCACAAACTTAACAAAGAACAACTGAGCAACCCGAGTATAACCGGACAACTAGCATCCGAATGGAGTCACACCCTGACTAAACCTGGGTAGACGCCACAACGAATATTCATGGAGACCTGCTCCCACTCCCACTCCGGAACGGTTAAAGGTTACAACTCTCCAGCCAGTCTCAGATACTCAACCTTAGCACACAACAAGACAGACACCTTGAAACGAAACCCGAAACTTCACTCAACATCCCTGCCCACCCGTAACTATCTCACAAGTCACGTCAAATGCTGGTGGAACTTGAATGAGTACAGAGAGTTGACAGATGTGCCAGCTCTAGGATTTCACGTCTCTACCCAATAGTATCAGGTACACAAACGCGTCCCTAAACTTAGCACACCCTTGTCACAAATCAAGGACTCCGAATCATTACCAAGCCAAGTATGCTCAAGTATCTCTGACGAACAAGCATCGGCGGGCAATGCCTCGCGAAAGCGATTAAGGAAAAGTGGTCGGGCGCGGACATGAGCAAGATGTCCCTTCAGTAGAGGCGAACATAAGCTGTACTCAACGATCTAACAATAACTATAAATCTGCAGAAGACTATCTCAACAATTAAAATCTGCTGCAGGAAGATGTACATTAAGCTCTGGTGGTCCGTAAAAATCTGCCACGACTCTCCGAACAAGTAGTGTTTTCCAAATTTCCAACGCAAAACAACCGCGGCCATCTCTAGATCATGAGTGGAATATCCTGCTCGTACTTCCTCCAACTGTCAGGAAGTAAAAGCGATAACCCTATAGTGTCACCTCAGTAAACAGTCGAGCCCCACTCGCGAAACATCACAGTTAAACAACAAGGTCGCCCGAACCAGAAAGTAAAGAAAGAACTGATGCAGTTGTCAACCGAGTCTTCAACTGCTGAAAACTCCGAACGCGTTCCTCACTCCAAAGAAAAGGATCCTCCTTTCTGGTCAGTCCAGTCAACGGTGCAGCACTACACTAGCAATCCTGCACGAAACGACGGTAAAAACCAGCTTATCCCATAATCTGCGGACCTCTTGTTGGGATGCGGCGGCGCCCCGGCCGTCTAAACGACGCCAATTGCGGAACAAAAAACTTTTTACAAAACCGGCGCTACCGCAACCCAAATACCCGGATCGTTCCATTAACCGTAAACTAGCAAAATGGAAAAGGAGTTTGGAAAGATTATACCGATCGATCCATGTCGTTCGGTCTTTAATCTCTGCTCCAAGCTCCTCGCTGCTGCGCTGACGAAGTCCGCTCCCCGATCTCGCTCATCAAAGTGGCACCACGTCATCGAATCTTTATACGGGCTCCCGCCTCAAGACCGAGGCAACTCGGACATGAAGTTTGCTAGTCGACATGTCCAAGAATGTAATAGAGAGAATGTAGAATAATTTGTCTCAATACACCCAAGCGTTTGGGTGGAGGTAAATCGGAGTTGCTAAGGAAATGAACTTGTGAGCCAAGAAAATTTGCAAGTGGAGAAAACCCCAAAGGGGTCGGCCAGCATCAAAGGAATGGCTCTGGGGATTTTTTTGATGAGGTGAATTTTTTAGGAGATGAAGGAAGGCTAAAGAAATTAACCAACACAAACACAATGTTTATGCTTTGCTCACCCTCTCCCAGCAGCACAATTAACCCCCTCGATTAAGGGCTGGCGGATTTTCAGAAACCCCCCTACAAGGAAAAATCAGCCGCCTCAATCATTGAGGCTCATGCTGCCCCATGCCAATCAAGCCCATGCTGTAGTGTTGGACAGAAAATAGGGATGGCAAGAAAAGAGACAAGAACAAGGTCAATGCTCACAATAAATAATCATGGTGGGTGATGTTTAAGAAGGAAAAAGAAAACTGGCAACTCCCAAAATAATCCCGTAACGAATTGCGAGAATACACCTCAACTGTAAATACATACCCGTATTTGTATTCCGACCGAATACGAATGTAATGAGACAATAAATATTCCTACAATATAATACTAGGATCCGGCTTAAACCAAAGCCCGCTAGTATTATCCGTCCGATCATGATCCATGCACAAGTGCACGTATATGATCGAACCCCGCCATATATCCATACGGTTTCTACAACGTTTCGCCCGAACTTGGGAAACTGTCTGTGGGGGACTCTAATGACTCATTAATACACTCGCACTGGGTATAACCACAAGCACGTCAGAAGTACTAGCTGTACGTAACGGTTGCCCATGTATTAAAAGAAAGGGAAGCTGACGAGCGAACTCATCCAGAAACCCTACTGAGCCTGACAGTGACAATATCTGTACAGTCCAGTTTGTTCATCTATGAGTATCTCATATAGGGCCTAAAGGGTTGGTAAACGTCAGACCCCCAATACCGGTATAAGTCGTGTCGGAGTGAAGCCCAGAACACCCTAAGATACTACTGGAATACCAACCAGTAAATCTCAATTACCCTGGCTAGGGATTTCGTGTAATGGCTCTCCTAAACACAGCGCGATCTCACCCCCAATACCGGGAGAGACGAATCCCCGACGATCCGCTCACTGCCTCCATGTGGCTCGGGACTGTACCTAACGAAAACCTGTTTACACGACTCCTTTGAGCCGTGGTAGGGTAGTAATCAAAGCACAGTGGGAACTCACACGAGACAAATGACGATCTCAGGTCGACAGACTAACCTGTACACATGTTACCTGGGAACTGCTATCTGACGATATATATAATACCAACTAGCATGTTCCCGGCGAGTCCTGTCCGGTGTACTCATAACCCAATGAGCACTTGTATACATCTTAGGTGAACCAACTGACACCAATGGCTTGTGAGACCGGCCACCGCCCCTCGTCGGGGTCTCGACTGTATACACTAGTCCACTCTAGAGTATCGATGCCCTGTCTCGATACTCCCACTGTCACGACCAAAAGTTTGGCCCGTGACCGGCACTTAACCACGTAACGTCTACAGGCGTAACGCGACTAAGTAAGCCGAAACCCAGAAATCAAAACCATTAAAAGCATTGAGTGTTTAAAACATTTAATAGAAACATTTGTTAAAACGTTTAGAAGACCTTAAGTAATTTAGTAAAATTCTTTAAAGTTCAAGTTATAATCTTAAAAAAGTTGGCAACATTTCCTTTGTAAAAAGTAGCCCGGAAATCGGGTACAAGACAATATATGAGTAAAATGATATACAATAAGAATAAAGCATCCCAAATGGGAGCAAACACGCCCAATGGCGGAAACAATCACCACGATAAAAATATACGACGCCGTAGCGAAGAGATGAGCAGTATAAGTGAAAACAAATAGCATGAAAGATAAAGCGGCATAAATAAAGTCGGCTCACAACGAGCTCGACACCAGAGTACAAAATAATATACATCGTCCTCACAACTGGTCTCTAAGTCAATACATGAAAGTAGATGGAGAGTAATAGATACAACGGTGTATACAACTGGAAAATAAACAGATACCGCCAAAAACCCACCTATCAGCAAAAGGGCTAACACGCCAACTGCAGTGGTATCTGTATCAAAAGATGTAACAAAATAGCCTGCCGCGACTACTCCGAGGGGCAACCTGCAAACACTGTAGTACAACGGGGGTGAGTTGCCAACTCATGAATAGTAGATAATATATAAAGGTAATCGCGAGTATGCACGTGCTGCGATACTCTAACCTATGCCAACAGATAACATCTATATGAATGAACTGGATACACAATAATCATTCCTAACAGGTGAAATTTAATAACATCAATATATATATATATATATGATGAGCAGGGTATGCAATAATCATTCAAAAGTACTCTATCAGGTACTATAGCTACAGGATGAGATGCAAAATAATGAATGCTGAGCATGGGAATAAATAACATCTACTCGGAACGTCAACGTGAAAAAATAATCGGTGTCTATCAATGCACCCAAATCCTAGTAAAACTCAGGCGCCGTCACTCTGATCGGCCCTCAAATCCTGTACAGCTCATGGAATCGTGAATGCCTAGCATCGGCACTCGAAAATATCACAAAATCATCGTGTCAATTATCGACACGCAAATCCTCAAGTATCGGGCTCCGTCTGCGGAATCGGTCCTCGGCCCCGGCAGTACGTGTCGTCCCGTATCCATCTCTCAACTCTGATCAGTATCCTCCGGATAACCGCCAGATCTAACCAATCACCGGTAAGTAGTGGTCCCTCTGCCAGGCTCACCGTCTACTGCACAGCGATCCGTTCTCGCCCCGGGATACCATACCGGGTCCACCATGTACCCGCAATCGGCCTCGTCCAGCTCCTCAATTCGGGTTCACATGTCACATGTCTCATAACCGAGAAAACGCATGGTGGACGCACTGAAATATCATATCAAGGGAAACCGGGTTTTTAAAACAGTGCGTATTTTCGTAAAATAATACCCCGGTTCCCAAATCCAGAAATCACATAAATCCAAAGTAAATGCATAAATCCATGCAATGTGTCGTATGACATTAAGAGTAAAAAGGGAAAACCGCTCTTTTAAAAAGATCCAGTTTGGAAAATATCTCGTGCGGTCCCTTAGTTTTTAAATCATGTCAATATCACCCATGAATGTAACATATGTATGTATATAGGTATGGGTGTGCAAATGGATATATACGCGAATATGAGGGTAGCACTACTATGGAAATACAGTGTGCAGATGCGTAGGTATGAAGATATCAATATATGTGTGCACTGGTATGAATATACAGTGTGCATGTGCACATGTATGAAGATATCAATATATGTGTGCACTGGTATGAATATACATTGTGCATGTGCGCAGGTATGAAGATATCAATATATGTGTGCACTGGTATGAATATACAGGGCGCATGTGCGCAGGTAGTGATATATCTGATAACATATGAATATGCGGCAAGTCATGACAACATCAGCGATGCGGTGATCCTATAGTGCGAGTGTCATGGCAATCACTAACGGCGTGAGTGTAACATACATTTAGTGCTCGTGCAGCTTAAACCGTTAGTGACAGTGCAGTGTTCTATAATTACCATTCTATATGCAACAGGAGATGGTATGCTGCTATAGTATATATGAACACATACAACTAAAATATCCTATTACGCCCTGACGCCATACGGGCGATTTCCCCGTAGATATTAAATATACTCACCTGGTCGTGTGCTAAGTGTAGCCGACCACCTGCTTTCCCTTCTTTGCGGCGTCCGAAGTACCCGCCTGCGAACCTGGAATTTACACAAGGAAAATCCACATAAGCAAATATATCGCAAAACGCGATATCAAAATCAAACGAGAAACTCGCGACGCGAACTAAACGCGCGTGTGTCCAATACGCTAGATCGTGTGTATACGCGTCTAAAACAACCCCGACACGCCGCGACACGCTGGATCACAGAACCCACTCACGTATCGCGCGTATCGCGCAAACAAAACGTACTAGAAAAACGATATATGGTTCCAGATTTTGATACAGGTGAAAACTTACAAAATTGCACATACCACTGGCCCTAAAAATACAGCAGACTCCTACCCACACAAACCCAACCCCAAGACTCCCTCATCCGGCCGCAAATTGTGGCCAGAAAGAATAAACCGGCAGCCAACACTTGGGTATGGGGTATCGTCCTCTGGTGGTGTGATCAGGGTCTATCAAGTATGCTCCAGTTAACTCAGATTTTATCTGAAATACCCGGGTCTATAGCAGATCACAGAAAGCTAAAAATTCACTTTAAAATGCTAAATTTTGCACAAAAAGAAACCCTATGGTATTTTAGTGAAATCTGGGGTTTAACTAGGTTTAAGTGGCCCTAATAACACTTAACTAAGTTAGTCTAACCACCAAAATCATCTCCTAACCAAAAGTCCACACAATTCACCATTTTTAGCACTAAATCTCACTTTTAACACTAACCGAAGCTAATCCTACTCATAACTTAGCAAAAGGGAATTGAGCTCATATTTTATACCTCACTCACTGGCCTTAGAGTACAGGAAGAGGGAGGAGAAGAGGAAGAGGTGCTGCTGCAGCTGCTGGGGGCTGCTGCTGCCTGCTGCAGCTGCTGATGCTGTTGCTGCTTGTGTTGCTGCTGCTGCCTCTTGTTGCTGTTGTTGCTGCTGCTGGAGCTCCTGCTGCTGCTTCTTCTGCTGCTGCAGCTGCTGGTGTGTGTGTGTGTGAGTGAGAGAGAGAAGTGAGAAAAGAGTTAACAAAAGAGAAAAGTGTGAGAGCCTAGAATAATCAACCCCTCTCTTTCTCTCTCTTCATTAAATGATAGCATGGGCAAGGCCATGTTGCCCATTCTCTCTCTCTCTCCCTCTCTCTCACCAAGTCAACAAAATTCAATCATTTTCCATTTTTTTTAAAAAAAGAAAAAGAAAAACAACCATACTAAATTAAAACCCAAAACCAAATAACTTAATTCAATTTAAAATTAGCTTAAGGAAAAATGGTTAGTTCACCATGGTTCCTAATCATGGTCTAACCCCACTTTAACCCTAGTTTACATGCACATGTGTGTGCAAGCTTAGAAAATTTCTAATAAAATATTTGAAAGTTAATTTGGTAAACTTTTTATTAAAAACCATATATTCAAATATAATTAGCCACTAATCACATCCTAAGGTGTTACACCCACGACTAGGGACACTTTAAGGATGTGCTTATAGACCCCAGCTCCCACGTATATGATCGGCATCATACTGCTGGCAGTCAAGCAAGAATCCTATGGGCTCTATCAACATGCAATAATGAACTAAAGCATGTACACGATGATAAAGACAAACCAGATAGCATACTATCATCTCGAGCAAGACTGTCTTATCGGTATAGGTCCTCCTTCAATCATTGCAATAACGTACCTGCGATCCAATAATTGACTTTAAGGGCACTATATCCAACAATCTCCCACTTGCACTTAAAGCTAATTATTGCGATGTCGCGTACTCACAGCTCGTGTGATACCGAACATACAACTCCTCTACTAATCAGTTTCACAATGCTCGTTTGTAAAACTATAGTGTTCGAGAAATAGCATCAGCGAGTGGATCCACCCTGATGTTTCTTTCCATGTATCTCTTTTTCTCAAGTTCGCGGAGAAAACCATCTCCCGAAATAAGCAATACCTGTCTTAGAATAAGTCTGGATGTCTGATGGGACCCAGTTCATAAATGAACTCCAAATCCAGCAAACTTTTTAGACTGTATCGTCAACTGAATTTAATCAGTATCCTGCACCATGCCTCCCTCAGTATCCGTTTGGACCACCTGTCCAAACTACTGCCCCTCGTCAGAGGGAAAACTATAATTCTGACAGTCACTCTGTCATCCGGGTCACCTTGGACGCCTGGAATGATAACTGTCTCCCGAAGGAGGCTGTCGTTATCAAATTCCTAGAACAACCACTTATGTTCTAAAGCTGCTTCCGAACGTTTCTTCAGGATTGGATTAATATCAACCTATTGCATCTAGTGTAAAAACAACATCTGGTGTGGTACTTGACATCTCATGATCAAATCAATTGCCTAAGCAAGTGATATGTCAATCATGCACATTACTCTCCCCTTTAGTCTGTAAGACACCTTTAGAGAGGGTGACTCCATCACCTGCAGGTACACCACCATGCTAGGAGTCGTCCATTCTAAAATACTTTTAGAATACTGTCTAAGTACCCAGATTGGGAAACTACCCAAATCTAGATCTAAAACCATAGATCCAGTAACCAGAATGCCTGACATTATATCCATATCCTATGTGGAGAAACTACTGTGTGACAACCATAGTATAACCGATCGTAGTATAGGAATTTCACTTCCTACAAGGTATATGTCATCCAAGTACCAGAACATCACACCCTACTATCTTTTTAACAGATCCATCTCTTATTCTGATGAAGTCAAAGCCCATAACTGTCACATCAAAAATAGATGATCTATCTCTGCTATATCTGCTTTAGTATATAAATAGACATAAACTACTTTTCCACTATGCTTCC
This sequence comes from Agapanthus africanus, assembly GCA_030015575.1. Lineage (NCBI taxonomy): Eukaryota > Viridiplantae > Streptophyta > Magnoliopsida > Asparagales > Amaryllidaceae > Agapanthus > Agapanthus africanus. The sequence goes on along the minus strand of CM057341.1, from coordinate 447,830,790 downwards.
GCTGCTCCCACTTACCACAACAACCCTCTGCCAGAATAATATATACGTGCACTTCTAAAGCTAGTTTAGAATGACGCTATACTCATCCTCCTGCCGGGTCTCATAGTCTGGAACAATAGTAGTGTCAAGTCTGGGTAAACAAGAACCTCCCTGTCACCGTCCTCGAGGATACCGGAGTACCTCTCGGGCGCCTGAGGTTACCCACCATATCTGCGGAGTGGATAATGGAATGTCAAACCTGATTGAATCTTTAGGTTCTATTAAATTTTCCGTAATCGTTTGCGGTTATGGAATCACTTCCAGTTCTACCATACTCCCACTACTGTTTTCTGAAAAAAGTCCATTTTACTAAAACTGTGGCGAGTCAAGAATATCACTATTGATCTTCCAGATGGTAGAAAGTCAACCCTCGTCAAAGCCCGGGTAAACCCACAAACTGCCATTACAGAAACGTGCCTTGAGTTATCCAGAGTCTGGTTTTAAGCATAAGCCGGACAACTCCCCGTACCTTAACAACGTTAAGATTTGAACCATTCAATATACAATATAGAAATAGACGCACTGATTTAATTGGAACCAGATTCAAATCATGCAGCTGTCTCTAGTGCATGTCAACTAAATGGAGAAAGGCCGATCAGCATTACTCAACTTAGGAGTGCATCCAATTATGAGTAACCTGAAAGAGAAACAAGTTTCTCAAAAACATTACAATTAACTGAATACCATACACAAGTACGTAAGGTTGCTAGGAACGCTCACAAGGTTCTACGAGGTATCAACCATGCCCGATTAAAAATTTAGCCGTGCCAAACAACCCAAAGCCGGAACTTTAAACAAGAGTTTATGCAAAAACTAACATGTTAAACACTTAAACACTAAGTGAGAGGGATTACAACTTTTGTAGATCCGGTCCTTCACTTCTTAAGCTCCGTGTTGAAGTCCCTTCGCTGCGATCATCGTGTTCCGAACTCTCGAGAGGCTCCGCGAAGAGAAAGGTGCAAGCTTGCTTCCGATCTTCGATAACAAAGAAGATCTACCTTGAAGTTTCGTTAACACAAGCTCTCACTCTCTAAAAGAAGTGAACACCCTCATCTAAATGGCAAGGATAGATGAGGATGATGAAGTAGGATTTTTTCTCTCTTTTATTTTCATATTCACACATATAAACATCACTTATGAAAAAGCTAGTGAAGCTTTTCATCAAGGAGGAAGAAGCAAGAAGGAGAGCTAAATCCTTTTGTGATGAATAATGAATTATTGTAGTGGTTGCAAATCTAACCAAGGGTTAAGCATGAAGGAGTTAACCCTTGTAGAGAATTAACTAGAGTTAATGGTTAGGATTGGGTTAACATAATATCTTCACAAAATATCAAGCAAAACACAAAGTCAAAGCTTCATGAAGCTTCATGGAAGCTTCATACAAAAGCTAACCCTAATCCAAACCCTAACCAAGTTTAAACCCTAAACCATTGTTAAATTTGTAACCCTAACATGTTACAATATTATATATCATATATACAATATATTTTGTAACAATAGAAAATAATACAATTAACATATATCGCATATATATCAATGTATTATCCTGTGAGAAAATGAATCTTTCAGTGGGCTAATATTAGTTAATGTAATTTAATATATTATATATATTATTATACATTAAATTATCGAAACAACACTTGATCCGATAATCCGGCTATTTCATAAATAACCGACTAATACGATGACCCGGGTATATCATATATACCCGGCCGATATCTCATATCGCGAGAATCCAATACAGTATCACATACCGCATTATCCTCGGTTCCGCACATATCACATATGTGCTCCTACTCCATTTTGCCTGAGTCAAGAAACCTCTATGTAGGACTCTAAAGAATTGTCAATACGCCGGCAGTAGGTGATGATCATATCAAACACCCACAAGCAACAAGTGGTCAGCTAAACGTAATAGCCACCCACGTATTGAGCACTCAGAAGATCAACTAGCAAGCCTGTACATTCTCCTGTGAATCCAAACAGTAACACTCCCGTACAGTCCGGTCTCGTCGTCTGATATGTCGCATATCTCCCTAGGGGTGGTAAACGTCAGACCCCAGTAGCTTGATAAGTCGTGTTGATATGAGGTCTATAACAGTTCGAGAAACTACTGATAACACTTACCAGTAAATCTCAGCAACCCTGGCCAAGGATTTCCAGTTATAGCCAATCGAACACAGCACAACATCAACTCCCTATACCGGGAGAGACGAATCCCCTCCTATCGCTCATTGCCTCCAGGTGATTCGGGACTGTACCCAAAAGCCACCTTTTTGCACGCCCGCCTGGACGTGGTATGATGGAAATTAAAGCACAGTGGGAATCACACAAGACTCTATGATGATCTCGGGTCAACAGACTACTCTGTACCAGTATCACCGGAGAACTGCCATCTGACGTGAAGTATAATACCATCTGGGAGTTCTCGGCGAGTCCGTCCAGTGTACCCAGTCTCTACTGAGCACCCGTACACCATCCTTGATGTCAAACACCGATGGATATGGGATCATCCATCTCCCATCATATGGGTCAAGATGCGTATACGCTAGTCTACTCTGGTGTATCGATGCCCTGTCTCGATACACCCTCGACTAGGAACAGTTATAGGATGTACTCGTCGACTACCGTGGCCCCACTAGTATGATCTCATCATAGTCCCAGTAGTCGAGTACATATCCTAAGGGCGTTATCAACATGTAACATAGAGACAATCAGAGTACATGTTAAGATAAAGTACAACCAGATAGCATACTATCATGTCGAGCAAGAAAGTCCTCCCTATATATGTCCAAGCATCCACTATAATATACATCGTATGTACAGTAATGGCCTCTAGGGCATACATGTAACTAACAATCTCCCACTTGCACTAGGGCCATCTGTTGTGTTATCACATATCCAACAATTAGCTGCGGTTGAAGTATCTCATACTCAACCATCCCATAAAAGTCTCTACTGGGAAAAAGGCCTTTGTGAGTGGATCCGCGTTGTTGTCCTCTGTGTCTACTCTCCTAACCTCGATCTCCCTGAAGATCAACCATCTCTATGATCAGGCGATACTGCCTAAGAATTATATCTAGATTTCAGATGGGACGGGTTCCTTGGCAAAAGCCACAACTCCATTGTCACACAATGGTAGGAACGAAGTTCATCTCATGAACTTATATATATCCAGACTGCCTCTTTGGTAGCATCCTTGGTAACGATGTATCTTGCCTTTAATCGTCTAGTATGTCACGATATCTAGTTTGGAACTCTTCCAACATACCGTTGTAAGTGCACGGCGGCGCCCCGGCCGTCAATCCGACGGCCAAATGCGGAAACGGTGATAAACTTTAATTTTTGCGGACTTAGCAAACCGGCACCACCGCGCACTAAACACCCGGATCGTAACCATTAACAAGTCTAAGCTGCTAACAAAGGGAAAGAGATGTACCGACTGATCCGAGTCCTCCGGTCTTCATCCCCACTCCGATCTCCTCGCGGGATCTCCGTCCGTCTCCTCCTCGTCGGAAAGGGCACCACATCGCCTGCATCTTTTACGGGCTCCCACCTCAATACCGAGGCAACTCGGGCGCGAAGTTGGCTAACCGGCGCGCCCAAGATGTGCTGTAGAATGTGTAGTGGCTAATGTCACTTTGGGGTATTGGAGTTGCCATGGTTGGAGGAATTTTGCAATAATAATCATGGATCAAATCTTGATGAAGAATGGAGCATCACTAGCAAATGAGCTCGGCCAACCAAGAGAAAAGGCTCTCTGGAAAAATGAAACCAGCCCCCTTCAAAACTTGAAAGAATGAGTGTATTGATTAATAACAGAGGAACAAAAAAATCCTTCACTGCACACACCAAATGCAGGGGGGGCCCACCAAAATAAACATGAAGGAAATTAACCTCACAAGCAAATCAAAACACACTCCATTCCCACAGTGGCCGGCCCCACCCAATAACCATCACCAAATGAATAAATATATTAATCAATCAATCCACCAAAAACCAATCCAGCATACTCATTAATCATACATTCCTTACAAAGGAAATTAATCCATCAAACTCCAACAGTGGCCGGCCCAATTCCAACACAAAATCAATGCACATCCAAACCATACCCTCTCAAATCTCATAAATGCATGAATAGCAAAGAAGATATCATAATCAATCCTTTTGCAATAAACCCCCTCCACAAAATGTTAATTGCAAACTTGCAATTAACACCCTCCAACGAAAAGTCCGACCGGGAAGGAAAAAGAGAAAACCGGCCGGAACGGAATGCAAACTGGCAACTCCAGAAAACTGGTCCCATAATAAATTACAGGAAAACCCCGATACTGTGCATACACACCCGCATTTGTATTCTGACCGGATACAAATGCAAAAAGACAAAACTACACTATCAAATACCAAGATCCGGCTTAAGACAAAGCCGGCTAGTAAAAACTGTCCGATCACGATCTGTGTAATACCGCACGTATCTGATCGAACCCTGCCATATCTCCATACGGCCTCTACAGCGTTTCGCCCGAAAGCTGAGTAACTGAAAGTGTGGTAGACTCTAAAGACTCGTCAATACTATGGCTGTGGATTTAACCACTAGCACGTCAGAGGTATATAAGCCAATACATAACGGGCCACCAGCTATTGACTAAATAGGAAGTCGATGAGCGAACTCATCCTGACACCCTACTGAGCCTGTCAGTGACAATATCCGTACAGTCCGGTCCGTTCGTCTACGAGCATCGCATGTCGGGCCTAGGGGGTGGGTAAAAGTCAGACCCCCAAAAGCGGTACAAGTCATGTCGGAGTGTAGCCCAGAACACCCTGAGATACTACCGGAATACCTACCAGTAAATCTCCTGCCTTGGCCAAGGACTTCGTGTAATGGCTCTCCTAGACACAGCGCGACCTCACCCCCAATACCGGGAGAGACGAACCCCCGAAGATCCGCTCACTGCCTCCATGTGGCTCGGGACTGTACCCAACTAAAACCTGTTTGCACGACTCCTTTGAGCCGTGGTAGGGTAGTAATCAAAGCACAGTGGGAACTCACACGAGACAAATGACGATCCCCAGGTCGATGAACTAACCTGTACACATGTCACCTGGGAACTGCTATCTGACGTCAGGTATAAGACCAACTAGCATGTTCCCGGCGAGTCCTGTCCGGTGTACTCATAACCCAATGAGCACCTGTATACATCTTAGGTGATCCAACTGACACCAGTGGCTTGTGAGACCGGCCACCGCCCCTCGTCGGGGTCTCGACTGTATACACTATTCTATTCTGGAGAATCGATGCCCTGTCTCGAAATTCCCACGACTAGGGACCATTTAAGGATGTGCTTGTAGACCCCAGCTCTCACGTATATGATCGCCCTCATACTGCTGGTCGTCAAGCAAGAATCCTAGGGGCTCTATCAACGTGCAATAGCGACCTGTCAGGTCACCTAAAGCAGTACACGATGATAAAGGTAAACCAGATAGCAAACTATCATCTCGAGTAAGACTGTCGTCCCGGGATAGGTCCTCCCTCAATCATTGCAATCACGTGCCTGTGATCCAATAATTGACTCTGAGGGCACTATCTCCAACAATCTCCCACTTGCACTCAAAGCTAATTATTGCGATGTCGCATACTCACAGCCCGTGTGATACCGAACACCCAACTCCTCTACTAGTCAGTCTCACAAAGCTCGTTTGCGAGACTATTGCATTCGAGGAATAGCCTCAGCGAGTGGATCCGCTTAGATGTTTCTTTCTATGTCTCTCTATATCTCAAGTTCGCGGAGAAAACTATCTCCCGAAATGAGCAATACCTGTCTTAGAATGTCTGGATGTCTGATGGGACTTAGCTCATAAATGAACTCCAAATCCAAACTTCTTAGACTGTATCGTCAACTGAACTTAATCAGTGTCCTGCGCCATGCCACCCTCAGTATTGCCTTGGATCACCTGTCCAAAATACTGCCCTTCGTCAGAAGGAAAACTATAACTCTGACGATCATCCTGTCGTCCATGTCACCTTGGAAGCCTGGAGTGATAACCGTCTCCTAAAGGAGGCAGCCGTTATCATATCCCTAGAACATTCACTTATGTCCTAAAACTGCTTCCGACTGTTTCTCCAGGATTGGATCAATGTCAACTTATTGTATATAGTGCAAGAACAACATCTGGTGTGGTACTTGACATCTCATGATTGACTCAATTGCCTAAGCAAGTGATCTGCCAATCATGCACATCCCTCTCTACTTTAGTCTGTAAGACACCTTTAGTGAGGGTGACTCCATCACCTGCAGGTACACTACCGTGCCAGGAGTCGTCCATTCTAAATACTCTTAGAATGCTGTCAAGGTACCCTGATTGGGAAACCACCCAAATCTAGATCTAAAACCATAGATCTAGTAACCAGTATGTCTGATATAATGTCCAAGTCCCTTGTGGAGAAACCACTGCGTGACGACCAAAGTATAACCGATCGTAGTATAGGAATATCACTTCCTACTACCTTCTCAACAGATCCATCCCCTATTCTGATGACGTCAAACCTATGACTGTCACATCAGAAACAGATGATCTATCTCCGCTATATCTGCTTTAGTCTATAAATAGACATAAGCCTGATGTCCACCAATGCTTCCGCTGCTCCCACTGACTACGACAACCCTCTGGCAGAGTCATATAGACGTGCACTTCTAAAACTAGTTTAGAACGACGCTATACTCATCCTCCTGCCGGGTCTCGCAGCCTGGAACAACAACAATGGCAAGTGTGGGTAAACAAGAACTTCCCTGTCACCGTCCTTGAGGCTACCGGAGTACCTCTCGGGTGCCTGAAGTTACCCACCGTATCTGCGGAGTGGCCAATGGAATGTCAAATCAGATTGAATCTTTAGGTTCCTTATCAAATCTTCAGTAATCGTTTGCGGTTCTGGAATCACTTCCAGTTCTACCATACTCCCACTACTGTTTTTGAAAAAATCCATTTTTATTAAAACTGTGGCGAGTCAAGAACAATATCACTATTGATCTTTCTTATGGTAGAAAGTCAACCCTCGTCATAGCCTGGGTCAACCCATAAACAGCCATTACAGAAACGTGCCTTGAGTTATCCAGAGTCTGCTTTTAATCATAAGCCGGACAACTCCCCGTACCTTAACAATGTTAAGATATGAACTGTACTATATCCAATATAGAACCAGAGGCACTGATTTAATTGAACCAGATTCAAATCATGCATCTATCTCCAGTGCATGTCAACAAAATGGAGAGAGGCCGATCAGCGTTACTCAACTTAGGAATGCTTCCAATTATGAGTAACCTGAAAGAGAAGCAATTTCTCTTTATCATTACTATCAACTGAATACCATACACAAGTATCTACATCTTCGATCACTTTGAAGAATCCCGATACTTGCTACATCTGGTTCTCTACTCTATTCAAATACCTATAACTCCTCAAAACTTAGACCCTGTGTTTCTACGAAACACATGTCTAAGAACTAGAGAAGTTAAAAGTAAACAGAATATAGTATGAGGACCAACCCCTCTGTCTTAATGGACACTGGACAACATACAATACTCTGTATAAGTCCGCCGAGTCTAACAACTCTTTCACTGTGTGTCGTAGGTTGAAAACTGTACTTATGGTTAAGAAGAATTACACCGCTGTTTAATGCTCCTTACCTAACCATCCACTGATATAGGTAAATGTCATCGACATAATATCAAAAGGTATATCTCACTCTATGAAAATAGACGTACAGATATATCAATTTGAAATTGGTGCACAATAGCGGATATTCAAAACCAAACATTTGCCGTCCGGCAAACAACCCAGGTGATTTCCTCAAATATCACTGATTACAACGAATCCTGATATAATGAGGATCATCACCTAATTTCCAATAACTTACTCCTACTCATCATCTGTAAAACCATACAGATGTGAGAATCATACCTGGTAAATACATACCCTGGAGTAAGTATCTAATCGGGAAATCAGTTTTCTTTTAACAGTACACAGTGAAACTGAAACATTGAAATGTTTCGATGGGGTATCCTGGTATTCCTAGTAATGCCTCTACCATTATCCAGATTCACAACTATAACCGTATAATTCTTTGCCACCTCTCCAAATCCCTTTATATGTCTTTAGTCATTACCTTCTGCACACCCCTTTAGGCCAATTGGTTTTCTTCCTTCCCTACCGTTCGGCACCAGCCTATGGTTTGGAAGAAGACTATCCAATAAGCATAATGGGTGTACTGTCCTAATCCTAGGAGCACTCGCAATGCGAGAGAAGGTGAAGATAAAAGACAACTGAATGTACTTTATTCCTATTTCTCCTGGACCAGAATCCATCCCCGAACTGGAACAAGTTCCTTTCGAGTTCGTATATAACCATACGATGGAGTATCCAATAAACTGTGGATCTTCGTAGTGATACGGAGTGTCCTGGAGAAATACAAAGGTGATTTAGGATTGGCGAAGAAATACTTGGTTTGGTCGTGAATATCAGTCGCAATTTACTTTGCCCTCTTACTAATCCCTTGCTTTGTCTTAATCTTAATACCTTCTGCACACCGTTTAGACTAATTGGTTTTCTTCATTCCCTACCGGTCGGCACCAGCCTAAGGTTTGGAAGAAGACTATCTAATCTGCATAATAGGTGTACTATCTCCTAAACCAAGGAGTACTCATGACTTGAGAAAAGGTAAAAGGGAAAAGACAACTGAATAATCCTATCCGTTTTCTCCAGAACCGGAAACCATCCTCGAATCCCTTCGAGTTCGTATCTAACCATACGATGGTTTTGTCCAATGGATGTGGACGTTCGCAGTAATACGGGGTGTCCTGGAGAAAAGGGTAAAAGTAGGAGTGGCAATGAGGTCTGCAACTCTGACAATCCAAAAGCCTGTGTTAAGAAGGTTCGGTCAACTTGGTCACTGAGTCATAGTCTTAGGGTCGGGTCAATGGTCGCTGCCAGAGAGAGAGAGAAAAGAAACACTCAGCGTGCACTCTATCCTAGATCAGAATGGTTATCACTTTTTCTAATCAGGAAAACCTCCCACTGTACCTCAAATTCTCCTCCAAACCTGAAAGAAGAATTAGTCGGGGTCACCCGAGGAGTAAACCAACTCATCAGTGGGAATCGGGATCCAACTATCACCGCATGATAACGTGACGGAATCCGCTCACGCTATCACACTCCAGAAGGTATGCGCATATCTGGCAAGTTTCAGTTCTTTTGAAACTCCCGATGTGATTTTTACCCCATGCTCTTATGACCTTGACTTTGGCCAACAAATCATAAGTCACATGTCAAGTTCTGCCCGTCATTCTCCAGGTTAATTTGAGCCCACCCGTACAAGCCCTTGACTTTGGCCAACAAGGCTATACGACTGCCCCAAACCAACGCATCTATCTATGCTGCATATGAATAACCAATAGCTACCAAACACTGTGCCTTGACTTTGGCCAACAAACACAGCTTGAATACTATTGACTACCCATATGAAACGACGGAGGGCTACGAATGGTTTCTGGAGAAAACCTTTAACGTAATGAACTTGATATCGTTGAGGGAACGGATAGCTTTTTAGAAAATATAGTGACGAAAACCTTTACTAAAGAGGTCACTCCCGGTGAAGGGATCTCGGCTCTTTCCCCGTAGAATGGGGTGCAGGATATTCCAAATGAATACCACGGTGCAAAGCAAAAGTAATCGGCTATAGTGAAGTTAATGCCCTGACGCAAACTTCTGTCCAAGGGGTCACTCCCGGTGAAGGGATCTCGGCCCTTGCCTCGTCGACTGAGGAGCAGGATATTCCAAATGAATACCACGGTGCAAAGCAAAAGTGAACGTCCTTGCAATAACAGCTTTTTGAAAAGTGTTCCAACAACATCAGATTAGGTTTGTTTAACTTGCATTGATCCGAATCAATGCAGTCCCATCAATTGATCACACCACAAAGAACGAAAATATACTGACGTACGTATATGCCATCCGCATTCGCCACTGGGTCCCGTCATCACCCGTTAGGTTAGCTAACTAACGGCAGAGCGGGGACTGGACTAGCGCGGATGAAAAACATATACAACATCTACTAATATATATACCAATATATAGTATTTCGCTCAAGGCGTGAATAAAATGCAACATCACAGAAATGTACAGCATCATAGAACAAATCAGATATCTGGGATCCCCGGGTTTCACAGAGCCACTGCTGAAACCCGACGTTCCCCTGGTCGTGTGGATAGCCTGTGCAATGAAAACCTAGACCCCTACGGGCGCGGCAAGTCACCTGCCAAAACCTGAAGCAAGGCAGCCCCCTCCAGCACCGTGAATGGACCACCCAGCACTTCACGGAATCCGGCAACTTGGGCACCCCTCCTGGGTCAACCTGTACCCCCTACGAGTGCGGCGAATAGCCCGCCAATTCCAGACTGAAGCCCCTCCGTCTCAATGCCCTGAGATGCGGGCCCGTTGCCCTCTAGAACCCGGCTATCCGTGCACCCCTCCGCGGGGTAACCCTAGTACAGAAAGTAAAATATACATACAACGGGTACATCGACCGCAACCAGGTCGTGCCCCAAAAGAATAATACAAACAGGCAGTGACGGCAGTCCACATGTCGGACGCTCGCCCCGCAATATCAAATGTACATAATACAACAAAACTGAACTAGCATTGCATCCAGGCTATCCCCACGACCGATCCGCAACATCACAGCATAAACATAGAACATCAACGTGAAAGTCACGTTCGCAAATCCGTCTAACCGGGCTATAGCAGTTAGACGGGATTTACCGATCGAGTGACATTCACGGTCGCAGATATAATGTAAATACTGTGAAAAATGTGTTTAAAATTTTCCGATTGATCAAACAATTAACAAGTGGGCCCCAAAGAAAACTGTAGCACTCACAGAAATAATTGGCCCAATTTTAATATTCCAAAACCCCTAATTACTACCCTGAAGCCCACTGGAAAAAGATGGCCCACTGAACCCTCTAGACTGCGGCGGAACCGCGGCCCAATAGAAGGGTGTGGCCGCGGTTCCGCGCTCTGTATGAGAGATCAGTGTGTCGAATTTTTCCAGAGTTCTTAGAACTCCCTGCACATCATTCTGAGACCATCTGAAAAATTTTTAGACTTCAAAAAATTTCAACAGAAACTGATGTGAAGGGAAAAATACGGTTTTTGGAATTTTGGTCGATCGGAACTGAAAAACACATCAAACGAAGCTAGACGAAGTTAATGGCGAGGCTCTGATACCACTGTAAGTGCACGGCGGCGCCCCGGCCGTCAATCCGACGGCCAAATGCGGAAACGGTGATAAACTTTAATTTTTGCGGACTTAGCAAACCGGCACCACCGCGCACTAAACACCCGGATCGTAACCATTAACAAGTCTAAGCTGCTAACAAAGGGAAAGAGATGTACCGACTGATCCGAGTCCTCCGGTCTTCATCCCCACTCCGATCTCCTCGCGGGATCTCCGTCCGTCTCCTCCTCGTCGGAAAGGGCACCACATCGCCTGCATCTTTTACGGGCTCCCACCTCAATACCGAGGCAACTCGGGCGCGAAGTTGGCTAACCGACGCGCCCAAGATGTGCTGTAGAATGTGTAGTGGCTAATGTCTCTTTGGGGTATTGGAGTTGCCATGGTTGGAGGAATTTTGCAAGAATAATCATGGATCAAATCTTGATGAAGAATGGAGCATCACTAGCAAATGAGCTCGGCCAACCAAGAGAAAAGGCTCTCTGGAAAAATGAAACCAGCCCCCTTCAAAACTTGAAAGAATGAGTGTATTGATTAATAACAAAGGAACAAAAAAATCCTTCACTGCACACACCAAATGCAGGGGGGGCCACCAAAATAAACATGAAGGAAATTAACCTCACAAGCAAATCAAAACACACTCCATTCCCACAGTGGCCGGCCCCACCCAATAACCATCACCAAATGAATAAATATATTAATCAATCAATCCACCAAAAACCAATCCAGCATACTCATTAATCATACATTCCTTACAAAGGAAATTAATCCATCAAACTCCAACAGTGGCCGGCCCAATTCCAACACAAAATCAATGCACATCCAAACCATACCCTCTCAAATCTCATAAATGCATGAATAGCAAAGAAGATATCATAATCAATCCTTTTGCAATAAACCCCCTCCACAAAATGTTAATTGCAAACTTGCAATTAACACCCTCCAACGAAAAGTCCGACCGGGAAGGAAAAAGAGAAAACCGGCCGGAACGAAATGCAAACTGGCAACTCCAGAAAACTGGTCCCATAATAAATTACAGGAAAACCCCGATACTGTGCATACACACCCGCATTTGTATTCTGACCGGATACAAATGCAAAAAGACAAAACTACACTATCAAATACCAAGATCCGGCTTAAGCCAAAGCCGGCTAGTAAAAACTGTCCGATCACGATCTGTGTAATACCGCACGTATCTGATCGAACCCTGCCATATCTCCATACGGCCTCTACAGCGTTTCGCCCGAAAGCTGAGTAACTGAAAGTGTGGTAGACTCTAAAGACTCGTCAATACTATGGCTGTGGATTTAACCACTAGCACGTCAGAGGTATAAGCCAATACATAACGGGCCACCAGCTATTGACTAAAAGGGAAGTCGATGAGCGAACTCATCCTGACACCCTACTGAGCCTGTCAGTGACAATATCCGTACAGTCCGGTCCGTTCGTCTACGAGCATCGCATGTCGGGCCTAGGGGGTGGGTAAAAGTCAGACCCCCAAAAGCGGTAAAGTCGTGTCGGAGTGTAGCCCAGAACACCCTGAGATACTACCGGAATACCTACCAGTAAATCTCCTGCCTTGGCCAAGGACTTCGTGTAATGGCTCTCCTAGACACAGCGCGACCTCACCCCCAATACCGGGAGAGACGAACCCCCGAAGATCCGCTCACTGCCTCCATGTGGCTCGGGACTGTACCCAACTAAAACCTGTTTGCACGACTCCTTTGAGCTGTGGTAGGGTAGTAATCAAAGCACAGTGGGAACTCACACGAGACAAATGACGATCCCCAGGTCGATGAACTAACCTGTACACATGTCACCTGGGAACTGCTATCTGACGTCAGGTATAAGACCAACTAGCATGTTCCCGGCGAGTCCTGTCCGGTGTACTCATAACCCAATGAGCACCTGTATACATCTTAGGTGATCCAACTGACACCAGTGGCTTGTGAGACCGGCCACCGCCCCTCGTCGGGGTCTCGACTGTATACACTAGTCTATTCTGGAGAATCGATGCCCTGTCTCGAAATTCCCACGACTAGGGACCATTTAAGGATGTGCTTGTAGACCCCAGCTCTCACGTATATGATCGCCCTCATACTGCTGGTCGTCAAGCAAGAATCCTAGGGGCTCTATCAACGTGCAATAGCGACCTGTCAGGTCACCTAAAGCAGTACACGATGATAAAGGTAAACCAGATAGCAAACTATCATCTCGAGTAAGACTGTCGTCCCGGGATAGGTCCTCCCTCAATCATTGCAATCACGTGCCTGTGATCCAATAATTGACTCTGAGGGCACTATCTCCAACAACCGTCCCTCCACTGAGGGTAAAGACAATGCCTGTGACTGACATTCAGTCGTCCTTATCACTCTGGAACCTTTCCGGTGATTCTCCCCAGGATCGATTGATACCATCTCACTATAACTAGTGAGTATCCTAACATCCAATTAGATCTATCTCATAGATCCATAACTCAGGATTTAGGAGGTATCACTTTGATCCTATATGGAGAATCCTTGTGATAAGCGGAGATTGACCGAGCGTAGCATAGGAAACTCCTTCCCTATCAAGAGTATGTCATCCACGTACTCTATGAGGATCACCACCATACTCTCTACTACCTTTTTGTTTATACAAGGTCCATCTACCATTTTGATGAAGTCAAACTATTTGACTACCACATCAAAACAGATGTTCCAACTCCGCGATGCCTGCTTTATCCTATAAAGCATCTTGCACACGTTTCCGCTCCTCCCACTGTCTACGAAGCCCTCTGGCTGTATACTTATAGACGCACTCTTCCAAAACATCATTTAGAAAAGCAGTCAAGACACCCAACCACCAGATATCGTAGTCATGGTATGTAGCAGTGGCAAGTAGGATCTGGATGGACTTAAGCATAGCTTTGAAAGTCTCAACCTTTCCATGTACACCAAGTAATCTTTTCAAGATATACTTGCTCCTGATAGGGATTTAACCCTTCAGATAAAGCAACCAATGTCCATACTTTGTTGGTGTATAAGGATTCCATCTCAGATCACTAAGCATCCATCCATTCTTACAGAGTCCCACTCCTGATGGCCAGCTCGAAACATAGTTGGGTCATCATCTCATGATGCAATCCTCGCTCCCACTGTCCTAGAGAAATCGAAGTATCTCTCAGGTGGGTGAGGAACCATACTAGATCGGCGGAGAGGCTGAGGTTCGTTGGAAACTATTGAATCCTTTGGTTCTACCAAATCATCTGTTGTAGTTTGTATAGCTGGAACTCCTTCCAGTTCTACCTCATGACCACTAATTTCTTCATAAGAAATTCCCTTTCACAAAGGTGGCATGTTGAGAAACAAAAACATCTTTTGTTCCTCGGTTAGGTAGAAGATATTCCCTTGCGAATGCTTGGGATATCCAACAAACTTCCACAGATCTGACTTTGCCTCGAGCTTGTCCGGATTTTGCTTTTTAGACATAGGCCGGACAACCTCAAATCTTAACTAACTTAAGATATGGGCTCTTCCCTTTCCATATCACATATGAAGTGGTAGGCAACTGATTTGATTTGAACCCTATTCAATAGGTATGCAGCTTCTCAAGCGCATAACTCCCTAAAGGAAATAGGAAACCCAGTAGTACAAATCATAGAGCACACCATATCACATAGGGTGCTATTGCTCCGCCCCAATATACCATCGTGCTATGGTGTATACGGAGGAGTAATGCTGAGAGAGAATCTCATTCTCCTTTAGAATAGTCCAGGAATTCCGTGGTCAAGTATCTCCTCCTTGATGTCATCAAAGGACATAATACTTATACCCGTATTTTGATTCTCTACTTCTAACTTACATTCTGTCAATATCTCAAAAGGTTCGGACTTGTGTTTCAACAGGAACATATGTCTGAATCTTGAGAGATCGTCAGAGAATGTAATGAAGTACAAAGAACCGATCCTGGCATATGTAGACAGGGGACTTTCATACATCAGCATGTATCAATCCCAAAAGTTCACTAACTCTTTCTCTGTTTCTAATAAACAGAGCTATGGTCATCTTATCTTTGTGACATGACCGGCAAGTTTCATAAGATGTAAATTCAAACAAATTTAAATATGCATCTAAATGTAACTTAGCTAGTCGGGTCGCATTGATATGACCTAGTCTATAATGCCTCAAGAAGGATCCGTTCATTTCTGAACTCTTCCTCTTGTGTGTGTTCTTTATACTAAGAACTGTAGTTTGATTTAGAATGTCTATGCTTTTAGATAACGTACCTGAACCGATCAACTCTTGATATAGGAAATGTTCAAAACATTATCCAACAATACAAAATTATATCCTTCTTTACTAATAAAGAGACTGATATGATGTTGTATATCAGGTTCGATATCTAATAGCATTTGTTCATAATCAATGTATTCTGGTAATACAGGGTGATAGTGACCAACAGACTTGGCTGCAACACTTGCACCGTTTCTATCTCATGAAACTTATCACCCGTTCTCAGTTCTCTACCTATCTGTAGCCCATGTAACAAATTACATATGTGGGATCCTGATCCAGTATCACATACCCAGGACGTAAAGATTACTGAAAAACAGTTCTCTGTACTGAACACACCCGAAGATGATGCATCAGCATGCACTTTCTTCGTTTGGGCGGCACGGGAATTCTGGTAATCCCCTATATCCTGCTCTGTCTTATAACAATTATAAGTTGGAGTGGGACCAACGTTCCCCAGCTCAGTATAACAAGCGGGTTCGGTCAATACATCCGTATTATTATCTTGATTAAGGCGTGATATGGTCGCTATCTGGAAAGAGAGAGAAGAAAACACTCAGCGTATGCTCTTCCAAGATTAGATTGGTTATCTAATATATCTAATCAGGATGTCTTCCGCTGTTTTAGTCAAATCTTCCTTCAAACCCTAAAAGGAAAGACTAGCCGGGATTAATTACACGCTACAAGTTCGCCAATCTTTCAGCCAGACCAGTGTCGGTACTTTGAGGGAGGTTCCCCATGCTTTCGCACGGACCTAATTAAAGTAAACCTCATTTTCCCAGGGGTTTAACCTCGTTAACACCTTTCTGACACCTACTTGATCGGCTAATTGTTATGTGTAAAACTCTCCCAGGAGTAACTCTTACTCGCAGCGGGTATCGGGATCCAACTATCTCATAGAAGGTATGCAATCTCATTGCAAATTTCAACACATGAAATTCCCAATAATATTTTGCCACAAGCGATCTATGACCTTGACTAAGTCAACAAACCATAGACCGCGAGTAAAGTTCAACCCATCATTTCCCGATTGAATTAAACCCACCCGCACAATCCTTGACTGAGTCAACAAGGCCGCACGACTACCCTAATCCAATCGCATAATATGCTTTGCAGATAAGCACTAATCAGCTACCGCACACTACGCCTTGACTAAGTCAACAAATGCAGCACGAATACTAAAAACTACTTATCTGAAATGATGGAGGGCTACAACAGGTTTTTAAGAAAACCATTTGCGTAATGAACTTTATATCGTTGTAGAATCGAGAGATTTTAAATGGAGTGTTTTTGAGGCTTTTCTAGTTTCGCTAAAGAGGTCACCCCCGGTGAAGGGATCGTCGGCTCTTTCCTCATCGAATAAGGTGCAGGATATTTCACAAATATCACTGTGCAAAGCAAAAACTATAGAAACAATCAAAAGACAAACCGAGTTTGTAGCATCTGCTAGTTTCACTAAAGTGGTCACTCCCGGTGAAGGGATCTCTGCTCTTTCCTTATCGAATAAGGTGCTAGATGTTCTACAAGGAACACCGCTATGCAAAGCAAGAACTAGAGCTACCAGTTTTTAAACAAGTTTCTACAACATCTTTAGGTTTCTTTTATTTCATTAATCTCATTAATGAAGTCTCATTTTAATATGCTTCACAAGCATCAGATATAAAACGAAATCAACAATATATAATATATATCTCATATATATAATATAAACATTCGTCTCAGGCAGTAATATGATCTCATCATAGAACATTGCAGCAGAAGAACATATATGAAATATTGGATATACTAAGACATCCGTGTTTTCAATACGAGCCTGTATAAAACACGGATTCCACGGTCGCGATGAATAGCCAAACCCACATCCTTAGACCCCTACGAGAGCGGCAAGTAACACTGCCAATTCTAGGGTTAGGAGACCCGGTCTCGACTCCTCGAGATGGTCTCCCACTGGACCCTAGAACCCGGTTACTTGTGCTCCCCGCCTTGGGTCTACCTAATGCGGAAAAGTAAATAATATACAATGGTGACATCATCCTCAGCCCGGAAGTGCCCCAATAAAAGAATATTACATACAAATGAATTTTACATGAATGAAAAAGAAAAACTCTTATCTCACATAAAACCCCCGGCTATTCAAATGCGACGATCCAATACAACATATCACAGCAACACATAATATCTCATATCATCAACGTAAGCAAGTATGCGTATCCCGATTGTCATTGATGTATAGCAACGAAGCCGGCGATACACCATATACTACGCTTACGGTCACAGAAAAGAAAGTGTAAAACTAGAACAGCTGGAATCCGCAACCACTTTAGACATTGCATGCCTAACCAAATGAATTCCTTAGACATCGCACGCCTAACTATTATGAACCCCGCATTTTAGTCTCATTATCGAAAACTCTTTTCAATATTAATTCGGGCAATTCAACAAGATTCCCGACATCCTGATCGAATGCTCGTCGCAAACATTAGTAGACGGACGCACCCCCGGATGCCGTCGACGAAGTGCACTAAGGCGGAACACCGCTGCCGTGAGGACCCGAACGGATGCTTTTAGCGACGGGGTTCTCCTACAGTCACTTGGTCGGGGCTATGGGGCATGGCTGTCTATTAAGTTTACCCGCGAGAATCCGCGTACGCTACGTGATTGCGACGGACTTTTGATCGCATCAAAATCCCGTGGCAACCGATCAATTGAGACTAAACTGCTATGTTTATAATATTCAAATTAGTTATCTCATAACTATCTTGTGGATTCCAAATATTGTATCACATTCCAGATAAATAGACAATGTTAAACTTTCCGATAGAATAATCAAACACCCAAGTTTTTCCAGATTATTCTCAACACTTGAAATTAGTTTAAAAACATCCATCACATGCCACAGTACCAATGGTCCAGCCGTAGAATGGTCAAGCCAACGCCTCACATGTGGCACGCCGTACTGCCCCAAACCCTAAGGTTTAGAGGCAGTTCAAGACGGTCACATAATCGAGTTAAGATTTGTTGTCTTCTAGAGGGTCCACTGCGTTACTTGCACGACTTAGAACGTCCTTAAACAACGGAAAAATCCAACACTTGGAAATTTTCCGGCAGGGGAAAAAGTGAGTTATTGATATCCGGCCGAACTTTTTAACACGTTCGAAAAATTACCCTGACAAACTAAACAAAGTTAAATTATCCGATCGAATCAACGAGTCCCCAATACAACCCTAAAAAACTCAACACTTGAGTGGAATTAAAAACTTACCAGAAAAAAATGACAAGAAAGGACCTAAGAATAAATATATGAAGTTCCAGGGACTAATTCAAAATTTTGGCCGCGGAACCTCGGCCAAACCAAGGGTTTGGCGGCGGTTCCACGGCCGAATGAGTGAATTAGTGGGCCGTACTTCACAGCAATTCTTATTTTTTCCAGCTTGTTTTTCTGAGTATTTTTAATTCATAAAAAATCACATTTTTGAAAATTGTCTAGAGAAGGGTTCGTATCGGGGTATCCGGGTTCGATCGGACTTTAAACTTTGCTCAAACTTCGCCTAAAGCTCTAGCTTGGCTCTGATACCACTGTAGGGTTGCTAGGCACGCTCATAAGGTTCTACGAGGCATCAACCATGCCCGATTAAAAATTTAGCCGTGCCGAACAACCCAAAGCCGGATCTTTAAACTAGAGTTTATGCGAAAACTAACATGTTAAACACTTTAACACTAAGTGAGAGGGATTACAACCTTTGTAGATCCAGTCCTTCACTTCTTAAGCTCCGTGTTGAAGTCCCTTCGCGTGATCATCGTGTTCCGAACTCTCGAGAGGCTCCGCGAAGAGAAAGGTGCAAGCTTGCTTCCGATCTTCGATAACAAAGATGATCTACCTTGAAGTTTCGTTAACACAAGCTCTCACTCTCTAAAAGAAGTGAACACCCTCATCTAAATGGCAGGATAGATGAGGATGATGAAGTAGGATTTTCTCTCTCTTTTGTTTTCATATTCTCACATATAAACATCACTTATGAAAAAGCTAGTGAAGCTTTTCATCACGGAGGAAGAAGCAAGAAGAAGAGCTAAATCCTTTTGTGATGAATAATGAATTATTGTAGTGGTTACAAATCTAACCAAGGGTTAAGCATGAAGGAGTTAACCCTTGTAGAGAATTAACTAGAGTTAATGGTTTGGATTGGGTTAACAAAATATCAAGCAAAACACAAAGTCAAAGCTTCATGAAGCTTCATGGAAGCTTCATGCAAAAGCTAACCCTAATCCAAACCCTAACCAAGTTTAAACCCTAAACCATTGTTAAATTTGTAACCCTAACATGTTACAATATTATTTATCACATATGCAATATATTTTGTAACAATAGAAAATAATACAATTAACATATATCGCATATATATCAATGTATTATCCCGTGAGAAAATGAATCTTTTAGTGAGCTAATATTAGTTAATGTAATTTAATATATCATATATGTTATTATACATTAAATTATCGAATCAACACTTGATCCGATAATCCGGCTATTTCATAAATAACCGACTAATACGGTGACCCGGGTTTATCATATATACCCGGCCGATATCTCATATCGCGAGAATCCAATACGGTATCAGATACCGCATTATCCTCGGTCCCGCACATATCATATATGTGCTCTTACTCCGTTTTGCCTGAGTCAAGAAACCTCTGTGTAGGACTCTAAAGAATCGTCAATACGCCGGCAGTAGGTGATGATCATATCAAACACCCACAAGCTGCAAGCGGTCAGCTAAATGTAACAGCCACCCAGGTATTGAGCGCTCAAAAGATCAACAAGCAAGCCTGTACATTTTCCTGTGAATCCAAACAGTAACATTCCCGTACAGTCCGGTCTCGTCGTCTGATATGTCGCATATCTCGCCAAGGGGTGGTAAACGTCAGACCCAGTAGCTTGATAAGTCGTGTCGATATGAGGTCTATAACAGTTTGAGAAACTACTGATAACACTTACCAGAAAATCTCAGCAACCCTAGCCAGGGATTTCCAGTTATGCCAATCGAACACAGCACAACATCAACTCCCTATACCGGGAGAGACGAATCCCCTCTTATCGCTCATTGCCTCCATGTGATTCGGGACTGTACCCAAAAGCCACCTTTTTGCACGCCCTCTTGGACGTGGTATGATGGAAATCAAAGCACAGCGGGAATCACACTAGACTCTATGATGATCTCGGGTCAACAGACTACTCTGTACCAGTGTCACCGGAGAACTGCCATCTAACGTAAGGTATAATACCATCTGGGAGTTCTCGGCGAGTCCGTCCAGTATACCCAGTCTCTACTGAGCACCCGTACACCATCCTTGATGTAAAACACCGATGGATATGGGATCATCCATCGCCCATCATATGTGTCAAGATGCGTATACGCCAATCTATTCTGGTGTATCGATGCCCTGTCTCGATACACCCTCGACTAGGAACAGTTATAGGATGTACTCGTCGACTACCTTGGCCCCACTAGTATGATCTCATCATAGTCCCAGTAGTCGAGTACATATCCTAAGGGCTTTATCAACATGTAACATAGAGACAATCAGAGTACATGTTAAGATAAAGTACAACCAGATAGCATACTATCATGTCGAGTAAGAAAGTCTTCCCTATATATGTCCAAGCATCCACTAAAATATACATCGTATGTACAGTAATGGCCTCTAGGGCATACATATAACTAACAAAGTATCTACATGTTCGATCGCCTTGAAGAATCCTGATACTTGTGACACCTGGTTCTCCACTTTATTCTTTTACCTATAACTTCTCAAACTTGGACCTTGTATTTCTACGAAACACTTGTCTAAAACTTGAGAAGTCACAAGTAAGCAGAATACAATACGAGGACCAACCCCTTTTTTCTAATGGACACTGGACAATATACAATACTTTGTGTAAGTCCCCTGTTGAATTACTCAAACTCTGTGCGTCGTAGGTTGAAAACTGTACCCAAGCGATTTCCTCAAATATCACCAATTACAACGAATTCCGATATAATGAGGATGATCACCTAATTCCCAATAACTTACTCCCACTCATCATCTGTAAAACCATACATATGTGAGAATCATACCTGGTAAATACATACCTTGGAGCAAGGTTCTAATTGGGAAATCAGTTTTCTATTAACAATACACAGTGAAACTGAAACATGAATATGTTTCGAAGGGGTATCTGGGTATTCCTAGTAATGCCTCTTCCATTATTCAGATTCATGACTATAACCGTATATTGCCCTGCCTGTAAGTGCACGGCGGCGCCTCGGCCGTCAATCCGACGCCGGAATGCGGAAGCGGTGAATAACTTAAAATTTGCGGACTTAGCAAACCGGCACCACCGCGCACTATCACCCGGATCGTTACCATTAACTAGTCTAAGCTAACAAGAAGATGGGTTAGAGATATACCGACGATCCAAGTCCTCCGGTCTTCTCACCATCGTCCGGATCTCCTGCGGAAAAGTCCCGTCTCCTCCTCGTCGCCGGAAGTGCACCACATCGCCAACTTTGTTTACGGGCTCCCACCTCAATGCCGAGGCAACTCGGGCACGAAGCCGGCTACTCGACGTGCCCAAGATTCGTTGTAGAATATGTGTAGAAACTATTGTCTCTATTGGGGTTGTGGAGTTGCCATTGGTGGAGGAAAGGAGAACTTGGAGAGAGGTAAGGAAAAATGTGATATATCAAGAATGAGAGTAACATTTTGCTCCCCACTCCAAAAGAGAAGCATTTTTCCTCTTTTAACAAATGTGGCCGGCCACCCCCTTTTTGCAAGTGTGATTGGAGAGAGAAAGAACCAAGACAAGGGGGGTGGTTGGAAAGCAATAAAAAATGATGAGGAAAAATCAAATGATCACCACAAATCCAACACACAAAGGCAACCATCATCAACAACCATGATGAGCCAAAAGTCATGCCATCATGACAAGAAGAGGTCAAGGTCAATGAAAAGATGTCATGATACAACAATAAGCAAAGAACCCCTCCACTAACACTTATTTGCAACAATGCAAATAAGCCCTCCTCCACCAATCTTCGGCCAATGAACGGAACAATGGAAATTGGCCGAAACGGAAAGCAAACTGGCAACTCCAGAAAACTGGTCCCGTAATAAATTACGGGAAAACCCCGATACTGTGCATACACACCCGCATTTGTATTCCGACCGAAATACAAATGCAATGAGACAAAATCTACACTGTACTATACTAGGATCCGGCTTATACCAAAGCCGGCCAGTAATATCCGTTCGATCCTGATCCGTGCAATACCGCACGTATGTGATCGAACCCTGCCATATAACCATACGGCCTATAGTACAAACTGTCTGATCGTGATCCGTGCAATACCGCACGTATCTGATCGGACCTTGCCATATCTCCATACGGCCTCTACAACCTTTCGCCCGAAAGCTGAGTAACTGAATGTGGGGGACTCTAAAGACTCGTCAACACCTTGGTTGTGGATTTAACCACTAGCACGTCAGAGGTATAAGCCAATACGTGACGGGCTACCAGGTACTGACCAAATGGGACGTCGATGAGGAAGCTCACCCCGACACCCAACTGAGCCTGTCAGTGACAATATCCGTGCAGTCCGGTCCGTTCGTCTATGAGCATCGCATGGCGGGCCTAGGGGGTTGGTAAAAGTCAGACCCCCAAAAGCGGTACAAGTCGTGTCGGAGTGTAGCCCAGAACACCCTGAGATACTACTGGAATACCTACCAGTAAATCTCCTTGCCTTGGCCAAGGACTTTGTGTAATGGCTCTCCTAGACACAGCACGACCTCACCCCCAATACCGGGAGAGACGAACCCCTGAAGATACGCTCACTGCCTCCATGTGGCTCGGGACTGTACCCAACTAAAACCTGTTTGCACGACTCCTTTGAGCCGTGGTAGGGTAGTAATCAAAGTACAGTGGGAACTCACACGAGACAAATGACGATCCCCAGGTCGATGAACTAACCTGCACACATGTCACCAGGGAACTGCCATCTGACGTCTGGTATATGACCAACTAGCATGTTCCCGGCGAGTCCTGTCCGGTGTACTCATAACCCAATGAGCACCTGTATACATCTTAGGTGATCCAACTGACACCAGTGGCTTGTGAGACCGGCCACCGCCCCTCGTCGGGGTCTCGACTGTATACACTAGTCTACTAATGGAGTATCGATGCCCAGTCTCGAAACTCCCACGACTAGGGACCTTTTAAGGATAAGCTTATAGACCCCCAGCTCCCACTTATATGATCGCCCTCATACTGCTGGTGGTCAAGCAAGAATCCTAGGGGCTCTATCAACGTGTAATAGCGACGTGTCATGTCACCTAAAGCAGTACACGATGATAAAGGTAAACCAGATAGCATACTATCATCTCGAGTAAGACTGTCCTACCGGGATAGGTCCTCCCTCAATCATTACAATCACGTACCTGTGACCTAATAATTGACTCTGAGGGCACTATCTCCAACAATCTCCCACTTGCACTCAAGGCTAATTATTGCGATGTCGCATACTCACAGCCCGTGTGATACCGAACACCCAACTCCTCTACTAGTCAGTCTCACAAAGCTCGTTTGCGAAACTATTGCGTTCGAGGAATAGCCTCAGTGAGTGGATCCGCTTAGTTGTTTCTTTCTATGTCTCTCTATATCTCAAGTTCGCGGAGAAACCCATCTCCCGAAAAGAGCAATACCTGTCTCAGAATATGTCTGGATGTCTGATGGGACCTAGCTCATAAATGAACTCCAAATCCAAACTTCTTAGACTGTATCGTCAACTGAACTTAATCAGTATCCTGCGCGCCATGCCTCCCTCAGTATTGCCTTGGACCACCTGTCCAAAATACTGCCCCTCGTCAGAGGGAAAACTATAACTCTGACAACCTCCTTGTCGTCCATGTCACCTTGGAAGCCTGGAATGATAACTGTCTCCTGAATGAGGCTGTCGTTATCATATTCCTAGAACATCCACTTATGTTCTAAAACTGCTTCCAACTGTTTCTCCAGGATTGGATTAATGTCAACTTATTGCATCTAGTGCAAGAACAATATCTGGTGTGGTACTTGACATCTTATGATTGACTCAATTGCCTAAGCAAGTGATCTGCCAATCATGCCCGTCCCTCTCCCCTTTAGTCTGTAAGACACCTTTGGAAAGGGTGACTCCATTACCTGCAGGTACACTACCGTGCCAGGAGTCGTCCATCCTAAATACTCTTAGAACGCTGTCAAGTATCCTGATTGGGAAACCACCCAAATCTAGATCTAAGACCATAGATCTAGTAACCAGTATGTCTGATATAAAATCCATTTCCTTTGTGGAGAAACCACTGTGTGACGACCAAAGTATAACCGATCGTAGTGTAGGAGTTTCTTTTCCTACTCTGTGTATATCATCCAAATACCAGGATATCACACCCTACTACCTTCTCAACAGATCCATCCCCTATTCTGACGAAGTCAAACCCATGACTGTCACGTCAGAAATAGATGATCTATCTCCGCTACATCTGCTTTAGTCTATAAATAGACATAAGCTACCTGTCCACCAATGCTTCCGCTGCTCCCACTGACTACGACAACCCTCTGGCAGAGTCATATACACGTACACTTCTGAAACGAGTTCAGAACGACGCTATACTCATCCTCCCGCCGGGTCTCGCAGCCTGGAACAACAGCAATGGTAATTGTGGGTAAACAAGAACTTCCCTGTCACCGTCCTTGAGACTACCGAAGTACCTCTCGGGTGCCTGAAGTTACCCACCTTATCTGCGGAGTGGCCAATGGAATGTCAATCCAGATTGAATCTTTAGGTTCCTTATCAAATCTTCAGTAATCGTTTGTGGTTCTGGAATCACTTCCAGTTCTACCATACTCCCACTACTGTTTTCTGAAAAATACATTTTTAATAAAACTGTGGCGAGTCTAGAACAATATTGCTATTGTTCATCCAGATGGTAGAAAGTCAACCCGCGTCATAGCCTGGGTCAACCCACAAACAGCCATTACAGAAGCGTGCCTTGAGTTATCCAGTGTCTGGTTTTAAGCATAATCCGGACAACTCCCCGTACCTTAACATCGTTAAGATACGAACTGTTCTATATCCAATATAGGAACAGAGGCACTGATTTAATTGAACTAGATTCAAATCATGCAGCTGTCCCCAGCGCATGTCAACTAAATGGAAGGAGGCCGATCAGCGTTACTCAACTTAGGAATACTTCCAATTATGAGTAACCTGAAAGAGAAGCAAGATCTCTTTATCATTACTATCAACTGAATACCATACACAAGTATCTACATCTTCGATCTCTTTGAAGAATCCCGATACCTGCTACACCTGGTTCTCTACTCTATTCAAATACCTATAACTTCTCAAAACTTAGACCCTGTGTTTCAACGAAACACATGTCTAAGAACTAGAGAAGTTAAAAGTAAACAGAATATAGTATGAGGACCAACCCCTTTGTCCTAATGGACACTGGACAACATACAATACTCTGTATAAGTCTCTTGAGTCTGATAACTCTTTCACTGTGTGTCGTAGGTTGAAAACTGTACTTATGGTTAAGAAGAATTACACCGCTGTTTAATGCTCCTTACCTAACCATCCACTGATATAGGTAAATGTCGTAGACATAATTTCAGAAAGGTATATCTCACTCTATGAAAATAGACGTACAGATATATCATTTTGAAATTGGTGCATAACAGCGGATATTCAAAACCAAATATTTGCCGACCGGCAAACAGCCCAGGTGATTTCCTTAAATATCACTGATTACAACGAATCCCGATATAATGAGGATAATCACCCAATTCCCAATAACTTACTCCCACTCATCATCTGTAAAACCATACAGATGTGAGAATCGTACCTGGTAAATACATACCCTGGAGTAAGTATCTAATCGGGAAATCAGTTTTCCTTTAACATTACACAGTGAAACTGAAACATTGAAATGTTCCGATGGGGTATTCTGGTATTCCTAGTAATGCCTCTTCCAGATTCACGACTGTAACCGTATAGTTCTTTGCCACCTCTCCAAATCCCTTCATATGTCTTTAGTCTTTACCTTCTGCACACCCTTTTAGGCCAAATGGTTTTCTTCCTTCCCTACCGTTCGGCACCAGCCTATGGTTTGGAAGAAGACTATCCAATAAGCATAATGGGTGTACTGTCCCAATCCTAGGAACACTCGCAACACGAGAGAAGGTGAAGATAAAAGACACCTGAATGTACTTTATTCCTATTTCTCCTGAACCAGGATCCATCCCCGAACTGGAACAAGTTCCTTTCGAGTTCGTATATAACCATACGATGGATTATCCAATAAAATGGGATCTTCGTAGTGATACGGAGTGTCCTGGAGAAATACAAAGGTGATTTAGGATTGGCGAAGAAATACTTGGTTTGGTCGTGAATAGCAATCGCAATTTACTTTGCCCTCTTACTAATCCCTTGCTTTGTCTGAACTTAATACCTTCTGTACACCGTTTAGGCTAACTGGTTTTCTTCCTTCCCTACCGGTCGGCACCAGCCTAAGGTTTGGAAGAAGACAATCCAATTTGCGTAATAGGTGTACTACCCCTAAACCAAGGAGTACTCGTAACCTGAGAGAGGGTAAAAGGAAAAGACAACTGAATAATCCTATCCGTTTTCTCCAGAACCGGAAACCATCCTCGAATAAATTCTTTCGAGTTCGTATCTAACCATACGATGGTTTTGTCCAATGGAAGTGGACGTTCGTAGTAATACGGGGTGTCCTGGAGAAAAAGGGTAAAAGTAGGAGTGGCAATGAGGTCTGCAACTCTGACAATCCAAAAGCCAGTGTTAAAGAAGGTTCGGTCAACTTGGTCACTGAGTCATAGTCTTAGGGTCGGGTCAATGGTCGCTGCCAAAGAGAGAGAGAGAAAAGAAACACTCAGCGTGCACTCTAACCTAGATCAGAATGGTTACCAATTTATCTAATCTGGAAACCTCCCACTGTACCTCAAATTCTCCTCCAAACCTGAAAGAAGAATTAGTCGGGGTCACCCGAGGAGTAAACTAACTCATCAGTGGGAATCGGGATCCAACTATCATTGCATGATAACGTGACGGAATCCGCTCACGCTATCACACTCCAGAAGGTATGCGCATATCTGGCAAGTTTCAGTTCTTTTGAAACTCCCGATGTGATTTCTGCCCCATGCTCTTATGACCTTGGCGAAGGTCAACAAATCATAAGTCACATGTCAAGTTCTACCCGTCATTATCCAGGTTAATTTGAATCCACCCGTACAAGCCCTTGACGAAGGTCAACAAGGCTATACGACTGTCCCAAACCAACGCATCTATCTATGCAGCAGAAAGGTAACAAGCAGCTACCATACACTATGCCTTGACGAAGGTCAACAAACATAGCATGAATACTACGTGCTACCCGTCTGAAACGACGGAGGGCTACGAATGGTTTCTGGCGAAAACCTTTAACGTAATGAACTTGATATCGTTGAAGGAACGGATAGCTTTTTAAAAAATATAGTGACGAAAACCATTGCTAAAGAGGTCACTCCCGGTGAAGGGATCTCGGCTCTTTCCCCGTAGAATGGGGTGCAGGATATTCCAAATGAATACCGCGATGCAAAGCAAAAGTAATCGGCTATAGTGAAGTTAATGCCCTGACGCAAACTTCTGTCCAAGGGGTCACTCCCGGTGAAGGGATCTCGGCCCTTGCCTCGTCGACTGAGGAGCAGGATATTCCAAATGAATACCTCGATGCAAAACAAAAGTGAACGTCCTTGCAATAACAGCTTTTTGAAAAGTGTTCCAACAACATCAGATTAGGTTTGTTTTTAACTTTGCATTGATCCGAATCAATGCAGTCCCATCAATTGATCACACCAAAAAGAACGAAAATATACTGATGTACGTATATGCCATCCGCATTCGCCACTGGGTCCCGTCATTACCCGTTAGGTTATCTAACTAACGACAGAGCGGGGACTGGACTAGCGCGGATGCAAAACATATACAACATCTACTAATATATATACCAATATATTATATTCGCTCAAGGCGTGAATAAAATGCAACATCACAGAAATGTACAGCATCACAGAAACAATACAGATATCTGGGATCCCCGGGTTTCACAGAGCCGCTGAAACCCGACGTTCCCCTGGTCGTGTGGATAGCCTGTGCAATGAAATCCTAGACCCCTACGGGCGCGGCAAGTCACCCGCCAAAACCTGAAGCGAGGCAGCCCCCTTCAGCGCCGTGAATGGACCACCCAGCACTTCACGGAATCCGGCAACTTGGGCACCCCTCCTGGGTCAACCTGTACCCCCTACGAGTGCGGCGAATAGCCCGCCAATCCTAGAGTGAAGCCCCCTCCGTCTCAATGCCATGAGATGCGGGCTTGTTGCCCTCCAGAACCCGGCTATCCGTGCACCCCTCCGCGGGGCAATCCTAGTACAGAAAGTAAAATATACATACACCGGGTACATCGACCGCAACCAGGTCGTGCCCCAAAATAATAATACAATCAGGCAGTGACGGCAGTCCACATGTCGGACGCTCGCCCCGCAATATCAAATGTACATAATACAACAGCACAGTACTAGCATTGCATCCAGGCTATCCCCCACGACCGATCCGCAACATCACAGCAAAAACAGAACATCAACATGAAAGTCACGTTCGCAAATCCGTCTAACCGGGCTATAGCAGTTAGACCGGATTTACCGATCGAGTGACATTCACGGTCGCAGATATAATGTAAATACTGTGAAAAATGTGTTTAAGATTTTCCGATTGACCAAAAATTAACAAGTGGGCCCCAAACTAATACTGTAGCACTCACAGAAATAATTGGCCCAATTTTAATATTCCAAAACCCCTAATACTAGCCCAGAAGCCCACTGGGAAATTTTGGCCCATTGATCTCTCTAAATTGCGGCGGATCCGCGGCCCAATAGAAGGGTGAGGCCGCGGTTCCGCGCTCTGGAAGAGGGATCAGTGCGTCGAATTTTCCCAGAGTTCTTAGAACTTTCTGAACATCATTCTGAGACCACCTGAAAAATTTTTAGACACCAAAAATTTCCAACAGAAAACTGATGCTAACAAAATACGGGTTTTGGAACTTTTTGATCGATCGGAAAGGCAAACACATTACACAAAGCTAGACTAAGTTAATGGCGAGGCTCTGATACCATTGTAAGTGCACGGCGGCGCCCCGGCCGTCAATCCGACGCCGGAATGCGGAAGCGGTGAATAACTTAAAATTTGCGGACTTAGCAAACCGGCACCACCGCGCACTATCACCCGGATCGTTACCATTAACTAGTCTAAGCTAACAAGAAGATGGGTTAGAGATATACCGACGATCCAAGTCCTCCGGTCTTCTCACCATCGTCCGGATCTCCTGCGGAAAAGTCCCGTCTCCTCCTCGTCGCCGGAAGTGCACCACATCGCCAACTTTGTTTACGGGCTCCCACCTCAATGCCGAGGCAACTCGGGCACGAAGCCGGCTACTCGACGTGCCCAAGATTCGTTGTAGAATATGTGTAGAAACTATTGTCTCTATTGGGGTTGTGGAGTTGCCATTGGTGGAGGAAAGGAGAACTTGGAGAGAGGTAAGGAAAAATGTGATATATCAAGAATGAGAGTAACATTTTGCTCCCCACTCCAAAAGAGAAGCATTTTTCCTCTTTTAACAAATGTGGCCGGCCACCCCCTTTTTGCAAGTGTGATTGGAGAGAGAAAGAACCAAGACAAGGGGGGTGGTTGGAAAGCAAAAAAAAATGATGAGGAAAAATCAAATGATCACCACAAATCCAACACACAAAGGCAACCATCATCAACAACCATGATGAGCCAAAAGTCATGCCATCATGACAAGAAGAGGTCAAGGTCAATGAAAAGATGTCATGATACAACAATAAGCAAAGAACCCCTCCACTAACACTTATTTGCAACAATGCAAATAAGCCCTCCTCCACCAATCTTCGGCCAATGAACGGAACAATGGAAATTGGCCGAAACGGAAAGCAAACTGGCAACTCCAGAAAACTGGTCCCGTAATAAATTACGGGAAAACCCCGATACTGTGCATACACACCCGCATTTGTATTCCGACCGAAATACAAATGCAATGAGACAAAATCTACACTGTACTATACTAGGATCCGGCTTATACCAAAGCCGGCCAGTAATATCCGTTCGATCCTGATCCGTGCAATACCGCACGTATGTGATCGAACCCTGCCATATAACCATACGGCCTATAGTACAAACTGTCCGATCGTGATCCGTGCAATACCGCACGTATCTGATCGGACCTTGCCATATCTCCATACGGCCTCTACAACCTTTCGCCCGAAAGCTGAGTAACTGAATGTGGGGGACTCTAAAGACTCGTCAACACCTTGGTTGTGGATTTAACCACTAGCACGTCAGAGGTATAAGCCAATACGTGACGGGCTACCAGGTACTGACCAAATGGGACGTCGATGAGGAAGCTCACCCCGACACCCAACTGAGCCTGTCAGTGACAATATCCGTGCAGTCCGGTCCGTTCGTCTATGAGCATCGCATGGCGGGCCTAGGGGGTTGGTAAAAGTCAGACCCCCAAAAGCGGTACAAGTCGTGTCGGAGTGTAGCCCAGAACACCCTGAGATACTACTGGAATACCTACCAGTAAATCTCCTTGCCTTGGCCAAGGACTTTGTGTAATGGCTCTCCTAGACACAGCACGACCTCACCCCCAATACCGGGAGAGACGAACCCCTGAAGATACGCTCACTGCCTCCATGTGGCTCGGGACTGTACCCAACTAAAACCTGTTTGCACGACTCCTTTGAGCCGTGGTAGGGTAGTAATCAAAGTACAGTGGGAACTCACACGAGACAAATGACGATCCCCAGGTCGATGAACTAACCTGCACACATGTCACCAGGGAACTGCCATCTGACGTCTGGTATATGACCAACTAGCATGTTCCCGGCGAGTCCTGTCCGGTGTACTCATAACCCAATGAGCACCTATATACATCTTAGGTGATCCAACTGACACCAGTGGCTTGTGAGACCGGCCACCGCCCCTCGTCGGGGTCTCGACTGTATACACTAGTCTACTAATGGAGTATCGATGCCCAGTCTCGAAACTCCCACGACTAGGGACCTTTTAAGGATAAGCTTATAGACCCCCAGCTCCCACTTATATGATCGCCCTCATACTGCTGGTGGTCAAGCAAGAATCCTAGGGGCTCTATCAACGTGTAATAGCGACGTGTCATGTCACCTAAAGCAGTACACGATGATAAAGGTAAACCAGATAGCATACTATCATCTCGAGTAAGACTGTCCTACCGGGATAGGTCCTCCCTCAATCATTACAATCACGTACCTGTGACCTAATAATTGACTCTGAGGGCACTATCTCCAAAACTGCCAACTCTCCAATTCGCTTTATTTGTCTTTACTCATTTCCTTCTGTACACCACACTTAGGCTAATTGGTTTTCTTCTTTCCCTACCGTTCGGCACCAGCCTATGGTTTGGAAGAAGACTATCCAATAAGCGTAATAGGTGTACTCTCCTAATCCTAGGAGCACTCGCAACCTGAGAGAAGGTAAGTATAAAAGACAACTGAATAAAGCTTATTCCTATTTCTCTTGAACCAGAATCCATCCTCGAAAAAGTTCCTTCGAGTTCGTATATAACCATACGATGGATTTATCCAATGGAATTGGATGTTCGTAGTGATACGGGGTGTTCTGGAGAAATACAAAGGTGAAGTAGGATTGGCGATAAAATATGTGGTTTGGTCGAGAATGATAACAGTCGCAATTTACTTTGCCCTCTTTCTGATCCCTTTATTTGTCTTTACTTATTATCTTCTGTACACCACACTTAGGCTAATTGGTTTTCTTCATTCCCTACCTTTCGACACCTGCCTATGGTTTGAAAGAAGACTATCCAATAAGCGTAATAGGTGTACCCTCTCTTAATCCTAGGAGCCCTCGCAATCTGAGAGAAGGTAAAAGGAAAAGACAACTGAATAATCCTATTCAATCTCTCCAGAACCAGAATCCATCCTCGAAAAAATTCCTTCGAGTTCGTATATAACCATACGATGGATTTATCCAATGGAAGTGGATGTTCGTAGTGATACGAGGTGTTCTGGAGAAATGCAATGGATAAGAGAAGGAGTGGCAATGATGTATGCAACTCAGACAATCCAAAAGCCAGTGTTTTAAGAAAGTTCGGTTAACTTGGTTACTGAGTTATTGTCTAAGGTCGGGTGATGGTCACTGTCAAAGAGAGAAAAAGTAGAAAAACTCTACGTGCACTCTAACCTAGATCAGAATGGTTAATCACTTTATCTAATCAGGAAACCTCCCACTGTTTTCTCAAATTCTCCTCCAAACCTGAAAGAAGAATTAGCCGGAATCACCCGAGGAGTAATACTACTCATCAGTGGGAATCGGGATCCAACTATCATCACATGATAACGTGATGGAAGCCACTCACGTCATCACACTCCAGAAGGTATGCGCAAGCCTGGCAAGTTTCCTGTATGTTTGAAACTCCCGATGTGATTTTACCCCTAGGATCCAAGTGACCTTGACAAGGTCAACAAGTCAAAGGGTCCTAGTCAAGTTCAACCCGTCATTTTCTTGATTGTATTAGACCCACCCGCACAGACCCTTGACAAGGTCAACAAGATCGAACGACTGTCCTAACCAATCCACATTTACTTGCGACAGAAAAGTATTACAGAGCTACCGCTCACTACGCCTTGACAAGGTCAACAAACGCTGCACGAATACTAAGCAATACTAATCTGAAATGACGGAGGGCTACGGCTGGTTTTTGGCGAAAAACCTTTAGCATAATGAACTTGATATCGTTGAAGGAATCCAAGTGGTTTTATAAAAATATAGTGGCGAAAACCTTTGCTAAAGAGGTCACTCCCGGTGAAGGGATCTCGGCTCTTTCCCCGTCGAATGAGGTGCAGGATATTCCAAACTGAATACCACGATGCAAAGAAAAAAGTAATCGACTATAGTGAAGTTATTACCCTGACGCAAACCTCTGTCCAAGGGGTCACTCCCGATGAAGGGATCTCGGCCCTTGCCTCGTCGAATGAGGTGCTGGATATTCATAACCGAATACCACTGTGCAAAACAAAAGAGAACGCCCTTGTAATAACAGCTTTTGAAAAATTGGTTCCGACAACATCATATATAGATTTGTTTTCCTTGCATTGATAAAAATCAACGCAGTCCCATCAATTGATCACACCATAAAAGAACGAAAATAAAATGTACGTATATGCCATCCGCATTCGCCACTGGGTCCCGTCATCACCCGTTAGGTTACTTAACTAACGACAGAGCGGGGACTGGGCTAGCGCGGGTGCAAAACATTTACAACATCTACTAGTATATATATCAATATATAATAATCGCTCCAGGTATGATAAATGCAACATCACAGAAATGTAATAAGCATCACAGAACAATACAGATAATTTGGGATCCCCGGGTTTCATAGAGCCGCAAATGAAACCCGACGTTCCCCTGGTCGTGTGGATAGCCTGTGCAATGAAAACCTAGACCCCTACAAGTGCGGCAAGTTACCCGCCAAAACCTGAAGCGAGGCAGCCCCCTTCAGCAAAGTGAATGGACCACCTAGCACTTCACGGAATCCGGTAACTTGTGCACCCCTCCTTGGGTCAACCTGTACCCTCTACGAGTGCGGCGAATAGCCCGCCAAATCTAGAGTGAAGCCCCCTCCGTCTCAAGGCCATGAGATGCGGGCCTGTTGCCCTCTAGAACCCGGCTATCCGTGCACTCCACCGCGGGGTAATCCTAGTAAAGAAAATAAAATAATATACAACGGGTACATCGACCTCAACCCGGCCATGCCCCAAAAGAATAATATACAAACAGGCAGTGACGGCAGTCCACATGTCGGACGCTCGCCCCGCAATATCAAATGTACAAATAAATCCAAACAGCACTACCATTGCATAGGAACTATCCACCACGACAAATTCGCAATATCACAGCACAACACAAAATATCAACGTGAATATCATGTTCGCAAATCCGTCTAAAAGGACTATAGCGATTAGACAAGATTTACCGATCAAATGACAATCACGGTCACAGATAGAAATGTAAGGCACTGCAAACTAACACATTTAAAATCTCGATCGACAAAACTTCCCGAAGTGGGCCACAAGTACAAATCCAGTACTCAAAATAATCTGGGCCAAAAAATAAAAATTCCAGAAACCCCAATTCCAAGATGAAGACCCCCAGAAGAAACTTGGTGCATTGAATCCCCATAACGGCAGCGGAACCGCGGCCAATACGTAGGTATGGCCGCGGTTCCGCGGCGTTCCTAAGGGAACAACTTCCCAATTTTCTACAGTGGTCTTAAAAAAGCCTGCCTGATTTTCTGACGTACACAAAATAATTTTTAGACCAGTTTACAAATTCGACAGAAACTTATGTTTTGAAATTGCGGTTTCGGAAATTTTGTTCGATCGATATTTTAAACATGTTAGAACATGCTAGTAAATGTTAATGGCCTGGCTCTTATACCATGTTGGGATGCGGCGGCGCCCCGGCCGTCTAAACGACGCCAAATGCGGAACAAAAAACTTTTTACGAAACCGGCGCTACCGCAACCCAAATACCCGGATCGTTCCATTAACCGTAAACTAGCAAAATGTAAAAGGAGTTTGGAAAGATTATACCGATCGATCCGTGTCCTTCGGTCTTTAATCTCTCCTCCAAACTCCTCGCTGCTGCGCTGACGAAGTCCGCTCCCCGATCTCGCTCGTCAAAGTGGCACCGCGTCATCGAATCTTTATACGGGCTCCCGCCTCAAGACCGAGGCAACTTGGACATTAAATTTGCTAGCCGACATGTCCAAGAATGAAATAGAGAGAATGTAGAATAATTTGTCTCAAGACACCCAAGCGTTTTGGTGGAGGTAAATCGGAGTTGCCAAGGAAATGAACTTGTGAGCCAAGAGAATTTGCAAGTGGAGAAAACCCTAAAGGGCTCGGCCAGCATCAAAGGAATGGCTCTGGGGATTTTTTTGATGAGGTGAATTTTTTATGAGATGAAGGAAGGCTAAAGAAATTAACCAACACAAACACAATGTCTATGCTTTGCTTACCCACTCCCAGCACCATAATTACCCCCCTCAATTAAGGGCTGGGGGATTTTCAGAGACCCCCCTGCAAGGAAAAATCAGCCGCCTCAATCATTGAGGCCCATGCTGCCCCATGCCGATCAAGCCCATGCTGCAGTGATGGACAGAAAATGGGGATGGCAAGAAAAGAGACAAGAACAAGGTCAATGCTCACAATAAATAATCATGGAGGGTGATGTTTAAGACGGAAAAAGAAAACTGACAACTTCCAAAATAATCCCGTAACGAATTGCGAGAATACATCTCAACTGTAAATACATACCCGCATTTGTATTCCGA
The DNA here is from genome assembly GCA_030015575.1 of Agapanthus africanus. Taxonomy (NCBI): domain Eukaryota; kingdom Viridiplantae; phylum Streptophyta; class Magnoliopsida; order Asparagales; family Amaryllidaceae; genus Agapanthus; species Agapanthus africanus. Next base: position 447,794,649 of record CM057341.1, on the reverse strand, counting down.
CCGAATACGAATGCAATGAGACAAAAAATATTCCTACAATATAATACTAGGATCCGGCTTAAACCAAAGCCTGCTAGTATTATCCGTCCGATCATAATCCGTGCACAAGTCCACGGATATGATCGAATCACGCCATATATCCATACGGCCTCTACAACGTTTCACACGAACTTGGGAAACTGTCTGTGGGGGACTCTAATGACTCATCAATACACTGGCACTGGGTATAACCACAAGCACGTCAGAGGTACTAGCTGTACGTAACGGTTGCCCATGTATTGAACGAAAGGGAAGCTGACGATCGAACTCATCCAGAAACCCTACTGAGCCTGACAGTGACAATATCCGTACAGTCCGATCCGTTCGTCTATGAGTATCGCATATAAGGCCTAGGGGGCTGGAAAACGTCAGACCCCCAATAGCGGTATAAGTCATTTCGGAGTGAAGCCCAGAACACTCTCATATACTACTGGAATACCTACCAGTAAATCTCGATTACCGTGGCCAGGGATTTTGTGTAATGTCTCTCCTAAACACAGCGCGATCTTACCCCCAATACCGAGAGAGACGAATCCCCGAAGATCCGCTCACTGCCTCCATGTGGCTCGGGACTGTACCCAACTAAAACATGTTTGCACAACTCCTTTGAGCCGTGGTAGGGTAGTAATCAAAGCACAATGGGAACTCACACGAGACAAATGACGATCTCAGGTCGACAGACTAACCTGTACACATGTCACCTGGGAACTGGTATCTGACGATATGTATAATGCCAACTAGCATGTTCCCGGCGAGTCCTGTCCGGTGTACTCATAACCCAATGAGCACCTGTATACATCTTAGGTGAACCAACTGACACCAATGGCTTGTGAGACCGGCCACCGCCCCTCGTCGGGGTCTCGACTGTATACACTAGTCTACTCTGGAGTATCGATGCCCTGTCTCGATACTCCCACGACTAGGGACACTTTAAGGATGTGCTTATAGACCCCCAGCTCCCACGTATATGATCGCCATCATACTGCTGGCATTCAAGCAAGAATCCTATGGGCTCTATCAACATGCAATAATGAACTAAAGCATGTACACAATGATAAAGACAAACCAGATAGCATATTATCATCTCGAGCAAGACTGTCCTATCGGTATAGGTCCTCCCTCAATCATTGCAATAACGTACCTGCGATCCAATAATTGACTTTGAGGGCATTATATCCAACACCTCCGTCCTGCACACAAGTCTGGGCCTAAGCTGTACGGCCTCGATCTTCCTCGGAACCATACGAAAACCGTCTCCCGTAACTATAAGACCTAGGAGTCAACACAATCAAGCCTGAAGGAACACTCCGAGAATCTAGCAAACAGCTGGCGCTCTCCCAATGTCTGCAAAACAAATCCTCAAGTGATTCTCCTGTTTCTCACGACACATTGAATAGACCAGAATGTCGTCAATAACACAACAATAACTGGTCGAGGAACGGCCTGAAGAAATCCGGTTCATCATATCTACGAATGTTGCTAGGGCATTGGTGATTCCAATGACACCACCAACACACACAAAGCCCGTAGCACGCACAAGGCAGACTTCGGAATGTCATCACTCCGAACCCGCAACAATGATGACCTGATCCCGAACAAACTTAGAAAAATGTCTCGCACACTAGAGCTGATCGAAGAAATCGTCAATGCGAAGTAAAGGATACCTATCTGCACCGTAAGCCGGTTAAATTGACGATCAATTGATACAAAACCTCAACTGCCGTCATTCTCCTTACGAACAGAATAGGAGCTCCCCAATGCGAAACACTCAGACGCACAAGCCCCCCAACAAACAACTCGGCAGCTGATCCTTAAGCTCCTTAAGCTTCGCTGGCTTATCTGGAACAACGTCAGAAAACTCTCGCATGAAGGAACCCGGTCCAACAAACCCACTGTGGCTCCGGCATCACGAATGAATGCCAAGAATTCTCGACATCCTCTCCTCAAAAGCCGACTAGCAAAAAAGGCTGAATTCAAGCTGTGAGAGGCGGCACCACTGTCCCTCTGCACAACAAAACCTGACTTGCCGGGAAAAAAAGCCTGACAGTTTCCTCACGGTAGTCCACAGGCGTCTAGCATGTAGATAACCAGTCCGTGCCCAGGAGAACGTCAAATCCAACATATCTAGAAGGATCACAACGACGGACGAATCTCTATCTCCCATCCAATTGGCACACGACCGAAACACGTGTCGCGCAACAAAAGAATCGCTGACAGAAGTTAACACAACAAACGTCTGATCTACCTAACACGACTCTCGTCCCAACCACGGCACAAAGTGTGTAAAACAAACAAGTACATCAAAAGAACATACGAATTTAGAATACCTGAAAACTCTGCATTGGATGCCCGCGCGTCCCGATGAGTAGAAGCAAACTCTCGTGTCTGCCTTTTACCCGGAACTGTCAGAACTCTTCCGCTGCCAGACCGTTCCCTCTGAGCGAACCTTCCGCGACCCCGACCTCTCTGCACATAAGCCTGACGCGGTGCTAAGGAACAATGTCTGACGAAGTGTTGAAGGCTCCCGCATCGAAAACATCCACGCGATGACTGCTGACCCTCCTGGGTATGAGAGCTGAACGACTGTCCTCGTCGTAAGCCTCTGTTACTCCCGCGACGGTCACGAAATCTGTCTCGACGACTAAACTTCTGTCCCTGGGCTGGTACACCGGTACGAGTCCTCCACTGTTCTGGAACTCTCAAAGTCTCTGGAAGGCGTGTCTCATCAACTGGGGATGCATCCACTGGTGCTACGTAGGTGACGGAATGCTGCATGCAGATCGCAAGGAACAACTGGGTAACAGGGGTGACAACCTCCTGTCGCTGCGCTCGAACGGCCTCAACCAATGAACTCATAGTCTGGCGCATGTCATGCATCTCTGCCACAAGCCTAGCGATACAATCTGTCGAAGGCGGATCCATCTGCACCTGTGCAACGAGCGTGCCATCCTGGTCAGTCCTCGTCCCACCCGAACCAACTCTGACCTCGGCCCTCGCTGCATCACTCTGAGTCCCTATGGTCATCGGCTGTCACGACCCGCAGGGTACGGAACGTGACTGGCACTTAAGTTTACGAAACGTCTAAAGACGTCCGTAAAATAAGTAAGCCAAAGCCCAGAAAACAAAACCAATTAAGCAAAAGAGTGAAGAAAACCCAATCAATTGAAAGCGAGTTTATCAAATAAGTCATGTAAAACCCTTTTTAAAAACAATACCAATTTTTCCGAAAATTTCGGCAGAGTCTCCTTGGTAAATACTGGCCCCCAAAATGGGTACAACAAAATATATATAAATCCAACAAAATAGGGCATCCCCAAGCGGGAGCTAGCTCTTTGCCACAAGGCGGTCACAAATCCCACGCAATATAAAATGACAACAAGTAAAATAATCATAATGAAGCATAAGAAAAGCAGCATGTCGACTCAAGTGAGCTCGACCCCAAAATACAGCATAAAAGTCTATAAATCTCACAGTCTCACCTCTAGGTCAATATACAATAATGCTGGTAAATACAGTAGATGGAGTACACTAGATACAAAGAATATACAAGGTGGTACAAAATAGTAATATAACCCACCTAGGAGCAAAACCTCGAGTCCAGGCAAAGGAGGCAAAAGAACAAGTGCGCCCGCCGCTACTGAACTGACGGAGCGGACCTGCAAAAGACTGTGGCACAATGGGGGTGAGTTGCCAACTCGTGAGTAATAAATAACACCTACAAAGGCTATCGTATGCATGCACACAAGCATCCTAGCATCTAAAATACAGGTATGAATGGATGCACTAGCAGGTGTGTATACAACATCAGTGTACGAATATGTATGCAACATGAATATCTGAGGTCTCAATAGGTATCTATAAGAAACATTTTATCTCTTTTTGTTTTTGAAACTCTTTTAGAATGCCAGCATAATACTCAAGGAATCGACGAGAACCGGTGTCCAGTAATGACACCTAAAAGCTGTCTCAAATCTCATAAATCCATGTCATAGTGTCTCTGGCCTCAGCCGTCCGGCTGACCCATCTCAAATATCAATATCTCATCATCTAGCGGCCACGGTCGGTATCCTCTGGATATCCGCCGTCCCAAACAGTCACCGGTAGGTAATCCGTCCCCTGCCAGGCTCAACGTCAACACCACATTCCTCTTGCCCCGGGGTACCTTACCGGGCCCACCATGTACCCGTGCCGGTTCCTCCACTCCTCGACACGGATTTCCAAAACCACAGCAAACTCATGGTGGACGACACTTACATCACTAGAAAGCCGCAATTTACATATTTTAAAAATATAATAAGTTTAGAAATTTTGCGGCTTTCCCCCGAAATCCAGAAATATCATAAAATCTCAAGAAATCCTCATAAGTGCATATGTCAATGGTGATGAATGCATATGGTATCAATAATTAAGCTACAATGCATGATTAATAGACTAGGCATGAACAATTAATATGATGAGGTACATGCACATGAATAGCAATCCTACGATTTCATTTTAAGGAATTAAAGGCAATAGCACAGGTTTAAGCATCAATTAGTAAAATGTTTCAAATTATATGTTATCTAGTGTGGTGGCATGGAAATTACCAGGGAGTGTGTGTAAGCATGAATAGTGCTCGTGCTGCATATAAAAACCCTGGCAATGGTGCAGGTGTCCTATAACATGGGTTCGCATATGTATGTCAATATAAGGCATGGATGCAGCAAATAATCATATAAGTATTACACACCTAATTACTAACATCACTAAGAATATTTTTAAATTACTAAAACTATCGGGCGGCTTGCGCCATCCAACGATAGTCCCCCGTAGATGTTACATCTACTCACAGAAATCCCTAGCTAGCTGCGTCCAATCACCGCTTCCCCTTTCGAGCCGCGTCTGACGTCTCCGCGACCGGACCTGGAATTTACATCAATACCAAACATAAGGTTACATGTCAAGAACGACGCAAAACCCAAACGAAAATACTAACGTTCACAAGATAGGTACAAAGTGCACAAGGTGCGCGAAACACACGCGAAAATCGCAAAAACTGCAAAAATCGCCGATTTGGTCGCCCGGCAAAACTACAACCCGATTACTCAAAAAAAAAACCGCACTCACACATCCTAAATATCATAGGATATGCCAACAAAATAATCTAGATATCGCAATTAATTCGCCACAATATTTTAATAAAAACCTAGTAAGCTAGAAATTACAATTTGATGCAAACATCGACAATTTAGCGACAAAATTAACACCATCCAACACCAACATCCAAACTAACCAAATAGCTAGCCAATACACTAATTTTAAACCATTAACTATGCTTAAAAACCTAATTTCCATAAACAAAACCTTCTCTTGATTTTTGTAATTAGCAAACATAAACCAAACTATATATGAAAAACCTTAATTTAACACTAGATTTTAGCCTAATAAGCAAGTTAACCACTTAGATTAAGGTTAGCAAAACACTAGATAGCAAAATAAATTTAATTAACTAATACATGGTTTCTAAAACCCTAGTTTAATATCAACCATTAACTAAAAGAAACTATATTTGGATTAACACTAAAATTAACACTAAACAACTAGATTAAAGAATTCTAACCATAACAACATAAAAGAGTAGAATTTATACCTCAAATTTTAGATCTAGCAAGAAGAATTTTGCTTCAATTGATGGCCTCATAACACCATGATTCCAAGCAAGAGAGGTGAAGGAAAAAAAAAAGATGAAGGATGGGTTATCTTGTGAGGTTTAAATTTGGAAATTTGAAGCAAACTTTGAAGAATTTTTTTTTGAAGAAGATGAAAGAAAAGAGATGGAGGAGGGCTGCTGGAATTCTCGGCCAGAAGAGGGAGTGGGGGATGGTGTGGGGTGAGTGGGCAAGTCATGGTCAACTCCTACCAACTCCTAAAGACCCATACCCATTAACAATACAAAAACCTTCAAAATAAAACCCCATTTCCATACAAAATACAAAGTCAAAGAGATAAGTATTTTTTTTTCTTGGGTTGCTGGAAATGGGCCGGCCTAGGGCTGAGGGAAGAGAGGGAGGGGTTTTACAAAAGAAATTTTATGCAAAAAGACCCCCTACAACTCAAAAATTGCAAGTTTTAGCTTAAAAGTCAATAAATTCGTTTCCTATCATAAAAATTAGTAAAAATTCAAAATAAAATACTAAAAATTTATGTTACCACTAGATTTTAATTATCATAATTTTAAAGATTAAAATCAGCCCGGAAAAATTTGTATTTATCGCTAATTTAATGTATTTTCTTACCGGCTTAAAATAATATTAAAAAATTGAAAAATAGGGAAAAAATTTTAAATGACCAAAATTTCATAAGTAACTCATTAGCTACTAAAAAAAAGCAATTACCTATCCATTTTAAGTATAATTAGCCCTAAACTGCAAAATAACGAGAAAGACGGTTTTCGGAAAAATACCGAATTTCCACCGAATTTCAGGAAAACACCAAAACGACTTTTCAAGACGCTACAATCTTCCCCCCTTAAAGAAATTCGGTCCCCGAATTTAAAAATATAACTACGCGTACCTTCGAAGAGATGGGGATATTTCTTCCTCATCTCGCCCTCGGTCTCCCAGGTAACCTCCTCGCTGCTCGGGCTACGCCAAAGGACCTTGACGGTTGGTATAATCTTCGACCTCAACTTCTTCACCTGCCGATCCAAGATGGCCACCGGCTGCTCTGCAAAAGAAAGGTCGCGCTCTAGCAGGACTGTCGGGTGCTGAATTGCATGCGAAGGGTCGTGAAGGTACTTGCGGAGCATCGAAACATGGAAGACGGGGTGAACATCGGGAAAGCTGGGTGGAAGAGCCAAACGATATGCAACTGCGCCGACACGCTCGAGGATCTCGAAGGGACCTACGAATCTAGGGCTAAGCTTCCTCCTTCGCCCAAAACGCATCACGCCCTTCATCGGAGAGACTTTCAGAAAAACATGGTCGCCAACTGCGAACTCTAACCTGCGACGGCGCCTGTCTTCATAGGATTTCTGTCTGCTCTGAGCTGCCCTCATCCGGTCTCGAATCAACTGTATCTTCACTGTCGTCTCCTCAACAAGCTGCGGCCCCAAAATACTGCTCTCGCTGAGCTCTGTCCAACAGACGGGCGATCTGCATCTCCTCCCATACAATGCCTCGAAAGGTGCCATCTGAATAGTATCCTGGAAGCTGTTGTTGTAGGAGAACTCCACTAGAGGTAAATGACGATCCCAGCTACCACCAAAGTCTAAAACGCACGCTCTGAGCATGTCCTCGAGAGTCTGAATGGTCCGCTCTGACTGTCCGTCTGTCTGCGGATGAAACGCTGTGCTGAAGCTCAAACGAGTGCCCAAAGCCTCCTGAAGTCTCTGCCAAAGTCGGCTGGTGAACTGAGTGCCTCGATCTGACACGATACAAGTCGGTACGCCATGTAGTCGCACGATCTCGTCAATATAGAGCTGAGCATACTGAGCGAAGCTGAAAGTCGTCTTCACTGGCAGGAAGTGAGCCGCTTTCGTCAATCTATCCACGATCACCCAGATGGAGTCGTACCCTCGACTGGTCCTGGGTAGACCCACAACGAAGTCCATCGAAATCTGTTCCCATTTCCACTCTGGAATGGGTAACGGCTGTAGCTTTCCTGTGGGCCTCTGGTGCTCGGCCTTGACTTGCTGACAAGTCAGGCATCTCGAAACGAACTCCGCAATGTCCCTCTTCATCCCATCCCACTAGTAGGTCTCTCTCATATCATGGTACATCTTGGTGGAACCGGGGTGGACAACATACACTGATCGGTGTACCTTCTCAAGAATGTCGCGCCGCAATCCATCAGCATCTGGTACGCACAGTTTAGATCCATATCGTAAAATCCCCTGATCATCAATCACGAACTCGGAAAATCTGTCCTGTCCCATCTGTGCCATGATCTCCGAGCAACGGTCGTCACTGCGCGGTGCCTCATATATACGGTCAAGCAACTGTGGGCGTGCACGAACATGCGCGAGCTGTCCCCCTGTCTGAGTGAACTCGAACTCAACTCGGCTGTCGCATAAAATCTGCCAATCTGCTGACGACTGTCTCTGCACTGCGCGCAAAAAGGATAGACTACCCCCGGGCCTCCTACTCAACGCATCTGCCACCACATTTGCCTTGCCGGGGTGATATAAGATCTCGCAGTCGTAGTCTTTCACCAACTCCATCCAACGACGCTGTCTGAGGTTCAGGTCTCGCTGCTGAAATATGTACTTTAAGCTCTTGTGATCGGTGAATATCTGACACGACTCGCCGTACAGGTAATGTCGCCAAATCTTCAGTGCAAAGACCACTGCAGCAATCTCCAAATCATGAGTGGGGTAGTTCTGTTCATGCTTCTTCAACTGCCGAGAAGAATAAGAGATCACCCGGCCATGCTGCATCAATACGCATCCTAATCCCACTCGCGAAGCATCACAGTAGACAACAAATCCGCCTAATCCCGAAGGCAAAGATAATACCGGCGCCGTAGTCAGACAAGTCCGTAGCTGCTGAAAACTGCGCTCGCACTCCTCTGTCCAGACGAAAGGAACTCCCTTCCGGGTCAAACCGGTCAACGGTGCAGCTATACGGGAGAAGTCCTGAACAAAACGCCTGTAGTAGCCCGCCAAGCCTAGAAAACTACGGATCTCAGTAACCGATGTAGGTCGGGGCCACTGTTGAACAGCCTCAATCTTCTTCAGGTCCACATATATGCCGTCTCTCGTAATCACGTGACCCAAGAATCCGACGCTGTCCAGCCAGAACGCACACTTGTAGAACTTCGCGAACAGCTGGTGCTCCCTCAGAGTCTGTAACGTAATCCGCAAGTGCTGCTCGTGCTCCTCTCTGCTCCGGGAGTACACCAAGATATCGTCGATAAACACGATGATGAACAAGTCAAGATACGGCCTGAATGTACGGTTCATCAAATCCATGAATGCTGCTGGGGCGTTGGTGAGTCCGAACGACATCACCAAAAACTCGTAGTGGCCGTAGCGCGTGCGGAAAGCTGTCCTCGGTATATCCTCCTGTCGAACTCGCAGCTGATGGTATCCTGATCGCAAGTCGATCCTCGAAAAATACCCCGCACCCTGAAGCTGGTCGAACAAATCATCAATGCGCGGCAACGGATATCTGTTCCGAACGGTAACTTTGTTCAGCTGGCGTTAGTCGATACATAAGCGCAAACTTCCGTCCTTCTTCTTGACAAACAGGACCGGAGCACCCCACGGAGAAACACTAGGTCGAATAAGCCCCTTATCTAACAAATCCTGCAACTGATCCTTCAGCTCTCGAAGTTCCGCCGGGGCCATCCGATAAGGCGGTATAGAAATAGGCCCCGAGCCGGGAATCAAATCAAAGCAGAAGTCAACATCGCGCTCAGGTGGTAGCCCAGGTAGCTCATCAGGGAAAACATCAGGGAACTCACAAACAACCGGGACCTGGTCCAACGGAACCTCTGTAGCTCGAGTATCACAAATATACGCTAAGAATCCCTGACATCCCTCCCGCAAGAGCTGACCAGCGCGAAGAGACGAAATCAAGATGGGAAGGGTGACGCTGCGGTCTCCCTGAATAACAAGGACTGGCTCTCCCGGAAAGCTAAATCTGACTGCCTTCTCACGGCAGTCCACCGAAGCATAACAAGTGGCTAGCCAATCCATGCCTAGAAGCACATCAAAGTCCAACATATCGAGGAGAATCAAATCAACTGATGAATCCCTCTCCCCGATACGAATGGAACACAAACGAAATACAAACCGAGCGACAAACGACTCGCCTACCGGAGTAACAACAACAAGCGGATGATCTAACGACGACGACTCACGGCCCAACATCGGTGCAAAGTGTGTAGAGACGTACGAATGTGTAGAACCTGGGTCGAATAATACCTGTGCGTCGAAAGAGCAAACTGGCAAGGTACCTGTCACAACGGCATTGGATGCCTGCGCATCCTGCGGTGTCAAAGCAAATACTCGGGCCTGTCCTCCACCGATAGCGGGCTGACCTCGACCTCGGCCTCTGCCTCCTCGTCCTCTCTGAACAGGATCGCCGCATTCAAGGCCTCTGGGTGCACCTAACTGGCGTGGAGCATCGCCTGTGGAAGGAAGTAGGGCTCTCTGAGGAGGGGGTGGTGATGGTGGTAGGGTCACATGTGGAACTGTCACCGCTCCCTGTCGTCTCTCCGGACAGCCTCTGACAAGATGGTGCGGACTCCCACACCCAAAACACCCTGGCGACGGCTGCTGCCCCTGGGGATAAGAACCATATAACTGTCCCCGTCCAAATCCTCTGCCAGGCCTATCTCTCGGAAAGAATCTGGTGCGCTGCCTCTGAGATGGTACATCGGTGCGAATCCTCTTCGGTATCCACCAAATACGGAGCATATCGGAACAACTGTGTAAACTGGATGTCATACTCAGACACCGTCATCCCAGGTGTCTTGACTAAGGCCTCGAAGCTACGAGCTCTGGCGTCACGAACGCTCTCTGGGAGGAAACGAGCTAGAAAGACCGCTGTAAACTCGGCCCGAGTCATAGGCGGTAGACCTGCAGCTCGACCTCTCAAGACTGACTCCCACCATGTCTGCGCGAGACCCTCTAGTCGGAAACTCCCAAGCTCTACCCATCGATCATCCGAACATCTCAGCGAACGGCAGATCCTGGCTAAACTGTCAAGGAACGTCTGTGGGTCCTCCGCTGCCTCAGTGCCGGTGAATACTGGAGGTCTCAGCCTCATGAAATCCTGTAGCGAAACCGGAATGGCCACGGTGGTAGTAGTAGGAGCAGGTATCATGGTCGTCTGTGATGTAGTAGGTACGTCATCCGGCCTCGGTGTACGACTGGCTGCAACTAGGGATCCTACCATCTGACGTAGCTCCTGCATGCCTCCCATCATCTGTTGCAACTCCTCCATACCAGTCTCGAGCCTATCCATACGGCCTGGGGAAGGTGGATCGGTCTGTCCCTGCGGCGTAGGCATACCACCCTGCTCAGTCCTAGTCTCGGACGAGCCAGCTCGAATCTCATCTCGGGCGGCAGCCCTCTGCGCTCTAATAGCCCTCTGTGGCATAGTGACTGGTACAGGAACAGGACAACAAGATTGGTGCAGTAGAATCATAGGATACACGGAATTGAAGAAGGAATTTCAAGCAAGTATATCCTAAAGTCACTTAGGCGGAGTACCGTATCGCAAGTATGCCGCGGACATACGCACGCTACGTTACCCTGCTTAAGTCACTTACTCCATCTACCAAGGGTCATCCTACACTCAAAAAGGTAAAACCTATCGCTCTGATACCAACTTTGTCACGACCCGCAGGGTACGGAACGTGACTGGCACTTAAGTTTACGAAACGTCTAAAGACGTCCGTAAAATAAGTAAGCCAAAGCCCAGAAAACAAAACCAATTAAGCAAAAGAGTGAAGAAAACCCAATCAATTGAAAGCGAGTTTATCAAATAAGTCATGTAAAACCCTTTTTAAAAACAATACCAATTTTTCCGAAAATTTCGGCAGAGTCTCCTTTGTAAATACTGGCCCCCAAAATGGGTACAACAAAATATATATAAATCCAACAAAATAGGGCATCCCCAAGCGGGAGCTAGCTCTTTGCCACAAGGCGGTCACAAATCCCACGCAATATAAAATGACAACAAGTAAAATAATCATAATGAAGCATAAGAAAAGCAGCATGTCGACTCAAGTGAGCTCGACCCCAAAATACAGCATAAAAGTCTATAAATCTCACAGTCTCACCTCTAGGTCAATATACAATAATGCTGGTAAATACAGTAGATGGAGTACACTAGATACAAAGAATATACAAGGTGGTACAAAATAGTAATATAACCCACCTAGGAGCAAAACCTCGAGTCCAGGCAAAGGAGGCAAAAGAACAAGTGCACCCGCCGCTACTGAACTGACGGAGCGGACCTGCAAAAGACTGTGGAACAACGGGGGTGAGTTGCCAACTCGTGAGTAATAAATAACACCTACAAAGGCTATCGTATGCATGCACACAAGCATCCTAGCATCTAAAATACAGGTATGAATGGATGCACTAGCAGGTGTGTATACAACATCAGTGTACGAATATGTATGCAACATGAATATCTGAGGTCTCAATAGGTATCTATAAGAAACATTTTATCTCTTTTTGTTTTTGAAACTCTTTTAGAATTCCAGCATAATACTCAAGGAATCGATGAGAACCGGTGTCCAGCAACGACACCTAAAAGCTGTCTCAAATCTCATAAATCCATGTCATAGTGTCTCTGGCCTCAGCCGTCCGTCTGACCCATCTCAAATATCAATATCTCATCATCTAGCGGCCACGGTCGGTATCCTCTGGATATCCGCCGTCCCAAACAGTCACCGGTAGGTAATCCGTCCCCTGCCAGGCTCAACGTCAACACCACATTCCTCTTGCCCCGGGGTACCTTACCGGGCCCACCATGTACCCGTGCCGGTTCCTCCACTCCTCGACACGGATTTCCAAAACCACAGCAAACTCATGGTGGACGACACTTACATCACTAGAAAACCGTAATTTACATATTTTAAAAATATAATAAGTTTAGAAATTTTGCGGCTTTCCCCCGAAATCCAGAAATATCATAAAATCTCAAGAAATCCTCATAAGTGCATATGTCAATGGTGATGAATGCATATGGTATCAATAATTAAGCTACAATGCATGATTAATAGACTAGGCATGAACAATTAATATGATGAGGTACATGCACATGAATAGCAATCCTACGATTTCATTTTAAGGAATTAAAGGCAATAGCACAGGTTTATGCATCAATTAGTAAAAGGTTTCAAATTATAGGTTATCTAGTGTGGTGGCATGGCAATTACCAGGGCGTGTGTGTAAGCATGAATAGTGCTCGTGCTGCATATAAAAACCCTGGCAATGGTGCAGGTGTCCTATAACATGGGTTCGCATATGTATGTCAATATAAGGTATGGATGCAGCAAATAATCATATAAGTATTACACCCCTAATTACTAACATCACTAAGAATCTTTTTAAATTACTAAAACTATCGGGCGGCTTGCGCCATCCAAAGATAGTCCCCCATAGATGTTACATCTACTCACAGAAATCCCTAGCTAGCTGCGTCCAATCACCGCTTCCCCTTTCGAGCCGCGTCTGACGTCTCCGCGACCGGACCTGGAATTTACATCAATACCAAACATAAGGTTACATGTCAAGAACGACGCAAAACCCAAACGAAAATACTAACGTTCACAAGCTAGGTACAAAGTGCACAAGGTGCGCGAAACACACGCGAAAATCGCAAAAACTGCAAAAATCGCCGATTTGGTCGCCCGGCAAAACTACAACCCGATTACTCAAAAAAAAAAAGATGAAGGATGGGTTATCTTGTGAGGTTTAAATTTGGAAATTTGAAGCAAACTTTGAAGAAGTTTTTTTGAAGAAGATGAAAGAAAAGAGATGGAGGAGGGCTGCTGGAATTCTCGGCCAGAAGAGGGAGTGGGGGATGGTGTGGGGTGAGTGGGCAAGTCATGGTCAACTCCTACCAACTCCTAAAGACCCATACCCATTAACAATACAAAAACCTTTAAAATAAAACCCCATTTCCATACAAAATACAAAGTCAAAGAGATAAGTATTTTTTTTTCTTGGGTTGCTGGAAATGGGCCGGCCTAGGGCTGAGGGAAGAGAGGGAGGGGTTTTACAAAAGAAATTTTATGCAAAAAGACCCCCTACAAGTCAAAAATTGCAAGTTTTAGCTTAAAAGTCAATAAATTCGTTTCCTATCATAAAAATTAGTAAAAATTCAAAATAAAATACTAAAAATTTATGTTACCACTAGATTTTAATTATCATAATTTTAAAGATTAAAATCAGCCCGGAAAAATTTGTATTTATCGCTAATTTAATGTATTTTCTTACCGGCTTAAAATAATATTAAAAAATTGAAAAATAGGGAAAAAATTTTAAATGACCAAAATTTCATAAGTAACTCATTAGCTACTAAAAATAAGCAATTACCTATCCATTTTAAGTATAATTAGCCCTAAACTGCAAAATAACGAGAAAGACGGTTTTCGGAAAAATACCGAATTTCCACCGAATTTCAGGAAAACACCAAAACGACTTTTCAAGACGCTACATCGGCGGCAAGGCTATAAATGGAAATAAGGGTCAATAAGATCACGGAAATCGAATCACAAGAATATGAATCATCAAGGAAGGAATTTCAAGTAATTTGTACTTAGGTCACTTTGGGCGGAGTGTTAGGTTTACCTAGCACCCTAAGAAAGGTTTGGAAGCATCACATGTCTCAAAGATTAAATTTTTAGAGTGCTAAGTGAACACACAAAGAATCAATCCTAGAAAATTAGGGTTTCATAACTTTAAACCACATCACAAGTAACAAAGGCTAGGGATTTTGAGAGTACAACCTTTGTAGCTCCCTATGCTAGACTCCTTGGCCACTTGAGGGTTGGAAAACGGTTAGCTTTAGTTCTTCTAACATCCACGACGATCCACCCGAAGCTCCTTTGTCCAAGCTTGCAACTTCACTTGATCAAGAGAAAGAAATGAAGCTAACACTCTAAACAAGTGGGCAAGACTTGTGTAGAATGATGTTGTGGTGGCTTTTCTCACTTCAAAATCCTAACTTGGTGAGTAATTTGCTCACTAGAGAAATCTAGAGAGCAAAAGAAGAAGGAGGAAGAAGATGATGGCCTTTTTAGAACAAGAGAAAAGATTATCTCACATGAAAAATGGAAAATATATGTATATATATTTTTCACTTCTCATCTCAAACCATGGTTATATTATATGGATATTTATTTCACTTGAGTTAAAACAAAAGAGGAAGATTAACTCATGGTTAATAAGTAGGTGAGCATGGTTAGTTGAAGAAGAGTGTAGAATCAAGACCATGAATTATCCTTTTCTTTTTCTTTTTGTTTTAACACAAATAGAAATAATAATCCATATAAATAACCAAGGTGTGAGTCTTATATTGCCACCATTTTCTTTGTATATACAACCATGAAGGATGATGTATGTATGTATGTGTGCATGCGCATCCATATGTGCATGAATCAAGAAAGAATGCATACTTGCATGCATACATCCAAAAATACAAGAAAGGATTTTTAGTGAGAAACTAATGGTTAAATGATAAATTAACACTTGATTTATCAATCCGTCCATATCACATACGACCCAACTGTAGGGTTCCTAGGCACACTAATGAGGTCTCACAAGTGATCAAACATGGCTAATTAAAAAATTTCCATGTGCCTACAAACCCTAATACGGATCGTTAACTAGATTTATAGGTGATGCGATGCAAGTAAACAACTTTAACTTAAAGGAAAGAAGCTACAACCTTTGTAGATCCGGTCCTCCACCTCCTAGGCCCCGTGATGACGTCCCTCCGCTGTCCAAATCGAATCCCGGACTCTAGCATCGGCTTCATCGGAGAAATGGGCGGGCTAGGTCGTCGACTTCGATGCCGAAGATGATCTACGTCGAGGCAACTCAAGATCATACTCCAACTTCACCAAGTCATGAAACTTGTGAAGAAAACACCCTATACTACTTGGCAAGAGGTAGAGGATGAAGAAATAGGAGGTGGGTTCACTTTAGAATTGGATTTCTCACTCTTTCTCTCAAGTTGCCATTGATGGAGGCAAGGTTTTCTTCATGTTGAAGAAGGAGAAGAAGAAGAAGATAATATGATAAGTTATTTTTCAAAATAGAAAATAAAATGAATACTTATCATATGGCAACCATGGTAAGGTGTAGAGAATAGACTGTGGTTAGTTTGAATGGTTAGGGTTAAGCATGAGACAAAAATGGTGGACTTGTTCAAAGCTTCATGAAGCTTCAACAAGCAAACAAAGAAAGCCACCATATCATTTTTCTTTTGCCAAAATAAATAAATAAATGAATAAGTAAATCAAATGAAACCCTAACCATTAACTAACCATGGTTTAATTCTTTACACAAACCCAAGTTAGCATGTATCATCAAACATGATACAATCTTGTGCACAAAAATATATCGCATATACAATGTGCATTTCAAGTGAGAAAATCCATTTAAAGTGAACCAATACTAGTTAATGCAAAGTAATATATCAAATATATAATTTTACATTAAATCATTAAATCAATACTTGATTCAATGATCCGGTCATGTCGCATATAACCGACTAGTATCCAATGTATCGACTTATCGAATCAATCCTTGATTCGATGACTAGGTTATATCGCATACAACCATTCGATACATTCATCGCGAGAATAGAATACGGTATCACATACACGCATTATTCTCGGTCCCGCACATATCTCATATGCGCTCCTATTTCATTTCGCTTAAGCCAGGAAACCTCTGTGTAGGACTCTAAAGACTCGTCAATACGCCGGCAGCAGGTGATGATCATATCAAACACCCACAAGCCGCAAGCGGTCTGCTAAACGTAACGGCCACCCGGGTATTGAGCGATCAGAAGATCGACGAGCAAGCCCGCTCACACTCCTGTGAATCCAACCAGTAACACTTACCGTACAGTCCGGTCTGTTCGTCTGATATGTCGCATATCTCGCCTAGGGGTGGTAAACATCAGACCCTAGTAGCTTGATAAGTCATGTCGACATAAGGACCATAACATTCGTGAAACTACTGATAACTCTTACCAGTATATCACTGCAACCCTGGCCAGGGATTTCCTGTTATGGCCAGTCGAGCATAGCGCAACATCAACCCCCAATACCGGGAGAGACGAATCCCCTCCTATCGCTCATTGCCTCCATGTGAATCGGGACTGTACCCAAAAACCACCAGTTTGCACGACTCAGTAGAGCCTTGGTAGGGTGGAAATCAAAGCACAGTGGGAGACACACAAGACTCTATGACGATCTCGGGTCAACAGACTAAGCTGCACCAGTGTCACCAGAGAACTGCCATCTGACATGAGGTATAATACCATCTGGGAGTTCTCGGCGAGTCCGTTCAGTGTACCCAGTCTCCACTGAGCACCCGCATACCATCTCCGATGTCAAACACCAATGGATATGGGATCATCCATCGCCCATCACATGGGTCGAGAAGATATACGCTAGTCTACTCTGGAATATCGATGCCCCATCTCGATATTCCCACGACTAGGAACATTGAAGGATGTACTCATGGACTACCCAGGCCCCACTAGTATGATCTACATCATAGTCCTGGAAGTCGAGTACACATCCTAAGGGCTTTATCAACATGTAATCTAAGAGACAGAAAGTATACATGTTAAGATAAAGAGCAACCAGATAGCGTACTATCAAGTCGAGCAAGAAAGTCCTACCTATATATGTCCCAGCATCCACTACAATATACATCCAATGTACAGTAATGGCCTCTAAGGCATACATATAACTAACAATCTCCCACTTGCACTAGGGCCATCTGTAGCAGTAGTTGTAGTATCTAATACTCAACCATCCCCTAAAAGTCTTTCTTTGGGAAAAGGCCTTCGTGAGTGGATCCGCCGTGTTGTCCTCTGAGTCTACTCTCCTAACCTCGATCACCCTGGAGATCATCTATCTCCATGATCAGGTGATGCTGCCTCAGAATATGTCTGGGTCACTGATGGGATCAGGGTTCCTTGGCCAAAGCCACACTTCCATTGTCATACAATGGTAGGAACTTAGTTCATCTTATGAACCAATATACACCCAAACTCCTCTTTGGTAGTATCTTTAATAGCGTTGTTACCAGCCTTTATCGTCTAGTTTGTCACGGTATCTAGCTTGGAAATCTTCCAACATACCGTCCCTTTACTGAGGGTAAAGACAATGCCTGTGACTGACATTCAGTCGTCTTTATCACCCTGGAACCCTTCCAGTGATTCTCCCCAGGATCGATTGATACCATCTCACTATATCTAGTGAGAATCCTAGCATCCAATTACATCTATCTCATAGATGAAAACTCAGGATTTAGGAGGTATCACTTTGATCCTATTGGAGAATCCTTGTGATAAGCGGAGATTGACCGAGCGTAGTATAGGAAACTCTTTTCCTATCAAGAGTATGTTGTCCACGTACAATACGAGGATAACCACCTTACTCTCTACTACCGTTTTGTATATACAAGGTTCATCTACCATTTTGATGAAGTCAAACACTTTGACTACCACATCAAAACAGACGTTCCAATTCCGCGATGCCTGCTTTATTATGTAAGGCAACTTGCACACGTTTCCGCTGCTCCCACTGTTTACGAAGCCCTCTGGCTGTGTTCTTATAGACGTTCTCTTCTAAATCATTATTTAGAAAAGTAGTCATGGCACCCAACCACCAGATATCATAGTCATGGTGTGTAGCAATGGCAAGTAGGATCTGGATGGACTTAAGCATAGCCACTGGAAAAGGTTTCATCATTATCCACGCCTGGTCAATGACGAAAAACTTTAACAAATCTAGCTTTGAAAGTCTCAACTTTTCCATCTACACCAAGTAATCTTCTCAAGATATACTTGCTCCTGATGGGGATTTAACCCTTTAGATATAGCAGCTAAAGTGCATACTTTGCTGGTGTACATGGATTCCATCTCAGATCGCTAAGCATCCAGCCATTCTTACAGAGTCCCTACTCTTGATGGCCTGCTCGAAACTAGTTGGGTCATCATCTCATGATGCAATCCTCGCTCCCACTGTCATCGAGAAACCGAGGTATCTCTCAGGCGGATGAGAAACCCTACCAGATCGGCGGAGAGGCTGAGGTTCGTCGGGGACTATTGAATCCTTTGGTTCTATCAAATCATCAACTTCAGTTTTGTATAGCTGGAACCTTTCCAGTTCTACAGAATTGGCATTGCCTCGATCTTATCTGGATTTTGCTTTTAGACATAGGCCGGACAATCCTAAACCTTAACTTACTTAAGAGATAGGCTCTTCCCATACCATATCTTATATGGAGTGGTAGGCACTGATTTGAATCGAACCCTATTCAATAGGTATGCAGCTTCTCAAGCGCATAACTCCCAAAAAGGAAACAGGTAACTCAGTATTACTCATCATAGAGCGCACCATATCGAATAGGGTGCAATTGCTCCGCCCCGATATACCATCGTGCTATGGTGTATACGGAGGAGTAATGCTGAGAGAGAATCTCATTCTCCTTTAGAATAGTCCAGGAATTCCGTGCTCAAGTATTCTCCTCCTTGATCACATCAAAGGACATAATACTTATACCCGTTTTGGTTCTCTACTTCTAACTTATATTCTGTGAATATCTCAAAAGGTTCGGACTTGTGTTTCAACAGGAACATATGTCTGAATCTAAAGAGATCATCAAAGAATGTAATAAAGTACAAAGAACCGGTCTTGGCATGTGTAGGCAGGCAACCTACATACATCATCATGTATTAGTCCCAAGAGTTTACTAACTCTTTCTCTGTTTCCAATAAACAGAGCTATGGTCATCTTATCTTTGTGACATGATTGGTAAGTTTCACAAGATGTAAATTCAAACTGATTTAAATATGCATCTAAAATGTAACTTCAGTCAGTCGGGTCGCATTGATATGACCTAGTCTACAATGCCTCAAGAAGGATTCGTTCATTTCTGAACTCTTCCTCTTGTGTGTCTTCTGTATACTAGGAACTATAGTTTGATTTAGAATGTCAATGCTTTTAGATAACGTGCCTGAACCGATCAACTTTTGATATAGGAAATGTTCAAAACATTATCCATCAATACAAAATTTTATCATTTCTTTACTAATAAAGAGATAGATATGATTTTGTATATCAGGTTCGGTATCTAATAGCATTTGTTCAGAATCAATGTATTGGTAATACAGGGTGACAGTGACCAACAGACTTGGCTGCAACATTTGCCCCGTTTTCTATCTCATGAAACTTATCACCCGTTCTCAGTTTTCTACCTTCTTGTAGCCCTATGTAACAGATTACATATCTGGGATCCTGATCCGGTATCAAATACCCAGGATGCAGAGGATACTGAGAAACAGTTCTTTGTAATGAACACACCCGAAAGAGATGCATCATATGCACTTTCTTCGTTTGGGCGGCATGGGAATCTGCTATTTCCCTATTTCCTGCTCTGTCTTATAACAATTATAAGTTGGAGCGGGACCAACATTCCCCAGCTCAGTATAACAAGCGGGTTCGGTCAATACATCCATATTATTATCTTTATTAAGGCGTGATATGGTCGCTACCTGGAGAGAGAGAAGAAAACACTCTGCGTGCGCTCTTGCAAGATTAGATTGGTTATATATTTTATCTAATCAGGATGGCTCACACTGTTTTTATCAAATCTTCCTTCAAACCTTAAAAGGAAAGACTAGCCGGGATTAATTACACTCTACAAGTTCGCCAATCTTTCAGCCAGGCCAGTGTCGGTACTTTGAGGGAGGTTCCCCATGCTTTCGCACGGACCTAATTACAGTAAACCTCGTTTTCCCATAGGCGTAACCCCGTTGACACCATTCTAGACACCTACTTGATCGGCTAATTGTAAAGTGCAAAACTCTCCCACGAGTAACAATTACTCGCAGTGGGTATCGGGATCCAACTATCACATAGAAGGTATGCAATCTCATTGCAAATTTCAACACTTGAAACTTCCGATAATGGTTTTTACCCCTAGTACTTATGACCTTAACTATGGTCAACAAATCATAAGCACTGGTAAAGTTCTACCCGTCATTTCGTGATTAATTAGACCCACCCACATGACCCTTAACTAAGGTCAACAAAGTCACGCGACTGTCCTAACTAATCGCATCATATGCTGTGTAGGAAGACATCACTTAGCTACCGTACACTATGCCTTAACTAAGGTCAACAAACACAGCACGAATACTAAGTACTCTACTTCCTAAAATGACGGAGGGTTGCGAATGGTTTTTAAGAAAACCTTTAACGCTTTGAACTTGATCTCGTTGCGGAATCAAATGGTTTTTAAATGGAATGTTTTTGAGGCTTTTCTAGTTTTGCTAAAGGGGTCACTCCCGGTGAAGGGATCGTCGGCCCTTTCCTCGTCGAATGAGGTGCGGGATATATCATATATATCACTGTGCAAAGTGGAAACTATAGAAGCGATCAAAAGACAAACCGAGGGTTATAGAATCTGCCAGTTATTGCTAAAGGAGTCACTCCTGGTGAAGGGATCTCGGTCTTTTCCTCATCGAATAAGGTGCAGGATGTTCTATAATGAACACCACGATGCAAAGCAAGAACCGTAGCTACCTGTTTTATTTTGAAATTCGATTCCACAACATCAACTAGGTTTATTTTCTTTCATTAATCTCATTAATGAATGTCCCATCATTTAAGTCCACCTAAACATCACAGATAAATATAACGTACGCTTATGCCATCCGCATTCGCCTCGATGTCCCATCTGCACCGTTAGGTTAGGTAACTAACGCCAGAGCGAGGCAGGGCTAGCGCGGGTGTAAAACATAAGCAACGTCTATATTATATATCATATATACTATATACCATATCTATCTGAACAAATCTCATGATCACATCACAGATAACGCAGCAGAAAATATCATATGAAATATTGGATATACTAGGACGTCCGTGTTTTTTAATACGAGCCAGTATAAAACACGGATTCCACGGTCGTGATGAATAGCCAATCCCACACCCCTAGACCCCTACGAGAGCGGCAAGCAACCCTACCAATTCTAGGGTTAGGAGACCCGGACTCGACTCCTCGAGTTGGTCTCCCACTGGACCCTAGAACCCGGTTACTTGTGCCCTCCTCCTTGGGTCTATCCTAGTGCAGAAAAGTAAATAATATACAAATGGTGACATCTTTCGCAACCTGGAAGTGCCCCAATAAAAGAATATTACATACATGTTTTTACATGAATGAAAATGAAAAACACTCATCTCACATAAAAACCCCCGGCTATTCAAACACGACGATCCAATATAACATATCCAGCAACACATAACATCACATGTCATCAACGTAAGTAAATATGCGCATCCCAATTGTCGTTGACATATAGCAATGAAACCGGCGATCACATATTACACTTACGGTCACAGAAAAGAAAGTGTAAAACTACAACAGTTGGAATCCGCAACCTCTTTAGACATCGCATGCCTAATTAAATGAAATACTTAGACATCGCATGCCTAACAATTATAAAACCCGCATTTTAGTCTCAAAATCGAAAACACTTTTCAATATAAAGTCGGGCAATTCAACAGGATTCCCGACATTCTGATCGAATGCTCATCGCAAACTTTAGTAGGCGGCCGCACCCCCGACGCCGTCGACGAAGTGCACCAAGGCGGAACACCGCTGCCGCGAGCACCCGAAAGGATGCTTTCGGCGACGGGGTTCTCCTACAGTCACTTGGTCAGGGCTATGGGGCGAGACTGTCTATTAAGTTTACCCGGTGAGTATCCGCGTACGCTACGTGATTGCGACGGACTTTTGATCACATCAAAATTCCGTGGCAACCGATCAAGTGAGACTAAACCGCTAGATTTATAACATTCATTTAGTTATCTCATAACTACTTGTGAATTCCAATTATTGTACCACATTCCGGATAAATAGAAAATGTCAAACTTTTCGATCGAACAATCGAACACCCAAGTTTTCCCGAAACAGCTCAACACATGAAATAAGTTTAAAAGCATTCACTTCGTGCATCAGTACCAACGGTCCAGCCGTAGAAGGGTCAAGCCAACGCCTCACATGTGGCATGCCGTACTGCCCCAAACCCTAAGGTTCAAAGGGCAGTTCAAGACGGTCACATAATCGAGTTAAGGTTTGTTGTCTTCTAGAGGGACCATCGCGTTACTTGCACTACTTAGAACGTCGTTAAACTACGGAAAAATCCAACAATTGAAAATTTCCCGGCAGGGGAAAAAGTGGGTATTTATATCCGTTCGAACATTTTTAACATTTTGGTAAAATTTATCCGGAAAAACACACAGACAAAATTAGACAATCCGATCGAAACACCGAGTCCCCAATACAACCTAGAAAACTCAACTCTTGAGTGAGATTTAAAAATTCCCAGAAAATACAGCACCCAAATATAGGAATTACTGTGCCAAAAATAATGGGAGATGAGACCGTACGGCCGCGGAACCGCCGCACGAGCCATGCTCGTGCCGCGGAACCGCGGCGGTTTGATGGAATCAGCCTCTCGAATTTTACAGTAACTCCTAAATATTCCTGCTGAGTTTTCTGAATATTTTTAATCTGGAAAAAACCCAGTTTTTGAAAAATGTCCAGAGAGCATTTTGGAGTTAGGGTTTCGGTTCGATCGGACTTCAAACTCCGTCTACGCATCGCCTAAGACTCTAGCTAGGCTCTGATAACACTGTAGGGTTCCTAGGCACACTAATGAGGTCTCGCAAGTGATCAAACATGGCTAATTCAAAATTTTCCATGTGCCTACAAACCCTAATACGGATCGTTAACTAGATTTATAGGTGATGCGATGCAAGTAAACAACTTTAAGTTAAAGGAAAGAAGCTACAACCTTTGTAGATCCGGTCCTCCACCTCCTAGGCCCCGTGATGATGTCCCTCCGCTGTCCAAATAGAATCCCGGACTCTAGCATCGGCTTCATCGGAGAAATGGGCGGGCTAGGTCGTCGACTTCGATGCCGAAGATGATCTACGTCGAGGCAACTCAAGATCAAACTCCAACTTCACCAAGGCATGAAAATTATGAAGAAAACACCCTATACTACTTGGCAAGAGGTAGAGGATGAAGAAATAGGAGGTGGGTTCACTTTAGAATTGGATTTCTCACTCTTTCTCTCAAGTTGCCATTGATGGAGGCAAGGTTTTCTTCATGTTGAAGAAGGAGAAGAAGAAGAAGATAATATGATAAGTTATTTTTCAAAATAGAAAATAAAATGAATACTTATCATATGGCAACCATGGTAAGGTGTAGAGAATAGACTGTGGTTAGTTTGAATGGTTAGGGTTAAGCATGAGACAAAATTGGTGGACTTGTTCAAAGCTTCATGAAGCTTCAACAAGCAAACAAAGAAAGCCACCATATCATTTTTCTTTTGCCAAAATAAATAAATAAATGAATAAGTAAATCAAATGAAACCCTAACCATTAACTAACCATGGTTTAATTCTTTACACAAACCCAAGTTAGCATGTATCATCAAACATGATACAATCTTGTACACAAAAATATATCACATATACAATGTGCATTTCAAGTGAGAAAATCCATTTAAAGTGAACCAATACTAGTTAATGCAAAGTAATATATCAAATATATAATTATACATTAAATCATTAAATCAACACTTGATTCAATGATCCGGTCATGTCGCATATAACCGACTAGTATCCAATGTATCGACTTATCGAATCAATCCTTGATTCGATGATTAGGTTATATCGCATACAACCATTCGATACATTCATCGCGAGAATAGAATACGGTATCACATACACGCATTATTCTCGGTCCCGCACATATCTCATATGCGCTCCTATTTCATTTCGCTTAAGCCAGGAAACCTCTGTGTAGGACTCTAAAGATTCGTCAATACGCCGGCAGCAGGTGATGATCATATCAAACACCCACAAGCCGCAAGCGGTCTGCTAAACGTAACGGCCACCCGGGTATTGAGCGATCAGAAGATCGACGAGCAAGCCCGCTCACACTCCTGTGAATCCAACCAGTAACACTTACCGTACAGTCCGGTCTGTTCGTCTGATATGTCGCATATCTCGCCTAGGGGTGGTAAACGTCAGACCCCAGTAGCTTGATAAGTCATGTCGACGTAAGGTCCATAACATTCATGAAACTACTGATAACTCTTACCAGTATATCACTGCAACCCTGGCCAGGGATTTTCTGTTATGGCCAGTCGAGCATAGCGCAACATCAACCCCCAATACCGGGAGAGACGAATCCCCTCCTATCGCTCATTGCCTCCATGTGAATCGGGACTGTACCCAAAAACCACCTGTTTGCATGACTCAGTAGAGCCGAGGTAGGGTGGAAATCAAAGCACAGTGGGAGACACACAAGACTCTATGACGATCTCGGGTCAACAGACTAAGCTGCACCAGTGTCACCAGAGAACTGCTATCTGACGTGAGGTATAATACCATCTGGGAGTTCTCGGCGAGTCCGTTCAGTGTACCCAGTCTCCACTGAGCACCCGCATACCATCTCCGATGTCAAACACCAATGGATATGGGATCATCCATCGCCCATCACATGGGTCGAGAAGATATACGCTAGTCTACTCTGGAATATCGATGCCCCATCTCGATATTCCCACGACTAGGAACATTGAAGAATGTACTCATGGACTACCCAGGCCCCACTAGTATGATCTACATCATAGTCCTGGAAGTCGAGTACACATCCTAAGGGCTTTATCAACATGTAATCTGAGAGACAGAAAGTATAGATGTTAAGATAAAGAGCAACCAAATAGCGTACTATCATGTCGAGCAAGAAAGTCATACCTATATATGTCCTAGCTTCCACTACAATATACATCCAATGTACAGTAATGGCCTCTAGGGCATACATATAACTAACAATAACCAAAAGCAAGCCGCCCGATTAATATACGGTATCTCATACGCGCATTTTAACCGGGTCCATGCGCATATCGCATACGCGCACCACAACGTTTCGCCTTGACTAGGTAACTCCTTTGTGGGACTCTAAGACTCGTCAATACACCGGCAGTGGGTGATGATCATATAAAGCACCCCCAAGCCGCAAGCGGTCAGCTAAACGTAACGGCCACCCGGGTATTGAGCGATCAGAAGAAGACAAGCGAACCTACTACAACTCCCGTCGAGCCAACCGGCAACACTACCGTACAGTCTGGTCTCTTCGTCAGATATGCTGTATATCGAGCCTAGGGATGGTCACGTCGACCCCAATAACTCAATAAGTCATGCCGGTGAATGGTCTATAACAGATCGAGAAACTACTGATACACTTATCAGTAAATCTCAGCAGCCCTGGCCAGGGACTTACTAATATAACCAGTCGAGCACAGCACAGCATCAACTCCCAATACCGAGAGAGACGAAACCCCTCCTATCGCTCATCGCCTTCATGTGTCTCGGGACTGTACCCAACGGCCACCTGTTTGCACGACTCAGTAGAGCCATGGTAGGGTGGTAATCAAAGTACAGTGGGAGAGCACATAAGACTCTATGACGATCTCGGGTCTACAGACTAACATGCACCGGTGTCACCTGAGAACTGCTATCCGACGATAGATATAATTCCATATAGGAGTTCTCGGTGAGTCCGTCCAGTGTACCCAGTCACCACTGAGCACCCGTATATGATCTCGATGTCAAATATCGATGAATGTGGAAACATTCATCGCCCATCGTATGGGTCTAGTATCATATACGCTAGTCTACTCTGGTATACCGATGCCCCGTCTCGATATACCTACGACTAAGGACATTCCAGGATATGCTTATAAACTACAGATGTCCCACTAGTATGATCTCCATCATAATCACAGTAGTCAAGCCGATATCCTCAGGGCTTTATCAGCATGTATGAATGAATAAAAGCATGATCAAATCAACATGTCAGATAAAGAAGAACCAGATAGCATACTATCATGTCGAGCAAGAATGTACACTAAATATATATATATACATGAACAGATACATCCACTATCATATAATGGCCTCTAGGGCATACATATATCCAACAATCTCCCACTTGCACTAAGACCAGTTATTGGCGTATCTCATACCCAACATCTTAAAAAGTCGCTCATGCTGCGGCTGAGGGAGGGCCTTGGTGAATGGATCCGCGGCGTTATTCTTTGTGTCTACTCTCCTAATCTCGATCTCGCTGCGATCTACAATCTCCCGGATCAAATGAAAACGCCTCAGGATGTGTCTGGACCGCTGATGGGACCTGGGCTCCTTGGCTAATGCCATAGCCCCATTATTATCACAATACAATGGTATTGGATCAATAATGGTTGGAACTACTCCTAGCTCCGAAACGAACTTCTTCATCCAGACGGCTTCCTTGGCGGCATCATTCACAGCAATGTACTCAGCTTCCATCGTAGAGTCTGCAACGGTATCCTGTTTGGAACTCTTCCAACTTACCACCCTTCCATTGAGGGTAGATACAAACCCTGAGATAGATTTGTTGTCGTCCTTATCGCTCTGGAAGCTGGAATCGGTAAAGGCCTTCATTTGGAGATCTCCATTACCATACACCAAGAACAATTCTTTAGTCCTTCGTATGTACTTAAGAATGTTCTTTACAGCTGTCCAGTGATTCTCCCCTGGGTTGGATTGATACCTGCTTACAACACTATGTGCATAAGCTACATCTGGGCGTGTACATAACATCGCATACATTATAGATCCTACTGCCGAAGCATTGGGTATAACGCTCATGCGAGCTCTCTCTTCATCGGTCTTTGGGCAAGAGTCCTTGGAGAGAGTGACCCCATAGCAAGCGGGTAAGGCACCCCGCTTGGAGTCTTCCATACTAAACCTTTTTAGGATGGTGTTGATGTACCTGGTTTGGAACAATCCCAATAACCTTTTGGATCTATCCCTATAGATCCTTATGCCCAGAATGTATGTGGCATCACCCAGGTCCTTCATGGAGAACCTTAGTGATAAGAAAGATTTGACCGACCGTAGCATAGGAATATCATTTCCTATCAGAAGAATGTCGTCCACGTACAATACGAGGAATGTGACAGCTCTCCCTACAGCCTTCTTATAAACACAAGGTTCATCTGGATTTTTGATGAAATCAAACTCTTTGATGACATCATCGAAACAGATGTTCCAACTCCGTGATGCCTGCTTTAACCCATATATGGATTTAAGCAATTTACATGCTTTCCCGCTGCTCCCACTGTCAACGAAGCCCTCTGGCTGATCCATATAAACGCATTCTTCTAAATTTCCATTTAGAAATACTGTTTTAACGTCCATCTGCCAAATTTCATAGTCGTAGTGAGCAGCAATAGCAAGTAGGATCCGAATGGATTTAAGCATGGCTACGAGAGAAAAGGTCTCGTCATAGTCCAAACCTGGTCTTTGACGAAAACCCTTCGCCACAAGTCTTGCCTTATAGGTCTCTACCTGCCCATCTACACCAATCTTTCTTTTAAACATCCATTTGCACCCCACAGGTTTTACCCTAGGGGGTACAACGTCCAAAGTCCATACTTTGTTGGTGTACATAGACTCCATTTCGGATCTTATGGCATCCAGTCACTTCACAGAGTCTCCACTCGTGATAGCTTGCTGAAAACTGGTAGGATCATCATCATCCATGATGCAGTCTTCTCCGTTACCATCAATGAGGAAACCGTAGTACCTCTCCGGTGGGCGAGAAGTCCTACCAGACCTACGGAGTGGCCGAGGTTCCTCAGTTTCTATTGCAACAGTTGGTTCAACCAAATCGTCATTTGTAGTTTATGTCTCTAGAACCTCTTCTAGATCCACCACATTGCCATCATCTTTATCTGTGAAAAACTCTTTCTCCAAGAATGTGGCATACTGAGAAACAAACACTTTTTGTTCCTCTTTGTGGTAGAAAAGATATCCATAAGAATTCTTTGGATACCCCACAAAATTACACATGACTGACCGTGTCTCGAGTTTGTCCGGATTTCGCTTTTTAACATAGGCCAGGCAACCCCAAATCTTAATTCTCTTAAGAGATGGTCTCTTCCTATGCCATATCTCATATGGCATGGTAGACAACGTTTTGGTTGGAACCCTGTTCAGTAGAAACGCTGCAGTCTCCAATGCATGCCCCCAAAATGAGACGGGTAACTCAGCATCACTCACCATGGAACGGACAATATCTAATAGGGTCCGATTCCGTCGTTCTGACACACCATTGTACCGTGGTGTGTAAGGAGGAGTAAGCTGAGAGAGAATCCCATTCTCTTTTAGGAAGTTTGCGAATTCTGTACTGAGATACTCTCCACCTCGATCTGATCGAAGCATCTTGATACTCAAGCCGGTTTGTTTTTCTACTTCTTGTTTATATTCAATGAATTTCTCGAAAGCTTCGAACTTGTGCTTTAATAAAAATACATGACCGAATCTTGAGAAATCGTCAGTGAACATAATGAAGTATGAAAAACCGCCTCTAGCCTGTGTAGACATTGGCCCGCATACATCACTATGTATGAGGCCTAGGAGCTTAGTAGCTCTTTCTCCGTGTCCGGTAAATGGAGTTTTGGTCATTTTACCCTTGATACAAGACTGACAAGTCGCATAAGATTTATATTCAAAAGGGTTTAAATATCCATCTTTGTGTAACTTGTTTAGTCTTGTTTAGTTAATATGACCAAGTCTACAGTGCCAAAGAAAAGCTTCATTTATTTTTGAAAGTTTTCTTTTATTAGTGTGTTGTATGCTGAAAACTGTGTGTTGATTTAGGATGTATATCCCGTTATTAAGTGTATCATACCCAACCAATATTTGATTCAGGTGAATGTTCATAACATTGTTCTGCAATACAAAATTATATCCTTCATTGTCTAACAAAGAAACAGATATTATATTACAAAGCATACTTGGTACAAAATAACATGGGTTCAAAACCAATATACATCCGGATGGCAACCCTAAATGATACTCTCCCACTGCGACTGTATGTACATTGGAACCATTTCCAACGCGGAGAGTATGGTCACCTGTCTTCAAAACTTTGCTATTTCTCAGCCCCTGCATAGAATTGCAAATGTGAGAACCTGAACCGGTATCCAATACCCAGGAAGCAGAGTTTATTGAAAAACAGTTTTCTGTCACAAAAGCACCTGAAGCAGAAGCATCCCCATGCTTCTTCTTGAGATTTAAGTACTCCGTGCAGTTGCGCTTCCAATGTCCTGTCTTGTGGCAATAAAAACATTCCCCTTTCCCCGAGTCTCCAGTTTTGGACTTTTCCTTTCCCTTCACCTTTTTAACTCCACCCTTAGGATTGGTGGGCTTCTTCTTTTTCTTTCCCTTGGCCTTAGCCTTTGGGCGAGAAGAGGAAGACTGTCCAACAGTCATAACGGGAGTTTTTACTGATTTCATAGTGTTCTCTGCACTACTTAACATATTAAGGAGTTCAGGGAGTTCCTTCTCCAAGTTGTGCATGTTGAAATTCACTATGAATTGAGCAAAGGTGGAGGGGAGGGACTGCAGAATAATATCCTTATATTGTTCATTGTCCATCGTCCATCCAAGGTCCTCAAGCTCTTCTATAAGAGCTATCATCTCCAGTACATGGTCTCCTACTGGTGTGCCAGGGGCCATTCGCATCTGAAACAATTTTTTTGATACTTCGTATCGTAATGCACGGGATTACTCTCCATACAACTCCTTTGTATGGAGCAATATGGCGTGAATGTCCATATTCTCGTGCTGCTTATGATGTGTGTTATCCATCGATGCAAGCGAGGCATTTGGCCGTGGCACAGTCAGCGTCCCATGTCTTGCGGACTTCAATGTCCGCAACTGAGGATTTTGGACCTGGGACTGGCGGGGCTGAAGCCGTGAGGACATATGATACTTTATCATAAGTCAAGGCTATTTTCAGATTCCTCAGCCAGTCTTTATAATTGGTCCTATTCAGTTTGTTTTTATCTAGTAAAACCTTGAGTCCAGTCATTGGTATCTGCCATTAAGAGAGAGAAAAGAATACACTCAGTGAAAGCTCTTGCAAAGATCAGATTGGTTATTATCTTGTCTAATCGATGTCTCTCACTGCTTTAATCAAGTTTTTCTTTCAAACCTTAAAAAGAAAACTAGCCAGGATTAATTACAGTCTACAACTTCGCTAACCATTCAGCCAGACCATTGTCGGTACTTGAGGGAGGTTCCCCGTGCTTTCGCACGGACCTAATTAAAGTAAACCTCATTTTCCCAGAGGCGTAGCCCCGTTAACACTTTTCTAGACACCTAATGAGTTAGCTAATTGTAAACTGCAAAACTCTCCTAGGAGCAACTATTGCCCACAGTGGGATCGGGATCCAACCATCATATGAAAGGTATGCAATCTCATTGCAAATCTCAACACTTGAAATTCCAGATGTGATATTTACCCCTTATACTTATGACCTTAACTATGGTCAACAAATCATAAGTACCAGTCAAGTTCTACCCGTCATTTCTTGATTGATTAGACCCACCCATATGACCCTTAACTATGGTCAACAAAGTCGCATGAATGTCCTAATCAATCTGCATCATATGCAGTGTAGGAAGACATCACTTAGCTACCGTACACTACGCCTTAACTAAAGTCAACAAACGTAGCACGGATACTAAGTACTCTACTTTCTAAAATGACGGAGGGTTGCGGATGATTTTTAAGAAAATCTTTAACGCTTTGAACTTGATATCGTCGTAGAATCAAATGGTTTTCAAAAGGAGTGGCTTGTGCTCCGCAGTTTTGAAATATAGCTTTTTCATAAAGAGCCGAGTGGTTTTCAAATCTGATTCTACAACATCTTTTTAGGTTTATTTTCTTTACATTAATCATATTAATGTAGTCCCATCATTTAAGTCCTTAAGCCAATCACAGAAAAGAAATGAAAATAACACGTACTCTTATGCCATCCGCATTCTCCGCAATGTTCCGCTATGCACCGTTAGGTTACTTAACTAACGGCATACCGGGACGGGACTAGTGCGGGTGAAAAACATAAGCAACGTCTACTATATATCTCATATATAATATATCATTCGTCTCAGATATCACAGAACACAGGCAGCAGAAACATATATATAATGTGGGATATACTAGGACGTCCGTATTTAGTATTTAGCCAACAATAGAAAATACGGATTCCACAGTCGCGATGAATAGCCAAGCCCACACCCCTAGACCCCTACAAGAGCGGCAAACGACCCTACCAATCCTGGAGTTTAGGAGACCCGGTCTCGACTCCTCGAGATGGCCTCCCACTGAACCCCAGAACCCGGTAACTTGTGCTCCCCTCCATGGGTCTATCCTAATGCGGAAAAGTAAATAATATACAACACTTGTGACATCAACCTCAACCCGGAAGTGCCCCAAATAAAAGAATATTACATTACATTTGAATTTTACATGAATGAAAAATAAAACTCTCGTCTCACATAAAAAAAACCCGGCTATTCAATTGCGACAATCCTGCACATCATATCTCAGCAACACATAATATCATATATCAGCGTAAGCAAGTATGCGTACCCGGATTGTCGTTGATGTATAGCAACGAAACCGGTGATATCGACATACTACACTTACGGTCACAGAAAAGAAAGTGTAAACTACAATATTTGGAATCCACATTCTCTTTAGACATCGTAGATCCGAGATATCACATACCTCGCATTTCATGCCTAACTATATGAATTCCACATATTGTATCGCAATCCAGATAAATAGACAATATTAAATTCTTCGAACGAATAATCAAATACCCAAAAATTCCCTAAAGCTCAACACTTGAGCGGAGTTAAAAAATCCGGAGAGTGACACAGTAGTAGCGGTCTAGCCGTAGAAGGGTCAAGCCAACGCCTCACATGTGGCACGCCGTACTGCCTCAAACCCTAAGGTTCAAAAGGCAGTTCAAGACGGTCATATAATCGAGTTAAGGTTTGTTGTCTTCTAGAGGGTCCACCACAAAAAAAAAACTTACACATATTTCCGAAAGATTTAAACCCCGTGAAAAAGTGAGTAAATGATACTTGTTCGAACAATTCAATAATTTCTAAATTACCCGTATTAATACACGAAATCAAAATTCCGATCGAATCATTGAACTCAAAACCATCCCCAGAATGTTCAGCACATGAATCAGATTAAACATACGTAAAACAATATACAAGCAGGTATAGGAATTACAGTGTAAATAAGAAGCTATGAAGCCTCTGTACGGCCGCGGAGCCGCGGCCCAAGCAAGGATTGGCCGCGGTTCCGCGGCGGCTTGAACGGCTCATGGCTTCGTATTTCACAGTCTTTCTTAGATTTTCCTGCTGTATTTTTTAAGTATTTTTAATTCTGGAAAAACCACAGTTTCAAAAATTGTCCAGAGAGGGTTCTAAAAAACCGTATTTTGGTTCGATCGGAGTTTTTACTGCGTTAAAGTGTCGCCTAATGTTCTAGGTCGGCTCTGATACCAATGTTAGGTTTACCTAGCACCCTAAGAAAGGTTTGGAAGCATCACATGTCTCAAAGATTAAATTTTTAGAGTGCTAAGTGAACACACGAAGAATCAATCCTAGAAAATTAGGGTTTCATAACTTTAAACCACATCACAAGTAACAAAGGCTAGGGTTTTTGAGAGTACAACCTTTGTAGCTCCCTATGCTAGACTCCTTGGCCACTTGAGGGTTGGAAAACGGTTAGCTTGAGCTCTTCTAACGTCCACGACGATCCACCCGAAGCTCCTTTGTCCAAGCTTGCAACTTCACTTGATCAAGAGAAAGAAATGAAGCTAACACTCTAAACAAGTGGGCAAGACTTGTGTAGAATGATGTTGTGGTGGCTTTTCTCACTTCAAAATCCTAACTTGGTGAGTAATTTGCTCGCTAGAGAAATCTAGAGAGCAAAAGAAGAAGGAGGAAGAAGATGATGGCCTTTTTAGAACAAGAGAAAAGATTATCTCACATGAAAAATGGAAAATATATGTATATATATTTTTCACTTTTCATCTCAAACCATGGTTATATTATATGGATATTTATTTCACTTGAGTTAAAACAAAAGAGGAAGATTAACTCATGGTTAATAAGTAGGTGAGCATGGTTAGTTGAAGAAGAGTGTAGAATCAAGACCATGAATTATCCTTTTCTTTTTCTTTTTGTTTTAACACAAATAGAAATAATAATCCATATAAATAACCAAGGTGCGGGTCTTATATTGCCACCATTTTCTTTGTATATACAACCATGAAGGATGATGTATGTATGTATGTGTGCATGCACATCCATATGTGCATGAATCAAGAAAGAATGCATACATGCATGCATACATCCAAAAATACAAGAAAGGATTTCTAGTGAGAAACTAATGGTTAAATGATAAATCAACACTTGATTTATCAATCCGGTCATATCACATACGACCCAACCAAAAGCAAGCCGCCCGATTAATATACGGTATCTCATACGCGCATTTTAACCGGGTCCATGCGCATATCGCATACACGCACCACAACGTTTCGCCTGGACTAGGTAACTCCTTTGTGGGACTCTAAGACTCGTCAATACGCCGGCAGTGGGTGATGATCAGATAAAGCACCCCCAAGCCGCAAGCGGTCAGCTAAATGTAACGGCCAACCGGGTATTGAGCGATCAGAAGAAGACAAGCGAACCTGCTATAACTCCCGTCGAGCCAACCGGCAACACTACCGTACAGTCCGGTCTCTTCGTCAGATATGCTGCATATCGACCCTAGGGATGATCACGTCGACCCCAATAACTTAATAAGTCGTTCCGGTGAATGGTCTATAACAGATCGAGAAACTACTGATAACACTTATCAGTAAATCTCAGCAGCCCTGGCCAGGGACTTACTGATATAACCAGTCGAGCACAGCACAGCATTAACTCCCAATACCGGGAGAGACGAAACCCCTCCTATCGCTCGTCGCCTTCGTGTGTCTCAGGACTGTACCCAACGGCCACCTGTTTGCACGACTCAGTAGAGCCGTGGTAGGGTGGTAATCAAAGTACAGTGGGAGAGCACACAAGACTCTATGACGATCTCGGGTCTACAGACTAACCTGCACCAGTGTCACCTGAGAACTGCTATCCGACGATAGATATAATTCCATATAGGAGTTCTCGGTGAGTCCGTCCAGTGTACCCAGTCACCACTGAGCACCCGTATATGATCTCGATGTCAAACATCGATGAATGTGGGAACATTCATCGCCCATCGTATGGGTCTAGTATCATATACGCTTGTCTACTCTGGTATACCGATGCCCCGTCTCGATATACCTACAACTAGGGATATTCCACGATATGCTTATAAACTACAGATGTCCCACCAGTATGATCTCCATCATAATCACAGTAGTTAAGCCGATATCGTCACGGCTTTATCTGCATGTATGAATGAATAAAAGCATGATCAAATCAACATGTCAGATAAAGAAGAACCAGATAGCATACTATCATGTCGAGCAAGAATGTACACTAAATATATATATATACATGAACAGATATATCCACTATCATATAATGGCCTCTAGGGCATACATATATCCAACACGGAGTACCGCATCGTGAGTATGCCGCGGACATACACACACTACGTTAATCTGCTTAAGGTACCTACTCCATCATACCAAGGTCATCCTACACCCCGAAAGGTAAAACCTAGCGCTCTGACACCAACTTTGTCACGACCCGAAATTGGCACGTGACGGCCCTAATACTACACAACGTCTACAGGCGTAACGCAGTAAAAGAAAGCCAAAACCCAGAAATCTAAACCATTAAAAGACAAGAAAAGATAAGAAACGTTGTTTAAACTTTTGAAAATTTCAAGTATAAATTCTTTAAGTCCAGTTTACATTCTTGAAAATTTCGGCTGCACCTCCTTTATAAAAACCAACTCCAAAAATGGGTACAACATAAATATAAAGTAAAGTATCCCCAACGGGAGTAAATCCACGCCAAAAAGGCGGAAAACAACCACCACAACAGATATACGATGCCGTAGCGAAGAAATAAAAGACGATAAAATGGAAACTGTATAAAAGACAACCAAGTCAAAAAATAATATACCATATCGTCCTCACCAAGTCTCTAAGTCAACATGAAAATAATAGATGGAGAGTACAAGGATACAACGAATATACAATACAACAACGAATAACCATAAAACCCACCTAAGCAAACTGCACACTGTGAGCTGATGCGGTATCCGCAGCAAAAGATGATAAGATAAATGAATAGCCTACCTCGACTACTCTGGGGAACAACCTGCAAAACAAAATGTGGCACAACGGGGGTAAGTTGCCAACTCGTGAAGAGTAAATAACATATGCAGGTAATCACAAGTATGCACGTACAACGCGAATCTAACATATGCAATTAATAGCAATAAAAGAGTCATATAAATGCAATAATCATGAAAGGTACACTACCGGTTACTACAAATACATGAAGCAATAACATGACAATCGGTATGCAATAATCATGCAATAATGATATGAATGTGTATATATGCAACAGTCATGAAAGGTACACTAGCAGGTACAACTAATACATGAAGCAATACATATAAAATGAAGTATGTAAATGCAATAGTCATGAAATGTACTCTATCAGGTACAACTAATATATGAAGTAGTGCATAAACAATAAAAGTGGGGTATGGAATGAAACAAGTCATTTCCACGGAATCCTGACATCGTGGTAGGATCAAAATCCATCAAGACAATCCAAATCCCAATTTCCTCAAATCAGTCCCCAAATTGGCTCTCATATCATATAAGTCTCACAAATCCTGACTGCCCATTCCACGAATAAATCTCATATATCCTGAATGTACAAAATCAGTAATCTCATATATATAAGTCCCGTATCAAATCTCAAATAAATCTCCTATATCCCAAATCTAATATCAAGTTAATCTCTAATATCCTAAGTAAATCTATATGAATAAATATGATAATGTATATAAATTTATATGTATACATATATATTAGCATCCCATTCCACTATTAGGAGTAAAATATCATGAAAATAATGTGTCAAGTATCGACACAGAAATGCTGATCTATCAGGTGCTGTCACCAAGACTGGCATCCTGATAGGTACGTATCATACGCTATACCGAAAGATCGAGTGCCTAGCTCTGACCCTCGCCTCTCGACGTATCTATACGCACATGACTCCCGTCGGTATCCCCATGATAACCGCTGAGTCATTGGTAATGTCACCGGATGGTATGGTTCCCCCACTAACTCATCTCCTCGCTGAGATTCTTGCCCCGGGTACCTCCGATCCCCACCATGTACCCGCACACGGACCCCTCCTTTCCTCATGTGGGGTATATATTTCAGAACCGATAAAACTCATGGTGGGTGATGAAATATCATATCAAGGGAAACCGGGTTTTTCAAATAATGCATAATTTCATGAACTACAACGGTCCCCAAATCCAGAAAACATCATGAAAAATCCATATCTCAATGTGAAAATCCATGAATATAATATATGCAACATAAAACTGAAATGTAAGCATATAAAGGAAAAGCCACTAATTAACTGCAATAAGTTAATATAAAATATCATGTGGTTCCTATTTCCTCAAATTCTAAATAATATCAAGTAATGGTAAACATGTAGCTATAACCACATATGTGTGTAAACATAAAGGTTGTAACATTTTGAAAATTTGAAAATAAATAAAATTATTTAATTAGATAATAAAGTGTTAAATTAAAAAGTTATTAAAACCAAATAAGACAATATCATAAGTTTTATGTAAAACTAATTAAATTTTAGTTTTAGTATGGAACATAAATAAATTATAAGGGTTTTAGTGATAAATTTTGCTTCATTTTAATAAAATGGTGATTTTAAAATAACATAAGTTGTGAGGGGTTGTTATGTAAAGCTTAGGACTTTGTGCAAATTGAAAGTTGTTAAGGGTGTAAATGAAAGAAGATGGGATAAGATTAGTTCAGAATTTTATCATAAAATAAATCAAATTGGAAAAGAAATTCATTGCCACCACCTCCTCTCAAGCATAACACACTCTCCACACCTCCTCCTTGCATGAAACCACCATATCTTGCATGGTGACACCTCCTTCTACCACCCCACCCTTCCCTCTTCTCATATATATGATATGTTCAGATCAATTATTCAGTTTAAAATTTCTGAAAATTCAAAAGAAAGAAAAGAAAACTAGATCAAACAAAGAAGAACAAGAAGAAGAAGAAAAGAGCTAAGTATAGGGATTTCTCACCATCAAGCTAGGACTAGGAGCTTGTGCATCTTGGGGAGAGTTATTCCAGCAATATTCTTGTAGGTAAAACTCTTGCTCATTGTAGGAAGTTATTCAGTAATTTGTTTGAATGGGAAATCTGATGTCTATAATATCGTATTGTTTAACAAACTGAACTCTGTAATAATCTGCTATAGTTTAGATAATAATCAACTTAACAAAACAGTGCTAGAATGTTGTATGTTGGACCTGAAACACACCATAGGATTACGAGCAGGGGATCTCGGATTGTGGCCGGCGACCATAAGGGGAATTCCGGCGTCGCCGGATTTGTAGGGGGTTGTCACGACCCGAAAGTACGGAACATGACCGGCACTTAAACTACGAAACGTCTCGAGGCGTTCGTAATCTAAGTAAGCCGAAAACCTAGAAATCCAAACCAAGAAAAGTAGTAGAGTGAAGGAAAACCAATTTAAATCAAGTAGTTTTAATAGCATAAGCCGAATTATGCGGGTTTCTAAAAATATCAAAAATTTACTGAAAATTTAAGCAGAGTCTCCTTTGTAAATACTGGCTCCCAAACGGGATACAACATGAATAGTATACGAAATCAATAAAAATGCATCCCCAAGCGGGAGCTAGCTCTTCGTCAATCGACGGCCACAACCACACAAGGAATATAATATACAACGCCAACGGCGAGGATCAAAATTCAAAAGGAAACTCAAAACCACAAGAAAACCACAGAAATAAAACGCACGACTCTAAGGTCGAAGGAATAACATCACTGGTCTCTATCTCAAAATAAATACATGTTTGGTTGATAGAACTTCTAGATACAACAGAATAATGATATACAAGATATATAATGGGGGTACGATACAAGAAAACCCACCTACTAGCAAATCACCCGAAGGAAACTATGCCCGCAAAGCCATAATGAAACCTGTACGGCAACCTGCAAGAAACTGGGGCACAACGGGGGTGAGTTGCCAACTCGTGAATAGAAAAACATCTACGCACAGAAATCGCATAAATAACGCAACCTAGGTCAATGATCATAATATATCCTCAAATATAAGAATAACATGCAACCTATAACAAGGCTAGGGTAGATATCTAACCCGAGTGTAATCTCATGTGCCCGTGTCAGTGCCTCAGCTAGCAATATATCATATGAATGAGGTATGAATGCATGAAAATAGAATACATGTAAATGAAGAACTGTTTTCATAATTTAGTGAGATTTCCTTTGTATTTTTAAAATGAGGTATCATAATGAAATCAGCATAAAACAGTGCCTAGTATCGGCGCAAAACGTAATCCCAATATCTCGATATCTCTGTATCACAGTCTCTGTACCTCAATATCTCGAAATCTCAATATCACAGTCTCAATATCTAGGGCGCCGTCAGTCCAGACCGGCCCCTACCATCCATCTCAAGACCACGACGGTATCCTCCGGATATCCGACGCGTCGGGTAAAATCACCGGTAGGTAGTTCTCCCCTGCCAGGCTCACACCGTCATCATCACGCGCTTCTTGCCCCGGGGTACCTTACCGGGTCCACCATGTACCCAAAACGGTTCATCCGCCTCCTCGAATCGGGTCTCGAAATCTATCAGCAAACTCATGGTGGACGACTCATACAGCATGGGAAAAACCGCACTTTTTATTTAAAAAAGCGAAATCAGTTTATATAAGTTTTGCAGTTTTCCCCCCAAATCCAGAAAATTTCATGGAAATCCGAATCCAAATCATCAATAGCATGTAAAACCATGAATATAGGCATAACAATGAATAACAGTATGCATGAAGTGACAAGTAATAACTACAATGTTAAGCTGGCATATAAGGCAGGTACACTAATATCATGTCAAATTACTAACTAACAAGCTAAGTCAAGCAATAATATTTTCTAAGGTGTACGTGACATGGCAATTACCGATGAAGATGTGTGTGAGCCGGCAAGTAAGTGTACGTGGTACATACGCATCATCGGTAATGGTGCTGTGTCCTAAAAGCATGATATCAATAATGGAGTATGAAACATAATATAAGCATGCGATGCGAAGCGAACCACAATAAAGAGCGGGAGCTGAATACTAGACGCAACTATAACTAATCTGCATTAACCTAATATAAGTCCTACAAATGGTGCCTTTTGAAATAACACGAATCATGGGGTTTTGAAAATAGGGGCTACGGTGTTTTTATGAAAAGATACGTCTTTTGAAATATCCGTAGGATCCCTTGGGCTGTCTTTTAATATACCCACAATTCGTTAGTTTTGAAATAGGTAAGAATCAAATCTAATCTAACAACTAAACTAAACTAAAGGGCTAAGCTGACCAGCTGGGCTACAGGTAAGGAAACCGCCTAACATCTGAGTCGATACATATACATACCTGTATATATATTAGTCGGTGATCCCGCCTCAATAATATCATATCTGATACCATATCTATAATCAAACATCCCAAGTCAAGAGTGCGGATCAATCATCAAAATATAACTCGTATGTAAATCCGTCGTACGGCATCCCCAAATCTGGGTATGGGTTAATATCATATTCATCACACTATTCATCTAGTATCCTCTTTATCCAAGATCATAGTCCAGGGTACTGACCTATGTCTAGTACAATATTAATATCATCAATATAGTCATGATATGACTACTGATCGACAGTCTCGTACAAACCGATATCACAACCACAAAACAAATCTCATCGACTCAGCTCAATCCCTAGTATCGTCCTCATATCCGTATGTGAACACATAGTCCCATACCCATGTGAACACATAACTATAAAGAATCCCATGAGCACATATAAATAGGAATGTATGCAAGTATGTATGTGTGTAAGTGTAGTGCAACACTACCCTAGGGTTCGCAACACTAAAGTAATCCAACACACCAATATCCATCCTAACATCGTTATTAATCCCAAATAACATATAATAATTGTTGGTGTGTATACTCATCCGTATACACAACCACGGACTGCGGGGGTGCTATACGCCATCCCCCCGACTTCTCTCCGTAGATATAAATCTACTCAACTGGTCCTCGCTCGCCGGCGCCGACGTCGCCACGCACTTGCTTGTCGTCTCGAAGTCCACATGGGGATACCTACATATCACAACGCATCGTATCGCATTAAAATCCGACTCATGACCAAAACGACACACGAATCCCACATAAGTCAAAACCTATGGTTGCTTTCACAAATGAACCCAAAAACCCTCGACGTCGGCGTACAAACGCCAAACAATCGAGAAAACTCCCAACACACTTATTTGTACAATTACAAGCACTAATTATAATATAAAATAGCTTACAATTCCCAAAAACCCCAATTTCACTTAAAAAGTCATTTTTCCGAAAATATAGCAAGCACAAATTACCGTTTTTGTACAAAACATGATGTTTTAATAATTCTAGTGACCAAGATGATAACTTAATATCTTAATTATGCCATAGAAACCACTACGTAAATTTTAAACCCACAATTTAATTCAATTTCAAAAACCTAGTTTGCAATTTTAACCAATTTCAACCATTTTATAGCAAAAATGCACATACAACAATCTAGCTTGGATTTGCATGATTTAAAGCATTAAACTACATTTTAAAATGTTAATGAAGTCATAAAACCCTAATTACATTTTTAATCTCACACATGCAATTAAATTCCAAAACCTAGTTTGCAAAACAAAAAAACTTATTTTGGACATTTTAAATGTTACAATTTGGAAAATAGCAACTAGATTAATTTTGCATAGTATTAACATGTTAAATACATCACACAACTATAATCTCATTTCCCAAAACCCTAACTACATTTTCACAAACCCTAATCTCATGAATTTGGACTTGCAAATTTCAAACCTAAAATTAAACCCTTTACTAACTTAATTTGAAGTAATAATAAATAATGTAACAAAAGATCAAGATTTTATACCTCACAAACTATGGATCAAACCTTGCAATCTAGCCTCTCAAATGCAAATTTTTCTCCAAGAATCATGTTAGAATGGGCTAAGGAAAAATGGGCAGAGATTGGATTTGTGTTTAGCTTTGAATTTGTGAGAGAAATGGTTGATTTTTGTTGGGTTTTGATGAGGAAATGAGAGGAGAAATTTGGGGGGGCTGCCCAAGAGAGGCTCGGCCAGAAATTGGTGAGGGAGTGAGGGAGAGGTGTGGGTTTCAAGTCAACACAAGACCAAGTCAACAATTATCCATACTTCATTAATAAAACATTACCCCTTTTCTTTTTTTCTTTTTCTTTTGCTTTTCTCTTCAAATTCAAGTGGGGAAAAGGGTGGGGACTGCTGAATTCAGCCAAGGGGAGAAGTAAATGGGGGTGTGTGAGTGTGGGTATGGGTGTGGGGTGATGAAAAATGATAAATATAACACCCCAAACATCCATTTACACTAAAAAAGCCTTTTTTCTTCAATAATTTCTAAACCGATTTGGCAACCGATTTCATTTCAAAAACCACATGATAAAATTTTATTTAATGTTTTATGATGCACAAAATTTTTTTCAACTCATTCCAATTTATAATTTTCCCTAATTAAATGTATTAGTGACGGCTTAAAATAATATTTTTTTCAGAAAATTTGAAATTTCACCAGTGGCTCAATAAACACCAAATACTAGCAATTATATAGCTAGAATATGTATATTTAATTTTTATAATAAGATATTTGTATTTTGACTTTTTACAGAAAACCCCCTTATTTTACCGATTTTCCGAAATTTCACCGAAACGATTTTCAAAACGCTACAATCTTCCCCCCTTA
Organism: Agapanthus africanus; assembly: GCA_030015575.1. Taxonomy (NCBI): domain Eukaryota; kingdom Viridiplantae; phylum Streptophyta; class Magnoliopsida; order Asparagales; family Amaryllidaceae; genus Agapanthus; species Agapanthus africanus. Next base: position 447,751,812 of record CM057341.1, on the reverse strand, counting down.
AATAAATTCAGTCCCTGAATTTAAATTCAAACTCCCCCCAAATACGAAAACATCTAAGCAAAATCATTAAGTCGTCGGGGCTCCGAAACCATAAGTACATAATACGCATCATAGCGAAATGCATGCGCATGAGCAACGAGCATATAACTCAAAATCAAAACTCCGTCAAACATCCCGCCATCATTGGAGTCATGGTAAAGACACAAATGTCAAATCCAATACAAAACCAATATGCTATAATTCGGAACTACACACGTAAATATCAAATCTATATATGTAAATATCTGAAGGAAATGAATGCCAAATATATTCAGGTACTGTCCTCTGACTAGTCCTGCCCAGTACGAAAACACATAGTAAATATCATAAAAACGTACTGCTCTATAGGAAAAATCAATCCCAAAATACGCGTATGAGTACTACGTGCGTCTGGTGCGCACGGAAATCAAAATCCAAATATGTGCCATACATATGCACAGAAACAACATCCAAGTGCATCGGGTGTGCATGAAACATCTGTCATAGGCAACATGTGTGCCTGACAGCAAAATCAGGTGCATCTGACATGCACGAAAAATCTCGATTTAGTGCACCTATTGTGCACCAAAATCACATCTCAAAACATGCGCCCAACATGTGCGAAAATCCAAGGCAGGTGCATCCATCATGCACGAAATCATGAAATCCAATATCAAGCGCCGAACATGCGCAAAATAAAATCAGGTGCACAAAGTGCACAAAACAAATATCGAGTATCACAATCGAAATCGAAGTCCAGTGCATCTAAGTGCACAAAAGGCATATTACTGCACTACAAGCATATATAAACTATACAGAGTGCAGGAACCAAATTGTGTGCGTGCATTCGCACAAAATCAACTCAAATGTCTAAAACCGTAAAATCACAAATATGTGAAACCCAAGAACGAAAACAATATCAAGTGCAACACTGTGCAAAGATCGTAAATCCTCAATCATCAAAATCAAATCATTCGAATAAATCACCCAAAACATCGAAATCAATAATGGCGGCATAGTACCGCTCAAGCGCATCCTCTAAGAATCTCGGGCCAACTGTCGCGGTCACTAGTGGGACGTCTTGTCGATGATCATGAACTCTGGCCTGCTGGTGTGCGCAACAATGACCACTCCTGGGTCAAGGTCTTCACTGGGAATTACCAATCTCTCGGTCCATCGGCTCATCGGCCTTGTCAGGTGTGCTAACGGGGATGATCCCGTGCTGGCACGTCTCTTGTCATCTCCCGGTCAATCATCGCGACCACTCGTAAGACAGCATATCACTGGCGTCGGCCTCTGGCTCTCTGAATGTACGTGACACATCTGATCCTGGGTGCAAGTATCATTCCAGCAGTGTCCTGGAAGGAATCCTGCTCACGGTCTCTTCCATGTCTCGTCCCTGCCAACTGTCTGAAAGTCATCGTCCTTTCCTATATCTGCATCTTGCTCCGGAACGGCTGCATACCCATCGCGACTCCTTCTGGAAGGTATATCCAGTACTCTGCCTCGGCATGCGTATCGCATCTCTGATGTCGGCAGAGTGGAACGTCGTCTTATCCAGATCTTGTATAGACCTCTTTACTCCACTTTCTCTAATGTCGACTGCTTCGAACTTGTCTCATCGTGGCTACATGGACTGAGCTCCAATGGCTATCCTCGTATCGGGAGTCTCCCAAGAAATGCATCTCACCACCTAGCATCCGAATTAAGTCAAGCCATCCGATCGAGTCGTCAAAACCTCATAATCCCCCAAGAGCTCAACCTCTTGGGCACAGTTTAATAGTATCGAGTACATACCACAGCATCGGTGGTCCAGCCGTAGAAGGGCAAACCCAAGCCTCACTAATGGCGCCGTAGAACTGCCGCAAACCCGAAGGTTCAAAGGCTTTCACACGGTCATTAAGTCGAGTTAGGGTTTCATTCTTCTAGAGGGACCATAGAATTGCCTGCATGTCTTTCCGACTACTTTAAACTTGGAATAATAGGTTTCTGACATTCGATCGTCTCTGTCGACTCCCAACGTCTCCGCGTGAAGTCGTCTCTAGCTGGAACCAATCTATCTGATGACCTCGCATCGGGGTAGGCGAACGATCCATATGTCGTAGTCATTCATCCTCGATGACTAGCGACCTTCTATCATCTCTTAGTACAACTCGTTCTGCCCTAATTCCAGCATCTGGGGCAATATCTCGTCGTTCGCAACAATAACTGGCTCGCTCGTCTGCACGCTGAACAGTGCCTCGATCATCATGAATAAGCAACACACCAACGGTTATCAAAATCTGGCTGGCCTCTATCATTGGCTCAATCCTCTAGTGTCGATCAGCACATCCGAGTAACCTCATAAAGGCGATCCGCCAAACGCTCGTGGCGCGGAAACACAGTAAAAAGACACATCTCTGCAATCGTGTGTTGCCGGAATTTCGCCCTGGTCAGTCCTCGTTCGTGACGAGCTCGTGCTGACCGCAACTCTTGCTGTAGCTCTCCCTGCCCGTAATCGTGGCAGCAAAACCATAACTGGTACTGATGAGGCTAGATCGGAATGAATATAATACTGAACAAAGAAATGTACATCCTAAGGCTCCTTAAGTGGAGTGGCGTGTCGTAAGTATGCCGCGGAACATACCCACGGTACGTCACTCTACTTTAGTCACTTATTCCATCAACCAAGGGTCATCCTACGCTCCGAAGGTAAAACCTAACGCTCTGATACCAACTCTGTCACGACCCGAAAGTACGGAACAAGACCGACACTTAAACTACGAAACGTCTCGAGGCGTTCGTAATCTAAGTAAGCCGAAAACCCAGAAATCCAAACCAAGAAAAGTAGTAGAGTGAAGGAAAACCAATTTAAATCAATTAGTTTTAATAGCATAAGCCGAATTATGCGGGTTTCTAAAAACATCAAAAATTTACTGAAAATTTCGGCAGAATCTCCTTTGTAAATACTGGCTCCCAAACGGGATACAACATGAATAGTATACAAAATCAATAAAAAGGCATCCCCAAGCGGGAGCTAGCTCTTCGTCAATCGACGGCCATAACCACACAAGCAATATAATATACAACGCCAACGGCGAGGATCAAAATTCAAAAGGAAACTGAAAACCATAAGAAAACCACAGAAATAAAACGCGCGACTCTAAGGTCGAAGGAATAACATCACTGGTCTCTATCTTAAAATAAATACATGTTTGGTTGATGGAACTTCTAGATACAACAGAATAATGATATACAAGATATATAATGGGGGTACGATACAAGTAAACCCACCTACTAGCAAATCACCCGAAGGAAACTATGCCCGCAAAGCCGTAATGAAACCTCTACGGCAACCTGCAAGAAACTGGGGCACAACGGGGGTGAGTTGCCAACTCGTGAATAGAAAAACATCTACGCACAGAAATCGCATAAATAACGCAACCTAGGTCAATGATCATAATATATCCTCAAATATAAGAATAACATGCAACCTATAACAAGGCTAGGGTAGATATCTAACCCGAGTGTAATCTCATGTGCCCGTGTCAGTGCCTCAGGTAGCAATATATCATATGAATGAGGTATGAATGCATGAAAACAGAATACATGTAAATGAAGAACTGTTTTCATAATTTAGTGAGATTTCCTTTGTAATTTTAAAATGAGGTATCATAATGAAATCAGCATAAAACAGTGCCTAGCATCGGCACAAAACGTAATCCCAATATCTCGATATCTCTGTATCACAGTCTCTGTACCTCAATATCTCGAAATCTCAATATCACAGTCTCAATATCTAGGGCGCCGTCAGTCCAGACCGGCCCCTACCATCCATCTCAAGACCACGACGGTATCCTCCGGATATCCGACGCGTCGGGTAAAATCACCGGTAGGTAGTGCTCCCCAGCCAGGCTCACATCGTCATCATCACGCGCTTCTTGCCCCGGGGTACCTTACCGGGTCCACCATGTACCCAAAACGGTTCATCCGCCTCCTCGAATCGGGTCTCAAAATCCATCAGCAAACTCATGGTGGACGACACATACAGCATGGGAAAAACCGCACTTTTTATTTAAAAGAGCGAAATCAGTTTATATAAGTTTTGCAGTTTTCCCCCCAAATCCAGAAAATTTCATGGAAATCCGAATCCAAATCATCAATAGCATGTAAAACCATGAATATAGGCATAACAATGAATAACAGTATGTATGAAGTGACAAGTAATAACTACAATGTTAAGCTGGCATATAAGGCAGGTACACTAATATCATATCAAATTACTAACTAACAAGCTAAGTCAAGCAATAATATTTTCTAAGGTGTACGTGACATGGCAATTACCGATGAAGATTTGTGTGAGCCGGCAAGTAAGTGTACGTGGTACATACGCATCATCGGTAATGGTGCTGGTGTCCTAACAGCATGATATCAATAATGGAGTATGAAACATAATATAAGCATGCGATGCAAAGCGAACCACAATAAAGAGCGGGAGCTGAATACTAGACGCAACTATAACTAATCTGCTTTAACCTAATATAAGTCCTACAAATGGTGCCTTTTGAAATAACACGAATCATAGGGTTTTGAAAATAGGGGCTACGGTGTTTTTATGAAAAGATACGTCTTTTGAAATATCCGTAGGATCCCTTGGGCTGTCTTTTAAAATACCCACGATTCGTTAGTTTTGAAATAGGTAAGAATCGAATCTAATCTAACAACTAAACTAAACTAAAGGGCTAAGCTGACCAGCTGGGCTACAGGTAAGGAAACCGCCTAACATCTGAGTCGATACATATACATACCTGTATATATATTAGTCGGTGATCCCGCCTCAATAATATCATATCCGATACCATATCTATAAGCAGACATCCCAAGTCAAGAGTGCGGATCAATCATCAAAATATAGCTCGTACGTAAATCCGTCGTACGGCATCCCCAAATCTGGGTACGGGTTAATATCATATTCATCACACTATTCATCTAGTATCCTCTTTATCCAAGATCATTGTCCAGGGTACTGACCTATGTCTAGTACAATACTAATATCATCAATATAGTCATGATATGACTACTGATCGACAGTCTCGTACAAACCGATATCACAACCACAAAACAAATCTCATCGACTCAGCTCAATCCCTAATATCGTCCTCATATCCGTATGTGAACATATAGTCCCATACCCATGTGAACACATAACTATAAAAAATCCCATGAGCACATATAAATAGGAATGTATGTGTGTATGTATGTGTGTATGTGTAGTGCAACACTACCCTGGAGTTCGCAACACTAAAGTAATCCAACACACCAATATCCATACTAACATCGTTATTAATCCCAAATAACATATAATAATTGTTGGTGTGTATACGCATCCGTATACACCACCACGGACTGCGGGGGTGCTATACGCCATCCACCCGACTTCTCCCCGTAGATATAAATCTACTCACCTGGTCCTCGCTCGCCGGTGCCGACGTCGCCACGCGCTTGCTTGTCTTCTCGAAGTCCACATGGGGGTACCTACATATCACAACGCATCGTATAGCATTAAAATCTGACTCATGACCAAAACGACACACGAATCCCACATAAGTCAAAACCTATGGTTGCTTTCACAAATGAACCCAAAAACCCTCGACGTCGGCGTACAAACGCCAAACAATCGAGAAATCTCCCAACACACTCATTTGTACAATTACAAGCACTAATTATAATATAAAATAGCTTACAATTCCCAAAAACCCCAATTTCACTTAAAAAGTCATTTTTCCGAAAATATAGCAAGCACAAATTACCGTTTTTGTACAAAACATGATGTTTTAATAATTCTAGTGACCAAGATGATAACTTAATATCTTAATTATGCCATAGAAACCACTACGTAAATTTTAAACCCACAATTTAATTCAATTTCAAAAACCTAGTTTGCAATTTTAACCAATTTCAACCATTTTATAGCAAAAATGCACATACAACAATCTAGCTTGGATTTGCATGATTTAAAGCATTAAACTACATTTTAAAATGTTAATGAAGTCATAAAACCCTAATTACATTTTTAATCTCACACATGCAATTAAATTCCAAAACCTAGTTTGCAAAACAAAAAAACTTATTTTGGACATTTTAAATGTTACAATTTGGAAAATAGCAACTAGATTAATTTTGCATAGTATTAACATGTTAAATATATCACACAACTATAATCTCATTTCCCAAAACCCTAACTACATTTTCACAAACCCTAATCTCATGAATTTGGACTTGCAAATTTCAAACCTAAAATTAAACCCTTTACTAACTTAATTTGAAGTAATAACAAATAATATAACAAAAGATCAAGATTTTATACCTCACAAACTATGGATCAAACCTCGCAATCTAGCCTCTCAAATGCAAATTTTTCTCCAAGAATCATGTTAAAATGGGCTAAGGAAAAATGGGTAGAGATTGGATTTGGGTTTAGCTTTGAATTTGTGAGAGAAATGGTTGATTTTTGTTGGGTTTTGATGAGGAAATGAGAGGAGAAATTTGGGGGGGGGGGCCCAAGAGAGGCTCGGCCAGAAATTGGTGAGGGAGTGAGAGAGAGGTGTGGGTTTCAAGTCAACACAAGACCAAGTCAACAATTACCAATACTTCATTAATAAAACATTACCCCTTTTCTTTTTTTCTTTTTCTTTTGCTTTTCTCTTCAAATTCAAGTGGGGAAAAGGGTGGGGGCTGCTGAATTCAGCCAAGGGGAGAAGTAAATGGGGGTGTGTGAGTGTGGGTATGGGTGTGGGGTGATGAAAAATGATAAATATAACACCCCAAACATCCATTTACACTAAAAAAAGCCTTTTTTCTTCAATAATTTCTAAACCGATTTGGCAACCGATTTCGTTTCAAAAACCACATGATAAAATTTTATTTAATGTTTTATGATGCACAAAATTTGTTTCAACTCATTCCAATTTGTAATTTTCCCTAATTAAATGTATTGGTGACGGCTTAAAATAATATTAAAATAATATTTTTTTCAGAAAATTTGAAATTTCACCAGTGGCTCAATAAACACCAAATACTAGAAATTATATAGCTAGAATATGTATATTTAATTTTTATAATAAGATATTTGTATTTTGACTTTTTACAGAAAACCCCCTTATTTTACCGATTTTCCGAAATTTCACCGAAACGATTTTCAAAACGCTATAGGGGTTTGGGTGATTTTGGTTACTGGGTAGGTCTCTATGTAGAATTATGGTTATTTTGGTACTGTTTAATTAAGTTAGTTTAACTGTATATAAAATCTGAAAGCTAATATTGGTTATGGAATCAAAAATCTAAAATACGACACGGTTAAAACGTATTGCGATTTGTTTTCTGCCGCGATGCAGAGTAGGGTTAAAATCCAGTAAGGTGTAACATTTCAGAAAAATAAAATATTATTTTTCGGGAATTTTATATTTTAATAATAAAATATTGAATATTTTAATAGGGCGGTATTATTAAATACCGATGAATGGAGAAAAAATTGGAAAATTATGGAAATTGCTAAAAAGAGGGTACTTTATGTGATTTAAGCAAATTATGATAGTTTATGATTTATTTGACCGTATTTTAGTGCTAATCGCGATTAAATATCGCTAATCGGACTTTAAGTATGTTTTGGGCACATGTCATTTTTTTAGCACTTGTTACATTTTTACCATGGCTTTTCTCATTTCATGCATGGTTTGGGGTTTTATTATGAGGAATGAAAAGGGAATGAAAAGAAAAGAAAGGAAATGGATTAAAGAATAGAACAGTGAGAGGTATGGGCATGAGAGCGAGTGAGGTGAGGGGGGGTCAAACCTCGGTCATAGCTTTTCCCTCCTTCATTATTTCACCTTCATCTTCCTCTTCTCTTCAGCCCATGGCTGAAACTCATCTCCCTCTTCATCAAACCAACACAAACACCTCATTTCCCTCATCAAAAGTCCATCTCCTTTTCACAAAAAATGTGCACAGGCCCTCAAGCAACCCTTTGGACCAAGAAAGTTTTCATTTTGGCGCTGTTGAGAATTCATGAGTGTCTAATGAGGTAATCCCTTCACACTTAGTGTAGTTTTTGATTCACTTTAAACCATTTATGTGTTTAGTTGTGATTTCGTGAGATTTGGTGAAGTTTGGAGATTACTAGAGAGGGTTAGGGTTTGATTGAGTAGAGATTGTGTAATTAGGCTTTAAAGATGACCTTAAACCCCTCCCAATTGATAGAAACCCAGACCAACCCAACTGAAACCCAAAATACGGAATTATGGAACTTTTCATGTCGATTTGTGACGACTTTGAAGGTGCAGGGAAATCTGGAGTGAACCGGGACCAATACGAGATAAACAAACAACTCCAGGGACCAATTTGAGACCATGTGAGACCACCCTGACCATACGAGACCCCAATTCCCTAGGAAAACCGAGGAGGCCGGTTTTGGCAAGGAAGTGGCCGGCTACTTGGTGATGGGAGGTGCCCAGGTTGCTTCAGTAGGTCATATGTACCGTGTATATCACCCCAGAGTTGTTTGTGCACCTTTGTTTCACCTTAAACAAAATCTGAGGCATGTTTTCTTGGTTTCTGCCTTGTATTTAGTGTTGTTTATGAATTCAAGTTTTGATATTTGGTATTGTATTTGATCGCTTGATGTTTGTATGTCTATATCAAGTGTTATTTGGTGGTTTTGAAAGAGTAGTCCATAGGTTCTAACCTATAGGCTTTTAAGCGTATCGTTTTGGTTTTCGTGTGTCGTTTCGTCTTCGAATTTGATTTTAACGCGATACGATACGTTTTATGTGTAGGTACCCCACGTGATGTCGAGACGTTGAAGATGAAGATGGCGACATCGGCATCGGCACACAAGAAGTAAGGTGAGTAGATTATATCTACGGGGGAAGTCGGGTGGATGGCGTATAGCACCCCCGCAGTTCGTAGTGATGTATACGAATACATATACACACATATATATACATTATATGTTGATATGAGTTTATTGATGATAAAGATAGATTCTAGGTGTTCTTGGATTGGTTTAGTGTTAGTTGCGAAACCATAGAGTAGTTGTTGCACCCATACACGCACACACATACTTACATACATTCATTCTTTTACCTGTGCGTATATGGGGATATGTATATATATGTATATACACATGGGTATTGGACTATGTATATATATATATGTATACATATACACGGATTCTGAGGATAGTATTTAGGATTTATGATGAATCGATGAGATTGGACTTAAGGCCGTGAGATCGGTGATGTGATATGGATCGTATTTGAGATACGACATGATGTTTAGCGGGTCCTTTTGGCGTGGTGTTTTCATACACACGCATGCATACATAGATGGTATCAGTATTGTACTAGACGTAGGTCAGTACCCCGGATCTTGATGTTTGATAAAGAGGATACCAGATGAATAATGTGATTGATGTGACATTGACCCGTACCCAGATTTGGGATGTCGTACGACGGATTTACCGTACGAGCTATATTGATGATAGATCCATACTCTTAACTTGAGCATATAATATTATAGATATTGTATCGTATGGGATACTTTTGAGGCAGGATCACCGACTGTTATATATATATATATATATATATATATATATATATATATGTATCGACTTAGATGTTAGGCGGTTTCCTTACCTTTAGATCAGTCTGAATAGTTTTGGCCCTGTAGTGTGCTTGTATATGATAGATTAGATTCGACTCATACCTATTTCAAAAACCAACGAATCGTGGGTATTTTAAAAGACGGGACAAGGGATTTTACGGATATTTCAAAGGATGTATCTTTTCTTAAAAACACCGTAGCCCTTATTTTTAAAACAACACGATTCGTGTTATTTCAAATGGCACCACCGTATGACTCATATTTATATAAATGTAGATTAGTTATCATTGTGTTTATCATTCAGTTCCCGCATATTATTACTGTTCGCATTGCATCGCTTTCTTATATTGTGTTTTCATATGCTGTTATCGAGATTATGCTGTCAGGACACCAGCACCATTACCGATGATGCGTATGTCCCACATACACTTATTTGCCGGCTCACACACATCATCATCGGTAATTGCCATGTCACGTACACTTTAGAAAATACTATTTCATTAACATAGCTTGCTAACTGATAGTTGCTACATGTTTTAGCTTTCATATGCTAATTAATTTATTGCATGATATCAGACGCATTCATATATTCATTGTTATGCAGTATTATGGAGATTTATGCCGATTTTCATTGTTTACTGATATCACGATAGTGATGATTTTGGATCCTTCTTGAGATTTCTGGATTTGGGGGAAAACCGCAAGAATTTATAAACTGATTATCGTTTTAAAAAAATGCAAGTTGTGGTTTTCCCATGATGTATGAGTCGTCCACCATGAGTTTTCATGATTGCTGTTGGATTTCGAGACCCGATTCGAGGAGTTGGATGAACCGTCTAGGGTACATGGTGGGCCCGGTAAGGAACCCCGGGGCAAGAAGTTCGAGTTGTATTCGATGAGCCTGGCAGGGGAGCACTGTTAGGTTTACCTAGCACCTAATGAAGGGTTTGGAAGCATCACATGTCTCAAAATTAAATTTTTAAGGTGCTAAGTGAACATACAAAGAATCATCACTAGAAAATTAGGGTTTCATAACTAGAACAACAACACAAGTAACAAAGGCTAGGGTTTTGAGAGTACAACCTTTGTAGCTCCCTACGCTAGACTCCTTGGCCACTTGAGGGTTGTAAAAAGGTTCGCTTGAGGTCTTCTAATGTCCACGACGATCCACCCGAAACTCCTTTGCCCAAAGCTCCTTGCTTTACTCGGTGTATCAATGGAGTAGAGCAAACACCCTACACAAACCGGCTAGATGTGTGTAGTACGATGATGTGGTTTGTATTCTTTGATCAAAACTCTTTCTTTTAATTAACCTCACTTAAGAAAATGATCAAGAGAGGAAGGAGAAGATGGTGGCTTTTCTTTCGCACAAAAAGAAAAGAGATAAGAGTGAATAATTGAAATGAGAAAGAATAATATATTTAAATTCTTTCTTCAACCATGGTTAGAATTATCTAGATCTTTTCCAAAATGAGTTAAAAGGTAAAAGGATAATTAACTCAAGGTTAATAAGTGGTTGAAGCATGGTCAAAGATGATAAACATTAACCACTTGTGAATTATCCTTTCCTTTTTACAAAATGAAAAATAAATAGAAAATTCTACAATGTAAGTCTTGCATTGCCACCAAACTTGTATCAACAACCATGATACTATGTATGTATGTATGTATCCATGCACATCATCATGTGCATACATGTATGCATACAAAATAGAAAAGAGTTTGATTAAAGAATTAATCTAAAAGTCATTTGTTAAATCAACACTTGATTTTGCAAACCGGTCATATCACATACGACCTGACCAATAGAAAATGCCCGATTAATATACGGTATCACATATCCGTATTTAATCGGGTCCCCGCGCATATCTCATATGCACACCACATCTTTTAGCCTGAGCCAGGAAACTTCATTGCGGGACTCTAAGACTCGTCAATACGCCGGCAGTAAGTAATGATCATATCAAATACCTACAAGCCGCAAGCGGTCAGCAAAACGTAACGGCCACCCGGGTATTGAGCGATCAGAAAAAAACAAGCGAACCTACTACAACTCCCGTCGAGCTAACCAGCAACACTACCGTACAGTCCGGTCTCTTCGTCAGATATGCTGCATATCGAGTCTAGGGATGGTAACGTCGACCCCAATAACTCAATAAGTCGTGCCGATGAATGGTCTATAACAGATCGAAAAACTACTGATAACACTTATCAGCAAATCCCAACAGCCCTGGCCAGGGACTTACTGATATAGCCAGTCGAGCACAGCACAACATCAACTCCCAATACCGGGAGAGACGAAACCCCTCCTATCGCTCATCGCCTTCGTGTGTCTCGGGACTGTACCCAACGGCCACCTGTTTGCACGACTCAGTAGAGCCGTGGTAGGGTGGTAATCAAAGTACAGTGGGAGAACACACAAGACTCTATGATGATCTCGGGTCTACAGACTAACCTGCACCAGTGTCACCTGAGAACTGCTATCCGACGATAGATATAATTCCATATAGGAGTTCTCGGCGAGTCCGTCCAGTGTACCTAGTCACCACTGAGCACCCGTATACGATCTCGATGTCAAACATCAATGAATGTGGGAACATCCATTGCCCATCATATGGGTCTAGTATCATATACGCTAGTCTACTCTGGTATATCGATGCCCCATCTCGATACACCTACGACTAGGGACATTCCAGGATATGCTTATAAACTACAGATGCCCCACTAGTATGATCTCCATCATAATCACAGCAGTCAAGCCTATATCCTCAGGGCTTTATCAACATGTATGAATGAATAAAAGCACGATCAAATCAACATGTCAGATAAAGAAGAACCAGATAGCATACTATCATGTCGAGCAAGAACGTACACTGAATATATATAGATATATTTATACATGTATAAATACATTCACCATCACATAATGGCCTCTAGGGCATACATATATCCAACAATCTCCTACTTGCACTAAGGCCAGTTATTGGCTTATCTCATACCCAACATCTCAAAAAGTCGCTCATGCTGCGGCTGAGGGAGGGCCTTGGTGAGTGGATCCGCGGCGTTATTCTTTATTTCTACTCTCTTAATCTCGATCTCGCGGCGATCTACAATCTCCCGGATCAAATGAAAACGCCTCAAGATGTGTCTGGACCGTTGATGGGACCTGGGCTCCTTGGCTAACGCCATAGCCCCATTAATATCACAATACAATGGTATTGGATCAATAATGGTTGGAACTACTCCTAGCTCCGAGACGAACTTCCTCATCCAGACGGCTTCCTTGGCGGCATCATTTGCAGCAATGTACTCAGCTTCCATCGTAGAGTCTGCAACGGTATCCTGTATGGAACTCTTCCAACATACCGCCCCTCCATTGAGGGTAAATGCAAACCCAGATATAGATTTGCTGTCGTCCTTATCGCTCTGGAAGCTCGAATCGGTAAAGGCCTCCATTTGGAGATCTCCATTACCATAGACCAAGAACAATTCTTTAGTCCTTCGCAAGTACTTAAGAATGTTCTTCACAGCTATCCAGTGATTCTCCCCAGGGTTGGATTGATACTTGCTTACAACTGTAAGTGCACTGCGGCGCCCCGGCCGTCGATCCGACGCCGGAGTGCGGAAACGAAAAACTTTGCAAACTAGCAAACCGGCACCACCGCGCACTTTTATCCCGGATCGGGCCATTAACCTAGCTACTAGCAAAATACAAGATGGGTAGAGAGGTATACCAAGCGATCCGTGTCTTTCGGTCTTCATCTCCACTCCGATCTCCCGCGGAATCTCTGTCCGTCACCTCCTCGTCGGAAAGGGCACCACGTAGCCGAGTTCTTTTACGGGCTCCCACCTCTGGACCGAGGCAACTCGGGCGCGAAGTTGGCTAGCCGACGCGTCCAAGGTTTGCTGTAGATATAGTGTAGAAACCATGTCTCTTTGGGGTATCGAAGTTGCTATGGATGTGGAGGTGAAGAGAAGAATGAACTTTGGAGAGGTGAGGGATTTTGTGGAAAACATAGAATGAAATGAGATGAATGAATTTTCTCACAAAATGAACTCTCTCTCTTCCCTCTCAAAGTGGCCGGCCATCCTAGAATTGGTGGAAAGAAAATGAATGTGAAGAAAATGGTGTGATTAAAAAGGAATATATGTCACACCCATTTCTAAATCTCAACCAAATCAACTCTCATCCAAATCCTCTCTCATTTAAAGCAAGACATATGATGCAAAAGGAATCTCATCATGAGGAAGCCACAATCACAATGAACCCCCTCCACAAAATGTTATTTGCAAACTGCAAATAACACCCTCCATCTAAAAGTCCGGCGGCGAAGGAACAAAGGAAAACCGGCCGGAACGGAATGCAAACCGGCAACTTCAGAAAACTGATCCCGTAATAAATTACAGGAAAACCCCACTACTGCATATACATGCCTGCATTTGTACTCTTACTGAACACAAATGCAAAGAGACAAAACCTACACTGTCTAATACTAGGATCCGGCTTAAGCCAAAGCCAGCTAGTAAAATCCGTCCAATCACGATCTGTGCAATACCGCACGTATCTGATCGAACCCTGCCATATCTCCATACGGCCTCTACAGCGTTTCGCCCGAAACCTGAGTAACTGAGTGTGGTGGACTCTAAAGACTCGTCAATACTATGGCTGTGGATTTAACCACTAGCACGTCAGAGGTATCAGCCATACGTGACGGGCCACCAGCTATTGACCAAAAGGGACTTCGATGAGCGAACTCATCCTGACACCCTACTGAGCCTGTCAGTGACAATATCCGTACAGTCCGGTCCGTTCGTCTACGGGCATCGCATGGCGGGCCTAGGGGGTTGGTAAAAGTCAGACCCTCAATAGCGGTACAAGCCGTGTCGGAGTGTAACCCAGAACATCCTGAGATACTACTGGAATACCTACCAGTAAATCTCCTACCTTGGCCAAGGACTTTTCATGTACTGGCTCTCCTAGACACAGCGCGACCTCACCCCCAATACCGGGAGAGACGAACCCCTGAAGATCCGCTCACTGCCTCCATGTGGCTCGGGACTGTACCCAACTAAAACCTGTTTGCACGTCGCGTGGTAGGGTAGTAATCAAAGCACAGTGGGAACTCACACGAGACAAATGACGATCTCAGGTCGATGAACTAACCTGTACACATGTCACCAGGGAACTGCTATCTGACGTCAGGTATAATACCAACTAGCATGTTCCCGGCAAGTCCTGTCCGGTGTACTCATAACCCAATGAGCACCTGTATACATCTTAGGTGAACCAACAGACACCAGTGGCTTGTGAGACCGGCCGCCGTCCCTCGTCGGGGTCTCGACTGTATACACTAGTCTACTCTGGATAATCGATGCCCTGTCTCGAAACTCCCACGACTAGGGACCTTTTAAGGATGTGCTTATAGACTCCAGCTCTCACGTATATGATCGCCCTCATACTGCTGGTAGTCAAGCAAGAATCCTAGGGGCTCTATCAACGTGCAATAGCGACTCGTAAGGTCACCTAAAGCAGTACACGATGATAAAGATAAACCAGATAGCATACTATCATCTCGAGTAAGACTGTCCTGCCGGCATAGGTCCTCCCTCAATCATTGCAATCACGTGCCTGTGATCCAATAATTGACTCTGAGGGCACTATATCCAACAACAACACTAAGTGCATAAGCTACATCTGGGCGTGTACATAACATCGCATACATTATAGATCCTACTGCCGAAGCATAGGGTATAATGCTCATGCGAGCTCTCTCTTCATCGGTCTTTGGGCAAGAGTCCTTGGAGAGAGTGACCCCATGGCAAGCGGGTAAGGCACCCCGCTTAGAGTCTTCCATACTAAACCTTTTTAGGATGGTGTTGATGTACCTGGTTTGGGACAATCCCAATAACCTCTTGGATCTATCCCTATAGATCCTAATACCCAGAATTTATATGGCATCACCCAGGTCCTTCATGGAGAACCTTAGTGATAAGAAAGATTTGACCGACTGTAGCATAGGAATATCATTTCCTATCAGAAGAATGTCATCCACGTACAATACGAGGAATGAGACAGCTCTCCCTACAACCTTCTTATAAACACAAGGTTCATCTGGATTTTTGATGAAATCAAACTCTTTGATAACATCATCGAAACAGATGTTCCAACTCCGTGATGCCTGCTTGAACCCATATATGGATTTAAGCAATCTACATGCTTTCCCGCTGCTCCCACTGTCAATGAAGCCCTCCGGTTGATCCATATAAACGCATTCTTCTAAATCTCCATTTAGAAATGCCATTTTAACGTCCATCTGCCAGATTTCATAGTCATAGTGAGCAGCAATAGCAAGTAGGATCCGAATGGATTTAAGCATGGCTACGGGAGAAAATGTCTCGTCATAGTCCAAACCTGGTCTTTGACGAAAACCCTTCGCCACAAGTCTTGCCTTGTAGGTCTCTACCTGCCCATCTACACCAATCTTTCTTTTAAAGATCCATTTGCATCCCACAGGTTTTACCCCAGGGGGTACAACGTCCAAAGTCCAAACTTTGTTGGTGTACATAGACTCCATTTCGGATCTCATGGCATCCAGCCACTTCACAAAGTCTCCACTCGTGATAGCTTGCTGAAAACTGGTAGGATCATCATCCTCCATAATGCAGTCTTCTCTGTCGCCATCAATGAGGAAACCATAGTACCTCTCCGGTGGGCGAGAAGTCCTACCAGACCTACGGAGTGGCGAGGTTCCTCAGTTTCTATTGCAACAGCCGGTTCAACCAAGTCGTCATTTGTAGTTTGTGTCTTTAGAACCTCTTCTAGATCCAGCACATTGCCATCATCTTTATCTGTGAAAACCTCTTTTTCTAAGAATGTGGCATACTGAGAAACAAACACCTTTTGTTCCTCCTTGTGGTAGAATAGATATCCATAAGAGTTCCTTGGATATCCCACAAAGTTACACATGACTGACCGTGTCTCGAGTTTGTCCGGATTCTGCTTTTTAACATAGGCCGGGCAACCCCAAATCTTAATTCTCTTAAGAGATGGTCTCTTCCCATGCCATATCTCATATGGCGTGGTAGACACGGTTTTGGTTGGAACCCTGTTCAAAAGAAACGCTGCGGTCTTCAATGCATGCCCCCAAAATGAGACAGGTAACTCAGCATCACTCATCATGGAACAGACCATATCTAATAGGGTCCGATTCCGTCGTTCAGACACACCGTTGTGCTGTGGTGTGTAAGGAGGAGTGAGCTGAGAGAGAATCCCATTCTCTTTTAGGAAGTTTGCAAATTATGTACTTAGGTACTCCCCACCTCGATCTGATTGAAACAACTTGATACTCAAGCCGGTTTGTTTTTCTACTTCTTGTTTATATTCAGTGAATTTCTCGAAAGCTTCGGATTTGTGCTTTAATAAAATACATGACCGAATCTTGAGAAATCGTCAGTGAAAGCAATGAAGTAAGAAAAACCGTCTCTAGCCTGTGTAGACATTGGCCCACATACATCACTATGTATGAGTCCTAGGAGCTCGGTAGCTCTTTCTCCGTGTCCGGTAAACGGAGTTTTGGTCATTTTACCCTTGATACAAGACTGGCAAGTCGCATAAGATTTATATTCAAAAGGGTTTAAATATCCATCTTTGTGTAACTTGTTTAGTCTTGTTTCGTTAATATGACCAAGTCTACAGTGCCGAAGAAAAGCTTCATTTATTTCTGAAAGTTTTCTTTTATTAGTGTGTTGTATGCTGAAAACTGTGTGTTGATTTAGGACGTATATCCCGTTATTAAGTGTACCATACGCAACCAACATTTGATTCAGGTGAATGTTCATAACATTGTTCTGCAATACGAAATTATATCCTTCATTGTCTAACAAAGAAACAGATATTATATTACAAAGCATACTTGGTACAAAATAATATGGGTTCAAAACCAATATACACCCAGATGGCAACCCCAAGTGATACTCTCCCACTGCGACTGTATGTACATTGGAACCATTTCCAACGTGGAGAGTATGGTCACCTGTCTTCAAAACTTTGCTATTTCTCAGCCCCTGCATAGAATTGCAAATGTGAGAACCTGAACCGGTATCTAATACCCAGGAAGCAGAGTTTATTGAAAAACAGTTTTTTGTCACAAACACACCTGAAGCGGAAGCATCCCCATGCTTCTTCTTGAGATTCAAGTACTCCATACAGTTGCGCTTCCAATGTCCTGTTTTGTGGCAATGAAAACATTCCCCATTCCCCAATTCTCCAGCTTTGGACTTTTTCTTCCCCTTAACCTTTTTAACTCCACCCTTAGGATTGGTGGGCTTCTTCTTTTTCTTTCCCTTGGCCTTAGCCTTTGGGCGAGAAGAAGAAGATTTCCCAACACTCAAAACGGGAGTTTTCACTGATTTCAGTGTGCTCTCTGCACTCCTTAACATATTAAGGAGTTCAGGTAGTTCCCTCTCCATGTTGTGCATGTTGAAGTTAACTATGAATTGAGCAAAGGTGGAGGGGAGAGACTGCAGAATAATATCCGTATATTGTTCATTGTCCATCGTCCATCCAAGGTCCTCAAGCTCTTCTATGAGAGCTATCATCTTCAGAACATAGTCTCCTACCGGTGTGCCAGGGGCCATTCGCATCTGAAATAGTTTCTTTGATGCTTCGTATCGTAATACGCGGGATTGCTCTCCATACAACTCCTTTGTATGGAGGAATATGGTTTGAATGTCCATATTCTCGTGCTGCTTTTGATGTGTGTTGTCCATCGATACAAGCGCGAGGCATTTGGCCGTGGCACAGTCAGTGTCCCATGTCTTGCGGACTTCAATATCCACAACTGAGGATTTTAGACCTGGGGTGGGCGGGGCTGAAGCCGTGAGGACATATGATACTTTATCATAAGTCAAGGCTATTTTTAGATTCCTCAGCCAGTCTTTATAATTGGTCCCATTCAGTTTGTTTTTATCTAGTAGAAGCTTGAGTCCAGTCATTGGTATCTGCCATTAATAGAGAGAAAAGAATACACTCAGCGAAAGCTCTTGCAAAGATCAGATTGGTTATCTTGTCTAATCAATGTCTCACATTTCTTTAATCAAGTTTTTCTTTCAAACCTTAAAAAGAAAACTAGCCAGGATTAATTACAGTCTACAACTTCGCTAACCGTTCAGCCAGGCCAGTGTCGGTACTTGAGGGAGGTTCCCCGTGCTTTCGCACGGACCTAATTAAAGTAAACCTCGTTTTCCCAGAGGCGTAGCCCCGTTAACACCTTTCTAGACACCTAATGAGTTAGCTAATTGTAAACTGCAAAACTCTCCTAGGAGCAACTATTGCCCACAGTGGGATCGGGATCCATCTATCATATGGAAGGTATGCAATCTCATTGCAAATCCCAACACTTGAAATTCCCGATGTGATTTTTACCCATAGTACTTATGACCTTAACTATGGTCAACAAATCATAAGCACCAGTCAAGTTCTACCCGTCATTTCTTGATTAATTAGACCCACCCATATGACCCTTAACTATGGTCAACAAAGTCGTATGAATGTCGTAATTAATCTGCATCATATGCAGTGTAGGAAGACATCACTTAGCTACCGTACACTACGTCTTAACTATAGTCAACAAACGTAGCACGAATACTAAGTACTCTACTTCCTAAAATGACGATGGGTTGCGGATGATTTTTAAGAAAATCTTTAACGCTTTGAACTTGATATCGTCGTAGAATCAAATGGTTTCCAAAAGAAGTGGCTTGTGCTCCGCAGTTTTGAAAAGTAGCTTTTTCATAAAGAGCCGAGTGGTTTTCAAATCCGATTCTACAACATCTTTTTAGGTTTATTTTCTTTACATTAATCATATTAATGTAGTCCCATCATTTAAGTCCTTAAGCCAATCACAGAAAAGAAACGAAAATACAACGTACGCTTATGCCATCCGCATTCGCCGCAATGTTCCGTTATGCACCGTTAGGTTACTTAACTAACGGCATACCGGGACGGGACTAGCGCGGGTGTAAAACATAAGCAACGTCTACTATATATCTTATATATAATATATCATTCGTCTCAGATATCAAAGAACACAGGCAGCAGAAACATATATATAATGTGGGATAAACTAGGACGTCCGTATTTAGTATTTAGCCAACAATAGAAAATACGGATTCCACAGTCGCGATGAATAGCCAAGCCCACACCCCTAGACCCCTACGAGAGCGGAAAGCGACCCTACCAATCCTAGAGTTTAGAAGACCCGGTCTCGACTCCTCGAGATGGCCTCCCACTGAACCCCAGAACCCAGTCACTTGTGCTCCCCTCTTGGGTCTATCCTAATACGGAAAAGTAAATAATATACAACACTGGTGACATCAACCTCAACCCGGAAGTGCCCCAAATAAAAGAATATTACATTACATTTGAATTTTACATGAATGAAAAATAAAACTCTCATCTCACATAAAAACCCCCGGCTATTCAATCACGACAATCATGTACATCATATCTCAGCAACACATAATATCATATATCATCAACGTAAGTAAGTATGCGTACCCCGATTGTCGTTGATGTATAGCAACGAAACCGGCAATAAGCGACATACTACACTTACGGTCATAGAAAAGAAAGTGTAAAACTACAATATTTGGAATCCACATTCTCTTTAGACATCGTAAATCCGAGATATCACATACCTCGCATTTTATGCCTAACTATATGAATTCCACATATTGTATCACATTCCAGATAAATAGACAATATTAAACATTTCGATCGAATAATCAAATACCCAAAATTTTCTAAAGCTCAACACTTGAGCGGAGTTCAAAAAACCCGTTCGAACTTTTTAATACTTTCTAAATTATCCGAAAAAGGCACGAGATTAAAATTCCGATCGAATCACCGAATCCAAAACAATCTCCAGAACATATATCATTGAAACCAGATTAAAAATACCCAAAAACATCTATAAGCAGGTAATAAGATCACTGTATAAAAACGAGGCCTTAATGTATCTGTACGGCCGCGGAGCCGCGGCCTAAGCAAGCTTTGGCCGCAGTTCCGTGATGGGATTTAGTGATTAAGGCTTCGTTTTTTACAGTGGTTCTTATAATTCCCTGCTGAATTTTTACATATTTTTAATTCTGAAAATGACAGTTTGAAAAAATGTCCAGAGAGTGTTCAAGAAGTCCGTATTTTGGTTCGATCGGAGTTTTAACTTCGCTAAAGTGTCGCCTAAAGTTCTAGGTCGGCTCTGATACCAATGTTAGGTTTACCTAGCACCTAATGAAGGGTTTGGAAGCATCACATGTCTCAAAATTAAATTTTTAAGGTGCTAAGTGAACATACCTTTGTATCACTAGAAAATTAGAGTTTCATAACTAGAACAACATCACAAGTAACAAAGGCTAGGGTTTTGAGAGTACAACCTTTGTAGCTCCATACGCTAGACTCCTTAGCCACTTGAGGGTTGGAAAAAGGTTCGCTTGAGGTCTTCTAATGTCCACGACGATCCACCCGAAGCTCCTTTGCCCAAAGCTCCTTGCTTTACTCGATGTATCAATGGAGTAGAGCAAACACCCTACACAAACCGGCTAGATGTGTGTAGTATGATGATGTGGTTTGTATTCTTTGTTCAAAACTCTTTCTTTTAATTAACCTCACTTAAGAAAATGATCAAGAGAGGAAGAAGAAGATGGTGGCTTTTCTTTCTCACAAAAAGAAAAGAGATAAGAGTGAATAATTGAAATGAGAAAGAATAATATTTTTAAATTCCTTCTCACTTCATCCATGGTTAGAATTATCTAGATCTTTTCCAAAATGAGTTAAAAGGTAAAAGGATAATTAACTCAAGGTTAATAAGTGGTTGAAGCATGGTCAAATATGATAAACATTAACCTCTTGTGCATTATCCTTTCTTTTTTACAAAATGAAAAATAAATAGAAAATTCTACAATGTAAGTCTTGCATTGCCACTAAACTTGTATCAACAACCATGGTACTATGTATGTATGTATGTATCCATGCACATCATCATGTGCATACATGTATGCATACAAAATAGAAAAGAGTTTGATTAAAGAATTAATCTAAAAGTCATTTTTTAAATCAACACTTGATTTTGCAAACCGGTCATATCACATACGACCCGACCAATAGAAAATGCCCGATTAATATACGGTATCACATATCCGTATTTAATCGGGTCCCCGCGCATATCTCATATGCACACCACATCTTTTCGCCTGAGCCAGGAAACTTCATTGTGGGACTCTAAGACTCGTCAATACACCGATAGTAGGTAATGATCATATCAAATACCTACAAGCCGCAAGCGGTCAGCTAAATGTAACGGCCACCCGGGTATTGAGCGATCAGAAGAAAACAAGCGAACCTGCTACAACTCCCGTCGAGCCAACCAGCAACACTACCGTACAGTCCGGTCTCTTCGTCAGATATGCTGCATATCGAGTCTAGGGATGGTAACGTCGACCCCAATAACTCAATAAGTCGTGCCGATGAATGGTCTATAACAGATCGAGAAACTACTGATAACACTTATCAACAAATCCCAACAGCCCTGGCCAGGGACTTACTGATATAGCCAGTCGAGCACAGCACAGCATCAACTCCCAATACCGGGAGAGACGAAACCCCTCCTATCGCTCATCGCCTTCGTGTGTCTCGGGACTGTACCCAACGGCCACCTGTTTGCACGACTCAGTAGAGCCGTGGTAGGGTGGTAATCAAAGTACAGAGGAAGAACACACAAGACTCTATGACGATCTCGGGTCTACAGACTAACCTGCACCAGTGTCACCTGAGAACTGCTATCCGACGATAGATATAATTCCATATAGGAGTTCGCGGCGAGTCCGTCCAGTGTACCCAGTCACCACTGAGCACCCGTATACGATCTCGATGTCAAACATCGATGAATGTGGGAACATCCATCGCCCATCATATGGGTCTAGTATCATATACGCTAGTCTACTCTGGTATATCGATGCCCCGTCTCGATACACCTACGACTAGGGACATTCCAGGATATGCTTATAAACTACAGATGTCCCACTAGTATGATCTCCATCATAATCACAGTAGTCAAGCCTATATCATCAGGGCTTTATCAACATGTATGAATGAATAAAAGCATGATCAAATCAACAAGTCAGATAAAGAAGAACCAGATAGCATATTATCATGTCCAGCAAGAATGTACACTGAATATATATTTATACATGTATAAATACATTCACTATCACATAATGGCCTCTAGGGCATACATATATCCAATAAGCACTACCTACCGGTGATATTAATTAGACTCGTCGGCTATCCGGAGGATACCGTCCGGAGTCATGAGATGGTTATAGGCTGATCCGTTCTGCGGAGCCTGAGATATTGATATTTGAGATTTGAGACACTGAGGCATTGGGATTGATGATACAGGTTAGTCTGGGTAGCCGGAACCTGAGATATTGAGATTTTAGGATTTATGTTTTGTGTCGATGCTTGACACGGATTTTTTTGTTGATTTCATTGAGGATACTCGTTTTATATACATACAGAAATCCTATAAAAAAAATAGAGAAAACTGTTGTCTCACTTATTCATTTCTTTACATTCATATCTCATACATATGATATATTGCTACCTGAGGCACTGACACGAGCACTGGGATTACACTTATATTTAGATGTTTACCCTTGCCACCTTTTCATGCTTCAGACCTTATCATTTGAGGATATTACTGATCGTATGACCTAGAATTGCGTCATACATACGATTTCTTCTCTGTGATGTTTTATACTCACGAGTTGGCAACTCACCCATGTTGTACCACAGTTCTTGCAGGTTTTGCCGTACAGGTTTCGTTACGGCTTTGCTGGCACTACTTCCATTTCGGATGATTTGCTTTGATAGGTGGGTTCACCTGCAGCGTGACCACCCTTATACCTTGTATATATTATATTCTGTTGTATCTAGAAAATCCATCAACCAGACATGTATATTTATTCAGACTTAGAGACCAGTTGTATATTATTTTGACCTTAGAGTCGCGCGCTGTATTATGATGGTTTTCAGTGATGTTTTGAGCTTCCTTTTGAGTTTTGAACCTCGCCCTTCGGCGTTGTATATTATTGCTTGCGTGGTTGTGACCGTCGATTAACGAAGAGCTAGCTCCCACTTGGGGATGCCTTTTATCATTATATATGCTTTTATCATGTTGTACCCCGTTCGGGGCCTCTATTTACAAAGAAAACTCTGCCGAAATTTTCAGAAAAGACTTGACGTTTTGAAAACGCATAATTCGGCTTATGCTATTAAAACCACTCGTTTTAAAATAAGTTTCTTCTTACCTAAAATGGTTTTAGATTTCTGGGCTTTTGGCTTACTTGAATTAGATGTGGTCCTGTAGACTTCATATGATTCAAGTGCCAGTCATGGGCTATTTCGGGTCGTGACATAAGGTTAAGTGTATGATAGCTTGAAATAATCATATACAATATAACTAGTACGTAGAAACATATGTTTGTATATTCGCTGTGTCAGAATAACCGTTTCCTTATACAAGTTAATTGTCAATGTAAGATTCAAATACGGGAACTTCGGAGGCCGCGAAGAAAGGAAAAGGATTGGCGATTCCTGAGTAGATACGACATGTTTATGGTGAGTAGATTTACATTTACGGGGAAAGTCGGGTGGATGGCGTATAGCACCCCCGCAACCTTATAACTATTATTATGATATCTACTTAAGATTAGCGGTTCGTCAAAGCATTGACTTGGTATTGCATCTTATATACCCTCCATCTGCATAATGTTTCACATGTAGTTTTTAAATGAGATATACGTGATATTTGATCTGTATGATATGGGTAGGATTTGATGAGTTTGTTCGAGGGATTATGTCGTACTTAAGATGATATGGATATAGCGATATGATGAGCTATAATACAAGAGTTTATACGTATCAGAAATGATGAACTTTGTATACCGAATAACGCCAAATTATTCTTTGACTCGTAGAGATAAATTATGTTCTGTTTTAGGATGTAATACTGGTATGAGCTATATTCTTTTAAAAAGCACGGATCGTTGTCTTTTAAATAAACTATCGGGTTGCGTGCCAGTTTATGAAACAAACAACTCTTTTAAATCTAAGGCAGCTTCCTTATTTCAAACTTATCGTTCCGTTCATTTCTAAAGATAATGGTATAACTCATAACAAGTAATTACAACAAGTACGTTTAGATTACTTTATAGATTTGCATTATTTTATCTATATTATATGTTTCCGCGTTACGCACACTCTGATAGAACACTGCACAAATACCAATGAGTATTATGCTGCACAAGCACGTAAATATATGTTACACTACACCTCATTGGTACTGACATGTCACTGTAGAATCATTCTGTTATATATATATGTTAATATATAGATTGTTACACCGTAGAACACTTGCACAAATACTAATGATTTCCATGTTGCACGAGCACAGACATGTATGCTACACTACACTGTAAGTCCATGCTACCTGTCCCAGTACTTACGGGCATGCGGAATTTGATAAAAAACGATTTTTATAGAGGTGGTAACATGGACTTATAACCCGGATCTTGGTTAAACATCTAACCAACAACCTAACTACGAGTTGCTAACTACTCGGTTAGGGAGTTATACCTTCCTTGTCTTGAACTTCTTCGTCTTCAAGCTCCGATGGTGGTCCGGATCGGCTTCTTCCCGTCGTCTCCTTATGCCGAAGATAGATCCACCTGAAAGCTCCAACCTTTGGCTCTTTCTTCGAACTTTGAAGAAACTAGTTCACTCGGTTTGCCAAACCTTGTGAACTAGAGTGAGTAGAGAAGAGTTTGTATGGAATTTTATCTATGGTTCTTGATTCTCAACTCATGAGACAAGTGAACCATAGAGTCAAGAGAGGGAGCAAGAGGAAGAGGGTGAGAGCAAAAACAAGAGAGCTCAAGAACAAGAGAGAGAATGGTCAAGTGAGAATGAGCCTATCTTTTGTCTTTCACCCTCTCATAATCCAAAACAATGAAAACTCATTATACCAAATCAAGTGTTATGTGATGGTTGAAGCAACCATAACCATATCATTTCATGCACTCATTTTGCACAAATGAGCAAGCAAGAAAAAGTCTTTGCCATGAAATGATGGCTATGGTTATCATGATGGTCAACCAGTCAAGCCTAGTCAACCGGTCAACAAAGTCAACAAGTCAACAAAAGTCAACAAGTCAACAAAGTCAACAAAAGTCAACAACCATGTCACCATAATACTTAATTAATATAATTGTTAATCATATATCATATTCTCATTAGGGTTGAGCAAAATGTCAATAGTCAACGGTCAACTGTCAACAACCCTAATGAGAATCCGCTGCCTCTGTCTCCCCGTCAACAGTGCATACACACCAGCATCCGCGTTCCGAGGAACACGAATGCAAACTGGATAAATCCAATCCCAATACGTACACTAGGATCTGGCTTAAACCAAAGCCCGCTAGTGCAAACTGTCCGGACACTGCACGTGCACAAGTGCACGGACGTGACCGAACCCTGTCGCAAAACCATGCGACCTGTCGCAAAACCATGCGACCTCTACTCTTTTGCCTAAAGGCGAAAAGCTTTCTGTGTGGGACTCTAAAGACTCGACACTACGCTGGCAGTGGGTTTAACCACAGACCGCAAGCGGCACTAGCTGTGCGTAACGGTCCCCAGGTAATGCCGACAAGAAGACCGACGAGGCGAAACCCATCTGAACTCCTACTGAGCCTGAATATGACATTCTCCGTACAGTCCGGTCTGTTCGTCTGATACATCGCATGGCGGGCCTAGGGGGCGGTAAACGTCAGTCCCCCAATAGCGGTACAAGTCGTGCCGGAGCGAAGCCCAAAACACCCTGAGATAACACTGGAAGCCTACCAGTATATCTCGTTTGCCCTGGCCAGGGACTACTCGTGTAATGGCTCTCCTAGACACAGCGCGATGTCAACCCCCAATACCGGGAGAGACGAATCCTGTCTAACCGTCACTGCCTCCAAGTGCTTCGGGACTGCACCCAATTACTACCTGTTTGCACGGCTCCTTTGAGCCGTGGTAGGGTAGTAATCAAAGTACAGTGGGAACACTCTCGAGGCGAAGTGACAGTGTCAAGTCAGCGGACTAAGCTGTACTCATGTCATGGGAACTGATAACTGACGATAGGCATAATACCAACTAGTCAGTTCCCGACGAGTCCTGTCCAGTGTACCCGTAACCTAACGAGCACCCGCATACTATCTCAAGTACGACGTACTGACGGCTGTGGGACAGACCGTCTCCCACACTGGGATGAGAAGCGCATGCGCTGGTCTGCTCCGGAGTATCGATGCCCTGTCTCGATAGTCCTGCGACCAGGGACCTGCATAAGGATGTGCTTATAGATTAACCAGCCCCACTAGTGTGACGGCCATCACATCGCTGGTAATCAAGCAAAGATCCTAAGGGCTCCACTAATGTGTATAGGCGATATACAAAAATAAACACATGTACACATTGAAGTAGAAACAAACCAAGTAGCATACTACTATTTTGAGCAAGATTGTATATACAAGGTGAATATCCCAAGCTTCCATTAAGTAATATACAAACTAGTATGATACAGTAATGGCCACTAGGGCATATACACTAACAATCTCCCACTTGCACTAAGGCCATGTACTAGCGTATCGAAGACCTATCATCTCGATCAGCCGCTCGAACTGAGTCTGGGGTAGGGCCTTGGTGAATGGATCTGCAGTGTTATTTTCTGAAGCGACTCTCCGAACCTCGATCTCCTGGCGATCCACGATCTCCCTGATCAGGTGATACCGCCTCAAGATGTGCCTGGATCTCTGATGGGACCTGGGTTCCTTCGCTAAACCTATAGCCCCGTTGTTGTCACAATACAGAGGTATTGGATCAACAATGGACGGAACCACCTGAAGTTCTTTCAAGAACTTCCTCATCCAGACAGCTTCTTTTGCGGCATCAGATGCAGCGATGTATTCCGCTTCCATCGTCGAGTCTGCAACGGTTTCCTGTTTGGAACTCTTCCAACACACCGCCCCTCCATTGAGGGTAAAGACAAACCCCGACATGGACTTGGAATCATCCTTGTCACTCTGGAAGCTGGAGTCAGCAAAGGCCTCAATCTGGAGGTCTTTTCCGCCATACACCAAGAACATCTCCTTAGTCCTTCTTTGGTACTTGAGAATGTTCTTTACCGCTATCCAGTATTTCTCCCCAGGGTTTGACTGATACCGGCTTACCACACTCAGTGCATAAGCTACATCCGGTCTGGTACACAACATCGCATACATTATAGAGCCTACCGCAAAAGCGTAGGGTATAATAGACATGCGATCCCTCTCCAAATCAGTCTTGGGAGACATCTCTTTAGAGAGGGTGATCCCGTGACAAGCCGGTAGGTTACCGCGCTTGGAATCTTCCATACTGAACCTCTTTAGTATGGTGTCGATGTACCTGGACTGTGAAAGTCCTAATATCCTCTTGGATCTATCACGATGGATCCGGATCCCCAGGATGTATGAGGCATCACCCAGGTCTTTCATGGAGAACCTTTGTGACAAGAACCCCTTGACAGGTTGTAGCATAGGAATGTCATTTCCTATTAAGAGAATGTCATCCACGTACAAAACGAGGAATACTACAGTTCTCGCTACAAATCTACAATAGATGCATGGTTCATCTGGATTTTTGATAAAGCCAAATTCCTTGACCGTCTCATCAAAACAGATGTTCCAACTCCGCGATGCCTGCTTTAGTCCATAGATGGACTTAAGCAACTTGCACACCTTTCCGCTGCTCCCACTCTGAATGAAACCCTCTGGTTGGTCCATATAGACACACTCCTCTAAATTTCCATTTAGAAAAGCGGTCTTTACGTCCATTTGCCAGATCTCATAATCGTGGAAGGCAGCAATGGCAAGAAGGATCCGAATGGATTTCAGCATAGCCACTGGAGAAAAGGTTTCGTCATAGTCCAAGCCAGGTCTTTGACGGAAACCCTTTGCTACAAGTCTAGCTTTATAGGTCTCAACCTGTCCATCTACACCAATCTTCCTTTTGAAGATCCACTTGCATCCTACGGGTTTTACCCCGTCTGGAGCAATGTCCAACGTCCATACTTTGTTGGTGTACATGGACTCCATTTCGGTCCGCATTGCATCCAGCCATTTCACTGAGTCAACGCTCTGAACGGCCTGCTGGAAGCTAGTAGGCTCATCATAATCCATGATGCAATCCTCTCTATCCCCGTCTATGAGAAAACCGTAGTATCTCTCGGGCGGATGAGACTGCCTACTACTCCTGCGGAGCGGCGTAGGAATGTCCTGTTCTTTTGAACCCTCTGGTTCCACTAAACTTTCAGTAATAGTCCGTGGTTCTGGAATTTCTTCCAGTTCTACTGTGCTCCCACTAATTTCCTTTTCTAAGAACTGGTGTTCTAGAAAGTGGGCATGACGAGAAACAAGGACTTTTTGTTCCTCTTCGCAGTAGAAGAAATATCCCTTGGAATTCTTTGGATATCCCACAAACTTACACAGTACTGAGCGTGCCTCGAGCTTGTCCGCATGCTGCTTTTTGACAAAAGCTGGACTTCCCCATGTCTTAATGTGATTAAGATGGGGTCTCTTCCCACACCACATCTCATATGGTGTAGTAGGCACAATCTTAGTAGGAACTCGGTTCAAAAGGTATGCAGCTGATTCTAGCGCATACTCCCAAAATGATCGTGGTAACTCAGCGTTACTCATCATGGACCGTACCATATCCAATAAGGTTCGGTTCCGTCTCTCCGATACACCGTTATGTTGCGGAGTGTATGGAGGAGTAAGCTGAGAGAGAATTCCGTTCTCTTTTAAATAGTTCAGGAACTCGGCACTCAAGTATTCTCTACCTCGATCCGATCTTAGAATCTTGATACTTTTGCCGGTCTGTTTTTCTACTTCATTCTTATACTCCTGGAATTTTCCAAAGGCTTCGGACTTATGTTTCATTAAGAAGAAATAACCGTACCTTGAGAAGTCATGCGTAAAAGTAATGAAGTAAGAATAACCGCTTCACGCATGTGTAGACATTGGACCGCACACGTCACTGTGTACGAGTCCCAAGAGCTCGCTCGCTCTTACTCCGTGTCCAGTAAACGGAGTCTTTGTCATCTTTCCTTTGAGACAGGATTGACAAATGGCATACGATTGATATTCGAACGGATTCAAATATCCTTCTGTATGTAACTTAGTCAACCTTCTCTCATTGATGTGACCCAGTCTACAATGCCACAAGAAAGTCTGATTTATTTCCGGAGACTTTCTTTTGTGTGTATTCTGGACATTGAAAATCTGTGGTTGGTTCAATACGTATATACCATTACTCAATGTACCTGACCCAATCAGAACTTGATTAAGGTGAATGTTTACAATATTACTTACAAACGCAAATTCATAACCTTCTTTAGAAACTAAAGATACAGAAATGATATTACAAGTTGCGTTGGGTACAAAAAAGCAATTACGCAAAACCAAAACATGTCCATCTGACATTCCCAGGTGATAGTCCCCCACGGCTTTATCATCCATGCTAGCTCCGTTCGCAACTCTGAGGGTCATGTCACCTGCCTTCAAAACCCTACGGTTTCTCAACGCTAGCAAAGAATTACAAATATGAGATCCTGATCCGGTATCCAATACCCAGGAAGTAGAGTTTATTGAAAGACAGTTTTCAATAACATACACACCTGAAGCTGAAGCTGCAACCTGCTTCAATTCCTGTGTTCTGGCTTTCCAAGCCCTGCAATCATTCTTCCAGTGACCTTTCTTATGACAATAGAAGCATTCTTCCTTATCCACAAGCTTCCCCGCTTTCTTTGTTGCTTTAGCTTTTCCCTTCGTATCCACTTTACTAACACCGCCCCTTGGTTTGGCAGGGGCTTTCTTCTTCTTTCCCTTGGCTTTCGCCTTGGACCTAGAAGAAGATGATCCTCCTACAAACAAAGTGGATGTTTCCCTACTTTTCTGTAGGGTGCCCTCTGCGCTCCTCAGCATGTTGAGGAGCTCTGAAAGTTCAACCTCTTTTTCTTGTAAGTTGAAGTTCAGTATAAACTGGGCGTAAGTGGAAGGAAGGGACTGGAGAACTATGTCCGTATAGAGCTCACTCTCCAATGTGGTCCCTAGGTCCGCGAGCTCCTCAATGTAGCCGATCATCTTTAGCACGTGCTCGGCTACTGATGATCCGACGGCCATCTTTGCCGAAAATAACTTTTTCGACGCTTCGTATCTTGCGATACGAGATTGCTCTCCATACAGTTCTTTTGTATGGAGAAATATGGATTCAAGGTCCATATTCTCGTGCCTCCTCTGATGTTCGTTGTCCATCGAGGCAAGTACGAGGCACTTGGCCTTCGCGCTATCAATCTCCCAAGTCTTGCGGATTTCCTTATCCGCGACGCTGGAAGTGGGACCAGGGACAGGGGGAGCTTTGGTGGTAAGAAGATACCCCAGCTTGTCGTAAGTGATTGCCATCTTGACATTCCTGAGCCAATCTTTGTAGTTTGGCCCTGTCAGTATGTTTTTATCTAGAAGTAACTTAAGTCCAGTCATGTCGATTGGTCGCTGCAATTAGGAGAGAGAAGAAGAAACACTCAGCATGATGCTCTTGCAAGTTTAGAGTGGTTTTTAGTTTGTCTAAACAGGATGGCTCCCACTGTTTCTCGAATCCCTCCTCAAACCATAAGGGAAGAATTAGTCGGGATCAATCCCACCGTACAATACTTGCTTAACCGTTCAGCCAGGCCGGTGTCGGTACTTCGAGGGAGGTTTTCCAACGCTTTCGCGAAGTTCCATAATTAAATAACCTCTTTTCCCTGGGGGCGTAGCCCCGCTAACACCTTTCTAGACACCTACTTGGTTTATAGCATTGATCGTTAAGTGAGAAATTTCCCGAGGAGTAGCATATACTCACAGTAGGATCGGGATCCAAATATCATCGCGTGACGAAACTGAAGGAATCCTACCAGAATCATCAAACTCCAAATGGTATGCAAATCTAGCAAGTTTCAGTACTTATGAAACTCCCGATGTGGAATTTTTTTTTTTTTGCCCCATGCTCTTATGACCTTGACTTTGGCCAAAATATCATAAGTCACATGTCAAGTTCTACCCGTCATTATCCAGGTTAATTTGGATCCATCCGTACCTACCCTTGACTTTGGCCAAAATGGCCGTACGACTGTCCCAAACCAACGCATCTATCTATGCTACACATGAACACCCAATAGCTACCAATCACTGTGTCTTGACTTTGGCCAACATACACAGTTTGAATACTATTGACTATTCATGTGAAACGACGGAGGGCTACGAATGGTTTTGGCAAAACCGTGAACGTAGTGAACTTGATATAGTCGATGGAACGAGATAGCTTTTAAAAGGAGTGGCTCAAGCTCCGCATTTAAAAGTTGTTTTTGAAAAGAACCGAGTGGTTTTTCGAAAGTATTCCAACGACTTTAACTTGGTTTATTATCTTGCATTAGTTCTTTTAATGCGTGATATTCTTGCATTAGTTCTTTTAATGCGTCCCATCATTTAATCCTACCATTGCAGAAAACAACCAAAATATGACGTACGCTTATGCCATTCGCATTCGCCATTGGGCCCCGTCATTACCCGTTAGGTTACTTAACTAACGACAGAGCGGGGGCTGGGCTAACGTGGCTGTAAAACATAAGCAACGCCTAAATAATATCATATATAGATATACTGCAATGATAAACATTTCAGATCACAGATGAACACATTGGATATACTAGGAACCTGCAATTCGTACGAGCCTGTAACGAAAAGCAGATTACACGGTCGCGGTGAATAGCCAATACCCCACCCAAGACCCCTACGGGTGCGGCAAACTACCCGCCAAGTACCCGAAGTGTAGCAACCTCCCTCATCTCCATGAGTAGGCCACTCGACACTTCGGCATACCCGGTAGTTTGTGCACCCCCTCCATGGGTCTATCCTAGGAGCAAAAACAGTAAAATGAAATTATACAATGACGGCTACAACCCCGACCCGGTTGTGCGGCCATACAAATAATTATTACATCAATTTACAAATTTACATGAATTGAAAGAAAAGAAAACTCTCGTCTCACAACCCCCGGCTATTCACCCGCGACAATCCAACATATTCATATACACATTCCAGCAACATTACAGATCACAGATTTGTATAACCCCCACTAATCGACATATAGCGATTAGTAGACGTTCAATACAAATATCACATTACAGAAAAACCCGTTAGCTTAAGTCTTTTAGAAGTTCGATCAAAAATACGGATTTTCGGGACCCCAAAAATAAAATTTTCGTTCTGGAAAATCTGGGCAGAAAACACATATACCAAAAATCCCAAAATACCCCTATGAGAATACTGTAGCAAAGAAAGAACAGAGAGGAGCCAAGTCGGCCGCAGAACCGCGGGAATAGCAAGCTATTGCCGCGTTTCCGCGGCTCTTTGATGGGATCACTGGACCGAATTTCTACAGTATTCACAGAAAACCCTGAGTCGATTTTAGGTGTGAAAATAATCAACTTTTGAACAGTATAAAAATCGACAGAAACTTCGAATTTTGGGGTTCGTTTTCGGGACTTTTTCTTTGATCGATCTTCTAGTTACTTGCTAACATGTTAGATAGAGTTTAACTAGGCTCTGATACCACTGTAAGTCCATGCTACCTCTCCCGGTACTTACGGGCATGCGGAATTTGATAAAAAACGATTTTTATAGAGGTGGTAACATGGACTTATAACCCGGATCTTGGTTAAACATCTAACCAACAACCTAACTACGAGTTGCTAACTACTCGGTTAGGGGGTTATACCTTGCTTGTCTTGAACTCCTTCGTCTTCAAGCTCCGATGGTGGTCCGGATCGGCTTCTTCCCGTCGTCTCCTTACGCCGAAGATAGATCCACCTGAAAGCTCCAACCTTTGGCTCCTTCTTCGAACTTTGAAGAAACTAGTTCACTCGGTTTGCCAAACCTTGTGAACTAGAGTGAGTAGAGAAGAGTTTGTATGGGATTTTATCTATGGTTCTTGATTCTCAACTCATGAGACAAGTGAACCATAGAGTCAAGAGAGGGAGCAAGAGGAAGAGGGTGAGAGCAAAAACAAGAGAGCTCAAGAACAAGAGAGAGAATGGTCAAGTGAGAATGAGCCTCTCTTTTGTCTTTCACCCTCTCTTAATCCAAAACAATGATAACTCATTATACCAAATCAAGTGTTATGTGATGGTTGAAGCAACCATAACCATATCATTTCATGCACTCATTTTGCACAAATGAGCAAGCAAGCAAAAGTCTTTGCCATGAAATGATGGCTATGGTTATCATGATGGTCAACTAGTCAAGCCTAGTCAAAAGTCAACAAAGTCAACACGTCAACAAAAGTCAACAACCATGTCACCATAATACTTAATTAATATAATTGTTAATCATATATTATATTCTCATTAGGGTTGAGCAAAAAGTCAATAGTCAACGGTCAACTGTCAACAACCCTAATGAGAATCCGCTGCCTCTGTCTCCCCGTCAACTGTGCATACACACCCGCATCCGCGTTCCGAGGAACACGAATGCAAACTGGATAAATCCAATCCCAATACGTACACTAGGATCTGGCTTAAACCAAAGCCCGCTAGTGCAAACTGTCCGGACACTGCACGTGCACAAGTGCACGGACGTGACCGAACCCTATCGCAAAACCATGCGACCTGTCGCAAAACCATGCGACCTCTACTCTTTTGCCTAAAGGCGAAAAGCTTTCTGTGTGGGACTCTAAAGACTCGACACTACGCTGGCAGCGGGTTTAACCACAGACCGCAAGCGGCACTAGCTGTGCGTAACGGTCCCCAGGTAATGCCGACAAGAAGACCGACGAGGCGAAACCCATCTGAACTCCTACTGAGCCTGAATGTGACATTCTCCGTACAGTCCGGTCTGTTCGTCTGATACATCGCATGGCGGGCCTAGGGGGCGGTAAACGTCAGTCCCCCAATAGCGGTACAAGTCGTGCCGGAGCGAAGCCCAAAACACCCTGAGATAACACTGGAAGCCTACCAGTATATCTCGTTTTCCCTGGCCAGGGACTACTCGTGTAATGGCTCTCCTAGACACAGCGCGATGTCAACCCCCAATACCGGGAGAGACGAATCCTGTCTAACCGTCACTGCCTCCAAATGCTTCGGGACTGCACCCAACTACTACCTGTTTGCACGGCTCCTTTGAGCCGTGGTAGGGTAGTAATCAAAGTACAGTGGGAACACACTCGAGGCGAAGTGACAGTGTCAAGTCAGCGGACTAAGCTGTACTCATGTCACCTGGGAACTGATAACTGACGATAGGCATAATACCAACTAGTCAGTTCCCGACGAGTCCTGTCCAGTGTACCCGTAACCTAACGAGCACCCGCATACTATCTCAAGTACGACGTACTGACGGCTGTGGGACAGACCGTCTCCCACACTGGGATGAGAAGCGCATGCGCTGGTCTACTCCGGAGTATCGATGCCCTGTCTCGATAGTCCTGCGACCAGGGACCTGCATAAGGATGTGCTTATAGATTACCCAGCCCCACTAGTGTGACGGCCATCACATCGCTGGTAATCAAGCAAAGATCCTAAGGGCTCCACTAATGTGTATAGGCGATATACAAAAATAAACACATGTACACATTGAAGTAGAAACAAACCAAGTAGCATACTACTATTTTGAGCAAGATTGTATATAAAAGGTGAATATCCCAAGCTTCCATTAAGTAATATACAAACTAGTATGATACAGTAATGGCCTCTAGGGCATATACACTAACATGCACATCATTAGTAGTGCCATGACACATTAGAATTGAAATCATTATGTTATGTGATATGATTACGTAGTCTTTTTCTATTCATGTTGTAGTAATATAGATGTTGTATATTGATTTTCTTGGGATTTCTGGGTATTTTACTCTTGATAATATATATATCGGTGGCATGGAACACTGTTATATATATATATATACATATATAGTATATCATCAATACAATCGATGTAACTATTCTGATTCCTTACTTGATATTTTGATGTGATAAGAAAAAACGTCCACCATGAGTTTTGTGTTTTTCTGGTTTTATTCCGGACCGAGTGGGGGAGATATACGGTCGCGGATTTTTACGTTATCCAGACTGAGTGGGGGAGATATACAGTTGGATACATGGTGGTCCCGGTCTAGACCGAGGGGCAGGATAGCCGCATTGAGGCGGAGGAGCCTAGCGAGGATACTCGATACCGGAAATAGAATTGAGAACGGCAGATATCCAGGGGATACTGACCGAAGATTGAGATGAGCACGGCAGCTATCCAGGGGATACTTACCGGGGTTCGATTAGATACGTCAGATATCCAGGGGATACTGATCGTAGCCGGGATATCGGGTGACGATCATCTGTTGAGATGGTGTCGACGGTATCTGTATTTACGTGTCGATGCTGGACATGAAAGATTTTGGATTTCGATGTCGATGCTGGGCATCTGTTTTTATATTGATACAATCATTATCATGAGGTACTCCGTTAGACATTATTTATTGGATTCCACCAGGACTGATCCAAGGGACAGAACCTGCATATATTTGTACAGGCATTCATAGAAAAAAGGGGAACTCCAATACAGATAGTAGATTCATGATTTTGATTCATATGACATTGAGATACTATACTGGGGATTGCATGATAGTTAGTATTACACATATGCATATCATATAGTATATCGATACAGATTATGATAGTACTATACTTATGACCTAAGTATCGTCATGCATTTCGATTTCTACCTTTAGATGTACTTTTATTCACTGAGTTGGCAACACATCCCCGTTGTGCCACAGTTTCTTGCAGGTTTTACCGCTTGGATTATCAGCAGTTTGGGCATACAATCTTTTAGGGATTTATAGGTAAGTAAGTTATTATTGTATCATACTCACTCTTGATTATTCATATATTCTTGTATCTAGCGAAAACTCCATCAACTTAGAAATGATATATTATGGACTTAGAATTGAGACTTAGAGTTAATATGTGGTGATGTCGCACTCTTTAGAGTCGACATCTGTTATAGATTTGTTTGGTTGTTCCGTCTTTTTGGACGTGAAAGCTAGCTTCCGTTGGAATGCTATTTTATTATGTTGTATCGGATTTTTGTAAAAATGTAAAGGAGGCGATGTCAAGTTTCAAAACGTTATAAAGGTACTTTTTCAACATACTTAGTTAAATTTTGATATTATTTAAATTGATTTTATTGGATGATTATTTAAACCTCACCTCCTATATTTTCAAAAAGGGTTTAGATTCCGGGTTTCGGCTTACTTGGATTGCGTCGATATCTTTAGATGTCATGTGATTTAAGTGCCGGTCACGTGCCATATTTGGGTCGTGACAAAGTTGGTATCAGAGCGTTTGGTTTTACCTTTGTTCGAGTCTAGGTTGACTATATAGAGTCTGGGAATACATTTTTACCTAGGCTTGACCTTATAGGACTTAGACTTGACTTTGGGGGTTTTATACCCGAATTTTCGTTATATAGGATGACCTTTGTTGATGGAGTAGATACTAATTAGAGTGACGTACCGTACATATGTTCCGCAATATATTTACGATATGATACTCCGCCTAAGATACCTTAGGATTTATATCTTGAGATTTTCCTTCTATTCCTTCCGTTGATCTATCTTCGTTAGTGCATGATTGATTGTTTCGATCACCATGTTATGAGGGCC
The DNA here is from genome assembly GCA_030015575.1 of Agapanthus africanus. NCBI lineage: Eukaryota > Viridiplantae > Streptophyta > Magnoliopsida > Asparagales > Amaryllidaceae > Agapanthus > Agapanthus africanus. The sequence continues at coordinate 447,714,275 of CM057341.1, read as the reverse complement.
GAGAGGGATACAGTTAGAGATACGGTCAGAGCAGATTTGTCTGGGACAAGGACTGACTGGGGTGACTTTTCGATGATATAGAGACGTCGTTTATTCAGATATGATCGAGTTCTAATAGTGGAGCGAGTTTCTTCGGAATCCGCACCAGATGGTAGAGTCATTGTTAGAGCTCAGACAGACTTGAGACGTGATGTTTTCCCCTCTCCGAAGATCATGGTGTTGGTTACTGTTCAGACAGCAGTATCAATCTTTGCTAAGATTATCGAGATGTTAATTCCGGAGTTCATGAAGTTAAAGATTAACGAGGTTACAAGTGTAGATGGACCAATAGTATTCATAGACGTTCAGAGGTGTGATGGTTAGGATTTTAAATCCATTGTGGCGTTTCGATACGAGATCGATGTAATTGATGTATTTCTTCCGATGGAGTTTGTTCAGACCAGATGCAAGTAGTTCAAGAAGGAGATCGTGTAGTAAGCTTTTCCCGATAAATTGGGACGAGTCTTCGAAGGTGAGATTAGCTAGACTTTTCTATAGGGTATCAGAAGTAACGATTTCGCTAAATTCTCCAAGTGTGCTTTCTGGCTGGATATTGTAGAATTCTAGGGTCATGTAGTTGCAAGAGATGAGATACGTAGGGACCCCAAAGAAGGTAGAAGCGGTACAACACTGGTCCAAACCTGTTTTAGTTATTGAGGTTCGAAGTTCTTGGGTCTGGCCGGTTATTAATGACGTTTTGTGCAGGATTTTATAGGATCACTGCACCGTTGATCGAACTGACTAGGAAGGAAATTCCATTTCTTGGGACAGATGCATAGAGTTTCAGCAATTAAGGACTCGATTGACGACTGCACCTGTCTTATCGTTACCTTCCGGGTCAGGTAGTTTTGTTGTGTATTGTAAAGCATCTCGAGTGGGTGTAGGCTGTGCATTGATGCAGCACGGCAAGGTTGTAGCTTATGCTTTTCGACAGTTGAAGAAGCACGAGCATAACTACCCCACTCATGATGTGGAGATGGCTGCTGTAGTATTCGCTCTGAAAAATTGGAGACATTACTTGTGTGGAGAGTCATGCCAGATTCTCACAGATCATAAGAGCTTAAAGTATATATTTCAGCAGAGGGATATGAATCTAAGGCAGCGTATATGGAGGGAACTCGTGAAGAATTACGATTGTGAGATCTTGTATCATCAAGGCAAAGAAAATGTTGTGGCAGATGCCTTGAGTCGAAAGCCTGGAGGTAGCTTATCTCGTTTGCATACCTTACAGAGGCATTCTTCTACAGACTGGCAGATTTTATGTGATAGCCGTATATACAGTTTGAGTTCACCTCGGTATGAGGACAGTTAGCACATGTTTGCATCCGATCTCAGTTATTGGATAATATTCGAAAGACACAGCCCGCAGATGCTCATATGACAGAGATTATGGATCAGGTTAGGCAGGGTAGAGAGTCGGAGTTTGTGATTGATGACAGTGGGGTATTACGTTTTGGAACCCGTAATTGTGTGCCAGATTCAGATGGACTGAGACGTGAGATCTTAGAGGAGGCCCATAGGTCAGCATACAGTATTCATCCTAGTTCCACCAAGATGTATCATGATTTGAGGGATGTTTATTGGTGGAGAGGTATGAATAGGGATATTGCGGAGTTTGTTTCAAGATGCTTGATTTGTCAGCAAGTCAAGACAGAGCACCAGAAGCCGGCTGGAGAATTGCAGCCCTTACCCATTCCGGAGTGGAAATGGAAACAGATTTCCATGGATTTGTGGTGGGTCTACCAGGACTAGCAGAGGGTATGATTCCATCTGAGTGATTGAAGATAGACTGACAAGGGCAGCTCACTTTCTACCAGTGAAGACGACATATGGGTTACACAGTGCGCTCAGATTTATATCGACGAGGTTGTTCGATTGCATGGAGTTCCAACGAGCATAGTGTCAGATAAGGGTACCCAGTTTACTAACAGGCCATGGCAGAAACTTTAAGAAGTTCTTGGTACACAATTGAGTTTTAGTACAGCTTTTCACCTACAGACGGATGGTCAGTCAGAGTGGACCATTCAGACTTTAGGGGATATGCTTCGAGCTTGCAGCCTTGATTTCGGTGGTAGTTGGAATCGTCACATACCTTTGATAGAATTTTCATACAACAATAGTTTTTAGAAGACGATCCAGATGACTCCCTTTGAAGCTTGTTATGGAAGGAAATGTCGATCGCTTATTTGCTGGACAGAACTGAGCGAGAGTAGCATTTTGGGACCGCAGGTAGTACAGGAGACTACGGAAAAGATTCGACTGATGCAAGACAGAATGAGAGCGGCCCAGTGCAGACAGAAATCATATGAGGATCGACGACGTCGTAGACTCGAGTCTGATGTGGGAGACCATGTGTTCCTTTGTGTATCTCCGATAAAAGGTGTGATGCGTTTCGGGAAGAAGGGGAAGCTTAGCCCCAAATGTGTCGGCCCTACGAGGTTCTAAAGAAAGTGAGTGTTGTAGCTTATTGTTTAGAACTTCGACCAAGTTTTTCCGATGTGCATCCGGTGTTTCACGTTTTGATACTTCGCAAGTATCTTCATGATCCTTCTCACGCGATCCAGCATCAGACCTTACAGCTTAAGCCGGATTTATCCTACGCAGTGCAGCTTGTAGCTATTCTAGACAGGCATGCAAAGAAATTAAGATCAAGGGTACATCCATCTGTAAGGATTCTTTGACAAGGAAGGAATCGCGAGGAGATTACTTGGGAAACCGAGGATGCGATGCGAAATGAGATTTCCACGTATTTTGAGGGTATGCCTAGTTAATTTTAAATTCGGGGACCGAATTTTCTTAAGGGGGGAATATTGTAACATTTTGAAAATTTGGAAATAAATAAAATTATTTAATTAAATAATAAAGTGTTAAATTAAAAAGTTATTAAAACCAAATAAGACAATATCATAAGTTTTATGTAAAACTAATTAAATTTTAGTTTTAGTATGGAACATAAATAAATCATAAGGGTTTTAGTGATAAATTTTGCTTCATTTTAATAAAATGGTGATTTTATAATAACATAAGTGGTGAAGGGTTGTTATGTAAAGCTTAGGACTTTGTGCAAATTGAAAGTTGTTAAGGGTGTAAATGAAAGGAGATGGGATAAGATTAGTTCAGAATTTTATCATAAAGTAAATCAAATTGGAAAAGAAATTCATTGCCACCACCTCCTCTCAAGCACAACACACTCCCCACGCCTCCTCCTTACATGAAACCACCACATCTTGCATGGTGACACCTCCTTCTACCACCTCACCCTTTCCTCTTCTCATATATATGATATGTTCAGATCAATTAATCAGTTTAAAACTTCTGAAAATTCAAAAGAAAGAAAAGAAAACTAGATCAAACATAGAAGAACAAGAAGAAGAAGAAAAGAGCTAAGTATAGGGATTTCTCACCATCAAGCAGGGACTAGGAGCTTGTGTATCTTGGAGAGAGTTATTCCAGCAATATTCTTGTAGGTAAAACCCTTGCTCACTGTAAGAAGTTATTCTGTAATTTGTTTGAATGGGAAATCCGATGTCTATAATATCGTATTGTTTAGCAAACTGAACTCTGTAATAATCTACTATAGTTTAGATAATAATAAACTTAACAAAACAGTGCTAAAATGTTGTATGTTGGACCTGGAACACACCATAGGATTACGAGCAGGGGATCTCAGATTGTGGCCGGCGACCACAAGGGGAATTCCGGCGTCGCCGGATTTGTAGGGGTTTGGGGTGATTTGGGTTATTGGGTAGGTCTCTGTGTAGAATTATGGTTATTTTGGTACTGTTTAATTAAGTTAGTTTAACTGTATATAAAATCTGAAAGCTAATATCGGTTATGGAATCAAAAATCTAAAATACGAAACGGTTAAAACGTATCGCGATTTGTTTTCTGCCGCGATGCAGAGTAGGGTTAAAATCCAGTAAGGTTAAGTGTATGATAGCTTGAAATAATCATATACAATATAACTAGTACGTAGAAACGTATGTTTGTATATTCGACCGTTTCCTTATACAAGTTAATTGTCAATGTTAGATTCAAATACGGGAACTTCGGAGGCCGCGAAGAAAGGAAAAGGATTGGCGATTCCTGAGTAGATACGACATATTTCTGGTGAGTAGATTTACATCTACGGGGAAAATCGGGTGGATGGCGTATAGCACCCCCGCAACCTAATAACTATTATTATGATATTTACTTAAGATTAGCTGTTCGTCAAAGCATTGACTTGGTATTGCATCTTGTATACCCTCCATTTGCATAAAGTTTCATATGTAGTTTTTAAATGAGATATACGTGATATTTGATCCGTATGATATGGGTAGGATTTGATGAGTTTGTACGAGCGATTATGCCGTACTTAAGATGATACGGATATAGCGATATGATGAGCTATAATACAAGATTTTATACGTATCGGAAATGATGAACTTTGTATACCGAATAATGGCCAAATTATTCTTTGACTCGCAGAGATAGATTATGTTCTGTTTTAGGATGTAATACTGGTATGAGCTATATTCTTTTAAAAACCATGGATCGTTGTTTTTTAAATAAACTATCGGGTTGCGTGCCAGTTTATGAAACAAACATCTCTTTTAAATCTAAGGCAGCTTCCTTATTTCAAACTTAACATTCCGATCATTTCTAAAGATAATGGTATAGCTCATAACAAGTAATTACAACAAGTACGTTTAGATTACTTTATAGATTTGCATTATTTTATCTATATTATATGTTTCCGCATTACGCACACTCTGATAGAACACTGCACAAATACCAATGAGTACTATGCTGCACAAGCACGTAAATATATGTTACACTACACCTCATTGGTACTGACATGTCACTTTAGAATCATTCTGTTATATATGTGTTAATATATAGATTGTTGCACCGTATAACACTTGCACAAATACTAATGATTTCCGTGTTGCACGAGCACAGACGCGTATGCTACACTACACATCATCAGTAGTGTCATGACACATTAGAATTGAAATCATTATATTATGTGATATGATTACGTAGTCTTTTCCTATTCATGTTGTAGTAATATAGATGCTGTATATTGATTTTCTTGGGATTTCTGGGTATTTTATTCTTGATGATATACATATCGGTGGTATGGGACACTGTTATATATATATACATATATAGTATATCATCAATACAATCGATGCAACTATTCTGATTCCTTACTTGATATTTTGATGTGATAAGAAAAAACGTCCACCATGAGTTTTGTGTTTTTCTGGTTTTATTCCAGACCGAGTGGGGGAGATATGCGGTCGCGGATTTTTACGTTATCCAGACGAGTGGGGGAGATATACAGTTGGATACATGGTGGACCCGGTCGAGACCGAGTGGCAGGATAGCCGCATTGAGGCGAGGGAGCCTAGCGAGGATACTCGATACCGGAAATAGAATTGAGAATGGAAGATATCCAGGGGATACTGACCGGAGATTGAGATGAGCACGGCAGCTATCCCGGGGATACTGACCAGGGTTCGATTAGATACGTCAGATATCCAGGGGATACTGATCGTAGCCAGGATATCGGGGGACGATCATCTGTTGAGATGGTATCGACGGTATCTGTATTTACGTGTCGATACTGGACACGAGAGATTTCGGATTTCGATGTCGATCCTGGGCATTTGTTTGTATATTGATACGATCATTATCATAAGGTACTCCGTTAGACATTATTTATTGGATTCCACCAAAACTGATCCGGGGGACAGTACCTGCATATATTTATACAGGCATTCATAGACAAAAGGGGAACTCCAATACAGATAGTAGATTCATGATTTTGATTCATATGACATTGAGATACTATACTGGGGATTGCATGATAGTTAGTATTACACATATGCATATCATATAGTATATCGATACAGATTATGATAATACTATACTTATGACCTAGGTATCTGTAACATTTCGAAATAATAAAAATATTATTTTTGGGAAATTCATAATTTAATATTATTTTATTGAATATTTTAATAATTCGGTATAATTAAATACAAATAAATGGGGGAAAATTATGGAAATTCTAAAATAGAGTAAATTAGAGAATTATGCCGTTTCTAAGTTTAATTGATTAGTTATATGCTAAATTAGTGCTAATCGCGATTAAAAATCGCTAATCGGTTTTTCTAGCTTTTTGTGCAAAACATGCACATATCACTTTTCACACTTGTGCATTTTCTTGCCATGGTTCACTTTGGGTTTACTATTCTTGGGAGAAGGATTTTGAGAGAATAAGAAAAAGAAAAGGAAAAGAAAATGGGAAAAGAATAAAGAATGAGGTTTGGTGAGAAAGAGAGGTATGGGCATCTTTGACTAAAGACTTAGCCATTTCCTCTTCAACCTTCACTCATTTCTCTCCCTCTCCCTCTTGTTGCTGCTGCTGCTCCTGCTCCTCACCTCTCTCCCCTCTTCAACTCCTCAAATCACCTCTAAAACAACTCCAAAACCCCACTCTCATTTCATTAAAAGTGTGCACAAGCTCAAGATCTACACATTGGACCAAGAAAGCAAGGATTTTGGCCACTAGGGGCAACTCAAGAATTTTCTTGAGTTGCCAAATGAGGTATTTTCTAGATCATTAACTTAGTTTTAGCATTACTTATACCCCCATGTTTAGATTGAACCGATATTGTTTGATATTGTGGAGTTAAGGAAAACCTAGTTAGGGTTTGAGGAAATTATGAGTTGTGATGTGAAATTGAGTTCAGTAGAGGCTACACCAACACCCTAGTGCATGAATTGAGACCCCAACCGGAGAGTTGAAACCTGAAATACGGATTTAGAAACCGATATCGGAGAAATTGTGAAATCTGTGAAGGGTATATTGAATCTGCTATCACCCGAGACATCCTAAATTAAAATTGATTGGACAGTGACATGTGCAGGCACCTAGGAAGCTAACCCCAAGACCCTAGCCCCTACCTCCTATACCCGGCCGCAGATTTATCCATTCTGGCCGCAATTTGCGGCCAGACCATGGTGGATTTGCCTCGTTTTGGTTTTGGTGTTCCCTTATCTATAGATTAGGCCCCTGGTATGTATAGATTTGTCTAATTTGACCTATGGTGGAATCTGGAGCCTATTTCCTAAGTTGCTGTTTTGGATTCGTGTTTCCGTATTCCGTATTTTTAGTTCTGAATTGTGTATTGTGATTTACCTCGACTATTTGGCGGTTATACGACGATATCGAGGATTTGTTGATGGTTTTGAAGGCTGCCCATAGGTTTTAACCTATAGGCCCCTTATCGTATCGTTTTGGGTTTCGTGTGCCGTGTTAGCTTGGATTTGGTTTTAATACGCATATACGATACTTTGAGGTATAGGTACCCCATGAAGACTTCGGGACGACAAGTAAAGCGCGTGGAGACGTCGACAAATGAAGACGCAAGGTGAGTAGATTATATCTACTGGGGGAAGTCGAGTGGATGGCATATAGCACCCCCGCAGTCAGTAGTTGGTATACTATATATTATGCTTGATAGTTATAGTGTGTCATGGATATGGTGTTAGGTGTATTATGGATAGCTTAGGGTTAGAAGTAAACTAGTATAGTTCATAGTCGCGAACCCTAGAATAGGTTTACACCACATGCGCACCCTTGCATATTCACTATTTTTACACAGTGTTGATGAGGATATTGGATGACATTGGAGATGAGTCGATGATTTTGGGCATTGTGCTGTGAGATCGGTGATGTGATGTGATTCGTACTTGCGATACGACATGTGATCTTAGCGGGCCGTTGGGCATGTGTTTTACCCCCGCTTTCATACTTATATAGATGGTATTGATTTGTACTAGACTTAGATCTGTACCCTAGATTATGTGATATGATGATAATGATACCTGATATTTGATGAGAGGAGTGTGATACTGACCCGTACCCAGCTATTGGGATGCCGTACGATGATTTACCGTACGAGCTTTCTATTGATGTTAGATCCGCACTCATGACTCGAGGATGTTAAATGATATACCGTATCGTACGTGATACTATTGAGGCGAGATCACCGACTATTGTATATATATATTTGTATATCGACTCAGATTTAGGAGGTTTCCATACCCCTCCCGATTGACTTGATACTTAGATCTGTAGTTTGCATAGTAGATGTTAGACTAGACCCGAGTCATACTTATTTCAAATGGCAAGCTGCATTACTATTCATTTACTATTCACTCTACGGCTCGCATTGCATTGCATGCTTATATGTTATTGATTCATATTCCTTTGTGCATATGCCTTTACAAAGTTCCATGCTCATATTAGTGCTTCATGTTACATGTATTATAATTCATGGATTTCGCACTGTGATATGGTTGCATATGATGATTCTAGATTGTCTTACTCCTGCGTATATATATCAGTAGTATGGGACGCTGAAATATATATGTATACCCATAGTATATATATATATATATATTAGTGGTATGGGATGCCGATATATATATACACCTACTTAATATATCATCATGATGATCTATGCAAACTTATATATGCATTTCGATATATATTGAGAGAGGGCTGACCCGGACTAACGGATGCCCGATATATTGAGAGAGGGCTGACCCGGACTGACGGATGCCCGATATATTGAGAGAGGGCTGACCCGGACTGACGGATGCCCGATATATGAAAGGAGCCTATGTGCTCGATATGAGAGGAGTCTTTATGGCCGATGGTATATTATATCTCCCCTACCCCACATTTATTTTATATGCATTGCATCATGTATTAGAGTACCTTCATGCATGTTGCATACATATCGGATACACGATAGATGGGATTCACTTGATATTGAGATATATAGTTTGCGTCGATGCTCGACATTGATTTCCTGATGACTTCATTCATGATATCTTCTGTTTTCATTTTACCGCATACATACATCATATTTATGATGTTAGTTATATGTATGCCCTAGAGGCCATTACTGTACATTGGATGTATATTGTAGTGGATGCTGGGTCATATATAGGTAGGACTTTCTTGCTCGACATGATAGTACGCTATCTGGTTGTTCTTTATCTTAACATGTATACTTTCTGTCTCTCTGATTACATGTTGATAAAGCCCTTAGGATGTGTACTCGACTTCCAGGACTATGATGTAGATCAGACTAGTGAGGCCTGGGCAGTCTATGAGTACATCCTTCAATGTTCCTAGTCGTGGGAATATCGAGACGGGGCATCGATATTCCAGAGTAGACTAGCGCATATCTTCTCGACCCATGTGATGGGCGATGGATGATCCCATATCCATTGGTGTTTGACATCAGAGATGGTATGCGGGTGCTCAGTGGAGACTGGGTACACTGAACGGACTCGCCGAGAACTCCCAGATGGTATTATACCTCACGTCAGATGGCAGTTCTCTGGTGACACTGGTGCAGCTTAGTCTGTTGACCCGAGATCGTCATAGAGTCTTGTGTGTCTCCTACTGTGCTTTGATTTCCACCCTACCACGGCTCTACTGAGTCGTGCAAACAGGTGGTTTTTGGGTACAGTCCCGATTCACATGGAGGCAATGAGCGATAGGAGGGGATTCGTCTCTCCCGGTATTAGGGGTTGATGTTGTGCTATGCTCGACTGGCCATAACAGGAAATCCCTGGCCAGGGTTGCAGTGATATACTGGTAAGAGTTATCAGTAGTTTCACGAATGTTATGGACCCTACGTCGGCATGACTTATCAAGCTATTGGGGTCTGACGTTTACCATCCCTAGGCGAGATATGCGACATATCAGACGAACAGACCGGACTGTACGGTAAGTGTTACTGGTTGGATTCACAGGAGTATGAGCGGGCTTGCTCGTCGATCTTCTGATCGCTCAATACCCGGATGGCCGTTACGTTTAGCAGACCGCTTGCGGCTTGTGGGTGCTTGATATGATCATCATCTGCTGCCGGCGTATTGACGAGTCTTTAGAGTCCTACACAGAGGTTTCCTGGCTCAAGCGAAACGAAATAGGAGCGCATATGAGATATGTGCGGGACCGAGAATAATGCGTGTATGTGATACCGTATTCCATTCTCACGATGAATGTGTCGAATGGTTGTATGCGATATAACCTAGTTATCGAATCGAGGATTGATTCGATAAGCCGATACATTGGATACTAGTCGGTTATATACGACATGACCGGATCATTGAATCAAGTGTTGATTTAATGATTTAATGTATAATTATATATTTGATATATTACTTTGCATTAACTAGTATTGGTTCACTTTAAATGGATTTTCTCACTTGAAGTTCACAAGTTGTATATGTGATATAATTTTGTGCACTTGTTTGTATCATGTTTGATGATACATGCTAACTTGAGTTTGTGTGTATGATTAAACCATGGTTATATGAATGGTTAGGGTTTTGTTTACTTATCTATTTATTTTGTTTATTTATTATGGAAAAGATAAAGAGAAAATGGTGGCTTTCTTTGTTTGTTGTTGAAGCTTCATGAAGCTTTGACTAAGTGACCATTTTGTCTTCATGCTTAACCCTAACCATTCAAACTAACCATAGTCTATTCTCTACACCTAACTATGGTTGGTTTATGATAAGTATTCATATTATTTTCTTTTTTGAATAATACTTATCATATTCTTTCTTCATCATCTTCTTCTTCTTCAACAAAGGAAGAAAGCTTGCCTCCATCAATGGCAAATTGAGAAAAAGAGTGAGAAATCCAATTCTAAAGTGAACCCACCTCCTATTTCTTCATCCTCTACTTCTTGCCAAGTAGTATAGGGTGTTTTCTTCACAAGTTTCATGACTTGGTGAAGTTGGAGTTTGATCTTGAGTTGCCTCGACGTAGATCATCTTCGGCATCGAAGTCGACGATCTAGCCCGCCCATTTCTCCGATGAAGCCGATGCTAGAGTCATGGATTCGATTTGGACAGCGGAGGGATGTCATCACGGAGCCTAGGAGGTGGAGGACCGGATCTACAAAGGTTGTATTTCCGTTTACCCTTTAGTTAAGTCGTTAACTAGCTTCTAGTTTCGCCTAAACTCTAGTCAACGATCCGTATTAGGGTTTCTCGGCACTTATAATTTTTGAAATTGCAATGGTTGATGCCTTGTGAGACCTCATTAGCGTGCCTAGGAACCCTTCAGTGGTATCAGAGCCTAGCTAGAGCGTTAGGCGATGCGTAGACGGAGTTAGAAGTCCGATCGAACCGAAACCCTAACACAAATATGCTTTCTGTACATTTTTTGAAATCGGGGATTTTTGAGGATTAAAAATATGCAGAAAATTCAGCAGGAGATTGTAAGAGTTACTGTGAAATTCGATAGCCTAAATCCATTAAACCGCCGCGGTTCCGCGGCACAAGCATGGCTTGTGCGGCGGTTCCGTGGCCGTAAGGTCTCCTTGTTCAGTGAATTCTACACAGTAATTCTTATTTTGCTGTGCTGGTTTTCCTGGGAATTTTTAATCTGAACTCAAAAGTTGAGTTTTCTGGGTTGTATTGGGGACTCGGTGTTTCGATCGGATTGTCTAATTTTGTCTGTGTGTTTTTTTCGGGTAATTCTAGAATTTGTTAAAAAGTTCGGCCGGATATAAATACCCACTTTTTCCCCTGCCGGGAAATTTCCAATTGTTGGACTTTTCCGTAGTTTAATGACGTTCTAAGTAGTGCAAGTAAAGCGATGGTCCCTCTAGAAGACAACAAACCTTAACTCGATTATGTGACTGATTTAAACGATTTCGTTGTGTAGTTGGAAAAATTGTAAAGAAATCACAACCAAAAATTATTTGACCGCAATCAACTACGGTATCGGATGTAGATTGTAAGTGAGTGCGGATCGTCCACAGGGACAGTGTAATCGTTCTTCTTTTGAATTAGATGAGTCAAAAGTTTAAAGAAAACAAAACAAAACAATTCATGATTTGTATTTGAAGTTCAAGAATTAGAAAATATAGATCTAATAACAAGAAAAAGATAGAATCAAGAATTTATAGTTTGTTGATTTTTCCAAACCAAATATCAAGAATCGAAATGAGGCTCGTAGGAATAGATCGGATCTATAGATGTGATGTAATCTTACAATTACGTAATTTTATCCTTCGATGAATTGATACTAGATCGATGATAATCGATCGAGAATTAGGGATTTCTTGTGAAACTAGGGTTTCATCTTATCCCTTGTTCTTTCGTCGATATCATTCACATTCTAGCCCCTAGTAAATTCAAGAAACGATCGTAGATCCCTAATTTCGAGCGATCACAATCAAGAAAGCATCACAACGAAACTAGGTCATCGATTCTTGAACTTGCTAGGGTTTACAAAACTCGTAGGACTCAAGATTCGTTTAAAGATTTGTTACATCATCATTCTATTGATCGTCTCGACTCCTTAACGAGCGGAGTTTTACTCAAACATCATCACAAGAACTACAATCATAAATTGAGATCTAATCATGATGCAAGAATTTAAAGAAAACAAGATTAAAGAATTTCACCTTTTATTTATATCAACAATTTCGTTACATTCGCTCAAGAACTACAAGAAGAAGAACTCGATCGTCGATTTGGCTTCGCTCGTCTCCGTGGGTCGTGGATCGGCTTGGATCACTTGCCCGATTGAAGATCGGCTCGGCTCCTAAAAGGTTGAAGGCTTCTTGCTTGATTGGTACTCAAGATCTTGGATTTGGAGTAGAATTAGGGTTAGGGTTTCGCACAAGCCTTGTCACTAGACTTGTGGAAGAAGATGATGAATTAGAATGATGAGAGAAGACTAACTAATGATTAATGAACAACCTCAACCCTTAGATCTAGGTTCCTATTTATAGCCATCAAAACCCTAGATCTAGGATTTAAATTTTAAGTTTCCCTCCAAAAGTTTGTTAGATGAAATCTGAATTTCCCTCCAAAAGGTTGTTAGACGAAATTTGAATTTCCCTCCAAAAGGTTGTTGAGGAGAAGCTTCTAGATGTGATTAGTTAGGAGGGAGCTTCTAGAAATAGTTTGTTAGGAGCTTAATTAAGATTAGCCTTGTTTAATGATCTTTGCTGATCTGGCAGAAGACTCTGGAGAATTCTGGAATTTGACGTGTCAAAATGAGGTGTAGCCACTGAGAGAAGAATTATGCACCAAAATTCAAGTGATGACGTGGCAAAAGCGCCGCGGTTTTGCGTCATAAGCTGGCTCCCGCCGCGGTTCCGCGGCGCTTTGGGGGCTTCAGGGCTTGAAACTTCAATGGTAATTCTTAGGCTGTCTTATGGGCCTTTATCTGATATGTTGAATTTTATAATTCCTTCTGTATTGCTACCGGATCTCAGGTCTTTGAGTTGGCGTAATGTTTGATCAGCAAAATGACAATTTTGGCTTTTCTTCCGGATTTTCCTGCACAGACTCAAGACAAGTGTTGCGCAAATACAGAGATGATGCGATGCCATAAAATGCGGTCAATTTCCCTTAAAGTGCCGGTTTAAAAGTCTAACACACGAAATCTGATATTTAACGACTGATTTGCTAATATGTGAAATATGAATACCGTACACTTCTAAATGAGTGCAAATGATAGGGAAATTACCGTGTTAAGAATACATTATTTTCGACTGATCAAATTCCCCCAAACTTAATTTCGATCGTCTCGAGCGAACTGTTTTATTAAAAAGAGAAGGAGAAAACAAAGAAAGGGAAAAACTAACTAGCACACTTTCGTAGGCAACACGATTACACTGAGCACGTGCAACAAGCCTTTAAACCTCTAGGTGTCCCTAGTAGGAGGAGTGTTGTCTCCTGAGGGTTTTCAGCGGATTGCACCCACAAAATCCGATAATAAAAGGAAGATCATGAATATTACATTTAAAGAAAAGAATTGTAAAAGAAAGACTTTAAAAATTAGGGTTTCCAACTAAGCTAGCTTTTCGGTTGTCATGAGCCCTATCTTAATGGTCATGAAAAGATGTTAGAAATCACGTCCTCCCTCAATAAAACATCGTCTTATTCTTCATTCCTATCTTTCTTCCAAACATCGATCATATCACCCTGCGTGTGTGTAAAGACATCCCTACACCCAGAGAATTCAATTCAAGTTATCATACTCTTGCCCATCAGCCTCAGTACTTTTTAATTAATGAATATTTAGATGAGATTGCTCACACACTTTCATGCGACCGTTAATACTTCCTGAGGTACTAACCGACCGATTACTCATGTGCTTGCTTATTTGGTGTATTTTCCTCGTCTTGCACCACCTTAGGCATAGCAGTGACTCCCAGACCAGTAGGCCTTAGGGCACTAGGTGAAGAGGCACCCTTGCTATAAATTTTTTATTGCCCATTGGTGATAACAAAGACCAGTGTCCATTTTTCTCACCACTTTATATTTTCTTCATTTTTTTTTTCCTTCATACTTTCGGCTTTAAGAAAAGAGCATTTCAAGGTATCCTCTACTATCCCAGGCTTTAAGACGTGTGTAAGTGCGAATAGCAGGGTAGCAACGTTCAAAATGTTTGGCTTCCAGAATAGAAACTATTTTTCAGACTTATTTTTATCCTCAGATTAGTGACGTCTTTCATCTTACTAACCCTTGGGACAACGGCTCATAACTACTTATTACTAGTTCGTATAAGAAAACTTCTAATTTTCTTAGTTTTCTTAAATTTTTCTAATCTCATGGATGTAATTGTTCACTATCTAAACTTTTATTATCTTATTTATGTACAAAATATATTTTTTTATCTTTTGAAATTTTTTAAATTTTTATAGGTTTTAAAAAAAATGTTTTGTGCTTATGCAAAGTGATATGCAAATGATGCGAAAATAAGCACAAACCTCCCCCAAACTTGTTTTCAACAGTGTCCTCACTGTTGCCATCTGCTAAATCTCGAAAAACCTGTAAGCTTGGGAGGAATTTATTAGTGGGGGCAAAATATTTAAGTGAAGAACCTCCCCCAAACTTATTTTTGGCTCAAAATTTTGTAAAAATTTTCTTTTGTTTTCAAGAGCCAGAAAATATACCCGCCCAAACTTATGCAATGTTAATCTTTCAAAATCATATGGGGGGGTCAAAAATCAGTGGTCGATGCCAAGCTTTGCAAAGACCGAATGTTAACACCAACCATTCAAAAAATTTATCAATGCAGTGCTCTGGTTGGTGGAAGAAGAAATGGGGAAAGGGTAAGGGGTGGAATAGAATGTGTGTGCGTCTCGTTTTGGAGAGACGATGCAGTGAATGTGATGGATTGCTCACATTCTTTTTACAGTTCAGAGGAAGGGGTGGAGGTTCAATTTCATTGATTGGGACATGATTCATCTCAACACCCGTGTCATTTAAAAATGCGAGTTCATCAGCGAAGATCTCCTCAAAAGTTCCATCAATACCCCGATGAATAATGTCATCACAAAGTGCGGGGTGATCTTCAGACTCTAAAAGCAGTTCATAATCAGTGTTAATTGTTGACCCGGACATCTCGGTGGAAGGGTCCGTATGTGTATGATACATAGTTGGGTCAAAAAATAACATATGAAAAGAGTCCAGATCAGTATCAAGAGGATCATCAAATTCGCTGCTGTCGACATCCATTAAGTCGACAGAACAGACTTGAGCAGTAGGTTCGGAGGGTACACTTCCCAACTTGTAAATGTTCAGCTCTATTGACCTATTCCCGAAGGATAGGGTCATAGAACCGTTACGACAGTTGATAATAGCATTGGAAGTGGCCAAAAAGGGGCGACCTAAAATCACCGGAATTTGATTCCGTGGGTTCTCTACAGGTTGTGTATCAATTACAATAAAATCTACCGGGAATATAAATTCTCCGATTTTTATTAACACATCCTCCAGTTCACCCCTGGGTTTGGTGATTGATCGGTCAGCCATCTGGAGAGTTATGCTCGAAGGCTTTAACACTCCGATACCTAGTTGCTCGTATACCGAGAAAGGAAGCAAGTTAACACTAGCGCCAAGGTCAAGTAACGCACGGTTGATGTGTTTCTCCCCAATAGAAATGGAAATAGTAGGACAACCAGGGTCCTTACGTTTCCGTGGTAATTGTTGGGGAAAAGCCGTGTCTACAGTACTTGACATGAAGATTTTTTTAGGCACTTGAGTCTTCCTCTTCCTAGTGCACAAGTTCTTAAGGGTTTTTGCATAGGACGGAACTTGTTGGATAGCATCTAGGAGAGGGATGTTGATGTTAACTTCCTTAAACATGTTCATAATCTTCTCCATATGTGGACTTGGTGTGTTAGCCCTTAACCGATTAGGATAAGGTGCTTTAGCAATAAGCGCTGGGTCCATCATAGGAGAAGGAAGTGTTTGTGGACCCGATCCCAGAATAGAAGTGGGGATCGTCCGTGGAGGAGTAAAAGAGGTGGGCTGAAGTGGCGAGCCTTTTGGAAAACGAAGAATAGGCTCGGAAGAAGGTGGTGGGGTAGAAGAACTGGGGTCAGAATTAGAAGGGTGTGTGTAAGGAAAGGTCTCAGCCGGGGTGTTATTGATTGATTTATCAGTATCATCAAACTCTTCCCCAACATGATTGTCAAGCACTCTTCCAGATCTCAACGTGATTGCATCCACATGATGTGAATAGCCAGAATTAGGTAAAGGTTGAGCTGGAAGTTTCCCTTTCTCTCTTGCACGCATTTCGGCTTTTAGTTGTGCAATTTGTTCTTCCATCGATTTGATGTTCTCATTTTGAGAGATAATGATCTTCATCACATTCTCGACGGAAGATTGCAAACTTGCCGTCCCTTGAATGGATTGTTTCATGAAAGTATCCAAGGTTTGTGCTAGTGCAGAGGTATTATCTGTACCGGTCAATTGCAAAGGACTAGATGGTGCAAAAGTGTTGGCCGGATTTTGAAAGTTTTGTGCTTGAAAGGGGTGCTGACTTAATTGTGGTGGTTGCTGTTGTGGTGGAGGGACCCTTTGGAATTGATTCGGGTTTGGAACCGTGTTTTGAGATTGTGATTGGTTCCAAGCAAAATTAGGGTGATTCCTCCAACCCTGATCATATGTGGAGGAGAATGGATCGTTTCTAGGTCTTTGAAATGCGGCATTGGTATGCTCATGACCTTGAAATGGACATTCTTCCGTCAAGTGAGACGGATCAGAACAACAGCCACATACAGCTTTGGAGAGTGACATTTGATTTAGGGTGGCGGCTAAAAATTTGTTTTCCATAGCGTAAAATTTCTTGTGTAAAGCTGAAATTTCAGCTCTAATTCCTATGGAAATATCATTGCCATCCCTAGACGATTGACTCATACCCTCCCACTGTAAAGATTTTTCAGCGAAATTTTCTAGGAATTCCCAGGCTTCCCCATCATCTTTAGTCATAAAGTTGCCTTGACACATGGATTCAAGGGTCTGTCTTGTGTAAGGAGTAATGCCCTCATAAATGATTCGGCACAGTTCCCATCTCGGGATGCCGTGATGTGGACATTGGACTAACAGATCCTTGAAACGTTCAAGACATTTTGAAAATGTTTCATTTGGAAGCTGGGTGAATTGATAGATTTCGCTACGGACTCGAGCTGTCTTTTGATGTGGGTAAAATTTCTTCAGGAATGCTTTGACGAATTCATCCCAATTTGAAATGGAATGTGCGGTAGTGTTATATAGCCACTTCTCGGCTAAATCGCACAAGGTAAATGGGAGAAGACGAAGACGTAAAGCATCCACAGACAACTGTGAGGTACCCATCATTGCGCATACATTTTCAAATTTGGTGATAAACACGTATGCATCTTCAGACTCGAGTCCGTGAAATTTTGGTAGAAGGTTGATGTATTGGGGTTTTATTTGAAAATTTTCCCCGTTGGCTGGTGGAATGGAAAGACAGGTGGAAAGTGGGCCTCGTGTAGGATAGCATCTTTCTTGGAGAGAGATGGGAGGTGGATTCTGCGCACCAACGGACGGCGGCAGGGTAGTGGAAAAGAAGTTCGATGGAGATGGATCCATCGATGTGGGTGTGGTAGTGGGTAAAGAAAGGGTAAATGTAGAAATACCGACTTTAGGGTCGATCGGGGGACGCGGACTGAACAGGCACTAGAATCCCATTGTCTAGCCTATCTTGCACTAAAAAGGGTTAGTACAAGTGGCAGCGTGAATTTATAATTAGGGGAAATGATATGAATGCGGTGTTTGCTTTGAAAAATGATACGGATTTTTTTAAAAAAATGATGCGACAAAACAAATGCAGCACACAAACCCTAGAATCTAGTGGTCACCTAGGTCCGGCTCTAGACCGCTCCTAACTGCCAAAAGACAAGTCGCAGGATAGAATCCTCCACTGCCTCTTTGTCCCCCTGTGGCCGGATAAGTGCCAGGTAAGTGGGAAGGTACTTCACTACGTAAGTAGTGGGCCTAATTAAAAACCACTAGCCTTAGACACACTCGCCTTAGACACCACAAGAAAACGCGGATAAGCAATGAATTACCCACGGCCTTCTCTTGTCCTAATTGAGCGCGACGGTCCTTAGAGTCATCTCTAGATTTCTTTTAATTAGTGAGGGTAATGCGGATGCAGGTTTGTGATTTTTGGGGCTTAGGAAGGGTAATGAACTCCCCACCTAATCTGGATTTGGTCGTGCCCCTTAAATTCCGTATTAATTATGCAAACAACCAAGAATCAAAAACATGCACAAATTTATTTTGCTTTTGCGGCGCTGCGATTATTTGCAAAGAAACCTGCAGAAATTTGTTATTTGGAGCTAAAAAGAGGAGAGAGGAGAAGGTAAGAAACTTACAGAGGAAAGTTGGTGCAGAGAGGCAGCAAGATTGCCGCGGAACCGCAGCAGTAGGGTGGTTATTGCCGCGGAATCGCGGTTGGGGAAAGGGATCACTGCACACAAATTTAGGAGAATGCTTCTGTTGCTCCCCTTAGCTCTCTGGAATGCTCAGAAAATTTTTATCCAAGCTCCAATGATTCAAGAATTCCTCGCAATCAAATCACAACACACGTATTAGAGTTTGTACGAGTTTAGATCACAAAATTTAGATGGAATAAAATTTTCAACTCAAATTTCAAAATACGAACAATTAGCGCACTATCCCCGGCAACGGCGCCATTTGATTTAAACGATTTCGTTGTGTAGTTGGAAAAATTGTAAAGAAATCACAACCAAAAATTATTTGACCGCAATCAACTACGGTATCGGATGTAGATTGTAAGTGAGTGCGGATCGTCCACAGGGACAATGTAATCGTTCGTCTTTTGAATTAGATGAGTCAAAAGTTTAAAGAAAACAAAACAAAACAATTCATGATTTGTATTTGAAGTTCAAGAATTAGAAAATATAGATCTAATAACAAGAAAAAGATAGAATCAAGAATTTATAGTTTGTTGATTTTTCCAAACCAAATATCAAGAATCGAAATGAGGCTCGTAGGAATAGATCGGATCTATAGATGTGATGTAATCTTACAATTACGTATTCTTATCCTTCGATGAGTTGATACTAGATCGATGATAATCGATCGAGAATTAGGGATTTCTTGTGAAACTAGGGTTTCATCTTATACCTTGTTCTTTCGTCGATATCATTCACATTCTAGCCCCTAGTAAATTCAAGAAACGATCGTAGATCCCTAATTTCGAGCGATCACAATCAAGAAAGCATCACAACGAAACTAGGTCATCGATTCTTGAACTTGTTAGGGTTTACAAAACTCGTAGGACTCAAGATTCGTTTAAAGATTTGTTACATCATCATTCTATTGATCGTCTCGACTCCTTAACGAGCGGAGTTTTACTCAAACATCATCACAAGAACTACAATCATAAATTGAGATCTAATCATGATGCAAGAATTTAAAGAAAACAAGATTAAAGAATTTCACCTTTTATTTATATCAACAATTTCGTTACATTCGCTCAAGAACTACAAGAAGAAGAACTCGATCGTCGATTTGGCTTCGCTCGTCTCCGTGGGTCGCGGATCGGCTTGGATCACTTGCCCGATTGAAGATCGGCTCGGCTCCTAAAAGGTTGAAGGCTTCTTGCTTGATTGGTACTCAAGATCTTGGATTTGGAGTAGAATTAGGGTTAGGGTTTCGCACAAGCCTTGTCACTAGACTTGTGGAAGAAGATGATGAATTAGAATGATGAGAGAAGACTAACTAATGATTAATGAACAACCTCAACCCTTAGATCTAGGTTCCTATTTATAGCCATCAAAACCCTAGATCTAGGATTTAAATTTTAAGTTTCCCTCCAAAAGTTTGTTAGATGAAATCTGAATTTCCCTCCAAAAGGTTGTTAGACGAAATTTGAATTTCCCTCCAAAAGGTTGTTGAGGAGAAGCTTCTAGATGTGATTAGTTAGGAGGGAGCTTCTAGAAATAGTTTGTTAGGAGCTTAATTAAGATTAGCCTTGTTTAATGATCTTTGCTGATCTGGCAGAAGACTCTGGAGAATTCTGGAATTTGACGTGTCAAAATGAGGTGTAGCCACTGAGAGAAGAATTATGCACCAAAATTCAAGTGATGACGTGGCAAAAGCGCCGCGATTCCGCGGCATAAGCTGGCTCCCGCTGCGGTTCCGCGGCGCTTTGGGGGCTTCAGGGCTTGAAACTTCAATGGTAATTCTTGGGCTGTCTTATGGGCCTTTATCTGATATGTTGAATTTTATAATTCCTTCTGTATTGCTACCGGATCTCAAGTCTTTGAGTTGGCGTAATGTTTGATCAGCAAAATGACAATTTTGGCTTTTCTTCCGGATTTTCCTGCACAGACTCAAGACAAGTGTTGCGCAAATACAGAGATGATGCGATGCCATAAAATGCGGTCAATTTCCCTTAAAGTGCCGGTTTAAAAGTTTAACACACGAAATCTGATATTTAACGACTGATTTGCTAATATATGAAATATGAATACCGTACACTTCTAAATGAGTGCAAATGATAGGGAAATTACCGTGTTAAGAATACATTATTTTCGACTGATCAGTGACCGTCTTGAACTGCCCTTTGAACCTTCGGGTTTGGGGCAGTACGGCGTGCCACATGTGAGGCATTGGCTTGACCCTTCTACGGCTGGACCGTTGGTACTGAGGCATGAACTGAATGACTTTTAGACTTATTTCATGTGTTGAGCTGTATTGGGAAAACCTGGGTGTTCGATTGTTCGATCGGAAAGTTTAACATTTTCTATTTATCCGGAATGTGATACAATAATTGGAATTCACAAGTAGTTATGAGATAACTGAATGAATGTTATAAATCTAGCGGTTTACTCTCACCTGATCGGTTGCCACGGAATTTTGTTGTGATCAAAAGTCCGTCGCAATCACGTAGTGTACGCGGATACTCGCCGGGTAAACTTAATAGACAGCCTCGCCCCATAGCCCCGACCAAGTGACTGTAGGAGAACCCCGTCGCCGAAAGCATCCGTTCGGGTGCTTGCGGCAGCGGTGTTCCGCCTTAGTGCACTTCGTCGACGGTATTGGGGGTGCGGCCGTCTACTAAAGTTTGCGACGAGCATTCGATCAGTATGTCGGGAATCCTGTTGAATTGACCGACTTTATATTGAAAAGAGTTTTCGATAATGAGACTAAAATGCGGGGTTTATAATTGTTCGGCATGCGATGTCTAAGTATTTCATTTGATTAGGCATGCGATGTCTATGGAGGTTGCGGATTCCAATTGTTGTAGTTTTACACTTTCTTTTCTGTGACCGTAAGTGTAATATGTGATATCGCCGGTTTCGTTGCTATATATCAACGACAATTGGGATGGGCATATTTACTTACGTTGATGACATGTGATGTTATGTGTTGCTGGATATGTTATATTGGATCGTCGTGTTCGAATAGCCGGGTTTTTTTTATGTGAGATGAGTGTTTTTCATTTTCATTCATGTAAAAACTTGTATGTAATATTCTTTTATTGGGGCACTTCCAGGTTGCGGATGATGTCACCATTTGTATATTATTTACTTTTCTGCACTAGGATAGACCCAAGGAGGAGGGCACAAGTGACCGGGTTCTAGGGTCCAGAGGGAGACCAACTCGAGGAGTCGAGTTCGGGTCTCCTAACTCTAGGATTGGTAGGGTTGCTTGCCGCTCTCGTAGGGGTCTAGGGGTGTGGGTTTGGCTATTCATCGCGACCGTGGAATCGGTGTTTTATACTGGCTCGTATTGAAAACACGGACGTCCTAGTATATCCAATGTTTCATATGATTCTTCTGCTACGATATCTGTGATGTGATCATGTGATATGTTCATTGATAAATGCTGTATATAGTATATATGATATATTATATAGACGTTACTTATGTTTTACACCCGCGCTAGCCCTGCCCCGCTCTGCCTTTAGTTACCTAACCTAACGGTGCACGAGGGGACATCGAGGCGAATGCGGATGGCATAAGTGTACGTCGTATTTATCTGTGATGTTTAGGTGAACTTAAATGATGGGATATTCATTAATGAGATTAATGAAAGAAAATAAACCTAATTGCTGTTGTGGAATCAAATTTCAAAATAAAACAGGTAGCTACAGTTCTTGCTTTGCATTGCGGTGTTCCTTATAGAACATCCTGCACCTTATTCGATGAGGAAAGGACCGAGATCCCTTCACCGGTAGTGACTCCTTTAGCAATAACTGGCAAATGCTACACACTCGGTTTGTCTTTTGATTGCTTCTATAGTTTCTGCTTTGCACAGTGATATATATGATATATCCCGCACCTCATTCGACGAGGAAAGGGCCGATGATCCCTTCACCGGGAGTGACCCCTTTAGCAAAACTAGAAAAGCCTCAAAAACATTCCATTTAAAAACCATTTGATTCCGCAACGAGATCAAGTTCAAAGCGTTAAAGGTTTTCACAAAAACCATTCGCAACCCTCTGTCATTTTAGGAAGTAGAGTACTTAGTATTCGTGCTACGTTTGTCGACCATAGCCGAGGCGTAGTGTGCGGTAGCTAAGTGATGTCTTTCTACACAGCATATAATGCGATTAGTTAAGACAGTCATGTGGCTTTGTTGACCTTAGCCAAGGGTCATGTGGGTGGGTCTAATTAATCATGAAATGACGGGTAGAACTTGACTAGTACCTATGATTTGTTGAACTTAGCCAAGGTCATAGGTACTAGGGGTAAAAACCATTATCGGGAGTTTCAAGTGTTGAAATTTGCAATGAGATTGCATACCTTCTATGTGATAGTTGGATCCCGATACCCACTGCGAGTAATTGTTACTCCTGGGAGAGTTTTGCACTTTACAATTAGCCGATCAAATAGGTGTCTAGAAAGGTGTCAACGGGGTTACGCCTCTGGGAAAACGAGGTTTACTGTAATTAGGTCCGTGCGAAAGCACGGGGAACCTCCCTCAAAGTACCGACACTGGCCTGGCTGAAAGATTGGAGAACTTGTAGAGTGTAATTAATCCTGGCTAGTCTTTCTTTTTAAGGTTTGAAGGAAGATTTGATAAAAACAGTGGGAGCCATCCTGATTAGATAAAATATATAACCAATCTAATCTTGCAAGAGTGCATGCAGAGTGTTTTCTTCTCTCTCTCTCTCCAGGTAGCGACCATATCACGCCTTAATCAAGATAATAATATGGATGTATTGACCGAACCCGCTTGTTATACTGAGCTGGGGAACGTTGGTCCCGGTCCAACTTATAATTATTATAAGACAGAGCAGGAAATAGGGGAATACCAGGATTCCCATGCCGCCCAAACGAAGAAAGTGCATGAGATGCATCTACTTCGGGTGTGTTCATTACAAAGAACTGTTTCTCAGTATCCTCTGCATCCTGGGTATTTGATACCAGATCAAGATCCCAGATATGTAATCTGTTACATAGGGCTACAAAAGGGTAGAAAACTGAGAACGGGTGATAAGTTTAATGAGACAGAAAACGGGGCAAGTGTTGCAGCCAAGTCTGTTGGTCACTGTCACCCTGTATTACCAATACATTGATTCTGAACAAATGCTATTAGATATCGAACCTGATATACAAAATCATATCAGTCTCTTTATTAGTAAAGAAATGATAAAATTTTGTATTGATGGATAATGTTTTGAACATTTCCTATATTAAAAGTTGATCGGTTCAGGCACGTTATCTAAAAGCATTGATGTTCTAAATCAAACTACAGTTCCTAGTATACAGAACACACACAAGAGGAAGAGTTCAGAAATGAACGAATCCTTCTTAAAGCATTGTAGACTACGTCATATCAATGCGACCCGACTGGCTGAAGTTACATTTTAGATGCATATTTAAATCAGTTTGAATTTACATCTTGTGAAACTTGCCAGCCATGTCACAAAGATTAGATGACCATAGCCCTGTTTATTGGAAACAGAGAAAGAGTTAATGAACTCTTGGGACTGATACATGATGATGTACGTAAGGTCTCCTGTCTGCACATGCCAGGACCGGTTCTTTATACTCCATTACATTCTCTAATAATCTCTCAAGATTCAGACATATGTTCCTGTTGAAACATAGGCCCGAAGCTTTTGAGATATTCACAGAATATATGTTAGAAGTAGAGAACCAATAACCGGGTATAAGTATTATGTCCTATGATGAGATCAGGGAGGAGAATACTTGTGCATGGAATTCCTGGACTATTCTAAAGGAGAATGAGATTCTCTCTCAGCATTACTCCTCCGTATACACCATAGCACGATGGTATATCGGGGCGGAGCAATCACACCCTATATGATATGGTGCGCTCTATGATGAGTACTACTGAGTTTCCTATTTCCTTTTAGGGAGTTATGCACTTATGAAGTTGCTTACCTATTGAATAGGGTTCGATTCAAATCAGTGCCTACCACTCCATATAAGATATGGTATGGGAAGAGCCTATCTCTTAAGTAAGTTAAGGTTTAGGATTGTCCGGCCTATGTCTAAAGAAAAATCCGGACAAGATCGATGCAAGGTCAGTTCTGTAGAACTGGAAATGTTCCAGCTATACAAAACTGCAGCTGATGATTTGACATAACCAAAGGATTCAATATTTTCCGACGAACCTCGGCCTCTCCGCCGATCTGGTAGGGTTCCTCATCCCCCTGAAAGATACCTTGGTTTCTCGATGACAGTGGGAGCGAGGATTACATCATGAGATGATGACCCAACTAGTTTCGAGCAGGCCATCGAGAGTAGGGACTCTGTAAGAATGGCTGGATGCTTAGCGATCTGAGATGGAATCCATGTACACCAGCAAAGTATGGATTTTAGCTGCTATATCTGAAGGGTTAAATCCCCATCAGGAGCAAGTATATCTTGAGAAGATTACTTTGTGTAGATGGAAAAGTTGAGACTTTCAAAGCTAGACTTGTTAAAGTTTTTCGTCATTGACCAGGCGTGGATAATGATGAAACCTTTTCCAGTGGCTATGCTTAAGTCTATCCAGATCCTACTTGCCATTGCTACACACCATGACTACGATATCTGGTGGTTGGGTGCCATGACTACCTTTCTAAATAATGATTTAGAAGAGAACGTCTATAAGAACACAGCCAAAGGACTTCGTAAACAGTGGGAGCAACGGAAACGTGTGCAAGTTGCTTTACATAATAAAGCAGGCATCGCGGAGTTGGAACATCTGTTTTGATGTGGTAGTCAAAGAGTTTGACTTCATCAAAATGGTAGATGAACCTTGTATATACAAAAAGGTAGTAGAGAGTAAGGTGGTCATCCTCGTATTGTACGTGGACAACATACTCTTGATAGGAAAAGAGTTTCCTATGCTACGCACGGTCAATCTCCGCTTATCACAAGGATTCTCCAATAGGATCAAAGTGATACCTCCTAAATCCTGAGTTTTCATCTATGAGATAGATGTAATTGGATGCTAGGATTTTCACTAGATGTAGTGAGATGGTATCAATCGATCCTGGGGAAAATCACTGGAAGGGTTCCAGGGTGATAAAGACGACTGAATGTCAGTCACAGGCATTGTCTTTACCCTCAGTAAATGGACGGTATGTTGGAAGAGTTCCAAGCTAGATACCGTGGCAAACTAGACGATAAAGGCTGGTAACATCGCTATTAAAGATACTACCAAAGAGGCAGTTTGGGTGTATATTGGTTCATAAGATGAACTAGGTTCCTATCATTGTATGACAATGGAAGTGTGGCTTCGGCCGAGGAACCCTGGTCCCATCAGTGACCCAGACATATTCTGAGGCAGCATCACCTGATCATGGAGATAGTTGATCTCCAGGGT
Source organism: Agapanthus africanus (assembly GCA_030015575.1). Classification (NCBI taxonomy): domain Eukaryota; kingdom Viridiplantae; phylum Streptophyta; class Magnoliopsida; order Asparagales; family Amaryllidaceae; genus Agapanthus; species Agapanthus africanus. The sequence goes on along the minus strand of CM057341.1, from coordinate 447,688,049 downwards.
GATCGAGGTTTGGGGAGTAGACTCAGAGGAAAACACGGCGGATCCACTCACGAAGGCCTTTTCCTAAATAGAGACTTTTATGGGATGGTTGAGTATGTGATACTGCAACCACTGCTACAGATGGCCCTAGTGCAAGTGGGAGATTGTTAGTTATATGTATGCCCAAGAGGCCATTACTGTACATTGGATGTATATTGTAGTGGATGCTGGGTCATATATAGGTAGGACTTTCTTGCTCGACATGATAGTACGCTATCTGGTTGCTCTTTATTTTAACATGTATACTTTCTGTCTCTCTGATTACATGTTGATAAAACCCTTAGGATGTGTACTCGACTTCCAGGACTATGATGTAGATCAGACTAGTGGGGCCTGGGTAGTCTATGAGTACATCCTTCAATGTTCCTAGTCGTGAGAATATCGAGACGGGGCATCGATATTCCAGAGTAGACTAGCGCATATCTTCTCGACCCATGTGATGGGCGATAGATGATCCCATATCCATTGGTGTTTGACATCAGAGATGGTATGCGGGTGCTCAGTGGAGACTGGGTACACTAAACGGACTCGCCGAGAACTCCCAGATGGTATTATACCTCACGTCAGATGGCAGTTCTCTGGTGACACTAGTGCAGCTTAGTCTGTTGACCCGAGATCGTCATAGAGTCTTGTGTGTCTCCTACTATGCTTTGATTTCCACCCTACCACGGCTCTACTGAGTCGTGCAAACAGGTGGTTTTTGGGTACAGTCTCGATTTACATGGAGGCAATGAGCGATAGGAGGGGATTCGTCTCTCCCGGTATTAGGGGTTGATGTTGTGCTATGCTCGACTGGCCATAACAGGAAATCCCCGGCCAGGGTTGCAGTGATATACTGGTAAGAGTTATCAATAGTTTCACGAATGTTATGGACCCTACGTCGGCATGACTTATCAAGCTCTTGGGGTCTGACGTTTACCACCCCTAGATGAGATATGCGACATATCAGACGAACAGACCGGACTGTACGGTAAGTGTTACTGGTTAGATTCACAGGAGTGTGAGCGGGCTTGCTCGTCGACCTTCTGATCGCTCAATACCTGGGTGGCCGTTACGTTTAGCAGACCGCTTGCCGCTTGTAGGTGCTTGATATGATCATCATCTGCTGCCGGCGTATTGACGAGTCTTTAGAGTCCTACACAGAGGTTTCCTGGCTCAAGCGAAACGAAATAGGAGCGCATATGAGATATGTGCGGGACCGAGAATATTGCGTGTATGTGATACCGTATTCCATTCTCGCGATGAATGTGTCGAATGGTTGTATGTGATATAACCTAGTTATCGAATCGAGGATTGATTCGATAAGCCGATACATTGGATACTAGTCGGTTATATGCGACATGACCGGATCATTGAATCAAGTGTTGATTTAATGATTTAATGTATAATTATATATTTGATATATTACTTTGCATTAACTAGTATCGGTTCACTTTAAATGGATTTTCTCACTTGAAGTTCACAAGTTGTATATATGATATAATTTTGTGCACTTGTTTGTATCATGTTTGATGATACATGCTAACTTGAGTTTGTGTGTATGATTAAACCATGGTTATATGAATGGTTAGGGTTTTGTTTACTTATCTACTTATTTTGTTTATTTATTATGGAAAAGATAAAGAGAAAATGGTGGCTTTCTTTGTTTGTTGTTGAAGCTTCATGAAGTTTTGACTAAGTGACCATTTTGTCTTCATGCTTAACCCTAACCATTCAAACTAACCATAGTCTATTCTCTACACCTAACCATGGTTGGTATATGATAAGTATTCATATTATTTTCATTTTTGAATAATACTTATCATATTCTTTCTTCATCATCATCTTCTTCTTCAACAAAAGAAGAAAGCTTGCCTCCATCAATGGCAAATTGAGAAAAAGAGTGAGAAATCCAATTCTAAAGTGAACCCACCGCCTATTTCTTCATCCTCTACCTCTTGCCAAGTAGTATAGGGTGTTTTCTTCACAAGTTTCATGACTTGGTGAAGTTGGAGTTTGATCTTGAGTTGCCTCGACGTAGATCATCTTCGGCATCGAAGTCGACGATCTAGCCCGCCCATTTCTTCGATGAAGCCGATGCTAGAGTCATGGATTCGATTTGGACAGCGGAGGGATGTCATCACGGAGCCTAGGAGGTGGAGGACCGGATCTACAAAGGTTGTATTTCCGTTTACCCTTTAGTTAAGTTGTTAACTAGCTTCTAGTTTCGCCTAAACTCTAGTCAACGATCCGTATTAGGGTTTCTCGGCACTTGTAATTTTTGAAATTGGCATGGTTGATGCCTTGTGAGACCTCATTAGCATGCCTAGGAACCCTTCATATGATATGTTATTACGTGAGGCACTGGCGCGAGTTCTTGGCACTACAGTTATGTTTAGATGTTACATTGCTACTTTACTATGCTTCAGACTTATTCATTTGAGGGTTATATTATATACTGATCGTATTGACCTAGGATTATGTCTTGCTTTCGATTTCTGCTTGTAGATATTTTCTATTCACGAGTTGGCAACTCACCCCCGTTGTGCCACAGTTCTTGCAGGTTTGCCGTACAGGTTCCATAGCGGCATTTCTGGCACACTGCTTTCCTTTGCGGGTGATTTGATTGGTAGGTGGGTTCCTTGTATCAGAACCGCCATTGTACATGTATTATTCATTGTATCTAGAAATTCCATCAACCAAAACTTGTATATTGTTTCAGACTCAGACACTAGTGATGTATTATTTCGACCTTAGAGTCGCGCTTAGTAGTATTGCAGTTTTCATGCTTATCTAGGTTTCTTTTGAATTTTGATCCTCGCCATTCGGCGTTGTATAGTATATTGCTTGTCGTTTATTTATCCTTAATATGGTTTTAGATTTCTGGGATTTTGGCTTACTTGGATCAGATGGAGTCCTATAGACTTCATACGGTTCAAGGGCCAGTCACGTGCTCTTTCGGGACGTGACAAAGTTGGTATCAGAGCGCTAGGTTGACCTTGGTTCGAGTCTAAGTTTGACTATGTGGAGCCTAGGGCGTCTATATATATACGGAACTTAGGATTGACCTTACGGAACTTAGACTTAGTCGAGGGGGTATTAAACCCGAGCTTTTGTCGCGTAGGATGACCCTTGGTTGATGAAATAGGTGACTAAAGTAGAGTGACGTACCGTGGGTATGTTCCGCGGCATACTTACGACACGCCACTCCGCTTAAGGAACCTTAGGATGTACATATTTTCGAGATCAGTGATTCTCTTCATATCCATGATTATACATCCATTTGAGATCCTCGATACTATTAGTTTCATGATCATGCCTTTATTGATGTTGTTCCTTCTTATGATCATGTATCCACTCTGGATCTGCTGTTCTCTTTCTTGCCATTGATCTGCTCTCTTCGATACTCGATTGAGGTTCCTGTCGCCATGTTGAGCGCAGTTTGGGCTGCTGCTAGGGTTACGGTCAGTGCGAGCTCGTCTGGTACGAGGGCCGACCATTGTGTTTTCTGATGACATGGGAACGTCTCGAGTTAGTATTGGTGACTGTGACCTCTAATGGAGGCGAGTGCTTGGTCTTGCACCAGATGATCGGGCCATTGTTAGAGCTGCCAGTTGAAAGAGGACTGTTGATGTACAGCATACCTCAGAGATTATGATGTCGCCTACCGTGCAGACAGATGGACCAGCTGTTGCTGAGATTGACAGGATGTCGCTTCCGGAGCTTACGAGCTGAGATTGCCGGAGCTTCCAGGCAGATATGAGACAAATGATAGCTAGTCTACCCGATTTGAGAGACGAAGGTGATTCGCCCGATTTATGCGCCGGAGCGGGCCCAGTTGAGTTGAAGATTTCCAGTGTGGAGAGTCTTACTCAGATCTAGAGCAGACCGATTCAGATATGACCGCCAATGTATCGCCTTTCCTGGAGGATTGAGGCGCTGTTCGTCGTACAGGCGAATGAGCCAGTTGCTGCTGCAAATGACGAGATATCGCCCAGATGGTTGGAGCTACTGCAGCATGAGCATATACTTAGAGATATGATGGACGGTCGCTAGTCACCTGAGGATGAATGACTAGGACATGTGGTTCGTTCGTTTACCGATGCGAGGTCATCAGATAGATTGTTTCCAGCTAGAGATGACTTCACGCAGGTTCGTTGAGAGTCGATAGAGACAATCGAATGTCAGGAGCCCATTTTCCAAGTTTAAAGTATACGGAAAGACATGCAGGTGATTCTATGGACCCTCTAGAAGAATGAAACCCTAACTCGACTTAACGACCGTGTGAAAGCCTTTGAACCTTAGGGTTTGCTGCAGTTCCGCGGCGCCATTAATGAGGCTTGGGTTTGCCCTTCTACGGCTGGACCACCGACGCTGTGGCATGTACTCGATACTATTAAACTGTACTCAAGATGTTGATCTCTTAGGGTATTATAAGGTTCTGACGAGTCGATCGAATGTTTCGACATCTTTTGGATATCATGTGATGGGATGCTTTGCTTGGGAGACTGCAGATACGAGTATAGCCATTGGAGCACAGTTCATGCAGCCACTATGAGACGAGTCCGAATCAGTCGACATTGAAGCAGAGTGAAGAAAAGAGTTCGCAAGAGATTTCGACGAGATGACGTCCCACTCCGCTGACATCAGAGATGTGATACGCACCCAGAGGCGTTGTATATGGATATATCTTCCAGAAAGAGGCACGATAAGTATGCAGCCGTTCCGGAATAAGAATTTGCTTCAGCAATGGATGATGACTTCCGGGCAATCCGGCAGGAATGAGATTTGAGAGAGAAACCTCGACAGGACCTTTCTGGAAAACGATACGAGAAGACCTAGACCCAGGGGTGGTTATATTGCGCACACCCAGCAGGCCAGAGTTCGGCATCGTCGACAAGGTAGTTGACCAGGTTCGGATAAAGGACCTTACCCAGATGCGTTGTAAATTGATCGAGGACGAAAGAGTATTGAGCATTCCTCCGATGGTTGGGACGAGTTCCCGAGGACCTGTTCGGCCAGACATCTTCTATAGAATGGTGAAGCTACAGAGTACGCGATTTCGAGTCCGTGCGAGAGACTTCGGATTGACTGTGGCCGAGAACAGTGCAGTGCGTAGATAGCATGGCGTGACGCCATAGTGGACGACGATAGAGACAAGTGGAACCAGAGGTTCGTGCGAGACGCTGACGAGCTGTCATTACTTCCCGTCGAGACTAGAGACCTGATATGCTTACAGAGGCGTTGGGATGCGACCAATTTCCGAGAAAATATTGTGCTGAGGACACAGATGTCTATCGAGTGAGAAGAGATTATGCAAGAGAGCCAGCCTCCGTACAGTTCGTCATAGGCAAGATCGGAAGAGACCTTGAGCAGGATTCCTTCCAGGACATTGCTGCAATGATATTTGCACCCAGGATCAGATGTGTGATGTGCATTCAGAGAGCCAGAGGCCGACGCCAGTGACATGCTGCTTTATGAGTGGTTGTGAGGATTGACCGAGAGATGACCAGAGAAGTGCCAGAACGGAATCGTCCCCGTTAGCACACCTGACCGGGCCGATAAGCCGATTGACTGCGAGATAGGTAATCAGCGGAGAAGATAAGGACCCAGAGTCAGAGGACGCCGGACCGTGAGCAAGAAGCAAGTAGATATCTTGCGCTACTAGTATTGGATGCACCGACTCCTTCTCGACCTTGAAAGAGGAACTACCGGCGACGGTATTTATGATTTATGATTTTGTGATTCGATTATCACGTATCCGACAACTTGGATTGTTACTGAATGTTTTAGTAGTTGGGGGTTTAAATTTAAATTCGGGGACCGAATTTATTTAAGGGGGGTAGATTGTAACATTTTGAAATAATAAAAATATTATTTTTGGGAAATTCATAATTTAATATTATTTTATTGAATATTTTAATAATTCGGTATAATTAAATACAAATAAATGGGGAAAAATTATGGAAAATTCTAAAATAGGGTAAATTAGAGAATTATGCCGTTTCTAAGTTTAATTGATTAGTTATATTCTAAATTAGTGCTAATCGCGATTAAAAATCGCTAATCGGTTTTTCTAGCTTTTTGTGCAAAACATGCACATATCACTTTTCACACTTGTGCATTTTCTTGCCATGGTTCACTTTGGGTTTACTATTCTTGGGAGAAGGATTTTGAGAGAATAAGAAAAAGAAAAGGAAAAGAAAATGGGAAAAGAATAAAGAATAAGGTTTGCTGAGAAAGAGAGGTATGGGCTTCTTTGACTAAAGACTTAGCCATTTCCTCTTCAACCTTCACTCATTTCTCTCCCTCTCCCTCTTGTTGCTACTGCAGCTCCTGCTCCTCACCTCCCTCCCCTCTTCAACTCCTCAAATCACCTCTAAAACAACTCCAAAACCCCACTCTCATTTCATTAAAAGTGTGCACAAGCTCAAGATCTACACATTGGACCAAGAAAGCAAGGATTTTGGCCACTAAGGGCAACTCAAGAATTTTCTTGAGTTGCCAAATGAGGTATTTTCTGGATCATTAACTTAATTTTAGCATTACTTATACCCCCATGTTTAGATTGAACCGATATTGTTTGATATTGTGGAGTTAAGGAAAACCTAGTTAGGGTTTGAGGAAATTATGAGTTGTGATGTGAAATTGAGTTCAGTAGAGGCAACACCAACACCCTAGTGCATGAATTGAGACCCCAACCGGAGAGTTGAAACCCGAAATACGGATTTAGAAACCGATATCGGAGAAATTGTGGAATCTGTGAAGGGTATATTGAATTTGCTATCACCCGAGACATCCTAAATTAAAATTGATTGGACAGTGACATGTGCAGGCACCCAGGAAGCTAACCCCAAGACCCTAGCCCCTACCTCCTATACCCGGCCGTAGATTTATCCATTCTGGCCGCAATTTGCGGCTAGACCATGGTGGATTTGCCTCGTTTTGGTTTTGGTGTTCCCTTATCTGTAGATTAGGCCCCTGGTATGTATAGATTTGTCTAATTTGACCTATGGTGGAATCTGGAGCCTATTTCCTAAGTTGCTGTTTTGGATTCGTGTTTCCGTATTCCGTATTTTTAGTTCTGAATTGTGTATTGTGATTTACCTCGACTATCTGGCGGTTATACGACGATATCGAGGATTTGTTGATGGTTTTGAAGGCGTGCCCATAGGATCTAACCTATAGGCCCCTTATCGTATCGTTTTGGGTTTCGTGTGCCGTGTTAGCTTGGATTTGGTTTTAATACGCATATACGATACTTTGATGTATAGGTACCCCATGAAGACTTCGGGACGACAAGTAAAGCGCGTGGAGACGTCGACAAGTGAAGACGCAAGGTGAGTAGATTATATCTACTGGGGGAAGTCGAGTGGATGGCATATAGCACCCCCGCAGTCAGTAGTTGGTATACTATATATTATGCTTGATAGTTATAGTGTGTCATGGATATGGTGTTAGGTGTATTATGGATAGCTTAGGGTTAGAAGTAAACTAGTATAGTTCATAGTCGCGAACCCTAGAATAGGTTTACACCACATGCGCACCCTTGCATATTCACTATTTTTACACAGTGTTGATGAGGATATTGGATGACATTAGAGATGAGTCGATGATTTTGGGCATTGTGCCGTGAGATCGGTGATGTGATGTGATTCGTACTTGCGATACGACATGTGATCTTAGCGGGCCGTTGGGCATGTGTTTTACCCCCGCTTTTATACTTATATAGATGGTATTGATTTGTACTAGACTTAGATCTGTACCCCAGATTATGTGATATGATGATAATGATACCTGATATTTGATGAGAGGAGTGTGATACTGACCCGTACCCAGCTATTGGGATGCCGTACGATGATTTACCGTACGAGCTTTCTATTGATGTTAGATCCGCACTCATGACTCGAGGATGTTAAATGATATACCGTATCGTACGTGATACTATTGAGGCGAGATCACCGACTATTGTATATATATATTTGTATATCGACTCAGATTTAGGAGGTTTCCATACCCCTCCCGATTGACTTGATACTTAGATCTGTAGTTTGCATAGAAGATGTTAGACTAGACCCGAGTCATACTTATTTCAAATGGCAAGTTGCATTACTATTCATTTACTATTCACTCTACGGCTCACATTGCATTGCATGCTTATATGTTATTGATTCATATTCCTTTGTGCATATGCCTTTACAAAGTTCCATGCTCATATTAGTGCTTCATGTTACATGTATTATAATTCATGGATTTCGCACTGTGATATGGTTGCATATGATGATTCTGGATTGTCTTACTCCTGCGTATATATATCAGTGGTATGGGACACTGAAATATATATGTATACCCATAGTATATATATATATATTAGTGGTATGGGATGCCGATATATATATACACCTACTTAATATATCATCATGATGATCTATGCAAACTTATATATGCATTTCGATATATATTGAGAGAGGGCTGACCCGGACTGACGGATGCCCAATATATTGAGAGAGGGCTGACCCAGACTGACGGATGCCCGATATATTGAGAGAGGGCTGATCCGGACTGACGGATGCCCGATATATTGAGAGAGGGCTGACCCGGACTGACGGATGCCCGATATGTGAAAGGAGCCTATGTGCTCGATATGAGAGGAGCCTTTATGGCCGATGGTATATTATATCTCCCCTACCCCACATTTATTTTATATGCATTGCATCATGTATTAGAGTACCTTCATGCATGTTGCATATATATCGGATACACGATAGATGGGATTCACTTGATATTGAGATATATAGTTTGCGTTGATGCTCGACATTGATTTCCTGATGACTTCATTCATGATATCTTCTGTTTTCATTTTACCACATACATACATCATATTTATGATATGTTATTACGTGAGGCACTGGCGCGAGTTCTTGGCACTACACTTATGTTTAGATGTTACATTGCTACTTTACTATGCTTCAGACTTTTTCATTTGAGGGTTATATTATATACTGATCGTATTGACCTAGGATTATGTCTTGCTTTCGATTTCTGCTTGTAGATATTTTCTATTCACGAGTTGGCAACTCACCCCCGTTGTGCCACAGTTCTTGCAGGTTTGCCGTACAGGTTCCATAGCGGCATTTCTGGCACACTGCTTTCCTTTGCGGGTGATTTGATTGGTAGGTGGGTTCCTTGTATCAGAACCGCCATTGTACATGTATTATTCATTGTATCTAGAAATTCCATCAACCAAAACTTGTATATTGTTTCAGACTCAGACACTAGTGATGTATTATTTCGACCTTAGAGTCGCGCTTAGTAGTGTTGCAGTTTTCATACTTATCTAGGTTTCTTTTGAATTTTGATCCTCGCCATTCGGCGTTGTATAGTATATTGCTTGTCGTTTATTTATCCTTAATATGGTTTTAGATTTCTAGGATTTTGGCTTACTTGGATCAGATGGAGTCCTATAGACTTCATATGGTTCAAGGGCCAGTCACGTGCTCTTTCGGGACGTGACAAAGTTGGTATCAGAGCGCTAGGTTGACCTTGGTTCGAGTCTAAGTTTGACTATGTGGAGCCTAGGGCGTCTATATATATACGGAACTTAGTCTTGACCTTACGGAACTTAGACTTAGTCGAGGGGGTATTAGACCCGAGCTTTTGTCGCGTAGGATGACCCTTGGTTGATGAAATAGGTGACTAAAGTAGAGTGACGTACCGTGGGTATGTTCCGCGGCATACTTACGACACGCCACTCCGCTTAAGGAACCTTAGGATGTACATATTTTCGAGATCAGTGATTCTCTTCATATCCATGATTATACATCCATTTGAGATCCTCAATACTATTAGTTTCATGATCATGCCTTTATTGATGTTGTTCCTTCTTATGATCATGTATCCACTCTGGATCTGCTGTTCTCTTTCTTGCCATTGATCTGCTCTCTTTGATACTCGATTGAGGTTCCTGTCGCCATGTTGAGCTCAGTTTGGGCTGCTGCTAGGGTTACGGTCAGTGCGAGCTCGTCTGGTACGAGGGCCGACCATTGTATTTTCTGGTGACAGGGGAACGTCTCGAGTTAGTATTGGTGACTGTGACCTCTAGTGGAGGCGAGTGCTTGGTCTTGCACCGGATGATCGGGCCATTGTTAGAGCTGCCAGTTGAGAGAGGACTGTTGATGTACAGCATACCTCTGAGATTATGATGTCGCCTACCGTGCAGACAGATGGACCAGCTGTTGCTGAGATTGACAGAATGTCGCTTCCGGAGCTTACGAGCTGAGATTGCCGGAGCTTCCAGGCAGATATGAGACAAATGATAGCTAGTCTACCCGATTTGAGAGACGAAGGTGATTCGCCCGATTTATGCGCCGGAGCGGGCCCAGTTGAGTTGAAGATTTCCAGTGTGGAGAGTCTTACTCAGATCTAGAGCAGACCGATTCAGATATGACCGCCAATGTATCGCCTTTCCTGGAGGATTGAGGCGTTGTTCGGCGTACAGGCGAATGAGCCAGTTGCTGCTGCAAATGACGAGATATCGCCCAGATGGTTGGAGCTACTGCAGCATGAGCATATACTTAGAGATATGATGGACGGTCGCTAGTCACCTGAGGATGAATGACTAGGACATGTGGTTCGTTCGTTTACCGATGCGAGGTCATCAGATAGATTGTTTCCAGCTAGAGACGACTTCACGCAGGTTCGTTGAGAGTCGATAGAGACGATCGAATGTCAGGAGCCCATTTTCCAAGTTTAAAGTATACGGAAAGACATGCAGGTGATTCCATGGACCCTCTAGAAGAATGAAACCCTAACTCGACTTAATGACCGTGTGAAAGCCTTTAAGCCTTAGGGTTTGCGGCAGTTCCGCGGCACCATTAATGAGGCTTGGGTTTGCCCTTCTACGGCTGGACCACCGACGCTGTGTCATGTACTCGATACTATTAAACTGTACTCAAGATGTTGATCTCTTAGGGTATTATAAGGTTCTGACGAGTCGATCGAATGTTTCGACATCTTTTGGATATCATGTGATGGGATGCTTTGCTTGGGAGACTCCAGATACGAGTATAGCCATTGGAGCACAGTTCATGCAGCCACTATGAGACGAGTCCGAATCAGTCGACATTGAAGCAGAGTGAAGAAAAGAGTTCGCAAGAGATTTCGACGAGATGACGTCCCACTCCGCTGACATCAGAGATGTGATACGCACCCAGAGGCGTTGTATATGGATATATCTTCCAGAAAGAGGCGCGATAAGTATGCAGCCGTTCCGAAATAAGAATTTGCTTCAGCAATGGATGATGACTTCCGGGCAATCCGGCAGGAATGAGATTTGAGAGAGAAACCTCGACAGGACCTTTCTGGAAAACGATACGAGAAGACCTAGATGCCGATATATATATACCTTTAGATGTATTTTTAATCACTGAGATGGCAACTCATCCCCGTTGTGCCACAGTTTCTTGCAGGTTTTACCGCTTGGATTATTAGCAGTTTAGGCACACATTCTTTTGGGGATTTATAGGTAAGTGAGTTATTATTGTATCATACTCACTCTTGATTATTCATATATTCTTGTATCTAGCGGAAACTCCATCAACTTAGAAATGATATATTATGGACTTAGAAGCGAGACTTAGAGTTTATATGTGGTGATGTCGCACTCTTTAGAGTCGACATCTGTTATAGATTTGTTTGGCTGTTCCGTCCTTTTGGACGTGAAAGCTAGCTTCCGTTGGAATGCTATTTTATAATGTTGTATCGGATTTTTGTAAAAATGTAAAGGAGGTGATGTCAAGTTTCAAAACGTCATAAAGGTCCTTTTTCAACATACTTAGTTAAATTTAGATGTTATTTAAATTTATTTTATTGGATGATTATTTAAACCTCACCTCCTATATTTTCAAAAAGGGTTTAGATTCCGGGTTTCGGCTTACTTGGATTGCGTCGATGTCTTTAGAAGTCATGTGATTTAAGTGCCGGTCACGTGCCATATTTGGGTCGTGACAAAGATATAGCAAGATATAAGTATCTACCTATTAGTAATGATGTGATATACCCTCCAGATATAAGTGAAGTATGTATGCAAAGTATACAAGTAACTATATCATTATGTGTGTATTACCTATCACTAATGGTACAATACTCTATAGGTATACAGGTAACTAGCATATAAGTATGTGAAGGCATATGTGTAAGCATGTAGGTATACAGGTATGCTATATGTCATACTCAATAAGAAGTATGAATCAATGTCACAATATTCCTAACCAAACTATATTATTTCTATAAGTGGTTTGTGCATGTTATGGCAATTATTGACGGTGTGTGTGGCATACAATCAGTGCTCGTGCAACATGAGTCATCAACAATAGTGCAGTGTCCTAAGGATACTAGTCCAAGCATAACAATAACTAAGCAGTAGGGTGAATGCGCAATTCTAAATATGAAATAGAATATGCGACAAGTCAAGTCATTTCTAGCCAAGACGCATAACGCCATGTGGGCAATTCCCCTGTAGATATTAAATCTACTCACCAACGCTCCTGGCTAAGTGAAGCCTACCACTCGCTTCCCCTCTTCGCAGCGTCCGGAGTCCCCGCCTGCGAACCTAAAATTTCACAAATATATCACATAAGCTAAATATTCTACATCGACAAAAAGACAACGAAACGCAATGAAAACGCCCAGAAAATTACACTGCGCACTTAGCGCATCTAACGCGCACGACATCGGTCAAAAACCCTAACTAGGGTCGCTAAACTACGAAACACCAAGTCTAGACTCCGATCGTCCCGATCGCACAACACAAAACCATTAAATACGAGGAATATAATAGATAGAATCTCGCAACGACCAATCGAACCCACGTCGGAAAAACCCCGAAACCTAGTAAACAACTTATCGCAATATTTCGCACCAGAATCAAGCTAACACATTTCTAGCGATTTCAAAAATCTTATAATAGCTTAACTAAGCTATCCAAACCATTTTCTTATTTTTAACACTTGCTAATTAAGTTTCAGTAAAAACCTAGTAAGCAAAATTCTTAATTAAACAAAATAGTAATCAACAATAATTATCATTTTCTACTAGGTTATGTTTTTCCTAATCACAAATTAACACTTCAATTAACATTAAACACTTAATCAACTTTTACCCTAACTTGAATTTCATAAAAAATTATGAATAATGAATTAATCAAGAGTTTAAAGCTATATTAAACATATCATTAGCTAACTTAAATAGCTAGATTTAGATTTAAACAAATAATTAAGGATTAAGGTAAGAGTTTATACCTCTTCAAGAACAATTTCAAGCACAAGATTCCATCAACTTAGCCTCCAAAAATCCAATTTTTTCATGAAGAACAAGCAAATTTAGTAAAAGGAATTGATGGTTGAATTTTTATTTAGGAATTTTTGGATTTATTTTGGCATTTTTGATGAGTTTTTTGATCTTGGAAAATGAAGAAATGAGCTTGGAAAAATTTGGGACAGAAATGGGGGAAGATAGGTCGGCCAAGGTGAGAGGGGTGTTTGTGTAAGAAAAATGTTGAAGTTTCTAGCAAAAATACAATAAATGCTCATTTAATGCAATTTTGCCACCTTTCATTTTCTTTTCTTTTCTTTTCTTTTAAAAAAATTAAATCCTTGCACTAAAAAATCTAGATATTTTTAAGAGAAGCTTCCAAAATAATTGTAGTGATGATTTCCAATAATTCTCATTTAGAAGAAATTTCCCGATTTACGTGCATAATTTACCGCTTAAAATAATATTTTATTTGGGAAAAATTTTATCTGAACCAAAACCTCTCATATACCCCCAAAGTTCGCGCACTAGCTTTATTTTAGCTAAAATAGGTGCCGGCAAGTTTCTACGGAAGTTTGATCAAAATCGGGTTAAAACGGAAAATATCGACTATTTTGCCCTAAAACGGAAAAATTCGCAAAACGATTTCTAAAACGTTACAATCTTCTTCCAAATCTAAGACTAGTGCTGAAAGGTAAGGAAGAAAGAAAACCAATTAGCCTAAATGTGGTGTACAGAAAGTAAGAAATAAAGAAATATAAAGGGTTGAAATGAGGGCAAAGGAAATTGCAACCAATGTCATGAATCTGGACAGTGGAAGAGGCATTACTAAGAATATCCGACCACTCCCTTGAAATATTTTTTATGTTTCAGTTTTCCTATGTGCCTGTAATTGAAAATTGTTTCTCAATTAATTCTGACTCCTGGATATGTGGATACCGGATAAGAATCTCACATCTGTATGGCGTTACAGATGCTGAGAAGGAATATAGTATTGGGAAAGGGTGATTTAATCCTCAATGTCAGAATACGTAGCAATTAGTGCTATTGGTGAAAATCACCTGGTTTTGCCTAACGGCAAATATTTGGTTTGGAATAACCGTTGTTATGCACCAATTTTTAAAACTGTTATATCTGTCTCTTTATTTAATAAAGCGAGATATAAATTTTTGAAAAATATGTTATGAATATTTACCTTTATCAATTGATAATTATGTAATTTGTATTGAATAACGCTGTAGACGTTCTTAACCAAAATACAATTATAATTTACAGCATACAGAGTTTGACTTAGTATACTCATAGGACTTATACAAAGTAATATATGTTTTCCGATATCCTTATGGACAAAGGGTTGGTACTCTTACTTCATTCCATTTTACCTATAAGTTCTCTGGTTTTAGACGCGCATTCTTCTTGAAATGCAAAGTCCAAAGATTTTGAGAAGTTAATAGGATATAAGAATAAATTAGAAAACCAAACGTTGAAAGTATCAAGATTTTTCGAAGTGATTGAAAATGTAAATACTTATGCTAGATATTTCGTAGTTATATAATTGAGAATTTAATTCTCTTTCAGATTATTTATCCGCAGGTGCGCTCCATGATGAGTAATGTTGTATGGTCTTTTCCATTTTAGAAAGTGCATTGGAAACAGCTGTATACCAATTGAATATGGTTCCATCTAAATTAGTGCATGAGATTCTATATGAATATAGAATGGGAATATATCTTAAGGTTGATAAGATATTGGGTAATACGGTTCGTGTTGATAGCAGAATCCGGATATATGTTCACACAAGAATACTGCATTTAATACTGCTCATTCTCATGCACATTTGTATATAGGTAAATACTTTTGATCCGTGTTAGCTACATGATTACAGATTACAGGTTCTCAGTCCAAAATAACGCAAACCACGCACAATCTCTAGAGTTATGACAAAATTCAGAATAACTGCCAAAAACAGATAAAATCTGGATTCCGGTCATCCACACCCGTCAGGTGCCGCTTACCAGTACAAGAGGCAAGATCAAGCGATGGTCATTCATATCTGGGACAAGCACTGAGCACGAGGATGGCAGCTCAAGGATCAAGGTGGCAACGCGGATCTCGGGGAGATCAAGGGCAAAAGACAAAAAGAGTTGCCATTTCGGACTATTCCAAATCTGAGAATAGTTTGGAACTATTTTGCAAATTTGAACCTGTCAAACAGAAGAAAAAAAACAACATGAGAACCCACACGAACACGGCGCACCAATTCCTCCAAACGACCACGGAAGCGCAAAACTTTGGCTATAATGGCGGAGGATCCACGGCTATACCAGAGTGTCTCGCGACGAATTTTCAGGGGTGTTTTTGTAATTGTATATGGGCTCAGAATATTGCCCTAGGGATTCACTTCTCTTCCTATATATACTCCAGAAGTGTGCCAAACCAAGGATGCTTTACATTCTTTAGGATTAGTGTTAGATTAGTTAGTTTTCTTCTTCTTTTTCATCTATTCTCCATGAAAATGTAATGAGAGCTTTTGAGTGGACAGTCAATGAAGATGAGAGGTTTTGTTACCTTGCATCTTTATTTTCTTGCATTCTATTTTAATTTGTAGTATATCTTTTATTATTTGTTTGTTAACGTAGTTGTTTATTTTATTGTTCTTCTTCCTCTCTTTTAATCTCTATTTTTTAAGCCATGATACTCAAAGGAGACCCTTGCTTAGGTGAGGGCCCAAATAGTTACCTTGCTATTTTTGTTCTAATCATATTCTTCATTCTTTCTTCTCTTTCTGTTTTGTTTTCTATTCATTATGAGTTAGTAATTTACTCACTTGTTAAGGTTAGGAAGGGTGGTATGAGGGATAGAAAAGTCACTTGTGCTTCCCTTCACCAAATAACTTGAAGTGAACCTAGACCAAACAAACACGGCCATCTCTCTTAGGCACGCTATAAGTGACTGTTAGTGTATATGCCCTAGAGGCCATTACTGTATCATACTAGTATGTATATTACTTGATGGAAGCTTGGGATATTCACAGTTGTACAGACAATCTTGCTCAATATAGTAGTATGCTACTTGGTTTGTCTCTACTTTAATGTGTACATGTGTGTTTATTTATTATATCACCTATACGCATTAGTAGAGCCCTTAGGATCTTTGCTTGATTACCGGCGTTGTGATGGCGATCACACTCGTGGGGGCTGGGTAATCTACAAGCACATCCTTATACACGTCCCTAGTCGTGGGAGTATCGAGATAGGGCATCGATACTCCAGAGTAGACTAGCGTATGCGCTTCTCATCCCAGCACGGGAGACGGTCTGTCCCACAGCCGTCGGTACGTCGTACTTGAGATAGTATGCGGGTGCTCGTTAGGTTACGAGTACACTGGACAGGACTCGTCGGGAACTGATGGTTGGTATTATACCTGTCGTCAGTTATCAGTTCCCAGGTGACATGAGTACAGCTTAGTCCGCTGACTTGACACTGTCACTTCGCCTTGAGTGTGTTCCCACTGTTCTTTGATTACTACCCAACCACGGCTCTATTGAGTCGTGCAAACAGGTAGTAGTTGGGAGCAGTCCCGAACCACTTGGAGGCAGTGACGGTTAGACAGGATTCGTCTCTCCCGGTATTGGGGGTTGACATCGCGCTGTGTCTAGGAGAGCCATTACACGAGTAGTCCCTGGCCAGGGCAAGCGAGATATACTGGTAGGTTCCAGTGTTATCTCAGGGTGTTCTGGGCTTCACTCCAACACGACTTGTACCGCTATTAGGGGTCTGACGCTTGCCGCCCCCTAGGCCCGACATGCGATGTATCAGACGAACAGACCGGACTGTACGGAGATTGTCACATTCAGACTCAGTAGGAGTTCGGATGGGTTTACCTCATCGGCCTTCTTATCGACATCTACCTGGGGACCGTTACGTACAGCTAGTGCCGCTTGCGGTCTGTGGTTAAACCCACTGCCAGCGTAGTGTCGAGTCTTTAGAGTCCCACACAGAGAGTTTCCCTGCACTGAGCGAAACGTGTAGAGGCCGTATGGTTTTTACGGCAGGGCTGCGATCACTTACGTACACTTGTGTGCGTATGATGTTCGGGCAGGCAGTACTAGTGGGCTTTGGTTTAAGCCAGATCCTAGTATTGCACGGATGGATTTGTTTTGTCTTCTGCGCATCCGCATTCTACGGAATACGGATGCAGGTGTGTATGCACAGTTTTCCGGAGCGATGAAGGAGGAAGTGCCTCATTAGGGTTTTGACAGTTGGTTCGGCCAAAACCGCTATGTGGCAGGCTCATTAGGGTTTTGACAGTTGATTCGGTCAAAACCATTTTGAGGCGGACTCATTAGGGTTTCGACAGTTCGTTTGGTCAAAACCATTATGAGCCGGGGACATTATTTACTAATCCTTTCATTGATAATTTTGTTATGGCTAATTACATTGACCATTTGACCATCTTGACTTTGTTGACCATTTGACCAAAGTTGACTTGGATCTTCTTAGAAGATCTAAAGTATTCTTTGGTTTTCTTTTTCTTTTGTCATGATAATGGTCATGTCATTTGTAGCCATCACCTTTATCTTGATGTGATTAGTAATCATAATGTTTTGTGCATTATTGCAACCATGGTTAGCTTTTCTCTTGGTTAAGCTTTTCATTTGCTTATTCTCATTCTCTCTCTTGAAATGAGAAGCTCCATGGTTGCTAGAAAATCTCCTTCTTCTTCCTCCTCTTGATTTCTCCTTTGATCTCATGTGTTGAGAGAAAAAGGATTCTACTTGACAAACACATCCATACATATTCTCTACACAACCTAGGGCTTCTAGATTAGCAATCTCCTTGCCCTAGTTACCTCGGCTTGAGGTGGAGCTCGGTGTACATCTCTCGGGTGGATCATCTTCGACTCAAGGAGGCCGCGGAGGTGACCGAAGTCCGGATCAACCATTGAGCAAGCAATGAGAAGAACAACAAGAAGAGAAGAACATCAAAGAAGAACAACAACAAGAAGAGAAGGAGTTCAAGTTGAGGTATAACCCCTAACCGAGTAGATACATCTATTGTTAGGATGCTAGTATATTGTTTAGCAAAGATCCGGCTTTTACGGTCCATGTTACAAAGTTTAGAAAAAATTTGATTTACCGTTTCCGCAACCCCGAAAGTACCGGGAGAGGTAACGTGGACCTAACAGTGACATATAGCGGTGACCTAAGTCGAGAATTTCTTTAGGTGCACTACAACGTGACATGTAGTTGCGGCCTAATTGGAGACTTGTTGCGTGTGTTTGGCCTAGGGTTGGAAATAAGAGCATGGAACTGACGGACAAGGGGCACTAGGAATGGATTTAGTGTTGGAAAGCCTGCTTAAACTCGCAAATACCATTCTTATGTCCTCCTAATTCCCGCTACTTCCGATTATTCCAACATCATTTCAATGATGACACAAGACAAGAACAAAATTAATTCCTAACTCTACTAACCAAGCCTAACCCTAACAAGCTCTCTTGAACATAAAATACAAACACTTAGAATAGAATTGAACAAACTTGTACATTTTTACTTGACTTGTCTAAAATAAGAATGAAGCACTAAACATCTCCTAGTGGACGACTCGTACTCAACCGGCTAGCTAAATGCGAAACCAACTTGATTGCGCTAAGTAGGAACATATAGAACGCATAGCATAAACCTAACAATCGAATGGCGTCGTTGCCGGGAAGACGGTAATGTATTTCTTTCTTGTTATTTGGGTTAATTTGTGTGTGTGTGTGTATGTGTTTGTGTATAAGTTTCAAAATCCTATATATTAAAAAACCATAATTATAATAAAAAACCATCTTGTTATTTTTGATAATTTTTGTGCGAGTGTGCAGGGAAATCTGGGGCAAATCCAGTGAATAAATCAAGAAACGGAGGCTTGGATCCAGAAGAACAGAACGAGGGGAGTGCACAGAAAAAGTTTGAAGCTCCAATTCATCATTTAGGCGGAGGTTCCATGGTCTAATACAAGGAAAGGCGGCGGTTCCGTGACAAAATTTGTGCTACTGGCCCCAATTTTTTTGGTACGTCTTCTCCTTCTCCAGAACCCCCTTTTAAACTCCACTGAACTGTGTTTTCCACAAGTTTCTTTACATAAACAGTGCTGCTAAAATAAGAAATAGATTGTGTTGTTTAAATTTTGTTTGTTTATAGCTTTGCATCAAATAAATACGGACATTAAGAGGCTATAACACTAACTCAAAATGGGTGGAGATTTCATCACCCTTCCTAAGACCCTAAAAATCACAAAAAACATATGCCTTACTTTGAGTTAATTAAAAAATATCTAGACCAAACCTATAACGACCTGTCGCGATCATTTAGGACAAGTGAAGTTTGAGGGGAATCGGTCGTTTATCTAAACTTGACTTTGTAGTGCCTAAGCTAGACAAGTGAGGAGGTAATTTTAAAAGGTCCGTCTCATGGTGATTCGTGAGTGGAACCCTCCTTACCTCACTTGTGCTTACCTAGCCACAATTGGCAGTGAAGAGGCGATTCGAGGGTTATCCTGCAACTTGTCGCTTGGAAGTCTAAGAGCGGTCTAGTTGGATTTTGAAGACTCTAGCTCTAGATGTTGCTTATGCATATTGTGATTGTGATTCTGATTGTTCGAAGTTTAGTCCCATAATTTCGTATTTATGAAAAACCAAACAAAAATTTCAAAAATACAAAAAATAAAAAGAAACAAAAAAAATAATCAAAAATTTATAAAAATGCGCCGACTTTTCTACCCTCCCTCACACTTTTCATAACATGGGTACCCCTAACCAACCTACTCTAACCGAACTTTGGTACCCACAACCAGATATTTTATCATACGGCTCTTGCTTTGGTAGAACTTCAAACGATCCATCTGTTAGTGTATATGCCCTAGGGGCCATTATTGTATCATACTTGTATGTATATTACTTAATGGAAGCTTAGGATATTCACAGTTGTATATACAGTCTTGCTAAAAATGGTAGTATGCTACTTGGTTTGTGTCAACTTTAATATGTGCATATGTTTCTTGTAACGTATCACTTATACATATTAGTAGAGCCCATAGGATCGTTGCTTGATTACCAGCGTCGTGATGGCAGTCACACTAGTGGGGACTGGGTAGTCTATAAGCAACATCCTATACTTGTCCCTAGTCGCAGGATTATCGAGACTGGGCATCGATACTCCAGAGTAGACTAGTGTGTATGCTTCTCATCCCAGTTAGGGAGATGGTCTGTCCCACAGCCATCAGTACGTCGTACTGGAGATAGTATACAGGTGCTCGTTAGGTTACGGGTACACCGGACAGGACTCGCAGGGGAACTGTTGGTTGGTATTATACCCGTCGTCAGTTAAAAGTTCCCAGGTGATATGAGTACAGCATAGTCTGCAGACTTGACACTGCTACTTCGCCTCGAGTGTGTCCCACTGTTCTTAGATTGCTACCCTACCACGGCTCAAAGGAGTCGTGCAAACAGGTAGCAGTTGGGTGCAGTCCCAAGCACTTGGAGGCAGTGGCGGTTAGAAAGGATTCGTCTCTCCCGGTATTGGGAGTTGATATCGCGCTGTGTCAGAGAGCCATTACGCAAAGTCCCTGGCCAGGGCAAGCGAGAATTACTGGTAGGTTCCAGTAGTTTCTCAGGGTGTAATGGGCTACGCTCCGACACGACTTATACCGCTATTAGGGGACTGACGCTTGTCGCCCCCTAGGCTCAATATGCGATAGTCTTAGACGAACAGACCGGACTGTACGGAGATTGTCACATCAGGCTCAGTAGGAGTTCGGATGGGTTTCCTCATCGGCCTTCTTATCGACATCTACCTGGGGACCGTTACGTACAGCTAGTGCCGTTTGCGGTTTATGGTTAAACCCACTGCCAGAGTAGTGTCGAGTCTTTAGAGTCCCACACAGAGAGTTTCCCTGCTCCAGGAGAAACAATATAGAGGTCGTATGGTTTTACCACAAGGGTTCGGACGCATACGTGTTTAAACGCACGTGCGACGTTCGGACAGTTTTTACTAGCCGGCTTTGGTTTAAGCCAGATTCTAGTATCAGGTTATTGGATTTATACAGTCTAAAGTTTTTCCGTGTTTTCACGGATTGGAGGGGCGTTCTCGTAATTTTCCGGGAAGCTTCTAGAAGCATGGTGACTTGGGGGTTAAGGTGGCATATGCATTAATTGGATTAATGAGTCATGTAGTGATTCATACATTGAGTTATTGATTCATTTAATGTTTTATATGACTCATGTGATAAATCACTTAGTGTATTAACGAAACATGGTGATAATTCATTATTTGTTATTTACTTAATATTATCATATGTTTTATATATACACAAATGATTTCATTCATCCAAAAGGATTCTTATCATCACCTTCTCTCTCCTCAAGCTCTCTCATTCTTGAAACCCTAACCCTAACCTCTCATGTGTTGAGATCAAGGGTTAGCTAGACTAATACATCCATAACCTTACTCTATATCCCCTAGGTAGCTTAGTTTAGCACTTTGAGCAACCTAGTTATCTCAAGTTAGAGATCAAGCTTGGCGTAGGAGCTCTCGGGTGGAACGTCTTTGACTCGAGGAGGCCGTTGAGGTGCCGATGTTCTAAGGAGCCTACGAGGAGTGGAGGACAGCGATGAAGACCCGAAGGACAAGTAACGTGATGTATAACTTCGAATCCGAGTAGTTAAATCTCTCGTAGTTTGCTAGTAACGGTTTAGATACGATTCATGCGCTCAAGTCCGTGTTACGAAGATTTGATAATTGTTTTTCATATATTCCGCCTCCCCGCAAGTTCGTGGGGTGCGTGACATGGACTTACAGTGGTATCAGAGCCAACTAAACCATTACTAGCTTGTTTGCAACTAATTAGAAGTTTGATCGTCAGAAAACGCGAAAACGAAACCCCGGATACCCTAACAGTTCTGTTAATTTTAAACATATCTAAAAAAATATTTGATATGCCTTAAAATTCACAGCAGGTAAATATAAGAATTCTGGGAAAATACGGAGTTCTAACTCGGCTTGATGGCCGCGGATCCGCGACAAGAGTGCTTTTGGCCGCGGATCCGCGGCGGAGTCAACCCCGAGTTGACTCCGATTTGCTCTAAAATTCATATATTTTGGTGTTCTGTTTTCCTGTATATTCTGTTTCTGCCCAGGTTACTTCAGTGCTGGTTTGCTTTTGGGGTAGACACGGAAAAGGTTGTTGATCGATGTTATAAGTTATTTGCTAATTTGGTTTTTATCTGTAATGTTTAATGTGTTCGTAAACCTCCCCTAACTGCTAGTATGTCGGTTGGCAGGGGGTTGCACATTTCTGTAATGTTTACTGTTTGTGTATATGGACTTGATTGGAGTGTTGTGATGATTAGCCGGGGTTTGAGATGGGTTTAATATTCATTCATTCGATGTAAATGTAATATGATGTAATATTCTTTTGCGGGGCGCATCCAGGTTGCGGTTGTAGCCACCGTTGTATTATTTCTTTTTATTGTTTTTGCTCCTAGGATAGACCCAAGGCGGGGTACCCAAACTACCGGGTACGTTGAAGTGTTTAGTGGCCTACTCACGTTGTTGAGGGAGACCGCTTCACTTCGGGTACTTGGCGGGTAGTTTGCCGTACACGTAGGGGTCTAGGGTTGGGGTAATGGCTATTCATCACAAGTGTGTAATCCGTCTTTTATTGCAGGCTCAAAGCAAATGCGGATTGCTAGTATATCCAATAAAGTTCATCTATGATCTGGAATGCTTATTATTGCGTCTGACGAATGTACAATATCTATATATGATAGCTATTAGACGTCACTTATGTTTTACACCCGCGCTAGCCCAGCCCCCGCTCTGTCGTTAGTTAAGTAACCTAACGGGTGATGACGGGACCCCGTGGCGAATGCGGATGGCATAAAAGGACGTGGTATTTTCGTTGTTTTCTACAATGATAGGATAATTGATGGGACGCATTATTATAATGCAAAGAAAATAAACCATAGTTTAATCGTTGGAACAAATTTAAAAGAAACCACTCGGTTATTTTAAAAAGATCAGAATTTTTTGCGGAGCTTTAACCATTCCTTTTAAAAAGTATCAGGTTCCTTCGATTATATCAAGTTCACTACGTTCACGGTTTTGCCAAAACCATTCGTAGCCCTCCGTCATTTCATTTGGGTATTCAGTAGTATTCAAGCTATGTATTTTGACCAACGCCAAGGCATAGTGTTTGGTAGCTGCTGGATATTCATTTGTTTCATAGATAGATGAGTTAGTTTGGGACAGTCGTATTATCATTTTGGCCAACGTCAAGAATATGTACGGGTGGGTTCAAATTAACAAGGATAATGATGGGTAGAACTTGACATGTGACTTATGATATTTTGCCAACGCCAAGGTCATAAGAGCATGGGGCAAAAATTTATATCGGGAATTTCTAAAGAAACTGAAATTTGCAGAGAGAGCATACCATTTTGGAGTTTGATGAATGTTGGTAGGATTCCTTCAACATTATCATACGATGATATTTTGGATCCCGATCCTACTGTGAGTATATACTACTTATCAGGAGATTCGTCACTTAACTTCAATGCTATAAACCAAGTAGGTGCCTAGAAAGGTGTCAGCGGGGCTATGCCCCAAGAGAAAAGAGGTTCTTTAATTAAGGAACTTTGCAAAAGCGTTGGAAAACCTCCCTTGAAGTATCGACACTGACCTGGCTGAACGGTTAAGCAAGTATTGTATGGTGAGAATAGTCCTGGCTAATTCTTCTTTTATGGTTTGAGGAAAGATTCGAGAAACGGTGGGAGCCATCCTGTTTAGATAAATTAAACACCACTCTAAACTTGCAAGAGCATCATTCTAAAAGTGTTTTCTTCTCTCTCTCTTAATTGCAGCGACCTTGTGACCACGACTAGGTTACATCTAGATAACAAATTGACTGAATCTGACTTATATGACTGGCAAAGGTCTGTCCAGATGTCCATTGCCTATGACAAGCTGGACCACCCTAATACTACTCAAGATCCCGCCGTCCCAGGTCCAGTTTCCACCGTCGCGGATATCGATATCCGTCAGACAAGGGAAAAGGATAAAACAAAAGCCAAATGCCTCGTGTTAGCTTCAGTTGATGGTGTATACCAGAAGCAGCACGGGAAGATGGACATAGTTTCCATCTTTCTCCATAACAAAGATTTATATGGAGAGCAATCTCATATCACAAGATATGAGACCTCGAACGAATTAATTCAAGCAAGGTTGGCTGTCGGGTCATCTGTAGGGGACAACGTCCTTACAATGACTAGCTGTATTGATAAACTTAAGGACCTAGAGACCACATTGGGAAACGACTCAGATACTGACTTGATTCTACAATCTCTGCCTCCTACCCTGAAGGAAACCAGGAAAGTAGAAGGAAAGAGAAGGGCAAAAGTTTCGGGACTGGATATAGTAAAAGAGGGACGTTCCTATTGTTATAGGATTGGGCATAGGCAGAAAGATTGCAGGGCTTTAGAATCCAGTAGCCAGGATACGAAGCATGTTGTGGCTTCAGCCTCAAGTGTATTTGCTATTGAGAACTGTTTGTCAATTAACTCTACTTCCTGGGTACTCGATACCGGAGCAGGATCTCATATCTGTAATTCATTACATACTTTGAGAAACCGTAGAGTTATGAAGGTAGGTGATTTGTCTCTCAGAGTTGCAAACGGAATGAGCGTGGACGCTGAATCCGTGGGAGAATATCGCCAAGGTTTGACAAGTGGGCAGATATTGATTCTACGTAACTGTCTGTATGTACGTAGTATGACTTGCAATATCATATCAGTGTCCTCACTTTCAAGAGAGGGATATGATTTTACATTCGCAAGTGATATAGTTCACATCCACCTATATCAAGTTCTGATTGGGTCCGGTACATTAGATAACGGCATATACGTATTGAGTCAAGCTCAGGTTTTCAATGTCCAGAACACACTTAAAAGAAAGTCTCCGGAATTAAATCAGGCTTTCTTATGGCATTGTAGACTAGGTCACATCAATGAGAGAAGGTTGACTAAGTTACATAAAGAAGGATATTTGAATCCGTTCGAATATCAATCTTATGCTACTTGTGAATCTTGTCTCATAGGAAAGATGACAAAGACTCCGTTTACTGGACACGGAGTAAGAGCAAGCGAGCTCTTGGGACTCGTACACAGTGACGTATGCGGTCCAATGTCTACACATGCACGAGGTGGTTATTCGTACTTCATTACTTTTACGGATGATTTCTCTAGGTATGGATATGTCTTCTTAATGAAGTATAAATCCGAGGCCTATGAGAAATTCCAAGAATACAAGAATGAAGTGGAAAAACAAACAGGCAAGAGTATAAAGACACTGAGATCTGATCGAGGTGGTGAATACTTAAGTGCCGAGTTCCTGGGTTACTTAAAAGAGAATGGAATTCTCTTTCAGCTTACTCCTCCATATACACCACAACACAACGGTGTATCGGAAAGGAAGAATCGAACCCTATTGGATATGGTTCGTTCCATGATGAGTAACGCTGAGTTACCGCGATCATTCTGGGATATGCACTAGAATCAGCTGCATATCTTTTGAACCTAGTTCCTACCAAGACTGTGCCTACCACACCATATCAGATGTGGAGTGGGAAGAAACCCTATCTTCAGTATCTGAAGATTTGGGGATGTCCGGCTTCTGTTAAAAAGCAGCATGTGGACAAGCTCGAGGCACGATCAGTACATTGTAAGTTTGTGGGATATCCAAAGAACTCCAAGGGGTATCTATTCTATTACGCAGAGGAACAAAAAGTTTTTGTTTCTCGTAATGCCCATTTTCTAGAATATCAGTTTTTAGAAAAGGAAACAAGTAGGAGCGAAATAGAACTGGAAGAAATTCCAGAACTACAAACTACTACTGAAAGTATGGTAGAACCTGAGGCTTCAGAAGAAAGGGACATCCCGACGCCACTCCGCAGAAGTAGTAGGCAGTCTCATCCGCCCGAGAGATACTACGGTTTTCTTATAGACGGGGATAGAGAGGATTGCACTATTGATTATGATGAGCCTACTAGCTCCAGCAAGCCATTCAGAGCGGTGACTCAGCAAAATAGCTGGATGCAACGCAGACCGAAATGGAGTCCATGTACACTAACAAAGTATAGACTTTGGACATTGCTCCAGATGGGGTAAAACCCGTAGGATGCAAATGGATCTTCAAAAACAAGATTGGTGTAGATAGACAGGTTGAAACCTATAAGGCTAGACTTATTGCAAAGGGTTTCCGTCAAAGACCTGGTTTGGACTATGACGAAACGTTTTCTCCAGTGGCTATGCTCAAATCCATTCGGGTCCTTCTTGCTATTGCAGCCTTCCACGATTATGAAATCTGGCAGATGGACATAAAGAAAGCCTTTCTAAATGGAAATTTGGAAGAGTGCGTCTATATGGATCAACCAGAGGGATTCATTCAGAGTGGGAGCAACGGTAAAGTATGCAAGTTGCTTAAGTCCATTTATGGACTAAAGCGAGCATCGCGGAGTTGGAACATCTGTTTTGATGATGCTGTCAAACAAATTGACTTTATCAAAAATCCAGATGAACCATGCATATACAGTAAGATTGTAGGGAGAGCTGTAGTATTCCTCGTCTTGTATGTGGATGGCATTCTCCTAATAGGAAATGATATTCCTATGTTACAGTCAATCAAAAGATTCTTATCATAGAAATTCTTCATGAAAGACCTGGGTGATGCCACCTACATTCTGGGGATCCGGATCTATCGTGATAGATCAAAAAGGATGTTGGGACTTTCGCAGTCCAGGTACATAGACACCATAGTGAAGAGATTCAGTATGGATGATTCTAAGCGCGGTAACCTACCGGCTTGTCATGGAATCACCCTCTCCAAAGAGATGTCTCCCAAGACTGATTTGGAAAGGGATCGCATGTCGATTATACCCTACGCTTCTGCGGTAGGCTCTATAATGTATGCGATGTTATGTACCAGACCAGAAGTAGCATACGCATTGAGCGTAGTAAGCCGATATCAAGCAAACCCAGGGGAGAAGCACTAGATAACCGTAAAGAACATTCTCAAGTACCTGAGGAGGACTAAGGAGATGTTCTTGGTGTATGGCGGAGAAGACCTCTAGATTGAGGCCTTTGCCGACTCCGGCTTCCAGAGTGACAAGGATGACTCCAAATCCATGTCGGGTTATGTCTTTACCCTCAATGGAGGGGCGATCTGTTGGAAGAGTTCCAAACAGGAGACCGTTGCTGACTCAACAACGGAAGCGGAGTACATAGCTGCTTACGATGCCGCAAAAGAAGCTGTCTGGATGAAGAAGTTCCTCACAGAACTTCAGGTGGTTCCTACCAGTGTTGATCCAATACCTCTGTATTGTGATAACAACGGCGCTATATTATTAGCGAAGGAACTCAGGTCCCATCAGAAGTCCAGACACATCTTAAGGCGGTATCACCTGATCAGGGAGATCGTAGATCGCCGGGAGATCAAGGTGAAAAGAGTAGAGACGGAGAATAACATTGCTGATTCATTCACAAAGGCCATTCCTGAGACGCAGTTCGAGAGGCTATTCGAGGTGATAGGTCTATGATATGCCAGCTCATGGCCCTAGTGCAAGTGGGAGATTGTTAGTGTATATGCCCTAGGGGCCATTATTGTATCATACTTGTATGTATATTACTTAATGGAAGCTTGGGATATTCACAGTTGTATATACAGTCTTGGTAAAAATGGTAGTATGCTACTTGGTTTGTGTTTAGTTTAATATGTGCATATGTTTCTTGTAACGTATCACTTATACATATTAGTAGAGCCCATAGGATCTTTGCTTGATTACCAGCGTTGTGATGGCAGTCATACTAGTGGGGGCTGGGTAGTCTATAAGCAACATCCTATACTTGTCCCTAGTCGCAGGATTATCGAGACTGGGCATCGATACTCCAAAGTAGACTAGTGTGTACGCTTCTCATCCCAGTTGGGGAGATGGTCTGTCCCACAGCCATCAGTACGTCGTACTGGAGATAGTATACAGGTGCTCGTTAGGTTACGGGTACACCGGACATGACTCGCAGGGGAACTGTTGGTTGGTATTATACCCGTCGTCAGTTAAAAGTTCCCAGGTGACATGAGTACAGCATAGTCCGCAGACTTGACACTGCTACTTCGCCTCGAGTGTGTTCCACTGTTCTAAGATTGCTACCCACCACGGCTCAAAGGAGTCGTGCAAACAGGTAGCAGTTGGGTGCAGTCCCAAGCACTTGGAGGAAGTGGCGGTTAGAAAGGATTCGTCTCTCCCGGTATTGGGAGTTGATATCGCGCTGTGTCAGAGAGACATTACGCAAAGTCCCTAGCCAGGGCAAGCGAGATTTACTGGTAGATTCCAGTAGTTTCTCAGGGTGTAATGGGCTACGCTCCGACACGACTTATACCGCTATTAGGGGACTGAAGCTTGTCGCCCCCTAGGCTCGATATGCGATAGTCTTAGACGAACAGACCGGACTGTACGGAGATTGTCACATCAGGCTCAGTAGGAGTTCGGATGGGTTTCCTCATCGGCCGTCTTATCGACATCTACCTGGGGACCGTTACGTACAGCTAGTGCATCTTGCGGTCTGTGGTTAAACCCACTGCCAGAGTAGTGTCGAGTCTTTAGAGTCCCACACAGAGAGTTTCCCTGCTCCAGGCGAAACGATATAGAGGTCGTATGGTTTTACGACAAGGGTTCGGACGCATACGTGTTTAAACGCACGTGCGACGTTTGGACAGTTTTTAGTAGCCGGCTTTGGTTTAAGCCAGATTCTAGTATCAGGTTATTGGATTTATACAGTCTAAAGTTTTTCCGTGTTTTCACGGATTGGAGGGGCGTTCTCGTAATTTTCCGGGAAGCTTCTAGAAGCATGGTGACTTGGGGGTTAAGGTGGCATATGCATTAATTGGATTAATGAGTCATGTAGTGATTCATACATTGAGTTAATGATTCATTTAATGTTTTATATGACTCATGTGATGAATCACTTAGTGTATTAATGAAACATGGTGATAATTCATTGTTTGTTATTTACTTAATATTATCATATGTTTCATATAAACACAAATGATTTCATTCATCCAAAAGGATTCTTATCATCACCTTCTTTCTCCTCAAGCTCTCTCATTCTTGAAACCCTAACCCTAACCTCTCATGTGTTGAGATCAAGGGTTAGCTAGACTAATACATCCGTAACCTCACTCTATATCCCCTAGGTAGCTTAGATTAGCACTTTGAGCAACCTAGTTATCTCAAGTTAGAGATCAAGCTTAGCGTAGGAGCTCTCGGGTGGATCGTCTTTGACTCGAGGAGGCCGTTGAGGTGCCGATGTTCCAAGGAGCCTACGAAGAGTGGAGGACAGGGATGAAGACCCGAAGGACAAGTAACGTGAGGTATAACTTCGAATCCGAGTAGTTAAACCTCTCGTAGTTTGCTGGTAACGGTTTAGATATGAATCATGCGATCAAGTCCGTGTTACGAAGCTTTGATAATCGTTTTTCATTTATTCCGCCTCTCCGCAAGTTCGTGGGGTGAGTGACATGGACTTACACCATCCATGCTTAGAATTTCTTTGCAAGATCGTATAGACGCTTCTGTTAGTGTTTATGCCCTAGAGGCCATTATTGTATCATACTAGCTTGTATATTACTTAATGGAAGCTTAGAATATTCACAGTTATATTAACAGTCTTGCTAAACATGGTAGTACGCTACTTGATTTATATCTATCTTAATATGTGTATATGTTAGCATATCGAGAATACATATTGATAGAGCCCTTAGGATCTTGCTTGACTACCAGCGTTGTGATGGCAGTCATACTAGTGGGGGTTGGGTAGTCTACAAGCATATTCTTTTTCAGGTCCCTAGTCGTAGGATTATCGAGACAGGGCATCGATACTCCGGAGTAGACTGGTATGTACGCTTCTCATCCAAGTTGGGGAGATGGTCTGTCCCACAGCCATCAGTACATTGTACTGGAGATAGTATACAGGTGCTCGTTGAGTTACGGGTACACCGGACAGGACTCACAGGGAACTGTTGGTTGGTATTATACCCGTCGTCAGTTAACAGTTCCCAGGTGACATGAGAACAGCATAGTCCGCAGACTTGACACTGCTGCTTCGTCTCGAGTGTGTTCCCACTGTTCTTAGATTGCTACCCTACTACGGCTCAAAGGAGTCATGCAAACAGGTAGCAGTTGGGTGCAGTCCCGAAGCACTTGGAGGCAGTGGCGGTTAGATAGGATTCGTCTCTCCCGGTATTGGGAGTTGATATCGCGCTGTGTTTGGAGAGCCGTTACACAAAGTCCCTGGGCGGGGCAAACGGGATTTACTGGTAGGATTTCCAGTAGCTTCTCAAGGTGTAATAGGCTTCGCTCCGACACGACTTATACCGCCTTTTAGGGGACTGACGCTTGCCGCCCCCTAGGCCCGATATGCGATAGTCTTAGACGAACAGACTGGACTGTACGGAGATTGTCACATCAGGCTCAGTAAGAGTTCGAATGGGTTTCCTCATCGGCCTTCTTATCGACATCTACCTGAGGACCGTTAAGTACAGCTAGTACCGCTTGCGGCCTGTGGTTAAACCCACTGCCAGTGTAAGTGTCGATTCTTTAGAGTCCCACACAGAGAGTTTCCCTGCTTTAGGCGAAACGATATAGAGGTCGTATGGTTTTACGACAGGGTTCGGACACATATGTGTTTTTACGCACGTACGATGTTCGGACAGTTTATACTAGCAGGCTTTGGTTTAAGCCAGATTCCAGTATTGGATTATTGGATTTATACAGTCTCAGTATTTCCGTGTTTTCACGGATGGGAGGGGCATTCTCGTAATTAGTCGAGAAGCTTTTAGAAGATTGATGAGTTGGAGGCTTAGGTGGAATTTGCATTAAATGGATTAATGACTCATGGTGTGATTCATCCAAATGAGTTAATAAAGCATTTATTGCTTAATGACTCATGAGATGATTCACCCAAAGAGAGTTAATGAAGCATGGTTAATATTATTATTATGTTATTCATTTAATAATTATCATGCTTCATATATTCTAAAATGAGACATAATTCATTATCATTCTCACTCACACCTTCTCTCTCCTCAAGCTCTCTCTCTTCAAAGAACTAACCCTAACCTCTCATGTGTTGAGATCCAAGGGTTAGGAAGACTAATAGATCCCTAATCCTCTTCTATATCCTCTAGGTTACTTTGATTAGCACTCATAGCCACCTAGTTATCTTAAGTGAAAGGTTAAAGCTTGGAGAAGTAGCCCTCGGGTGGATCTTCTATCACATCGAGGAGGCCGACGATGAGGTGATCAACGAGAACAAGAAGGACTTGATTCATTAGGTATAATCATCTATCATAGTAGCTAATCACTTCTATATAGTTGTTAGTTAGGGTTTAGCAAAGATCCGTAAAGTTAGTCGATGTTAGTTTAAACAAAATGATTGTTTTACCTATTCCGCCTCCCCGCATCATGTGGGGTGTCTAACGTCGACTTACAGCTTCTCGACAAAACAATTGGACACCGCAATCCACTTCGTATCAACCGTTTCAAACCCTCACACCTACTTACGTTGATACCCCTTCTGAGAGCCATGTGACGACTCTGAAACCCATGTCCATTGCTGAGCATATTGAACAATCCCGCAGCCGATCTTTCACTCCTTTCACCACTCCAAATTCTTTAGGACAGCAATTCCAATCACCTTCTTATCAAAATGCTAATCCTAGTCATGCCCATTCTACGAATCCTTTCAATTCCTATCAATCCTACCCGACTTTTCCATCTTCTCTAGACATTTCTTCTGAACATCCATTTGGGAGTTTCACGTATCTAAACGATTTTGCATCTTTTACTGAAATCCCTTCACAACCCATGTCTAGTCTTGAACAATCATTAGAAAAAATTTAAGTTGTTTCGTGCCGACAGATGGAGAAATTGAATAAGTCCATGGCCGCACTCATACAATCTAACGAACCAGCAGCTAGTTTCCGACTAGCTCAAAATTTTACAATGTATGATGAGGCGATAGGACAATTTGATAATTTAAGTAATGAAAATGAGCAATCCACCCTTCAGTATCAAACCTACCCATCCCCAATTCAATTCCACAGCTCCAGTTTCGAAAATCTATCGAGTACACCAAATGATTCACTAATTGAGGATAGCATGTTTGATGAGTTGTGCGACTATGTAGTGTTTGATTTACCCGATTGTGAAGGGTCCATTTCAGGTGAAACCGATGTCACTCTCTTTAATCTCTACATCTCCAATCTAGAAAACCAACCGAGTGCGATTTGTAATCCACCGATTGAAAACCATGCTTTTGATGTGGTGTCTGAGAAATTTAACTTTCACTTGATTGAGGATATCGATACTGGGAATAATTTGGATGATGAACCCACAATTTTGGATGAGTTTTTCTCACCAATTCATTATATTCCTTCAACTCCGTGTGGACATCATCCCAAACCATTAACTGTTTTTCCCAAACCCCATGCATGTCTGGATATTATTGATAATGATGAATGCATGGATGAGCTGAATGTTGAGAAGGATTTTGAGGATATCATAGAGGATGAGCCCATTATTTTGGATGAATCAGATGTTCCGATTCATCATGTCCCTTCCATTGACTGTGAACATTCTCCTGAACATTTAACCGATACCATTTCTCAATCACTTCCTTCCATCATTTCCATCGTTTCCAAATTGCAAGACGACGTGTCAACTTCATCTCTCATATCTGGTTTCCCAATTTCAGTCGGCCCATGTTTTCTTGCGAATCTTGAGAGGTTTGATCACATTTCTCAACGGATTGTTAAATTAGTACAGTTAGAAATTTCTACTTTCAAATAATTACAAACTGTACTAATTTATTAAATCAAATTTCAACCTCATGTTCGTGCTCAATTTCTTTCTCCTATATGTTCATCTTCTCATTTACCGAGACCGTATCCAATTTCCGCCAACACGGTCTCGTGTATTCTTCATTTATTTCCTCTACACGTTCTTTCACCAACTATGGCATAATCACGATACAATTTTTGAATGGTTGGTATTAACTTTTGGTCTGTGTAAGGCCTTGTATAGATTGATGATGTTCCCTCCCCGCAAATTTTGAACTTCAATGCTTAAACAGTGGAAACATTGTTTCACTTAAGTTTGGGAGGAATCTTTTTGTGTGTGTATATTTTGTTTGCTGAACCGACAGATTTTGACCCTCTTTGTGTGGCATGACAGTGAGGGCACTGTCAAGTTTATGTTTGGAGGTGTGCTCGGTAAACTTTCTATCTTTGCATTCATGTGTATATTTTGCAATTGCATACTTATTTAAAAACCCATAAAAACTGAAAAAAATTCCAAAATATAAAAACTTTGTCGTTAAGTTAGCTAGTAGGAAAACTTAGATTTTATTCCGAAAATTTAACTTGATAGGTTAGAAATAACTAAATCTTAGGCTTAGAAATTGAAAACCCTAACAATAGCCCTCCTTGAGTATAACCGTAGTAAATATATGTCCTTACAGTTTTTTTTAGAAGCAAGTAATTTTGAGTTCAGTTCTTAAGTTAAGTTAAGATGAAGGGAAAGTATTGAAAGTTTTATTGAAGGACAAGTCTGAAAATTAGTTCTTATTCTTAAGACCAAATTCAGAAAGTATATACCCTACAAACTGCACTTACACGCACCATCAAACATAAGATAGTGTAAGTGCACGGCGGCGCCCCGGCCGTCAATCCGAGCCCAAAATGCGAAAGCGATAATTTTCTTTAACTTTATCACCGGCACCACCGCGCACAAAAATCCCGGATCAGGCCATTAATCTAATTCTAGCTAACTAAAGAACGGGTAGAGAGATATACCGAGCGATCCGTGTCCTTCGGTCTTCTCGTCGTCGTCCCGATCTCCCCGCGGAATCTCCGGTCTCCACCACGTCGCCGGAAGGGCACCACATCGCCGGCTTCTTTTATGGGCTCCCACCTCTGGACCGAGGCAACTCGGGCATGAAGTTGGCGAGTCGACGTGCCCAAGAATACTGTAAGTTAACTGTAGAACTCCATGTCTCTTTGGGGTTGTGGAAGTTGCCATAATGGTGGAGGAATGATATGTGAACTTTTTCTAGATGAACTTGGGGATTTTTCTAGCATGTAGAGAACAAAATCCCACTCCTCAAAAATGGGCAGCCCCTTCCCTCATTTGGCCGGCCATTACTAGGAGAGAAAGAGAGGAGAGAGTATATGTGGCCAAATGCAAAAGAGTGAGCCAAATAATCAAGAGAGAGAAAAGGTTATGATGAGAAACAATGATCACCCCAAAACCAACACTACAACAACCTAATCATCATACCCAAAGTCAAGCAATCATGAACTCATGGAGCCAATGAAAGTGCACCATGATGCAACAATATGCAAAGACAACCCTCCAAAATGCTTATTTGCACAAATGCAAATAAGCCCTCCTCCACCATTTTTCGGCCAATGAAAGATACAAAGAAAAATGGCCGAAACGGAAAGCAAACTGGCAACTTCAGAAAACTGTTCCCGTAATAAATTACAGGAAAACCCCGCTACCGTATATACATACCCGTATTTGTATTCCGACCGAAATACAAATGCAATGAGACAAAATCTACACTGTACAATACTAGGATCCGGCTTAAACCAAAGCCCGCTAGTATTTTCCATCCGATTATGATCCGTGCAATACCGCACGTATCTGATCGAACCCTGTCATATCTCCATACGGCCTCTACAGCGTTTCGCCCGAAACATGAGCAACTGGTCTGTGGGGGACTCTAAAGACTCGTCAATACTATGGCTGAGGATTTAACCACTAGCACGTCAGAGGTATTAGCCATACGTAACGGGCTACCAGCTATTGACCAAAAGGGACGTCGATGAGCGAACTCATCCTGACACCCTACTGAGCCTGTCAGTGACAATATCCGTACAGTCCGGTCCGTTCGTCTATGAGCATCGCATGGCGGGCCTAGGGGGTTGGTAAAAGTCAGACCCCCAAAAGCGGTACAAGTCGTGTCGGAGTGTAGCCCAGAACACCCTGAGATACTACTGGAATACCTACCAGTAAATCTCCTGCCTTGGCCAAGGACTTCGTGTAATGGCTCTCCTAGACACAGCGCGACCTCACCTCAAATACCGGGAGAGACGAACCCGTGAAAATCCGCTCACTGCCTCCGTGTGGCTCGGGACTGTACCCAACTAAAACCTGTTTGCACGTCTCCTTTGAGCGTGGTAGGGTAGTAATCAAAGTACAGTGGGAACTCACACGAGACAAATGACGATCTCAGGTCGATGAACTAACCTGTACACATGTCACCTGGGAACTGCTATCTGACGTCAGGTATAAGACCAACTAGCATGTTCCCGGCGAGTCCTGTCTGGTGTACTCATAACCCAATGAGCACCTGTATACATCTTAGGTGAACCAACTGACACCAGTGGCTTGTGAGACCGGCCACCGCCCCTCATCGGGGTCTCGACTGTATACACTAATCTACTCTGGAGTATCAATGCCCTGTCTCGAAACTCCCACGACTAGGGACCTTTTAAGGATGTGCTTATAGACTACCAGCTCCCACGTATATGATCGCCCTCATACTGCTGGCAGTCAAGAAAGAATCCTAGGGGCTCTATCAACGTGTAATAGCGACCTATCAGGTCACCTAAAGCATTACACGATGATAAAGATAAACCAGATAGCATACTATCATCTTGAGTAAGACTGTCCTACCGGAATAGGTCCTCCCTCAATCATTACAATCACGTGCCTGTGATCCAATAATTGACTCTGAGGGCACTATCTCCAACAATCTCCCACTTGCACTCAAGGCTAATTATCGCGATGTCGCATACTCACAGCCCGTGTGATACCTAACACCCAACTCCTCTACTAGTCAGTCTCACAAAGCCCGTTTGCGAAACTATTGTGTTCGAGGAATAGCCTCAGTGAGTGGATCCGCCTTGATGTTTCTTTCTATGTCTCTCTTAATCTCAAGTTCGCGGAGAAAACCATCTCCCGAAATGAGTAATACCTGTCTTAGAGTATGTCTGGATATCTGATGGGACCTAGCTCATAAATGAACTCCAAATCCAAACTTCTCAGACTGTATCGTCAACTGAACTTAATCGGTATCCTGCGCCATGCCTCCCTCAGTATCCGCCTGGACCACCTGTCCAAAATACTGCCCCTCGTCAAAGGGAAAACTATAACTCTGACAACCTCTCTGTCATCCAGGTCACCTTGGAAGCCTGGAATGATAACTGTCTCCCGAATGAGGCTGTCATTATCATATCCCTAGAACATCCACTTATGTTCTAAAACTGCTTCCGATTGTTTCTCCAGGATTGTATCAATATCAACTTATTGCATTTACTGCAAAAACAACATCTGGTGTGGTACTTGACATCTCATGATTGACTCAATTGCCTAAGCAAGTGATCTGCCAATCATGCACATCCCTCTCCCCTTTAGTCTGTAAGACTCCTTTAGAGAGGGTGACTCCATCACCAGCAGGTACACTACCGTGTCAGGAGTCGTCCATTCTAAAAACTCTTAAAATGCTGTCTAAGTACCCAGATTGGGAAACCACCCAAATCTATATCTATAGATCTAGTAACCAGAATGTCTTGATATTATATTCAAGTCCCATGTGGAGAAACCACTGTGTGACGACCAAAGTATAACCGATCGTAGTATAGAAATTTCACTTCCTACTCTGTGTATGTCATCTAAATACAAGGACATCACACCCTACTACTGTAACACTTCAAAAAAATAAAATATTATTTTTTGGGAATTTTTATAATTTAATATTATTTCATTGAATATTTTAATATTTTGGTATAATTGAATACAGAAAAATTTGAAAAAATTATGGAAAATTCTAAAATAGGTTATTTTATGTAATTATGCCATTTTAAAGTTTTTATAATTAGTTATATGCTAATTTATTACAAATCGCGATTAAAAATCGCTAATCGGGTTTTTAGCAATTTTGTGCAAAACATACACATCATTTTTTTCTACACTTGTGCATTTCTACCATGGCTTTCCTTTTGGGGTTACTATTCTTGTGAGAAAGGATTTGGGAGAAAAGAAAAAGAAAAAGGAAAAGAAAAGGGGACAAGTGCATTAATGAGGCATGGTGCACTTTTGACTTTGGTTTTCTCTCCCTCTCATTTTCCTCATCTCTCTCTCCCTCTTCATTTTCCTTCAGCTGAAGCCATCTCCAGCAGCTCTCCCTCCCCCTTCATCTCATTTCAACCCTCATAAATCACCTCAAAACATTACCAAAACCCTACCCCCATCTTACCAAAAGTGTGCACAAGCCTTCAAGCAACCATTTGGACCTAGAAAGTTTGCGATTTGGCGCTGTTAAAGATTCATGAGTCTCTACTGGGGTAATTCCTTCACAATTGTTGTATCATTTCTAGTGTTTAAGCCCATTTTAAAGTTTGATGTCGTTTCGACGAAGTTTTGTTCATTTTGGACAACCCTAGAGAGGATTAAGGTAAATTTGAGTTGTAAAGTGAAATTGAGGTTTGTTGTGACCTTAGAATCCTGGTGTGATGTTATATTGGACCTTAACCTGAAGTTTTAACTCAGAATACGGATTTATGGAACGATATCGGGGAAAACAGTAATTCTGGGAGTGTATTTGGGAATCTGCTATCACCCCGAGGCCCCTAAATTAAAATTGAGTTGAAAGTAAGATGTGCAGGCACCTAGGAACCACCACACAAGACCCCAACCCCTATATCTTTTCCAAGGCCGCCAATTAATTCCAATTGGCCGCAATTTGCGGCTAGACCAGCACCAAAATGTCTCGTTCTCGTTCCAGAGCTCCTACATGTATAGATTAGACCCCTTGCATGTATATATTTGTCTAATTTGACCTAGGGTGAAATCTGGAGCATTTTTCCTTTGTTGCTGTTTTGGATTCGTGTTTCCGTATTCCGTATTTCTAATTCTGAATTTGCGTATGGTGTTTTACCTCGACTATTTGGCGTTTATACGACGATATCGAGGTTTATTGTTTGTTTTGGAGGCGTACCCATAGGTTCTAACTTATAGGCCCCTTAGCGTATCGTTTTGGTTTTCGTGTGTCGTTTTAGCTTTGATTTGGTTTTAATGCGCATATGCGATACGTTAATGTGTAGGTACCCCTTGAAGACTTCAGGACGACAAGCAAGCGCGTGGCGACGTCGACAAATGAAGACGCAAGGTGAGTAGATTATATCTACGGGGGAAGTCGGGTGGATGGCGTATAGCACCCCCGCCGTCCGTAGTTGATATATGTATATATTATTTATGATAGTATAGTGTCGTGGATTATTTGAGATGCGTTAGATGTGATAGGGTTAGAAGTAAACTAGAATATTTCCTAGTTGCGAACCCTAGGATAGGTTTACACCCACGCACACACATGTTGATTTGCTATACTTATACTGTGATGATGATGGATAGTGGATGACTTTGGAGATGAGTCGATGATAATGGGTTTTGTGCCGCGAGATCGGTGATTTGATATGATTCGTATTTGGGATACGACATGTGATCTCTAGCGGGCTTTTGGACGTGTGTTTACACACGCAGTCATATTGATGGTATCAGTTGTACTAGACTTAGATCAGTACCCCAGATTATGTGATATGATGATGAGGATACCAAATAATTGATAAGCTAATTGTGATATTGACCCGTACCCAGCTATTGGGATGTCGTACGACGATTTACTGTACGAACTGTATATTGATGATAGATCCGCACTCATGACTCGAGGATGTCAGATGATATACTGTATCGTACGCGATACTATTGAGGCGGGATCACCGACTATATATATATATATACCTTCTGATGGACTTGGCTTAGTAGATGTTAGACTAGAACCGAGTCATACCTATTTAAAAACTACGAATCGGGAATATTTTAAGGACAAGTAAAGGGATTCTACGTGTATTTTCAAAGGACGTATCTATTCATAAAAACACCGTAACCCATATTTTACCAAAACCCCGATTCGTCTTATTTCAAATGGCACCACTGCATGACATGTACATATTGGTGTAGATTCTTCACTGTTGTATTGATTATTCGATTCCGCATCGCATTGCATGTGTTTATTTCTATATTGCAATCATGCTGTTAGGACACCAGCACCATTATCGATGATGCATATATTCCACGTACACTTGCTTGTTGGCTCACACACTTCATCATCGATAATTGCCATGTCACTACACAATAGTATTATTGCATCAGGATATGACTTTATATGTGCATACCACTATTCTATGTTGCATGATATACTGTTATACATGCATCTCAATTATATGTCGCATACATCATGCTTTCTGATTATGCGCATTAGGATATTGTTTTCATGATATTTATGGATTTGGGAACCGTGGATAATTTCAAAGGAGAGTATGTACTTATTTGAAAAACCCGGTTTCCTTGATATGATATTTGCGCAGCCACCATGAGATTTATCGGTTCTGATTATATACCCCATACGAGGAGTGTGTGCCGTATGAGGGTACATGCTGGGGCCCGGTATGGTTCCCCTCGGCAAGATGATCGAAGGATTATGCCGATTGATCCTGGAGGTGGGCGAGTACCTACCGGTGATTGTATTTGAGCTCGGCGGATATCCGGAGGATACCGACCGGAGTTGAGAGATGGACATGGGTTGACCCGTACTGCCGGGGCCGAGGGCCGATACCGCAGACGGAGCCCCATATGGACGAGGATTTACGTGCCGATGCTAGGCACAGGTTTCATGATATTTCCATGATTTTGATTATATCCTCACATTTACATGCATGATGCTCATTGTCATTGGGGTGACAGGTGGACGGGATCCACATATATACAGACTTTTATTACATTGATCATACTTCATTTGTATATATAACAGGGTATGAGGGCGCGGTTATATATACTCTTACACCAATATTAGTGGAATGGGACGCTAAAATATGTGTATTGATATTCATTTTGATACTTCATCATATTTACTTCATGCAGACATACCTTATGTTTATGACATGTTATTACCTGAGGCACTGGCACGGGTACTTGGCACTTCATACACGATTAGATGTTACATTGCCACATTTTCATGCTTCAGGCTTATTCTTTGAGGTTTATATACTGATCGTATTGACCTAGGATTATGTCATGCATTCGATTTCTGCTTGTAGATATTCTCTATTCACGAGTTGGCAACTCACCCTCGTTGTGCCACAGTTCTTGCAGGTTTTGCCGTACAGGTTCCATAGCGGCATTTCTGGCACACTGCTTCCTTGCGGGTGAATTGCTTTTGGTAGGTGGGTTCTTTTGCATCAAGAACCACCATTGTACTTGTATTATTCCTTTGTATCTAGAATTCCATCAACCAAAACTTGTATATTGTTTCAGACTTAGACTAGTGATGTATTATTTCGACCTTAGAGTCGAGCTAGTAGTATTGCGGTTTTCATGCTTATTGAGTTTCTTTTGGATTTGATCCTCGCTATTCGGCGTTGTATATTATATTGTTTGTGTGGTTGTGACCGTCGATTGACGAAGAGCTAACTCCCGCTTGGGGATGCCTTTTATCACTGCATATATATTATTCTTGTTGTACCCCGTTCGGGGCCAGTTTTTACAAAAGAAACTCTGCCGAAATTTCTAGAAAAGACCTTACATTTTTAAAATGCATATTCGGCTTAGTTATTTAAAAACCTTGACTTCAAACATGTTTTTCTTCACTTTTTTAAACCAGTTTTCTTTATTTACTCTTAAAATGGTTTTAGATTTCTGGGCTTTTGGCTTACTTGGATCAGATGGAGTCCTATAGACTTCATATGGTTCAAGGGCCAGTCGCGTGCTCTTTCGGGTCGTGACAAAGTTGGTATCAGAGCGCTAGGTTAATCTTGGTTCGAGTCTAAGTTTGACTATGGGGAGCCTAGGGCGTTTATATATACACGGAACTTAGGCTTGACCTTACGGAACTTAGACTTAGTCGAGGGGGTATTAGACCCGAACTTTCGTCGGGTAGGATGACCCTTGGTTGATGGAATAGGTGACTAAAGTAGAGTGACGTACCGTAGGTATGTTCCGCGGCATACTTACGACACGCCACTCCGCTTAAGGAACCTTAGGATGTACATATTTTCGAGATCAGTGATTCTCTTCATATCCATGATTATACATCCATTTGAGATCCTCAATACTATTAGTTTCATGATCATGCCTTTATTGATGTTGTTCCTTCTTATGATCATGTATCCACTCTGGATCTGCTGTTCTCTTTCTTGCCATTGATCTGCTCTCTTCGATACTCGATTGAGGTTCCTGTCGCCATGTTGAGCTCAGTTTGGGCTGCTGCTAGGGTTACGGTCAGTGCGAGCTCGTCTGGTACGAGGGCCGACCATTGTATTTTCTGGTGACATGGGAACGTCTCGAGTTAGTATTGGTGACTGTGACCTCTAGTGGAGGCAAGTGCTTGGTTTTGCGCCGGATGATCGGGCCATTGTTAGAGCTGCCAGTTGAGAGAGGACTGTTGATGTACAGCATACCTCAAAGATTATGATGTCGCCTACCGTGCAGACAGATGGACCAGCTATTGCTAAGATTGACAGGATGTCGCTTCCGGAGCTTACGAGCTGAGATCGCCGGAGCTTCCAGGCAGATATGAGACAGATGATAGCTAGCCTACCCGATTTGAGAGGAGAAGGTGATTCGTTCGATTTATGTGCCGGAGCAGGCCCAGTTGAGTCGAAGATTTCCAGTGTGGAGAGTCTTACTCAGATCTAGAGCAGACCAATTTAGAGATGGCTGCTAATGCATTGCCTTTCCTGGAGGATAGAGGCGTTGTTCAGCGTACAGACGAATGAGCCAGTTGTTGCTGCAAACGACGAGATATCACCCAGATGATTGGGGCTACTGCAGCATGAGTATGTACTTAGAGAGATGATAGTGAGTCGCTAGTCACCCGAGGATGAATGACTAGGACATGTGGTTCGTTCGCTTACCCCGATGCGAGGTCATCAGATAGATTGATTCCTGCTAGAGGCGACTTCACGCAGGTTCGTTGAGAGTCGATAGAGACGATCGAATGTCAGGAGCCCATTTTCTAGTTTAAAGTATACGGAAAGACATGCAGGCGATTCTATGGACCCTCTAGAAGAATGAAACCCTAACTCGACTTAATGACCGTGTGAAAGCCTTTGAACCTTAGGGTTTGCGGCAGTTCCGCGGCGCCATTAGTGAGGCTTGGGTTTGCCCTTCTGCGGCTGGACCACCGACGCTGTGGCATGTACTCGATACTATTAAACTGTACTCAAGATGTGGATCTCTTGGGGGATTATGAGGTTCTGACGAGTCGATCGGACGATTCGACATCATTCGGATATCATGTGATGGGA
This sequence comes from Agapanthus africanus, assembly GCA_030015575.1. Classification (NCBI taxonomy): domain Eukaryota; kingdom Viridiplantae; phylum Streptophyta; class Magnoliopsida; order Asparagales; family Amaryllidaceae; genus Agapanthus; species Agapanthus africanus. The sequence goes on along the minus strand of CM057341.1, from coordinate 447,645,202 downwards.
CACTGCTTGGGAGACTCCAGATACGAGCATAGCCGTTGGAGCGCAGTCCATGCAGCCACGATGAGACGAGTCCGAACCAGTCGACATTGAAGCAGAGTGAAGTAAAGAGTTCGCAAGAGATTTCGACAAGATGACGTTCCACTCCACCGACATCAGAGATGCGATACGCACGCAGAGGCAATGTATATGGATATAGCTTCCAGAAAGAGGCGCGATGAGTATGCAGCCATTCTGGAACAAGAATTAGCTTCGGCAAGTGGACGATGACTTCCGGGCAATTCGGCAGAAAAGAGATATGCGAGAGACTTCGGATGGACCGTAGCCGAGAACATTGCAGTGCGCAGATAGAGACGTGACGTCGAAATGGACGATGATACAGACAAGCGGGACAAGTGGTTCGTGCGAGATGCTGACGAGCTGTCATTTCTTCCCGTCGAGACCAGAGACCGGATATGCTTACAGAGGCGTTAAGATGCGACCAATTTCCGAGAGAATGCGGTGCTGAGGACGCAGATGTCCATTGAGTGAGAAAAGATTATGCAAGAGTACCAACCTCCGTACAGACCGGCATAGGCAAGATCGGAAGAGACCCTGAGCAGGATTCCTTCCAGGACACTGCTGCAATGATATTTGCACCTATGATCAGATGTGATTTGCATTCAAGGAATCATAGGCCGACGCCAGTGACATGCTGCTTTATAAGTGGTCATGAGGATTGACCGAGAGATGACCAGAGAAGTGCCAGAACGGAATCATCCCCGTTAGCACACCTGACATGGTCGATGAGCCGATTGATTGTAAGATTGGTAATCCACAGAGAAAATAAGGACCCAGAGACAGAGGACGCCAGACCGTGAGCATGAGGCAAGTAGATATCTTGAGCTGCTAGCATTGGATGCACCGACTCCTTCTCGACTTGGAGGGAGGAACTACCGACGACGGTATTTATGATTTGTGATTTTGTGATTCGGTTATCACGTATCCGTCATCTTGGATTTCGGTATTTTGGGCGTTCTGTTTGCATGATTTAGTTTTGATGACTGAGTTTCATGATTTTTGTTTTATGCACCCACTGGGTATTTATATTTTGCGCATAGTTATTACATTTGAGGTATTGATTGTGATTTCACGCCTATTTTATGCAGTGATTTGATTTACGTTTCCAGCATAGTTTTCATGCACCTTTAGTGTTTTGATATACGATTTTGGTGCACGCCAGATGCACTAAATCGGGATTCTTCGTGCATGTCAAATGCACCTGATTTTGCTGTCAGACAAACACGTTGCCTATGACAGATGTTACGTGCACACCCGTTGCACCTAGATGTTGTTTTGTGCCCATGTATGACACATATATGGATTTTGATTCCTTGCGCACCAGACGCACAAGATATTCTTATATATACATTGTGGGGATTGATTCTAGTAGAGTAGTATATTTTTATGATATTCGCTTTGTATTGATATTTTCGGAGCCCCGACAATTTGGATTTTTACTGAAATGTTTTAGTATTTGGGGGTTTAAATTTAAATTCGGGGACCGAATTTATTTAAGAGGGGAAGATTGTAACACTTCAAAAAAATAAAATATTATTTTTTGGGAATTTTTATAATTTAATATTATTTCATTGAATATTTTAATATTTTGGTATAATTGAATACAGAAAAATTTGGAAAAATTATGGAAAATTTAAAAATAGGTTATTTTATGGAATTATGCCATTTTAAAGTTTTTATAATTAGTTATATGCTAATTTAGTACTAATCGCGATTAAAAATCGCTAATCGGGTTTTTAGCAATTTTGTGCAAAACATGCACATATCTTTTTTTTCTACACTTGTGCATTTCTACCATGGCTTTCCTTTTGGGGTTACTATTCTTGTGAGAAAGGATTTGGGAGAAAAGAAAAAGAAAAAGGAAAAGAAAAGGGGCCAAGTGCATTAATGAGGCATGGTGCACTTTTGACTTTGGTTTTCTCTCCCTCTCATTTTCCTCATCTCTCTCTCCCTCTTCATTTTCCTTCAGCTGAAGCCATCTCCAGCAGCTCTCCCTCCTCCTTCATCTCATTTCAACCCACACAAATCACCTCAAAACATTACCAAAACCCTACCCCCCATCTTACCAAAAGTGTGCACAAGCCTTCAAGCAACCATTTGGACCAAGAAAGTTTGCGATTTGGCGCTGCTAAGGATTCATGAGTCTCTATTGGGGTAATTCCTTCACAATTGTTGTATCATTTCTAGTGTTTAAGCCTCTTTTAAAGTTTGATGTCGTTTCGACGAAGTTTTGTGCATTTTGGACAACCCTAGAGAGGATTAGGGTAAATTTGAGTTGTAAAGTGAAATTGAGGTTTGTTGTGACCTTAGAATCCTGGTGTGGTGTTATATTGGACCTTAACATGAAGTTTTAACTCAGAATACGGATTTATGGAACGATATCGGGGAAAACAGTAATTCTGGGAGTGTATTTGGGAATCTGCTATCACCCCGAGGCCCCTAAAATAAAATTGAGTTGAAAGTATGATGTGCAGGCACTTAGGAACCACCACACAAGACCCCAGCCACTACATCTTTTCCAAGGCCGCCAATTAATTCCAATTGGCCGCAATTTGCGGCTAGACCAGCACCAAAATGTCTCGTTCTCGTTCCAGAGCTCCTACATGTATATATTTGTCTAATTTGACGTAGGGTGAAATCTGGAGCATTTTTCCTTTGTTGCTATTTTGGATTCGTGTTTCCGTATTCTGTATTTCTAATTCTGAATTTGCGTATGGTGTTTTACCTCGACTATTTGGCGTTTATACGACGATATCGAGGTTTATTGTTGGTTTTGGAAGCGTACCCATAGGTTCTAACCTATAGGCCCCTTAGCGTATCGTTTTGGTTTTCGTGTGTCGTTTTAGCTTTGATTTGGTTTTAATGCGCATAAGCGATACGTTAATGTGTAGGTACCCCTTGAAGACTTCAGGACGACAAGCAAGCGCGTGGCGACGTCGACAAATGAAGACGCAAGGTGAGTAGATTATATCTACGGGGGAAGTCGGGTGGATGGCGTATAGCACCCCCGCAGTCTGTAGTTGATATATGTATATATTATTTATGATAGTATAATGTCGTGTGCGTTAAATGTGATAGGGTTAGAAGTAAACTAGAATATTTCCTAGTTGCGAACCCTAGGATAGGTTTACACCCACGCACACACATATTGATTTGCTATACTTATACTGTGATGATAATGGATAGTGGATGACTTTGGAGATGAGTCGATGATATTGGGTTTTGTGCCGCGAGATCGGTGATTTGATATGATTCGTATTTGGGATACGACATGTGATCTCTAGCGGGCCTTTGGACGTGTGTTTACACACGCAGCCATATTGATGGTATCAGTTGTACTAGACTTAGATCAGTACCCCAGATTATGTGATATGATGATGAGGATACCAAATAATTGATGAGCTAATTGTGATATTGACCCATACCCAGCTATTGGGATGCCGTAAGACGATTTATCGTACGAGCTGTATATTGATGATAGATCCGCACTCATGACTCGAGGATGTCAGATGATATACTGTATCGTACGCGATACTATTGAGACGGGATCACTATATATATATATATATATATATATATATATATATATCGACTCAGATTTAGGTGGTTTCCATACCCCTTCTGATGGACTTGGCTTAGTAGATGTTAGACTAGACCCGAGTCATACCTATTTAAAAACTACGAATCGGGAATATTTTAAGGACAAGTAAATGGATTCTACGGGTATTTTCAAAGGACGTATCTATTCATAAAAACACTGTAACCCTTATTTTACCAAAACCCCGATTCGTCTTATTTCAAATGGCACCACTGCATGACATGTACATATTGGTGTAGATTCTTCACTGTTGCATTGATTATTCGATTCCGCATCGCATTACATGTGTTTATTTCTATATTGCAATCACGCTGTTAGGACACCAGCACCATTATCGATGATGCATATGTTCCACGTACACTTGCTTGCCGGCTCACACACTTCATCATCGATAATTGCCATGTCACTACACAGTAGTATTATTGCATCAGGGTATGACTTTGTATGTGCATACCACTATTCTATGTTGCATGATATACTGTTATACTTGCATCTCAATTATATGTCACATACATCATGCTTTCTGATTATGCGCATTGGGATATTGTTTTCATGATATTTATGGATTTGGGAACCGTGGATAATTTCAAAGGAGAGTATGTACTTATTTGAAAAACCCGATTTCCTTGATATGATATTTGCGTAGCCACCATGAGATTTATCGGTTCTGATTATATACCCCATACGAGGAGTGTGTGCCGTATGAGGGTACATGGTGGGGCCCGATATAGTTCCCCTCGGCAAGATGATCGAAGGATTATGCCGATTGAGCCTGGAGGTGGGCGAGTACCTACCGGTGATTGTATTTGAGCTCGGCGGATATCCGGGGGATACCGACCGGAGTTGAGAGATGGACATGGGTTGAACCGTACTGCCGGGGCCGAGGGCCGATACCGCAGACGGAGCCCCAAATGGACTAGGATTTACGTGCCGATGCTAGGCACAGGTTTCATGATATTTCCATGATTTTGATTATATCCTCACATTTACATGCATGATGCTCATTGTCATTGGGGTGACAGGTGGACGGGATCCACATATATACAGACTTTTATTACATTGATCATACTTCATTTGTATATATAACAGGGTATGAGGGCGATGTTATATATACCCTTACACCAATATTACTGGAATGGGACGCTAATATATGTGTATTGATATTCATTTTGATACTTCATCATATTTACTTCATGCAGACATACCTTATGTTTATGACATGTTATTACCTGAGGCACTGGCACGGGTACTTGGCACTTCATACACGATTAGATGTTACATTGCCACCTTTTCATGCTTCAGGCTTATTCTTTGAGGTTTATATACTGATCGTATTGACCTAGGATTATGTCATGCATTCGATTTCTGCTTGTAGATATTCTCTATTCACGAGTTGGCAACTCACCCCTATTGTGCCACAGTTCTTGCAGGTTTTGCCGTACAGGTTCCATAGCGGCATTTCTGGCACACTGCTTCCTTGCGGGTGAATTGCTTTTGGTAGGTGGGTTCTTTTGCATCAAGAACCACCATTGTACTTGTATTATTCCTTTGTATCTAGAATTCCATCAACCAAAACTTGTATATTGTTTCAGACTTAGACTAGTAATGTTTTATTTCGACCTTAGAGTCGCGCTTAGTAGTGTTGCGGTTTTCATGCCTATTGAGTTTCTTTTGGATTTGATCCTCGCCATTCGGCGTTGTATATTATATTGTTTGTGTGGTTGTGACCGTCGATTGACGAAGAGCTAGCTCCCGCTTGGCGATGCCTTTTATCACTGCATATATATTATTCTTGTTGTACCCCGTTCGGGGCCAGTTTTTACAAAAGAAACTCTGCCGAAATTTCTAGAAAAGACCTTACATTTTTAAAATGCATATTCGGCTTAGTTATTTAAAAACCTTGACTTCAAACATGTTTTTCTTCACTTCTTTAAACCAGTTTTCTTTATTTACTCTTAAAATGGTTTTAGATTTCTGGGCTTTTGGCTTACTTGGATCAGATGGAGTCCTATAGACTTCATATGGTTCAAGGGCCAGTCACGTGCTCTTTCTGGTCGTGACAACTACCTTCTTAACAGATCCATCCCTTATTCTGATGAAGTCAAACCTATGACTGTCACAACAGAAATAGATGATCTATCTCCGCTATATCTATTTTAGTCTATAAATAGACACAAGCCACTTATCCACCAATGCTTCCGCTGCTCCCACTAACTACGACAACCCTCTGGCAGAGTCATATACACGCACACTTCTAAAGATAGTTTAGAACGACGCTATACTCATCCTCCTGCCGGTCTCGCAGCCTGGAACAACAGCAATGTCAAGTCTGGGTAAACAAGAACCTCCCTGTCACCGTCCTTGAGGCTACCGGAGTACCTCTCGGGTGCCTGAGGTTACCCACCATATCTGCGGAGTGGCCAATGGAATGTCAAACCAAATTGAATCTTTAGGTTCTTTATCAAATTTTCAGTAATCGTCTGCGGTTCTGGAATCACTTCCAGTTCTACCATACTCCCACTACTGTTTTCTGAAAAAATCCATTTTTGTTAAAACTGTGGCGAGTCAAGAACAATATCACTATTGATCTTCCAGATGGTAGAAAGTCAACCCTCGTCATAGCCTGGGTCAACCCACAAACTGCCATTACAGAAACGTGCCTTGAATTATCCAGAGTCTGGTTTTAAGCATAAGCCGGACAACTCCCCGTACCTTAACATCGTTAAGATATGAACTGTTCTATATCCAATATAGAAACAGAGGCACTGATTTAATTGAACCAGATTCAAATCATGCAGCTATCTCCAGTGCATGTCAACTAAATGGAAGGAGGCCGATCAGCGTTACTCAACTTAGGAATGCTTCCAATTATGAGTAACCTGAAAGAGAAGCAAGTTCTCTTAATCATTACTACCAACTGAATACCATCCACAAGTATCTACATCTTCGATCACCTTAAAGAATCCCGATACTTGCAATACCTGGTTCTCTACTTTACTCTTTTACCTATAACTTCTCAAAACTTGGACCCTGTGTTTCTACGAAACACATGTATAAGACCCAGAGAAGTCACAAGTAAACAGAATCTAGTACGAGTACCAACCCCTCTGTCCTAATAGACACTGGACAATATACAATACTCTGTATAAGTCCCTTGAGTTGAATAACTCAATCCCTGTGTGTCGTAGGTTGAAAACTGTACTTATGCTTAAGAAGAATTACACCGCTGTTTAATGCTCCCTACCTAACCATCCACTGATATAGGAAAATGTCAAAGACATAATTTCAAAAAGGTATATCTCAATCTATAAGAATAGACGTACAGATATATCAATTTGATAATGGTGCATAACAGCGGATATTCAAAACCAAATATTTGCCGTCCGGCAAACAACCCAGGTGACTTCCTCAAATATCACCGATTACTACGAATCCCGATATAATGAGGACGATCACCTAATTCCCAATAACTTACTCCCACTCATCATCTGTAAAACCATACAGATGTGAGAATCATACCTGGTAAATACATACCCTGGAGCAAGTGTCTAATTGGGAAATCAGTTTTCTTTTAACAGTACACAGTGAAACTGAAACATTGAAATGTTTCGATGGGGTATCCTGGTATTCCTAGTAATGCCTCTTCCATTATCAGATTCACAACTGCAACCGTATATTTCTATACCATCTTTTCACATCCCTTCATATGTCTTTAGTCATTACCTTCTGTACACCTCTTTAGGCCAAATGGTTTTCTTCCTTCCCTACCGTTCGGCACCAGCCTATGGTTTGGAAGAAGACTATCCAATAAGCATAATGAGTGTGCTGTCCTAATCCTAGGAGCACTCGCAATGCGAGAGAAGGTGAGGATAAAAGACAACCGAATAAACCTTATTCCTATTTCTCCTGAACCAGAATCCATCCCCGAACTGGAACAAGTTCCTTTCGAGTTCGTATATAACCATACGATGGAGTATCCAATAAACTGTGGATCTTCGTAGTGATACGGAGTGTCCTGGAGAAATACAAAGGTGAAGTGGGGGTGGTAATGAAATACCTGGTTTGGTCATAAATATCAGTCGCAATTTACTTTGCCCTCTTACTAATCCCTTGATATGTCTTTACATAATACCTTCTGTACACCATCATTAGGCTAATTGGTTTTCTTCATTCCCTACTGGTCGACACCTGCCTATGGTTTGGAAGAAGACTATCCAATTTGCGTAATAGGTGTACTATCTCCTAAACCAAGGAGTACTCGCAACTTGAGAGAAGGTAAAAATTAAAAGACAACTAAATAGTCCTATTCGTTTTCTCCAGAACCGGAAACCATCCTCGAATAAATTCCTTCGAGTTCGTATATAACCATACGATGGTTTTGTCCAATAGAAGTGGATGTTCGTAGTAGTACGGGGTGTCCTGGAGAAAAGGGTAAAAGTAGGAGTGGCAATGAGGTATGCAACTCGGACAATCCAAAAGCCAGTGTTTAAGAAGGTTCGGTTAGTTTTGGTCACTGAGTCATAGTCTTAGGGTCGGGTCATGGTCGCTGCCAAAGAGAGAGAGAAAAGAAACACTCAGCGTGCACTCTAACCTAGATCAGAATGGTTACCAATTTATCTAATCAGGAAACCTCCCACTGTAACGTCAAATTCTCCTCAAAACCTGAAAGGAGAATTAGTCGGGATCACCCGAGGAGTAAACCAACTCATCAGTGGGAATCGGGATTCAACTATCATCGCATGATAACGTGACGGAATCCGCTCACGTTATCACACTCCAGAAGGTATGCGCATATCTGGCAAGTTTCAGTTTCTTTAGAAACTCCCGATGTGATTTTTACCCCATGCTCGTATGACCTTGGCGTGAGGTTAAAATGTCATAAGTCACATGTCAATTTCTACCCATCATTGTCCAGGTTAATTTGAACCCACCCGTACATACCCTTGACGAAGGCCAAAATAGTAGTACGACTGTCCCAAACCAACGCATCTATCTATGCAACAGATAAATATCCGGCAGCTACCAATCACTATGCCTTGGCGTGAGGTCAAAATACATAGCTTGAATACTACCGAATATTTAACTGAAATGATGGAGGGCTACGAATGGTTTCTGGCGAAAACCTTTAACGTAATGAACTTGATATCGTTGAAGGAACTAGATAGCTTTATAAAAATATAGTGGCGAAAACCTTTACTAAAGAGATCACTCCCGGTGAAGGGATCTCGGCTCTTTCCCCGTAGAATGAGGTGCAGGATATTCCAACTGAATACCATGATGCAAAGCAAAAGTAAACGACTATAGTGAAGTTATTGCCCTGACGCAAACTTCTGTCCAAGAGGTCACTCCCGGTAAAGGGATTTCGGCCCTTGCCTCGTCGACTGAGGCGCTGGATATTCATAACCGAATACCACTGTACAAAACAAAAGAGAACGTCCTTGCAATAACAGCTTTTTGAAAAATGTTCCAACATCATCAGAATAGGTTTGTTTAACTTGCATTGATCCGAATCAATGCAGTCCCATCAATTGATCACACCAATAAAGAACGAAAATAATGACATACGTATATGTCATCCGCATTCGCCACTGGGTCCCGTCATTACCCGTTAGGTTAGTTAACTAACGACAGAGCGGGGACTGGACTAGCGCAGATGCAAAACATATACAACATCTACTAGTATATATATCATTATATAATATTTCGCTCAAGGCGTGATAAAATGCAACATCACAGAAATGTAATAAGCATCACAGAACAATACAGATATCTGGGATCCCCGGGTTTCACAGAGCCGCTATTGAAACTCGACGTTCCCCTGGTCGTGTGGATAGCCTGTGCAATGAAATCCTAGACCCCTACAGGCGCAGCAAGTTACCCGCCAAAACCTGAAGCGAGGCAGCCCCCTTCAGCAACGTGAATGGACCACCCAGCACATCACGGAATCCGGTAACTTGGGCACCCCTCCTGGGTCAACCTGTATCCCCTACGAGTGCGGCGAATAGCCAGCCAATTCTAGAGTAAAGCCCCCTCCGTCTCAATGCCATGAGATGCGGGCCCGTTGCCCTCTAGAACCCGGCTACCCGTGCACCCCTCTTGGGGTAATCCTAGTACAGAAAGTAAAATATACATACAACGGGTACATCGACCTCACCCCGGTCGTGCCCCAAATGAATAATATACAGACAGGCAGTGACGGTAGTCTACATGTCGGACGCTTGACCCGCAATAACAAATGTACATAATACAACCAAATCTGTACTAACATTGCAACCAGGCTATCCCCCACGACCAATCTGCAGCATCACAGCACAACACAGAACATCAACGTGAATGTCACGTTCGCAAATCCGTCTAACCGGGCTATAGCAGTTAGACAGGATTTACCGATCAAGTGACATTCACGTTCGCAGATATAATATAAATACTGTGAACTAATGTGTTTAAAATTTTCGATCGATCAAATTTTCCTAAGTAGGCCCCCAAGCACTACTGTAGCACTTAAAGAAATTCTGGGCCCAAAACGAATATTCCAAAACCCTCATTTTCAAGTCCAAGAGCCTCTGTAAAATTTTGATACGCTGAACAGTGAAAATGGCGGCGGAACCGCGGCCTGAGCAAGGGTTTGGCCGCGGTTCCGCGGTTGGGTAATGGGTTCATGCGACCAAAATTTACCAGAGTTCTTATACTTCCCTGCACATGTTTCTGCAATAACCTGAAAAAAATTTCAAGCTAAAAAAAATTTCGACAAAAACCTGATGCATTGAAATCCAGGATTTTGGAATTTTGTTTGATCGGAAATGTAGACACATTAGACCAAGCTAGACGAGGTTAATGGCGTGGCTCTGATACCAGTGTAAGTGCACGGCGGCGTCCCGGCCGTCAATCCGAGGCCAAAATGCGGAAGCGATAATTTTCTTTAACTTTATCACCGGCACCACCGCGCACAAAAATCGCGGATCGGACCATTAATCTAATTCTAGCTAACTAAAGAACGGGTAGAGAGATATACCGAGCGATCCATGTCCTTCGGTCTTCTCGTCGTCGTCCCGATCTCCCCGTGGAATCTCCGGTCTCCACCACGTCGCCGGAAGGGCACCACATCGCCGGCTTCTTTTACGGGCTACCACCTCTGGACCGAGGCAACTCGGGTACGAAGTTGGCGAGTCGACATGCCCAAGGATACTGTAGGTGTAGAACTCCATGTCTCTTTGGGGTTATGAAAGTTGCCATAATGGTGGAGGAATGATATGTGAACTTTTTCTAGATGAACAAAATCCCACTCCTCAAAAATGGGCAGCCCCTTCCCTCATTTGGCCGGCCATAACTAGGAGAGAAAGAGAGGAGAGAGTATATGTGGCCAAATGCAAAAGAGTGAGCCAAATAATCAAGAGAGAGAAAAGGTTATGATGAGAAACAATGATCACCCCAAAACCAACACTCCAACAACCTAATCATCATACCCAAAGTCAAGCAATCATGAAGTCATGGAGTCAATGAAAGTGCAACATCATGATGCAACAATATGCAAAGACAACCCTCCAAAATGCTTATTTGCACAAATGCAAATAAGCCCTCCTCCACCATTTTTCGGCCAATGAAAGATACAAAGAAAAATGGCCGAAACGGAAAGCAAACTGGCAACTTCAGAAAACTGATCCCGTAATAAATTACAGGAAAACCCCGCTACTGTATATACATACCCGCATTTGTATTCCGACCGAAATACAAATGCAATGAGACAAAATCTACACTGTACAATACTAGGATCCGGCTTAAACCAAAGCCCGCTAGTATTTTCCGTCCGATTATGATCCGTGCAATACCGCACGTATCTGATCGAACCCTGCCATATCTCCATACGGCCTCTATAGAGTTTCGCCCGAAACTTGAGCAACTGGTCTGTGGGGGACTCTAAAGACTCGTCAATACTATGGCTGTGGATTTAACCACTAGTACGTCAGAGGTATTAGCCATACGTAACGGGCTACCAGCTATTGACCAAAAGGGACGTCGATGAGCGAACTCATCCTGACACCCTACTGAGCCTGTCAGTGACAATATCCGTACAGTCCAGTCTATTCGTCTATGAGCATCACATGGCGGGCCTAGGGGGTTGGTAAAAGTCAGACCCCCAAAAGCGGTACAAGTCGTGTCGGAGTGTAGCCCAGAACACCCTGAGATACTACTGGAATACCTACGAGTAAATCTCCTGCCTTGTCCAAGGACTTCGTGTAATGGCTCTCCTAGACACAGCGCGACCTCACCCCAAATACCGGGAGAGAGGAACCCCTGAAGATCCGCTCACTACCTCCATATGGCTCGGGACTGTACCCAACTAAAACCTGTTTGCACGTCTCCTTTGAGCGTGGTAGGGTAGTAATCAAAGTACAGTGGGAACTCACACGAGACAAATGACGATCTCAGGTCGATGAACTAACCTGTACACATGTCACCAAGGAACTGCTATCTGACGTCAGGTATAAGACCAACTAGCATGTTCCCGGCGAGTCCTGTCCGGTGTACTCATAACCCAATGAGCACCTGTATACATCTTAGGTGAACCAACTGATACCAGTGGCTTGTGAGACCGGCCACCACCCCTCGTCGGGGTCTCGACTGTATACACTAGTCTACTCTGGAGTATCAATGCCCTGTCTCGAAACTCCCACGACTAGGGACCTTTTAAGGATGTGCTTATAGACTACCAGCTCCCACGTATATGATCGCCCTCATACTGCTGGCAGTCAAGCAAGAATCCTAGGGGCTCTATCAACGTGTAATAGCGACCTATCAGGTCACCTAAAGCAGTACACGATGATAAAGATAAACCAGATAGCATACTATCATCTTGAGTAAGACTGTCCTACCGGAATAGGTCTTCCCTCAATCATTGCAATCACGTGCCTGTGATCCAATAATTGACTCTGAGGACACTATCTCCAACAGATAGTAGAGGATACCTAAAAATACTCTTTCCTGAAAGCATAGTATGAAAGAAAAAACGGTATTTAAAACTAACCACCAAAAGAGCGTCACTGAGAAATATATCTGGTCTTGAAAAGGAAATAAAAGGAAAGAAAAAGAAAAAAGAAAAAAAGATTTCAAGACCTGGAAACTGCTATTTACGCTTTAATAAGCTCACACATTTTAAATAACATTTAAATTTAACTAAGTATGGTTGAAAAGAATCTATGACGTTTTGAAATTTGACAGTACCTCCCTTGAAAATTTTACATAAAAACCCGATACAACTACAACAATAAAATAGCATCCCAACGAGAACTAGCTTTCACGTCCAAACAACGGAGTAGCCAAACAATCTATATCAGAGGTCAACTCTAAAGAGTACGACCTCACAATTTCTAAGTCTCGCTTCTAAGTCCACAATATACCATTTCTAAGTTGATGGAGTTTTCACAAGATACAAGAATATATGAATAATCAAGTGTGAGTACGATACAATAGTAACCCACTTACCAATCAATCACCGAAAGGAATGTGTGCCTAAGCCGCTGATAATCCAAGCAGTAAAACTTGAAAGAAACTGTGGCACAACGGGGATGAGTTGCCAACTCGGTGAATAAAAGTATATCTAAAGGTAGAAATCGAAATGCACGATGATACCTATGTCATAAGTATAGTACTACTATAATCTGTACAACTATAATATGATATACGTATGGATCATAATGCAACACTAACTGTAACACAATCCCAAGTAGAATATATAGGTACTGTCCCCCGGATCAGTCCTAGTCGAATCAATAAATGATATCTAACTGTGTACCTCATGATAACAATCATATCAATATATATATGGATGTCCAGCATCGACATCAAAATCAGAAATCTCTCATGTCCAGCATCAACACGTAAATGCAGATACCGTCGACACCATCTCAACAGATGGTCGCCACCGGATATCCCTAGCCCCGGTCAGTATTCCCTGGATATCAGCCGTGTCCAATCGAACCCGATCAGTATCCCCGGGATATCTACCGTGCTCATCTCTATCTCCGGTATCGAGTATCCTCGTTAGGCTCCCCGCCTTTAATGCGGCTATCCTGCCCCTCGGCCTCGAACCGGGTCCACCATGTATCCGACTGTATAACCCCCCACCTCAGTCCGGATAAGTAACAAGTCCAAAACCGTATAACCCCCCATCTCGGTTCGGAATAAAATAATCAGAAGACATAAAACTCATGGTGGACGTTAAATCATGAACTTCAGAAAATATCAAGTAAAGAAATAAAATATTTGCCTAGATTATCCTGATGTATATTATATATATACATATATAACAGCGTCCCATACCACTGATATATATCATCAAAAGTAAAACGTCCAGAAAACTCATAAAATCAAATACAACATTCATAATACTGGTATTCACAATGCTTAACAGATAATAAGGTAAAGTGTGTAAATAAATCATACAAGCAGATACACTTATCAATCCTACTGTGTCATGGTAATAATAATGATGTGTAGTTTAACATACGCATCTGTGCTCGTGCCGCATGGCAATCATTAATATTTGTGCAAGTGTTCTAAAGGTGTAATAGCCTACTGATATCAACATCTATAAACGTATTACCGAGTATAACAGTTCTACAGTGACATGGCAGTACCAATGAGATATGGTGTAACATACATGTACGTGCTTGTGCAGCATAGTACTCATTGGTATTTGTGCAGTGTTCTATCAGAGTGTTAGTAATACAGAAACATGTACTATCGATAAATAAAAAGCGAACATGTAAAGTAAATCTAAGTATAACTAATAACTGTACTTACCTGCTATGAGCTATATCATTATCTTTGAAAAGGAAACGAAACGTTGGTTTTGAGATAAGGAAGCTGCCTCAGATTAAAATAGATATTCGTTATGGAGTAGCCAAAGCACAGTGGGAATCACACAAGACTCTATAACGATCTCGGGTCTACAGACTAACCTGCACAAGTGTCACCAAAGAACTGCCATCTGACGTGAGGTATAATACCATCTGGGAGTTCTCGGCGAGTCCGTCCAGTGTACCCAGTCTCCACTGAGCACCCGTATACCATCTCTGATGTCAAACACCAATGGATAAGGGATCATCCATCGCCCATCTCATGGGTCAAGAAGCGTATACGCTAGTCTACTCAGGTATATCGATGCCCCGTCTCGATACACCCACGACTAGGGACCTTGAATGATGTAATTATGGACTACCATGTCCCCACTAGTATGATCCGCATCATAGTCCAGGTAGTCAAGTACTCATCCTAAGGGCTTTACCAACATGTAACTATAAAACAGTATAAAGAGACAAGTATAATATACCATCTGGTGCGGATCCCGAAGAAACTTGCTTCCATATTATAACTCGATCAATATCAATAAACGACGTGTCTTTATATCATCGGAATGTCACCCCGGTCAGTCCTTGTCCCAGACAAGTCTACTCTGACCGTACCTCTAACTGCAGCACTCTCGGCTTCCATAAACATGGTTACCAGAACAATCAACATGCCTTGACGAGGATAGATCAACAGAATGAATAGAAGGAAGATCTCAAGATATAAATCCTAATATAACTTAGGCGAAGTATCATATCGTAAATATGCCGCGGAACATATGTACGGTACATCACTCTACTTCGTACCTACTCCATCAACAAAGGTCATCCTATAGAGCGTTAGTATTGGTAAAGCCCTTATTATATTGGATGTGAGTCCAAGCATCCCAAAGGTGATGCACATGTAACTATAAAACGACGTGTCTCTATATCATCGGAATGTTACCCTGGTCAGTCCTTGTCCCAGAAAAGTCTACTCTGACCGTACCTCTAACTGCAGCACTCTCGGCTTCCATAAACATGGTTACCGGAACAATCAAAATACCTTGACGAGGATAGATCAACGGAATGAATAGAAGGAAGATCTCAAGATATAAATCCTAAGATAACTTAGGTGAAGTATCATAGTCTTGGTAAAGCCCTTATTATATTGGATGCTTGGACTCACATACAGCTCGGCAACTATGATGCACATCATACTAATAGGATGTGAGTCCAAGCATCCTATCTTACCCGATACAACTACAACAATAAAATAGCATCCCAACGAGAACTAGCTTTCATGTCCAAACAACGGAGTAGCCAAACAATCTATATCAGAGGTCAACTCTAAAGAGTGCGACCTCACAATTTCTAAGTCTCGCTTCTAAGTCCACAATATACCATTTCTAAGTTGATGGAGTTTTCACAAGATACAAGAATATATGAATAATCAAGTGTGAGTACGATACAATAGTAACCCACTTACCAATCAATCACCGAAAGGAATGTGTGCCTAAGCCGCTGATAATCCAAGCGGTAAAAAACCTGCAAGAAACTGTGGCACAATGGGGATGAGTTGCCAACTCAGTGAATAAAAGTACATCTAAAGGTAGAAATCGAAATGCACGACGATACCTAGGTCATAAGTATATTACTACTATAATCTATACAACTATAATATGATATACGTATAGATCATAATGCAACACTAGCTGTAATACAATCCCAAGTAGAATACATATATAGGTACTGTCCCCCGGATCAGTCCTAGTCGAATCCAATAAATGATATCTAACTGTGTACCTCATGATAACAATAATATCAATATATATATGGATGTCCAGCATCGACATCGAAATCAGAAATCTCTCGTGTCCAGCATCGACACGTAAATGCAGATACCGTCAACACCATCTCAACAGATGGTCGCCACCCGATATCCCTGGCCCCGGTCAGTATTCCCTGGATATCAGCCGTGTCCAATCGAACCCCGATCAGTATCCCCGGGATATCTACCGTGCTCAACTCTATCTCCGGTATATTGTGGACTTAGAAGTGAGACTTAGAAATTATGAGGTCGCACTCTTTAGAGTTGACCTCTGGTATAGATTGTTTGGCTACTCCGTATATATGTTCCGCTCCATCATAGTCTTGGTAAAGCCCTTATTATATTGGATGCTTTGACATATATAGAGAGGACTTTCTTGCTCGACATGATAGTATGCTATCTGGTTGCACTTTACGTTAACATGTATACTTGTCTCTTTATACTGTTTTATAGTTACATGTGTCACCAGAGAGGACTTTCTTGCTCTCTGTTAACATGTATATTAGTTGATTGGGAGTATATTATACTGTTTTATAGTTACATGTGTCAACAATAAAATAGAGTGTTAGTATTACAGAAACGTGTATTATCGATAAATAAAATGCGGACATGTAAAGTTAATCTAAGTATAACTAATAACTGTACTTACCTGCTATGAGCTATATCATTATCTTTGAAAAGGAAACGAAACGTTGGTTTTGATATAAGGAAGCTGCCTCAGATTAAAATAGATATTCGTTATGGAAATTGGCACCACATCCTTGTATTTTATCATTAAAAGGGAAACGAATCGCAGTTTTTAAACGAATATAGTTCACACAAGTATTACATCCTAAAACGGAAAATAATCTAACTCTACGAGTCTAAAGGAACACTTGGCCGTTATTCGGCATATAAATCTCATCATTTCCAATACATATAATTCCTCGTATAATGTCTCACATTATCACTATATCTCAAATCCTCTCTAGTACGGCATGATCTTTCGTACCAACTTATCAAACCATCCGTAAACTATATGCACATGAGTATCATACTAGATGCAATTTAATTCAAATATCCATATCTTAATAAATTTCTAAAACTGTTATATATCATAATACTATTTATAAGGTTGCGGGGGTGCTATACGCCATCCACCTGACTTTCCCCGTAGATGTAAATCTACTCACCAACTTGATAAGCTTGCTGAAATCCATGCTGCTATATCCGCCAACTCCGTCTCGGAAACCCTCGCGACGGCACCTATAATCGTATTTAAAACCACATCGATATAAATATCATATTAAAACCCAAAACAACGAGCTAAGTACCCGTAGGTTAGAACCTACAGCTCACTTAACCCAAAAACAATAATATGCCACTGAAATCTACATATGAACGTTGATATTTCAGTCTCAGTAAAAAATACGTAAAAAACCGTATCGGAATATTGGAAATTTGGTAAAACCATTACTAAAACGTTCCCAGATTTTACTGTGTAAATATTTAGACAAAACAAAAAATACAGAGACTTATAAAATACCAAAACAAAGTTACCTAAGAAAAATGAACACCAAACTCCTGAGGAAGGCCGGCGTCGCCGGAAAATGGTGAGATGTCGCCGGTCTTTGTAAGGAGTTACGGGCTAAGGCTTTGTGTAAAGTTCTCTAATGATCTAAGTATGGTTTTGGTCTTGCTGGTTTTTCTAGTGATTACACCTATTAGTTCCAGATTCATTTTCAGTGAGCTAGATATCACAAAATACAACGTTTTCTGCACTGCACACTAAAATCGGATATGAACTTATACAGAACTTACAAGGAGAAAAGGAATTATACCTATAGAGATTGTGTACAAGAAGATCCTGCTCAAGAAATGTTTGTGGAAGCATCTATGGTTGTAGTGGCTTCTAGAATGAGAGTGTGCACAACTTTGAGGAGAGGGTTAAGGTTTCACTCTTTGGATATGAGAAACACTTAGAGTTATTTGTGTTTGGAGTTTGAAAAACTATTGTGTTCAGTTGAGATAAGAAGAAATAATATGTGTAGAGAAAGTATGATGTGGAGGTTGAGAGGTGGAGGTGGCATGAGAGGAGTAGGAGGTGTAAGCATGAAAGGAGAAGGTATTTTCATGTAAGGAAGAGGTGTAAAGAGAAGAAGGAGGAGATGTGAGCTTGAGGTTCAGTTTGAGTTGTGGTGTGTGTGAGGTTTAACTATCCCTAACCATGACCTAACACCTTTATAAAAAAAACCCTCACACAATATCCAATTTCATAATGAAGCTAAAAATTTCACTAAAACCCCCTCATGACACTCCTTATTGTCAAAACAAGCTATTTTCTTTTCTAATTATTCTACCACATATTAAAAGTCATTTTTATTACAATAAAATTAAAATAACATTTTTAATTAAATAAATAAAATAATTAATTATCTAAAATATTTCAAAATGTTACAATATTCCCCCTTAAGAAAATTCGATCCCCGAATTTAAATTAAATCCCCTTCTTAAAATATTTTCCTTGATCCAATCTGCTCAAATTCAAAACAATTTTTCCGGGTCTAACTTAAAACATACAATGTCCCTGCAAATAATGGAACTCCAAAGTCCCACATGAGCTAAAACGCATCATAACGCAACCGTGTGCGTGAAACCTCAAAATATATAAAAACTCACATAACTGTAACTCTAGTGGACGCTGGTGAGAATTACTCCAGTTATGATGCAATTTGCCAAATACGAAAACCGTTGTGCATCCTAAGTACACGATCAATTGTATAATCGTAGTGCATATTGGTGCACACGACCAAGCGAAAATGTATAAATCAGATCTATAACATATTCTATCAAGTGCGAAGCACGAAAACAAAATCAACCCTAATGGGTTTTGCATGTACATCTTAAACCACACGTCACGGGGTGCATGAAAACAAAACAGTGCTAAGTGCAATAGGCGTGCACGAAACGATTATCCACTGCATCTACTGTGCATGAAATAAAAGTATAAAAAAATAGTACCAAGTGCATCGGGGTGCACAAAATCAAATCCAAGTGCATCAGGGTGCACAATTAAATATCAAGTGCATCGGGGTGCACAAACTAAAATCAAGTGCATCAGAGTGCACAAAATCAAAACGTGCAACTGGTGTGCACGAAATCATACCAAGTATATATAAGTGTGGGTGTGTGTGTATAAATTTTTAACCATGTGCATCTGATGTGCACGGAAATATCAGTGTAGTGCATCCGGTGTACACAACACTCCAATCGAGTGCAGTCAGCTCGCACTAAAATCTCAACAAGTGCACCTGGTGTGCACAAAACATAAATCAAAATGAAATTACTATACATGGAAATCTCATCAAGTGCACCTAGTGTGCACAAAACATAATATAGCCCTCAAATCCTCAAAAGTGCATATATCAAAATAACGAATGTTGAGTTGTCCCTTCTTTAACGTTGAAAAAGAAATATTTAGATCATAAAAACGCAAATTGGACTCAAATAACATCGAAGCATATTCTCTTCAATGCCAAAAGGTGTTTATACCACCAGAATTGGCATAGCAAGGATTACTACTTGCCTTCTGCCACGTTCTAACATTTTCTGTCTCTGAATTCTGGTTCTCCTTGCGGATCCCTAATACTATGGCTTCTTTATGCAATCGTTTGGTAAGGAGCAACGACACCATTCTTCTTATTGCTGATACATCCCATCACATCTTCTTGGCCAGTAGTCCAGTCTCTCGTAACGCAACATGTTGATAACGGAAATCTCTATCCTCTGTTTGTATGCTAACAGCTAATCCTGGGTCCAATCTTACTTATTATCAACTTTCAAAAAGAACCCCTTCAAGTCTCCTGCTGATCTCAACTATCCAGCCTGCCCAGAACTAACACTCATTTCTGAATCCACTTTCTCTTTAGTAGCGACTGTCATTTCCTTAAGATTTTCCCTAAAAGTATAGTCATACTCGCTTCTACATTTGCTTTGAATCTTCAACATCGGCGGTGAAGAACAACTGTCCACTAAAACTCTGCATCAATCTCCTATTTCATAAATTTCCAATATCAACCACTTAAAGAGCGTATCTCGACTATCCAGCGTGTTGCAAGTTATGCTCGATCAAGACCTTGCCCGGAGCCTTACAAGATTTCCAAAAGCACGAATCCGGCATCCCTGATACTCTGTAGAAGAATCTGACTAAGCCCACCTTTGAAAACTTGTCCCAATTTGTCGGAGGAAAACTTACTGTACGATCTCTCTCTCAAGCGACTTGCATCTGATCTGAGCAAGACCCAACGGAAGAAGCTAACTAACTTCCTCGACTTCACCTCGGAGCACCACTATGGATTAAAAGTCCTAACCATCCCACATCTGAACGGCTACGACTCCTTATGATTCATCTACACTTGTAAACATCGTCAACTTTTAACTTCATGAACTCTGGAAGCAACATCTCGATAACTTCAGCAATGATTGGTACCGCTGTCTGAACAGTAGGCGACACCACGATCTTCGAAGAGGGGAAAACATCACGCCTCAAGTCCGGCTAATCTCCATCAATGACTCTACCATCTGGTGCGGATCCCGAAGAAACTTGCTTCCATATTATAACTCGATCAATATCAATAAACGACGTGTCTCTATATCATCAGAATGTCACCCTGGTCAGTCCTTGTCCCAGACAAGTCTACTCTGACCGTACCTCTAACTGCAGCACTCTCGGCTTCCACAAACATGGTTACCGGAACAATCAACATGCCTTGACGAGGATAGATCAACGGAATGAATAGAAGAAAGATCTCAAGATATAAATCCTAAGATAACTTAGGCGAAGTATCATATCGTAAATATGCCGCGGAACATATGTACGGTACATCACTCTATTTCGTACCTACTCCATCAACAAATGTCATCCTATATAACGAAAGTTCGGGTATAAGACCCCCAAAGTCAAGTCTAACTCCTATAAGGTCAAGCCTAGCTAACAAAATGTATGCCCAGACTCCATATAGTCAAACCTAGACTCGAACAAAGGTTAAACCTGTAAGTCCATGCTACCTCTTCCGGTACTTACGGGCTTGCGGAATTTGGTGAAAAACGATTTTCTAGAGGTGGTAACATGGACTCAAAACCCGGATCTTTGTTAAACTGCTAACTAACAACCTAACAAGAGTTTACCTACTCGGTTAGGGGGGGCTATACCTTTCTTGAACTCCTTCGTCTTCAACTCGTCCCGGAGTTCGGATCGGCCTCACCTCGTCGTCTCCTTGCGTCGAAGATGGATCCACCCGAAAGCTTCTACCTTTGGCTTGTTTTTCGGACTTTGAAGAAACTAGATCACTTGGCTTCCTAGGCCTTGTGAGCTAGAATGAGTAGAGAAGAGTATGTTGGGATTTTGCTCTATGGTTCTTGCTTCTCAACACATGAGACAAGTGAACCATAGACTAAAAAAAAGAGAGAGCAAGAGGAAGAGGGTGAGAGCAAGAGCATGAGAGCTCAAAACCAAGAGAGAGAAAGGTCAAGCAAGAATGAGCCTCTCTTTTGTCTTTCACCCTCTCATAATCCAAAAGCATCATTAGCCATAATGTCAACCAAGTATTATGTGATGGTTCATATCACGACAAAGGCAATATCATTTCCATGCACTCATTTTGCAAACTACAACAAGCAAGCAAAAGTCTTTGCATGAAAATGATAACCATTGTGATGATGATGGTCAACTAGTCCAACCTAGTCAACCGGTCAACAAAGTCAACAAGTCAACAAAGTCAACCCTCCAACAACCATGTCACTACAATACTTAATTAATATTATTGCTAAATATATATATATATATATCATATTTTCATTAGGGTTGAGCAAAAAGTCAATAGTCAACTGTCAACGGTCAACAACCCTAATGAGAATCCTCTGCCTCTGTCTCTCCGTCAACTGTGCATACACACCCGCATCCGCGTTCCGAGGAACACGAATACATACTGGATAAAACCAATCCCAAAACGTACACTAGGATCTGGCTTAAACCAAAGCCCGCTAGTGCTAACTGTCCGGACACTGTACGTGCACAAGTGCACGGATGTGACCGGACCCTGTCGCAAAACCATGCGACCTGTCGCAAAACCATGCGACCTCTACTCTTTTGCCTAAAGGCGAATAGCTTTCTGTGTAGGACTCTAAAGACTCGACACTACGCTGGCATTGGGTTTAACCACAGACCGCAAGCGGCACTAGCTGTGCGTAACGGTCCCCAGGTAGATGCCGACAAGAAGACTGACGAGGTGAAACCCATCTGAACTCCTACTGAGCCTGAATGCGACATTCTCCGTACAGTCCGGTCTGTTCGTCTGATACAACGAATGGCGGGCCTAGGGGACGGTAAACGTCAGTCCCCCAATAGCGGTACAAGTCGTGTCGGAGTGAAGCCCAAAACACCCTGAGATAACACTGGAAGCCTACCAGCATATCCCGTTTGCCCTGGCCAGGGACTACTCATGCAATGGCTCTCCTAGACACAGCGCGATGTCAACCCCCAATACCGGGAGAGACGAATCCTGTCTAACCGTCACTGCCTCCAAGTGCTTCGGGACTGCACCCAACTACCACCTGTTTGCACGCCTCCTTTGAGCCGTGGTAGGGTAGTAATCAAAGTACAGTGGGAACACACTCGAGGCGAAGTGACAGTGTCAAGTCAGCGGACTAAGCTGTCCTCATGTCACCTGGGAACTGATAACTGACGATAGGCATAATACCAACTAGTCAGTTCCCGACGAGTCTTGTCCAGTGTACTCGTAACCCAACGAGCACCCGCATACTATCTCAAGTACGACGTACCGACGGCTGTGGGACAGACCGTCTCCCATACTGGGATGAGACGCGCATGCGCTAGTCTACTCCGGAGTATCGATGCCCTGTCTCGATAGTCCTGCGACCAGGTGTAGGGTTCCTAGGCACACTATAGAGGTCTCACAAGGCATCAACCATGCCAATTTCAAATTTTATGGGTGCCGAGAAACCCTAATACGGATCGTTGGCTAGAAGTTTAAGCGAAACAGTAAACTAGTTAACAACTTAACTAAAGGAGAGAGGCTACAACCTTTGTAGATCCGGTTCTCCACTTCCTTAGCTCCACGTAGGCGTCCTCTCGCTGTCCATCTCGAATCCCGAACTCAAACGTCGGCTTCATCGGAGAATTGGGCGGACTAGGTCGTCGTCTTCGTGCCGAAGATGATCTACGTCGAGGCATCACAAGTTCAAGCTCCGACTTCACAAAGTTGTGAAACTTGTGAAGAAAACACCCAAAACAACTTGGCAAGAGGTAGAGGGTGAAGAAATAGGAGGTGGGTTCACTTTAGAATTTGATTTCTCTCACTTTAGCTCAAGTTGCCATTGATGGCATCAAGCTTTCTTTCTTGAAGATGAAGATGAAGAAGAAGAAAGAATATGATAAGTGTTGAGTTAAAATGAATAATAATTCAATACTTATCATAAGCTAACTATAGTTAAGTGTAGAGAATAGACCATGGTTACTTGGATGAGTTAGGGTTAAGCATGAAGACAAGAATGGTTACAAAAGTCAAAGCTTCATGAAGCTTCAACTTAAAACAAAGAAAGCCACCATTCTCATCATTATCCTTTTCAAATAAATAAATAAATGAATATGCAAAACCCTAATCAACACTTAACCATGGTTTTAATTCTTTACACTTAACTAAATCAACAAGTATCATCAAACATGATACAAATATGTGCACAAAAGTATATCACATATACTTCTTGCACATCAAGTGAGAAAATCCATTTAAAGTGAACCAATACTAGTTAATGCAATGCAATATATCAAATATATAATTATACATTAAATCATTAAATCAACATTTGATTCAATGATCCGGTCATGTCGCACATAACCGACTAGAATCCAATGTATCGATTTATCGAATCAATGATTCGATAACTAGGTCATATCAAATATAACCAATCGAAACATATATCGCGAGAATGAAATGCGGTATCACATACACGCATTATTCTCGGTCCTGCACATATCTCATATGCGCTCCTATTTCGTTTCGCCTGAGCCAGGAAACCTCTGTGTAGGACTCTAAAGACTCGTCAATACGCCGGTAGCAGATGATGATCATATCAAGCACCCACAAGCCGCAAGCGGTCTGCTAAACGTAACGGCCATCCAGGTATTGAGCGATCAGAAGATCGACGAGCTAGCCCGCTCACACTCCTGTGAATCCAACCAGTAACACTTACCGTACAGTTCGGTCTGTTCGTCTGATATGTCGCATATCAAGTCTAGGGGTGGTAAACGTCAGACCCCAATAACCGATAAGTCGTACCGATGTGAGGCTCATAACGGGTCGAGAAACTACTGGTAACACTTACCAGCAAATCTCTGATCAGCCCTGGCCAGGGACTTCCCTGTTACGGCCAATCGAGCACAGCGCAACATCAACCCCCAATACCGGGAGAGACGAAACCCCTCCTATCGCTCATTGCCTCCATGTGACTCGGGATTGTACCCAAAGACCACCGTTTTGCACGCCCTCATGGACGTGGTAAGGTGGAGATCAAAGCGCAGTGGGAATCACACAAGACTCTATGACGATCTCGGGTCTACAGACTAACCTGTACAAGTGTCACCTGAGAACTGCCATCTGACGTGAGGTATAATACCATCTGGGAGTTCTCGGCGAGTCCGTCTAGTGTACCCAGTCTCCACTGAGCACCCGAATACCATCTCTGATGTCAAACACCAATGGATATGGGATCATCCATCGCCCATCTCATGGGTCGAGAAGCGTATACGCTAGTCTACACTGGTATATCGATGCCCCGTCTCGATACACCCATGACTAGGGACCTTGAAGGATGTACTTATGGACTACCATGTCCCCACTAGTATGATCTTCATCACAGTCCAGGTAGTCAAGTACACATCCTAAGGGCTTTATCAACATGTAACTATAAGACAGTTCAAAGAGACAAGTGTACATGTTAAGATAAAGAGTAACCAGATAGCATACTATCATATCGAGCAAGAAAGTCATCTCTATATATGTCCAAGCATCCAATATAATATACATCATCTGTACAATACTGGCCTCTAGGGCATACATACAACTAACAATCTCCCACTTGCACTAGGGCCAGCTGTTGTAGTATCGCATACCGAGCATCCCGAAGAGTCTCTCAAACTGTATCTGGGGAATGGCCTTCGTGAGTGGATCTGCCGTGTTGTTCTTCGTGTCAACCCTCCTGACCTCGATCTCCCGGCGATCAACTATCTCCTGGATCAGGTGATACCGCCTCAGAATATGCCTGGATCGCTGATGGGACCTGGGTTCCTTGGCCAAATCCACCGCTCCATTGTTATCTCAATACAAAGGTATTGGATGCTCAATGGATGGAACCACTCCAAGTTCAGTAATGAACTTCTTGATCCAGACAGCCTCTTTGGCAGCATCGTTGGCAGCGATGTATTCAGCCTCCATCGTCGAGTCTGCCACGGTTTCCTGCTTGGAACTCTTCCAGCTAACCGCCCCTCCGTAAAGGGTAAAGACAAAGCCCGACTGCGACTTAGAGTCGTCCTTATCACTATGGAAGCTCGAATCGGTAAAGGACTCCACTTGGAGTTCTCCGTTACCATACACCAAGAGCATCTCTTTAGTCCTTCGCAAGTACTTGAAAATGCTCTTCACAGCTGTCCAGTGATTCTCTCCAGGATCAGCTTGATACCTGCTCACTATACTTAGTGAGTATGCTACATCGGGTCTGGTACATAGCATCGCATACATGATAGAGCCTACAGCCGAAGCATAGGGTATCCCTTGCATGCGAGCTCTCTCCAAATCAGTCTTGGGAGACATCTCTTTGGAGAGAGTGACTCCAGAGATCGTAGGCAAGTTCCCACGCTTGGATTCTTCCATACTAAACCTCTTTAGTATGGTGTCAATGTACCTGGATTGGGACAATCCCAAAATCCGTTTGGATCTATCTCTATAGATCCTAATTCCCAATATGCAGGAGGCATCACCAAGATCTTTCATTGAGAATCTTTGTGATAAGAAGAGCTTGACCGATTGCAGCATAGGAATATCATTTCCTATCAAGAGTATGTCGTCCACGTACAATACGAGGAAGGCAACCTTACTCTCTGCCACCTTCTTGTAAATACAAGGTTCATCTGGGTTTTTGACGAAATCAAACTCTTTGATAACGACGTCAAAGCAGATCTTCCAACTCCGCGATGCTTGCTTTAATCCATAAATGGATTTAAGCAGCTTGCATACCTTCCCGCTGCTCCCACTGTCTACGAAGCCCTCTGGCTGAGTCATGTACACGCACTCTTCTAAATCACCATTTAGAAAGGCGGTCTTAACATCCATTTTCCAGATTTCGTAGTCATGATACGCAGCGATGGCAAGCATGATCCGGATGGATTTAAGCATAGCCACTGGAGAAAAGGTTTCGTCATAGTCCACACCTGGTCTTTGAAAAAAAACCTTTGCTACAAGTCTAGCTTTGAAAGTCTCCACTTTCCCATCTACACCAAGTTTTTTCTTGAAGATCCACTTGCTCCCAATGGGTTTTACCCCTTCAGGAGCAACTTCCAAAGTCCATACTTTGTTGGTGTACATGGATTCCATCTCGGACCGCATAGCATCCATCCATTTCACTGAGTCCCTACTCGTGATGGCCTGCTCGAAGCTAGTTGGGTCATCATCATCCATGATGCAATCCTCGCACCCTCCATCCATGAGAAAACTGTAGTATCTCTCAGGTTGGCGAGAAACCCTACTAGATCGGCGGAGAGGCTGGGGTTCGTCGGGTACTACTGAATCCTCTGGTTCTACCAAGTCTTCTGTTATAGTTTGTGCCGCTGGAACCTCTTCCAGTTCTACCTCAATGCCACTTGTCTGTTTCATAAGAAAACTCTTTTCTAAGAAAGTGGCATGTCGAGAAACAAACACCTTTTGTTCCTCGGGGTGGTAGAAGATATACCCTTGTGAATTTTTGGGATATCCTACAAACTTACATAAGACTGATCTTGCCTCGAGTTTGTCCGGATTTTGTCTTTTGACATAGGCTGGACAACCCCATATCTTAATATAATGAAGATGTGGTCTCTTCCCTTTCCATATCTCATATGGAGTGGTAGGCACTGATTTGGTAGGAACTCTATTCAATAGGTCCATGGCTGTCTCAAGCGTATATCCCCAGAAGGAAATAGGTAACTCAGCTGTACTCATCATTGAGCGCACCATATCTAATAGGGTGCGGTTTCTCCGTTCAGATACACCGTTGTGCTGTGGTGTATATGGAGGAGTCAGCTGAGAGAGAATCCCATTCTCTTTTAGGAAGTCCAGGAATTCATTGCTCAAGTATTCACCTCCTCGATCAGATCGAAGGATTTTAATACTTTTTCCGGTTTGGTTCTCGACTTCTTGTTTATATTCTCTAAATTTCTCAATAGCTTCTGATTTGTGTTTCATCAGGAACACATATCCGAATCTAGAGAGATCGTCAGTGAATGTAATGAAGTACGAAGAACCATCCCTGGCATTTGTAGACATGGGACCTGTTGGAGATAGTGCCCTCAGAGTCAATTATTGGATCACAGGCACGTGATTGCAATGATTGAGGGAGGACCTATCCCGGTAGAACAGTCTTACTCGAGATGATAGTATGCTATCTGGTTTACCTTTATCATCGTGTACTGTTTCAGGTGACCTTACAGGTCGCTATTACACGTTGATAGAGCCCCTAGGATTCTTGCTTGACGACCAGCAGTATGATGGCGATCATATACGTGGGAGCTGGGGTCTATAAGCACATCCTTAAATGGTCCCTAGTCGTGGGAGTTTCGAGACTGGGCATCGATACTCCATTAGTAGACTAGTGTATACAGTCGAGACCCCGACGAGGGGCGGTGGCCGGTCTCACAAGCTACTGGTGTCAGTTGGTTCACCTAAGATGTATACAGGTGCTCATTGGGTTATGAGTACACCGGACAGGACTCGCCGGGAACCTGCTAGTTGGGATTATACCAGACGTCAGATAGCAGTTCCCAGGTGACATGTGTACAGGTTAGTTCATCGACCTGAGATCGTCATTTGTCTCGTGTGAGTTCCCACTGTGCTTTGATTACTACCCTACCACGGCTCAAAGGAGTCGTGCAAACAGGTTTTAGTTGGGTACAGTCCCGAGCCACATGGAGGCAGTGAGCGGATCTGCAGGGGTTCGTCTCTCCCGGTATTGGGGGTGAGGTCGCGCTGTGTCTAGGAGAGCCATTACGCAAAGCCCTTGGCCGAGGCGGGAGATTTACTGGTAGGTATTCCAGTAGTATCTCAGGGCGTTCTGCGCTACACTCCGACACGACTTGTACCGCTTTTGGGGATCTGACTTTTACCAACCCCCTAGGCCCGCCATGCGATGCTCGTAGACGAACGGACCGGACTGTACGGATATTGTCACTGACAGGCTCAGTAGGGTGTCAGGATGAGTTCGCTCATCGACGTCCCTTTTGGTCAATAGCTGGTGGCCCGTCACGTATTGGCTAATACCTCTGACGTGCTAGTGGTTAAATCCACAGCCATAGTATTGACGAGTCTTTAGAGTCCACCACACTTTCAGTTACTCAAGCTTTCGGGCGAAACGCTGTAGAGGCCGTATGGAGATATGGCAGGGTCCGATCAGATACGTGCGGTATTGCACGGATTAGGATCGGACGGATATTACTAGCCGGCTTTGGTTTAAGCCGGATCCTAGTATAGTACAGTGTAGATTGTCTCTTTGCATTTGTATCCAGACGGAATACAGATGCGGGTATGTATGCACAGTATCGGGGTTTTCCTGTAATTTATTACGGGACCAGTTTTCTGGAGTTGCCAGTTTGCATTCCGTTCCGGCCGGTTTTCCTTTGTTCTTTCCCGGCCGGACTTTTCCGATGGAGGGGGTTATTTGCAAGTTTGCAAATAACACATTGTGGAGGGGTTTCTTGCAAATGTATTGATTATGATAGCATCTTTTCTTTTCAACCATCATTTTATTCTCTTTACATCACTAAAAGGTGATTAGAGTTTGATGTGAGATTGTTATGATGATGTTTGGATATGGTCACCCTTTCTCTTTTCCTACACTCACCTCCCTTCTTGGTATGGATTCATATTCTTTCCTCCACCATTCCAAGATGATAAGGTTTTTTTTCTTGGAGAGAAGAAAAAAAAAGATGAGAGTTTCATTCTTGAGAGTGTGGCATTCTTGATCTCATTTTCATGCTAGAAAAATGCAAGCACCATTTTTCTTATCTTGATTCCTCCATCATCTTCAAAGGCAACAAAACCCCAAATGAGACATAGCTTCAACCCTACACATTCTACAGCAAATCTTGGACGCGTCGGCTAGCCTACTTCACGCCCGAGTTGCCTCGGTATTGAGGTGGGAGCCCGTAAAAGATACAGGCGATGTGGTGCCCTTCCGGCGAGGAGGCGACGACCGGAGTTTCCGCAGGAGATCGGGACGGCGAGGAGAAGACCGGAGGACTCGGATCATTCGGTATACTTCTCTTCCCATCTCTTGTTTGCTAGTATAGGTTAATGGTTAACGATCCGGGTTTCACTGTCCGCCGTAGCGCCAGTTTCCAAGTAAGGAAAATTTTTGATTCCGCATTTTGACCTCGGATAGAAGGCCGGGGCGCTGCCGTGGCGCAACATGGTATCAGAGACAGGCCATTAACCTTGCCTAGCTTTTTCTAATGCGTTTTACTTATCCGATCGACCAAAATTCCAAAAACCGCGTTTTGTGTACATCAGTTTTCTGTTGATTTTTTTTCTTGCTCGAAAAATTTTTCAGGTTGTAAAAAACTAATGTACTGGAAATTCTAAGACTACTAGAAAAATTCGACACAGTCAGTCGATCACCCAAGCGCGGAACCGCGGCCAAACCCCCCCTTGGGCCGCGGTTCCGCCGCGCATTGGTGTCTTCACTGTAGCATATTTTTCCAGTGGGCTTCTGGGCTAATTTTTGGGGTTTTGGAATATTAATATTGGGCCCAGATTTTCTGTAAGTGCTACAGTATTGCTTAGGGGCCCACTTGTTAATTATTTGATCGATCGGATATTTTAAACACATTTTTTCACAGTATTTACATTATATCTGCGACCGTGAATGTCACTCGATCGGTAAATCCGGTCTAACTGCTATAGCCCGGTTAGACGGATTTGCGAACGTGACTTTTCACGTTGATGTTCTATGTTTTTGCTGTGTTGTTGCGGATCGGTCGTGGGGGATAGCCTGGATGCAATGCTAGTACTGCTTTGTTTTATATGTACATTTGATATTGCGGGGCGAGCGTCCGACATGTGGACTGCCGTCTCTGCCTGTTTGTATTATTCTTTTGGGGCACGGCCTGGTTGCGGTCGATGTACCCGTTGTATGTATATTTTACTTTCTGTACTAGGGTTACCCCGCGGAGGGGTGCACGGATAGCCGGGTTCTAGAGGGCAACGGGCCCGCATCTCAGGGCATTGAGACGGAGGGGGCTTCAGTCTGGAATTGGCGGGCTATTCGCCGCACTCGTAGGGGGTACAGGTTGACCCAGGAGGGGTGCCCAAGTTACCGGATTCCGTGAAGTGCTGGGTGGTCCATTCACGGAGCTGAAGGGGGCTGCCGCGCTTCAGGTTTTGGCGGGTGACTTGCCGCGCCCGTAGGGGTCTAGGTTTTCATTGCACAGGCTATCCACACGACCAGGGGAACGTCGGGTTTCAGTAGTGGCTCTGTGAAACCCGGGGATCCCAGATATCTGTATTGTTCTGTGATGCTGTACATTTCTGTGATGTTGCATTCTTATCACGCCTTGAGCGAATATAATATATTGGTATATATATTAGTAGATGTTGTATATGTTTTACATCCGCGCTAGTCCAGTCCCCGCTCTGCCGTTAGTTAGCTAACCTAACGGGTGATGACGGGACCCAGTGGCGAATGCGGATGGCATATACGTACGTCAGTATATTTTCGTTCTTTGTGGTGTGATCAATTGATGGGACTGCGTTGATTCGGATCAATGCAAGATAAACAAACCTATTCTGATGTTGTTGGAACACTTTTCAAAAAGCTGTTATTGCAAGGACGTTCACTTTTGTTTTGCATCGTGGTATTCATTTGGAATATCCTGCTCCTCAGTCGACGAGGCAAGGGCCGAGATCCCTTCACCGGGAGTGACCCCTTGGACAGAAGTTTGCGTCAGGGCATTAACTTCACTATAGCCGATTACTTTTGCTTTGCATCATGGTATTCAGTTGGAATATCCTGCACCTCATTCTACGGGGAAAGAGCCGAGATCCCTTCACCGGGAGTGACCTCTTTAGTAAAGGTTTTCGTCACTATATTTTTATAAAAAGTTATCCAGTTCCTTCAACGATATCAAGTTCATTACGTTAAAGGTTTTTCGCCAAAAACCAGTCGTAGCCCTCCGTCATTTCAGATAAGTATTGCTTAGTATTCGTGCTGCGTTTGTCGTTGCTATTCGCCGAGGCGTAGTGTGCGGTAGCTTTGTTGTGCTATTCTGTCCCATGGATATGTGGATTGGTTAGGACAGTCGTACGACTTTGTTGATTATTCGTCAAGGGTCGTGCGGGTGGGTTTAACACAATCAAGATAATGACGGGCTGAACTTGACTAGGACCTTTTGATTTGTTGATTATTCGTCAAGGTCACTTGGGTCCTAGGGGTAAAAATCACATCGGGAGTTTCAAAAGAACTGAAACTTGCCAGGCATGCGCATACCTTCTGGAGTGTGGTGACTTGAGTGGATTCCGTCAAGTTATCATGCGATGATAGTTGGATCCCGATTCCCACTGATGAGTTGGTTTACTCCTCGGGTGATCCCGACTAATTCTTCTTTCAGGTTTGGAGGAGAATTTGACGGTACAGTGGGAGGTTTCCAGATTAGATAAAGTGATAACCATTCTGATCTAGGTTAGAGTGCACGCTGAGTGTTTCTTTTCTCTCTCTCTTTGGCAGCGACCATTGACCCGACCCTGGACTATGACTCAGTGACCAAGTTGACCGAACCTTCTTAACACTGGCTTTTGGATTGTCAGAGTCGCTAACCTCATTGCCACTCCTACTTTTACCCTTTTCTCCAGGACACCCCGTATTACTACGAACGTCCACTTCCATTGGACAAAACCATCGTATGGTTATATACGAACTCGAAGGAATTCGAGGATGGTTTCTGGTTCTGGAGAAAACGAATAAGGATTATTCAGTTGTCTTTTCTCTTCACCTTCTCTCGCATTGCGAGTACCATAGTCACAGAATTCGCGAATTATTCGCCGAATTCGCGAATAATTCGCGAATTTTTGATCAAACGAATTATTCGCCGAATTATTCGTCATTGCCGAACTGGCCGAATAATTCGCGAATTATTCGCGAATAATTCGCGAATTATTCCCGAATTATGTGATAAAACAGCGAATAATTCAAAAAACTGTAAATAATTCACAAAATCAAAACCTAACGTCTCATATATTAATTTATTGCTCGAAATCCTTCCCGAACATTTCCCGAACACTTACCGAATCTTTCCCGAATACCTGCCGATTTTTTCCGAATAGTTCTCCGAATCCGAATTTTCGACCTCGCCGAATTATTCCCGAACGGCGAATTTGTGACTATGGCGAGTACTCCTTGGTTTAGGAGATAGTACACCTATTATGCAAATTGGATAGTCTTCTTCCAAACCTTAGGCTGGTGCCGAAGAAGAAAACCAATTAGCATAACGATGGTGTGCAGAAGGTATTAAATTAAGACAAAGAAAGGGATTAGTAAGAGGGCAAAGTAAATTTCTTCGCCAATCCTAAATCACCTTTGTATTTCTCCAGGACACTCCGTATCACTACGAAGATCCAAAGTTTTTGGATACTCCATCGTATGGTTATATACGAACTCGAAAGGAACTTGTTCCAGTTCGGGGATGGATTCTGCTCCAGGAGAAATAGGAATACGGTTTATTCGGTTGTCTTTTCTCTTCACCTTCTCTCGCATTGCGAGTGCTCCTAGGATTAGGAAAGTACACCCATTATGCTTATTGGATAGTCTTCTTCCAAACCATAGGCTGGTGCCGAACGGTAGGGAGGGAAGAAAACCAATTGGCCTAAAGGGGTGTGCAGAAGGTAATGACTAAAGACATATAAAGGGATTTGGAGAGGTGGCAAAGAATTATACGGTTATAGTTGTGAATCTGGATAATGGAAGAGGCATTACTAAGAATACCGGAATACCCCAACGAAACATTTCAATGTTTCAGTTTCAACTGTGTTCTGTTAAAAGAAAACTGATTTCCCGATTAGACACTTGCTCCAGGGTATGTATTTACCAGATTTGATTCTCACATCTGTATGGTTTTACAGATGATGAGTGGGAGTAAGTTATTGGGAATTGGGTGATCATCCTCATTATATCGGGATTCGTTGTAATCGGTGATATTTGAGGAGATCACCTGGGCCGTTTGCCGGTCGGCAAATATTTGGTTTTGAATATCCGTTGTTATGCACCAATTTCAAATTGATATATCTGTACGTCTATTTTTATAGAGTGAGATATACCTTTTGAAATTATGTCTATGACATTTACCTATATCAGTGGATGGTTAGGTAAGGAGCATTGAACAGCGGTGTAATTCTTCTTAACCATAGTACAGTTTTCAACCTACGACACACAGTGAATGAGTTGTTAGACTCAGGGACTTATACAGAGTATTGTATATTGTCCAGTGTCCATTAAGACAGTGGGGTTGGTCCTCATACTATATTCTGTTTACTTTTAACTACTCTAATTCTTAGACATGTGTTTCGTAGAAACACAGGGTCTGAGTTTTGAGGAGTTATTGGTATAAGAATAGAGTAGAGAACCAGGTATTGCAAGTGTAAGTCTACGCTAGCGCCCCGGCCGTCTACAGACGCCAAATGCGGAACAAAAACTTTTTAACTGGCGCTATCGTATCCTTTAACCCGGATCTGCCATTATTGCTAAACTAACAAACTGTAAAGAGTGTAGAAAGGTTATACCGAACGATCCGAGTCCTTCGTTCTTCAACCATCATCCCACGCTCCGTTGCGGCTGCTCCGATCTCTTCGATCTCCGATCTGCTCGTCCAGGTGGCACCACATCACTGATTCTTTAAACGGGCTCCCGCCTCTGACTTGAGGCAACTCGGTCGTCAAGTTTGCTAGAAGAGACGACCAAGATTGATGTAGAGAATGAGTAGATGACTTTGTCTCGTTCCGTCCAAAGCTATGGACGGACGGTTAATGAAGTTGCCGTGGGAATTGGGTGATGGAATGAAATGAACTGTAAAATTCCATGCACCCCAAATACTATCATATCTTTTCTAGCAAATGAAACATCTCAAGTGAGAGTGTGTGAGGAGAGAGAGGGGGCCGGCCACTTATAGGAGTGGGGGGGTGACCGTAGGAGAGGGGAGAGTAACCATAGGATAAATATCATAATGTGAACACAAAATAATATCTTAAGGAAAACAAGAAATGGTTAAAATCAAAGCATGAGTCACAAGACACCTCACCAAATCTAGAACCTTCTAGAACCTTCTAGAAGCATGACTCACCCTCATCCAAGAAAAGATAAATCCGTCTTTAACCGAATGTTAAAAGACGGCTGATAGAAAACTGGAAACTGGCAACTTCCAAAAGTGATCCTGAAACAACTTTCAGGATAACCCCGTATCTGTATAAATATACCCGCATTTGTATTACGACCGAATACAAATGCAACTGAGACAAAGATATTATACCTACTCAATATAATACTCGGATCCGGCTTAAACCAAAGCCGACCAGTATCATCTGCCCGAAAAATAACACGTGCGTAAACGCACGTGCATTTTCCGAACCCTGCCATAAAACCATACGGCCTCTACAACGTTTCGCCCGAACTTGGGAAACTGTCTGTGGGGGACTCTAATGACTCGTCAGTACCCTGGCAGTGGGTTTAACCACAAACCGTCAGCGGCACTAGCTATGCGTAACGGTTGCCCACGGACTGACCTCAAGGGAAGCCGATGAGCCAACTCAAGGGAGGCCTATGAGCGAACTCATCCAGAAACCCTACTGAGCCTAACAGTGACAATGTATATACAGTCCGGTCCGTTCGTCAATGAGTATCGCATATCCGCCTAGGGGGCAAGTAACGTCAGACCCCCAATAGCAGTATAAGTCGTGTCGGAGTGAAGCCCAATAACACTCTGAGATACTACTGGAGTACCTACCAGTAAATCTCCTGCCATGGCCATGGACTATGTGTAATGGCTCTCCTAGACACAGCACGACCTCGCCCCCAATACCGGGAGAGATGAATCCCCTGCCGATCCGCTCACGTGCCTCCATATGGCTCGGGACTGTACCCAAAAGCTACCTGTTTGCACGACTCCTTTGAGCCGTGGTAGGGTAGAAATCAAAGCACAGTGGGAACTTACACGAGACAAATGACGACCTCAGGTCGATGAACTAACCTGTACACATGTCACCTGGGAACTGCTATCTGACGATAGGTATAGTACTAACTAGCAGATTCCCGGCGAGTCCTGTCCGGTGTACTCATAACCCAATGAGCACCTGTATACATCTTAGGTGATCCAACTGACACCAGTGGCTTGTGAGACCGGCCACCGCCCCTCGTCGGGGTCTCGACTGTATACACTAGTCTACTCCGGAGTATCGATGCCCTGTCTCGAAACTCCCACGACTAGGGACCACAATTGAGGATATGCATATAAACTACCCAACTCTCACGTATATGATCGCCATCATACTGTTGGTAGTAAAGCAAGATCCTAAGGGCTCTATCAAAGTGTAACATGCAATCAGTCACCTGAACATGTACACGACTGATAAAGGCAAACCAGATAGCATACTATCATCTCGAGTAAGACTGTTCTACCGGGATAGGTCCTCCGCAATCATTGCAATCACGTACCTGCGATCCAATAATTGACTATGAGGGCACTATCTCCAACAATCTCCCACTTGCACTCAAGGCTAATTATTGCGATGTCGACTACTCACAGCCCGTGTGAAACCGAACATCCAACTCCTCTACTAATCAGTTTCACAAAGCCCGTTTGTAAAACTATTGTGTTCGAGAAATAGCCTCAGTGAGTGGATCCGCCTAGATGTTTCTTTCTATATCTCTCTAAAACTCAAGTTCGCGGAGAAAGCCATCTCCCGAATCGAGTAATACCTGTCTTAGAATATGCCTGGAAATCTGATGGGACCTAGCTCATAAATGAACTCCAAATCCAAACTTCTTAGACTGTATCGATCACTGAACCTAATCAGTATCCGGCACCATGCCACCCACAGTATCCTCTTGGACCACCTGTCCATAATACTGTCCCTCCTCGTCAGAGGGAAAAACCATAACTCTGACAATCTCTCTGTCAACCATGTCACCTTTGAAGCCTGGAATGATAATCGTCTCCCGAAGGAGGCTGCCATCATCAAATCCGTAGAACATCCACTTATGTTCTAAAACTGCTTTCTTATGTTTCTCCAGGATTGGATTAATACAAACTCATTGCATCTAGTGCAAAAACAACATCTGGTGTGGTACTTGACATCTCATGATTGACTCAATTGCCTAAGCAAGTGATCTGCCAATCATGCACAGCCCTCTCCCCTTTAGTCTATACGACACCTTTAGAGAGGGTGACTCCATCACCTGCAGGTACACCACCATGCTAGGAGTCAACTATTCTAAAAACCATTAGAATATCTGTCAAAGTACCCACATTGGGAAACTACCCAAATCTAGATCTAAAACCATAGATTCAGAAACCAGAATGTCAAATATTATATCCATATCCTTTCTGGAGAAACAACTGTGTGACGACCACAGTACAACCGATCGTAGTATAGGAATTTTACTTCCTACTTTGTGTATGTCATCCAGATACCATGACATCACACCCTACTACCTTCTTAACAGATCCATCCCCTATTCTGATTGAAGTCAAACCCATGACTGTCACATCAAAATTTGATGATCCATCTCCGCTATAACTGCTCTAGTCTATAAATAGACATAAGCTACTTGCCCACTTTGCTTCTGCTGCTCCCACTGACTACGACAACCCTCCCACCGGGTCTCATATCCTGGAACTACAGTAGTGTCAAGTCTGGGTAGATAAGAACCTCCCTGTCACCGTCCTTGAGGCTACCGATGTACCTCTCGGGTGTCTGAGGTTACCCACTATATCTGCGGAGTGGCTATTGGAATGTCAAACCTGATTGAATATATAGGTCCTATTAAATTTTCCGTAATCGTTCGCGGTTCTGGAATCACTTCCAGTTCTACCATACTCCCACTACTGTTTTCTGAAAAAAGATCCATTTTACTGAAACTGTGGCGAGTCAAGAACAATATCACTATTGATCTTCCAAATGGTAGAATATCAACCCTCGTCATAGCCAGGGTCAACCCACAAACAGCCATTACAGAAACGTGCCCTGAGTTATCCAGAGTCTGGTTTTAAGCATAAGCTGGACAACTCCCCATACCTTAACATCTTTTAAGGTACGAACCATTCTATATCCAATATAGAAACTTTGGCACTTATTTAATTGGAACCATATTCAAATCATGCAGCTGTCTCCAGTGCATATCACTTTAATGGAAAGAGGCTAATCAGCATTACTCAACTTAGGAATCCATCCAATTATGAGTAACCTGAAAGAGAAACACGTTTCTCAAAATCATCACTATCATCTGAATACCAATCACAAGAATCTACATCTTCGATCTCTTTGAAGAATCCCGATACTTGTGATACCTGGTTCTCTACTTTATTCTTATACCCACAACTTCTCAAAACTTAGACCTTGTATTTCTACGAGACACTTGTCTAAATACTAGAGAAGTTATAAGTAAACAGAACATAGTACGAGGACCTACCCCTTTGTCCTGATGGATACTGGACAACATACAATACTCTGTATAAGTCCGCTGAGTTAAACAACTCAAAAACCTATGCGTCGTAGGTTGAAAACTGTACCCTGGCGATTTCCTCAAATATCACCAATTACAACGAATTCCGATATAATGAGGATAATCACCTAATTCCCAATATCTTACTCCCACTCATCATCTGTAAAACCATACAGATATGAGAATGAAACCTAGTAAATACATACCCTTGGAGTAAGTATCCAATCGGGAAAACAGTTTTCCTTTAACAATGCACTGAAACATGAAAATGTTTCGTAGGGGTATCCTGGTATTCATAGCAATGCCTCTTCCATAATCCAATTCATGACTTCAACCGTATATTTTATTGCCATCTCTCCAAATCCCTTTATTTGTCTTTAGTCGTTACCTTCTGTACACCATCGTTAGGCTAAATGGTTTTCTTCCTTCCCTACCGTTCGGCACCAGCCTATGGTTTGGAAGAAGACTATCCAGTAAGCATAATAGGTGTACCCTCCTAAACCAAGGAGTACTCGCATCTCGAGAGAAGGTGATGATAAAAGACAACTGAATAATACCTTATTCCTTTAAAGGTGAAATAGTAGTGGCGATGAAGTACGCGGTTTGGTCGTGAATGATATCAGTCGCAATTTACTTTGCCCTCTTTCTAATCCCTTTATTTTGTCTTTACATATTACCTTCTGCACACCCTACTTAGGCTAATTGGTTTTCTTCATTCCCTACCTTTCGGCACCTGCCTATGGTTTGGAATAAGACTATCCAATAAGCGTAATACGTGTACCCTCCTAAACCAAGGAGCTCTCGCAACCTGAAAGAAGGTGATAATAAAAGACAACTGAATAAACCAATTCTATTTCTCCTGAACCTGGATCCATCCTCGAAGAAGTCCCTTCGAGTTCGTATATAACCATACGATGGATCTATCCAATGGAAGTGGATATCCGTAGTAATACGGGTGTTCTGAGAAATTCAAAGGGTAGAAGAAGGAGTGGCAATGACTTATGCAACACAGACAATCCAAAAGCCAGTATTTTAAGAAGGTTCGGTTAACCTGGTCACTGAGTCATAGTCTAGGGTCGGTCAAAGGTCACTGCCAAAGAGAGAGAGAGAAAAGAAACTCTGCGTGCACTCTAACCTAGATCAGAATGGTTATCACTTTATCTAATCCGGAAACCTCCCACTGTCCTGTCAAATTCTTCCCCAAACCTGAAAGAAGAATCAATCGGGATCACCCGAAGAGTAAACCAACTCATCAGTGGGAATCGGGATCCAACTCTCATCGCATGATAACGTGATGGAATGCATCCACGTTACTCATACTCCAGAAGGTATGCGCATACTTGGCAAGTTTCAGTTTCTTTAGAAAGTCCCGATCTGATTTTTACCCCATGTTCTTATGACCTTGGCGAATGTCAACAAATCATAAGTCACATGTCAAGTTCTGCCCGTCATTATCTTGTTAATTTGAACCCACCCGTACATACCCTTGACGAAAGCCAACAAGGTAATACGACTGTCCCAAACCAACACATCTATCTATGCAACAAATGAATACCCCAGCAACTACCAAACACTATGCCTTGACGAAAGCCAACAAACATAGCTTGAATATTACTGACCATCCATAAGAAACGACGGAGGGCTACGACTGGTTTTTGGCGAAAAACCTTTAGCGTAATGAACTTGATCTCGTTGAAGGAACCTGATAGCTTTTTAAAATATAGTGACGAAAACCTTTGCTAAAGAGGTCACTCCCGGTGAAGGGATCTCGGCTCTTTCCTCGTGGAATGAGGTGCAGGATATTCCACTGAATACCGCTATGCAAAGCAACATGTAATCGGCTATAGTGAAGTTATTACCCTGACGCAAACTTCTGCCCAAGGGGTCAGTCCCGGTGAAGGGATATCGGCCCTTGCCCCGTCGAATGAGGTGCAGGATATTCCACTGAATACCGCTATGCAAAAAAAAAGGAAACGTCTTTGCAATAACACTTTTTAAATTTGTTCCA
Source organism: Agapanthus africanus (assembly GCA_030015575.1). Lineage (NCBI taxonomy): Eukaryota > Viridiplantae > Streptophyta > Magnoliopsida > Asparagales > Amaryllidaceae > Agapanthus > Agapanthus africanus. The sequence goes on along the minus strand of CM057341.1, from coordinate 447,604,880 downwards.
ACAACATCAAACAGGTTTGTTTTACTTTGCATTGATCAGAATCAAAGCAGTCCCATCAATCAATCACACCAGAAAAGAACGAAAATAAAATGTACGTATATGCCATCCGCATTCGTCACTGGGTCCCGTCATCACCCGTTAGGTTACTTAACTAACGACAGAGCGGGGACTGGACTAGCGCGGGTGTAAAACATATACAACATCTAATAGTATATAAACCAATATACAATAATCGCTCCAGGCGTGATAATATGCAACATTACAGAAAAGTAATAAGCATCACAGAACAATACAGATATCTGGAATCCCCGGGTTTCACAGAGCCGCTGCTGAAACCCGACGTTCCCCTTGTCGTGTGGATAGCCTGTGCAATGAAACCTAGACCCCTATGGGTGCGGCAAGTTACCCGCCAAAACCTGAAGTGAGGTAGTCCCCACAGCATAGTGAATGGAACACCCGGCACTTCACGGAATCCGGTAGCTTGAGCACCCCTCCTTGGGTCAACCTGTACCCCCTACGAGTGCGGCGAATAGTCTGCCAATTTTAGAGTGGGGCCGCTCTGCCTCCCAAGGCCATGAGATGCGGACCCGTTGCCCTCCAGAACCCGGCTATCCGTGCACTCCGTCGCGGGGCAAAACCTAGTACAGTAATGAAAAATAGTACAACAGGTACATCGACCGCAACCTGGTCGTGCCCCAAAAGAATATTATACAACAGGCAGTGACGGCAGTCCACATGTTGGACGCTCGTCCCGCAATATCAAATGTACAAATAAACTCAAACAGTACTACCATTGCACACTGCTATCCACCACGACAAATCCGCAACATCACAGCACAACACAGAACATCAACGCGAATGTCACGTTCGCAAACCCGTCTAAAAGAACTATAGCAATCGGACGCGGTTTACCGATCAAATGACATTCCCGGTCGGAGATATAATGTAAGCACTGTAAACTAACATGTTTAAATTTCGATCGACCAAATATCAAAAAATGGGCCCCACGACTTACTGGTGAACAGTAACAAAATCTGGGCAAAAACGATATTTACCAAAAACCACAAAATCCAACAGAGAACCCACTGTACAAATTTGGGAGCCTGAGCTCACCAAGTGGCCGCGGATGCGCGGACAAACCATGGGTTTGGCCGCGTTTCCGCGGCGTTTTGGTGGAGTCATGTCCCCAAATTTTGTCGTGGTTCTTAAAAAACCATGCACAGTTTTCTGAGATGTGTGAAATATTTTTAGGACACCGTTTAAAATCAACAGAAACTGTCAAGATGAAAAAATGTGATTTTTGATTTCCGGTTCGATCGATGTTTTAAACGCGTTAGCACAAGTTAGTATAGCAAAATGGTGAGGCTCTGATACCACTGTAAGTCTACGCTAGCGCCCCGGCCGTCTACAGACGCCAAATGCGGAACAAAAACTTTTTAACTGGCGCTATCGTATACTTTAACCCGGATCTGCCATTATTGCTAAACTAACAAACTGTAAAGAGTGTAGAAAGGTTATACCGAACGATCCGAGTCCTTCGTTCTTCAACCATCATCCCACGCTCCGTTGCGGCTGCTCCGATCTCTTCGATCTCCGATCTGCTCGTCCAGGTGGCACCACATCACTGATTCTTTAAACGGGCTCCCGCCTCTGACTTGAGGCAACTCGGTCGTCAAGTTTGCTAGAAGAGACGACTAAGATTGATGTAGAGAATGAGTAGATGACTTTGTCTCGTTCCGTCCAAAGCTATGGACGGACGGTTAATGAAGTTGCCGTGGGAATTGGGTGATGGAATGAAATGAACTGTAAAATTCCATGCACCCCAAATACTATCATATCTTTTCTAGCAAATGAAACATCTCAAGTGAGAGTGTGTGAGGAGAGAGAGGGGGCCGGCCACTTATAGGAGTGGGGGGGGTGACCGTAGGAGAGGGGAGAGTAACCATAGGATAAATATCATAATGTGAACACAAAATAATATCTTAAGGAAAACAAGAAATGGTTAAAATCAAAGCATGAGTCACAAGACACCTCACCAAATCTAGAACCTTCTAGAACCTTCTAGAAGCATGACTCACCCTCATCCAAGAAAAGATAAATCCGTCTTTAACCGAATGTTAAAAGACGGCTGATAGAAAACTGGAAACTGGCAACTTCCAAAAGTGATCCTGAAACAACTTTCAGGATAACCCCGTATCTGTATAAATATACCCGCATTTGTATTACGACCGAATACAAATGCAACTGAGACAAAGATATTATACCTACTCAATATAATACTCGGATCCGGCTTAAACCAAAGCCGACCAGTATCATCTGCCCGAAAAATAACACGTGCGTAAACGAACGTGCATTTTTCGAACCCTGCCATAAAACCATACGGCCTCTACAACGTTTCGCCCGAACTTGGGAAACTGTCTGTGGGGGACTCTAATGACTCGTCAGTACCCTGGCAGTGGGTTTAACCACAAACCGTCAGCGGCACTAGCTATGCGTAACGGTTGCCCACGGACTGACCTCAAGGGAAGCCGATGAGCCAACTCAAGGGAGGCCGATGAGCGAACTCATCAAGAAACCCTACTGAGCCTAACAGTGACAATGTATATACATTCCGGTCCGTTCGTCAATGACTATCGCATATCCGCCTACGGGGCTAGTAACGTCAGACCCCCAATAGCGGTATAAGTCGTGTCGGAGTGAAGCCCAATAACACCCTGAGATACTACTGGAGTACCTACCAGTAAATCTCCTGCCATGGCCATGGACTATGTGTAATGGCTCTCCTAGACACAGCACGACCTCGCCCCCAATACCGGGAGAGACGAATCCCCTGCCGATCCGCTCACGTGCCTCCATATGGCTCGGGACTGTACCCAAAAGCTACCTGTTTGCACGACTCCTTTGAGCCGTGGTAGGGTATAAATCAAAGCACAGTGGGAACTCACACGAGACAAATGACGACCTCAGGTCGATGAACTAACCTGTACACATGTCACCTGGGAACTGCTATCTGACGATAGGTATAGTACTAACTAGCAGATTCCCGGCGAGTCCTGTCCGGTGTACTCATAACCCAATGAGCACCTGTATACATCTTAGGTGATCCAACTGACACCAGTAGCTTGTGAGACCGGCCATCGCCCCTCGTCGGGGTCTCGACTGTATACACTAGTCTACTCCGGAGTATCGATGCCCTGTCTCGAAACTCCCACGACTAGGGACCACAATTGAGGATATGCATATAAACTACCCAACTCTCACGTATATGATCGCCATCATACTGTTGGTAGTAAAGCAAGATCCTAAGGGCTCTATCAAAGTGTAACATGCAATCAGTCACCTGAACATGTACACGACTGATAAAGGCAAACCAGATAGCATACTATCATCTCGAGTAAGACTGTTCTACCGGGATAGGTCCTCCGCAATCATTGCAATCACGTACCTGCGATCCAATAATTGGCTATGAGGGCACTATCTCCAACAGCAAGTATCGGGATTCTTCAAGGTGATCGAAGATGTAGATACTTGTGTATAGTATTCAGTTGATAGTAATGAGAACTTGCTTCTCTTTCAGGTTACTCATAATTGGAAGCATTCCTAAGTTGAGTAACGCTGATCGGCCTCCTTCCATTTAGTTGACATGCACTGGAGATAGCTGCATGATTTGAATCTGGTTCATTTAAATCAGTGCCTCTGGTTCTATATTGGATATAGAACAGTTCATATCTTAACGATGTTAAGGTACGGGGAGTTGTCCGGCTTATGATTAAAACCAGACACTGGACAACTCAAGGCATGTTTCTGTAATGGCTGTTTGTGGGTTGACCCAGGCTATGACGAGGGTTGATTTTCTACCATCTGGAAGATCAATAGTGATATTGTTCTTAACACGCCACATTTTAAAAAGAAATGGTTATTTTTCAGAAAACAGTAATGGGAGTATGGTAGAACTGGAAGCGATTCCAGAACCGCAAACGATTACTGAAGATTTGATAAGGAACCTAAAGATTCAATCTGATTTGACATTCCATTGGCCACTCCACAGATAAGATGGGTAACTTCAGGCACCCGAGAGGTACTCCGGTAGCCTCAAGGACGGTGACAGGGAAGTTCTTGTTTACCCACACTTGCCATTGTTGTTGTTCCAGGCTGCGAGACCCGGCAGGAGGATGAGTATAGCGTCGTTCTAAACTAGCTTTAGAAGTGCACGTCTATATGACTCTGCCAGAGGGTTGTCGTAGTCAGTGGGAGCAGCGGAAGCATTGGTGGACATCAGGCTTATGTCTATTTATAGACTAAAGCAGATATAGCGGAGATAGATCATCTATTTCCGATGTGACAGTCATAGGTTTGACGTCATCAGAATAGGGGATGGATCTGTTGAGAAGGTAGTAGGGTGTGATGTCCTGGTATTGGATGACATACACAAAGTAGGAAGTGACATTCCTATACTACGATCGGTTATACTTTGGTCGTCACACAGTGTTTTCTCCACAAGGGACTTGGACACAATATCAGACATACTGGTTACTAGATCTATGATTTTAGATCTAGATTTGGGTGGTTTCCCAATCAGGGTACTTTGACAGCATTCTAAGAGTATTTAGAATGGACGACTCCTGGCACGGTAGTGTACCTGCAGGTGATGGAGTCACCCTCTCTAAAGGTGTCTCATAGACTAAAGTAGAGAGGGATGTGCATAATTGGCAGATCACTTGCTTAGGCAATTGAGTCAATCATGAGATGTCAAGTACCATACCAGATGTTGTTCTTGCACTAGATGCAATAAGTTGATATTGATCCAATCCTGGAGGAACAGTCGGAAGCAGTTTTAGAACATAAGTGAATGTTCTAGGGATATGATAACGGCTGCCTCCTTTAGGAGACGGTTATCACTCCAGGCTTCCAAGGTGACATGGACGACAAGGAGGTTGTCAGAGTTATAGTTCTCCCTCTGACGAGGGACAGTATTCTGGACAGGTGATCCAGGCAGATACTGAGGGAGGCATGGCGCAGGATACTGATTAAGTTCAGTTGACGATACAGTCTAAGAAGTTTGGATTTGGAGTTCATTTATGAACTAGGTCCCATCAGACATCCAGACATTCCAAGACAGGTATTGCTCATTTCGGGAGATAGTTTTCTCTGCGAACTTGAGATATAGAGAGACATAGAAAGAAACATCTAGGAGGATCCACTCACTGAGGTTTTTCCTCGAACGCAATAGTTTCGCAAACAGGCTTTGTGCGACTGACTAGTAGAGGAGTTGGGTGTTCGGTATCACACGGGCTGTGAGTATGCGACATCGCAATAATTAGCCTTGAGTGCAAGAGGGAGATTGTTGGAGATAGTGCCCTCAGAGTCAATTATTGGATCACAGGCACGTGATTGCAATGATTGAGGGAGGACCTATCCCGGTAGAACAGTCTTACTCGAGATGATAGTATGCTATCTGGTTTACCTTTATCATCGTGTACTGTTTCAGGTGACCTTACAGGTCGCTATTACACGTTGATAGAGCCCCTAGGATTGTTGCTTGACGACCAGCAGTATGATGGCGATCATATACGTGGGAGCTGGGGTCTATAAGCACATCCTTAAATGGTCCCTAGTCGTGGGAGTTTCGAGACTGGGCATCGATACTCCATTAGTAGACTAGTGTATACAGTCGAGACCCCGACGAGGGGCGGTGGCCGGTCTCACAAGCCACTGGTGTCAGTTGGTTCACCTAAGATGTATACAGGTGCTCATTGGGTTATGAGAACACCGGACAGGACTCGCCGGGAACCTGCTAGTTGGGATTATACCAGACGTCAGATAGCAGTTCCCAGGTGACATGTGTACAGGTTAGTTCATCGACCTGAGATCGTCATTTGTCTCGTGTGAGTTCCCACTGTGCTTTGATTACTACCCTACCACGGCTCAAAAGAGTCGTGCAAACAGGTTTTAGTTGGGTACAGTCCCGAGTCACATGGAGGCAGTGAGCAGATCTGCAGGGGTTCGTCTCTCCCGGTATTGGGGGTGAGGTCGCGCTGTGTCTAGGAGAGCCATTACGCAAAGCCCTCGGCCGAGGCAGGAGATTTACTGGTAGGTATTCCAGTAGTATCTCAGGGCGTTCTGGGCTACACTCCGACACGACTTGTACCGCTTTTGGGGGTCTGACTTTTACCAACCCCCTAGGCCTGCCATGCGATGCTCGTAGACGAACGGACCGGACTGTACGGATATTGTCACTGACAGGCTCAGTAGGGTGTCAGGATGAGTTCGCTCATTGACGTCCCTTTTGGTCAATAGCTGGTGGCCCGTCATGTATTGGCTAATACCTCTGACGTGCTAGTGGTTAAATCCACAGCCATAGTATTGACGAGTCTTTAGAGTCCACCACAGTTTCAGTTACTCAAGCTTTCGGGCGAAACGCTGTAGAGGCCGTATGGAGATATGGCAGGGTCCGATCAGATACGTGCGGTATTGCACGGATTAGGATCGGACGGATATTACTAGCCGGCTTTGGTTTAAGCCGGATCCTAGTATAGTACAGTGTAGATTTTGTCTCTTTGCATTTGTATCCGGACGGAATACAGATGCGGGTGTGTATGCACAGTATCGGGGTTTTCCTGTAATTTATTACGGGACCAGTTTTCTGGAGTTGCCAGTTTGCATTCCGTTCCGGCCGGTTTTCCTTTGTTCTTTCCCGGCCGGACTTTTCCGATGGAGGGGGTTATTTGCAAGTTTGCAAATAACACATTGTGGAGGGGTTTCTTGCAAATGTATTGATTATGATAGCATCTTTTCTTTTCAACCATCATTTGATTCTCTTTACATCACTAAAAGGTGATTAGAGTTTGATGTGAGATTGTTATGATGATGTTTGGATATGGTCACCCTTTCTCTTTTCCTACACTCACCTCCCTTCTTGTTATGGATTCATATTCTTTCCTCCACCATTCCAAGATGATAAGGTTTTTTTTCTTGGAGAGAAGAAAAAAAAAGATGAGAGTTTCATTCTTGAGAGTGTGGCATTCTTGATCTCATTTTCATGCTAGAAAAATGCAAGCACCATTTTTCTTATCTTGATTCCTCCATCATCTTCAAAGGCAACAAAACCCCAAATGAGACATAGCTTCAACCCTACACATTCTACAGCAAATCTTGGACGCGTCGGCTAGCCTACTTCGCGCCCGAGTTGCCTCGGTATTGAGGTGGGAGCCCGTAAAAGATACAGGCGATGTGGTGCCCTTCCGGCGAGGAGGCGACGACCGGAGTTTCCGCAGGAGATCGGGACGGCGAGGAGAAGATCGGAGGACTCGGATCATTCGGTATACTTCTCTTCCCATCTCTTGTTTGCTAGTATAGGTTAATGGTTAACGATCCCGGTTTCATTGTCCGCGGTAGCGCCAGTTTCCAAGTAAGGAAAATTTTTGATTCCACATTTTGGCCTCGGATAGAAGGCCGGGGCGCTGCCGTGGCGCAACAGGACCGCATACATCACTATGTATCAGTCCTAAGAGTTCGGTAACTCTTTCGCCGTGTCCCGTAAACGGGGTTTTGGTCATCTTGCCTTTGAGACATGACTGGCAAGTGTCATAAGATGAAAATTCAAACGGATTTAAATATCCATCCTTATGCAACTTAGCCCGTCGTGTCATATTGATGTGACCCAGTCTACAATGCCACAAGAAGGATTAGTTCAGTTTTGAACTCTTCCTCTTGTGTGTGTTTGTTATGCTCAGAACTGTTGATTGGTTTAGAACATAAATGCCATTGCACAACGTGCCTGATCCAACCAACTTTTGGTTACAAAAAATGTTCATAACATTATCCTGTAATACAAAATTATATCCCTCTTTACTTAATAAAGAAACCGATATAATGTTGCATATCAGGTTCGGCATGTAATAGCATTCGTTCAGAACCAATGTATTACAAGTAGGTAATTCAAGGTGATATTCCCCGACAGTCTTAGCTGCAACAATTGCACCATTTCCAACTCTAATGTCTTTATCACCTTCTCCAAGTTCTCTACCTTTTCTAAGCCCATGTAACTGATTACATATATGGGATCCTGACCCGGTATCTAATACCCAGGACGTAGAGCAAATGGAGAAACAGTTCTCTGTAACGAACACACCCGAAGAAAATGCATCATCATGTACTTTCTTCATTCGGGTGGCATGGGAATCCTGGTATTCCCCTATATCCTGTTCATTCCTATAACTCTTATAGGAAAGAACGGAACCAACGTTCCCCAGCACAGTATAACATGCGGGTTCGGTCAATACATCCATATTATTATCTTTGTTAGGGCATGAAATGGTCGCTACCTGGAGAGAGAGAGAAGAAAACACTTTAGCGTAAGCTCGTGCAAGATCAGATTGGTTATTATCTTATCTAATCAGGATGGCTCCCACTGCTTTTTATCAAATCTTCCTTCAAACCCTAAAAGGAAAGACTAGCCGGGATTAATTACACACTACAAGTTCGCCAATCTTTCAGCCAGGCCGGTGTCGGTACTTTGAGGAAGGTCCCCCGTGCTTTCGCACGAACCTAATTAATGTAAACCTCGTTTTCCCAAAGGCGTAACCTCGTTAACACCTTTCTAGACACCTACTTGATCAGCTAATTGTAATGTGTAAAACTCTCCCAGGAGTAACTCTTACTCGCAGTGGGTATCGGGATCCAACTATCTCATAGAAGGTATGCAATCTCATTGCAAATTTCAACACTTGAAATTCCCGATAATATTTTGCCCCTAGCGTGCTATGACCTTGACGCATGCCAAACAACCCAAAGTCCGCTAGTCAAGTTCAACCCGTATATTTCTTGATTGAATTAAACCCACCCGCACGACCCTTGACGCATGCCAAACAACGCCGTGCGAATACCCTAATCCAATCGCATCGTATGCTAACAGATAAGCACTAGTTAGCTACCGTACACTACGCCTTGACGCATGCCAAACAACCGCAGCACGAATACTAACTAGTACTTATCTGAAATGACGGAGGGCTACGACAGGTTTTTCTGAAAACTTATTGCGTAATGAACTTGATATCGTTGTAGAATCAAATGAAGTTTTGAAGTGGAGTGATTTTGAGGCTTTTCTAGTTTTGCTAAAGGGGTCACTCCCGGTGAAGGGATCGTCGGCCCTTTCCTCGTCGAATGAGGTGCGGGATATATCATATATATCGCTATGCAAAGCAAAACACAAAAACAATCAAAAGCAAACCGAGTGTGTAGCATCTGCCAGTTATTGCTAAAGGAGTCACTCCCGGTGAAGGGATCTCGGTCCTTTCCTCATCGAATAAGGTGCAGGGTATATCATATATACCGCTATGCAAAGAAAGAACTGAAGCTACCTGTTTTGTTTAAAATTTGATTCTACAACATCCTAGGTTTCTTTTACTTTCATTAATCACATTAATGAAGTCCCATCATTTAAGTACCTAAACATCACAGATAAATACGACGTACACTTATGCCACCCGCATTCGCCTCGATGTCCCCTCGTGCACCGTTAGGTTAGGTAACTAACGACAGAGCATGGCAGGGCTAGTGCGGGTGCAAAACATAAGTAACGTCTATATAATATATCATATATACTATATATAGTATCTATCACAGAACATCACATGATCACATCACAGATATCGCAGCAGAAGAAACATATGAAACATTGGATATACTAGGACGTCCGTGTTTTCAATACGAGCCAGTATAAAACACGGATTCCACGGTCGTGATGAATAGCCAATCCCACACCCCTAGACCCCTACGAGAGCGGCAAGCAACCCTGCCAATTCTAGGGTTAGGAGACCCGGACTCGACTCCTCGAGTTGGTCTCCCACTGGACCCTAGAACCCGGTTACTTGTGCTCCCCTCCTTGGGTCTATCCTAATGCGGAAAAGTAAATAATATACAAAGGGTGACAACTTCCGCAACCTGGAAGTGCCCCAATAAAAGAATATTACATACAAGTTACTACATGAATGAAAATGAAAAACACTCATCTCACATAAAAAACCCCGGCTATTCAAACACGACGATCCAATATAACATATCCAGCAACACATAACATCACATGCCATCAACGTAAGTAAACATGCGTATCCCAATTGTCGTTGACATATAGCAACGAAACCGGCGATATCACATATTACACTTACGGTCACAAAAAAGAAAGTGTAAAACTACAACAGTTGGAATCCGCAACCTCTTTAGACATCACATGCCTAATCAAATGAAATACTTAGACATCACATGCCTAACAGTTATAAACCCTACATTTTAGTCCCATTATCGAAAACTCTTTTCAATATCACGTGAGACTAAACCGCTAGATTTATAACATTCATTCAGTTATCTCATAACTGTTTGTGAATTCCAATTATTGTATCCTATTCCGGATAAATAGAAAATGTTAAACTTTCCGATCGAACAATCGAACACCCAAGTTTTCCCGAAATCGTTCAACACATGAAATAGGTTCAATGACATTCGCTTCATACCTCAGTACCAACGGTCTAGCCGTAGAAGGGTCAAGCCAACGCCTCACATGTGGCACGCCGTACTGCCCCAAACCCGAAGGTTCAAAGGGCAGTTCAAGAAGGTCACATAATCGAGTTAAGGTTTGTTGTCTTCTAGAGGGACCATCGCGTTACTTGCACTACTCAGAACGTCTTTAAACCATAGAAAGATCCAACACTTGGAAATATTCCGGCAGGGGAAAAGTTGGGTATTTTCATCCGGTCGAACTTTTTAACATATTCTTAAAATATCCGAAAAACACATAGACGAAATTTGATAATCCGATCGAACTATCGAAGCTCCAAAACAACCCCAGAAAATGCAACTCTTGAATAAATTTTAAAAATTCCCAGGAAAACCAGCACTATCAATTAGGAGTTACTGTATAAAATATATTGAATAAGGAGGCCGTACGACCGTGGAACCGCCGCACGAGCCATGCTCGTGCCGCGGAACCGCGTTGGTTTGATGGAGTTAGGCACACGAAATTCACAGTAACTCTAAAAATCACCTGCTGATTTTTCTGCATATTTTTAATATTGAAAAATCCTGATTTTTAAAATTTGGACAGAGAGCATTTTGTGAGTTAGGGTTTCGGTTCGTTCGGGTTTCAAACGTCGTCTAGACTTCGCCTAATGCTCTAGCTAGGCTCTGATACCACTGTAGGGTTCCTAGACACACTATAGAGGTCTCACAAGGCATCAACCATGCCAATTTCAAATTTTATGGGTGCCGAGAAACCCTAATACGGATCGTTGGCTAGAAGTTTAAGCGAAACAGTAAACTAGTTAACAACTTAACTAAAGGAGAGAGGCTACAACCTTTGTAGATCCGGTTCTCCACTTCCTTAGCTCCACGTAGTCGTCCTCTCGCTGTCCATCTCGAATCCCGAACTCAAACGTCGGCTTCATCGGAGAATTGGGCGGACTAGGTCGTCGGCTTCGTGCCGAAGATGATCTACGTCGAGGCATCACAAGTTCAAGCTCCGACTTCACAAAGTTGTGAAACTTGTGAAGAAAACACCCAAAACAACTTGGCAAGAGGTAGAGGGTGAAGAAATAGGAGGTGGGTTCACTTTAGAATTTGATTTCTCTCACTTTAGCTCAAGTTGCCATTGATGGCATCAAGCTTTCTTTCTTGAAGATGAAGATGAAGAAGAAGAAAGAATATGATAAGTGTTGAGTTAAAATGAATAATAATTCAATACTTATCATAAGCTAACTATAGTTAAGTGTAGAGAATAGACCATGGTTACTTGGATGAGTTAGGGTTAAGCATGAAGACAAGAATGGTTACAAAAGTCAAAGCTTCATGAAGCTTTGACTTAAAACAAAGAAAGCCACCATTCTCATCATTATCCTTTTCAAATAAATAAATAAATGAATATGCAAAACCCTAATCAACACTTAACCATGGTTTTAATTCTTTACACTTAACTAAATCAACAAGTATCATCAAACATGATACAAATATGTGCACAAAAGTATATCACATATACTTCTTGCACATCAAGTGAGAAAATCCATTTAAAGTGAACCAATACTAGTTAATGCAATGCAATATATCAAATATATAATTATACATTAAATCATTAAATCAACATTTGATTCAATGATCCGATCATGTCACACATAACCGACTAGAATCCAATGTATCTATTTATCGAATCAATGATTCGATAACTAGGTCATATCGAATATAACCAATCGAAACATATATCGCGAGAATGAAATGCGGTATCACATACACGCATTATTCTCGGTCCTGCACATATCTCATATGCGCTCCTATTTCGTTTCGCCTGAGCCAGGAAACCTCTGTGTAGGACTCTAAAGACTCGTCAATACGCCGGTAGCAGATGATGATCATATCAAGCACCCACAAGCCGCAAGCGGTCTGCTAAACGTAACGGCCATCCAGGTATTGAGCGATCAGAAGATCGACGAGCTAGCCCGCTCACACTCCTGTGAATCCAACCAGTAACACTTACCGTACAGTCTGGTCTATTCGTCTGATATGTCGCATATCAAGTCTAGGGGTGGTAAACGTCAGACCACAATAACCGATAAGTCGTGCCGATGTGAGGCTCATAACGGGTCGAGAAACTACTGGTAACACTTACCAGCAAATCTCTGATCAGCCCTGGCCAGGGACTTCCCTGTTACGGCCAATCGAGCACAGCGCAACATCAACCCCCAATACCGGGAGAGACGAAACCCCTCCTATCGCTCATTGCCTCCATGTGACTCGGGACTGTACCCAAAGACCACCGTTTTGCACGCCCTCATGGACGTGGTAAGGTGGAGATCAAAGCACAGTGGGAATCACACAAGACTCTATGACGATCTCGGGTCTACAGACTAACATGTACAAGTGTCACCTGAGAACTGCCATCTGACGTGAGGTATAATACCATCTGGGAGTTCTCGGCGAGTCCGTCCAGTGTACCCAGTCTCCACTGAGCACCCGTATACCATCTCTGATGTCAAACACCAATGGATATGGGATCATCCATCGCCCATCTCATGGGTCGAGAAGCGTATACGCTAGTCTACACTGGTATATCGATGCCCCGTCTCGATACACCCACGACTAGGGACCTTGAAGGATGTACTTATGGACTACCATGTCCCCACTAGTATGATCTTCATCACAGTCCAGGTAGTCAAGTACACATCCTAAGGGCTTTATCAACATGTAACTATAAGACAGTTCAAAGAGACAAGTGTACATGTTAAGATAAAGAGTAACCAGATAGCATACTATCATATCGAGCAAGAAAGTCATCTCTATATATGTCCAAGCATCCAATATAATATACATCATCTGTACAATACTGGCCTCTAGGGCATACATACAACTAACACCACGGACCTGCATAAGGATGTGCTTATAGATTACCCAGCCCCACTAGTGTGACTGCCATCACAACGCTGGTAATCAAGCAAAGATCCTAAGGGCTCCACTAATGTGTATAGGCGATATACTAAAATAAACACTTGTACACACATTGAAGTAGAAACAAACCAAGTAGCATACTACTATTTTGAGCGAGATTGTATATACAAGGTGAATATCCCAAGCTTCCATTAAGTAATATACAAACTAGTATGATACAGTAATGGCCTCTAAGGCATATACAGTAACAATCTCCCACTTGCACTAAGGCCATGTACTGGCGTATCGAAGACCTATCATCTCGATCAGCCGCTCGAACTGAGTCTGGGGCAAGGCCTTGGTGAATGGATCTGCAGTGTTATCTTCTGAATTTACTCTCTTTACCTCGATCTCCCGGCGATCAATGATCTCCCTGATCAGGTGGAACCGCCTCAAAATGTGCCTGGACTTCTGATGGGACCTGGGTTCCTTCGCTAAAGCTATAGCGCCGTTGTTGTCACAATACAGCGGTATTGGATCAACACTGGTAGGAACCACCTGAAGTTCCATCAGGAACTTCTTCATCCAGACAGCTTCCTTTGCGGCATCGCAAGCAGCTATGTACTCCGCTTCCATAGTTGAGTAAGCAACGGTTTCCTGCTTGGAACTCTTCCAGCAAACCGCCCCTCCATTGAGGGTAAAGACATAACCCGACATAGACTTGGAGTCATCCTTGTCACTCTGGAAGTTGGAGTCAGCAAAGGCCTCAATCTGGAGGTCTTTTCCGCCATACACCAAGAACATCTCCTTAATCCTTCTTAGGTACTTGAGAATGTTCTTTACTGCTATCCAGTGTTTCTCCCCTGGGTTCGACTGATACCGGCTTACAACGCTCAATGCGTATGCTACATCTAGTCTGGTACATAACATCGCATACATAATAGAGCCTACCGCAGATGCGTAGGGTATTGATGACATGCGAGCCCTTTCCAAATCAGTCTTGGGAGACTTCTCTTTGGAGAGGGTGATTCCGTGACAAGCCGGTAAATTACCGCGCTTGGAATCTTCCATACTGAATCGTTTCAGTATGGTGTCGATGTACCTTGACTGTGAAAGTCCCAACATCCTCTTAGATCTATCACGAAAGATCTGGATCCCCAGAATGTAGTTGGCATCGCCCAGGTCCTTCATGGAGAACCTCTGCGACAAGAATCCTTTGACTGACTGTAGCATAGGAATATCATTTCCTATTAGGAGAATGTCATCGACGTACAAGACGAGGAATACCACATTTCTCCCTACAATCTTACTGTAAATGCATGGTTCATCTGGGTTTTTGACAAAGTCGAATTCTTTGACAGTATCATCAAAGCAGATGTTCCAACTCCGCGATGCCTGCTTGAGTCCATATATGGACTTGAGCAACTTGCACACTTTACCGCTGCTCCCACTCTGAATGAATCCCTCTGGCTGATCCATATAGACGCACTCTTCCAAATTTCCATTCAGGAAAGCCGTCTTTACGTCCATCTACCAGATCTCATAATCATGGAAGGCAGCAATGGCAAGAAGGATCCGAATGGATTTAAGCATGGCTACCGGAGAAAAGGTCTCGTCATAGTCCAAACCAGGTCTTTGATGAAAACCCTTTGCAACGAGCCTAGCTTTATAGGTTTCAACCTGCCCATCTACACCAATCTTCTTTCTGAAGATCCATTTGCAGCCTACGGGTTTTACCCCTTCTGGAGCAAAGTCCAAAGTCCAAACTTTGTTGGTGTACATGGACTCCATCTCGGTCCGCATTGCATCCAGCCATTTTACCGAGTCACCGCTCTAAATGGCTTGCTGGAAGCTAGTAGGCTCATCATAATTAACTGTGCAATCCTCTCTATCCCCGTCTATGAGAAAACCGAAGTATCTCTCGGGCGGATGAGACTGCCTACTACTTCTGCGGAGCGGCGTAGGAATGTCCGGTTCTCTTGAAACGTCTGGTTCATCCAAGCTTTCAGTAACAGCTTGTGGTTCTGGAATTTCTTCCAGTTCTATTGCGCCCCCACTTATCTGATTTTCCAAAAATTCAGTTTCCAAGAAGTGGGCATGCGGAGAAACAAAAACTTTTTGTTCTTCTGCGGAATAGAAAAGATACCCTCTGGAGTTCTTTGGGTATCCCACAAACTTACACAGTACTGAGCGTGCCTCGAGCTTGTCCGCATGCTGCTTTTTTACAAAAGCTGGACATCCCCATACCTTAAGATACTTAAGACAGGGTTTCTTCCCACTCCACATCTGATATGGGGTGGTAGGCACAGTCTTGGTTGGAGCCTTGTTCAAGAGATATGCAGCTGCTTCTAGTGCATAACCCCAGAAAGATCGCGGTAACTCAGCCTTACTCATCATGGAACGAACCATATCCAATAGGGTCCGATTCCGCCTTTCCGATACACCGTTGTGTTGTGGTGTGTATGGAGTAGTAAGTTGAGAGAGAATTCCATTCTCTTTTAAGTAGCCCAGAAACTCGGCACTCAAGTATTCTCCACCTCGATCCGATCTTAGAATCTTGATACTTTTGCCGGTTTGTTTTTCAACTTCATTCTTGTATTCTTGAAATTTCCCAAAGGCCTCGGATTTGTGCTTCATTAAGAAGACATGTCCATACCTAGAGAAATCATCTGTGAAAGTAATGACGTATGAATAACCACTTCGCGCATGTGTAGACATTGGACCACACACATCACTGTGTATGAGTCCCAAGAGCTTGCTCGCTCTTTCTCCGCGTCCAGTGAACGGAGTCTTTGTCATCTTTCCCATGAGACAAGATTCACAAGTGGCATAAGACTGATACTCGAACGGATTCAAGTACCCTTCTTTATGTAACTTAGTTAATCGTGTCTCATTAATGTGACCCAGTGTACAATGCCATAAGAAACCCTGATTTGTTTCCGGAGACTTTCTTTTAAGTGTGTTCTGGACACTGAAAATCTGAGCTTGATTTAACACGTATATTCCGTTCTGTAATGTACCTGACCCAATCAGAACTTGATTTAGGTGGATGTGTACTACATCACTTACAAAAGTAAATTCATATCCTTCCTTAGAAAGTAAGGATACAGATATGATATTACAAGTCGCACCTGGTACATACAAACAGTTACGCAAAATCAATATCTGCCCAGTTGTCAGTCCAAGATGATATTCCCCTACGGATTCAGCATCCATGCTCATTCCGTTAGCAACCCTGAGAGTCATATCACCTTTCCTGATAACCCTACGGTTTCTCAGAGCCTGTAACGAATTACAGATATGGGATCCTGATCCAGTATCCAATACCCAAGAAGTAGGGTTAACTGACATACAGTTCTCAATTACAAACAAACTCGAAGCCGAAGCCACAACATGCTTCGAATTCTGGCTACTGGCTTTGCAAGCCCTGCAATCCTTCTGCCAATGTTCATTCCCGTTACAATAGGAACGTCCCTCTTTAACCATATCCAGTCCCGAAACTTTTGCCCTTCCTTTTCTTTCTTCTTCCCTGGTTTCCTTCAGGGTATAAGCAGAGGGCAGGGACTGTAGAATTAAGTCAGTACTTGACCCATTCTCCAACATGGTCTCCAGGTCCGTGAGCTCAAAATAGCTGGTCTCTGTAAGGACGCTGTCCCTTACAGATGACCCGACAGCCAAGCTCGCTTGAAGCAATTCGTTCGAGGTCTCATATCTTGCGATACGAGATTGCTCTCCATATAAAACTTTGTTATGGAGGAAGATAGAAACTGAGTCCATCTTCTCGCTCTGCCTTTGGTTTGCACCATCAACTGAGGCTAACACGAGGCACTTGGCTTTCGCACAATCCTTTTCCGATGTCCTGCGGATGTAAACATCCGTGACAGGGGAAACTGGACCTGAGACGGTAGGGGTATGATCAGTTAAGAGGTGTCCCAGCTTGTTATGGGCAATGGACATCTGGACAGACCTTTGCCAGTCATAACAGTCAGGTTCAGTCATTTTATTATCTAGATGTAACCTAGGTGTGCTCACTGGGTCGCTGCAATTGAGAGAGAGAGAAGAAAACACTCAGCATGATGCTCTTGCAAGTTTAGATTGGTTTTTAATTTATCTAAACAGGATGGCTCCCACTGTCTCTCGAATCCCTCCTCAAACCATAAAAGAAGAATTAGTCGGGATCAATCTCACCGTACAATACTTGCTTAACCGTTCAGCCAGGCTAGTGTCGGTACTTCGAGGGAGGTTTTCCAACGCTTTCGCGAAGTTCCTTAATTAAATAACCTCTTTTCCCTGTGGGCGTAGCCCCGCTAACACCTTTCTAGACACCTACTTGGTTTATAGCATTGATCGTTAAGTGAGAAATTTCCCGAGGAGTAGCATATACTCACAGTAGGATCGGGATCCAAATATCATTGCGTGACAAAATTGAAGGAATCCTACCAGAATCATCACACTCCAAATGGTATGCAGCGCTAGCAAGTTTCAGTTCTTTTGAAACTCCCGATGTGGATTTTTGCCCCATGCTCTTATGACCTTGACGAAGGTCAACAAATCATAAGTCACATGTCAAGTTCTACCAGTCATTATCCAGGTTAATTTGAACCCACCCGTATATACCTTTGACGAAGGTCAACAAGGTAATACGACTGTCCCAAACCAACGCATCTATCTATGCTACATATGAACACCCAACAGCTACCAATCACTATGCCTTGACGAAGGTCAACAAAAATAGCTTGAATACTATTGAATATTCATACGAAACGACGGAGGGCTACGAATGGTTTTGGCGAAACCTTGAACATAGTGAACTTGATATAATCGATGGAACGAGATAGCTTTTAGAAGGAGTGGCTCAAGCTCCGCATTTAAAAGTTAGTTTTGAAAAGAACCGAGTGGTTTTTCGAAAGTGTTCCAACGATTTTTACTTGGTTTATTTTCTTGCATTAGTTCTTTTAATGCGTGATATTCTTGCATTAGTTCTTTTAATGCGTCCCATCATTTAATCCTACCATTGCAGAAAACAACCAAAATATGACGTACGCTTATGCCATTCGCATTCGCCACGGGTCCCCGTCATTACCCGTTAGGTTACGTAACTAACGACAGAGCGGGGGCTGGGCTAGCGCGGCTGTAAAACATAAGCAACGCCTAAATAATATCATATATAGATATATTGCAATGATAGCCATTTCAGATCACAGATGAACACATTGGATATACTAGGAATCCGCAATTCGTACGAGCCTGTAACGAAAAGCAGATTACACGGTCGCGGTGAATAGCCAATACCCCACCCAAGACCCCTACGGGTGCGGCAAACTACCCGCTAAGTACCCAAAGCGAAGCAACCTCCCTCAACTCCTTGAGTAGGCCACTCGGCACTTCGGCATACCCGGTAGTTTGTGCACCCCCTCCATGGGTCTATCCTAGGAGCAAAAACAGTAAAAAGAAATTATACAATGACGGCTACAACCCCGACCCGGTTGTGCGGCCATACAAATAATTATTACATCAATTTACAAATTTACATGAATTGAAAGAAAAGAAAACTCTCGTCTCACAACCCCCGGCTATTCACCCGCGACAATCCAATGAATTCATATGCACATTCCAATGACATTACAGATCACAGATTTGTATAACCCCCACTAATCGACATATAGCGATTAGTAGACGTTCAATACAAATATCACATCACAGAAAAACCTGTCAGCTTAAGTCTTTTAGAAGTTCGATCAAAAATACGGATTTACAGGCCCCAAATACAAAATTTTCGTTCTGGAAAATCTGGGCAGAAAATACATATTCCAAAAATCCCAAAATACCCCACTGAATATACTGTAGCAAAGTAAATCCAGAGAGGAGCCAATACGGCTGCGGAACCGCGGCAATAGCAAGCTATTGCCGCGTTTCCGCGGCTCTTTGACGAGATCAGAGGACCGCCTTTCTACAGTATACACTAAAAACCCTGAGTCGATTTTTGAAGCATGATTTATTACTTTTACAGAACTTTAAAAATCGACAGCAACTCTGAATTTCGGGTGTATTTCGCGACTTTTTCTCCGATCGAATTTCAATTACTTTCCTAACATATTAGATAGAGTTTAACTAGGCTCTGATACCACTGTAAGTCCATGCTACCTCTCCCGGTACTTACGGGCTTACGGAATTTGGTGAAAAACGATTTTCTAGAGGTGGTAACATGGACTCAAAACCCGGATTTTTGTTAAACTGCTAACTAACAACCTAACAAGAGTTTACCTACTCGGTTAGGGGGGCTATACCTTTCTTGAACTCCTTCGTCTTCAACTCGTCCCGGAGTTCGGATCGGCCTCACCTCGTCGTCTCGTTGCGTCGAAGATGGATCCACCCGAAAGCTTCTACCTTTGGCTTATTCTTCGGATTTTGAAGAAACTAGATCACTTGGCTTGCTAGGCCTTGTGAGCTAGAATGAGTAGAGAAGAGTATGTTGGGATTTTGCACTATGGTTCTTGCTTCTCAACACATGAGACAAGTGAACTGTAACGTTTTAAAAATGATTAAATAAATAATTAAATGAATAAAAGTGTTTAAGTGAATTTTAGGATTTTCGGTAAAGTAAAATGTATTTTTCGTAAAACCAAACCGTGATTGTTTTTCATTATAATTTTAAAAATATCTATTTTAATTATGAAATTACTATTAAATGGTGTTTATTTAGCCACTTATAAGTTTTTAGTTTAATAAAATATTTTTCCTAAATTAATTATTTTAAATATTAACATAAGCTTTATTTTTACACTAAATTAGTGTAAATTACAAATTTAAATGGTTTTAATTTGTAAAAATGAACCATGGCATATTAGAAATTAGTTTGTATCATGCAAAATTTATTTGCAAATTTTTCCTAATTTCTAGAGCTTTCTTGAGTTGCTATAGTAAATAAATAAATAAATAAATACATGAAAAGACTTTTAATGATGTTTCTCTTCTTGAAACTTCCACACACTTTGCACACTCTCTTCTTTCTCTCACTCTCCTCACTTAGGCCGGCCACAACCCCACCATGGCTGCCCCCCCCATTTTCCACCTCTTTTTTATTCAAAAATGATCAAAAATACATCAAAAATTCCATTAAAATTCCACAAAATCCTATTTATTTCATACCCTTTATTCCTTACTCATTTTTACATGGATTTTGGAGATGGAAAGCATGCATTTTGGAGGCTCATTTCTAGTTTGGATTTCATATTTTGGGAGGTATAATTTCTTTCTTTTGATTTATTGTTTTAGATGTTCATTTAAGCTTAATTAGATTTAATGAATTAGTTCTATGTTCAATTTTAAAAATTCAAGTTAGGGTTTCTAAATTCAAGTTATGATTTTTGTTAATTATTTAGGGTTATAATAGTTAGTTTAACACTTTTGGATTTGGAAAATCTTGCATGATTATTGAATTGTAAATTTTTCATTGAAAATGGTTTAAATTAGGAAATTTTGCTAACTAGGTTTTTATAAAACCTAATTATTGGTGAAATAAATCTCAATTAATATTGGTAATACTAGATTTTGGTCTTAATAAGAGTATTAACTTGTTGGTGGAAAGAAAAACCTAGTTTGATTGCTAGTTTCTATGGATAATTGATAATTGTGATAAAAATTTGCTAATTTTGTAAACTAGATTTTAGAAATTTCTATATAAATGAGATTAAAAATATAATTATGGTTTTATTATATCACTATCATCATGAATTGTAGTTTAAGACATTAATTCATGCGAAATCATGTTTTGTGGTGGAATTGTGGTATTTTGCTTTAAAATGTTGAAAATTGTTAAAGGATGCAAACTAGAAATTTCAAATCAATGCAAAATTGTGTAATAAAAATATAGTAATGGTTTGTATAGTCTAGTAATGCTATTTAATGAGTTTTATGACCATTGGTTTCATTTAAATGTTAAGTTTTGATGAAAAACGGTAAACTGGCATTTTCGGGTTTTGCGAAATTGGACGGTTTGATAGATTTTCGGCTTTCGATGGATTTAATCATGTTTTATAGTATAAGTAATGTGTTTTAAAACTACAAGTTGTTTGATGATGTTATCTCGATCCATCGGAGTTTGTACGCCGATATCGAGCGGTATTTGGTTCTTTTGCGTGGACGGGACATAGGTTTTAACCTATGCTTGTTCCTTATCTCGTTTGACTTTTGTATGTGATTCGGTTTACGATACTATTTATATGTTTGCGTTTAGGTACCCTTCAAGTGGACTGCGGGCGATGAAGAGGAGGATGGCGACACCGTCTTGGGCAGACATGGACCAGGTGAGTAGATGTATATCTACGGGGGGAAGTCGGGTGGATGGCGTTTAGCACCCCCGCAACATAGAATAGGAATAGTACTTATTGACATTAGGAAACCAGATGTGACCCTAGATTCTTAATGAGTAGGACCCTAGCAATGATCCTAGGCTGGACTAGACTAATTTAGGAAAAGCATACCAGAGGATGAATACCTTGGAGGAGGTTCGTAGGTTTCAGATAGAAACACACACGCACACACTGAAACTCGACATGGTGTGTACGTATAAGTGTATATATATAGAGAACTAGGTATAGGTATATATATATATATATATACAACACGTACATGGGATTCATTGATGTGATATGACATCTGAGATATGATGAAACAGTGTAACTGGGCTTGATGCCGTGAATCCTTGGCTATACAGTCGTATTAAGTGTTAGCGGATCATTAGGGAATGAGATAATGAACAGGTATATATAAATTATAATGGGTAGTGATGATATTGTGATACATAGGACTCTAAAATAGTACCCGGATTGTAACTTGTGATTGATCACGATTTGGGATATGTATGACTTGATTACGACATCATATATGTGTGACCTGATGTCGATATCATATAGATGTAACTTGATGACGATATGATATCAGTATGACTTAATCACAATTTGATACATATGACATGACATTTCTGAGGATAAACTAATTAAGCATTTTACGATGGCAATGATATATGTTTGATGTATGGGATTACAGTTTAGCACCTTGATCATGAGATGTTTTGATGATGACATTATACGAATGATGAGGCACTTAGGAGATACTTGACCCGTACCCCGATATTGGGATGCCGTACGATGGATTTTACCGTAAGAGGCTTAGATATGATGATTGATCCGCACTCTTGATTCGAGGAAGCCGTACTACGTACGTGACGCTATTGAGGCGGGATCGCCGACTATTAGAGATATTGATTCGAACCTTAGGTAGCCTCTAGTTTCTTACTGACTAGTTTCTTAGGTTTAGTTCCTTAGGATGTTAGATGGACACTAGTTTAGGTTCGACTCACATAGTGGTAGTTGTACTCGTATTTCGCAGAGGAATGGACAATGCACATCTGTATTTACATTCATACTGTAATCATCATGGTGCATGTTCTTACATATGTTGCTATAATCAGTATAAACCTTACCTGTTAGGACACCAGCACCATTACCGATGATGCGCATATTCCACGCACACTTATTTGCCGGCTCACACACATCATCATCGGTAATTGCTATGTCACGTACACTTTAGATCAGATTATCTTTTATTGATAGAATCAGTTAACAACTAAACCGATATAATATTGTGATTACTCGCTGATGTTAACATAGACATGATATTTATTACTTAGACATTCATGCATTCATATTTTCATGTTATCACGCAGTATTATGGGCATATGCCGACACTTATCATATATTTACTCATGATTTTGAGATTTGGATTTCTGTGAGATTTCTGGATTTTTGGGGAAAACCGCAAAAATATATAAAAACTTCTCTCTCTCTCCTCCTCTCTTTTTAAACAAAGTTGCGGTTTTCTCATGATGTATGTGTCGTCCACCATGAGATTTTATGTTTTCTGTTGGATTTCGAGACCCGATTCGAGGAGTGGATGAACCGTCTCGGGTACATGGTGGGCCCGGTATGGTACCCCGGGGCAAGAAGATCGAGTTGTAGACGATGAGCCTGGCAGGGGAAGGCTACCTACCGGTGATGTCTGGCGCGGCGGATATCCGGAGGATACCGACCGTTGTCGTGAGATTTGATTATGGGCCGATCCGAACTGACGGAGCCCGAGGTATTGAGACTATGAGACTTGAGATTTACATGTTTGTGTCGATGCTTGACACGGATTTTCATGGATTTCATTGTTGAGATTTCAGATTCTTATACACATTTTACTATGATAACAGCCAAAGATTTCTTATACAGATATACCTGGATTTCAGGATTGCTTATTTTACATTCATGGTGCATGCATATCCATTCATATAACATAGTACTATATGAGGCACTGACACGAGCACGGAGTATCTGCACTTACACGTAGTATTACCCTGCTATTACTAGAGGATTGAGATTTAGTAGTGTATTATTATGACCTAGGATAGCGTCGTGCATTCGATTTCTTTTTGTAGATGTCTTCTACTCACGAGTTGGCAACTCACCCCCGTTGTGCCAAATTTTATTACAGGTTCGATGTACAGGTTTCCCGGGCAGTTTGCTGGCACATCTTTTATTTCAGGGTGATTTGCACGGTAGGTTGGTTCACTTGTATCTGAACCACCATTGTATTTTATTCATTCATTTGTATCTAGTAAGCTCCATCAACCATACTTGTATTAATTGATAAGTTTATTGGACCGGTCTTTTATTTCGACCTTAGAGTCGCGCCTGTATTATTCTGATCTGGTGGTTTTGTTTTCTTTTGAGTTTGAGCCTCGCCTACTGGCGTTGTATATTATTGTGCTTGTTGTGGTTGTTTCCGCCTGTTGGCGTTGATGCTAGCACCCGTTTGGGGATGCTTTTATTGTTTATTCATATTATACTTGTTGTACCCGTTTGGGGGCCAGTTTTTACAGAGGAGACTCTGCCGAAATTTTTGGTAAAATTTGCTGATGTTTTTTTTTGTTTTTTTACTTGTTTTCTTTTCTTTTCTTCTTTTTCTTCTTTTATGGTTTAGATCTCTGGGCTTCGGCTTACTTAGGTCACGTGGCGCCTCTAGACGCTTCGTAATCTAAGTGCCGGTCACGTTCCGTACTTTCGGGTCGTGACAAAGTTGGTATCAGAGCGCTAGGTTTAACCTTGTATAAGTCTAGGTGACCCTTGGTTGATGGAGTAGGCGAGTTAGGTAGAGTAACGTACCGTGGGTATGGTCCGCGGCATACTTACGATACGCTACTCTGCTTAAGGAGCCTTAGGATGTACATTGTTTGCACGTATTTCATTCGTTCCTTTGATCTATCTTCGTCGATGTCGGATGGTGGTTTCTGTTACCACGGGCAGAGGAAGCTGCGGCTCGAATGCGATAACCATTAGAGTATTGGTTATTCTTGAGGATTGAAGCATTGCTTAGCGTGCGGACGAAGGGTATTCACATGCCGTCCGGATGAAGTTAAAGGGTTCGAACGATTATCAGAAAACCATTTTCCCAAGTTTAAAGTATTCGGAAGAACATGCAGGTATTTCGATGGACCCTCTAGAAGAATGAAACCCTAACTCGACATAATGACCCCGAGAACGCCCTTGAACCTTAGGGTTTACGGCAGTTCCGCGGTGCCATTAGTGAGGCTTGGGTTTGCCCTTCTACGGCTGGATCATCGATGCTGGGGTATGTACCGGATATTTTTAAACTGTACTTGAGTGTTGAGCTCTCGGGGAATTATGGGATTTTGATGGATTGATCGAAAAGTTTAATGTAGTCCGGATATCAGGTGAAGGGATCGACTACGTGGGAGACTCTAGATATGAGTGTTGTCGTTGGTAGCGCAGTCTGCATAGCTACGAAGGGACAAGTTTGAAGCAGCCGACATCAGAGGAAAGATGCGCGCATTGACGATAGTGTTTACGATTGTGATCTAGTGATTTGAATTTCATATTTTCATTGATTGGATTTTTGTATTTTGAGGATTTTTGTTCTACGATTGGTATTTCATGTATGTACCTTCATTCTATTTGTATTTCATATATCAGTTGTATTGATGTTGTTTAGTACGCACCCAGTACACTTGATTTGGTTTTATATATTTTTTTGAGATTTTTGATTTGATTTCGTGCATAGGGGTTACACGTGATTTTGACATGTTTCGACCTAATTTTCATGCATTTTTGTGCTGTGATTTCGATTTTGATATTCAATGTATGTTTTCGTGCTCCATGTGCACCTGATTAGGATTCTTGCGCATACTTGGCGCACTTGATGCGATTTTGTGCACACCAGATGCACTAAATCGGGGTTTTGTGCAGATTAGATGCACCTGATAGTGAGTCGTGCACGCCCGTTGCACTTGACAGATGTTTTTGGTGCACACCTGTTGCACTTAGTTTTGTTTTGTGGGTATTCATGGTTTCTGCATTTGGTTTCGATTTCAGTGCGCACCGGACGCACATGACATTTTATTGATGTGATTGGGATTGATTTTAGTTTGAGCAGTATGTTTTCATGATCATTATTATTTGAGTTAGTAACCAGGCGGGACGTGTATGTTAAATAAAAGATATGTATATAGCTATATTTTTAAAAAAATTAAACGTCCGCTACTTAGACCGTGACACGTGCATTGCACGGCGATTTTCAAGAAGGGGTTTTTGTATGCTGCTTTATTATGATGATTCGGCGATTTTACTAGGATGCGAACTATATATAAGTTATAGATTGATGTATATTATGATGGTTTTCACATTGGGTTATGATATTTCATTATCGCCATAACTCCGATGATTGCGTCATGCTTGACGGAGTTGATTTTCGTTATGTATTAATGATTTCGGAGCCCCGACGATTTGAGTATTTTGCTAAATGTTTTAGTATTTGGAAGGGGAGTTTTAATTTAAATTCGGGGACCGAATTTCTAAAAGGGGGGAAGATTGTAACGTTTTAAAAATGATTAAATAAATAATTAAATGAATAAAAGTGTTTAAGTCAATTTTAGGATTTTCGGTAAAGTAAAATGTATTTTTCGTAAAACCAAACCGTGATTGTTTTTCATTATAATTTTAAAAATATCTATTTTAATTATGAAATTACTATTAAATGGTGTTTATTTAGACACTTATAAATTTTTAGTTTAATAAAATATTTTTCCTAAATTAATTATTTTAAATATTAACATAAGCTTTATTTTTACACTAAATTAGTGTAAATTACAAATTTAAATGGTTTTAATTTGTAAAAATGAACCATGGCATATTAGAAATTAGTTTGTATCATGCAAAATTTATTTGCAAATTTTTCCTAATTTCTAGAGCTTTCTTGAGTTGCTATAGTAAATAAATAAACAAATAAATACATGAAAAGACTTTTAATGATGTTTCTCTTCTTGAAACTTCCACACACTTTGCACACTCTCTTCTTTCTCTCACTCTCCTCACTTAGGCCGGCCACAACCCCACCATGGCTGCCCCCCCATTTTCCACCTCTTTTTTATTCAAAAATGATCAAAAATACATCAAAAATTCCATTAAAATTCCACAAAATCCTATTTATTTCATACCCTTTATTCCTTACTCATTTTTACATGGATTTTGGAGATGGAAAGCATGCATTTTGGAGGCTCATTTCTAGTTTGGATTTCATATTTTGGGAGGTATAATTTCTTTCTTTTGATTTATTGTTTTAGATGTTCATTTAAGCTTAATTAGATTTAATGAATTAGTTCTATGTTCAATTTTAAAAATTCAAGTTAGGGTTTCTAAATTCAAGTTATGATTTTTGTTAATTATTTAGGGTTATAATAGTTAGTTTAACACTTTTGGATTTGGAAAATCTTGCATGATTGTTGAATTGTAAATTTTTCATTGAAAATGGTTTAAATTAGGAAATTTTGCTAACTAGCTTTCTATAAAACCTAATTATTGGTGAAATAAATCTCAATTAATATTGGTAATACTAGATTTTGGTCTTAATAAGAGTATTAACTTGTTGGTGGAAAGAAAAACCTAGTTTGATTGCTAGTTTCTATGGATAATTGATAATTGTGATGAAAATTTGCTAATTTTGTAAACTAGATTTTAGAAATTTCTATATAAATGAGATTAAAAATATAATTATGGTTTTATTATATCACTATCATCATGAATTGTAGTTTAAGACATTAATTCATGCGAAATCATGTTTTGTGGTGGAATTGTGGTATTTTGCTTTAAAATGTTGAAAATTGTTAAAAGATGCAAACTAGAAATTTCAAATCAATGCAAAATTGTGTAATAAAAATATAGTAATGGTTTGTATAGTCTAGTAATGCTATTTAATGAGTTTTATGACCATTGGTTTCATTTAAATGTTAAGTTTTGATGAAAAACGGTAAACTGGCATTTTCGGGTTTTGCGAAATTGGACGGTTTGATAGATTTTCGGGTTTCGATGGATTTAATCATGTTTTATAGTATAAGTAATATGTTTTAAAACTACAAGTTGTTTGATGATGTTATCTCGATCCATCGGAGTTTGTACGCCGATATCGAGCGGTATTTGGTTCTTTTGCGTGGACGGGACATAGGTTTTAACCTATGCTTGTTCCTTATCTCGTTTGACTTTTGTATGTGATTCGGTTTACGATACTATTTATATGTTTGCGTTTAGGTACCCTTCAAGTGGACTGCGGGCGATGAAGAGGAGGATGGCGACACCGTC
Organism: Agapanthus africanus; assembly: GCA_030015575.1. Classification (NCBI taxonomy): domain Eukaryota; kingdom Viridiplantae; phylum Streptophyta; class Magnoliopsida; order Asparagales; family Amaryllidaceae; genus Agapanthus; species Agapanthus africanus. The sequence continues at coordinate 447,576,783 of CM057341.1, read as the reverse complement.
TTGGGCAGACATGGACCAGGTGAGTAGATGTATATCTACGGGGGGAAGTCGGGTGGATGGCGTTTAGCACCCCCGCAACATAGAATAGGAATAGTACTTATTGACATTAGGAAACCAGATGTGACCCTAGATTCTTAATGAGTAGGACCCTAGCAATGACCCTAGGCTGGACTAGACTGATTTAGGAAAAGCATACCAGAGGATGAATACCTTGGAGGAGGTTCGTAGGTTTCAGATAGAAACACACACGCACACACTGAAACTCGACATGGTGTGTACGTATAAGTGTATATATAGAGAGAACTAGGTATAGGTATATATATATATATATATATATACAACACGTACATGGGATTCATTGATGTGATATGACATCTGAGATATGATGAAACAGTGTAACTGGGCTTGATGCCATGAATCCTTGGCTATACAGTCGTATTAAGTGTTAGCGGATCATTAGGGAATGAGATAATGAACAGGTATATATAAATTATAATGGGTAGTGATGATATTGTGATACATAGGACTCTAAAATAGTACCCGGATTGTAACTTGTGATTGATCATGATTTGGGATATGTATGACTTGATTACGACATCATATATGTGTGACCTGATGTCGATATCATATAGATGTAACTTGATGACGATATGATATCAGTATGACTTAATCACAATTTGATACATATGACATGACATTTCTGAGGATAAACTAATTAAGCATTTTACGATGGCAATGATATATGTTTGATGTATGGGATTACAGTTTAGCACCTTGATCATGAGATGTTTTGATGATGACATTATACGAATGATGAGGCACTTAGGAGATACTTGACCCGTACCCCGATATTGGGATGCCGTACGATGGATTTTACCGTATGAGGCTTAGATATGATGATTGATCCGCACTCTTGATTCGAGGAAGCCGTACTACGTACGTGACGCTATTGAGGCGGGATCGCCGACTATTAGAGATATTGATTCGAACCTTAGGTAGCCTCTAGTTTCTTACTGACTAGTTTCTTAGGTTTAGTTCCTTAGGATGTTAGATGGACACTAGTTTAGGTTCGACTCACATAGTGGTAGTTGTACTCGTATTTCGCAGAGGAGTGGACAATGCACATCTGTATTTACATTCATACTGTAATCATCATGGTGCATGTTCTTACATATGTTGCTATAATCAGTATAAACCTTACCTGTTAGGACACCAGCACCATTACCGATGATGCGCATATTCCACGCACACTTATTTGCCGGCTCACACACATCATCATCGGTAATTGCTATGTCACGTACACTTTAGATCAGATTATCTTTTATTGATAGAATCAGTTAACAACTAAACCGATATAATATTGTGATTACTCGCTGATGTTAACATAGACATGATATTTATTACTTAGACATTCATGCATTCATATTTTCATGTTATCACGCAGTATTATGGGCATATGCCGACACTTATCATATATTTACTCATGATTTTGAGATTTGGATTTCTGTGAGATTTTTGGATTTTTGGGGAAAACCGCAAAAATATATAAAAACTTCTCTCTCTCTCTTCCTCTCTTTTTAAACAAAGTTGCGGTTTTCTCATGATGTATGTGTCGTCCACCATGAGATTTTATGTTTTCTGTTGGATTTCGAGACCCGATTCGAGGAGTGGATGAACCGTCTCGGGTACATGGTGGGCCCGGTATGGTACCCCGGGGCAAGAAGATCGAGTTGTAGACGATGAGCCTGGCAGGGGAAGGCTACCTACCGGTGATGTCTGGCGCGGCGGATATCCGGAGGATACCGACCGTTGTCGTGAGATTTGATTATGGGCCGATACGGACTGACGGAGCCCGAGGTATTGAGACTATGAGACTTGAGATTTACATGTTTGTGTCGATGCTTGACACGGATTTTCATGGATTTCATTGTTGAGATTTCAGATTCTTATACACATTTTACTGTGATAACAGCCAAAGATTTCTTATACAGATATACCTGGATTTCAGGATTGCTTATTTTACATTCATGGTGCATGCATATCCATTCATATAACATAGTACTATATGAGGCACTGACACGAGCACGGAGTATCTGCACTTACACGTAGTATTACCCTGCTATTACTAGAGGATTGAGATTTAGTAGTGTATTATTATGACCTAGGATAGCGTCGTGCATTCGATTTCTTTTTGTAGATGTCTTCTACTCACGAGTTGGCAACTCACCCCCGTTGTGCCAAATTTTATTACAGGTTCGATGTACAGATTTCCCGGGCAGTTTGCTGGCACATCTTTTATTTCAGGGTGATTTGCACGGTAGGTTGGTTCACTTGTATCTGAACCACCATTGTATTTTATTCATTCATTTGTATCTAGTAAGCTCCATCAACCATACTTGTATTAATTGATAAGTTTATTGGACCGGTCTTTTATTTCGACCTTAGAGTCGCGCCTGTATTATTCTGATCTGGTGGTTTTGTTTTCTTTTGAGTTTGAGCCTCGCCTACTGGCGTTGTATATTATTGTGCTTGTTGTGGTTGTTTCCGCCTGTTGGCGTTGATGCTAGCACCCGTTTGGGGATGCTTTTTATTGTTTATTCATATTATACTTGTTGTACCCGTTTGGGGGCCAGTTTTTACAGAGGAGACTCTGCCGAAATTTTTGGTAAAATTTGCTGATGTTTTTTTTGTTTTTTTACTTGTTTTCTTTTCTTTTCTTCTTTTTCTTCTTTTATGGTTTAGATCTCTGGGCTTCGGCTTACTTAGGTCACGTGGCGCCTCTAGACGCTTCGTAATCTAAGTGCCGGTCACGTTCCGTACTTTCGGGTCGTGACAAAGTTGGTATCAGAGCGCTAGGTTTAACCTTGTATAAGTCTAGGTGACCCTTGGTTGATGGAGAAGGCGAGTTAGGTAGAGTAACGTACCGTGGGTATGGTCCGCGGCATACTTACGATACGCTACTCTGCTTAAGGAGCCTTAGGATGTACATTGTTTGCACGTATTTCATTCGTTCCTTTGATCTATCTTCGTCGATGTCGGATGGTGGTTTCTGTTACCACGGGCAGAGGAAGCTGCGGCTCGAATGCGATAACCATTAGAGTATTGGTTATTCTTGAGGATTGAAGCATTGCTTAGCGTGCGGACGAAGGGTATTCACATACCGTCCGGATGAAGTTAAAGGGTTCGAACGATTATCAGAAAACCATTTTCCCAAGTTTAAAGTATTCGGAAGAACATGCAGGTATTTCGATGGACCCTCTAGAAGAATGAAACCCTAACTCGACATAATGACCCCGAGAACGCCCTTGAACCTTAGGGTTTACGGCAGTTCCGCGGTGCCATTAGTGAGGCTTGGGTTTGCCCTTCTACGGCTGGATCATCGATGCTGGGGTATGTACCGGATATTTTTAAACTGTACTTGAGTGTTGAGCTCTCGGGGAATTATGGGATTTTGATGGATCGATCGAAAAGTTTAATGTAGTCCGGATATCAGGTGAAGGGATCCACTACGTGGGAGACTCTAGATATGAGTGTTGTCGTTGGTAGCGCAGTCTGCATAGCTACGAAGGGACGAGTTTGAAGCAGCCGACATCAGAGGAAAGATGCGCGCATTGACGATAGTGTTTACGATTGTGATCTAGTGATTTGAATTTCATATTTTCATTGATTGGATTTTTGTATTTTGAGGATTTTTGTTCTACGATTGGTATTTCATGTATGTACCTTTATTCTATTTGTATTTCATATATCAGTTGTATTGATGTTGCTTAGTACGCACCCAGTACACTTGATTTGGTTTTATATATTTTTTTGAGATTTTTGATTTGATTTCGTGCATAGGGGTTACACGTGATTCTGACATGTTTCGACCTAATTTCCATGCATTTTTGTGCTGTGATTCAGTATGACTTAATCACAATTTGATACATATGACATGACATTTCTGAGGATAAACTAATTAAGCATTTTACGATGGCAATGATATATGTTTGATGTATGGGATTACAGTTTAGCACCTTGATCATGAGATGTTTTGATGATGACATTATACGAATGATGAGGCACTTAGGAGATACTTGACCCGTACCCCGATATTGGGATGCCGTACGATGGATTTTACCGTACGAGGCTTAGATATGATGATTGATCCGCACTCTTGATTCGAGGAAGCCGTACTACGTACGTGACGCTATTGAGGCGGGATCGCCGACTATTAGAGATATTGATTCGAACCTTAGGTAGCCTGTAGTTTCTTACTGACTAGTTTCTTAGGTTTAGTTCCTTAGGATGTTAGATGGACACTAGTTTAGGTTCGACTCACATAGTGGTAGTTGTACTCGTATTTCGCAGAGGAGTGGACAATGCACATCTGTATTTACATTCATACTGTAATCATCATGGTGAATGTTCTTACATATGTTGCTATAATCAGTATAAACCTTACCTTTTAGGACACCAGCACCATTACCGATGATGCGCATATTCCACGCACACTTATTTGCCGGCTCACACACATCATCATCGGTAATTGCTATGTCACGTACACTTTAGATCAGATTATCTTTTATTGATAGAATCAGTTAACAACTAAACCGATATAATATTGTGATTACTCGCTGATGTTAACATAGACATGATATTTATTACTTAGACATTCATGCATTCATATTTTCATGTTATCACGCAGTATTATGGGCATATGCCGACACTTATCATATATTTACTCATGATTTTGAGATTTGGATTTCTGTGAGATTTCTGGATTTTTGGGGAAAACCGCAAAAATATATAAAAACTTCTCTCTCTCTCCTCCTCTCTTTTTAAACAAAGTTGCGGTTTTCTCATGATGTATGTGTCGTCCACCATGAGATTTTATGTTTTCTGTTGGATTTCGAGACCCGATTCGAGGAGTGGATGAACCGTCTCGGGTACATGGTGGGCCCGGTATGGTACCCCGGGGCAAGAAGATCGAGTTGTAGACGATGAGCCTGGCAGGGGAAGGCAACCTACCGGTGATGTCTGGCGCGGCGGATATCCGGAGGATACCGACCGTTGTCGTGAGATTTGATTATGGGCCGATCCGGACTGACGGAGCCCGAGGTATTGAGACTATGAGACTTGAGATTTACATGTTTGTGTCGATGCTTGACACGGATTTTCATGGATTTCATTGTTGAGATTTCAGATTCTTATACACATTTTACTATGATAACAGCCAAAGATTTCTTATACAGATATACCTGGATTTCAGGATTGCTTATTTTACATTCATGGTGCATGCATATCCATTCATATAACATAGTACTATATGAGGCACTGACACGAGCACGGAGTATCTGCACTTACACGTAGTATTACCCTGCTATTACTAGAGGATTGAGATTTAGTAGTGTATTATTATGACCTAGGATAGCGTCGTGCATTCGATTTCTTTTTGTAGATGTCTTCTACTCACGAGTTGGCAACTCACCCCCGTTGTGCCAAATTTTATTACAGGTTCGATGTACAGGTTTCCCGGGCAGTTTGCTGGCACATCTTTTATTTCAAGGTGATTTGCACGGTAGGTTGGTTCACTTGTATCTGAACCACCATTGTATTTTATTCATTCATTTGTATCTAGTAAGCTCCATCAACCATACTTGTATTAATTGATAAGTTTATTGGACCGGTCTTTTATTTCGACCTTAGAGTCGCGCCTGTATTATTCTGATCTGGTGGTTTTGTTTTCTTTTGAGTTTGAGCCTCGCCTACTGGCGTTGTATATTATTGTGCTTGTTGTGGTTGTTTCCGCCTGTTGGCGTTGATGCTAGCACCCGTTTGGGGATGCTTTTATTGTTTATTCATATTATACTTGTTGTACCCGTTTGGGGGCCAGTTTTTACAGAGGAGACTCTGCCGAAATTTTTGGTAAAATTTACTGATGTTTTTTTTTGTTTTTTTACTTGTTTTCTTTTCTTTTCTTCTTTTTCTTCTTTTATGGTTTAGATCTCTGGGCTTCGGCTTACTTAGGTCACGTGGCGCCTCTAGACGCTTCGTAATCTAAGTGCCGGTCACGTTCCGTACTTTCGGGTCGTGACATGAACCATAGACTAAAAAAAAAGAGAGAGCAAGAGGAAGAGGGTGAGAGCAAGAGCATGAGAGCTCAATGTTAGTTATGTATATGCCCTAGAGGCCATTGTTGTACATATGATGTATATTATAATGGATGCTTGGTTATATATAGAGATGACTTTCTTGCTCGTCATGATAGTATGCTATTTGGTTTCACTTTATCTTAACATGTTGACTTGTATTGGTTTACTGTTTTACTCTCACATGTTGATAAAGCCCTTAGGATCTGTACTCGACTACTGGGACTATGATGAGATCATACTAGTGGGGCCACGGTAGTCGATGAGTACATCCTATAACTGTTCCTAGTCGAGGGTATATCGAGACAGGGCATCGATACACCAGAGTAGACTAGCGTATACGCATCTTGACCCATATGATGGGCGATGGATGATCCCATATCCATCGGTGTTAGACATCAAAGATGGTGTACGGGTGCTCAGTGGAGACTGGGTACACTGAACGGACTCGCCGAGAACTCCCAGATGGTGTTGTACTACACGTCAGATGGCAGTTCTCCGGTGACACTGGTACAGGGTAGTCTGTAGACCCGAGATCGTCATGGAGTCTTGTGTGATTCCCACCGTGCTTTGATTTCCACCTTACCACGTCCAAGAGGGCGTGCAAAACGGTGGCTTTTGGGTACAGTCCCGAATCACATGGAGGCAATGAGCGATAGGAGGGGATTCGTCTCTCCCGGTATAGGGAGTTGATGTTGTGCTGTGTTCGATTGGCTATAACTGGAAGTCCCTGGCCAGGGCTGATAAAGAGATTTACTGGTAAGTGTTACTAGTAGTTTCTCGACCCGTTATGAGCCACACATCGACACGACTTATCGGTTACTGGGGTCTGACGTATACCACCCCTAGACTTGATATGCGACATATCAGACGAACAGACCGGACTGTACGGGAGTGTTACTGGTTGGATTCACAGAAGAACGCACAGGCTAGCTTGTTGATCTTCTGATCGCTCAATACCTGGGTGGCTGTTACGTTTAGCTGACCGCTTGCAGCTTGTGGGTGTTTGATATGATCATCACCTGCTACCGGCGTATTGACGATTCTTTAGAGTCCTACACAGAGGTTTCTTGGCTCAGGCGAAACGGAGTAGTGGCGCATATGTGATATGCGCAGGAGCGTGAATAATGCGATATGGGATACCGTATTATATTCTCGCGATATATGGATATGAACCGGGTCATCGGATCAAGTGTTGATTCGATGAATCGGTACATGATATATTAGTCGGTAATATTCGATATAGCCGGATCGTCGAATCAAGTGTTGATTGGATGATTTAATATATAATAATATATATGATATATTGTATTACATTATCTAATATTGGCTCGCTTTATTATTTCATTTTCTCAGTGGATGATACATTGATATATATGCGATATATGTTAATTGTATTATTTTCTTTTGTTGCAAATATATAATATATATGTGATATATATTATTGTGACATGATATGATTAATTGTTAAACATGTTTAAGGATGATTAATTGAGGTTAAGGTTTGATTAGGGTTGGATGCTTCAAGTTCCTTCTAGAAGCTTTCTTCTTTTGTCATTCTTAAGATATTTAGAATGACACATTCTTTTAACCTAACCAAACCCTAACCCTAGTTGTTTCTCTACACATTCTTATCCATTCATCCTTGACCATGGTTTACATATCAATCATATACTTTATTTTCTATTCATCACAAAAGGATTAATTCATTTTCATTATCTTCTTCTTCTTCTCTCTTGAAGAAGCTCTCTTGAAAATCCTAAAGTGATGATAAAATATGAGAAAATGATATAAAAAGAAAGCAAAATTACTACTCTCTCATCCTCATCTCATCTAGCCCTTGAGATTAGTGTGTTCATCTCATAAGAGTGAGAAAGCTTGAGTCGTAGCAACTTCAAGGTAGATCATCGGAGATTTGGAATACTTCGAGCTAGCATGGATCGTTCGAGTCGTGGAGCCTCTCATGAGTCCGGGAGATCGTGGATCGCGGCAAAGGGACTTCTACTCGGAGCTTGTGAAGTGAAGGAGCGGACTACAAAGGTTGTAATCCCTCACACTTAGATAAAAGTTATCTTAATGCATGTTAAACGCTAATAATCTAGCAAAGATCCCGGCTTTGGGTTGTTCGGCACGTCTAAAATTTAATCCGGGCATGTTTGATGCCTTATGAACCTTCACAAGAGTGCCTAGGAACCCTACACTCAAAACCAAGAGAGAGAAAGGTCAAGCAAGAATGAGCCTCTCTTTTGTCTTTCACCCTCTCATAATCCAAAAGCATCATTAGCCATAATGTCAACCAAGTATTATATGATGGTTCATATCATGACAAAGGCAATATCATTTCCATGCACTCATTTTGCAAACTGCAACAAGCAAGCAAAAGTCTTTACATGAAAATGACAACCATTGTGATGATGATGGTCAACTAGTCCAACCTAGTCAACCGGTCAACAAAGTCAACAAGTCAACAAAGTCAACCCTCCAACAACCATGTCACTATAATACTTAATTAATATTATTGCTAAATATATATATATATATATATCATATTCTCATTAGGGTTGAGCAAAAAGTCAATAGTCAACTGTCAACGGTCAACAACCCTAATGAGAATCCTCTGCCTCTGTCTCTCCGTCAACTGTGCATACACACCCGCATCCGCGTTCCGAGGAACACGAATACATACTGGATAAAACCAATCCCAAAACGTACACTAGGATCTGGCTTAAACCAAAGCCCGCTAGTGCTAACTGTCCGGACACTGTACGTGCACAAGTGCACGGATGTGACCGGACCCTGTCGCAAAACCATGCGACCTCTACTCTTTTTCCTAAAGGCGAATAGCTTTCTGTGTGGGACTCTAAAGACTCGACACTACGCTGGCAGTGGGTTTAACCACAGACCGCAAGCGGCACTAGCTGTGCGTAACGGTCCCCAGGTAGATGCCGACAAGAAGACTGACGAGGTGAAACCCATCTGAACTCCTACTGAGCCTGAATGTGACATTCTCCGTACAGTCCGGTCTGTTCGTCTGATACATCGCATGGCGGGCCTAGGGGCGGTAAACGTCAGTCCCCCAATAGCGGTACAAGTCGTGTCGGAGTGAAGCCCAAAACACCCTGAGATAACACTGGAAGCCTACCAGCATATCCCGTTTGCCCTGGCCAGGGACTACTCGTGTAATGGCTCTCCTAGACACAGCGCGATGTCAACCCCCAATACCGGGAGAGACGAATCCTATCTAACCGTCACTGCCTCCAAGTGCTTCGGGACTGCACCCAACTACCACCTGTTTGCACGACTCCTTTGAGCCGTGGTAGGGTAGTAATCAAAGTACAGTGGGAACACACTCGAGGCGAAGTGACAGTGTCAAGTCAGCGGACTAAGCTGTACTCATGTCACCTGGGAACTGATAACTGACGATAGGCATAATACCAACTAGTCAGTTCCCGACGAGTCCTGTCCAGTGTACTCGTAACCCAACGAGCACCCGCATACTATCTCAAGTACGACGTACCGACGGCTGTGGGACAGACCGTCTCCCACACTGGGATGAGACGCGCATGCGCTAGTCTACTCCGGAGTATCGATGCCCTGTCTCAATAGTCCTGCGACCAGGGACCTGCATAAGGATGTGCTTATAGATTACCCAGCCCTACTAGTGTGACTGCCATCACAACGCTGGTAATCAAGCAAAGATCCTAAGGGCTCCACTAATGTGTATAGGCGATATACTAAAATAAACACATGTACACACATTGAAGTAGAAACAAACCAAGTAGCATACTACTATTTTGAGCAAGATTGTATATACAAGGTGAATATCCCAAGCTTCCATTAAGTAATATACAAACTAGTATGATACAGTAATGGCCTCTAGGGCATATACACTAACAAAACCAAACGCTCTGAGACCAACTTTGTCACGACCCAAATGTGGCACGTGACCGGTACTTAAATCGCGTGACATCTAAAGACGTCAACGCGGTTCAAGTAAGCCGAAACCCGGAATCTAAACCCTTTTGAAATTATTGGAGGTCGGTTTAAAATAGTCATCAGATAGAATCAATTTAAATAAAATTGAAATTTAACTAAGTATTTTTGAAAAGCATCTATGACGTTTTGAAATTAGACAGCACCTCCCTTGAAAATTTTACATAAAAACCCGATACAACTACAACAATAAAATAGCATCCCAACGAGAGCTAGCTATCACGTCCAAACAACGGAGCAGCCAAACAATCTATATCAGAAATCAACTCTAAAGAGTGCGACCTCACAATTTCTAAGTCACGCTTCTAAGTCCGCAATATACCATTTCTAAGTTGATGGAGTTTTCACTAGATACAAGAATATATGAATAATCAAGTGTGAGTACGATACAATAGTAACCCACTTACCAATCAATCACCGAAAGGAATGTGTGCCTAAGCCGCTGATAATCCAAGCGGTAAAACCTGCAAGAAACTGTGGCACAATGGGGATGAGTTGCCAACTCAGTGAATAAAAGTACATCTAAAGGTAGAAATCGAAATGCACGACGATACCTAGGTCATAAGTATATTACTACTATAATCTGTACAACTATATGTTAGTTATATGTATGCCCTAGAGGCCATTACTGTACATTAGATGTATATTGTAGTGGATGCTGGGTCATATATAGGTAGGACTTTCTTGCTCGACATGATAGTACGCTATCTGGTTGCTCTTTATCTTAACAGGTATACTTTTTGTCTCTCTGTTACTTGTTGATAAAGCCCTTAGGATGTGTGCTCGACTTCCAGGACTATGATGCAGATCATACTAGTGGGGCCTGGGTAGTCCATGAGTACATCCTTCAATGTTCCTAGTCGTGAGAATATCGAGACGGGGCATCGATATTCCAGAGTAGACTAGCGTATATCTTCTCGACCCATGTGATGGGCGATGGATGATCCCATATCCATTGGTGTTTGACATCAGAGATGGTATGCGGGTGCTCAGTGGAGACTGGGTACACTGAACGAACTCGCCGAGAACTCCCAGATGGTATTATACCTCACGTCAGATGGCAGTTCTCTGGTGACACTGGTACAGCTTAGTCTGTTGACCCGAGATCGTCATAGAGTCTTGTGTGTCTCCCACTGTGCTTTGATTTCCACCCTACCACGGCTCTACTGAATCATGCAAACAGGTGGTTTTTAGGTACAGTCCCGATTCACATGGAGGCAATGAGCGATAGGAGGGGATTCGTCTCTCCCGGTATTGGGGGTTGATGTTGCGCTATGCTCGACTGGCCATAACAGGAAATCCCTGGACAGGGTTGCAGTGATATACTGGTAAGAGTTATTAGTAGTTTCACGATTGTTATGGACCTTACGTCAGCATGACTTATCAAGCTATTGGGGTCTGACGTTTACCACACCTAGGCGAGATATGCGACATATCAGACGAACAGACCAGACTGTTCGGTAAGTGTTACTGGTTGGATTCACAGGAGTGTGAGCGGGCTTGCTCGTCGATCTTCTGATCGCTCAATACCCGGGTGGCCGTTACGTTTAGCAGACCGCTTGCGGCTTGGGGGTGTTTGATATGATCATCATCTGCTGCAGGCGTATTGACGAGTCTTTAGAGTCCTACACAGAGGTTTCCTGGCTCAAGCGAAACGAAATAAGAGCGCATATGAGATATGTGCGGGACCGAGAATAATGCATGTATGTGATACCGTATTCTATTCTCACGATGAATGTATCGAGTTGTTGTATGTGATATAACCTAGTTATCGAATCAAAGATTGATTCGATAAGCCGATACATTGGATATTAGTCGGTTATATCCGATATGACCGGATCGTTAAATCAAGTGTTGATTTAATGATTTAATGTATAATTATATATTTGATATATTACTTTACATTAACTAATATTAGTTCACTTTAAATGGATTTTCTCACTTGAAATACACAAGTTGTATATGTGATATACTTTTGTGCACTTGTTTGTATCATGTTTGATGATACATGCAAACTTGGGTTTGTGTAAGACTTAAACCTTGGTTAAGTAAATGGTTAGGGTTTTATCATCTTCTCTTGATTATTTAGTTTATTTATTTATTCATTTTTGCAAAATTAGTCATGGTGGCTTTCTTTGTTTGCTTGTTGAAGTTTCATGAAGCTTTGAACAAGTCCACCATTTTTGTCTCATGCTTAACCCTAACCATTCAACCTAACCATAGTTTATTCTCTATACCTAACCATGGTTGCTATATGATAAGTATTCATTTTATTTTCTATTTTGAATAAATCTTATCATATTCTTTCTTCTTATTCTTCATCATCAACAAGAAGAAAAACTTGCCTCCATCAATGGCAACTTGAGAAAAAGAGTGAGAAATCCAATTCTAAAGTGAACCCACTTCCTATTTCTTCATCCTCTACCACTTGCCAAGTAGTATAGGGTGTTTTCTTCACAAGTTTCATGACTTGGTGAAGTTGGAGTTTGATCTTGAGTTGCCTCGACGTAGATCATCTTCGGCATCGAAGTCGACGACCTAGCCCGATCAATTCTTCGATGAAACCACCGCGAGAGTCCGAGATCCGATGGGTACAGCGGAGGGACTTCATCACGGAGCTATGGAGGTAGTGGACCGGATCTACAAAGGTTGTAGCCCTTCCCTTTTAGTTAAAGTCGTTAACTTGCATTGCATCGTCTATACATCTAATTAACGATCCATATTAGGGTTTGTAGGCATATGGAAAATTTTGAATTAGCCATGTTTGATCACTTGTGAGACCTCATTAGTGTGCTTAGGAACCCTACACTATAATATGATATACGTATAGATCATAATGCAACACTAACTGTAATACAATCCCAAGTAGAATACATATATAGGTACTGTCCCCCGGATCAGTCCTAGTCGAATCCAATAAATGATATCTAACTGTGTACCTCATGATAACAATAATATCAATATATATATGGATGTCCAGCATCGACATCGAAATCAGAAATCTCTCATGTCCAGCATCGACACGTAAATGCAGATACCGTCAACACCATCTCAACAGATGATCGCCACCTGATATCCTTGGCCCCGGTCAGTATTCCCTGGATATCAGCCGTGTCCAATCGAACCCCGATCAGTATCCCCGGGATATCTACCGTTCTCAACTCTATCTCCGGTATCGAGTATTCTCGTTAGGCTCCCCGCCTATAATGCGGCTATCCTGCCCCTCGGCCTCAAACCGGGTCCACCATGTATCCGACTGTATAACCCCCCACCTCAGTCCGGATAAGTAACAAGTCTGAAACCGTATAACCCCCCACCTCGGTTCGAAATAAAATAATCAGAAGACATAAAACTCATGGTGGATGTTAAATCATCAACTTCAGAAAATATCAAGTAAAGAAAGAAATTATTTGTCTAAATTATCCTGATGATATATTATATATATACATATATAACAGCGTCCCATACCACTGATATATATCATCAAAAGTAAAACGTCCAGAAAACTCATAAAATCAAATATAACATTCATAATACTGGTATTCACAATGCTTAACAGATAATAAGGTAAAGTGCTTAAATAAATCATACAAACAGATACACTTATCAATCCTACTGTGTCATGGCAATACTAATGATGTGTAGTGTAACATACGCGTCTGTGCTCGTGCCGCATGGTAATCATTAGTATTTGTGCAAGTGTTCTAAAGGTGTAATAGCCTACTGATATCAACATCTATATACGTATTACGGAGTATAACAGTTCTACAGTGACATGGCAGTACCAATGAGATGTGGTGTAACATACATGTACGTGCTTGTGCAGCATAGTACTCATTGGTATTTGTGCAGTGTTCTATCAGAGTGTTGGTATTACAGAAACGTGTACTATCGATAAATAAAATGCGAACATGTAAAGTAAATCTAAGCATAACTAATAGTTGTACTTACCTGCTATGAGCTATATCATTATCTTTGAAAAGGAAACGAAACATTGGTTTTGAGATAAGGAAGCTGCCTCAGATTAAAATAGATATTCGTTTTGGAAATTGGCACCACATCCTTGTATTTTATCATTAAAAGGGAAACGAATCGTAGTTTTTAAAAGAATATAGTTCACCCAAGTATTACATCCTAAAACAGAAAATAATCTAACTCTACGAGTCTAAAGAAACACTTGGCCGTTATTCGGCATATAAATCTCATCATTTCCAATACATATAATTCCCCGTATATTGTCTCACATTATCACTATATCTCAAATCCTCTCTAGTACGGCATAATCCTTAGTACCAACTTACCAAACCATCCGTAAACTATATGCACATGAGTATCATACTTGATGCAATTTAATTCAAATTTACATATCTTAATCAATTTCTAAAACTGTTATATATCATAATACTATTTATAAGGTTGCGGGGGGCTATACGCCATCCACCCGACTTTCCCCGTAGATATAAATCTACTCACCAACTTGATAAGCTTGCTGAAATCCATACTGCTATATCCGCCAACTCCATCTCAGAAATTCTCGCGATAGCACCTATAATCGTATTTAAAACCATATCGATGTAAATATCATATTAAAACCCAAAACAACGAGCTAAACACCCGTAGGTTAGAACATACAGCTCACTTAACCCAAAAACAATAATATGCCACTGAAATCTACGTATGAACGTTGATATTTCAGTCTCAGTACAAAATACGTAAAAAAACCGTATCGGAATATCGGAAATTTGGTAAAACCGTTACTAAAACATTCCCAGATTTTACTGTGTAAATATTTAGACAAAACAAACAATACAGAGACTTATAAAATACCAAAACAAAGTTACCTAAGAAAAATGAACACCAAACTCCTAGGGAAGGCCGGCGCTGCCGGAAAATGGTGGGATGTCGCCAGTCTTTGTAGGGAGTTAGGGGCTAAGGCTTTGTGTAAAGTTCTCTAATGATCTATGTATGGTTTTGGTCTTGCTAGTTTTTCTAGTGATTACACCTATTAGTTCCAGATTCATTTTCAGTGACCCAGATATCACAAAATACACTGTTTTCTACACTGCACACTAAAAACAAATATGAACTTATACAGAACTTACAAGGAGGAAAGGAATTATACCTATGGATATTGTGTACAAGAAGATCCTGCTCAAGAAGTGTTTGTGGAAGCATCTATGGTTGTAGTGGCTTCTAAGATGAGAGTGTGCACAACTTTGAGGAGAGGATAAGGTTTCACTCTTTGGATATGAGAAACAATTAGAGTTATTTGTGTTTGGAGTTTGAAAAACTATTGTGTTCAGTTGAGATAAGAAGAAATAATATGTGTAGAGAAAGCATGATGTGGAGGTTGAGAGGTGGAGGTGGCATGAGAGGAGTAGGGGGCGTAAGCATGAAAGGAGATGGTATTTTCATGCAAGGATGAGGTGTAAAGAGAAGGAGGAGGTGTGAGCTTGAGGTTCAGTTTGAGTTGTGGTGTGTGTGAGGTTTAACTAACCCTAACCATGACCTAACACCTTTACAAAAAAAACCTCACACAATATCCAATTTCATAATGAAACTAAAAATTTCACTAAAACCCCCTCATGACACTCCTTATTGTCAAAACAAGCTGTTTTCTTTACTAATTATTCTATCACATATTAAAAGTCCTTTTTATTACAATAAAATTAAAATAACATTTTTAATTAAATAAATAAAATAATTAATTATCTAAAATATTTCAAAATGTTACATGGTAATCGGCTGATTAGTGCCTCGAGAAAGCAGTAGTAGTCGCATGAAAAGTGTGTGAGCAAATCTGTCCACCATTAATAAAAAGAAATAGTACTAGGTATTAGGGCAAGGGTACTATACCTTGAATTGAATTCTTGAGTGTGGAAGTGAAATTTACACAGGGTATACGATCAATGTTTGAAGGAGAGGTAGGAATAAAGAATAAGTCTTATGATTTCCATAAAGATGATAAAAATTCCGGATTGAAGACTGCGCTTTAGAAGGAAAACTCAAAAGATACCGAGGTCTTTACTGTTAGGAATATGTATGCCCTAGAGGCCATTATTGTATGATATAATGGATGCTTGGACATATATATAGCGAACTTTCTTGCACGACATGATAGTATGCTACTAGTTGCTCTTTATCTTAACATGTACACTTGTATTATTATACTGTCTCTCTGATACATGATGATAAAGCCCTTAGGATGTTAGCCTGACTACCGGGACTATGATGTAGTAGTAGGGCTTGAGTAGTCCGCAAGCACATCTTTTAATAGTTCCTAGTCGAGGGAGTATCGAGACGGGGCATCGATATTCCATAGTAGACTAGTGTGTACATTTCTTGACCCTGTATGGGGCGATGGTTGATCCCACAACCATTGGTGTTTGACATCAAAGATTGTGCGCAGGTGCTCATTATAGAATGGGTACACCGAACATGACTCACCGAGAACTCCTAAATGGTACAATACATATCATCAAATAGCAGTTCTCTGGTGACACTGGTACAGGTTAGTCTGTAGACCCGAGATCGTCATAGTGTCTTGTATGGTTCCCACTGTGCTTTGATTTCCTCCCTACCATGGCTTAAAGGAGTCGTGCAAACAAGTGGATTTTGGGTACAGTCCAGAGTCACATGGTGACAGTGAGCGATAGAAGGGGTTTCGTCTCTCCCGGTATAGGGAGTTGATATTACGTTATACTCGATTGGCTATAATAGCAAGTCCCTGGCCAGGGCTGATGAGATTTATTGGTAATTGTTATCAGTAGTTTCTCAAACCGTTATAGGCCACACATCGGCATGACTTATCAAGTTACTGGGGTCTGACGATTCCACCCCTAGACTCGATATGCGACATATCAGATGAAGAGACGGGACTATACGGTAAGTGTTGCTTATATGCTTTGTGGGAGTTTGGACAAGCTTGCTTGTTGATCTTCTATTCGCTCAATACCTGGATAGCCGTTACGTCCAGCTAGTACCGCTAACTGCTTGTGGGTATCTGATATGATCATTACCTACTGCTGGAGTATTGACGAGTCTTTAGAGTCCCACATAGAGCATTCCTAGCTCAAGCGAAATGAACTGGGGCACATATGGTGATATGTGCGGGAGCTTGATTAAATACGAGTATGTGATACCGTATTCTAATCGGGCGATATTTGATATCGGTTAGATTATATGTGATATAACCGGATTACTGAATCAAGTGTTGATTCAATGATTTGTTATATGTATATATATTTGATATTGGCCGGTTATAGATGATATGACCGGATTATTGAATCAAGTGTTGATTTGATATTGAATATTGAATATTGTCGGTTATATGTGATATAACCGGCTTATTGAATCAAGTGTTGATTTGATAATGTGATGTACATATAAATGATATTAGTCGGTTATATATGATATAACCGGATTATTGAATCTAGTGTTGATTCAATAATTTGATATATATTTATATTTGTATATTAACTAATATTAGCTCACTAATAATTTTTCTTCTCTTGTTATATATATATATATATATATATATATATATATATATATTGAGGTTAATGGAGGAAAGGTGCCAAAGGAGAGAATTTCCACCTACGGCGTCGAAAAAATGCACCCTCCATGATTTTTTTCGACGATCGGCATACATCACCTTCATCTTTATCATCTAAGATGTAGATAGACCAAATTTCTTGTAATTATACCATTTTTTCACCGTTGATTTAATTGGTGCAAAATTAAAGGTTTGCTAACAATAGAACTTTTTACATTGCTAATTCAATGGTGAAAAAGTGGTGGAATCACATGAAATTTGGTATATGCACATCTTAGATGATAATGATGATGATGATGGATGCCAATCGTCGGAAAAAATGGTGGAAGTTGTATTTTTTCGACGTCATAGGAGGAAATCCCTTCCTATGGCCTCTTTCCTCCATTATTCTCATATTTATTTATATATAAAGCACTATTGTGTCATGGTGGATGATACATAGAACATGGGTGTATGAGACTCACACCAAGTCTAAAGATAATTAGGATGATTATTTATTAAGAGGAAAATTAAAAATTAGGTGGAAATGAGCATGGCTTAGATGCTTGTAGAAGCATGTAGAAGCCATGACTCATCTCACTAAATTTGTTTTACTCTAAATATTTTCTCACCCAACCCTTATCTTTAGCCCATGATTAATTCTCTCATTATCACTTGAGATATTTTTTCACCCAAGCTCTTCTTCTTCCTCTCTAGTTTTTCTTGAGTTGGAAAATAGAAAGAGAAATACATTTCTAAAGTGAGCAAAATTCCTACTTCAACCTACACTTTACTAGCCCTTTAGTTTAGGCTGTTTACTTCACTAATTTCTTGTTTAGTGAAGAGGTAGCTTGAGTTAGAGAGAAGGTGGATTATCTTCGGCCTCGAAGATCGCTAAGCAAACTCGTTCCTTTCACCAAGTGGAGTGTAAGAAGAATTTTAGGGACTACTACTTGGAGCTTAAAAAGTGAAGGACCGGTCTACAAAGGTTGTATTCTCTTTTCACTTAGTGTAGAACTTGTTTGCTTATACTAAAACCGTAATTCTCTAGTTCGATTCTAGGTTATTATAGCTTAGCACTCTAGATTTTTAAAATTGCATACTTGATACTTGTACAAACATAGTAGTGGTGTTAAGACACACTTTCATGGTATCAGAGCCAAGCTAGAGCATTAGGTAAGGTCTAAACGACGTTAAAGTGTTCGATCGAAGTTCGAAACCCGTAAATTTCATAGTTTCTGTCCAGATTTTCAAAAGTTGATATTTTACAGATTAAAAATATTCAGTAATTCATACAGGTTATTGTATGGAGCCCCAACAAATATGAGGACCTAACTCAACTAAATGGCCACGGAACCGCGACATAACGTAGGGTTTAGCCGCGGTTCCGCCGCAAGTTTGGTGAGTTTGGGACTCCTTTTTCTTGTGCTGCTCCGTAGTGATTTTCGGCACGTTCTGGGTATTTTTAATGAGGCTCAAGTTGTTGAGGTCTCTGTGATTTGAGGGTGTTTGATATATCGATCGAAATGTTTAACAGATTATTTTGATATATGATACAATTTTTGGAATCCACATTAATTAGTTTTATGAAAACTAGTTTGTATTTTGTAAATCTAGCATTTTAATCTAATTTGATCGATTGCTACAGAGTTTCGATTCGGATTAAAACTCCGTCGCAATCACATATCGTACGCGAATACTCGCCGGAAAACACTACTAAATAGCCTCGCCCCATAGCCCCGACCAAGTGACTATAGGAGAACACCGTAGCCAAAAGCATCCACTCGGGTGCTTGCGGCCGCAGTGTTCCTCCTAAGTGCACTTCGTTGACGACATCGGGGGTGCGGCAATCTACTAAAGTTCCCGATGAGCATTCGATCATTTTATCGGGAATCTTGTTGAATTACCCAACCGATTATTGAAAAGTGTTTTCAATTCGAGACATAAATACAAGATTTATAGGGTTAGGCTTAAAATTCGGAATATGTGATATTCCGGGTATATGATGTCTAAGGCATATGCGGATTCTAATTATTATAGTTTTCATTTCTTTTCTGCGACCATAAGGGTAATATGTAGTGTATCCCCGATCTCGTTGCTATACGTCAACAACATTCAGGACACGCATATTTAATTACGTTGATGACATGTGATGTTATACGTTGCTTCTGATATGTTACATTAGATCGTCGTGTTTGAATAACCGGGGGGTTTTACGTGAGATGAGAGTTTTTCAATTTTCATTTATGTAAAAGATGTATGTAATATTCTTTTATTAGGACACTTCCGGATTGAGGTTGTTGTCACCAATGATGTATATTATTTACTTTTCAGCATTAGGATAGACCCAAGGCGGGGAGCACAAGTAACCGGGTTCTAGAGTCCAGTTGGAGACCATCTCGAAGAGTCGAGACCGGGTCGTCTAACTCTAGAATTGTCTGGGTCACTTGCCGCTCTCGTAGGGGTCTAGGGATGTGGGTTTGGCTATTCATCACGACCGCGGAATCCGTGTTTTTCATTACTGGCTTAATTTAAAACACGGACCTTCTAAAATATCCAATATTTCATATGTTTGCTTCTGCTGCCTAAGTTCTATGATGTGATCATATAACTGCGTGAGACGAATGCTACTTATATATATGATATATTAGTAGACACTATATATGTTTTGCATCCGCACTAGTCCTGACCCCGTCCTGCCGTAAGTTAAGTAATCTTACGGTGAAGACCCAGGTCCCTGTGGCGAATGCGCATATATGTTTGTTTTATTTTCGTTTCTTCTGTGATATTTAGGAAACATAAATGATGGTACATCATTAATGAGATTAATGAAGAGAAAAGAAACCTAAAGATATTGTAGAATCATTTTTTTTCAAAAAGTTAACTCTAGTTATTGCTTTGCATAGCGGTATTCCTTTATGAATATACAACACCTCATTCAATGAGGAAAGAGCCTAGATCCCTTCACCAGGAGTGACCTCTTTAGAAAAACTAGCAAATGCTACAACCCACTCAGTTTGTTTTGAAAACTATTCGATTTCAAAAGCGGAGCTTAAACCACTCCTTTTCAAATCACTAGATTCTACTACGATATCAAGTTCATTACGTTAGAAGATTTTCTTCAAAACCAAATATAGCCCTTCGTCATTTGAGATAAGGACTATTTTGTTAGAAATATGTATACCCTGGAAGCCATTATTGTTGATATAGTGGATGCTTGGACATATATATAGAGGACTTTCTAGCTCGACATGATAGTATGCTATCTGGTTACCTTTATCTTAACATGTAGACTGGTATTTTTATATTGTCTGTCTCTTACATGTTGATAAAGCCCTTAGGATATATACTTGACTACCAGGATTATGATGAGATCATACTAATGGGGCCAGGGTGGTCCAAAAGTACATCCTTTAACTGTTCCTAGTCGAGGGAATATCGAGACTAGGGCATCGATATTCCAGAGTAGACTAGTGTGTATGTTTCTTTTCCCTTATAGGGCAATGACGGATCCCACAGCCATTGGTGTATGACATCAAAGATTGTACACATGTGCTCATTAGAGAATGGGTACACCGAATGGACTCGCCGAGGACTCCTAGTTGGTATTATACCTATCGTTAGATAGCAGTCCTCTGGTAACACCGGTACAGGTTAGTCTGTAGACCCGAGATCGTCATAGAGTCTTGTGTGGCTCCCACGGTGCTTTGATTTTCTCCCTACCACGCTCAAAAGGAGTTGTGAAAACAGGTGGATTGTGGGTACAGTCTCGAGTCACATGGAAGCAATGAGCGATAGAACGGATTTCGTCTATCCCGGTATTGGGGGTTGATATTGCGCTATGCTCGATTGAATATAACTGGAAGTCCCAAGCCAGGGCTGCTGCTGAGATTTACTGATAAGAGTTATCAGCAGTTTCTCGAACCGTTATAGGCCAGACATCGGCATGACTTATCACGTTACTGGGGCCTGATGTTTACCTCCCCTAGACATGATATGCGACATATCAGACGGAGAGACCGGACTGTACGGTAGTGTTACTGATAGGCTTCATGGATATAGACAAGCTTTCTTGTTGATCTTCATATCGCTCAATACCCGGGTAGCCGTTACGTCCAGCTAGTACCGCTGACGGCTCGTAGGTGACTGATGTGATCATCACCTACTGCTGGCGTATTGATGAGTCTTTAGGGTCCCATACAGAAGTTCCCTGGTTCAAGCAAAACGAAGTAGGACACATATGTGATATGTGTGTGGGCCTGATTAAATACGTGCATGTGATATCGTATTGTAATCTGGCAGTTATCTGTTATCAAGTTAGGTTATATGTGATATAACCAGATTATCGAATCAAATGTTGATTTGATAATGTGATACACAGATAAATGATATTAGTCGCTAATATGTGATATAACCGGATTATTAAATCAAGTGTTGATTTAATAATGTGATGTATATTATATTTGATATAATTATATCTTAACTAATATCATTAGCTAATTATTCTTCATAATACACACACACACACACGCACACACACACAATTTATGAAGCATGGCATGATTTTTATTTTTGTGAAAAATGAAAATAAGAGGTGGAAAATGAAGAGCATGGGTGAGGCATGGCTTAATATTATTTTATATTGGTCTCACTTCACTATTGAAACATGGTTCCATTTGTTTATTTGAAAAAAATGGATGCTTCAATAAGTGAAGGGGTCAAGCCATTCTTCACTAAGTCTTGGCTCATTTTTTTCTTGGCTTGAGCTCACACTCTCCTCTTCATCTTCTTCTTCCTCCTCTACATGCATAAAAGTTCCAACCCCTCACATGAGATGTGAACCATGGAACTTTGAACAAACTAGTGAGAAAACCAAATTCCCTACTTCACCATCCTACTCTTGACTAGCGATCAAGTATAGGGTGTTTCCTACACTAAAGAGTTTAGTGTAGAGGTTTCTTGAGTGGGAGAGACTTCGCGTGGATCATCTTCGGCACGAAGGTCATCGGAGGAAGCTCGTCCAAACCCTCAAGTGGAGCTTAGTGGAGTCGCGGGACTACTACATGGAGCATATGAAGTGAAGGACTTGATCTACGAGGGTATAGCCATCTTTCACTTATATTAGTTTACATATCATCATAGATTAACCCCAATATTCTAGTAACGATCTTGTCAAGTCTAACCTAGCGCCTAAAAATTTTAAAATCCGGCATGGTTGATGCCGCTAGGACCACATGGCGGTGCTAGGGTAGACTTTTATGGTATCAGACCCAAGCTATAACATTTGGGTAGATCTTTACTGTAGCGTTTTGAAAATCGTTTCGGTGAAATTTCGGAAAATCGGTAAAATAAGGGGGTTTTCTGTAAAAAGTCAAAATGCAAATATCTTATTATAAAAATTAAATATACATATTCTAGCTATGTAATTGCTAGTATTTGGTGTTTATTGAGCCACTGGTGAAATTTCAAATTTTCTGAAAAAAAATTATTTTATTATTATTTTAAGCCGTCACTAATACATTTAATTAGGGAAAATTACAAATTGGAATGAGTTGAAATAAATTTTGTGCATCATAACATATTAAACATAATTTTAACATGTTGTTTTTGAAACAAAATGAATCTGCCAAACGGTGTTAGAAATTATTGAAGAAAAAAAAGGCTTTTTTGGTGAAATTAGCGAAAACTTGCAATTTGGTAACTTGAGAGGTTCTTTTTGCATGGAATTTTCTTGTACTCTCTCTCACCCATCCTCACCCACTCATGGCCAGCCCTACCACCACCAACAGCAGCCCACTCACTTTCCCTCTCCTTTTTACTTCTTTTATGTGAAAAGAATGGTTAAAATAAAGGTTTTTTTATATATTTATGTAGGTGGGGGTATTATGGTAATTGGGAGGGGCTTTGACTTAGTTTTTTCTTCACACCATTCCCTCACAACTCCCCACTTCCTCCCATGGCCGAAAATGACCAGCAGCAGCCCCATTTTCCCCCCCAAATTTCCATCTCTTTTGCTTCAATTTCATCTCAAAACACATCAAAAAAATCCACAATTCCTTCACTAATTCAAAGCTAATCCCTATTCTACCTCTTCTAACATTCAAATTGGTTTAAAGCATGGTGAAAGGAGGTGTCTTTGGACGCTAGAGAACCTAGGGTTTCAAACTTGAGAGGTATAATTCTAATCTAATGTTTAATTTGTAGTTTGATTATGCTAAAATAGGCTTTTAAAGTGTTAATTTGGTTGTTGTTGGTTGTGTAATGAAATTCAAGAGAAGGGTTAAAGTTAGAAATTTAAAATTGAATCCTTTCATGTGGGTTAATTTGAGTGTTGTAGCTAGCTAGTTGTGTGGATTGGGTGATTGTGCAATGTTGTGACCATTTTGTCGCAAATCCGCGATGTTTGCGCAATTTTTCGATTTCTAGTGCAAACTTGGTTTTGTAAAATAATTGCAAATGTTAGACTAAAAATCTAATTAGGTTTTTCATGACTTCATTAACATTATTAAGTGTAGTTTAATGTTTTAGATCATGCAAATCTAAGCTAGATTGTAGTTTGTGCATTTTTGCTATGAAATTGTTAAAATTGGTTATGTTTGCAAACTAGATTTTTTGAGATTGATATTAAGAATTAAGTTTAAAATCTAATTAACATTGGTATGACTTAATTAAGAAGGTTAGTGAGCCTTATGGCCATTAGTTTTGTTAAAACATCATGTTTTGTACTAAAACGGTGATTTGTGCTTGGTAGATTTTCGGAAAAATGACTTTTTAAGTGAAATTGGGGTTTTTGTGAGTTTTAACCTATTTTATATTAAAATTAGTGTTCGTGAATGTGCAAATGAGTGTATTTGGGTTTTTCTCGATGGTCTGGCTTTTGTGCACCGACGTCAAGAGTTTTTGGGTTGATTTGTGAAAGCAACCATAGGTTTTGACCTATGTGGGATTCGTGAGTCGTTTTGGTCTTGAGTCGGATTTTAATGCGATACGGTGCATTATGATATGTAGGTAACCCATGTGGACTTCGAGACGACAAGCAAGCGCGTGGCGACGTCGGCACCGGCAAGCGAGGACCAGGTGAGTAGATTTATATCTACGGAGAGAAGTCGGGTGGATGGCGTATAGCACCCCCGCAGTCCGTGGTGGTGTATACGGATGCGTATACACACCAACAATTATTATATGTTATTTAGGATTAATAACGATGTTTAGGATGGATATTGGTGTGTTGGATTATTTTAGTGTTGCGAACCCTAAGGTAGTGTTGCACTACACATACACACATACATACTTGTATACATTCCTATTTATATGTGCTCATAGGATTCTTTATAGTTATGTGTTCACATGGGTATGGGACTATGTGTTCACATACGGATTTGAGGATGATACTTGAGTTTGAGCTGAGTCGATGAGATTTGTTTTGTGGTTGTGATATCGGTGATATGGAAAGATTCGTATTTGAGATACGACATGACGTTGTAGCGGGTCCTTGACGTAGTGTTTCACACACGTCCATGCATACTTAGGCTGTATCAGTATTGTACTAGACGTAGATCAGTACCCCGATCATGATATTTGATAAAGAGGATACCAGGTGAATAGTATGATGAATGTGATATTAACCCGTACCCAGATTTGGGATGCCGTACGACGGATTTACGTACGAGCTATATTTGATGATTGATCCGCACTCTTGACTTGGGATGTCTGATTATAGATACGGTATCGGATATGATATTATTGAGGCGGGATCACCGACTAATATATATACAGGTATGTATATGTATCGACTCAGATGTTAGGCGGTTTCCTTACCTGTAGTCCAGGTTGTTAGCTTAGCGCTTTAGTTTAGTTTAGTTGTTAGATTAGATTCGATTCTTACCTATTTCAAAAACTAACGAATCGTGGGTATTTTAAAAGACAGCCCAAGGGATCCTACGGATATTTCAAAGACGTATCTTTTCATAAAAACACCGTAGCCCCTATTTTCAAAACCCCATGATTCGTGTTATTTCAAAAGGCACCATTTGTAGGACTTATATTAGATCAATGCAGATTAGTTATAGTTGCGTCTAGTATTCAGCTCCCGCTCATTATTGTGGTTCACTTCGCATCGCATGCTTATATTATGTTTCATACTCCATTATTGATATCATGCTGTTAGGACACCAGCACCATTACCGATGATGCGTATGTACCACGTACACTTACTTGCCGGCTCATACACATCTTCATCGGTAATTGCCATGTCACGTACACCTTAGAAAATATTATTGCTTGACATAGCCTGTTAGCTAATAGTTTAGACATGATATTAGTGTACTTGCCTTATATGTTAGTTTAGATATTGTAGTTATTACCTGCTACTTCATGCATACTGTTATTCATTGTTATGTCGCATTCATGGATTCTCATGCATATATTCACTATTTTACGTGTTATTGAGGCTTGGATTCGGATTTCCATGAGATTTTCTGGATTTGGAGGAAAACCGCAAAAACATAAATAAACCTTTTCTCTCTTTTAAAATAAAAAGTGCGGTTATCCCATGATGTATGAGTCGTCCACCATGAGTTTGCTGATGGATTTCGAGACCCGATTCGAGGAGTGGAGGAACCGTTTCGGGTACATGGTGGGCCCGGTGCGGTACCCCGGGGCAAGAGGAATGTGTTGTTGACGTTGAGCCCGGCAGGGGAGCACTACCGACCGGTGTTATTACCCGACGCGTCGGATATCCGGAGGATACCGTCGTGGTCTTAAGATGGATGGTAGGGGCCGGTCTAGATTGACGGCGCCCTAGATATTGAGATTTCGAGATATTGAGGTACAGAGACTGTGATACAGAGATATCGAGATATTGGGATTACGTTTTGTGCCGATGCTAGGCACTGTTTTATGCTGATTTCATTATGATACCTCATTTTAAAAATACAAAGGAAATCTCACTAAATTATGAAAACAGTTTCTTCATTTACATGTATTCTGTTTTCATGCATTCATACCTCATTCATATGATATACTGCTACCTGAGGCACTGACACGGGCACATAAGATCACACTCGGGTTAGATATTACCCTAACCATCGTTTTAGGCTGCATGTTATTCATATATTTGAGGATATATTATGATCATTGACCTAGGTTGCGTTATTTATGCGATTTCTGTGCGTAGATGTTTTTCTATTCACGAGTTGGCAACTCACCCCCGTTGTGCCCCAGTTTCTTGCAGGTTTGCCGTACAGGTTTCATTACGGCTTGCGGGCATAGTTTCTTTCGGGTGATTTGCTAGTAGGTAGGTTTACTTGTATCGTAACCCCCATTATATAACTTGTATATTATTACTCTATTGTATCTAGAAGTTCCATCAACCAAACATGTATTTATTTTGAGATAGAGACCAGTGATGTTATTCCTTCAACCTTAGAGTCGCGCGTTATATTTCTGTGGTTTTCTTGTGGTTTTAAGTTTCCTTTTGAATTTTGATCCTCGCCGTTGGCGTTGCATATTATATTGCTCGTGTAGTTGTGACCGTCGATTGACGAAGAGCTAGCTCCCGCTTGGGGATGCCTTTTTATTGATTCGTATACTATTCATGTTGTATCTCGTTTGGGGGCCAGTTTTTACAAAGGAGACTCTGCCGAAATTTTCAGGAAATTCTTGATGTTTTTAAAACGCATAATTCGGCTTATGCTATTAAAACTATTTGTTTTAAATTGATTTTCCTTCACTCTACTACTTTTCTGGGTTTTCGGCTTACTTAGATTACGTACGCCTCGAGACGTTCGTAGTTTAAGTGCCGGTCATATTCCGTACTTTCGGGACGTGACATTTACGGCGTTAAAATACTTAATCTTCGAAACGCTAATTTTTGCTTGTTTCTATCGAAATTTTCAAATGTTGGAATTTTCGTGATTAAAAATATTCAGAAAATCGTGCAGGCTTTTCTATGGAGCCTCCTGAAATTTGAGCACCCAATTCCATCAAACGGCAGCGGAAGCGCAGCCAAACCCCATGTTTAGCCGCGGTTCCAAGGCAGGTTTGTAGGTTTGTGGTCTCTATTTTCATGTGCTGCTCCATGGTTAAGTTTAGCACTCTCTGGGTATCTTTAATGGTTGCTCAAGTTGTTGAGCTCTCTGGTTTTTGTGGATGTTTAGAAAACCGATTGAAATGTTTAGCGGCGTACAGATCTTTGATGATATGTGATACGATTGTTAGAATCCGGGTTAATTAGTTTTGTGAAAACTAGTTGGTATATTATAAACCTAGTGTATGCCACAGTGTTTTGATTCGGATCAAAACTCCGTCGCAATTGCGTATTGTACGCGACACTCGCTGGGTAACTCTAGTAGACAGCCATGCCCCATAGCCGCGACCAAGTGACTGTAGTAGACCACATAGCCAAAAGCACCCATTCGGATGCTTGCGGCCATAATGTTCCGCCTTAGTTCACTTCGTCGACGGTATCGAGGGTGCGTCCATCTGCAAAAGTTTCCGACGAGTATTCGAAAATGTAGTCGGGGATATTGTTGAATTACCCGACTAATGTGATTGAAAAGTGTTTTTAAGTTGAGACTAAAATACAAGGTTTATAGGTTAGGCATGAAATCCGGAATATGAGATATTCCGGGTTTATGATATCCAAGGATATACGGATTCCAATTATTTTAGTTATTCATTTTCTTTTCTGCAACCTTAAGTGTAATATGTTGTAACATTTCAGAAATATAAAATATTATTTTTGGAAATTGAATATTAAAATAATATGTTTCGCGAAAACTATTCGATTGGCGAATAGGGGTTTTTCGTAAAATGGTATAAATATATATCAATATTTGGAAAATAATCGGAAATTAAAATGATTTTTTTATTTTAATGATATATATCGAATTTTGGCATTTTTATAATTAATGATATGCAAATTTCGATTAAAATCGATTAGTGCAATACTAATCACGATTAAGCCAAATCCGTATTTTTACATTTTTCCATGGCTAGTACACCATGTCATGTGCACGCTGTGTTTGTGTTTGTGACTTGTGAGTGTTGGAGATAGTGCTCTTAGAGTCAATTATTGGATCGCAGGCACGTGATTGTAATGATTGAGGAGGACCTATACCTGTAGGACAGTCTTACTCGAGATGATAGTATGCTATCTGGTTTGCCTTTATCAGTCGTGTACATGTTCAGGTGACTGATTACATGTTACACTTTGATAGAGCCCTTAGGATCTTGCTTTACTACCAACAGTATGATGGCGATCATATACGTGAGAGTTGGGTAGTTTATACGCATATCCTTAATTGTTGTCCCTAGTCGTGGGAGTTTCGAGACAGGGCATCGATACTCCAGAGTAGACTAGTGTATACAGTCGAGACCCCGACGAGGAGCGGTGGCCGGTTTCACAAGCCACTGGTGTCAGTTGGATCACCTAAGATGTATACAGGTGCTCATTGGGTTATGAGTACACCGGACAGGACTCGCCGGGAATCTGCTAGTTGGTATTATACATATCGTCAGATAGCAGTTCCCTGGTGACATGTGTACAGGTTAGTTCATCGACCTGAGGTCGTCATTTGTCTCGTGTGAGTTCCCACTGTGCTTTGATTTCTACCCTACCACGGCTCAAAGGAGTCGTGCAAACAGGTATTTTTTGGGTACAGTCTCGAGCCACATGGAAGCACGTGAGCGGATCGGCAGGGGATTCGTCTCTCCCGGTATTGGGGGTGAGATCGTGCTGTGTCTAGGAGAGCCATTACACAAAGCCCACGGCCGTGGCAGGAGATTTACAGGTCGGTACTCCAGTAGTATCTCAGGGTGTTATTGGGCTACACTCCAACACGACTTATACTGCTATTGGGGGTCTGACGTTACTAGCCCCTTAGGCAGATATGCGATACTCATAGACGAACGGACCGGAATGTATATACATTGTCACTGTTAGGCTCAGTAGGGTTTCCGGATGAGTTCGCTCATCGGCCTCCCTTGAGGTCAGTCCATGGGCAGCCGTTAAGCATTGCTAGTGCCACTGACGGTTTGTAGTTAAACCCACTGTCAGGGTACTGACGAGTCATTAGAGTCCCCCACAGACAGTTTCCCAAGTTCGGGCGAAACGTTGTAGAGGCCGTATGGTTTTATGGCAGGGTTCGGAAAATGCATGTGCGTTTACACACGTGTCATATTTCGGGCAGATGATACTGGTCGGCTTTGGTTTAAGCCGGATCCGAGTATTATATTGAGTAGATATAATGTCTTTGTCTCAGTTGCATTTGTATTCGGTTGTAATACAAATGCGGGTATATTTATACAGTTACGGGGTTATCCTGAAATTCGTTTCGGGATCACTTTTGGAAGTTGCCAGTTTCCAGTTTTCTATCAGCCGTCTTTTAACATTCGGTTAAAGACAGATTTATCTTTTCTTTGGAAGAGTGTGGATGCTTCTAGAAGGTTCTAGAAGCGGTGAGGTGTTTTGTGACTCATGGTGCATTTATTGTGTTCACACTAGATATTTATTTGTGTTCACACTAGCTATTTATTTGTGTTCACACTAGATATTTATCCTTATGGTTACCTCCCCTCTCCTACACTCACCCCCCTCCAATATATGATGGCCGGCCCCCTTCCCCCTCTCTCTCACTCTCACTTGATGGTTGTAAAAAGATTATGATAGTTTTGGGGTGTATGGAAATTTCATTGCTCATTTCATTCCATCACCCGACTTAATTGGCAACTTCATTAACCGTTCGTCCATAGCTTTGGACGTAACGAGACAAAGTCTTCTACTCATTCTCTACATTAATCTTGGTCGTCTCTTTTAGCAAACTTGACGACCGAGTTGCCTCGAGTCAGAGGCGGGAGCCCGTTTAAAGAATCGTTGACGTGGTGCCACCTGGACGAGCAGATCGGAGATGACGAGATCGGAGCAGCCGCAACGGAGCGTGGGATGATGGTTAAAGAACGAAGGACTCGGATCGTTCGGTATAACCTTTCTACACTCTTTACAGTTTGTTAGTTTAGCAATAATGGCAGATCCGGGTTATAGTATACGATAGCGCCAGTTAAAAAGTTTTTGTTCCGCATTTGGCGTTTGTAGACGGCCGGGGCGCTACCGTAGACTTACAGTGGTATCAGAGCCTCACCATTATGCTATACTAACTTGTGCTAACGCGTTTAAAACATCGATCGAACCGGAAATCAAAAACTGCAAAATTCAAGTTCACAGTTTCTGTCGATTTTAAATGAAGTCCTAAAATTATTCTACATATCACAGAAATCTGTGCAGGGTTTTCTAAGCACACCGACCAAATTTGAGCAAGTGATTCGACAAGACTGCCGTGGAATCGCGGCCAAACCCATGGTTTGGCCGCGCATCCGCGGCCATTCTATTGAATCACTGCACCAAATTTGCACAGTGACTTCTCTGTTGGAATTTGGGGTTTTTGGTATATATCTTTTGGGCCCAGATTTTGTTATTGTTCAACAAATGTTCGTGGGGCCCACTTCGTGATATTTAGTCGATCAAAATTTAAACATGTTAGTTTACAGTACTTGCATTATATATCCGACCGGGAATGTCTTTTGATCTGTAAACCGCGTCTGATTTCTATAGTTCTTTTAGACGGGTTTGCGAACGTGACATTCACAATGATGTTCTGTGTTGTGCTGTGATGTTGCGGATTTGTCATGGTGGATAGCAGTGTGCAATGATAGTACAGTTTGGATTTATTTGTACATTTGATATTGCGGGGCGAGCGTCCAACATGTGGACTGCCGTCACTGCCTGTTGTATAATATTCTTTTGGGGCACGACCAGGTTGCGTCGATGTACCTGTTGTACTATTTTACATTACTGTACTAGGTTTTTCCCCGCGACGGAGTGCACGGATAGCCGGGTTCTGGAGGGCAACGGGTCCGCATCTCATGGCTTTGAGAGGAAGAGGGGCCTCACTCTAGAATTGGCAGACTATTCGCCGCACTCGTAGGGGGTACAGGTTGACCCAAGGAGGGGTGCTCAAGCTACCGGATTCCGTGAAGTGCAGGGTGGTCCATTCACTATGCTGTAGGGGGCTGCCTCGCTTCATGTTTTGGCGGGTAACTTGCCGCACCCGTAGGGGTCTAGGTTTCATTGCACAGGCTATCCACACGACCAGGGGAACGTCGGGTTTCAGCAGCGGCTCTGTGAAACTCGAGGATCCCAGATTATCTGTATTGTTCTGTGATGCTTATTACTTTTCTGTAATGTTGCATATTATCACGCCTGGAGCGATTATTGTATATTGGTTTATATACTATTAGATGTTGTATATGTTTTACACCCGCGCTAGTCCAGTCCCCGCTCTGTCATTAGTTAAGTAACCTAACGGGTGATGACAGGACCCAATGACGAATGCGGATGGCATATACGTATATTTTATTTTCGTTCTTTTCTGGTGTGATTGATTGATGGGACTGCGATGATTCTGATCAATGCAAAGTAAAACAAACCTGTTTGCAGTTGTTGGAACAAATATTAAAAGTTGTTGGAACCACTCCAAGTTCAGTAATGAACTTCTTGATCCAGACAGCCTCTTTGGCAGCATCGTTGGCAGCGATGTATTCAGCCTCCATCGTCGAGTCTGCCACGGTTTCCTGCTTGGAACTCTTCCAGTTAACCGCCCCTCCGTAAAGGGTAAAGACAAATCCCGACTGCGACTTAGAGTCGTCCTTATCACTCTGGAAGCTCGAATCGGTAAAGGACTCCACTTGGAGTTCTCCGTTACCATACACCAAGAGCATCTCTTTAGTCCTTCGCAAGTACTTGAGAATGCTCTTGACAGCTGTCCAGTGACTCTCTCCATGATCAGCTTGATACCTGCTCACTACACATAGTGAGTATGCTACATCAGGTCTGGTACATAGCATCGTGTACATGATAGAGCCTACAGCCGAAGTATAGGGTATCCCTTGCATGCGAGCTCTCTCCAAATCAGTCTTGGGAGACATCTCTTTGGAGAGAGTGACTCCAGAGATCGTGGGCAAGTTCCCACGCTTGGATTCTTCCATACTAAACCTCTTTAGTATGGTGTCAATGTACCTGGATTGGGACAATCCCAATATCCGTTTGGATCTATCTCTATAGATCCTTATTCCCAATATGCAGGAGGCATCACCAAGATCTTTCATTGAGAATCTTTGTGATAAGAAGAGCTTGACCGATTGCAGCATAGGAATATCATTTCCTATCAAGAGTATGTCGTCCATGTACAATACGAGGAAGACAACCTTGCTCTCTGCTACCTTCTTGTAGATACAAGGTTCATCTGGGTTTTTGACGAAATCAAACTCTTTGATAACGACGTCAAAGCAGATGTTCCAACTCCGCGATGCTTGCTTTAATCCATAAATGGATTTAAGCAGCTTGCATACCTTCCCGCTGCTCCCACTGTCTACGAAGCCCTCTGGCTGAGTCATGTACACGCACTCTTCTAAATCGCCATTTAGAAAGGCGGTCTTAACATCCATTTGCCAGATTTCGTAATCATGATATGCAGCGATGGCAAGCATGATCCGGATGGATTTAAGCATAGCCACTGGAGAAAAGGTTTCGTCATAGTCCACACCTGGTCTTTGACGAAAACCCTTTGCTACAAGTCTAGCTTTGAAAGTCTCCACTTTCCCATCTACACCAAGTTTTTTCTTGAAGATCCACCTGCTCCCGATGGGTTTTACCCCTTCAGGAGCAACATCCAAAGTCCATACTTTGTTGGTGTACATGGATTCCATCTCGGAACCGCATAGCATCCAGCCATTTCACTGAGTCCCTACTCGTGATGGCCTGCTCGAAGCTAGTTGGGTCATCATCCTCCATGATGCAATCCTCGCTCCCACCATCCATGAGAAAACCGTAGTATCTCTCAGGTTGGCGAGGAACCCTACTAGATCGGCGGAGTGGCTGCGGTTCATTGGGAACTATTGAATCCTCTGGTTCCACCAGATCTTCTGTTGTAGCTTCTGTAGCTGGAACCTCTTCCAGTTCTACCTCATGACCACTAATCTCTTTTTCAAGAAATTCCTTTTCTAAAAAGGTGGCATGCCGAGAAACAAACACTCTTTGTTCCTCAGGGTGGTAGAAGATATACCCTTGTGAATTTTTGGGATATCCTATAAATTTGCATAAAACAAACCGTGCCTCGAGTTTGTCCGGATTTTGTTGTTTGACATAGGCTGGACAACCCCATATCTTAACATAGTTAAGACATGGTCTCTTCCCTTTCCATATCTCATATGGAGTGGTAGGCACTGATTTTGTGGGAACCATATTCAATAGATGTATGGCTGTCTCAAGCGCATACCCCCAGAAGGAAATAGGTAACTCAGCTGTGCTCATCATAGAGCGCACCATATCTAATAGGGTGCAGTTCCTCCGTTCTGATACACCGTTATGCTGTGGTGTATATGGAGGAGTCAACTGAGAGAGAATCCCATTCTCTTTTAGGAAGTCCAGGAATTCATTGCTTAAGTATTCACCTCCTCGATCAGATCGAAGGATTTTAATACTTTTTCCGGTTTGGTTCTCGACTTCTTATTTATATTCTCTAAATTTCTCAAAAGCTTCCGACTTGTGTCTTATCAAGTACACATGTCCGTATCTTGAGAGATCGTCAGTGAATGTAATGAAGTACGAAGAACCATCCCTGGCATGTGTAGATATGGGACCGCATACATCACTATGTATCAGTCCCAAGAGTTCGGTAACTCTTTCTCCGTGTCCCGTAAACGGAGTTTTGGTCATCTTGCCTTTGAGACATGACTGGCAAGTGTCATAAGATGAAAATTCGAATGGTTTCAAATATCCATCCTTATGCAACTTAGCCAGTCGTGTCACATTGATGTGACCCAGTCTACAATGCCACAAGAAGGATTCGTTCAGTTCTGAACTCTTCCTCTTGTGTGTGTTTGTTATGCTCAGAACTGTTGATTGATTTAGAACATAAATACCATTGCACAACGTGCCTGATCCAACCAACTTTTGGTTACGGAAAATGTTCATAACATTGTCCTGCAATACAAAATTATATCCCTCTTTACTCAACAAAGAAACCGATATAATGTTGCATATCAGGTTCGGCATGTAATAACATTCGTTCAGAACCAATGTATTACCAGTTGGTAATACAAGGTGATATTCCCCGACAGTCTTGGCTGCAACAATTGCACCATTTCCAACTCTAATGTCTTTATCACCTTCTCCAAGTTCTCTGCCTTTCTTAAGCCCATGTAACTGATTACATATATGGGATCCTGACCCGGTATCTAATACCCAGGACGTAGGGCAAATGGAGAAACAGTTCTCTGTAACGAACACACCCGAAGAAAATGCATCACCATGTACTTTCTTCAATCGGGTGGCATGGGAATCCTGGTGTTCCCCTATATCCTTTTCATTCCTATAACTCTTATAAGAAAGAACGGAACCAACGTTCCCCAGCACAGTATAACATGCGGGTTCAGTCAATACATCCATATTATTATCTTTATCAGGGCATGACATGGTCGCTACCTGGAGAGAGAGAGAAGAAAACACTTTAGCGTATTCTCTTGCAAGATCAGATTGGTTATTATCTTATCTAATCAGGATGGCTCTCACTGGTTTTTATCAAATCTTCCTTCAAACCCTAAAAGGAAAGACTAGCCGGGATTAATTACACCCTACAACTTCGCCAATCTTGCAGCCAGGCCAGTGTCGGTACTTTGAGGGAGGTTCCCCGTGCTTTCGCACGGACCTAATTAAAGTAAACCTCGTTTTCTCAGAGGCGTAACCCCGTTGACACCTTTCTAGACACCTACTTGATCGACTAATTGTAATGTGTAAAACTCTCCCAGGAGTAACTCTTACTCGCAGTGGGTATCGGGATCCAACTATCTCATAGAAGGTATGCAATCTCATTGCAAATTTCAACACTTGAAATTCCCGATAATGATTTTTGCCCCTAGCGTGCTATGACCTTGACGAAAGCCAACAAACCACAGCCCGCTAGTCAAGTTCAACCCGTACATTTCTTGACTGAATTAAACCCACCCGCACGACCCTTGACGAAAGCCAACAAAGCCGTACGACTACCCTAATCCAGTCGCATCATATGCAGCAGATAAGCAGTATATAGCTACCGCACACTACACCTTGACGAAAGCCAACAAATGTAGCACGAATACTATATGCAACTTATCTGAAATGACGGAGGGCTACGACAGGTTTTTCTGAAAACCTATTGCGTAATGAACTTGATATCGTTGTAGAATCAAATGAAGTTTTGAAATGGAGTGATTTTGAGGCTTTTCTAGTTTTGCTAAAGGGGTCACTCCCGGTGAAGGGATCGTCGGCCCTTTCCTCGTCGAATGAGGTGCGGGATATATCATATATATCACTGTGCAAAGCAGAAACTATAGAAGCAATCAAAAGTCAAACCGAGTGTGTAGCATCTGCCAGTTATTGCTAAAGGAGTCACTCCCGGTGAAGGGATCTCGGTCCTTTCCTCATCGAATAAGGTGCAGGGTATATCATATATACCGCTATGCAAAGCAAGAACTGTAGCTACCCTTTTTGTTTAAAATTTGATTCTACAACATCTTAGGTTTCTTTTCTTTTATTAATCCCATTAATGAAGTCCCATCATTTAAATACCTAAACATCACAGATAAATACGACGTACACTTATGCCATCCGCATTCGCCTCGATGTCCCCTCGTGCACCGTTAGGTTAGGTAACTAACGGCAGAGCGGGGCAGGGCTAGCGCGGGTGTAAAACATAAGTAACGCCTATATAATATATCATATATACTATATACAGTATCTATCACAGAACATCACATGATCACATCACAGATATCGCAGCAGAAGAATCATATGAAATATTGGATATACTAGGACGTCCGTGTTTTCAATACGAGCCAGTATAAAACACGGATTCCACGGTCGCGATGAATAGCCAATCCCACACCCCTAGACCTCTACGAGAGCGGCAAGCAACCCTACCAATTCTAGGGTTAGGAGACCCGGACTCGACTCCTCGAGATGGTTTCCCACTGGACCCTAGAACCCGGTTACTTGTGCTCCCCTCCTTGGGTCCATCCTAATGCAGAAATGTAAATAATATACAACGGGTGACATCTTCCGCAACCTGGAAGTGCCCCAATAAAAGAATATTACATACAAGTTTTTACATGAATGAAAATGAAAAACACTCATCTCACATAAAAAAACCCCGGCTATTCAAACACGACAATCCAATATAACATATCCAGCAACACATAACATCATATGTCATCAACGTAAGTAAATATGCGCATCCCAATTGTCGTTGACATATAGCAACGAAACCGGCGATATCACATATTACACTTACGGTCACAGAAAAGAAAGTGTAAAACGACAACAGTTGGAATCCGCAACCTCTTTAGACATCGCATGCCTAATAAAATGAAATACTTAGACATCACATGCCTAACAATTATAAACCCCGTATTTTAGTCCTATTATCGAAAACTCTTTTCAATATCAAGTGAGACTAAACCGCTAGATTTATAACATTCATTCAGCTATCTCATAACTGTTTGTGAATTCCAATTATTGTATCCCATTCCGGATAAATAGAAAATATTAAACTTTCCGATCGAACATCCGAACACCCAAGTTTTCCCGAAACCGTTCAACACATGAAATAGGTTCAAAGACATTCACTTCATGCCTCAGTACCAACGGTCCAGCCGTAGAAGGGTCAAGCAAACGCCTCACATGTGGCACGCCGTACTGCCCCAAACCCGAAGGTTCAAAGGGCAGTTCAAGACGGTCACATAATCGAGTTAAGGTTTGTTGTCTTCTAGAGGGACCATCGCGTTACTTGCACTACTCAGAACGTCCTTAAACCACAGAAAAATCCAACACATGGAAATTTTTCCGGCAGGGGAAAAGTTGGGTATTTATATCCGGTCGAACTTTTTAACATATTCAAAAATTATCCGGAAAAACACATAGACGAAATTTAATAATCCGATCGAATCAACGATTCCTAATGCAACCCCAGAACACTCAACTCTTGAGTCAAATTAAAAATTCCCAGAAAACTCAGCATCATAAAGTAGGAATTACTGTGCAAAAAGCGAATGATGACGTCATCATATGGCCGCGGAACGGCCGCAGAAGCCAGGCTTCTGCCGCGGTTCCGCCGCGCTTTGAACTGATCTGTTGGAAATATTTGCACCGTAATTCTTAGAATTCCCTGCTGAATTTTTTAAGCATTTTTAGTCTGGAAAAAACCCAGTTTTTAGAAAAAGTCCAGAGAGCGTGAAAAATATAGGGTTTCGGGTTCGATCGGGTTTCAAACATCGTCTAAGCATCGCCTAAGGCTCTAGCTAGGCTCTGATACCACTGTAGGGTTCCTAGGCACTCTCAAGAGGTCTCACAAGGCATCAACCATGCCAATTTTAAATTTTACAAGTGCCGAGAAACTCTAATACGGATCGTTAACTAGAATTTTAGGCGAATAGTTAAGCTAGTTAACATCTTAACTAAAAGTGAGAAGCTACAACCTTTGTAGATCCGGTTCTCCACTTCCTTAGCTCCACGTAGACGTCCTCTCGCTGTCCTAGTCGGATCTCGGACTCTAGCATCGGCTTCATCGGAGAAATGAGCGGACAAGTCGTCGGCTACGATGCCGAAGATGATCTACGTCGAGGTTACACAAGATCAAGCTCCAACTTCACCAAGTTGTGAAACTTGTGAAGAAAACACGCTATACTACTTGGCAAGAGGTAGAGGGTGAAGAAATAGGAGGTGGGTTCACTTTAGAATTGGATTTCTCACACTTTTGCTCAAGTTGCCATTGATGGTGGCAAGCTTTTTCTTGAACTCAAGAAGAAGAAGAAGATGAAGATGATTATGATAAGTTAATTAAAAAGCAAAAGAAATGAATACTTATCATAATATGAACCGTGGTTAGGTGTAGAGAATTGACTAAGGTTAGATGAATGGTTAGGGTTAAGCATGAAGACAAAATGGTCACTTTGGTCAAAGCTTCATGAAGCTTCAACAAGCTTCAAGAATGATAGCAACCATTTTGTTTTCTTTTGCAATTTCTTTTTAATCCAAATTAAAAGATAAATGAATGAATAAATAAAAACCCTAACCATTTACTTAACCAAGGTTTAATTCTTTACACTTAACCAAATGAGCAAGTATCATTATACATGATACAAACATGTGCACAAAAGTATATCACATATACATCTTGCACATCAAGTGAGAAAATCCATTTAAAGTGTACCAATACTAGTTAATGCAAAGTAATATATCAAATATATAATTATACATTAAATCATTAAATCAACACTTGATTTAACGATCCGGTCATATCGTATATAACTGACTAGTATCCTATGTATCGATTTATCGAATCAACGATTCGATAACTAGGTTATATCGCATACAACCAATCGAAACATTCATCGCGAGAATGAAATACGGTATCACATACTCGCATTATTCTCGGTCCCGCACATATCTCATATGCGCTCCTATTTCGTTTCGCTTGAGCCAGGAAACCTCTGTGTAGGACTCTAAAGACTCATCAACACGCCGGTAGCAGATGATGATCATATCAAGCACCCACAAGCCGCAAGCGGTCTGCTAAACGTAACGGCCACCCGGGTATTGAGCGATCAGAAGATCGACGAGCTAGCCCGCTCACACTCCTGTGAATCCAACCAGTAACACTTACCGTACAGTCCGGTCTGTTCGTCTCATATGTCGCATATTAAGTCTAGGGGTGGTAAACGTCAGACCCCAATAACCGATAAGTCGTGCCGATGTGAGGCTCATAACGGGTCGAGAAACTACTGGTAACACTTACCAGCAAATCTCTGATCAGCCCTGGCCAGGGACTTCCCTGTTACGGCCAATCGAGCACAGCGCAACATCAACCCCCAATACTGGGAGAGACGAAACCCCTCCTATCGCTCATTGCCTCCATGCGACTCGGGACTGTACCCAAAGACCACCGTTTTGCACGCCCTCATGGACGTGGTAAGGTGGAGATCAAAGCACAGTGGGAATCACACAAGACTCTATGACGATCTCGGGTTTACAGACTAATATGCACAAGTGTCACCTGAGAACTGCCATCTGACGTGAGGTATAATACCATCTGGGAGTTCTCGGCGAGTCCGTCCAGTGTACCCAGTCTCCACTGA
The DNA here is from genome assembly GCA_030015575.1 of Agapanthus africanus. NCBI lineage: Eukaryota > Viridiplantae > Streptophyta > Magnoliopsida > Asparagales > Amaryllidaceae > Agapanthus > Agapanthus africanus. The sequence goes on along the minus strand of CM057341.1, from coordinate 447,536,901 downwards.
GCATCCGTATACCATCTCTGATGTCAAACACCAATGGATATGGGATCATCCATCGCCCATCTCATGGGTCGAGAAGCGTATACGCTAGTCTACACTGGTATATCGATGCCCCGTCTCGATACACCCACGACCAGGGACTTTGAAGGATGTACCTATAGACTACCATGTCCCCACTAGTATGATCCACATCATAGTCCAGGTAGTCAAGTACACATCCTAAGGGCTTTACCAACATGTAACTAAAAAACTGTTTAAAGAGACTAGTGTACATGTTAAGATAAAGGGCAACCAGATAGCATACTATCATATCGAGCAAGAAAGTCATCTCTATATATGTCCAAGCATCCAATATAATATACATCATCTGTACAATACTGGCCTCTAGGGCATACATACAACTAACATGATATGCATATTTTCAATTACCAAAATATTATATAAATATAAAATGCCTATATTTTCCTTCATAATATTAATTATAATATATAAACATATGGCAAATAGTATTTTGCAGATAAATCCAAATATGTTTAATATTTATAATAAACACCTTTTATTATTTAAGAAATGTAAGGAAAATATTTATACCAAAGTGCAATATTTTCAACTGAACAAATACCCCTAAACTTAACTTTGATCGTCCCGAGCAAACTAGTTATTCAAGAGAAAGAGAAAAAGAAAAAGAAAAAGAAAAATCTAAATAACACACTTTCGTAGTCAAACACGATTGCACTGAGCTCGTGCAACAAGCCGTTAAACCTCTAGGTGTCCCTAGTAGGAGGAGTGTTGTCTCCTGAGGGTTTTTAGCGGATTACACCCACAAAATCCTATAATAAAAGAGAGTTGGTGAAATTTACATTTAAAGATAAGAACCATAAAAAAAATACTTTGAAAATTTAGAGTTTCCAACTACACTAGCTTTTCAGTTGTCATGAGCCATATCTTAATAGTCATGAAAAAATGTTAAAAATCACATCATCCTTCAATAAAACATCGTCTTTATTCTTCATTCCTACCTTTCATCCAAACATCGATCATATACCCCTACGTGTGTGAATAGAACATCCCTACACTCGGAGAATTCAATTCAAGCTATGGCCGTAGTACTTTTTAATTTGATGAATATTTAGATTTGCTCACACATTTTCATGCGACCGTTAATACTTCTTGAGGTACTAACTGACCGATTACTCATGTGCTTGCTGATTAGGTGATAATATTTTCCTCGTCTTGCACCACCTAAGGCTTAGCAGTGACTCCTAGACCAGTTGGCCTTAGGGCACTAGGTGAAAAGGCACCCTCGCTATATTTTTTTTATTGCTGCCTTGGCGATACAAAACCAGTGTTCATTTTTTCTTTTTACCATTTTTATGTTTTCTTCATTTTTTTTCTCATTTCCTTCATACTTTGGCTTTTAGACAAGAGCATTTCAAGGTATCCTCTACTATCCCGAGTTTCAAGACGTGTGTAAGTGCATATAATAGGGTATCAACATTCAAATGTTTGGCTTCCAGAATAGAAACTATTTTTCAGACTTATTTTTATCCTCAGATTAGTGACTTCCTTCATCTTACTAATCCTTGGGACAATAGCTCATAACTACTTATTACCAGTTCGTTTAAGAAAACTTCTAATTTTCTTGGTTTTCTTAAACTATTACTATCTTTTGGATGTAATTTTTCACTTTCTACTCTTTTGTTATAAAAGAAAATTTTTAAATTTTTTTTAAAAAAAGTTGTGCTTATGCAAAGTATAATGTAAATTGATACGTAAATAAGCACAAACCTCCCCCAAACCTGTTTACAGCAGTGTCCTCACTGATATCATCCGTTAAGCTCAAAAACCTGTAGACTTGGGAGGAAATTATTAATGGGGGCAAGAATATATGAAAGTGAAAATCCTCCCCCAAACTTATTTTTGGCTCACAATTTTGTAAAAATCATTTTCTTTCAAGAGCCAAAATATACCCCCAAACTTGAGCTAAACAATATTAATCTTTTAAAATCACACGAGGGGGTCAAGGTTATTGGTCAATGCCAAGCTTTGCATAGACCGAAGGTCAATACTAACCATTCAAAAATTTTATCGATGAAGCACCAAGATTGGTGGAAGAACATGTCATCTTTCGACGTGAAGAAGTGGGGAGGTGATAAGAGGTGTAATGGAAAAGTATTGCGTCTCAATTTGGAGAGATGACACAGTGATAGTGATGATGGATTACTCGCATTATCATGATTGTCCAGAAGAAGGGGTGGAGATTCAATTTCTTTATCTTGGAGTTGATTCATCTCAACACCCGTATCTTCTAAAAATGCGAGTTCATCAGCGAAAATTTCCTCAAAGCTTTCATCGATACCCCGAAGAATAATGTCATCAGAAAAAATGGGGGGATCGCCCGACTCTATAAAAAGTTCCTCATCAGCGTTAGATGTTTGTAGGGTTCTTAGGCACACTAATGAGGTCTCACAAGTGATCAAACATGCCCAATTCAAATTTTTCATGTACCTACAAACCCCAATACGGATCGTTAACTAGATATATAAGCGATGCAAGCAAGTAAACGAATTTATTGCTAAAGGAAAGTGACTACAACCTTTGTAGATCCGGTCCTCCACCTCCTAGGCTTCGTGATGAAGTCCCCTCGCTGCGATCATCGGATCCCGGGCTCTAGCGTCGGCTTCATCGGAGAAATGGGCGGGCTAGGTCGTCGACTTCGATGCCAAAGATGATCTACGTCGAGGCAACTCAAGATCAAACTCCAACTTCACCAAGTCATGAAACTTATGAAGAAAACACCCTATACTACTTGGCAAGTGGTAGAGGATGAAGAAATAGGAAGTGGGTTCACTTTAGAATTGGATTTCTCACTCTTTTTCTCAAGTTGCCATTGATGGAGGCAAGTTTTTCTTCTTGTTGATAAAGAAGAAGAAGAAGAAAGAATATGATAAGTCTTATTTAAAATAGAAAATAAAATGAATACTTAACATATAGCAACCATGGTTATATGTAGAGACTAAACTAGGGTTAGGTTAAATGGTTAGGTTAAGGCAAACAAACAAAATGGTCAAAGCTTCAAAGCTTCAAAAAGTTTCAAGGAAAAACAAAATAAGCCACCCTTTTGTTTCTTGCCTTAAAATTAAATAAATAAAAGAAATAGTTAAGAAAATGAAAACCCTAACCATTACATAACCATGGTTCAATCATACACACAAACATTCATGTATCATCAAACATGATACAATCAAGTGCACAAAAAATATATCACATATACAATGTGCACATCAAGTGAGAAAATCCTTTTTAAGTGAACCAATACTAGTTAATGCAAAGTAATATATCAAATATATAATTATACATTAAATCATTAAATCAACACTTGATTCAATGATCCGGTCATGTCGCATATAACCGACTAGTATCCAATGTATCGACTTATCGAATGAATCTTCGATTCGATAACTAGGTTATATCGCATACAACCAATCGATACATTCATCGCGAGTATAGAATACGGTATCACATACACGCATTATTCTCGGTCCCGCACATATCTCATATGCGCTCCTATTTCGTTTCGCTTGAGCCAGGAAACCTCTGTCTAGGACTCTAAAGACTCGTCAATACGCCGGCAGTAGGTGATGATCATATCAAACACCCACAAGCCGCAAGCGGTCTGCTAAACGTAACGGCCACCCGGGTATTGAGCGATCAGAAGATCGACGAGCAAGCCCGCTCACACTCCTGTGAATCCAACCAGTAACACTTACCGTATAGTCCGGTCTGTTCATCTGATATGTCGCATATTTCGCCTAGGGGTGGTAAACGTCAGACCCTAATAGCTCGATAAGTCATGCTGACGTGAGGTCCATAACATGTGTGAAACTACTGATAACACTTACCAGTAGATCACTGCAACCCTGGCCAGGGATTTCCTATTATGGTCAGTCGAGCATAGCGCAACATCAACCCCCAATACCGGGAGAGACAAATCCCCTCCTATCGCTCATTGCCTCCATGTGAATCGGGACTATACCCAAAAACCACCTGTTTGCACGACTCAGTAGAGCCGTGGTGGGGTGGAAATCAAAGCATAGTGGGAGACACACAAGACTCTATGACGATCTCGGGTCAACAGACTAAGCTGTACCAGTGTCACCAGAGAAATGCCATCTGACGTGAGGTATAATACCATCTGGGAGTTCTCGACGAGTCCGTTCAGTGTACCCAGTCTCCACTGAGCACCCGCATACCATCTCTGATGTCAAACACCAATGGATATGGGATCATCCATCGCCCATCACATGGGTCGAGAAGATATACGCTAGTCTACTCTGAAATATCGATGCCCCGTCTCGATATTCCCACGACTAGGAACATTGAAGGATGTACTCATGGACTAACCAGGCCCCACTAGTATGATCCACATCATAGTCCTGGAAGTCGAGTACACATCCTAAGGGCTTTATCAACATGTAACAGAGAGACAGAAAGTATACATGTTAAGATAAAGAGCAACCAGATAGCGTACTATCATGTCAAGCAAGAAAGTCCTACCTATATATGACCCAACATCCACTACATTATACATCCAATGTACAGTAATGGCCTCTAGGGCATACATATAACTAACAATGTTGACCCGGAAGAATACATGGTTGGGTCAAACAACAAAATATGAAAAGAGTCAGTATCATGAGGTTGATCAAATTCGCTGCTGTCGACATCCATTAATTCGACAGAACACACATGAGCATAGGGTTCGGAGGGTTCACTTCCCAACTTGTAAATGTTAAGCTCAATTGACTTCTTTCCAAAAGATAGGGTCATAGAGCCGTTTCTACAATTGATTACTGCGTTGGAAGTGGCCAAAAAGGGTCGACCGAGTATCACCGGAATTTGATGCGTGGGTTTGCCACAGGTTGTGTATCTATAACGATAAAGTCCACAGGGAATATGAATTCCCCGACTTTGATTAACACATCCTCTAGCTCTCCCCTAAGTTGGGTGATAGATCGATCGGCCATCTGAAGAGTGCAATGCGCAGGTTTTAACTCTCCGATCGCTAATTGCTCATAAACAGAATACGGAAGCAAGTTAACACTAGCACCTAGATCGAGTAGAGCATGATTGATATTTTTACTCCCAATGGAAATAGAAATTGTAGGACTTCCGGGGTCCTTTCGTTTATTGGGTAGTTATTGTGTAAAAGCAGTGCTCACATTACTCGCAAGGAAAACTTTTTTAGGTACTTGAACTTTTCTCTTCCTAGTGCACAAGTCCTTTAAGATTTTCGCATATGACGGAACTTGTTGAATAGCATCTAGGAGAGGAATGTTTATGTTAACTTGCTTAAAAATTTCCACAATCTTTTCCATTTGTGGACTTGGTCTGTTGCCCCTTAACCTGTTTGGATAAGGTGCTTTATCAATAAGGGTTTGGTCCAACATTGGAGAGGATTGTGGGGACGGATTCGATCCCAAAACTGGAATGGGAATCGACTTAGATAGATTTGGCGAAATGGGCGAAGGGTTCGAGCCTTAGGGAAAACAGAGAATAGGCCCGGGTGAAGGTGGGAGACTAGACGAATTAGGGGAAGAAGAAGAAGCTGGGGTATCATTGGTGTCACTATCATCACACTGCTCACCCACTCGGTTATTCAGCACTTTTCCCGATCTCAACGTGGTAACAGCACTCACATTATAACTTTGTGAGTGGCCAGGATTAGGTATGGGTTGAGATGGGAGTTTCCCTTTCTCTCTCGCACTCATTGCGGCGTTTAACTGTGCGATTTGGTTTTCTATTGATTTAATACTCTCACCATGGGAGGCGGAGTTTTTCGTTAGGGTATCAATAGAAGACCTCATCTCAGCCGAAAATTGCATGGATTGTTTCATGAACATATCCAAAGTTTGTGCAAGTGAGTTGTCAGTACCGGTCACTTGTGGTGTAGAAATGTTGGCCGGATTTTGGAAATTCTGTGACTGAAAGGGAGGCTGATTCTGTGGTTGTGGTTGCTGTGGAGGAGGTCTTTGATAATTGCTTTGTTGGTTTTGATTCCAAGAAAAATTAGGATGATTCCTCCATCCTTGATTGTACGTGGAAGAATAAGGGTCGTTTCTAGGTCGCTGCTGAAAAGCAGCATTAGCTTGAAACGATGCATTCATAGGCCATTCTTCCGTTAAGTGTGAAGGATCCGAACAGCAACCACAGACGGTCTTAGGAAGCGTGACCTGATTTAGGGAGAATGATGAGAACTTGTTTTCAATAGCGTCGAGTTTCTTCTGTATTGCTGCCATTTCGGCTTTTACTGCGATAGAAACATCGAGCTGGTGAATACCTCCCTTAGTTGAAGGTGGTCTTACGCTTTCCCACTGCAACGTGTGTTCAGCAAGGTCTTCCAGATATTTCCACGCTTCACCGTCATCTTTAGACATGAAATTGCATTGACACATTGTTTCAAGCATCTGCTTTGTCGCTGGATTAATGCCCTCATATATAATCCGACATAAATCCCATCTATTGATTCCATGATGAGGATATTGGACAAGTAGATCTTTGAAACGTTCAAAGCACTTCCAAAATGGTTCATTGGGAAGCTGGGTGACTGGTTGATCTCGCTTCTAACACGGGCAGTCTTATGGTTTGGGTAAAACTTCTTAAGAAATGCTATGACGAATTCATCCCAATTAGTGATAGAGTGTGCGGCGGTATTATAAAGCCATTTTTCTGCCAAGTCGCACAGTGTGAATGGGAGAAGACGCAAGCGTATAGCATCGACAGTCAACTGTGAAGTACCCATCATTGCGCATACGTTTTCGAATTTGGTGATGAAAACGTACGCGTCTTCCGACTCAAGCCCATGAAATTTGGGCAGCAGATTGATGTAGTGGGGTTTAATTTCGAAATTATCCCCGTTAGCTGGTGGAAGGGATAGACAAGTGGGAAGAGGACCACGGATAGGATAGCATCTCTCTAGGAGAGAGATGCGCAGTGGATTCTACGCACCTACGGGCGGTGGCAGCGTGGTGTTATATTCTGATGGAGTGCCGTCCATCTTGGTCATGGTGTGTGGTGGGGGAAAAGAAGATGAAGAAGCACCGACCTCGGAGTCAATAGCAGGAACGCGGACAAGACGGGCACTAGGATCCCGTGTCCAGCCGAGCATGCACTAAGCGGGTTTAGTGCAAGTGGCAGCGTGTGTGTGACTTAAAATTGGCTTGTTTTGAAAAAGTGGGACTCAAGACAAATCTCCTTAAGATGCACAAGCAACCCTAGAACTAAGGTCACCTAGGTCCAGTCTCTAGACCGCTCCTAGACTTCCAAAGGACAAGCCGCAGGATAAATCCTCTACCGCCTCCGTACTACCCTTGTAGCCAGGTAAGTGCCAGATAAGTGGGAAGGAACCACAGTAGTGGGCCTAATTAAAAACCACTAGCTTTTGACACACTTGCCTAGGCACTACAAAAGTAATGCGGATAAACGATAGATTACCCGCGACCTTCCTCTGTCCTTATTGAGCGCGACAGTCCTTAGAGTCTGGTCTAGATATTTTTTAAATTAATGAAGGGTTGATCTAGATGCTCGGTTTGTGATTTGTGGGGCTTAGGAAGGGTGATGAAATCCCCACCTAATCTTGATTTGGTCTTTGCCCCTTAAAGTCCGTATAAAAATATGCAAAACAAAACCAATCACAAAACTTTTGCAAAAAGATTTTTGAGCGGCGCTATTTTGCAAAGAATCCTGCAGAAAATAGATTTTATTGGATTTGAGAAGAGAGAGAAGGAGTTGAGAAAGATACCAGAGAAGTTAGAACCCCTAACTCCCCTCTCCCGTCGCGCTTCCGCCGCTAAAAGAGCTCCTTTGTCGCGGTTCCGCCGCTGGGTAGAGGGATTAGGTGGTGAAAGTTTGCTCTGTGGCCTCCTGTACTTTTCTGGATCTTGATGAATGTCTCTGTCTTCTGTTTCCTCAAGTCTGTGACTCCAGATTTCCTCGCAAAATTCACACAATAATCGTTAAATATGCAATTTGCAGTTTTGTTTTAATTATGATATGGATCAAGTAAGAATTCAACACAAATAGTAAGAATAAAAAATTACGCACGATTCCCCGGCAACGGCGCTATTTGATTGATGTGAAAAAGTGTGTTTGTAGTTAACCGTAATCAACAACGGTGTCGCATGTAGCTAGACCGAGATGAGTACGGGTCGTCCTCAGGGAAACGTTGAATCTTTTACTCTTACTTTAGACGTGTTGAAAAAGAGAGGAGGAATAAAGAATTTTGTGAATGGTTTCTAGATCTACGTTAAGCAAGAATGCAAAATATATAGATCTAGATTATTTTAGTGATGTAGTTAATATAATAAGGGGGCTTGTAGGGTTCGTTAGGATTTAGTAGTCATGGACGATTAATTAAAAGTTACCTTTTTTATCCTTTAATAGATTTAAAACTAGAACGACGGTGATGCGTGTAGATTAGGGTTTCTGGAAGGAAAAGGAATCCCACTCTTAACCCTTATCTCGACACGGAACTCCGTTCATATCTAGCCTTTACCAAAACAATCATTAATCTAATCTCTAATCGCGGTCAGAACTAACAAAGAATTGTTAGCGCGCCCAATTAGGATGTTAATGATTCTTTTGATAAAGTTCATAAACTTTATAGGACTTAAAAAGGGTTTAGAGATGTTCATCATCCATTAGCCTACCCTAATCCTACGAACCCTAACAAGCGGAGAATTACTCGCGCATGTTGGGAAAAGAAGATGAAAAGACAGAGAGGGAAAACATAATGTAAAATGCAAAAGAATTAAATAAAACAACTACCTTTATTAATCAACTTGAACAATCTAAACTTTATTCCTTAGAAAATGATTACAAAAACTTGGTTTGCTTCTCGAACTCTTCCGAAGGAGGTAGATGAACAGTTGATGATCAGCCTGGATGCATGAACCGTCTTGGACTTCGTGATCTCTTCGGCTTGATGCCTTCTAACTTTAGCCCTTGGTCTTTTATATAGCCCTCAAAGAAGAAAAACTAGTTACCATATTTGGTGACTTCCTAATATGGTGACTTTCCATGCCTGAATTCTGAGTCCCTGTCAGTATTGATTTTATGATTTTGGCAGATTTTTGATCCGAACATCTTGAACACCTTGATCTCTTGACCTGAGCTAAATCTTGCACAATATCTCTATGAATAATGTTACTTTATTTATTAAATTAGAGAGAGTATCTTAATCACTATATATGGTAATAAATTTTTAAGAAACTTGATTAAGAATATTTAATATACTATGCACTTTATATGGTAATAAATCTTTAAGAAACATGATTAAGAATATTTGATATGCTATACATCTTTTAATTACTAAAATATTATGCATATATTTTGAAATATTATTCTAACCATTTGTATGATATTATATCTTTTAAGAATTGTGATTAGAATATTTGATATGATATGCATATTTTCAATTATCAAAATATTATATAAATATAAAATGCCTATATTTTCCTTCATAATATTAATTATAATATATAAACATATGGTAAATAGTATTTTGCAGATAAATCCAAATATGTTTAATATTTATAATAAACACATTTTATTATTTAAGAAATGTAAGGAAAATACTTATACCAAAGTGCAATATTTTCAACTGAACAATCACCTTCTCTCAGGTTGTGAGGGCTCCTTGGTTTAGGAGAGTACACCTATTACGCTTATTGGATAGTCTTATTCCAAACCATAGGCAGGTGCCGAAAGGTAGGGAATGAAGAAAACCAATTGCCTAAGTAGGGTGTGCAGAAGGTAATATGTAAAGACAAAATAAAGGGATTAGAAAGAGGGCAAAGTAAATTGCGACTGCTATCATTCACGACCAAATCGCGTACATCGTCGCCACTCCTATTTCACCTTTAAAAGAATAAGGTATTATTCAGTTGTCTTTTATCATCACCTTCTCTCAAGTTGCGAGTACTCCTTGGTTTAGGAGGGTACACCTATTATGCTTACTGGATAGTCTTCTTCCAAACCATAGGCTGGTGCCGAACGGTAGGGAAGGAAGCAAACCATTTAGCCTAACGATGGTGTACAGAAGGTAACGACTAAAGACAAATAAAGGGATTTGGAGAGATGGCAAAGAGATATATGGTTGAAGTCATGAATTGGATTATGGAAGAGGCATTGCTATGAATACCAGGATACCCCTACGAAACATTTTCATGTTTCAGTGCATTGTTAAAAGAAAACTGTTTTCCCGATTAGATACTTACTCCAAGGATATGTATTTACCAGGTTTCATTCTCGTATCTGTATGGTTTTATAGATGATGAGTGGGAGTAAGTTATTGGGAATAGGTGATTATCCTCATTATATCGGAATTCGTTGTAATTGGTGATATTTGAGGAAATCGCCAGGGTACAGTTTTCAACCTACGACGCATAGGTTTTGTGTTACTCAACTCAGCGGACTTATACAGAGTATTGTATGTTGTCCAAGTGTCCATCAGGACAAAGGGGTAGGTCATCGTACTATGTTCTGTTTACTTATGACTTCTCTAGTTTTTAGTCAAGTGTTTCGTAGAAATACAAGGTCTAAGTTTTGAGAAGTTGTGGGTATAAGAATAAAATAGAGAACCAGGTATCACAAGTATCGGGATTCTTCAAAGAGATCGAAGATGTAGATTCTTGTGATTGGTATTCAGATTATAGTAATGGTTTTGAGAAACATGTTTCTCTTTCAGGTTACTCATAATTGGATGGATTCCTAAGTTGAGTAAATGTTGATTAGCCTTTTTCCATTAAGTTGATATGCACTGGAGACAGCTGCATGATTTGAATCTGGTTCCAATTAAATAAGTGCCAAAGTTTCTATATTGGATATAGAATGGATCATACCTTAAAAGATGTTAAGGTACGGGGAGTTGTCCAGCTTATGCTTAAAACCAGACTCTGGACAACTCAGAGCACGTTTCTGTAATGGCTGTTTGTGGGTTGACCCTGGCTATGACGAGGGTTGATATTCTACCATTTGGAAGATCAGTAGTGATATTGTTCTTGACTCGCCACAGTTTTAGTAAAATAGATTTTTTCAGAAAACAGTAGTAGGAGTATGGTAGAACTGGAAGTGATTCCAGAACCGCGAACGATTACGGAAAATTTAATAGGACCTATATATTCAATCAGGTTTGACATTCCATTAGCCACTCCGCAGATATGGTGGGTAACCTCAGACACCCGAGAGGTACTCCGGTAGCCTCAAGGACGGTGACAGGGAGGTTCTTGTTTACCCAGACTTGACACTACTGTTGTTCCAGACTGTGAGACCCGGCAGGAGGTTAAGTATAGAGTCGTTCTAAACTAGTTTTAGAAGTGCACGTGTATATTATTCTGCCAGAGGGTTGTCGTAGTCAGAGGGAGCAGCGGAAGCATAATGGGCAAGTAGCTTATGTCTATTTATAGACTAGAGCAGATATAGCGGAGATAGATCATCTATTTTTGATGTGACAGTCATGGGTTTGACTTCAATCAGAATAGGGGATGGATCTGTTAAGAAGGTAGTAGGGTATGATGTCATGGTATCTGGATGACATACACAGAGTAGGAAGTAAAATTCCTATACTACGATCGGTTGTACTGTGGTCGTCACACAGTTGTTTCTCCAGACCGGATATGGATATAATATTTGACATTCTGGTTTCTAAATCTATGGTTTTAGATCTGGATTTGGGTAGTTTCCCAATGTGGGTACTTTAACAGTATTCTAATGGTTTTTAGAATAGATGACTCCTGGCATGATGGTGTACCTGCAGGTGATGGAGTCACCCTCTCTAAAGGTGTCTTACAGACTAAAGGGGAGAGGGATGGGCATAATTGACAGATCACTTGCTTAGGCAACTGAGTCAATCATGAGATGTCAAGTACCACACCAAATGTTGTTTTTGCACTAGATACAATAAGTTTGTATTAATCCATTCCTGGAGAAACATAAGGAAGCAGTTTTAGAACATAAGTACATGTTCTACGGATTTGATGATGGCAGCCTCCTTCAGGAGACGGTTATCATTCCAGGCTTCAAAGATGACATGGATGACAGAGTGATTGTCAGAGTTACAGTTTTTCTTCTGACGAGGGAAAGTATTATGGACAGGTGGTCCAAGAGGATACTGTGGGAGGCTTGGTGCAGGATACTGATTAGATTCAGTGATCGATACTGTCTAAGAAGTTTGGATTTGGAGTTCATTTATGAACCGGGTCCCATCAGATATCCAGACATATTCTAAGACAGGTATTACTCAATTCGGGAGATGGCTTTCTCCGCGAACTTGAGATTAAGAGAGATATAGAAAGAAACATTTAGGCGGATCCACTCACTGAGGCTATTTCTCGAATACAATAGTTTTACAAACGGGCTTTGTGAAACTGATTAGTAGAGGAGTTGGATATTCGGTTTCACACGGGCTGTGAGTAGTCGACATCGCAATAATTAGCCTTAAGTGCAAGTGGGAGATTGTTGGAGATAGTGCCCTCAGAGTCAATTATTGGATCGCAGGCACGTGATTGCAATGATTGAGGAGGACCTATACTGGTAGGACAGTCTTACTCGAGATGATAGTATGCTATCTGGTTTGCCTTTATCAGTCGTGTACATGTTCAGGTGACTGATTACATGTTACACTTTGATAGAGCCCTTAGGATCTTGCTTTACTACCAACAGTATGATGGCGATCATATACGTGAGAGTTGGGTAGTTTATACGCATATCCTTAATTGTTGTCCCTAGTCGTGGGAGTTTCGAGACAGGGCATCAATACTCCGGAGTAGACTAGTGTATACAGTCGAGACCCCGACGAGGGGCGGTGGCCGGTTTCACAAGCCACTGGTGTCAGGTTGATCACCTAAGATGTATACAGGTGCTCATTGGGTTATGAGTACACCGGACAGGACTCGCCGGGAATCTGCTAGTTGGTATTATACATATCGTCAGATAGCAGTTCCCTAGTGACATGTGTATAGGTTAGTTCATCGACCTGAGGTCGTCATTTGTCTCGTGTGAGTTCCCACTGTGCTTTGATTTCTACCCTACCACGGCTCAAAGGAGTCGTGCAAACAGGTAGTTTTTGGGTACAGTCCCGAGCCACATGGAGGCACGTGAGCGGATCGGCAGGGGATTCGTCTCTCCCGGTATTGAGGGTGAGATCGTGCTGTGTCTAGGAGAGCCATTACATAAATGCCACGGCCGTGGCAGGAGATTTACTGGTAGGTACTCCAGTAGTATCTCAGGGTGATATTGGGCTACAATCCGACACGACTTATACTGCTATTGGGGGTCTGACGTTACTAGCCCCTTAGGCAGATATGCGATACTCATAGACGAACGGACCGGAATGTATATACATTGTCACTGTTAGGCTCAGTAGGGTTTCCGGATGAGTTCGCTCATCGGCCTCCCTTGAGGTCAGTCCATGGGCAGCCGTTACGCATTGCTAGTGCCGCTGACGGTTTGTGGTTAAACCTACTGCCAGGGTACTGACGAGTCATTAGAGTCCTCCACAGACAGTTTCCCAAGTTCGGGCGAAACGTTGTAGAGGCCGTATGGTTTTATGGCAGGGTTCGGAAAATGCACGTGCGTTTACGCTCGTGTCATATTTCGGGCAGATGATACTGGTCGGCTTTGGTTTAAGCCGGATCCGAGTATTATATTGAGTAGATATAATGTCTTTGTCTCAGTTGCATTTGTATTCGGTCGTAATACAAATGCGGGTATATTTATACAGTTACGGGGTTATCCTGAAATTCGTTTCGGGATCACTTTTGGAAGTTGCCAGTTTCCAGTTTTCTATCAGCCGTCTTTTAACATTCGGTTAAAGACGGATTTATTTTTTCTTTGGAAGAGTGTAGATGCTTCTAGAAGGTTCTAAAAGCGGTGAGGTGTTTTGTGACCCATGGTGCATTTATTGTGTTCACACTAGATATTTATTTGTGTTCACACTAGATATTTATTTGTGTTCACACTAGATATTTATCCTTATGGTTACCTCCCCTCTCCTACACTCACCCCCTACCTATATATGATGGCCGGCCCCCTTCCCCCTCTCTCTCACTCTCACTTGATGGTTGTAAAAAGATTATGATAGTTTTGGGGTGTATGGAAATTTCATTTCTCATTTCATTCCATCACCCGACTTAATTGGCAACTTCATTAACCGTTCGTCCATAGCTTTGGACGTAACGAGACAAAGTCTTCTACTCATTCTCTACATCAATCTTGGTCGTCTCTTTTAGCAAACTTGACGACCGAGTTGCCTCGAGTCAGAGGCAGGAGCCCGTTTAAAGAATCGTTGACGTGGTGCCACCTGGACGAGCAGATCGGAGATCGACGAGATCGGAGCAGCCGCAACGGAGCGTAGGATGATGGTTAAAGAACGAAGGACTCGGATCGTTCGGTATAACCTTTCTGCACTCTTTACAGTTTGTTAGTTTAGCAATAATGACAGATCCGGGTTATAGTATACGATAGCGCCAGTTAAAAAGTTTTTGTTCCGCATTTGGCGTCTGTAGACAGCCGGGGCGCTACCGTAGACTTACAGTGAGTTTTATAAGAATGAGATTTAGAAAGAAAAGAAAGGAAAAAAGAAAAGAAAAGAAAAGCAAAGAGAGAAAGAGTTATGGGTGTAAAACAAAAATTGAGAAGAAACAAGAAGCAGATATTTGTTGAGAGGTGAGTGTAAGAGATATTTAGAGTGAGAGAGTGAGAATAAGAGAGAGAGAGAGGCATCTTTGACTTCCTTATCATCTTCCTTCATCATTTCTTCTCTTCTTCATCTCCTTCTTCATAATTCTGCATCTCCTTCATCCCTCACTACTTCCATGTATCATCTCCAATCCCTTTTCAAAACCCCATGCCACCTTCACACAAAACATGCACAAACCTACTCTAAACCCTTTTAACCAATCAAGTGTGGATTTTGAAGACTATGGGCAACTCAAGAATTTTCCTAAGTTGCCAAATTGAAGTAATCCATTCACTTTAGATTAGTGTTTATGTTAAATATCCTAGTTTAATTTAGAATTTGAATTAGTTAGGTTTTGTGATTTTGGAAATTTACAGGTTGTTGTTAAGTGTTAATTTGAGGTGTAGTGAGTGTTTGCAAGACCTTGGAGATCACTTTATTGGCCAGACCAGATACTAGAAACCCAAAACACGAACTTTGAAATTAGCCGATATCGTATCTTGTGTAAATTGTGATGGGATATTGAGATCTGCTTTGCCCCGAGACCTCTGTAAGATATGTTCCCATAACAGAGAGTCGTGCAGGCAACCAGGAACCTATCCTAGAAATCCGAGCCCCTCCCCTTTAAACATGGCCGCAGATAAATTCCCCCAGGCCGCAAATTGCGGCCTGGTCATGGTGAAATGTGGTGATTTTGGTACAGTGGCTCTCTTATCTGATATCTAGAGCAGCCCCATTTGCAAAATTGGCTAATTTTACTTGAGTTAAAATCTGGGAGTGATTTCTCATGTTGCTGAATTTCGTTTTCCGATTCTTAAAACTTGGTTTTTATATTTGAGCTTGAATTTCGTCGTTGGTGTAGGGTTCCTAGGCACACACTAGAGGTCTCACAAGGCATCAACCATGCCAATTTCAAATTTTATGGGTGCCGAAAAACCCTAATACGGATCGTTGACTAGAAGTTTAGGCGATATACGAAACTAGTTAACAACTTAACTAAAGTACAACCTTTTTAGATCCGGATATCCATTTCCTTGGCTCCACGTAGGCGTCCTCTCGCTGTCCATCTCGAATCCCGGACTCAATCGTCGGCTTGATCGGAGAAATGGACGGACTAGGTCGTCGGCTTCGTGCCGAAGATGATCTACGTCGAGGCATCACAAGTTCAAGCTCCGACTTCACAAATTTGTGAAACTTGTGAAGAAAACACCCAAAACAACTTGGCAAGAGGTAGAGGGTGAAGAAATAGGAGGTGGGTTCACTTTAGAATTGGATTTCTCACTTTAGAACTCAAGTTGCCATTGATGGCATCAAGCTTTCTTGAAGAAGAAGATGATGAAGAAGAAGAAAGAATATGATAAGTGTTGAATTAAAATGAAAAATAATTCAATACTTATCATAAGCTAACCATAGTAGAGTGTAGAGAATAGACCATGGTTACTTGGATGGGTTAGGGTTAAGCATGAAGACAAGAATGGTTAAGAAGTCAAAGCTTCATGAAGCTTCAACTAGAAACAAACATAGCCACCATTCTGTAGGGTTCCTAGGCACACTAATGAGGTCTCACAAGGCATCAACCATGCCATTTTCTAAATTTTGGAAGTGCCGAGAAACCCTAATTCGGATCGTTAACTAGATTTTAGGCGAACGCATGCAACTAGTTAACAATTTAACTAAAAGAACGGAAATACAACCTTTGTAGATCCGGTCCTCCACCTCCATAGCTCCGCAATGAAGTCTCCTCGCTGTCCAAATGGAATCCCGAGCTCTAGCGTCGGCTTCATCGGAGAAATGGGCGGGCAAGGTCGTCGGCTTCGTGCCGAAGATGATCTACGTCGAGGCATCACAAGATCAAGCTCCCACTTCACCAAGTCATGAAACTTGTGAAGAAAACACCCTATACTACTTGGCAAGAGGTAGAGGATAAAGAAATAGGAGGTGGGTTCACTTTAGAATTGGATTTCTCACTCATTTTCAAGAGTTGCCATTGTTGGTAGCAAGCTTCTTCATGTTGAAGATGAAGAAGAAGAAGAAAGAAATAATATGATAAGTTATTTTAAAAACTAAAATAAAATCCACACTTATCATATCTTAACCAAGGTCAAGTGTAGAGAGTTAACTTGAGTTAGGTTGAATGGTTAGGGTTAGAGAAGAAGACAAGAATGGTTGCTTTGGTCAAAGCTTCATGAAGCTTCAACAAAACTACAAATAAAGCCACCATTCTTTTCTTTTCTTTTCCAAAATGAATAAACAAATAAATAAATGAATAAGAAAAACCCTAATCATCAACTTAACCATGGTTTAATTCTTTACACTTAACCAAATAAGCATGTATCATCAAACATGATACAATCATGTGCACAAAAGCATATCACATATACAACTTGCACAAATCAAGTGAGAAAATCCATTTAAAGTGAACCAATACTAGTTAATGCAAAGTAATATATCAAATATATAATTCTACATTAAATCATTAAATCAACACTTGATTTAATGATCCGGTCATATTGCATATAACCGACTAGTATCCAATGTATCGATTTATCGAATCAATCCTTGATTCGATAACTAGGTTATATCGCATACAACCAGATCGATACATTCATCGCGAGAATAGAATACGGTATCACATACACGCATTATTCACGGTCCCGCACATATCTCATATGCGCTCCTATTTCGTTTCGCTTGAGCTAGGAAACCTCTGTGTAGGACTCTAAAGACTCGTCAATACGCCGGTAGCAGATGATGATCATATCAAGCACCCACAAGCCGCAAGCGGTCTGCTAAACGTAACGGCCACCCGGGTATTGAGCGATCAGAAGATCGACGAGCAAGCCCGCTCACACTCCTGTGAATCCAACCAGTAACACTTACCGTACAGTCCGGTCTCGTCGTCTGATATGTCGCATACCTTGCCTAGGGGTGGTAAACGTCAGACCCCAATAGCTCGATAAGTCGTGTCGATATGAGGTCTATAACAATTCGAGAAACTACTGGTAACACTTACCAGTAAATCTCAGCAACCCTGGCCAGGGATTTCCGGTTATAGCCAATCGAACACAGCGCAACATCAACTCCCTATACCGGGAGAGACGAATCCCCTCCTATCGCTCATTGCCTCTATGTGATTCGGGACTGTACCCAAAAGCCACCGTTTTGCACGCCCTCTTGGACGTGGTAAGGTGGAAATCAAAGCACAGTGGGAACCACACAAGACTCTATGACGATCTCGGATCAACAGACTACTCTGTACCAGTGTCACCAGAGAACTGCCATCTGACGTAAGGTATAATACCATCTGGGAGTTCTCGGCGAGTCCGTCCAGTGTACCCAGTCTCCACTGAGCACCCGTATATCATCTCTGATGTCAAACACCAATGGATATGGGATCATCCATCGCCCATCTCATGGGTCGAGAAGCGTATACGCTAGTCTACACTGGTATATCGATGCCCTGTCTCGATACACCCACGACTAGGGACCTTGAAGGATGTACTTATAGACTACCATGTCCCCACTAGTAAGATCTACATCATAGTCCAGGTAGTCAAGTACACATCCTAAGGGCTTTATCAACATGTAACTATAAGACAGTTTAAAGAGACAAGTGTACATGTTAAGATAAAGAGCAACCAGATAGCATACTATCATATCGAGCAAGAAAGTCATCTCTATATATTTCCAAGCATCCAATATAATATACATCATCTGTACAATACTGGCCTCTAGGGCATACATACAACTAACAATCTCCCACTTGCACTAGCGCCAGCTGCTGTAGTATCGCATACCGAGCATCCCGAAGAGTCTCTCAAACTGTATCTGGGGAATGGCCTTCGTGAGTGGATCCGCCGTGTTGTTCTTCGTGTCAACCCTCCTGACCTCGATCTCCCGGCGATCAACTATCTCCCGGATCAGGTGATACCGCCTCAGAATATGCCTGGATCGCTGATGGGACTGGGTTCCTTGGCCAAAGCCACCGCTCCATTGTTATCGCAATACAAAGGTATTGGATGCTCAATGGATAGAACCACTCCAAGTTCAGTAATGAACTTCTTGATCCAGACAGCCTCTTTGGCAGCATCGTTGGCAGCGATGTATTCAGCCTCCATCGTCGAGTCTGCCACGGTTTCCTGCTTGGAACTTTTCCAGCTAACCGCCCCTCCGTAAAGGGTAAAGATAAATCCCGACTGCGACTTAGAGTCGTCCTTATCACTCTGGAAGCTCGAATCGGTAAAGGACTCCACTTGGAGTTCTCCGTTACCATACACCAAGAGCATCTCTTTAGTCCTTCGTAAGTACTTGAGAATGCTCTTCAAAGCTGTCCAGTGACTCTCTCCAGGATCAGCTTGATACCTACTCACTACACTTAGTGAGTATGCAACATCGGGTCTGGTACATAGCATCGCATACATGATAGAGCTTACAGCCGAAGCATAGCGTATCCCTCGCATGCGAGCTCTCTCCAAATCAGTCTTGGGAGACATCTCTTTGGAGAGAGTGACTCCAGAGATCGTGGGCAAGTTCCCACGTTTGGATTCTTCCATACTAAACCTCTTTAGTATGGTGTCAATGTACCTGGATTGGGACAATCCCAAAATCCGTTTGGATCTATCTCTATAGATCCTAATTCCCAATATGCAGGAGGCATCACCAAGATCTTTCATTGAGAATCTTTGTGATAAGAAGAGCTTAACCGATTGCAGCATAGGAATATCATTTCCTATCAAGAGTATGTCGTCCACGTACAATACGAGGAAGACAACCTTACTCTCTGCCACCTTCTTGTAAATACAAGGTTCATCTGGGTTTTTGACGAAATCAAACTCTTTGATAACGACGTCAAAGCAGATGTTCCAACTCCGCGATGCTTGCTTTAATCCATAAATGGATTTAAGCAGCTTGCACACCTTCCTGCTGCTCCCACTGTCTACGAAGCCCTCTGGCTGAGTCATGTACACGCACTCTTCTAAATCACCATTTAGAAAGGCGGTCTTAACATCCATTTGCCAGATTTCGTAATCATGATATGCAGCGATGGAAAGCATGATCCGGATGGATTTAAGCATAGCCACTGGAGAAAAGGTTTCGTCATAGTCCACACCTGGTCTTTGACGAAAACCTTTTGCAACAAGTATAGCTTTGAAAGTCTCCACTTTCCCATCTACACCAAGTTTCTTCTTGAAGATCCACTTGCTCCCAATGGGCTTTACCCCTTCAGGAGAAACTTCCAAAGTCCATACTTTGTTGGTGTACATGGATTCCATCTCGGACCGCATAGCATCCAGCCATTTCACTGAGTCCCTACTCGTGATGGCCTGCTCGAAGCTAGTTGGGTCATCATCCTCCATGATGCAATCCTCGCTCCCTCCATCCATGAGAAAACCGTAGTATCTCTCAGGCTGGCGAGGAACCCTACTAGATCGGCGGAGAGGCTGGGGTTCGTCAGGTACTACTGAATCCTCTGGTTCCACTAAATCTTCTGTTGTGTTTTATTCAGCTGGAACCTCTTCCAGTTCTACCTCAGAGCTACTAATCTCTTTTGCAAGAAATTCCTTTTCTAAAAAGGTGGCATGTTGAGCAACAAATACTCTTTGTTCCTCACTGTGGTAGAAGATATACCCTCGCGAATGTTTGGGATATCCAACAAATTTACACAATACAGACCTTGCCTCGAGTTTGTCCGGTTTTTGTCTTTTGACATAGGCCGGGCAACCCCATATCTTTATAAAATTAAGATATGGTCTCTTCCCTTCCCATATCTCATATGGTGTGGTAGGCACAGATTTGGTGGGAACCCTATTCAGTAGGTATGTTGCTGTTTCCAGTGCATGTCCCCAGAAGGAAATAGGTAACTCAGCTACACTCATCATAGAGCGCACCATATCTAATAGGGTGCGGTTCCTCCGTTCAGATACACCGTTGTGCTGTGGTGTATATGGAGGAGTTAGCTGAGAGAGAATCCCATTCTCTTTTAGGAAGTCCAGGAATTCAATGCTCAAGTATTCACCTCCTCGATCAGATCGTAGGATTTTAATACTTTTTCCGGTTTGGTTCTCAACTTCTTGTTTATATTCTCTAAATTTCTCAAAAGCTTCTGATTTGTGTTTCATCAAGAACACATACCCGAATCTAGAGAGATCGTCAGTGAATGTAATGAAGTATGAAGAATCATCCCTGGCATGTGTAGACATGGGACCGCATACATCACTATGTATCAGTCCCAAGAGTTCGGTAACTCTTTCTCCGTGTCCCGTAAACGGAGTTTTGGTCATCTTGCCTTTGAGACATGACTGGCAAGTGTCATAAGATGAAAATTCAAACGGATTTAAATATCCATCTTTATGCAACTTAGCTAGTCGTGTCGCATTGATGTGACCCAGTCTACAATGCCACAAGAAGGATTCGTTCAATTCTGAACTCTTCCTCTTGTGTGTGTTTGTTATGCTCAGAACTGTTGATTGGTCTAGAACATAAATGCCATTGCACAACGTGCCTGATCCAACCAACTTTTGGTTACGGAAAATGTTCATAACATTGTCCTATAATACAAAATTATATCCCTCTTTGCTTAACAAAGAAACCGATATAATGTTGCATATCAGGTTCGGCATGTAATAGCATTCGTTCAGAACCAATGTATTACCAGTTGGTAATACAAGGTGATATTCCCCGACAGTCTTAGCTGCAACAATTGCACCATTTCCAACTCTAATGTCTTTATCACCATCTCCAAGTTCTCTACCTTTCCTAAGCCCATGTAACTGATTACATATATGGGATCCTGACCCGGTATCTAATACCCAGGACGTAGGGCAAATGGAGAAACAGTTCTCTGTAACGAACACACCCGAAGAAAATGCATCATCACGTACTTTCTTCAATCGGGTCGCATGGGAATCCTGGTATTCCCCTATATCCTGTTCATTCCTATAACTCTTATAAGAAAGAACGGAACCAACGTTCCCCAGCACAGTATAACATGCGGGTTCGGTCAATACATCCATATTATTATCTTTATTAGGGCATGAAATGGTCGCTACCTGGAGAGAGAGAGAAGAAAACACTTTAGCGTATGCTCTTGCAAGATCAGATTGGTTATTATCTTATCTAATCAGGATGGCTCCCACTGGTTTTTATCAAATCTTCCTTCAAACCCTAAAAGGAAAGACTAGCCGGGATTAATTACACCCTACAACTTCATCGATCTTTCAGCCAGGCCAGTGTCGGTACTTTGAGGGAGGTTCCCCGTGCTTTCGCACGGACCTAATTAATGTAAACCTCATTTTCCCAGAGGCGTAACCCCGTTGACACCTTTCTAGACACCTACTTGATCGGCTAATTGTAGTGTGCAAAACTCTTCCAGGAGTAACTCTTACTCGCAGTGGGTATCGGGATCCAACTATCTCATAGAAGGTATGCAATCTCATTGCAAATTTCAACACTTGAAATTCCCGATAATATTTTGCCCCTAGCACCCTATGACCTTGACGGAGGTCAACAAACCATAGGCTACTAGTCAAGTTCAACCCGTCATTTCTTGATCGAATTAAACCCACCCGTACGACCCTTGACGGAGGTCAACAAGGCCGCACGACTACCCTAATCCAATCTGCATCATATGCACAAGCAGATAAATACTAGTTAGCTACCGCACACTACGCCTTGACGGAGGTCAACAAACGTAGCACGAATACTAAATAGGACTTATCTGAAATGACGGAGGGCTACGACAGGTTTTTCTGAAAACCTATTGCGTAATGAACTTGATATCGTTGTAAAATCAAATGAAGTTTTAAAATGGAGTGATTTTGTGGCTTTTCTAGTTTTGCTAAAGGAGTCACACCCGGTGAAGGGATCGTCGGTCCTTTCCTCATCGAATGAGGTGCGGGATATATCATATATATCACTGTGCAAAGCAGAAACTATAGAAGCAATCAAAAGTCAAACCGAGTCTGTAGCATCTGCCAGTTATTGCTAAAGGAGTCACTCCCGGTGAAGGGATCTCGGTCCTTTCCTCATCGAATAAGGTGCAGGGCATATCATATATACCGCTATGCAAAGCAAGAACTGTAGCTACCTGTTTTATTTAAAATTTGATTCTACAACATCTTAGGTTTCTTTTCTTTCATTAATCACATTAATGAAGTCCCATCATTTAAATACCTAAACATCACAGATAGATATGACGTACACTTATGCCATCCGCATTCGCCTCGATGTCCCCTCGTGCACCGTTAGGTTAGGTAACTAACGACAGAGCAGGGCAGGGTTAGTGCGGGTGCAAAACATAAGTAACGTCTATATAATATATCATATATACAATATATAGTAACTATCACAGAACATCACAGACATCGCAGCAGAAGAAACATATGAAATATCGGATATACTAGGACGTCCGTGTTTTCAATACGAGCCAGTATAAAACACGGATTCCACGGTCGTGATGAATAGCCAATCCCACACCCCTAGACCCTTACGAGAGCGGCAAGCAACCCTACCAATTCTAGGGTTAGGAGACCCGGACTCGACTCCTCGAGTTGGTCTCCCATTGGACCCTAGAACCCTGTTACTTGTGCTCCCCTCCTTGGGTCTATCCTAATGCGGAAAAGTAAATAATATACAAAAGGTGACGACTTCCGCTACCTGGAAGTGCCCCAATAAAAGAATATTACATACAAGTTTTTACATGAATGAAAATGAAAAACACTCATCTCACATAAAAACCCCCGGCTATTCAAACACGAAAATCCAATATAACATATCCAGCAACACATAACATCACATGTTATCAACGTAAGTAAATATGCGCATCCCAATTGTCGTTGACATATAGCAACGAAACCGGCGATATCACATATTACACTTACGGTCACAGAAAAGAAAGTGTAAAACTACAACAATTGGAATCCGCAACCTCTTTAGACATCGCATGCCTAATCAAAATGAAATACTTAGACATCACATGCCTAACAGTTATAAACCCCGCATTTTAGTCTCATTATCGAAAACTCTTTTCAATATCAAATGAAACTAAACCGCTAGATTTATATCATTCATTCAGTTATCTCATAACTGTTTGTGAATTCCAATTATTGTATCCCATTCCGGATAAATAGAAAATATTAAACTTTCCGATCGAACATTCGAACACCCAAGTTTTCCCGAAACCGTCCAACACATGAAATAGGTTCAAAGACATTCACTTCATGCCTCAGTACCAACGGTCCAGCCGTAAAAGGGTCAAGCCAACGCCTCACATGTGGCACGCCGTACTGCCCCAAACCCGAAGGTTCAAAGGGCAGTTCAAGACGGTCACATAATCGAGTTAAGGTTTGTTGTCTTCTAGAGGGACCATCGCGTTACTTGGACTACTCAGAACGTCCTTAAACCACACAAAAATCCAACACTTGGATATTTTCCGGCAGGGGAAAAGTTGGGTATTTATATCCGGTCGAACATTTTAACATATTCTAAAGTCATCCGGAAATACACAAAGACGAAATTTGATAATCCGATCGAAACATTGAAGCTCTAAAACACCCCAGAAAATTCAACTCTTGAATAAATTTTAAAAATACCCATAAAACTCAGCTGCTGAAATGATGAATTAATGTGCAAAGGAGGAGGGCTGACGTCATCATCAGGCCGCGGAACCGCCGCAGAAGCCATGCTTCTGCCGCGGTTCCGCCGCGCACTATACTGTTCATTGGAAAAAATTTGCACCGTAATTCTTAGAATTCCCTGCTGAATTTTTTAAGCATTTTTAATCTAGAAAAATCCCAGTTTTTAGAAAAAGTCCAGAGAGCATGATGTGTTAGGGTTTCGATGTGTATTCGGGTTTCAAACGTCGTCTAGACTTCGCCTAAGGCTCTAGCTAGTCTCTGATACCATTGTAGGGTTCCTAGGCACATACTAGAGGTCTCACAAGGCATCAACCAAGCCAATTTCAAATTTTATGGGTGCCGAGAAACCCTAATACGGATCGTTGACTAGAAGTTTAGGCGATATACGAAACGAGTTAACAACTTAACTAAAGATAAGAAGCTACAACCTTTGTAGATCCGGATATCCACTTCCTTGGCTCCACGTAGGTGTCCTCTCGCTGTCCATCTCGAATCCCGGACTCAATCGTCGGCTTGATCGGAGAAATGGGCGGACTAGGTCGTCGGCTTCGTGCCGAAGATGATCTACGTCGAGGCATCACAAGTTCAAGCTCCGACTTCACAAATTTGTGAAACTTGTGAAGAAAACACCCAAAACAACTTGGCAAGAGGTAGAGGGTGAAGAAATAGGAGGTGGGTTCACTTTAGAATTGGATTTCTCACTTTAGAACTCAAGTTGCCATTGATGGCATCAAGCTTTCTTGAAGAAGAAGATGATGAAGAAGAAGAAAGAATATGATAAGTGTTGAATTAAAATGAAAAATAATTCGATACTTATCATAAGCTAACCATAGTAGAGTGTAGAGAATAGACCATGGTTACTTGGATGGGTTAGGGTTAAGCATGAAGAAAAGAATGGTTAAGAAGTCAAAGCTTCATGAAGCTTCAACTAGAAACAAACATAGCCACCATTCTTATCTAAATCTTTTCCAAATAAATAAACAAATAAATAAATGAAAAAGCAAAACCCTAATCATCTCTTAACCATGGTTTAATCCTTTACACTTAACAACATGATCAAGTATCATCAAACATGATACAAATATGTGCACAAAAGTATATCATATATACTTCTTGCACATCAAGTGAGAAAATCCATTTAAAGTGAACCAATACGAGTTAATGCAAAGTAATATATCAAATATATAATTATACATTAAATCATTAAATCAACACTTGATTTAACGATCCGGTCATATCGCATATAACCGACTAGTATCCTATGTATCGGCTTATCGAATCAATCCTTGATTAGATATCTAGGTTATATCGAATATAACCAATCGATACATCCATCGCGAGAATGGAATACAGTATCACATACACGCATCATTCTCGGTCCTGCACATATCTTATATGCACTCCTATTTCGTTTCGCTTGAGCCAGGAAACCTCTGTGTAGGACTCTAAAGACTCGTCAATACGCCGGTAGCAGATGATGATCATATCAAGCACCCACAAGCCGCAAGCGGTCTGCTAAACGTAACGGCCATCCGGGTATTGAGCGATCAGAAGATCGACGAGCTAGCCCGCTCACACTCCTGTGAATCCAACCAGTAACACTTACCGTACAGTCCGGTCTATTCGTCTGAATATCGCATATCAAGTCTATGGGTGGTATACGTCAGACCCCAATAACCGATAAGTCGTGCCGATGTGAGGCTCATAACGGGTCGAGAAACTACTGGTAACACTTACCAACAAATATCTGATCAGCCCTGGCCAGGGACTTCCCTGTTACGGCCAATCGAGCACAGCGCAACATCACCCCCAATACCGGGAGAGACGAAACCCCTCCTATCGCTCATTGCCTCCATGTGACTCGGGACTGTACCCAAAGATCACCGTTTTGCACGCCCTCATGGACGTGGTAAGGTGGAGATCAAAGCACAGTGGGAATCATACAAGACTCTATGACGATCTCGGGTCTACAGACTAACCTGTACAAGTGTCACCTGAGAACTGCCATCTGACGTGAGGTATAATACCATCTGGGAGTTCTCTGCGAGTCCGTCCAGTGTACCCAGTCTCCACTGAGCACCCGTATACCATCTCTGATGTCAAACACCAATGGATATGGGATCATCCATCGCCCATCTCATGGGTCGAGAAGCGTATACGCTAGTCTACACTGGTATATCGATGCCCTATCTCGATACACCCACGACTAGGGACCTTGAAGGATGTACTTATAGACTACCATGTCCCCACTAGTATGATCTACATCATAGTCCAGGTAGTCAAGTACACATCCTAAGAGCTTTATCAACATGTAACTATAAGACAGTTTAAAGAGACAAGTGTACATGTTAAGATAAAGAGCAACCAGATAGCATACTATCATATCGAGCAAGAAAGTCATCTCTATATTTGTCCAAGCATCCAATATAATATACATCATCTGTACAATACTGGCCTCTAGGGCATACATACAACTAACAGTTGGACATTTGTACGTCAACGGACGAGGGTTATTTAGTGGATTTTGCATGCGTAGGCTATAGATTCTAACCTATAAGCGATTCGTGTGCCGTGTCGGTTTTCGGATATTGGTTTTAATAGAATTGCATTGCGATTGTATATTGATTGTAGGTACCTTCACGTGGACTTCCGAGACGACAAAGCACATCGATTTCGGCTAAGCGGGGAGTTTAGCAGGTAAGTAGATTTATATCTACGGGGGAAATCGGGTGGATGGCGTATAGCACCCCCGAAACCATTGAAATGGAAGATTATGTTATAAATTATAATTATGATAAAGTTGACGATAATGGATATATTTGCTTGAAAATATGAAATGGGAAATGAATCATGATAAGTATGAATTGAAAGAGAACAAGTATGAGTTGATAATGGTATGATATGAGTTTGAGATCGATACGACTTAAGATTTATAAGATATGACGTATATGCAAGATATCATTATATGAGATTGATACAAATGTGATTTGAGATATAGGTGTATATATATTTATGAGAATAATGAGTGATATGTCGTACGAGACTTTAGATCCATACCCTCATTGTTGTATAGGTCGATAGATTCCCTATTCTGTTTGATGTTACCGTACGATAGATTTCCGTACGCGATGAGATGTACCGGATGATTGATCTGCGCTAGTGATTTGAGCATGATGATCGAGGATTATTGTCATATCGGATGTTATGAGACGGGATCGCCGATATAAAGATTGCCATCTGAACCATACCTATTTTCAAAACGATGATGTGTATCGTTTAAAAAGTGACCGTATGATTCTTGTGTAGATAGATATATCCATTTTGTTCACGTTGTGCAGAATATTACCCCTCGTGATGTACATACCATGTGCCAGTATTTAAAGCTATATGATATCATTTGCTAGTACACCTGCACAATTACCGTTGATGCGCATGTTACACATACACAGATTTTCCGGCTCACGCATATTCTTCATCGGTAATTGCCATGTCACTTATACAGTAGAATTGCCATGCCACTTACACAATAGAACTGCCAAATTATGAGATTAATCTTAAAAGTAAAAGTACATTCATTGTTCAGTATTATCACTTAACATTAATGCATGATATACTCAATATGCTCATATTACTACTCTATGTTCCATGCATCGTACTTTATGGTTATATGCTTGAGATGCTGTTTTCATGAGATCTCTGGATTTGAGAACCGCGGTTATATTTCAAAGGGAACTATGTATTTCTTTAAAAACGAGGTTTCTCTTGATATGATATTTCGAGGTGTCCACCATGAGTTTTCTCGGTTCTGAGCAGTGAATATACCCGATTCGAGGAGCGGGAGACACCGTCTGCGGGTACATGGTGGACCCTGTGAGGTACCCCAGGACAAGAAGCTCGAGATGTAGACGATGAGCCTGGCAGGGGAGCACTACCTACCGGTGATAGTTTTGGGCTCGGCGGATATCTGGAGGATACCAACCGGAGTCGTGAGATGATATGGGCCGATCCGGACTGACGGATCCTGAGATGGTTTGGCGCGGCGAATATCTGGAGGATACCGACCGTAGTCATGATATGGGCTGATACGGACTGACGAAGCCCGAGATATGAGGATTTACTGTTAGTTATGTATATGCCCTAGAGGCCATTGTTGTGCATATGATGTATATTATAATGGATGCTTGGATATATAGAGAGAGGACTTTCTTGCTCGTCATGATAGTATGCTATTTGGTTTTCCTTTATCTTAACATGTTGACTTATATTAGTTTACTGTCTTACTCTCACATGTTGATAAAGCCCTTAGGATCTGTACTCGACTACTGGGACTAAGATGAGATCATACTAGTGGGGCCACGGTAGTCGATGAGTACATCCTATAACTGTTCCTAGTCAAGGGTGTGTCGAGACAGGGCATCGATACACCAGAGTAGACTAGCGTTTACGCATCTTGATCCATATGATGGGCGATGGATGATCCCATATCCATCGGTGTTTGACATCAAGGATGGTGTACGGGTGCTCAGTGGAGACTGGGTACACTGGACGGACTCGCCGAGAACTCTCAGATGGTGATAAACCTCACGTCAGATGGCAGTTATCCGGTGACACTGGTACAGGGTAGTCTGTAGACCCGAGATCGTCATAGAGTCTTGTGTGATTCCCACTGTGCTTTGATTTCCACCTTACAATGTCCAAGAGGGCGTGCAAAACGGTGGCTTTTGGGTGCAGTTCCGAATCACATAGAGGCAATGAGCGATAGGAGGGGATTCGTCTCTCCCGGTATAGGGAGTTGATGTTGTGCTGTGTTCGATTAGCTATAACTGGAAGTCCCTGGCCAGGGTTGATATAGAGATTTACTGGTAAGTGATACCAGTAGTTTCTCGACCTGTTATGAGCCTCACATCGACACGACTTATCGGTTACTGGGGTCTGACGTACACCACCCCTAGAATAGATATGCAACATATCAGACCAAGAGACCGGACTGTACGGGGGTGTTACTGATTGGATTCACAGGAGAATGTACAGGCTTGCTTGTTGATCTTCTGATCGCTCATTACCTGGGTGGCTGTTACATTTAGCGGACCGCTTGCAGCTTGTGGGTGTAGGGATCCTAGGAACACTATAGAGGTCTCACAAGGCATCGAACATGCCAATTTATAATTTTATGGGTGCCGAGAAACCCTAATACGGATCGTCGGCTAGAATCCTAGGCGAAACTATAAACTAGTTAACACTTTAACTAAAAGTTAGATGCTACAACCTTTGTAGATCCGGTTATCCACTTCCTTAGCTCCACGTGGTCATCTCCTCGCTGTCCATCTCGAATCTCGGACTCTCGCGACGGCTTCATCGGAGAAGTGAGCGGAATAGGTCGTCGGCTTCGTGCCGAAGATGATCTACGTCGAGGTTGCACAAGTTCAAGCTCCAACTTCACCAAGTTGTGAAACTTGTGAAGAAAACACCCAAAACAACTTGGCAAGAGGTAGAGGGTGAAGAAATAGGAGGTGGGTTCACTTTAGAATTGGATTTCACTCACTTTTGCTCAAGTTGCCATTGATGGCATCAAGCTTTTCTCTTGAAGATGAAGATGAAGAAGCAAATAGAATATGATAAGTATTGTGAAAAAGAATAATAAAATCAAATACTTATCATGTTCTAACCTAGGTTAAGTGTAGAGAATAAACCATGGTCACTTGGATGGGTTAGGGTTAAGCATGATGACAAGAATGGTTACAAAAGTCAAAGCTTCATGAAGCTTCAACATAAAACAAAAAAGGCCACCATTCTTATCTTAATCCTTTTCAAATAAATAAATGAATGAAAATGCAAAACCCTAATCAACACTTAACCATGGTTTAATTCTTTATACTTAACAACAAGATCATGTATCATCAAACATGATACAAATATGTGCACAAAAGTATATCACATATACTTCTTGCACATCAAGTGAGAAAATCCATATAAAGTGAACCAATACTAGTTAATGCAATGTAGTATATCAAATATATAATTATACATTAAATCATTAAATCAACACTTGATTTAACGATCCGGTCATATCGCATATAACCGACTAGTATCCAATGTATCGGCTTATCGAATCAATGATTCGATAACTAGGTCATATCGAATATAACCAATCGAAACATTTATCGCGAGAATGAAATGCGTTATCACATACACGCATTATTCTCGGTCCCGCACATATCTCATATGCGCTCCTATTTCGTTTCGCTTGAGCCAGGAAACCTCTGTGTAGGACTCTAAAGACTCGTCAATACGCCGGTAGCAGATGATGATCATATCAAGCACCCACAAGCCGCAAGCGGTCTGCTAAACGTAACGGCCATCCGGGTATTGAGCGATCAGAAGATCGACGAGCTAGCCCGCTCACACTCCTGTGAATCCAACTAGTAACACTTACCGTACAGTCCGATCTGTTCGTCTGATACGTCGCATATCAAGTCTAGGGGTGGTAAACGTCAGACCCCAATAACCGATAAGTCGTGCCGATGTGAGGCTCATAACGGGTCGAGAAACTACTGGTAACACTTACCAGCAAATCTCTGATCAGCCCTGGCCAGGGACTTCCCTGTTACGGCCAATCGAGCACTGCGCAACATCAACCCCCAATACCGGGAGAGACGAAACCCCTCCTATCGCTCATTGCCTCCATGTGACTCGGGACTATACCCAAAGACCACCGTTTTGCACGCCCTCATGGACGTGGTAAGGTGGAGATCAAAGCACAGTGGGAATCACACAAGACTCTATGACGATCTCGGGTCTACAGACTAACCTGTACAAGTGTCACCTGAGAACTGCCATCTGACGTGAGGTATAATACCATCTGGGAGTTCTCGGCGAGTCCGTCCAGTGTACCCAGTCTTCACTGAGCACCCGTATACCATCTCTGATGTCAAACACCAATGGATATGGGATCAACCATCGCCCATCACATGGGTCGAGAAGCGTATACGCTAGTCTACACTGGTATATCGATGCCCCGTCTCGATACACCCACGACTAGGGACCTTGAAGGATGTACTTATGGACTACCATGTCCCCACTAGTATGATCTGCATCATAATCCAGGTAGTCAAGTACACATCCTAAGGGCTTTACCAACATGTAACTATAAGACAGTATAAAGAGACAAGTGTACATGTTAAGATAAAGAGTAACCAGATAATATACTATCATATCGAGCAAGAAAGTCATCTCTATATATGTCCAAGCATCCAATATAATATACATCATCTGTACAATACTGGCCTCTAGGGCATACATACAACTAACAATCTCCCACTTGCACTTGGGCCAGCTGCTGTAGTATCGCATACCGAGCATCCCGAAGAGTCTCTCAAACTGTATCTAGAGAATGGCCTTCGTGAGTGGATCCGCCGTGTTGTTCTTCGTGTCAACCCTCCTGACCTCGATCTCCCGGCGATCAACTATCTCCCGGATCAGGTGATACCGCCTCAGAATATGCCTGGATCGCTGATGGGACCTAAGTTCCTTGGCCAAAGCCACCGCTCCATTGTTATCGCAATACAAAGGTATTGGATGCTCAATGGATGGAACCACTCCAAGTTCAGTAATGAACTTCTTGATCCAGACAACCTCTTTGGCAGCATCGTTGGCAGCGATGTATTCAGCCTCCATCGTCGAGTCTGCCACGGTTTCCTGCTTGGAACTCTTCCAGCTAACCGCCCCTCCGTAAAGGGTAAAGACAAAGCCCGACTGCGACTTAGAGTCGTTCTTATCACTCTGGAAACTCGAATCGGTAAAGGACTCCACTTGGAGTTCTCCGTTACCATACACCAAGAACATATCTCTAATCCTTCGCAAGTACTTGAGAATGTTTTTCACAGCTGTCCAGTGACTCTCTCCAGGATCTGCTTGATACCGACTCACTACACTTAGTGAGTATGCAACATCTGGTCTGGTACATAGCATCGCATACATGATAGAGCCTACTGCTGAAGCATAGGGTATCCCTTGCATGCGAGCTCTCTCCAAATCAGTCTTGGGAGACATCTCTTTGGAGAGAGTGAGTCCAGAGATCGTGGGCAAGTTCCCACGCTTGGATTCTTCCATACTAAACCTCTTTAGTATGGTGTCAATGTACCTGGATTGGGACAATCCCAATATCCTTTTGGATCTATCTCTATAGATCCTAATTCCCAATATGCAGGAGACATCACCAAGATCTTTCATTGAGAATCTTTGTGATAAGAAGAGCTTGACCGATTGCAGCATAGGAATATCATTTCCTATCAAGAGTATGTTGTCCACGTACAATACGAGGAAGACAACCTTACTCTCTGCTACCTTCCTGTAGATACAAGGTTCATCTGGGTTTTTGACGAAATCAAACTCTTTGATAACGACGTCAAAGCAGATGTTCCAACTCCGCGATGCTTGCTTTAATCCATAAATGGATTTAAGCAGCTTGCACACCTTGCCGCTGCTCCCACTGTCTACGAAGCCCTCTGGCTGAGTCATGTACACGCACTCTTCTAAATCATCATTTAGAAAGGCGGTCTTAACATCCATTTGCCAGATTTCGTAATCATGGTATGCAGCGATGGCAAGCATGATCCGGATGGATTTAAGCATAGCCACTGGAGAAAAGGTCTCGTCATAGTCCACACCTGGTCTTTGACGAAAACCCTTTGCTACAAGTCTAGCTTTGAAAGTCTCCACTTTCCCATCTACACCAAGTTTCTTCTTGAAGATCCACTTGCTCCCAATGGGTTTTACCCCTTCAGGAGCAATTTCCAAAGTCCATACTTTGTTGGTGTACATGGATTCCATCTCGGACCGCATAGCATCCAGCCATTGCACTGAGTCCCTACTCGTGATGGCCTGCTCGAAGCTAGTTGGGTCATCATCCTCCATGATGCAATCCTCGCTTCCACCATCAATGAGAAAACCGTAGTATCTCTCTGGTGGACGAGATACCCTACTAGATCGGCGGAGAGGCTGGGGTTCGTCGAGTTCTACTGAATCCTCTGGTTCTATCAAGTCTTCTGTTGCAGTTTGTGTTGCTGGAACCTCTTCCAATTCTACCTCAATGCCACTAATCTGTTTCATAAGAAAACCTTTTTCTAAGAAAGTGGCATGTCGAGAAACAAACACCTTTTGTTCCTCGGGGTGGTAGAAGATATACCCTTGTGAATTTTTGGGATATCCTACAAACTTACATAAGACAGATCTTGCCTCGAGTTTGTCCGGATTTTGTCTTTTGACATAGGCTGGACAACCCCATATCTTAACATACTTAAGAGATGGTCTCTTCCCTTTCCATATCTCATATGGAGTGGTAGGCACTGATTTGGTAGGAACCATATTCAATAGGTGTATGGCTGTCTCAAGCGCATACCCCCAGAAGGAAATAGGTAACTCAGCTGTACTCATCATTGAACGCACCATATCTAATAGGGTGCGATTCCTTCGTTCCGATACACCGTTGTGCTGTGGTGTATAAGGTGGAGTAAGCTGAGAGAGAATCCCATTCTCTTTTAGATAATCTTGGAACTCATTGCTCAAGTATTCTCCTCCTCGATCAGATCGAAAGATCTTAATACTTTTTCCCGTTTGGTTCTCTACTTCGTGCATATATTCTCTGAATTTCTCAAAAGCTTCAGACTTGTGTTTCAATAGGAACACATGCTCGTATCTAGAGAGATCGTCAGTGAATGTAATAAAGGAGGAAGAACCGTTCCTGGCTAGGGTAGACATGGGACCGCATACATCACTATGTACCAGTCCTAAGAGTTCAGTAACTCTTTCTCCGTGTCCACTAAACGGAGCTTTGGTCATTTTTCCTTTGAGACATGAATGGCAAGTATCATAAGATGATAATTCGAACGGATTCAAATAACCAACCTTATGTAACTTAGCCAGTCGTGTCGCATTGATATGACCAAGTCTACAATGCCACAAGAAGGATTCGTTCATTTCTGAACTTTTCCTCTTGTGTGTGTTTTGTATATTGAGGACTGTATTTCGATTTAGAATGAATATGTAAGTCCATGCTACCTCTCCCGGTACTTTCGGGAATGCGGAATTTGGTAAAAAACGATTTTCTTAAAGATGGTAACATGGACCTATAACCCGGATCTTGGTTAAACATCTATCTAACATCCTAACTAAGAGATTCTAGCTACTCGGTTAGGGGGTTATACCTAGCTTGTCTTGAACTCCTTCTCTTCAAGGCTCCGATGGTGGTCCGATGGCTTCTTCTCGTCGTCTCCGTACGCCGAAGATAGATCCACCTGAAAGCTCCAACCTTTAGCTCCTTCTTCGTTCTTTGAAGAAACTAGTTCACTTGGTTTGCTAAACCTAGTGAACTAGAATGAGTAGAGAAAAAATAGAATGGGATTTTATCTATGGTTCTTGATTCTCAACTCATGAGACAAGAGAACCATAGATCAAGAGAGGGAGCAAGAGGTTGAGGGTGAGAGCAAGAGGAGAGCTCAAGAACAAGAGAGAGAATGAGCAAGAAAGAATGAGGCTCTCTTTTGTCTTTCACCCTCTCATAATCCAAAGTGATCATAACTCATCATATCAAAAAAGTCTTATGTGATGGTTTGAAGCAACCATAACCATATCATTTCATGCACTCATTTTACACAAATGAGCAAGTAAACAAAAGTCTTTGCCATGAAATGATGGCTATGGTTATCATGATGGTCAACTAGTCAAGCCTAGTCAACCGGTCAACAAGTCAACAAAAGTCAACAAAGTCAACAAGTCAACAAAAGTCAACAAGTCAACAAAGTCAACAACCATATCACCATAATACTTAATTAATATAATAGTTAATCACATATCATATTCTCATTAGGGTTGAGCAAAGAGTCAAATAGTCAACGGTCAACTGTCAACAACCCTAATGAGAATCCACTGCCTCTGTCTCCCTGTCAACTGTGCATACACACCCGCATCCGCGTTCCGAGGAACACGAATGCAAACTGGATAAATCCAATCCCATAAGGTACACTAGGATCTGGCTTAAACCAAAGCCCGCTAGTGTAAATTGTCCGGACACTGTACGCGCACAAGTGCACGGATGTGACCGAACCCTGTCGCAAAACCATGCGACCTGTCGCAATACCATGCGACCTCTACTCTTTTGCCTAAAGGCGAAAAGCTTTCTGTGTGGGACTCTAAAGACTCGACACTACGCTGGCAGTGGGTTTAACCACAGACCGCAAGCGGCACTAGCTGTGCGTAACGGTCCCCAGGTAATGCCGACAAGAAGACCGACGAGGCGAAACCCATCTGAACTCCTACTGAGCCTGAGTGTGACATTCTCCGTACAGTCCGGTCTGTTCGTCTGATACATCGCATGGCGGGCCTAGGGGGCGGTAAACGTCAGTCCCCCAATAGCGGTACAAGTCGTGCCGGAGCGAAGCCCAAAACACCCTGAGATAACACTGGAAACCTACCAGTATATCTCGATTGCCCTGGCCAGGGACTACTCGTGTAATGGCTCTCCTAGACACAGCGCGATGTCAACCCCCAATACCGGGAGAGACGAATCCTGTCTAACCGTCACTGCCTCCAAGTGCTTCGGGACTGCACCCAACCACTACCTGTTTGCACGACTCCTTTGAGCCGTGGTAGGGTAGTGATCAAAGTACAGTGGGAACACACTCGAGGCGGAGTGACAGTGTCAAGTCAGCAGACTAAGCTGTACTCATGTCACCTGGGAACTGATAACTGACGATAGGTATAATACCAACTAGTCAGTTCCCGACGAGTCCTGTCCAGTGTACCCGTAACCTAACGAGCACCCGCATACTATCTCAAGTACGACGTACTGACGGCTGTGGGACAGACCGTCTCCCACACTGGGATGAGAAGCGCATGCGCTGGTCTACTCCGGAGTATCGATGCCCTGTCTCGATAGTCCTGCGACCAGGGACCTGCATAAGGATATGCTTATAGATTACCCAGCCCCACTAGTGTGACGGCCATCACATCGCTGGTAATCAAGCAAAGATCCTAAGGGCTCCACTAATGTGTATAGGCGATATACAAAATATAAACACATGTACACATTGAAGTAGAAACAAACCAAGTAGCATACTACTATTTTGAGCAAGATTGTATATACAAGGTGAATATCCCAAGCATCCATTAAGTAATATACAAACTAGTATGATACAGTAATGGCCTCTAGGACATATACACTAACAATCTCCCACTTGCACTAAGGCCATGTACTGGCGTATCGAAGACCTATCATCTCGATCAGCCGCTCGAACTGAGTCTGGGGCAGGGCCTTGGTGAATGGATCTGCAGTGTTATCTTCTGAAGCGACTCTCCGAACCTCGATCTCCTGGCGATCCACGATCTCCCTGATCAGGTGATACCGCCTCAAGATGTGCCTGGATCTCTGATGGGACCTGGGTTCCTTCGCTAAAGCTATAGCCCCGTTGTTGTCGCAATACAGAGGTATTGGATCAACAATGGACGGAACCACCTGAAGTTCTTTCAAGAACTTCCTCATCCAGACAGCTTCTTTTGCGGCATCAGATGCAGCGATGTATTCCGCTTCCATCGTCGAGTCTGCAACGGTTTCTTGTGTTAGTGTATATGCCCTAGAGGCCATTACTGTATCATACTGGTTTGTATATTACTTAATGGATGCTTGGGATATTCACCTTGTATATACAATCTTGCTCAAAATAGTAGTATGCTACTTGGTTTGTTTCTACTTCAATGTGTACATGTGTTTATTTTTGTATATCGCCTATACACATTAGTAGAGCCCTTAGGATCTTTGCTTGATTACCAGCGATGTGATGGCCGTCACACTAGTGGGGCTGGGTAATCTATAAGACATCCTTATGCAGGTCCCTGGTCGCAGGACTATCGAGACAGGGCATCGATACTCCGAAGTAGACCAGCGCATGCACTTCTCATCCCAGTGTGGGAGACGGTCTGTCCCACAGCCGTCAGTACGTCGTACTTGAGATAGTATGCGGGTGCTCGTTAGGTTACGGGTACACTGGACAGGACTCGTCGGGAACTGACTAGTTGGTATTATACCTATCGTCAGTTATCAGTTCCCAGGTGACATGAGTACAGCTTAGTCCGCTGACTTGACACTGTCACTCCGCCTCGAGTGTGTTCCCACTGTACTTTGATCACTACCCTACCACGGCTCAAAGGAGTCGTGCAAACAGGTAGTGGTTGGGTGCAGTCCCGAAGCACTTGGAGGCAGTGACGGTTAGACAGGATTCGCCTCTCCCGGTATTGGGGGTTGACATCACGCTGTGTCTAGGAGAGCCATTACACGAGTAGTCCCTGGCCAGGGCAAACGAGATATACTGGTAGGTTTCCAGTGTTATCTCAGGGTGTTTTGGGCTTCGCTCCGGCACGACTTGTACCGCTATTGGGGGACTGACGTTTACCGCCCCCTAGGCCCGCCATGCGATGTATCAGACGAACAGACAGGACTGTACGGAGAATGTCACACTCAGGCTCAGTAGGAGTTCAGATGGGTTTCGCCTCGTCGGTCTTCTTGTCGGCACTACCTGGGGACCGTTACGCACAGCTAGTGCCGCTTGCGGTCTGTGGTTAAACCCACTGCCAGCGTAGTGTCGAGTCTTTAGAGTCCCACACAGAAAGCTTTTCGCCTTTAGGCAAAAGAGTAGAGGTCGCATGGTATTGCGACAGGTCGCATGGTTTTGCGACAGGGTTCGGTCACATCCGTGCACTTGTGCACGTACAGTGTCCGGACAGTTTACACTAGCGGACTTTGGTTTAAGCCAGATCCTAGTGTACCTTATGGGATTGGATTTATCCAGTTTGCATTCGTGTTCCTCGGAACGCGGATGCGGGTGTGTATGCACAGTTGACAGGGAGGCAGAGGCAGCGGATTCTCATTAGGGTTGTTGACAGTTGACCGTTGACTATTTGACTTTATGCTCAACCCTAATGAGAATATGATATGTGATTAACTATTATATTAATTAAGTATTATGGTGATATGGTTGTTGACTTGTTGACTTTTGTTGACTTGTTGACTTTGTTGACTTGTTGACTTTTGTTGACTTGTTGACCGGTTGACTAGGCTTGACTAGTTGACCATCATGATAACCATAGCCATCATTTCATGGCAAAGACTTTTGTTTACTTGCTCATTTGTGTAAAATGAGTGCATGAAATGATATGGTTGTGGTTGCTTCTAACCATCACATAAGACTTTTGTTAATATGATGAGTTATCATTGCTTTGGATTATGAGAGGGTGAGAGACAAAATACTTGCTCATTCTTTCTTGCTCATTCTCTCTCTTGTTCTTAAGCTCTCCTCTTGCTCTCACCCTCAACCTCTTGCTCCCTCTCTTGATCTATGGTTCTCTTGTCTCATGAGTTGAGAATCAAGAACCATAAATAAAATCCCATTCTAAATCATCTCTACTCATTCTAGTTCACTAGGTTTAGCAAACCAAGTGAACTAGTTTCTTCAAAGAACGAAGAAGGAGCTAAAGGTTGGAGCTTTCAAGTGGATCTATCTTCGGCGTACGGAGACAACGAGAAGGAGCCATCGAACCACCATCGGAGCTTGAAGAGAAGGAGTTCAAGTTTAGGTATAACCATCTTCATCCGAGTAGCTAAATATCTTTAGCTTAGTATGCTAGTTTTAGTTTAGGTAAAGATCCCGACCTAGCTTAGTCCATGTTGCCTCTTGCGTTAAAATTTTGATTTTATACCGTTTCCGCCTCCCCGTAAGAACCGGGGGTCGCAACGTGGACTTACAGTGGTATCAGAGCCTAACTAAACTTAAACTAGCATGGTAGTGAAGTGTAACGAAGTTCGGAACCGGAAAAATCCAAAAACCAAACTTTTACAAAATCTGAGTTTCTGTTGAAATTTTTTCTGGTCAAAATGAAAAACTTTATACTCC
This sequence comes from Agapanthus africanus, assembly GCA_030015575.1. NCBI lineage: Eukaryota > Viridiplantae > Streptophyta > Magnoliopsida > Asparagales > Amaryllidaceae > Agapanthus > Agapanthus africanus. Next base: position 447,497,593 of record CM057341.1, on the reverse strand, counting down.
TAAATTCGTCTCAGGGTTTTGTGTGAACACCCAAGAAAAACGATACAGTAATTCGTCCAAACCGCCGCCCTTCCGCCGCGCGAGCTAGGCATCCGCCGCGGAAGCGCCGCGCTTTGTCGTCTTCTGTGCATCGTTTTTCGTGCAGTGTGTGTCTGTGTTGGTTTTGGGATTTTTGAAATATATTATATGTGCCCAGATTTTCCAGAAAAGAAATTTCCTTTTGGGGTCCTATAATTCCGTATTTTTTCCGAACTTCACTGCACTTTGACTATGATGGTTATATCTGTGATGTTTGCATGTATTGAACGTCGGCCAATCGCTATAAGTCGATTGGTCGGGGTTATACATGATCTGTAATGTGCTGGAATGTGTATATAAATATGTTGGATTGTCGCGGGTGAATAGCCGGGGGTTGTGAGACGAGAGTTTTCTTTTCTTGCAATTCATGTAAATTTGTAAATTGATGTAATAATTATTTGTATGGCCGCACAACCGGGTTGGGGTTGTAGCCGTCATTGTATAATTTCTTTTTACTGTTTTTGCTCCTAGGATAGACCCATGGAGGGGTGCACAAACTACCGGGTATGCCGAAGTGTCGAGTGGCCTACTCATGGAGATGAGGGAGGTTGCTACGCTTCGGGTACTTGGCGGGTAGTTTGCCGCACCCGTAGGGGTCTTGGGTGGGGTTTTGGCTATTCACCGCGACCGTGTTATCTGTTTTTGTTACAGGCTCGTACAAATTACAGATTGCTAGTATATCCAATGTATTTATCTGTGATCTGAAATGTTTATCATTGCAGTATATCTATATATGATATTATTTATGCGTTGCTTATGTTTTACAGACGCGCTAGCCCAGCCCCCGCTCTGTCGTTAGTTAAGTAACCTAACGGGTAATGACGGGGCCCCGTGGCGAATGCGAATGGCATAAGCGTACGTCATATTTTGGTTGTTTTCTGCAATGGTAGGATTAAATGATGGGACGCATTAAAAGAACTAATGCAAGAATATCACGCATTAAAAGAACTAATGCAAGATAATAAACCAAGTTAAAGTCGTTGGAACACTTTCGAAAAACCACTCGGTTCTTTTCAAAACAAACTTTTAAAATACGGAGTTTGAGCCACTCCATTTAAAAGCTATCTCGTTCCATCGACCAAATCAAGTTCACTACGTTCACGGTTTTGACAAAACCATCCGTAGCCCTCCATCATTTCAGTTAAATATTCGGTAGTATTCAAGCTATGTATTTTGACCTCACGCCAAGGCATAGTGATTGGTAGCTGCCGGATATTTATCTGTTGCATAGATAGAATGCGTTGGTTTGAGACAGTCGTACTGCCATTTTGGCCTACGTCAAGGGTATGTACGGGTGGGTTCAAATTAACCTGGATAATGATGGGACGAACTTGACATGTGACTTATGACATTTTGACCTCACGCCAAGGTCATAAGAGCATGGGGCAAAAATCCACATCGGGAGTTTCATAAGTACTGAAACTTGCTAGATTTGCATACCATTTGGAGTGTGATGATTCTGGTAGGATTCCTTCAGTTTCGTCACGCGATGATATTTGGATCCCGATCCTACTGTGAGTATATGCTACTCCTCGGGAAATTTCTCACTTAACGATCAATGCTATAAACCTAGTAGGTGCCTAGAAAGGTGTTAGCGGGGCTACGCCGTCAGGGAAAAGAGGTTCTCTAATTAAGGAACTTCGCGAAAGCGTTGGAAAACCTCCCTCGAAGTACCGACACCGGCCTGGCTGAACGGTTAAGCAAGTATTGTACGGTGGGATTGATCCTGACTAATTCTTCCTTTATGGTTTGAGGAGGGATTCGAGAAACAGTGGGAGCCATCCTGTTTAGACAAACTAAAAACCACTCTAAACTTGCAAGAGCATCATGCTGAGTGTTTCTTCTTCTCTCTCCTAATTGCAGCGACCAATCAACATGACTGGACTTAAGTTACTCCTAGATAAAAACAAACTGACAGGGCCAAACTACAAAGATTGGCTCAGGAATGTCAAGAAAGCAATCACTTATGACAAGCTGGGGTATCTTCTTACCACCAAAGCTCCCCCTGTCCCTGGTCCAACTTCCAGCGTCGCGGATAAGGAAATCCGTAAGACTTGGGAGATTGATAACGCGAAGGCCAAATGCCTCCTGCTTGCCTCGATGGACAACGAACATCAGAGGAGGCATGAGAATATGGACATGGAGTCCATATTGCTCCATACAAAAGAACTGTATGGAGAGCAATCACGTATCGCAAGATACGAAGCGTCGAAAAAGTTGTTTTCGACAAGAATGGCCGTCGGATCATCAGTAGCCGAGCACGTGCTAAAGATGATCGGCTACATTGAGGAGCTCGCTGACCTAGGGATCACATTGGAGAGTGAGCTATATACGGATATAGTTCTCCAGTCCCTTCCTTCCACTTACGCCCAGTTTACACTGAACTTCAACCTACAAGAAAAAGAGGTTGAACTTTCAGAACTCCTCAACATGCTGAGGAGCGCAGAGGGCACCCTACAGAAAGGTAGGGATACATCCACTTTGTTTGTAGGAGGATCATCTTCTTCTAGGTCCAAGGCGAAAGCCAAGGGAAAGAAGAAGAAGGCCCCCGCCAAACCAAGGGGCGGTGTTAGTAAAGTGGATACGAAGGGAAAAGCAAAAGCAACAAAGATAGCGGGGAAGCTTGTGGATAAGGAAGAATGCTTCTATTGTCATAAGAAAGGACACTGGAAGAATGATTGCAGGGCCTGGAAGGCCAGAACACAGGAATTGAAGCAGGTTGCAGCTTCAGCTTCAGGTGTGTATGTTATTGAAAATTGTCTTTCAATAAACTCTACTTCCTGGGTATTGGATACCGGATCAGGATCTCATATCTGTAATTCTTTGCAGGCGTTGAGAAACCGTAGGGTTTTGAAGGCAGGTGACATGACCCTCAGAGTTGCGAACGGAGCTAGCATGGATGCTAAAGCCGTGGGGGACTATCACCTGGGAATGTCAGATGGACATGTTTTGGTTTTGCATAATTGCTTTTTTGTACCCAACGCAACTTGTAATATCATTTCTGTATCTTTAGTTTCTAAAGAAGGTTATGAATTTGCGTTTGTAAGTAATGTTGTAAACATTCACCTTAATCAAGTTTTGATTGGGTCAGGTACATTGAGTAATGGTATATACGTGTTAAACCAACCACAGATTTTTAATGTCCAGAATACACACAAAAGAAAGTCTCCAGAAATAAATCAGACTTTCTTATGGCATTGTAGATTGGGTCACATCAATGAGAGAAGGTTGACTAAGTTACATACAGAAGGATATTTGAATGCGTTCGAATATCAATCATATGCCACTTGTCAATCTTGTCTCAAAGGAAAGATGACAAAGACTCCGTTTACTGGACATGGAGTAAGAGCGAGCGAGCTCTTGGGACTCGTACACAGTGACGTGTGCGGTCCAATGTCTACACATGCCCGAAGCGGACATTCTTACTTCATTACTTTTACGGATGACTTCTCAAGGTACGGTTATGTCTTCTTAATGAAACATAAGTCCGAGGCCTTTGGAAAATTCCAGGAGTATAAGAATGAAGTAGAGAAACAGACCGGCAAAAGTATTAAGATTCTAAGATCGGATCGAGGTGGAGAATACTTAAGTGCCGAGTTCCTGGACTATTTAAAAGAGAACGGAATTCTCTCTCAGCTTACTCCTCCATACACCCCGCAACATAACGGTGTATCGGAGAGACGGAACCGCACCCTATTGGATATGGTGCGGTCCATGATGAGTAACGCTGAGTTACCGCGATCATTCTGGGGGTATGCGCTAGAATCAGCTGCATACCTTTTGAACCGAGTTCCGACTAAGACTGTGCCTACCACCCCATATGAAATGTGGAGTGGGAAGAAACCCTATCTTCAATATCTGAAGATCTGGGGATGTCCAGCTTTTGTCAAAAAGCAGCATGCGGACAAACTCGAGGCACGCTCAGTACTGTGCAAGTTTATGGGATACCCAAAGAACACCAGGGGGTATCTTTTCTACTACGCAGAGGAACAAAAAGTCCTTGTTTCTCGTAATGCCCACTTCCTAGAACACCAGTTCTTGGAAAAGGAAAATAGTGGGAGCGCAGTGGAACTGGAAGAAATTCCAGAACCACAGACTATTACTGAAAGGTTAGTGGAACCAGAGGGTTCAACAGAACAGGACATTCCTATGCCGCTCCGCAGGAGTAGTAGGCAGTCTCATCCGCCCGAGAGATACTGCGGTTTTCTCATAGACGGGGATAGAGAGGATTGCATCATAGATTATGATGAGCCTACTAGCTTCCAGCAGGCCGTTCAGAGCGTTGACTCAGTAAAATGGCTGGATGCAATGCGGACCGAAATGGAGTCCATGTACACCAACAAGGTATGGACGTTGGACATTGCTCCAGACAGGGTAAAACCCGTAGGATGCAAGTGGATCTTCAAAAGGAAGATTGGTGTAGATGGACAGGTTGAGACCTATAAAGCTAGGCTGGTAGCAAAGGGTTTTCGTCAAAGACCTGGCTTGGACTATGACGAAACCTTTTCTCCAGTAGCCATGCTGAAATCCATTCGGATCCTTCTTGCCATTGCTGCCTTCCACGATTATGAGATCTGGCAAATGGACGTAAAGACAGCTTTTCTAAATGGAAATTTAGAGGACTGTGTCTATATGGACCAGCCGGAGGGTTTCATTCAGAGTGGGAGCAGCGGAAAGGTGTGCAAGTTGCTTAAGTCCATCTATGGACTAAAGCAGGCGTCGCGGAGTTGGAACATCTGCTTTGATGAGACGGTCAAGGAATTTGGCTTTATCAAAAATCCAGATGAACCATGCATCTATAGTAGATTTGTAGCGAGAACTGTAGTATTCCTCGTTTTATACGTGGATGACATTCTCTTAATAGGAAATGACATTCCTATGCTACAATCTGTCAAGGGGTTCTTGTCACACAGGTTCTCCATGAAAGACCTGGGTGATGCCTCATACATTCTGGGTATCCGGATCTACCGTGACAGATCCAAGAGGATATTAGGACTTTCGCAGTCCAGGTACATCGACACCATACTGAAGAGGTTCAGTATGGAAGATTCCAAGCGCGGTAACCTACCGGCTTGTCACGGGATCACCCTCTCTAAAGAGATGTCTCCCAAGACTGATTTAGAGAGGGATCGCATGTCTATTATACCCTACGCTTCTGCGGTAGGCTCTATAATGTATGCGATGTTGTGTACCAGACCGGATGTAGCTTATGCACTGAGTGTGGTAAGCCGGTATCAGTCTAACCCTGGGGAGAAACACTGGATAGCGGTAAAGAACATTCTCAAGTACCTGAGAAGGACTAAGGAGATGTTCTTGGTGTATGGCGGAAAAGACCTCCAGATCGAGGCCTTTGCTGACTCCAGCTTCCAGAGTGACAAGGATGATTCCAAGTCCATGTCGGGTTTTGTCTTTACCCTCAATGGAGGGGCAGTGTGTTGGAAGAGTTCCAAACAGGAAACCGTTGCAGACTCGACGATGGAAGCGGAATACATCGCTGCATCTGATGCCGCAAAAGAAGCTGTCTGGATGAGGAAGTTCTTGAAAGAACTTCAGGTGGTTCCGTCCATTGTTGATCCAATACCTCTGTATTGCGACAACAACGGGGCTATAGCTTTAGCGAAGGAACCCAGGTCCCATCAGAGATCCAGGCACATCTTGAGGCGGTATCACCTGATCAGGGAGATCGTGGATCGCCAGGAGATCGAGGTTCGGAGAGTCGCTTCAGAAGATAACACTGCAGATCCATTCACCAAGGCCCTGCCCCAGACTCAGTTCGAGCGGCTGATCGAGATGATAGGTCTTCGATACGCCAGTACATGGCCTTAGTGCAAGTGGGAGATTGTTAGTGTATATGCCCTAGAGGCCATTACTGTATCATACTGGTTTGTATATTACTTAATGGATGCTTGGGATATTCACCTTGTATATACAATCTTGCTCAAAATAGTAGTATGCTACTTGGTTTGTTTCTACTTCAATGTGTACATGTGTTTATTTTTGTATATCGCCTATACACATTAGTAGAGCCCTTAGGATCTTTGCTTGATTACCAGCGATGTGATGGCCGTCACACTAGTGGGGCTGGGTAATCTATAAGCACATCCTTATGCAGGTCCCTGGTCGCAGGACTATCGAGACAGGGCATCGATACTCCGGAGTAGACCAGCGCATGCGCTTCTCATCCCAGTGTGGGAGACGGTCTGTCCCACAGCCGTCAGTACGTCGTACTTGAGATAGTATGCGGGTGCTCGTTAGGTTACGGGTACACTGGACAGGACTCGTCGGGAACTGACTAGTTGGTATTATACCTATCGTCAGTTATCAGTTCCCAGGTGACATGAGTACAGCTTAGTCCGCTGACTTGACACTGTCACTCCGCCTCGAGTGTGTTCCCACTGTACTTTGATCACTACCCTACCACGGCTCAAAGGAGTCGTGCAAACAGGTAGTGGTTGGGTGCAGTCCCGAAGCACTTGGAGGCAGTGACGGTTAGACAGGATTCGTCTCTCCCGGTATTGGGGGTTGACATCGCGCTGTGTCTAGGAGAGCCATTACACGAGTAGTCCCTGGCCAGGGCAAACGAGATATACTGGTAGGTTTCCAGTGTTATCTCAGGGTGTTTTAGGCTTCGCTCCGGCACGACTTGTACCGCTATTGGGGGACTGACGTTTACCGCCCCCTAGGCCCGCCATGCGATGTATCAGACGAACAGACCGGACTGTACGGAGAATGTCAGACTCAGGCTCAGTAGGAGTTCAGATGGGTTTCGCCTCGTCGGTCTTCTTGTCGGCACTACCTGGGGACCGTTACGCACAGCTAGTGCCGCTTGCGGTCTGTGGTTAAACCCACTGCCAGCGTAGTGTCGAGTCTTTAGAGTCCCACACAGAAAGCTTTTCGCCTTTAGGCAAAAGAGTAGAGGTCGCATGGTATTGCGACAGGTCGCATGGTTTTGCGACAGGGTTCGGTCACATCCGTGCACTTGTGCACGTACAGTGTCCGGACAGTTTACACTAGCGGACTTTGGTTTAAGCCAGATCCTAGTGTACCTTATGGGATTGGATTTATCCAGTTTGCATTCGTGTTCCTCGGAACGCGGATGCGGGTGTGTATGCACAGTTGACAGGGAGGCAGAGGCAGCGGATTCTCATTAGGGTTGTTGACAGTTGACCGTTGACTATTTGACTTTATGCTCAACCCTAATGAGAATATGATATGTGATTAACTATTATATTAATTAAGTATTATGGTGATATGGTTGTTGACTTGTTGACTTTTGTTGACTTGTTGACTTTGTTGACTTGTTGACTTTTGTTGACTTGTTGACCGGTTGACTAGGCTTGACTAGTTGACCATCATGATAACCATAGCCATCATTTCATGGCAAAGACTTTTGTTTACTTGCTCATTTGTGTAAAATGAGTGCATGAAATGATATGGTTGTGGTTGCTTCTAACCATCACATAAGACTTTTGTTAATATGATGAGTTATCATTGCTTTGGATTATGAGAGGGTGAGAGACAAAATACTTGCTCATTCTTTCTTGCTCATTCTCTCTCTTGTTCTTGAGCTCTCCTCTTGCTATCACCCTCAACCTCTTGCTCCCTCTCTTGATCTATGGTTCTCTTGTCTCATGAGTTGAGAATCAAGAACCATAGATAAAATCCCATTCTAAATCATCTCTACTCATTCTAGTTCACTAGGTTTAGCAAACCAAGTGAACTAGTTTCTTCAAAGAACGAAGAAGGAGCTAAAGGTTGGAGCTTTCAAGTGGATCTATCTTCGGCGTACGGAGACAACGAGAAGGAGCCATCGAACCACCATCGGAGCTTGAAGAGAAGGAGTTCAAGTTTAGGTATAACCATCTTCATCCGAGTAGCTAAATATCTTTAGCTTAGTATGCTAGTTTTAGTTTAGGTAAAGATCCCGACCTAGCTTAGTCCATGTTGCCTCTTGCGTTAAAATTTTGATTTTATACCGTTTCCGCCTCCCCGTAAGAACCGGGGGTCGGAACGTGGACTTACATCTTGTTTGGAACTCTTCCAACACACCGCCCCTCCATTGAGGGTAAAGACAAAGCCCGACATGGAATTGGAATCATCCTTGTCACTTTGGAAGCTGGAGTCAGCAAAGGCCTCGATCTGGAGGTCTTTTCCGCCATACACCAAGAACATCTCCTTAGTCCTTCTCAGGTACTTGAGAATGTTCTTTACCGCTATCCAGTGTTTCTCCCCAGGGTTTGACTGATACCGGCTTACCACACTCAGTGCATAAGCTACATCCGGTCTGGTACACAACATCGCATACATTATAGACCCTACCGCAGAAGCGTAGGGTATAATAGACATGCGATCCCTCTCCAAATCAGTCTTGGGAGACATCTCTTTAGAGAGGGTGATCCCGTGACAAGCCGGTAGGTTACCGCGCTTGGAATCTTCCATACTGAATCTCTTCAGTATGGTGTCGATGTACCTGGACTGTGATAGTCCTAATATCCTCTTGGATCTGTCACGGTAGATCTGGATACCCAGAATGTATGAGGCATCACCCAGGTCTTTCATGGAGAACCTGTGTGACAAGAACCCCTTGACAGATTGTAGCATAGGAATGTCATTTCCTATTAAGAGAATGTCATCCACGTATAAAACGAGGAATACTACAGTTCTCGCTACAAATCTACTATAGATGCATGGTTCATCTGGATTTTTGATAAAGCCAAATTCTTTGACCGTCTCATCAAAGCAGATGTTCCAACTCCGCGATGCCTGCTTTAGTCCATAGATGGACTTAAGCAACTTGCACACCTTTCCGCTGCTCCCACTCTGAATGAAACCCTCTGGCTGGTCCATATAGACACACTCCTCTAAATTTCCATTTAGAAAAGCTGTCTTCACGTCCATTTGCCAGATTTCATAATCGTGGAAGGCAGCAATGGCAAGAAGGATCCGAATGGATTTCAGCATGGCTACTGGAGAAAAGGTTTCGTCATAGTCCAAGCCAGGTCTTTGACGGAAACCTTTTGCTACCAGCCTAGCTTTATAGGTCTCAACCTGTCCATCTACACCAATCTTCCTTTTGAAGATCCACTTGCATCCTACGGGTTTTACCCCGTCTGGAGCAATGTCCAACGTCCATACCTTGTTGGTGTACATGGACTCCATTTCGGTCCGCATTGCATCCAGCCATTTCACTGAGTCAACGCTCTGAACGGCCTGCTGGAAGCTAGTAGGCTCATCATAATCTATGATGCAATCCTCTCTATCCCCGTCTATGAGAAAACCGCAGTATCTCTCGGGCGGATGAGACTGCCTACTACTCCTGCGGAGCGGCGTAGGAATGTCCTGTTCTGTTGAACCCTCTGGTTCCACTAACTTTTCAGTAATAGTCTGTGGTTCTGGAATTTCTTCCAGTTCCACTGCGCTCCCACTATTTTCCTTTTCCAAGAACTGGTGTTCTAGAAAGTGGGCATTACGAGAAACAAGGACTTTTTGTTCCTCTGCGTAGTAGAAAAGATACCCCCTGGTGTTCTTTGGGTATCCCACAAACTTGCACAGTACTGAGCGTGCCTCGAGTTTGTCCGCATGCTGCTTTTTGACAAAAGCTGGACATCCCCAGATCTTCAGATATTGAAGATAGGGTTTCTTCCCACTCCACATTTCATATGGGGTGGTGGGCACAGTCTTAGTCGGAACTCGGTTCAAAAGGTATGCTGCTGATTCTAGCGCATATCCCCAGAATGATCGCGGTAACTCAGCGTTACTCATCATGGACCGCACCATATCCAATAGGGTGCGGTTCCGTCTCTCCGATACACCGTTATGTTGCGGGGTGTATGGAGGAGTAAGCTGAGAGAGAATTCCGTTCTCTTTTAAATAGTCCAGGAACTCGGCACTTAAGTATTCTCCACCTCGATCCGATCTTAGAATCTTAATACTTTTGCCGGTCTGTTTCTCTACTTCATTCTTATACTCCTGGAATTTTCCAAAGGCTTCGGACTTATGTTTCATTAAGAAGACATAACCGTACCTTGAGAAGTCATCCGTAAAAGTAATGATGTAAGAATGTCCGCTTCGGGCATGTGTAGACATTGGACCGCATACGTCACTGTGTACGAGTCCCAAGAGCTCGCTCGCTCTTACTCCATGTCCAGTAAACGGAGTCTTTGTCATCTTTCCTTTGAGACAAGATTGACAAGTGGCATACGATTGATATTCGAACGCATTCAAATATCCTTCTGTATGTAACTTAGTCAACCTTCTCTCATTGATGTGACCCAATCTACAATGCCATAAGAAAGTCTGATTTATTTCTGGAGACATTCTTTTGTGTGTATTCTGGACGTTAAAAATCTGTGGTTGGTTTAACACGTATATACCATTACTCAATGTACCTGACCCAATCAAAACTTGATTAAGGTGAATGTTTACAACATTACTTACAAACGCAAATTCATAACCTTCTTTAGAAACTAAAGATACAGAAATGATATTACAAGTTGCGTTGGGTACAAAAAAGCAATTACGCAAAACCAAAACATGTCCATCTGACATTCCCAGGTGATAGTCCCCCACGGCTTTAGCATCCATGCTAGCTCCGTTCGCAACTCTGAGGGTCATGTCACCTGCCTTCAAAACCCTACGGTTTCTCAACGCCTGCAAAGAATTACAGATATGAGATCCTGATCCGGTATCCAATACCCAGGAAGTAGAGTTTATTGAAAGACAGTTTTCAATAACATACACACCTGAAGCTGAAGCTGAAGCTGAAGCTGCAACCTGCTTCAATTCCTGTGTTCTGGCCTTCCAAGTCCTGCAATCATTCTTCCAGTGTCCTTTCTTATGACAATAGAAGCATTCTTCCTTATCCACAAGCTTCCCCGCTATCTTTGTTGCTTTTGCTTTTCCCTTCGTATCCACTTTACTAACACCGCCCCTTGGTTTGGCGGGGGCTTTCTTCTTCTTTCCCTTGGCTTTCGCCTTGGACCTAGAAGAAGATGATCCTCCTACAAACAAAGTGGATGTATCCCTACCTTTCTGTAGGGTGCCCTCTGCGCTCCTCAGCATGTTGAGGAGCTCTGAAAGTTCAACCTCTTTTTCTTGTAAGTTGAAGTTCAGTATAAACTGGGCGTAAGTGGAAGGAAGGGACTGGAGAACTATATCCGTATATAGCTCACTCTCCAATGTGATCCCTAGGTCAGCGAGCTCCTCAATGTAGCCGATCATCTTTAGCACGTGCTCGGCTACTGATGATCCGACGGCCATTCTTGTCGAAAATAACTTTTTCGACGCTTCGTATCTTGCGATACGAGATTGCTCTCCATACAGTTCTTTTGTATGAAGCAATATGGTTTCCATGTCCATATTCTCATGCCTCCTCTGATGTTCGTTGTCCATCGAGGCAAGCAGGAGGCATTTGGCCTTCGCGCTATCAATCTCCCAAGTCTTGCGGATTTCCTTATCCGCGACGCTGGAAGTTGGACCAGGGACAGGGGGAGCTTTGGTGGTAAGAAGATACCCCAGCTTGTCGTAAGTGATTGCTATCTTGACATTCCTGAGCCAATCTTTGTAATTTGGCCCTGTCAGTTTGTTTTTATCTAGGAGTAACTTAAGTCCAGTCATGTTGATTGGTCGCTGCAATTAGGAGAGAGAAGAAGAAACACTCAGCATGATGCTCTTGCAAGTTTAGAGTGGTTTTTAATTTGTCTAAACAGGATGGCTCCCACTGTTTCTCGAATCCCTCCTCAAACCATAAAGGAAGAATTAGTCAGGATCAATCCCACCGTACAATACTTGCTTAACCGTTCAGCCAGGCTGGTGTCGGTACTTCGAGGGAGGTTTTCCAACGCTTTCGCGAAGTTCCTTAATTAAAGAACCTCTTTTCCCTGGGGGCGTAGCCCCGCTAACACCTTTCTAGGCACCTACTAGGTTTATAGCATTGATCGTTAAGTGAGAAATTTCCCGAGGAGTAGCATATACTCACAATAGGATCGGGATCCAAATATCATCGCGTGACGAAACTGAAGGAATCCTACCAGAATCATCACACTCCAAATGGTATGCAAATCTAGCAAGTTTCAGTACTTATGAAACTCCCGATTTGGATTTTTTTGCCCCATGCTCTTATGACCTTGGCGTGAGGTCAAAATGTCATAAGTCACATGTCAAGTTCGTCCCATCATTATCCAGGTTAATTTGAACCCACCCGTACATACCCTTGACGTAGGCCAAAATGGCAGTACGACTGTCTCAAACCAACGCATTCTATCTATGCAACAGATAAATATCCGGCAGCTACCAATCACTATGCCTTGGCGTGAGGTCAAAATACATAGCTTGAATTCTACCGAATATTTAACTGAAATGATGGAGGGCTACGGATGGTTTTGGCAAAACCGTGAACGTAGTGAACTTGATTTGGTCGATGGAACGAGATAGCTTTTAAATGGAGTGGCTCAAACTCCGTATTTTAAAAGTTTGTTTTGAAAAGAACCGAGTGGTTTTTCGAAAGTGTTCCAACGACTTTAACTTGGTTTATTATCTTGCATTAGTTCTTTTAATGCGTGATATTCTTGCATTAGTTCTTTTAATGCGTCCCATCATTAAATCCTACCATTGCAGAAAACAACCAAAATATGACGTACGCTTATGCCATTCGCATTCGCCACGGGGCCCCGTCATTACCCGTTAGGTTACTTAACTAACGACAGAGCGGGGGCTGGGCTAGCGCGTCTGTAAAACATAAGCAACGCCTAAATAATATCATATATAGATATACTGCAATGATAAACATTTCAGATCACAGATGAATACATTGGATATACTAGGAATCTGTAATTTGTACGAGCCTGTAACAAAAGACAGATTACACGGTCGCGGTGAATAGCCAAATACCCCACCCAAGACCCCTACGGGTGCGGCAAACTACCCGCCAAGTACCCGAAGCGTAGTAACCTCCCTCATCTCCATGAGTAGGCGACTCGACACTTCGGCATACCCGGTAGTTTGTGCACCCCCTCCATGGGTCTATCCTAGGAGCAAAAACAGTAAAAAGAAATTATACAATGACGGCTACAACCCCGACCCGGTTGTGCGGCCATACAAATAATTATTACATCAATTTACAAATTTACATGAATTGAAAGAAAAGAAAACTCTCGTCTCACAACCCCCGGCTATTCACCCGCGACAATCCAACATATTCATATACACATTCCAGCAACATTACAGATCACAGATTTGTATAACCCCCACTAATCGACATATAGCGATTAGTAGACGTTCAATACAAATATCACATAACAGAAAAACCCGTTAGCTAAAGTCTTTTAGAAGTTCGATCAAAAATACGGATTTTCGGGACCCCAAAATAAAATTTTCGTTCTGGAAAATCTGGGCAGAAAATATATATTCCAAAATTCCCAAAATACCCCCAGAAGAACACTGCACCAAAAAGGGACCACGGCCGAGTCAACTCGGCCGCGGATCCGCGGCGGGAGCGTGCTCCCGCCGCGGATCCGTGGCGCTTTGACTCGATCGTGCGACCAATTTTGGTGGGTGTTCACAGAAAAGCCTGAGCCGATTTTAGGTGTTAAAATAATCAACTTTTGAACAGTGGAAAAATCGACAGAAACTGCAAAATTTTTGGGGTTTGTTTCGGGACTTTTTCGTTGATCGATCTTCTAGTTACTTGCTAACATGCTAGATAGAGTTTAACTAGGCTCTGATACCACTGTAAGTCCATGCTACCTCTCCCGGTACTTTCGGGAATGCGGAATTTGGTAAAAAACGATTTTCTTAAAGATGGTAACATGGACCTATAACCCGGATCTTGGTTAAACATCTATCTAACATCCTAACTAAGAGATTCTAGCTACTCGGTTAGGGGGTTATACCTAGCTTGTCTTGAACTCCTTCTCTTCAAGGCTCCGATGGTGGTCCGATGGCTTCTTCTCGTCGTCTCCGTACGCCGAAGATAGATCCACCTGAAAGCTCCAACCTTTAGCTCCTTCTTCGTTCTTTGAAGAAACTAGTTCACTTGGTTTGCTAAACCTAGTGAACTAGAATGAGTAGAGAAAAAATAGAATGGGATTTTATCTATGGTTCTTGATTCTCAACTCATGAGACAAGAGAATCATAGATCAAGAGAGGGAGCAAGAGGTTGAGGGTGAGAGCAAGAGGAGAGCTCAAGAACAAGAGAGAGAATGAGCAAGAAAGAATGAGGCTCTCTTTTGTCTTTCACCCTCTCATAATCCAAAGTGATCATAACTCATCATATCAAAAAAGTCTTATGTGATGGTTTGAAGCAACCATAACCATATCATTTCATGCACTCATTTTACACAAATGAGCAAGTAAACAAAAGTCTTTGCCATGAAATGATGGCTATGGTTATCATGATGGTCAACTAGTCAAGCCTAGTCAACCGGTCAACAAGTCAACAAAAATCAACAAAGTCAACAAGTCAACAAAAGTAAACAAGTCAACAAAGTCAACAACCATATCACCATAATACTTAATTAATATAATAGTTAATCACATATCATATTCTCATTAGGGTTGAGCAAAAAGTCAAATAGTCAACGGTCAACTGTCAACAACCCTAATGAGAATCCACTGCCTCTGTCTCCCTGTCAACTGTGCATACACACCCGCATCCGCGTTCCGAGGAACACGAATGCAAACTGGATAAATCCAATCCCATAAGGTACACTAGGATCTGGCTTAAACCAAAGCCCGCTAGTGTAAACTGTCCGGACACTGTACGCGCACAAGTGCACGGATGTGACCGAACCCTGTCGCAAAACCATGCGACCTGTCGCAATACCATGCGACCTCTACTCTTTTGCCTAAAGGCGAAAAGCTTTCTGTGTGGGACTCTAAAGACTCGACACTACGCTGGCAGTGGGTTTAACCACAGACCGCAAGCGGCACTAGCTGTGCGTAACGGTCCCCAGGTAATGCCGACAAGAAGACCGACGAGGCGAAACCCATCTGAACTCCTACTGAGCCTGAGTGTGACATTCTCCGTACAGTCCGGTCTGTTCGTCTGATACATCGCATGGCGGGCCCAGGGGGCGGTAAACGTCAGTCCCCCAATAGCGGTACAAGTCGTGCCGGAGCGAAGCCCAAAACACCCTGAGATAATACTGGAAACCTACCAGTATATCTCGATTGCCCTGGCCAGGGACTACTCGTGTAATGGCTCTCCTAGACACAGCGCGATGTCAACCCCCAATACCGGGAGAGACGAATCCTGTCTAACAGTCACTGCCTCCAAGTGCTTCGGGACTGCACCCAACCACTACCTGTTTGCACGACTCCTTTGAGCCGTGGTAGGGTAGTGATCAAAGTACAGTGGGAACACACTCGAGGCGGAGTGACAGTGTCAAGTCAGCAGACTAAGCTATACTCATGTCACCTGGGAACTGATAACTGACGATAGGTATAATACCAACTAGTCAGTTCCCGACGAGTCCTGTCCAGTGTACCCGTAACCTAACGAGCACCCGCATACTATCTCAAGTACGACGTACTGACGGCTGTGGGACAGACCGTCTCCCACACTGGGATGAGAAGCGCATGGTCTACTCCGGAGTATCGATGCCCTGTCTCGATAGTCCTGCGACCAGGGACCTGCATAAGGATGTGCTTATAGATTACCCAGCCCCACTAGTGTGACGGCCATCACATCGCTGGTAATCAAGCAAAGATCCTAAGGGCTCCACTAATGTGTATAGGCGATATACAAAATATAAACACATGTACACATTGAAGTAGAAACAAACCAAGTAGCATACTACTATTTTGAGCAAGATTGTATATACAAGGTGAATATCCCAAGCATCCATTAAGTAATATACAAACTAGTATGATACAGTAATGGCCTCTAGGGCATATACACTAACAGAATATGCCATTATGTAGCGAGCCTGATGCAATCAACTTTTGATCTAGGAATATGTTCATAACATTATCCTTTACTACAAAATTATATCCTTCTTTACTCAATAAAGAAACTGATATAATGTTGCACATCATGTTTGGTATATAATAGCACTCATTCAGAATTATTGTATCACCACTTGGTAATACTAGGTGATATTCGCCAACTGCTTTGGCCGCAACATTTGCACCGTTCCCTACTTGAACGGAATGATCACCTTTTCCCAGTTCTTTACCTTTTCGCAGCCCATGTAACATCTTACATATGTGGGATCCTGATCCGGTATCTAATACCCAGGACGTAGGGTGAACTGAGAAACAGTTCTCAATAACTAACACACCTGTAGAAGATGCATCAACATGCATGTTCTTTTGGGCGGCTTGAGAATCCAGATATTCTCCTGTTTCCTGTTCATTCTTATAACACTTATAAGATAGAACGGGTCCAACGTTCCCCTGCACAGTATAACATGCGGGTTCGGTCAATACATCCATATTATTATCTTCATTAGGGCATGAAATGGTCTCTACCTGGAGAGAGAGAGAAGAAAACACTTTAGCGTATGCTCGTGCAAGATCAGATTGGTTATTATCTTATCTAATCAGGATGGCTCCCACTGCTTTTTATCAAATCTTCCTTCAAACCCTAAAAGGAAAGACTAGCCGGGATTAATTACACCCTACAATTTCGTCGATCTTTCAGCCAGGCCAGTGTCGGTACTTTGAGGGAGGTCCCCCGTGCTTTCGCACGAACCTAATTAATGTAAACCTCGTTTTCCCTGAGGCGTAACCTCGTTAACACCTTTCTAGACACCTACTTGATCGGCTAATTGTAATGTGTAAAACTCTCCCAGGAGTAACTCTTACTCGCAGTGGGTATCGGGATCCAACTATCTCATAGAAGGTATGCAATCTCATTGCAAATTTCAACACTTGAAATTCCCGATAATATTTTACCCCTAGTGTTCTATGACCTTGACGAATGCCAAACAACCCATAGTCCACTAGTCAAGTTCAACCCACACATTTCTTGATTGAATTAAACCCACCCGCACGACCCTTGACGAATGCCAAACGCCGTACGAATACCCTAATCCAATCTGCATCATATGCATAAACAGATAAATACTAGTTAGCTACCGTACACTACGCCTTGACGAATGCCAAACTACCGTAGCACGAATACTAAGTAGTACTTATCTGAAATGACGGAGGGCTACGCAGGTTTTTCTGAAAACCTATTGCGTAATGAACTTGATATCGTTGTAGAATCAAATGAAGTTTTAAAATGGAGTGATTTTGAGGCTTTTCTAGTTTTGCTAAAGGGGTCACTCCCGGTGAAGGGATCGTCGGCCCTTTCCTCGTCGAATGAGGTGCGGGATATATCATATATATCACTGTGCAAAGCAGAAACTATAGAAGCAATCAAAAGTCAAACCGAGTGTGTAGCATCTGCCAGTTATTGCTAAAGGAGTCACTCCCGGTGAAGGGATCTCGGTCCTTTCCTCATCGAATAAGGTGCAGGGTATATCATATATACCGTTATGCAAAGCAAGAACTGTAGCTACCTGTTTTGTTTAAAATTTGATTCTACAACATCTTAGGTTTCTTTCTTTCATTAATCACATTAATGAAGTCCCATCATTTAAATACCTAAACATCACAGATAAATACGACGTACACTTATGCCATCCGCATTCGCCTCGATGTCCCCTCGTGCACCGTTAGGTTAGGTAACTAACGACAGAGCAGGGCAGGGCTAGTGCGGGTGTAAAACATAAGTAACGTCTATATAATATATCATATATACTATATACTGTATCCATCACAGAACATCACATGATCACATCACAGATATCGCAGCAGAAGAAACATATGAAACATTGGATATACTAGGACGTCTGTGTTTTCAATACGAGCCAGTATAAAACACGGATTCCACAGTCGTGATGAATAGCCAATCCCACACCCCTAGACCCCTACGAGAGCGGCAAGCAACCCTGCCAATTCTAGGGTTAGGAGACTCGGACTCGACTCCTCGAGTTGGTCTCCCACTGGACGCCAGAACCCGGTTACTTGTGCTCCCCTCCTTGGGTCTATCCTAATGCGGAAAAGTAAATAATATACAAAAGGTGACAACTTCCGCTACCTGGAAGTGCCCCAAATAAAAGAATATTACATACAAGTTTTACATGAATGAAAATGAAAAACACTCATCTCACATAAAAAACCCCGGCTATTCAAACACGACAATCCAATATAACATATCCAGCAACACATAACATCACATGTCATCAACGTAAGTAAATATGTCCATCCCAATTGTCGTTTACATATAGCAACGAAACCGGCGATATCACATATCACACTTACGGTCACAGAAAAGAAAGTGTAAAACTACAACAATTGGAATCCGCAACCTTTTTAGACATCACATGCCTAACAGTTATAAACCCCGCATTTTAGTCCCATTATCGAAAACTCTTTTCAATATCAAGTGAAACCAAACCGCTAGATTTATAACATTTATTCAGTTATCTCATAACTTTTTGTGAATTCCAATTATTGTATCACATTCCAGATAAACAGAAAATGTTAAACTTTCCGATCGAACAGTCGAATACCCAAGTTTTCCCGATACAGCTCAACACATGAAATAAGTCTAACAACATTCAGTTCGTGCCTCAGTACCAACGGTCCAGCCGTAGAAGGGTCAAGCCAACACCTCACATGTGGCACGCCGTACTGCCCCAAACCCGAAGGTTCAAAGGGCAGTTCAAGACGGTCACATAATCGAGTTAAGGTTTGTTGTCTTCTAGAGGGTCCATCGCGTTACTTGCACTACTTAGAACGTCGTTAAACTACGGAAAAATCCAACACTTGGAAATTTCCCGACAGGGGAAAAGTTGGGTATTTATATCCGGTCGAACTTTTTAACAAATTCAAAAATTGTCCGGAAAAACACTTAGACAAGGTTCGATAATCCGATCGAAACATCGTTTCCCAATTTAACCCCAGAACACTCAACATAAGAGCCAATTTAAAAATTCCCAGAAAACTCAGAATAATTAATCAGGAATTACTGTGCAAACACTTAGGGCTGACGTCACCAAAGAGCCGCGGAACCGCCGTAGAAGCTAGGCTTCTGTCGCGGTTCCGCCGCACAAAGTACTGTTCATGGGAAACTTTTTGCACCGTAATTCTTAGATTTCATTGTTGAATTTTTTAAGCATTTTTAATTGACAAAAAACCACAAATTTGGAAAAAGTCCAGAGAGCATTATCGGGTTAGGGTTTCGGCTTCGTTCGGACTTCAAACACCGTCTAGACTTCGCCTAAGGCTCTAGCTAGGCTCTGATACCACTGTAGGGATCCTAGGCACACTATAGAGGTCTCACAAGGCATCGAACATGCCAATTTATAATTTTATGGGTGCCGAGAAACCCTAATACGGATCGTCGGCTAGAATCCTAGGCGAAACTATAAACTAGTTAACACTTTAACTAAAAGTTAGATGCTACAACCTTTGTAGATCCGGTTATCCACTTCCTTAGCTCCTCGTGGTCATCTCCTCGCTGTCCATCTCGAATCTCGGACTCTCGCGACGGCTTCATCGGAGAAGTGAGCGGAATAGGTCGTCGGCTTCGTGCCGAAGATGATCTACGTCGAGGTTGCACAAGTTCAAGCTCCAACTTCACCAAGTTGTGAAACTTGTGAAGAAAACACCCAAAACAACTTGGCAAGAGGTAGAGGGTGAAGAAATAGGAGGTGGGTTCACTTTAGAATTGGATTTCACTCACTTTTGCTCAAGTTGCCATTGATGGCATCAAGCTTTTCTCTTGAAGATGAAGATGAAGAAGCAAATAGAATATGATAAGTATTGTGAAAAAGAATAATAAAATCAAATACTTATCATGTTCTAACCTAGGTTAAGTGTAGAGAATAAACCATGGTCACTTGGATGGGTTAGGGTTAAGCATGATGACAAGAATGGTTACAAAAGTCAAAGCTTCATGAAGCTTCAACATAAAACAAAAAAGGCCACCATTCTTATCTTAATCCTTTTCAAATAAATAAATAAACAAATAAATGAAAATGCAAAACCCTAATCAACACTTAACCATGGTTTAATTCTTTATACTTAACAATAAGATCATGTATCATCAAACATGATACAAATATGTGCACAAAAGTATATCACATATACTTCTTGCACATCAAGTGAGAAAATCCATATAAAGTGAACCAATACTAGTTAATGCAATGTAGTATATCAAATATATAATTATACATTAAATCATTAAATCAACACTTGATTTAACGATCCGGTCATATCGCATATAACCGACTAGTATCCAATGTATCGGCTTATCGAATCAATGATTCGATAACTAGGTCATATCGAATATAACCAATCGAAACATTTATCGCGAGAATGAAATGCGGTATCACATACACGCATTATTCTCGGTCCCGCACATATCTCATATGCGCTCCTATTTCGTTTCGCTTGAGCCAGGAAACCTCTGTGTAGGACTCTAAAGACTCGTCAATACGCCGGTAGCAGATGATGATCATATCAAGCACCCACAAGCCGCAAGCGGTCTGCTAAACGTAACGGCCATCCGGGTATTGAGCGATCAGAAGATCGACGAGCTAGCCCGCTCACACTCCTGTGAATCCAACTAGTAACACTTACCGTACAGTCCGGTCTGTTCGTCTGATACGTCGCATATCAAGTCTAGGGGTGGTAAACGTCAGACCCCAATAACCGATAAGTCGTGCCGATGTGAGGCTCATAACGGGTCGAGAAACTACTGGTAACACTTACCAGCAAATCTCTGATCAGCCCTGGCCAGGGACTTCCCTGTTACGACCAATCGAGCACTGCGCAACATCAACCCCCAATACCGGGAGAGACGAAACCCCTCCTATCGCTCATTGCCTCCATGTGACTCGGGACTGTACCCAAAGACCACCGTTTTGCACGCCCTCATGGACGTGGTAAGGTGGAGATCAAAGCACAGTGGGAATCACACAAGACTCTATGACGATCTCGGGTCTACAGACTAACCTGTACAAGTGTCACCTGAGAACTGCCATCTGACGTGAGGTATAATACCATCTGGGAGTTCTCGGCGAGTCCGTCCAGTGTACCCAGTCTCCACTGAGCACCCGTATACCATCTCTGATGTCAAACACCAATGGATATGGAATCATCCATCGCCCATCACATGGGTCGAGAAGCGTATACGCTAGTCTACACTGGTATATCGATGCCCCGTCTCGATACACCCACGACTAGGGACCTTGAAGGATGTACTTATGGACTACCATGTCCCCACTAGTATGATCTGCATCATAGTCCAGGTAGTCAAGTACACATCCTAAGGGCTTTACCAACATGTAACTATAAGACAGTATAAACAGACAAGTGTACATGTTAAGATAAAGAGTAACCAGATAGCATACTATCATATCGAGCAAGAAAGTCATCTCTATATATGTCCAAGCATCCAATATAATATACATCATCTGTACAATACTGGCCTCTAGGGCATACATACAACTAACAGTGGGTGTTTGATATGATCATCACCTGCTACCGGCGTATTGACGATTCTTTAGAGTCCTACACAGAAGTTTCTTGACTCAGGCAAAACGGAGTAGGGGCACATATGTGATATGTGCAGGACCGAGAATAATACGGTATGGGATACCGTATTATATTCTCGCGGTATTTTGAAATGAGCCGGGTCATCGGATCAAGTGTTGATTCGATGAATCGGGACATGATATATTAGTCGGTTATATTCGATATAGCCGGATTGTCGGATCAAGCGTTGATTCGATAATTTAATGTATAATTATATATGTGATATATTACATTACATTATCTAATATTAGGTCGCTTTATTTTTTCATTTTCTCACAGGATAATACATTGATATATAAGCGATATATATGTTAATTGTATTATTTTCTTTTGTTACAAATATATATTATATATGTGATATATAATATAGTAACATGATATGATTACTAATGCAACATGTTTAGTGGAGATTAAACAAGGTTAGGGTTTGATTTGGGTTAGTTCTTTCTTGATGCTTCTAGAAGGATTTATTTTGTTTTGAGCTAAGATATTATGGCTGAAATTTTCTAGTGACCCATTCTTAACCCAACCCAAACCCTTAGCCTTAGTTAATTCTCTACATGAGTTAGCCTTGTCATAGTTAACCATGGTTGCATTATTAATCATATATCATTTCATTATTCATCACAAAAGGATTTATCCATTATTTCTTCTTCTTCAACCTTGAGCTTTGAGAAAACTTTCTAGTTTTTCATTTTTTGATGATTAAGAGTGAGAATTTGATAAGAAAAGAGAGCACAAATACTACTCCATCATCCTCATCTAATCTAGCCAATTAGATTAGGGTGTTCACCTCATTAGAGAGAGATGGCTTGAGTTATAGAAACTTCGAGGTTGATCATCGGAGAAAAGGAAGACTACAAGCTAGCATGGATCGTTCGAGTTGTGGAGCCTCTCTTGAGACCGGGAGATCATGGATCGCGGCGAAGGGACTTCTACTCGGAGCTTATGAAGCGAAGGAGCGGACTACAAAGGTTGTAATCCCTCACACTCAGTTGTAAAGATGTTTACTTGCATGTTAAACCCTAATAATCTAACAAAGATCCCGGCTCTGGGTTGTTCGTGTTAGTTATATGTATGCCCTAGAGGCCATTACTGTACATTGGATGTATATTGTAGTGGATGCTGGGACATATATAGGTAGGACTTTCTTGCTCGACATGATAGTACGCTATCTGGTTGCTCTTTATCTTAACATGTATACTTTTTGTCCCTCTGTTACATGTTGATAAAGCCCTTAGGATGTGTACTCGACTTCTAGGACTATGATGTAGATCATACTAGTGGGGCCTGGGTAGTCCATGAGTACATCCTTCAATGTTCCTAGTCGTGGGAATATCGAAACGGGGCATCGATATTCCAGAGTAGACTAGCGTATATCTGTAGGGTTCCTAGGCACTCTAGTGAGGTCTCACAAGGCATCAACCATGCGAATTTCAAAAATTCTAGGTGCCGAGAGACCCGACTACGGATCGTTTGCTAGAAAACTAGGCGAAAAAGCTAACTAGTTAACACTTAACTAAGAGATACGGAAATACAACCTTTGTAGATCCGGTGCTCCACCTCCATAGCTCCGCAACGAAGTCGTCTCTGCTGTCCAAAAGGAATCCGGGCTCTAGAGTCGGCTTCGTCGGAGAAAAAGCGAGCTAGGTCGTCGATGTCCATGCCGAAGATGATCTACGTCGAGGCATCGCTAAATCAAGCTCCGACTTCACCAAGTCAAGAAACTTGTGAAGAAAACACACTCTACTACTTGGCAAGAGGTAGAGGATGAAGAAATAGGAAGTGGGTTAACTTTAGAATTGGATTTCTCACTCAAAAACATCAATCACCATTGATGAGGTAAGCTTTTCTTCACTTGAAGCAAGGAAGAAGAAGAAGAATAATATGATAAGATTATTATAATTGGAAAAGAAAATGAATACTTATCATATTAGAACCATGGTCAAGTGTACAGAATTAACTAAGGTTAGATTAATGGTTAGGGTTAAAGATGAAGACAAGAATGGTTACAAAGTCAAAGCTTCATTAACCTTCAACTAAACTCCAAAATTAGCAACCATTCTTTTCTTATCTATTCAAAATAAATAAATAAATAAATAAGTAAGAATAGAAAACCCTAATCATTAGTTTAACCATGGCTTAATCCATTACACTTAACTATAGTTAAACATGTATCATCAAACATGATACAATCAAGTGCACAAAAGTATATCACATATACAATGTGTACAATCCGAGTGAGAAAATCCATTTAAAGTGAACCAATACTAGTTAATGCAAAGTAATATATCAAATATATAATTATGCATTAAATCATTAAATCAACACTTGATTTAACGATCCGGTCATATCGCATATAACCGACTAGTATTCTATGTATCGGCTTATCGAACCAACCCTTGATTCGATAACTAGGTTATATCGCATACAACCTTTCGATACATTCATCGCGAGAATGGAATACGGTATCACATACACGCATTATTCTCGGTCCCGCACATATCTCATATGCGCTCCTATTTCGTTTCGCTTGAGCCAGGAAACCTCTGTGTAGGACTCTAAAGACTCGTCAATACGCCGGCAGCAGGTGATGATCATATCAGCACCCACAAGCCGCAAGCGGTCTGCTAAACGTAACGGCCACCCGGGTATTGAGCGATCTGAAGATCGACGAGCAAGCCCGCTCACACTCCAGTGAATCCGACCAGTAACACTACCGTACAGTCCGGTCTGATCGTCTGATATGTCGCATATCTCGCCTAGGGGTGGTAAACGTCAGACCCCAATAGCTCGATAAGTCGTGTCGATATGAGGTCTATAACTGTTCGAGAAACTACTGGTAACACTTACCAGTAAATCTCAGCAACCCTGGCCAGGGATTTCCTGTTATAGCCAATCGAACACAGCGCAACATCAACCCCCTATACCGGGAGAGACGAATCCCCTCCTATCGCTCATTGCATCCATGTGACTCGGGACTGTACCCAAAAACCACCGTTTTGCACGCCCTCTTGGACGTGGTAAGATGAAAATCAAAGCACAGTGGGAACCACACAAGACTCTATGACGATCTCGGGTCAACAGACTACTCTGTACCAGTGTCACCAGAGAACTGCCATCTGACGTGAGGTATAATACCATCTGGGAGTTCTCGGCGAGTCCGTCCAGTGTACCCAGTCTCTACTGAGCACCCGTATATCATCTCTGATGTCAAACACCAATGGATATGGGATCATCCATCGCCCATCTATATGGGTCGAGAGGGTACACGCTAGTCTACTCTGGTATATCGATGCCCCGTCTCGATACACCCACGACTAGGGACTTTGAAGGATGTACTTATGGACTACCATGTCCCCACTAGTATGATCCGCATCATAGTCCAGGTAGTCAAGCACACATCCTAAGGGCTTTACCAACATGTAACAGAGAGACAATCAGTATACACGTTAAGGTAAAGTTCAACCAGATAGCATACTATCATGTCGAGCAAGAAAGTCCTCCCTATATATGTCCCAGCATCCACTACAATATACATCCTATGTACAGTAATGGCCTCTAGGGCATACATATAACTAACAATCTCCCACTTGCACTAGGGCCATCTGTAGCAGTGGTTGCAGTATCTCATACTCAACCATCCCATAAAAAAATCTCTCTTTGGGAACAGGCCTTTGTGAGTGGATCCGCTGTGTTGTCCTCAGAATCTACTCTCCTTACCTCGATCCCTTGGAGATCAACCATCTCCATGATCAGGTGATACTGCCTTAGAATATGTCTGGATCACTGATGGGACGGCGTTCCTTGGCATAAGCCACAACTCCATTGTCTCACAATGGGAGGAACATAGTTCATCTCATGAACCTATATACACCCAAACAGCCTCTTTGGTAGCATCTTAAGTAGCGATGTATCCTGCCTTTATCTTCTAGTATGTCACGGTATCTAGCTTGGAACTCTTCCAACATACCGTCCCTTTACTGAGGGTAAAGACAATGCCTGCGACTGACATTCAGTCGTCTTTATCACCCTGGAACACTTCCAGTGATTCTCCCCAGGATCAATTGATACTATCTCACTACAACTAGTGAGAATCCTAATATCCAATTAAATCTATCTCATAGATCCTAAACTTAGGATTTAGGAGGTATCAGTTTGATCCTATATGGAGAATCATAGTGATAATCGGAGATTGATCGAGCGTACCATAGGAAACTCCTTCCCTATCAAGAGTATGTCATCCACGTACTCTACGAGGATCGTCACCATACTCCCTACTACCTTTTTGTATATACAAGGTTCATCTACCATTTTGATGATGTCAAACTGTTTGACTAATCCATCAAAACAGATGTTCCAACTCCGCGATGCCTGCTTTATCCTATAAAGCATCTTGCACACGTTTTCGCTGCTCCCACTGTCTACGAAGCCCTCTGGCTGTGTACTTATAGACGCTCTCTTCTAAAACATCATTTAGAAAAGCTGTCATGACACCCAACCACCAGATATCGCAGTCATGGTATGTAGCCGTGGCAAGTAGGATCTGGATGGACTTAAGCATAGCCACTTGAAAAGGTTTCATCATTATCCACGCCTGGTCAATGATGCAAACCTTTAACAAGTCTAGCTTTGAAAGTCTCAACTTTTCCATGTACACCAAGTAATCTTCTCAAGATATACTTGCTCCTGATGGGGATTTAACCCTTCAGATATAGCAACCAAAGCCCATACTTTGTTGGTGTATAAGGATTCCATCTCAGATCGATAAACATCCAGCCATTCTTACAGAGTCTCACTCTTGATGGCCAGCTCGAAACTAGTTGGGTCATCATCTCATGATGCATTCCTCGCTCCCACTGTCATAGAGAAACCGAAGTATCTCTCAGATGGGTGAGGAACCCTACTAGATCGGCGGAGAGGCTGAGGTTCGTTGGTTTCTACTGAATCCTCTGGTTGTACCAAATCATCTGCTGTAGTTTGTATAGCTGGAACCTTTCCAGTTCTACATTACAGACCTTGCCTCGAGCTTGTCCAGATTTTGCTTTTAGACATAGGCCGGACAACCCCAAATCTTAACTATCTTAAGAGATGGGCTCTTCCCTTTCCATATCACATATGAAGTGGTAGGCAACTGATTTGATTGGAACCTTATTCAATAGGTATGCAGCTTCTCAAGTGCATAACACCCTTAAGGAAATAGGTGACTCAGTAGTACTCATCATAGAGCACACCTTATCATATAGGGTGTGATTGCTCCGCCCCGATATACCATCGTACTATGGTGTATACGGAGGAGTAATGCCGAGAGAGAATCTCATTCTCCTTCAAAAAAGTCCAAGAATTCCGTGCTCAAGTGTTCTCCTCCTTGATCTCATCATAGGACATAATACTTATACCCGTATTCTGGTTCTCTACTTCTAACTTATATTCTGTGAATATCTCAAAAGGTTCGGACTTGTGTTTCAACAGGAACATATGTCTGAATCTAAAGAGATCATCAGAGAATGTAATGAAGTATAAAGAACCAGTCTTGGTATGTGTAGACAGGGGACCTACATACATCAACATGTATCATCCCAAGAGTTTACTAACTCTTTCTCTGTTTCCAATAAACGGAGTTGTGGTCATCTTATCTTTGTGACATGACTGGCGAGTTTCACAAGATGTAAATTCAAACACATTTAAATATGCATCTTTATGTAACTTCAGCTAGTCGGGTCGCATTGATATGACCTAGTCTACAATACCTTAAGAAGGATTCGTTCATTTCTGAACTCTTCCTCTTGTGTGTGTTCCGTATATTAAAGAACTGTAGTTTGATTTAGAACATTAATGCTTTTAGATAACGTGCCTGAACCGATCAACTTTTGATATAGGAAATGTTCAAAACATTATCCAACAATACAAAATTTTATCATTTCTTTACTAATAAAGAGACTGATATGATTTTGTATATCAGGTTCGGTATCTAATAACATTCGTTCAGAATCAATGTATCATT
Organism: Agapanthus africanus; assembly: GCA_030015575.1. Lineage (NCBI taxonomy): Eukaryota > Viridiplantae > Streptophyta > Magnoliopsida > Asparagales > Amaryllidaceae > Agapanthus > Agapanthus africanus. The sequence goes on along the minus strand of CM057341.1, from coordinate 447,469,917 downwards.
AATACAGGGTGACAGTGACCGACAGACTTGGCTGCAACTCTTGCCCCGTTTTCTGCCTCATGAAACTTACCACCCGTTCTCAGTTCTCTACCTTTCTGTAGCCCTATGTAACAGATTACATATCAGGGATCCTGATCTGGTATCACATACCCAGGACGTAGAGAATACTGAGAAACAGTTCTGTATAATGAACACACCCGAAGATGATGCATCAGCATGCACTCTCTTCGTTTGGGCGGCACGGGAAATCTGGTATTCCCCAATTTCCTGCTCTGTCTTATAACAATTATAAGTTGGAGCGGGACCAACGTTCCCCAGCTCAGTATAACAAGCGGGTTCGGTAAATAATCCGTATTATTATCTTGATTAAGGAGTGATATGGTCGCTACCTGGAGAGAGAGAGAAGAAAACACTCAGCGTGCGCTCTGTCAAGAATAGATTGGTTATTATTTTATCTAATCAGGATGGCTCCCACTGCTTTTTATCAAATCTTCCTTCAAACCCTAAAAGGAAAGACTAGCCGGGATTAATTACACACTACAAGTTCGCCAATCTTTCAGCCAGGCCAGTGTCGGTACTTTGAGGGAGGTCCCCCGTGCTTTCGCACAAACCTAATTAATGTAAACCTCGTTTTCCCAGAGGCGTAACCCCGTTGACACCTTTCTAGACACCTACTTGATCGGCTAATTGTAATGTATAAAACTCTCCCAGGAGTAACTCTTACTCGCAGCGGGTATCGGGATCCAACTATCTCATAGAAGGTATGCAATCTCATTGCAAATTTCAACACTTGAAATTCCCGATAATATTTTGCCCCTAACCTCCTATGACCTTGACAAAGGCCAACAAACCATAGGATGCTAGTCAAGTTCAACCCGTCATTTCCTGATTGAATTAAACCCACCCGCACGGCCCTTGACAAAGGCCAACAAGGTCGCACGACTATCCTAACTCAATCTGCATCATATGCATAAGCAGATAAGCACCAGTTAGCTACCGCACACTGCGCCTTGACAAAGGCCAACAAACGCAGCACGAATACTAACTACTACTTATCTGAAATGACGGAGGGCTACGACAGGTTTTTCTGAAAACCTATTGCGTAATGAACTTGATATCGTTGTAGGATCGAATGAATTTTGAAATGGTGTGTTTTTGAGGCTTTTCTAGTTTTGCTAAAGGAGTCACTCCCGGTGAAGGGATCGTCGGTCCTTTCCTCGTCGAATGAGGTGCGGGATATATCATATATATCACTGTGCAAAGCAAAAACACTTAAAAGCTATCAAAAAACAAACCGAGTGTGTAGCATCTGCCAGTTATTGCTAAAGGAGTCACTCCCGGTGAAGGGATCTCGGTCCTTTCCTCATCGAATAAGGTGCAGGATATATCTCATATACCGCTGTACAAAGCAAAAACTGTAGCTACCTGTTTTATTTTTGAAATTCGATTCTACAACATCTTAGGTTTCTTTTATTTCATTAATCACATTAATGAAGTCCCATCATTTAAAGTACCTAAACATCACAGATAAATACGACGTACACTTATGCCATCCGCATTCGCCTCGATGTCCCCTCGTGCACCGTTAGGTTAGGTAACTAACGGCAGAGCGGGGCAGGGCTAGCGCGGGTGTAAAACATAAGTAACGTCTATATAATATATCATATATACTATATACTGTATCTATCACAGAACATCACATGATCACATCACAGATATTACAGCAGAAGAATCATATGAAATATTGGATATACTAGGACGTCCGTGTTTTCAATACGAGCCAGTATAAAACACGGATTCCACGGTCGTGATGAATAGCCAAACCCACACCCCTAGACCCCTACGAGAGCGGTAAGCAACCCTACCAATTCTAGGGTTAGGAGACCCGGACTCGACTCCTCGAGTTGGTCTCCCACTGGACTCCAGAACCCGGTTACTTGTGCTCCCCTCCTTGGGTCTATCCTAGTGCGGAAAAGTAAATAATATACAACGGTGATAACTTCAGCAACTTGGAAGTGCCCCAATAAAAGAATATTACATACAAGTTTTTACATGAATGAAAATGAAAAACACTCATCTCACATAAAAAACCCCCGGCTATTCAAACACGACGATCCAATATAACATATCCAGCAACACATAACATCACATGTCATCAACGTAAGTAAATGTGCGCATCCCAATTGTCGTTGACATATAGCAACGAAACCGGCGATACCACATATTACACTTACGGTCACAGAAAAGAAAGTGAAAAACTACAACAGTTGGAATCCGCAACCTCCTCAGACATCGCATGCCTGACCAAATGAATTTCTTAGACATCGCATGCCTAACAATTATAAACCCCGCATTTTAGTCTCTTTATCGAAAACACTTTTCAATACCAAGTCGGGCAATTCAACAGGATTCCCGACAGTCTGATCGAATACTCGTCGCAAACTTTAGTAGGCGGCTGCACCCCTGATACCGTCGACGAAGTGCACCAAGGCGGAACACCGCTACCGCAAGCACCCGAACGGATGCTTTCGGCGACGGGGTTCTCCTACAGTCACTTGGTCGGGGCTATGGAGTGAGGCTGTCTATTAAGTTTACCCGGCGAATATCCGCGTACGCTACGTGATTGCGACGGACTTTTGATCGCATCAAAATTCCGTGGCAACCGATCAAGTGAGACTAAAGTGCTATGTTTATAACATTCATTTAGTTATCACATAACTACTTGTGAATTCCAATTATTGTATCCCATTCCGGATAAATAGAAAATGTCAAACTTTCCGATCGAACAATCGAACACCCAAGTTTTCCCGATACAGATCAACACATGAAATATGAGTCTAACAACATTCAGTTCGTGCCTCAGTACCAAAGGTCCAGCCGTAGAAGGGTCAAGCCAACGCCTCACATGTGGCACGCCGTACTGCCCCAAACCCGAAGGTTCAAAGGGCAGTTCAAGACGGTCACATAATCGAGTTAAGGTTTGTTGTCTTCTAGAGGGTCCATCGCGTTACTTGCACTAGTTAGAACGTCGTTAAACTACGGAAAAATCCAACACTTGGAAATTTCCCGACAGGGGAAAAATTGGGTATTTATATCCGGTCGAACTTTTTAACATATTCTAATATTTATCCGGAAAGCCACATAGACAAAATCTGATACTCCGATCGAAACACCGAATCCTCAAATCAACCCAGAAAATTCAACTCTGGAATAAATTTTAAATATTCCCATAAAATCCAGAATAATTAAATAGGAATTACTGTGCAGAAAATATGTGATAACGTCACAACCTAGCCGCGGAACCGCCGCAGAAGCTGGGCTTCTGCCGCGGTTCCGCTCTCTGTTGGATGAATAATTCGCCTGAGTTTGCACAGTAATTCTTATAATTATTTATTGAATTTTTTAGGCATTTTTAATACACAAAAATCCGCATTTTCGGAAAAAATCCAGAGAGCATATTCCGGTATGGGTTTTCGGGTCGTTCGGACTTCAAATTCCGTCTAGACTTCGCCTAAGGCTCTAGCTAGGCTCTGATACCACTGTAGGGTTCCTAGGCACTCTAGTGAGGTCTCACAAGGCATCAACCATGCCAATTTCAAAAATTCTAGGTGCCGAGAGACCCGACTACGGATCGTTTGCTAGAAAACTAGGGGAAAAAGCTAACTAGTTAACACTTAACTAAGAGATACGGAAATACAACCTTTGTAGATCCGGTGCTCCACCTCCATAGCTCCGCAACGAAGTCGTCTCCGCTGTCCAAAAGGAATCCGGGCTCTAGAGTCGGCTTCGTCGGAGAAAAAGCGAGCTAGGTCGTCGATGTCCATGCCGAAGATGATCTACGTCGAGGCATCGCTAAATCAAGCTCCGACTTCACCAAGTCAAGAAACTTGTGAAGAAAACACACTCTACTACTTGGCAAGAGGTAGAGGATGAAGAAATAGGAAGTGGGTTAACTTTAGAATTGGATTTCTCACTCAAAAACATCAATCACCATTGATGAGGTAAGCTTTTCTTCACTTGAAGCAAGGAAGAAGAAGAAGAAGAATATGATAAGATTATTATAATTGGAAAAGAAAATGAATACTTATCATATTAGAACCATGGTCAAGTGTAGAGAATTAACTAAGATTAGATTAATGGTTAGGGTTAAAGATGAAGACAAGAATGGTTACAAAGTCAAAGCTTCATGAAGCTTCAACTAAACTCCAAAATTAGCAACCATTCTTTTCTTATCTATTCAAAATAAATAAATAAATAAATAAGTCAGAATAGAAAACCCTAATCATTAGTTTAACCATGTCTTAATCCATTACACTTAACTATAGTAAAACATGTATCATCAAACATGATACAATCAAGTGCACAAAAGTATATCACATATACAATGTGTACAATCCGAGTGAGAAAATCCATTTAAAGTGAACCAATACTAGTTAATGCAAAGTAATATATCAAATATATAATTATGCATTAAATCATTAAATCAACACTTGATTTAACGATCCGGTCATATCGCATATAACCGACTAGTATTCTATGTATCGGCTTATCGAACCAACCCTTGATTCGATAACTAGGTTATATCGCATACAACCTTTCGATAAATTCATCGCGAGAATGGAATACGGTATCACATACACGCATTATTCTCGGTCCCGCACAAATCTCATATGCGCTCCTATTTCGTTTCGCTTGAGCCAGGAAACCTCTGTGTAGGACTCTAAAGACTCGTCAATACGCCGGCAGCAGGTGATGATCATATCAAGCACCCACAAGCCGCAAGCGGTCTGCTAAACGTAACGGCCACCCGGGTATTGAGCGATCTGAAGATCGACGAGCAAGCCCGCTCACACTCCAGTGAATCCGACCAGTAACACTACCGTACAGTCCGGTCTGATCGTCTGATATGTCGCATATCTCGCCTAGGGGTGGTAAACGTCAGACCCCAATAGCTCGATAAGTCGTGTCGATATGAGGTCCATAACTGTTTGAGAAACTACTGGTAACACTTACCAGTAAATCTCAGCAACCCTGGCCAGGGATTTCCTGTTATAGCCAATCGAACACAGCGCAACATCAACCCCCTATACCGGGAGAGACGAATCCCCTCCTATCGCTCATTGCCTCCATGTGACTCGGGACTGTACCCAAAAACCACCGTTTTACACACCCTCTTGGACGTGGTAAGATGGAAATCAAAGCACAGTGGGAACCACACAAGACTCTATGACGATCTCGGGTCAACAGACTACTCTGTACCAGTGTCACCAGAGAACTGCCATCTGACGTGAGGTATAATACCATCTGGGAGTTCTCGGCGAGTCCGTCCAGTGTACCCAGTCTCTACTGAGCACCCGTATATCATCTCTGATGTCAAACACCAATGGATATGGGATCATCCATCGCCCATCTGTATGGGTCGAGAGGGTACACGCTAGTCTACTCTGGTATATCGATGCCCCGTCTCGATACACCCACGACTAGGGACTTTGAAGGATGTACTTATGGACTACCATGTCCCCACTAGTATGATCCGCATCATAGTCCAGGTAGTCAAGCACACATCCTAAGGGCTTTACCAACATGTAACAGAGAGACAATCAGTATACACGTTAAGGTAAAGTTCAACCAGATAGCATACTATCATGTCGAGCAAGAAAGTCCTCCCTATATATGTCCCAGCATCCACTACAATATACATCCTATGTACAGTAATGGCCTCTAGGGCATACATATAACTAACAATATCTTCTCGACCCATGTGATGGGCGATGGATGATCCCATATCCATTGGTGTTTGACATCAGAGACGGTATGCGGGTGCTCAGTGGAGACTGGGTACACTGAACGGACTCGCCGAGAACTCCCAGATGGTATTATATCTCACGTCAGATGGCAGTTCTCTGGTGACACTGGTACAGCTTAGTCTGTTGACCCGAGATCGTCATAGAGTCTTGTGTGTCTCCCACTGTGCTTTGATTTCCACCCTACCACGGCTCTACTGAGTCGTGCAAACAGGTGGTTTTTGGGTACAGTCCCGATTCACATGGAGGCAATGAGCGATAGGAGGGGATTCGTCTCTCCCGGTATTGGGGGTTAATGTTGCGCTATGCTCGACTGGCCATAACTGGAAATCCCTGGCCAGGGTTGCACTGATTTACTGGTAAGTGTTATCAGTAGTTTCATGCTTGTTATGGACCTTACATCGGCATGACTTATCAAGCTACTGGGGTCTGACGTTTACCACCCCTGGGCGAGATATGCGACATATCAGACGAACAGACCGGACTGTATGGTAAGTGTTACTGGTTGGATTCACAGGAGTGTGAGCGGGCTTGCTCGTTGATCTTATGATCGCTCAATACCCGGGTAGCCGTTACGTTTAACAGACCGCTTGCGGCTTGTGGGTGTTTGATATGATCATCATCTACTGCCGGCGTATTGACGAGTCTTTAGAGTCCTACACAGGGTTTCCTGGCTCAAGCGAAACGAAATAGGAGAGCATATGAGATATGTGCGGGATCGAGAATAATACCAGTATGTGATACTGAATTCTATTCTCGCGATTCGTATCATCGGACGGTTCTATAAGATATAGCCGGATTACCGAATCAAATGTTGATGCGATATATTGATACACTTGATATTAGTCGGTTATATGCAATATGACCGGATCATTAAATCAAGTGTTGATTTAATGATTTAATGTATAATTACATATTTGATATATTACTTTACATTAACTAGTATTTGTTCACTTAAGATTGATTTTCTCACTTGATGTGCACAAGTAGTATATGTGATATATTTTTGCAATTGATTGTATCATGATTGATGATACATGCAAACTTGGGTGTATGTTTGATTTAAACCATCTTTAGGTTAATGGTTAGGTTTTAATTTGTTTTATTTATTTTCTTTATTCATTTTGGCAAGAAATAAAATGGTGGTTTGTTTTGTTTTACTCTTGAAGCTTCATGAAGCTTTGAAAGTCTTTACCATTTTGTTTCTTTCCTTAACCTAACAATTTACCTAAACCCTAGTTTATTCTCTACAAAAGTTAATCTCACCCATGGTTGCAATATGATAACTTCACTTGTATTTTCTTTTCACAATAATTCATTCTTTTCTTCTTCTTCTTCTTCTTGATGAAGAGAAGAAAACCTTTCTTGAAAATTCCAAGTGAGAAATCCAAATCCAAAGTGAACCCACTTCCTATTTCGTCATCCTCTACCACTTGCCATGTTGTATGGGGTGTTTTCTTCACAAGTTTCATGACCTAGTGAAGATGGAGCTCGAGTTAGAGTCACCTCGACGCAAATCATCTTCGGCATCGAAGTCAACGACCTAGCCCGATCATTTCTCCGATGAAACCAACGCTAGAGTCCGGGATTCCGATGATCGCAGCGGAGGGACGTCAACACGGAGCTAGAGAAGTGGAGGACCGGATCTACAAAGGTTGTATTTCCATTCACTTAGTAGTAAAGTAGTTTACTAGTTTAGTTTTCGCCTTACCTCTAGTATCGATCTTGTTTAGGGTTTCTCGGCACATAGAAAATTTTGAATTGGACATGTTTGATCAGTTGTAGAACCTCATGAGTGTGCCTAGGAACCCTACAGTGGTATCAGAGCCAAGCTAGAGCTTTAGGCGAAGTGTAGACGAAGCTAGAAGTCCGATCGAACCCGATATCCCCCGATTTCACCCCTCACTGTAAAATTTTGAAACTGTGGTTTTTCCTAATTAAAAATGTTCAGAAAATAGTGCAGGGAAATATAAGGTTCTCTGTAGAAAACAAGATTCTAACTCACTCAAACGGCCGCGGAATCGCGGCAATGACATGCCATTGGCGGCGGTTCCACGGCACAATTAAAGAGTTAGGGTTTCAGTTTTGTACAGTTTCCCCCGTATGTGATTCCTGATGTTTCTGGGTGCTTTTAAATATACTCAACAGTTGAGTTTTTGTTGGAGATAGTGCCCTCAGAGTCAATTATTGGGTCACAGGCACGTGATTGCAATGATTGAGGGGAGGACCTATCCCGGTAGGACAGTCTTACTCGAGATGATAGTATGCTATCTGGTTTATCTTTATCATCGTGTACTGCTTTAGGTGACCTGACGAGTCGCTATTACACATTGATAAAGCCCCTAGGATTCTTGCTTGACTTCCAGCAGTATGAGGGCGATCATATAAGTGGGAGCTGGGGTCTACAAGCACATCCTTAAAAGGTCCCTAGTCGTGGGAGATTCGAGACAGGGCATCGTTTCTCCAAAGTAGACTAGTGTATACAGTCGAGACCCCGACGAGGGGCGGTGGCCGGTCTCACAAGCCACTGGTGTCAGTTGGTTCACCTAAGATGTATACAGGTGCTCATTGGGTTATGAGTACACCGGACAGGACTCGCCGGGAACCTGCTAGTTGGGATATACCAGACGTCAGATAGCAGTTCCCAGGTGACATGTGTACAGGTTAGTTCATCGACCTGGGATCGTCATTTGTCTCGTGTGAGTTCCCACTGTACTTTGATTACTACCCTACCACGGCTCAAAGGAGTCGTGCAAACAGGTTTTAGTTGGGTACAGTCCCGAGCCACATGGAGGCAGTGAGCGGATCTGCAGGGGTTCGTCTCTCCCGGTATTGGGGGTGAGGTCGTGCTGTGTCTAGGAGAGCCAGAACATGAAAAGTCCTTGGCCAAGGCAGGAGATTTGCTGGTAGGTATTCCAGTAGTATCTCAGGGTGTTCTGGGCTACACTCCGACACGACTTGTACCGCTTTTGGGGGTCTGACTTTTACCAACCCCCTAGGCCCGCCATGCGATGCTCATAGACGAACGGACCGGACTGTACGGATATTGTCACTGACAGGCTCAGTAGGGTGTCAGGATGAGTTCGCTCATCGACGTCCCTTTTGGTCAATAGCTGGTGGCCCGTCACGTATGGCTAATACCTCTGACGTGCTAGTGGTTAAATCCACAGCCATAGTATTGACGAGTCTTTAGAGTCCACCACACAGACAGTTACTCAAGTTTCGGGCGAAACGCTGTAGAGGCCGTATGGAGATATGGCAGGGTTCGATCAGATACGTGCGGTATTGCACGGATCATGATCGGACGGTTTTTACTAGCCGGCTTTGGCTTAAGCCGGATACTAGTATTAGATAGTGTAGTTTTGTCTCTTTGCATTTGTGTTCAGTGCGAATACAAATGCGGGCATGTATTTGCAGTAGTGGGGTTTTCCTGTAATTTATTACGGGATCGGTTTTCTGAAGTTGCCAGTTTGCATTCCGTTCCGGCCGGTTTTCCTTCATTCCTTCTCGGTCGGACTTTCTTGTTGGAGGGGGTTATTTGCAATTTGCAAATAACTCTTTTGTGGAGGGTTTTCTTGCACTTGTGGATTATGATGAGACTTGCTTCATGATGATATTCCTTTCTTATCCATTTGATGGCTTTTCACTTGATGGTTTGAGAAAAGAAATGAGAGTGACCATTTTCTTTATTTGGTTTTTCCATTGTAGTTTTATATACTTGGAGAATTCTTTTTCTCTCTCCAATCTCATTCTTAGAGAGAGAGGGCCGGCCATTCTTGAGGGGAGAGATGAGAGGAAATTTCATGGTGTATGGAAATTATATCATCTCATTCTTGCTTGCTCCAAAAATCCAATAACCCTTCTCCAAAGTTCTTTCTTGTTTCCTCCACAAACCATGGCAACCTCAAAACCCCAAGAGACAAGTTCACTACACTATTCTACAGCAAGCCTTGGACGCGTCGGCTAGCCAACTTCGCGCCCGAGTTGCCTCGGTCAAGAGGTGGGAGCCCGTAAAAGATTCCGGCTACGTGGTGCCCTTTCCGACGAGCGAGGAGGAGACGGAGATTCCGCGGGAGATCGGAGTGGAGACGAAGACCGAAGGACACGGATCGCTTGGTATAGCATCTCTACTCTTTTCTATTTTGCTAGCTAGCTAGGTTAATGGCCCGATCCGGGTAAAAAGTCCGCGGTGGTGCCGTTTTGCAAAGTTCGCAAAGTTTTTGTTTTCCGCGTTTCCGGCGTCGGATCGACGGCCGGGGCGCCCCCGCGGGCTTACAATGGTATCAGAGCCACGCCGTTAACCTACCTAGCTTGCTCTAGTATGTTTAGTGCTCGATCGAACGAAAATCCCCAAAAACCGTATTTTGTGCACATGTGTTCTCTGTTAAAATTTTTTGAGCTCCTAAAATTTTTCAGGTTGTTTCAGAGGCATGTACAAGCAATTATAAGAATTCTGGGAAAATACGATCCAATGATTCTTCACTTCGACCGCGGAAGGGCGGCCAAACCCTCTGTTTGGCCGCGCTTCCGCGGCGGATAGGAGGAATCTTGGCACCATATTTTCCCAGTAAGCTTATGTGTTGAAAATAGGGCATTTGGGACATTTTATTTGGGCCCAGGTTTTCTGTAAGTGCTACAGTTCTTTTTGGGGGCCCACTTTGATAAATTTGTTCGATCGGATATTTTAAACATGCTAGTTCACAGTTTTTACATTATATCTGCGACCGTGAATGTCATTTGATCGGTAAATCCCGTCTAACTGCTATAGCCCGGTTAGACGGATTTGCGAACGTGACTTTCACGTTGATGTTCTGTGATTGTACTGTGTTGTTGCGGATCGGTCGTGGGGATAGCCTGGTTGCAGTGGTAGTACAGTTCTGTTGTATTATGTACATTTGATATTGCGGGGCGAGCGTCCGACATGTGGACTGCCGTCACTGCCTGTTTGTATTATTATTTTGGGGCACGACCTGGTTGCGGTCGATGTACCCGTTGTATGTATATTTTACTTTCTGTACTAGGATTACCCCGCGGAGGGGTGCACGGATAGCCGGATTCTAGAGGGCAACAAGCCCGCATCTCATGGCATTGAGACGGAGGGGGCTTCACTCTAGAATTGGCGGGCTATTCGCCGCACTCGTAGGGGGTATAGGGTTGACCCAGGAGGGGTGCCCAAGTTACCGGATTCCGTGAAGTGCTGGGTGGTCCATTCACGTTGCTGAAAGGGGCTGCCTCGCTTCAGGTTTTGGCGGGTAACTTGCCGCGCCCGTAGGGGTCTAGGATTTCATTACACAGGCTATCCACACGACCAGGGGAACGTCGGGTTTCAGTAGCGGCTCTGTGAAACCCGGGGATCCCAGATATCTGTATTGATCTGTGTTGCTATACATTTCTGTGCTGCATTGTTTATCACGCCATGAGCGAAAATTATATATTGGTATATATATATATTTATAGATGTTGTATATGTTTTTCATCCGCGCTAGTCCAGTCCCCGCTCTGTCGTTAGTTAGCTAACCTAACGGGTGATGACGGGACCCAGTGGCGAATGCGGATGGCATATACGTACGTCAGTATATTTTCGTTCTTTATGGTGTGATCAATTGATGGGACTGCATTGATTCGGATCAATGCAAGTTAAACAAACCTATTCTGATGTTGTTGGAACACTTTTTCAAAAAGCTGTTATTGCAAAGACGTTCACTTTTGTTTTGCATCGTGGTATTCATTTGGAATATCCTGCTCCTCAGTCGACGAGGCAAGGGCCGAGATCCCTTCACCGGGAGTGACCCCTTGGACAGAAGTTTGCGTCAGGGCATTAACTTCACTATAGCCGATTACTTTTGCTTTGCACCGTGGTATTCAGTTGGAATATCCTGCACCCCATTCTACGGGGAAAGAGCCGAGATCCCTTCACCGGGAGTGACCTCTTTAGTAAAAGTTTTCGTCACTATATTTTCTAAAAAGCTATCCGTTCCTTCAACGATATCAAGTTCACTACGTTAAAGGTTTTCGCCAGAAACCATTCGTAGCCCTCCGTCGTTTCATATGGGTAGTCAATAGTATTCAAGCTGTGTTTGTTGGCCTTAGTCAAGGCACAGTGTTTGGTAGCTATTGGGTATTCATATGCTGCATAGATAGATGCGTTGGTTTGGGACAGTCGTATAGCCTTGTTGGCCTTAGTCAAGGGCTTGTACGGGTGGGTTCAAATCAACCTGGACAATGACGGGTAGAACTTGACATGTGACTTATGATTTGTTGGCCTTAGTCAAGGTCATAAGAGCATGGGGCAAAAATCCACATCGGGAGTTTCAAAAGTACTGAAACTTGTCAGATATGCGCATACCTTCTGGAGTGTGATAACGTGAGCGGATTCCATCACGTTATCATGCGATGAGAGTTGGATCCCGATTCCCACTGATGAGTTGGTTTACTCCTCGGGTTATCCCGGCTAATTCTTCTTTCAGGTTTGGGGAAGAATTTGACGTTACAGTGGGAGGTTTCCAGATTAGATAAATTGGTAACCATTCTGATCTAGGTTAGAGTGCACGCTGAGTGTTTCTTCTCTCTCTCTCTGGCAGCGACCATTGACCCGACCCTAGACTATGACTCAGTGACCAAGTTGACCGAACCTTCTTAACACTGACTTTTGGATTGTCAGAGTTGCAGACCTCTTTGCCACCCTTACTTTTACCCTTTTCTCCGGGACACCCCGTATTACTACGAACGTCCACTTCCATTGGACAAAACCATCGTATGGTTATATACGAACTCGAAGGACTTCGAGGATGGTTTCAGGTTCTGAAGAAAACGAATAGGACTATTCAGTTGTCTTTACCTTTTACCTTCTCTCAGGTTGCGAGTACTCCTTGGTTTAGGAGATAGTACACCTATTACGCAAATTGGATAGTCTTCTTCCAAACCTTAGGCTGGTGCCGAACGGTAGGGAATGAAGAAAGCCAATTAGCCTAAACGGTGTACAGAAGGTATTAAGTTCAGACAAAGCAAGGGATTAGTATGAGGGCAAAGTAAATTGCGACTGCTATTCACGACCAAACCATGTACTTCTTTGTCAATCCTAAATCACCTATGAATTAAGTTCATTCGGTTGTCTTTTATCCTCACCTTCTCTCGCATTGCGAGTGCTCCTCGGACTAGGACAGTACACCCATTATGCTTATTGGATAGTCTTCTTCCAAACCATAGGCTGGTGCCGAACGGTAGGGAAGGAAGAAAACCATTTGGCCTAAAGGGGTGTACAGAAGGTAATGACTAAAGACATGTAAAGGGATTTAGAAAGATGGCAAAGAATTATACGGTTATAGTTGTGAATCTGGATAATGGAGGAGGCATTACTAAGAATACCAGGATACCCCATCGAAACATTTCAATGTTTCAGTTCCACTGTGTACTGTTAAATGAAAACTGATTTCCCGATTAGATACTTACTCCAGGGTATGTATTTACCAGGTATGAATCTCACGTCTGTATGGTTTTACAGATGATGAGTGGGAGTAAGTTATTGGGAATTAGGTGACCATCCTCATTATATCGGGATTCATGATATTTGAGGAAGCCACCTGGGTTGTTTGCCGGTCGGCAAATATTTGGTTTTGAATATCCGTTGTTGTGCACCAATTTCAAATTGATATATCTGTACGTCTATTTTTATAGAGTGAGATATACTTTTTGAAATTATGTCTATGACATTTACCTATACCAGTGGATGGTTAGGTAAGGAGCATTGAACAGCGGTGTAATTCTTCTTAACCAAAAGTACAGTTTTCAACTTACGACACACAGTGAATGAGTTGTTAGACTCAGCGGACTTATACAGAGTATTGTATATTGTCCAGTGTCCATTAGGACGGAGGGGTTGGTCCTCGTACTATATTCTGTTTACTTTTAACTTCTCTAGTTTTTAGACATGTGTTTCGTAGAAACACAGGGTCTAAGTTTTGAGGAGTTATAGGTATAAGAGTAAAGTAGAGAACCAAGTGTTGCAAGTATCGGGATTCTTCAAGGAGATCGAAGATGTAGATACTTGTGAATGGTATTCAGTTGATAGTAATGATTAAGAGAACTAGCTTCTTTTTCAGGTTACTCATAATTGGAAGTACTCCTAAGTTGAGTAACGCTGATCGGCCTCTCTTCCATTTACTTGACATGCACTGGAGACAGCTGCATGATTTGAATCTAGTTCAATTAAATCAGTGCCTCTGGTTCTTGGATATAGAACAGTTCATATCTTGACATTGTTAAGATACGGGGAGTTGTCCGGCTTATGCTTAAAACCAGACACTGGACAACTCAAGGCACGTTTCAGTAGTGGCTGTTTGTGGGTTGACCCGGGCTATGACGAGGGTTGATTTTCTACCATCTGGAAGATCAATAGTGATATTGTTCTTGACTCGCCACAGTTTTATCAAAAATGGATTTTTTCAGAAAAACAGGAGTGGGAGTATGGTAGAACTGGAAGTGATTCCAGAACCACAAACGATTACTGAAGATTTCATAAGAACCTAAAGATTCAATCTGGTTTGACATTCCATTGGCCACTCCGCAGATAAGGTGGGTAACCTCAGGCACCCGAGAGGTACTTCGGTATGCTCAAGGACGGTGGCAGAGAGGTTCTTGTTTACCCACACTTGCCATTGCTGTTGTTCCAGGCTGCGAGACCCGGCGGGAGGATGAGTATAGCGTCGTTCTAAACTGGCTTTAGAAGTGCACGTCTATATGACTCTGCCAGAGGGTTGTCATAGTCAGTGGGAGCAGCGGAAGCATTGGTGGACATGTGGCTTATGTCTGTTTATAGACTAAAGCAGATATAGCGGAGATAGATCATCTATTTCTGATGTGACAGTCATAGGTTTGACTTCATCAGAATAAGGGATGGATCTGTTAAGAAGGTAGTAGGGTGTGATGTCCTGGTGTTTGATGACATACACAGAGTAGGAAGTGATATTCCTATACTACGATCGGTTATACTTTGGTCGTCACACAGTAGTTTCTCCACATAGGACTTGGATATTATATCAGACATTCTGGTTACTAGATCTATGGTTTTAGATCTAGATTTGGGTGTTTTCCCAATCTGGGTACTTTGACCGCATTCTATGAGTATTTAGAATGGACGACTCCTGGCACGGTAGTGTACCTGCAGGTAATGGAGTCACCCTCTCTAAAGGTGTCTTACAGACTAAAGGGGAGAGGGACACGCATGATTGACAGATCACTTGCTTAGGCAACTGAGTCAATCATGAGATGTCAAGTACCACACCAGATATTGTTCTTGCAGTAGGTGCAATAAGTTGATATTAATCCATTCTTGGAGAAACAGTCGGAAGCAGTTTTAGAACATAAGTTAATGTTCTAAGGAATTGATAACGGCAGCCTCCTTTAGGAGACGGTTATCATTCCAGGCTTCCAAGGTGACCTGGATGGCAGAGTGGCTGTCAGAGTTATAGTTTTCCCTCTAACGAGGGGCAGTATTTTGGACAGGTGGTCCAGGTGGAAACTGAGGGAAGGCATGGCGCAGGACACTGATTAAGTTCAGTTGTCGATACAGTCTAAGAAGTTTGGATTTGGAGTTCACTTATGAGCTAGGTCCCATCAGACATCCAGACATTCTAAGACAGGTATTGCTCATTTCGGGAGATAGCTTTCTCCGCGAACATGGGATATAGAGAGACATAGAAAGAAACATCAAAGCGGATCCACTCACTGAGGCTATTCCTCGAACGCAATAGTTTCGCAAACGAGCTTTGTGAGACTGACTAGTAGAGGAGTTGGGTGTTCGGTATCACACGGGCTGTGAGTATGCGACATCGCAATAATTAGCCTTGAGTGCAAGTGGGAGATTGTTGGAGATAGTGCCCTCAGAGTCAATTATTGGGTCACAGGCACGTGATTGCAATGATTGAGGGGAGGACCATCCCGGTAGGACAGTCTTACTCGAGATGATAGTATGCTATCTGGTTTATCTTTATCATCGTGTACTGCTTTAGGTGACCTGACGAGTCGCTATTACACATTGATAAAGCCCCTAGGATTCTTGCTTGACTTCCAGCAGTATGAGGGCGATCATATAAGTGGGAGCTGGGGTCTACAAGCACATCCTTAAAAGGTCCCTAGTCGTGGGAGATTCGAGACAGGGCATCGTTTCTCCAAAGTAGACTAGTGTATACAGTCGAGACCCCGACGAGGGGCGGTGGCCGGTCTCACAAGCCACTGGTGTCAGTTGGTTCACCTAAGATGTATACAGGTGCTCATTGGGTTATGAGTACACCGGACAGGACTCGCCGGGAACCTGCTAGTTGGGATATACCAGACGTCAGATAGCAGTTCCCAGGTGACATGTGTACAGGTTAGTTCATCGACCTGGGATCGTCATTTGTCTCGTGTGAGTTCCCACTGTACTTTGATTACTACCCTACCACGGCTCAAAGGAGTCGTGCAAACAGGTTTTAGTTGGGTACAGTCCCGAGCCACATGGAGGCAGTGAGCGGATCTGCAGGGGTTCGTCTCTCCCGGTATTGGGGGTGAGGTCGTGCTGTGTCTAGGAGAGCCAGAACATGAAAAGTCCTTGGCCAAGGCAGGAGATTTGCTGGTAGGTATTCCAGTAGTATCTCAGGGTGTTCTGGGCTACACTCCGACACGACTTGTACCGCTTTTGGGGGTCTGACTTTTACCAACCCCCTAGGCCCGCCATGCGATGCTCATAGACGAACGGACCGGACTGTACGGATATTGTCACTGACAGGCTCAGTAGGGTGTCAGGATGAGTTCGCTCATCGACGTCCCTTTTGGTCAATAGCTGGTGGCCCGTCACGTATGGCTAATACCTCTGACGTGCTAGTGGTTAAATCCACAGCCATAGTATTGACGAGTCTTTAGAGTCCACCACACAGACAGTTACTCAAGTTTCGGGCGAAACGCTGTAGAGGCCGTATGGAGATATGGCAGGGTTCGATCAGATACGTGCGGTATTGCACGGATCATGATCGGACGGTTTTTACTAGCCGGCTTTGGCTTAAGCCGGATACTAGTATTAGATAGTGTAGTTTTGTCTCTTTGCATTTGTGTTCAGTGCGAATACAAATGCGGGCATGTATTTGCAGTAGTGGGGTTTTCCTGTAATTTATTACGGGATCGGTTTTCTGAAGTTGCCAGTTTGCATTCCGTTCCGGCCGGTTTTCCTTCATTCCTTCTCGGTCGGACTTTCTTGTTGGAGGGGGTTATTTGCAATTTGCAAATAACTCTTTTGTGGAGGGTTTTCTTGCACTTGTGGATTATGATGAGACTTGCTTCATGATGATATTCCTTTCTTATCCATTTGATGGCTTTTCACTTGATGGTTTGAGAAAAGAAATGAGAGTGACCATTTTCTTTATTTGGTTTTTCCATTGTAGTTTTATATACTTGGAGAATTCTTTTTCTCTCTCCAATCTCATTCTTAGAGAGAGAGGGCCGGCCATTCTTGAGGGGAGAGATGAGAGGAAATTTCATGGTGTATGGAAATTATATCATCTCATTCTTGCTTGCTCCAAAAATCCAATAACCCTTCTCCAAAGTTCTTTCTTGTTTCCTCCACAAACCATGGCAACCTCAAAACCCCAAGAGACAAGTTCACTACACTATTCTACAGCAAGCCTTGGACGCGTCGGCTAGCCAACTTCGCGCCCGAGTTGCCTCGGTCAAGAGGTGGGAGCCCGTAAAAGATTCCGGCTACGTGGTGCCCTTTCCGACGAGCGAGGAGGAGACGGAGATTCCGCGGGAGATCGGAGTGGAGACGAAGACCGAAGGACACGGATCGCTTGGTATAGCATCTCTACTCTTTTCTATTTTGCTAGCTAGCTAGGTTAATGGCCCGATCCGGGTAAAAAGTCCGCGGTGGTGCCGTTTTGCAAAGTTCGCAAAGTTTTTGTTTTCCGCGTTTCCGGCGTCGGATCGACGGCCGGGGCGCCCCCGCGGGCTTACAGTTTTCTGGGGTGTATTGGGGACTCATTGATTCGATCGGATATTCTAACCTCGTTTATGGTTTTCCGGGTAATTTTAGAATATGTTAAAAAGTTCGACCGGATATAAATACCCACTTTTTCCCCTGCCGGGAAATTTCCAATTGTTGGATTTTTCCGTAGTTTAATGACGTTCTAAGTAGTGCAAGTAACGCGATGGTCCCTCTAGAAGACAACAAACCTTAACTCGATTATGTGACCGTCTTGAACTGCCCTTTGAACCTTAGGATATGGGGCAGTACGGCGTGCCACATGTGAGGCGTTGGCTTGACCCTTCTACGGCTGGACCGTTGCTACTGTGGCATGAAGTGGATGTTTTTAAACTTATTTCAAGTGTTGAGCTGTTTCGGGAAAACTTGGGTGTTTGATTGTTCGATCAGAAAGTTTAACATTTTCTATTCATCTGGAATGTGATACAATATTTGGAATCCACAAGTAGTTATGAGATAACTGATTTAGATGTTATAAACATAGCAGTTTAGTCTCACTTGATCGGTTGCCACGGAATTTTGATGTGATCAAAAGTCCGTCGCAATCACGTTGCGTACGCGGATACTCGCCGGATAAACTTATTAGATAGCCACGCCCCATAGCTCCGACAAAATGACTGTAGGAGAATCCCGTCGCCAAAAGCATCCGTTCGGGTGCTCGCGGCAGCGGTGTTCCGCCTTAGTGCACTTCGTCGACGGTATCAGGGGTGCGGCCGCCTACTAAACTTTGCGACGAGCATTCGATCGAAATGAGTGTTTTTTGTAATTAGGTCTAGAAAGGTGTCAACGGGGTTACGCCTCTGGGAAAACGAGGTTTACTGTAATTAGGTCTGTGCGAAAGCACGGGGAACCTCCCTCAAAGTACCGACACTGGCCTGGCTGAAGGATTGGCGAACTTGTAGAGTGTAATTAATCCCGGCTAGTCTTTCCTTTTAAGGTTTGAAGGAAGATTTGATAAAAACAGTGGGAGCCATCCTGATTAGATAAAATAAATAACCAATCTAATCTTGCAAGAGCGCACGCAGAGTGTTTTCTTCTCTCTCTCTCTCCAGGTAGCGACCATATCACGCCTTAATCAAGATAATAATATGGATGTATTGACCGAACCTGCTTGTTATACTGAGCTGGGGAACGTTGGTCCCGCTCCAACTTATAATTGTTATAAGACCGAGCAGGAAATAGGGGAATACCAGGATTCCCATACCGCCCAAACGAAGAAAGTGCATATGATGCATCTCCTTCGGGTGTGTTCATTATAAAGAACTGTTTCTCAGTGTCCTCTACGTCCTAGGTATTAGATACCGGATCAGGATCCCGCAAATATAATCCGTTACATGGGCTACAGAAAGGTAGAGAACTGAAAACGAGTGATAAGTTTCATGAGACAGAAAACGGTGCAGGTGTTGCAGCCAAGTCTGTTGGTCACTATCACCCTGTATTACCAATACATTGATTCTGAACAAATACTATTAGATACCGAACCTGATATACAAAATCATATCAATCTCTTTATATATTAAAGAAGGATATAATTTTGTATTGTTGAATATTGTTTTGAACATTTCAAAAGTTGATCGGTTCAAGCACGTTATCTAAAACCATTGACGTTCTAAATCAAACTACAGTTCCTAGTATACAGAACACACACAAAAGGAAGAGTTTAGAAATGAACGAATTCTTCTTGAGGCATTGTAGACTAGGTCATATCAATGCGACCCGACTTGCTTAAGTTACATTTTAGATGCATATTTAAATCAGTTTGGATTTACATCTTGTGAAACTTGCCAGTCATGTCACAAAGATAAGATGACCATAGCTCTATTTGTTGGAAACAGAGAAAGAGTTAGTAAACTCTTGGGACTGATACATGATGATGTATGTAAGGTCCCCTGTCTACACATGCCAGGACCGGCTCTTTGTACTTCATTATATTCTCTGATGATCTCTCGAGATTCAGCCATATATTCCTGTTGAAACATAAGTCCGAACCTTTTGAGATATTCACAGAATATAAGTTAGAAGTAGAGAACCAAAATACGGGTATAAGTATTATGTCCTATGATGAGATCAAGGAGAAGAATACTTGTGCATAGAATTCCTGGACTATTCTAAAAGAGAATGAGATTCTCTCTCAGTGTTACCCCTCTGTATACACCACAGCACAACGATGTATCAGGGCGGAGCGATTGAAGGGTTCCTAGGCACACTAATGAAGTCTCACAAGTGATCAAACATGCACAAATCAAATTTTCCAAGTGCCTACAAACCCTAATACGGATCGTTAACTAGATATATAGGCGAAGCAAGCATGTAATCGAATTAAATGCTAAGGGAAAGTGACTACAACCTTTGTAGATCCGGTCCACCACTTCCTAAGCTCCGCGATGATCTCCCTCCGCTGTCCAAATCGAACCCTTGACTCTAGCATTGGCATCATCGAAGAATGGGCGGGCTTGATCGTCGGTTCGATGCCGAAGATGATCTACGTCGAGGCATCACAAGAACAAGCTCCAACTTCACCAAGCCTTGAAAACTTATGACGTAAACACCCTATACAACTTGGCAAGAGGTAGAGGATGAAGAAATAGGAAGTGGGTAGACTTTCGAATTGGATTTCTCACTTGATTTCACTAGTTGCCATTGATGGTCACTAGCTTTCTTCATGGAAGAAGAAGATAAAGAAGAAGAAGAAGATATGATAAGTATATTTAAAATAGATAAAAATATGAATACTTATCATAATCTTACCCTTGGTTAAGTGTAGAGAATCAACTAGGGTTAGTGAATGGTTAGGTTTTGTAGATGAAGACAAAATGGTCAAAGCTTCTTGAAGCTTCAAAGAAAGCAACAAAACAATCAACCATTTTATTTTCATTCCAAATGAAGAATGAATAAATAAAGAAATAGTTAATAAATACAAAACCCTAACCATTACACAACCATGGTTTAATCATACACTTAACTAAGTATGCATGTATCATCAAACATGATACAATCATGTGCACAAAAATATGTCACATATATAACTTGCACAATTCAAGTGAGAAAATCCATTTAAAGTGAACCAATACTAGTTAATGCAAAGTAATATATCAAATACATAATTATACATTAAATCATTAAATCAACACTTGATTTAACGATCCGGTCATATCGTATATAACCGACTAGTATCCAATGTATCGGCTTATCGAATCAATCCTTGATTCGATAACTAGGTTATATCGCATACAACCATTCGACACATTCATCACGAGAATGAAATACGGTAACACATACACGCATTATTCTCGGTCCCGCACATATCTCATATGCGCTCCTATTTCGTTTCGCTTGAGCCAGGAAACCTCTGTGTAGGACTCTAAAGACTCGTCAATACGCCGGCAGCAGATGATGATCATATCAAACACCCACAAGCCGCAAGCGGTCTGCTAAACGTAACGGCCACCCGGGTATTGAGCGATCAGAAGATCGACGAGCAAGCCCGCTCACACTCCTGTGAATCCAACCAGTAACACTTACCGTACAGTCCGGTCTGTTCGCCTGATATGTCGCATATCTCGCCTAAGGGTGGTAAACGTCAGACCCCAGTAGCTCGATAAGTCATGCCGACTTGAGGTCCATAACATTCGTGAAACTACTGATAACTCTTACCAGTATATCACTGCAACCCTGGCCAGGGATTTCCTGTTATGGCCAGTCGAGCATAGCACAACATCAACCCCCAATACCGGGAGAGACGAATCCCCTCCTATCGCTCATTGCCTCCATGTGAATCGGGACTGTACCTAAAAACCACCTGTTTGCACGACTCAGTAGAGCCATGGTAGGGTGGAAATCAAAACACAGTGGGAGACACACAAGACTCTATGACGATCTCGGGTCAACAGACTAAGCTGTACCAGTGTCACCAGAGAACTGCCATCTGACGTGAGGTATAATACCATCTGGGAGTTCTCGGCGAGTCCGTTCAGTGTACCCAGTCTCCACTGAGCACCCGTATACCATCTCTGATGTCAAATACCAATGGATATGGGATCATCCATCGCCCATCGCATGGGTCGAGAAGATATGCGCTAGTCTACTCTGGAATATCGATGCCCCGTCTCGATATTCCCTCGACTAGGAACATTTCAAGGATGTACTCATGGACTACCCAGGCCCCACTAGTATGATCTACATCATAGTCCTGGAAGTCGAGTACACATCCTAAGGGCTTTATCAACATGTAACAGAGAGAGACAGAAAGTATACACGTTAAGATAAAGAGCAACCAGATAGCGTACTATCATGTCGAGCAAGAAAGTCCTACCTATATATGTCCCAGCATCCACTACAATATACATCCAATGTACAGTAATGGCCTCTAGGGCATACATATAACTAACAATCTCCCACTTGCACTAGGGCCATCTGTAACAGTGGTTGCAGTATCGCATACTCAACCATCCCCTAAAAGTCTCTCTTTGGGAAAAGGCCTTCGTGAGTGGATCCGCCGTGTTGTCCTCTAAGTCTACTCTCCTAACCTCGATCACCCTGGAGATCAGCTATCTCCATGATCAGGTGATGCTGCCTCAGAATATGTCTGGGTCACTGATGGGACCATGGTTCCTTGGCCAAAGCCACAGTTCCATTGTCAAACAATGGTAGGAACCTAGTTCATCTTATGAACCATTATACACCCAAACTGCCTCTTTGGCAGTATCATTAATAGCGATGTTACCAGCCTTCATCGTCTAGTTTGCCACGGTATCGAGCTTGGAACTATTCCAACATACCGTCCATTTACTGAGGGTAAAGACAGTGTCTGTGACTGACATTCAGTCGTCTTTATCACCCTGGAACACTTCCAGTGATTCTCCCCAGGATCGATTGATACAATCTCACTATACCTAGTGAGAACCCCAATATCCCTTTAGATCTATCTCATAGGTCCAAATCTCAGGATTTAGGAGGTATCATATTTATCCTATTTGGAGAATCCTTGTGATAATAGGAGATTGACCGATCGTAGTATAGGAAACTCTTTTCCTATCAAGAGTATGTTGTCTACGTACAATACGAAGATGACCACCTTACTCTCTACTACCGTTTTGTATATACAAGGTTCATCTACCATTTTGATGAAGTCAAACACTTTGACTATCACATCAAAACAGACGTTCCAACTCCACGATGCCTGCTTCATTATGTAAAGCAACTTGCACACGTTTCCGCTGCTCCCACTGTTTACGAAGACCTCTGGCTGTGTTCTTATAGACGTTCTCTTCTAAATCAGTATTTAGAAAAGCAGTCAGGGCACCCAACCACCAGATATCGTAGTCACGGTATGTAGCAATGTTAAGTAGGATCCGGATGGACTTAAGCATAGTCACTTGGAAAAGGTTTCATCATTATCCATGCCTGGTTGATGACTAAAACCTTTAATAAGCCTAGCTTTGAAAGTCTCAACTTTTCCATCTACACCAAGTAATCTTCTCAAGATATACTTGCTCCTGATGGGGATTTAACCCTTCAGATATAGCAGCTAAAGTCCATACTTTGCTGGTGTATATGGATTCCATCTCAGATCGCTAAGCATCCAGCCATTCTTACAGAGTCCCTACTCTCGATGGCCTGCTCGAAACTGGTTGGGTCATCATCTCATGATGCAATCCTCGCTCCCACTGTCATCGAGAAACCGAAGTATCTCTCAAGCAGGTGAGGAATCCTGCTAGATCGGCGGAGAGGCTGAGGTTCGTTGGGAACTATAAAATCCTTTGGTTCTGTCAAATCTTCAGCTGTAGTTTCGAATAGCTGGAACCTTTCCAGTTCTACAGAACTGACCTTGCCTCGATCTTGTCCGGATTTTGCTTTTGACATAGGCCGGACAACCCCAAATCTTAACTAACTTAAGATATGGGCTCTTCCCTTTCCATATCACATATGAAGTGGTAGGCAGTGATTTGATTCGAACCCTATTCAATAGGTATGCAGCTTCTCAAGCGCATAACTCCCAAAAAGGAAACAGGTAACTCAGTAGTACACATCATAGAGCACACCTTATCATATAGGGTGTGATTGCTCCGCCCCGATACACCAATGTGCTATGGTTATTTGGAGGAGTAATACTGAGAGAGAATCTCATTTTCCTTTAGAATAGTCCAAGGATTCCATGCACAAGTATTCTCCTCCCTGATCTCATCATAGGACATAATACTTATACCCGTATATTGGTTCTCTACTTCCTACTTATATTCTGTGAATACCTCAAAAGGTTCGGACTTATATTTCAACAGGAATATATGACTGAATCTTGAGAGATTATCAGAGAATATAATGAAGTATAAAGAACCAGTCCTGGCATGTGTAGACAGGAGACCTTACATACATCATCATGCATCAGTCCTAAGAGTTTACTAACTCTTTCTCAGTTTCCAGTAAACAGAGCTGGTGTCATTATATCTTTGTGACATGACTGGCAAGTTTCACAAGATGTAAATTCAAACTGATTTAAATATGCATCTAAAATGTAACTTCAGCCAGTCGGGTCGCATTGATGTGACCTAGTCTACAATGCCTCAAGAAGGATTCGTTCATTTCCGAACTCTTCCTCTTGTGTGTGTTCTGTATACTAGGAACTGTAGTTTGATTTAGAACGTCAATACTTTTAGATAACGTGCCTGAACTGATCAACTTTTGATATAGGAAATGTTCAAAACATTATCCATCAATACAAAATTATATACTTTCTTTACTAATAAAGAGACTGATATGATTTTGTATATCAGGTTCGGTATCTAATAGCATTTGTTCAGAATCAATGTATTGGTAATACAGGGTGACAGTGACCAACAGACTTGGCTGCAACACTTGCCCCGGTTTCTGTCTCATGAAACTTATCACCCGTTCTCAGTTTTTCTACCTTTTTGTAGCCCTATGTAACAGCTTACATATCTGGGATCCTGATCCGGTATCATATACCCAGGATTCAGAGGATACTGAGAAACGGTTCTTTGTAATGAACATACCCGAAGGAGATGCATCATATGCACTTTCTTCGTTTGGGCGGCATAGGAAATCTGGTATTCCCCTATTTCCTGCTCGGTCTTATAACAATTATAAGTCGGAGCGGGACCAACGTTCCCCAGCTCAGTATAACAAGCGGGTTCGGTCAATACATCCATTTTATTATCTTGATTAAGGCGTGATATGGTCGCTACCAGGAGAGAGAGAGAAGAAAACACTCTGCGTGCGCTCTTGCAAGATCAGATTGGTTATATATTTTATCTAATCAGGATGGCTCCCACTGTTTTTATCAAATCTTCCTTCAAACCTAAAAGGAAAGACTAGCCGGGATTAATTACACTCTACAAGTTCGCCAATCTTTCAGCCAGGCCAGTGTCGGTATTTTGAAGGAGGTTCCCCGTGCTTTCGCACGGACCTAATTACAGTAAACCTCATTTTCCCAGAGGCGTAACCCCGTTGACACCTTTCTAGACACCTACTTGATCGGCTAATTGCAAAGTGCAAAACTCTCCCAGGAGTAACAATTACTCGCAGTGGGTATCGGGATCCAACTATCATATAGAAGGTATGCAATCTCATTGCAAGTTTCAACACTTGAAACTCCCGATAAAGGTTTTTACCCCTAGCACCTATGACCTTAACTATGGTCAACAAATCATAAGTACTAGTCAAGTTCTACCCGTCATTTCGTGATTAATTAGACCCACCCACATGACCCTTAACTAAGGTCAATAAAGTCA
Source organism: Agapanthus africanus (assembly GCA_030015575.1). Taxonomy (NCBI): domain Eukaryota; kingdom Viridiplantae; phylum Streptophyta; class Magnoliopsida; order Asparagales; family Amaryllidaceae; genus Agapanthus; species Agapanthus africanus. Next base: position 447,444,358 of record CM057341.1, on the reverse strand, counting down.
CGCGACTGTCCTAACTAATCGCATCATTTGCGGTGTAGGAAGACATCACTTAGCTACCGTACACTGTGCCTTGACTATGGTCAACAAACACAGCACGAATACTAAGTACTCTACTTCCTAAAATGACGGAGGGTTGCGAATGGTTTTTGTGAAAACCATTAACGCTTTGAACTTGATCTCGTTGCGGAATCAAATGGTTTTTAAATGGAATGTTTTTGAGGCTTTTCTAGTTTTGCTAAAGGGGTCATTCCCGGTGAAGGGATCGTCGGCCCTTTCCTCGTCGAATGAGGTGCGGGATATATCATATATATCACTGTGCAAAGCAGAAACTATAGAAGCAATCAAAGGACAAACCGAGTGTGTAGCATCTGCCAATTATTGCTAAAGGAGTCACTCCCGGTGAAGGGATCTCGGTCCTTTCCTCATCAAATAAGGTGCAGGATGTTCTATAATGAACACCGCGATGCAAAGCAAGAACTGTAGCTACCTGTTTTTATTTTGAAATTCGATTTCACAACATCAATTAGGTTTATTTTCTTTCATTAATCCCATTAATGAATATCCCATCATTTAATTCCACCTAAACATCACAGATAAATATAACGTACGCTTATGCCATCTGCATTCGCCTCGATGTCCCGTCTGCACCGTTAGGTTAGGTAACTAACGGCAGAGCGGGGCAGGGCTAGCGCGGGTGTAAAACATAAGCAACGTCTATATAATATATCATATATACTATATACAAAATCTGTCACGGAACATCACATGATCACAGATAAATCACAGCAGAAGATACATATGAAATATTGGATATACTAGGACGTCCGTGTTTTCAATACGAGCCAGTATAAAACACGGATTCCACGGTCGTGATGAATAGCCAATCCCACACCCCTAGACCCCTACGAGAGCGGCAAGCAACCCTACCAATTCTAGGGTTAGGAGACCCGGACTCGACTCCTCGAGATGGTCTCCCACTGGACCCTAGAACCCGGTTACTTGTGCTCCCCTCCTTGGGTCTATCCTAGTGCAGAAAAATAAATAATATACAAGTGGTGACAACTTCCGCAACCTGGAAGTGCCCCAATAAAAGAATATTACATACAAGTTTTTACATGAATGAAAATGAAAAAACACTCATCTCACATAAAAACCCCCGGCTATTCAAACACGACGATCCAATATAACATATCCAGCAACACATAACATCACATGTCATCAACGTAAGTAAATATGCGCATCCCGATTGTCGTTGACATATAGCAACGAAACCGGCGATATCACATATTACACTTACGGTCACAGAAAAGAAAGTGTAAAACTACAACAGTTGGAATCCGCAACCTCCTCAGACATCGCATGCCTGACCAAATGAAATACTTAGACATCGCATGCCTAACAATTATAAACCCCGCATTTTAGTCTCATTATCGAAAACTCTTTTCAATATCAAGTCGGGCAATTCAACAGGATTCCCGACATTCTGATCGAATGCTCGTCGCAAACTTTAGTAGACGGCCGCACCCCCGAAACCGTCGACGAAGTGCACCAAGGCGGAACACCGCTACCGCGAGCACCAAAACGGATGCTTTCGGGGACGGGGTTCTCCTACAGTCACTTGGTCGGGGCTATGGAGTGAGGCTGTCTATTAAGTTTACCCGGCGAGTATCCGCGTACACTACGTGATTGCGACGGACTTTTGATCACATCAAAATTCCGTGGCAACCGATCAAGTGAGACTAAAGTGCTATGTTTATAACATTCATTCAGTTATCTCATAACTACTTGTGAATTCCAATTATTGTATAACATTCCGGATAAATAGAAAATGTTAAACTTTCCGATCGAACAATCGAACACCCAAGTTTTCCCGATACAGCTCAACACATGAAATAAGTCTAACAGCATTCAGTTCGTGCCTCAGTACCAACGGTCCAGCCGTAGAAGGGTCAAGCCAACGCCTCACATGTGGCACGCCGTACTGCCCCAAACCCGAAGGTTCAAAGGGCAGTTCAAGACGGTCACATAATCGAGTTAAGGTTTGTTGTCTTCTAGAGGGACCATCGTGTTACTTACACTACTTAGAACGTCGTTAAACTACGGAAAAATCCAACAATTGGAAATTTCCCGGCAGGGGAAAAAGTGGGTATTTATATCCGGTCGAACTTTTTAACATATTCTAAGATTATCCGGAAAAGTACACAGACAGAATTAGAAAATCCGATCGATATACCGAGTCCCCAATACAACCCAGAAAATGAAACTCTGGAAAAAAATATTAAAAATCCCCAGGAAAACCAGCACAGACAACTAAGAACTACTGTGCAAAATTGGATGCACAAAACGACAAACAGGCCGCGGAACCGCCGCATGAGCAAGCTCATGCCGCGGTTCCGCCGCACTTTAGTTGAATCACGGGCACATGCTTCACAGTTTTTCTTAAAATTCCCTGCTGAATTTTCTGAATATTTTTAATTCACAAAAATCCACATTTTACAGAAATGTCCAGAGAGCATGTTAAATATTGGGGTTTTGGGTCGATCGGACTTCTAATTCCGTCGGGACTTCGCCTAAGGCTCTAGCTAGGCTCTGATACTACTGTAGGGTTCCTAGGCACACTAATGAAGTCTCACAAGTGATCAAATATGCACAAATCAAATTTTACAAGTGCCTACAAACCCTAATACGGATCGTTAACTAGATATATAAGCGAAGCAAGCATGTAATCGAATTAAATGCTAAGGGAAAGTGACTACAACCTTTGTAGATCCGGTCCACCACTTCCTAAGCTCCGCGATGATCTCCCTCCGCTGTCCAAATCGAACCCTTGACTCTAGCATTGGCATCATCGAAGAATGGGCGGGCTTGATCGTCGGTTCGATGCCGAAGATGATCTACGTCGAGGCATCACAAGAACAAGCTCCAACTTCACCAAGCCTTGAAAACTTGTGAAGTAAACACCCTATACAACTTGGCAAGAGGTAGAGGATGAAGAAATAGGAAGTGGGTAGACTTTAGAATTGGATTTCTCACTTGATTTCACTAGTTGCCATTGATGGTCACTAGCTTTCTTCATGGAAGAAGAAGATAAAGAAGAAGAAGAAGATATGATAAGTATATTTAAAATAGATAAAAATATGAATACTTATCATAATCTTACCCTTGGTTAAGTGTAGAGAATCAACTAGGGTTAGTGAATGGTTAGGTTTTGTAGATGAAGACAAAATGGTCAAAGCTTCTTGAAGCTTCAAAGAAAGCAACAAAACAATCAACCATTTTATTTTCATTCCAAATGAAGAATGAATAAATAAAGAAATAGTTAATAAATACAAAACCCTAACCATTACACAACCATGGTTTAATCATACACTTAACTAAGTATGCATGTATCATCAAACATGATACAATCATGTGCACAAAAATATGTCACATATATAACTTGCACAATTCAAGTGAGAAAATCCATTTAAAGTGAACCGATACTAGTTAATGCAAAGTAATATATCAAATACATAATTATACATTAAATCATTAAATCAACACTTGATTTAACGATCCGGTCATATCGTATATAACCGACTAGTATCCAATGTATCGGCTTATCGAATCAATCCTTGATTCGATAACTAGGTTATATCGCATACAACCATTCGACACATTCATCGCGAGAATGAAATACGGTAATACATACACGCATTATTCTCGGTCCCGCACATATCTCATATGCGCTCCTATTTCGTTTCGCTTGAGCCAGGAAACCTCTGTGTAGGACTCTAAAGACTCGTCAATACGCCGGCAGCAGATGATGATCATATCAAACACCCACAAGCCGCAAGCGGTCTGCTAAACGTAACGGCCACCCGGGTATTGAGCGATCAGAAGATCGACGAGCAAGCCCGCTCACACTCCTGTGAATCCAACCAGTAACACTTACCGTACAGTCCGGTCTGTTCGTCTGATATGTCGCATATCTCGCCTAGGGGTGGTAAACGTCAGACCCCAGTAGCTCGATAAGTCATGCCGACTTGAGGTCCATAACATTCGTGAAACTACTGATAACTCTTACCAGTATATCACTGCAACCCTGGCCAGGGATTTCCTGTTATGGCCAGTCGAGCATAGCACAACATCAACCCCCAATACCGGGAGAGACAATCCCCTCCTATCGCTCATTGCCTCCATGTGAATCGGGACTGTACCTAAAAACCACCTGTTTGCACGACTCAGTAGAGCCATGGTAGGGTGGAAATCAAAACACAGTGGGAGACACACAAGACTCTATGACGATCTCGGGTCAACAGACTAAGCTGTACCAGTGTCACCAGAGAACTGCCATCTGACGTGAGGTATAATACCATCTGGGAGTTCTCGGTGAGTCCGTTCAGTGTACCCAGTCTCCACTGAGCACCCGTATACCATCTCTGATGTCAAACACCAATGGATATGGGATCATCCATCGCCCATCGCATGGGTCGAGAAGATATGCGCTAGTCTACTCTGGAATATCGATGCCCCGTCTCGATATTCCCTCGACTAGGAACATTTCAAGGATGTACTCATAGACTACCCAGGCCCCACTAGTATGATCTACATCATAGTCCTGGAAGTCGAGTACACATCCTAAGGGCTTTATCAACATGTAACAGAGAGAGACAGAAAGTATACACGTTAAGATAAAGAGCAACCAGATAGCGTACTATCATGTCGAGCAAGAAAGTCCTACCTATATATGTCCCAGCATCCACTACAATATACATCCAATGTACAGTAATGGCCTCTAGAAGTACACAGCCAGAAGGCTTCGTAAACAGTGGGAGCAGCGGAAACATGTTCAAGTTGCTTTACATGATAAAGCAGGCATCGCGGAGTTGGAACATCTGTTTTGATGTAGTAGTCAAATAGTTTGACTTCATCAAAATGGTAGATGAACCTTGTATATACAAAAAGGTAGTAGGGAGTATGGTGGTGATCCTCGTAGAGTACGTAGATGACATACTCTTGATAGGGAAGAAGTTTCCTATACTACGCTCGGTCAATCTCTTCTTTTCACAAGGATTCTCCAAATAGGATAAAGGTAATACCTCCTAAAATCCTGGGATTTGGATCTATGAGATAGATCTAAAGGGATGTTAGGGTTCTCACTAAGTTTCGTGAGATGGTATCAATCGATCCTGGAGAGAATCACTGGAAAGGTTCCAGGGTGATAAGGACGACTGAATGTCAGTCGCAGGCATTATCTTTACCCTCAGTGGAGGGACGGTATGTTGGAAGAGTTCCAAGCTAGATACCGTGGCAAACTAGACGATAAAGGCTGGTAACATCGCTATTAAAGATACTACCAAAGAGGAAGTTTGGGTGTATATTGGTTCATGAGATAAACTAGGTTCCTACCATTGTGTGACAATGGAAATGAAGCTTTGGCCCAGGAACCCTGGTCCCATCAGTGACCCAGACATATTCTGAGGCAGCATCACCTGATCATGGAGATAGTTGATCTCCAGGGTGATCGATGTTGGGAGAGTAGACTCAGAAGACAACACGGCGGATCCAATCACAAAGGCTTTTTCCCAGAGAGAGACTTATATGGGATGGTTGAGTATTAGATACTGCAACCACTGCTACAGATGGCCCTAGTGCAAGTGGGAGATTGTTAGTTATATGTATGCCCTAGAGGCCATTACTGTACATTGGATGTTTATTTTAGTGGATGCTGGGACATATATAGATAGGATTTTCTTGCTCGACATGATAATACGCTATCTGGTTGCTCTTTATCTTAACATGTATATTTTCTGTCTCTCTGTTACATGTTGATAAAACCCTTAGGATGTGTACTCGACTTCCATGACTATGATGTAGATCATACTAGTGGGGCCTGGGTAGTCCATGAGTACATCCTTCAATGTTCCTAGTCATGGGAATATCGAGACGGGGCATCGATATTCCAGAGTAGACAAGCGTATATCTTCTCGACCCATGTGATGGGCGATGGATGATCCCATATCCATTGGTGTTTGACATCAGAGACGGTATGCGGGTGCTCAGTGGAGACTGGGTACACTGAACGGACTCGCCGAGAACTCCCAGATGGTATTATACCTCACGTCAGATGGCAGTTCTCTGGTGACACTGGTACAGCTTAGTCTGTTGACCCGAGATCGTCATAGAGTCTTGTGTGTCTCCCACTGTGCTTTGATTTCCACCCTACCATGGCTCTACTGAGTCGTGCAAACAGGTAGTTATTGGGTACAGTCCCGATTCACATGGAGGCAATGAGCGATAGGAGGGGATTCGTCTCTCCCGGTATTGGGTGTTGATGTTGCGCTATGCTCGACTGGCCATAACTGGAAATCTCTGGCCAGGGTTGCACTGATTTACTGGTAAGTGTTATCAGTAGTTTCATGCTTGTTATGGACCTTACATCGGCATGACTTATCAAGCTACTGGGGTCTGACGTTTACCACCCCTAGGCAAGATATGCGACATATCAGACGAACAGACCGGACTGTATGGTAAGTGTTACTGGTTGGATTCACAGGAGTGTGAGCGGGCTTGCTCGTTGATCTTCTGATCGCTCAATACCCGGGTGGCCGTTACGTTTAGCAGACCGCTTGCGGCTTGTGGGTGTTTGATATGATCATCACCTACTGCCGGCGTATTGACGAGTCTTTAGAGTCCTACACAGGGGTTTCCTGGCTCAAGCGAAACGAAATAGGAGCGCATATGAGATATGTGCGGGACCGAGAATAATACCAGTATGTGATATTGAATTCTATTCTCGCGATTCGTATCACCGGACGGTTATATAAGATATAGCCGGGTTACCGAATCAAATGTTAATTCGATATATTGATACACTTGATATTAGTCGGTTATATGCAATATGACCGGATCATTAAATCAAGTGTTGATTTAATGATTTAATGTATAATTATATATTTGATATATTACTTTACATTAACTAATATTTGTTCACTTAAGATTGATTTTCTCACTTGATGTGCACAAGTAGTATATGTGATATATTTTTGTGCACATGATTGTATCATGTTTGATGATACATGCAAACTTGGATGTATGTTTGATTTAAACCATCTTTAGGTTAATGGTTAGGTTTTAATTTGTTTTATTTATTTTCTTTATTCATTTTGGAAAGAAATAAAATGGTGGCTTGTTTTGTTTTACTCTTGAAGCTTCATGAAGCTTTGAAAGTCTTTACCATTTTGTTTCTTTTCTTAACCTAACCATTTACCTAAACCCTAGTTTATTCTCTACAAAGGTTAATCTCACCCATGGTTGCAATATGATAACTTCACTTGTATTTTCTTTTCACAATAATTCATTCTTTTCTTCTTCTTCTTCTTGATGAAGAGAAGAAAACCTTTCTTGAAAATTCCAAGTGATGATTCCAAGTGAGAAATCCAAATCCAAAGTGAACCAACTTCCTATTTCTTCATCCCCTACCACTTGCCATGTTGTATGGGGTGTTTTCTTCACAAGTTTCATGACCTAGTGAAGATGGAGCTCGAGTTAGAGTCGCCTCGACGTAGATCATCTTCGGCATCGAAGTCAACGACCTAGCCCGATCATTTCTCCGATGAAACCAACGCTAGAGTCCGGGATTCCGATGATCGCAGCGGAGGGATGTCAACACGGAGCTAGAGAAGTGGAGGACCGGATCTACAAAGGTTGTATTTCCATTCACTTAGTAGTAAAGTAGTTTACTAGTTTAGTTTTCGCCTTACCTCTAGTATCGATCTTGTTTAGGGTTTCTCGGCACATAGAAAATTTTGAATTGGACATGTTTGATCAGTTGTAGAACCTCATGAGTGTGTCTAGGAACCCTACAGTTCGGCACGTCTAAATTTTTATTCGGGCATGGTTGATGCCTTATAGACCTTTGTAAGAGTGCCTAGGAACCCTACAGTGGTATCGGAGCCTAGCTAGAGCATTAGGCAATGTGTTTACGAAGTTAAAACTCCGATTGAACCCCGATACATCAAACTAGACCCCCTCTCTGGAAATTTTGTAAAAATGTGATTTTTTCTGCATTAAAAATACTTTAAAAAATCAGCAGGGAATTCTAAGGATAACCCTAAAACACGAGCCCCCAAGGCTCTCAAAGAGCCGCGGAACCGCGGCAAGAACATGCTTGACGCGGCGGTTCCGCGGCCAAAAGAGTGACTTGGGGACACGTGTTGGTACAGTAATATCCGTAGTTGTTCCTGTATATTTCTGGGTATTTTTAATCTGACTCGAATGTTGAGTGTTCTGGGGATTATTTTGAATTCGTTGATTCGATCGGAAATTTAAATTTCGTTCTGTTTTCCGGATAATTTAGAAACTGTTAAAATGTTCGAACGGATATCATTAACTCACTTTTTCCCGACACGAAAAACTTTCAAGTGTTGAATTTTTCTTGAGTTTAAATCTTTCGGAAAAACGTGCAAGTAACGCGGTGGACCCTCTAGAAGAACACAAACCTTAACTCGATTATGTGACCGTCTGAACCGCCTCTAAACCTTAGGGTTTGGGACAGTACGGCGTGCCACATGTGAGGCCTTGGTACCCTTCTACGGCTGGACCATTGGTACTGTGACACATTCTGGGATTATTTGAACTCCGCTCAAGTGTTGAGCTATTTAGAAAATCTTGGGTATTTGATTATTCGATCGGAAAGTTTAATACTGTCTATTTATCTGGAATGTGATACAATATGTGGAATTCATATAGTTAGGCATGAAATGCGAAGTATGTGATATTTCGGATTTACGATGTCTAAAGAGTTTGTGGATTCCAAATGTTCTAGTTTTACACTTTCTTTTCTGTGACCGTAAGTGTAGTATATAGTTGTATTGCCGGTTTTCGTTGCTATACATCAACGACGATCGGTGTATGCATACATACTTACGTTGATGATATGAGATATTATGTGTTGTTGTGATATGTTATATTGGATCGTCGTGTTCTGAATAGCCGGGGGTTTTATGTGAAATGGGGGTTTTATTTTCATTCATGTAAAATTCATTTGTATGTAATATTCTTTTATTGGGGCACTTCCGGGATGAGGTTGCATGCCACCAGTGTATATTATTTACTTTTCCGCATTAGGTAGACCCAAGGAGGGGAGCACAAGTAACCGGGTTCTAGGGTCCAGTGGGAGGCCATCTCGAGGAGTCGAGACCAGGTCTCCTAACCCTAGAATTGGCAGTGTTGCTTGCCGCTCTCGTAGGGGTCTAGGGATGTGGGTTTGGCTATTCATCGCGACCGTGGAATCCGTGTTTTATACAGGCTCGTATTAAAACACGGACATCCTTGTATATCCAATATTTCATTTATGTTCTTCTGCTGTAATGTTCTGTGATGAGATCATATTACTGCCTGAGACGAATGCTTATACTATATATATATGCTGATATATAAATATTACTGCTTTCGTTTCTTATATGATGCTTAGGAAGCATAAGCTGATGGGATATATTAATGAGATTAATAAAAGAAAAGAAACCTAAAAGATGTTGTAGAATCAAAACTTTATAAAAAGGGTAGCTACAATTTTGCTTTGCATAGCGATATATATGATATACCCTGCACCTTATTCGATGAGGAAAGAGCCGAGATCCCTTCACCGGGAGTGACCTCTTTAGCAAAACTGGCAGATGCTACAAAATCGCGGTTTTGTTTTTGACAGCTTATATAGTTCTTGCTTTGCACAGCGGTATATATGATATATCCTGCACCTTATTCGATGGGGAAAGAGCCGAGATCCCTTCACCGGGAGTGACCACTTTAGCGAAACTAGAAAAGCCTTAAAAACACTCCTTTTCAAAATCACTTGTTTCTACAACGATATCAAGTTCATTACGCTCATGGTTTTCTGAAAAACCTGTGTAGCCCTCCGGCATTTCAGATAGGTAATACTTAGTATTCGTGCTGCGTTTGTTGGCTTTCGTCAAGGCATAGTGTGCGGTAGCTAACTATTGCTTATCTGTAACATATGATGTGATTGGGTTAGGGTAGTCATGCGGCTTTGTTGGCTTTCGTCAAGGGACGTACGGCTGGGTTTAATTCAATCAAGAAATGTACGGGTTGAACTTGACTAGCGGACTATGGTTTGTTGGCATTCGTCATGTTCATAGCACGTTAAGGGTAAAAGCATTATCGGGAATTTCAAGTGTTGAAATTTGCAATGAGATTGCATACCTCCTATGAGATAGTTGGATCCCGATACCCACTGCGAGTAAGAGTTACTCCTGGGAGAATTTTACACAAGACAATTAGTCGATCAAGTAGGTGTCTAGAAAGGTGTTAACGGGGTTATGCCTCTGGGAAACCGAGGTTCATTTTAATTAGGTCCGTGTGAAAGCATGGGAAACCTCCCTCAAGTACCGACACAGATCTGGCTGAAAGATTGACGAAATTGTAGGGTGTAATTAATCCCGGCTAATCTTATCTTTTAGGGTTTGAAGGAAGATTTGATGAAAACAGTGGGAGACATCTTGATTAGATAAGATAATAACCAATCTAATCTTGCAAGAGCATACGCTAAAGTGTTTTCTTCTCTCTCTCTCTCCAGGTAGCGACCATGTCAGGCCATAATCAAGATAATAATATGGATGTATTGACTGAACCCGCTTATTACACTGAGCAGGGGATCGTTGGTGTCGTTCTTTCTTATAAGAGTTATAAGACTGAACAGGAAATAGGAGAATATCTGGATTCTCATGCCGCCCAAACGGAGAACATGCATGTTGATGCACCTTCTTCGGGTGTGTTAGTTATTGAGAACTGTTTCTCAGTTCACCCTACGTCCTGGGTATTAGATACCGGATCGGGATCCCATATATGTAAAATGTTACATGGGCTACGTAAAGGTAGAGAACAGGGAAAGGTGATCATTCCATTCAAATAGGGAATGGTGCAAGTATTGCAGCAAAAGCAGTTGGCGAATATCACCTAGTATTACCAAGTAGTAATACACTGATTCTGAATGAGTGCTATTATATACCGAACATGATGTGCAACATTTTATCGGTTTCTTTATTAAGAAAAGAAGGATATAATTTTATAGTACAGGATAATGTTATGAACATCTTCCTAGATCAAAAGTTCTCGTTACATAATAGCATATTCATTCTCAATCAAAATACAGTTCTTAATATACAAAACACACACAAGAGGAAGAGTTCAGAAATGAACGAATCCTTCTTGTGGCATTGTAGACTTGGTCATATCAATGCGACACGGCTAGCTAAGTTACATAAGGATGGATATTTGAATCCGTTCGAATTATCATCTTATGATACTTGCCATTCATGTCTCAAAGGTAAAATGACCAAAACTCCGTTTAGTGGACACGGAGAAAGAGTTACGGAACTCTTAGGACTGGTACATAGTGATGTATGCGATCCCATGTCTACACACGCCAAGAACGGTTCTTCCTACTTCATTACATTCACTGACGATCTCTCAAGATACGGACATGTGTTCCTGATGAAACACAAGTCTGAAGTTTTTGAGAAATTCAGAGAATATAAGCACGAAGTAGAGAACCAAACAGGCAAAAGTATTAAAATCCTTCGATCTGATCGAGGAGGAGAATACTTGAGCAATGATTTTCTGGATTATCTAAAAGAGAATAGGATTCACTCTCAGCTTACTCCTCCTTATACACTACAGCACAACAGTGTATCGGAGCGGAGGAATCGCACCCTATTAGATATGGTACGCTCTATGATGAGTGATGCTGAGTTACCTATTTCCTTTTGGGGGTATGCGCTTGAGACAGCCATGTAAGTCCATGCTACCTCTCCCGGTACTTTCGGGAACGCGGAATTTGGTAAAAAACGATTTTTACGGAGGTGGTAACATGGACCTAAAACCCGAATCTTGGTTAAACATCTATCTAACACCTAACTAAGAGTTTCTAGCTACTCGGTTAGGGGGTTATACCTTGCTTGTCTTGAACTCCTTCGTCTTCAAAGCTCCGATGGTGGTCCGATGGCTTCTCCTCGTCGTCTCCGTACGCCGAAGATAGATCCACCTGAAAGCTCCAACCTTTAGCTCCTTCTTCGTTCTTTGAAGAAACTAGTTCACTTGGTTTGCTAAACCTAGTGAACTAGAATGAGTAGAGAAGAAATAGAATGGGATTTTATCTATGGTTCTTGATTCTCAACTCATGAGACAAGAGAACCATAGAATCAAGAGAGGGAGGAAGAGGTTGAGGGTGAGAGCAAGAGGAGAGCTCAAGAACAAGAGAGAGAATGAGCAAGAAAGAATGAGGCTCTCTTTTGTCTTTCACCCTCTCATAATCCAAAGTGATCATAACTCATCATATCAAAAAAAAGTCTTATGTGATGGTTGAAGCAACCATAACCATATCATTTCATGCACTCATTTTACACAAATGAGCAAGTAAACAAAATTCTTTGCCATGAAATGATGGCTATGGTTATCATGATGGTCAACTAGTCAAGCCTAGTCAACCGGTCAACAAAGTCAACAAGTCAACAAAAGTCAACAAGTCAACAAAGTCAACAAAAGTCAACAACCATGTCACCATAATACTTAATTAATATAATAGTTAATCACATATCATATTCTCATTAGGGTTGAGCAAAAAGTCAAATAGTCAACGGTCAACTGTCAACAACCCTAATGAGAATCCGCTGCCTCTGCCTCCCTGTCAACTGTGCATACACACCCGCATCCGCGTTCCGAGGAACACGAATGCAAACTGGATAAATCCAATCCCATAAGGTACACTAGGATCTGGCTTAAACCAAAGCCCGCTAGTGTAAACTGTCCGGACACTGTACGCGCACAAGTGCATGGATGTGACCGAACCCTGTCGCAAAACCATGCGACCTGTCGCAATACCATGCGACCTCTACTCTTTTGCCTAAAGGCGAAAAGCTTTCTGTGTGGGACTCTAAAGACTCGACACTACGCTGGCAGTGGGTTTAACCACAGACCGCAAGCGGCACTAGCTGTGCGTAACGGTCCCCAGGTAGTGCCGACAAGAAGACCGACGAGGCGAAACCCATCTGAACTCCTACTGAGCCTGAGTGTGACATTCTCCGTACAGTCCGGTCTGTTCGTCTGATACATCGCATGGCGGGCCTAGGGGGCGGTAAACGTCAGTCCCCCAATAGCGGTACAAGTCGTGCCGGAGCGAAGCCCAAAACACCCTGAGATAACACTGGAAACCTACCAGTATATCTCGTTTGCCCTGGCCAGGGACTACTCGTGTAATGGCTCTCCTAGACACAGCGCGATGTCAACCCCCAATACCGGGAGAGACGAATCCTGTCTAACCGTCACTGCCTCCAAGTGCTTCGGGACTGCACCCAACCACTACCTGTTTGCACGACTCTTTTGAGCCGTGGTAGGGTAGTGATCAAAGTACAGTGGGAACACACTCGAGGCGAAGTGACAGTGTCAAGTCAGCGGACTAAGCTGTACTCATGTCACCTGGGAACTGATAACTGACGATAGGTATAATACCAACTAGTCAGTTCCCGACGAGTCCTGTCCAGTGTACCTGTAACCTAACGAGCACCCGCATACTATCTCAAGTACGACGTACTGACGGCTGTGGGACAGACCGTCTCCCACACTGGGATGAGAAGCGCATGCGCTGGTCTACTCCGGAGTATCGATGCCCTGTCTCGATAGTCCTGCGACCAGGGACCTGCATAAGGATGTGCTTATAGATTACCCAGCCCCACTAGTGTGACGGCCATCACATCGCTGGTAATCAAGCAAAGATCCTAAGGGCTCTACTAATGTGTATAGGCGATATACAAAAATAAATACATGTACACATTGAAGTAGAAACAAACCAAGTAGCATACTACTATTTTGAGCAAGATTGTATATACAAGGTGAATATCCCAAGCATCCATTAAGTAATATACAAACCAGTATGATACAGTAATGGCCTCTAGGGCATATACACTAACAATCTCCCACTTGCACTAAGGCCATGTACTGGCGTATCGAAGACCTATCATCTCGATCAGCCGCTCGAACTGAGTCTGGGGCAGGGCCTTGGTGAATGGATCTGCAGTGTTATCTTCTGAAGCGACTCTCCGAACCTCGATCTCCTGGCGATCCACGATCTCCCTGATCAGGTGATACCGCCTCAAGATGTGCCTGGATCTCTGATGGGACCTGGGTTCCTTCGCTAAAGCTATAGCCCCGTTGTTGTCGCAATACAGAGGTATTGGATCAACAATGGACGGAACCACCTGAAGTTCTTTCAAGAACTTCCTCATCCAGACAGCTTCTTTTGCGGCATCAGATGCAGCGATGTATTCCGCTTCCATCGTCGAGTCTGCAACGGTTTCCTGTTTGGAACTCTTCCAACACACCGCCCCTCCATTGAGGGTAAAGACAAAACCCGACATGGACTTGGAATCATCCTTGTCACTCTGGAAGCTGGAGTCAGCAAAGGCCTCGATCTGGAGGTCTTTTCCGCCATACACCAAGAACATCTCCTTAGTCCTTCTCAGGTACTTGAGAATGTTCTTTACCGCTATCCAGTGTTTCTCCCCAGGGTTTGACTGATACCGGCTTACCACACTCAGTGCATAAGCTACATCCGGTCTGGTACACAACATCGCATACATTATAGAGCCTACCGCAGAAGCGTAGGGTATAATAGACATGCGATCCCTCTCCAAATCAGTCTTGGGAGACATCTCTTTAGAGAGGGTGATCCCGTGACAAGCCGGTAGGTTACCGCGCTTGGAATCTTCCATACTGAATCTCTTCAGTATGGTGTCGATGTACCTGGACTGAGAAAGTCCTAATATCCTCTTGGATCTGTCACGGTAGATCCGGATACCCAGAATGTACGAGGCATCACCCAGGTCTTTCATGGAGAACTTGTCTGACAAGAACCCCTTGACAGATTGTAGCATAGGAATGTCATTTCCTATTAAGAGAATGTCATCCACGTATAAAACGAGGAATACTACAGTTCTCGCTACAAATCTACTATAGATGCATGGTTCATCTGGATTTTTGATAAAGCCAAATTCTTTGACCGTTTCATCAAAGCAGATGTTCCAACTCCGCGATGCCTGCTTTAGTCCATAGATGGACTTAAGCAACTTGCACACCTTTCCGCTGCTCCCACTCTGAATGAAACCCTCTGGATGGTCCATATAGACACACTCCTCTAAATTTCCATTTAGAAAAGCTGTCTTTACGTCCATTTGCCAGATCTCATAATCGTGGAAGGCAGCAATGGCAAGAAGGATCCGAATGGATTTCAGCATGGCTACTGGAGAAAAGGTTTCGTCGTAGTCCAAGCCAGGTCTTTGACGGAAACCTTTTGCTACCAGCCTAGCTTTATAGGTCTCAACCTGTCCATCTACACCAATCTTCCTTTTGAAGATCCACTTGCATCCTACGGGTTTTACCCCGTCTGGAGCAATGTCCAACGTCCATACCTTGTTGGTGTACATGGACTCCATTTCGGTCCGCATTGCATCCAGCCATTTCACTGAGTCAACGCTCTGAACGGCCTGCTGGAAGCTAGTAGGCTCATCATAATCTATGATGCAATCCTCTCTATCCCCGTCTATGAGAAAACCGTAGTATCTCTCGGGCGGATGAGTCTGCCTACTACTCTTGCGGAGCGGCGTAGGAATGTCCTGTTCTTCCAAACCCTCTGGTTCCACTAAACTTTCAGTAATAGTCCGTGGTTCTGGAATTTCTTCCAGTTCTACTGTGCTCCCACTTATCTGGGTTTCCAAAAACTCAGTTTCCAAGAAGTAGGCATGACGAGAAACAAGAACTTTTTGTTCCTCTTCACAGTAGAAGAAATATCCTTTGGAGTTCTTCGGATACCCCACAAACTTGCACTGTACCGAGCGTGCCTCGAGCTTGTCCGCATGCTGCTTTTTGACAAAAGCTGGACATCCCCATGTCTTAATGTGCTTAAGATAGGGTCTCTTCCCACACCACATCTCATATGGTGTAGTAGGCACGGTCTTAGTAGGAACTCGGTTCAGAAGGTATGCTGCTGATTCTAGCGCATATCCCCAGAATGATCGCGGTAACTCAGCGTTACTCATCATGGACCGCACCATATCCAATAGGGTGCGGTTCCGTCTCTCCGATACACCGTTATGTTGCGGGGTGTATGAAGGAGTAAGCTGAGAGAGAATTCCGTTCTCTTTTAAATAGTCCAGGAACTCGGCACTTAAGTATTCTCCACCTCGATCCGATCTTAGAATCTTAATACTTTTGCCGGTCTGTTTCTCTACTTCATTCTTATACTCCTGGAATTTTCCAAAGGCCTCGGACTTATGTTTCATCAAGAAGACATAACCGTACCTTGAGAAGTCATCCGTAAAAGTAATGAAGTAAGAATGTCCGCTACGGGCATGTGTAGACATTGGACCGCACACGTCACTGTGTATGAGTCCCAAGAGCTCGCTCGCTCTTACTCCATGTCCAGTAAACGGAGTCTTTGTCATCTTTCCTTTGAGACAGGATTGACAAGTGGCATACGACTGATATTCGAACGCATTCAAATACCCTTCTGTATGTAACTTCGTCAACCTTCTCTCATTGATGTGACCCAATCTACAATGCCATAAGAAAGTCTGATTTATTTCTGGAGATTTCTCATGTGTGTATTCTGGACATTAAAAATCTGTGGTTGGTTTAACACGTATATACCATTACTCAATGTACCTGACCCAATCAAAACTTGATTAAGGTGAATGTTTACAACATTACTTACAAACGCAAATTCATAACCTTCTTTAGAAACTAAAGATACAGAAATGATATTACAAGTTGCGTTGGGTACAAAAAAGCAATTAAGCAAAACCAAAACATGTCCATCTGACATTCCCAGGTGATAGTCCCCCACGGCTTTAGCATCCATGCTAGCTCCGTTCGCAACTCTAAGGGTCATGTCACCTGCCTTCAAAACCCTACGGTTTCTCAACGCCTGCAAAGAATTACAGATATGAGATCCTGATCCGGTATCCAATACCCAGGAAGTAGAGTTTATTGAAAGACAGTTTTCAATAACATACACACCTGAAGCTGAAGCTGCAACCTGCTTCAATTCCTGTGTTCTGGCCTTCCAGGCCCTGCAATCATTCTTCCAGTGTCCTTTCTTATGACAATAGAAGCATTCTTCCTTATCCACAAGCTTCCCCGCTATCTTTGTTGCTTTACCTTTTCCCTTCGTATCCACTTTACTAACACCGCCCCTTGGTTTGGCGGGGGCCTTCTTCTTCTTTCCCTTGGCTTTCGCCTTGGACCTAGAAGAAGATGATCCTCCTACAAACAAAGTGGATGTATCCCTACCTTTCTGTAGGGTGCCCTCTGCGCTCCTCAGCATGTTGAGGAGCTCTGAAAGTTCAACCTCTTTTTCTTGTAAGTTGAAGTTCAGTATAAACTGGGCGTAAGTGGAAGGAAGGGACTGGAGAACTATATCCGTATATAGCTCACTCTCCAATGTGATCCCTAGGTCAGCGAGCTCCTCAATGAAGCCGATCATCTTTAGCACGTGCTCGGCTACTGATGATCCGACGGCCATTCTTGTAGAAAATAACTTTTTCGACGCTTCGTATCTTGCGATACGAGATTGCTCTCCATACAGTTCTTTTGTATGAAGCAATATGGATTCCATGTCCATATTCTCGTGCCTCCTCTGATGTTCGTTGTCCATCGAGGCAAGCAGGAGGCATTTGGCCTTCGCGCTATCAATCTCCCAAGTCTTGCGGATTTCCTTATCCGCGACGCTGGAAGTTGGACCAGGGACAGGGGGAGCTTTGGTGGTAAGAAGATACCCCAGCTTGTCGTAAGTGATTGCTATCTTGACATTCCTGAGCCAATCTTTGTAGTTTGGCCCTGTCAGTTTGTTTTTATCTAGGAGTAACTTAAGTCCAGTCATGTTGATTGGTCGCTGCAATTAGGAGAGAGAAGAAGAAACACTCAGCATGATGCTCTTGCAAGTTTAGAGTGGTTTTTAGTTTGTCTAAACAGGATGGCTTCCACTGTTTCTCGAATCCCTCCTCAAACCATAAAGGAAGAATTAGCCGGGATCAATCCCACCGCACAATACTTGCTTAACCGTTCAGCCAGGCCGGTGTCGGTACTTCGAGGGAGGTTTTCCAACGCTTTCGCGAAGTTCCTTAATTAGAGAATCTCTTTTCCCTGGGGGCGTAGCCCCGCTAACACCTTTCTAGGCACCTACTAGGTTTATAGCATTGATCGATTAGTGAGAAATTTCCCGAGGAGTAGCATATACTCACAGTAGGATCGGGATCCAAATATCATCGCGTGACGAAACTGAAGGAATCCTACCAGAATCATCACACTCCAAATGATATGCAAATCTAGCAAGTTTCAGTACTTATGAAACTCCCGATGTGGATTTTTGCCCCATGCTCTTATGACCTTGACTTTGGCCAACAAATCATAAGTCACATGTCAAGTTCTGCCCGTCGTTCTCCAGGTTAATTTGAATCCACCCGCACCTACCCTTGACTTTGGCCAACAAGGCAGTACGACTGTTCCAAACCAACGCATCTATCTATGCTGCACATGAATACCCAATAGCTACCAATCACTGTGCCTTGACTTTGGCCAACAAACACAGCTTGAATACTATTGACTATTCATGGGAAACGACGAAGGGCTACGGATGGTTTTGGCAAAACCGTGAACGTAGTGAACTTGATTTGGTCGATGGAACGAGATAGCTTTTAAAAGGAGTGGCTCAAGCTCCGCATTTAAAAGTTGGTTTTGAAAAGAACCGAGTGGTTTTTCGAAAGTGTTCCAACGACTTTAACTTGGTTTATTATCTTGCATTAGTTCTTTTAATGCGTGATATTCTTGCATTAGTTCTTTTAATGCGTCCCATCATTTAATCCTACCATTGCAGAAAACAACCAAAATATGACGTACGCTTATGCCATTCGCATTCGCCATGGGGCCCCGTCATTACCCGTTAGGTTACTTAACTAACGACAGAGCGGGGGCTGGGCTAGCGCGTCTGTAAAACATAAGCAACGCCTAAATAATATCATATATAGATATACTGCAATGATAAAACATTTCAGATCACAGATGAATACATTGGATTTACTAGGAATCTGTAATTCGCACGAGCCTGTAACGAAAAACAAATTACACGGTCGCGGTGAATAGCCAATACCCCACCCAAGACCCCTACGGGTGCGGCAAACTACCCGCCAAGTACCCGAAGCGTAGTAACCTCCCTCATCTCCATGAGTAGGCCACTCGACACTTCGGCATACCCGGTAGTTTGTGCACCCCCGCCATGGGTCTATCCTAGGAGCAAAAACAGTAAAAAGAAATTATACAATGACGGCTACAACCTGTAAGTCGATGTAGTACACCCCAGTACTTGTGGGGAGGCGGAATTTTCAAAAACGATCAAGTTTAAAGAACGAACATCGACTAACCGCTTGAATCGAAGCTAAACTATAAATAACCGTACACAAAGAGTTTCTTATCAATTGTGTTTAGGGATTATACCTAATGAAACCGGTCCTTCGTCTTTGTGTCCTCCTTTGTTCTCCTCGACCTTCTCTAGGTAGTAGACGATCCACCCGAGAGCAAAACAACAAGCTACACCTCTAACTTGAGGTAACTAATCTACTTTGATTGCTAATCAAAGAAGAAAGGATGATATAGAGTGAAGGTAATGGATGTTTAAGTCTAACTAAACCTTTGATCTCAACACATGAGGATTAAGGATTAGTCTCTTGGAGATGAGAGCTTGAGGAGAGAGAATATGATAATGATAATGAGATGAGATTGTGAGTGTATCATAATATATTATGAAGCATTCTTATTTTAGAATAATGAATAATAGAAATGAATAAGCATGCTTCATAAATTCAAAGTGGTGATTCATTAAGCATGTGTCATTATCATTTATGGTGCAATAATGATAATGATGAATCACCCTCATGACTCACAATCTTATCCAAAGTAACCTCCATAGTCACATCTTCAAGAAGCTTCTCGCACAATTACGAGAACGCCCCTCCGATCCGCAAAAATACGGAAAAACTTTTAGACTGTAAAATCCAATAACCGGATACCAGTAACTGGCTTAAACCAAAGCCGACTGGTAAAAACTGTCCGAAAGTCGTACGTGCGTAAACGCACGTATGCGTCCGAACCCTTTGTCGCAAAACCATGCAACCTCTATATCGTTTCGCCTGGAGTAGGAAACTCTCTGTGTGGGACTCTAGAGACTCGACTACTACGCTGGCAGTGGGTTTAACCACAGACCGCAAGCGGCACTAGCTGTACGTAACGGTCCCCAGGTAGTTGTCGATAAGAAGGCCGATGAGGAAACCCATCCGAACTCCTACTGAGTCTGATGTGACAATCTCCATACAGTCCAGTCCGTTCGTCCAAGACTATCGCATATCGGGCCTAGGGGGGCGGCAAGCGTCAGTCCCCTAATAGCGGTATAAGTCGTGTCGGAGGGAAGCCCATTACACCCTGAGAAACTACTGGAACCTACCAGCAAATCTCGCTTGCCCTGGCCAGGGACTTTGCGTAATGGCTCTCTGACACAGCACGATATCTACTCCCAATACCGGGAGGGACGAATCCTGTCTAACCGCCACTGCCTCCAAGTGCTCGGGACCGCACCCAACTGCTACCTGTTTGTTGGAGTTAGTGCCCTCAGAGTCAATTATTGGATCACAGGCACGTGATTGCAATGATTGAGGGAGGACCTATCCCGGTAGTACAGTCTTACTCGAGATGATAGTATGCTATCTGGTTTATCTTTATCATCGTGTACTGCTTTAGGTGACCTGACATGTCGCTATTACACGTTGATAGAGCCCCTAGGATTCTTGCTTGACTACCAGCAGTATGATGGCGATCATATACGTGGGAGCTGGTGGTCTATAAGCACATCCTTAAAAGGTCCCTAGTCGTAGGAGTTTCGAGACAGGGCATCGATACTCCGTTAGTAGACTAGTGTATACAGTCGAGACCCCGACGAGGGGCGGTGGCCGGTCTCACAAGCCACTGGTGTCAGTTGGTTCACCTAAGATGTATACAGGTGCTCATTGGGTTATGAGTACACCGGACAGGACTCGCCGGGAACCTGCTAGTTGGTCTTATACCAGATGTCAGATAGCAGTTCCCTGGTGACATGTGTACAGGTTAGTTCATCGACCTGAGATCGTCATTTGTCTCGTGTGAGTTCCCACTGTGCTTTGATTACTACCCTACCACGGCTCAAAGGAGTCGTGCAAACAGGTTTTAGTTGGGTACAGTCCCGAGCCACATGGAGGCAGTGAGCGGATCTGCAGGGGTTCGTCTCTCCCGGTATTGGGAGTGAGGTCGCGCTGTGTCTAGGAGAGCCATTACACAAAGCCCTCGGCCGAGGCAGGAGATTTACTGGTAGGTATTCCAGTAGTATCTCAGGGTGTTCTGGGTTACACTCCGACACGACTTGTACCGCTTTTAGGTAAGGAGCATTAAACAGCGGTGTAATTCTTCTTAACCATAAGTACAGTTTTCAACCTACGACACACAGTGAAAGAGTTGTTAGACTCAGTGGACTTATACAGAATATTGTATGTTGTCCAAGGTCCATTAGGACGGAGGGGTAGGTCCTCGTACTATATTCGATTTACTTATGACTTCTCTAGTTCTTAGACATGTGTTTCGTGGAAACACAGGGTCTAAGTTTTGAGGAGTTATAGGTATTTGAATAGAGTAGAGAACCAGGTATAGCAAGTATCGGGATTCTTCAAAGTGATCGAAGATGTAGATACTTGTGTATGGTATTCAGTTGATAGTAATGATGAAGACAGATTGCTTCTCTTTCAGGTTACTCATAATTGGAAGCATTCCTAAGATGAGTAACGCTGATCGACCTCCTTCCATTTAGTTGACATGCACTGGAGATAGATGCATGATTTGAATCTGGTTCAATTAAATCAGTGCCTCTGGTTCTATATTGGATATAGAACAGTTCATATCTTAACGATGTTAAGGTACGGGGAGTTGTCCGGCTTATGATTAAAACCAGACACTGGACAACTCAAGGCACGTTTCAGTAATGGCTGTTTGTGGGTTGACCCGGGCTATAACGAGGGTTGACTTTCTACCATCTGGAAGATCAATAGTGATATTGTTCTTGACTCGCCACAGTTTTATCAAAAATGGATTTTTCAGAAAACAGTAGTGGGAGTATGGTAGAACTGGAAGTGATTCCAGAACCACAAACGATTACTGAAGATTTGATAATGAACCAAAAGATTCAATCTGGATTGACATTCCATTGGCCACTCCGCAGATAAGGAGGGTAACCTCAGGCACCCGAGAGGTACTTCGGTAGCCTCAAGGACGGTGACAGGGAAGTTCTTGTTTACCCACAATTACCATTGCTGTTGTTCCAGGCTGCGAGACCCGGCAGGAGGATGAGTATAGCGTCGTTCTAAACTAGCTTTAGAACTGCACGTCTGTATGACTCTGCCAGAGGGTTGTCGTAGTCAGTGGGAACAGCGGAAGCATTGGTGGACAAGTAGCTTATGTCTATTTATAGACTAAAGCAGATGTAGCGGAGATAGATCATCTATTTCTGATGTGACAGTCATAGGTTTGACGTCATCAGAATAAGGGGTGGATCTGTTGAGAAAGTAGTAGGAAGGAAACTCCTATACTACGATCGGTTATACTTTGGTTGTCACACAGTGGTTTCTCCACACAGGACTTGGATATTATATCAGACATTCTGGTTACTAGATCTATGGTTTTAGATCTAGATTTGGGTGGTTTCCCAATCTGGGTACCTTGACAGCATTCTATGAGTATTTAGAATGGACGACTCCTGGCATGGTAGTGCACCTGCAGTTGATGGAGTCACCCTCTCTAAAGGTGTCTTATAGACTAAAGGGGAGAGGGATACTCATGATTGGCAGATCACTTGCTTAGGCAATTGAGTCAATCATGAGATGTCAAGTACCACACCAGATGTTGTTCTTGCACTAGATGCAATAAGTTGATATTGATCCAATCCTGGAGAAACAGTCGGAAGCAGTCTTAGAACATAAGTGAATGTTCTAGGGATATGATAACGGCTGCCTCCTTTAGGAGACGGTTATCACTCCGGGCTTCCAAGGTGACATGGACGACAAGCAGGTTGTCAGAGTTATAGATTTTCCTTCTGACGAGGGGCAGTATTTTGGACAGGTGGTCCAAGGCAATACTGAGGGAGGCATGGCGCAGGATACTGATTAAGTTCAGTTGTTGATACAGTCTAAGAAGTTTGGATTTGGAGTTCATTTATGAGCTAGGTCCCATCAGACATCCAGATATTCTAAGACAGGTATTGCTCATTTCGGGAGATGGTTTTCTCCGCGAACATGAGATATAGAGAGACACAGAAAGAAACATCACTGCGGATCCACTCACTGAGGCTATTCCTCGAACGCAATAGTTTCGCAAACAGGTTTTGTGAGACTGACTAGTAGAGGAGTTGGGTGTTCGGTATCACACGGGCTGTGAGTATGCGACATCGCAATAATTAGCCTTGAGTGCAAGTGGGAGATTGTTGGAGTTAGTGCCCTCAGAGTCAATTATTGGATCACAGGCACGTGATTGCAATGATTGAGGGAGGACCTATCCCGGTAGGACAGTCTTACTCGAGATGATAGTATGCTATCTGGTTTATCTTTATCATCGTGTACTGCTTTAGGTGACCTGACATGTCGCTATTACACGTTGATAGAGCCCCTAGGATTCTTGCTTGACTACCAGCAGTATGATGGCGATCATATACGTGGGAGCTGGTGGTCTATAAGCACATCCTTAAAAGGTCCCTAGTCGTAGGAGTTTCGAGACAGGGCATCGATACTCCGTTAGTAGACTAGTGTATACAGTCGAGACCCCGACGAGGGGCGGTGGCCGGTCTCACAAGCCACTGGTGTCAGTTGGTTCACCTAAGATGTATACAGGTGCTCATTGGGTTATGAGTACACCGGACAGGACTCGCCGGGAACCTGCTAGTTGGTCTTATACCAGATGTCAGATAGCAGTTCCCTGGTGACATGTGTACAGGTTAGTTCATCGACCTGAGATCGTCATTTGTCTCGTGTGAGTTCCCACTGTGCTTTGATTACTACCCTACCACGGCTCAAAGGAGTCGTGCAAACAGGTTTTAGTTGGGTACAGTCCCGAGCCACATGGAGGCAGTGAGCGGATCTGCAGGGGTTCGTCTCTCCCGGTATTGGGAGTGAGGTCGCGTTGTGTCTAGGAGAGCCATTACACAAAGCCCTCGGCCGAGGCAGGAGATTTACTGGTAGGTATTCCAGTAGTATCTCAGGGTGTTCTGGGCTACGCTCCGACACTACTTGTACCGCTTTTGGGGGTCTGACTTTTACCAACCCCCTAGGCCCGCCATGCGATACTCATAGACGAACGGACCGGACTGTACGGATATTGTCACTGACAGGCTCAGTTGGGTGTCGGGGTGAGCTTTCTCATCGACGTCCCATTTGGTCAATAGCTGGTGGCCCGTCACGTATTGGCTTATACCTCTGACTTGCCAGTGGTTAAATCCACAGCCATAGTATTGACGAGTCTTTAGAGTCCACCACAGTTACAGTTACTCAAGTTTCGGGCGAAACGCTGTAGAGGCCGTATGGAGATATGGCAGGGTTCGATCAGATACGTGCGGTATTGTACGGATCGTCATCGGACGGTTTTTTACTAGCCGGCTTTGGCTTAAGCCGGATTCTAGTATTTGATAGTGTAGTTTTTGTCTCTTTGCATTTGTATCCGGACGGAATACAGATGCGGGTGTGTATGCACAGTATTGGGGTTTTTCCTGTAATTTATTACGGGATCGGTTTTCTGAAGTTGCCAGTTTGCATTCCGTTCCGGCCGGTTTTCCTTCATTCCTTCTCGGTCGGACTTTCTTGGTGGAGGGTGTTAATTGCAAGTTTGCAATTAACATTTAGTGGAGGGTTTTCTTGCATATGTTGCATTATGATGAGACTTGTTTCATCATGAGATGCCTTTCTTGTCTATTCCATTCCTTTCATTTGATGGTTGTATGATATGATAAGAAAAGAAATGAGAGTGACCAATTTCTATATTGTTGATATATTCTTTCTTGCATTTTCTTTTCTCTCTCCAATCTCATTCTTGAGATAAAGAGGCCGGCCACATTATTTGTGAGGAGGGGATTTTTATTTTTTTTTGGAAAAATGCTCATCTCATTTTTCCATGGTTGCAAAAGATTAGCTTCAAAGCTCATTTCTTTCTCTCCTTCTCTTCTCCATCCCTCCACATTAAGGCAACCTCATAACCCCAAGAGACAAGTTCACTACACTATTCTATAGCCAGCCTTGGACGCGTCGGCTAGCCATCTTCGCGCCCGAGTTGCCTCGGTCAAGAGGCGGGAGCCCGTAAAAGATTCCGGCTACGTGGTGCCCCTTTCCGACGAGCGAGGAGGTGACGGAGATTCCGCGGGAGATCGGAGTGGAGACGAAGACCGAAGGACACGGATCGCTCGGTATACTTCTCACCCTATCTCTAGTTAGCTAGTATAGGTTAATGGTTTACGATCCGGGTTTTCATTGTCCGCGGTAGCGCCGGTTTCCGAGTAAGGAAAATTTTTGATTCCGCAATTTGGCCTCGAGTAAGACGGCCGGGGCGCTGCCGTGGCGCAACATGGTATCAGAGCCACGCCATTAACCTTACCTAGCTTGTTCTAATGTGTTTTGCATTTCCAATCGACCGAAATCCCAAAAACCACATTTTCTTTTGCATCAGTTTTCTGTTGGAATTTTTTGGTGTCAGAAAATTTTTCAGATTGTCGAAAACTACTGCACAAGACATTATAAGACCACTGTAGAATTTCGACAGTGTAATTCGAACAGTAGAGCGCGGAAGGGCGGCCAAACGCACCTTCGGGCCGCGCTTCCGCCGCGGTCTACTGTGGTCAACTTGTCAAAATTTTACACTGGGCTTTTAGGCTTATTTTGTGGCTTTTGGGATATTAAATTTGGGCCCAGGTTTTCTGTAACTGCTACAGTATTGGTTGGGGGCCCACTAGTTAATTTTTGGTCAATCGGAAAATTTTAAACACATTATTTCACAGTATTTACATTATATCTGCGACCGTGAATGTCACTCGATCGGTAAATCCGGTCTAACTGCTATAGCCCGGTTAGACGGATTTGCGAACGTGATTTTCACGTTGATGTTCTATGTTTATGCTGTGTTGTTGCGGATCGGTCGTGGGGATAGCCTGGTTGCAGTGGTAGTACAGTTTGTTGTATTATGTACATTTGATATTGCGGGACGAGCGTCCGACATGTGGACTGCCGTCACTGCCAGTTTGTATTATTCTTTTGGGGCACGACCTGGTTGCGGTCGATGTACCCGGTGTATGTATATTTTACTTTCTGTACTAGGGTTGCCCCGCGGTGGGGTGCACGGATAGCCGGGTTCTGGAGAGCAACGGGCCCGCATCTCAGGGCATTGAGACGGAGGGGGCTTCAGTCCAGGATTGGCGGGCTATTCGCCGCACTCGTAGGGGGTATAGGTTGACCCAGGAGGGATGCCCAAGTTGCCGGATTCCGTGGAGTGCTGGGTGGTCCATTCACGGAGCTGAAGGGGGCTGCCTCGCTTCAGGTTTTGGCGGGTGACTTGCCGCGCCCGTAGGGGTCTAGGTTTTTCATTGCACAGGCTATCCACACGACCAGGGGAACGTCGGGTTTCAGCAGCGGCTCTGTGAAACCCGGAGTTTCCAGATATCTGTATTGTTCTGTGATGTTGTACATTTCTGTGATGTTGCATTTCATTCACGCCTTGAGCGAAATACTATATATTGGTATATATATTAGTAGATGTTGTATATGTTTTTCATCCGCGCTAGTCCAGTCCCCGCTCTGCCGTTAGTTAGCTAACCTAACGGGTGATGACGGGACCCAGTGGCGAATGCGGATGGCATATACATACGTCAGTATATTTTCGTTCTTTGTGGTGTGATCAATTGATGGGACTGCGTTGATTCGGATCAATGCAAGATAAACAAACCTATTCTGATGTTGTTGGAACATTTTTCAAAAAGCTGTTATTGCAAGGACGTTCACTTTTGTTTTGCATCGTGGTATTCATTTGGAATATCCTGCTCCTCAGTCGACGAGGCAAGGGCCGAGATCCCTTCACCGGGAGTGACCCCTTGGACAGAAGTTTGCGTCAGGGCATTAACTTCACTATAGCCGATTACTTTTGCTTTGCACCGTGGTATTCAGATGGAATATCCTGCACCTCATTCTACGGGGAAAGAGCCGAGATCCCTTCACCGGGAGTGACCTCTTTAGCAAAGGTTTTCGTCACTATATTTTTATAAAAGGCTATGCAGTTCCTTCAACGATATCAAGTTCATTACGTTAAAAAGTTTTTCGCCAAAAACTACACGTAGCCCTCCGTCATTTCTTACAAGTATTACTTAGTATTCGTGCTGCGTTTGTTGACTGTGTCAAGGCGTAGTGTGCGGTAGCTAAGTAGTGTTTGTTTGCAGCATATTAATGGGATTGGTTAGGACAGTCGTAAGGCCTTGTTGACTGTGTCAAGGGCTCGTACGGGTGGGTTTAATGCAATCCAGGATAATGACGGGTTGAACTTGACTAGGACTCTTTGATTTGTTGACTGTGTCAAGGTCACTTGGGTCCTAGGGGTAAAACTTTCATCGGGAGTTTCAAAAGAACTGAAACTTGCCAGGCATGCGCATACCTTCTGGAGTGTGGTGACGTGAGTGGATTCCGTCACGTTATCATGCGATGAGAGTTGGATCCCGATTCCCACTGATGAGTTGGTTTACTCCTCGGGTGATCCCGACTAATTCTTCTTTCAGGTTTGGAGGAGAATTTGAGGTACAGTGGGAGGATTCCAGATTAGACAAAGTGATAACCATTCTGATCTAGGTTAGAGTGCACGCTGAGTGTTTCTTTTCTCTCTCTCTCTGGCAGCGACCATTGACCCGACCCTAGACTATGACTCAGTGACCAAGTTGACCGAACCTTCTTAACACTGGCTTTTGGATTGTCAGCGTTGCAGACCTCATTGCCACTCCTACTTTTACCCTTTTCTCCAGGACACCCCGTATTACTACGAATGTCCACTTCCATTGGACAAAACCATCGTATGGTTAGATACGAACTCGAAGGACTTCGAGGATGGTTTCTGGTTCTGGAGAAAACGAATAGGATTATTCAGTTGTCTTTTCTTTTCACCTTCTCTCAGGTTGCGAGTACTCCTTGGCTTAGGAGTAGTACACCTATTACGCAGATTGGACAGTCTTCTTCCAAACCTTAGGCTGGTGCCGAACGGTGGGGAATGAAGAAAACCAATTAGCCTAAACGGTGTGCAGAAGGTATTAAGGTTAAGACAAAGCAAGGGATTAGTAGGAGGGCAAAGTAAGTTGCGACTGCTATTCACGACCAAACCAAGTATTTCTTCGCCAATCCTAAATCACCTTTGTATTTCTCCAGGACACTCCGTATCACTACGAAGATCCCATTTTATTGGATAATCCATCGTATGGTTATATACGAACTCGAAAGGAACTTGTTCCAGTTCGGGGATGGATCCTGGTTCAGGAGAAATAGGAATAAAGTACATTCAGGTGTCTTTTATCTTCACCTTCTCTCGCTTTGCGAGTGCTCCTAGGAATAGGACAGTACACCTTTTATGCTTATTGGATAGTCTTCTTCCAAACCATAGGCTGGTGCCGAACGGTAGGGAAGGAAGAAAACCAATTGGCCTAAAGGGGTGTGCAGAAGGTAATGACTAAAGACAAATAAAGGGATTTGGTGAGGTGGCGAAGAATTATACGGTTACAGTTGTGAATCTGGATAATGGTAGAGGCATTACTAGGAATACCAGGATACCCCATTGAAACATTACAATGTTTCAGTTTCACTGTGTACTGTTAAAAGAAAACTGATTTCCCGATTAGACACTTACTCCAGGGTATGTATTTACCAAGTATGATTCTCACATCTGTATGGTTTTACAGATGATGAGTGGGAGTAAGTTATTGGGAATTGGGTGATCATCCTCATTATATCGGGATTCGTTGTAATCGGTGATATTTGAGGAAGTCACCTGGGTTGTTTGCCGGTCGGCAAATATTTGGTTTTGAATATCCGCTGTTATGCACCAATTTCAAATTGATATATCTGTACGTCTATTTTCATAGAGTGAGATATACCTTTTGATATTATGTCGATGACATTTACCTATATCAGTGGATGGTTAGGTAAGGAGCATTAAACAGCGGGTGTAATTCTTCTTAACCATAAGTACAGTTTTCAACCTACGACACACAGTGAAAGAGTTGTTAGACTCAGTGGACTTATACAGAATATTGTATGTTGTCCAAGGTCCATTAGGACGGAGGGGTAGGTCCTCGTACTATATTCGATTTACTTATGACTTCTCTAGTTCTTAGACATGTGTTTCGTGGAAACACAGGGTCTAAGTTTTGAGGAGTTATAGGTATTTGAATAGAGTAGAGAACCAGGTATAGCAAGTATCGGGATTCTTCAAAGTGATCGAAGATGTAGATACTTGTGTATGGTATTCAGTTGATAGTAATGATGAAGACAGATTGCTTCTCTTTCAGGTTACTCATAATTGGAAGCATTCCTAAGATGAGTAACGCTGATCGACCTCCTTCCATTTAGTTGACATGCACTGGAGATAGATGCATGATTTGAATCTGGTTCAATTAAATCAGTGCCTCTGGTTCTATATTGGATATAGAACAGTTCATATCTTAACGATGTTAAGGTACGGGGAGTTGTCCGGCTTATGATTAAAACCAGACACTGGACAACTCAAGGCACGTTTCAGTAATGGCTGTTTGTGGGTTGACCCGGGCTATAACGAGGGTTGACTTTCTACCATCTGGAAGATCAATAGTGATATTGTTCTTGACTCGCCACAGTTTT